>JAFJYJ010000014.1:6462070-9226640 GCA_019022615.1 Acacia melanoxylon
GGATTTTCTCCTCATAGGGAATTAGGATACGGGTAGTACCTGAATCATGAAACCGTGACTTAAAATTTCGTTTAATTTACCAAATAGCAAAGTTAAGTTCTTAACTTACGCAGATATGCAGTGCATTAATTGAAAGCACAAAGAACAACTTAGATCGTTTTAAAACAACATTTCCCATGATTTCTGGATTGCCTTTACGCGGTGTAACGGGAATGCTTGAACTAATAGCACTTTAATTAGTGTGGATATCATGGAGGATTGCCAGTATAAAAAAAACTCATATGAGATCCACCTGCGTATAAAGAGTTTTTATGAAGTACACTGTTCAACAGCTTTGTCAGAATTCTATTTTTGTTACAAGATGCTTAAATAAATGTGTATCTAAGTTGATGACAAATGAAAATTTTCAGATCACATAATGCATTATTGTAAGGTTTATGTCCTTAATTTCGCATGGGTGAGAAGCTTCTTTTGTGAATTAGGATTTAGGACCACCTTTAAGTTTAGCTTTGATTATTGTTCAATTTGTTTCAGGATTAGGTTTTGTAGGTGATTAAATTTATGGACTTTCTTAATGGAAACCTACAAGATTTTCACCCTTTGCCAATTTATATGTAAGATTGTGGTGGTAGAATAAGGGAGTTAATTGATACAAAAGGATGGCACTACTTTGATATTCTTTTGAAGGACAATGCATTAAAGGATCAATATTTTGTAATCTTGTGATATCAATTCTCAATCAAATTTTTGGACTCTTTGACCACATTATTATCAGGACTTGCATGAAATTGCGGAGGGTTCTTGTCTCACTTCATAACCTAATCTTGAGACACTTCTTAATATTGCATTGAGCTTATGACCCTTGAAATCTAGGAAAACTGCAAGTCTTGTACATCACTGATTCTAAAAAAAATTCTAATTCCAATTTACAACAGTGTCAAGCTTATTTTGTTGCATGCATGTATGATCACTTTTTTTCTTTTTTAATACTTTTCCTATTGATAGTTTAGGTCATTGCCAGCATCCGGACCGAATGCCTCTCAGCTCACCATCTTCTTCAACGGGAATGTTTGTGTCTATGATGGAATCCCTACAGAAAAGGTAGTCCCTTTCGAAACTCGGATGTCATAGAGGAATTTAGCTACCGTTGTACCTCATTCTAGTTCTTCATTATACATGCTTTTAACCCCTTATTCATTAACAGTGCATGAGATAATACGTATTGTTGCTTCGTTTGCTAAGTTTCTTCGACATGAAGAATGGAATACAGTCCTCCTTTACTGTGTGATATGTTCTTACCAACTTAATCCTTCTATTTGTTGTCTGGTATTCAAATTTACTAATAATTCAAATATTTTTGTGGCTTTTGGATGATGTCTCTCCAGAATTTCCAATTGTGTGCGTAGACATCAACTATGCGCTTTCTTGAGAAGCGGCGAGATAGGTACTATTCTACCATGTGTTATTGGTTTTCTCTTGTGAGTTCATCTAGCATATGATTGTTGCATATTTGAAATGCATGTGGGGATACATGTTTTTTTTTACTTAAGTCTATCTAATCTGATTATTGTGTAGCTGATATATTTCTGACTTTGTATACTTTCATCTTTGTTACTAGTCATATGAGAGACATAAGAAAACAAAAGTATTTTTTTTAAAATAAAAAATAAATTAGGCACTTATGGCGTCCTAAATTTAAATTCAGGAAGTCGTAAGCGGGACTTATGGCGTCCTGAATTTAAATTCAGGAAGTCATAAGTGGGACTTACGGCGTCTTGAATTTAAATTCAGGACGTCGTAAGTCCCACTTATGACTTCCTAAAATTTAATGGGGACGTCATAATTTTAACGTCCCCCAGATAGACATCCCTTGAAAAAGGGACATTAATTGGGCCAAATTTAGGACGTTAAAGCCCTTTGTTGTAGTAGTAGGTATTTGATAATCATTGAATGAACACTTGTATTACAAGCTGCATATGAAATGTAATACTTGAATTTGAATTTGAATGCTTTATATGTTGTGTGAACTACTCTGTTTGGCTGATTTACATATATATATTGCATATGCTAGAATTTGAGATTAACCTGTTACTCTGGGATTCATTCATTTGAATCTCAAAACCTTCCTTAAATCCAGGACGTGGGTAGTCTAGTAGGCAAGGAGGAAGAGGCAATGTCATAGTAATTGCTTGATTTTGAGAAGAAGGTGGTGAAGAGGATGCATATGAAACATTTAGTTTCACTTTTGTCTATGGATTTGACTTTTTCCTTATGACTTACAAATTATTTTGAGATAGCCGTATGTAGCTACTAGGATGTATATATTTAATTAGATAATATGCTCACGTAGAAGTAGATGGGATATATATATATATATATATCTCGTGTGTGTGTGTGTGTGTGTGTGTATGCTGCTAACGATTGCTACAGGGACGAGCATGTATATAACAAGCCCAAATCGTGGTGAATGATTTAGTAGAGCACTAGATTAATTGGAGAAATAAGGAAATACTTTGATAAAACTTGATAAGCTTTTAAGTACGATGCAATTTTTAATGATAAGTTTGAACCATTGATAAAATGTTTTCAAATGTTTTAAAAGTTTCAGAAAAGCACATCTGAACTTTATTATTATTTTGAAATCTTTCTTTAAAGAAGGGCTTTCTTTGCAAAAATCAAACCTAGCCAGTGGTTTAAATTTTTGTTAAATATTACATCTTTGCATGATAGGTGAAGATGCTACTTTGTTCTAGGATCAGAACAGTGGGGTGTTACACGATATATATATTTTGCTAGCATATGTATATATGGTTTGCCCCTCATTCTTTTTTGCTTTTCCATGTTTTCACTTCTGGACTCCCCATTTTGCCTACTTCTAATTTTAAAGTAAAATCCTCCTCCCACTAATCATTTAGTTATTATTGTTCATTTAGTCATTATAGCATTATTGTTCTTGATAAATCCATTTATCATGATTAATTATTTTCTTAATTGCAACTAAACCCTAACTTAAAAATTAGGACGTTGTTAGTTATGATTAGTTTTGATGATGTCTTATATTGATGCCATTATTCAGAGCAAAAAGTTTGCATACTACATTTATTTTATACTTTGACTAATTCTTATATTAAATGTAGATGCAAAGTTTAATACAATGAAGAATGATCAAGAATGAAGTTTGAAGAAATAATAACTTGTTAAATATTATAATAATATCAATATTCAAGTTCCTATGATCAAATAGAAGTTGGAACGGCTCAATTCGGAGTTAAAATAAGCAAGTTCAAGCTTCCGGATGAATACTAGTTCGTTTTGGGGCATTAATGTAATTTCAGCATTTTTTCTCACATGAAAAGTGGCTTGCTCGAGCACAACTAATTCCATGCTCGAGCAACATCGTTCCAGCTCTTATTTTCGCAAAAATAGTGCCTTGCTCGAGCAGAAGCAAAGACATGCTCGAGCAAAAACGTCCTTCAGCCTACTCTGTTCAGCTTTGTTTCTGGCGACCTTTGGTAATTTGACAATATATCCCAAACCAAGAATCCGATTGACATGAAATCAGTGGCATATGAAACTAGACTCACAATGCGTCATTGTGACATAAAATTAATCCCCAAAGGAGTTCAGATGAGAGAGCTATGATTTTGACAAGTTGCCACAAAAATCACCGTCACAATCAGGACCCAGCTTTGGTATTTTGAGCATATCTCACAAACGACAAATCTAAATGAGCTGAAACCGGTTCCATTGGAAACAAGACTCGAATACCTTTCCAAAAACATCAAGAAAATGAAAAAAAAAGATCAATTGAAGGAGATATGAGGTTTTGAAGTTGACAGTCAGTTCAGAATGTTACAAAAATGCTGATCAAGAACAACCTCCATTCATCTGATGTTAATGGACGAACTACAACTAGCTTGGAGCTGATTCTTCTTGAAATGGAAAGAATATTTGAAGATATTTCTGAAATGGGATGATTTGATAAATTTGGATTTATATCGAAGAAGTTATGCTCGCTGGAAATTGCTGTCAATGTGATTGCTTCTTGAAAGTCTCTATACTCTGGAAGTTGAGCTTTGTACTGGAGAGTATTATGCTTATTCACACATGATCATAAGCTTCAAAGAACATGATGCACAAGCATAATTTTTCAATTGATCAAGTCATGATCGAGTAGACAGTTGGTCATGCTCGAGCAGTGAAGTTGGCTTGCTCGAGCAGCATACTCGAGCAGTGAAATGAGCTTGCCCGAGCAACGTCGAGTGTCAGTGAGAATTCTAACTATGAAGAGTCTTGCCCGAGCATAGAAGAAGTCTTGCCTGAACACCATGCTCGAGCAGACCAATTATGATGCCCGAGCATCATCGGGCCCAGAACAAGAGTTTACAAGTTGGAAGGTCGTTGCCCGAGCAGAAATTTGGACGTGCCCGAGTAACATCAGATTTTGATAGAAGTAAAGAAGCTTGCCCGAGCAGGGAAAACAGCTTGCTCAAGCACCATGCTCGAGCAGAGGTAAAAGGTTGCCTGAGCAACACCAACTCTTCTTACATCTTTACTCTTTGGATGACCTGTGCCCGAGCAGGAATCAGCCATGCTCGAGCACCATGCTCAACCAGAGCAAAAAGCATGCTCGAGCAGCAACGTGATAACTGAATACTTTTGCCTCTGTCTGCAACTTTCTCGAGCAACAGCGAAAAACCACAGTTTTTATCTTAGACGCTAAGTGAAGCTTGCCCGAGCAAGCTGAGGATCTTGCTCGAGCATAAGCGTGGTCTATCATAAAACTTGTTAGTTCTCAAACTGATGCCCGAGCATAAAGTTAATCATGCTCGAGCATGATCATCCTGTTTTCAAAATCACCGTCTACGCAAATCTTAAATCATCGTGTGTGATTTCATTTCTTCATATCATTGCTCATTACTATACTTAAATGCTTTTAATCAGTTTGCTAATGAGTTTCAGATGATTACATCATGGATTAACAACAAATTTGCATAAAGCAATTTGTGTGTCAGAGAAGCATTAAATGCAACAGAGGAAAGCTCTTGAGTCTAACGGATAGTTTCAACATTCCAACAAATAGCTTGAATCTTCTCAACGGCTATTAATACAACACTCATGACGGAGCATTAACAAAGTCAACGATAAACATTTTATGATTAAATTTGGATTAGAGCTCAACGGTCAAAAAGCAACAAAAGCTTCAATGGCTACTTCCAACTAATCTCCAACGGTCGAATGCTCACAACGGTCGAAACACAATAACCTATAAATTGCGAAGTCTTCAAACTGGAAGACGTGACGACGATTGATGACAAAGCCAATGAAATGATTTTACTACTTCACCGTCGATAGTTCATACACTCTGTTTCTCAATGTTTATATAGTTTATAGTAGAGAGTGAGATGATCGATTATGTACTTTAGTGATCAACTTTTATCTACTCAGTGAGGAGTTCTTAAACATCATTTAATTCTTTTAGTTGTCAAAATCTTAAGGTTGTGGAACCTTAAGTGTGGGTGTATCAGTTACAACTTGTAAGGGGGAGGGAGTGAGTCCAAAAGTGAGAGGATCATCCTTCGTTTACAGAGTGTGTAATTGTATCCTTACAGTGTGTAAGGGGGAGTATCTCGATAAGAGATTGTAAAGGCTGCACAAGTGCCCGACTAAACTTGTGAGGTTGTAAAGGCTTTTCTCTTGTGCCCGGTTAAACAAGGAGATAGTGGATTGAAAATCTCAAGTGGAGCTTGGGGACTGGACGTAGGTCAAGGAAGAAGGGCCGAACCAGTATAAATCACAGTTTGCATATTCTCTTCCCTTATCTCTTATATTTCTAGTATATGTTTATTTGAATATCAAACTGTTGATTTAGAAAACGCAAAAACATTTTCAAAGTGTCAAGTTTTTTAATCTTCACCCAATTCACCCCCTCTTGGGTTCAGCCGATTCTTCAGACGTTACAAATGTTGTGTTTAAGGTAATGATTCTCGTCTCTGTCTAATTTCCTTAATGGTTAATGACCCTATTTGGAGAGAGCTTTTTGAAAGAAAAAGCCCAGTTAGCAGTTAAGAAAAAACCCATATGGAGGTGTTTGAGGTGGCTTTTTTGCCACTGGCCTTCTGATAAAAATGCACATTAAAGAAAAAGTTGGGGACGTGAGCATTGGAGAGCGTTTGCAGCGGTGCGTTGTATAGTTCTCGCGTGGGTCCTGCCATTTTTGTTTTCTATGGTGTGTGTGTGTGTGACATTCATTTTAAATAACGAACATTAAATGCCACTTTTAACATCTATTTTAAAAAAAATAGACGTTAAAAGTTTACATTCAAAGTCTGTATTTAAAAAGTTGACATTAAAATTAAGGAAAATATTATAGAAATGCCACCACCTACTTTTTAGCATCTATTTTTTTAAAAAATGAACATCAATTGGGGACATTAAATCCTTACTTTGAGTAGTGATTGTGGAGGGAGTCATTTATAGAAGCAATATTCATATAGTACAACTAGTGATTATGTGAGAGATGATTTTGCTAGGAACCAAACTTGTTTTAGCATCCATTTTGTCCTAGTGGAAGTTTTGAGCAACAGAAGTTTTGTGTGATCCACCATGTCAAGTATTGTCCTAATGAAATTACCCCTCCTTCTACTCTTATACACATATTGAAGAACACACCTTTTTTTAGGACAAAAGAAGAACACACCCTTGAGTATAAGGAAACGTCTAATTTAGAAAGATTATTTGAGGAATGTGTGGAAGCATTACTACAAAAAAATAGATTTTACTTCCCTGAAAAAACATCCGTTTTTCAAATAGGGAAGTAAAAAATAAAGGTAGTTGCATTTTCGTAATTATGTGCTAGAATTTTGACATATTGGGCGTCCTTTTTAGAAATGGGACGCCAAAAGTGATGTTTCGACATCCTAATTTTGAATTAGGACGCCTAAAGTGAGACTTTAGGCGTCCCAATTTTGAAGAGGGATGCCAAAAGTGTAACATCCCGAGTTTTGAGCCCTAAGAATTGAGAATAAACCTAAATTAGGTAGGTTGCTAAGCCTAATTCGAGAAGAGTCCCAAGAACGTTGAGAGATAGGAAGTCTCTCAGGGACTAGGTAATTCGGCTATACGGGTCAGTGGACCTAGTATGTATAAACCGTGGAATTAAAGTGCAAATGAAAAAGGGGCACAGAAGGCCTATATGTTGTAAATCCGGTGGGAAAAGATGCCACCCAACTATGTCCTGAGGTATGGGATGATTAGTTGAGTGTAAATTAGCTGGTACAAGTAAGTATATATCATTTTCAGGGCAGTCGAGTATGCCCTGCGTTTTTGAGAAAACACCAATATGTGGCATCGTTTGATGGGTCTCGGCATATGTGTCGTAATCCCAAGTAAAACGTGAGCATGAATGTGTCAAGGACACGTGTCACTGAAGGAAGTGTCACGATGACACTTGGTGTAAATCAAGGATTGAAACGTGGCAACGTGCATGGAAGACACTTGTCTTCTTTTCCCCTATCACATGACACTTGGCACAAACTCCAAACGTGCAAACCAAGACAATGAGAACAACACCGGAACCCAAGCACGCAAACCGAGACAACAACACTGGAACCCAAGAACGCAAACTGAGACAACAACACCGGAACCCAACATATGTCTCTTGTGCATAAAGACACATGGAAAGCACAAATAAAATCTGATTATTTCCTTCACTTTTTCCCTCATGTCTCTATAGTTTTACACACATAAACACACACAATCACAAAAAAATATGATCACTCCCTTCTCATTCTTCATTTTGGTTTCCCTCTCCCACACACTCCCAAAATTCTCTCAACCTTCCAACTTCAATTCATCCACCTCTCAACCCAAAGCTTACAGCCCTCCTCCCTCTCCAACATCATTAACCTCAATCATTCTCTCAACTTCCACAATCATCATCATCATCGTCCAAGCCACAAGGAAATGCAATCTCTTCTTCAAATCCCTTCATGCATATTTTGGATTTATGGAGAAGAACTCACATGCATGTGGCTTTAATGTCAGATTAAAGGGTTTAAAGAAGTGAAGGTACTCACAAGGTCAAGAACAAGCATTGGTGGGCCACAAGGAGAATGAAGAAACTACAAGCAACCCTGACAGTTGATGAAAGAAGAACCCGAGTAAGGACAGTAGCCCTTAAAAGGTAGTGGGCTTACATTACTTGCACGTATTTTATATTATTGCTTGTATGTATATGTTTGATTGCTATACTTGCTTGCTATGTTTAACATACTTGAATGATTGAAGCTCTGTTTATGATTATGCTATGGTCATGAGTATGATGCATGAAGCATTGGGCATGCAGATATGTCATTATGTTAACATGAGCTTGTACGAGGCAAGTGTATCATACATTAGCATTTATCTTGCATGCACTGTATTGGTATTGTCTGCTACTGGGATATCTCAAAATCTCACCCTCAACTACCAACAAATAGACAGGTAAGCACATGAAGAGAAGTGTTTCACAAGGTTCAAGGAGGGAGCGTTTCTTGAAGGCGGCCCAACAGAAGGATAGCTGAAGAATCGAGGGACAAAAATGTTTAGTTTGTTTTTTGTAAATAGCTGTAAAGGGGTATAAATCATGGGATTACCCCTGTTATGTAATCAAATTTAATTTCTACTGTATCAGTATAACGAACTATTTCTGATTTTGCCGCACTACTGCGTAAGATTAAGGTAAAGAATGTCGGCACCCTGGCGGGTGTAACAAAAAGCACTATTTTTTATGTCCCAATTTTAAAGAGGGACACTAAAAGCACTATTTTTAGCTCCCAATTTTAAATTAGGATGCTAAAAGTGGCCTTTGGGCGTCCCAATTCTAAATTTAGGACGCCTAAAACAATTTGATTTCCATGTTCCCTTTGTCTCTTTTCTTAGTTCTCGCCTCACTCCCACTCTCACACTTCCTTCTCCCTCGACTATGAGTGCCATGAGAGGAGCACTAACCAGTAGCAACAGTGGCGCCGAGTAACCAACGATGATGGTGGCAGCGAGCCATAACCCCACGGCGGTGAACACAATGACGAGCACTAACCGGGTGGCAGAGGCAACAAACGCAGATTTAGAGGCAATTTTTTTGCATTCCGTCCTCTCTATCGAGCAAAATCTTTATCCTTCTCCCTGATGGCTTCGATAATAGTTAAGTTTAAAGAGAGGCAATGAACGTAGATCTGGAGCCAAGTCTCATAAAGAACTTGTTTTTTTTGTTCATTGTTGTTATTGATTTTGAGCTAGATCTGGAGTCAAATCTCATGATTTTGGTTCACTGTTCTTATATGTAGGAAACTCTGAATTTGGACCTTTCTACAATTGATTTACCAGTTGCGTTCTTAGTTCTACAGCTTCTTTCTTATTCTCAGTTCGTTTTGTGGTAGTTTTCTTCTTTATTTTTGCCTTTCAGAATTATGTTTTTATCCAATAAGATTTCACTTTAAGAGGAGAAAGGTATGAGGTTCTTCGAATCTACTCCGAGCAAAATTGTTCCTAACAGTTTCATGTCTACTAATTTTTTTTAATTTTATTTTATGGTTGAATAGTCTATCTGTAGTCAGCTTAATTATTCTCCTTCCTTCAATTTGTGCCAACAATTTGGCATATTCATCGTCCTGCGCTCTACTCGAATTCCTCTCTATCCCTTACTTTGCTTGTTGGCGTTGAGGAAGGATACTCCCCTCTGACCTTGCCTTGTCGCTGCCTCTTCTCTGGCTAAGGAAGGATGGTCCACTCAGTCCACACAAAAATCTCTCTCTCTCTCTCTCTCTCTCTCTCTCTCTCCCACTCTTATGTTCTTTTGTCCTTCACTGGCGTGTGAAGTTATGTTTTTATAAAAAAAAAACTTACAGCATCCCAAATAAAAAGAGACGCCGTAAGTCTCGACTTTACTACGTTGTTCACATAGGCCTCCCCCGAAAAAGGGACGTAAAAAAGGGAAAAAAGGGACATTAAAAGCCTTTTTGGTAGTAGTGAAGCATCAAAGATATTTAGTAGAGAGTAAAAGAAACTTGTCACCAGAGTTGAGTCAAGTACCCAAAACATTGGAATATATGTTAGTCAAATTGTTTCAACCCTTGAGACTATGAGGAAAGGTAATTCCTTAGGCATGATAACCACTACTTGTGTTGATGATTGTTCTTGTGAGGAAGTTCAAGATGTGGAATTGCATGAGACTGTGGATGTAGAAAAGGTTCCCGCTATAGAGCTTAATTCATGTCATTTTGATGTTAAGATTGATGAGGAAATTCAAAGAGTCGTTATCATGATTCTATTGGTGTTTTGACCCTTGCTGATGAGAGTCGAGTGTATTTTATTGGATGCTTTAAATTTTTGAAAGTGCCTATATTTATTTACAATTATGTGCATGTTGTGCCTTCTTTAAATTCAGTGAATGCTTGTACTATGAAATTGTCTATGATTGAGAAAGTACAAGTAGTCAACATGAATGAGCATATTTTTTGTTTGAAATATTGTTGTTTTAAGAGAAATGAAGACAAAGTGATTATGGTGTTTGATACGTATGATTAGATGATTGTATTGACATAGTCGGGTTGAAGACTATAAACCAAGCATTTCTTGAGAGGCAATCCAATGATTTTGCTTGCATATTTTATTATTATGTTTTTTCTTTCTTTCTTTCACTTTTATTCTAATTTAAAGATGATCACCCATCTTGCGGCTGTAAAGTCTTGCTTGTATACTCTTTCCTCCCTCAAAAATTGAAACATCATGGATGGTACTAGAGGAAGAACTCTACATCAGAGTCAGAGACATAAACCAAGTGAGTACTAGTTCATTTCCCTCTTTATTGATTTTTCCAATTGATTTAAGTGTGGGGGAGGGATATGATTTTTTTGGTTGTACTTGTCCTTTTACAATTGAAAAGATTTTTTTTTAAGTTGAAAGTTTTGCATTGTTTAGGATTGACGTTAACTGTGAGCCTTCCCCATCTTAGATAATATTATCAAGTCAAGAATTAAAATAGAAAAGAATGATTCAATTAAGCCTTTAAGCCTTGAATTTTTGTATCAATTTTGAGATGGACTATGAGAATAGAGATTATTAGCTTATGAATATTTTAATTATCTACATGATTTGTTTAGAAAATTAGATGATGCCCTTTGTTGGCTAAGTAAATTTTTTGTTTAGGGAAATAACTCAGGTGGAAAAAATAAAATAAAAAAAGCCAAAAACAAAATAGAGAATAAGAAACACAACTCCAATTACTTCTCCAGACCTTATTAAGTAACCAGGGGGGCACTTCATTACCAATATTAGCACTCGTGTCAAACGGTAAAGTCAAAGAGGGATGAGTTTAGCTAAAAGCCTTTTGAGGTATCTATTGGAGTAACTGAGCAACCGGTGCTGCATCACCTATGTGCAGGGTCACGTCAAAAGGCGACCTACAATAGCTCAAGATGAAAAAAAGAAAAGAATAATGAATCAAGTTATTTTCTACCTGAGAATCGTTATTAAATTAAATGAAAAGTTTGGTTTAGTGGGGGCATTTGAATTTTTCTAGAGAAGTTGAGTAGCGTAATATTTTTAAACTAATTCTATTGTTGTACTTGTTACTTCTAATCCTTTTATCATTTTGACATTAATAGATGATTACAATTATTTAAGGTTGTTGGTTTAGTGACCCATTCTTATAAGAGATTGAATTGTACAAAATTTGATAACATGATCTACTACCAAAAAAAAAAAAGAAAAAGAAATGGACAAACTCCGTCACTATACAGGGGAAATCCGTTGCAAAAACTTTTTTGCGACGAAAATTGTGACAGACTAACTTTCGACGCAACAATTGTCGTGGCTAAGCAATTTTTCAATGGAATATTAATTTGTCGCAACCTCTGTAGTTTTACGATGGATTAATTAAAACAATCTGTTGCAAGATAAACAAAAATTATTATGGAATTTTAATAAAATTTTGCGACGGATTTTATTTCCGTCGCAAGTCCAGAAATTTGCGACGGAATTGTGAAAATAATTTTTCATAAATTGAATAATTATATTAAAAAAATAAAAAAAATATTTATTTGGTCTCTTCCTTAGCAACCACTACAAAAAATTACGAAAAAAAAATGTATATGATAAAAAATATATACTAGCAATAATAAAAAAGTATACATAGAGACAACGATTATCTTGAAATCACAATTCAACTTTATCTCTAATCTAGAAATATCTGTTTTGATTAACTTAACACAATTCTTAGTTTTTTGCCTATCCCTTGAATGTTATTCCATCCATTCCCAAGAAGACTCTTACCAGATCAGATGCAATCTAACTAACAATCATATGACTTATTTTCAAACACAAAGGCACACCAAGCCTTCCATATTTGCCATAACAAATAAGCAATTAATGCATTTACCTTTTCAAAGCATTCTTCATCAAACCACAGATTAACCAACCAAGTATCAACCCTAGAAATATTTCTAGCATCAAGTTTTAATCCTAATGAGAATCCAAACTAAAACGAGCTCTATTACACGGTAGAGAGTAAATGCTCAAGAGTTTCAAGCTTCAATAAATAAGAAATCACCGTTGCTAATTCAACCTAAGAAGCACATGGACGGGTTTCAGAACCCAACTTTGACAAAAGCAATCCCAATCCTAATCAAATCCTAAAAATTTTAGACGGATTTTGCCTCCTCACCAGCGACGCAGAGAAGATCGAAACATACATACATATATATACAAATCTGTCAATACACTACGACAGAACTGTGAGGCAGCAGATCGATAAGGGACGAATGACAAGTCATATGAGAGGAGAGGGCGAGAGAGAGAGGGAGGTTACCAGAAATAAGTTTATGGGAGGAGACCGGCGAGATTGAGGCGTACTCTGGAGGGAGATCAAGGCGGAGATTGGTGAGCGAGATCGATTGGAGACGGAGACAGATCTGATACGCGAAGACCTACTATGATTTACGATTTGCAACGGAAACAAATCCGTCGGAAATTGGCGTGATATTTCCTGCCGAGCTAATATTGATATCTATCACAAATTCCTTGCAAATTGCAATAGATTTATTTCTTCCGTTGCAAATGTAGTCAAAAATTGCGATAAATTGGTTTCCCTTGCAAATTCCATCGCCATTTCAATATTTTCTAGTAGTGACCTAAGTGTGGTGGTGTGCTACTCTTTATTTAGGAACTTCATACGCAATGTTCTTCTTGTTTGGCTAATGAATTTTCTTTCTTTTACTTGAAGACAAGTAAATGTTTAAGGGTGGGGGAGTTTGATAAGTATATATTTTATAATTAAATAAATATAGATTCTTAGATATATATGATTAAATTTATTAATATTTTATACTTATTTAATCATTTTTTATATCTTTTTCTATCCTTTAATAAATTATAGGATAAAAAGATATTTTGATATAAAATCTACTCATATCCTAATTTATTTTTGCATGCGATATTATATGTTTCAAGTGAAAATCAAATATCAATATAATATATCTATATTATATGATAGGGTAAAGGACCAAAAATACACATGTACTTTTACCCCGGGAGCGTTCAGCACCATATGTTTTTTTTGAGAGCAAAATGCCCACATGGTTAAAAAAATGGAGCGAAAATCACACATACCGTTAATGACCAAACGACTGTTAGTGTGCCAAGCTTTGATTCAGAGCAGATTCAGCTTCATTGAGTTCTTCATCACTGCTGCTCAGGAACTCCGAAACGGCAACATCCAATAATTCCTAGCACATGTTGATTATGCTTTTCCTCTTGCCATCTTACAACTAAGAAGCACGGAAACGACATTTTCCAGCTGAAGAATGAGTCCGACACGCGTTTTCATCGGACACGCAAATTCGTTTGCAATTCGCAAATTAAAGCTGAGAAAAGTCAAATGGCAGTTTTGTGATTTTGTCAAAAACTAAAGGCATTTTTTTAAGATCAGATTTCGCCCTAAATCCCCTAATCGACTATATTGTGTGCACCTCACATTCTCTCAAATCAACTGTTTCAGTGAAATACTCTCCCAAATCAACGACGCCGTCGCCGACTCGCCATCATTCGCCAGGACTCCCAAATCGTGCGTGAGTGTACTGTTTTCTGCGATTCTCTCCGTCTCCCAAATCGAACTGGACTCGACGGCGCCGACGCCCCTGTGAGTGTGAGTGTTTCTTCTTCCTCCTTCTTTTCTGCGGTTTAAACTGACGGCTGTATGGTTTTATGCGTTGAAGCTGAAATATATTTCTGTTGCCTTGGCTTGAATCGACTTCTTCTCTGTCTCCCAAATTACAATGTGAAATCTCATTTATGTTGCCTTCTCTGCACCAAGACTCCCCTCCCCTGTTTTCCTGTTTTTAATTGAAATATGATTGTGTTTTTAATATGATTTTGTCTGTTGCCTCGCCTTGGCGTGATTTACTAGTGGAGATGTAGTTTAGTTATGCAAATGATTTTTCTTTTATTATATTTTGTTAATGTGAAATACATTCTTTATATTAAAAATATTATTTAATACTAAGACGTGTCGGAACGTGTCGAAATATTAGTATTTTTGAAGTAACGTGTCGACGTCACGTATTGGTAACGTGTCGAAAACGCCGTGTCAGGGTCGGTGTAACATAGTCTTACAAATCTGCCTCGTGGTGATCGTCACGTGTGGTCTGGCTTTTTCTCATCAAGCCTTTGAGGCAGCCTAATGTTATTGCATAGATTATTGTAAGTTCCTCGTCATACTCTGTTTTATACACTTGTTCATGTTTTTTCTGGTTTATGCTCTTATCTATTCAACCAGAGCCTCAATTTTCAGCTAGTTACTGTTTAATCAAAGCCATATCACTGTTCGGGAGATGTTAGATTTTGCTCTAAATAAAAACACATGAACATATAAAATCCTCGCAGTGGAAGACATAATTAATAATGAATGTCGGATTTCAATACTATACATTTATATACATTTATCTAATGCCCCTGTTCTGCAAGTTGGGAATAGGGGTATTCTCTCTCACTCTGAGTATGCTAATGCTAGCTCATGGATATTTATTACAAAATATCACCAAAACCTCTTAAGGGTAATATGTGAGTTCTGCAAAGCACATGCTCTGAAGAAGAGACATTCTGGGAGGCCCATATATAAGGGGCAAGTACTTGCTTATACCAATTTCAAACAATCCGGAACTCCACCTGGATCCTTGAATCAGTACATCATTTAAATTTGTGGCAGCTGTTCTAAGGAACTGTGGCCTCGATGGTTCACAAAATAATGAATTCCAGCCATTGCAGTGCAATATGAACCCGATCGAGATAATCTTAAACAACGAGAGTCATACAAGAAACCAACCGCACAAATATAATTGTTTATTTAAATGATTTGTGCACAAATTGTTAAAGTGGCACATGAAATCTTGCTTATACCATTTTCAAACAATCCGGAACTCCACCCGGATCCTTGAATCGGTACATCATTTAAATTTGTGGCAGCTGTTCCAAGGAACTGTGGCCTCGATGGTTCACAAAATACTGAATTCCAGCCATTGCAGTGCAATATGAACCCGATCGAGATAATCTTCAACAACGAGTCATACAAGAAACCAACCCGCACAAATATAATTGTTTATTTAACAGATTTGTGCACAAATTGTTAAAGTGGAACATGAAATCTTGCTTATACCATTTTCAAACAATCCGGAACTCCACCTGGATCCTTGAATCGGTACATCATTTAAATTTGTGGCAGCTGTTCCAAGGAACTGTGGCCTCGATGGTTCACAAAATATCGAATTCCGGCCATTGCGGTGCAATATGAACCCGATCAGATAATCTTCAAAAACAGAGTCATACAAGAAACCAACTCCGCACAAATATAATTGTTTATTTAACAGATTTGTGCACAAATTGTTAAAGTGGAACATGAAATCTTGCTTATACCATTTTCAAACAATCTAGAACTCCACCCGGATCCTTGAATCGGTACATCATTTAAATTTGTGGCAGCTGTTCCAAGGAACTGTGGCCTCGATGGTTCACAAAATACTGAATTCCAGCCATTGCAGTGCAATATGAACCCAGTCAGATAATCTTCAACAACAGAGTCATACAAGAAACCAACCTGCACAAATATAATTGTTTATTTAAAAGCTTTGTGCACAAATTGTTAAAGTGGAACATGAAATCTTGCTTATACCATTTTCAAACAATCCGGAACTCCACCTGGATCCTTGAATCAGTACATCATTTAAATTTGTGGCAGCTATTCCAAGGAACTGTGGCCTCGATGGTTCACAAAATCGAATTCCGGCCATTGCGGTGCATTATGAACCCGATCAGATAATCTTCAACAACAGAGTCATACAAGAAACCAACCTGCACAAATATAATTGTTTATTTAACAGATTTGTGCACAAATTGTTAAAGTGGAACATGAAATCTTGCTTATACCATTTTCAAACAATCCGGAACTCCACCCGGATCCTTGAATCGGTACATCATTTAAATTTGTGGCAAATTTGTTCCAAGGAAGCGTGGCCTCGATGGTTCACAAAATACTGAATTCCAGCCATTGCGGTGCAATATGAACCCGATCAGATAATCTTCAACAACGAGAGTCATACAAGAAACCAACTGCACAAATATAATTGTTTATTTAACAGATTTGTGCACAAATTGTTAAAGTGGAACATGAAATCTTGCTTATACCATTTTCAAACAATCCGGAGCTCCACCTGGATCCTTGAATCAATACATCATTTAAATTTGTGGCAGCTGTTCCAAGGAACTGTGGCCTCGATGGTTCACAAAATACTGAATTCCAGCCATTGCAGTGCAATATGAACCCAGTCAGATAATCTTCAACAACAGAGTCATACAAGAAACCAACCTGCACAAATATAATTGTTTATTTAACAGATTTGTGCACAAATTGTTAAAGTGGAACATGAAATTAAATCAACAAGCTACTTATACCTCTTGACCCCATTTAGTTCCAATTTCATAGTTACAAGAAGCCAATATTAGTTTATGTAAAATATAGCAATGGTTATCAACGTCAGAGGGCGAAAGGCGATAGTAATATTTAGCGTGCCATCATGTAAAGCGGAACAAAAGTGAAACTCTGCACACGCCTTTGCCCAATAGCAATTAGCCAATGATCGTAAAGCGTCAGGGACCCACATGTAACGGACGTCTGCTGAATTAACGGTGGGTGTTATGTTTGCTCTAAAAATGTAACCACATGTGTAGTTTTGCTCCCAAAAAAAGCATATGGTGCTGGATGCTCCCGGAGGTAAAATACATGTGTATTTTTACTCTTTTACCCTATATGATAATGATATATACATGTATAATCCTTCCACCAAAAAACATATAGCCTGTACCGGAAGCACGTGAATATATGAACTATCATAATAGAACGACATGTACAAAACAACATCCATAATATTATATTGTTGCAAAACTAAATTTAAAGCCTGGACAGAGCCAAATTTAATTGTGACTCACACACATGTAATGCCACGAGGGTATAGAAAATTAATAAATTTAATTTTAAAAACTCATAAACCAAGAGACAATAGCGTTGGCATGATGCTTTAAAAAGTGATAACATTTATAGCAAGGAGGTAATAAAACTAATTTAATGTACTCATTAACAACAAAACTTCCCCCAACGGAAAGACAACATAATAAAACGAATTTCTGAAATGTATATCCAAAAGGATATTGGATCCACCAACGAAAAGAAATTGAATTACTAATATGATGATCCATTATTTTACAACAACACAGCCGGGAAAACCAACACAAAGGCATATTAAAGGCACAGCTCATTTGAATTCTCACGTTAATGGCATTGGCAATGCGTACCTGGAAGGGACTGATAACTCATTTATTTTCAATTCTGCTTGCCAACACCACAAGTAGTAAGCCTCCTCTGAATACATAATTTTGAAATCCTCATCTCATGGGTTAACCATTACCTGAGCCAACAGTTGCTCTAGCTTCAAAATGATCTCACATTTATACACTAAGAAAATAACATTTTCCAAAAAAACAAAAAAACTAGTTCCACAATATCCCTAATAACATTGTTTATAAAACATATTTCTATTTCTCACTTCCAGCATCTATTTATGTTCATAAAGTTCCAACATATTGCCACACTTCATAATCATAATATGATATATCATGATCGCTAGTTATATCTTGAAACACCAAGTAGACCATTATTAATAAATTCCCAGATGCAAGATCGAGAGCGTCATAAACACTATCAAGTACAAAATAGCCATATCATTACACTTTAAACTCCATTAAGAAACTAACAGTAACATTTTCTGTTTACTAGCTAACACTACATTACACACTTAATGCTTATTATGTTACCATTTAAAAAGAGTTCATTCACATTTAAATTGCAAATAAACACGGAACGTTTTTACAATAGAAAGATACAATTCACAATAGCATTAATATTTGATTTGATTCGAACCTGACCCCACTAACGGACTCATACTGAATTTATCACAGAAAATTGCAACTTCTACAGGTTTGTTAGCTAGAGGGGTACTGGCCTCAATTGAAAGAAAATATCCTTCATTAAATCAGAAATAAAATCCATACACATAGATCATAGAGTGATCTTTCCATATATATAGTCCTACATCACCTAAACTAAACACAACTAACCTAAGTACACGAAACCGGGCCCATTTAATTAACACATCATATTGGGCTAACTCTAACACTCGCCCTAAAGTTGGGTAGTGAAAACATCTACTTTACCAAACTTGCCTGACAACCTAAGTAACACATCTCTGCTTACAGGCTTTATCAACAAATCTGCCTGCTGATTACAAGAATTTACATATGACTCAAATCAATGAGTTTCACTTGCAACTTTTCACCAACGAAATAGCAATCTATTACGATATGTTTCATGCGCTCGTCGAAACCGGGCTATTTGCTATTTGTATGGCAGTTTTGTTGTCACCATGCACAGCCACGGAACCTAAGGGAGGCTGTCATGTATTACTAGATCCCTTTTGCCGACACTTGCTCAGAGTATTATGTGGATCAATCAAGCGTGTGACGTTTGGCAAGACTTGAAAGATCAATTTTCTCATAATGATATTTTCCGACTAGCCAATCTGCAAGAAGAGATCCAAAGTTTAAAACAATGCGACCTTTCTGTAAGTGATTACTTCACTAAGCTTAAAATACTTTGGGATGAGTTTTTGATTCTTCATCCTCTACTTTTGTGTATCTGTGATCCTCGTTGTCGTCGTGGTGTTGCTGATCTTTATAAAAGGCATATAGATCAGGATTATGTCATTCATTTTTTGAAAGGATTAAATGATCCGTTTAGTGCTGTTAAGTCTCATATTATGTTAATAGACCGCTTACCAAATATTAACAGTGTGTTTTCATTAATGATAGAACAAGAGATAGAACTTGGTTTTCAAACTGAAACTCCATAAATTATTACTCTCTTCAATAAGACTTTAGTTTCCCGATCTTCTCCTATGGGCAATTATAAACCTACCTTTACCAATTCGAACAAACAATGTACTTATTGGGGCAAGTATAGGAATACTAAAGCTACTTGCTATAGGAAACATGGATTTCCACATGGTTTTAAGTTTATAAATGCCTCTATTAATACTACTGTTATTGCTGACTCTGTTTCTAATAGTGAGAACCCTCTTACGCTTGATATGGTTGTAAATCAAGCATATAGTTTTACCCCTAATCAATATCGCAAGTTGCTAGATCTAGTTCAAGCTGACAAATCATTATCGCCACCCTCTGCATCCATTAATCATGTTTTTGCCACTGGTAAGTATTTTCCCTCTATTTCTCATTATTTTTTAGATTCCTAGATCATAGATTTAGGAGTAATAGATCATGTTTGCTCTAATTCAACTTTATTTACTTCCTCTAAATACACTACTCCTATATCTATTAATTTATAAGATGGCATACGGGTCCTTGCTACTTCTAGTGAGACTAATCAATTTTCAGATATCTTTTTCCTTCATAATGTCTCATATGTCCCAAATTTTCGTTTTAATCTCATTTCTGTCTCCAAATTAACTTAGTACCTTTCTTATGCTGTTTCTTTTCAGATTTCTCATTGTCTAATTCAACACCTATCTTCCAAGAAGATGATTGGTTTAACTAATGTGTATGATTGACTTTATATCTTAAAACAACATGCAATTTTTATACCACATGTCATTGGTAATGTCTCGATCCACCAAATCTGCCACAAATTCTACCTTTGATCTTTCACATTTTAGATTAGGACACACTACTACAAAAAAGTGGAAATTGCATCCCCAAAAAACGTTTGTTTTTTTAAAAGGGAAGTAAAAAATAAAAGTAGTGGCATTTTTGTAATTATGTGGAGAAATTTTGAAATATTAGATGTTTTTTTTAACAAAAACATATGCCCAAAGTATACTTTTGGCGTTATAATTAGAAAAGGGACGCCAAAAGCCCCTGCTTTTGGCATCCCAATTTTAAAATGGATGCTAAAAGTTTACTTTTTAGGTCCCAATTTAAAAAAGTGGTGCAAAAAGAAGGGGATTTTGGCGTCCCAATTTAAAAATGGACGCCAAAAGTAGACTTTTGGCATCCCAATGTAGAGAAAGAACGTAAAAAACATCTGTCTTCACTGACCCTTTGCTTTTAATGCAAAGGCTCGTTCCTTTCTTCCACCTCTCCTCTCACTGCATCTGCCTACTCAACTCTTTGCACTCTCTCGAGTTTCACACCTCATCTTCCCCAGCTACTACTATTAACCCGCCTACCTCATCCCTGACTACCTCACTAGCTTCAATATTCTAGAAACAACATTCTCCTTTGTCTTCATCCTTCCGAAATGCCTCCACACTCTTTTCACAGCCGACGATTTGCGCTATCACCATCGTAACATCCTCCACAATCCCAACCTTTGTATCCTTGAGAACCACCTTGAACAGAGCTTCAACAGTGCCAAGCTGGATCATCGTGCACTGATAAGTGGTGAAGCGCGAGTCCTAACAAAGCCTTGAGAGTGTCTTTCATGGATCTAGGCGGCGATTTAGGGTTTTTGATCATTGTGCACTCTCTCGAGTTTTGAACCAAGGAAGTATTGTTCAATTTTATAGCCGCTGCTGCTCCGGCTGTTGATTTACTTCTTCAGATCAGATCCAACGACGGAATCCAGATCCTAGCAACTAGAGCGAGAGAGACTGTAGATCCAATGGCAGAAACCTCCAGATTCAAGGCTTGTACCGTCGAACTTGCAGGCTCTGGTAAACTTCCCTCCCTCTTGTTGACCTCTCTTTCAATAATTGGACCATTTTTCTTTCCTTCTTTCTTTTTTGACTAATTTCTCTAGAATATAGAGATTTACTTGTGATACTACCAAAATTTAACTAAGCACCGCAAGTATACGGGCCGTATCAAGTAATAAAGTGATAAGAAAGATATCATTTCCACAGAGACTCAGTCAAACTAGTGATTAGGTATTAAATTTCCTTTTTTCATTTAAGTTGAGCAAATCAGAATTGTTTTCAATAAAAGTAAAAAGAATTTTAATAAAAACGAAAACTTTCAAACAGAGAGAAAATTCAAATATCAAGTAGGACAACTTAGAGATACTAATCCCTTGTTTGTTTCTTAGATTTTATTCCCACTAAATTAATTCTAACTTAATTTCATCAGTTAATCTAGAGTATTACTATTTATAAATGCCTGTCGGTCCACTTATACACTTACCTCAAATAATTATGCAATGTCTCACACAATTAATTAAGATGCAAATTAAATCGGGCTCACTCTAATTTGATTATGCGGAGCTTCTAGGTATATATCTATCCTAGACGCAAATTAGATTAAAATCTAATTCCACATTATTTAATCCAAGGTCAATTTAAGATTTCCTTTGTCAAGTTTAATCCTAAATCCCCAAAACATATTTAATGGTGGCCAATCACTAAATAATGAATAATCAAAACAAGATTAAATAAACGGAATTACTATTAAGCAAAACTAATTAGTGGGAACAATTTCTAAGTCTCAAACAAGTTCATAATACTCTAAGTTGTAAAGGGAAAGTTAGCTACACATAGCTTTAATCACATCCATCTCAACAAAATCAAAACTTAGAACAGGAACCATAAGAAAAACGAACTAGCTATAATCAATAATATAGTGAAAACATAGAAGAAACAAACTTCTCCTCCTTCACCGTCGTGCTCAAGGAAGAAGAAGATTTAATCCTTCACAGCATTCTCCTTCATGGCTCCCATCGCTGAAGATTAGAACCGAAACAGTAACAACGGCTGCAAGCACAGTGAAGAAGATGATGAATAGTAATCTCCTGTCAAGGTCTCACGGTGCTTTGCTCTGTTTCTCTCCTCGCAAACGGCGCTGTCTCCCTGTTTTTTTATTTCTTTTACAATTCGTCCTCTCTCCGTGTTGCACAGTGTCTTCTATTTTCAGAGAGAATGAATCCCCCAATTTTTAAAATGCCGCCGCTCATGCCCTTTGTCTTAGATTAGGTTTTCTTTTCTTCAATTCAAATTCGTGGGCCCCACATGTATACAATTCTTCTTCAATTCCGTATCAATTCAATTGTCTCGATCTCCTGGTCAAAGAAAACAAAATAAAATAATTATATAATAATAATAATAATAATAACTAATTTTTTTTTTTTTTTTTTTTTTCCGAGAAAACTTCCTATTACTATTATTTTTTTCCTAAACTCAAAAACCTTTATTTTAAATTGAAATCCCACAAATAATGCATACATATTGATATCTCTTAAAATCTCAATAAAATATCTTTAAATTAGTAATAATGACTTCTCAAATATATCAAAATATATCTCAAATCTATTAAAAATGAGAAGTCATCACACCCCCACACTTGCATCAAATCTTGTGCTCAAGATTTTAATTTCTAACAACCAAATTCAAGAAAACCATGGAAGCAAGATTTTGAAAGCAAGCACTATAAAATTGAAATCAATTCAAATACTCAAGAATCAAATTTTCTCAGAAATCTATTCCACCTTCCAAAAATGAAAGTAGCAAGACAATTAATTTGGCAAAGATAAATCACAATAGAATGTCTCTCACAAGTCAAGTGTATGCACTCATCTCTCAAAATATTCAAGGGCTTGTGTTTCACTCATTTTCACCTATTGCAACTTATCTACCAAAAGCTTGTTTATCATCTAAATCTCCACTATATATTATTCAATTGCACACTCAAATCAAAAGGACATTCTCAAGGTTTTAATGGTCAAGGTAGGATAATGAAATGAAAGTGATAAAATGGTAGGGGAGAATACTTTAATTAGTGCCAAGTAATTTAATGAAATTCATGATGAGGAATGAAGGAATACCCAAGAGGAGAAAACAAACTCATTAACACTATATATAAACAACCTTTATTCTTTTGACCTCAACAATCTTTTTTTTTCTTCTTTCCTTGTTTTTTTTTGGATCTCTATTTTTTTTTTCATATATTCCTTTTTCTATTTTTTTTTCTTTCTTTGTTTTTTTTTTCTATTTTTTTTTTGCTTTTCACTATCTGCACATACTCTTAAAGTATTGACTTTCTAACTCCTTCACTCTTTTAAAATTGGTTCACTTAACACTCACTAAAGTATAAAAAAATAAATGGGAAGAAAAAGATATAAAAATTGCATATCTCAAACAAAGGGCCATTTATTCTATGCAATTTTTTTCTTTTTTTTAAATAAAAATAAAAATAAAGGCTCAAATGGGGTAAACAAAAGATTTTCATGTGATAAGGATGGACATTTGGCCGAACTAGCTATGAAATGAATGCCTAAATCATCTTTGTGTATGCAAAATGATTTTAAATTTCAAAAGAGATTCAAGACAAGTTCTAGAGATAAAATCACAATAGGTGTACTCCCTCTTGAAAGAAATGAAACTTAAGGCTCAAATTTCTCACAGGTTGTTTGACATCCTAAAGAAAAATACCTAAACCAAATCTGTACCTCTTTACTAACATTCAAAGAACATAGAATCAATTCCTAATCAAATCCACTCCTTTCTCATGTACAAATTAACTCAATTGTGATAATTCTCACAAATAAAATTCAAACTTCCATAAGAATTTTTTTTAAAGAAAATCTGAGGACAAGGAAAGTCATGTAAAATCTAGCATACCCTCACCCCCACACTTAAATGTCACATTGTCCTCAATGTGAACAAGTAACAAAAAGTAATGGAAGTGAAGAACAAACATCTATAAGTGTAAGGGTATTCAGAGATTTCAAATTTCCACCAATTAAATAGCTCAAGTGCTAACAGTTAGTCAATAGTCATCACAAACAGTCATTACATGCATATCAAACTAAGACCAGCACTCATTCCCAAGCAATATATCATCAACAATCAAATAGAACAAATCAAAGAAAAGTAGAAGAAAACTCCCCTATTTGTCCTTGACTTGCACTCTCAATCCTTGCTACCAAAGTAGAACACATCATCAAGGGCTATCAACAGTCCTACACAAGCAAATAAAGCATCAAATCATTCATTGGGTTGCCTCCCAAGAAGCGCTTGGTTTATAGTCCTCAGCCTGACTATACCAGCAATCTAAGTAGGTGAGGACAAGCGGTGAACCATTGTTTGTCGGTTCACTTCACCACCATGGTAATGCTTCAGTCTTTGCCCATTCACTTTAAAGCAATCTCATGTTCTCTCATCTTTGACTTCAATTGCACCTTTTGATGACACCGAAACCACTTTGAAAATACCAGACCACCATGACTTAAGCTTCCCAGGAAATAATTGAAGTCTTGAGTTGAAGAGAAGCACCAACTGCCCAGGCTCAAAAGAGCGCTTCAAGATATGACTGTCATGTCATTTCTTTGTTCTTTCTTTATATAGTCGTGCACTGTCATATGCTTGAAGTCTGAATTCTTCTAACTCATTCAGTTGAAACAACCTTTTAGTTCCCGCTTGATTGGGGTCCATATTTAGCTTCTTGATTGCCCACCATGCTTTATATTCCAAATCAAGTGGTAAATGACATGCTTTTCCGAAAACCAAACGGTATGGTGACATGCCAATTGGAGTACGAAAAGCTGTCCTATAAGCCCATAAAGCATCATCAAGCTTGCCAGACCAATTCTTTCTAGTTGGACCCACAGTCTTCTCAAGAATCCTCTTAATTTCCCTGTTAGTCAACTCACATAAAGCATCTTCTCAAGAGAGCCTTGAAATTCTTGTTGTTGAAGTGAGTCCCTTCATCAGTAATGATTGCTCTGGGAGTGCCAAATCTTGTCAAGATATACTTCTTCAAGAATCGAACCACTGTGTTAGCATCATTAGCTTGGCAAGCCATAGCTTCAGCCCATTTACTCACATATTCCATAGCAACAAGGATGTACTTGTTTCCTCTTGAAGATGGGAAAGGACCCATGAAATCCATCCCCAAACATCGAACAACTCCACCTCAAGGATTCCAGATTGAGGCATCTCATGTCTCTTAGAAATATTACCTGTTCTTTGACATCTATCACACTTGGTAACAAATTGGTGAGCATCTTTAAACAAAGCGAGGCCAATCAAAACCAGATTCAAGAACCTTTGATGCAGTTCTTTGCCCCCATAATGTCCCCCATATGCAGATGCATGACATGCATTCAAAATTTCCTCTTGTTCTACCTCTGGCACGCATTTTCTAATAATCAAATCAGCACATCTCTTAAAAAGAAATGGTTCTTCCCAAATATAGTAGGTAATATCATGCAAGAACTTCTTTTTTTGATAGAAATTCAAATCAGGAGGTAATACTTCACACACAAGATAGTTCACAATATCAACATACCATGGCAAACCACAACTACTTACAACAAACAACTGCTTATCAAGAAAACATTCATTCACCAACAAATCACTCACATGATCAGAAGGGTTCACAATTCTAGACAAATGATTAGCAACTTGGTTTTGAATTCCTTTCCTATCAACTATATGCACATCAAATTCTTGTAGCAACAAGACCCATCTAATCAGTCTAGGTTTGGACTCTTTCTTGCCTAACAATTATTTAATGGCAGCATGATCAGTGTGAACTATAACCTTAGCACCCATCAAATATACCCTAAACTTTTCAAAAGCAAACACTATAGCAAGCATTTTCTTTTCAGTGGTAGAGTAATTTACCTGAGCTGCTATTAGGGTCTTGCTCGCATAGTAGATAGGGTGGAAGATCTTCACACGCCTCTGTCCCAACACAACTCCAACAACATAGTCACTCGCATCACACATTACTTCAAAAGGTAGTGACCAATCAGGAGCAACAATGATAGGAGCTAAAGTCAATCTTCTCTTCAGTTCTTCAAAAGCCTTCATACACTCCTCAGTAAACTGAAAATGAGTATCTTTCTCCAGTAACTGTGAAAGGGGCTTTGAAATCTTGGGAAAATCTTTGATGAATCGACGATAGAATCCAGCATGGCCCAAGAAGCTTCTTATAGCTTTGACATTAGAAGGAGGAGGAAGCTTCTCAATCACAAAAATCTTAGCTCTGTCAACCTCTAAACCATTTTTAGAAACTTTATGACCCAAAACTATGCCTTCAGTCACCATGAAATGACACTTCTCCCAGTTGAGCACTAAGTTTGTCTCCTCACATCGCTTCAATACCTTTTCCAGATTGATCAAGCACTCTTCAAATGATTTTCCAAATACCGAGAAATCATCCATGAACACTTCCATTATCTCTTCTATCATATCAGAGAATATACTCATCATACATCTTTGGAAAGTGGCAGGAGCATTGCATAAACCAAATGGCATTCTTCTAAAGGCAAAAGTTCCATAAGGACAAGTAAATGTTGTCTTCTCTTGATCTTCGGGAGAAACCACAATTTGATTATACCCTGAATACCCATCCAAGAAACAGAAGAATTCTTTACTAGCCAATCGGTCTAACATCTGGTCAATAAAAGGAAGTGGAAAATGATCTTTCCTTGTAGCATCATTCAACTTTCTGTAATCCATGCAAATACGCCAACCAGTAACTATGCGAGTAGGGATAATCTCATCTAGCTCATTAGTAATCACTGTCATACCCCCTTTTTTAGGAACACATTGCACTGGATTGACCCACGAGCTATCAGAAATGGGGTAAATGATCCCAGCATCTAATCATTTAATAATTTCCTTCTTGAACACTTCTTTCATCATAGGATTTAATCTTCTATGATTTTGGATAGATTTCTTGTGATCATCTTCCAAGAGTATCTTGCGCATTACAATTGATGGGCTTAAACCTTTTATGTCTGCAATCGTCCAACCTAAGGCGCCTTTGTGGCCCTTGAGCACTTTCAACAACCGTTCTTTTTGATCTTCAGATAAGGAAGAAGAGATGATAATTGGTAGTGTCTCAGATTCTCCCAAGTATGCATATTCAAGATGCGGTGGTAAGGGTTTAAGCTCTAGAATTGGTGCTTGTTTAATAGAAGGCTTCAAAGAAGTAGTTGGCCTTGATTCCATCTCTATCAACTCAAACTGCTGTGATGGTTTCCTGGAATAAGGAGAGGATTCAAGTAACTTCTTACATTCAACTATAGTCTCTTCTTCAATTTCATCAGTCCCAAGTAAAACAGATGCTAACGGTTCTTTTATAGAGAAGGACTCTAAAGTCTCTTGAATCATCTCATCAAACATGTCAACCCTAAAGCAATCTGTAATATCCCTAGGATACTTCAATGCCTTGTTCATGTTGAATATAACTTCTTCATCATCCACCCTCAACTTGATCTCTCCTTTTTCAACATCAATCAGTGTTCGAGCTGTAGCAAGGAAAGGTCTTCCCACAATGAGCGGTAGATCTCTATCTTCATCACGAGTCCAAGACAATAAAGTCGGCGGGGAAAATAAACTTGTCAACTTTAACCAAAACATCTTCAATGATACCCTTTGGAAAAACTAAACTTCGATCAGCTAGCTGAAGTGTCACAGAAGTTGGTTGAGCTTCACCCAGTTGCAATTTTCTGAACACAGATAGTGGCATCAAGTTGACACTTGATCCTAGATCACATAATGCTCTTCCCTGAAACTTTTCTCCAATTATGCAAGGTATAGAAAAGCTGCCTGGATCTTTCTGTTTAAGGGGTAGCTTGTTGAGAAGAATAGCACTATACTCTTCAGTTAAGGCTACGGCTTCATAATCACCAAACCTCCTCTTCTTACTCAACATCTCCTTTAGAAACTTCACATATTGAGGCATCTGCTCTAATGCTTCAAGGATAGGGATGTTAATGTGTAGTTGCTTGAAAATCCCCAAAAACTTCTTATATTGCTCCTCTAAAGCTTTCTTTTGAAATCTTTGAGGGAATGGTAAAGGCGGTACCCATTTAAGATTCTCCTGGTTTGCCTTCTTTTTCACTTCACCTTGTTTAGACTCAATCTCAACTTTCTCTTCATTGACTTTTCCCTTCACCTTCTGTAAAACCTCTTCATCATCCTCTATAGTGACTGTAGGATTGGTTTGATCAGTAGAAGCTGAAGGTTTCTTCTTTGGTTGAGGAATCTCGGGTAATTCCTTTCCACTCCTCAATGTAAGAGCTTTGCATTCCTCTTTCCCATCTCTACTAGGATTAGGCACAGTATTACTTGGCAATTCTCTCGTTGTAAAACATTCACGAGCATTTGCAATTTGTCCCATTTGTACACGAAGAGTCTTGATAGATGAGTTTATACCTGCTTGAGATGAGTCTACTCTTGCAATAGATGAGTCTACTCTTGCATTAATAGCAGCTTGCTCCTTAGTACTCTTTAATTGAAAACTCGCAAGCTGAGACATCACTGCCTCTAGATCAGATTTAGGTTCTTGGGAAGGAATGGCTTCCTTTTCAAATTGAAAGAACCCAGGAGGTGGTACTTGTTTTGTACTAGAGGTTGATGCTTCATTAAGAGTCGGTCCATACTTCCAAGAGAGGTTGGGATTTTTACGCCACCCAGAATTGTATGTATTTGAGTAGGGATTGTTCTGGTTATTGCCCTGGTAATTTCCTGCATAGTTTATTGGCTCCACCTGTTGAGATATGAAGCATTGTCCATTATCATGACCATTTCCACAGTAATCACAAGAAGCATGAATAGCATTGACTCCCATCTATCTACCATTAGATCGGTTTACTTGAGCCTCTAAGTGATCAAACCTCTTGTTGATTGTATTCAACATTGCCATGAACTGTGAAGAAGGTTCCTCAATAACTTTATCAACTGATTTCACTGGCCTTCTTTCATTATTGTTATGTATAAAGTCAGCTGATAAGTCATCCAAGCATTTCCAGACATGATTCACCGGTTGCTTTGTAATTCCCCCATTGGTGACGGCATTTAATTCGATTTAGATTCGAGAAGTCAACAGATCTTGCGAAAATGAAGTAAGACCCACTTTTCTAGATTGTGACCGGGGCTCGCCTAACAAGCAATTTAAACCTCTCCCAGGCTTCATACAGATGTTCCCCAAATTGTTGACAGAAATTAGTAAGAGCGGCTCTTGCATCCACCATCTTGTTATGTGGAAAAAATCATGATCTAAACTTTTCTTCCAATGTCTCCCAAGAGGTTATAATGCCATCTTCTAAATTGTTGAGCCATTCTTTGGCTTTCCCTTGTAGAGAGTAAGGAAAAAGTCGAAGACAGATCACACCATTAGGAACACCATTCTGCTTGAATGAGTTGCAAACATCAAGGAATTGTATCAGATGCCGATTTGGATCCTCTGAATCGTTTTCACGAATACGACCACGTAGTTCAAGCATCTTAAGCATAGTCTGCTTGATTTCAAAATTGTTGGCTTGAAAGTCAGGCACTCTGATTCCTGACTGATAGCCTAGAGATTCTCTTCCCAGAAAATCATTGATACACAAATTATCATTTTCATCCTCAGCCATCTCTTCAGTTTCAGAATGTATTACTTCCTCCTCTTGAATATGAGGTGTTGTAGCTTCCAAAAGCTCTTGGATATTCCTTGTTTTCTGTGGTGTTTTAGTAGCTTTGGCTCTACGGGTCATATATCAAAGTACCTGCAAAACCAAACAAATATCAAAGTATCAAACTAACACCAAAAGCTTAAAAAAAATAAAAAATAAAAAAAAATTACTCAAACTAAAACTACTAAAGGATTTCTAATACTAATCACCAATTGCCTTGAGTCCCCGGCAACGGCGCCAAAAACTTGATACTACCAAAATTTAACTAAGCACCGCAAGTATACGGGCCGTATCAAGTAATAAAGTGATAAGAAAGATATCGTTTCCATAGAGACTCAGTCAAACTAGTGATTAGGTATTAAATTTCCTTTTTTTCATTTAAGTTGAGCAAATCAGAATTGTTTTCAATAAAAGTAAAAAGAATTTTAATAAAAAACAAAATTCAAACAGAGAGAAAATTCAAATATCAAGTAGGACAACTTAGAGATACTAATCCCTTGTTTGTTTCTTAGATTTTATTCCCACTAAATTAATTCTAACTTAATTTCATCAGTTAATCTAGAGTATTAATGTTTATAAATGTCTGTCGGTCCACTTATACACCTACCTCAAATAATTATGCAATGTCTCACACAATTAATTAAGATGCAATTTAAATCGAGTTCACTCTAATTTGATTATGCGGAGCTTCTAGGTATATATCTATCCTAGACGCAAATTAGATTAAAATCTAATTCCACATTATTTAATCCAAGGTCAATTTAAGATTTCCTTTGTCAAGTTTAATCCTAAATCCCCAAAGCATATTTAATGTTGGCCAATCACTAAATAATGAATAATCAAAACAAGATTAAATAAACGGAATTACTATTAAGCAAAACTAATTAGTGGAAACAATTTCTAAGTCTCAAACAAGTTCATAATACTCTAAGTTGTAAAGGGAAAGTTAGCTACACATAGCTTTAATCACATCCATCTCAACAAAATCAAAACTTAGAACAAGAACCATAAGAAAAATGAACTGGCTATAATCAATAATATAGTGAAAACATAGAAGAAACAAACTTCTCCTCCTTCACCGTCGTGCTCAAGGAAGAAGAAGATCTAATCCTTCACAAAGCATTCTCCTTCATGGCTCCCATATTTGAAGATTAGAACCGAAACAAGAATAACAACTTGTTTGCAAGCACGGTGAAGAAGATGATGAACGGTAATCTCTGTCAAGGTCTCATGGTGCTTTGCTCTGTTTCTCTCCTCGCAAACGGCGCTGTCTCCTTTTTTTTTTTCTTTTACAATTCTTCCTCTCTCCGTGTTGCACAGCGTCTTCTATTTTCAGCAAGAATGAATCCCCCAATTTTTAAAATGCCGCCGCTCATGCCCTTTGTCTTAGATTAGGTTTTCTTTTCTTCAATTCAAATTCGTGGGCCCCACATGTATACAATTATTCTTCAATTCCGTATCAATTCAATTGTCTCGATCTCTTGGTCAAAGAAAACAAAATAAAATAATTATATAATAATAATAATAATAACTAAATTTTTATTTCTTTTTTTCTTTTCTTTGTTTTTTTTTCCGAGAAAACTTCCTATTACTATTATTTTTTTCCTAAACTCAAAAACCTTTATTTTAAATTGAAATCCCCCAAATAATGCATCCAAATTGATATCTCTTAAAATGTCAATAAAATCTCTTTAAATTAGTAATAATGACTTCTAAAATATGTCAAAATATATCTCAAATCTATTAAAAATGAGAAATCATCAACTTGAATATTGCCTTAGATTTTAATAAGTGTGCTAGTTGAACTTGTAAACTATTCATATCCTTCTAATTTAGGTGCAACAAATCACATCAACAATACTAGGTTTCAAAATGCACTCTACATGATTGATATTGGACATAATGACATTGCCGATTCCTTTGTCAAGAACCTTTCATATGAGCAAGTCGTTAAGAGGGTCCCAACGATTGTTGTAGAAATTGAGAGTACTATTAAGGTCAGATGAATGATTCTTAACAATTATCGAATAGCAAACTGGTTCTATAATTTCCTAGTGATATATGCAGAATTTGTACAACGAAGGTGCCAGGAAGTTCTGGGTTCACAACATTGGACCATTAAGTTGTCTTCCTAAATTAATCTCATTGGCAACCAGACCCATCATCACAAACCTCTCGGCGGAAGACGAGACAGCCTAACCTTAAGTTCGATGGGACAAGCAACCTCCCATCTCCCTTCAACAACACCACCGGCACTATTGTCTATCAGCACCTTCACAGCCCAATTTGATATTATTATTTTTTTTTAAAAAAAACTTACAGTCTCCCTTTTTTACAAACATCGTAAGTCTTATTTACTACGTTGCTTACATAGGCTTCCCTTGTAAAGGGACATAGAAAGGGCCTAAAAATAGACAGTAAAAGGGTTTTTTTTTGTAGTAGTGACATCTAAATAATTCTACATTGTATTCCATTTATCAACAACATCCTTATGTTTCATATAATTCTTTTTTTTTTGGTGATGTGTCACTGTGCTAAGCAACGAAAATTGCCTTTTCATGTAAAGACTACAAACTCCTATAAAATCTTTGGTTTGGTTCATATGGACATTTGGGGTCCTTATCATTTACCTTCAGTACATGGGCATAAATATTTTCTTACTATTGTTGATGATTTTTTGAGATATACCTGGATTTATTTACTTAAAAATAAATCTAAAGTTCGTTCTCATATTCATTCTTTTGTTCGTATGGTTTGTACACAATTCAATGTTTCTCTGCAAGTAATTCGACTTGATAATGGTGTTGAGTTTACCATGGATGATTTTTATAAATAACATGGTATACTTCATTAAACTAGTTGTGTAGAAACACATGAATAAAATAGCAAGGTTGAAAGGAAACATCAACATATTTTGAATGTTACAAGAGCTTTATTGTTTCAAGTTCATGTTCCCAAGGTTTATTGGTCCTATGTGATTTCACATGCCATATCTTATTAATCGTTTACCTACTCTTGTTTTGAATCATAAATCACCTTGTGAACTATTATATCAGAAATGTCCATATTTGAGTAATCTTAAAGTTTTCGATTGTCTTTGTTTTTCTTCTACTATCACCCAATAGCGCACTAAGCTTTATTCTAGGGCTCATAAGTATGTTTTTCTTGGTTATCAACATGGTACTCAAGGTTTCATCACACTAGATTTGCATAGTCGCCATATCCTAGTTTTTAGAAATGTTCATTTTTATTAATCTCTTTTTCCTTTATGTAATTATGATTCTCCTTCCCTTCCAAATGCATACCATTCATTTACCTCAAGAGTTATACCCTCTTACCCGACCTCTTCTCCTAGTTGTTTGACTTCCTCTTCACCTGTCCTCAATTCAGATTCTTCTATTTGTGTTTCTTCTTCCCCTTTTCCTCTTTCTCCATTGCCTAGGAGATCTACAAAGTCTAGGAAATTACCCTCTTATTTGCATGATCACCACTTCGTCCTTCAATGCATATCAGTCATACCGAACTCTTTGGAAGCAAGTAGTTATCATCATCTTTCTCGTGTTCTTTCGTATGATCACCTTTCTTCTTCTCTTTGTCATCATGCTTTGTCTTTTTCTGTTGATGACATTCCTAAGATTTATTCTCAAGCTATTAAGCATGAGGGTTGGAGAAATACTATAGATGTTGAATTTACTACTTTACAACAAAATAAAACCTGGGTGTTGACTTATTTACCTCTTGGAAAACGACCTATTAGGTGTAAGTGGGTCTTTGCTAAGAAATATAATTCAGACGACACATTGAATCGATACAAAGGCTGTTTAGTAGCTAGATGCAGGTACACTCAAATTGAAGGGATTGACTATAATGATACTTTTTCTCTTGTTGCTAAGCTTATCACTGTTAGATTATTGCTTGCTCTTGATGCTGCTTATAATTGACATTTGAAACAACTTGATGTCAATAATGCTTTTCTTCATGGGGATCTTGATGAAGAGGTTTATATGTTCCCTTCTCTTGGCATATATGTTTCTTCTCTACTCAACTATGTAAGTTGCAACGTTCTCTTTATGGCCTTAAGCAAGCAAGTAGGTAATGGTTTTTCAAGCTTTTTAAAGCCCTTGTTTCTTGTGGTTATCACCATTCCAATGCTGATCACTCACTGTTTATTAAGCATATTGATTCTGACTTTACTGCTTTACTAGTTTATGTGGATGATATCATCATTTCTGGTAAAGATTTAACTAAAATAAATAATATGAAGGCTTTTCTTGATACTTGTTTTTAGATCAAGCACTTGGGTGATGCTAAATACTTTCTTGGTCTTGAGATTGCTTGAAGTTCTAAGAGTATTTCTCTATGTCAGAGAAAATTTGCTTTGGATATTTTGTCTGATGCTGGATTTCTTGAGTGTAAGCCAGCTGTTACTCATATGGCTAATGATTTGAAGCTTTCTATTGATTCTGGTACTCCTTTAGATGATGGTTTTGTTTATAGAACTTTAGTAGGTTGCCTTCTTTATCTTGCAAATACTCAGCCCGATATCCCTTTTGTTGTTCAGCAATTGAGTCAATTTATTCAACGACGTATTGACATTCATTTACAAGCAACTCATAGGGTGCTTCGATACATTAAGGCTGCTCCTAGTTGTGGTCTATTTTTCCTTGTTGATTCTGTTTTGAAGTTAAATGCCTTTTGTTATTCTGATTGGGCTAGGTGTATTAACACACGAAGATCTATTATAGGTTTTGTTGTTTCTTACATCAGGCTTTAATTACTTGGTGTTCTAAAAAGCAACAAACTATACCTACTTCTTATGAAGCTGAGTATCATGCTTTTGCCACTACCACTTGTGAACTTCAATGGTTATCATTTTTGCTTCATGATTTTGGTTTGCCATTTACTTCTCCTGCTACCTTGTATAGTGATAGTCAATATGCTCGCCATATTATTACTAATCCTACTTTTTATGAAAGAACAAAGCATTTTGATATTGATTGTCACAATGTTCGTGAGAAACTCAAGATTGGTTTTCTTCATCTGATCTTCTCCCAATCAAGTCTAAAGATCAATTGGCTGATATTTTTACCAAAGCTCTTGCTCTTACTCTGTACACTCCTTTCCAAGCTAGGAATGAACGTTCTCCAGCTTGAAGGGGGTATTAAAGGCTATTTCAGTTCTATTTTTTAGTTAGTAAAATTAGTTTCAATCAGTAACTAGTTTTAGATTAGTTTGTGTTTTTAGTTAGCTGTTGTAACTATTTTAGAAAATGTAACAAACCTAATTAGAAGGAGTAGTTATGTATTTATTTGTACAGAATGTCTATTAATAGCTTGTACATACACTTCATTTCAAAATTCAATATACAATCTAGATTCATTTCTATTCTTCCTTTCAATTCTTTTGTTTTATGAAAAATTGTAAAGTCAATCAAGTTTATGCAAGAACTCAAATCAATGGGAAATTATTTACAATTTGTATCCATCGATAGGATCATATGCATCCAGTATCCACTTATCAAATACAAATGTTCATCGGTGTTGCCCTTAATTTTCTCTTAGTTTCATGATGTAGTTCATATAAATTTATGGTATTCTAGCATGTGATTCATGTATGATATATCAATTATATATAGTTCATGTAATCTATGAGTAATTTTAAGCGACTATAATTAAATTTCTCGTTTTAACATTTTTGTTAGAAAGTCGGAGGATAAATTATGGTTATTTCCTCTTTTCACTAAAATATTCCGCGTTTTAATAACATGAGTAATAGAACATAAGATATAAAATATTGTACTCTTGTAAACCTGAAGTTCAGCACAAAACTGCACACAGAAAAAAGTTCAACATTTGGGTTTAGTGAAGTCTCATGCTTTCTACAACCGATTAATCCATAAACTCAGTTCAATGGCTCACATTTGAGGGGAAAAGCTTGTGCTAAGCTTCATCTATGAGTACTTACAAACCTGTAATATATAATGGATTGTATACATTTTATCTTCTTTAATTAGTCAAACTGCAGAAATCCAAATGGATTAAACTGCAATTTGAGTGACTTTATTCGAAAGAGAGAATACCAGGATGCTGTTTGTCATTTCTAAGTTTGGTTCACTCAAAGAAAATAGGGAAATTTAATTAGGACAGACAGAATTTGGCATAGTGTTTTGCGACAGAACCAAGCTCCTCATACTACGGCATTGGTCGGGGAGAGCTCAGTGTGAATCAAACATTTGTCTACCTTTAAATAGGAGGAACCATTCATATTTTTCTCTCCCCTACCAATCCTAAAAGAAAGGGGCATGGCAATTATGGCAGATCGAACACTGTTGCTATATATAGCTCCACCATTGGTTCTTTTATTCTGCTTTGGGCTCTTCTAGGTGATCTTCATTTTGAAGAAGGAGCATATGGACTTGCTAAGATGTTTGTTTATGTGGCCCTTGTAGCAAAGCCCTTTTCGTTCCAAGCTTCTATAAGTTTGATTGTGGCCAATAACACTTTGGTTACAGTTATAAGTGTTATTGGATTTATCTCCAATTTTTTCATCTTATTTTTTCGTATTTTAGGAATCTTTCCTCTTAGAATTCATCGTACCTTATTTTGTGAGATTGCAGGATTACTTATTAGGATCATTCTTGTTTTATTTTAGGGATCGACTGATATTTTGATTAATTGTCACGTTGGTAAAGTCACCAAAGGCAATCAAGTTGACGTGCCAAATCTCTCTCTCTCTCTCTCTCTCTCTCTCTCTCTCTCTCTCTCTCTCTCTCTCTCTCTCTCTCTAATGAAGCGTTGAAAACTGATAAATGGATGATGAGGACGCAGCCAATAGACACTTTTCTGGTACAAATGTTCGTATTTATAAAACATTTATGTATGTTTTTTTTGGGCTAAAGTACGTGTTTAATCTTTTAAGTTTTAATTTAGTCGATTAAAATTATAAAATATACTTTTTCTTCATTAATTTTAAGACGGTGAATTACATTTTACATAAAATACTTACTCGACAAATTTTTTTGAGAAAATTCTATTTAAATTTGTAAAACCCCGAAGTTTTCGAATTTGTAAAAAAGACCGAGAAGTGCAAAGGCCATGAGAGATATGCAAATTCAAGTGAAATTACCCTTTTGTCGTTAGTTTTTTTTTTTTTTTTTAAAAAATAGCCTCACGGGAGAGCTGGCGTCGCGGCGGCCATCGATGAGGGGTGGAGGTTTTTTCTTTTTGTGGGGGGGGGGGGGGGGGGTTTTTTTTTTTTTTTTTTAAAAAAACTATATTCTTTGAATGTGGGGGGTGGGGTTCGAACCCCCAATCCCCCACACATACGTGGGGCCAAGTGGCCGACTAGTTGGGGCACTTGGTTCTATCTATATTCTTCTTAACATTTTTCTACGGTATTTACAAATTCAATAACGCAATTTACAAATTCAAAAATGCCATTTACAAATTCAATAACACCATTTACAACTTTTTTTCAAGTTTACCTTTTTTTCTTCCTCTTTAATGCCTCTGAGTAAAAAAAAAAAAAAATCAATGGTATTTACAAATTCAATAACGCCATTTACAAATTTAATAACATCATTTACAACTTTTTTCAAGTTTACCTTTTTTTAAAAAAAATTTAAAAAAATTTGTAAATGGCGTTATTGAATTTGTAATAGGTGAAAAGTGTAAACCACCAAAAAATGTTGTAAATGGCATTATAAGATTTGTAATTCCCGTTATGCATTTTGTGATAGTGCATTTATTTTTATGTTTTTCAATCAGGGGTATCAAAAGGTGAAAAGTGTAAACCACCAAAAAATGTTGTAAATGGCGTTATGAAATTTGTAATTCGCGTTATGAGATTTGTAATTCGTGTTATGCATTTTGTGATAGTGCATTTATTTTTTCTGTTTTTCAATCAGGGGCATCAAAGAGGTGAAAAGTGTAAACCTCCAAAAAATGTTATAAAGGGCGTTATGAGATTTGTAATTAGCGTTATGCATTTTGTGATAGTGCATTTATTTTTTATGTTTTTCAATAAGGGGCATCAAAGAGGTGAAAAGTGTAAACCTCCAAAAAATGTTGTAAATGGCGTTATGAGATTTGTAATTCGCGTTATGAGATTTGTAAATGGCGTTATGCATTTTGTGATAGTGCATATTGGAATTTCTTCATTCAACTTTACATTTTTTTCAATTTTTTTTTTAAAAAAAGTTGTAAATGACGTTATTGAATTTGTAAATACCATTGATTTTTTTTTTCTTTTTACTCAGAGACATTAAAGAGGAAAAAAAGAACACTTGAAAAAAAGTTGTAAATGGGGTTTTTGAATTTGTAAATACCGTTGAAAAAATGTTAAGAATAATATATATATTTGTTAATGTATATGTATATTAAAACAATCAAGTGGCCCAATTGGTGGACCACTTGGCCCCATGTATGTGTGGGGGTTGGGGGTTTGAACCCCACCCCCACTTTCAAAGAATATAGTTTTTTTTTTTTTAAAAAAAACCCACACCCCCAAAAAAAAAAAAAAAAAAAAACTCCACCCCCTCACCGGTATTTGGTGGTGGGCGGCCACGCCCAACCCGCCGGCGGGCCTCGGCGTCCTCTCCGCCGGCCCTACGGTGAGAGTATTTTTATTTATTTATTTAAAATTAAAGGCAAAAGGGTAATTTCACCCGAATTTGCATATCCCTCATAGGTCTTTGGTACCTCTCAATCTTTTTACAAATTCGGGAGACTTCTAAAGATTTTACAAATTCAAATGGTATTTAAATGAAATTTTTTCCAATTTTTTTATGAGCACTTAGTCAACAAACTTAAATAATGACTTAGTTATATGCTGTCAAAACATGTTTAATTTTATAAACATATAATTAAATTTTAAAATTTTTAATTTAATCTTTTCATATTTTGAAATTTAAGCATGCTTTGCTACTATTTAAATGCAAAGTCACCATTTAAATTTACCGAGTCATAATTGTGTTTTAAATGAAACTAACCATACCTCTGAAGATTAAGAGATCGAAACTACACTTCATAAACTTACGGGATTAAACTTAACCTTGATATAAATTTATAGAAATAGACATATACTTTAGCCATATTTTTTTAAAGAAGGTCCTTATGCAACATGTTATTTACAAGCTTTACACACTTAATCTAAAGTATTTAAACGAATTGATCATTGAATCAGTCAAGGAAAATGGTCTTTGAATTATGGTTAAACCAATTCTGATAAAAAAATATAATTCAATTTACAAAATGTTTATATTTTACTATGAAAATTAATTTCATCCTTTTAGCATAAGAAAACTCGGACAACCAATTCTTCCCTCTTTCTATTTCTTTTTTCTTTTTCTTTTACTTTCTTCTTTATTCTCCCTCTTGCCTTTAATACTCTCTATTTCTATTTCTTTTCATTTTTTCTGCCTTATTCTCTCTCCTACCTTCAATGCATGATCCTTCTATTTCTATTTCTGTTTTTCTCTTTCTTCTTTCCTCTTTATTCTTTCTCAATACCTTTAAGAATTAAAGATTTCAAGTGGTAAACACGCATCATTGCTCATTAGAGTGACATAATCTAGGCTAAAGTATATTCTTAGTTCTTATTGTTTGGATCAAGTTTAAGTTTAGTTCCTTAAGTTTATAAAGTACATTTTCAATTTCCTAATCTTAACATTGTTAGTTTCATTTAAAAGAATGCTGACTCAAAAAATTGAAGTGATGGCTATACAATTAAATGGAGAAAAAGATGGTCACAAGCATCAACAAATTTCATAGTAGAAGAGAAATTTCAGCGGTGCAAATGAGTCTTTTTATTTTATATATGTAAAGCGAAATGATGTCATTTAAGAGTTTGGTAATTTAAAAAATGACCCGGGTAATCCGGCAACTTAGCTAGCTAGTGGGTACATGAGTTACCTGTGAATTACCTAGAGTTACACCGGGTCACCCCAAGTTGTTTTGTCTCGAGTTAGAGGTCCGAATGATCGGCCTAATCAGTGAGTCATCAGTTTCTGAGCGAGTCCTAAATAATTTAAAATACTACTATTTACCTCTGTTAAATAAGTCATTGCTTAACCTTCGGCTTAGGTTACTTGATACTTTTTTGTTTAACCGACAAGTATATCAAGCGTAAATAAGCTTAATTCTGTAGCAATGAACTTTGTCATGACAACCTAAATAAAGCAAAGCTAACATAAGCAAGATATACAAAAGCCATAAAGGTTTTAGCGTAAATTATTAGCACTACAGTAAAAATCACAAAATAAAAAAGAAAAGGCGGGTTTTAACTTAGTCCGCTAAGCAAAGTATTTGAATGGTCAAAAGTGGATACCGTTATGTCACGTAAAGTATTTTATGATATGCTATATATTGGAAAAGTAACTTCATGAGATGACTTGAAATTTCATATTGATTAAACAATGTTCTGATCTCCCAACGTACTGTTTTTCTTATCCGTATAGTCGTATTGAAGCTGATAGCTTTCTAGTTGCAATGGATGATTCGGGTTCTGGTGAAATTACTGTAGATGTAGCTGCCGATGGAGAGATGCCCAACGAAATGATGGCAGATATTTCTGAGCACAGGAAATCCAGTGCATTTAGCTGTAAAGTGAAGCGTGAGCTGATGGAAATGCAGATGCGCGATGATATGGCGTTTCTTAGCAACAAAGAGACGCGTAATCTTATGAAAATTCTGGACAGTTCATCAGTTGATGATGTACAATTTCGTGGCAACGAAAACATGCGTGAAATGATGGAAAGGCAGTTTAGTTCATCCGTTGATGATATGCCATTTTGTGGCAACGTGGTGCATATTATGGATTGTGAGCTGTACAAGGTCGTTCGTGATAAAAGTACAGATGCAGATAAATTTGTTGACGTACTGGAGCAACTATGTACACGAAATAAGGTTGATTTGGCCATCATTTTTTTCGACCATGTCACTCCCACAGGTGATTCGTTGCTTCATGTTGCAGCAGAGGGTGGGAGTGAACAAGTTTTATGTCTTATTGCTTTTCACTATCCTAAGCTTTTGTACAAGAGGAATCTGAAATGTGATACTCCTCTTCATGTTGCTGCCAGATTTGGGAATGTTCTTGCAATTAAGAACATTCTCGATATGGATAAACAATCCATGACATCTTTTTATGAGAAGGAGGCTGAATCTATGGATAAAGTGGAGTTTATAATGTTACGCAACATTTATAAGAGGACAGCTTTGCACGAAGCTGTTTTGTGCAACCATTATTCTGTGGTTCTTTTTCTTTTAGTTGCACATGAGCAAGGTAATCTGACCTCCTATTGGACATGGTACTCCTCGTATCGTGGTAAATCGCCAATGTATTTTGCAGTTCTTCATGATGTTATTGATATTCTTGATCTTTTCTTGAGGTTAATTCCAATCCCCTCATTAAGAGAAACGATTTCAAATGACGATTCTCCACTTCATGCTGCAATATTAGAACGAAAGACCGGTAAGCATACTCTTGAAATAATTAATTTACGCTCCTTCTAGCTAACTTTTTTTGAAAAGATTAAAAGGAAACTAAATAAATTACATTAAAGTATTTATATTTATCATTTTTTTCTAGACTATTATGCCTAACTTATAAATTGATATATAATATAACGATACACAATGTATGCTATAATTAAGTAATTTATTTAGCTTCCTTAATTTCTTAAAAAAGAAAAAAGTTATTGGCACCAAAGGTATGTTTCACCTTTTCCCTAATATGTGTGTTTTTTTTTTTTTTAATGGCATGAAGTTCTACTGCAGATGATAGTTGATAGAAGGCAAGAGCTGTTGTATGAAAGAGATTTGAACAACAACACTCCCCTTCATTATGCAGCTTACGCTGGTTACAAGAAAGGAGTTTGTATAATGTTAGAAAGATCTCCCATGATTGCTTTTCAGCGAAACTCAGAAGGAAATCTTCCAATTCACCTCGCCTGCCAAGAGCGCCATGGTCAAGTGGTCAAAGAGTTGCTTGAAATAGAGTGGCCTAATGCTGGACTTCTCTTGAATCATAAAGGTCAGAACATTGTTCACACTGCAGCAATGAATGGAGGAGCTAAACTGACACGATATCTACTCAGACACCCCAAGATTGATCGTGACACTGTGAATGAGAGAGATGTAAATGGAGATACTCCTTTACATTTGGCTGCAAGAGAATTGCATCTTTGGACTCTATACTCTTTGTCACATCATAAAATGGTCAATGTGAACATTGTGAACAATGAAGGTTTCACAGCTCTAGATGTTGTTTACGAGCAACGTAAAATTCCAATAACGCATCAAGAGGTATGATCGATAAGTATCTACATACACACACACACATCAGCTGTCTTCTTTTTATTAAGAGTATGATACAGAACGGAGAAGGGGAGAGGGAGAAGAGGGAAAATAGAAGAGAGAAGAAGCAGAAGTTGATAAAAGAGGGAGAGAAGAATGATATGTGTTGAGAGCTATATTTATAGTCCCCACTTTAACCCCACAGAATTAGAAGAGAATAAGCTAGAAATCATAAAACGGAATCACAATTAATAATAAAGATAACAATAAATCAACTACATTAAAAAATGAAATATTCCCTAACAAAAATTCTTTCAAATCTGGTAGAATCTTCTATCATTATTGTTTTCCCCTTCCTTTCCTATCTCCATCACAGTACAACTTCCTACTAAACGGTTTTATGATTCTTGTCACTTTTTCTTAAAAACAGAATATGTGATGTGACTATACCTTGCAGTTTCTAGCAAATGTTATTTTATTTAGAGCTGGTACGCGGCTGAGGGGAAATAACTTGGGCATGCAAAGCAAAATATCCATCAATGAAGAATGGAATGTGAAGGACGCAACCAACATACTCCTAATTGTAGCAATATTGATAGCTACAGTGTCATTTACGGCTGGTTTCACACTACCAGGTGGGTTTTACTCATCGGATAGCTCAATCACAAAAGAAAGGGGCATGGCACTTTTAAGCAGTCAAACACTGTTCAAGATATTTATGGCTTTCGACGCTATTGCTATGTACAGTTCCATCCTTGGTTCTATCTTTCTTCTTTGGGTCCCAAGGGGGGATCCTCGTGTTGCACAAAGAGCGTATCGGTATGGTCTTATCGTTGTTCATGTGGCCCTTATAGCAATGTCCGTTGCGTTTCAAGCTGCTATTCGTTTGATTGTGAGCAATAACACTTTGCTTGCACATGTTGTAACCGCCATTGGATTCATCTCTATTTTTGTCTTCCTACTTTTTCTTGTTATAATATTGTCTCCAGTTGTAGTTCGTCTTCCCATATTTTATCAAATTGCAGACTTAGTTATTTGGATTCTTGTTTACACAACATATGGACCAAAGGATGTTTCGATTAGCGATTTTCCCTGGGGTCAACCAAGTCGATCAAGTTGGTAGGCAAGAAATCAAATCAAATGCTGATACTGTTGCAGCCAAATACTTTTTCACCTCCAGTTTCGTACAAATGTTCATCGTCGGTACCTGCTACCCATACTTTTAGTTTCATGATGTTCATCTAAAATGGTGTGATTCTTCTTGTGATTTACTAATGAAACACACACACACTTCATGTAATCTATAAGAGTAACTCCATGTGAGCATTACTTTATTTGAAAATATAAGAATCAAACTTGAGTGGTTTGGTTTTTTTTAATATATAAGACACACTTTGTTCTTATCTCACCCTTTCGTCTCTTTTACCACTCATTCTCTCTTCCACTCACCCTTTCTTTAAATATGGTTTTTAGGAAATTAAATTATATTTTATGCATGTTTATTGTCTTTAACCAATTTTAACTAATTTTTTGAATTGTCTAATTTAGTTATTTGGCTTTTATATTGGGTTAAAGTGCAAAAATACATATAATTTTTTCTCAGAAGTGTGTTTGGCACATTAGTTATGTTCGGTTAAGGTGCAAAAACTAAGCAAATATAAATTCAACCTGAAACGAACTCAGAAAATATATTATACAGATTCTGAATGGTTTTAAAGGAACCACAATTATTCTTTTGTTTATAAAAACAGTAAGGTGGTGGCAACTTCAACTTAAACTTCTCTGCCACATCATTGCTAGTAATTAGATTCCCTTGTTTAACTGTTGCATTTTCAGTAGTTACATTTTCTGAAACACAAAAATCCTCATCTGGATGTTTATCTGCGTCAAGTTCTCTACAAGAGTGTCTAAATTCCTTCCATTCAGTTTCTGTTATAGCTTCTGCCTTTGCAAATTCAGATAGAAACTCCCTGCCGCAACTAGCTCTTGACAAAATTGATAGGGCAAAACTTTACAGCCTAAAAACTCCGCAAGTGCACGGGCCGTATCAAGTAATAAAGAGTAAGAAAATTATCGTTCCCACAGAGACTCAGTCAAACTAGTGATTAGGTGTTAAATTTCCTTTTTTCGTTTACGTTGAGAAAATCAGAATTGTTTTCAATTAGAAAATAAATAAGAAATAATAGTAGCAAAGACTTTTCAGAAAAGAGCAAATTCCAATATCAAGAAATACAACCTAGAGTCGCTAATCCCTTGTTGGTTTCTTAGATTTTATCCCCACTAAATTAATTCTGAATTAACTAACTCAGCTAACCTAGAGTATTAATGTCTATAAATGCCTTCCGGTCCATTTATAAACCTATCTTAACTAACTATGTAATGCCTCACACAATTAACTAAAATGCGTTTTAGATCGAACTTACCCTAATTTGATTATGCGGAACTTCAGGTATATTCCTATCCAGACGCAAATTAGATTAAAACCTCATTCCTTATTAAACTTAAACCTAATTCCACATTATTTAATCTCAAGGTCAATTTAGGATTTCCTCTTCCGAGTTCAACCTTAAATCCCAAAACATGCCTACTAATGGCCAATTAATAAGCAATAGCAAGAAAAGCAAGAATAAATAAACTGAATAAAATTAATCAAAACTAATAGTGGGAAATAATACCTAGAACCCAAACAAGTTCATAGGTTCTATAGGTTGAAAAGAAAATTAGCCACACATGGCCATAAATAAATCCATGAAATGAAGATAACAATTCAGATTTAAATAAGACAAGAAAAGAAAAGAAAGGAGAAATCAAGACTCTCAAAGAACCCCGCAGAGTTCCTTGTTGCTATCGCTGCTCTGATTTTTGCGTCTCTGCTGATCTGTTCTTCCGTACTGATCTTCTTCCTCTGCTGCTGCGTTTTCTCTGTGTCTTGAATTGGCTATTGAAATCTCGCTTCCACCTCCTGTGCGTCGTCTCCCCCAATATATAGAACTAGGTTTGCATCTTCTATTCTCCTGGGCGTGGTATCTTTCCTTCTTGAATTCTTTTATGCTATTCGGCTCGTCTCTGCTTCATATATATTACTTAGGGTTAGCTTTTTCCGTGGGCCCACGCATCTCTATCTCAATTGAAGATATGATATATCCTCTATTTTGGGCTGATTCTGCATCTTTTTATTAAGAGGATATATCTTATCCTTTTTAATTTTAGCTTCCTATGCGTATTGTATTGTAATAGCAATTAACTTTACATTTATCCTTTTCCTTGTGTGGACCCCACGTCTTTATCCCTTCACAATACTGTCATATATGGATAATTGCTTCCCTGGCTATTTATCACAATACTTTCTCATACTTTCTTATCCTTCTTTTAAATATATTATCACCTACACAAATAAATAGGATATCAATAGATTTTTTTGTTATAATATTCTTTTATCCTATATTTAATTAAAATATATGTAAATATATAAAAAGATAATTAAATAGGTATAAAATATTAATAAATCCAACTCAATATACCGTAAAATATACACCTATTTAATTATAAAATATATACTTATCAAAAATAGAACTAGTATTATCAAAGATAGTGAGCTATCCTAAGAAAAAGACTCAAGTGAAGTAAGTGAGCTGTCAACCGAAAATTGATTAACACTACACACATAATCACTATTGTCAAAAAAAGTGAAAACAGAATAAGAAGAAGAAGAATTGATTTCTGGAAAATATGAGTCAGCTAGCATGTCATCAATTTTTGCATCATCCAAAGACAACTCATATTCATCAATAAGAGTATATATAGCACTCAATCCAAGCAGTGTGTAATCTTCATATGGATGCTTCATTTCTTCATATACATTAAAACTATTAACATGCTCTCCTACTTCCATGGTCATGCACCAATCTTTCATGCTTATGACTGCTTTAGCTGTTCTAAGGAATGGCCTTCCCAAAAGTAATGGTCCTTCTAAACATAAATCATGTGACATGTCAAGAACATAGAAATCCACAGGAAATACCAAATCCTTAACCTCTACCAAAATATCTTCTAACAGCCCATAAGGTTTCCTTATTGTTATATTGGCTAGTTGAATAACCATGCTAGTTGGCTTTAAAGAATCAATGCCTAGAGTAGTGTAAATGGACATAGGCATCACATTAAATGATTCACCTAAATCAAGAAGTTCACTATCAATATTCAACTTACCAATTGTACAAGGTACAGCAAATGATCCTGGATCAGCACACTTAATTGGTAAATGAGGCTTGAAAAGAGCGGAAACATTAGAGCTCATTTGTACCAATTCATTGGGCTTACATTTTCTTTTGTTAGTGTATAAAACCTTCAAAAATTTCATGTTTAGGCATGCATTTCATAATTTCTAACAAAGGAACATTAATTTCCAGCTTGCCAAACAGTTGTAAAGCCTCTTTTTCCCATTGTTCATTAGCAGCCTTTTTACGAAGCAAGAATTAGTGAGGAAAGGGTAGATCAGAATTTTTTACCTTCCTATTTTTCTGTACAGCATGCTCGATTCCAGATTGCTTGCTTAGCTCTTTTTGCTCAGCTTCTATTGCAGATTCTGATGTGATGAGTCCTTCTTGACTAGTAGCAACATCTGGGCATGCTCCACTATTTTCTTCATCTTGAATTACCTTCCCATTCCTTTTTGTCATAATCTCAAATTTCTTTGCAACAGTAACTTCGTCACAATCTCCATCACTTTCGTCATCATCATGTTGAGCATAAATCTGACCAGAACAGCTTCCTCTATCATCTTTAGCAAATCTAACTTGTTTCCCAACTTGTTTTACACTCCTTAGAGTGATGGTAGAGTGGATATTTGAAAGTACTCTTTCTTGCTTAGAGCACTTTGAAGCATTAAGATGGCCTTGCTGTTTAGAGTGATGAGTCTTCTGTCACTCTCATAAAATTCTTCCTCGACCTTGGCTACATGAACTCCCTCTTCTAACTTTGTTGGAAAATAGTCTCCTTTCTCGAATACATTCAAAAGCCCATAGTTAGAAGCCATAACAAAAATCCTGAACTTGGCTTTCCAAAAAGAGTATTGTTCTCCATCAAAGCTGGGAGGTCTGTTGATTTAAGCTCTGTCGTGCAAGATTCCGTCCAATAGGATCCTTCTCAGGGTGTTAATCCTCACAGAGAACAACTAGTTCTGATACCAAATAAAGAATGGAATATCCCTAAGAGGGGAGTGGATTGGGTGATTTCAAAAACTTTCACGATTAAGTCGAGAACTGAAAATGACAGAGCAAAGGATTGAGGAAAATGGACACAGAGAATTTATACTGGTTCAGTCTTAACTCTTGACCTACGTCCACTCCCTAGACACTCTAGGTTTTTCAGTACTATCTCTCACGAGTACAAACTCTAAATTTTGAAGTAATCCTCACACTAGAATTCACTCCCTCTTACAAGTTGTAATCAATATACCCACACTCAAGGTCCCTCTACCTTGAGATTTAACAAATGAAAAATCAAAAGGATAACACTCTCTCACAGAGTAAATTTATAGTCACTGAAGTACAGAATATCTGAAGATATCAAGAGTATTGAATGAAACATTAAATAGCAATAAATTCGATTGAGCGTTTTATAGTTAGGTAAAAAGCTTGTATAATATATTTATCTCCTACATTGACTAACTACTATATTTAATGTAGATTAGTCCAAATTGAATTGTGGAGAATGATCAAGAGAAGAGAAGAAAGAAAGAGTTGAATTATGGAGAATGATCAAGAGAAGAGAAGAAAGAAAGAAGAACTTGTTGAATGGAATAAGAATATCATTATTCAAGTTCTTAGATTGATACTAGAAGTTTCCACGATCAACTGAAAGTTGGAATGGCTTAAATCGAAGTTAAAACAATCAAAATCAAGCTCCAAGAAGTCAAAACTTGAGCTAAGGGCTCAAAACTCGAGCCAGCCACTTTTGACTCGAGTCAATAGTGCTTTTCAGCATCTCTATTCTACTCTATTTCACATTTCACCTGATCAAGGTCTGGTAATTCGATAATATCTCCCAAACCAGAGATCCGATTGAGGTGAAACCAGTGGCATATGAAACTCGACTCTCAATGCATCATTTTGATATAAAATTAAAGTCAAAGGAGTTCAGATAAAGGAGATAGGAATTGTGGAAGTTGAAAGTGAAATTCACTCCATATAGCAGACCAAGCTTTGGTATTTTGGGTGTATCTCAAAATCTACAAATCCGATTGAGCTCAAATTAGTTCCATATGAAACTAGACTCAAACTTTGTTCCACTAAGATTTAAACCAATCAAAATAGAGTTCAGACCAGGGAGATATGACCTTCAAAATTTGACACTGAAAATTCTGGAACCATTTCAACAAAGGTTCGATGTTCTGGATATAGCTCACATTATATACAACCAAATGAAGTGAAACCAATTCTATATGAATCTAGACTAAATAAGTGTTTCATAGAATTTGGAAGCAACCAATTTTGATGATATCTTACCTCAAGTCAAGGCGTCGGTAACTCGAGTGAAAGTTAGATAGAGAGTTAGGCATTTTGAGAAGAGTTTTTGACTCGAGTCTTCAAATACCAACTCAAGTCTAAGTCCAAACTCGAGCCAACAAGTGGTGAACTTGAGTCAAAGGTATTTTTCAGGTGTTCAAAATAAATCCAGACTTACTTTAACTCGAGCAGAGAATGAAGGACTCGAGCACACAGTCTAACAGATAGCAGAGCATAATTCCACAACGTCTCCGAGAATTCAGAAATTATTGTTATCAACTGATTACTACTTGCTATATTTTTCAATGCTATTAATCATATTTATGAGCAAGTTTCAGATGATCAAAAGATAGGATTAAGGATCAATGCCAATGCTAGCAAATACAAGTAAGTCATATGAACTTGTAACTCGAGCCAAGGAAAGTCCAACCTCGAGCCTAGCCAAGACAGAAAGCAAAGGACTTTTGAGAAAGGTATTTGACTCGAGCCATGGAGTGCTAAACTTGAGTCAAGGGAAGGCCAAGAGTTAGGCATTTTAAGAAGAGTTTTTGACTCGAGCCAAGAGTCTTGAACTTGAGTCAAGTCAAGCTAGAGCAACCCAATGAAGAGCTTGCAAACTCGAGTCTTCAAATGTGAACTCAAGTCTATGGCCAAACTCAAACCAAGGAGATGCAACTCGAGGCAAGACGAGACAAAAAGCAATCTGGAGTAAAGCAACAATCTCTTAACTCGAGCTAATTAATGATAACTTGAGGTAACATCTTTGCTTCAGAAAATCACTGTGTCTGAAATCTCAAAATCATTGATTCTGATTTCGTTACTTCTTATCATCACTTATTACTATTCCTAACTATATTTGATCAGTTAATGAGTTTCAAATGATTATATGAAGGAATAACAACAGTTTAAAAAAAGTAGATGATTACGTTAGAAGTTTCAACGGCTATATGTATTTCTTCTAATGGTCATATGCTAAATGGGAAGAATTGCTCAAACGATCGAATGCTCTTCATCAACTATAAAAGGAGAAGCTTTCAAGATAGAAAAGGGCTGAGACACGAGCTTACATCTTCAAAATGCCAATACTTTGATATTCATATCACTTACTCTCTGATTATCTCAATGATCATATAAACTTCTATAGAGAGTGAAATGATTTGTATTGTTCTTCAGTGTTTATTCTTTCACTTATGAAAGAGAAGATTCATTGTAATTGTCTTATCTGAGAGTTCCTCAAGATTGGGTGATCTTGAGTGGGAAACCTATTGTATTGATTACAGCTTGTAAAGGGAGTGAATCCTAGTGAGAGGATTACTTCGAGTGCAGAGTGTGTAATCAAGTTGAAAAAAGATAGTGGATTGAAAATATTAAGTGGAGATTGGGGACTAGACGTAGGTCAAGGATTGGCCGAATCAGTATAAATCTCAGTTTGCATATTCTCTTCTCTTATCTCTTATATTTTTAGTATATGTTTATTTGAATATCTATCTGTTGATTTTGAAGACATGAAAAGATTTTCAAAGTTCCAAGTTTTTAATAATAAACCCAATTCACCCCCTCTTGGGTTCAGCCGGTTGTTACATTTGGTATTAGAGCGGGTCTCTTGTTTAAAGACTTAACCATCTCAAGAGTAATCAATGGCTAATTTTGGGTATTATTCATTTTCGGAAGGTTTTGATTATACTGTTACACCGTTTTTCAAAGATATTAATTTTTAGTTTTGGAAAGCTAGAATGACATCGTTTGTAAAATATTTTGATTTTGATATGTGGAATGTTTTTATAAATGTCTTTGATTTTTAATCAAGAAAGGATTGGACTGAAAAGGAAAAGAAAATGTTTTCGTTGAACATTAGAGCAATGAAAATTTTATATAGTGCATTGATGAGAAAATGATTTTGAGAAAATAAAATTTTGCTTTTGTGCTAAAGATATTTGGGATATTCTTTATTCTATTTATACTTCTGACAATTGTGTTGAAGTTGAAAGTGTTGATAGTTCATCAGAAATTATAAACTGCACATCTACAACTGATAAACAATTGGAGAATGAAGAAGGTGAAATCAGAAAATGCTTCCACGATCCAGTCAACACAAAACAAGAGGAAGACGATTCCCACAAAGAATTCATCATGCACGATTATGGTAAATCATTATCTGGAGCTCAAGATGCACATGTGGTAAACAATTCTAACTCTTCCTGTGCAGATAAGAAAAATGATTTTGAAAGTTTGCATAATTTTTTTTCCAACCAATCATTGATTCTAGTTTGAAAAGCAAAAATGTTTTCAATCATGCTGGAAAATCATAAGGGAAGAAAGAATTTACAAATATGAGTTATTTGATATTGCATCCACTCGACCAACATATTTTTGCAAAATTGTTCATAATAAGCATCATTATGTTATTTGCAATTATTGTGGAAAGTCTGGCCATAATTCTCACACATGCTATATAAAGAAATTTTTTGATGTGTGATGACTTCTCATTTTTAATAGATGTGAGACATATTTTGATATATTTGAGAAGTCATTATTACTAATTTAAAGAGATTTTAAGAGATATCAATTTGGATGCATTATTTGGGGGATTTCAATTTAAAATAAAAGCTTTTGAGTTTAGCAAATAAATAATAGTAATAGGAAGTTTTCTAAAAAATAAAAAAATAAAAATTCAGTTATTATTATTATTATTTAATTTCCTTTTGTTTTTTTTACAATGTCGAAGTAGAGCACAAGATTGATTCTTGCGGCAATTGAATTGGAGATTGGGAATACAAATGGGACCCACAAATTGAAATCAATTGAAGACCTAAAAAGCTATAGACAAAAAGAATAGGAAGCAGCAACTTTTGGTGGGCCGAATCAATGGGATTGAGATGCACCATTTATGACCAATTGAAAATCAAGAAGAACCTAAAAAGCATCAAAGCACGTGGGAAGGAGAAAAACAAATTAAAGATGTTGATTTAAAAAGCCCAAGGAAGGACACCACATTTTGAGACAATTGGGCCCACAAATTAAATGGAATTGAAGACCTAATTAAGAAAAAAAAGCTACGAATGGAATAAAAGGAGGAGGCGGACATTTGAGCTAGGGGATTCTCGCTAACCACGATTTGAGCGAAGAAAAGCAGACGATTCGCCTTGTACAGTGAGCGCCATTCTCGGCTGGACTTGAGAAGGGAAATAGCAGAAGGCACAGAGTAGCGCCGCAACTCCAGATTTTCGATCATCTTCTTCCTCTCTCGCCGGCGGCTTCTCTCTCCACCACGGTTGCCGACGAGCGTTGTTCACCATATCTCCATCCACCTCTTCACCATCGGCGAGCATCATCCCCAGCAGCGTCACAGCCTGAATCTAAACCAGAGGATTTGATTAAAGCTAAACCGTGGCGGATTTGGTTCTTGGTTAATAGTGTTTGGTTTTCCTTTCTATTTGAATTTGACTCTGGAATTTTCTGTGTTGTTCTGGATGTTAGTTAAAGCCATGTTTGGCTAATTTTTCTTTGCAACCTAGAGTAGCTATGAGCTTATAGGTGTGGGTTAGACTTTGTTTTTATTATTTAGTTATAATTAATATTAATTTTGGTTACGTAATCTTGTTTAGCTTTATCTATTTAGTGTCTGATCATCACTAAATATGAATTTGAGAATTAGGATTTACCTTGACGAAGAAAATTTTTGATTAAGCTTTGAGATTAAGTAATATGGGATTGGATTTTAATCTAATTTGTGATTAGGATATACATATACCTAATGGCCCCATATAATTGTTGAAGAGTGTGTTCGAGTTTTATTGCCTCTTGAGTAACTATGTTAGACATAACAAAAGTTATACTCAAGGGAGGGTTGTAAGTAGACCGACAAACACTTATAGCTATTTATACTCAAGATTAACAAAATTGATATTAAGGCTAATTAAATTAGTGAAATCAAGGTTTATGAAGCTAATAAGGGATTAGTGACTCTGGGTTGCTCATTTGATTATTTTGGTAGTTTGCTTATTTTAATTCTAGTTTTAATTTCTTTTCTTTTAATTAAATTCAATTTGGTTTGCTCAACTTAAACAAAATTGTAAAATTAACGCTTAACCGAAGTTTGTGATACCAAGTCCTTGTGGGAACAATACTTTTCTTATCACTTTATTACTTGGTACGGCCCGTATACTTGCGGAGTTTATAGGCTATAAAGTTTTTCCCTATCAATGTGAGAAATAAATATGTTTGGTTTCCAAAAGGACAAGTAAGGTCCACTACTAATAGTCAAGGACCCAATTATAAGTGGGTACCAAAATGTCCATCTAGTGCTTTATGTTTACAAGATGATTTGAAAATCAATGGACATAAGGGTACAGAGAAGATAAACAAGGAACCAAGAGTTTCTCATGTACCATTCAAGAAAATCATACCATCTACATCAAACTGGAGAACTCTCAAGGCACCCATTGCTAGAACTACAAGGTCTAAACATATAAGAAGCAATGGATATGTAATATCCTGAATTTTGGGCCTAGAGACTTGAAAATAAGGCTGTAGCAGGTGGACGACTAGACCCTATTCAGGAAGTGTGATATTAAATTTGGAAATATTATATGGGATTCATACGAGTATTTGGACCGAGAGTTCAAAAGTCATAGAAATTAAAGTGTCAGTACAGAAGGACACAAAAACACTTATACAGTGTTAATCAGTTAGTAAAAATGATATTTAGCTATGCCATGAGGTATGGGATGATTAGCTAAGCAAAAATGTTTTAAAATAAGTGTGCACATAAAATTTCTTGGTTAGGTAAGGATTTCCTACGTTTTTTTTTGAAGAAATAAGAATAAAAAGTCAGTTGTAATAATTACCTGAGGACATGTATCACTATGGGATTAAAAAGAAAAAAAGTAAGTAATGATTACAGGGGCAAAATAGTCAAACCCTTACCCCTTAGCATTCGATTTTGTCCACCCAGGAGAGAGAAGGAAAAATCAGATGATTTTATCTGTACTCAGGCCCAAACACAAAATACGGGTTCCACAAGATGCTAACTGGTAGAAAGGGGATCGATAGGGACTAGTTATGGGCTTCTTTTGGACTGAATGAGACAAATGTGGGGCCATATTGGGAAGTTAAGGAGGCACCACATATGTATGTCCATTCAGGGGAAAATATCTGAAAAGTTGAAGAAAAGTACAAAAGGAAGCACCCTATTAACTAGCGGGGCTTGGCGTGGACCGGTGGAAGGAGTTTGGACCGGTTAAAGTGGAGAAGATAGGGGAAAATCATGAGGGCAGATTTGGTGGGCGCAAAATAGTGCTACCCAGCACTTATAATTATTTTAAAAAAAATTGTTGGAGAAAAAGTAGTCAAAAAGTCAACATGTGGGTCCCACTTTCTAGATAAAAAGGGATAAATCAGATAAATTGGGAAAAATAAAATAAAAATCAAGGGATCTTATTTGTGGGCCAAAGATGGCGCCACCTAGCCCTAGGAATCATCTAGAGAGCTTGGGGAAAAAAGAAAAGAATAATAAAGAAGTTCCGGGCCAAAACTGGTAATTTACGTAAATTCTAGGCCAAAAGTAGGTAATTTTCCCCATTTGAAAATAAAATATGACCTGAATGGAGGGGGGATGCGCCACTTGCCCACACCCTAGAATCTTCTGGATTTTCTTGGGATTTAAGTCAAAAAGCTAGATCAATTCATGAATAACTAAACTAGAATTTACTCCAGTTATTCTGGACTGCTCAGTTACCTTTTTACTATTATTAAAAAGACCAAAACTCTCTCTCCAAACCATAAAGTGGCGAAATTTTCAGAGAAGAGAGAGAGAGAGAGAGAGAGAGAGAGAGAGAGAGAGAGAGAGAGAGAGAGAAATCTATAAAGCTTCCATAGCCAAGAGAAAGACCAAGCCACCAAGATCATCAAGCGGCCGAACTCCGATTTGAGAGGTAAACACTGAAAACCCGAACCTTTGAACCTTAAACTTAAGGTTTTCGTTCAAGTGGTTAGGGCTTGGTGTTGTGATATGATTTTTGTGTTTTTGATGGTCTCAAAATGTTCAAAACGTGATTTTGTATGAGGTTAAGCTATGGTTTAAGTTTCCGAACTCAAAAACACTGAAAAACCGTAAGAACAAGCTTATTGTCAATTTTGGAAATTTTGGCAGTGAACCTTCAACTGGGTTTTAAAAATAGTAAATGAACTTGGATCAGACTGAAATTTACAGGCCAAAATTACACTTCCTAAGGTTCACCTTGATGTATAATTTTGTGTTATTTGAATTTTGCTACTAGGAGATAAAAATTGGTAAATTTGGTTCAGAAGACAACAGAATAATTATGACCAGAGTGTGGAAATTGGCCTACACGCAAAAATATGTGTACGTTTGGTCTCTGGAATTTTTTTCCTGAAAACTAGACATATTAATGGTTCAGACGGCGCTGGTTTCATGCAAATATTATTTTTGTGGAAGTTATGAATTTTTTTTTGAATTTGGGCCAGAATCTCTGAAGTTTCTGGAAAAATGATAAAGGACTCAGTTTTAAAGGATAAAGCAAGGGTATTTTTGGAAATACTAAAAATATGGTGTTTTGGTGTTATTTAGGGATAAAGCATACTTGGGGGAGCTAGCAGGCACATTAAAATTATAAGACGGTACATACCCCACCAGGTAGTAACTGCTTTACTCAAGTACTTTTATGTGTTTTGCTGTATGTTTGTCTTGCCATGCCTGTTTTGTTTATATTGTTGCCAAATATGCATACAGAGCATGTTGGGGTTCGAGTCCCTAACTATGTGGATCCTGGCGCTAAGGAGAGGTCCGGGGTTGGCCTTAATTGGCGACTCTACGGGTCGATAGGTTCGGCGTTGTCCTGGTACAGGCGGCTCTACGGGTCATGACTCTGGTAAGTCCAGGGCTTGCCTTGGTAAGGCAGCCTGACGGCACATGGTAGTCGGTGATTGTATATGTTTCTGTTTGCATATGTGGTTTATTTGGCATTTTACTGTGATTTTATATCTGACATGGTTGCATGCATACACTTTACACATTTAGTACATGAGTATTGACAGTTACTCTGGGGGCCAATATCGGACTCCAGACACTTTTGTAGATACAGGGGGACGTACCTGAAGTGAAGGACCTTTTTGGAAAAGGTAGTGCATAACGGTGCAGATGTAGAATAGGGAATTCCCTATTATGTTTTGTACTTATATTTTTAGGATGACTGTATATATTTTGGTATTTATTTCTGGATGACTATACCCTTAACCATTCGGGGACTTTTACTTTCTGTTTATTTTACTTTTACCAATATAGTAGATCATCCAAACTGGTTAAATGTTCTGTTGTGCTCACTCTGATATATGCTAAACTGAAGAAAATAACCGAGGAAGGGTAACAGATAAAAGGAATCCCTCTAACCCGCTACCCGAAAGGGTGAGGCCGGTGGGGTGTAACATTTTGGTATCAGAGCATGGTTTGGTTGGTACTGGTAAAAGGTACAATGGTTAAGGGTTCTGATATATGTATGGGTTAATGGAGTAGAAAGGACATATAAGGAAGAAAGGTGGGCTCTAGGAAGTTAAAAACTCCACAGATGGATAAGACAACATGGAATGTGAGTTCTGCTGCAGATTTTAAGACCTCTGATATGGAAATCAAGGTCTAAATTAAATTCTCGAAACGAAATTGAAAGGAAGAATAACTGAAGAACACTGAAAGAAGGTATTACAGAAGAGGAGACCAACCGTTGTATTAGGAAATGGAGTAGTAGAGATATACCCCGAGGAGCAGGGTTCAGGTTCCAAAAGTTGATACTTTGGGGATAGTTGAGATGGCACAGAATATAGACTCTGCTGCTAATCTTAGAGCCCTTGATGATGAGTTGAAATATGATTTAGATGCCAAAATCTTATCAGAGCTTTAAGGTTAAGCTTGCTTAAGCGAGGAAAATCTTGGGATTGGTGACCTCTTAGGAAGTATCATAGGAATATGAAATCCTTTGATTTGTCAGAATGTTTGGGTATGATTGAGGATTAATGATTAACCTTGAGGTAATATAATGATATTAGATTATACCCTGTGATATTGAGGATTGAGATGGAATTAGAACTTCGGAAATAGTGTTGATGTTATTCAAATATTTTGAGGTTTAGACTAGGAATATAAATTACGATCGTGGTCTGTATTTTGGGTATTGTTGAGGTAATATGATTCCTTAGTCTAACTGATGTTGAGGTTCTAGGAGTCAATTGTGAATCTAATAACTATTGATTTGAGGTTATTCGAGGATAGTGTTTGAATATTGTAAGCTGTGAATTATGATGATCATAGCATGTTTATTAGGTTTGCTCGAGGTTTTAAAATTAGGTTGATAAACCTAATAATTTGATTTGATAATGAGTTATTCTTTAGGCATTTGATTGATTTGAATGCATTGAGGTACTAGAGTATAGTACCCACATGTATGAGGTATCTGGAGGTTACTAACGGCTAAGGAACGATTTTAATCTTATGATATTCCTTTACAAAGAGTGATTGAGAGTAGAAACTTTGATAATATTGATTGATACCGTGTCATCAGCATGTTATTTGAGGTATGTTTAAGGACAATACCTATATGATATAGGGTATTTTGAGGTTGTTTGCTACTGTATCAGCATAGGGAAAGATATTGAATAAAGAATATTCCCCAAGAGTGTGTGATTGAGTCTTAGTGTCTCGATAGAACTAATTGATAGCTAGAACCTGTTGGAAATTATGCTATAGGGGCAAGTCATTGTATTTTAAACATTAATTTCATTTAAAGTATTCTCCATTTAGTTATCATTTCATTTGCATGTTTATAGTGATAACTGTATCCTTGGATATATCTTATAGATATCCTAAATGTACTGGTCAGTCATCTACACGGGAGCGAAGATGAAATAAGACCAGTATGACTTTGATGAGGTATGGAGATACGAATCAAAGTCATAAGCACTTGTAAGAGTACAAGGTGCTGGACCGACCCACTATGAGAAAGCTGCATTAATTAAGTCATAAGCTTTTCTCATGTATAACCACGTCACAACGTCCTTTGACCTGAGATCATCATGGATTCCTACATGAGAGTCACTAATCTTTGACCTAGTCAAAAGTCACCTTTGACCGGGTGATGATAAAGGCTTGGATCGGGATCAATGGTTTTCATGCAGAGGAATGTGAATGGTCAAGATGGAATTTGTCCCTCACATTTGTAAAGAGATAATGCTGGGCCCCTCGATGAGTGAGTCTAAAAAATGTATGGCCATACTACGATGGAAATGAGTTTCCATTTCAATTGTTAGACTACTCAAAAATCGAGAAAGTAATGGTCAAGAACAGGAAGTTGACATTATCCATGCCTCATCCTTGACCAAATTATTGAGTGACAAAGGGGACGTGACATGGTTGTACGAAAGGTTGTATCGTATCATCGATCCCTATATGAATTGGGTAGTCGCAATGTCTTGCTAAAGGCCACTTGCGACTTGTGGGCTGGTACAGTATTGGCCCGCTGCCAATCTCATGTGAGCCTGTAGGGTCGCACACAAGAATAGCCCAACACGAGCAAAAGTGTCCAAATTCATTGAATCTTAGATATGTCTAAGATTTAATGAATACTGTATGTAATCTAGGATGAATATATATATATATATATATTATTAAATTCAAAAATAATATAATAAGATTATTTAATAGAGATTATAATATATTTTTTGTATTTAATTTATTTGATAAATTAAATAGCTAAAACAAATTGAGATATTGTATCTCGATTTAATTTTCGAATATAGATATCATATATCTAATTTAATTTGAATTGAGATATAGTATCTCGTATTTAATTAAATAGATAGATATCATATCTCAAATTTAATTTATAGAGATAAATTAAATCAGCAGGCTTTTAATTCGGATTAAATAAATAGATTAGATTATATCTATTTGATAGATTTAATTAATATATTATTTTAATCAAAATTCGAATTTTAAGATTAATAAGGATTAATTTTGAATATATATAATACGTCTAATGGGTTTTGAAAAACCTATGGGACATTTTGCAAGACGTATTAGAAAAGCCGCGAGAAACCTTAGAGAAAAGAAAAAGAGAGAGATGCAAAATACTAAAGGCGTTAGCACGCTGCCGTCGGTGTTGGAGGTTGTTCGTGTGGATACTGGTAGAGGGAGTGGACACGCAAAGTCAGCTCTTGTTTGATCAAACAAGATGGTACCACATTCGAGATGTACGACGTCCGAGATGCACGACGTTCAAGACGCACACGAGAACGAATTGAACGAAACATTCATGAGTTCGCATAGGTACGGTTTCTAATGAACCTTGATTTAAACGTCGTTGATGGAACCTCTCAATGGGATTCATAAGTTTTAATGGATGAGAATCCTTCTGCTATGTGTACGGATCCCAATAGAACCTTGGTAGCCACAGGTTATGGTCTCATGTTTGGACCGATAGCTTTAGATATGATAGTGGCTAATAAATCCCTGAAATGTAGGTAGATCATCCAAAAATAATTGGATCTGAGAGTATGCCTGGCGCTGAGTTATTATCAAAAGTTTACAATGACCTCAGATAAGGCTTATACGGTGCAATATAGTGCGGTGAGGTGCTCCAACGCCCTGTGTAATAGAATTATGGTATGAAAATATAGTAGGTAAGGAGACCTACTAGATTGATATTACTTTGGGTTGATAAATTGATATGTGCTCAAAGAGAAGCCTTAAGCCCTATAAAAATTGAGATATCCATGGGCTGGCAGGAATTTACAGATGCTAAACCATGAATACCGGCAGATGCCAAAAAGGTTGTAAGCCTGACAGTTTCAGGCATTATTCTGGAATGGCTTGACAAATGAAACGGGATGAACATATTATCCTATGAATGGCTTGAGTAGCCAAGGACAGAGCCGAGAAGTAATTGGAGTTGATGACCTTCAATGTCAGTTGTCTAGTTCCTGGTATGGTTGAAAATTGAATTTTGAACCTACCAATGCACCTGCTTTATTCTGAAATCTTGAAATTGAATTTTCTAAACAGAATCTCCTTTGAATAAAATGTTTTCTATGAATTGGAAACCAATTTGAAGTGGTTGTTCTTGAACTATGTTGTCTCAAAGATAAGGTCCTGATGGAGCCCATATTTGAAAATTGAATTTTTGAGTTATGTTGTGATGGGAGCAGTACGTAATTGGAAGAGTCTAGAAACTGTTGTAGACATACTTAGTTTGCTGGGTCTTGCCAGACGTTTTTGAAAATGTTTTAAAATCGCTGGCCATTGTTGAAAATTCTTTTGAAGGGATTAGTTTTGCAGAGCTGATACTCGCACTAGTAGTGTGTGCTCCCAATCTGAGTAGTTTTGCCTTGTGAGGGCGCGTGTTTTGCCTTGTCTGGCCGGCACCCATGCAAGCGTTTGTAGCAGGGCTCTGTGGATGATGGTCCTTTGTCCCGGTATGGGATTCTGGTGGGTGGCCTGTTATTGTATGTGCCAGTACGGACATTGGGTCCCGGGAAAAGATGGAAACTTTCCTACATTGGCCGACAAGTGCAGTTGTTTGTATATGAAAGGATTGGGATGTACTGCTGTACTGAAAGATTGAAGTGGTGGTTAGATCTTTTGACTGTTGAATTTATGAAATAAATAATCCCACTCAATAATGTATGCCGGTAGTGAATGTTTTCGAAAAATAGTCCGGCAGTGAATTGTTTTCATGAAAATTTGAGCTGTCAGTGATAGAATTTGAAAATATGAAAATACGGTTTTGTGTGATTATGAAAATGTACTACAACCATAGAGATTTTCAAATATGTGAAAATTTAAAATGTTGAATATGAGACAACATAGTAAGCGGTGACTTGACTGTTGTCGCTGTTGTATGAAAATGAAAAGTGGTATAGTTGGTGATTATGTTGATACATGAACAGAAACTGATAGAATGGTCTAGAAATCTGGATTAGTTAAATCAGATAGTATTTTCCAGTTACTGTGCCAAGCAAGAGGAAAATGATATGAGAACTTAGAATTGAGGAAGCTCAGAAAAAGTTAATGAGCAAAGGGTCAAGGCAGTAAGACCCGATATGCAAAGTTGCATGGGGTGGTGTCCCTGGGCTGTAAGACTTGTAATGCTTAACACAGTGAGGAATGTTGATTGTCTAGAGTACATCTTGAGGCTGACAAAACATTTGTTCTGTACCAGATGATAGATGAGATGCTTAAGGCCTTAAGGCGATTCCCTAGGCAGTAAGGCTAGAAAGTCCCATGTTTTGATAATAGAATGAGCTAGAAGGCCAGTATGTGATAAGCCAAAAGGAAAAATGAGTAAGGCAGTGAGGCCTGCATAACTACGAGCTCAAAAAAATAGGCCAGTGAGCCCTGTATACTACACCTGGATATAAGATGAATAAGAACGATATAAAAGCATATTGTGTTCCTGGTAACCTTTACACGAGACAACAGGGACAAAGTTGAAATTTAGTACCGCTTATCATCCCCGGACTGATTGTCAGTCGGAGAGAATTATCCAGACACTTGAAGATATAATACGAACTTGTGTCTTGGATTTTAGAGGTAGTTGGGATCGATATTTACCTCTTATTAAATTTGCTTACAATAACAGCTAACATTCCACTATATGAATGGCTCCTTATGAGGCTTTGTACAGAAGAAAATGTAGATCACCTATCAGTTGGACAGAGTTGTCTGAGAGGAAACTTTTTAGACCGGAGATTTTTGATGAGACTTCCAAAAAGATTAATTTGATCCGAAGAAGGCTCCTCGTAGCATGAAGTAGGTGAACGAGTTATGCTGATAAAAAAAAAGGAGACCTCTAGAATTTATTGAGGAAGCACATGTTTTTCTTAAATTATCTCCTATTACTGGAATTGAAGGAACGATAAAGCGGAGAAAACTAAGTCCCAGTATATTGGTCCTTTTGAACTATTAGCCAAGTGAGGACCAAGTGGCGTATCAATTGGCATTACCCACAAATCTCAGCAGGTTGCATGATGTCTTTTATATACCTTAGTGGAAGATATGAAGAACTGCTACTCTAATTTTATTTCCCGAAATATGAATAGTGTATAGCCTAAATTTTGAGCACGAAATTTATTTTACGGGGGAAGAAATGTAAAATCTTGAATTTTGGGCCCAGAGACTTGAGAATAAGCCTGTAGCAGGCGGATGACTAGACCCTATTCAGGAAGTGTGATATTAAATTTGGAAATATTATATGGGATTCCTACGAGTATTTGGACCAAGAGTTCAAAAGTCATAGAAATTAAAGTGTCAGTGTAGAAGGGCACAAAAACACTTATACAGTGTTAATCAGTTAGGAAAAATGATATTTAGCTATGCCCTAAGGTCTGAGATGATTAGCTAAGCAAAAATATGCTAAAATAAGTGTGCACATGACAATTCCTTGTTAGGTAAGGATTTCCTGCGTTTTTTTGAAGAGATAAGAATAAAAAGTCGGTTGTAATAATCACCTGAGGACACATGTCACTACAGGATTTAAAAGCAAAAAGTAAGTAATGATTACTGGGGCAAAATATTCAAATCCTTACCCCTTAGCATTCAATTTCGTCCACCCAAGAAAGAGAAGGAAAAATAAGATGATTTTATCTGTACTTAGGCCCAAACACAAAATACAAGTCCTAACAGATGCTAACCAGTAGAAAGGGGATCGATAAGGACCAGTTAGGGGCTTCTTTTGGACTGAATGAGACAAATGTGAGGCCATATTGGGTAGTTAAGGAGGTGTGACATATGTATGTCCATTCAGGGGAAAATATTTGAAAAGTTGAAGAAAAGTACAAAAGGAAGCACCCTGTTAACTAGCGGGGCTTGGCGTGGACCGATGGAAGGAGTTTGGACCGATTAAAGTGGAGAAGATAGGGGAAAAGCGTGAGGGCAGATTTGGTGGGCCCAAAATGGCGCCACCCAGCCCTTATAATTATTTTAAAAAAATTCTTGGAGAAAAAGAAAAGAAAAAGTAGTCCAAAAGTCAACATGTGGGTCCCACTTTCTAGATAAAAAGGGATAAATCAGATAAATTGAGAAAAATAAAATAAAAATTAAGGGATCTGATTTGTGGGCCCAAGATGGCGCCACCTAACCCTAGGAATCATCTAGAGTGCTTGGGGAAAAAGAAAAGAATAATAAAGAAGTTCCAAGCCAAAACTGGTAATTTACGTAAATTCCAGGCCAAAGTAGGTAATTTCCCCATTTGAAAAATAAAATCAGACTTGAATGCAGGGGGATGCGCCACTTTTCCAGATCCTAGACTCTTCTGAATTTTCTTGGGAATTAAGTCAAAAAGCCAGATGAATTCATTAATTATTGGACATGAATTTACTCCAGTTATTCTGGACTACTCAGTTACCTTTTTACTATTATTAAAAAGACCAAAACTCTCTCTCCTAGCCATAAAGTGGTGCAATTTTTAGAGAAGAGAGAGAGAGAGAGATAAAGCTACAAAGCTTCCATAGCCAAGAGCAAGAGCAAGCTACCAAGATCATCAAGCCGAACTCCGATTTGAGGTAAACACCGAAAACCCGAACCTTTGAACCTTAAACTTAAGGTTTTCGTTCAAGTGGTTAGGGCTTGGTGTTTTGATCAGATTTTTGTGTTTTTGATGGTCTGAAAGAGTTTAAAACGTGATTTTGTATGAGGTTAAACTATGGTTTAAGTTTCTGAACTCAAAAACACGAAAAAACCTTAAGAACAAGCTTATTGTCAATTCTGGAAATTTTGGCAGCGAACTTTCAACTGGGTTTTAAAAATTGTAACTTAACTTGGATTATGCTGAAAGTTTACATGCAGAAATTAAACTTCCTAAGGTTCACCTTGAGTTATAATTTTGTGTTATTTGGAGTTTTCTACTAGGAGATAAAAATTGGTAAAGTTGGTTCAGAAGACAACATAATAATTCTGACCAGAGTGTGGAAATTGGCCTGCACACAAATTTATGCGTACTTTTGGTCTCTGGAATTATTTTCCCTAAAATCTAGACATTAATGGTTCAGATGGCCATGGTTTCATGCAAATATTATTTTTTTGGAATTTATGAAAAATGTTTTAGTTGGGCCAGAATCTCTTGACTTTCTAGAAAAATGATAAAGGACTCGATTTTAAATGATAAAGCAAGGGTATTTTTTGAAATACAAAAAATAAGTTGTTTTGGAGTTATTTAGGGATAGAGAATACTTGGGGGAGCTAGTAGACACATTTAAATTGTAAGACGGTGCATACCCCACCAGGTAGTAACTGCATTACTCAAGTACTTTTATGTGTTTTGCTGTATGTTTATGTTGCCATACCTATTTTGTGTATATTGTTGCCCAATATGCATACAAAGCATGTTGGGGTTCGAGTCCCTAACTATGTGGATCCTAGTGCTGAGGAGAGGTCCGGGGTTGGCCTTAATTGGCGACTCTATGGGTCGATAGGTCCATTGTTGTCCTGATGCAAGCGGCTTTAATGGTCATGACTCTGGTAAGTCCGGGGCTTGCCTTGGTAAGGCAGCCTGATGGCACGTGGTAGTCGATGATTGTATATGTTTCTGTTTGCATATGTGGTGTATTTGGCATTTTACTGTGATTTTATATCTGACATGGTTGCATGGATACACTTTACACATTTGGTACATGAATATTGACAGTTACTCTGGGGGCCAATATCGGACTCCAGACAATTTTGTAGATACAGGGGGACGTACCTGAAGTGAAGGACCTTTTTGGAAAAGGTAGTGCATAACAGTGCAGATGAAGAATAGGGAATGCCCTATTATGTTTTGTACTTATATTTTTGGAATGACTGTATATATTTTGGTATTTATTTCTAGATGACTATACCCTTAACCCTTCGGGGATTTTTACTTTCTGTTTATTTTACTTTTACCACTACAGTAGATTGTCCAAACCGGTTAAATGCTTTGTTGCGCTCACTCTGATATATGCTAAACTTGAGTAAATAACCGAGGAAGGGTAACAAATAAAAGGAATCCCTATAATCTGCCACCCGAAAGGCCGAGGCCGGTAGGGGTATAACAGGACACCTGTAAGAAGAATACATTCCACCTCAAAAATGGACTACCATAGAGTACCATTCAATTATCTTGAGAAGAACAATAAAATGAGAGTCTCTCAAGTATCAAACTGAAGACTATTGAAGTCTATATCCTTTGAGAAAACTTTGCCGACACTCATAATAAATTATTTGAAGATTTGTTTAGTTCCCTATTAGTGTTTTGATGATGATTAAGGTTGAAAAGAATATATGTTCAAGAAAGATAAGCAAAATAGCTTTAACTCAGTCAAAATCACATTTTATCAGAAAAATCATTTTGCTGTCACATTGGCTAGAGCCAATGTTGCAGACTCGAGCCAAACACTTAAAAATCTATCGCCAGAAAAGTGTGTTGACACGAGCCTGATAAAATACAGCCTCGAGTCTAGATCTAGACTCGAGCTAGGATAATCAGTAACTCGAGCCAATGAGTTTTGGTCTCAAAACATTTTTCCAAAGAAAGAATCAATTGACTTGAGCCTACAAAAGGATTGCCTCGAGTTTATGACTTGACTCGAGCCAGATCTTTTTGCAACTCGAGCCAAAGACTTGAAAATTGAAAAGAATGTTCTAAAACTTCAGTTGCTTGCCTCGAGTCTGTATACATTAACTCTAGCCAAAGTCTTGACCGTTACATTCGAAATTCAATCATGACTAGAGTCTACTTGTCTGCCTCGAGTGTATATACTGACTCGAGCCTCATAATTTGCCTCGAGTCTAAGCTCTTCATTGATTTTAATTAATCTTTTAAGATTGACTCGAGCCTGGAACATTGTTTCCTCGAGTCTGTGGCTAGACTCGAGCCAAGGTATTTTCTGCCTCGAGTCAAGTAGCTTTTTCAAATGATCTCCTTGTCTTTTGTGATGCCTCAACTCGAGCCTGAGTAAATGGTGACTCGAGCCAAGTTCGTCTCTGTTTTTCAAATGCTTATCTATGATTTGTAATTTTCTGAATTATCTTCTGTATTCTTCATATCATCTATCATCAATATTCTTAATCTCATTTACCCAGTTTGCTAAGTGAGTTTCAAATGATTAGAACAAGCATTAACTCAGATTTTGAATAAAGCAAATCCACCTGTCAGAGCATTTAATGCAACTTACCTGATCGAGACCCTCAGTGGATAAACATGCCTCTGAGCATCGAAAGACATTTTTGAAGATGATTATTTCATTCTCTTTGTTGTGCTTCCAACGGTCATAAATGCAGGAACAAAAGAATAAAAGAATATTACTACACGATTATACAAACTTCCGTGCTTCATCTCTAACGGACATATTACAAGTCTCAACGGATATTTCTTCTAGCTTCTCAATGAACATAAATGAAATCATCTATAAATACCTGAAGCTTTGAATTTTCACCTAACCGAAACGCTGTGCATTCAATTTGAACTTATTGCAATTTGATGTTTCAATTGTTTCATTAATATCTTCGAAAATTCTACTGTACTTTAGTGATTAACATTTATCTACTCAGTGAGTAAGGAGTTCTCAAACACCATTTAATTCTTTTATTTGTCAAAATCTTAAGGTTGTGGAACCTTAAGTGTGGGTGTATCAATTACAACTTGTGAAGGGGAGTGAGTTCAAGAGTGAGAGGATCATCCTTCGTTTACAGAGTGTGTAATTGTTTTTGAAAGATTAGTGGAAATACCAAGGTGTGCTTGGGGACTGGATGTAGGTCGAAGTATTAGACCAAACCAGTATAAATTGCTTTGTGTCCATTCTCTCTTCTCAGTCTTTGTCTTACTTGTTTCTCTTCAGTTTACGAAAAGTTTTTCTTAATCACCTATTCACCCCCTCTAGGTGATATTACATCTTCATTTGGTATCAGAGTCTGGTCTCTCAGTTGGGCTTAACATCCCGAGATAGATCATGGAAGGAATATTACCTGAGGGTGCTTCGATTAATCGCCCTCCAGGCTGCAATGGCGAACATTATTCATTCTGGAAAGCAAAATTCAGAGTGTTTGTGTTAGCTACCGAATATGGTCTCTGGCGATTAATAGACACTGGAGATTATGTTCCCACAAGGATCGAAGGTGGCATCGCCATCCCTAAGACAGAAGACGGGTTCGATGAAAATGACAAGAGAAACATCGCTCTTAACAGTAAAGCTATCCTGATGTTACAGAGTGCTCTCAGTCAGAAGGAGTACTTTTGAATATGCAACTTGTCGACTGCGAAAGAGATGTGGAAGGCTCTGGAGGTATCATATGAAGGAACCACCGGCATCAAGGAAAACCGGATTAGTACTCTGACCACTGAGTATGATCTTCTTTGAATGAATACCGGATAAACTATTGCTAAGTTTCAACTTCGCTACACTCATCTTATCAATCAACTGGTAGCCTTGGGCAAAACATATGATCAAGGTCCTCAAGTCAGAAAAATCCTCAACATTCTAACAAAAGATCGGGATGCAAATGTTACAGCAATAGAGGAGACTCGTGGAGAATTAATGACTTCAATTGTTGCTCTATTCGGAAGCCTATCCGAATATGAAAGCAAAGTGAAATTCAAGAAGAACTTGGATGAAGTCAACACTACTCAGAGCAAAGGTATCGCTCTTAATGCTGTGAAGGAAAAAGAAGATAAACATGAAGATGATGACGATGATGAGATGAGCTTGTTTGTGAGAAGATTCAAGAAGTTTGATAATTGAATATTTCATACACTTCTTTTTATCTCTTGATTAATAATTTAGGACTCTTTAGTTAATAAATAATGGCTTTTATACTTATTTGGGCTTTAGGCCTTTGATTATATTTTAGCCATTTTTAATAATAAAATTTCAGTTTTATATTGCTTCACTATTTTTACCATAACTCTTGAACCAGACATCGGATTTGCCTCATTTTTGTTTCATATTTCAGATCATTCAAAGAGCTACAATTGTTATGCAGACATGAAGGGCAAATTCAAACAAGAGAGCGGTCGATTTTGGAGCCGAAGTCAGATGCATATTTCTGGATTTTATTTGGGATCAAATTTTGTAATTAAAGCCACTTTTATTTTATTTTTGTTTTGAGCTGAACCATTGGAGCCCATTTCCATTTTAGGTTAACTTTAAGTCAGATGGTGGCTACAACACTAGGTCGTTACGTTTTTACACATTTTGGGGACTGAAATAGAAGTTTTGAAATTCTCTCAACTGTTCTTCATCTGTTCTTTGTGTTCATGATGAACTTCTTCATTTCTGTTCGATTTTCGTTCTGCATAGCCATGATGGGCTAAGCTACTGTGATTACCCCACAGATTGAGGATTCCATTATCCAGAGGACTCGTTCTTAACGGTAACAAATTCATTTCTGTTTTGTAATTTCGAATTCGATTTACTTTCGGATTGGGTGTTAGATTTAACGCCCAGATTGAGATATCCCAAGGATCGAGTTTGAACTGGGTTTAAGTGCTTGCTGTGCGATCGCACAATGACATGCCACTGTTCAGATAAACGCTAGGCGATCGTCTAGTTGAGCGATTTTCTGGACGAACGCAGAGATTTCGGTTCGTCCAGAATCAATCGCGAATTCGTTTCAAAATATGTTTTCGTCCGAGGAAGGAAAGTGGTGGAATTCGAAATCCTGGGTTGATCTTCTGTTTATCTGTTTATTTCTCTCTGTTTTTGCTTATTGCGTTTTTATTCTGCTTGAACCAAAAACCCCCCATTTTTACTGTTTTGTTTCGTTGTTACTGTCCATTCAAACCTGCTGTGAATTCGTTGGGAAAATGACCCAGGTTCCTTATTTCTGCAAATCATTTTCAAACTTGGTTATTTCTGTCGGGGAATTCGCATCGGTTTGATTAGTAACAATAGTGTAAATAGTGTCGTTTGATGAATGGATTTTTCTATCTTTAGCCTTGGGGTCCACAATCAAAAATAAACCAAGGATTGCGTATAGTCAACCCTAGGATCGTTCTCTCTCTCGAGGAGACTTTTATTGAATCCTAAGTAATCTAAATGACATGCAAATGCAATTAAAACAAGGGGAAAAATAGGTTTTTGATTTTTGAATTGATTAACTAAAATAAGAATGCAATTAAATTAAATGCTAAACCATTGTTTTTGGTATTTTTAATAAAATGGAATGGAGTATGAAAATGAATATGAATGCTCTTGGAAATGGAATAGTGACTATCCTAATTCAATTAAATATAGGAGTAAATTTTCACTAAGTCTAGATGAAAAACCCCAAGATACCACTTGAGTCCAATATTCTCAATTAATAGTAGCTCCTACTACCGTAGCAAACTACTATCTCTTGAGATATTGTTTAAAACCACTTAGTGTGTGATTAGGATTAAATTAATGTAACTTGGTTCCTCTTGATATGAATGCGATACCACGCCACTCAATTAATTCAATTCAATTATACTATCTAACAATACCACGTAGAAAGCACAATTTCACTGAATCAATAGGGAAATACAAATTTATAAATTCAACAAACCACAAAATTTAATCCAATCACATAGGTTCAATCCACAAAGTTTTCCAAACGGATAAACTAAGTCTCAACATTACAAAATAAAATTCCTAAAACTAGGAAATTAAAATGTAATAAGAGAAAATAAATTGAACAAAATACTCCCCTGATTAAGCTCTGGAACTCAAGTCAGTCTCCACCAAGAAGGAAAGAAGCTCGGCCCACACATGATAATCGAAGTAGTCGCCGGAACCGGTGAAAGTCGCGGAAAATTCAGACTCGCCGGAACTAACAGAGAAACTGACGTGGGAGGATGGGTTGGTGTTTTAGTAAGGAAGTGATGGTGATAGGAGGTGATTTATGGCTACGGTGGTGAAGATGGGTCGATAGTAAAGAAGATGAGTTTTTCCGGCGTTAATGGTGTGGTGGTGGCTGGTTCAATCCGGTGACTGAATGAAGAAGATGATGGGTGGTGGTCGATGAAGGGAGATGGGTGATAGATTACTATGAAGGTCCTGGTCGAATGGAGGAAAAATGCAGGACCGATGATAGATCCAAATCCCTGGTTCGCAGCGCTGTGAATATTTTCCCCACGGTGAAGATGGTCGAGGAAGGTGATGATGGTGGAGGAAGGACGAGAAGCTCGCCGGCGGACTTGGTGGTGGATGATTGCCGCCGGCGAGATGAACGGAGATAGAGAAGGAAGAGGTGAAGTCGTCTGAGTGTGTTGCCTGGTGAAGACGATCATCCCCCCTTTGTCTTGTCTGCGCTGGATTTAATAAATGAGTCTTTCTTTTCTTTTTCTTTTTTTATTCAATGTATGCGGCGCCTTTTCCATTCAATCCCCCTCAGCTCCATTAATTTTGTCGGGGCTCCACATTCACTACTTGCGTCTCCTCTAAGATCACTGCCCATGTTGAATCTGACCTAGCCCTGGTCAAAACGCAAGTTTTGACCAGGGACCTAAGTGAGAACTTTAAAAGTTCTTTAGGAAGGGACTAAACTGAAATATTTTGAGATGTTTCGGGTCCGAATGTAATTCATGATAATTCCGAGGCTCTTTTCGTAATTTTTCTTGGCTCCTTTTCTTCCTTGATTTGCAATTTCTAGGAATTCTAGGGCACTTTTATGTAATTTTCTCCTTCCTCAAAAATATTAATTTTCGACCCAATTGACATTTTTTTTTCAAACTCTTCAATTTTCTTCCAAAATACCTACAATGTAAGATTAAACACAGTATAGCATCAAAAGTCCAAGAAATCATTTGCATGAATAATTAATAAATTATGACCATTTTGCCCCTAATTTCACTTAATTCAGTACAAATGCCCCTAACTCAAATTAGTGCTTAATCATACCATAATGTCCAAGAAAATACATTAAAAATCCCAATTTAATCATGAAAAATCATATAAAAATATGGTTTGATCAGGGTGGCTGGACAGAAATTTTTCTGACCAAGATCACTCAAACCAGGTCTTATTCATAAGGAATTGGGCATTCTAAGCAAGAGTCACTTCCAAGAAGGAAGTGAGTTCTCACCTATTTTCCCCAAATTCCAACGTTTAGACAATTTTTTTGTTGTTTTAAGTTTTGATGTTTTGATTTCTACTAAGGCATTTTTTTCGGAGTATCTCCGAATGGTCTGAAATTTTGTGGGTTGATAGAAAATGACCTAAAACACACGACACAACGCTTGCGCCTGTGGTCTTGAGAGTTAAGCCAAATTCCATCATTTAGACCACTTTTTCAATTTTTTTTTAAGTTTTTTTATTCCATTTTTCGGTTCCCTAATAGTGTAGAAGTTGCCCTGTCCAAGTCCCATAAATTTTAAAAATCGTTTGATAGTGTTTTGGACTTGTTTTGGTCAATTTCCAACATATGTTTTTGCTTTTTGTGTTTTGGTTGTGTGTCATCTTAATGTTGTTTCTACTTTTTACCACTTTTATTGGCATTTTTGTAATTCTGAGTGTCTGGTGGCATTTTCGTAATTCTGATTGTCTTGTGGCATTTTTGTAATTATGAGTATTTGCCAATTCTGCCTTGTGGTTATGTTGCATGAGTACTAGGAGTATTACTAATCCAGAAGACTTGTTGCCATTTGATCCTGAAATAGAAAGAACAATTCTTACTGCTAGAAGAGTTGTTAGGCTAAGTCGTGGGATTAATACTGAATTGGACATATAACTTGAGTCTGATTGTGACCATTCTAACTGTGTCCATTCTGTTGATCTTTTTGATTGTGTTTCTGATAGTACTTCTGATAGTCTTGTTGTTTTCACTGATTCTAGTAGCAATTTTGCTAACTCAGAAATTATGGCAGAAGAACAAGGAAATTGTCCTACTTTAAAGGAATTGGCTGCACCCGATGTTAATTACCAACCTTTGTGTATCCAATATCCTGACCTTGCTGCTAACTTTGAACTTAAATCTGGTCTAATACACTTGTTGCCTAAGTTTCATGGTCTTGCAGGTGATTGCCCCATTAAGCATTTGAAGGAATTCCATGTAGTGTATAGCACAATGAAACCGCAGGCCATTGATGAAGATCATATCAAGCTGAGAGCTTTTCCTTTCTCATTGGAAGGTGAAGCTAAGGACTGGTTGTTCTACCTTCAGCCCTCATCTATTGGGAGTTGGACTGCTATTCAGAGGTTATTTCTGGAGAAATTTTTTCCTGCCTCAAGAGCCACTTCGATCAAGAAGGAAATTAGTGGCATTAAACAAGCTAATGGGGAGACTATGCATGAGTACAGGGAAAGGTTCAAAAGGTTATGTGCAAGCTGTCCATACCACTAGATCACTGTGCAACTCTTGATTGCCTATGTCTATGAGGGTCTGCTACCTGTAGACAGAGGTTTAGTGGATGCTTCTAGTGGTGGAGCTCTGAGTAACAAGACACCTGAAGATGCCCGAGACTTGATATCCACTATGGCAGCTAACTCTCAGCAGTTTGGCCCCAGAGCCAATAGTACTCCTATTTACCAGATTCAGACACCTCCAGTCCAGTATGATTCTCAGAGATTAGAGACTAGACTTGATGATCTGACCTCCCTAGTGAGGCAGTTGGCGGTGACAAAGACAATACAGTCTTCCCCTCCTCAGATTGGATACTCATGTGGGTTCTGTTCTGACCCTTATCATTCTACTGACTCTTGTCCCACCTTGCATGATCCTGCGTATCAAGACCAGTCAGTAGCTGCAGTGGGTGTTTTTTCGGGAAAGCCACAATACCAGTAGAACAGTGCTTATTCTAATACTTACAATTCGAGATGGAGAAATCACCCCAATTTCCGTTGGAACCAGAATCATCACTGAATCAGCTTCAACCTTAGGGATCCAATACTCTTCCTTCACAGACAATTCCCAATCCTAAAGGGAATGTGAGTACGATTACCTTACGGTCTGGCAAGCAATTGGAGGAACCTAAACAAGCTGCAGATGTGACTTCCACATCAGAAAAAGAGTCAGAAATTGTGAAGATTGACTCTAAAAATAAAAAGGCAGTGCCACAAGGTGAAGAGGAAGACATTTCCATTCCTCTTCCTTTCCCTCAGAGAGCCCCTCAATCCAAGAAGTTGGCAGACAAAGCACAAGAGAAGGATATACTTGAGACATTCAGAAGAGTAGAGATCAACATTCCTCTCTTAGATGCAATCAAACAAATTCCTAAATATGCCAAGTTTCTGAAGGAGTTGTGTACCAACAAGAGGCGACTGAAGGGGAATGAACGAGTGAGTTTGAACCAGAATGTATCAGCACTCATCCAGCCTACCATGCCTCGCAAGTGCAAAGATCCAAGGATGTTTCTATCCCTTGCATTATTGGTAACTATAGATTTGATGATTGCATGCTAGATTTAGGTGCTTCTTTTAATGTCATGCCTGCATCTATTTATACATCTATCTCTTGGTCTTGGTCCTTTACGACTTACTGGTGTTGTTGTTCAGTTAGCTAATAGGAGTAATGCTCACCCTTCTGGTTTAGTTGAAGATGTATTAGTCAAAGTTAATGAATTAATATTCCCTGCTGATTTTTACATCTTAGATATGGAGGGTGACTCTCCTAGTAGTAGGTCACCAATCATTTTAGGGAGACCTTTCATGAAAACGGCTAGGACTAAGATAGATGTGCATTCTGGTACTCTTTCCATGGAGTTTGGTGATATATCTGTGAATTTCAATATCTTTGATGCCATGAAACATCCTAGGAAAGAGCATTCTATTTTCTACATTGATGTGCTTGATGATGCTGTGGATGCTGTTCTTGTTGATTGGTGTGCTGATTACCCTGATTTTGCATCTGTGAGTGATTCTCCTATTTGTGCGTACGCTGATAATGAATGGTGCTCTGTTTGCACTAACTTGGTTAGTGCTGCATTATTTGGTGATTCTGACTTGCTTGGTGATTCTGCATTACTTGTGGATTCTGATATTGATTCTAAGTTTGAGCTTCATCCTGATCCTGATGTACATCCTGATTTTGATTTTGATGAGCTTAACTCTGATTTTGATGGGCTGAATTCTGATGTTAACATTAAGCTGTATAGACACAATCCTTCTGCTTCTTTGAATGTGGTTTCAGGCATTTCTAGTGTGATGACATCAGAGTTGTTACAACAACCGCCCAAGCTTCTCCCCTCCACTGAGCAACCACTCAAACTTGAGTTGAAATCCCTTCCAGATCACTTGAAGTATGCATTTCTGGAGGTGGATGATCAGTTGCTAATCATTGTCGCAAATAATCTTCTTCCTGACCAAGAAGAGAAGTTGTTAAGCTTATTGAGGGCGAACAAGAAAGCCATTGGGTGGACATTAGCTGACATCGTTGGCATCATCCCTTCCATGTGTATGCACCGATTTCTATTGGAAGAGGAAGCTAAGCCGGTGAGGCAACCCCAAAGATGCCTTAATCCCCTTATCCTTGATGTGGTGAAGAAAGAGGTCACTAAGCTTTTGCAAGCTGGTATCATCTATCCCATTTCTAATAGCCAGTGGGTTTGCCCGGTCCAGGTGGTTCTTAAGAAATCTGGAGTCACTGTGGTAGCCAATCAAAAGAATGAGCTTATTTCTACTCGAGTTCAGAATAGTTGGAGAGTTTATATCGACTATAGGAGACTCAACCAAGCCACTCGCAAGGATCATTACCCTCTACCTTCCATTGATCAGATGTTAGAGCGATTGGCTGGTAAGTCTCATTACTGCTTCCTGGATTGCTACTCCGGATACTTCCAGATCCATATTGCTTCTGAGGATCAGGAGAAGACGACCTTCACATGCCCCTTTGGGACAGATACTTACAGAAGGATGCCTTTTGGCCTCTGCAATGCACCTGGAACCTTTCAACGTTGTATGATAAGTATTTTCTCTGAGTTTCTAGAGGACTACATGGAGGTTTTTATGGATGATTTCACTGTATATGGGTCTGATTTTGATGCATGCTTAGCTAATCTGTCTAGAGTTTTGCATAGGTGCATTGAGTCTAATCTTATTCTGAATTATGAAAAGTGTCACTTTATGGTTGAGTCGGATATAGTCTTGGGACACATAGTGTCTTGGAAAGGGATTGAGGTAGACCCTGCTAAGATAGATGTGATTATTGCTTTGCCTTACCCTGTATCTGTGCAGGAAGTTCGCTCTTTTCTTCGTCATGCAGGTTTCTATCTGCGTTTCATTTGGGATTTTAGCAAGACTGCTCGACCCTTGTCCAACCTTTTGCATAAGGACACTAACTTTGTATTTGATGATGAGTGCAAGGCGGCCTTCGATCACTTGAAGTGTTGCCTGACTACAGCCCCAATGATCCAGCCTCCGATTGGTGCCTCCCTTTCATGTTTATGTGTGATGCTTCCAACTATGCAGTTGGTGCTATCTTGGCACAGCAGGTCAACAGGGCATCTCATGTGATTGCATATGCCTCCAAGACTTTGGATCCTACCCAGTCTAATTACACCACTACTGAAAAGGAGTTGTTGGCTATTGTATTTGCTTTTGATAAGTTTAGGTCATATCTGCTAGCTAGTAGAGTTATTGTTTTTTCTGACCATGCTGCTTTAAAGTTCCTTTTGAAAAGGGCAGATGTGAAGCCACGACTCATCCGGTGGATGTTATTGCTCCAAGAGTTTGATGTTGAGATTCGAGACAGAAGTGGAGCACAAAATTAGGTAGCTGACCACTTGAGTCACATCACCCACTCTCCTTCTCACCCTTTTCAATTCGGGATGATTTCCTTGATGAGCAGCTTCTACAGCTGCAAGGTAAGATTCTATGGTATGCTGATCTGGTTAACTACTTGGTAGCTGGTGTTTTGGCTGTAGATTTCACTAGAGCCCAAACCCTTGAGTTAAAGAGTGAGTCTAAATATTATGTTTGGGATTACCCTTATCTGTGGAAATTTTGTAATGACCAAGTAATTAAGAGATGTATGCCTGATCATGAGTTTCACTCTATATTTCATTTTGCTCATGCTTCTGCCTGTGGTGGTCACTTTGGACCCTAAAGAACTGCTAGGAAAGTGTTGGACAATGGATTATTTTGGCCTTCCTTGTTTCATGATTCCCATTTGTTTTGTAAGTCATGTGATAACTGTCAGAGGGCAGGGAGTATTTCCTGTAGGCATTAGATGCCCCAGAACCCTATATTATTTTGTGAGATATTTGATGTCTGGGATATTGATTTTATGGGTCCATTTCCTGTTTCTCATGGTTATACTTACATACTGCTGGCTGATGATTATGTCTCGGAATGGGTTGAGGTGAAAGCCACCCGGACTAATGATTCTTCTATGGTGGTGAATTTATTTAGGTCTAACATTTTCTACAGGTTTGGCATTCCTAGAGCTATTATTAGTGACCAGGGCTCCCATTTTTGCAACCAAAGCATGGATGCCTTGTTACGCAAGTATGGAGTACTTCACAAGGTCTCCACAGCATACCATCCTCAGACCAATGGTCAAGCTGAAGTCTCAAATAAAGAGATTAAGCAAATCCTTCAGAAGACTGTTAACTCTACCAGGAAAGGTTAGAGTAAGCGATTAGAGGATGCTTTGTGGACATATCGCACTGCCTACAAGACTCTGATTGGGATGTCTCCCTATCGGCTTGTCTTTGGTAAGGCATGTCATCTTCCGGTTGAGTTGGAACATCAAGCCTATTGGGCCATTAAGCAGAGTAACATGGATTTGGCCAAGTCTGGGATGGAACGAAAGCTACAGTTGTAAGAGTTGGATGAGCTTAGATTGGATGCCTATGAGAGTTCGCGGTTATACAAGGAAAAGACTAAGGCATTCCATGATAAGCATATTTGAGGAAAGAATTTTCTGTGGGCCAGAAAGTTCTTATGTTTAACTCCCGTCTGAAGTTTATGCATGGTAAGCTTCGATCTAAATGTGATGGCCCTTTTGAGATCACTAACATATTTCCATTTGGTGCTGTTGAGCTATGTTATCCACCCACAGGAAGAACCTTTAAGGTAAATGGACATCGCCTCAAGCAATTTCACGAGGGATCCCAGCAGCAGCCTGAGGAAGCAGAAATTCTCCTCATTGATGCAACTTATCCTCCATAAACCCTTAGGGAGTATTCTTCTTTCTTCTCCCTCTTTCTCTTTTATTTGTTTTCATTTTTTTCCACTTTGCTTTTTGAAAATAATACAATATCTCTTTCTATGATTGCTACATATTATGAACTAGGACATTTTGGTTTTAATGGATCATTCTGTTTGATCTGCAATTCTTGACATTTCGATTACATGTCTTGGTAGTTGATTTGATGTTGTTGATTGCCTAAGTTGGTATTGACCTTGTGAGGTTTTGGGCCTGCATTAATGGTAGTTCTCAATGTGTTTTGATGATTAATAACAATTGTAAACATGAAAGAATGATTTTTGTTAAGAATTGGTAAAACATGTTGTTTGTAATACAAAAACATTTCGTCGGCTCCAAACTCGAGCTTGGGTCTCTAAACTCGAGCTTGCCCCTTACGTAAAGCAAACCAAGCTATTTTGCATTTTCTAAACTTGAGCTTGGTCCATAAACTTGAGCTTGAAGGTTTTCAAAAGTTTACTCACATTCGAGTAAGCTCGAGCTTGCACCCGTAAGCTTGAGCTTACGAAGGTTTGAGGATTTTATCAAGTTACTCAAATTGCAAACTCAAGCTTATTAGTTTTAAGCTCAAGCTTGCCCCTTCAGAGACTTTTCTCACTAAGTTTACAAATATGTAAACTCGAGCTTGCGTTACAAGCTCGAGCTTACCTCAGCGCGAGAATCCTTTAAACTTGAGCTTATCATTTTTGTAGAGTTTGTGAGTTTACAAAAGTTGTAAACTCGAGCTTGGCATACCAAGCTCGAGCTTGCACCAGACAGAGAAAGTTTTCAAGTTTTTCCTTCAAAGAGTAAACTCAAGTTTAAGGTTGTAAACTCAAGCTTGCGTCTGACAAAAATCTTTCAAAGCTTTTAAAACCATTGCCAAACTCGAGCTTGCCCTTGCAAGCTCAAGCTTGGGTCAGACAGAGAGCAATATCATATTTTGAGTTTAGCAAACTCAAGTTTACACCTCTAAACTCAAGCTTGCATTTTGTGAACTAAAAATATTTTTGACATGAATAGTGCCAAACTCGAGCTTACTCACTAATAAGCTCAAGCTTGCGTTTTTCCATTTTGGCTCTCAAAATGATTTCAAACATGTTTCCCGACAAATGCTAAACTCGAGCTTACACACTTACAAGCTCGAGCTTGAGACTTCCGAGAGGCAAAACTCAAGTTTTAAATGAAGAGCAAACTCGAGCTTACATAGGTAAACTCGAGCTTGGAACTTCAGAACAGATGAACGCATCTGGGTGTATTTTGTTCAGTTTGATTTAAGCTTTAACTTGATTTTGCGAATTGGTTGTATATGTTTTATATGATTCATATCAATATTACCTAACCAGATTTAACCGTTTGCTTATGAGATTACGGAAGATCTAGGTTTGTTTTAAAGAAGACTTTAAGACAAACAACTTGACAACTTGCAATATTATATTATTCTCCAAAAGCAATGGGTTACAACCTGGATAGCAACACAACCATTCTCCAAGAAAGAAAGCTAGCCTCCAAACAGCTGGACAACATTATACAACCGCCTCCACTAAACATAACAAAGCATGGGAACACATTCATGAGGAGCCAAATTTCAAATATTCAAATCTGCAACAACCATATTCAAACAGATTTGTTCACAACAGCTAGATTCATGGAGACACACTCACAACAGCTATATTTTCGAATCAGATCAAGTCACAACGGATCTACAACGTTCACAAGCTTCAAACCTGTATAAATACATGAGGATTTGAAGTACGAAAGCGAACAAGAAATACACGTAAAACGCATACAAAGATCTCGGTCTTTTTTCGCTTATATTTCTCATTTGTATCTTTGATACATTGTGCTTCGGTGCTTATCTTTATTCACTCTTTGAGAGAGTTCATTTCGTAAATCATTCTTTGTAAGAATCTCAAAGTTGTGGGACTTTGAGGTTGGGTTATCGATTACAACTTGTAAGGGGGAGTGTATCCTAGAGAGAGGATAACTTTCGAGTACGAGTGTGTATCGATTTGAGTGATAGTAGAAAAACCCGGAGAGTCCGGGGACGGACGTAGGTCAAGAGTTAAGACCGAAAAGTATAAATCTTCTTGTCAAGCTCTTCCTCTTTAACTCCATTTACCTTGGTTAAGCATCGTTGTGTGGGTGATCCGAAAAGAATTTTTAAAATCCCCAATTCACCCCCTCTTGGTGATTTCCTTCACTTTCATTTGGTATCAAAGCCTGGTTATCTACATTAAGGATTAACATCCTAGATCAAAGATCCAATGGAAGGAATTCTACCCGATGGAGCTTCAATCAACAGACCTCCAGGTTTCAATGGAGAACATTACTCCTTCTGGAAGGCCAAGTTCAGAGTCTATGTAATGGCAACTGAGTATGGCCTATGGAGGGTATTCGAGAGAGGAAATTATGAACCAAAGCAACAACGAGAAGATGGTGTCGAACTCCTAAGCTAGAAGAAGAGTATGATGAGAATGACAGAAAGCAAGTCACTCTCAACATGAAAGCAATTCACATCTTTGCAAAGTGCTCTAAGCCAAAAAGAATATTTTCGAATTTGCACTTTGTCATCTCGCTAAAGCTATGTGGGATGCTCTTGAGATAGCCCATGAAGGGACAATTTGGAATCAAGGAAAATCGAGTAAACACTCTCATGACTGAATATGATTTATTTCGTATGAAGTCCGGAGAATCCATTAGTGAATTCCATTTCAGATTCACTCATCGATCAATCAACTTGCTGCATTGGGAAAAGTCTATGACCAACCTTTGTCCAAGTGAGGAAAATACTAAATATCCTCGGCAAGGAATGGGAAGCTAAGGTCACTTTTGCAATCAAAGAAGCTCGCGGTGAATCAATGGCTTCATGTGAGCAGCACTATTTGCGTCTTTACGAATATGAAGGAAAAATCAAATTCAGAAAAGGACTTGATGAGATTGATGGCAAGAATAAAGGAATTGCTCTCAAGATCATTTGTCAAAGAGGTAAAATCGAGATGATGAAGATAAAGATGAAGATCTTTGAGCTAGGCATGATGGTCCGAAAGTTCAAGAAATTCTACAAAAAGGACCAAGCCTACGAAAGTTTCACAAGAGTAGCTCTAGCACGAAACAAAGAAACCCATCATATGCTATGAATGTGAGAAGCCTGGTCACATCAAGTCTGAATGTCCACAGCTGAAGAACAAAGATAAGAAATTCAATAAGTTCAAAAGAAGAGCTTATGTTTCAGCTATATGGGGCGATAGCTCATCCGATGAAGATGAAGCTGAAGAAGAAGACAGAGCCAATATTTGTCTTGTAGCTCAAGAAGAGGATTCGAGATAGTGAAGAGGTAAACAATTCGACTCACCCTATGATGAACTTTCAAATTTGAATATAATTCTCTTTTCATTGAATTTCGAAAAATTGCAAAAGAGCTTTTGTCTTCAAAGAAGAAAATTAAATTGTTGGAAGAACAAGCTCAAACTGTTTCTTCTTTGTTTCTCCTTGTGAAAACATTTCGAAAAGAATTGCGAAAAGATTTCGAAAAAGTTTGTGACAATTGCTGTATTTTAGAGAAAAGAAATTTGCATCTTACAAAAACTCTTGAGAAATTCACTAGAGGTAGTGAAATGCTCAATGTTATTTTAAAACAAAGCAAAGGTTCACAAATGATAAGTCGGGAATTGGTTATAGACTGATTCGATAAACGAAAAGGGAAGAAGAAGGTTGGACAAAGATCTTATCCGAACTATTTTCGAAAAAAAACAGTCCACTCCTCTAATCCTTTTGCTCATTGCAACTATTGCAATCGTAAAGGTCATGCAACTTCTTCTTGTTTTCATAAAAAGGAAAGAAGAAACAAGCCTATAGGTAATTATCAATGGGTGCCTAAGGGATCCTATAAGATTCCTAAGACACAAACTAACCCAAAAGGACCCAAAAAAAAATGGGTACCTAAGACTTGATATTCTATATCATGCGGGTTTGTCTTAGAGCATCAAAATCCAACAAGTGGTTCATTGACGGTGGATGCTCAAGACATATGACGGAGACGAATCTAAATTTGCTACAATTAAACCTAAGGATGGTGGCAAGGTAACATTTGGTGGAAATCAATCCGGAAGGATTTGGAATTGGAGAAGTTGGAAACAACGAAGGACCACAAATCAAGGATGTTTACCTTGTAGAAGGCTTATGTCACAACCTCCTTAGTGTGAGTCAAAGTACGAGATAAAGGTAACTTAGTTATCTTTGATTCTGAAGAATGTTTAATTGTGAACAAAGATGTTCTCTCTTTAGACAACATTAGAGCTAAAGCTTTATTTAGAGCTCCTAGAGAAGGTAACTGTTATACTCTCAATCTCTCTAGTAACTCTATTTCGAAAACCGCTTTGTTGGTAACTTGGATGAAAGTTGGCTTTGGCATAAACGATTAGCTCATGTTAATATGTTTCAACTTGACAAGTTTACGAAAAAGGATCTGGTTATTGGTTTACCAAAATTACAGTTTAAAAACGACATGATCTGTGATGCATGTCAAAAGGGTAAACAAACCAAGACATCCTTCAAATCTAAAAAAGAAATTTCAACTAATAGACCTCTTCAACTACTTCATATGGATTTAGTTGGACCGGCTAGAGTAAAGAGCCTTGGTGGCAATCTTTATACTTTGGTCATAGTTGATGATTTCTCTAGATTTGCATGGACCATATTTTTATCTTCAAAAGATGAAACATTTGATCAATTTTTGTATTTGCCAAGAAGGTCCAAAACGAGAAAGGATTCTCTATTGCGGGAATTCGTACGGATCATGGTGGAGAATTTGAAAATCATGCTTTTGGAGAATTCTCGTGATAATATGGGCATTGATCACAATTTCTCAAACCCCAAGAACTCCTCAACAAAATGGAGTTGTTGAAAGAAAGAATAGAGTCCTCACCGAGATGGCAAGGGCCATGTTAAATGAGAATCAGACTTCTCAAGTGTTCTGGGTTGATGCTATGAGCACTGCATGCTATATTTCAAATCGAGCATATCTCCGGAAGAAGCTGAACAAAACTCCATATGAGCTGTACAAAGGAAGAAAACCCAATATAGCTCATTTGCACATCTTTGGATGCAAATGTTTCATCCACAACAATGGTAAGGACAACTTGGGTAAGTTTGATTCCAAGTCGGATGAAGGTATATTTTTGGGTTATTCAAACGAAGTAAAGCTTATAGAGTCTTTAACACTAGAACACGTATTGTTGAAGAATCTATGCATGTTGTATTCTGTGAAACCAATCTAGACAAATCCTTGGATGATGATGATGATGTTTCTCCTATTTCAAATCAATCGGTTCGAAACACTTCGTACTTTAACAAATTCTGAAAAATCTTTGGAAAAGGAACTGAATTTGAAAATCATTGTGAAAATGTTTGTGAAAACACTGATCAACACCAACCTAAATCATGGAGATACGGTAGGAGGTCATCCTCGGATCAAGTGATAGGTGATGTTAATCAAGGAGTAAGAACGAGAAAAAGCACCTTGAATGAAGTCACATTTTTCGCATTCATTTCGAAAATTGAACCCTCTAAGATTGATGAAGCCCTTTCGACAATGATTGGGTTATAGCAATGCAAGAGGAGTTACATCGTTTGAAAGAAATCAAGTTTGGGATTTGGTGCCTAGGCCTAAAGACCATCCGGTCATTGGCACTAAATGGGTATTCAAGAACAAACGTGATGAATCTGCAATAATTGTTCGAAACAAAGCAAGGCTAGTTGCAAAAGGATATAATCAAGAAGAAGGAATTGATTATGAAGAAACTTATGCTCCAAAGTAGCAAGATTGGAAGCTATAAGAGTTCTTCTAGCTTTTGCTTGTATTAAAGGATTCAAACTTTATCAAATGGATGTAAAATCTGCATTTTTAAATGGTTTTATTCAAGAGGAAGTTTATGTTGAACAACCTCCTGGTTTTCAAAATGATCATCATCCAGATCATGTTTATCGCCTCAAGAAAGCATTATATGGTCTTAAGCAAGCTCCTAGAGCTTGGTATGAGCGATTAAGCAAATTCCTTCTTGATCAAGGATTTGTTAGAGGTAAAGCAGATACAACTCTCTTCATAAAGAACAATAAACTTAATGAAATTTTAATTGTTCAAATATATGTTGATGATATAATATTTGGTGCTTCTAACAATGCTTTATGTGAAGAGTTTGCTAAGAACATGCGGGGAGAATTTGAGATGTCCATGATGGGAGAACTCAACTATTTCCTTGGTCGCAAATTAAACAAAGGAAAGATGGAATTTTCATTTCCCGGACCAAGTATCTCAATGATCTCTTAAAGAAGTTTGGGATGAATGAATGCAATGGAGCGATACTCCAATGAGTTCAACCACTGCCTTGATGCTTGATGAAGAAGGCAAGGACTTCAACATCACAAAGTATAGAGGAATGATTGGATCATTACTCTATCTCACAAAGAAGCCGTCCCGACATCCAATTTAGTGTGGGGATGTGTGCAAGATTTCAATCTGCTCCCAAGGAGTCACATGCCGAGAATGTGAAAAGAATATTCGAGATATCTTGCCGACACAAAGACTCTTGGTCTATGGTTTCCCAAAGGTCAACCCGAACAATTGGTGGCATATTCGATTCAGATCATGCTTTGGATATAAGACCGATAGAAAAAGCACAAGTGGCCAATGTGAATTTCTTGGTGGTTCACTTGTTTCATGGTTCAGCAAGAAGCAAACAAGTGTTTTGTATCCTCTACCGAAGCTGAATATGTGGCTGCATCTAGTTTGTGCTCAAGTCCTTTGGCTTAAGCAACAAGTTTCGACTTGGGAATCAATTTAAAGGAGATCCCAATTCTATGTGACAACACAAGCACAATAAGCTTGGCCAAGAATCCAGTTCAACATACTCGAACCAAGCATATTGATGTGAGACATCATTTCATAAGGGATCATGTTCAAAAGAAAGATGTTAAAGTCATATTCATCCCAACACATCTCCAACTTGCTGACATCTTCACAAAGCCATTAGCAAAGGAAAAATTTGTGTTCATAAGAAGAGAATTGGGAATGGTAAATCCCAATGAGTTGTAAGTAGCTCCTACTTAAATGTTAGTTATGTGTTTTATGATTACAATTTACTAACTTAAGCATCGGAGTATCTAGATGTGTTTTATGCGGGGCATTTATAATGTTAAAAAAACTCTCACATGTTGCTTTGAAGTTTGTCATCAAGAGAGGCAAACTCGAGCTTAGCAAAGTGTAAGCTCGAGCTCGAGGGAGTCGAGAGAAAATGAAATTTTGGAGAAACCCAAACTCGAGCTTATAAGTGAGTAAACTCGAGCTTGCGAGAGGAATTTCAAGAGCTTTCACATACACTCTTGAAGTCCAGGTTAGTACAAGATTATGAAAACTCGAGCTTAGCTTCCTAAACTCGAGCTTGCCGCGCATTTTATATATGTAAAACCTGACTGTTCCTCTTCACTTCACTCAACTCTCGAGCTTGCTCCTATTCCCTCTCAAAATTCTCTCATCTTCTTCGACAAAACCCAGCGAAAATGGCCCCGTAACACTCGTCCGTCAATGTCTCGATTCTCAATCCACTCAAAACCCCGAACGCCCTAGTAGATCAAAAATGCTGCCTAAAAGATTTAATGTTGGGATAGATACCCACATTCCCGGAGTAATGAAGAACCCATTCGACTCCTCCATCAAGACCAAAAGGAATCGAAATTAGAGACAAACCGAGGCTCCCAAGAAACGACCAAATCCGGAAGAAGCAACCAGCAAAGGGAAAGGCAAAATTCCGTAGGTGATCGCAACCTACAAGTCCAAACGAAGCAAGAAGGCAACCTGCGGGATCGGTCAAGCAAGCACACAAGTTCCCTCGAGTCTCAAAGCAACAAGAGGATCCTACTCCTCGGGTATCCAAGGAAACTCCCGCACTATATGATATTTACAATCACTCTACTATACCCGAAGGATTCTCTAGTGATCCTATTCGTTTGGAAGGAGATAATGCTATTAAGTTTAAAGAAAAATTTGGTTCCAAAGTTTTCGTCCCATCGTCTCTGTGGACCTTGCTGCACTTAAGAGAGAATGCAATTTGGATCTCTTTCCATGGCTGAAACAATTTGAAAATCTGATTTCTATAAGTGTTTCTTACAGCCCCACTCTTGTCAAGGTATTCTACCATGGCATGTCCTACAATAACCTGCTAGACAGTGATGGAAATTTAGTTGAGGAAAGGGTCACTACATCTATTAGAGGAAAACAGATTCACATTACCCCTTCCTATCTAAATTCAATTCTGCAAATCTCCAATCCTCCATCTGTAGCTTCATTGAACTATACCGATAGGCAAATCTATGAACCGCTAAGACCCAATGAGCCTATTCGAGAGGGGTTAAACATTCTCAATTTTGAACCTGGATCAATGAATCCTACATTCGAGCCATCGGTACATCTACACCGTAAATCTTGTGCAAAAAGGAGGAAGTTTCACCCATTTTGCAAAGAAGGATTATCCTATCTTTGCTTCCATTATTGCCAAGGTACCTCATAATGTTGGGTACTTTGGATTTTTCAAGAAATGGTAAGATTTCGTTTTGCTTCCGAAAAACCTCCCGAATTCCTTTTGCAAACCTTATCTCGTCATCCTTTTCCATGAGAAAATTTGGTATGTTCCGCCAAAGAAAAATTAGAAAAACCTCAAGTTTTTGGTAGACACATCCTAAATCGATGAGAATTAATATGGATGAAGGCTCTGGCCAATCAAGGGCCCCTCCTCAATCAAGGCCTACAAGATCAAGGGCCACTCACTCCAGAGTGCAAGAAGCACAGAGTGCTCCTCCACCTCCTCCTCAGCCTACCATGCCTTCTGATTTGGATGCAAGGATCAAAGAGATAGTTGACAAAGCTATTTCTGATTTATCAGAAGGAATCGAAGCAGAAATGGGAAAATTGGTTTTCGAAGTAAATCGGGGTCATAGTAATTTGGTGGATACTCAGGAAGAATTCAATATAGGCCAGGAAGAGCTGAAAGAAGGTCAGACAGAATTGAAGAAGGAAGTTAAAGACCTTAGTGGTCAGCTTGGAGATCACTCAGCAAGTATTTCCACTCTTCTGGTAACCATGATGAGTCTGAGTGACAAAATGGACCAAATTCTGAAAAATCAGTCCATAGTTGCTTCAAGTTCTGGTTTGGGTGCATCTACTTCAGCTGAACCCAGTTCTACTTTGCCCAAAACAGCCTCTGAACCTGCCTCACCCACTGAACCAGTAACCTCCATTGAACCTGAGGCAAACACTCTCACCAATCAGCCTGAACCTCCCTCTCAATCAGACAACCCTTCTACCCCAGTAGCTCCACCCTTGTTTTCGATGACAAAGGGGAGAAGAAAGAAGTGAAGAGAGCAGCAGAGCACTTTCATACTTTCATGTTTCTTTTTGTTTTGCTCATGTTTCTTTTTGTTTTTGATCATTTCATTGTAGTTTTAACTTTGATTTTGTATATTTGCTTTTGAAACTCTACTTTAATGGATTGATCATTTCGGTTATATCATTGTTTGCTATTTCTTTCTTTGAAACCGATATGATGTTTATATTGTAATTTCATTTGCTAAACTCGATATCTACTTGATCTGAATTGTTTAACTTTGTTAAATCTAAGTTTATCAAATTGAAATTTCAAAACCTCAAGTTTGCAAACATTTTACCAAAATCTCTTTCTCAATGCTCAAATGCTCAAATCTGTTTTTGAAAAGAAACAAATGTTTACAAGTGTTGTCATCATCAAAAAGGGGAGAATGTTAGTTCTCAATGTGTTTTGATGATTAATAACAATTGTAAACATGAAAGAATGATTTTTGTTAAGAATTGGTAAAACATGTTGTTTGTAATACAAAAACATTTCTGTCAGCTCCAAACTCGAGCTTGGGTCTCTAAACTCGAGCTTGCCCCTTACAGAAAGCAAACCAAGCTATTTTGCATTTTCTAAACTTGAGCTTGGTCCATAAACTTGAGCTTGAAGGTTTTCAAAAGTTTACTCACATTCCGAGTAAGCTCGAGCTTGCACTGTAAGCTTGAGCTTACGAAGGTTTGAGGATTTTATCAAGTTACTCAAATTGCAAACTCAAGCTTATTAGTTTTAAGCTCAAGCTTGCCCCTTCCGAGAGACTTTTCTCACTAAGTTTACAAATATGTAAACTCGAGCTTGCGTTACAAGCTCGAGCTTACCCTCGCGAGAATCCTTTAAACTTGAGCTTATCATTTTCTTGTAGAGTTTGTGAGTTTACAAAAGTTGTAAACTCGAGCTTGGCATACCAAGCTCGAGCTTGCACACAAGAGAAAGTTTTCAAGTTTTTCCTTCAAAGAGTAAACTCAAGTTTAAGGTTGTAAACTCAAGCTTGCGTCTGACAAAAATCTTTCAAAGCTTTTAAAACCATTGCCAAACTCGAGCTTGCCCTTGCAAGCTCAAGCTTGGGTCAGACAGAGAGCAATATCATATTTTGAGTTTAGCAAACTCAAGTTTACACCTCTAAACTCAAGCTTGCATTTTGTGAACTAAAAATATTTTTGACATGAATAGTGCCAAACTCGAGCTTACTCACTAATAAGCTCAAGCTTGCGTTTTTCCATTTTGGCTCTCAAAATGATTTCAAACATGTTTCCCCGACAAATGCTAAACTCGAGCTTACACACTTACAAGCTCGAGCTTGAGACTTCCGAGGCAAAACTCAAGTTTTAAATGAAGAGCAAACTCGAGCTTACATAGGTAAACTCGAGCTTGGAACTTCGAAACAGATGAACGCATCCGGGTGTATTTTGTTCGGTTTGATTTAAGCTTTAACTTGATTTTGCGAATTGGTTGTATATGTTTTATATGATTCATATCAATATTACCTAACCAGATTTAACCGGTTGCTTATGAGATTACAGAAGATCTAGGTTTGTTTTAAAGAAGACTTTAAGACAAACAACTTGACAACTTGCAATATTATATTATTCTCCAAAAGCAATGGGTTACAACCTGGATAGCAACACAACCATTCTCCAAGAAAGAAAGCTAGCCTCCAAACAATTTGGACAACATTATACAACCGCCTCCACTAAACATAATGAGCATGGGAACACATTCATGAGGAGCCAAATTTCAAATATTCAAATCTGCAACAACCATATTCAAACAGATTTGTTCACAACATAACTAGATTCATGGAGACACACTCACACAATGCTATATTTTCGAATCGATCAAGTCACAACGGATCTACAACGTTCACAAGCTTCAAACCCTGTATAAATACATGAGGATTTGAAGTCCGAAAGCGAACAAGAAATACACGTAAAACGCATACAAAGATCTCGGTCTTTTCGTTTATATTTCTCATTTGTATCTTTGATACATTGTGCTTCGGTGCTTATCTTTATTCACTCTTTGAGAGAGTTCATTTCGTAAATCATTCTTTGTAAGAATCTCAAAGTTGTGGGACTTTGAGGTTGGGTTATCGGATTACAAATTGTAAGGGGGAGTGTATCCTAGAGAGAGGATAACTTTCGAGTACGAGTGTGTATCGATTTGAGTGATAGTAGAAAAACCCCAGAGTCCGGGATTTGGACGTAGGTCAAGAGTTAAGACCGAACCGTATAAATCTTCTTGTCAAGCTCTTCCTCTTTAACTCCATTTACCTTGGTTAAGCATCTGTTGTGTGGGTGATCTGAAAAGAATTTTTAAAATCCCCAATTCACCCCCCCTCTTGGTGATTTCCTTCACTTTCAATTTTGGTTTTAATGGATCATTCTGTTTGATCTGCAATTCTTGACATTTCGATTACATGTCTTGGTAGTTGATTTGATGTTGTTGATTGCCTAAGTTGGTATTGACCTTGTGAGGTTTTGGGCCTGCATTAATGGAATTCATCTTTTACCATTCTTTCTTTCATGTGTGCATCTGCTCAAGATTTGTGTTCTCTAGAACTTGCTCATTTTCTTTTTGAAACTACATTTTTTGTAATACCCGGATAATTATTTATAAACAATATTCCATAAATATCATATTTGAGTCATATTACCCATTTAAAATAGGTGAATATGTGGTCTCAATATTTCTTAATATTCTTATTTTATTTCTAACTGATTTATTCTTAGAAAATAGATAGTTGAAGATTTAATTCTCTAATTTTTTAGGGATCATAAAATACCCTAAGACTATCATAATTAAGTAGAAACTTAATTATATCATTTTAGCTATTAAAATCATCAAAGGATGACAAAATCAATTAGAGAAAATTAGCAACAATTATTGGGCAATTAAAATTGCAATAATTGGAATTATTTTTATAATTTTCGTAATTAATTAATTAAATAATTAAAAAGGCATAATTAAGAAGTATTTGAGTTGAATTAATAATTAAAGGCTAACAAAGACCCAAGATTAATATTAAGGGAATTTCTAATAATCATAATTGACTTAAGAACCAATCATACTTTGACAAATAAGCCTAAAAACATCTAATACACAATATTAGGGATTTTTACCAAGATTAAATTAATTCCCCTATTTTTATGCAAAAGGGGCTTAAATTCACCACTAAATTAGGCTAGGTAATAGCACAAATTATTAAATCCAAGAGCATCATAAATCTTAAACAATATATCTAGATATTAAACTAGAACAAGTCTTAACCACACAAATTAAGCAAAGACTTTTAAGGTATTGTGATCAAGACATAAAGAAAGATAAAATGCAAATGAAATGAGAAACAAATTGAAGTTAAATGATAAAGAGGGGGCAGCTTTTTTTGTGGATGAAAAGATGAAAGCTAAACAAAATATCATGATATTTACTCTTAACATGTCATAATCCATAATAAGTGCATGAAGACTTTTGTGGCTAAATGACATAAGCTTGTGTAATAATTAGTAATTAGTGGTAAATTGATTAAAGATGAGATAAAAACCATTAGGATGAATTCAAGACATAAGTGAATGAGAATCCATAGAAAATAAATCATATCTTGAAATCCATGAACTAAGTAACAAATATAAGTAGATATTATGAATAAGCAAAATTCAAGCTTGAACATAGTGGTTTCCAAAGTGATTTTGGTAAACTTTTGAAATTCATATTATTATGAAAATGAAGTTTAAAAATACCATAAATCAAGTCATAAAGTTGTGATTCCAAAAGTACAAGTGAATCCTTAAGAAAAACACCAACTTACACCTAACTAAATTAGGATTTGGGAATGGAAGAAAGATGAAGAAGGGAAGTCAGTTTTTGAAGATGAGAATGAGAGATAAAATTGGATTCAATTAGTGTTTGAAATCCACATATAGGTTTGATTTGAGTTAAGTTTGAAATCCACCAATTAGAACCATCTTGAGATTACTATAAATAGGGGCATTAGCCTTCACTAATTCTCACACCAAAATCAACCCCAAGAGGTGATTTTCTAAAGAGAGTAGAGAGAAGTGAGAGCTAGTGGGAAGCAAGAAGGAGGAAGTTCTTCAAGGGTAAGTTCCTAGTTCTTAAGCTTTAGCTTTGAGTTTATAGCTTAAAATGTTGTTTTGATCTTTAATCTTCCAATATATTCTTGTTATCATGTTTTTATGGTTAAAAATGGCTTTATTTCGAAAAATTGATGAGGAAGAAGTTATAGCAAAATTTTTGGAAGATTATGGTCAAAGTAGCGAAGCTCTGGCGAAATTTTGTCGGTTAGCGACTCCGGAAGCAATTTCAAAAACGCTGGTATCTTATATTGAAGATGCTATGCCAAAATTCTTAGAAAATTCATGGTGAGATTAGACATATAGAGCTTTCCAAATATACTTATAGCATGTCGTTTTGAGTTCTGTGCTAGGAGATACAAATGTTTAAAGTTAGGCTATATGGTCTGGAAAATTCTGGGCAGAGCATGAAGTTACGAAAACTGGGAATTGTTTATATAATCTGGGCAGTAACCACTATTTTTCATTGAAATTATACATCCTAAGGATTCCGAGGAATTTTACGGATCCTCGTTTCGAGTTCTGTGGAATTAATTATAATTCTCCAAAGTTATGTGAAAAATCAGCCTATATGCTGAATAATAGCGTTTTGTACGAAATTAAATAGGATTAAGTTGAAAATAATTAATCCAAGGGTAAAATGGACATATATAGCCAAGATATCTCTAGAGATGATGTTTGTGAATTAATAGAGGCGATATTACCTTTATAGGATATCCGAGGATTCAGTCGATTCGAAGGACGGACGTACTCCGTATATGTGAATAGTATCGTATACGTGAATAGTAAATTACTATTCACATGGAAGGAAGGTACGTTCGCGTCGTAACACTAACTCGATGCTTATTGTATGCTATATGTGATTCTTTGTGTTCATATCCGAGATTCGTTTGTTTGAAAATGGTGAAATCATGAATACACGGGTTATAGTCTTGATAACACCGTTTAGAGTTTTCCTAGCGCTGAGGACACGACTGTACATCGTGGCACTGGTGAATAGTGCAGACTGGGATAACAAACATACTGCGAGGGGCTATGTATTGTTATTGCCTTACATACATTATTATGTATTTCCTACAATACATTATGGGCTTTTGTAGTGATTATTGTGAAAATGTCATGAATACCCGCCATACATATATTGTTTACATAAGCATGAGGTTAACCGTTACCCGAGGTCCGATGGGCATTGGACCTCGGTCCGAATGGATAGACGGGGAAAGGGTCATGAACGGAGGAGGCACCGGGGAATGGAGCCGTAGATAAACACCGTGAAATGGAGCCGTGAGAAGGCACCGATCAAAGGAAATGCGGGAAGAAAGTCAACAGAACCTACCTTATGGCATGAATCTAATAAAGTTACGTCACATCATTTGGTGATTAAACTAGAAGGGTCGTCTATGTGGTTCAGTCAATCAGTCACCCTAGCACGGTGAGACTCCCACTAGACCTACCCGGCTGGCCAAATGGGATGATTTAAGCGAGTTAGGTTCTATGCCCCAAGTCTACTTAAGGCTTGGTTAAAGAGGGTATAGTTACATGTAAGAATTGTAATTATAAATTTTTGTATTATCGTATCACATGAATAATTCCTTCGGGAGATTTTGTAATATATATATCAAGTATACGTCAGCATCATCATATGTCCGAGTATTTCATATCGATTACTCGGTGTTATACCCGTTGTTCAAATTTTTAGTACATGCTCTCCGTTTCGCAAAACGCTGAACTGTAGCACCTCAAAACTCTGATAATTTTTATAAAACCACGTGTCACCGACACGATTTATGTTACGGAATTTGGGGTGTTACATTTTTCACTTACGTGCATAAGTATGATGGAAGCTTGTTTTCTTTCTTTCATTTTCCCACTATGGCCAAATAGTCTTTCCCTTGCATTATATTTCCATTGCTAGCCCCTTTGTGCCTTCTTGACTCATTATTTTCTAAGCCATATTAGAAGCCTATGTGTAAAACCATTTTATTCCGCACCTTGAAAATTTATTGAGCACTGGTTTTACCTTGGTTTTGTGTTTAAGTGTAGGGGTTGCTCAGGAGTGCAACAATTTAAGTGTGGGGGGGGGGATATTTTATTTTGTGCCATTCATCAATTAGTATTGATCTGGTCATTGTGATTATGTATATATTTTCTGGAAAAAAAAAATCAAAGAAAGAAAAGGAAAAAAAAAAGCAAAAAAAAAAAAAAGAAAAGGCATAGAAAGAAATGAGATATACAAAGAAAATAAAGTTTTCATGCATAGTGAATAATTGAGTTAATCAGTGCTCCTTTTAATTTCTTCGGTGCTTAGCCTTTCATTCTATACTATTACCTACCTTCACCCTAACCCCATTACAACCTTTAATAATAAGCTTTCTTGATTTGTGCATGCATGTGTTATGAGTAGTGGAGACGTAGAAATTGAGCAAGCTTCTAGTAGAACAATTTTCTTGAGTAGAATTTGAGTGATACACTTATTTACCCTATACACTTGAGAGATTGATTGAGGGCATCCTTTGAGAGACCATCTTATGTGATTAGCATCATTGATTGCGATTGCCATGATTTGTAATTTGATATGAAAGGATTTTTGTCTTGATTGCTTGGTCTTTTGAAGTTTTGTGCTCCTTATTCAAATTTTGCATTGTTAGCAATTATTAGAAAAGAAGAGTTTTTCCTTTTAGTCTTTTTCTTTAAATTTTGCTCAGGAGTGCAAAAAGATAAGTGTTGTGGAATTTGATAATTGAATATTTCATACACTTCTTTTTATCTCTTGATTTATAATTTAGGACTCTTTAGTCAATAAATAATGACTTTTATACTTATTTGGGCTTTGGGCCTTTGATTATATTTTAGCCATTTTTAATAATAAAATTTTAGTTTTATATTGCTTCACTATTTTTATCATAACTCTTGAACTAGACATCGGATTTGCCTCATTTTTGTTTCATATTTCAGATGATTCAAAGAGCTACAATTGTTATGAAGACATGAAGGGCAAATTCGAACAAGAGGGCAGTCGATTTTGGAATCGAAGTCAGATGTATATTTTTGGATTTTTAATTTGGCTCGAATTTTGTAACTTAAGCCCATTTTTATTTCTTTTCCATTTTGGGCTGAACTGAATTGTGGATTGGAGCCCCATTTCGTTTTTTCCATTTTAGGTTAAGTTAGATGGCAGCCACAACCACTTTTGTCATTCACCTTTTTACACATTTTCGGATTAAACACACAAGTTTCATTTTCTCTGTAATGTTCTTCGCGTTCTTCGTGTTCTTCATCTGTTCTTCATTTTCCCCAGCCATGCTCGGCTAAACTTCTGTGATTAACCCAACGTTGAGGATTTCATGATTCGTCTAGAGAGCTTGTGCTTAATCGGTAATTTAACTCGTTTATGTTTTCATCTTATCAGATTCGATTTCTGGAAATAGTTCGAATGTTAGATTTAATATTCGGTTTGGTTTATCCCAAGGACTGAGTTCGAACTAGGTTTCAATGTTACTATGCGATTGCACAGTGAGATGCCACTATTCGGATAGATGCTAGGCAATCGTCTAGTCGAGGGATTTTCTTGACAAACACAGAGATTTTGGTTCGTCCAGAACCAATCTTGAGTTAGTTATATTTTGTTCAATGATGGAAGTCTCTGGAATCTGAATGTTGGGTTGATCGATTTTAATCTGTTTCTGTTTATTTCATTCTGTTTGAACCAAAACCCCCCATTTTTACTGTTCTGTTTCACTGTTACTGTCCATTCAAACCTGCTGTAAATTCGTTGGGGAAACGACCCAGGTTCCCTATTTCTGCAAATCATTTTCGAACTTGGTTATTTTGGGAGATACGACAAATCTATGTCAATAAACTCAGAGAGTGTGTCAAGCAACTCGAAAATAAGAGATATGTAAGTCATTAATCAATCTCAGCAGTCATGGCTGGGGGTGGATTGCAAGATAATTTTGGATTTCTTATGGTTAAGTGAAACTCGGTGAACATCCGAATGGAAGTCCGAAAAAACTCGGATACATAAAGTCGGGATTAGGCAATGAACTAACCTCGGCACGTCAGATACCTGAAATACCGAGCTTAGGGGCAACTGTTATGGACCCATACTTTGGGCTTAGCAGATACGTGGCCCAATAAGGATGCTTTATGGAAGTGTTCATCTTTAATCAGGTAAAATGCTAATAACCCATTAATCATGCCTATAACCCTAGATAGTACAGGTAGTGGAGCAGACACTGTGCTGATTGTGGAGGCGCATGCAGCTTGAGGAACAAATGTGTAGTCAGTGGGTAAAAACCCGAGATGATCTCTATAAATAGGAGAATACCTACCAGGTGCATTCTCTCCATTCTCTATTCAATTACTTTATATTCGGTCTCACTGTGCACACACCCCACCCCTCAGGCGAATCGCCGCTCCTATGTAGCACAGTGATCATCGTATACTCTTTGTTATCTTCCTCATAGATAGCATTGGGCAATATTCTTCTCCTTGGTGCTTAATCGGTAGATACCTTGGGGAATCCATTTGATCCGATATAAATTATTCATTAGTCCATTGGGATTAGATATTTGTGTTCTACACCAGAACAGTAAGTATATCTGTAGCTCAAAGCACTAGCCTTTCCCTCAACTGTGAGCCAGTAGTGAACTGAATTTTTGGATGAATCAGGTGAAGAATACTTGAGAGGTCACTAAACCCAGATGTTGGACTTTTTGCAGTGTACAGTGTGGTGGTGTAATTCATCAAAGGATTAAGAGTACAATATTTTTCTTAACTTTTGTTCTATTCCTCATTTTCCTTTTGTAGTTGGATGGATGGTTGTCGCAATTTTCATTAGTATTCGATTTTGATTATGTTGCGAAAGAAGTTTTCCATCCAATTTTATGGATCCTCCCTGGGCCATTAAATTTTCGGTTCAAAACCCTCCTCTTCCTTCTTCTTCATTTTCTAACCATTTGATCAATATTTAAATGGCTCTAATTTAGTTTTATACAAAATATTAATTTTAATTTCTTTATTGTAGTAATGATTTATTCATATTAAAATTTAGCAACTTGGATTTAATTAATTATTTTTCTTTTTAATTTAACATCATAATAATAATTTTATAAAAAAAAAAAATCAAACTTGAACTATTTACAAATGTTAATCTAATGGTTAGAAAAAAGGAAGATGAAAGAATAGGATGGGAAAGGAGGGGAAGAGAAGGGTTCCAAGCCGTTAAGTTTTATATATATGATGTGGGTTTGAAGCACCCCTCTTCCCTCTCATCCATTGTACCTCCTCTTCCTATTCTAATCCTCATATCAACATTTGAATGATTTAGATTTAATTTTATACAAAATATTTTTTTTATTATAGTATTCAATTGTTTATACCAAAATTTAGCAATATGTATTTACTTTATTACTTTTTAAAATTTAATATTTTATTAATAATTTTATAAAAGATCGAATCTAAATAATTCAAATGTTGATCAAATGGATAAAAATAAAGAAGAGAAGGGAATATGATAGAAAAGGAAGAGGAGAGGTTTTTTTTTTTAAAAAAAAAAAAATACAAGTAAAGATAAACAAATGAAGCTTAAACAAACGAAATAAAGAAACTAAAAAGCGATTAAAGTCTCAGGCCTCTCCTTACATGACGTACTCCCGCGAGATCAGCAACAAGGAAGCAATGAAGACCAGTAAGGGGATCAAAGAAATGGGATTCGCCCGGAGCCTCCATATGTTTGGGAAAATGAAGGAGTTTATGTAGAAGTTTATTTCCCAAAAGGAGTTATAGATAACTTCCAGGCTATTTTCTTGAATTAAGGACTTTTGAGACAATGCAAGAAAAATAGTTAGAGGTTATTGTTTGGCTTGAATATTTTAGGAAAGTTATTTTAGGGTTCAAATAGGCTAAACAAGAAATAAAATCTTTATAATGTGTTAAGGATTAATTTTTCTTTTTTCTTTTTTCTTTTTGAAATTTATTAGTAAATTCAGTGCTAATAAAGAAGGACAAAATGGTAACTTTATCAAGTGAAGCCTAAGAATGGATTTGGGTGGGAATAGTGTTCCAAGGTCAGTCCTAAATTGAGAGCCAAGGATGTGTTTCAACTGAAATAGATGGTGTGAAATCAAATCTTGGAATTGAACCAAAGGACATGATAAATTTTAAAAAATATTAAAACACCCCAAACCTTCGTCAGTTGGGTGAGTCACCAGAAGTTTGAATAATCAGCCGGCTTCCTCAATCTCATTTTTGCTCGACACGGCTATCATTTTTCCATTCACACATGATACTTGCTGAAGGAGCTAAGAGGAATTATAAATAGAGGAGAAGTGACCGAAAGTGAGATCATTGAAGGCAAGCTAAAAGAAGATGTGGAAAGGGAAGGAGCTGACCTGACGCTGAATTCAGGATTCCTTATTTGCTATCGAGTTGAAGGAAGAAGAAAAATCCAAGAGAAGCAAGGAAGCGTAAAAGAATTAGAAATTGGTACAAAAGGTAGCTTTAATCATTCATTTCATATATAATTTGTATTGGATGCATGTTTATTTTTGCCATTATTGTTACAGTTAGGCATGAGAACATGTAATTCCTTACTTTACTATTGCAATGGTCATGTGTGATAGGTAGTTTACAGTTATGTAGTTACTTATAAGGTGTTGTTCTCGATAGCTTATTTTGTATGCTCAGTTATTTACCATACATTTATATATTGAAATATGATTATTGCAATTGAGATTTCCCAATCTCACCCCCTCTCTATGTATTCACAATAGGAGCAAGTACATCTCTTGGAAAGGAGAAGCTAAAGGATGCTTAACTAAGATGAACAGGATGGAGCATTTTGCATGTTGCTAAGGTGATATGGCTTGTATATTTTGTTGTTTTTGGGTTGCAAAAGGGGCAATGTTGGGCCCAAGAAATCATGGGGCCGAGTTTTAGAAGGGTTGCAGTAGGAGGTGAGCCCGGTCCAAACCAGTGGAAAGGAGGGGCAAATTAGGGCAGTCCAGGATATTGTCTAACATGTCATAGTGTGTGAGTGCGCACTAAAATGGTTGAGGAACGTATTGGAGGGCAGACAACCAATTGGTAGTGAGGAGAAGGGGTCCAGTCTCTGGAATACTAGACCAAGTGTGTTCTTTCTATTTTGTCGCTATTCTATTACTGTTCCATTGCATTTGTGTGTGAAGGCTCTCAAAAGGGAGTATTAGTGATGGAAGTATACAAAACCAATATGAGTGAACTCTCTCTGAAAGCTCCTGTCTTTGTTCCCCTGTCAAAAGAGGAAGATGATTTAATGCAATGAAACACAAAGAAAAGCAAAAATGGAGAGTGTAGTAATTTAGAAGAATGGCCAAAGCTGGGTACTGAAGTGCAGAAGCAGTGGACTATAGGTTAGACTTTTTTGGGAAAAAATCCAAGGTATTAACAAGGATGACAAGAGTGAAGAGGGCCCTGATTGTGTAATGGACCTACCTAGAGATAATCTTTCAGATAACCAAATGGAATCAGACAAAGAAGACAATGAACCACTATGTAAAATCAGTGAGGATCCTGTTCCAAAATTTCCAACATTCTCGTTCTTTGGGAAAATGAAAAAACATCTTTACAATGCTTGGAATAAGGTGATAATAGTGAAGTTATTAGGGAGGAACATTGGATATAAGTTACTATTGTCCATTCTCCAAAAACTCTGGAAAAAAAAAGAGTCCTGAATTTAATCAACATTGGCAACGGTTTGTTTGTTGTTAAATTCACTAATAGGGAAGACTATTTTAATGCCTTGACTGGTGGTCCCTGGATGCTCTTTGGTCACTACCTAACAGTTCGACCATGGAACCTAATTTCCAGTCTCAATCAACATCCATTAACAAAGTTGCTATTTGGGTGACATTACCAAATGTGTCTCTGGAATACTATGATAGGGAAGCACTTACTTGGATTGGAGATAGAATTGGGGAGACTATCAAAATAGATATTAATACCTCTGGACATCTTAGAGGACATTTTGCTAGAATCTGTGTTCTTGTTGATCTAGGGAAGCAGTTGATATTTGGGTTCTCTTTAGATGGAGAAGACTATTATTTAAAGTATGGTTACACTGGCTGTGCACTAGATGTGGGAAATATGGGCAAAAATATGAAGATTGCAAAATAAAAGCAAGTTCCATGGAAACAGGGACTCAAGCCGGTGTTGATAAAGGTAAGGGGGATTTGGCTGATGTGAGGACAGAGACTGCCAGTATAGCCACGGTTGATGAATCAAAGATTGAACAAGACTCCTAGAAATTTGTGCAAAGACCTCGCCGCTAAAAAAAACCAAGCAAGGAGAAGCATTAGGGGACGATTCGGCAAGATGATGGCGGTTCCAGATTTGGTGCTCTCACTGAGGAAGAAATCGGCGAAGTCGGTGAGAAGAAAGAGATTGGCCCTATTTCCGTACCTGACATTGCAGTCGAAAAGAGCATGATGCTCTGTTCTAAACCTGGGAAGGATATTCGAGACATGAAACGCGATTCAAAAAAGAATAAAAAAGTAAGAATCAGAGATTGGAAGGGGAAGTAGCTTACAGGTGCAAGGGCATCAGGTTCTGAGGAAGGAGAAAAGGACAAGGGATATGGTGAGGGGAGAAGATCGGAGCAATGAGCCGTTGAGGTTTACTTATGAGAGAACAAACATGGTTTGTGATAGGAATGAGAAGGTTTTGGCGCTGACTGACAAGGAGCGGTCTGAGGAAGGAACTCTTGCCGAGGATAATATTGATCTGGATGTGGACCATTTCAGAGTTAGGCCTCATGACCTTGGGGAGGCAGAATAGCTTGGTGGGCTTTCTGGAAAATTCTGGTCAGGCCCAACTAATGCTAATCTTGATTGCAATATGGGCTTGGAGGAGTATGGTGAAAACGTGAAGGACACATTCCTTGGAGTGTTAGTTGGGCTTTCTACCTCAGGCTTCTATTTTATTTTTTAGTAGGCCTATTAATGTCGAATATTCTTTGGGAAAATTCATCTTGGGGCCCTTTTTGAGAAAAAAAATCCCAAAAAAGGCGCCTGCGCCTTTTTGGGTTTTTTCATTAACTGTTTTAGTTGTTAACTTAACGATATTGTTGTAAATACGATTTGTTTTAGTTGTAAAAATATTGTTGCGAAATGTGATTGTTTTAGTTGTAAGCGGGGGGTGATATTGTTGTAAATATGATTGTTTTAGTTGTAAAAATTTTTTGAATTTATCCTAAAAAAGTAAAGGGCGCTTACCTTTTTCGTTAGAATCTTGGGGGCGCTTTTTGGGATTTTTTTCCCAAAAAGGGCCCCCAAGATAGATTTTCCCATATTCTTTTGTGGAACATTAGAGTTGTATGTGGAAAAAACCTTATTCAAAATTTGAGAATGGTTTGTAAAAAATCCAAGCCCAGTCTAATTTTTTAATCTGAAATGAAGTGTGAATCAGACACCCAGTTTCGGAAACTTGGAACGCTGGGTTACGATGAATTCGTCTTTGTTCTGAGTGTGAGGCGCTCCAGTGGTTTGATGGCTGCATGGAAGAAGGATCAAGCAGAAGTTACAGCTCTCAGATTGGAGAGACAATTTGTGCATATTCGTTGCTCTATTCTGGGATTGGTGTTGTTCCTTGTTACGGCAATTTATGCACACCCTACACCATTGAGGAAAACAGAACTATGGTGGGATTTATTGAATATTGCAGACAATATATCGGAGTCGTGGGTTGTTGCTGGAGACTTTAATGACATCAGCTCCATTATTGAAAGAACGAGGGGGTGTGACACCTAATCGGTCAAGGTTAAGATTGTTCCAAGACCGTGCCCAATCCTATAATCTCTCAGACCTGGGTTTCATTGGCCCTAGATATACCTTGTGTGGCCCCAAAATCGCAAATTGTGCTTGGCTCTACAAAAGACCTGATAGGGTGATGGTGAATAATCAATTCCTTCTGAAATTCTCCTCTTGCTCTATTCAGGTTTCATCTCATACTAAGTTCTCTTATCATAATCCCATCATTCTTCAATTTGGGGAGCCTTTCAATTATCATTTAAGAAATCACCCTTTTCGATTTGAGGCTATGTGGATTAGTCATGATAGCTTTAAATCATTCATATCTGATAATTGGGGAAGTGACGATGATTTGAATGTTACTTTACTCAAGTTTCAGGAATCTATTGGTTGTTGTAACAAAGAAGTCTTTGGCCAAGTGGAGAATCAAAAACAATTAATTTTAGCTAGACTAAGGGGAATTCAAAAGTCTTCCGCTTACCCATATTCTAACTTTCTCTGTAATTTGGAAATTAAACTCCAAGAGGACTTGAATAGAATTTTTAAGATCGAAGAAATTAAATGGTTTCAAAAATCTAGATATGAGTGGATTGCGAAAGGAGATCGGAACACCCAGTATTACCATTTGAAGATGAAGATGAGGAGGAGGAGGAATAAGATCGCATCCCTGAAGGATGAAAAAGGTAATTGGATCACCAGAGCAGAGGACGTAAAGAACTTAGTGGTGCATTATTTTCATGCTTTGTACTGTTCGAATAGCCTTGAACCTGTCTTGTTGACAACAAAGTCTAATTTCCCCATAGTGGATCAATCAATTGTGACGAGTTTGGGTAGAAACCCTACAAATGAGGAAATAAGAGAAGCTCTCTTCTCTATGGGGTGTTATAAAGCCCCTGGTTTTGATGGATTCCCTCCCATTTTCTACAAAAGCAATTGGAGTACGGTAGGTTCTTCTCTTTGTGTTTTGTCAAAGATGTTTTTCTGGGTAGAAGTTTTCTAGAGAATGCTAAGAGGACTCTTTTATCCCTAATTCCTAAAAGGGAGGTTCTTGAAATGGTGGCTCATTTTAGGCCAATCTCTTTGTGTTTAGTCCACTACAAATGTGTCACTAAAATCATTACTATTCGGTTTAGAGGCGTTATGAATGATTTAATTTCTCCCTTCAAAGTAAGTTTCATTAAAGGGAGGCATATTCAAGATAATATCATTGTAGGGCAGGAATTGCTTCATATTATGAGTATGAATAGGAGCAAGAATATAATGGTTTAATGGCAATGAAAATTGATATTGAGAAAGCATATGATAGAATCCGTTGGGATTTTTTGAAGCAAGTCCTTATGGATGTTGGATTTGAGATAGGATTTATCAATCTTATCATGTATTGTGTTTCCATTGTTTCTTACAACATTATTTGGAATGGATCTCAGACTGAATTCTTCTTTCCTAGAAGGGGTTTGTGTCAAGGAGACCCTATTTCCCCTTTTCTGTTTGTATTGTGTATGGATAGATTGTTTCATTTAATTTGTGATGCTCTTGATGAGGGGGAATGGAAGGCCATTTCTACTTCTAAATATAGTCCAAAAGTTTCTCACCTGATTTTTGTGAATGACTTGCTCTTGTTTGGTGTAGCTTCGAAAGAACAAGCCAGATGTATGATGCGATGCCTAGATAAATTCACTCAAGCAGCGGGGGGCAAGATTAATAAAGCTAAATCTTCTAGTTTTTTCTCCCCTAGATTTCCTACTATTACCAGGCAAAGGATTAAAGATATAACAAGTATGAAAATCTCTAATAAGATTGGTCGATATCTAGGCTTCCCTCTTATTAGGAATAGGAAGTCTAGAGATACTTTTCACTATGTCATTGAGAGAGTTCAATCTGAGCTCTCAACGTGGAAGGCAAATTGCTTATCATTGGTCGGTAGAATTTCATTGGCCAAGTCTGTGTTAAGCACTATTCCTTTATATCCTATGCAGGTGGCAATAATACCTAGTAGTGTTTGCCAAGAGGTGGAGAGACTGCAAAGAAACTTTATCTGGGGTCATGGAGATAATATCAAACGATCTCATCCAATTGGTTGGGACCTTATTACTAGACCTAGAGAGTTTGACGGTCTTGGTTTTAGAAAACTTTCTTCCTTTAACAAAGCCTGTGGTGCTAAGTTGACATGGAAGTTAATCATGGGCTCAAAAGGCCTCTGGACCGATATCTTTCAGCAAAGATATATGCTTAGGGAGGAGGATTCTCTATTGTCCTATAGACCTGGAGACTCTAAGGTGTGGAAGTTCATATGTTCACAGAAAAATATCATTAATTTGGGAAATAAGTGGCAAGTGAGGAACATACAATCTGTTCTATTTTTCAATGATAATTAGCTCAACAATGGAAAAGATTTATCTTATTCTTGTATGAGGCCCCTTGCTGATGATGAAAATAATTCATGTGTGGTTGATTGGGTCAGAGGGATTGGGATTGGTCACGGCTCAGTCTGAAGCTCTTGGTAGACTTACTGCCTATATAACTCCCAAACCTGATGCAAGGGTTGATTTGATAGTGTGGGGGGCTTCAAATATTGGTCAATTCTCTGTCAAGAGTGCCTATTTCTTGATTGAGGAAAATCCACTATCTTTGAGGCATCCACTTTTCAAGGAAATTTGGAGATGGCAAGGAGCGAAAAGAATCAAAGTGTTCTTGTAGAGGGTATTTTTGAACCATTTACCTATGAAGGTGTAGAGAAGTTCTTGGTCTAATTCTTCTCCTTTGTGCGAATTCTGCAATGCTGAGTCGGATGATGTTCTCCATATCTTGAGAGATTGCTCCTATGCTAGAAGTTTTTGGTTGCATTTGATTCAACCAAGGTATGTTTCATCCTTTTTTGCTGCTGGTTTAAAAGATTGGATGGCCATGAATTTGAAACGTAACTTAGGGACGAATATAGGAACTTGCTGGAATTTGATTTTTGGGGTTTCTATTTGGAAACTATAGGGGTGGAGGAATTCTTGTATTTTTGAGAATAACTTTAAGAAGCCCACTTATCCGGTGAGTATTATTCTTCATGTGTCGAAAAGCTATACATCACCTCAGGATTTACATTCCTTCTCCAGCTCCTCTCTGATTGATAATTCTTTAGTAAATCACCGGCTGTGGCAAAAGCCTCTTGAAGGTTGGTATAAGTTGAATATTGATGGTGCAATGTCTATCAGAACTTCAAAGGCTGGTTGGGGGGGTTATTAGGAATAATAAAGGAGAATGGTTTGTTGGTCATATTAAAGAAATTAGGTTATGCAATGCTTATGAAGCTGAGGAATGGGCAGTATTTGGAGGGTTGAAACTGGCCTGGGACTTTTGATTGAAGAAATTAATATTAGATTCTGATGCTAGTGAATTAATCATTAACCTCACTAATGAGAACTTTCAATTTGGTAGCCTGATTCTATATCAGATCAAGTTGATGCTTTGCAAAGATTGGCAAGTTAAATTATCCTATATCCCTCAGGAATACATTGCTCTTGCGGATGGTTTGGCGAAGTTGGAAATTTCGAAATCTGCCATATTGGGAACTTGTCCCGCACAATTAAGGACGTGGCTAGATAGTGATGCTTTGGAATTAATTTCCCCTAAGTTGTAATTTGTTTTTATGACATAATTTCGACTTTTTAGCCTCTTTGTTATCAAAAAAAAGAAAAGAAAAGAAGGGAGTATTAGTGATTGTATTCTCTCATTTAGCGTTTAAAGAGAATACTTGGCATTTGTTTCTTTAAGTCTCGTATCAATTGCAGCTCTATCAAGGTTATATTCCTTTAATCCTTAATATAAGACATATTTGGGGAGTTGATTTTGGTTCTAAATATAAGATATAGTCATCATATTTCTCAATTTTTTAAAAATTTATCTCTATTAGTGCTCTCTCAACAATAATTAAAGAGAAGGGCGAATGAAAGAATTAAGGACGATGACAATGGTGTTTTAGAAAATATATGTCACATTAGCCAACTCAGCTAACTTCCTTAATTTAATAAAGGGTTAAGGAGCAATTTGGCCAATGAACTTTTACCTCAGGATTGCTGTAACAGAGTTTGAGGTGCTACAGCTCATATCCATGTGGAAACGGAGAGCATGCGCTTACGTTTGGACAATGAGTAATTGATATAAAATGCCCAGGCATAAGCTGGTATATTAAAAATTTCCCGAAGGAATATTCGTGTGATACATTAATACAGAGCTTTGTATAATTACAATTCTTGCATAGTAACTATACATTATTAAACCAAGCCTTAATTAGACTTGTGGCTTTGAACCCAATCCAGTTAATCAACCCATTTGGCCAGGCCGGGTAAAGTCTAGTGGAAGTTTCTCCGTCTTTCACGGCGACTTATGACTGAACCACATAGACGACCCTTTCTTAGTTTAAGCACCAAATGGTTTGAAATAATGTTATTAGATTCGTGCCAGAACTAGTCTTTGTTAAACTTCTTCCGGCATTCGTTTCGACCGGTGCTTCTTGCCAGCTCCATCCATTAGTGCATCTTTTCGGCTCTGTCCATCGGTGCCTTCTCGGATCCTGGTTCCTTTCCTGAACCTTAGACAAATCTGAGGTCCAATACCCATCGGACCTCAAGTAACATTTAACCTCATATGAAAAGTATGAACAATATATATGACTGATATTCATTACATTCCAGTATCAACCATATATATATAGCATACAGCAAAAATAAGGTTACAACAGTACATAAGCACACATTAGATGTAATGTTAACAATACATAGCACACAACACATGTAATGTTATCTACATTTGCCCTAACTAGTGCCACGATAGCCCCTCGTGTCCTCAGCGCTAGGAAACATCACTACGACGTTATCAAGACTATAACCTGCACAAAGCTGAATGTATATAAACAGTGACCTAAGACCGAGTCTTAGCCATGGTACATGACCCAAGACAAAGTCATGTCCATGACCCTATGAATCATCATATCACATATAGCATACAAGACACATCAAAGTTAAAGTTACTAGTACGCGAACGTACCTTTCACTATGTGGTTAACAAAACGTCCGACCTTTGAATCCGACTCCGGACTTTCCGGATATCCTATACATTATCTTCGGACTATTATATGATATTGTGATAAATATCATATTTCTTAGAATAATATCCTCAAGGGTTATTTCCATTTATTTTCACCCTTTTACCCTAAGTGGATTATTTATCCCATTTTTTACCCTTACATTTTCTCAAAAACGCATTGCTGGATTTTTTAGGCAGATCCTGCAGTAACGTTGAAAAATCATAATTAATTCTACAAAAATAATTTTTGAGTTCTGAAAAATTCCTCATGACCCTTGATATGTCTATTTTCAATGAAAAATATTCCAAGAACCTATAACATCAAGAAGCATTCCCAGTTTAATATTTTCTCAACGCTGCCCAGATTTTATTCCAGCAAAAATGGCTTAAATTCAACAAATTGTATCTCCTTGTGTAGAACTCAAAAATGCTACATATTTTATATATTTAGAAAGCCCTATATGTCTACTATATTCCTGTAAAATTCCATGATTTATTGACTTCATTTTCAACATAAAATAATAGCACTTTTTTGCTGGTTTGCACAAAATTTTACACTGAAAATTTGCCAAAGTTTTGCTACTTTGATCTATAGCTTCCAAAAATCATGTTCTACCATAACCCCCATCAATTTTTCGTTCTAAACCCATTTGTAATCTCAAAAACTTGAAAACAAACTTGCTTCTAAAGATTCAAGATTAAACTATAACTTTCTAAGAACTAAAAGCTAAGGACTAGAAAACTAACAGCTAGAGCTCAAGAACTTACCTCTTGAAGAACCTTGCTGCTCCTTTCTCCTTCTTGCTTCTTACTCTAACTTCTCTCTACTCTTTGTAGAATGTTTTTGGTGTGAAGAATGAAGAGAGGTTTGCTCTCTATTTATAGGAAAAGCTCAAGAGCCTCAACCATTGGATCATGTTCTTTCATCAATGGCTCATGTGATTTGGTTTTTCATGAAGACACATTCTTTGGCTCAAAAGGTTCTCATTGGTTAATTTTAATTACATAGGATTTAGCCTATTTTTCTTTAATTTTTCTCATTGGTTGTTCAAGTCTTGTGGGCCCCACATGTGAAATTTCCAAATTACCCTTTTTCTTCTTCAACAAGATTTCTTTTTCCTCTCTCTTTCTCTCCTCAAAACCGTCCCCCTCTTCCCTTTGTTTAATTACCTTATCCTATCTTATCTCTTGTATGTGCTACAATATCCCATGTGCTCTTATACAATTATAATATCTTAGATATTATTAGATAATCTCTTATCCTCTCATCTTGATCCCTCACCCTTGGATCAATTTTGTGTTAGTTTAAGATAAATCCTCCCATTAATCCATGGCTTAATTCTCCCATTGGTCCTTTTAATTTTCACAAGGATTAGCTCATTTCTTTGATTTTCCATTGGCTAATTCAATTGCACAAGGATTAAGGTTAATTATAGAATTAATTAGGACCATTGGATTCAATTTGTGTTAGTTCAAGTTTAATCCTTACCATTAATCTATGGTTCAAGTCTCCTATTGCTCCATTTATTTTTGTTAATTTCCTTTAATTAATTTAAGTTTTTTCATAACATTTTCTTGCTTATTTTAATTATATAGGAACCATGATTTAATTATATTGTATTTTATGATCCTTAAATGAAATTTCAAAATTGGCCTTTGATTTATTTAATTCCAAGAGGAAATTGCCTAAAGTTATAATTAACAAATTACATAAATTTTGAGACCACATATTCACCTTTATTTAAATATGTGTTATTTATCAAAATATAGTATTTATGATAAATAATAATTTTAGGGTTTTACAATTGCCCAGCACTAAAAACTTTTAAATGGATTTTAGATACCAACAAACTTTTAAAAATGTGCAGTTAGCACAAAAAACTGTTAAAAATGTAAAGTCGGCATAACACCATTAGAAAAAAATAATGTCTGTTATCTAAGGTGTAAATTGGCTAACGAACTTTTACTCCAGGAGCGCCCAGCACAAAAAAGTTTTACTCTAGGAGCGCTTAGCACAAAAAAGTCCATGTGCAATCTACCAAAAATCCGACTGTTGCAAATCCTTGTCCGGACCCCCAACCATATGCATTGGGGTTAGGAAAAGTGAATGGAACAAAAAAAATCACAAATGTAACAAGTAGATTTCATTTTGAGTAAGGGTGGTAAGTATTGAACGTGCCCGGGAAAGTCTATGTGCATCCAATTGTTGTAAATCTTTGCCTGGACGCCCCTAAGCATGTTCATTAGGGTTAGAAAGAGCGAATCCAACAAAAGAAATCGCAAATATAACGAGTAGATTTCATTTTGAGTAAGAGTGGTAAGTTTTCGAACTTACCTGGTGCATGTGCACATTGTGATTTTTAAGTGGATCTAAAAAATTTACGTGTTACATTTGTGATTTTTTTGTATCATTCACTCTTTCTAACCCCAATGCACATGGTTAGGGGGGTCTGGGTAAGGATTTGAAACAATCGGATTTTGGGTGAATTGCAAATGGACTTGCCCAGGCACGTTCGAAAACTTACCACCCTTACTCAAAATGAAATATACTCGTTACATTTATGGTTTTTTTGTTGCATTCACTTTTCCTAACCTCAATGCACATGGTTGGGGGTCTGGATAAGGATTTGCAACAGCCGGATTTTCGGTGGATTGCACATAGACTTTTTTGTGCTAGGCGCTCCTGGAGTAAAAAAGTTTTGTGCTGGACTCTCCTGGAGTAAAAGTTCGTTGGCCAATCTGCACTTTAGATAACAGATGTTATTTTTTTTGTAACGGTGTTATGTTGACTTTACATTTTTAAATTTTTTTTATGCTGACAGCACACTTTTAATAGTTTTTTTGGTATTTAAGATTCATTTAAAAGTGTTTGTGCTCGGTATTCCTGAGATTAAAGTTTATTGGTCAAATTGCTCCTTAACCCTTTAATCAAATTAAAACCATCAAAATATATTTTTCTCCTAAAAATTGTTATAATTTACTAAATTACTCGCTTCAAATAGCGTATAAATTTCCTAAAATGTACTCCATCTAGTCCTTTTTTTAGGAGCAATCTCATTCATAGGAGAGATCCTTAATATAAGGAACAAATCATTTTTTCTGAATTTTTGAACCAGGCTATCCATTTTTACCCCATTAAATATATTCCATCATTATCTCCCTACAATAAATGTTCACATATTATGTCTCATGTATCCTATTTACAAACAAGGGTATAATAGGAAAGAAAAACATATATTTTACACATTTATTACTTTTAACTAACATTTTGAACTCTGGAATCAAAGTCAGTAATTTTATAAATTATCGTATTTTTGGGAATATATGTATTTCAAAATTGCGCTATGATAAGACCTTATTAAAATGCACAAAAGTATATTTGTAGTAAAATAAATTTGAAATATAACAAAATTTATGAAAATTGTTCAAGACTTCTAACAATTACTTAACATTAATTTTTCACTGTAAACGAACAACATCATAGACTACATGAAACTAGGGGTATCATCCATCAGTCTGACTACAAATAGGAGGTTTAGATGGTAAGGTTCAGACACCTTGAGTTTGACATTTGACAAAATCTATCATCTTGTCTCCCCCAATACCCCCCCCCCCCCCCCCCCCAAAAAAAGAAGACAAAACACCAAAATAAAACACACACACATGCATCTTTAAAAGTTACTTTCGATATTTTACTTCTGGATTTGTCGGAGGTTTTTCCTTGTGATGTTTGAAGGGATTTGCTGACACTCGTGAATTAGCAAGCCCCTCCCATAAGTAATTCAGTCTTAACTCCTTTTCAGGAGATTATGAATTTCTCACATTTTGGTTGCACTCTAATCTGATTAGGTGTGTTCTTTTGTGTAGAAGGTCTTATTACAGGGCACGTTTTCTTTTCTCTATATAATGATATCATGTAAAATAAAACCCCTCTTTACAGGTTAGAGCAAATGATATTAATGATGCTTTAGAGGATGGATATGACAGCTCAAGGGAGGAAGTCAGTTTTAATGAAACTTGTTCTTGTTCTTTGAATAGGTTTAGTCCTGAAACACGCCGAACCTATCTTGTTTCTTAGTATCCTTGATGAGAACCGTCTTTTTCTCGTGCATTGAGTCATAAGGTCTGCTTCACTGTGAACAATTTTTTCTTGCAAACAGATGTCTTATCACCTCAGAAGTTCAGAAATCCTTTTTCTGCGGAAGAAGATGCAGGAGTTTCCTCTTCACCAGAAGCAGCAGCCATTAACTCTGCTTCATGTAAATTCTTTGCATTTGTTTTTGTTTTCCAATGGTATTTTGTATGTTCAGAGTGCCATGATGTTTTGAACTTGATCAGTCATGGTTTGAGCTGCATAGTTCATTACCAGTTGAAATTTCAAACATCGTATTCTATCTGTGAATCACGAAATCCCTGGAATTGTTGTAGAATTGAGTCCAATCAATTTCAGTGATATATGAAGAAAGTACGTTTCAGTCTGGTTTTACAGCACGAGTGTGAGATTTACTGATTTACTAAATTGTTACAATTTTAATGTAAAAAAAATTAGCATGCTACAACCTATGGTTTTGATTTCCTTCACTTTGCTGTCCCTTTATTTAAAAGTTGATATTCTTCATTAGCGCTAGAGTAGTGTTGTGTAAGTAAGCGTAATGTCATAAATGACGGAGTTAGGGGCTAAAAGTTAGTTAGATAGATAAATAGAAATATGACTGTTAGAGTTGGTTCGAATAGCGGGGCACATTAGGTCTATATAAATAGGTTGCCTACTTTGTAGTTCAGAAAATGGTTGGGTAATAAACAGTGAACTATTCAGTTGCATACCTCAGTTCTGGGGCCGCTTCCCAGTTCTGGTTTCTCTTGACTATCTGTGTTCTGTTCTTCTCTCAATTCCCTCTGAATTCCCTCTCTTCTTCGCCTCTCCTTCTCTCTCATTTGAATTACAATTGTCTATCAAGTGTACTGTGAATTAGACCGTTAATTATTATTGTTATATTTAAACACTTAAAGCCCAGCTGATTTCTGCAATACTTTTCCCATTTTATCTTGAAAAAGTAAAAACATGGGGATGAGGTTGGAATTATGGATTAAAGGGAATTTAGGATGCTAGATTGGTCAGTACTGGGCTTAGTTTGGAAGAGAAGGTTTTATGGACTTGAGATGGATTTTGGAAATTTTGGAGAAACGGGGAATGTTAGATTGAAACAATTTAGAGAATGTGGAACTTGGTTGGGAAGGAAGTGATTTGGAGGTTTTAAGATAAGATTATAAGAATTTTAGGATACTGAGAATGTCATGTTTAATAATTAGGCATGAATTTGCATAGTGTGTGGCTTATTCAGTAGGGAGGACTTAGGTACCATGAAACTTGATGTAATTCGGTAACACTTGGGGTCTTCTATTTGATATTTAAATGAATGAACAAAAAACGCAGTATAAATATAATGCTAACAAATCAAACTTGAGGATGGCTGAATGTCAACTTTTGAACACCAGGTAGCAAACTATAATTTGCCCCTTGTTTTAAAAGGGAAAACCCAGGTTTAGGTTGTATCACAATTTTTTTTTTTTTTTTTTTTTTTTTTTTTTTTTTTTTTTTTTTTTTTTAAAAACAATTTTATATTAGTGTTCAGCAGTGAATTATATTTTTTTAAGTCACGTGACAATTTTAGTGTTAACTAGTAGCTTGGACGTTTGGGTATCTGGCCAGAATCAAATGATTTCACATGACATGAAACATCTATTTGCTTGACTCAATTTTCCTTGTGAAATATGCATGTCAGAATACTTTTACATTTTACATATACATTATTCCTGTTTAAAAATATTAAGCCTTTTGCTCGAAATGCAACAACTATCTGGTTAGCTAATTTTTTGTAAACATTTTCTGCAGCAGAAGGCTTCATTAGAGGAAAGGTCATATAACATCAGGCTGGACGACCAAGTTCTGCTTAAATATTCGCCAAAAAATTCTGACTCTAATTATTACTTTAGTGATATGGTAATCAAAATCATGTATGGTTTGATATGAATTTTGTTGAAACAAAACTTTATAATTAGCACTCTTGAACAATTTCATGTTGCAGATAGGTGGGACTCTAACGTTCTTTCATGAAGAGAGAGCTAGAACATACCTTGTGTTACATCCCTACTGGCCTCGCTGGGTGGCGGGTAGTGTAGTTCTTTACCTTTAATTAATTTTAAATTATTATTTTCAGTTTAATTTACGCCATTCATCAGAGTATTAATAGCAGAGCATGCACCGATTTGAACAATAATATACTGATAAAATAAATTGTGGAAAGGTAAGGTTCCCCGGAGGGATCAAAATATACAGTCATCCGGATAATGGTGCCTGACAGGTCAAAATAATATACTACAGTCATCCAGAAACCAAAATAAAATCCAGAAATAATAACCACCAACAGCCACCACCACCCTAGTCCTGCTCCAGAGCCTTACCTCTATCTCCCTACTTCGATCTAGATGAATTGCCAGTGGGCTTAAAAGGGGCTGGGATTCAAAGTTGAATCCTAGCTAGAGTAACCGTTAATTTCATATAAAATGTATAAACAATGCATGTAAGAAAACCACGAATAAAAACACAAATCACATATCATTCAGTATCAAGGCACAAAGCCAAATCCGGAATTAGCAGTCCTAATAGCACACAACACAAACTGCAGTGGTCCTAATAGCAAACAGCACATACCATCGGACATGGCACACAACATAGCCCTTAATGTACACAACATATTCTGGTTTCTAGAGCGTTTGGAAATAAATGATAACCAAATGTATGCAATATACATGGTAAAACATACATACACAAGTCACACAGAGTATATGAGGATTAAGGTTACTACCTGACAGTCGACTACTGATAAAAATAACTTCCTCGACGCAAAATAGCACAATTAAACTTAAAATAATATTAAAATATAAAGATAATTAAATCCACCTCAATAAATATTTCTTTTGACTGATTTAAAATAAGCCCATTTCAAGTGTTTATATTTACTAAATCTCTTTTCTTATTAAGAAATTTAATAAGGGTTTAAATTCCACTTATTTTCGTCTAAATTTTGAAATTTCTAGAAATAAAGGCCCAACTTCAATAATTCATAATTAAATCTATAAAAATACTTTTGGGTTAGTTCAAAAGCTTAATTGACTCTTATTATGTCCATTTTCAACTAAAAATACTCATTTGGGCTAGACCAAGTTGAAAATTTAACTATGGGCCAAAACATCACTGTTGGTCCAAAATATTCTCTGGTTTTAGGGTTAGTTTTTAAATATTAATTTCTCCCAATCTAGAACTCCAAAAATTACAAATTATTATACCCAAATAATAATTGAAATGTATACTTTATACCTGTAAAATTTCATAATTTTCTAAATTCATTTACTATGTCAAAAATCAAGTTGAACCCAGCTGACTTCACAAAATTTTCGCAAAATAATCAACCGACGTTTTTCAAGCTTTCATCTAGGGTTCCAAAATTTTGATCCAAGTTCACCCTTATACAAAAATTCATTTTAAACACTTTAAAACCCTCAAAAACACCAAAATCAATTAATATCCAAATTAAAAACCAGCTGCACGAAATTTCTTAATTAATCAACAAAATGTCAAACTTTCATTCTAGCTTCATATCTTTCATATATTAAGTTTGGTCTACATTTTAGACCATGATTCTTAACTTTAAACCTTTAATCATTCTTTTCATTAGCCATCCAAACCCAATAAAATAAATAAATAAATAAATATATATATATATATATATATGCTCATAGGAAAATATCATTTCCAAGCTTAACAACCGAGAGAATACAAGAGGATTCATAGATGACTTACTTGTCTTTGGAACTAAGCTTTTTTGGATATTTGCTTCCTTTGACAACCCAACACACTTGACCTTCACCTCAATCACCAAGAAAATTATTCTCAAGACCTTAGCTCTCATAAGGAAAGGTAGATGAGAGTAGAAGAGATAATATAGTATAAGTTCATTTCCTTACCTTAGCTTCAACACTCTTCTCTTATTTGAGATCTCTATGTCTTCTTGTGTGAGAACTCTTTGAAAGTGGAATATCACATAGAGGGGAGGTGTATAGGTGATTTTTAAAATCTTTTTGCTATACACTCAAGAACACTAAACAGAGACAGAGAGAGGAAATGAACACAGAGAGTTTATATTGGTTTGGTCTAACTCCTTGACCTACATCTAGTCCCCAAACACCTTAAGATTTTCACTAACTCTTAATCACAGTTACAATTATACACTTCGTACTCGAAATGATCCTTTTACACTAGGACTCACTCCCCCTTACAAGTTGTAATCGTATACCCACACTTAAAGTTTCACAACCTTAAGATTTAACAACTAAACAAGTAATCAAATAAGTGTTTAAACTCCTTACTGAGTAGATAAAAAATAAATTTTTAAAATCACTCAAAATGGGCAAGGGAATGAGTTTTTAAAATCGCTCCTCCGTTGTGCTTTGGTTAATTACTCTTATGCTCTTGTTTTCTCTAAATATTTCCATATACTTCATGAAGAATCTTCCCCTTTCCTCTCTTCTTATTTTTGGACGAAAATTGGCTGATTTGGGAAGAAAAATTAGTTTGAATTTGGCTTGAGTAGAGTGTTCAACTATCCTTAATAAATGCTTTATGTCCTTGCCCAAATAGCCATCAGTTTCCCTTAATAGGTTATAAGTATTAAGATGTACTTGTACTTGCTTGACTTATGGGATATCTTCATTCATCATTTTTTTCATTCTTCCTTCCCAAAAATCGTGTATGAGAGAGAAAGTGAGAGATTTTTTTTTTTTCCCTTTTTTTGTTCCCTTTTCGAATGCTTCTTTCATGCCTCTTTAATGATGCATTAGAGATGAGTTGGTGGCATTTCTTTTCTTTCTTCTCTTTTGTAGCCAAATTTTTGAAAAAGGAAAAAAAAAAGATTATGTCATTCCCAAATCTATCTCAATGTCCTTTGGTACTTGCCCCGAATGTAGCTATCATTCTCCTATAGGTACTAGATAGATGACTTGTTACCATAAGTACACTTTTTTTTTTCAAGAGCAAATTTTTTTTGGTCCCACCATCCTTCTTATTTTTCGAATTGGGCCCCCATATTGGGCTTCAAGAGTTGTCTTGTCTACTTAGCCTAATAACGCATAATTCTTGGTTAAGTCTATGACACATTTTTGGGCATTTTTGAAATTTTATGCACTTTTCTCTATTTCTTCCCTTATGCTTTTTGCCCAAGGGTAAAAAGGGAAAATGAAATATGTTTTGACTTCTATTGTCATCTCTTCCTTAAGGTTGTCTTTAACTATAATCATTTAATTACACATAAACAAATAATTTCACATCTTAATCTTATTCTGATTATTTCATGTAGTAACATATATTATTAACACATGACTTCATTAAAATTTATAAACAAATAACATCATATTGATGCACATGAAAAATGAGGATGTTACACCTTGAGGTTTTCTACTAACTGTAGAGATTTATACTGACTCTGTAGTTGTTGATGCTTCAGAATTGGGTGTTTTCCTTCATTTTTTTTCAACACATTGTTCTATACACTTATGCAGGTCTCAATAACACTGGAAACTTCAGAAACTATAAATTGGAGATTTGTCCACCCTTCTGGAAAGTTGCTTCCCCCACAATCACAAAGGTGTTTATTTTTTCGGAAAATGAAGTGCAAATAGCTTCTTTAATTTAGTTGATAAATTGCTCATTTTAAATTTCTTATGCTTGATGGATAATCCCATAGTCTTGAGGATTTTATTATTTTCTTGGAGGAAGGTCATCTATTGTCTTTGCTGAATGCACGGTTTTTATAGTCTCTTTTTGTTGCTTTGCAATAGAATTATTAGTTTAGTACTTTTTTGTTGTTGTTGTCGTCTTTTTCTCTTCTCTTTAAATATGAAATCTCAATTAGTGTCATGTCTCAAGTCTTTGTAAAAAATGGAAGAGCTAACTTACGATATCACCATTGAGTTCTTACCATGTACATATGCTAATGATCTTGGCTTCTGATACATTTGTTCTCACTTATTTTTCTAGGTTCAGAGTGACCATTATGAAGTTGTTGCAGATTGCGTGCAGACAAGTGATGCTACCAAAAATTTAACTAAGCACTGCAAGTGTATGGGTCATGAAAATAGTAGTGGCAAATCAAGGTCATCCCACAGAGACTCAGTCAAACTAGTGATGAGGTGTTAAATTTCCTTTTTTCGTTTAAGTTGAGCAAATCAGAATTGTTTCCAATAATGATAAAAAGAATTTTAATAAAGACAAGAACTTTCAAACAGAGAGAGAATTCAAATATCAAGGAGGACAACTTAGAGATACTAATTCCTTGTTTGTTTCTTAGATTTTATTCCCACTAAATTAATTCTAACTTAACGTAATCAGCTAATCTAGAGTATTAATGTGTATAAATGCTTGTCAGTCCACTTATACACCTACCTCAAATAATTATGCAATGTCTCACACAATTAATTAAGATGCAATTCAAATCGGGCCCACTCTAATTTGATTATGCGGAGCTTCTAGGTATATATCTATCCTAGATGCAAATTAGATTAAAATCTAATTCCACATTATCTAATCCAAGGTCAATTTAAGATTTCCTTCGTCAAGTTTAATCCTAAACCCCCAAAACATGTTTAATGGTTGTCAATCACTAAACAATGAATAAACAAAACAAGATTAAATAAACTAAATTAATATTAAGCAAAACTAATAAGTGGGAACAATTTCTAAAACCCAAACAAGTTCATAATACTCTAAGTTGTAAAGGAAAAGTTAGCCACACATGGCTTTAATCCCATTCATCTCAGCAAAATCAAAACTCAGGTTCAAAATCATACTGGAAAGGAATAAGAAACTGAACAGAGAGTCTGAAATATTAAAACCAAGAAGGAGAACATGGACTAAGCAACAGCTTCTTCCTCTTATTTGGTGCTACTGGTTCTTGGAGACGAAGATGAGGACTCTCCAGAGGTTGAAGACGATGGTCATTGAACGGCCCCACAACAGCGCCTCTGCTCTATCTTTTTCTTTATTGATCCCCCAAAAATCCCACGCACACTGTAGCTTTTTAGGTCTTCCCGTCAATTCCAAAACGGCGCGCCTCTGATTCTTTTTTCTCAAGTCGTAGTCTCCCTCTGCTGTCCAACGAAAAGTAACCTCACGCTCCAATTCAAAATGCCCATTAATTAGGTCTTCCATTGGTTTTGTCAAACGGTGTCGTGCTCCACTTGGGTGTCTCCTCTTTTTTTCATTCCAAAATGCTGCCCCCCTAGCTTTTAGGTTTGGGTGAAGGAGCGAAAATACATACTACCTTTCTCCCCAGGAGCGCCCAGCACCACGACCTTTTTCTGGAGCGAAAATACACATGAACTTTTAAAAGTGGGGCAAAAATACACACGCCCGTTAAAATACACTAACAGACGTTACTTTTAGCTTGTGGGCCCCACGCCTTTCTCCATTCTTGTCCTTTCTTTTAACCTGTCATCATCCTTCTTCACAGCGAAGAAAATACTGTAGCATATAAAAACAGTAAAACACAAAAATCAACACACCTTCTTGCACGTCCCTCCAATATGATCTCATTGAACAGTTACAAACGCACCATTCTGGTAATGCTCGCCGTTCCATTTTTTAATCACTCTTCCTTTCCAAATCAAAAGGCAAAACAAGAAACTAATTAAATTAAAGCTTTCAAAGACGGTGAATCATCCATCCTTACCAACAGCAAATTCTCCTTTTATTTTATTACACCTAATCCTCCACGTGTTCCTGCCCGTCAATGTTCTAACCATTCTGACGTTGAAATCTAATTCATACTACTATATATATAACCATCAATCACGTTTTCCCCCTCCATTCCTTCTTATTCGTTTTTCATAAGCTTTATTTTCTGCAACACCATAAGATCAGGTGAACAATCCTCTGTTTTTGAAGCTGCAAAACACTATTTCGTGTAACATCCCATTTTTAAAAGCGGAATAAAATTTTTTCATCAGAGTAGAGCATCGAAGCGATTGAGTAACTGATATATATATTCAAAATACCCATGGTAGTATGTCTTGCTGGTTTTATCAGCGGTACATTAGTGGTTCAACGAAAACGTAAATACGTCGTAAGTGTCTCCCTGACGATTCCCACGTCGTGGCAACCGAAGATAGTCCTCAGTCGGTTCTCTGTGCAGCCTCCTTGCCTTTCTCCTCGGTCCTCGATCCTCCCGACCCTGAAGCTATATTAAGGGCTGAGGTCCAATGCATACGGACCCCAGGTAACGGTTAACCTCATGTTTACATACACAACATATGGACTACGGACGTTCACAACATTAACAGCACATGAGCCCAACAACAGATATATTACACACACAACCAATGCAGATATATTGCTCCCAGCATTATCACACACAACCAATGCAGATATATCACTCCCAGCATACAGACATATCGCTCCTAGCATTACAGACGCATCGCTCCCAGCTTACATACAGTTATACTCTAACATCTATATGCACTCAGGCAACATAACAACTATACACACACAATACACATAGCACATACATGCATAACATAAACATCAGCGTTAGTGTTACAGTACGCGAATGTACCTTCGTTGACGGTAAACGGCACGCCTGTTGGTTAGTACGTAATCACAGGTATCCCAGCACTTCGCTACTCCTTCTTCATAGCTCCTCCTTCTCTCTAACTTCTCACTCTATTTCGAAATATGCAAGGGAATTGGTGAGGAATGAAGTGAAGAGGGGTTGCCTATTTATAGAGAATTTCCATGGATCTCAACCCTTGGATCAACTTTTGCATCAACGGTTAAGAAGACGAAGATGTGGCCTCTTGCAAACCATTCATTTTCCTCTCTTCTCTACCACAAATTCAAACCCCCCCATGTCATCCAATGTCACAAACATGATGTCATTCATGTGCTTTATGAACTTCTACCGATAAAGTCTCCTGTTCGGTAGTCTAATCGCGTAATCTTAACTAATCTCAAAAATCCAACAGCAAAGCCTTGAAGGTCTATTCCTCCTCTTTCAAAATATTTGGGTTAACTAAATTTTTGATCCCATTAAGGGTATTCTACCGATAAATGACTTCTGGTAACATCAACTTCTGGGTAAAAATTCACTGATTCATAATATGTCCAGATCTCATAAACCTAGTTCATGGTTTTCTAGATAGGATTTATTTTCCATTAGTTCTCATTTCTACTATCTGCCCTTTTCCTTTTTCATCTGATCTTACCATTCCGCTGGTTTCGGAAATGACTTCGGAGACAGCCCACTCCGGGATAAAATTATGCTTGTTTATAATAAGTCTTGATGTTAGATACTTAGTTAACCTATTTTGAGATAGAATTTAATTTCTATCGGTTCTCATTTATCCCACTGGTCTTTCTACATAATATCTCATTTATATTATTATTTAATTAATAAATATCATGATATTATTTTTGAAAAACCCACAACCCTTTTCACACTACAATTTCGCCCCCCCTTTTTATTTTATTTATATTTATTTTTTTAATTACTTTAATACTATATCATAATTTAATTAGAAAACTTAATTAGGGCTTAATCCTATGATTAGCAATCTTTTAGGATTTAGGGTTTTCATGTACTTAATCTCATACATTTTTCTTAATCTTTTCCAATTAATTAGCAAGTATACTTTATGCTAACCTTAGCCATAAACTTCTATTAAGGGTTTTACATAATTTACCTTGGATATTCTCTTATTCAAGCTTAAACAATTAGCCATTAATTACTTATTTAATCACTTACTAATTGTTGACAATTTTCTTAATTGAGATTAATTATTATCTCACAACTGTTTTACTGACATTGGTATTTTATGCTCCATGTAAAATATTAAAAACCATGGGGCAACTTATGCTCCCCAAAATTATATTTAATTTTGCCTCATTATTTTCCAAGGAAAATAATCCCAAAAATTCCTAAAATTAGAGACAACATACTTTCTAATTTTTAATAAATATTTAATCGTCTCTTAGGATTTATCACAATATTCTCAGGGCATTTTTATGACCCACAATTGCATTTAGGGATTTTTAGCTCTTTATTCACCCTAATTTCAATAGAAATTACCTTAGAAAATAAGGTAATTACTACACTAGTTTTGAGACCACATATTCACCTATTTCCAATAGGTATTATTTATCGAAATATAATATTTCAGATAAATAATTATCCGGGTATTACATTCCGTCTTATAATTTTTTACATTTAGTTGTTTAGCTGTGAGTGGTTTTTTCATTACTGTTTCATTAAGCAAATTTCACCTCACTGCTAAGTATTGGTTATTGCAGAAATAGGTTTTGTATGGGAGAGAAGTGAGAAAATTCGAGACAGTAATGTCGAGCAACTTGAAGGAGATGAGAAACGACACCGTTGAACATGACCCTATATATATATAACATTTCTTTAATGTTTATAATAAACTATAATTTTTTTGAGTTTTTCCTAAAATTATATATTTTTTAATTAAAGTTTGTGTCAATTTTAAAAATAAAATTATAATTTTGACAAAATTGAAAGATGTTTGTGTTATTTTTTCTATAAATATCTATGATGAGAGAAATTTCTTTTATTTAATTAAGTTTAGCAATCCATGTTAGTTTTAAACATAGAATGTGAGAACAAATTTAGGAGGTTTGATTTGGGGCAATTTAGTATTTTTAAATTTTTATTTTGTTAATTGGTCCATCTAAATAATTACGACTTTTACGATCCTTCTCAATAAATATTATATACTATAGGTCCTTAATTTTAATTTTCCCTATAATCTTCCCATATGCCACATGTATGGCCTAGATTCATTTATAACAAATATTGTTAGACCTAATACATTATATAAAAGATAGAGCCCGAGTCTGAATATTAACTCTTGGCTATTCATTCACTGTGTTTGTCCTATTCTCTCTTGGTACCAGAGCCAGCGCCTAGGTCATTATTTTTCTTTTCCAACTCCGCCTAGGTCATTCTTTTTCTTTCTTTTCTCTGAAATGGCTTCTTCTTCTTCGGTCAGCTTTGACTCTCTTTCCCATTCGACTACTGCTCCCAAAACTTTCTCCCTTTTTCAATCCTCTAGCCAGACGTCGTCGATAGAGCTGGATCGAACGAATTACTTGGTCTAGGCTTCCATGGTTTTACCTCTAATTGAAAGAAATCACCTTCAATCTCACATCGATGCCACAGCTCTCGTTTCGTCGATGACGATCATTTCACCGGTTACCAAGGAGGTTATCACCAACCTATATTTCGACGACTGGTACTCGGTTGACTGGATGCTCATCAGGTGGCTCAAGAACATGATGACCCAAGACATTGTGAATTAGCTTCTTCACCGCCACACCGCCATGGAGTTGTGGACTGAAGCTCACACCCTTACCTTGCTATCTCCAAGTCTTGGGTCATGATTTACCAGTCTGAACTTAATAACACACGAAAGAACGACCTTTCTATGACTGAGTATCTAATGTAAATGAAGCCTATCGCTAACCATCTAGCTCTCGCCGGTGCTCCCATTCTGGCTGATGAACTCATTCCTCATACTCTGAATGGTTTAGATGGGGATTACAATCCTATAGTTGTCAAACTCATCGATCAAGTCGACATTACCTGGGTGGAGGCTCAATAGGCTCTTCTCGCATTTGAAACACACATTGATCAATTAAATCATTTTTCGACTCTCTCCATTCATCCATCTGTGCATATTGGTACTTTTGTCTCTGATTGTGCTCCTGATCGCTTTTCTCCTTGCGGTTCGTGGTGTGGTGGCCATGGTGGCAGGTCCTAACAGTCTAGGGGTCATTCCAATGGTGGCTAGTCTAACCAACCCTTTTGTGATTTATGTGAGTATCCTGACCACTATGTTTCCAATTGCTACAAGCGGTTTGATCGTAGTTTTTATCCTCCCTCTTACTTTGCTCCTTAGGAATATTTTGTTGACTTTCCTTCGTTTTTTGACTCTTATTAGTATATGGACAGTGGTGCCACTCATGATGTTACTCCTGACTCTACTCAACTTGACTTTGTAAATCCTGTTGGTAAGGCTCACTCCCATTTACTCACTTGTACTAGCTCTCCGACTAAAATTCTTGGTACTGGTTCTACACACATATCATGTTTGATTCTCGAATTCTTCTTAAGGATGTTCTAATTGTTCCTTATGTCTCTAAAAACTAGCTCAGTGAAAATAATCTTGTTGCTAATAATAATGTTGTTGTAGTATTTACTGATGAAGGTTGTGTTGTGAAGGATAAACTAACAAGATCACTGCTAATGAAAGCGCCACCAAAGCAAGGGTTGTACCCGATGAGTAGACTGGATTTGTAGTCGCAGCCTCAGGCACATGTTGCAGTTTTGAATGAACCTGATTTTCTTCCTTGGCATTACAAACTTGGTCAACTAAGCAATAAAGTGTTGTAGTAAGTTTTGAATAATTGTAATGCCAGAGTACAAATTAGTAATGATTTTGTTTGTGAGGCTTGTCAGTCTGGAAAGTCTAGAAAATTACCTTTTTCACACTCATTGTCTCATGCTTCTTCACCTTTTGATCTTGTTCATACTGATTTGTGGGGTACTTCTCCTGTATAGTCAGTCCATGGTTATCGATATTATATCAATTTTAGTGATGATTTTAGTATATTTACTTGGCTGTGTCCTCGTAAGCAAAAAGGAGATGCAATTACTACTTTTAAATATTTTATACCATGGTTGAGACTCAATTTCAAGTTAAGATCAAGTCAATTCAATGTGATAATGGCACTGAATATAAACCTTTCATACCTATTGCTCAAAATTATGGTATCTTATGTGTTTTACATGCCCTTACACATCCTCTCAAAATGGTAGGGCTGAAAAGAAGCATAGACATATTGTGGAAATGGGTTTGACTCTTTTAGCTCAAGCTAAAACTCCTCTAGCTTATTGGGTTGAAGCTTTTCAAAAGGTCGTTTATTTAATTAATCATCTTCCTACACCTACTCTGCAAGGCAAAACTCCTATGGCATGTCTATTTAACAAAGAGCTTGACCATCAATCTTTGAAGCCTTTTGCATGTACTTGTTATCCTTGCTTGAAGCCCTATAATTCTCATAAACTGGATTATCATAGTCCAAGATGTGTGTATCTCGGGCTAGCCTCTAATCACAAGGGTTCTCGATGTTTAAGCTCCACTGGACGAATATATGTTTCTCAACATGTAGTTTTTGACCCTACTATTTTTCCTTTTCATACAGGATTTATGCATCAACCCAGCTCCTCTGATAAGTCTAGTGCTTCGCCTTCTATGTTCATTTTGGCCCAGTCGCATGAGAGGCCCACATCTTTTCATCAACCCATTCCTTCCACATATAATGGTTAGTTCTCACTTCCTACCTCTTCATCTTTATCACAAGGTCAGCCCACTCAAACTCACAACCTACATAATACTCCCGATTCTCTCCAGCCTACACAACCCATTAATACCACTCTTCCTCATCTCAAAAATCATACGTCTGTCACCCCTCTTCGGCCCATATCCACTCAACCTACATCCTCAACCACTTACACTACTTCAGCCTTATGTCCCTTCTCAGCCACATCCTCACCCACCTACAACACTTCAGCCTTATCTCCCTCCACCGCCTAATCTTGTACCAACCCTTTTCTATTTCCATCTCTTAATAATTCTTACACCCGCTCACACCATTTGACCTTTCTGTTGGGATCCGTACACGCAGTGGAATTATAAAACTTTTATGAATCCCAAAGAAGAGGATCTATCAACGACGTTTAAATCAAGGTTCGTTAGAAAACCGTACCTATGCGTAGGATTGAGAGTTGCGTTCGATCCAGTCTGGTGCGCATCTCCTTCTTGATGCGTTTCGGTCGTCGTACATCTTGAACGTGGTGCCATCGCGTTTGATCAAACAGAAGCAGACTTTTCGAGTCTCCTCCCTCTACCGGTATCCACACGAACAACCTTCAAACACGAGCGGTAGAGTGCTAGCACCCTCTTCCTTTATGTCTCACGTTTTTCTCTAGGTTATTCTTTGGTGGCTTTCTCAATTCGTTTTCATATCACTAATACGACTACTAGATCACCATCCTTTTATAGAGTTTCTAAAACCCTAATGAGCCGTATTAAAATATTCAACATTAATCTTAATTAATTGTTGAATTCGAATCAATTAAATCAATGCATTAACTAAAATCTGTCAACAGATCTAATCAAATATATTTAATTCGAATTATGAGCCTACTGATTTAATTGATCTCCATGAATTAAATCTAAGATACCATATCTCTATTGGTTTTAAATATTTAATTTATCAAATAAATTAAAAACAAAACAAATATTATATAATGATATCATTATTAAATAATATCATTATTATTCAATTTCGAATTAACATATATATATATATATATTCATCCTAGAATAAATACAGTATTCATTAAATCATAGACATATCTAAGATTCAATGAATCTGGACACTATTGCTTGTGTTGGGCTATTCTTGTGTGTGACCCTGCAAGCCCACATGAGATTGGCAGTGGGCCAATACTGTACTAGCCCACAAGTCGCAAGCGGCCTATAGCAAGACATTGCGACTACCCAATTCATATGGGGATCGATGATACGATGCAACCTATCGTACAACCATGTCACGTCCCTTTTGTCACGTGATAATTTGGTCAAGGATGAGGCATGGATATTGTCAACTTCCTGTTCTTGACCACTACTTTCTCGATTCTCAAGTAGTCTAATTGAAATGGAAACTCCTTTCTATCGTAGTATGGCCATACGTTTCTCAGACTTACTCATCGAGGGGCCCAGTATCATCTCTCTACAAATGTGAGGGACAAATTCCATCTTGATCATTCACATTCCTCCACATGAAAACCATTGATCCCGATCCAAGCCTTTATCATCACCCGGTCAAAGGTGACTTTTGACTAGGTAAAAGATCAGCGACTCATCATGTAGGAATCCATGATGATCTCAGGTCAAAGGGCGTTGTGACGCGGTTATACATGAGATAAGCTTATGACTAAATTCATGCAGCTTTCTCATAGTGGGTCGGTCCAGCACCTTGTACCCTTACAATTGCCTATGACTTTGATTCGTATCTCCATACCTCATCAAAGTCATACTGGTCTTATTTCATCTTCGCTCCCGCATAGATGACCGACCAGGGACATTTAGGATAATCTTTAAGATATATCCAAGGATACAGTTATCACCATAAATATGCAAATGAAATGATAACTAAAGGAGAATACTTCAAATAACATAAACGTTCAAAGTACAATGACTTGCCCTAGGGCATAATTTCCAACAGTTTCTACCGTTTGCGCCCTCTGACCGGACTGGTTTACTGACTGGTTCACCAGCTTCCTGTTCAGTTCGGTCAGTCCGATGCAGGTTTCAGAACATTGGCCATAAGTATGAGTGTATTGGTTGCTTCCTTCACATTCCATTCTTTATTGGTGGATGTCGTGCGTTGTATGTTTGACATATTTGCATTTAGGGGCATACCAACACTTTCTAAAATTCATCTGTTAGAATATGTAAGGTATTTAATCAAATCAAACAAGGATGTCTTTAATTACTTAGCTATATTCTATTTCAAATCAATATTCTAGAATTAAAAACTCTTCAAAAGCCATGAAAAAAAGGAGTGCATAAACTTGTCAATCATGCTTCTCGACGTGTCATTGGAATTTTACATTGCATCCGAACATCTTGAGAAGTTTTGTGTTCACTAGATTCACATTGGTCATTTTGTGTTGTGACAGAACGAGTACAGTCCAAAGACACAATTCTCCTGAAGCCAAATGCAATGGGGTATCTCCATTTAAATCTCTCTTGTTGATAGTGTTATGATGAATCTTGGGATGCTTCAATAGATATTTTATCAAATTAGTTTATCCCTTCATTGCTACCAAGTGAAGAAGGTTCTAACCTTTATTATTCAAGAAAAGTCCAGCAAAGGGGACTATCAGTTTGTCCCTTCACTATCTGTTCTTGTACAAAGGGGGAGAAGTGAAGTAAAGAGTATATTTGAGCATAGTAGTTTCTTAGTTTTATCCATTTTGAGTTGTATTATTTCAATTTGGTTGTATTGTTTCAATTGCTATGTACTTTTGCTTTATGCTCATTAATGTGGTGTACTAAACTTTTGTTGCAATGAAATGCCATATGAGCTCTTGTATAAAATGGCTATCTTTTCTAGTTCACATGTTTGTTCAACTGATTTCATACTCAAATTTCTCTTTGAAAACTTGACAAATTGTTTACAAGTATTGTCATCATCAAAGAGGGGAAAAATGTTAGTTCTCTTTGTGTTTTGATGATAACTGACAATTGTAAACAAAATTAAAAGTTTATGGTTTAAGTCAAAATGCTTTTAAAATTGAAGAAACTTAAACCAGTAGCTTACTGTCATGCTTGACTCGAGTTTAGAGTTGTAAAACTCGAGCCAATACAAGATAGAGAGTAGGTCAAGTCATTTGAACTTAACTTGACTCAAGTGTCAGGTTGACAAACTCGAGTCAATGTAAGTCAGAGAACTTTCAAAGCATTTCTAATCTCAACTTAGCTCGAGCTAATCAAAGTTAACTTGAGTCAGTGCATGGCCGAGAGTTTTTCTAAGTCTTTTAAACTTAATTTGACTCGAGCCAATCTTGGTTAACCCGAGTCAATGTAAGGCCGAGAGCTATTAATGCATTTTAATCATGAAGTAACTCGAGCTTGTTGATCTTGACTCAAGTCATGATTTATGGACTTAAACTAATTTTCAAATCATAAGTCCTTGACTCGAGCCTATGATTTTTAACTCAAGTTTAACTTTTGGAAAATATTTTCAAATATATGAATTAACTTGAGTTAGTCACTTAATGACTCAAATGGACTTAATCTCAAAAAGCTTTTCAGAATGACTCGAGTGATCCTTAATTGACTCGAGTCATGTACTTGAGTGAAACATTTTGAACTCGAGCCTAAGTCTTACAGAAACATCTTCATTTAAACATCAAAAAAAATTTCAAAGAAGATGACTCGAGCCTAGAGCTATTGACTCGAGTGAAACTCATCTCTGTTGTTGAACTCATCGTGTCCGGATTTGCGAAATCTTCATGAATGATCTATATACTTCATATAATCTCTCATTACTATTCCTTACTATGTTTAATCGATTTGTTAGTGAGTTTCAGATGATCAAACGAATGATAAATTGAAGATTAAGCATAAAGCAAAAGATGAAGTTAGAGCATTAAATGCTGGGTTCAAAAAATGAAGCATGGATTTGGAAAATCATTCTCCGCTCATCTCTAAGGGTTTTATGTTTTCCTTCCTCATCTAGACGCCAGATCATCCAATGGAAATATCTCAAGGAAAGTCAACAAAGAAAGTCAGGGCATCTGGGTTAAATCAAAATGACTGAGTAAATGCACTTGTTTCAACCTAACGGTTCTTTAATATTTCCAACATTTGTATCAAGTCTTCAAACGGTCATTAAATACTTCTAACATATATAAGATGAAGCATTCAATTCTCAACAACCAAGAGAGACAAAAACAATCAACTTGCATTTACTGTTCCACTTTCTAGTATAATATATATATATATATATATATATATAATATTCTTCAGTGTTTATCAATATGCTCTTTTAGAGACTTTATTACTGAATCATGATTCTTGTAAGAATCTCAAAGTTGTAGGACTTTGAGATTGGGTTATCAGTTTACAACTTGTAATGGGAGTGTATCCTAGTGAGAGGATAACTTTCGAGTACAAAGTGTGTAACTGATTGAAGTGTTAGTGAAAATCCCAGAGAGTCTAGGGACTGGACGTAGGTCAAGAGTTGAGACTGAACCAGTATAATTCCTTATGTTCATATTCTTCTACCCTTTCTCTCTGTTAGTCTCTATTTTGTAGTGAAAATCTGGGCTTATACAAAAAAATTAAAATCCCTAATTCACCCCCTCTCTTGGTGATATTATGCCATTTACAAATTGGTGAGAGAAATTAATGACCGTTGAGAATTTTTCAATGAGCCGTTGTGAGTATTAAATGTAGCTGTTAGACATGAAGCTCGTTCGTTACTCGCAGGCTTTGATTATGCAAATGAGCGCCGTCATTCAGTTGCTTTAACATTCTTTTTGTTCTTCCCGTTGGATGTTGAAACTTCTAATTAAGGAAAGAGGACAGGATTGCCTTTGGAATTCCCAGAAAGTGATTGCCAAATATGTGCTTCGTTTTCTGGAATCGCATTTAATGCAACTGACGTAATCAATGCTTTTGATTAATCTGTAGTTAATCCTTCATCTAATCATATGAAACTCATTAATAAACTGATCAAACATAGTTAGGAACAATAATGAGTGATGATAAGAAGTAATCAAATCACAAGTAAAGTTTGGGATTTACGAACACGGTGATTTGCAAAACAGAGATAGATTAACTCGAGTTGCTAGCTCGAGTTGACCATGCTACACTCGAGTCACAGTTACATCTTCTTTGAAAAACTATTTGGAGCTAGATGTGAAGATGTCTATGTATGAACTTAGCTCGAGTATAAAATGTTCACTTCAAGTTGATGACTTGAGTCAAAGAAGACTCACTCGAGTCGATAGCTTTTTCACAAAAGTTGTCAAGTTAAGTTTGGAAAAGCATTTTGAACACAGGTCATACTCAAGTCATTAAGTGGTGGCACGATTTGACAAAATACATTTTGAAAATAAGTTTCAAAGCTGCAGTTGAGTAAACCAATATGCACTCGAGTCAGTATATTGGTACTTTAAAAAATATGAAGATTGAATATCACCTACAGGGGGTGAATAGGGGATTTTGAAAATCTTTTTGGAATGAAGAATGAACAATAATAGCAGAGATAGAGATAGAGAGAATGGACAAAGAGAATTTATACTGGTTCAGTCTTGTTGGTTCTCTATGTTTTTGATGTTTTGATGATAACAAATATAATGCAAATAAGTTACTAGATTCAAGGTCAAATCATGTTTTATACAGCTAACTTGAATCTATAATGTTTTTTGGAAGTTTTGCATTGGTTGCCTCGAGCTAAAATGGTTTTGCCTTGGAGTTAATAAATTAAATCTATGCAAGCCTCTAGTTAAATCCGTGTATGCCTCTAGTTAAACAATGAAAATGATTTAAATAAATATTGTTAACTCCAGCAATTATTCAATTGCCTCGAGTCATGTGTTTATAATCTTAAGATTTTGAAACTATTGATTTTGACTTTTGGAATATCAAGTTGATGACTCTAGTCATTGACTCTAGGCAAAAACTTATTGACTCAAGTCAAGTCTTCAATTGGTCTATTTCCTTTCAAAGTATCGGGTTTAACTTTTGCATAACAAGTTAATGACTCTAGTCATTAACTCAAGGCATGACTTTTAGACTTCAAGTTTGTATTACCCTAAAATTCTCACTTATTATAAGTATCATTTTAACAAATAATACCTATTAAAAATATGTGAATATGTCGTCTCAAAATTGAGTAGCTTATTTAATTTAATTTAGGAATTTTCTCCTAGAATTAAATAAACCAAAGACCCAAATTCTCTAAATTCAATTAGGAATTATAAAAATATCATAATTAAGCTTAGCCTTAATTTAATCATAAGAGACAATAAAATGACATGAAAATACTTAAACCAATTATAGAAAATTACTTGTAAGTAATGGGCAATTAAATTTACATTAATTAAAGTATTCATATTTGGTCCTTATATCATCAAGAATAAACTATAAAGGATTGTGAAAATAATTAAGGGGATTAAAGAATACTAAAAAAAATTGTGAGGCAATTGAATTATTATTAATTAAGTTAATTTCGTGATTATTCATAATTAATCTTTGGGCAATTTAAAATCAACAATTTGGAATATTTTGGCTTTAATTAATTACATTATTAATCCATGTGACATTTAAAGGACCAATAGGAGACTTAGATTTTTATTTATTTGTTTAAAATGAAATACAAATTCTTTACTTGGGAATCAAGAAGCAAAATTGTTTATCTATTAATAAAGAAAACACATGGGGACATTTTGAGAAAAAGAAAACAATAATAAAAAGGGGAGGAGGACGGCTTTGAGGCAGAAGAGAGGAAAAAGAAACTTGTGGGTGAAGGAGGAAAACTTGTGGAGGAAGGGGAGAAAACTGTAGAAGACAACTTGTTAAAGAAGTAGAAGACAACTTGTTGAAGAAGTAGGTATTTTCCTATAAATAGAGCCCTTGGGTTCATTCATTCTTCACACCAAAAACCAAGTAGCAAATCTGAATATAGAGAGGAGTGGAAGAGAGTTGAGAGCTTCTTGAAGGAGTTGAAGCATTTGTAAGTAAGTTCTTTAAGTTTTAGTTCTTAAATTCATAGATAGAAGTAGCTTTAATCTTAAATATGCTAGAGTAATTTTATTTTCATGTTTTTATGGTTAGAATTAGCTTTATTTCGAAAAAATGATGAAGAAAGTGATAGAGTAAAATATTTGGAAGAGAAACCTTAAAGTAACGAAGTTCTGGCGAAAGTTTTTTGGTTAGGCGATTTCTGGAATCAGTAGTACAAACGTCAAACTTTTATGTTGAAGGTGAGGTTAATTAATTCTGAAATTTTTCATGGTTACATTAGACATATATAGATTTCCAAGGGTACCTATAGCATGTGATTTTGAGTTTTGTGCTAGGAGATAAAAATTCTTTAATATGGGCTACGAATTCTGGAAGTTTTCTGGGCAAGGTATGAACACGTGAAACATGGGAGTTTTTCTTAAGTTCTGGCCAAAAATTAGTATTTTTTATCAAACATAGACATCCTAAGGAGTCCGAGAAATTTTACGGATCCTCGTTTCGATTTTTCTAGAATTAATTATGATTTTTCAAAGTTAGGTGAAAATCTGCCCTAAATGCTGAAACCAGCGTCTTTTACGAAATTTTGGGGGAAATTAAGTGAAAAATAAATCCACCAAGGGTAAAAAGGTCTTTAGTGGTCAAAATATCTCTTAGGATACTATTCATGGATTAATAAAGTGATATTAATATTATAGGCTATCCGAGAACGCATATCAACCGACGTACGTACCGCTATCACCGACTAAGGTACGTTCGCGTACTGTAACATTAACTCTGATGCTTATTGTATGCTTATATGTGATAGACGATAACTTTACATCTGCTGTGTACTTACGTACTATTGGGATACATCTGATGTGTGCTTATGTACTATTGGGATACATCTGCTGTGTGCTTATGTACTGATACATCTGCTATGTGCTTATGTACTGTTGGGATACATCCGCTGTGTGCTTATGTATTGCTTGTTGCTGAAATGCCATGAATATCTGTCATACATATATTGTTTACATAAGCATGAGGTTAACCGTTACCTGAAGTCCAATGGGCATTAGACCTCAGTCTTAAACTAATAGTTCAGGAAAGGATCAAGGATAAGAGAAGGCACTGGTAGATGGAGCCGTAGAAAGACACCGATGGACGGAGCCATGAGGAGGCACCGGTCAAAGCAAATGCAGGAAGAAGGTTAACAGAGCCTACCTTCTGGCATGAATCTAATAGGGTTACTTCAAACCATTTGGTGCTTAAACTAAAAAAGGGTTGTCTATGTGGTTCAGTCAATCAGTCGCCGTGAATTCGGGGAGACTCCCACTAGACTTTGCCCAACCTGGCCAAATGGGTTGATTTAACTGTGTTAGGTTCTATGCCCCAAGTCTACTTAAGGCTTGGTTGAAGATGATATAGTTATATGTAAGAGTTGTAATTATACAAAGTTTTGTATTAATGTATCACTCAAATATTCCTTCGGGAAATTTGTAATATATCAGTATACGTCAGGCATCAGCATATGTCTTAGTATTTTTATATCAGTTACTCGTTGTTCAAATTTTTAGTACATGCTCTCCGTTTCCGCAACACGCTGAGTTGTAGCACCTCAAACTCTGACAATCTTTCTAAAACCAAGTGTCAACCGGCACAATTTATGCTACGGAACTTGGGGTGTTACAAAGTTAAGAGATCAATTTGCATATTTTTCAAAGCCATCGACTTTAACTTTTGCATAGGAAGTTAATGACTCTAGTCATTAACTCAAGGCATGACTTTTAGACTTCAAGTTAAGAGATCAACTTGCAAATTTTTCAAAGCCATCGACTTTAACTTTTGCACATCAAGTTAGTGACTCTAGTCATTAACTCAAGGCATGAATTTCAAGCTTCAAGTTAGAAAATTAAACTTGGAAATTTCGAAATGAATTACTCTTGACTTTTACTTATCAAGTCATTGCCTCTAGTCACCAACTCAAGGCAATTATTTTTACCTCTAGTCAAGTTGTAATTTCCTTTAACTTACGTTTTTAACTTGTGCAAAACGAATTTGCCTCTAGTCAAAGTTTCAAGTTAACTTCTTCTAGACTTTAATTCTCTTATAAAATTAACTTGCCTCAAGTCATTTATTCTCTTTCCTCAAGTCATTACCTCCAGGCATCAACTCTTTAACTAAGAGTTAATATTCTCTATTTTCAAAATCACCGTCTCCGGAAAATCTAAATCAATTGATTATGATTTTAATTCTTCAAATCATTGCTCATTACTATTCTTAATTGCATTTAATCAATTTGTTAATGAGTTACAGATTATTAGAATGAGGATCAACACAGGATGTTGACTAAAGCAATCCGGCATTTATTAAACTTACCTATTTGAGAGACTCAACCAACAGACATACCTCTACAACGTTCTGGGCAAGAATATTTCATTTCCTTTGCTGGGTCTCAACGGTCATAATCACAATTACAAGAATCATGACGGCGATTATTCCGACCCTTCTGCTTTATCTCTAAACGGTCATTTTCAAGTTTCTCAACGGATATTTTTTTTCAAGCTTCTCAACCGTCATGAGATCAACTATATATATATGAAGTTTTGAATTCACCATAACCACCGAAAAACGCTGTGCATTCTATTCTTATTGTATTCAACTGTTTTATCTATTCCATTAATATCTTCGGATATCGTGTACCTTAATGTTTATCTTTATCTACTCGTGAGGAGTTGCAAAACACTTATTTCATTATCGTGTTGTAAAATCTTACGGTTGTGGAACCTTAAGTGGGTATACAATTACAGCTTGTAAGGGGGAGTGAGTCCTAGTGAGAGGATCATCCAAGTACAATGTAATTGTCCTTGAAAGCTAGTGAAAATCACAGGTGTTCTGGGGACTGAACGTAGGTCGAAGTATTAGACCGAACCAGTATAAATTGCTCTGTGTCTATTTGCTTTTCTTGTCTCTGTTTTATTTGTGCTCGTGTGATTTGAGAAAAGAATTTGAGATCACCTATTCACCCCCCCTCTAGGTGATATTCCACCTTCAAGTCTAACTCCTTGACCTACGTCCAGTTCCTAGACACTCTAGGTATTTCACTAATATGGACACAGATACAATTACATACTCTGTACTCGAGATGATTCTATCACACTAGAACTCACTCCCCATTACAAGTTGTAATCGTACACCCATACTTAAGGTTCCGCAACCTTAAGATTTACACAGAAAATTGAATAAGTGTTTAACTCCTCACTGAGTAGATAAATAATAAACACTGAAGTACAAGAACATCCGAAGATATTAAATGAAATGAATGAAACAGTAAGTTGAAATAAGCTCGAATTGATTGCGTAGAGTTTCGGGTGGTTAGTGGAATTGAATGTGATGAGCTTTTATACCAAACTTCCATTAATGCCGTTGTGAAGCTTTGAATGTAGCTGTTGAGACACTTCAGACTCCCGTAAGGTACATATGGTTTCTATTAGGTACAGTTGACCGTTGCTTCATTAATGCGTTCGCCGTACGTACTTGTGAACAAAAGTTGTCTTAGAGTGATTGCCGGAATTGGTATGCTTTGAAGGAATGATTTCGTCTGCTACAAGGTTGGATTCTGATTGTAGGCTGTGTTTACGGCGAGCATTAAATGCTTCTGACACAATGAACAACTTTTCGGCTAATCTCAGATTAAATATGTTTAATCAACTGTAAATCACTCAAAAAGATGATTAGGTATGATATAAATGAGTTTAAGAAAGATTAAACAAAGAAAGGAAATGACCCAGTGTGATTTAAGATATCAATTGACGTTAAGGAAGATAAGTCTGATAATCTGAAGGACGTTAGTTGAGTAACACAAATGTGTTACTTAAGTAATATCTCAAGCTTTCAAAAAATATTAGCGTCTAGAACCAAGTTACTCGAGTAATAATTCTGTTACATGAGTAATTTCGCGAGCCTAGCGTTTGGAGCTAAATTACTTGAGTAAAAAAATCTGTTACTTGAGTAATTTCGCATGACTTAAAAGAAAATGATAATCGCTGGCACATGATTACTTGAGTAACATAGTTATGTTACTTGAGTAATGTCGCATAGCTTTCAAATAATTACCTCTATAGAGAAATTACTCGAGTAACACATCTCATTACTTGAGTAATATCGCATGTTTCAATTTAAGTTGTGACTGGAACCATATTACTCAAGTAACACATCTTGTTACTTGAGTAATATCGTATGAATTCAAAGACCTTTGCATTGTGCTTACTCGATTAACATACTTACCTTGAGTAGGTTACTTGAGTAAATAATTATACTTACTTGAGTAATTGTTCTACTTATAGGGCCAACTGAAAATGGAGCTAAATCACCAAGAGGGGGAGTGAGTTGGGGATTTTAAAAATCTTTTCAGAAAACCTCTGTTTTTGAACATTGAAAACAGAGATGAACTAAGATGAGAGTAGAAGAGCAAGACACAAGGATTTATACTGGTTCGGTCCAATCTCTTGACCTACGTCCAGTCCCCAGACTCTCTGGGATTTTCACTATCTCAATTGATTACCCACTCTGTACTCAAGAGTAGTTCTCTCACTAGAACTTACTCCCCCTTACAAGTTGTAATCAATGAACCCAATCACCAAGTCCCCAGACTTGTGATCCTTTACAATAAATGATATACAGAAAAGAAACTCTCTCTAAGAGTGGATATTGATAAACACTGAAGCTTTAAGTGTCAAAAGACACAATACAAGTGAAAACATAAAGGTAGTTGAAGAACTTTGAATGCTATGTGTTTTCAGCTGGTGTGTTTGTTATAGAAGACTTGAATGCTGTTCTATTTATACTCAGAGATCATTAAATGACCGTTGTAATTCTTCATATAACCGTTGAATTAATAATCCATTTGTTGTAAATTTTGTTATAGTGTCTTCTCTCACTAATCTTCATTTAATCCAGTTGGGCACAAGTTCAAAGTTGACTTCTCTGCGAATTAGTCCATTGGAATAGCAGCTACTGGATGTGGTAGGTAGACATTAATCCTTTGTAGACATGTGCAGAAGGATTACCCAAAAGTATGCAAATTTCAGGGTTTTGCATTTAATGTTCTGACATCACTTTTGCTTTATCATTGAACCTTCAATAAACATTCTCTAATTCATCTGAAACTCACTAAAAAAGTGGTTAAACATATCTAGGAACATTAGAGATTAATCATAGGAAGTATTAAGATCAAACGAGAAGGTATTGCAATTTCGTCAGATTTGAAATTCAGAGTATGTGCCGAAACCTCGAGGTTTGTTCTTCAAACCTCGAGTTTTGGACTGTAACAAGTGAAAGAGATTTAAGTCCAAAACATCAAACCTGGAGGTTTTTACTTAAACCTGGAGGTTTTTAAAACAGCGAAAAGTGTCGGCCTTTACGTAGGACAAATACTCGAGGTTTTGTTGGAAACCTCGAGGTTTTACTTTAAATGTGAAACTTTGCAAAATCGCGCCAAGTGCAAACCCGGAGGTTTTATGCAAACCTGGAGGTTTTCAAAAACAATGAAAAGTCGTTTGCTCTCTGGATGCCAAAACCTGGAGGTTTTGTGTCAAAACTCAAGGTTTCGCTTAAATGAAAAATTCTGAGTTTTTGCCCCAAAACAGAAACCTGGAGGTTTGAGAATAAACATGAGGTTTTGAAAAGTTGGAAAAACACAGATCCTTTCTACTGGACAAACCTCGAGGTTTGTCTAGAAACCTCGAGTTTTCTCATAATTTTGAAAAACTTTGAGAAAACTTCATTTTGCTCAAACCGGAGGTTTTTCACAAAACCGGAGGTTTTAAAGGGTTCAAAACTTAGGAGACTCTTCGTAAGTCAAAACCTCGAGGTTTGAACGGTAACCTCGAGTTTTTCATTTTCGAGAAAAATTGATGAGAAGTCTCGTATGACGAAACCTGGAGGTTTCTCTCGGAAACCTAGAGTTTTGCTCGGTCCGTAAAACACGGAGTCCTTTTCTGTAAGGCCAAACCTCGAGGTTTCTGTGCCAACCTCGAGTTTTGCTCTTACAGTGGGTTTTTTCACATTTGAGAGCAAAACTTTATGCTTTGTTCACAATTATTGGAGATCATCAAAACCCTTAGAGAACTAACACCAACTGGTATTTTGCATTCTATGAACACTTAACAACCTTATTAGATGAAGGTTACTCGAGTAACATAAATCATTACTGGAGTAACACATACTTAAGATAATTAATATTCACCGTATCAAAAATTCAATCATTTTCAATATAAAACTTTAATTATTTAAGTCCTGTTATCATCAAAACTTCGAGAACCAACAAAATAAGTTTAAGTTCACTTAAGTCACATGAAGATCACTCGAGTTAATGCTTTTCATAAAACATTTCACACAACAACAAAATATGAATACTACTACCCGAAAAGACGTCCCTTTTTTTAAAAAAAGGAAGTAAAAAGTGAAGGCAATGACATTGTCATAATTATTTACTTGACTTTGAGACTTTAGACGTCCTAAATATTAATGTAGGACGCCTAATTTTTTTTTTTTGACGTCCTAAATATGTTTTGGGACGCCTAAAATTTAATATTTGGCGCAATTTGTGAAATTTTTTGGTGCAATTTTTTTGGCATCTTAAATTAGTTTTAGGATGTCAAAAGTAAATTATTGACATCCTAAAAGTAGTTTAGGACGCCAAAAGCAGCATTTTTGGCGTCCTAAAAGCATTTCAGGATGCCAAAATCAATATTTTTAGCACAATGTGGAAAATTTTTTGACGCCCAATTTTTTTTTCGGCGTCCTAAAATATGGTTCCGGACGCCAAAATTTTTTTTTTTAGCTTACTGAAAAAAAATTCAGGACGCCAAAAAACATAAATTTATTTATCATCTGCCTAGCTATTTGATCTCTCACGGTGCGCTTGTTACAAAATTGATCTCCCACACACACATAGCGTGCTAAAACACCTCTCGCATTTATCTAACCCAATCGAAGTTGAACAGCTCCATCCCTGGAGTGCTCGGCGATTTCTCCCTACCTCTCCCACCATCACACAGTCGAGCTCCCCTACTCTCTCCCCTCACTCATCACGTCGTTTTGATCCATTTCAACTATATCCTTTGGATGCTCTAACCGTCTCACATCTTCCATCGATAACAGAAGCGGTTCAGACTGTGTTAGAGAAACCCTAAATCAGAGCGTTCGTCACAGACAACGTCTATTCTGGTTCCATTTTCCCCATAGAACGCAATGCAGAACCATTTGTTTCTCGGCGATGGCTTTGTGTGCCCGATTCAGCATCTCTCTCGCCAACAAATTGGCGTATCTTACTTCCTCTGCTCAGAGATCATTTCATCGATCCTTGATTGCCCCCTTCACTTCCCTAGTAATTCATTTGTGGAGTTTATAATAGAATAAAGAGGTGCAAAATTAGAGAATAATTTGCAGAAATACTCTCTTTATTAGTCTGATATTCAAGCACTTGGAAGAAGAGAAGGTGGGAGTATATAATATTCTAAATAATCTTTAGCTGCTTAAGGAATTTATACCTAGCAATAAGTTATGTAAAATCTCAGTTTACAATACTCTTATTTCCCTGCGTGCTTTTTATATTAAATCATCATATGCTGGTTTTTTCTGCTTATTGTTTCTTATATTTTTGCAGAACTTCTGTTGAGAATCAAGAAGGAAGCGTAAGCGGGATCTGTCGTCTAATGTTTTTCTTTGGAATGGAGGAACTGTACCAGAATTATAAAAATGCAATATGTTTTTGTTTTTCTTTATTCATATAAGTCTGTGCATTACTCCTAATGCCTTCTTTTTAAAAACATGTGAGCTTTTGTTGGGAAGTGGGGAAAAAAGAATACATGTGAGCCTTTCATTTCGTCATATTTACACAAAATGCATTCATTTCATTTGGATTCACTTTATTTTGCAATAAATATTATGTAAATGAAATACTTGACCATTATTTACCTGACTAAATCATTCCTAACATTATAATGAAATCATGCAAGTACTCAGAATTTCATACTGAAGTTCCAAAAATATATGTTTCAAGTGTTGATTATTTCTTGTGTCTATCATATCTTTTATCTATTCATTTTGTAACTTCAAGTATTACCTAATGATGGACATATCAGTGTATGGTATTGCATTAATGTTGGTGTGCTTTATATTGCTGTATAGTCTTTGATATGTTTTCTTGTCATTTGTATAGTAAAAGGAAACGTGTTTCTATATCAAATCAGGCTTCTATCTTTGCACTGCTATTTTTCTATCTGTAATTGCTCAGAACTTGGATACATCAATTCTATTAAATCACTATCTGAAGAATTGGTTTGAATTGTAGCTTTCAAAATTTTGCATTCCATCGATGGAATATATTTTTGTTGTTTATTTCCCCCTTGAACTTTTCTGAGTGTGCATCACAGCTGGCTAATTGGCATAATAATTGGAGATACTTTATGAGGCCATAACCAGCTTTAGTATTATGCTGTTGCACTGTAGTTTGATGTCCAGGTTTATCCATTGATCATTCTGCATTTGAATGACTTAAATAAGTTGAATGCAATTCCTTATTGATGCAATCACCCCAAGGCATATGAGATTGTATTGTCAAATATGACTATTGTATTGGATCGCATATATTTGGATGTAGAGGTAAGTTTTTACCATAGTATTACCTGCTCTAATTGTGTCAGTATTAAAAACTTGCATTACTAAAGGAGGAAAAAGAAAGAGAAGAGATGAACATTATTTGCGTGGCATCTTGACATGTATGCACATTTAGTTTGCATATATGACTATTGTTGGTCGATTTCCTTGATGGCAAGTGAACCAGTCGAACAAGTAATAAAGTGTAAGTAGAGTATTGTCCCATAGAGATTGAGATACCGAGAGTGACGCTCAACTGCTGTAATAGTTGCGTGAATAGAAAGTAAAATCTGATTTGTGATAATGCTAAATAACAAGAAAGTAAACAGAGCGTTGAAGTCGTAAGAAGAAATTAGTAGGAGAATAGGCTGAACTCGGAATCATTCTTAAGCATATCAATCTCCCAGTTGCTTCACACATTGCTATAGCATTTATACTGCACAGCTTCTGCAATGCTACAACATAGATGTTATTTACACTGCTATTTAGCTAACCCATCACTATAGTATATCAAAGCTTCCGCGTCCGATACATATAATAATACTAACTTTACTTCTCCCATATGCCTATAGCAATTTTCTAGTTAGATCAACATTACAAAGCAAGGTGTTATGGTTATGAGCGGTAAACCCATTCCTGAAGCCTACAATAATAGGTCAAGCCTTGCACCAGCCTGCCTAACAATCACTGTTCCTCAGAGGTCTAACCCCGAATCCTTTCCAGTAAGCCGAGGCCACTAATCTAGCCCTTAGCTTCCGCTAATCGACAAGAATTTAAATCATTGATAAGCAAATTGAATTTATTTAATTAAGAACTAGCAACTGGGTTCATTCCAAACTTAAGAAATCATCCTCGCTCAGCCATAGGAAATTTAGTTCATGACTGACGAGGGAAACACAAAATAGATAACAACAAAATGACCCATGATCAAAAGATTAAAATGAAAGAAAACAGTAAGCTTGACGAATTTTTTGACGGCGTGGAAGAAGCTCTGTCACGTCACCACTCCACGTCTTCTTCTCTTCGTCTCATTGCAAGGAAGGATGTTGGGTTCTCTTGAGGGTTTCGTGCCTTGTGAACTCTCTCTTTCTTCTTCCGAGTTTGGCCGGATATGAATGAGATTAGGCTCTCAGCGACTCGACGACCTTCTTAGGGTTGGCTTGATGTTTCCTTATATAATCAGGCTTTCTTGCGGCATAAGATACAGCAAGCCGGGCCTTCCTGATCTGTCGAGGTCCGATTGTATCTATCTTCCAATTTGTGATAGATTGATTTTGTTGATCCTGCAAGATTCTTCAAATCTTTTAGTTCCGATCCTCCGCATCTTCTATTTCAATACATCAGCAATCTACCTTTTATCCTCGACCTGCACTATACTTCTTGAAACAATCTTGACAAAAGATCAGAATATATGCCGCATAGCACTGCGTCACTTATTATGCTATAGCTTCAGGGATGCATTGTATTGCACTTCGATAAGGCTGTCTTGATGCTATAGCATAGCATCGGCTATGTTATGCGACTTTCTCATAAAACCTCACAAGTTGCTTCTTTCTTAGCACATGTTTAGGATGTAGATAGAATTCACCCTTAAGTTCCCTATACAATGAATAAATGCCTTTTTGCTAGGATTACATGCAATTAAGATCCTATTCACCATACGATTTAGTCATAAAATACAGGGAAAACATGGCATAAATCATGCTCATCAACTATCATGCTTAAGACCTTTCTTCAGGATCCTTTTGTCTTTGAGCCACGCCACAAGGCAAAGCGAGATCCTTTTGACTACTACATGTTTAGAGTGCGTTTGACCTGCAAAAAGGTTTTGTGTTGGTCTTGTTTTGGGAAATAATGGGAGATACATGCACATTATGACTAGAATTTTATTCCTGTAAAAGGGTCTTGCGCTCGGAAATCATGCGAGTTTTAATTTGATCTTCAAAAAGAGATCATGATGCATGTGTTTACCTTGGTTATGCAAAACTCATACTTTTGTTGCATATACTTAAATTCAATGTTTTTGAATCCTATACATTACTTCAGTAAACTTAATTGACTGTTTAATTGTGTTTTTCAATACTATTCTGTTTGGTGTTCCTCTCTTTCTCCCTTATACTTTCTTTTCCTAGTTTCTCTATACTGGTTATTACAATTCTAAAACCCATGTCATGTTCCAGAAGCATTTTCAAGACGTTTTGGTAACACTTTGAAATGTTTGGCTTATATCATAGCAATGTCAAATCAAGAACTCATCAACGCTGCGATGAAAACTATGGATGAAACTGATCAGGCTATTGAAAGATCTAGCGGTGTCATTTGATTTTTTAACTGCCCTATTGCTCTTATACCTTTGTTCTTAACTGCTTGGGATCATATTGTAGGTTGTGCATCAAATAGTTGAAGTGAGCACGCAAACTGCTTCAACCTTGAAGGCCCAAGTAAGTTTCATTTGCACATAGAACTTTAATAGCAAAAGGGAGTATTGGCTCAGTCTTGTCTCAAGCTTGGTATTTGTTTGTTTGTTTGTTTTTCAAACTCAACTAAAAATAGTTTGTTGATTATGTTCATGTTTCTGTATGTTTTTTGTTTATGGTCTAAGTTTTCTTGAGGAATCTTTCTTCATCGATGTTCTTCTTCACCGTCTTGCATCATTATTAGCCATATGAGAGATGCTAGAAAAAAATGTTTTTAAAAAAAACTTAGGCACTTACAGCATCCTAAATATAAAATAAGGAAGTCGTAAGGTACGGACGTGTACTATAACTTTAACCCTGATGCGACTTGTATGATTGTATATGATTGAATGATTCATAGAGTCATGGACAAGACTAGGTCTTGGGTCATGTACTGTGGCTAAGACTCGGTCTTAGGTCACCTGTTTATATACATTCACCAATAAACATGCTATAATCCTCATGAGTTATAGTTTACCACATTTAGGCACTATCCTCAAATAACCTCAAATCAATAATTGTCAGATTCATAATCGATTCCTAGAACATCAACATCAATTCGGTTAAGGAATCATATTACCTCAAACATACCCAAAATACAAACTAGGATCAGGATTCACAATTCCAGTCTAAACCTCGAAACATTCAAATAACATCAATTCTATTCACGAGGTTCTGATTTCATCTAAATCCTCAATATCACAGGGGTATAATCTAACATCATTATATTGCCTCAAGGTTAATCATTAATCCTCAATCATACCCAAACATTCTGACAATTCGGTCTCGATTAATATTCACAGGGTTCATACTCTCAGGTATTGGAACCTTAATACAACCTTAGTCATATTTTACCTAGGCATTAAGTCTGCCTAAGATCATCTAAGGGTCACCATAAGTAATACCTCAAGGTACTATGGCCTCAAATCAAGGATTCCCTATTTCTATAATACTTCCCAGGAGGTCACTCATCCCGAGATTTTCCTCGTCTAAGCAAGCTTAACTTTAAAGTGCCTATCAGATCCAGGGGTACTAATACCGATATAAGTCCATATAGTACGGGATACCAGCAACTCATATATTTGCTACAGCGTATCTACTCCCAGAAATGCAAGGTATTATCTTCACAAGGAAATTTAAGCTGTATTAGCTTTTCCATACAACTCCCCTTTTTATTTTATGAAACACTGGGTGGGGATTCTATTCAAACCCAGATTTCCATATTAGAGGTCCTAAAATCAGCAGCAGAACCCACATTCCTTGCTATCTAATCCAACTGTGGAGTTTTAACTTACTGGAGTTTAACCCTCTTCCTTAGGGTATATGTCCTTCTGCTTCGTTTGTCCAAAATTACTTCAGTACCCTTAACCATATCTACCTTTTACCAGTACCTTCCAAACCATGCTCTGATACCAAAACTATTACACCCCTACCGACCTCGCCCTTTCGGGTGGCGGGTTAGAGGGATTCCTTTTATTGATTACCTTTCCTTCATTATTATGTCTACTTAACAAGCATCAGAGTTAGCGCAACAGAGCATTTTTAATCGGTTTGGACTATCTACTGTACTGGTAAAGTAAAATAAACGGAAAGTAATAGTCCCTAAAGGGTTAAGGGTACAATCATCCAAATATAAATACCAAAAATATAAGTACAATCATATCCAAAATACAAAAACATAATAGGGCATCCCCTATTCTTCAACTGCACCGACATTCTACCTCGGCAAAAAGGCCTTCAGACACGCTCTCCTGTACCACCAAGAGCTTCTGAGGTCCAAAACTGGCCCCCAGAGTAACCATCAATACTCATGGACTAAATGTGTGATGCGTATGCATGGAACCATATAAATATGTAACACAAATATATTTTCCAAATACCACAATATGCAAACAGAGGCACACACAATAACACGTCTTCGCACCGTCGGGCCGCCTTACCAAGACAGGCCCCGGAATTACCGGAATCACAAGCCTGTCACTGTAGAGTCGCCACATAGGCAGACCCTGGCAGGCACCCTCAGCACTAGGGACACAATCACAAACATGTTTTGTATGCATATTTGGCAAAACAATATAAAAACACACATATGGCAAGCAACACATACATCAAAACACATAAAAGTGTTTGAGTAAAGTGGTTACTACCTGGTAGGGTGGATACTGATTTTAATATTTTTAGGTCCGGTGATTTTCCAAAAATACCCCTGACCAAAATATATCAAAATACACCATTTTCAGTAATTACAAAAATGCCCTTACATTTTTCTTGCTAAAACTGAGCTTAACACAGAATTTCCAAAATTTCAGTGTTTCTGTCCTAAATACCCGTATTTTTAATAAATTCCAAAAAACTAATTCTTGTATGAAATCAGTGCCATTTGAACCGTTGAAAAGTATAGTTTTCAGGAAAAATAGATCCAGACCCTGAAAGTACACATATCTTGGCGTGTAGGTACTTTTCCTCCTCTGGTTCAGATTCGCACCCCTGATTCTAGACTCTTTTTTAACCATTTATTTCACCCCGTAAATATTATCCCAAGTTATAACATTATATATTTAGATTCATGCCCCGGATGTATAGGTTCTCCATGTACAATATCAGCCTAAAAAAATTTTGTTTACTCCTTTAAACACGCGTTAGAAGCTTCGCTGCCTGAATCCCCTGAAACTGGCAGCAAACCCTAACTTAGTGTTTTCGGTGTTTTTGACTTCGGCAACTTAACCATGACTATATCCTACACAAAAACACGTTCCAGAGCCATTGGTGGTCTTAAAAATGTAAAAATCCAACCCCAACACCAAGCACCAACCTTTTGCACAAAAATACTTAATCAAGAACTCAAGAGGATAAGATTTTCGGTGTTACCTAAAATCGGAGGACCGTTGAGTGTTCTTGGGACCTTGAGTGTTGAGCTTGGCTATGAAGTTTCTGAGTTCTCTTCTCTTCCCCTGAAAAATTTCGTGCTATAGGGTGAAAAGAAGAGTGAAATTACCTTTTTATTAAAGGCAAGATTGATCCGGTGGAAATAAAATTAACTGGCGTAAATATCTGTATGGAATTCATCTGGCTTTTGGCTTATTTTCCTAGTAAATCCAGAATTTTCCAGAGGGTCCTAGGCTTCTGCCAAGTGGCGCAGCCCCCTCCAAGAATATCTAGATATTTTCCTGCTTTTGGGGCAAATTACCTGTTTTGTCCCGAAACTTTAGAAAATTACAATTGTGGCCCAGAACTTTTTAATAATTACCAAATTTTTCCCACATGTTTTGTCTGTCCAAAGGGCACATGTGGCGCCATTTTGGGCCACATGTCTGCCCAAATTAATTGTTACCCATTTATTCCCATTTTGCCCCTTTTCTCTGAATGCGGGACCCGCGGTTTGACTTTTACACTGATTTCTCTTTCTTTCTCTCCAACTAAGTATTTTAAAAATTAAAGAGGGTCATGTGGCGCCTAATGGGTCCCACAAAGCTGATCCCCTATAATTAATTCCTTTTTTTACTTTATCAGTTCAGTTTCTGATCAATCGATCCCCACCGGGCCCCGCTGGGTAAAAAGGTGCTTCTTTTTGCACTTTTCTTCAAGTTCTCCATATATTCTCCCCTGATTAGACATACATATGTGGCACCTTTTTAATTTCTAATATGGCCCCACATTTGTCTCATTCAATCCAAAAGAAACCCCTAATTGGTCCCTATCAGTCCCTTTTCTATCAGTTAATCGCCTGTGGGACCCACACTTTGTGTTTGGGCATGAACATGGATAAAATCATCTGATTTCTCCTTCTCTCTCTTGGGTGGACGAAATTGAATACTTGAGGGGTAAGTATTTGACTTTTTCTACCCCTGTAATCATTACTTACTTTTTGCTTTTCAATCCCGCAGTGACACGTGTCCTCCAGCAGTGATTACACTGACTCCTGATCTTGAAAAACGCAGGGCATCCCTGACTGCCCTGAAAATGTTGTATACTTACTTAGACTGGCATATTTTCACTCAACTAATTGTCCTATACCTAAGGACATAGTTAAGGGCATCTTTTCCAACCGAATTTGTACCTATGGGTCTTCTGTGCCCCTTTTCCATCGGCACTTTAATTCCACGGTTTATACACATTAGGTCCACTGACCTACATAGCCAAGTTACTTAGTCCCTGAGAGGCTTCCTATTGCTCGTCATTCTTGGGATTCTTCCCGAACCGGGCTTAGTCGTCTACCCACTTTTAGGCTTATTCTCAATTCTCATGGTCCAAAATTCGGGATATTACATGCTATGTATTGTTGTATCCTTACATCTGCTGTGTGTTATGTATGGTTGATGCTAAAATGTAATGAATATCTATCGTATATAGTGTTATTACTTGAGCATGAGGTTAACTATTACCTGAGTTTCAATGGGTATTGAATATCAGCCTTGACTAAAAGTTCAGGAAAAGAACCTGGATCTCAGAAGGCGATGTGAATGGAGCTGAGAAGAGGCACCGATGGACAGATCCGTGAAGAGGCATCAATCAAGATAAGAGTCTGAAGAAGGTCAATAAGGACTAGTTTCTGGCATGAATCCGATAGAGTTGTTTCAAACCATTTGGTGCTTAAACTAAGAAAGGGTTGTTCTATGTGGTTCAGTCATAAGTCGCCATAAAAGACGGGGAGACTTCCACTAGACTTTATCTGGCCTGGCCAATGGGTTTGATTAACTGTATTGGGTTCCAAGCCACAAGCCTAGTTAAGGATTGGTTCAAGAATGTATAGTTACTATGTAAGAATTGTAATTATACACATTCCAGATAATTGTGTCACATGAATATTCCTTTAGAATATGTAATTTACAAGATTATGCCTGGGCATTTTATATCAGTTACTCATTATCCAAACGTTAATCAATGCTCTCCGTTCCGCATTACTCTTACCTGTAGCACCTCAAACTCTGTTGATTTTCCTAAAACTATGTGTTACCGAACACAATAAGTAGTATGAAATGTGGAGTGTTACAAAATGAAACAACAGTAAACAAACAACTGAAGCTCTACTTTTCTTCTCCCCCTTTGTCATCATGCAAAAAAAAGGAGGATTAGAAGAGGTGGAAGCAGGTGAAAAAGGTAGGGTTGAGCATAAGGCTAAGGTTAGGTAAGGGGAAAATGGTTGGGAAGTGGAAGGTAAGAGTCTAACAGTTGATGGTTGAGAGGGAGGTACAATGTTGATAGGTGCAGTGAAAAAGGGAGGAGGTGAGGAAAAAGAGATAGGTGAGTGAGATGGGATAGGTAAAGAAGGAGGAGGTGAAGGTAAAGGTATGGTAGATGAGGTAGGTGTTACACCTCCACCGGCCTCGCCCTTTCAGGTGGCGTGTTAGAGGGATTCCTTTTAACAGTTACCTTTCCTTCATTATAAGTTCAATTAAGAATTAATCAGAGTACGTGCAACAGAGCACAAGATCGGTTTGGACGACTATCGCACTAGTAAAAGCATACATTAACAAAAAGTATAGTCCTCGAAGGGTTAGGGTACAGTCATCCGGTAGTAAATACTGGAAATAAAACATACAGTCATCCCAAAAGATAAGGTACAAAATACGATAGGGCATCCCCTATCCTTCAACAACACTGCCATCCTACCTCTCCAAAAAGGTCTTTCTCCATCAAGCACGTCCCGCTGATTCAACAAAAGCTTCTAAAGTCTAGTATTGGCCCCCAGAGTAACCGTCAGTACTCACGCACTAAATGTGTGATGTGTATGTATGCAACCATGTAAATAAGAGAGAGTACAATCACATGCCAAATACACCATAAATGCAAACAGATATCCAAGCAAACACGTCTTCATACCATCGAGCCGCCTTACCAAGGCAGGCCTCGGATTTATCGGAATTATAACCCTGTCTCCGTTGAGCCGCCCCTCAAGGTAGACCCCGGATCAGGTCACCGCGCGTGGGAACACAAACATCAACATGCTCTGTATGCATATTTGGCAACAGTATATACAAAAACACACACATGGCAAAAACACATACAACAAACACATAAAAGTGCCGGAGTACGAGAGGTTACTACCGATGAGATGAACACGCTTTTGCTATCTTTATGTTCAGTGGCCTTTCAAAAAATACCCCTGACCTAAAAACATTAAAATACGCCATTTTCAGTATTTACAGAAATGTCCTTACATTTTTCTTTGCTAAAACCGAGCCTACAAGAAAATTCCAGAAATTCACTGTTTCTGTCCCAACTTTAAGGATTTTTCATAAATTCCACAAAACTCATATTTGCATGAGGTCGGTGCCATTCGAACCTTGGAGAAGTATATTTTACAGAAACAATATATTCAGACCCTGAAAGTACAATTATTTTGGCGTGTTGCTTACTTTTTCTCCTCTGGTCCAGATTCGCGTCACTGGTCCGAACACCTCATTCAACTATTTATTTCACCTAGTTAATCCTGACCAAATCTATCTTATTATATATGTATATGCATGCCCCGGATGTCTAGTGTTTCCATGCAAACTTTCAGCATAAACTGACTTCGTTTATCCCTTTAAAAACGCGGTAGAAGGCTCGCTGCCCAGATTCTACAGAAACTGGCAGCACCCTAACTTAGGTGTTTTCGGTGTTTCCAACTTCGGCAACCTAACCCACAACTATACCCTATACAAAACCTCACTCCAGATCCATTGGTGACCTTAAAATTTCAAGAATCCAACCTTAACCTTAAGCTTCTACTATTTGTACGAATTTACACCACAAGAACACAAGAAATGAAGTTGTCGGTGTTACCTCAGAATCGAAGAAACGGTAGATGAACTTGGGATCTTGACCTTGGAGCCTTGGGTTATGGAGGGCTGAGCTTTATCTTTCCTTCTCTGGAAATTTCGTGCAAAGGGTGAAAAAGGAAGGTGAAAACACCTTTTTATAAAGGTGAATTTGATCCGGTGAATTCTGGAATTAACCGGTGTAAATTTCTGGCTAGCAGGGAGTAATTTGGATATGAGATTTGACTTAATTCCCAAGTTTTTCTAGGAAAATCCAGGGGTATCCAGCAGCTTCCAAGTGGCGCCTCCCCAGCCAAAAATATCTAGTTATTTTCCTACTTTTGGGGCAAATTACGCACTTTGGCCAGGAACTTTCACAAATTGTGATTGTGGCCCAAAACTTTTTAATAATTACCAAATTTTTCCCAAAGCTTTCTCCTGCCCTAAAGTACACATGGGACGCCACTTTGGGCCCACAAGTCAGCCCAAATTAAGTTTTACTCATTTATTACCATTTTGCCCCTTTTTCTTGAATGTGGGTCCCGTGGTTTGACTTTTTCATTGATTTCTTCTTTCTTGCTCCCCAAGTAAATATTTTATTGATTAAAGGGGGTCATGTGGCACCCAATGGGGCCCACAAATCTGATCCCCAATAATTAATCCCTTTTCCTTCCCTTTTCTGTCTAGTTCCTGATCATCCGGTCCCCACTGGGCCCCGCTGGGTACACTGGTGCTTCTTTTTGTGTTTATCTTCAACTTCTCCAGATATTTTCCCTTGGATGGATACCTACATGTGGCCCCACACTTGTCCCGCTCAGTCTAAAGGGAAACCTCTGACTGGCCCCTATCGATCCCGTTTCCATTGGTCAATCGCTTGTGGGACCCGCATTTCATGTTTGAGCTTAAATATGACTTAAATCACTTGATTTTCTTTTCTTTTTCATGGTGAACGAATTTGAATAGGATAGGGACTAGGAATTGACCGTTTTACCCTTGCTCTTCTTCCTTTAAATTATTTCTCCAGTTAATCTATTTACGATAATTAAATAATAATAATATTAATTAAATCAAAACAAAACTCCTCATTAATTCAACCGTAATTACAAGTACAGTAGCTACAATAGTAGGGGTGTTACATTTCTCCCCCCGTAAAATAAATTTCATCCTCAAAATTTGATTACACATTGATCATACTACGGGACATAAATTCAGGGTAACAATTCTTCATATCTTCAACCGTTTCCCATGTTGCTTCTCAGGAAGTTAATCCCTTCCAAAGCACTTTAACAGAAGGAATGGTCTTTCGTCGAAGCTGTTTCTCCTGGTATTCAAGAATCTGCTCTGGCTCGACTGCAAAAGTGTGATTATCCTGCACATCCACGTCTTCGTACTCCAAGATATGCTCTTAACTTGGTTGATATTTCTTCAATTGTGAAACATGGAAGACGTCATGCATTCTACTCAAATTAGGTGGTAACGCCAACTGATATGCGACTGGTCCTCGTTTAGTAAGGATCTCAAAGGGTCCAATGTACTGAGGACTTAGTTTTCTCCGCTTTATTGCTCTTCCAACTCTGGTAACAGGAGATATTTTAAGGAAAAGGTGATCTCCCACCTCGAATTCTAGGGGTCTTCTTCTCTTATTAGCATAACTCTTTTGTCTGCTTTGTGCCGCCAGAAGTCTCTTTTGAATCAATTTAATTTGGTCAGACATCTCATCCACCATTTCTGGTCCAAAAACTTTTCTTTCAGACAACTCGGTCAAGCAAATTGGAGATCTACATTTCCTTCCATACAAGGCTTCATAAGGAGCCATTTGTATACTGGAATGATAACTGTTATTATATGTAAACTCAGCTAGGGGTAAATACCGATCTCAACTGCCTTTAAATTCCAGGACACATGCACGCAACATATCTTCTATAGTCTGGATAGTTCTCTCTGACTGACCGTCTGTCTGGGGATGGTATGCAGTGCTGATTTTCAGCTTCGTCCCCATCGCTCTGTGCAAGGCTTGCCAGAACCGGGAGGTAAACCGGGGATCTCTATCTTAAATGATACTATTGGGTGTTCCATGAAGTCGAATAACCTCCTTAACATAAATCTCCACCAACTTTTCTGGAGAATAGTTCACACTTATAGGAATAAAGTGTGCAGACTTCGTGAGTCGATCAACGATCACCCAGATAGCATCGTAATGTCTGATTTTAGGGAGACCCACAACTAGATCCATGGTAATGTCTTCCCATTTCCATTATGGTATTCCAATCCCCTTTAGAAGTCCTCCTGGTCGTTGGTGCTCAATCTTCACCTTTTGGCAAGTTAAGCACTTAGCCACATATAAAGAAATATCATTCTTCATGCCAGGCCACCAGAATTCGGTCTTCAGATTATAGTACATCTTGGTGGCTCCTGGATGAATAGTATACCGGCTTCCATGGGCTTCATTCAGAATCTTCTTCCTCAACTCTTCTACCGGGGGTACATAAATTCTTCCTTTGAATCAGATAAATCCATCTGATGAGAGGTTGAAATCTGGAGATTTATTGTTGGTGACCATTCTTCGAATGGATGCAGACTCAGCTTGCTCATCATGCATCTGGGCTTCTTTTATCTCCATTCTCAAATCATTCTCCTCATGACTAATTAAGAGATTCACAATACGCCCATCGTATGTCTTTCGATTAATAAGAATTCGATTTGATAGATTCGAATCTCAAAAGTCCTCTAACAGTTTCTCCTCTGCTATCATCATAGATGCCACGTGTATAGCTTTTCTACTTAAAGCATCAGCAACAACGTTCGCCTTACCCGGGTGGTACTTTATTTCTAAATTATAGTCTTTAAGTAATTCCATCCATCTGCGTTGTCTCATATTCAATTCTTTTTTATCAAACAAGTACTTGAGACTCTTGTGGTCGTAGTACAATTCAACAACAACGGCATACAGATAGTGTCGCCATATCTTCAAAGCAAACACAATCGCTGCAAGTTCCAAGTCATGTGTAGGGTAATTCAATTCTACCCTGCTGCATCAGGACACATCCTAATCCCTGTAAACTCACATCACTATAGACCGTATAGGTCTCAGCCAGATCGGGGATAATCAACACAGGTGCCATTGTAATCCTCTCCTTCAGCATACAGAAGCTCTCCTCACACTGAGCATCCCACACAAATGACTGGCTCTTTTTAGTAAGCTTTGTCAACGGTGATGCAATCCGCTCCAAGTTCTGTATAAAACGTCGGTAACAACCTGTAAGACCCAGGAAACTGAGAATCTCGAATACAGTCTCTGGTCTTTTCCAGTTCAGTACTGCTTTCACTTTACTAGGGTCAACAGCAACCCCATCTTTGAAATTACATGGCCTGGAAATTTCACTTCTGAAAGCCAGAATTCACATTTACTAAATTTTGCATAAAGCTTCTTTTCTTGCAATATGCTTAATGCAAGATGTAGATGGTGTTCATGCTCTGCTTCATTTTTAGAGTAAATTAGTATGTCATCAATGAATACCACTACGAATTGATCCAGGTAAGGTTAGAATACACGATTCATGTAGTCCATGTGAAGACAGAATATCACCTAAAGGGTGGGTGAATAGGTGATTTTGAAAATTCTTTTTGAAATCCCCACGGAGACACAAGGATGTAAGATAGAGACAGAGAAGAGAATTGAACACAAGATGATTTATACTGGTTCGGTCTCAATCCACTGACCTACATCCAGTCCCCAGAACTCCTGGGTTTTCACTATCTTTCAAATGTAATTACAGACTCTGTAAACGAAGGATGATCCCCTCACTTTCAGACTCCACTCCCCTTTACAAGTTGTAATTAATACACCCTCCCTTAAGGTTCCTCAACCTTAAGCATAACTCACTGAATGAAATAAATAAGTGTTTAAAGACTCCTCACGAGTAGATAAAATGAACACTGAAGAACACTCAGAATTTAATGAACCAGTTGAAACAGCGAATGAATCTGGAATCAAATTAATTGCTCAGCGTTTCAGTAGTTGTCTGAATTCAATGCTCCTCCTATTTATAGTTGATGCCATTAATGACCGTTGGAGAAGATTTGATAATCTGCCGTTGTGACTCATTAAGGTAGCCGTTAGACAGATGAATCACTTCGCCTCAGTTTCGTCCGTTTGAATGTCACAACTGGAATTTGTTGGGGAAACATTCTCTTAGATTCCTTTTGTATATCCGTTGTCTAATAGCATTTAATGTGCAAAGAGAATATCACAGTGGCTTTACTTCGATCAAAACAATTTAGCTCTGGTTTAGGCAACTGCATTTAATGCTTTGTCAGTCGAAGTTGCTTTATCCAAATCTGCTGGTAATTTGTGATTATATTATCTGAAACTCATCAATACACTAGTTAAAAGCATTTGGTAATCTCAATAAGTGATAATCACGAGTAATAAGATCAGTGTTAAGATCAGAAGAATTACGCAGACGATGTTTTCAAAAACAGGGACTACTATGCTCGGGCAACACCATTGGCTTGCTCGAGCAAGCTTCTTGTAGTGTAGTTTAAAATGTCTTCTGCTCGCTGATGCTCGAGCATGGTTTTTCTTGCTCGCCAATGATGCTTGAGCATGATGATATTCATGCTTGGGCAGGCTCTTCAAAGTACTAGAAGAATGGCTTCAGACAATGTTGCTCGATCAAGACTTTCTTCTTGCTCGGGCAAGGTTCAGGCAGAAGCGAAATTGAGAAGTAGTCCAAAGGCTGCTTGGGCAGGCTTTTCCCTTGGATGATTTTCATGCTCGGGCAAGCTATTCCATGTGAGGAGAAAATGCTTCAAGTCGACGTTGCTCGAGCAAGCTCCCATTCTTGCTCGGGTAAACTCCAGGCAGAAACGATTCCAAGTAGACAGGCAGAGGTTGCTCCGGCAGGCTTTTTCCTTTGCTCGAGCATATGCTCGGGCAAGCTATTCTTTTTGCTCGAGTAAGACCATCTGCCTTGGATTTATTGCTTCTGTCTCAATGTTGCTCGGGCAAGCTCATAAGTTTACTCGGGAAATGTTTTGTTTCTGGAATTGCAGTCATGATGCTCGGGCAACTAATTTGTCTTTACTCGGGCAAGTGATTTGGCTTGCTCGGGCAAGACACATTTGACTTTTTCTTTTGCCTTTGCCACGATGTTGCTCGGGCAAGACTATTACCTTGCTCGAGCAAGGTCATGTTTCTTCTTTGCTTTTGAACGTTGCTCGGGCATGATTGCTTTACCTTGCTTCTTCTTTCACTGAAGTCCAATGTTGCTTGGGCAAAGTTCTATCTTTGCTCGAGCATGATTACTTGAAGTCTAAACATACTTAATTCAATACTCTAGAAATTGTGATCATCAAAATACAGGAATTAACACCATGAACACAGCTGGGGCATTAGTTAGCCCGAAGGGCATCACTAGGAATTCATAGTGTCCATTCTGGTCCTGAAAGTAGTCCTCGAAATATCCTAGATCACACTTCAACTGATGATATCCAAATCGTAAATCAATCTTTGAAAATACACAGGATCCAGCTAACTGATCCATTAGGTCGTCAATTCTGGGGAGTGGATACTTATTTTTAATTGTCACCTTGTTCAATTCTCTGTAATCAATACAGAGCCGTAAGCTCCCATCTTTCTTCTTCACAAAGAGTATTGGAGCTCCCCAAGGTGAGACGCTAGGCCTGATAAAGCCTTTCTCGAGTAATTCCCCAAGTTGCTTCTTCAATTCCGCCATCTCATTGGGCGTCATTCTATAGGGTGGTTTCGATATTGGTCCGGTGCCAGGCACAAGCTCAATGGCAAATTCTACTTCTCTTTCTGGAGGCAATCCACTGATATCATCTGGAAAGACATCAAGGAATTCTTTCACAATCAGTATTTTATCAGGTGTGAGTCCTGACTCGGCTTGCACTGATAAAAGTACAACGTATCCTTGGCAACCTTGATCAAGAATTTTTCCTACTTCAGCGGCTGTCAAGAAATTAAGGGTTACGTCTTTATCAGCATCTCCAGGTTGTTCTCGGTATGTGATCTTCTTGTTTCCAATATCCAAGATGACATTATTGACCATTAGCCAGTTCATCCCCAGTATCACATCAATTTCATGCAACGGTAAACAGATCAGATCGATGATTGTCTCACGATAATTTACAATCACAATACAACTCAAACATACATCAGCAGTTCTGACTATAATCCCTAAGGGCGTAGATACATTCAAGTCATAAGTCAATTTATGCACATCAAGATTCAAATGGGTCACACAGTCGTATGCAATAAATGAATGGCTAGCACCTGTATCAAATAGTGCATGCAAGAGGTGACCATGGATATAGATCGTACCTTGTATCATCTCGGGAGATTTCTGAGCTTCCTCCCTGGTAATAGCAAAAACTCTGCCCTGATTTTGTGGTCTCTTATCTGTCCTTAGCTGTGGGCAGTCCCGGCTGTAGTGTTCGGGTTTACGGCAGTTAAAACAGATAACCTGACCGCCGCAATCATTGCCAGGATGGCTCTTTCCACACTTGTTACATTTCTGTAGCTCGAGAGGCCTTTGAAAGTTTCGCCGAGTAAACCGAGAAGGTTTCCTTCCATTGCCCCTTCGACTTGGGTCTGGTCTTTTTTCGTTTAAAGGAATTCTCGCGGCTGGGCTCACTGTGAGCAGATGTATACTTAACAGCGCGAAGATCTTTAAGATTCCTCTCGACAATCCTGCATTCTTCGACAGCCTGATGCAGGGTATGGAACTGCCGAGCAATCAGTTTTTCCTTATTTTCATACTTCAAACCTCGGACTAACACACCTGCCTAGCTGTTCTCAACACCAGGATTCTTGTGATAGGCAAAATATCGCGATAGACGAGTAAACCGAGCATAGTAATCTTCAAAGGGTTCATTGTCGCCTTGCTTGATCATAAGAAATTCAGACTCCTTAGCAATGCGAATGGATGGAGGTTGATATTGTTCATTAAGTTTTTCCTGGAAAATTTCCCAAGTTACAAGAATATTCAAAGTTCGTAAGATGGTCTCGGTATTTCTCCACAATCTATCAGCATCGCCTTCTAGTTTATATATAGCCAGCTGAGTTTTTTTGTTATCAGGGTAGCCAAGATCCTGAAAGATTTTCTCAAGTCTGAGAATCCAGTCTTCAGCTGCATGAAATCTTCCTCTGAACACTAGAGGGTTTTTCTTGCAGAACTTTCATACCCAGTATAGAGGAGTTTCTGCATCTCTGTTCACTGGTGGCCAAAGGGGAATCTCCTCCTGATCGTAATTGTCATCATTTTCATACTCATCATCATCTTCATTCTCGGTCTCAGCTCTATCTGTTGGAAATTATGCCCTAGGGGCAAGTCATTGTACTTTGAAAGTTTATGTTATTTAAAGTATTCTCCTTTAGTTATCATTTCATTTGCATGTTTATAGTGATAACTGTATCCTTGGATATATCTTATAGATTATCCTAAGTGTCCCTGGTCGGTCATCTACGCGGGAGCAAAGATGAAATAAGACCAGTATGACTTTGATGAGTATAGAGATACAAATCAAAGTCATAGGCACTTGTAAGAGTACAAGGTGCTGGACCGACCCACTATGAGAAAGCTACATAGATGAAGTCATAAGCTTTTCTCATGTATAACCGCCTCACAATGCCCTTTGACCTGAGATGATCATGGATTCCTACATGAGAGTTGTTGACCTTTGACCTAGTCAAAAGTCACCTTTGACCAGGTGATGATAAAGGCTTAGATCGGGATCAATGGTTTTCATGCAGAGGAATGTGAATGGTCAAGATGGAATTTGTTCCTTACATTTGTAGAGAGATAATACTGGGCCCCTCGATGAGTGAGTCTGATAAATGTATGGCCATACTACGATGGAAATGAGTTTCCATTTCAATTATTAGACTACTCAAGAATCGAGGAAGTAATGGTCAAGAACAGGAAGTTGACATTATTCATGCCTCATCATTGACCAAATTATCGCATGACAAAAGGGACGTGACATGGTTGTATGATAGGTTGTATCGCATTATCGATCCCCATATGAATTGGGTAGTCGCAATGTCTTGCTAGAGGCCACTTGCGACTGTACTTATTCTAGGATGAATATATATATATATATATAATTTTGAAATTAATTGATAATATCATTATTTAATGATGATATTATTATATAATATTTGTTTTGTATTTAATTTATTTGATAAATTAAATATTTAAAAACAAATAGAGATATTGTATCTCGATTTAATTTTTGAATAAAGATATCATATATATGATTTAATTTGAATTGAGATATAGTATCTCGATTTAATTAAATAGATAGATATCATATCTCGATTTAATTTATAAAGATAAATTAAATTAGTGGCTTTTAATTTGGATTAAATGAATAGATTAGATTAGATCTGTTGGATGATTTAATTAATATATTAATCCTAACTTGTTTTCTAAGATTGATTTAGATTAATCTTGAATATTTTAATACGGCCCAATTAGGGTTTGAGAAACTCTATATAATGGAGCTTTAGTCGTATTGAAATAAGTGAGGCAAGCCATGAAAGAAACCCTAGAGAGAAAAACGTGAGACACAAAAGAGAAGGCGCTAGCACGCTGCCGTACGTGTTGGAAGAGTTGTTCGGTGTGGATACCGGTTGAGGGAAGAGACTCGAAAAGTCTGCTTCTATTTGATCGAACGAGATGGCACCACGTTCAAGACGTACGACGGTCGAGACACATGAAGCAGGAGATGCGCACCAGACCGGATCGAACAAAACTCTCAACCCTTCGCATAGGTACGATTTTTCTAACGAACCTTGATTTAAATGCTGTTGATAGATCTTCTTTGGGATTCGTAAGTTTTTTTTATTCCGCTGCGTGAGCAGATCCCAACACTATCTTGGTGGGTCCTTAACTCATTAATTTCATCCCGCATTTGCTGCATCATCAGTCCTTATTCTTGTAACATTTTCATTATCTGTTTAGTATGATGGGGTGTCGGTGGATTCTGCTCTGGTTCCGGCTCCCTTCGTGCTCGAATTCGACCTCTAGCCATTTAATTCGATTATACCATCATACTCTGTCTCAACCTAGGTTTACATTCTTGCCACAACACGCGTTCTAACATACTCAAGGAAACCCTGAAAGTCAAGTCCTTGTCTGCGCTCCCGTGCCATTTCCCTATTAAGTATGCATGTCCAGTTGTAGGTGGTTGGGAAGAAAAGGAGAATTGCGGTCTTCCACTGTGCCAACGTAAACACCATCATACCATTCATCATCTGGTCATCATAAAGTCTCCCCATTTCCCTCAAAAAATAACGGTACCGACTTCTCATGGTATGAGTATTTGTACAAGCCTGCTGATATATCATATGTGCTACTCCTACCAAAATCAAGTCAAGGTCTGTCAGATAAGTCATAGGTGGGGGTTCTTCGTTATCCGATGCATTCTCGATGCCCAACAAGGGGTGCTGGGGTAACACCGTAGGTGCCTTGGAGTCTCCCAATGGAGAATGCGGTGATCCGTTGTCAGTTCCGGCGCCTTCTACTTGGTTCTCCCCTACTCCTTCGCCTGCCTCAGGTACCAGGTATGCAAAAGCCAGAGACTGCGTCATGAGTGGGATATTCTCGGGTTCATCCGGGGGTATCTGTTCCACAAAATCATACAGACCAGAAATTTCAGGATTATAGGGTTCGCCGAAGGCCGGTGGAAAAATTGGTAGAGGTAGGTTCAAATCAAAGTCAGGTACCGGCATTTCTAATCCGGGTATCAGGTTCAATAAATTTTCTGGGTCTAGGTCAAGTTCCGGAGGAAACAAAGGCACAAAAGGTGGTATGTGTTCCGGTTTAGGTGGCAATATCGGCTCAGGTGCAGCCGGAGGAAAAGGTGAAATCTCAGGAACAAGTTCTACCGGAGGCAACGGTGGAAAGTCGGGTTCAGGAATAGGTGCAGGTTCAGGTGCAAGTGCTGACATATTAGCTTTATGCCTTGCTCGACCCAGTACCATCGGCTATCTTCCTCTTCTCCGCTGGTACCTTCGTCCATACCGGGGGTCAGGGTCCATCTCCGCCTACTCCAATTACCAAAATCTATTAGTACCCTTTACCGGAGACTTTTACCAGTACTGTCCAAACCAGGCTCTGATACCAAAACTGCTACACCTCCATCGGCCTCGCCCTTTCGGGTGGCGGGTTAGAGGGATTCCTTTTAACAGTTACCTTTCCTTCATTATAAGTTCAATTAAGAATTAATCAGAGTACGCGCAACAGAGCACAGAATCGGTTTGGATGACTATCACACTGGTAAAAGCATACATTAACAAAAAGTAAAGTCCCCGAAGGGTTAGGGTACAGTCATCCAGTAGTAAATACTGGAAATAAAATATAAAGTCTGTTGGAAATTATGCCCTAGGAGCAATTCATCTCCATTAAGTTTTCATTTAATTTGCATGTTTATGTTGATAACTGTATCCCTGGATATATCATGTGGATTATCTAAATGTCCCTGGTCGGTCATCTACGCGGGAGCGAAGATGAGTTAAGACCAGTGTGACTTTGATGAGGTATGGAGATACAAATCAAAGTCATGGGCACTTGTAAGAGTACAAGATCTTGGGACCGACCCACTATGAGAAAGCTGCATGGATCAAGTCATAAGCTTATCTCATGTATAACCGCGTCACGACGCCCTATGACCTGAGATCATCATGGATTCCTACATGATGAGTCACTGGTTTTTGACCTAGTCAAAAGTCACCTTTGACTGGGTGATGATAAAAGCTTGGATCGGAATCAATGGTTTTCATGTGGAGCAATGTGAATGGTCAAGATGAAATTTGTCCCTCACATTTGTAGAGAGATAATACTGAGCCCCTCGATGAGTGAGTCTAAGAAATGTATGACCGTACTGTGATGGAAAGGAGTTTCTATTTCAATTATTAGACTACTCGAGAATCGAGAAAGTAATGGTCAAGAAAAGGAAGTTGACATTATCTATGCCTCATCCTTGACCAAATTATCGCGTGACAAAAGGGACGTGACATGGTTATACGATAGGTTGTATCGTGTTATCGATCCCCATGTGAATTGGGTAGTGGCAATGTTTTGCTAGAGGCCGCTTGCAACTTGTGAGCTGATACAGTATTGGCCCACTGCCAATCTCATATGGGCCTGCAGGGTCGCACACAAGAATAGCCCAACACGAGCAAAAGTGTCCTGATTCATTGAATCTTAGATACGTCTAAGATTTAATGAATACTGAATTTAATCTAGGATATATATATACACATATATATATTAAATTCGAAATTAATATATATTAATATTATTAATGGAGATTATAATATTATTATATAATATTTGTTTTGTATTTAATTTATTTGATAAATTAAATATCTAAAACAAATAGAGATATTGTATCTCATTTAATTTTCGAATAAAGATATCATATATCTCTTTAATTTAAATTGAGATATAGTATCTCGATTTAATTAAATAGATAGATATCATTTCTCGGAATTAATTTATAGAGATAAATTAAATCATAAGGCTTTTAATTTGAATTAAATAAATAGATTAGATTAGATCTATTAGATAGATTTAATTAATATATTTTTTAATCCAAATTCAAAATTTGAATTTCAGATCAGACTTTTAATACAAATTAAATAAATATGTTACATTAGATCTAACAGATAGATTTAATTAATATATTTTTAATCCATATTTGAAATTTGAAATTCAAAATTAATGAGGATTAATTTTGAATATAATACGCCGATCGGGTTTAGAATAACCTACGGGACCTTTTCTCGAGCGTATCTAAGTCGCGAGAAAAAAACCCTAGAGCGAAATAGAAAGAGACGCACAGTTCGAGGCGCTAGCACGCTACCGCGTCCGTGTTCGGTATTTATTCGTGTGGATACCAGTAGAGGAAGCCGATTCTTGGAGTCGACTTCTACTGATCGAGAGGGTAGCCAACCAGTTCAAAGAGAACAAGACGCGGACGAGTTCACTATAGGTAATATTCGATTCTCTAGCCATGATTTCGACGATGGTTGCGCGATCCTCCGAATGGAATTCGTAGAATATTTTAATCCGCTGCGTGTACGGATTCCTACACAATCATCCCAAAAGATAAGGTACAAAATACGATAGGGCATCCCCTATCCTTCAACAACACTGCCATCCTACCTCTCCAAAAAGGTCTTTCTCCATCCAGCACGTCCCCCTGATTCAACAAAAGCATCTGAAGTCCGGTACTGGCCCCCAGAGTAACCGTCAGTACTCATGCACTAAATGTGTGATGTGTATGTATGCAACCATGTAAATAAGAGAGAGTACAATAACAAGCCAAATACACCATATATGCAAACAGATATACAAACAAACACGTCTTCGTACCGTCGGGCCGCCTTACCAAGGCAGGCCCCGGATTTACCGGAATTATAACCCTGTCTCCATTGAGCCGCCCCTCAAGGCAGACACCGGACCAGGTCACCGCGCATGGGAACACAAACATCAACATGCTCTGTATGCATATTTGGCAACAGTATATACAAAAACACACACATGGCAAAAACACATACAACAAACACATAAAAGTGCCGGAGTACAGAGGTTACTACCTGATGAGATGAACACTGCTTTTGCTATCTTTATGTTCAGTGGCCTTTCAAAAAATACCCCTGACCTAAACACATTAAAATACGCCATTTTCAGTATTTACAGAAATGCCCTTACATTTTTCTTTGCTAAAACCGAGCCTACAAGAAAATTCCAGAAATTCACTGTTTCTGTCCCAAATTTAGGGATTTTTCATAAATTCCAAAAAACTCATATTTGCATGAGGTCAATTCCATTCGAACCGTGGAGAAGTCTAGTTTACAGAAAAAATATATTCAGACCCTGAAAGTACAATTATTTTGGTGTGTTGCTTACTTTTTCTCCTCTGGTCCAGATTCACGTCACTGGTCCGAACACCTTTTGCAACTATTTATTTCACCTAGTGAATCCTGACCAAATATATCTTATTATATATGTAAAGTCATGCGCCGGATGTCTAGTGTTTCCATGAAAATTGTCAGCTTAAACTGATTTCGTTTATCCCTTTAAAAACGCGTTAGAATGCTCGCTGCCCAGATTCTACAGAAACTGGCAGCACCCTAACTTAGGTGTTTTCGGTGTTTCCAACTTCGGCAACCTAACCCACAACTATACCCTATACAAAAACTCATTCCAGATCCATTGGTGACCTTAAAATTTCAAGAATCCAACCTTAACCTTAAGCTTCTACTATTTGTACGAATTTACACCACAAGAACACAAGAAATGAAGTTGTCGGTGTTACCTCAGAATCGGAGAAACGGTAGATGAACTTGGGATCTTGACCTTGGAGCCTTGGGTTATGGCGGGCTGAGCTTTATCTTTCCTTCTCTGGAAATTTCATGCAAAGGGTGAAAAAGGAAGGTGAAAAAACCTTTTTATAAAGGTGAATTTGACCCGGTGAATTCTGGAATTAACCGGTGTAAATTTCTGGCTAGCAGGGAGTAATTTGGATATGAGATTTGACTTAATTCCGAAGTTTTTCAAGGGAAATCCAGGGGTATCCAGCGGCTGCCAAGTGGCGCCTGCACATCCAAAAATATCTAGTTATTTTCCTACTTTTGGGGAAAATTACGCACTTTGGCCAGGAACTTTCACAAATTGTGATTGTGGCCCAAAACTTTTTAATAATTACCAAATTTTTCCCAAAGCTTTCTCCTGCCCTAAAGTACACATGGGACGCCACTTTGGGCCCACAAGTCAGCCCAAATTAATTTGTACTCATTTAATACCATTTTGCCCGTTTTCCATGAATGTGGGTCCCGCGGTTTGACTTTTTCATTGATTTCTTCTTTTTTACTCCCCAAGTAAAGATTTTAATGATTAAAGGGGGTCATGTGGCACCTAATGGGGCCCCAAATCTGATCCCCAATAATTAATCCCTTTTCCTTCACTTTTCTGTCTAGTTCCTGATCATCCGGTCCTTACCGATCCCCGCTGGGTACACCGGTGCTTCTTTTTGAGTTTATCTTCAACTTCTCCAGATATTTTTCCCTGGATGGATACCTACATGTGGCACCCTCAAATCTTCTTTGAGTGGCCCCACACTTGTGCTGCTCAGTCTAAAGGGAAACCCCTGATTGGTCCCTATCGGTCCCGTTTCCAGTTAATTAATCCCTTTTACCCTTGCTCTTCTTCCTTTAAATTATTTCTCCAGTTAATCTATTTACGATAATTAAATAATAATAATATTAATTAAATCAAAAACAAAACTCCTCGTTAATTCAACCGTAATTACAAGTACAGTAGCTACAATAGTAGGGGTGTTACAGTAGGGATACCAAGGCGAAGACCAACATCTGAATTAAGCTTTACCATCTTGTCAGGCTTCTCATTGATGATGTACAACATAGCATGAATGCCAAAGATACTTGCACCATGATCTTCAATATGGCCTCTAAGGTTCTCTATCTTCTCACTCATATCCTCAATGGTCTCTGCTTAACCCTCTTATACATCAACCAACTTGTCATAAACCACCAAGGAATACATATTGGTTACTTGTGCTCTTTTTGTCAATCTTGTATCCAGCATGATCCGAATTTGAATCTGCCACAAGATGCTCAGCTTAACCTTTGGGAAACCATAAACCTAAATCTTATGTGTCTGCAAGATATTTGAAGATCCTCTTCACATGTTCAGCATGAGACTCCTTTGGGGCAGATTGATACCTTGCACACATTCTCACATTGAATTGGATGTCAGGCCGACCGGTAGTCAAGTATAGCAGAGTTCCAATCATCCCTCTATACTTGGTCATGTTGAAGTCTTTGCCATTCTCATCAGTTTCCAAAGAAGTGGTTGAACTCAGGGAGTATCAACTCCATTGCATTGGTTCATGCCATACTTCTTTAGGACATATATGAGATACTTGGTCTGAGAAATGAAGATTTCATTCTTCTTTTGCTAGATTTGAAGACCAAGGAAATAGTTCAGCTCCCCCATCATTGACATCTCAAATTCTCCCTACATTGTCTTAGAGAAATCCTCATACAAAGCATCATTAGTTGCACCAAATATAATATCATCAACATATATTTGAACAATTAAAAAATTATTCCTCTTATTGCATTTACTGAAGAGAGTTGTATCTACTTTGCCTCTAACAAATCCTTAATCAAGAAGATATTTGCTTAGTTTCTCAAAACAAGCTCTAGGAGCTTGCTTAAAACCATACAAAGCTTTCTTAAGGTGAAATACATGATAGAGATGATGATTATCCTTAAATCTAGGAGGTTTCTCAACATAAAGTTCCTCTTGGATAAAACCATTTAGGAAAGCATATTTTACATCCATTTGATACAATTTGATCCCTTATCGCAAGCAAAGGCTAAAAGAGTCCGTATAGCTTCCAATCTTGCCACTAGAGCATATGTTTCCTCATAATCAATTCCTTCTTCTTGATTATAGCCTTTGGCCACTAATCTTTCCTTGTTACAGACAACGATTGCGGATTCATCTTGTTTGTTCTTGAATACCCATTTAGTGCCAATGACTAGATGGTCTTTAGAACTAGGTACCAAATTCCAAACTTGATTTCTTTCAAATTGATGTAACTCATCTTGCTTCGCTAAGACCCAATCATTGTCTAAGAGGGCTTCATCAATCTTAGAGGGTTCAATCTCTGAAATGAAAGCAGAGAAAGTAACTTCATTCAAAGTACTTTTTCTGGTTCTCACTCCTTAATTTACATCACCTATCACTTGGTCCGGAGGATGACTTCTAATGTATCTCCAAGATCTAGGTTGAGATTGATCAGTGATTTCACAAGCATTTTCTTTTTCAAGAACTGTTTCCAAAGATTTTTCAAAATTTTCCAAAACATAAGAGGTTTTTGAAACATATTGATTTTGAAGATCAGGTTCATCATCATCTAAAGACTTGGCTTCACAGAATACAACATGCATTGAATCTTCAATAACACGAGTACGATTATTAAAGATTCTATATGCCTTACTTCTATTAGAATAGCTAAGAAATATACCTTCGTCTGACTTAGGATTGATAAGTTATCCTTACCATTATTATGAACAATGCATTTGCAACCGAAGAAGTGCAAATGAGCTAGGTTAGGCTTCCTTCCTTTGTACAGCTGATAGGGAGTTTTGTCAAGCTTCTTCTGAAAATATGCCCGACTTGAGATGTAGCATGTAGTACTCATGGCATTAGCCCAGAAAACTTGGGAAGTTTGATTCTCATTCAGCATTGCCCTTGCCATTATAGTGAGAACTTGATTCTTCCTCTCCACAACTCCATTTTGTTGAGGAGTCCTTGTGACTGAGATGTTATGATCAATCCCTTTATCATCGCAGAACTCTCTGAAAGCATGATTTTAAAACTTGCCTCCATGATCAGTATGAATTCTTACAATAGAGAAACCTTTCTCATTCTGAACCTTCTTAGCAAAAGCAACAAAATGATCAAACGTTTCATCTTTAGAAGATAAAAATATAGTCCATGAAAACCTTAAGAAATCATCAACAATGACCAAAGTATATAAATTGTCACCAAGGCTTTTTACTCTAGCTGGTCCAACTAAATCCATATGAAGTAGTTGGAGTGGTCGATTAGTTGAGATTTCACTTTTTGATTTGAAATATTATTTGGTTTGTTTACCTTTTGGACAAGCATTTCAAATCATGTCATTTTTAAAATGAAGTTTTGGTAAACCAATGACCAAATTTTAGCAACTTGTCAATCGCTTATGCTACAGCCAACTCTCATCCAAGTTACCAATAAAATAGTATTCAGACACAATATTATTGCTAAGAAGGTTTAGAGTATAGCAATTACCTTTTATAGGAGCCCTGAATAAGGCTTTCAATTTGATTTTGTCTAATGGCAAATTATCCATGCTAACAATAAGACATTCCTCAGAATCAAAGATAACCAAGTTACCTTTATCTGTGCTTTGACTCACACTGAGGAGATTGTGGTAGAGGCCTACCATATGGTAGACATCTTTGATTTGTGGTTGTTAGCTTTGTTTTGATGATTACAATTCCCAAGCTTTTGGATTAAAATAGCCAAAGAACATTTGATAAGATAATCTGATAAAAGCATTTCTCAAAAGGTTACTCGAGAAGCGTATCTAGCTTGCTCGAGCAACGTCGAATGCAAGGCAAAAGCAAGTGATTCACAGAAGCCTTACTCGAGCAGACTGTATAGTCTTGCTTGAGCAACATCGAATTAACAACTTACTCTGGTGCCCTATTCGAGCAATATCACACAAAGTTGCCCGAGCATCATCAAGTCAAAGCACTATGAAGAGTTTGGAGTTTTGCTCGAGCAGAAGTCTCAGCTTGCTCAAGCAACATCAACCAAAGCAAAGCAATGGCAAGGCAACGCACAGTCATACTCAAGCAAGGAGCAAAAGGTTGCTTGAGCAAGCAAAAAGAGGTTGCTCGAGCAAAGTCGAGCAACAGGCTATTTCATCGTTGAATGAAGCTTGCCCGAGCATGAGTCAATTCATGCTCGAGCATCGTGCTCGAGCAGACAGAAAAGAGTGCTCGAGCATCAACAAGTCTGATGTACTTTTAACTGATTCAAGTAAGGCTTGTCCGAGCATGATAAATTCATGCTCGGGCAGCATGCTCAAGTAAAGGAATTTGGTTGCTCGAGCATCAGCGATCAAGAGCACTCTTTGGGCAATTCAAAGGAGCTTGCTCGAACAAGCATGGATCATTGCTCGAGCAATATCATCCCTATTTTCAAATCACTATCCTCCTAGATTCATGAATCATTGAATGGACCTTTATTTCTTTAGATTATTACTTATTGCGATTACCAAATGCTTTTAACCAATCTATTCATGAGTTTTAGATTATTAAGACGCGGATTACCAGCGGATTTGAATAAAGCGATCTCATCTGTCAGAAGCATTAAATGCAGTTACCTAAACTAGTGCTAAACCCGTAACGTAACTCTGATCGAAGTAAAGCGTCTCTGATATTCCGTCTGCGCATTAAATGCTATTTCACAACGGCAAAACAAAAGGAATGAAAGAGAATGTCAACTCTACACATTCGACCTGAATGTCACAACGACAAAATCCTTGACGAAAACTTCATCAGTCTAACGGGCACATTCAAGTCTCTCAACAGCCATTTCACAAGCTTCACCAACGGTCATTAATTGCTTCCTCTATAAATAGCTGAGTATTCAAATCGCCAACCACCAAAAATGCTGTGCAATTAATTAGAGTTAATACATTTTGTTGTTTCATCAATTTGTACTTCAGTGTTTAATACTTTATCTGCTCGTGAGGAGTTCATAAACATTTTCCTTATTATCAGTTGAATCTTAAGGTTGAGGAACCTTAAGAGAGGGTGTATCAATTACAACTTGTAAGGGGGAGTGGAATCTGAAAGTGAGAGGATCATCCTTCGTTTATAGAGTGTGTAATTATTCTTGAAAGATAGTGGAATCCCATGTGTTCTGGGGACTGGACGTAGGTCAGTGATATTGGACCGAACCAGTATAAATCGCCTTGTGTCTATTTCACTTCTCTGCTTCATTTCTCTGTTTCTGTTTTCTGCTTGTTATCGTGTGGGTGTGTAAAAAGAATTTTGAGATCACCTATTCACCCCCCTCTAGGTGATATTTTATCTTCATTTGGTATCAGAGCATGGTTTCTCAGTTGGGCTTAACATCCCGAGATAGATCATGGAAGAAATATTACCTGACGGTGCTTCGATTAATCGTCCTCCAGACTTCAATGGTGAACACTATTCATTCTGGAAAGCAAAATTCAGAGTGTTTGTGTTAGCTACCGAATACGGTCTCTGGCGAGTAATAAAGACTGGTGATTACGTCCCTAAAAGGATTGAAGGAGGAATCGCCGTTCCAAAGACACCAGCTGAGTTCGATGAAAACGACAAGAAAAACATCACTCTAAAACATAAGGCTATTCTGATGTTGCAAAGCGCTCTCAGTCAGAAGGAGTATTTTCAAATAAGTAACTTGTCTACTGCAAAAGAGATGTGGAAGGCACTGGAAGTAGCATATGAAGGAACCACCGGGATTAAAGAAAACCGTATTAGTACTCTGACAACTGAGTATGATCTTCTTCGAATGAAAACCGGAGAAAGTATTGCTGAGTTTCAACTTCGCTACACTCATCTTATCAATCAACTGGCAGCCTTGGGTAAAATATATGATCAAGGTCCTCAAGTCAGAAAAATTCTCAACGTTCTAACAAAAGATTGGGAAGCAAAAGTCACAGCAATAGAGGAGACTCGTGGAGAATCAATGGCTTCAGTTGTTGCTTTATTCGGAAGCTTATCTAAATATGAAAGCAAGCTGAAATTCAAGAAGGACCTGGACGAAGTCAACCCTACTAGGAGCAAAGGTATTGCTCTTAATGTTGTGAAAGAAAAGGAAGACAAAGATAAAGATGTTGATGATGATGAGATGGGCTTGTTCGTGAGAAGATTCAAGAAGTTTTACAAAAAGGATCAAGGCTTCAGAAATAGGTTCCAGAAAGGTGGTTCCAGTAACAGACGAGAATCCAAAGATAAAGATCAAGTCATCTGTTACGAATACAAGAAGCCAGGACACTACAAGTCGGAATGTCCCTAGCTGAAAGATAATGGTAAAGAGAAAAAGAAAAGGTTCAATCACTTCAAGAAGAAGGCCTATGTATCAGCCATATGGGGTGATAATTCCTCAAAAGAAGAAAGTGAAGAAGAAAAAGAAACCGCAAATGTTTGTCTAGTAGCAGAGGAAGAACAACTGGATAATGACAAAGAGGTATATGAATCACAACCTACTTATGATGAATTATTTGATGAGTACAATGAAATACAAGCTGAATTTGAAAAAGTAGTCAAGGAATGTATAACCTTGAAAAGGGAAAACATGACTCTTAAACTACAAGTTGAAAATATTTCTTGTGGGAAGCTAGTCTGTGATGATTGCCTGGATTTGGAGAAAAGAAATTTATCTCTTACGAAAATACTTGAGAAATTCACTAAAGGGAGTGAAATGCTCAATGTTATTTTGAAAGCACAAAAATTTACAAACGATCGATCAGGCATTGGCTACAATCCTATTTTTTGACAAAAAGAAAGGGAGAAAGAAAAGAGGAGGAAAGTCTTATTTAAACTATTTTCAAAAAAACTGTCCATTCCTCAAATCCCTTTGCCCATTGTAGCTATTGTAATCGAAAAAGGCATAATACTTCATCTTGTTTCCACAAGAAAGATAGAAGAGATAGACCTGTTGGCAACTATAAATGGGTGCCTAAGGGAACTTATGCTCCCAAGGTCCAAACTAACCCCAAAGGACCCAAGAAAAAATGGGTACCTAAAGCTTAATCTTTTCTGATATGTAGATGTGTTTGAGAGTAAGGATCAACAAGTGGTATATCGACAGTGGATGTTCAAGACACATGACGGGGGATGCGGACAAGTTTGTTGCAATGAGATCAAAAGATGGTGGCAAGGTTACTTTTGGAGGGGATCAATCCGGAAAAATCACTGGGATTGGCGAGATCGGTGACAAGAGTGGACCTCTAATTCAAGACGTGTATCTTGTTGAAGGTCTTTGTCATAACCTCCTAAGTGTGAGTCAAAGTGCTGATAAGAACAACTGGATTATCTTTGACTCGGACGAATGTCTCATTGTCAACAAAGATGATCTCCCAATTGATAAAGGTAAACTTAAGGTATTATTTAAGGCTCCTAGAGAAGGTAATTTCTATACCTTAGATTTACTTAAAGTTAGTTCTGAAAAATGTTTTGTTAGCAACATAGATTAAAGTTGGCTGTGGCATAAAAGATTAGCTCATGTCAATATGCTACAACTGGATAAGTTAGTAAGAAATGATTTAGTTCTAGGCTTACCAGAACTGCACTTTAAAAATGACATGCTTTGTGATTCTTGTCAAAAGGGTAAACAAACTAAATCATCTTTTAAAAACAAGCCTGAAATCTTGACCAATCGACCTCTTCAACTACTTCATATGGATTTAGTTGGACCGACGAGAGTAAAGAGCCTTGGTGGCAATCTGTATACTCTAGTCATTGTCGATGATTTCTCGTGTTTTACCTGGACTATCTTTCTATCTTCTAAGGATGAAACATTTGATCTGTTTGTTGTGTTTTTCAATAAGGTACAAAACGAGAAAGGTATTTGCATTACAGCCATTCGAACAGATCATAGAGGTGAATTTGAGAATCAAGCTTTCGGAGAATTCTGTGATGCTCATGGGATTGATCACAATTTCTCGGCTCCAAGGACACCATAATAGAATGGTGTGGTCGAAAGGAAGAATCGTGTGTTAACAGAGATGGCTCGTGCTATGTTAATAAGCGTACTCGTGTAGTTGAAGAATCAATACATGTTGTATTCTGTGAATCTAAGATAGATGATCCTGATGATGAGGAAAATGTTTTCAAAAACCACTCCTGCCTCTTTTGAAAATCCAGAGGATGTTTTTGAAGCTGATCTTCAAAACAAATTAGAAAATCCTGATCAATCTCAGCCTAAAGCTTGGAAGTTCATTAGGAATCATCCCTTAGACCAAGTAATAGGTGACATTAATCAGGGAGTAAGGACCAGAAATAGCACCTTAAGTGAAGTAACTTTTTATGCATTTATTTCTCACATTGAGCCCTCTAAAATTAACGAAGCCCTCTCAGACAATGATTGGGTGATAGCAATGCAAGAGGAGTTACATCAGTTTGATAGAAATCAAGTTTGGGATTTGGTACCTAGGCCTAACGACCATCCGGTTATTGGCACTAAATGGGTATTTAAAAACAAACGTGATGAATCTGCAATTATAGTCTGTAACAAGACTAGATTGGTAGCCAAAGGCAATAATTAGGAAGAAGGAATTGATTATGAGGAAACGTTTGCTCCAGTAGCCAGATTGGAAGCAATATGTCTACTCTTAGCCTTTGCGTGTATCAAAGGATTCAAACTTTATCAAATGGATATAAAGAGTGCTTTACTAAATGGCTTTATTCAGGAGGAAGTATATGTTGAACAACCTCCTGGTTTGAAAATGAACATCATCCAGATCATGTTTATCGTCTTAAGAAAGCCTTGTATGGTCTTAAACAAGCTCCTAGAGCTTGGTATGAATGATTAAGTAAATTTCTTTTAGAACAAGGCTTTGTTAGAGGAAAAGCAGATACAACATTGTTTATCAAAACCAATAAGCTTAATGAAATTCTAGTCATACAGATATATGTAGATGACATAATATTTGGTGCTACTAATGATTCTCTTTGTGAAGAATTTTCCAAGAAAATGCAGGGAGAATTCGAAATGTGCATGATGGGAGAATTGAACTACTTTCTTGGCTTGCAAATCAAACAACGGAAGGATGGAATATTCATCTCACAAACAAAGTACCTTCGAGATCTGCTCAAAAAGTTTAGATTGGAGCATTGTAATGGTGCAGATACTTCAATGAGTTCAACAGCCTCTTTGGATGCGGATGAAGAAAAAGGGAAGGACTTTAATATAACTAAGTATAGAGGGATGATTGGGTCCTTACTCTACTTAACTGCAAGTCGGCAGGATATTCAATTTAGTGTGGGAATGTGCGCAAGATTTCAATCAGCTCCCAAAGAATCACATGTTGAGCATGTTAAGGGAATCTTTCAATATCTCTCAGATACGAAGGAATTAGGACTATGGTTCCCAAAAGGTCAACAAGAATTCTTGGTTGCATACTCAGACGCTGATCATGCCAGATACAAGACTGACAGAAAATACATCTGTTCGAGCAAGACAATACATCTGCTCGAGCAAGACCCCTTCTCGAGCATGCAGAAAAACTCTGCTCGAGCAATGTCGACCATCAATGTTACTAAAGGCGTGTGTCATTTCATTTCGTTAAAAGACCTGTTCATCTCCGTCCAAACCCTAGGCCTCGTTTTCTCTCAAAATCCTTCAACCGTTACATCTGTTTGAGGATCGTTAGTTGAAATTTTACCAATTCAACTATTCGACTCTGCGAAAGTTACTATTTTCACCGATTGATTTCTGTAAATCATCTCATTTTCCTTCAAAATCGACTCTCCTCTCCATCGGATCCATCCTCGTCAACCCCAAAATTCTTCTTCCAGTCCGCTTCAATGGCGGGTTCGAGTGAGAAATCCCCTTCCCAATCTTCTCCTGCAAAGAAATCAAGATACTATAAGCCTAAAATCGCTGACTCCGAGAAACCTGCAAAACAGAGCAAATCCAAGTCGACGGCGAAACTGACGAAATCATCCACCAAGTCCAAAACGGCTGAGAAGCAGAAGATGAGTATGGAAACTCCGGCATCACCGACGACTAGGCTGAAGACTGGGTCTCTTCCTACCGGGAAAACTAAACGGACAAGGTCGTCGTCTCCACCTTCTTCGAAGACCGTCAGCACCGAGAGAACATTTGATGAGATCAGTTCTAAAACAAAGTAAAACCAACCTCAGATTCTTAAGTCTGCTATCAGTCAGAAATCACAAGCATCCAGTAGCAAGAAGCAGAAAGTTTCTTTTTCTCTAAGCTCGAGAGCAAGAAGGAGCAAGTGTCTACAAGTCGTTCTGCAGACGGTAAATTGCCAGAGCCTTCACTAAACATGATTGTTGGTAACATTGCCGTGGAAGATCAGTCTATGTTTGCACATTATTTTGAATCCAGACCATTTTGTCTGATTGTTTATGTTGATTTGGCTCACTTCATGGAAAAGAGTAATCTGGATTTAGCTGATTGGCTTCTTCCATATATGCCTCTTCTCGGTCTCAGCATGGCATACTCACCTGAAGTTGTCCGTATTTTCTACCATAACATGTACCTCCAACAGAAGACTCACAAAAAGGACGACGATGTGTTGATTACCAAGCTTCGTGGTCAAGAGATTAAGATCACTGCTGACGATCTCAATGTCATTCTTGGCATTGTTGATCCTCCAGAGGATCCTCTGAAGCTTTCCCCTACTGAGTGTCATCAGATTTTGCTTCCTGAAGTACCATTAGAGTCTGGCAAGAAGATTAATGTTACTCCGGCTATGATGAAGGATGAATACAGAGTGTTGTGGTATGTGTATAGTCGGAGCTTAGTGCAGAAAGGACAGAGCGTCACACACTTTGTTCTGAAGGATTTTCAACGTTTCGCTTCCTTAGTGGCCAAGGAACCAAGAAATTTAGGCAAGTGGATTATGGAAGAAATGATCTCCTTCAAATCTGAGGCTCAGGTCAGGCTACAGGCTACCATACCATATCCTTCGTTGGTTTCTAGGATATTGGCAGCCAACAACATCTGGTACCTGTCGGACGATAAGGAAGTGTATCCTCCACGGTTTGGACTAGAACACATGAAGAATATGAGGATATCCTTTACTGAAGTTTCATCAAAGAAGAAGAAGGGAAAAGCTCCACTTTCCTCCTCTCAGCTGGCAGTTTCTAAGCCATTTGTTTCGATGCCATCTGCTTCACAGTCTCCTGATGAAGCAGAGTCTTCAAAGGCTGAGCCTTCTTCCTCTGCGCCATCCTTCTCCCAGGCAGCTATTCAAACTATTGTTGAAGCCTCAATCCAAAAAGCTATGGCTCCCATATTGAAATCGATGATAGCCTATCAAGATCTGACAAAGATGATGATCAAAGGTTTCAATGAAGACATGCTAGCGTTGAAATCTAATCTTGAGATACATATGGATACAGACTTGCAAGATTTCAAGGCCAAGCTGGAGGAATCATTGGACAAACGATTCTCTATCATATATGATCAGCAGCAAGAGATCAAGAAGGAAATTCAGACTCTATCCCAAGAGCAATATGGGATTCACAAAGCTGTCAATGCCTTTGATTTCACCTTAGACAACTTTGTGACGAGTTTTTCCCCTGATGGTCCTGTTGACTTCTCCACTTCTGATACCTTGTCTCATGTTCCATCGGCTTCTGCACCTTTTGGTTCTGCAGGTCCTCCTTTCACCCCGGCCACAGTTGTTCCCCCTGTTGATCCTTCTACTGTGCCTTTCCCATCTGTTTCTGTTTCTTCCGAAAGTGCATCTTCTTCTCCTTCTCCATCTGTCCAGGTTTCCCTTTTTGTCGATGACAAAGAGGGAGAGTAGTAGCTAGTTTGTATGTGTTTATAGAGTTTGTATGTGTTTGTAGCTTGTTAGCTAGTTTGTGTTGGTTACGATTAGTTTTGATGATGTCTTATATAGATGTCATTCTTAAGAGCAAAAAGGTTGCATACTACATTTACATTATACTTTGACTAATTCTTATATTGAATGTAGATGCAAAGTTTAATAATGGAGATTGATCAAGAAAGGTATTAAAGAAAGAAGAACTTGCGAGAGGTTGTCAAGGAAGCAAGATGTTACTCCAAGTTGAATGGGAGAGAATGCCAAGGAAGCAAAGAAGTTACACAAAGTATTTTGGCAATGATCAAGAGAAGAGAAGAAAGAAAGTGTTCAATCATGGGGAATAACCAAGAAGGAAATAAGGGATTGAAGAAAGAAGTTCTTGCACACAATATAATTGGAATATCAGAATGTCAAAGGAAGCAAGAACTTAATCAAGAAGAACAGGGAAGAAGGTAGAAGTTGCAGAGAATAATGAGCCCAAGTTAAATGATGAAGAATGATCAAGTTGGGAGATGGAAAAAGGAAGAACTTGTTGAATGGAATGAATATATCTTTATTCAAGTTCTTGTATTGATGCTAGAAGCCTCCAAGATCATATGGAAGTTGGAATGACTCAATTTAGAGTTAAAACAAGGAAAAATCAGCTTTAGGAGTCAACACTCGAGTATGTTCATCAATACTCGAGTATTGGAGTGTCTTCAGCTTCTCTGGCGTCTCTGGAATGTCAATACTCGAGTATCCAGTGTTTTCAGCATCTCTGGGCTCTCAGGACTGTCAATACTCGAGTATGTAAGTTCAATACTCGAGTATTCAACGTTGATCAACTCTGTTTCACGTTCAGCTCGGGCAACGTCTGGTAATTTGATGATATCTTCTAAACCAGAGATCGGATTGAAGTGAAATTAGTGGAATATGAAACTAGACTCCCAATGCGTCATTTGGATATAACATTCAAGCCCAAAGAAGTTCATATGAGAGATCTATGGATTGTAGAAGTTGAAAGATAAATTCACGCCACACAGCAAACCAAGCTTCAATGTTTTGAGTGTAACTCACAAACTAAAAATCCGATTGAGTTGAAATTGGTGGCATATGAAAGTAGACTCACAGAGCTTTCCATGAAGAGTTGAATGAACCAAAACAGAGTTCATACCAGGGAGATATGACCCTCGAAAGTTGACAGTGAATGGTGCATTCTTTCGCAAAAATGCGCAATACTCAAGTATTGGTTTCAATACTCAAGTATTGAGCTTACAGAGAGCATTTCAAGTTTTTCACTATAAGTCAATACTCAAGTATTGGTTTCAATACTCAAGTATTGATCTTACAGAAACTCTTTCGCTGAAATACAAAGTTACCAATACTCAAGTATCCATATGGATACTCAAGTATTGGTCATACAGAAAATCATTAAAGTATTCAACATATGAATACTCGAGTATTGGTTTGAATACTCGAGTATTGCGCAAACATAAAGTTTTCAAAGTTTTTCACATGTTTATCAATATTCAAGTATTGATATGAATACTCAAGTATTGGAATGGCAGAGACTTCACAAGTATTGAAAATAGTTCAATACTTGAGTATTGATATGATTACTCGAGTATTGGCCATACAGAAAGGTTTGCTATTTCCAAGTGATTTGAATACTCAAGTATTGAGGTGAATACTCAAGTATTGACTTGGAAAAGTTTTCACAAAGTTTTCAAACAGTTCAATACTCAAGTATTGGTTTGAATACTCGAGTATTGGGCATACAGAGAGCTTGGCTCTTTTTCAAATGTTTTGAAAACTCAAGTATTGATTTGAATACTCATGTATTGAAGTTTTGGACTTAAACTTATTTTCACATAAAATGTTCAATACTCAAGTATTGGTTTCAATACTCGAGTATTGGTCCTACTCAAAGAAATTGTCCAAACGCTCAAAACTTGTAGTGCCTTCTCTGGAAGACGAATACTCAAGTATTCATCTGAATACTCAAGTATTCATATTAGTGCACAGTGCAATACTCAAGTATTGAAGAACATACTCAAGTATTGGTCGCGAGTTTTGAAAATCAAATTGAACGAATTTGTGAAAACTTCTTTGCTTGATCTCAATACTTCTCATTATTATTCTCTGATATTCCCAGCTATGTTTAACCACTTTGTTAGTGAGTTTCAGCTTATTTAGAGGAGATTAAATGAAGATTTAAAGCAAAAGCAAAAAGTCGTCGTAACATTAAATGCTAAACCCGAGTAAAGTTACATACTTTTGGGAAATCCTTCGCACATGCTTACAAAGGATTAATGTCTACCTACCACATCCAGTAGCTGCTATTCCAACGGATTAATTCTCCAGAAGTCAACTCTGATCTTCTGTACAACTGGATTAAGTGAAGAGTAGAGAGAGAAAACTCCAAAATGACTCCAACAACTAGATTAATGCACCAACGGTCATAATGGAGCTTGCAACGGATCTTTAATGCTCTCTTAGTATAAATAGAGTAGCATTCAATTTCTCTCAACAACCAAGACTATTGAAAACGAAAATCATTCAAGTTTCCAACTACTCTTGAGTTTCCTTGTATAAAGTATCTGTTGATACATTAAGCTTCAGTGTTTATCATTATCTACTCTTAGAGAGAGTTTATTGATTGTAAATCATTTATTGTAAAGGAATCACAAGTCAGGGGACTTGGTGATTGGATTCATTGATTGCAACTTGTAAGGGGGAGTAAGTTCTAGTGAGAGAATTACTCTTGAGTACAGAGTGTGTAATCAATTGAGATAGTGAAAATCCCAGAGAGTCTGGGGACTGGACGTAGGTCAAGGGATTGGACCGAACTAGTATAAATCCTTGTGTCTTGCTCTTCTACCCTTTACTTAGTTCATCTCTGTTTTTAGTGCACAAAAACAGAGTAAGCTGAAAAGGTTTTTAAAATCCCCAATTCACCCCCTCTTGGTGATTTAGCTCCACTTTCAGTTTGCTTTGTTTTGTGTGAGCTTACTCTGAGTCTGGTATTATGCTTTTGTTATCAATCAATAATACATTGTCTACAGCATAAATTATCAATTCAATTGGTTTAACAGCATGCTAAAATTTACTGTCTCATTTTTTCTTCTCTCTGTCAAACTAGCTCTCGGAATTGTCATCATCAAAAAAGGGGAGATGTTAGCTCTGTTTTGATGATTACAATTCCAAAACTTTTGGATTAAAATAGCCAAAGAACATTTGATAAGATAATATGATAAAAGCATTTCTCAGAAGGTTACTCGAGCAGTGTATCTAGCTTGCTTGAGCAACGTCGAATGCAAGGCAAAAGCAAGTGATTCACAGAAGCCTTACTCGAGCAGACTGTATAGTCTTGTTCGAGCAACATCGAATAAACAACTTACTCTGGTGCCCTACTCGAGCAATATCACAAAAGTTTCTCGAGCATCATCAAGTCAAAGCACTATGAAGAGTTTGGAGTTTTGCTCGAGCAGAAGTCTCAGCTTGCTCGAGCAACATTAACCAGAGCAAAGCAACGGCAAGGCAACGTACAATCATACTCGAGCAAGGAGCAAAAGGTTGCTCGAGCAAAGTTGAGCAACAGGCTATTTCATCGTTGAATGAAGCTTGCCCGAGAATGAGTCAATTCATGCTCGAGCAGACAGAAAAGAGTGCTCGAGCATTAGCAAGTCTGATGTGCTTTTAACTGATTCAAGTAAGGCTTGTCTGAGCATGATAAATTCATGCTCGAGCAGCATGCTCGAGCAAAGGAATTTGGTTGCTCGAGCATCAGCGATCAAGAGCACTCTCTGGGCAATTCAAAGGAGCTTGCTCGAACAAGTATGGATCATTGCTTGAGCAATATCATCACTGTTTTCAAATCACTATCCTCCTAGATTCATGAATCATTGAATGGACCTTTATTTCTTTAGATTATTACTTATTACGATTACCAAATGCTTTTAACCAATCTGTTCATGAGTTTCAGATTATTAAGACACGGATTACCAGCGGATTTGAATATAGCGATCTCGTCTGTCAGAAGCATTAAATGAAGTTACCTAAACCAGTGCTAAACACGTAAAGCGACTCTGATCGAAGTAAAACGTCTCTGATATTCTGTCTGCGCATTAAATGCTATTTCACAACGGCAAAACAAAAGGAATGAAAGAGAATGTCAACTCTACACATTCGACCTGAATGTCACAATGATAAAATCCTTGACGAAAACTTCATCAGTCTAACGGGCACATTCAAGTCTCTCAACAGCCATTTCACAAGCTTCACCAACGGTCATTAATTGCTTCCTCTATAAATAGTTGAGTATTCAAATCACCAACCACCAAAAATGCTGTGCAATTAATTAGAGTTGATACATTTCGCTGTTTCATCAATTTGTACTTCAGTGTTTAATACTTTATCTGCTCGTGAGGTGTTCATAAACATTTGCCATATTATCAATTGAATCTTAAGGTTGAGGAACCTTAAGAGAGGGTGTATCAATTACAACTACTAAGGGGGAGTGGAGTCTGAAAGTGAGAGGATCATCCTTCGTTTACAGAGTGTGTAATTGTTCTTGAAAGATAGTGGAATCTCAGGTGTTCTGGGGACTGGATGTAGGTCAATGATATTGGACCAAACCATTATAAATCGCCTTGTGTCTATTTCACTTCTCTGCTTCATTTCTTTGTTTCTGTTTTCTACTTGTTATCGTGTGGGTGTGTAAAAAGAATTTTGAGATCACCTATTCACCCCCCTCTAGGTGATATTTTATCTTCAGTGGTCCATTGCTGCTTCTAACTTCACCAATCTCAGCAATCCTTCTGAATTGATTTCCACCAAATGTCACCTTGCCACCATCCTTTGGCTTGATTGTAGCAAATTTGGATTGATCTCCCGTCATGTGTCTAGAACATTCACTATCAATATACCACTTGTTGGATTTTGATGCTCTTAGACAAACCTGCAACTCACAAGAGATCAAGTCTTAGGTACCCATCTTTTCTTGGGTCTTTTTGGGTTAGTTTGTGACTTAGGAATCTCATAGAATCCCTTAGGCACTCATCTATAATTTCCTACAAGCTTATACCTTCTTTCTTTTCAATTAAAACAAGAAGAAGTGATATGCCCCTTCTGATTACAATAATTATAGTGAGCAAAAGGGTTTGAAAAATGCATTGATTTTCGAAAATAATTCAAATATGTCTTTTATCCAATTTTCTTCTTTCTTTTCTTTTTATCAAAATCAGGTTTGTAACCAATTCCTGATTTGTCGTTTGTAAATCTTTGTTGTTTCAAAATCACTTTGAGCATTTCACTTGCTTGAGTGAATTTTTCAAGAGTTTTAGTAAGATATGCATTCTTTTTCTCTAAAACACAACATTTTTCACAAACCTTTTCTAAAATCTTTTCACAAACTGGAGGAGGGACATGTTGAACTTGTTCCTCAAGAGTTTTAATTTTTCTTTTAGAGGAAAGAAGCTCTTTTGCAAGTTTCCGAAGCCTTCTTTTTGAGCTTGTTGAATCTCTTCTTATCTTTCTCTTTATTCTTCAGTTGGGGACATTTAGTCTTCATGTGGCCTATCTTTTCACATTCGTAGCATATGATAGGCTTTTTGGGTTGATTGCTAGAGCTACCTTTGTGAAACTTTTGTAATCCTTGACCTTTCTTGTAAAACATCTTGAATCTCCCGACCATCAAACCAAGCTCTTCATCTTCATCATCATCTTTGTCCTTTTCTTCCTTGACATTCTTGAGGGCGATTCCCTTATGTTTGTTGCCAATTTCATCCAGGCCCTTTCTGAATGTAATCTTTCCTTCATATTCAGACAAGCTTCCAAATAAGGTTGCCACAAATTTCATTGTCTCTCCACCAGCCTCTTCGATTGTTGTGACTTTAGCTTTCCAATCCTTGTTGAGAATGTTCAGAATTTTCCTTACTTGGGCTTGTTGATTGTATTCCTTTCCTAAAGCAGAAAGTTGATTTATCAGATGAGTAAATGTGAGTTGAAATTCACCAATGGACTCTCCAGACTTCATACAAAGTAAATCGTATTCTTTTTTTTTTGATACAAAGAGATACCTCAATTATCCCCTATGAGAATAATTTCCATTATAATCATTACATAAGAAAGCCTTCAGCTCCGTAGATGGTTGATAAATCTCATGATGCCCCGATTACCCGCCTCAAGGCCCTTTTTCGCTAAGAAATCGCCGCAGAATTTCCCGATCGCGGAATGTATGTAAGCTTCGTGCTCCAATCCATTTGAAGCAACTTTTGAACTTCATTGATGATCGTGCGTCTCTATGTTGGCCACACTGTTCAAGATGAAGCAGATCGAGGCACGCTGTTGAATCCGTCTCCAGCCACACCTGCCGAACCCCCAAAGTCCATGCAATTTTCAGTCCGAAAAAGCACGCCCAAATCTCTGCCGTGAGCTCATCTCCATCCTCAAGGGGGTGTACAAATCCCTTGAGAAATCTCCTAGTTGAATCCCTAATAAGACCTCCACAAGCACTCTTGTTGGCACCCCTAGAATATGCTCCATCCACGTTAACCTTGACCCAACCCTCCTCCGGCGGGCGCCAGCTTTCTCGAGTAGGGGCCAAGGTAACACCTTGGACATTTAGTCCAACCATACGGTCATTGGTGGAAATCATGCACTCCATCATGGAACATACGCTTGCAAGAATGGTATCATTCAAAGTTGTTTTACCCTCGAAGATGAATAGGTTCCTCCTCCGCCAAATCCACTAACATAAAATAACAAATCGAGAGGCCCACTCATTACTTGCCTCTCGCTTGTCCTCTAACATTCCACCATAACCAATCCGACAAAGTCAAATCCAAGAATCTACGCCATCGCCCACTTGGCACCACTTTCCTCCATAATGATCTCGAGTATGGACAATCTCGAAATACATGTATAGTATCCTCAAATGCCGCACCACAGAGAGTGCAACCTGGGTCCGTTGCCAGATGTCGCTTCACTCTTTTTGCATTAGTAAGTAACCCCTGTCGTGCAACCAACCAGAGAAGCATCTTACAACGTACAGGAGCTCGGACTTTCCACAAATGTCCCCAATCCCTTCCTTGATCCCTTATGTCCCCGAAAGTACCCTATATGCAGATTTACGGAGAGAACTCACCACTTCTTTCCCATTTCCATTTCACTTTAGATGCCTCATTAGAAACTTCAATCCCCCAGACACTTTTTCCCAGTTCTTCTTAATGCCCGTCCAAACGTTTGAGCCAGACCGAGTGAATTCCATACGAGGGAGAAGATCGTCTCCACATTTATACTTATCTCTGATAACTTTAACCCAGAGATCCTCCCTATGAGTGACCAGTCGCCAACCCAGCTTCATAGAGAATGCCTGATTTTGGTATTTTGCATGTCTCAATCCCAGTCCACCCATCTTTTTCAGTTGACATACCTCACAAGAATGATCTGTTGTGCTTATCCAATGCTTCCCAGTCCGTGGGCCGAAGGTAGGACGTTTCCATGGTGTATGATGGAATGGCGGAAGACACCGAGGAAATGAGTGTGGCCTTGCCAGCTAGGGAGAAGGAGCTAGCTTTCCACCCATTAAATTTCTCTTTTACTTTGTCAATCACCCCTTGGAACGATTCCTTGCTAATCTTCTTATGATGAAGGGACACACCAAGGTATTTCCCAAGATCTGCAGTGAGAGAGAATCCAAGGGCCGTACTAAGCTCCGAGCTCCTGTTATGATTTATATTCTTAGAGAAGAAAACCCGAGTTTTAGCCGCATTTACCTTTAATCCTGAACAAGCACAAAAGTGTGCCAAACACTCTCGAACCATCTCTGCTTGTTGGAGGGAAGCTTCAGTAAACAAGATGATATCATTTGCAAAGAATAAGTGTGATATCGGTGGCCCATTCTTTGTAAGACGGATTGGCTTCCAGTTCATAGTCTTCATCCGTTCTCGTATCATGTGTGCCAACTTCTCAATACAAATCACAAACAGGTATGGCGAAAGTGGATCCCCCTGCCTGACTCCTCTGGAAGCTTTAAACGACTCAACCTTGTTTCCATTCCATAGTATGCTTGGATATTTCTTTGTGCTAATACATTTCTCAACCACATGAATAATGTTGACAGGAAGATGCAACTCATACAGACACTGAAGGAGGAACTTCCAGTTTACCCTGTCATATGCCTTCTCTAAATCAATTTTAAGGGCCATAAATCCCTTCTTTCCCCTCATAGTCCGTATAGAATGAATCACCTCTTGGGCTACAATAATATTATCTGAACTATGGCGGCCAGGCACGAAGCTACACTAGTTAGGTGAAATAACATGAGACAAAACCTTTCATACGGTTTGCCACTATCTTTGTGACTACCTTATATATGATATTGCATAAACTAATTGGCCGAAGATCCCTGCACGTCTCTGGATTATCATTCTTCGGGATGAGTACTAAAAGAGTGCCATTGACATCTGCAATTTTCTGAGGAAAGGTAAACACCTGCTTCACAAATTGGACCACGGAATCCCAAACCGTGTCCCATTGATGTTGAAAGAACAAAGCATTAAATCCATCCGGTCCTAGTGATTTAAGTCCGCCCATACTAAACAAAGCTTCCCTAATCTCTTCTTCTCTAACTTCCCTTCGACAGGCGCGGTAATGGAACTCTGATAGTTTCGGATATGTGGTACTACAAGCGAGACTTGCACGCTCCTCACATTCCTCTGTAAATAACTGGGAAAAATACTCTGCCACATGTTGTTTGATTTTCTCCGTATCAAAGCACCATTCCCCTTCCGTAATACATAATGCATCAATTCTATTCTGCTTTCTTCTGCCATTGGCACATGCATGAAACATTCGAGAGTTCCGATCACCATCAATTGACCAGTTAATCTTTGCTTTTTGAGCCCATAGTAACGCTTCCTGAGTTAAGGTCTCGTCCAGCTCTAACCACAATTGTTTCTGGAGATCTTCATAAAACGGAGACCCACCACTACGAGAGATCGCATGGTTGAGTCCATCCATCCTACGAAGAATTTGACTTTTCCTTTTCTGTATACTTCCAAAAACATCTCTATTCCATTTCGGCAAGCATAAGTACAAACCTCAATATTTTTCACCCATTCATTTGACGAGTCCCACTCCTTCTTTACCAGCGGACTAAATTGATCATGCAAAATCCATGAGGCAATAAAGCGAAACGGACGCTGACATTTTTCATGAATCAGCGGTCTCTCTACCTTTAGCAGTAAAGGTCTATGATCAGATTTAAATTGTGGTAAATAAAGTACCTGAGCATCGGTAACTTTATCACACCAATCTGCATTAGCAAAAATTCGATCCAACCGAGCTGCCGTGTTTCCTCGCTTCTAGGTAAAATTCGGTCCATCAAATCCTAGATCTACCAAGTCCATATCCTCTACCCATCTACAGAATTCCCTGTCTGAGGCAAGCCTATTCACAGCACTGGATTGCCGTTCCTTCGCAAAAATAGTAGCATTAAAGTCCCCCCCGATACACCATGGTTCCTGAATAGTTTATTTGATCCGAAACAGCTCGGTCCACAAGAAACGACGGTACACCTGATTTGGGCTGGCATAGACTACTTGTTAAATACCAACTTTGCCTTAAAGTGTTCACAATTCTAAGATGCATATATTGTTTATGTTTCTCTACTATCTCAATCATAAGCGAAGCTCCTCCCGAGGCACCATATTCCTCCACTATATCCTTCTCAACAGCCGTAAAAGCATAATTATTGAAACCCAATTTTTGGATTCGCCTCTCAGTTTTTAGCTCGTTTGAACGAGTTTCGACAATAGCCAAGAAATCTAGTTTGTAATGAGTTTTAAGATCACGTACCAGGCTTGGAAATGCCTTCGAGCCTGTACCCATTGAATTCCATATCATAAAATTCATTTAAAGCGTGTTGCGATACGAGGCTCTAATCCTTTGCCCAAACAATCATCCACAAGTATTATTTCCCAAGATTGACTCCTCCGGCCCCACATTTATTCCCTCCATTTCCTCGTGTCCAGTACCTTGTATTTTTTCCATAAATTTATGCTCTAAATTCAACTCCACCGGACCTACCTTCTCTTGTACCTTTTCCACAACATTATGCTCCAAATTCAACTCCATTGGTCCCACGTTCATTTCTTTCATTTCCTCCTGTCCAGAGTCCTTCATTTCTTCTTCAAAACACCGTGGGTCCTGCGCACATGAGATGATGTCACCGCTGCGTATTTGGTCCTTCCAAGATGCTTGTTGGCTTCGTGAGAACTTAATTCTGGAAACAATTAAATGTATTCTTCATTTTTAGTACTTCAAGATTGGCTTTTGGTTTTGACCTTGGTTTATTTTCTTTACCAAACACCTTGGGCCCATCTTCTTTTTTCCTCTTTGATCCTACTACAATCTACTCAGATTTGTTTTTCCCCATATCTTTGACCACTAGATTAGATACCCCCAAAATTGCTCCCCCTGATTTCTCGCTATCCTGCTTTAAACCAACTGCTTCCTTCAATCTTGCCTTATTTCCCGCAATCTTCTTATCACCCTGCAAATTTTCCACGCCCCCTTGCATTGCTCTCCCATTCTTCACAGCTCCCCCAGTCTCCACCTTCTCCTTGGACCCCACATTCCCCAAAGTTGACCGACGCATATCCCGATGAAAAACCATTTGCGGCCCAAGATGATTGTTACCACTGGAATGAACAGCTGAGGCGCTCGGTATCCGCTCCATCCTCTCTGGAATGCCATTACCGGCCCCCATCTCCTCTACCTGCTCCTTCATATTTTGATCTTTATCGTGACCAGCTTCCTTTCCTGCTCCAATCCCAGCCTCATTTCCTACCAAATTATCAGTGTTGTCATTACGGTGGACATACTTATCCTGAGCATGGCTATACCGTCCACAACTAAAACAAACCAGATGGAGCCCTTCATAAACCAGTTGTTTATCCTCACCGAACACAGTAAAAGCCGGTAGTAGAGGTTTGAGAAGATCCACCTCCACACAAATACGAGCAAACTCACCCTTATCATATATCGACGTAGAACGATCAATTTTAATTATCTTTCCTATAATATTTTCGATTATTTCTAGTGCTTCCACCGTACAAAACTCCAATGGCAAGTCCGGAATTCGAATCCAAACTGCAACCTTCCTTTGACAATCAGCTTTGCTCGGGTTAAAATTTGGCCTCCACCGTTGCACTAGGAGATAATAGTCATCAATCATCCAAGGCCCTTCATAATATGCATAATCCCGATCCTCCTTACTAGAAAAGGAGACAATGTAATAATCATTACTCACAGGCACAACCTTCAGAGGCTGTATGTCTTCATCATTCTTAGCCTCTGTATCTCTACCTTCCCCCGGCTCTGTCCCTGCACGTTTTTTTGCGAAGAACTCCTTCCACCCACTAACAATATCATCAGCTTCCTCATGACTCACCAGAAATCCAAGGCCTCCTGGAGATAAGAGCTTCTCTCTATATGAAATAGACACTGGTCTCCTATCTCCCCCCTTGCTCGCCTGATTCTTCCCACCATTGCGTGTCGTCCCTCCTCCTCCTCCAATACCAAAGACAAAATATTCCCCCCTCTCAGAATGTTTTCCTTTTTCCCGGCCCCATCCTCCACCGTCCCCGTCCCCGTCGCCTCGCCCCTTCCCGTCTCCGTCCGACTGCTCGGTTCTCGCTCCCTCGTGATCCATCAAGAGTTACCTTAACTGATGTAATCACATTAAGCTACTACTACTAAAGTAAATCGTATTCTGTCAATAAGGTGATAACACGATTTTCTTTAATTCTAGTGGTCCCTTCATGAGCCATTTCAAGTGTATTCCACATTTCTCTTGCAGGTGACAATGTGCAAATCTGAAGGTACTCTTTATGACTTAAGGCACTTTAGAGCATTAATATGGTCTTGCCGTTGAGAGTGATGAGTCTTCTATTGAAAATTATGCCCTAGGGCAAGTCATTGTACTTTAGATATTTATGTTTATTAAAGTATTCTCTTTTAGTTATCATTTAATTTGCATGTTTATATTCATAACTGTATCTCTGGATATATCTTGTGGATTATCCTAAATGTCCCTGGTCGGTCATCTACCCGGGAACGAAGATGAGTTAAGACCAGTGTGACTTTGATAAGGTATGGAGATACAAATTAAAGTCATGGGCACTTGTAAGAGTACAAGATGCTGGACTGACCTACTATGAGAAAGCTGCATGGATCAAGTCATAAGCTTATCTCATGTATAACCGCGTCACGACGTCCTATGACCTGAGATCATCATGGATTCCTACATGATGAGTCACTGGTTTTTGACCTAGACAAAAGTCACCTTTGACCGGGTGATGATAAAAGCTTGGATCAGAATCAATGGTTTTCATGCAGAGGAATGTGAATGGTCAAGATGGAATTTGTCCCTCACATTTGTAGAGAGATAATACTGGGCCCCTCGATGAGTGAGTCTAAGAAACATATGGTCGTACTGTGATGGAAAGGAGTTTCCACTTCAATTATTAGACTACTCGAGAATCGAGAAAGTAATGGTCAAGAAAAGGAAGTTGACATTATCCATGCCTCATCCTTGACCAAATTATCGCGTGACTAAAGGGACGTGACATGGTTGTACGATAGGTTGTATCATGTCATCGATCCCCATGTGAATTGGGTAGTCGCAATGTCTTGCTAGAGGCCGCTTGTGACTTGTAGGCGTCTGATGTATTTGCCCACTTGCCAATCTCATATGGGCACAAGGTCACACACAAGAATAGCCCAACACGAGCAAAAGTGTCAGATTCATTGAATCTTAGATACGTCTAAGATTTAATGAATCGAATTTAATCTAGGATAAATATATATATATTAAATTTGAAATTAATATATATTAATATTATTATATAATATTTGTTTTTTATTTAATTTATTTGATAAATTAAATATCTAAAACAAATAGAGATATTGTATCTCATTTAATTTTGGGAAAATCCTTTAGAGGGCCCTTTTTCGTGTAAAAATCCCAAAAAAGGCCCTCAAACTCTGACAATACCTGAAAATGCCTTAGGGCCTTTTCAGGTATTTTCGAAATCTTGGGGGAGTTGTTAATTTGGCTGATATCCATTAACAACAATTTTTTAACAACTAAATCAGCTCCTATTAACAACTATATCAGTACCCCGTTAACAACTATATCAGCCCCATTAACAACTCCCCCAAGACTTCGAAAATACCTGAAAAGGCCTTAGGCCTTTTCAGGTATTGTTAGAGTTTGAGGGCCTTTTTTGGGATTTTTACACCAAAAAGGGCCCTCAAAAGGATTTTCCCTTTAATTTTCGAATAAAGATATCATTTATCTCTTTAATTTAAATTGAGATATAGTATCTCGATTTAATTAAATAGATAGATATCATTTCTCGGATTTAATTTATAGATAAATTAAAACATAAGGCTTTTAATTTGAATTAAATAAATATATTAGATTAGATCTATTAGATAGATTTAATTAATATAATTTTTAATCCAAATTCAAAATTCGAATTTCAGATCAGCCTTTTAATACGGATTAAATAAATACGTTACATTAGATCTAACAGATAGATTTAATTAATATATTTTTAATTCATATTTGAAATTTGAAATTCAAAATTAAGGAAGATTAATTTTGAATATAATACGCTGATCAGGTTTAGAATAACCTACGGGACTTTTTGTCGAGCGTATCAAAGCCGCGAGAAAAAAAAAACCCTAGAGCGAAATAGAGAGAGACGCACAGTTCGAGGCGCTAGCACGCTGCCGCGTTCGTGTTCGATGTTTATTCGTGTAGATACCAGTAGAGAAGACAATTTGTGGAGTCAACTTCTACTGATCGAGAGGGTAGCCCACCAGTTCAAAGAGAACGAGACGCGGACAAGTTCACTATAGGTAATATTTGGTTCTCTAACCTTGATTTCGACGATGGTTGAGCGATCCTCCGGATGGAATTCGTAGAATATTTTAATCCGCTGCGTGTACGGATTCCAGCATCTTCTATCATTCTCATTGTATTCTTCTTCAAGCTTGGCAACTCGAACTCCTTCTTCTATTCTAGTTGGAAGGTAGTCTCTTCTCTCGAACACGTTCCATAGCCCATACTGAGTAGCCAAAACAAAGACTTTGAATTTGGCTTTCCACAAGGAATAATGTTCTCCATCAAAACCAGGAGGTTTGTTGATCGAAACTCTATCAAGTAGAATTCCATTCATAATGATTCTTCTTGGGATGTTAATCCTTTTAGAGAAGTTCTAGATCGATCTAAACTCTTGACCTACGTCTGGTCCCCAGATTCTCTGTGTATTTCATAATCTCTTTCAATTGATTACACACTCTATACTCAAAATAATCCTCTCTATGGGATTCACTTCCCCTTACAAGTTGTAATCAATACACCCACTCTCAAGGTTCTACTACCTTGAGTTTCTTTACAGAAATGATTAATATAATTGAACTCTCTCAAGGAGTAGATTGATAATCAATGAAGATTAAAATATCAGAAGAAATTACATAGTAATGAATGAAATAGTAAATGTGTATAGTTCGTTTGAGCATTTGTGTTTCTAGTAGTTGAATCGTATTGAATGCTTCTACTTATATTTGGTGAGGGAAATTAATGACCATTGAGAAGCTTTCAATGAGCTGTTGTGAGTATTAAATGTAGCCGTTAGACATGAAGGTAGTCCGTTACTCACATGCTTTTATTCTGCAAATGAGCGTCGTCATTTAGTTGCTTTGACATTCTTTCTGTTCTTCCCGTTAGATGTTGAAACTTCTAATTAAGGAAAAAAGATAGGAATGCCTTTGGAATTCCTCATAAAGTGATTGCCAAATATGTGCTTAGATTTTTGGAATCGCATTTAATGCAACTGACGTAATCAATACTTTTGATTAATCTGTAGTTAATCCCTCATGTAATCATATGAAACCATTAATAAATTGATTAAACATAGTTAGGAACAATAATGAGTGATGATAAAAAGTAATCAAATCACAAACAAAGATTTAAGATTTACGGGTACAGTGATTTGCAAAACAAAGATAGATTAACTCGAGTTGATTTCAAACTCACTCGATTTGCTGGCTCGAGTTGACCATTTTACACTCAAGTCACAGTTACATCTTCTTTGAGAAAGTATTTGAAGCTAGATGTGAAGATGTTTCTATATGAACTTAGCTCGAGTCTAAATTGTTCACTTTAAGTTGATGACTTAAGTCAAAGAAGACTCACTCGAGTCAATATTTTTTTCACAAAAGTTGTCGAGTTAAGTTTGGAAAAGCATTTTGAACACAGGTCGCACTCCAGTCATTAAGTGGTGGCTCAAGTTGACCAAATACATTTTGAAAATAAGTTTCAAAGTTGCACTCGAGTCAACTAATACTCACTCAAGTCAGTATATTGGTACTTTCAAAATTTAAGTTTAAGTTCACTTGAGTCACATGAAAGATCACTCGAGTTCATGTTTTTCATAAAATATTTCACAAAGTCATTTAATTCGAGTCTTATACAATTAACTCGAGTCAGTCAAAGTTAAAGCATATTTTAACTGAGGTTTTTAAAAGCACTTGACTCGAGTCTAATGACCCTTAACTCGAATCAATTTGACAGTAAGTTACTGATTCAAGTTTGATCAAGTTAAAACATGTTTTACTTGAATCATTAACTACATTTTGTTTACAATTGTTTGTTATCATCAAAACACATAGAGAACTAACATTGATGATAACAAACCTTAGATATTTTTTCTGAAAAGAAATATTACTCGAGTGAGAATGTGTCCTTATGTCACAAAAAAGTAATTGGCTAGTGATAAAGTTATTTAATGAAAACTGTTGTTGTACTCAAGTGAAAGATGTATCATTCCAGTGATAATCTAAAAGTTAAATATCACTATCAAGGTACTGGCTAGTGAGTGAAGGAATATGGACAAATCTGCTCAGTCACTCAAGTTCAAATCATGTCACTCGAGTGATTTTTTGAAAATGGTGTGTCACTTGCAAGGTACCCGATGGTGATTTTTGAAAATCTTTCATGAACTCGAGTCAAATAGTTATTGCTCAAGTGATGATCAAAATCTTAAAAGTTGCCTAATGGTAATTTGCCACTTTTTAATAAGGACATGATCGTTCACTCGAGTTACAAGAGAGGAACTCCAGAGAAGCCCAAAACCCTACAAGGTCCCTAAAGGTAATTCACCACTTTTGAGGTAAGAAATATTGTTCACTCGAGTTACAAAGAGGCACTTGAGTGATTCCCAAATCTTCACAAGGTGTGTTAAGTCACTCGAGTTACTAAGTTGCCACTTGAGTGACACTTTAATATTTGTTGGTTACCTTATGGTAACTAGAAGGTGATAACATGACAAAGTTTAAAATTAACATCACCTAAGTGCAAATTGTGCACTCGAGTGACACATGTAAAAATTATGTTATCAGTCTTCAGTTACTCGCTAATGATCAACCAATGTTTTGAAAAACTAAGAGAGGCACTCGAGTGATTTATAGTGACTTGAGTGACACAATATGGTTACCAATAAGTAACTTGCTAAAACACATTCACATATCTTCTAGTTACCACTTGGTACCTCTGCGATAGAACTTCAGTAGAGTGATAGGTTGTCACTCCAGTGACATTGAAAACAAAAATTTTAAAACACCATCTCGAAAAATTCGATTCTTGTTCCACTATGTTAGAATCTAACTACAATGTTTTTTAATTGTTCTTAAACATCACTAGCTCAACACTCTAGTGTTTCATCCAGTGCTTTGTAATGTTTTCAAACTACCAAAAGAGAATCACTCAAGTGATATTTTCCCAAAAAATAGAGCATCGCTTCATATTTCACAAAATCAGTGGAATAATTGTGTAACTTTTTTTTCTTGCTTCCTATAACTCTAACTCTTCATTGTATTAAGTGTTTTCTAGATGATCAAACAATAATTAACACACAAATTGGAAGCTATTTTGCAGTGGTTATATGCACTCGCTACTACATATACATTAACCGCTATTGTAACCGTAGTGGTTTCAAACTACCGCTACTATATGAGGCTAAGATGATGTTGTCTGTGAAGCATTTGTAACGGTTAAGTAACCACTACAATATGAAATTAACCAAAAGTGTAGCGGTTACATAACCGTTACTAAATACATCACCAAAATCTTGAAAAATGGAGGCAACAATTTGTAGTGGTTCAAAGATCGCTACAAAATTGGATGAAATTTCTAAAAAGGTGTCAAAGTTTCAAATTATGCTACAAAATATTCCCGCCAGTTTTTTGGAAAAAAATTGCCACCTTTTTAAAAATTTTATCCATTTTTGTAGCGGTTGTAAGACCGCTACAAAAAGGATGGATAAATTTTTATGTGAGAATTTGTAGCGGTTATGGAACCGCAACAAAGGAATATTTTTTTAAAAAAAAAAATACAAGAGTTGTTTTAAATTATTTTATTAATTAACTAATAATTGTAATATAAATGATTATATTTTTAGTAAAAGTAATTGATATTAAAATATGATATTTGATTATATATGGTTGTTATATAGGTTTTAAAAAAGAAGATGAATAGGTATAATAAGAACTAATTATGATTTCGTTTAAAAAATATTTAATTATGAAAATAATGTATGTGAGAGTGGAAGGAATGTTGAAAAATGTTCCTAAAATTGTGAATTAAAGAAATATTTGTAGTGGGAAGATCATCATATTTGATCCACTTGAATAGAAATTCCCTCTTCAAACACTTAACCTCTTCAGAAAATGTAGACAGAAGAGAGAAACTGAGAGAAAACCTGTGTAGAAATAGAAGTTGAACCATATAAAATGAGGTGTGGTAGGGGTATTTATATTGATATTTGTGTAACACTTGTAGCAGTTTTATTTAGTAGTAGTTGAGGCAACTGTTTTTGTAGTGGTTTGTACATTTGTAGTGGTTGGGTTTGTTAGTTCTCTATGTGTTTTGATGATAACTGACAATTGTAAACACAAGTTGAAGTTTGTCTTTGGTAAGTTGAAAAACTTACTGTCAAAGGCAGACTCGAGTTTTGGGTTCAAAACTCGAGTTTTGACTTGACAGAGAATAGCTCAATTTTAATTAACTAAGCAAAACTCCAGTTTCCATTTGGAAACTCGAGTTTTGAACTTACAGAGAGCTAACCAAGTTTTCACTCTAGACAAAACTCCAGTTTTCATAGAAAACTCCAATTTGCATAATACGAGAGACTCTTCAACATTTTCTAAAATAGACAAAACTCCGGTTTCCAAATGAAAACTCGAGTTTTGGTCATACAGAGAGTCTTCAACATTTTGGGGTTATGCAAACTCCAGTTTTGATATGGAAACTCCAGTTTTCAATTTGCTATGAGTTTTCTAAGCTTTTTCTAAATTGTGAGAAAACTCAAGTTTTACTTTGGAAACTCGAGTTTGCGCTTAACAGAAAGTTTTCACGTTTTACTCAGTTTTTGAAAACTCCAATTTTCATTGAAAACTCCAGTTTTGACTTTGGGATAAAATTCTGAGTTTTCATACTTAAAATGGAAACTCAAGTTTAGTCTGGGAAACTCGAGTTTCGGGCAACCAGAAAGCTTTGCGCTTTTCATCCATTTTGAAAACTCCAGTTTTCACTTGGGAAAGATTTTCAAAGGTTTCCAATTTTAAAAGGAAACTCGAGTTTTAGGCTTACAGAGAGATTTGCTCATTTTTTCATTTTGGAAACTCCAGTTTTGAGTTTTTGGACATAAACATGGTTTCTATATAAAAGTCCAAAACTCGAGTTCTGATAAACAAAACTCGAGTTTGCATCGCTGGTTTTGAAAATCAATTTGCTCGAATTTCTGAAATCTTCTCGTTTAATCTTAATACTTCTCCTCTACATTCATTACTATTCTTAACTATGTTTAATCAGTTTGTTAGTGAGTCACAAATGGTTTAGAGGATATTAAATGAAGGAAAGGTAACTAATAAAAGGAATCCTTCTAACCTACCACTCGAAAGGGCGAGGCCGGTAGTGTTAGTTCTCTATGTGTTTTGATGATAACTGACAATTATAAACAAAAGTTGAAGTTTGTCTTTGGTAAGTTGAAAAGCATATTGTCAAAGAAAAACTCGAGTTTTGGAAGCAAAACTCGAGTTTGGACTTGACAGAGAGTAGCTCAAATGTATAAAGTTATGAAAACTCCAGTTTTCTTAGGCAAACTCGAGTTTGCAAGTCACAGAGAGAACTCAAGCTTTTCACATCAAGCCAAACTCGAGTTTTGATTTACAAACTCGAGTTTGTGCCATACGTAGACACTTCAAGTTTCCTCAAGAATGCAAAGCTCCAGTTTTGATTTACAAACTCCAGTTTTCAATTACCAGAAAGTTTGTAAAAGTTTTCTCTTATGAGGAAACTCAAGTTTGGGTTTTGGAAACTCGAGTTTTGGTCATACAGAGAGCTCCCAAAGTTTTGAACTTGAGAAAACTCCAGTTTTCATTTCAAAACTCCAGTTTTCACCAAACAGAGAGTTTGTCAAGTTTTGTGAACTTGGCCAAACTCGAGTTTGGGCTTGGCAGAGAGTCTAAATATTTTTCATCATTTGGAAACTCCAGTTTACATTTGGAAACTCAAGTTTGCACTAGCCAAGCATTTTCTAAGTTTTCTAAAGTTATGAGAAAACTCGAGTTTACATTTGGAAACTCGAGTTTTGCCTTAACAGAAAGTTAACATGTTTTATCACTTTGTGAAAACTCAAGTTTGCATTTGAAAACTCTAGTTTTCACTTGGCAAAGATTTTCAAAGGTTTCCAATTTTAAGAGGAAACTCGAGTTTAGTTTTGGAAACTCGAGTTTGTGTCTTACAGAGAGCTTTGCTCATTTTACCATTTTGGAAACTCGAGTTTAGTTTTGGAAACTTGAGTTTGTGTCTTACTGAGAGAGCTTTGCTCATTTTACCATTTTGGAAACTCAAGTTTGCAATTGGAAACTCCAGTTTTGAGCTTTTGGACTTAAACATGTTTTCACTATAAAAGTCCAAAACTCGAGTTTGGATAAACAAAACTCGAGTTTGGACAAAAGGAATTAACTGAAGAGTAGAGAGAGAAGACACCAAAGTGCCTCCAATAGCTAGATTAATGCACCAACGGTTATAATGGAGATTACAACGGTCATTTAATGCTCTCTTTGTATAAATAGAGTTGCATTCATTTCTTCTCAACAACACATCTGCTGAAAACGAATTGCATTCAAGTTTACCAACTACTTTTTTATTTTTCACTTGTAAAGTATCTTTTGATACATTGATCTTCAGTGTTTATATTTATCCACTCTTAGAGAGAGTTCATTTATTGTGAATCATTTCATTGTAAGAATCTCAAGTTAGGGGACTTGGAGATTGGGATATTGATTGCAACTTGTAAGGGGGAGTAAGTTCTAGTGAGAGAATTACTGTTGAGTTATAGATGATGTAATCAATTGAGATAGTGAAAATCCCAGAGAGTCTGGGGACTGGACGTAGGTCAAGAGATTGGACCGAACTAGTATAAATCCTTGTGTCTTTCTCTTCTGCCCTATACTCTAATTAAGCTCTGTTTTAGCGTGAAAAAACAGAGCACTCTGAAAAGAATTTCAAAATCCTCAATTCACCCCCTCTTGGTGATTAAGCTCCACTTTCATTTGGTATCAAAGCAAGGTCTTCTCTGAAAAGATTAACATCTTGAGAAGGATCATTATGGAAGGTATTCTACCTGATGGAGCTTCGATCAACAGACCACCGGATTGGTGGAGAGCATTATTCATTCTGGAAAGCCAAATTCAGATCTTTGTCATGGCTTCTGAATATGGCCTATGGAGAGTGTTCCAGATTGGAGACTACAACCCAACTGTTCTTGAAAATAGCCTCAGAGTTCTAAAGCCTGAAGAAGCTTATGATGATAATGATATGAGAAATATCACACTCAACAGTAAAGCTATTCTCATGTTGTAAAGTGCCTTAAGTCAACAAGAGTACTTTTGTGTTTGCACATTGCCAACTGCCAAAGCCATGTGTGATGCTCTGGAGATAGCTGACAGAGATTTGCCGTGATCTCCCAAAATACCAGATTAGAAAAAGATTTGCAGTATAATGTAACTTGGGTCGTTTCTCTCAAGGAATTTGCAGTGGGTTTAAATCAGCAACAGTGAAACAGAACAATAACAAATTGGGGGTTTTTGATTTAAACAGATTCAAAATGAAATTAAACTAAATATAACGAAATATGCAGAAGCAGAAACAGATAAAAATGGTTAAAAACGATTAAAAACAGTTAACCCAAAATTGGGATTCCATAACCTTCATCGGACAAACAGATAATAACCAAACTCGTGATTGATTCTGGACGAACCGAGATCTCTGCGTTCGTCCAGATATTCCCTCGGCTAGACGATCGTCTAGCATTTGATCGAACACGTGGCGAGCTCGCTTTACGATCGAACAACGCTCTCTTAGAACCCGGTCCGACCTATGTCCTTGGGATATCAATCTAGGTATTAAATCTAATACCTAATCCGCAATTATAATCGGATCCGATTAAAATAAACGAGACGATTCCAGATTACCGAATGAAGCGCATGTCCTCTGGATTTTTGGAACCCTCAATCCATGGGTTAACCACATAAACTTCGCCAAGCATGGCTAAGCAAAACGCAGAAGAAAAGATGAAAAACTCGAAGAACACGAAGAACATGAAGAACACTTGAGAGAATTTGAAAACTCCTATTTTGATCCACCAAAGTCTAAAAACGTGAATAATAATATGTTTGAGGCTGCTGCCCACTTAACCTAAAAATGGAAAAACGAAAATGGGGCTCCAATCCAATTCAGGCCCAAAACAGAAAAAAAGGGTTTTAATTACAAATTCAAGCCCAATTAAAATTCCGACTTCGGCTCCAAAATCGACCGCCGTCTTGTCCGAATTTGCCCTTCATGTCTTCATAAGAATTGTAGCTCTCTGAATCATCTGAAATATGAAACAAAAATGAGGCAAATCCGATGTCTGGTTCAAGAGTTATGGTAGGAATAGTGAAGCAATATAAAACTGGAATTTTATTATTAAAAATGGCTAAAATATAATCAAAGGCCCAAAGCCCAAATAAGTATAAAAGCCATTATTTATTAACTAAAGAGTCCTATATTATTAATCAAGAGATAAAAAGAAGTGTATGAAATATTCAATTATCAAATTCCCCCACACTTATCTTTTTGCACTCGAGCAAAATTCAAAGAAAAAGACCTAAAGAAGAAACTCTTCTTTTCTAACAATTGCTAACAATACAAAAATTGAACAAGGGACACAAAGCTCCAAAAGACCAATCAATCAAGACCAAGATCCCTTCATCTCAAATTACAATTCATGGTAATCTCAATCAATGATGCTAATCACAAAAGATGGTCTCTCAAATGATGCGCTCAATCAATCAATCTCTCAAGTGTTTAAGGTAAATAAGTGTATCGCTCAAATTCTACTCAAGAAAATTATTCTACCATAAGCTTGCTCAATTTCTACGTGTCCACTACTCATAACACATGCATGCACAAATCAAGAGAGCTTATTATTAAAGGTTGTAATGGGGTTAGGGTGACGGTAGGTAATATAGTATGGAATGAGAGGCTAAGCACCAAAGAAATTAAAAAGAGCATTGATTAACACAATCATTCTCTATGTATGAACACTTTTATTTTACTCATATATCTTTTTATGCCTTTCTTTCTTTCTTTCTTTTTTCCTTCCTTTCTTTTCTTTTCTGCTTTTCTTTCTTTTGTTTTTGTTTTTGTTTTTGTTTTGTTTTTGTTTTTTTTAAGAACTATATACATAATCACAATGACAAAATCAAATATCTCCCCCCATACTTAAACTGTTCCACTCCTAAGCAACCCCCACACTTAAACACAAAACCAAGGTGAAACCAATGCTCAATAAATTTCCAAGGTGCGGAATAAAATGGTTTTACGCTTAGGCTTGTAATGTGGCTTAGAAAAGAATGAGTTGAAAAGGCACAAATGGGCTAGCAAAGGGAACATAATGCAAGGGAAAGCTATTTGGCCAAAGTGGGGAAAATAAAAGGAAAAAAAAAAAAGCTTCCATCATATTTATGCATGTAGGTGAAAAATGTAGTTTCAAAAAGAAAAGCAGCAAGTTATAGAGAACACAAATCAGGAGCAGATGCACACATGAAAGAAAGAATGGTAAAAGATTAATTCCATTCAAGCAGGCCCAAAACCTCACTAGGTCAATACCAACTTAGGCAATCAACAACATCAAATCAACTACCAAGACATGCAATCGAAGAGTCAGGAATTGCAGATCAAACAGAAGGATCCATTAAAACCAAAATGTCCAAGTTCATAATATGTAGCAATCATAGAAAGAGAGAGACTGTATTTATTTGCAAAAAGCAAAGTAGAAAAAGGAAAACAAATAAAATAGATAGAGGGAGAAGAAAGAAGAATACTCCCCAAGGGTTTAAGGAGGATAAATGGCATCAATGAGGAGAATCTCTGCTTCCTCAGGCTCTTGCTGGGATCCCTCATGAAATTGCTTGAGGCGATACCCATTGACCTTAAAGGTTCTCCCTGTGGGTGGATCACATAGCTCAACAGCACCAAATGGAAAAATGTTAGTGATCTCAAAAGGGCCATCCCATTTAGATCGAAGCTTACCAGGCATAAACTTCAGACGGGAGTTAAATAGAAGAACTTTCTGGCCCACAGAAAATTCTTTCCTCAGAATATGCTTATCATGGAATGCCTTAGGCTTTTCCTTGTACAACCGCGAACTCTCATATGCATCCAATCTAAGCTCATCCAACTCTTACAACTGCAGCTTCCGTTCCATACCAGACTTGGCCAAATCCATGTTACACTGCTTAATGGCCCAATAGGCTTGATGCTCCAACTCAACCGGAAGATGACATGCCTTACCAAAGACAAGCCGATAAGGGGACATCCCAATCGGAGTCTTGTAGGCGGTAAGATATACCCACAAAGCATCCTCCAATCGCTTACTCCAATCTTTCCGGGTAGAGTTAACAGTCTTCTGAAGGATTTGCTTAATCTCTCTATTTGAGACTTCAGCTTGACCATTGGTCTGAGGATGGTATGCTGTGGAAACCTTGTGAAGCACTCCATACTTTCGTAACAAGGCACCCATGCTTCGGTTGCAAAAATGGGATCCTTGGTCACTGATAATAGCTCTAGGAATGCCAAACTAGCAGAAAATGTTAGACCTAACAAAATCCACCACCACAGAAGAATCATTAGTTCGAGTGGCTTTCACCTCAACCCATTTCGAGACATAATCAACAGCCAGCAGTATGTAAGTATAACCATATGAAGCAGGAAATGGACCCATAAAATCAATACCCCAAATATCAAAGATCTCACAAAACAATATAGGGTTATGGGGCATCTCATACCTACGCGAAATACTCCCTGCTCTCTGACAGTTATCACATGACTTACAAAACAGATGGGAATCATGAAACAAGGAAGGCCAAAACAATCCACTATCTAACACTTTCCTAGCAGTTCTTTGGGGTCCAAAGTGACCACCATGAGCGAAGCATGAGCAAAATGCAATATAGAGTGAAACTCATGATCAGGCACACATCTCCTAACTACTTGGTCACTACAAAATTTCCACAGATAAGGGTCATCACAAACATAATATTTAGACTCACTCTTTAATTTAAAGGTTTGGGCCCTAGTAGAATCTTCAGGAAAAACACCAGCTACCAAGTAGTTAACCAGATCAGCATACCATGGAAGCTTAGCTTGCGGTGTAGAAAAGCGCTCATCGGGAAAATCATCCCGAATAGAAGAGGGGTGAGAGAAAGAATGGGTGATACGACTCAAGTGGTCGGCTACCCAATTTTGTGCTCCGCACGTCTCGAATCTCAACATCAAACTCTTGGAGCAATAGCATCCACCGGATGAGTCGTGGCTTAGCATCTGCCTTTTTCAAAAGGAACTTTAAAGCAGCATGGTCAGAGAAAACAATTACTCTACTAGCGAGCAGATATGACATAAACTTATCAAAAGCAAATACAATAGCCTCCAACTCCTTTTCGGTAGTGGTGTAATTAGATTGGGCAGGATCCAAAGTCTTAAAGGCATATGCAATCACATGAGATGCTCTATCGACCCGTTGTGCCAAGATAGCACCCACCGCATAGTTGGAAGCATCACACATCAACTCAAAGGGGATGCACCAATCAGGGGGCTGGATCACTGGGGTTGTAGTCAGGCAACGCTTCAAATGGTCGAAGGCCGCCTTGCAAGCATCATCAAATATAAAGTTAGTGTCCTTATAAAGAAGGTTGGACAAGGGTCTAGCAGTCTTGCTAAAATCCTGAATGAATCGCTGATAGAAACCTGCATGACCAAGAAAAGAGCGAACTTCCCGCACAGATGCGGGGTAAGGCAAAGCAGTAATCACATCTATCTTAGCAGGGTCTACCTCAATCCCTTTCCTAGACACTATGTGTCCCAAGACTATACCTGACTCAACTATAAAGTTACACTTTTCATAATTCAGCACAAGATTAGACTCAATGTACCTATGCAAAACTCTAGATAGATTAGCTAAACATGCATCAAAATCAGACCCATATACATTGAAATCATCCATAAAGACCTCCATGCAGTCCTCTAGAAACTCAGAGAAAATGCTTACCATACAACGCTGAAAGGTGCCAGGTGCGTTGCAGAGGCCAAAAGGCATCCTTCGGTAGGCATATGTTCCAAAGGGGCAAGTGAAGGTCGTCTTCTCCTGATCCTCAGGAACAATATGGATCCGGAAGTATCCGGAGTAGCCATCCGGAAGCGGTAATGAGACTTGCCGGCCAATCGCTCTAACATCGATCAATGAAAGGTAAAGGGTAATGATCCTTGCGAGTGGCTTGGTTGAGTCTCCAATAGTCAATGCAAACTCTCCAACTATTCTGAACTCGAGTAGGAATGAGCTCATTCTTCTGATTGGCTACCACAGTGACTCCAGATTTCATAGGAACCACCTGGACCGGGCTAACCCACTGGCTATCATAAATGGGATAGATGATACCAGCTTGTAGAAGCTTAGTGGCCTTCTTCTTCACCACATCAAGGATAAGGGGATTAAGGCGTCTCTGAGGTTGCCTCACCGGCTTAGAGTCCTCTTCCAACATAATTCGATGCATGCACATGGAAGGGCTGATGCCAACTATGTCATCTAATGTCCACCCAATGGCTTTCTTGTTCGCCCTCAATAAGCTTAGCAGCTTCTCTTCTTGATCAGGCATAAGGTTATTTGCCACAATGACTGGCAACTATTCATCCACCTCCAGAAATGCATATTTCAAGTGATCTGGAAGGGATTTCAACTCAAGTTTGGGTGGTTGTTCAGTAGATGGGAGAAGCTTGGGTGGTTGTTGCAACAACTCGATGTCATCACACTGGAAATGCACGAAACCACATTCAAAGAAGCGGAAGAACTATGTCTACACGGCTCAATGTTAACATCGAATTCAGCTCATCAAAATCGAGTTAAGTTCATCAAAATCAAAATCGGGATGCACATCGGGATCGGGATGAAGCTCAAACTCGGAATCAATATCAGAATCCACAAGTAATGCAGAATCACCCAACAAGTCAGAATCACCAAATAATGTAGCATTAACCAAATGAGTGCAAACAGAGCACCATTCATTATCAGCACAAGCACAAATGGCATAATCACTCTCAAATGAAAAATCAGGATAATCAGCACACCAGTCAGCAAGAACATCATCTACAGCATCATCAATCACATCAATACAGAAAACAAAATGCTCTTCCCTAGGATGTTTCATGGCATCAAAGATATTAAAATTCACAGAAATATCACCAAACTCCATGGAAAGAGTACCAGAATACACATCTATCTTAGTTCTAGCTGTTTTCATGAAAGGCCTCCTTGGAATGATTGATGATCTACTGATAGAAGACTCATCCTCCATATCTAAGATGTAAAAATCAACAGGGAATATCAATTCATTAACTTTGACTAATACATCTTCAACTAAACCAGAAGAATGGGCATTGCTCCTATTAGCTAATTGAACAATAACACCAGTTGGACGCAAGGGACCAAGACCAAGAGATCTATAGATAGATGCAGGCATGACATTTATAGAAGCACCTAAATCTAGCATGCAATCATCAAATTTGTAATTACCAATAAGGCAAGGGATAGAAAACGTCCCTGGATCCTTGCACTTGCGAGGCATGGTAATTTGGATGAGGGCGATACATTATGGTTCAAACTCACTCGTTCATTCCCCTTCAGTCGCCTCTTGTTGGTGCATAACTCCTTCAGAAACTTGGCATATTTAGGAATTTGTTTGACTGCATCTAAGAAAGGAATGTTGATCTTTACTCTTCTGAATGTCTCAAGTATATCCTTCTCTTGTGCTTTGTCTGCCAACTTCTTGGATCGAGGGGCTCTCTGAAGGAAAGGAAGAGGAATGGGAATGTCTTCCTCTTCACCTTGCTGCATTGCCTTTTTGTTTTTAGAGTCAATCTTCACATTTTCTGACTCTCTTTCGATGTGGAAGTCATCTACGGCCGGTTTAGGTTCCTCCAATTGCTTGCCAGATCGAAGGGAGATAGCACTCACATTCCCTTTAGGATTAGGAATTGTTTGTGAAGGGAGAGTGTTGGATCCCTGGGGTTGAAGCTGATTCAGTGATGTTGCCAACTGGCCAATCTGTGTTTGCAAACTCTGAATGGAAGTTTCAGTTCTTTGTTGGAACCGTATAGAGTTTGTGGCAAATTGCTTCATCATATCTTCAAGTGAGGAACCACCACTACTTTCGGTACTAGCTTCTTTGTTGTGCCGCTTTGTGGAGGAGGTGCACATATGGTGGTCGAGGAGGTGGTCTTTGGCAAAGCAGTGCAGGCTGCTTTGTTGGAAATTCTGTGGTTTGTACTGTCTCTGTTGGTAATTCCCAGAATTCTGCTGATATTGGTTACTCTGGTTCTGATTATGGTTCCAACGAAAATTGGGGTGATTTCTCCATCTCGGATTGTAAGTATTAGAATAAGCATTATTCTGCTGGTATTGTGGCTTCCCTGGAAAAACACCCTCGGCTCTACCGCGGTCTTGATAGGCGGGATCATGCAAAGTAGGGCAAGAATCGATAGAATGACAAGGGTCGAACAAAACCCACATGAGTACCCAATCGAGGAGGGGAAGATTGTCTTGTATCGGGTCACCGCCAACCGCCTCACAAGGGACGTCGGATCATCAAGTCTATTCTCCAATCTCGAGAATCGTCTTGGGCGGAGGTGTTTGAATACAGTAAACGGGAGTACAATTGGCCCTGGTGCCAAATTGCTGAGAATTAGCAGCCATAGTAGATATCAACTCTCGGGCCTCTTCAGGTGTCTTGCCATCTAAGGCTCGACCACTGGATGCTTCCACGAAGCTTTTATCCATCGGTAACAAACCGGAATAGAAATATGTAATTAGGAGTTGGTGCGAAATCGGTGGTGTGGACGGCTTGCACACAATCGCTTGAACCTCTCCCAATACTCATACATGGTCTCCCATTGATTTGTTTAACATTAGTGATCTCCTTTCGAATAGCAATGGCTTTTGAGGAAGGAAAGAACCTCACTAGGAATAACTTCTGCATATCATCCCAACTCCCAACAGATGTCGGTTGCAAATTGTATAGCCAATCCTTGGCCACGCCATCTAGGGAAAATGGAAAAGCTCTCGGCTTAATGTGGTCCCCATCAATTGCTTGAGGTTTCATTGTCCGCATACCACATGGAACTCCTTGAGATGCACCGTAAGGACATTCACCCGCAAGACCATGAAACTTGGGCAACAAATGGATAAAACCAGATTTTAATTCAAAGTTAGCGGGAAGTTCGGGATATTGAATACACAAATTCGATTGCCCACATCGGGGTAGCTAATTCTTTCAAAGTGGGACGAGCTACTTGCTCTTCTCGCCATAATTTACGAGTTAGCAAAATTGCTACTAGAATCGTGAAAACAACAAGACTATCGAAGTACTATCGAGTCAAGATCAACGAGAATGGACACAATCGGACTCAAGTTCAATGTCAAATTCAGTATCAATCCCACGACTTAGCCTAACAACTCTTCTAGCAGTAAGAATTGTTCTTTCTATTTCAGGATCAAATGACAACAAGTCTTCTGGATAAATAGTACTCCTAGTACTCATGCAGCATGAACACAAGGCAGAATTTTGTAGAAAATCAGAATTTCGAAAATGCCACCAGAGAGTCAGAATTACGAAAATGCCACTAAGAGTGGTAAAAAGTAAGAAACACTAAGATGACACACAACAAAAACACAAAAAGCTAAAACCTATGTTGGAATTTGACCAAAACAAGTCCAAAACAGCATCAAATGATTTTTAAAATTTATGGGACTTGGACAAGGCAACTCCTAGACCATTGGGGAACCCAAAAATGAAATAAAAAAACTTCAAAAAAAAAATGAAAAAGTGGTCTAAACGATGGAATTTGGAAAAACTAAGCATACCACATCGAAAATCAAAGATTTTCCATGTGCCCAATGAGATAGGCCATTTTCTATCACCATGCAAAATTTCAGACCATTCGGAGATACTTCAAAAAAATTGACCTAGCAAAAATCACAAAATAGAAACTTAAAACAACGAAAAAGTGGTCTAAACGTTGGAATTTGGGGAAAATAGGGCAGACCTCACTCCCAAAGAGAGTGACTCTTGTTCAAAATGTCCAATACCTTGTGATTAAACCTGGTTTGAGTGATCTGGATCAGAAAAATTTTCTGTCCAGTCACCCGAAACACCGAAAACTACTGCTGCTTAATGAAACTGATGCGAATTCACCAGCAGCGGCGCCATATTTTGATAGAGATTTTCCGTGATCTCCCAAAATACCAGATTAGAAAAAGATTTGCAGTATAATGTAACCTGGGTCGTTTCTCTCACGGAATTTGCAGTGGGTTTAAATCAGCAACAGTGAAACAGAACAATAACAAATTGGGGGTTTTTTGATTTAAACAGATTCAACATGAAATTAAACTAAACAGAACGAAATATGCAGATGCAGAAACAGATTAAAACGGTTAAAAACGATTAAAAACAGTTAACCTAGAAATTGGGATTCCATAACCTTCATCGGACAAACAGATAATAACCAAACTCGTGATTGATTCTGGACGAACCGAGGTCTCTGCGTTCGTCCAGATATTCCCTCGACTAGACGATCATCTAGCATTTGATCGAACATGTGGTGAGCTCGCTGTACGATCGAACAACGCTCTCTCAGAACCCGGTCCGACCTATGTCCTTGGGATATCAATCTAGGTATTAAATCTAATACCTTATCCGCAATTATAATCGGATCCGATTAAAATAAACAGAGACGATTCCAGATTACCGAATGAAGCGCATGTCCTTTGAATTTTTGGAACCCTCAATCCATGGGTTAACTACAGAAACTTAGCCAAGCATGGCTAAGCAAAACCCAGAAGAAAAGATGAAAAACGCGAAGAACACGAAGAACATGAAGAACACTTGAGAGAATTTGAAAACTCCTATTTTGATCCACCAAAGTCTAAAAACGTGAATCATAATATGTTTGAGGCTACTGCTAACCTAAAAATGGAAAAACAAAAATGGGGCTCCAATCCAATTCAGGCTCAAAACAGAAAAAAAAGGGTTTTAATTACAAATTCAAGCCCATTCAAATTCTGACTTCGGCTCTAAAATCGACCGCCCTCTTGTCCGAATTTGCCCTTCATGTCTTCATAAGAATTGTAGATCTCTGAATCATCTGAAATATGAAACAAAAATGAGGCAACTCCGATGTCTGGTTCAAGAGTTATGGTAGGAATAGTGAAGCAATATAAAACTAGAATTTTATTATTAAAAATGGCTAAAATATAATCAAAGGCCCAAAGCCCAAATAAGTATAAAAGCCATTATTTATTAACTAAAGAGTCCTGTATTATTAATCAAGAGATAAAAATAAGTGTATGAAATATTCAATTATCAATAGCTCATGAAGGAACTGTTGGAGTAAAGCAAAATACGATCAACACTCTCATGATATAATATGATCTTCTTTGTATGAAGCCTGGTGAATCCATCAGCGAATTTCAATTAAGATTCACACATCTGATCAACCAGCTTGCTACATTGGGCAAAGAATATGAGCAACCTATTCAAGTGAGGAAAACTCTCAATATCCTCAACAATGAATGGGAAGTGAAAGTCACCGCGATTGAAGAAACTCGTGGCGAATCAATGGGATCTATGGCAGCCTTCTTTGGTAGTCTCTCTGAATATGAATCCAAGCTCAAGTTCAAAAAGGGACTTGATGAAGCAACTGTCAAGAGCAAAGGTTTTGCTCTTAAAGCTGTCAAAGAAGCTAAGGAATCAGATGATGATCTAGAAGAAGACGAAGATAGAGAGCTGAGCCTGATTGTCTGAAGATTCAAATGATTCTACAAGAAGGATCAAGGATACAAAAAGTTTCACAAAGGTAGCTCCAGCATTGAGGCAAAGAAGCCTATCATCTGCTACGAGTGTGAAAAGCCTGGCCACATCAAGTTAGAATGCCCCCAGCTGAAGAACAAAGATAAAGACAAGAAGAAATTCAACAAGTTCAAAAAGAAAGCTTATGTCTCTGCAATATGGAGAGACAGCTCATTTGATGAAGATGATGCTAAAGAGGAAGATAAAGCTAACATATGCCTCGTGGCTCAAGAAGAAGAGCAATCTAAAAATATTGATGAGGTATATGATTCACAACCTTCTTATGATGAGTTATTCTGTGAATATAACCTTCTTCAATCTAAATTTGAGAAACTTGCTGGAAAATATGTTTCTTTAAAACAGAAAAACATAACTCTTGAAATGCAAGTCAAAAACAATTCTTGTGAAAATAATGTTTGTGAAGATTGTCTTGATTTCTGAGAAAAAGAATTTATATCTTACAAAAACACTTGAGAAGTTCACTCAGGGTAGTGAAATGCTCAATGTCATTTTAAAACAGCATAGGTTTACAAATGATAGATCAGGGGTTGGTTATAAACCTGATTTTGATAAGAAGAAAGGTAAAAAGAAATTTGGAGAAAAATCTTATATGAACTATTTTAGAAAATCTGTTCATTCTTCAAATCCTTTTGCTCATTGCAATTATTGCAATCGAAAAGGTCATACTACTTCTTCTTGTTTTCATAAAAAGGAAAGAAAGAGTAAACCTATAGGAAATTATCAATGGGTGCCTAAGGGATCCTACAAGGTTCCTAAGACACATACTAACCCCAAAGGACCCAATAAAAGATGGGTACCTAAAAACTGATTTCCTATGTTTTGCGGATTTGTCTAAGAGCACTAAAATCCAACAAATGGTACATTGATAGTGAATGCTCTAGACATATGACGAGAGACCAATCCAAATTTGCTTCAATCAAACCTAAGGATGGTGGCAAGGTAACCTTCGGTGGAAATCAATTCAGAAGGATTGCTAGTATTGGTGAAGTTGGAAACAACGAAGGACCACAAATCAAGGATGTCTACCTCGTAGAAGGACTTTGTCACAACCTCCTCAGTGTAAGCCAAAGTACTGATAAAGGTAACTTAGTTATCTTTGATTCTGAGGAATGCTTGATTGTAAGCAAGGATGTTCTCTTTTTGGAAAAGATAAAATCAAAAGCTTTATTTAGAGCTCCTAGAGAAGGAAATTGCTATACACTTTGTCTTTCCAAAAATGTTTCTGCTTCTTAAAAATGTTTTATTGGTAATTTGGATGAGAGTTGGCTATGGCACAAGCGATTAGCTCATGTCAATATGATCCAACTTGACAGATTACTTAAAAAGGATTTGGTAATTGGTGTTCCAAAACTTCATTTTAAAAATGACATGATTTGTGATGCTTGTCAAAAAGGAAAACAAACCAAATCATCTTTTAAATCTAAATATGAAATTTCAACTAATAGACCTCTCCAACTACTTCACATGGATCTAGTTGGACCAGCTAGAGTAAAAGGCCTTGGTGGCAATCTTTATACCTTAGTCATAGTTGATGATTTCTCTAGATTTTCTTGGACTATATTCTTATCTTCTAAAGATGAAACATTTCATCAGTTTGTTGTTTTTGCCAAGAAGGTCCAAAACGAGAAAGGTCTCTCTATTTCAGGAATTCGAACTGATCATGGAGGAGAATTCAAAAATCATGCATTTGCAGAGTTCTGTGACAACATGGGAATTGATCACAACTTCTCAGCCCCGAGGACACTCCAACAAAACGGTGTTGTGGAGAGAAAGAATCGAGTCCTCACCGAGATGGCAAGAGCTATGCTGAATGAGAACAATACTTCGCAAGTATTCTGGACTGATGCAATGAGTACAACTTGCTACATCTCGAATCGAGCATACCTCCGGAAGAAGCTGAGTCAAACTCCCTATGAGCTGTACAAGGGAAGAAAGCCAAACTTGGCTCATCTGCATGTTTTCAGATGTAAGTGCTTCATTCACAACAATGGTAAGGATAATTTGGGAAAGTTCAATCCCAAAGTGGATGAAGGTATATTTTTGGGTTATTCAAATAAAAGTAAAGCTTATAGAGTCTTTAATACTCGTACTCGTACTCGTATTGTTGAAGAGTCTATACATGTTGTATTCTATGAATTCAAAGCTGATAAATCCTTGGATGATGATGAGGAAAATGTTTTCAAAAATTAATTCTTTTTGAAAACTACTCCTGCCTCTATTGAAAATCCTGAAAATGTCTTCGAGGCTGACCCTCAAAATAATTTAGAAAACCCCGATCAATCTCAGCCTAGAGCTTGGAGGTTCATTAGGAATCATCCTTTGGACCAAGTGATAGGTGATGTAAATCAAGGTGTACGGACCATAAATAGTACTTTAAATGAAGTGACTTTTTCTGCCTTTATATCATAGATTGAACCCTCTAAAATTGATGAAGCCCTTTCAGATAATGATTGGGTGATAGCAATGCAAGAGGAGTTACATCAATTTGATGGAAATCAAGTTTGGGATTTGGTACCTAGGCCTAACGACCATCCAGTCATTGGCACCATATGGGTATTCAAGAACAAACGAGATGAATCAGCAATCATTGTCCGTAACAAGGCAAGATTGGTTGCTAAAGGCTATAATCAAGAAGAAGAAATTGATTATGAAGAAACTTATGCTCTAGTGGCAAGATTAGAAGCAATAAGAGTTCTTCTAGCCTTTGCTTGTATGAAAGGATTCAAGCTCTATTAAATGGATATAAAGAGTGCATTTTTAAATGGTTTTATTCAGGAGGAAGTTTATGTTGAACAACCTCCTGGTTTTTAAAACGATCATCATCCAGATCATGTTTATCGCCTCAAGAAAGCCATTTATGGCCTTAAGCAAGCTCCTAGAGATTAGTATGAGCGATTAAGCAAATTCCTTCTTGATCAAGGATTTGTTAGAGGAAAAGCAAATACAACTCTCTTCATAAAGAGTAATAAGCTTGGTGAAATTTTAATTGTTCAAATATATGTTGATGACATTATATTTGGTGCTTCTAATGATATTTTGTGTGAAGAGTTTGCTAAGAATATGCAGGGAGAATTTGAGATGTCCATGATGGGAGAACTCAACTATTTCCTTGATCTGCAAATCAAGCAAAGAAAGAATGGAATCTTCATATCTCAGATCAAGTATCTCAATGATCTTCTGAAGAAGTTTAGGATGGATCAATGCAAAAGAGCTGATACTCTAATGAGCTCAACCACTGCCTTGGATGCTGATGAAGAGGGCAAGGACTTTAATATCACAAGATACAGAGGAATGATTAGATCGTTGCTCTACCTCACAGCAAGTCGCCCTGACATCCAATTCAGTGTGGGGATGTGTGCAAGGTTTCAATCTGCTCCCAAGGAGTTGCATGCTGAAAATGTGAAGAGGATCTTCAGATATCTTGCTGACACAAAAACCGCTGGCTTGTGGTTTCCAAAATGTCAACCAAAACATCTTGTGGCATATTCAGATTCAGACCATGCTGGATACAAGACCTATAAGAAGAGCACAAGTGGCCAATGTCAATTTCTTGGTGGCTCACTTGTCTCTTGGTTTGACAAGAAGCAAACCGGAGGAATGGCTGTGTCTTCTGCGAAGCTGAATATGTGGCCGCCTCATTTGTTGTGCACAAGTCCTATGGCTCAAGCAACAAATATCTGACTTGGGAATCAACTTGAAGAAGATCCCAATATTGTGTGACAACACTAGAACAATAAGCTTGGCCAAGAATCCAGTGCAACACACCAGAACCAAGCACATTGATGTGAGACATCACTTCATAAGGGATTATGTTCAGAAGAAGGATGTCAAAGTCATGTTCATCCCAACTCATCTTCAACTTGCTGACATCTTTACAAAACCATTAGCCAAAGAACACTTTAATTTCATAAGGAGAGAATTGGGAATGATAAATCCCAATGAGTTGTAAGTAACTCTCTCTCTCTCAATGTTAGTTATGATTTTGATGATTGTTAGTTTCTAACTTAAGCATCAGAGTGTTTAGTTATGTCTTTTGCAGGATGCTTAAAAGACCGAGGTTTGCTATCAAATGAAGCAAACTCAAGTTTGGAAAGCCAAACTCGAGTTTATCGGGGACAGAGAGCAACCTTTGGTTTTTGGAAAAGTTCAAAACTCGAGTTTATAAGTTGGAAACTCGAGTTTCAATCAGACCGAGAGCAAGCATGTTTAAAGAGAAGTGCAAACTCGAGTTTGGTAAGTGGAAACTCGAGTTTTGTAGCGGAAGTTCAAAGGTTCACCATACACCTTTGAAGTCCAGGTTAGTAAACATTAATGAAATCTCGAGTTTGCTATTAGAAACTTGAGTTTGTAGCGGCATTTATATATAAGTTGCTATGCCTGTTCGTCTACACTCTCTTCAAAACTCAAGTTTTGCCCTAGCGTCTTCTCTTAATCCTCTGTCTCTCATCTCTCTCGACCAAATCCTTCTCCCAGAAACCCTAAATGGCCTCCAAATCATCTGCCCAAGCTACTTACAGCGTAGAATCAGGCGATGAGGGTTCCCAATCATGGTCTCCTCCTCCTCCTCCTCAGCGACCCAGGAGGATGAAATCAACCCCAAAACGCTTCCACTATGGCGTCGATCGAACAATCAGAGGGGTTAGCGAGAACATTCCTGAATCCCCTTCTCCTAAACCTAAATCGAAGGGAGTCTCATTCAAAGCACCCTCTGAGAATCCATCAAAGAAGCGAAGTAAGCCAAAACCAGTTGAGGGAAAGGGCAAGAAGAAGGCTGGTAAATCTTCTAAGCCTCCCAAGCCAAAGAAGTCGAAAGCTACTTCTGGGTCCCAAGACACTGAGAAGGGACAGACACCATCAAAGGACTCACATGCTCAATCAAAGGAAGAGCCTCCTGTCATCTCCAATGCCATAGAGGAAATCTACAACCATCACACTCCTCCTACAGGGTTTGCCTCTTCTACCACTATTCTGTCTAATGATTTAGCTGCAAAATTCAAAGACTCCTACCTGAATAAGGAATTTTGTCCCTGTGTTACTGTCCATTTAGACAAATTGAAAGAGGATTGTAGTTTAGACTTATCACCTTGGCTATAAGACTATGAGTCCTTTCTTTCAATATCTACTTCATATACCCCAAACATTGTCAAGATCTTTTATTTTAATATGGTTTACGACAATGTTCTTGATTCTGAGGGTGATTTAGTTGAAGAGAGAGTCTCTACCACAGTTAAAGTTGTCAAATTCACTTTCTATGTTTCCACCATAAACACCATTCTCAAAATTGCTAATCTACCTCTAATTCATGAAATTCAATTTAGCAATAGAGAAATTTTTGAGATTCTCAGGCCCAATGAGCCTATTCCTGAAGGTGAGCTTCACACCTTGTCTTTCAAACCAGTATCCATGCCACCTATTTATAGAGTACTTTGGTACATCTACTCCTAGAATTTCATTCAGAAAGGCAGCAACTATACTCATTTTGCACAGAAAGACTACCCCCTGTTTGCAGCTCTTGTGAATAAGCTGCCTTTGAACCTTGGACACTGGATCTTCCAGGAGATGGTGAAATTCAAATTTACCTCTCGCAAGCCTTCTCATATTCCATTTCCTTCCTTAGTTTCAGTAATCCTCTTTTATCATAAGATCTGGTTTCTTGGAGCTCCTGACTCAATCAAATCCCCTCCTGTATTTGGCAAGTCCTAGTTGAACTATATGAAGATTACCTTTGAGGGTGAGGGTTCTGGCCAATCAAGGGCTCCCTCTAGGTCCCGAGCTTCACAAGCAAGAGCTTCTCAGGCTCCAGCACAGGAAGCCCAATCAGCTCCACCGCCTATTGATTTTGATTCAAGGGTGAAAACTGTTGTGGATGCCGCCATCGCCTCATTGTCTATCAGATTAGAGTTTGAAATAGGCAAGTTGGTAGCTGAAGTGCAAAGGGGGAATCATGAGAATATGGACGTCCAGGATGGCATAAAGGAAACAGTTGACATTGTAAAGGAGAAAGTTGAGGATCTTACTGGCCATATGGTGGATCATGATGCCAAATTATCCACTCTAATGGTTAGCAATGTGCTTCTAAGTGACAAGTTGAACAAAGTGCTGAAGCACTTTCATATTGGCTCTTCTTCTGGTTTTGGCACCTCTACTAGTCCAAGTACCTCTGATCCTTATGATGCCTTCAAACCTGACCCTGAGCCCTCCTCCTCTCCATCCTTCACCTTCACCATTCCTCAGGTTCCTACCAACCCACCTGAAGAATCCACTCCCATAATCCTTTCATCTCCTATTCCCACTTCCACAACTACCACAGAGGTCCTATCCCCCTCATCTCCCATTACTCCTACTACAGAGATTCTTCATCCCTCTCAGACTCCCACTACTGAGGTTCTCCCTCATTCACCTCCTCTTACTCCTCTCATAGACCCTCTCCATGAACCCTTTATCTCTGCTCCACCCTCTTTTGAAGATGACAAAGGGGGAGAGAAAAGCCCAGAGTAGTCCTTGAGTAGAGAAGATGTGTAGAAAGTTTGAGTTTGAGTATGTATGCTTTGTGTAATTGATGCATCTTAGTTTTTGTCTTTCATTTTGATATTGCACAAATGTAGCTTTTCACTTTAATGAATGATGAATGAATGGCTTTTTGTAGCTTCTATTGCTTATCTCTGATTTGTCAAAAAGTTGTGCTTATCTAATGTGCAAAATCAATTTCAAAATTGACGTGCAGGCTCAAAAGGTTGCTGGGTTGAAGAGTCACGACTCACATATGCTTATGCAATAGTTACTTTCGCTGGCCATTAAAAATATGCTGCCTCTCGATGTGTTGATCCTTTTGGTCGAGCTGTGTTCTTTCGTCAGGAAGTTGTGTTCTAAGGTTTTGATTGTGGAGGAGCTTGAGCAGTTGCAACAGAAAATCATTCTTAGACTGTGTCATTTTGAGATGATCTTTCATCCATCCTTTTTCACGGTGATGGTTCACCTAACAGTACGCCTTGTTCATGAAACAAAGCTTACAGGTCTAGTGATGAGTTCTATTTATGCCATGTTTTCCCTATATTATATGGCTGTATTGTATGGTGAATATGAGCTTAACTGCATTTAATCTGATTAAAAAGGCATTAATTCATTATTTAGGGAACTTAAGGATAAATCTCACATTCATCCTAAACATATGCTGAGAAAAGGATGAGTTTTGAGGTTTTATGAAAAAGGCGCATAACATAGCTGATACAATGCTATAGCATCAGGACAACTTTATCGAAGTGCAACATAAAGCATCCCTGCAGCTATAACAGAGTAAGTGAAGCAATGCTATGCGGCATCTGTTTTGATCTTTTGTCGAAACTAAGATTTGAAGAATCTCGCAGGATCAATAGAATCAATCTATCGAGATTAGAAAGAGAGACCACGATTGGACTTCGATAGATTCGGAAAGGCCCAGTTTGCTGGACGTACGCCGCAAGTAGACCTGAATATATAAGGAAACACTAGCCAACCCTAAAGGTCATCGAAGTCGTCAAGAGTCAAGGACCATACCCATATGTCCAGACTCAAAAGAAGAGTGAGAGAAGTTACAAGGCACAAGAAATCCTAGAGAACCCAGCATCCTTCCTTCCAGTGAGACGGAGACAAGAAGACGTGGAGTTGTGACGTGACAGAGCTTCTTCCACGCCGTTGGAACCTTCGTCAAACTTTCTGTTTTTCTTCTTTAATTAATTCTACTTAATTTTTTGATCATGGGCTATTTTGTTTGATTTGTTTAGTGATTCTCTCGTCAGTCATGAACTAAATCCCCTATGGCTGAGTGAGGATGATTTCCTAAGTTTGGAATGAACTCAGTTGCTAGTTTTTAATTCAATACATTCAGTTTGCTTATCAGTGATTTAATTCTCGTCGATTAGTGAGAGCTAAAGACTAGATCAGTGGCTTCAGCTTACCGAGAGAGAGTCGGGGTCAGACATTTGAGAAACAGTTATTGCTAGGCAGGCTGGTACAAGGCTTGACCTATTATTGTAGGCTTCAGGAATGGGTCTATCGCTCATAACCATAATACCTTGAATTATAATGATAATCTAACAGGAAAATTGCCATAGGCATATGGGAGAAGTAAAATTAGGATTGTACGTATCGGACGCGAGAGCTTCGGTAGATTAGAGTGGTGGTTTAACTAAATAACATTGTGAAAGGTGTTTATGTTGTAGCATTACGAGAGCTATGCAGCATATATGCTATAGCAATGTGTATGAGCAACTTGGGGATTGAAATGCTTTGGAAGGATTCTAAGCTCAGCCTATCTTTTTACTGATATCTTCTTACGACTACGATCATTTGTTTTTCTTGTTTATTAAGTATAACTATAAAAACTCGTAACCCAATCAGATTTTATATACAACTAATTTTTTAGTTTGGCGTGATCATTTGGTATCTCAGTCTCTGTAGGACGATACTGTACTTACTCTTTATTACTTGTTCGACTGGTTTACTTGCCATCAAGGAAATCTACCAATAAGTTTTTGGCGCCGTTGCCAGGGACTGTAGATACCCTTTGTGATGACGCACTTACCACTGAATAGTTGTGATTTACCTAACAAAGCTCACTCTTTCCCTTTTCCTGATTTTTAGGTACATTCTGTAGTGTATGTGTAATTCGCCTTCAATCAACCTAGAGCCCTACGATCCTGAAATCGAATGCACTTACAAGTAAAGGCGTAGGAAGTAGAAGCGAAGAAGTCAACTTTTTGACTCCGTAAACATGGCGGATATGCAAGTTACTCATGATCAGGTGCAAAAGGAGCTGCAGGCAATAAATAGAGACAATCAGGTCCCTTCACCTTCAAATCCAGATCTGAACAAAGCTATCATGGAATTCGGGATTCCAAACTTAAACAAGTTGAATTTAGCTATCACACCCCCGACCTTTAACGCAGGGCACTTTGAGATTAAAGGTGTCATGATTCAAATGTTGAATGCAGCTGAACAATTTGGAGGACTCCCGTCTGAAGACCCTCATTTACACCTCAAGGCTTTTATGGAGGTGTGCGACTCATTCGTCAATCAAGGAGTCACGCCTGACGCTGTTCGAACTAAATGATTCCCATTCTCTCTTCAGGACAAGGCTTGAACGTGGCTTAACAACTTACCAACCAACTCAATCACCTCCTGGAATGATCTAGGGAGTAAATTCCTGCTCAAGTTCTTCCCACCTACTAAGAACGCCCAACTCAGAGGGGATATCACCAACTTCCAACAAAAGTCAGGTGAATCCATGTATGAAGCTTGACACAAGTTTAAAGACCTTCTCAGAAAGTACCCACAACATAGATTGTGTGAATGGGTTTAGTTAGAAACATTTTATAGAGGCCTCGATGGACAAACACGATCAATCGTAGACGCTTCTTCCGGTGAGTCCATTTTGATGAAGTCTTATGAAGAGGCTCATGAACTATTAAAGCGCATGGCTATGAACAGCCATCAATGGCAAGCAGACAGGGCCACACCCTCTAGAATTGTTGCTGGAATACATGAATTGGATGCTATGACTGCTCTCACCGCTCAAGTATCATCTCTCACCAACATGGTAAAAAGACTTACCCTTCCTTCAAGCAACACATCATTGCAACCGTCTCAGGTAGCTTGTGTATACTGTGGTGGAGAGCACCCCTACTCTCAGTGCTCTGCCAACCCCAAATCCATTAACTACGTTAACAACTTTAATAGGGGCAGTAACACCATCAACCCGTACTCTAACACATACAACCCCGGATGGAGGCAGCATCCCAATTTCTCGTGGAGTTCTCAAGGTCAACAAACAGCAGGACAATCATCTGGCCTACCATACTCAAACAGATCATCAAATCCATCAGGATTTACCCAGCAAGCATGGCAGCAGGGCAGTGATCCGGAACAACAACATTCTATGTTAACCCTTATGAAGGAGTACATGGCAAAAAACCACACCATCATTCAAAGTCAGCAGGTAACTCTTCAAAACCTTGAAACCCAAGTTGGACAACTGGCAACTGCTATCAACAATAGGCCTTCAGGATCTCTGCCGAGTGACATTGAAGTCCCCAGGATCCAAGGAATTGAGGAAGTCAAGCTAATAGAGCTCAGAAGTGGTAAGAGCCTGGAGCCCATGAGGGTGACCAAACAACCTATTGAAGATGCTGATCCGAAATTTGGGCAATCAAAAGATGGGAAAGAGAGTGTCGAACAACTCCTTGAAGAAAGGCAGTAGCACTCAATGCTATTACAAACTGAGCAAGATAGCGGTGCTACACCATTGCCCCCATTCGTCGCACGAGAAGATCACGTGCAATATCCAAACAAGGATGCTACAACATCATCAAAACAGAGTCGTGATCTAGGATCATCTCGGGTGCTAAAGCAACCCCCTCCTTTCCCACAAAGACTACAAAAGCAGAGCCAAGAGAAGCAATTTCGGAAATTTCTCGACATGCTACGGCAATTGCATATCAATATCTCGTTGGTGGAAGCATTGGAACAGATGCCTAGCTATGTGAAATTCATGAAATACATTTTGTCAAAGAAGAGAAGACTGGAAGAATTTGAAACAATAGTTTGACCCAGGACTGTAGTGCCTTGCTAACAAATCAGCTACCACCAAAATTAAAAGACCCTAGCAGCTTCACAATCCCCTGTGCAATTGGACCTCAATACTCAGGAAGAGCCTTATGCGACATTAGAGCTAGTATTAATCTAATGCCTATGTCTGTTTTCAAAATATTAGTAGCTGGGGAAGCAAGGCCCACAATAGTTACATTACAGTTAGTTGATCGCTCCTCTATCCTACTAGAAGGAAAAATTGAAGACATCTTGGTCAAAGTTGATAATTTTATCTTTCCAATGGATTTCATCATTCTTGACTTTGAAGTAGATCGCGAAGTCCCAATCATTCTGGGAAGACCCTTCATGGCAACTAGAAGAACGCTGATTGATGTGGAAAAAGGAGAACTTACCATACGAGTCAATGATGATAATGTGACCTTCTCAATTCTAAAGACAGTACAGTTCGCAGACCGAGCTGAGGAATGTCTACCATCAGAGGATGGCAGACACAAGGGAAAAGATGTAGGCAGTACTCCTACACTGCCTCAACACTAAACTGCTATAGCATGGTCAGGTTGAAGACTCTAAAACAAGCGCTATTAGGAGGCAACCCAAATTCGCATTTTGGTTCACTATTTTTGGAGATTAGTTGTACCACCCAGAGGCGCGTCATCCCACAACAGATTCTGTGAAATCAAAAGAATTTAGGCAAATGGTATAGTAATGTTATAGCAACCCACTCCAGCAAAACACAAAAAAGCCAGAGTCAGTGGTAGGCCATAAAGGTTGGGCCTGATGAAGTTTTGCTTACATTCAAAATTTGATAACCACCATCGGCCAACGTCAACAGCACGACTTGTCCCCGAGATTTTCGAACGAATTGCACTCAACTCACCTGAAATGTGCTCCTATGACTACTCAAATCATCTATTATAAAATCCAACAGACTCTCTCAGCACAGATACTCACTCAAGTATTACGCAGCATACTCTTTGCCATTTCGTTCTTCGCTTCTTAAAACAAAGACTCCAGCTTTTTTCAAATGACACGCACTAAGGGCTCTGGCCAAAAAGCACTTGCTGATGTTCCAGACATTATGCCATCCGCCATACGAGAAACTGAATCCAGATTCGAATCCTTAAAGGCGGATAAAACCCTAGCCCCGGAGCGAGGGTTCAATGCTGAGGTGTTCGACCACAGCGCTTACCCTGAATGTGTTACAGGGATTATTCGCCAGCGTGGTTGGGAGAGGTTTTGCCTCCACCCCACCGAGGTGGTCACTCCCCTCGTTCTTGAATTTGGTGCAAATTACCTAGGTGGTCCCCTTATTTTATCACCATTCGAGGGGAAAATGTGCAGTGCAGCGCAAGTGCAATTCGTAAGGGCTACGGCCTAGATCCAATGGACAACGAGTACAATGAGCTTGTCCAGCAAGGAGACAATCCTGAAGTCCCTACCAGGGTGGCTGCCCACCTATGTGTGCCAAATACCGAATGACAAGTCACCAAGGAGGGCTCATAGAATCTGAAATGCAGCGGTTTTTGCCCTGAACACTGTGTCTGGTTTCATTTCCTCCACCACCGACTCATGCCTTTGCTGCACACCCAAACCATATCTAGGGAACGAGCCTTCCTTCTCAACTGTCTTTTAGAAGGGAAGCAAATCGACGTTGATGCCCTCATCTACCGGGAACTATTCGCGGCCCTACAGAGCACTACATGCAACCTATGGTTTCTTACCCTGATCACAGAGCTCTACCACAATGCTGAGGTCATCTTTGATGCCAGTGAGGAGAGGGTCGACCTACCGAACCACATCTCAATGAAAATTGTGCAACGTATTTTGCAAAAAGCTTAGCCGAATGTTCCCCTGGCCAACCTAGGAAGCACCTCCGCCGGTCCAGCAGTCGGCATAGCTACAGAGGCTCCAACAGGCTCAATTCTTACTTCAGCTTTCCATGCTATGATTACCAACATCGCTGACTTGGCGACCCAAGTCGTTGCCCTGCAACGCTCGGTAAGTACATTACTTCTTCAGGAGCAAATGTTGTGGCAATATGTTGACGACAGGGACCACAGCCTCGCCATCAATCTCAAGACAAATGTCCCCAAATACACACCATTACCGGCATTCCCTGAGATGATCTTTGACATGAATAATCCGGCAGCAAACCTTCCTCAGCAGGAACCCACAAGCTCACAAAAGCGTCAGCGGAGCAAAAGCCCTCAGCAGGGTGAGGCTACACCCACACACTCTACTGACACCAAGGACGACGAAGTGTCAAACTCTCATAGCCCCATGGTGGGGAAAAGTTAAGTTGTGGACGATCTCAAATTCCTGGTACCTGTCTCCTGATCCCTCTAGGTGTTTATTTTTAAATTTTTTGAATTTTTTTTTACTATCTTCCTGCACGTCTAGCAGCAAGGAGATTAATTTTCGAAAAAAAATTGGGACACCTCTTGCTAACTATAAGTAGTAACCAGCTCTCCCCTTCACTTCCTTGCTGCAATGGGGGCATTACATCGTTCAAGTGTGAGGAGGAGGAAATTTTAATTGGATACATTAATTTGTGCCTAAAAATTGGTGCTCAAATTAATCCCTGAAATTAGCTTTTGCACAAATTAGTGCTCAAATTTTTTATGCATAATAAAGCGTGAACATAAATTAGTAGCAGTAGGATACGTATTTGTATGACTGAGCATAGCATAATTTCCTAAGGAAACTAAACCTATAGGCTTGGGAAATTGACAGTGCTAGTTAACTTGAAGTGGGGTAAAGTGACGATGAGGAAGATTAGAGAGAGAACCCATTATGGAAGGACTTGTTTGAGCCTAATTATTTCTATTCCAGTGTGCATGTCAGTTAACCCATATATGATCTTTGTTTTGTATTAATTCTCTGATAAACTATCTGGCATCTGAGCAAATAGTTTGTAGGGTAAAGGCATTCATGTTGTACCCCTCATTCCTCTAAACAAACCATAAAACATCACTCTCACACATTGCTACCCTATTGAGCCTTATCTACTATGCTATAGCAGAATCAATTAGACAGGGGAGTATTCAGACGACTGCGAAGAAATGCTATGACAGTGTGACTCCAAAAAAGAGGGTTACAAGAAATATTGTTTATTGCTCAGTTTGCTTATAAAAAAAAGGAGAAGGAAAGAATAGAATAGAATAAAGAGAAGCAAAGCAATACAAGGTTCCAAGGAAGCATTCGGCTAAGCTTAGGAAACCTGTCTAATACCCTGCTATAGCAATAACCATCATTTTTCAACTCCACACATATATAGCCATCCACACCAATACAACCCAAGAAGCCTTTTTGACGTATGAAAACTTAGATTCTAGGAAGTAATCTTAGAACTTTGACAAGGCTATGGAACTTCTAGGTTAGCATGGTAGTAGAGAAAGTTAAGTCTCGAAAGAGAAAGTAAACACTAAATCTTAGAGTCTCTGGACATTCCCTCATCTAAGCAATATCTTGCATCACTAACCGCTAGTACTGGCCAGTGAGATTGCCTATCTGGGGACGAGAACTAAAGGGCAGTTATGAAGGCATAGTTACATAGATAGGAGTACTACTGCTATTGGTTAACATTCTGCTCTATTATCTTTGTTCTTATCTTGCCCAGGAGTGGAAAAAGCTAAGTGTGGGGGTATTTGATGAGTGCTATTTATGCTTTTTTTTTATATTATGTGACTGTATTGTATCGTGAATATGAACTTAACTGCATTTAATCTGAGCAAAAATTCATTAATTAATTATATAGGGAACTTAAGGATAAATCTCACATTCATCTTAAACATGCGTTGAGAAAAGACTGAGTTTTGAGGTTTTATGAAAAAGACGTATAACATAGCCGATACAATGCTATAGCATCAGTACAACTTTATCGAAGTGCAACACAAAGCATCCCTGCAGCTATAACAGAGTAAGTGAAGCAATGTTATGTGGCATCTGTTCTGATCTTTTGTCGAGGTTGTTTCGGGAAATATAGTGCTGGTCGTTAAGTAACGGTTAGATTGCTGACATTTTGGAATAGAAGATGCGGAAAATCAAAACTAAGATTTGAAGAATCCCGCAGGATCAACATAATCAATCTATTGAAATTGGAAAGAGAGACCACGATTGGACTTCGACAAATTCGGAAAGGCCTAGTTCGCTGGACGTACGCCACAAGTAGACCTGAATATATATGGAAACAATAGGCAACCCTAAAGGTCGTCAAAGTCGTCGAGGGTCAAGGACCATTCCTATATGGCCAAACTCGAAAGAAGAGTGAGAGAAGTTACAAGGCACAAGAACTCCAAGAGAACCTATCATCTTTCCTTCCAATGAGACGGAGACAAGAAGACGTGGAGTTGTGAGGTGACAGGGCTTCTTCCACGCCGTTGGAACGTCCATCAAACTTTCTGTTTTTCTTCTTTAATTGTTCTAGTTAATCTTTTGATCATGGGCTATTCTGTTGTAATCTGTTTAGTGATTCCCTCGTCAGTCATGAACTAAACCCCCTGTGGCTGATTGAGGATGATTTCCTAAGTTTGGAATGAACCCAGTTGCTAGTTTTCGATTCAATACATTCAATTTGCTTATCAGTGATTTAATTCTCGTCGATTAGCGAGAGCTAAAGACTAGATCAGTGGCTTTGGCTTACTGAGAGGGAGTCGGGGTCAGACATCTGAGAAACAGTTATTGCTAGGTATGTTGGTGCAAGGCTTGACCTATTATTGTAGGCTTCAGGAATGGGTCTACTGCTCATAACCATAACACTTTGAATTGTAATGATAATCTAACTGGAAAATCGCCATAGGCATATGGTGAAGGTGGAGCTAAATCACCAAGAGGGGGTGAATTGGGGATTTCAAAAACTTTTTGATTTGCTCTGTTTTTGAACACTAAAACCGAGATGAACAAAGTAGAGGGTAGAAGAGCAAGACACAGTGATTTATACTGGTTCGGTCCAACCTCTTGACCTACGTCCAGTCCCCAGACTATCTGGGATTTCCGCTATCTCAATTGATTACACACTCTGTACTCAAGAGTAATTCTCTCATTAGAAATTACTCCCGCTTACAAGTTGCAATCAATGAACCCAATCACCAAGTCCCCTGACTTGTGATTCTTTATAATCAAGGAACTCTCTCTAAGAGTAGATAATGATAAACACTGAAGCTCTATGTATCAAAAGATACTTTACAAGTGAAAGCTGAAAGAATAAGTGTTAGACTTGATGCAGTTTGTTTTTCAGCAGATTGGTTGTTGAGAAGAATTGAATGCTACTCTATTTATACTAAGAGTGCATTATATGACCATTGTAATTCCTAATGTAATCGTTGGAGACATTCAGGAAGGATTAGAATGTGCTTAGGTCTTCTTCTCTCACTATTCTTCTCTTAATCCAGCTGTGCAGAAAATCAGTGTTGACTTCTTGAAAATAAATCCGTTGGAATGGTAGATGCTGGATGTAGAAGCATTCTTTAATTCTTTGTTAAGCGTGTGCAGGCGGATTACCCAAAAGAGTACAACTTTCTGGGTTCAGCATTTAATGTGCTGACATCACTTTTTGCTTTTGCTTTAAACCTTCAATAAACATTCTCTAATTCATATGAAACTCACTAACAAAGTGGTTAAAGATAGCTGAGAATATCATATAATAATAATGAAAAGTATTAAGATCAAACAAGAAGGTTTCTCAAATTCATCAGATTCGAATTTCAAACTCTGCGATGAAAACTTGAGTTTTGTTTATCAAAACTCGAGTTTTGGACTTTGGTGTGTAAAATCGATTTAAGTCCAAAACATCAAAACTAGAGGTTTTCTTCTAAAAATAGAGGTTTTCAAAACATTCAAAAACATCAAACTCTCGGCTTGGCCAAAACTCGAGTTTTCATATCAAAACTTGAGTTTTCATTTAAATATGAAAACTTGAAGAAATCGCGCCAAGTCAAAACTGGAGGTTTTGGAGGAAAGCGCGGTTCTCAAAAACTAAGAAAACACGAAGAATTTCTGCCTGAGCAAAACTCGAGTTTTGAAATCAAAAACTCGAGTTTTCACTTTACTGTGAAAACTTTGAGAAAACTTTGCCAATCTCAAAACTGGAGGTTTTCACAAAAGCTGGAGGTTATGAAAAGCGGCTAAAAACTAAATCCTTTTCGCAACTCAAAACTCGAGTTTTTCTTCAAAACTCGATTTTTCACAAACTTTGTGAAAACTTAGAAAATTTCAAGTTAAATTGAAAACTGGAGGTTTTAGGCAAAACTGGAGGTTTTGAATGTTCAAAACTTAGGAAACTCTCTGTATGGCCAAAACTCAAGTTTTCCATGAAAACCGGAGTTTTGTCTTTTCCATAAAATATTGAGAAGTCTACGTATGGTGGCGGAGTTTTTTCTCCGAAAAACTGGCGGTTTTGCTTTATTCAGGATTTTTCTCATTGAGATCAAAACTCGAGTTTTGAATCAAAACTCGAGTTTTTCTTTGACAGTAGGTTTTCCAACTTATCAAAAGAAAACTTCAATTTGTGTTTACAATTGTTAGTTATCATCAAAACACATAGAGAACTAACATATGAGAGAAGTAAAGTTAGGATTGTATGTATCAGACGTGAGAGCTTCGGTAGATTAGAGTGGTGGTTTAACTGAATAACATTGTAAAAGGTGTTTATGTTGTAGCAATGCGAGAGCTGTGCAGCATATATGCTATAGCAATGCGTGTGAGCAACTGGGGGATTGAAATGCTTAGGAAGGATTCTAAGCTCAGCCTATCTTTTTACTGATATCTTCTTACGACTACAATCAATTGTTTATTTTCTTGTTTATTAAGTATAACTATAAAAACTCCCAACCCAATCAGATTTTATACACAACTAATTCTGTAGTTTGGCGTCATCATTGGTATCTCAGTCTCTGTGGGACAATACTCTAGTTACTCTTTATTACTAGTTCGACTTGTTCACTTGCCATTAAGGAAATCTACCAACACCCAGCTCACTACCGATGGATATATCTTATTGAGATGGATATATCTTATTGAGAGGTACTCATTTAAAATTATTTACTTCAGCATTACTTTTTAGTCGCACATTTCAGCCTTGATATATCGACATTTTTCCTTCTTTACTTTATAGGTTTCTTGGGAAATTGAAATCTTATGTGAGGAACAAGGCGTGGCCTGAAGGTTCAATCGCAGAAGGTTATATAGAGGATGAGGTCTTGTATTTTTGTTCAAGGTACTTTGATTACATTGAGATGTCTTTCGACCGACCGCCTCGTGTAGACGAGATTCCTGAGCCTAAGCCAGAGCCAGAGCCAAAGCCATCATCAACAGAGTTATTAATCCCTCGTGTTGGTAAACTAGTTAGCAGACGTAAGAACTACAAACTCACAGAAATTGAGAAGTTTCAAGCACATAGACATGTCTTGATTAATTGCATTAAAGTTGAACCTTTCCTTTAGTAAGGATTGCACACAAATATATGTCATCCTATATATTTCCTTACACTTCTTACTTACATTTGATGATCATTATCGCATGTTTAATTGCATGGAATTCAGGAGTCATGTGAAGCATCAACTGAGGATCTGTTCACAAACATTCTCCGAAATTGATAGAAAGGTCCACAGAAAATTCTCGGGTTTGTTTATGCACAGAATACTAAAAGACCACAACCCGTACTCACCAAAATTCAGAACACTCATACTTGACCCGCTTGACCATGCCCAAAGATTTACGGTATACAATGTCAATGGTTTCAAGTTTTGCACGGTTTCATGAGATCAAGGATTGCTAACCCAAAACTTGGGTATTTATGGCACGTTTGAGATACGGAGTTATGCGAGCAACAATGACTGGAACGTGCCGTTCAGTGATGTTCCGTATTATGGAAAGTTGCTTGAAGTGGTCAAAATAAATTACCAGGGCCATTTTACCATGACGCTGTTCAAGTGTTTTTGGACAAATGCGACAACTTTGGACAAATATGACAACTTCCCGGGGACTCACGACTGATGACTTAAGCATCACATTAGTGAATTTCTCCCGACCTATTCGCACTGGTCAATCTGAAGATGATGGGCCATATATTATTACCTTAGTAACATTTTCTCCATACTTTTTTGTAGGGATGGCGATGAAGATTGAGGTAAAAAATTATGCTTACGATAACATATTTAATCTGTAATCCTCTATTAAAAAAGTCATAATTGCATTTGTAGCGGTTATAGAACCGCTACAAAGTAAACCCTGAAAGTGGAGCTTAATCACCAAGAGGGGGTGAATTGGGGATTTTGAAATTCTTTTATAATTGCTCTGTTTTTCGACACTAAAAACAGAGGTAAGCAAAGTATAGGGAAGAAGAGCAAGACACGAGAAATTTATATTGGTTCGGTCCAACCTATTGACCTACGTCCAGTCCCCAGACTCTCTGGGATTTTCACTATCTCAATTGATTACACACTCTGTAACTCAACAGTAATTCTCTCACTAGAACTTACCCCTCTTACAAGTTGCAATCAATATCCCAATCTCCAAGTCCCCTGACTTGAGATTCTTACAATGAAATGATTCACAATAAATGAACTCTCTCTAAGAGTGGATAAATATAAACACTGAAGATCAATGTATCAAAAGATACTTTACAAGTGAAAACTAAAAGAGTAGTTGGTAAATTTGAATGCAATTCGTTTTCATATGTGTGTTGAGAAGAATTGAATGCAACTCTATTTATACTAAGAGAGCATTAAATAACCGTTGCAAAATCCATTATAACCGTTGGTGCATTAATCTAGCTGTTGGAGGCACTTTGGTGTCTTCTCTCTCTACTCTTCAGTTAATTCCTTTTGTCTAGAGGATTAGTGTTGACTTCCCTTGTAATAGATCCATTGGAAGAGCAGCTATTGCTTAGGGAAAACAGACATTAATCCCTTTGCAACGTGTGGAGAATGATGGTACAAAAGGATGCAAGTTTTCTCAGCTTTGCATTTAATGTTCTGACATCACTTTTTGCTTTTGTTCAAATCTTCATTTAATATCTTCTAAACCATCTGAAACTCACTAACAAACTGACTAAACCTAGTTAAGAATAGTAGTGAATGTCGAGAAGAAGTATTAAGATCAAACGGGAAGATTTCATAATTACGAGTAAGTTTATTTTCAAAACCAGCGACACAAACTCGAGTTTTGGACTTTTATAGTGAAAACATGTTTAAGTCCAAAAGCTCAAAACTGGAGTTTCCAATTGCAAACTTGAGTTTCCAAAATGGTAAAATGAGCAAAGCTCTCTGTAAGACACAAACTCGAGTTTCCAAAACTAAACTCGAGTTTCCTCTTAAAATTGGAAACCTTTGAAAATCTTTGCCAAGTGAAAACTAGAGTTTTCAAATGCAAACTTGAGTTTTCACAAAGTGATAAAACATGTTAACTTTTGTTAAGGCAAAACTCGAGTTTCCAAATGTAAACTCGAGTTTTCTCATAACTTTGGAAAACTTAGAAAATGCTTGGCTAGTGCAAACTTGAGTTTCCAAATGTAAATTGGAGTTTCCAAATGATGAAAAATATTTAGACTCTCGCGCAAGCCCAAACTCGAGTTTCAAAAACACAAACTCGAGTTTGGCCAAGTTCACAAAACTTGACAAACTCTCTGTTTGGTGGCGGAGTTTTGAAATGAAAACTGGAGTTTTCTCAAGTTCAAAACTTTGGGAGCTCTCTCGTATGACCAAAACTCGAGTTTCCAAAACCCAAACTCGAGTTTCCTCATAAGAGAAAACTTTTACAAACTTTCGGGTAATTGAAAACTGGAGTTTGTAAATCAAAACTGGAGTTTTGCATTCTTGAGGAAACTTGAAGTGTCTATGTATGGCACAAACTCGAGTTTGTAAATCAAAACTCGAGTTTGCCTTGATGTGAAAAGCTTGAGTGCTCTCTGTGACTTGCAAACTCTAGTTTTCCTAAGAAAACTGGAGTTTTCATAACTTTATACATTTGAGCTACTCTCTGTCAAGTCCAAACTCGAGTTTTGCTTCCAAAACTCGAGTTTTCCTTTGTCAATAAGCTTTTCAACTTACCAAAGACAAACTTCAACTTTTGTTTACAATTGTCAGTTATCATCAAAACACATAGAGAACTAACACTACCGGCCTCACCCTTTCGAGTGGTAGGTTAGAAGGATTCCTTTTATTAGTTACCTTTCCTTCATTATTAGATCCATTTAACATATATCAGAGTAAGCACAACAGAGCTTTTAACTTGTTTTGCTGATCTACTGTACTGGAAAAAGTAAAATAGACAGAAAGTAAAAGTCCTCGACGGGTACGGTTAAGGGTACATTCATCCAAAAGTAAATACTTAAAATATATACAATCATCCCAAAACATAAGTACAAAATACAATAGCGCATCCCCTATTCTTCCACTGCACTGTAATGCCCTACCTCTCCAAAATGGTTCTTCAATCTTCAGGCACGACCTCCTATATCTAGAGAAGCGTCTAGAGTCCGATAGTGGCCCCAGACTAACTGTCAATACTCATGTACTAAATGTGTAAAGTATATGCATACAGCCACGTCATAAATAAAATCATATATAAATTGCCAAATATACCACATATGCAAAAAGAAACATATACAATAACTGACTACCACGCGCCGTCAGGCTACCTTACCAAGGCAAGCCCCGGACTTACCGGAGTCATGACCCGTAGAGCCATCTGCACCAGGACAGCCTTGGACCTATCGATCCGTAGAGTATTGGAAATTATGCCCTAGGGGAAAGTCATTGTACTTTAAACGTTAATGTTATTTAAAGTATTATCCATTTAGTTATCATTTCATTTGCATGTTTATAGTGATAACTGTATCCTTGGATATATCTTATAGATTATCCTAAAGTCCTTGGTCGATCATCTACACGGGAGCAAAGATGAAATAAGATCATTATGACTTTGATGAGGTATGTAGATACGAATCAAAGTCATAGGCACTTGTAAGAATACATGGGGCTAAACCAACCCACTATGACAAAGCTACATGGATTTAGTCATAAGCTTTTCTCATGTATAACCGCATCACAATACCCTTTGACCTGAGATCATCATGGATTCCTACATGAGAGTCATTGATCTTTGACCTAGACAAAAGTTACCTTTGACCAGTTGATGATAAAGGCTTTGATCAGGATCAGTGGTTTTCATGCTGAGGAATGTGAATGGTCAAGATGAGATTTGTCCCTCACATTTGTAGAGAGATAATGTTGGGCCCCTCGATAAGTGAGTTTGAGAAATGTATGGTCATACTAAGATGTAAAAGAGTTTCCATTTCAATTTTTTAGACTACTCAAGAATCGAGAAAGTAATGGTCAAGAACAGGAGGTTGACATTATCCATGCCTCATCCTTGACCAAATTATCGCGTGACAAAAGGGACGTGACATGGTTGTATGATAGGTAGTATCGTATCATCGATCCCCATATGAGTTGGATAGTTGAATTATCTTGCTAGAGGCCGCTTGCGACTTGTGGGCTGGTATAGTGCTAGCCCGCTACCAATCTCATGTGGGCCTGCAGGGTCGCACACAAGAATAGCCTAACACGAGCAATAATATCCAGATTCATTGAATCTTAGATATGTCTAAGATTTAATGAATACAACGTTTAATCTATGATGGATATATATATATATATATATTATTATAAATTCAAAATTAAATAATAATGATATTATTAATATTATTATATGTATTATTTGTTTTGTATTTAATTTATTTGATAAATTAAATATCTAAAACAAATAGAGATATTGTATCTCGATTTTATTTGAATTGAAATATAGTATCTCAGATTTAATTAAATAGATAGATATCATTTCTCAGATTTAATTTAGGGTTAAATGCCTAATTTGCCCCGAAAGTTTTGCTAAGGGAGCGCTCAGCACCCGGAAGTTTTTTTGGTACCAAATTTGCCCCGGAAGTATGAAAAAGGTAGCAAATTTGCCCATCCGTTAATTTTGACCGTTAAGTTTAACTGAGTGTACACGTGGCATGCCATCTCATCAACCCAATAAGAGTTAAGTATCATTTTTGCCCTGGAAGTTTTCATTAAGGAGCAATTTTGCCCCGGAAGTTTTCATTAAGGAGCAATTTTACCCCGGAAGTTTACAAAAGTAGCAATTTTGCCCTTCTTTCTCCCAATATTAAATTTGACTATTAAATCAGTCAAAGACCACATATGTCATGCCTTGAAAAGGTCAAACTTGGAGTCAGAGAAGGAGATCCTTGAGACGTTGAGCTCAAGGCAGCCAGAATTTGTGAAGCCGAACTGGTCACAGGAAGCATCACTTAGGATCTAAGCAAATGATCAGTCTATACAAACGTAAATATTATCACTATTGATTTGTTTTACTGAACCAATTTTTGGAACAATTCATTTCTTGTTTTGCGTTTCATTTACTTAGATCATAAGTGATGCTTCCTCTGGATTTTGCGACAGACCTTTTAGTCCTTGTGACCAGTTTGGCTTCACAAATTCTGGCTGCCTTGAGCTCAACATGTCAAGGATCTTCTTCTCTAACTCCAAGTTCAAAATTTTTAAGACATGACATGTGTGGTCTTTGACTGATTTAATAGTCAAATTTAATATTGGGAGAAAGAAGGGCAAAATTGCTACTTTTGTAAACTTCCAGGGCAAAATTGCTCCTTGATGAAAACTTCCGGGGCAAAATTGCTCCTTAATGAAAACTTCCAGGGCAAAAATAATACTTTTGATTGATGAGGTGGCATGCCACGTGTGATGAGGTGGCATGCCACCTCACATTTTAACGATCTACGTGGACTTCCGTCACTTTTGGGTAAATTTGATACCTTTTTAATACTTCCAGGGCAAATTTGGTACCAAAAAAACTTCTGGGTGCTGCGCGCCCCCTTAGTAAAACTTCTGGGGCAAATTAGGTATTTAACCCTTTAATTTATAGAGATAAATTAAATCAACAGGCTTTTAATTCGGATTAAATAAATAGATTAGATTAGATCTATTGGATAGATTTAATTAATATATTATTTTAATCCAAATTTGAATTTCAAGATGAATAAGGATTAATTTTGAATATATAATATGCCTATTGGGTTTTGAAAAACATGCGAGACAATTTGCAAGACGTATTAGAAAAGCCACGAAAGAGAAACCCTAGAGAAGAGACGTGAGACACAAAGCTTGAAGGCGCTAGCACGCCACCGTCCTTGTTGGAGTGCTGTTCGATGTGGATACCGGTAGAGGGAGTCGATTCGCTGAGTCGGCTCCTGTTGATCGAGTAGGACGCACACAAATTCGCAAAGCACACACACGAGTTCACAAAGGTACGATTTCTAACGAACCCAATTTAAACACCGTTGATAGATCCTCCTATGGGATTCGTAAGATTTTAATGGATGAAATCCTTCCGCTACGTGTACGGATCCCAACATAGAGATGTCGATCAAGGCCAGCCCCGGACCTTTCCTTAGCACTAAGAATCAGTGAATCACATAGTTAGAGACTCGAATCCCAACATACTTTGTATGCATATTTGGCAATACAAACATACAAACACACATGGAAAAACAAACATACATCAAACATATAAGAGTACTTGAGTAAAGCAGTTACTACCAGGGGGTATACATTGTCTTAAAATTTCAATGTGCCTGATAGCTTCCCCAGGTATGCTTTAACCCTAAATAGCACCAAAATACCTTCTTTTTAGTGTTTATCAAAATACCCTTACATTTTTCATTAAAACCGAGCCCTTTACCAATTTTCCAGAAAATCCAGTGAACCTTGCCCAACTTAAAATATTTTTAATAAATTCCTAAAAAAATCATTTTTGTACGAAAATAGTGCCATTTGAACCGTTACAATGTCTATTGTTCAGTAGGAAAATTTCCATAATCCAAAAGTGTTCATATTTGGGCATGTAGCCAAAACTTTAGCTTCTGGTCAGAAAAATCCTGCAGCTTTGTAAACAACTTTTACCAATTTATTTCTCTTAGTAGAAAAATCAAAAAGACACAAATTTATACATAATGGTGAACCTCAGGATGTCTAATTTCTTCCTGTAAAATTTCAGCTCAAACCGACTTCATTTGCTATTTTTAAAGCATGGTTGAAGCTTCGTTGCCCAGAATTTCTAGAACTGGCAGCAAGTTTCTTCTTTGTGTTTTCGGCGTTTTTGAGTTTGAAAACTTTAACCATGACATAACCCCACACAAAATCAGGTTTTAGATTCATTGTAACCCTCAAAAACACAAAAATCAGATCACAAAAACAAGCCCTAACACCATGGACGAAAATCTCAACTAGAACTTCAAAGAGTTGAGTTTTCAGTGTTTACCTGAAATCAGAGATCTGGCTTAGTGTTCTTGATGGTTTGGCTCTTGTTCTATGTGTGAAAAGCTTACTGGAAACTCCCTCTTGTCTCTACTGGTCACGCCTCTTTAGGGCCAAAAATGAAGAGTTTGAGCCTTTTAAAATATCTAAAAAGGATCTGGGCAGTCTGGAATATCTAGTGTATGTTTTTTGTCCATTAATTAATAAATTGGACCAGGGTCTCTTGACTTATCTTGCAAGAAAATCCAGAGCATTCTAGAGAGGAACATGTGGCGCATCCTAGCCATTTGGGCAGATTTTATCTTTTCAAATGGTGAAAATTACCTGTTTTGGCCCGAAATACCCTTTTGTCCACTGGTTAAAGGCTTATACCCTGATTTTTTGCTTATTTTCTTCTCAAATTTTCTAGATAATTCCTAGATATTTCTAGGTGTGTGTGCCACCTTCTAGGCCCCACATAATCTGATCTCTGGCCTTTATCTGCCTTTTACCACTATATCCAGTCCAATCTCTGTCCACCGGTCCTTGTTGGGCCCCACCGGTTAAAAGGGTGCTTCCTTTTTCACTTTTCTTCAACTTTTCATATATTTTCTCCTGGTTGGACATACATATGTGACGCCATCTTACTCTCCCTATGTGGCCCCACATTTGTTTCATTTAATTCAAAATAAAGCCCCTAATTGGTCCCTATCGATCCCCTTTTTACCAGTTAACACCTTGTAGGACGTTAAAATCATCTGATTTTCCTTCTCCCTCCCTGGGTGGACGAAATTGAATACTTAAAGGGTAAGGATTTGACCATTTTGCCCTTACTTTTTCCCTCTTTTAACCCTGTGGTGACATGTGTCCCAATGTAATCCTTACACTACTTTTGCTTTTTGGCATGCCTTTTTCAGTGTCTCTTCCTTTTCCCTGTCTACATATTGCGTATACACACTGATATGAGGTGGGAATATGTGTTTTGACAATATCCTCCGACCCCACCTCATTATACCTGCTTATGCTACACCGGTGTTTTGAATATGGGCACCATCATGATCTCTTTTCCTCTAACCATGGTAGGCGACATTTTGGGCCTTTTTAGAGTCCATTATCCTGTACAAAGTACTTTAACAGAAGGGATAGTCTTAAACTGGGAGACAACCCTTTCCAAAGTACTTTAACAAAAGGGATAGTCTTTCGTCAGAGTTGCCTTTCTTGATATTCTAAGATTTGTTCAGGTTCAACCACGAAGGTATCATTATCTTGAACATCCACGTCTTCGTATTCCAAGGCATCCTTTGAATTTGGCTGGTATTTCTTCAATTGAGAGACATGGAAAACGTCATGCAGCCTACTTAAATTAGGCGATAATGCCAATTGATATGCTACAGGTCCTTGTTTAGCAAGGATCTCAAAGGGTCTAATATACCGAGGACTTAGTTTCCTTCGCTTTCTTGCTTTGCTGATTCCAGTAACAGGGGATATTTTAAGAAAAACATGATCTCCTTCCTCAAATTCTAGAGGTCTTCTCCTCTTGTCCGCATAACTCTTTTGTCTGCTCTGCGCCGTGAGAAGCCTCTCCTAAATTAATTTAATTTGGTCAGAGGTCTCATCAACCATTTCTGGCCCAAATAACTTTCTTTTAGACAATTTGGTCCAGCCGATAAGAGATCTACACTTCCTCCCATATAAGGCTTCATAAGGAGCCATCTGTATACTGGAATGGTAACTATTGTATGCAAACTCTACTAGAGGAAGGTATCGATCCCAATTACCCTTGAAACCCAAGACACAAGCATGCAATATATCTTCCAATGTCTAGATGGTACTCTCTAACTTACCATTAGTCTGGGAATGGTAAGCAGTGCTAAATTTCAGCTTTGTTCCTATTGCTTGATGTAAGGCTTGCCAGAATCGAGAAGTGAACCAGGGATCTCTATCAGAAATGATACTTTTCGGTGTACCATGGAGTCGGATGATTTCTTTGATATAAATCTCCGCCAACTTCTCAGGAGAATAGTTTACACTTATAGGAATAAAGTGGGCAGATTTTATGAGTCGGTCAACAATCACCCAAATAGCGTCATAATGCCTAATCTTGGTAGACCCACTATCAGATCCATGGTAACATCTTCCCATTTCCATTTCGATATCCCATTTCCTTTCAAGAGTCCTCCCGGTCGTTGATGGTCAATTTTTACTTTCTGGCAAGTTAAACATTTAGCCACATACCGAGTGATATCATCTTTTATTCCAGGCCACCAAAATTATGCCTTCAAATTATGGTACATTTTAGTCGCTCGTGGATGGATATTGTATTTGCTCTTATGAGCCTCATCTTGAATCTTCTTTCTCAAATCTTCCACGGGCGGCACATAAACTCGCTTTTTGTATCGAATTAACCCATCTGGCAAAAGATCATAATCTGAAGAGTTGTTACCAATCTCTCGAATTGACTCTGCTCATCTCGCACCTGAGCTTCTTTTATTTTTGATCTCAAATCATTCTCCTCATGATTGACAAGAAGATTTGCAATATGCATATCATAGGGCCTTTTACTATTCATGAGGATTTGATTTGAAAGGTTCAAATCTCAAAAATCCTCTAACAATTTCTGCCCCGCTATCATCATATATGCCACTTGTAGGCTTTTCTACTCAAGGCATTGGCTACAATATTAGCCTTACCTAGGTGGTACTTAATGTCCAGATTATAATCTTTAAGTAGCTTCATCCATCTGTGTTGCCTCATATTTAACTCTTTATGGTCAAATAAATACTTAAGGCTCTTGTAGTCACAGTACAACTCAACAAAGCACCATACAGATAATGTTGTCATATCTTAAAAGCAAACAAAATTGTTGCAAGCTCCAAGTCATGTGTAGGGTAGTTCAATTCATGAGGCTTCAGCTGACGAGAGGATAGGCCACAACTCTGCCCTGCTGCATCAGGACACATCCCAATCCCAGTAAACTCACATCAATGTAGACCGTATAGGTCTCAGTCGAATCGGGGATAATCAATACAGGTACCATCGTAAACCTTTCCTTCAGCACACAGAAGCTCTCCTCACACTGAGCATCCCATACAAATGACTAGTTCTTTTTAGTAAGCTTTGTCAATGGCGACACAATCCGTGCAAAGTTCTGTATTAAACGGTGGTAATATCCCGCAAGACCAGAAAACTGCGAATCTCAAATACAGTCTCTAGTCTTTTCCATTTCAGTACTGCTTCCACTTTACTAAGGTCAACTGCAACCCCATCTTTCGAGATCACATGGCTCAGAAATTTCACCTCTGAAAGCTAGAATTCACATTTGCTAAATTTCGCATAAAGATTCTTTTCTCTTAAGATACTCAATGCAAGTCGCAGATGGTGCTCATGCTCTGTCTCATTCTTAGAATAAATTAGTATGTCATCAATAAATACCACAACAAACTGATCTAGGTAAGGTTGAAACTGTTGGGATCCGTTCACGCAGTGGAATAAAAAAACTTACGAATCCCAAAGAAGATCTATCAACGGCGTTTAAATCAAGGTTCGTTAGAAAAACCGTACCTATGCGAAGGGTTGAGAGTTTCGTTTGATCCGGTCTGGTGCGCATCTCTTGATTCGTAAGTCTCGACCGTCATACATCTTGAACGTGGTGCCATCTCGTTCGATCAAACAGAAGTAGACTTTTCAAGTCTCCTCTCTCTACCAGTATCCACACCGAACAACTCTTCCAACACGTACAGCAGCGTGCTAGCGCCTTCTCTTTTGTGCTCACGTTTTTCTCTCTAGGATTTCTTTCAAGGCTTGCATCACTTATTTCAATACGACTATAGCTCCATCATATAGAGTTTCTTAAACCCTAATTGGGCCGTATTAAAATATTCAAGATTAATCTAAATCAACCTTGGAAAACAAGTTTGGATTAATATATTAATTAAATCACGTCAACAGATCTAATCTAATCTATTCATTTAATCCAAGTTAAAAGCCGCCTAATTTAATTTATCTTTATAAATTAAATATGAGATATGATATCTATCTATTTAATTAAATCGAGATACTATATCTCAATTCAAATTAAATCAGATATATGATATCTTTATTCGAAAATTAAATCTGAGATTTAATATCTCTATTTGTTTTAAATATTTAATTTATCAAATAAATTAAATACAAAACAAATATTATATACAAATATCATCATTAAATAATAATATTGTTAATTAATTTTGAAATTATATATATATATATATTCATCCTAGAATAAGTACAGTATTCATTAAATCATAGACACATCTAAGATTCAATGAATCTGGACACTATTGCTCGTGTTGGGTTATTCTTGTGTGTGACCCTGTAGGCCCACATGAGATTGGCAGTGGGTGAATACAGTACCAGCCCATAAGTCGCAAGCGACCTCTAGCAAGACAGTGTGACTACCCAATTCATATGGGGATCAATAATGCGATACAACCTATCATACAACCATGTCACACGTCCCTTTTGTCACACGATAATTTGGTCAAGGATGAGGCATGAATAATGTCAACTTCCTGTTTTTGACCATTACTTTCTCGATTCTTGAGTAGTCTAATAATTGAAATGGAAACTCCTTTCCATCGTAATATGGCCATACATTTCTCAGACTCACTCATCGAGGGGCCCAGTATTATCTCTTTACAAATGTGAGGGACAAATTCCATCTTGACCATTCACATTCCTCTTCATGAAAACCCTTGATCCTGATCCAAGCCTTTATCATCACCCGGTCAAAGGTGACTTTTGACTAGGTCAAAGGTCAACGACTCTCATGTAGGAATCCATGATGATCTCATGTCAAAGGGCATTGTGACACGGTTATACATGAGAAAAGCTTATGACTTAATCCATGCAGCTTTCTCATAGTGGGTCGGTCCAGCACCTTGTACTCTTACAAGTGCCTATGACTTTGATTTGTATCTCTATACTCATCAAAGTCATACTGGTCTTATTTTATCTTCGCTCCTGCGTAGATGACCGACCAGGGACACTTAGGATAATCTATAAGATATATCCAAGGATACAGTTATAACTATAAACATGCAAATGAAATGATAACTAAAGGAGAATATTTTAAATAACATAAACGTTCAAAGTACAATGACTTGCCCCTAGGGCATAATTTCCAACAGAAACACACCATTCATATAGTCCAAAAAGACAGTTGGAAGATTTTTCAATCCAAAGGGCATCACTAAAAATTCATAATGTTCGTATCTGGTCCTGAAAGCGGTCTTTAAAATGTCCTCAGCTTTGACTCGCAACAGATGATATTTGGATCGTAGATCAATCTTTGAAAATACACAGGAACCAGATAATTGATTCAATAGATCATCAATTCTGGGAGGAGGGTATTTATTCTTAACTGTCACCTTGTTCAACTCCCTGTAATCAATATAGAGCTGTAAGCTCCCATCTTTCTTTTTCACAAAGAGTACTGGAGCTCCCCAAGGTGAGACACTAGGCCTGATAAAGACTTTTTCATGCAATTCCTCAAGATGCTTCTTTAATTCTACCATTTCATTGGGTGCCATTCTGTAGGGTTCTTTCGAAATCAGTCCAATGCCAAGCATAAGTTCAAAGGCAAATTCAACTTCTCTTTCGTGAGGTAATCCACTGATGTCATCTGGAAAGACATCAAAGATTTCCTTCATAACCAGTATTTTATCTGGTGAGAGTTCTGCCTCTACCTGCACTGAGAGAAATACAACATACCCTTGGCAACCCTGTATAAGACATTTCTCTGCTTCGGTGGCCGACAAGAAGTTAAGACTGATTCCACTGTCAATTTTTCTTGATGAATCTCGGTATGCGATTGTCTTGCTTCTAAAATCCATAATTACATTATTGGCCGTCAGCCAATTCATTCCCAGTATTACGTCGATTTCACGCAATGGTAAGCAGATCAAATCGATAGTCGTCTCACGACCATTTACAGTCACAACACAATTTAGACACACATCAGCAGTTCTAGCTCTAACCCCTAAGGGTGTGGACACATTCAAATCAAAGAGCAACGTATGCACATCAAATTTCAAACATGTTACCAAGCACTTTGGTAGTGCAGTGCTATGACGCTGGCCTATCCAGCCTTTGTATCAGGGTTCGACCCTGCCCGGGACCATTAGGTCCCCAATTCCACATTTCAAACGTGTTACACAGTCACATGCAATGAATGAATGACTAGCACCTGTATCAAATAATGCATGTAATAGATGACCAAGGACATGGATCATACCTTGTATCATCTCAGGGGATCTCTGTGCCTCATCCTTGGTCATAGCAAAAACTATGCCTTGGTTCTACAGTCTCCTCTCCATTTTCTGTTGCGAGCAGTCCCGGCTAAAGTGTCCGAGTTTACAACAATTGAAACAAATAATTTGTCCTGCACAATCAGTACCAGGGTGATTCTTCTCGCATTTATTGCATTTTTATGGCTCTGTAGATTTCAGAAAATTTTGACAATTATCTTGAAAATGTTTCTTTCCATTGCCACGTCTGCTCATCCCTATTCTTTTTCGTTTAAACGAATCTCCGCAGCTAGATTCACCACGGCTGGAAGTGTTCTTAACAGTATGAAGATCTTTAAGATTTTTTTCAACTATTATGCATTCCTCCACAGCCTGATGCAAAGTATAAAATTTCAGATCAATCAGTTTCTCTCTGATCTCATATTTTAATCCCGAACAAGAACATCAACCAGACTACTCTCGGCACTAGGGTTTTATGGTAAGTAGAATAGCGAGACAGACGAGTGAATCTGGCATAATATTCTACGAAAGGCTCACTATCACCTTGCTTGATCATAAGAAATTCATACTCTTTGGCAATCCAAATAGATAGCGGCTGATATTGCTCATTAAATTTCTCTTGAAATAATTCCCAGGTCACTAGAATTTTTGTGCTCGTAAAGTGGTTTATGTGTTTCTCCACCACCGGTCTGCGTCTCCTTCAAGCTTGTATATAGCTAGCTGGGCTTTTCTTTCTTCTAGACAACCCAATACCTGAAAGATCTTTTCTAACCTCAGAATTCAGTCCTTCGCCAATTCGAATCGCCCTCTGAAAACTGGAGGGTTCTGTTTACAAAATTTTGATACCCAATATAAAGGAATTTTGGCATCTCTGTTCTCCTGCAATCTGTGCAAAATCTCCTCTTGATCATTATTATCATCATTATCATCATCGTCATCATTTTCTGTTTCATTCATGTCCTGGCGGGTTCACAGTTCATTGATTTCCACCCTCATCTGTTGCTCATATTTCCTTACTCTTGTAAATTTTTATCATTTGCTCGGTTAAATTAGGTCCTTGAGCTGCCCACTCTGGTTCTGATTCTCTTAGTGTTCTAGTTTGTCGTCTGGCCATTTTAGACTACTTGCTACAACATGACAAAAATAAGTAAATAATCATGAACTTTAAAATTTATACAACCATACTCATATTATTTATATGATAATTTGTACAAATAGACACATAGGTCAACATCACATACACCACTTCCTGCTTACAACATACACGTACAGCTAATTGCATCTCATCCTGCATCTATATTTCACATCCATATATCTACCATACATACATACTGCCTTTCATATTTTATTCTATCACTATTTTACATCAGTTCTTCTGTTATAACCTCCCTTCTGCTAATAGGGTTCACAGATAGGGGAATGTGTGAGTGGAAATGTAAGTAATAAAATCCTTAAGATCATATTCAAGATAGCGCTCTCGTTCCATCGTCCTATTAAGGAGGTGAACCTAGGTACGAGTTTGTGAGAAAAAGTAAAGTATGGCACATTTCCAGTGCTAGAGAGGATAATCCATATCATTTCTCATTATGTCCTCATACAGTCTCCTCATCCTACTCATATAGTAATGGTATTGCCTTCTTGAAGTTGGTTTTTGAGCAAAAGCTATCTGGTACTATATTTCTGCTATACCAAGTAATCCCTCATCTATCTCAGTCAGGAAGGTAAGAGGTGGAACTTCTTCATTGTCAGATGCGGCTTCATTGTCTGCCAACGGAATAGGGTGCTATGATAACACTGTAGGTTCTTCTACGTCCCCTACGGATGAATGTACAGACCCACTATCATTCACTACAACCCCCATTTCATTTTTGTTCATCTCTCCTCCCATTTCCTTAGGTACCAGAGGCACTATGGCAAGGGGTGGTACGAAGATAGGTACATCGAAGGGAGGAATATATTCAGGTTCATTCAATTGTATAAGGTCATGCATGAATACCGGGTCAAGCAAATCAGGGATTTCTGGTACATACAGTACATCAGGAATTGGAGGAAAAGCCGGCATCGGAAAATCAGGTACAGCTATTTCAGGCTCAAGTACGACATTAGGTGCGATTTCAAAGTCTAAACTAGGTGCTAGAGGGAGTATTCACATAACAGGGGGTATATCAAGTATCTGTTCAGGAAACAGTGGTAAATCGAGTATAGGTTCAATATCGGGTACTGGTTCAAGAATTTATGGAAAATCTGGAACGAGTGCCAACGAGGGTAAAGGTGGAAAATCTGGCTCTGGGGCCGGTATCTTAGGAGGTGCTGGTGCAAGTACAGGTGGCTCGGCTCAGTACCTTGCTCTGTCGAGTATCCTCGGTTCCCTTTTTCTCTATCTCTAGTATACTTGCATATACCTTGGCTCTAGTTCCATCTTCTGCCTACTCCGTTCATAATTACGTTAGTACCTTTAACCGGTAACTTTTCACCAGTATTGTCCAAACCATGCTCTGATACCAAAAACTATTACACCCTTACATGCCTCACCCTTTCGGGTGGCAGGTTAGAGGGATTCCTTTTATTAGTTACCCTTCCTTCATTATTAGGTCCATTTAACAAATATCAAAGTGAGTGCAACAGAGATTTTAACCGGTTTGGACGATTTACTGTACTGGTAAAACTAAAATAGAAAAAAAGTAAAAGTCCCCGAAGGGGTTAAGGGTACAGTCATCCAAAAATATATACCAAAAATATATACAGTCATCTTCTATTCTTCCACTGCACTGTAATGCCCTACCTCTCCAAAAATGTTCTTCAATCTTCAGGCACGACCTCCTTTATCTACAGAAGCGTCTGGAGTCCGATAATGGCTCCTAAAGTAACTGTCGATACTCATGTACTAAATGTGTAAAGTGTATGCATGCAGCCACCTCACAAATAAAATCACATATAATATGCCAAATATACCACATATGCAAACAGAAACATATACAATAACCGACTACCACGTGCCATCAAGCTGCCTTACCAAGGCAAGCCCCGAACTTACCGGAGTCATGACCTGTAGAGCCGCCTACACCACGACAGCCCCAGACCTATCGACCCATAGAGCTGCCAATCAAGGCCAGCCCTGGACCTCTCCTCAACGCTAGGAATCACATAATTAGGGACTCGAACCCCATCATGCTCTGTATGCATATTTGGCAATACAAACATATAAACACACATGGCAAAACAAACATACATCAAACACATAAGAGTACTTGAGTAAAGCAGTTACTACCTGAGGGTATACACTGTATTAAAATTTCAATGTTCCTGATAGCTTCCCTAAGTATGCTTTAACCCTAAATAACACCAAAATACCTTATTTTTAGTGTTTACCAAAACGCCCTTACACTTTTCATTAAAACCGAGCCCTTTACCAATTTTCTAGAAACTCCAGTGAACCTTTCCCAACTTCAAATATTTTTGATAAATTCCACAAAAATCTTTTTTGTACGAAACCAGTGCCATCTGAACTGTTACGATGTCTGTTGTTCGGTAGGAATATTTCCAGAATCCAAAAGTGTTCATATTTGGGCATGTAGCCAAAACTTTAGCTTCTGGTCAGAAAAATCTTACAACTTTTGAACTACCTTTACCAATTTATTTCTCTTAGTAGAAAATCAAAAAGACATAAAATTATACATTATGGTGAACTTCAGGATGTCTAATTTCTTCTTGTAAAATTTCAGCACAAACCGACTTCATTTGCTATTTTTAAAGCATGGTTTAAGCTTCGCTGCCCAGAATTTCCCAAACTGGCAGCAAGCTTCGCCCAAATACCATGGACGAAAATTTCAACTTGATCTTCAAAGAGTTGAGTTTTTCAGTGTTTACCTGAAATCAGAGATCTGGCTTAGTGTTCTTGATGGTTTGGCTCTTGTTCTATATGTGAAAAGCTTGATGGACACTCCCTCTTGTCTCTGCTGGTCACGCCTCTTTAGGGCTAAAAATGAAGAGTTTGAGCCTTTTAAAATATCTAAAAAGGATCTGGGCAGTCTGGAATATCTGGTGTATGTTTTTGTCCATTAATTAATAAATTGGATCAGAGTCTCTTGACTTCTCTTGCAAGAAAATCCAGAGCATTCTAGAGAGGCACATGTGGCGTATCCCTAGCCATTTGGGCAGATTTTGTCTTTTCAAATGGTGAAAATTACCTTTTTTGGCCCGAAACACCCTTTTGTCCACTGGTTAAAGGCTTGTTCCCTGATTTTTTTTCTTATTTTCTTCTCAAATTTTCTAGAAAATTCCTAGATATTTCTAGGTGTGTGTGGCACCTTCTAGGCCCAACGTAATCTGATCTCTGGCCTTTATCTGCCTTTTTCCACTTTATCCAGTCCAATCTCTGTCCACCGGTCCTTGTTGGGCCCCACCGGTTAAAAGGGTGCTTCCTTTTTCACTTTTCTTCAACTTTTCAGATATTTTCTCCTGGTTGGACATACATATGTGACGCCATCTTACTCTCCCTATGTGGCCCCACATTTGTTTCATTTAATTCAAAATAAAGCCCCTAATTGGTCCCTATGGGTCCCCTTTTTACCAGTTAACACCATGTGGGACCTGTATTTTATGTTTCTGCCTGAGTACAGATAAAATCATCTGATTTTCCTTCTCCCTCCCTGGGTGGACGAAATTGAATACTTAAAGGGTAAGGATTTGACCATTTTTCTGTTACTTTTTCCCTCTTTTAACCATGTGGTGACACATGTCCCAATGTAATTATTACACTGAGTTTTGCTTTTTGGCATGTCTTTTTCAGTGTCTCTTCATCTTCTCTGTCCCCATTTGGCACATAAACACTGATATGAGGTGGGATTCTGTGTTTTGACAATATCCTCCGACCCACCTCATTATACCAGCTTATGCTACACCGGTGTTTTGCCTTAGGCCTGCTCTTTTCCAAATCTGGGCACCATCATGATCTCTTTTCCTCTAACCATGGTAGGCAATCTCTTGGGCCTTTTTGGAGTCCATCATCCTGTCTCCTAAAAGTATGACAACCTTTAGATAATTATTATTCAAATATAATATTACGCAATAATAATAATAATAAAATTAGCAAGTAAATACTTCTCATTAATTCATCTGTGCTTACAATTACATTGTTTACAACAGTGGGGGTGTTACAGTAGTAATCAATTGATAACAATAATTTCTGAATTCTCAGAGATATTGTGGAACTATGCTCTACTGTCTGTTAGATCGTGTGCTTGAGTCCTTCATTCTCTGCTCGAGTTAAAGTAAGTCTAGACTTATTGTGAACACTTGAAAAATACCTTTGACTCGAGTTCACCACTTGTTGACTCGATTTTAGACTTATACTCGAGTTGGCATTTGATGACTCGAGTTAAAAACTCTTCTCAAAATGCCTAACTCTCTGTCTGACTTTCACTTGAGTTACCGACTCCTTGACTCACTCAAACATATTAGATACAAAAACGCAAAAAGATTGAAATAAAGAAGAAATACTTGCTTTCATATTTCAAAAAAATAATTTTCTCTCACCCTTTTTGAAAGTATTTTGATTTTTAATGAGATGCAATTTGGAATGTTTTTATCAAAAAAAAATTCAGAGAATTTGGAGAGATTTTCTAGAAATCTTTCATAATTAAGACTGATTGATATCAAACACGTGCAAAATATTCACTAAATATAAAAAGATAGAGATTAGAAATGCTCATGTAGATTCTACAAATTGATAAATGATCAATCAAGTCTATTTGCTTGCTTTCTTGTTGTATGAGATCCTCTGAATTGTGCTCAATATAAGAATCATGAATATCTTGTACAATGCGAATAGGATGAAAGTACTGGCTTCTTGAAAGCTATCTCATCTAAATGAATATAGTCAGTACTCAGCTTTCGTCCTTTGCCTTTTCTTCATAGAGCTCTTTTGAAGAGCATATCTCAACTTCAATGATGGAACGTGAAAGCATTATTCCTCAATTTGATAGTTTCTCCTTGTATAAATATCCTTGCACAAAACGAAATCTGCTACTACAAATTGAAAACTTTCTTTGCAAAAGAGATTTGTTAGTGTAACCAAATATTAAACTATCCCTTTCTATATGATATTTTCAAATTAAGATAATGAAAGGAAAATATAAGATATTTTCAAATATAAGATTAACTCATCATCAAAACTAACAAAAGATATTAAATGCAAATAAGTAAATTTATAAAGGGTTTTCTTCAAATAAAGGAGATAAGCTTTTAAGATAGAAAACACATGTGAATGTGAAGCTCCCCCTTAATGAATGCATGACTAAAAATATGAAGCTCCCTTTAAAGATACCAAATAATAATGTGACACCAAATGTTATGAGGTTCTGAGTTATCCTACTCTAGAGGACACAACATGATATCACATAATTAAGTACTTTTTATTGGTTATGATTAGTTTTGATAATGTCTTATATACATGTCATTCCTAAGAGCAAAAAGCTTGCATACTACATTTATGTTCTACTTTGACTAATTCTTATATTTAATTTAGATATGAAGGTTTAATACAATGAAGAATGATCAAAAATGGAGTTTGAAGAAAGAAGAACTTGTTAAATATTAAGAGAATATCAATATTCAAGTCTCCGTGATCAAATAGAACTTGGAACGGCTCAATTCGGAGTTAAAACAAGCAAGTTCAAGCTTCCGGATGAATACTGGTTTGTTGGGGGGCATTTATGTAATTTCAGCTCTTTTTCCGCATGCACAGTGTCATGCTTGAGCACAACAAAAGTTATGCTCGAGCAAGGTGCATTTCCAGCCCAATTTCACTCAAAATCCGCTCATGCTCGAGCAAGAAAATCACCCTTGCTCGAGCAACAACATTCTTCAGCTTCCTCTGTTCAACTCTGTTTCTGGCGACCTTCGGTAATTTGACGATATCTCCCAAACCAGGAATCAGATTGACATGCAATCAGTGGAATATGAAACTAAACTCCCAATGCATAATTTGGATATAAAATCCAAGCTCAAAGGAGTTCATATGAGAGAGCCATGATTTGTAGAAGTTGCAACTGAAATTCACGTCACAGTCCTGAACAAGCTTCGGTATTTTGGGTGTATCTCACAATCTACAAATCCAATTGAGTTGAAACTGGTGCCATTTGAAACTAGACTCACATACCTTTCCAAAAACATCCAAATCATGAAAAAAAAGATCAATTGAAGGAGATATGGTGTTTTGAAGTTTACGGTCTGTTCAGGATGTTGCAGAAAACACTGATTAAGAACAACATTCATTCATCTAATGATAATTGATGAACTACAATGAGTTTGGAGCTGATTCTTCTTGGACTGGAAAGAATACTTGAAGAGCTATATGAGGATAGGTGGTTTGCCAAAATTGAAGCTGTATTGAAGACGTTATCGCTGGAAATCGCTTCTTATACTGTCAATGAGTTTACTTCTTGAAAATCTGATATTTGCACAAGATCATGGTAGGTAGCAGCCTGACACTCAAGGATAGCCTACTCTAGCAAAGTGATTGGGATGTCCAAGCATCAACGAGTTCAGAGTGAAGATTTGCAATTTGGAAAGTCATGCTCGAGCAGCAAATTAGTCTTGCCCGAGCATCAATGAAACAGAAGTGAGAATTCCAACTATGAAGAGTCTTGCCCGAGCATAGAAGAAGTCTTGCCCGAGCACCATGCTCGAGCAGACCATTTATGATGCCCGAGCATCATCGGACTTAAAACGAGGAAATGCAAGATGGAGAGCCTTGCTCGAGCAGATAATGTGGCATGCTCGAGCATCAACATCACAATCAACAAATTCACTGAGATGAAGAATCATGCTCGAGCAGGAGATTTAGCTTGCCCGAGCATCATCAAGACAGAAGCAAAATATTACAAGTTAGAAAGTCATGCCCGAGCAGCGAAGAAGGCTTGCTCGAGCACCATGCTCGAGCAGAGGCAAAAGGTTGCTCGAGCAGCATCTATCAATCTCAAGTTCTCGCCTCTGTCTGTGTCTTGCTCGAGCAAGAACGTTGGTTTGCTCGAGCAACAACGAGTAAAAGCATTTTTCACTGCATAAGGAAAAGCTTGCCCGAGCATGAAAATTAACATGCTCGAGCACCATGCCCAAGCAAGAGAAAGTCTTGCTCAAGCAAGCATGTGTCTGAACCCATTTTGCTCTCTGTCTCAGTGTTGCTCGAGCACGATATCTGCCATGCTCAAGCATCAGCGAATTAAGTTAGGATTCCTAAGCTAACCAAGAGAAGCCTGCCCGAGCAAGGGTAGATGGTTGCTCGAGCATATCATATTCCTTTGAATTCTCAATATGGCTACTCGATGGTTGCCCGAGAGATATAGAGTCTTGCTCGAGCAAGCTTATGATAAACTCAAAAATCATCATGTCCGTAAATCTTAATCCATCTGAATATGATTTGATTTCTATATAACATTACTCATTACTAATCCTAATTGCTTTTAATCAGTTTGTTAATGAGTTTAAGATGATTTTATCATAGATTAAACAACAGATTAGTAGAAAGCAAATTGTGTCAGAAGAGCATTAAATACAATTGCTAGAACCGAGACTCAACGGCTACTTCCAACGAACATTCAACGATCGTATCCTGAACGGGAAGAATTGCTCAACGGTCGAATGCTTTCCATCAACTATAAAAGGAGAAGGATTCAAAATGGACAAACAGAGATACGAGTTTGCACTGTCAAAATGCTGATATTCTGAATCCAACATTTATCTCACACACTCTGTTTCTCAATGCTTATATAGTTTACAGTAGAGAGTGAGATGATTGATTATGTACTTCAGTGATTATTATTCATCTACTCTGTGAGAGAGTCCAAACACTTATTTGATTATCTGTTTAATGATCAAATCTCAAGGTTGTGGAACCTTTGAGAGTGGGCGTACAGTTACAACTTGTAAGGGGGAGTGAGTCCAAGAGTGAAAGGATCATCCTTCGTTTACAGAGTCGGTAATTGTATTCTTACAGTGCGTAAGAGGATATCTCGATAAGAGATTGTAAAGGCTACACAAGTGCCTGACCAAACTTGTGAGGTTGTAAAGGCTTTCTCTTGTGCCCGGTTAAACAAGGAGATAGTGGATTGAAAATCTCAAGTGGAGCTTGGGACCGGACGTAGGTCAAGGAAGGGCCGAACCAAGTATAAATCACGGTTTTTCATATTCTCTTCCCTAAACTCTTACATTTCCAGCATATATGTTTGAATGACTGATTATTGCTTTATAAACTAATTTTGTCATTCAAACTACTTTCAGTAAGTTGCGAAAAGATTTTCAAAGTTATCTAAATTTTTATCAGACACCCAATTCACCCCCCCTCTTGGGTGATAGCCGGTTCTAACACTTTTCAATTCACTTGGGTGGACTTGAAATTGGTACGAAGAAATCACTTATGCTTTCTATGATGATAAAAGAGTTCAAAGCATAAGGATCATTTTAAAAGTGAGTGTGCTTAGGCTAAATTTCATAAAATAAGATGGAATGAATGAAATCAAGTTAGCCTAGCATGATTCTGATTTATGCATATTACAAAACCTCACTCAAGTAATATCATAATTACTCAAGTCATAATCATTTGTAATCCATCTAATGATGTGATTAATACTCAGGATATCCTAGATTAGATGCATAAGGATGAGCTTTCCTTTGAGAACTACTCCATTAGGCGTTTACTCGAGTGGTTACTTATCACTTTCATAGTTACTCGAGTTACTTTGCAAGTGATCCCTTCTCTGTTTATCTATGTTTTTCGGCATGAGTACAAGGGATCCTGCAAAATAAAATTACATACTTTTTTTGGTACCCAATGTTTCTCGAGTCCACACAAGATTATACATAACAACTCTTATGCTCTTATATAATTTAACCATATGATATTTGAACAAAGAGTAGAACAATCAAAGATCAAAAACATAATTTTACCCGATCAAATAAGTTCAAGCCAATGAATCAAAAAGGGTAACAATTAAATGATGCCAAGAATGTTATTTCTCAATGACAATTTGTAAATATACTTTATGTAGAAAAGACGTCATTGATAAAAATACATGTAAGTTTAATCAAAGCAAAGAAAATCTTATCCATTAACTCGAGTCTAAAAAGTTCACTGGCAGTGTTTGACTCGAGTCATGGCTTCCTCAACTCGAGTCAACAGTATTTCCATAAATGTTGTCAAGTTGAGTCTGAAAGAAAAACTTTGAAAACAAGTCAACTCAAGTCATTAAGTGACAACTCGAGTTGACAAAATACATTTTGAAAATAACGTTCAAAAGCTGTACTTGAGTCAAACCATATGCACTAAAGTCAGTAAATCAGTACTTTGAAAAATAAATTTAAACTCACAATGGTCCACTCGAATTAACCAATACCAACTCGAGTTGGAGTATTTCATAAAATATTTTCCGAAGTCTTTCAACTCGAGTCACCAGAGTGTAACTCGAATCAGTCATAGTACAAGCACATTTTGACTGCGTTTTAAAAGCACTTGACTCAAGTCATGAACCCGAAACTTGAGTCAATTTGACATAGTTACTCCATCAGGTAGAATACCTTCCATAGTGATCCTTCTCGAGATGTTAATCTCTTCAGAGAAGACCTTGCTCTGATACCAAATGAAAGTGGAGCTAAATCACCAAGAGGGGGGTGAATTGGGGATTTTAAAAATCTTTTCAGAAAACCTATGTTTTTGAATACTAAAAACAGAGATGAACAAGGATGAGAGTAGAAGAGCAAGACACAAGAATTTATACTGGTTCGGTCCAATCTCTTGACCTACGTCCATTGCCTAGACTCTCTGGGATTTTCACTATCTCAATTGATTACACACTCTGTACTCAAGAGTAGTTCTCTCACTATAACCTACTCCCCCTTACAAGTTGCAATCAATGAACCCAATCACCAAGTCCCCGAGACTTGTGATCCTTTACAATAAATGATATACGAAAAGAAACTCTCTCTAAGAGTGGATATAGATAAACACTGAAGCTTTTTGTATCAATAGATACTTTACACAGAAAAACTCAAGAGTAGTTGGACACTTTGAATGATATTCGTTTTCTGCTGTATGTTGGTTGTTTAGAGGAATTCAATACAGCTCTATTTATACTAAAAGTGCATTAGATGACCGTTGTAATCTTCAATATAACCATTGCCTTCATTAGACAGGGTTCTGTTTCAGTTTTTGGTCTTCTTCTCTCTCTAATCTCCTCTTAATCCAGATGTGCAGAAGTTCAGAGTTGACTTCTCTGCGAATTAATCCGTTGGTAGAGCAGTTGCTTGATGAAGAAAACATTCTTTAATGCTTTGTAAGCGTGTGCAGACGAATTACCCAAAAGTATGCAACTTTCTGGGTATAGCATTTAATGTTCTGACATGCTTTTTGCTTTTTACTTTCAGTCCTCATTGAAAGTGGAGCTAAATCACCAAGAGGGGGGGTGAATTGGGGATTTTAAAAACTTTTTCAGCTTACTCTATTTTTGTACACTAAAAACAGAGATGAACTAAGTAGAGGGTAGAAGAGCAAGACACAAGGATTTATACTGGTTCGGTCCAATCCCTTGACCTACGTCCAGTCCCCAGACTCTCTGGGATTTTCACTATCTCAATTGATTACACACTATGTACTCAAGAGTAATTCTCTCACTAGAACTTACTCCCCCTTACAAGTTGCAATCAATGAACCCAATCACCAAGTCCCCTGACTTTTGATTCCTTTACAATAAATGATTTACAATAAATAAACTATCTCTAAGAGAAGATAATGATAAACACTGAAGCTTAATGTATCAACAGATACTTTATACAAGAAAACTCAAGAGTAGTTGGAAACTTGAACGATTTTTGTTTTCTATAGTCTTGGTTGTTGAGAGGAATTGAATGCAGCTCTATTTATATTGAGAGTGCATTAAATGACCGTTGTAATCCTTCATATAACCGTTGGTAACATTAACCAAGGTTCTTGTTCAGTTTTGGTCTTCTTCTCTCTCTAATCTTCACTTAATCCAGTTGGGCAGAAGTTCAGAGTTGACTTCTAGTAAATAAATCCATTGGAATAGCAGCTGCTGGATGTGGTAGGTAGGCATTAATCCTTTGTAAGCGTGTGCAGAAGGATTTCCCAAAAGTATGCAACTTTCTGGGTTTAGCATTTAATGTTCTGACAGCTTTTTGCTTTCCCTTTAGATCTTCATTTAATCTCTTATAAACAAGCTGAAACTCACTAACAAAGTGGTTAAACATAGCTGGGAATATCAGAGAATAATAATGACAAGTATTGAGATCAAGCAAAGAAGTTTTCACAAATTCGTTCAATTTGATTTTCAAAACTCGCGACCAATACTTGAGTATTGCACTGTGCACTAATGTGAATACTTGAGTATTCAGATGAATACTTGAGTATTCGTCTTCCAGAGAAGGCACTACATGTTTTGAGCGTTTGGACAATTTCTTTGACTAGGACCAATACTCGAGTATTGAAACCAATCTTGAGTATTGAACTTTTTATGTGAAAATAAGTTTAAGTCCAAAACTTCAATACTTGAGTATTCAAATCAATACTTGAGTTTTGAAAACATTTGAAAAAGAGCCAAGCTCTCTGTATGCCCAATACTTGAGTATTCAACTCAATACTTGAGTATTGAACTGTTTGAAAACTTTGTGAAAACTTTCCAAGTCAATACTTGAGTATTCAAATCACTTGGAAATAGCAAACCTTTCTGTATGGCCAATACTCGAGTATTCAACTCAATACTTGAGTATTGAACTGTTTTCAATATTTGTGAAGTTTCTGTCATCTCAATACTTGAGTATTGATAAACATGTGAAAAAACTTTGAAAACTTTTTGTTTGCCCAATACTCGAGTATTCAAACCAATACTCGAGTATTCACATGTTGAATACTTTAATGATTTTCTGTATCACCAATACTTGAGTATCCATATGGATACTTGAGTTTTGGTAATTTTGCATTTCAGCGAAAGAGTTTCTGTAAGATCAATACTTGAGTATTGAAACCAATACTTGAGTATTGACTTATAGTGAAAAACTTGGAAGGCTCTCTGTAACACCAATACTTGAGTATTGAGACCAATACTTGAGTATTGTATGACTTTGTGGAAACAAGCCATTCTCTGTCAACTCAATACTTGAGTATTGAAACCAATACTTGAGTATTGAGCATTTTGCGAAAAATGCATCATTCACTGTCAACATTCGAGGGTCATATCTCCCTGGTCTGAACTCTGTTTTGGTTTGTTCAACTTTTCATGGAAAGATCTGTGAGTCTACTTTCATATGCCACCGATTTTAGCTCAATCAGATTTGTATTTTGTGAGTTACACTCAAAACATTGAAGCTTGGTTTGCTGTGTGGCGTGAATTTATCTTTCAACTTCCACAATCCATAGCTCTCTCATATGAACTCCTTTGGGCTTGAATTTTATATCAAAATGATGCATTGGGAATCTGGTTTCATATACAAATGATTTCACCTCAATCCGATCTCTGGTTTAGGAGATATCATTGAATTTCCATACGTCGCCCGTGCGGAACGTGAAACAGAGCTGATCACTGTTGCATACTCGAGTATTGACTTGGATACTCGAGTATTGACATCCAGAGACCCCAGAGATGCTGAAAACACTACATACTCGAGTATTGACTTGGATACTCGAGTATTGCTAGTCCAAAGATAATAGAGAAGCTGAAGACACTCCAATACTCGAGTATTGATGAACATACTCGAGTTTTGACTCCTAAACTCGAGTATTCATTTCTTTACTCGAGTTTTCTCATCTTGAAGCTGATTTTTGCTGTCTTTAACTCCTAATTGAGTCATTCCAACTTCCATATGATCTTGGAGGCTTCTAGCATCAATACAAGAACTTGAATAAAGGTATCTTCATTCCATTCAACAAGTTCTTCCTTTTTCTATCTCCCAACTTGATCATGCTTCATCATTTAACTTGGGCTCATTATCCTCTGCAGCTTCTACCTTCTTCCCTCTTCTTCTTGATTAAGTTATTGCTTCCTTTGACATTCTGATATTCCAATTATATTGTGTGCAAGAACTTCTTTCTTCAATCCCTTATTTCCTTCTTAGTTATTCCCCATGATTGAACACTTTCTTTCTTCTCTTCTCTTGATCATTGCCAAAATACTGTGTAACTTCTTTGCTTCCTTGGCATTCTCTCCCATTCAACTTGGAGTAACATCTTGCTTACTTGACAACCTCTGCAAGTTCTTCTTTCTTTAATACCTTTCTTGATCAATCTCCATTATTAAACTTTGCATCTACATTCAATATAAGAATTATTCAAAGTATAATGTAAATGTAGTATGCAACCTTTTTGCTCTTAAGAATGGCATCTATATAAGACATCATCAAAACTAATCATAACCAACACTCATTTAATCTAGTTTAAGCAAGATGAAACTCACTAACAAAGTGGTTAAACATAGCTGGGAACATTTAGGAATGTTAATTGGAAGTATTAAGATCAAACAAGAGGGTTTCGCGAATTCATCAGTTTTGAATTTCAAACTCTCTAATGCAAAACTAGTCAAAACTTGAGTTTTGGACTTTAGTGTGTTGAAACGTTTTAAGTCCAAAACATTAAAACTGAAGGTTTTCTTCCAAAACTGGAGGTTTTCAAAACATTGAAAAACATCAACCTTTCTGGTTGGCCAAAACTCGAGTTTTGAAATCAAAACTCGAGTTTTCATTTAAATATGAAAACTTGAGGAAACTGTGCCAAGTCAAAACTGGAGGTTTTGGCAGAAACTGGCAGTTTTCAAAACTAAGAAAATCTAAAGACTTTCTGCCTGAGCAAAACTCGAGTTTTGAATCAAAACTCGAGTTTTCACTTTACTGTGAAAACTTTGAGAAAAACTTTGCAAACTCAAAACTTTCCAAACTTTGAGAAAACGTAACCAAAACTCGAGTTTTCCTTTGATAACATGTTTTCCAACTTATCAAAGAGAAAACCTCATACTTTGTTTGCAAGTGTTAGTAATCATCAAAAACCTTAGAGAACTAACAATCTTTACTCTTATAATAGAGTCTTGAAATATATGAACATTCAAGGCAAGAATTTGAATACATGACTATAGTTACTCAACAATGGATGAAGACAAAGTTGATGTATTTGAGTAACAAAGTGAGTACTAGGATTCATAGGAGATGAAGCACATACTCATTAGTCCAAATGACTAGGGTTCCAGAATATTATCCTAGTAAGTTATTCCACTAATGGTAATGGTTGATGCAATAATGAACATTCATAATGCTTGGAATAACTTGACCAATAAGGATTTATGCATTAGGCATAACACACACAAATTGAATTCTTTTATAGGAAATAAACCTGAAACTCATTGATGATCAACTTGTTAGACATGAGGTCCAAATAGTTTGAAAATGAGACTAAAGAGTTTAAGTATCACATTAAATTTCAAAGATCAATATGTGAATGATAGGGAAAATTCTAGGACAAATTTGAAGCATATCCAACATTCAACATACAATAATATTAACTTCCAACTTTGAAACATCATTTGAATGCAATCACAGTATGAATATTTCTCAAAACATTTGTATGCATTTCTATAAAACAGAGTGAATTGAGATCGAAACAAATTTTAAAATTGCGCATTTCAAAATATAAACTCAGAAGGTAATGCACAAACTTACTTACGGTCCATTTAGCAATCTAAAAATATTTTGAGAAACATGAATGATTGATTGCTAAATGAATGCAATAATGGATAAGTATTCATTACCCAAATATAAATTTCATATAAGCACAGTATAGGTTAAGGTTTGTTAGTTCTCTGTGTGTTTTGATGATAACTGACAATTGCAAACTCAAGTTTAAGTTTGTCTTTGTTAAGTTAAAAAACTTACTGTCAAAGGAAACTCAAGTTTGGGTTGTAAAACTCGAGTTTGGACTTGACAGAGAATAGCTCAAGTTTTCCAAACATAAGACAAACTCGAGTTTGTATTGGCAAACTCGAGTTTGAGTCATACAAAGAGCACTCTAAGTTTTTCAAGTTAAGACAAACTCGAGTTGGTTATTAACAAACTCGAGTTTGTGTTACACAGAGAGTTTTTCAAGGATTTGTAAACTTGACCAAACTCGAGTTAAGTTATCCAAACTTGAGTTTGTACTTGGTCGAGAGTCTTAATGTTTTTTCATCCTGAGAAAACTCGAGTTTGATATGTCAAACTCAAGTTTGCACTTGGCCAAGAGTTTTTCAAAGTTTTCCATAGTTTTGAGAAAACTCGAGTTTATCTTTGTAAACTCGAGTTTGCACTTGGCAGAGTTTTTAAAGGTTTTCAACTTTTAAGGAAACTTGAGTTTGATTTAAGTAACTCGAGTTTGTGCCAAGCAGAGAGCTCCTAACTATTTTGTGATTTTAAAAACTCTAGTTTGCTTTTAGAAACTCCAGTTTTGAGCTTTGTGGACTTAAACATATTTTCATTTCAAAATTTCCAAACTCGAGTTGGTTATTAATTGACTCGAGTTTGCCCATATTTTCAAAATACTCTTCAAAACTCAAATCATGACATTCTTCTCTGGAAGAGCTAAACTCGAGTTAGGATTTGGAAACTCAAAACTCGAGTTTGGCCCTCTGAAGCAAAGTTGCAAACTGCAGTTTGGTTGAGCAAACTCGAGTTTGTGTCGCTCTGTTTGAAAAATCAAATTGCTCGAATTTGTGAAATCTTCATGTTTGATCTAGATACTTCTTATTATCACTCATTACCATTCTTAACTACGTTTAATCAGTTTGTTAGTGAGTTTTAGATGATTTAAAAGAGTGTTAAATGAGGATTTAGCATAAAGCAAAAAGTGACGTCAGCGCATTTAATGCAAAGTCTAGAAAACCTTGCATTCTTTTGGACAATCATTCTCTACATGTTGCTAAGGGATTTATATTTTCTTTCCCTATCAAGAAGCCGTTTTTCCAACAGTTTTATTTCAAGGGAAGTCAACCATAAACTTTTGTGCACTTGGATTAACACTAATCAAGAGAGAGACGGGATCAAGCTTCAACCTAATCTGCTCATTAATGTTTCCAACGGTTACATTAATGAATCCAACGATCATTTAATGCTCTCTTCATATATAAGGAGTTGCATTCAAGTCTCTACAACAACCAATCTGCAGAAAACGAAAAAGCTTTCAAGTTTCAACTACTTCTTGTGTTTTCTACTTGTAAAGTATCTTTTGATACATTTGTACTTCAATGATTATTTCATCTACTCTTAGAGAGAGTTTCATTTATTGAAATCATATATTGTAAGAATCTCAAGTCGTGGGACTTGGAGATTGGGTATATCAGTTTACAACTTGTAAAGGGGAGTGTATCCTAGTGAGAAGATAACTTTGAGTACAGAGTGTGTAACTGATTCTGAGTGATAGTGAAAATCCCAGAGTGTCTGGGGACTGGACGTAGGTCAAGAGTTAAGACTGAACCAGTATAAATTTGTTGTGTCTTGCTATTCTTTCATCTCCTCTGTTTTCGTGTTCAGTTTCAGAGTGTTTTTAAACAGATTTTTTTTTAAATCCCCAATTTACCCCCTCTTGGTGATTTGCTCCGCTTTCAAGGTTAAACATCATCATAATTCTTCTTGTCCTTGTAGAAGTTTTCTCTATTTTGTTGGAATAATGTGACCAAATTCAAGCTCTATTTATTCAACTTCCTCAAGATTAGAATTCATGTAGTCACAATCCTAACATGAAGCTTTCTCTATTTAGTTGCATTCTTGATAAGCTTTCTCTTATCCTACAACACAGTATAAATCTTTTTCTTCCAAGGTATCCAACCTTGCTTGGGTCCAATCATTGTTAGCGTGTATGAACAAAATTTACATGCTCTTAAGAATATAATCAATTTAGAACAACTGAACATAGTGAATTAAATATGACTTTATGCATAAAAGAGATATGTTCTTTTCAAATCATTATGTATGCATAAAGAATTGAACTATTGAACATTGCAATCCCTTTATAAGGGATGTGAAAAATCAGTTTCAAACTAATTTGCAATGCTCATTTCTAAGGTTACAACATATAAAACCTCAATGAATATCTCAGATAATAGCATAGGAGGTTTTACCATTGTATATGTTTTCCTTAGGTCCTTGGAGGATTGGCACCCACTAATTCTGAAGATGGAATATCACCTAGAGGGTGGGTGAATAGGTGATTAAAAAAAACTTTTCGTAAACTGAACAGAAACAAGTAAGACAAAGAGTGAGAAGAGAGAATGGACACAAAGCAATTTATACTGGTTCGGTCTAATACTTCGACCTACATCCAGTCCCCAAGCACACCTTGGGATTTCCACTAATCTTTCAAAAACAATTACACACTCTGTAAACGAAGGATGTTTCTCTCACTCTTGGACTCACTCCCCCTTACAAGTTGTAATTGATACACCCACACTTAAGGTTCTACAACCTTAAGATTTTGACAAATAAAAGAATTAAATGGTGTTTGAGAACTCCTCACTCACTGAGTAGATAAATGTTAATAACTGAAGTACAGTAGAATATTCGAAGATATTAATGAAACAATTGAAACAACAAATTGCAATAAGTTCAAATTGAATGCACAACATTTCGGTTAGGTGAGAATTCAAAGCTTCAGGTATTTCTAGATGAGTTCATTTATGTCCGTTGAGAAGCTAGAAGAAATATCCGTTGAGACTTGTAATATGTCTGTTAGAGATGAAGCACGAAAGTCTGTATAATCGTGTCGTAATATTCTTTTATTCTTTTGTTCCTGCATTTATGACCGTTGGAAGCACAGCAAATAGAATGAAATAATCATCTTCAAAAATGTCTTTCGATGCTCAGAGGCATGTTTATCCACTGAGGGTCTCGATCAGGTAAGTTGCATTAAATGCTCTGACAGGTGGATTTGCTTTATTCAAAATCCGAGTTTATGCTTGTTCTAATCATCTGAAACTCACTTAGGAAACTGGGTAAATGAGATTAAGCATATTGATGATAGATGATATGACGAATATAGAAGATTATTCAGAAAATTAAAATCATAGATAAGCATTTGAAAAATAGAGACGAACTTGGCTTGAGTCACCATTTACTCAGGCTCGAGTTGAGGCATCGCAAAAGACAAGGAGATCATTTGAAAAAGCTACTTGACTCGAGGCAGAAAATACCTTCCCTTCTTGGTGGAGACTGACTTGAGTTCCAGAGCTTAATCAGGGGAGTATTTTGTTCAATTTATTTTCTCTTATTACATTTTAATTTCCTAGTTTTAGGAATTTTGTTTTGTAATGTTGAGACTTAGTTTATCCGTTTGGAAAACTTTGTGGATTGAACCTATGTGATTGGATTAAATTTTGTGGTTTGTTGAATTTATAAATTTGTATTTCCCTATTGATTCAGTGAAATTGTGCTTTCTATGTGGTATTGTTAGATAGTATAATTGAATTGAATTAATTGAGTGGCGTGGTATCGCATTCATATCAAGAGGAACCAAGTTACATTAATTTAATCCTAATCACACACTAAGTGGTTTTAAACAATATCTCAAGAGATAGTAGTTTGCTACGGTAGTAGGAGCTACTATTAATTGAGAATATTGGACTCAAGTGGTATCTTGGGGTTTTTCATCTAGACTTAGTGAAAATTTACTCCTATATTTAATTGAACTAGGATAGTCCCTATTCCATTTCCAAGAGCATTCATATTCATTTTCATACTCCATTCCATTTTATTAAAAATACCAAAAACAATGGTTTAGCATTTAATTTAATTGCATTCTTATTTTAGTTAATCAATTCAAAAATCCAAAACCTATTTTTCCCCTTGTTTTAATTGCATTTGCATGTCATTTAGATTACTAAGGATTCAATAAAAGGCTCCTCGAGAGAGAGAACGATCCTAGGGTTGACTATACGCAATCCTTGGTTTATTTTTGATTGTGGACCCCAAGGCTAAAGATAGAAAAATCCATTCATCAAACGACACTATTTACACTATTGTTACTAATCAAACCGATGCGAATTCCGCGGCAGAAAAAACCAAGTTCGAAAATGATTTGCAGAAATAAGGAACCTGGGTCATTTTCCCAACGAATTCACAGCAGGTTTGAATGGACAGTAACAACGAAACAAAACAGTAAAAATGGGGGGTTTTTGGTTCAAGCAGAATAAAAACGCAATAAGCAAAAACAGAGAGAAATAAACAGATAAACAGAAGATCAACCCAGGATTTCGAATTCCACCACTTTCCTTCCTGACGAAAACAGATTTTGAAACGATTCGCGATTGATTCTCGGACGAACCGAAATCTGCGTTCGTCGTAAAATCCCTCAACTAGACGATCGCCTAGCGTTTATCCGAACAGTGGCGTGTCATTGTGCGATCGCACAGCAAGCACTTAAACCCAGTTCGAACTCGATCCTTGAGATATCTCAATCTGGGCGTTAAATCTAACACCCAATTCGAAAGTAAATCGAATTCGAAATTACAAAATAGAAATGAATTTGTTACCGTTAAGAACGAGTCCTCTGGATAATGGAATCCTCAGTCTGTGGGGTAATCACAGTAGCTTAGCCCATCATGGCTATGCAAAACGAAAATCGAACAGAAATTAAGAAGTTCATCATGAACACAAAGAACAGATGAAGAACAGTTGAGAGAATTTCAAAACTTCTATTTCAGTCCTCAAAATGTGTAAAAACGTAACGACCTAGTGTTGTAGCCACCATCGACTTAAAGTTAACCTAAAATGGAAATGGGCTCCAATGGTTCAGCTCAAAACAAAAATAAAATAAAAGTGGCTTTAATTACAAAATTCGATCCCAAATAAAATCCAGAAATATGCATCTGACTTCGGCTCCAAAATCGACCGCTCTCTTGTCTGAATTTGCCCTTCATGTCTGCATAACAATTGTAGCTCTTTGAATCATCTGAAATATGAAACAAAAATGAGGCAAATCCGATGTCTGGTTCAAGAGTTATGGTAAAAATAGTGAAGCAATATAAAACTGAAATTTTATTATTAAAAATGGCTAAAATATAATCAAAGGCCTAAAGCCCAAATAAGTATAAAAGCCATTATTTATTAACTAAAGAGTCCTAAATTATTAATCAAGAGATAAAAAGAAGTGTATAAAATATTCAATTATCAAACTTCTTGAATCTTCTCACAAACAAGTCCATCTCATCATCGTCATCATCTTCATGTTTATCTTCTTTGGGGATTGAAGATGTAATATCACCTAGAGGGGGTGAATAGGTGATTAAGAAAAACTTTTCATAAACTGAAGAGAAACAAGTAAGACAAAGACTGAGAAGAGAGAATGGACACAAAGCAATTTATACTGGTTTGGTCTAATACTTCGACCTACATCCAGTCCCCAAGCACACCTTGGTATTTCCACTAATATTTCAAAAACAATTACACACTCTGTAAACGAAGGATGATCCTCTCACTCTTGAACTCACTCCCTTCACAAGTTGTAATTGATACACCCACACTTAAGGTTCCACAACCTTAAGATTTTGACAAATAAAAGAATTAAATGGTGTTTGAGAACTCCTTACTCACTGAGTAGATAAATGTTAATCACTGAAGTACAGTATAATTTCCGAAGATATTAATGAAACAATTGAAACATCAAATTGCAATAAGTTCAAATTGAATGCACAGCGTTTCGGTTAGGTAAAAATTCAAAGCTTCAGGTATTTATAGATGATTTCATTTATGTTCATTGAGAAGCTAGAAGAAATATCTGTTGAGACTTGTAATATGTCCGTTAGAGATGAAGCACGGAAGTTTGTATAATCGTGTCGTAATATTCTTTTATTCTTTTGTTCCTGCATTTATGACCGTTGGAAGCACATCAAAGAGAATGAAATAATCATCTTCAAAAATGTCTTTCGATGCTTAGAGGCATGTTTGTCCACTGAGGGTCTCGATCAGGTAAGTTGCATTAAATGCTCTGACAGGTGGATTTGCTTTATTCAAAATCCGAGTTAATGCTTGTTCTAATCATCTGAAACTCACTTAGCAAACTGGGTAAATGAGATTAAGAATATTGATGATAGATGATATGAAGAATACAGAAGATAATTCAGAAAATTACAAATCATAGATAAGCATTTGAAAAAAGAGACGAACTTGGCTCGAGTCACCATTTACTCAGGCTCGAGTTGAGGCATCGCAAAAGACAAGGAGATCATTTGAAAAAGCTACTTGACTCGAGGCAGAAAATACCTTGGCTCGAGTCTAGCCACAGACTCGAGGAAACAATATTCCAGGCTCGAGTCAATCTTAAAAGATTAATTAAAATCAATGAAGAGCTTAGACTCGAGGAAAATTATGAGGCTCGAGTCAGTATATACACTCGAGGCAGACAAGTAGACTCTAGTCATGATTGAATTTGGAATGTAACGGTCAAGACTTTGGCTAGAGTTAATGTATACAGACTCGAGGCAAGCAACTGAAGTTTTAGAACATTCTTTTCAATTTTCAAGTCTTTGGCTCGAGTTGCTAACAGATTTGGCTCGAGTCAAGTCATAAACTCGAGGCAATCCTTTTGTAGGCTCGAGTCAATTGATTCTTTCTTTGGAAAAATGTTTTGAGACCAAAACTCATTGGCTCGAGTTACTGATTATTCGGGCTCGAGTCTAGATCTAGACTCGAGGCTGTCTTTTATCAGGCTCGAGTCAACACACTTTTCTGGCGATAGATTTTGAAGTGTTTGGCTCGAGTCTGCAATATTGGCTCGAGTCAATGTCACAGCAAAATGATTTTTCTGATAAAATGTGATTTTGACTGAGTTAAAGCTATTTTGCTTATCTTTCTTGAACATATATTCTTTTCAACCATAATCATCATCAAAACACTAATAGGGAACTAACATTCTCCCCCTTTTGATAATGACAAGATTTGTGAAAGAAGCCAAAATAGTTTTAACCTTAAAAAGAAGTTTCACGATAAGTGAAGTTAAAATCACTTGATAGAGAAAACAAATGATGCAGAGAGAAGTATCAAGATAGATTTGAAATGATTAATTTGATTAATCCTAAAAAGGAAAATGACATATAGGCTATCAAATTAACACAAAAGTCCAAGGCAAAGATCATACAGAGTAATACAAAAGCTTGCAAGATGACTATCAAACAGCAAAAAAACAAAAATTTAACACTTAAAAACATAAGTCACGAATCCCTTGGCTTTGCCTTCTTCACTTTACTTCCTTCCCTTACTTCTCCCCCTTTGGCATCTATCAAAAAGAAGGGGTCATAGAGGAGGCTTCTGGAATAGAGAAGAGAAGGGATGAGAGGTGGTGGGAAAATGCATTGGAGAGTATGGAATAATAGAGAGGGTAGGAGAGATAGAGAGTATAGGAGAGGTGGATATGAGAGTATCGATGTCATCCTCACCAAACAACTTTGCTATGGAGGACCCAGAATAAGTGATCTTCACAGGAGTAGAGTTGGATGGAGGAATGGGCATAGTGGCTGGAGCAGAAGCAGGAGGAGAGGAGATAACAGGGGTGGTTAAGGGGGTGTGGAGTGAAAAACAAATGTTGGTGAAGGAGATGGAGGTGGGGGTGGTTTGAGAATTGGTGAGGGAATAGCAGAACCAGACTAAGATAAGAGCTTGTCAACCTTGCCTGAGACTAGCCAGAGTGTGTTGTGTAGCTGGTCAACCATACACGTTCCCAATATCTTCCTTCAGCTCTTCCTTCAGTTCTTCCTGATTCTCCTGTATCTGAGTGACCTCCTTCATTAGCTTCCAAATTTCAAATTCCAATTTCACAGATAAGGAATTCTGAGTAGCCATGGATATGTGCAGAGGGTCCAAGCTATCTAAAATGGCCTTTTCAACAATGGCCTTGTTCACGCTGACCAGAGACAGAGCTCTTGGCATGGAAGCTCTGGATCTAGAAGGTGCAGGTGCTCTAGATTGTCCAGACCCTTCTTGAAAATTGATCTTCATCAAATTGAGAAAGTGTTGTCCAAATTCGTCAGGTTTCTTGGCTACCTCATCTTTCTCCAAATACCATATCTTTTCATGGAATAGGATGACAGACACTAGACTAGGAAATGGGATTGTTGAGTTTTTCTTAGAATGCATGGCATATTTTTTCATTTCCCCAAAGATCGAGTGACTAAGGTTATGAGGAACCTGGGCCACAATGGAAAAAAAATGGTATAATCTCGCTGGGTGAAATGGGTGAAATTTTTGCCTTTCTGAACAAAGTTCCTTGAGTAGATATACCACAAGGCCCGATGTCTAGGTGGCATGTGAACAAGATTAAAATTAAAAGATCCTACAGGTTCACTCAATGTCTCATCTCGACGAAGAATTTGAAAAATTTGTTCATTATCATAATGAACCTGAGGAACAGGAGGAGGATTTTGGATTTGCAACAAGTCATTCAAGTATTCAGGGGTAATGTTAATTCTCTTTCCTCTCACAATGGTAAAGATGTTCTCCTCAGCTATATGGGTATGCTTATCTAGGAGTGTGTTTACAGACATGTTGAAATAGAAAACTCTAACTAAAGTAGGACTATATGAAGCATGAATACTCAGAAATGATGCATAATCCTTAAACCATCGGTAGAGGTCAAGATTACACTAGGATTTTAATTTATCTAAGTCTACAGATACAACAGGGAAGAAACTTCTCAGAGCATAATCTTTACTAAACTTCTTTCCATCCTCAGATGAGAACAAAATATGACCACAAGCAAAGTCTACTGGAGGATGAGCAGTAAGGGCATGATATATGGAGACGATAGAGGGAATCTCGAATACCTTCGATCCAAATTGTTGAACAGAGCCTTTGGACGCTGAGGCTGATGCTTTGGAAGGAGAAGTAAAAGGCTTTGAAGCTCGTGATACTGAGACAGATGCTGCTTGACTTTTGGAAGTACCTCGAAAATCTGAGGAAGTAACGACAAATTTCTTCTTTGAAGGTGTTGGATTAACGACAACAACTTCTTTTTTCTTTTGAACCAGAGCCTCCTTATCGACAGGTTTCTTTGGAGGGATTTCTGGAGGTTCTTCAACCCTTAATTTCTTGGGCTTCTTGGTATCTCCTTCCTCAAACAAAACTTTAGGGCGAAATCGTTTAGGTGCCATTTTTTTTTGTTTTGGTCGTTCTGACTGAGGAGACGAAAGTGATTCAGAACCCACAAAATCTGGGTCTGGGTTTTAGGGTTCATAGACGAAAAAGATGAGATAGAGAAGAGAGATGAGGAGTCATACGAAGAGACACGGGAGAAGATGGAAAAGTGAAGAGCGAAACGACACAAGCAAACATATAATAAAAAATTTAAATATTAACTCGAGGTAAGCATGTTTGACTCGAGGTACCTAACTCGAGGTTACACTTACTAACTTGAGGCAATGAAGAACATGTACTAACCTAGATAGCGAAGATACCAACTTGACTCGATGTGACCCTTACCGACTCGAGGCAAAAAGTGTTCTACATTCGTCAAACTCTCGGGTTGCCATTTAACTCAAGGTGACATGTGTGGCTTGAGGCAAAAACCCTTCCCAAACTGGCTATCTCTCGACCTTCACTTAGACTCGAGGTCACTCTTCAGGCTCGAGTCACGTTGCTTTGTTTTTGACTTCTTTGAGCCTTGGATTGAACAGCAACTCGAGGCATCTCCTTGGTTGGCTCGAGGTATGAGTTTTTCTGATTGACTCTACTTTTCCTTATCATAACAGAGCCCTACAAAAATATTATCTAGATACTCTGATGCTAAAGTTAGTCTTTGTTAATCATCAAAACATAATTAATTCTTTTGAACTAGCATTACTTACAATTCATTGGAATTTACCATTCCCAACTCTCTTCGGATAAAATTGAAATGTTCTTTGGCCAATGGTTTGGTGAAGATGTCAGCTAATTGGAGATGTGTGGGAATGAACATCACTTTGATATCTTTCTTCTGCACATGGTCTCTGAAAAGTGATGTCTCACATCAATGTGCTTGGTTCTTGTATGTTGAACAGGATTCTTTGCCAAACTTATTGTGCTGGTGTTGTCACATAGGATTGGAATCTCTTTCATATGGACTCCCAAGTCAGATAATTGTTGCTTCAGCCACAGAACTTGAGCACAACAACTTGAAGCAGCAACATACTCAGCTTCGGTGGAGGATACAGCCATAGTGGTTTGTTTCTTGCTAAACCATGATACGATTGAGCTTCCAAGAAATTCACATTGTCCACTTGTACTCTTTCTATCAGTCTTGTATCCAGCATGATCCGAGTCTGAGTATGCAACCAGGAATTCTTGTTGACCTTTTTGAAACCAGATACCTAATTCCTTTGTATCCGTGAGATATCGAAAGATTCTCTTAACATGTTCAGCATGTGATTCTTTAGGAGCGAATTAGAACCTTGCGCACATCCCCACACTGAATTGAATATCAGGCCGACTCGCAGTTAAGTATAATAACGATCCGATCATTCCCCAATATTTGGTTATGTTGAAGTCCTTGCCTTTCTCTTCATCTGCATCCAAAGAAGCAGTTTTGCTCATCGAAGTGTCGGCTCCATTGATATTTTCCAGTCTAAACTTCTTTAACAAATCACGGAGGTATTTTGTTTGTGAAATGAATATTCCATCCTTCCATTGTTTGATTTGCAAGCCAAGAAAGTAGTTCAACTCCCCCATCATGGACATCTCGAATTCTCCCTGCATTTTCTTGGAAAAATCTTCACAGAGAGAATCATTAGTAGCACCAAATATTATGTCATCTACATATATTTGCACAATTAGAAGTTCTTTAAGCCTATTAGTTTTGATGAAAAGTGTTGTGTCTGCTTTTCCTCTAACAAAGTCTTGATCTAAAAGAAATTTACGTAGACGCTCATACCAAGCTCTAGGAGCTTGTTTAAGACCATACAAGGCTTTCTTGAGGCGATAAACATGATCTAGATTATGATCATTTTCAAAGCCAGGAGGTTGTTCAACATACACTTCCTCCTGGATAAATCCATTCAAAAAGGCACTTTTCACATCCATTTGATAGAGCTTGAATCCCTTGATACAAGCAAAGGCTAAGAGTACTCGTATTGCTTCCAATCTAGCCACTGGAGCATACGTTTCCTCATAATCAATTCCTTCTTCCTGATTATAGCCTTTGGCAACTAATCAAGCCTTGTTACGGACTATAATTACGGATTCATCACGTTTGTTTTTGAATACCCATTTAGTGCCAATGACTGGATGGTTTTTAGGCCTAGGTACCAAATCCCAAACTTGATTTCTATCAAATTGATGTAACTCCTCTTGCATTGCTATCACCCAATCGTTGTCTGATAGGGCTTCGTCAATCTTAGAGGGTTCAATCTCAGATATGAAGGCAGAAAACGTGACCTCATTTAAGGTACTTTTTCTGGTTCTTACCCCTTGATTTACATCTCCTATTACTTGGTCCAAAGGATGATTCCTAATGAACTTCCAAGCTTTAGGCTGAGATTGATCATAATTTTCAAAGGTGTTTTGAGAATTATTTTCAAAAACATTTTCTGAGTTTTCAAGAAAGGCAGGAGTAGTTTTTGAAAAGAATTGGTTTTTATCAGAAACTTCCTCATCATCATCTAGAGGTACATCAGATTTAGATTCACAGAACACAACATGTATTGATTCTTCAACTATACGAGTAAGCTTGTTAAAAACTCTATGCTTTACTTCTATTAGAATAACCGAGAAATATACCTTCATCGGATTTTGAATCAAATTTTCATAAATTCTCCTTACCATTGTTATGCACGAAACACTTACAGCCAAAAATATGAAGGTGAGCCAAATTCGGTTTCCTTCCTTTGTATAGTTCATAAGGAGTCTTATTGAGCTTCTTTCGGAGATAGGCTCGGTTGGAGATATAGTATGGCGTGCTCATTGCATCTGCCTAGAAGACTTGTGAAGTTTGATTTTCATTTAGCATGGCACGAGCCATCTCAGTGAGCACACGATTCTTCCTTTCCACCACACCATTCTGTTATGGTGTTCTTGGAGCAGAGAAATTGTGATCAATTCCGTGGATTTCACAAATTTCTCCGAACGATTGATTGTCGAATTCACCTCCATGATCTGTTCGAATGGCTGTAATGCAAATACCTTTCTCATTTTGCACCTTTTTGGCAAACACAACAAATAGATCAAATGTTTCATCCTTAGAAGATAAGAAAATAGTCCAAGTGAAATGAGAGAAATAATCTACAATCACTATAGTATATAAGTTACCACCAAGACTCTTTACCCTTGCAGGTCTGACTAAATCCATATGAAGTAGTTGAAGAGGTCGGTTTGTCGAGATTTCAGGTTTTTTTTTGAAAGAATATTTAGTTTGTTTACCTCGTTGGCATGAATCACAAATCATGTCATTTTTAAAACGAAGTTTGGGTAAACCAATCACCAAATCTTTTCTCAACAACTTATCCAGTTGAAACATGTTGACATGAGCTAGACGCTTATGCCAAAGCCAACTTTCATCTAAGTTGCTAACAAAACAATTTTTAGAGTTTACTTTGGGCAAGTCCAATGTATAACAGTTTCCTTCACGAGGAGCTTTGAATAATACCTTCAGTTTACCTTTATCAATTGGAAGATCATCTTTGTTGACAATGAGACATTCTTCTGAGTCAAAGATAATCCAGTTGTTCTTACCAGCACTTTGACTCACACTTAGGAGATTATGGCAGAGGCCTTCAACAAGATACACGTCTTTGATTAGAGGCCCACTCTTGGCACCGATCTCACCAATCCCAGTGATTTTTCTGGATTGATCCCCTCCAAAGGTGACTTTGCCACCATCTTTTGATCTCATTGCAACAAACTTGTCCGCATCCCCCGTCATGTGTGTTGAGCATCCACTGTCAATATACCACTTGTTGCTCCTTGATGCTCTCAAACACACCTACAGATCAGAAGAGATTAAGCTTTAGGTACCCATTTTTTCTTGTGTCCTTTGGGGTTAGTTCGGGCCTTAGGAGCATAATTCCCTTAGGTACCCACTTATAGTTGCCAACTGGTTTATCTCTTCTATCTTTCTTGTGGAAACATGATGAAGTATTATGCCCTTTTCGATTACAGTAACTACAATGGGAAAAGGGATTCGAAGAGTGGACAATTTTTTGAAAGTAGTTTAAGTAAGATTTTCCACCACTTTTCTTTCTCCCTTTCTTTTTGTCAAAAATAGGATTGTAGCCAATGCCAGATCGATCATTTGTAAATATTTGTGCTTTCAAAATAACATTGAGCATTTCACTACCCTTAGTGAATTTCTCAAGTGTTTTTGTGAGGGATAAATTTCTTTTCTCTAAAACCAGGCAATCATCACAGACATGGTTTTCACAAGAAAGATTTTCAATTTGTAGTTTAAGAGTCATGTTTTCCCTTTTCAAGGCTATACATTCCTCAACTACTTTTATGAATTCAGCTTGTAATTCATTGTACTCATCAAATAATTCACCATAAGTGGGTTGTGATTCATATACCTCATTGTCATTATCAGGTTGTTCTTCCTCTGCTACTAGACAGACGTTTGCAGTTTCTTTTTCTTCTTTACTATCTTCATCTGAAGATCCATCTCCCCATATGGCGGATACGTAGGCCTTCTTTTTGAAGTGGTTGAACCTTTTCTTCTCTTTACCATCATCTTTCAGCTGGGGACATTCTAATTTGTAGTGTCATGGCTTCTCGCATTCGTAACAGATGATTTGGTCTTTATCTTTGAATTATCGTCTGTTACTGGAACCACCTTTTTGGAACCTATTTCTGAAGCCTTGTTCCTTTCTGTAGAACTTTGATAGAAATTTGCCGTATCTCCCAAAATAACCAAGTTCAAAAATGATTTGCAGAAATAGGGAACCTGGGTCGTTTTCCCAACGAATTCACAGCAGGTTTGAATGGACAGTAACAGCGAAACAAAACAGTAAAAATGGGGGGTTTTGGTTCAAACAGAATAAAAACACAATAAACAAAAAACATAGAGAATTAAACAGATAAACCGAAAATCAACCCAAGATTTCGAATTCCACCACTTTCCTTCCTCGGACGAAAACAGATTTTGAAACGAATTCGCGACTGATTATGGACGAACCGAAATCTCTGCGTTCGTCCAGAAAATCCCTCAACTAGACGATCGCCTAGCGTTTATCCGAACAGTGGCGTGTCACTGTGTGGTCGCACAACAAGCACTTAAACCCAGTTTGAACTCGATCCTTGAGATATCTCAATCTGGGCGTTAAATCTAACACCCAATCCGAAAGTAAATCGAATCCGAAATTACAAAACATAAACGAATTTGTTACTGTTAAGAATGATTACTCTGGATATTGGAATCCTCAAAACGTGGGCCAATCATAGTAGCTTAGCCCATCATGCCTATGCAGAATGAAAATCGAACAGAAATGAAGAAGTTCATGAAGAACACGAAGAACAGATGAAGAACAATTGAGAGAATTTCAAAACTTCTATTTCAATCCCTAAAATGTGTAAAAACGTAATGACCTAGTGTTGTAGCCATCATCTTACTGAAAGTTAACCTAAAATAGAAATGGGCTCCAATGGTTCAGCCCAAAACGGAAATAAAATAAAAGTGGGCTTTAATTACAAAATTCGATCCCAAATAAAATCCAAAAATATGCATCTGACTTCGGCTCCAAAATTGACCGCTCTCTTGTCCGAATTTGCCCTTCATGTCTTCATAACAATTGTAGCTCTTTGAATCATCGGAAATATGAAACAAGAATGAGGCAAATCCGATGTCTGGTTCAAGAGTTATGGTAAAAATAGTGAAGCAATATAAAACTGAAATTTTATTATTAAAAATGGCTAAAATATAATCAAAGGCCCAAAGCCCAAATAAGTATAAAAACCATTATTTATTAACTAAAGAGTCATAAATTATTAATCAAGAGATAAAAAGAAGTGTATGAAATATTCAATTATCAAATTCCCCACACTTATCTTTTTGCACTCCCGAGCAAAAAGTCAAACAAAAAGACTAAAAGGAAAAACTCTTCTTTTCTAATACTCCCTCCGGTCCTAATTATAAGAGCACTTTTTGGAGTTAGTTTTAGTCCTAATTATAAGAGCAAGTTTTAAATTTTGTCAATTTTTTCCTATAATACCCCTATTTATACTTTCTCAATAATAATTCAATAATACACCTATATATTTTATAAAGTAAATAATGTTTGCAACTCATTAATGTTAAATACACCTCAATTATACTTTTTTCTTATAAAATAATTTTGAGCAATTTTTGTCATATTTTTCCCATATCACCCCTACTAATACTTCTTCCACAATAATTAATTTCATTATCTTTTTTCCAACAATAAAAAAAATTGAGACAGACGGCAAAAGAATTGTCATTCCCATTAATGCACCTGTCAACGAATTACGAATAATAAGTCTACAGTGTTTGGATTTTGAAGCTTCAATTAGTTGAGAAACATAGACTTATCTTCAAATATGTGTCCAAGTCTTCATTTTATAATTATCGAACTTGCCTATAAATTTTTTAAGAAATACAAAACTCCCACACCAAGTTGTGGTTGAAATATATATATGTGGAACTGGAATTCCACGAAGTTGGTATGGTCCCATGATGAGTTATCAATTAGCTCTTTTTCCCCTTGATGTAATTTTCAATTTTAATTAGGGGTATTTTTGGAAAATAATTATAATTAACTAATTTAACTTCCCTCCTTAATCTCTCCAAATTCTGGTAAATAGCTCTTATAATTAGGACCGGAGGGAGTAATTGCTAACAATGCAAAAATTGAACAAGGACGCAAAGCTTCAAAAGAACCAATCAATCAAGACCAAAATCCTTTCATCTCAAATTACAATCCATGGTAATCTCAATCAATGATGCTAATCACAAAAGATGGTCTCTCAAATGATGCCCTTAATCAATCAATCTCTCAAGTGTTTAAGGTAAAGAAGTGTATCGCTCAAATTCTACTCAAGAAAATTGTTCTACCATAAGCTTGCTCAATTTCTACATCTCCACTACTCATAACACATGCATGCAAAAATCAAGAGAGCTTATTGTTAAAGGTTGTAATGGAGTTAGGGTGAAAGGTAGGTAATAGTATGGAATGAGAGGCTAAGCACCAAAGAAATTAAAAAGAGCACTGATTAACACAATTATTCTCTATGTATAAAAACTATTATTTTACTCATATATCTCCTTTCTTTCTTTCTATGTATTTTCTTCCCTTTTTCTTTCTTTTCTTTTCTTTTCTTTTTCTTTTTCCTTTTCCCTTTTTGTTTTCAAGGCCTTTTCTTTTCTTTTCTTTTTCCTTTCTTTGGAGGAACTATACTATATACATAATCACAATCACAAAATCAAATATCTCCCCCCCCCCCACACTTAAATTGTTGCACTCCTGAGCAACCCCCACACTTAAACACAAAACCAAGGTGAAACCAATGCTCAATAAATTTTCAAGGTGCGGAATAAAATGGTTTTACGCTTAGGCTTGTAATGTGGCTTAGAAAAGAATGGGTCAAAAAGGCACAAAGGGGCTAGCAAAGGAATCATAATGCAAGGGAAAGGCTATTTGGCCAAAGTGGGGGAAATAAAAGAAAGAAAACAAGCTTCCATCATAATTATACACGTAAGTGAAAAATGTAGTTTCAAAAAGAAAAGGAGCAAGTTCTAGAGAACACAAATCATGAGCAGATGCACACAGGAAAGAAAGAATGGCAAAAGATGAATTCCATTCATGCAGGCCCAAAACCTCACAAGGTCAATACCAACTTAGGCAATCAACAACATCAAATGAACTACCAAGACAGAATGATCCATTAAAACCAAAATGTCCTAGTTCATAATATGTAGCAATCATAGAAAGAGAGACTATATTTATTTTCGAAAAGCAACGAAAAATGAAAACAAATAAAAGAGAAAGAGGAAGAAGAAAGAAGAATACTCCCCAAGGGTTTATGGAGGATAAGTGGCATCAATTGTAGAATCGGCTGAACCCAAGAGGGGGCTGAATAGGGTGAAGATTAAAAACTTGAAACTTTGAAAATCTTTTCGCGTCTTCTAAATCAACAGTTAGATATTCAAATAAGCATATACTTTGGAAATATAAGAGATAAGGAGGAGAATATGCAAACCGTGATTTATACCGGTTCGGCCCAATCCTTGACCTACGTCCGGTCCCCAAGCTCCACTTGAGATTTTCAATCCACTATCTTCTTGTTTAACCTAGGGCACAAGAGAAGCCTATACAAACGTACAAGTTCACTCAGCACTTGTGAAGCCAAATCTCTCACCGAGATACTCCTTTCAATCAGTTACACACTCGTACTCGAAGTTATCCTCTCACTAGGATACACTCCCCCTTACAAGTTATGGCGAAAACCCAATCTCCAAGTCCCACGACTTGAGATTCTTACAATGATTTAATAATCAGAAATGTTCTCTCTAAAAGATAAGATGAATAAATACTGAAGTACAATACAAATCATTTCACTCTCTATGATGAACTATACAAGCATTGAGAACAGAGAGTGTGTGAGCTAAATGTTGGATTCAGGATATCAGCATTTCGACAGTGCAAGCTCTCATCGTTGTCTTCTCTATTTTGAATAGTTCTCCTTTTATAGTCAGTGAAGAACATTGAGAAATTCTCCCAGGTTTGAATATGACCGTTGTGAGCGTATATGACCGTTGGAGAAATATTATCGTTGAAACTTCTGACATCATCATATGCTTTTTGATAATCTGATGTTAATCCTTCGTTTGATCATCTGAAACTTGCTAACAAACATGATTAATAGCATTGAGAAGTATAGCAAGTAGAAATCAATTAATAACAATCATTTATGAAATCTCGGGCGTTGTTGCTACTGAGCTCTGCTGTCTGACTCGAGTTGTATTTCATTGGCTCAAGTCTCTACCTTATACAAAAGCTTTTGGAGTTTGAAGAAAACACAATAGGCTTGAGTCAAATGGAGCTGGCTCGAGTTTAGCCTTAAACTCGAGTTGGAATTTGAAGACTCAAGTTAGCACGTCAGATTTTCTCTTCATCAGGTTGCTCTGGCTTGACTTGACTTGAGTTCAAGACTCTTGGCTCCAGTCAAAAACTCTTCTCAAAAGGCCTAACGCTCTGCCTTGCTTTGACTCGAGGTTGACAAAGCCTTGGCTCGAGGTAAGATCCCATCAAACTTGGTTGCTTCCAAAATTTGTGAAACAATTGTTGAGTCTTCATTCATATGGAATTGGTTTTACTTCATTTGGTTGTGTATAGTGTGAGTCATGTCCAGAAAACCGAGCCTATGCTGATATGATTCCAGAATTTTGAGTGTCAACTCTGGAAGGCCATAACTCCCTGGTATGAACTCCGTTTTTGCTGGTTCAACTCTTGCTAGAACTAATTTTGAGTATACTTTCATATGCCACTGATTTTGGCTCAATTAGATTTGTAGATTGTGAGATACACTCAAAACATGAAAGGTCGGTCTGCTGTGTGACGTTGTTTTCAGTGTTAACTTTGACAATTGATATCTCCTTGATCTGAACTCCTTTTGGCTTGAATTGTATATCAAAATAACGCATTTGGAGTCTAGTTTCATATGCCACTGATTTCACCTCAATCGAATCTCTGATTTGGGAGATATCATCGAATTATCAGACCTTGCCCAAGCTGAACGTGAAACAGAGTAGAACAGAGGTGCTGAAAAGCACTATTGGCTCGAGCCAATAGTGTATGGCTCGAGTTTTGAGCCAGACTTGAGTCTATGAACTCCTGGCTCGAGTCAACTCTCATTAGATGTGCAAAATACTGTAGAAAAACGTTCTAACTTGAGTTAAGACCCCTTGGCTCGAGTTAGTTCATCCAAAGCTTGATTTTGCTTATTTTAACTCTGATTTGAGCCATTCCAACTTCCATATCATTGTGGAGACTTCTAGAATCAATCTAAGAACTTGTATAATTATTTTCTCATTCCATCAAGCAAGTTCTTCTTTCTTTCTTCTTCTCTTGATCATTCTCCATAACTCTTTCTTCTCTTCTCTTGATCATTCTTCATAAACCAACTCTTTCTTTCTTCTCTTCTCTTCTTCCTTGATCATTTTCCACAATTCAATTCTTTCTTTCTTCTCTTCTCTTGATCATTCCCAAAATCCATTCTCTACAAGTTCTTCTTTTTCTTTATGTAACCTCTTATCTCCTTCTTGATTAATCTTTATAATTCAACTTGGACTAATCTACATTATATAATAGTTAGTCAATGCAGGAGATAAATATAGTATACAAGCTTTTTGCTCTTAATAATGGAATTTATATAAGACATAATCAAAACTAATCATATCCAACATCAATGAGGAGAATCTCTGCATTCTAAGGCTGCTGCTAGGATCCCTCGTGAAATTGCTTAAGGCGATGCCCATTTACCTTGAAGGTTCGTCCTGTGGGTGGATCGCATAGCTCAACAGCACCAAATGGAAATATGTTAGTGATCTCAAAAGGGCCATCCCATTTAGATCGAAGCTTACCAAGCATAAACTTCATACGGGAGTTAAACAGAAGTACTTTCTAGCCCACAAAAAATTCTTTCCTCAGAATGTGCTTATCATGGAATGCCTTAGTCTTTTCCTTGTACAACCACGAACTCTCATAGGCATCCAATCTAAGCTCATCGAACTCTTGCAACTGCAGCTTCTGTTCCATCCCAGATTTATCCAAATCCATGTTACACTGCTTAATAGCCCAATAGGCTTGATGTGTTGGTTATGATTAGTTTTGATGATGTCTTATATAGATGACATTCTTAAGAGCAAAAAGGTTGCATATTACATTTACATTATGCTTTGACTAATTCTTATATTGAATGTAGATGCAAAGTTTAATAATGGAGATTGATCAAGAAAGTAGATTGAAGAAAGAAGTTCTTGTACACAATATAATGGGAATATCAGATTGTCAAGGAAACAAGATGTTATCAATGGATTTTGGGGGATAATCCAGAAGAAGAGAAGATTTTGAAGAAGGTAGAACTTGTTGAGAATGACGAGTACAAGTTGAATGACAGAGAATGATCAAGAGAAGAGAAGAAAGAAAGAGTTGGATTAAGATGGAATATTAAAGAAGGAAGAACTTGCTAAATGGAATGAGATATCATTATTCAAGTCTCTAGATTGATGCTAGAAGTATCCAAGAGCAAATGGAAGTTGGAATGGGTCAATTCGGAGTTAAAGTCAGCAAAAATCAGCTTCAGGATGAGAAAACTCAAGTTAAGAACTCAAAACTCGAGTTTGTAGTGTCTTCAACATCTCTGGCATCTCTGGACTAGGAAAACTCGAGTTTCCAAGTGAAAACTCGAGTTTCAGCACTTTCAAGAACTCTGTTGCACTCTGTTTCACGTTCAGCTCGGGCGACCTCTGGTAATTCGATGATATCTCCCAAACCAAAGATCAGATTGAGGTAAAACCAGTGGCATATGAAACTAGACTCCCAATGCGGAATTTGGATATAAAATCCAAGCCCAAAGGAGTTATGAATTGTACACGTTGACACTGAAATTCACGCCACACAGCAAACCAAGCTTCAATGTTTTGAGTGTAACTCACAAACTACAAATCAGATTGAGCTGAAATTGGTGGCATATGAAATTAGACTCACAGAACGTTCCATGAAGAGTTGAACAAACCAAAACGGAGTTCAGACCAAGGAGATATGACCTTCGAAAGTTTACAGTCAGTTCAAGATGTTCCAAAAACGCTGGTCAAGAACAGTCTTCATTCATCGGATCATAACAGACATAATACAATGAGTTTGGAGCTGATTCTTCTTGCATTGGATTCTTACCTCAAGCTTAGACATGTAAAATTGAGTTTGAGATTAGCCAAGAGTTTTGATCTTAATGAGAAAAATCCTGGACTAAGCAAAACTCGAAGTTTTCAGAGAAAACTCAAGGTTTCTTCATACAGAGACTTCTCAACACTTTCTGGAAAATGGAAAACTCGAGGTTTCTGTTCAAACCTCGAGGTTTGGACTTACAGAGAGTCTCCTAAGTTTTGAACACTTGAAAACCTCCAGTTTTTGTCTGAAACCTCAAGGTTATGCTTTAACATGAAAATTCCAGGTTTCACAAGTTTTGTGAAACCTCGAGGTTTTGACCTGCCAGAGAAAACCCAAGTTTTGGCCAGTTTTTCAAAACCTCCAGTTTTTTGAAAAACCTCCAGGTTTGAGTCTTGTGCAATTTTCTCAAAACCTGTCGTTTAAGTCAAAACTCGAGGTTTGTGGACAAACCTCGAGGTTTGTCCAGACATAGAAGATCTGTGTTTTTCCAAGTATACAAAACCTCCAGTTTTCTGTTTTGGCGAAAAAACTCATAATTTCCACATTTGAGCGAAACCTCGAGTTTTGGTGAGAAACCTCGAGGTTTTGGCATCCAGAGAGCACACACCTTTCCTCCGATTTAGAAAACCTCCATTTTCCCGTAAAACCTCTAGGTTTGTCTTGGCGCGATTTTTCTAAGGTTTCATATTCAAATGAAACCTCGAGGTTTCGATAAAACCTCGAGGTTTTGTCAAACAAGAGAGGTGAAGCTTTTTGCAATTTTGAAAACCTCCAGTTTTGGGTTGAAACCTCCAGTTTTGATGTTTTGGAATTAAATCAACTTTACATGCTACAGTCCAAAACTCGAGGTTTGAAGAACAAACCTCGAGGTTTCAACGCGTCCTCAGAATTTCAAATTCTACGATTTTGTAAAACCTTCATGTTTGATCTTAATACTTTCTATGAATATTCTATAATATTCCTAGATATGTTTAACCACTTTTTGAGTGAGTTTCAGATGAATTAGAGAATATTTATTGAAGGTTTAAAGTAAAAGCACAAAGCATGTCAGAACATTAAATGCTAAACCCAGAAAGTTGCATACTTTTGGGTAATCCATCTGCACACGCTTACAAAGAATTAAAGAATGATTTCCACATCCAGCAGCTGCTACTCCAACGGATTAATTTGTAGAGAGTCAACTCTAAACTTCTGCACAGCTAGATTAAGTGAAGATTAGAGAGAGAAGAAGACCAAAGCAAAACCAGAACCTTGTCTAATGAAGGCAACGGTTATATTGAAGATTACAACGGTCATATATTGATCTCTACCTATAAAAGAAGACAGATTCAAGACAGAAGGTGCAAGACACAAGCCTACATCTTCGTAATGCTCATACTCCGATCTTCATATCATTTACTCTGCGTTTTTCAATGTTTACATAGTTTATCATAGAGAGAGTGAAATTATTTGTAATGCACTTCAGTGTTTATCTTATTCACTTCTGAGAGAGAAGATTCATTATAAACATTATATCTAAGAGTTACTCAAGATTGGGTGATCTTGAGTGGGAAACAGATTGTAACCTTACATTGTGTAAGGGGAGTATCTTGGTGAGAGATTTGGCTTCACAAGTGCCGGGTGAACTTGTGGGTTTGTAAAGGCTTCTCTTGTGCCCGGATTAAACAAGAGGATAGTGGATTGAAAATCTCAAGTGGAGCTTGGGACTGGACGTAGGTCAAGGATTGGGCCGAACCAAGATAAATCTCGGTTTGCATATTCTCTTCCTTAATCTCCTATATTTCCAAAGATATATGTTTGAATGACTGTCTATAGCTTTACAACTCTTTACTGTCATACAAACTGATTTTATTGAGTTGCAAAAAGATTTTCAAAGTTGCTAAGTTTTTATCATTCACCCAATTCATCCCCCTCTTGGGTTCAGCCAGTTCTTACATGATGCTCCAACTCAACCGGTAGATGACATGCCTTACCAAAGACAATCCGATAAGGAGACATCCCAATCGGCGTCTTGTAGGCTGTGCGATATGCCCACAAAGCATCCTCTAATCGCTTACTCCAATCTTTCCGGGTAGAGTTAACAGTCTTCTGAAGGATTTGTTTAATCTCTCTATTTGAGACTTCAGCTTGACCGTTGGTCTGAGGATGGTATGCTGTGGAGACCTTGTGAAGTACTTCATACTTGTGTAACAAGGCACCCATGCTTCGATTGCAAAAATGGGAGCCTTGGTCACTAATAATAGCTCTAGGAATGTCAAACCTGCAGAAAATGTTAGACCTAACAGAATCCACCACCACAGAAGAATCATTAGTCTGGGTGGCTTTCGCCTCAACCGATTTTGAGACATAATCAACAGCCAGCAGTATGTAAGTATAACCATGAGAAATAGGAAATGGGCCCATAAAATCAATACCCCAGACATCAAATATCTCACAAAACAATATAGGGTTCTGGGGCATCTCATGCCTACGGGAAATACTCCTTGCCCTTTGACAGTTATCACATCACTTACAAAACAAATGAGAATCATGAAATAGGGAAGGCCAAAACAATCCACTGTCTAACACTTTCCGAGCAGTTAAGTGACCACCACAGGCATAAGCATGAGCAAAATGTAATATAGAGTGAAACTCATGATCAAGCACACATCTCCTAACTACTTGGTCACTACAAAATTTCCACAGATAAGGGTCATCCCAAACATAATATTTAGACTCACTCTTTAATTTAAAGGTTTGGGCCCTAGTAGAGTATACAGGAAAAACACCAGCTACCAAGGAGTTAACCAGATAAGCATACCATGGAAGCTTACCTTGCAGTTGTAAAAGCTGCTCATCAGGGAAATCATCCCGAATAGAAGAGGGGTGAGAGGGAGAATAGGTGATGCGAGTCAAGTGGTCAGCTACCCAGTTTTGTGCTCCACTTCTGTCTTGGATCTCAACATCAAACTCTTGGAGCAATAACATCCACCGGATGAGTCGTGGCTTAGCATATGCCTTTTTCAAAAGGAACTTCCAAGCAGCATGGTCAGAGAAAATAATTACTTTACTAGCTAGCAGATATGACCTAAACTTATCAAAAGCAAAGACAATAGCCAACAACTCCTTTTCAGTAGTGATGTAATTAGAATGTGCAGGATCCAAAGTCTTAGAGGCATATGCAATCACATGAGATGCTCTGTCGACTCGCTGTGCCAAGATAGCACCAACCGCGTAGTTGGAAGCATCGCACATCAACTCGAAGGGAAGGTACCAATCTGGGGGCTGAATCACTGGGGTTGTGGTCAAGCAACGCTTCAAGTGATCGAAGGCTGTCTTGCACTCATCATCAAATACAAAGTCAGTGTCCTTATGTAGAAGGTTGGACAAGGGTCTAGCAGTCTTGTTGAAATCCTGAATGAATCGCCGATAGAAACTTGCATGGCCAAGAAAAGAGCGAACTTCCTGTACAGATGCAGGGTAAGGCAAAGCAGTAATTACATCTATCTTAGCAGGGTCTAACTCAATCCCTTTCCTTGACACTATGTGTCCCAAGACTATATCCAACTCAACCATAAAGTGACACTTCTCATAATTCAGCACAAGATTAGACTCAATGCACCTATGCAAAACTCTAGACAGATTAGCTAAGCATGCATCAAAATCAGACTCATATACAGTGAAATCATCCATAAAGACCTCCATGCAGTCCTCTAGAAACTTAGAGAAAATACTTACCATACAACGCTGAAAGGTGCCAGGTGCATTGTAGATGCCAAAAGGCATTCTTCGGTAGGCATATGTTCCAAAAGGGCATGTGAAAGTCGTCTTCTCCTGATCCTCCGGAGCAATATAGATCTGAAAGTATCCCGAGTAGCCATCCAGGAAGCAATAATGAGACTTACTAGCCAATCGTTCTAACATCTAATCAATGAAAGGTATAGGGTAATGATCCTTGCGAGTGGCTTGGTTGAGTCTCCTATAATCGATGCAAACTCTCCAACTATTCTGAACTTGAGTAGGAATGAGCCCATTCTTCTGATTGGCTACCACAGTAACTCCAGATTTCTTAGGAACCACCTGGACCGGGCTAACCCACTGGCTATCAGAAATGAGATAGATGATACCAGCTTGCAAAAGCTTAGTGACCTCCTACTTCACCACATCAAGGATAAGGGGATTAAGGCGTCTCTAGGGTTGCCTCACTGGCTTAGCTTCCTCTTCTAATAGAATTCGATGCATACACATGGAAGGGTTGATGCCAACGATGTCAGTTAATGTCCACCCAATGGCTTTCTTGTTCGCCCTCAATAAGCTTAGCAGCTTCTCTTCTTGGTCAGGAAGAAGATTATTTGCCACAATGACTGGCAACTAATCATCCACCTCCAGAAATGCATACTTCAAGTGATTTGGAAGGGATTTCAACTCAAATTTGGGTGGTTGCTCAGTGGAGGGGAGAAGCTTGGGCGGTTGTTGCAACAACTCTGTTGTCATCACACTAGAAATGCATGAAACCACATTCAAAGAAGCAGAAGGACTGTGTCTATACAGCTCAATGTTAATATCAGAATTCAGCCCATCAAAATCAGAGTTAAGCTCATCAAAATCAGGATGTACATCAGGATCAGGATGAAGCTCAAACTCAGAATCAATATCAGAATCCACAAGTAATGTAAAATCACCAAGCAAGTCAGAATCACCAAATAATGCAGCACTAACCAAGTTAGTGCAAACAGAGCACCATTCATTATCAGCACATGCACAAATAGGAGAATCACTCACAGATGCAAAATCAGGGTAATCAGCACACCAATCAACAAGAACAGCATCCACAACATCATCAATCACATCAATGTAGAAAATAGAATGCTCTTTCCTAGGATGTTTCATGGCATCAAAGATATTGAAATTCACAGATATATCACCAAACTCCATGGAAAGAGTACCAGAATGCACATCTATCTTAGTCCTAGCCGTTTTCATGAAAGGTCTCCCAAAAATGATTGGTGACCTACTACTAGGAGACTCACCCTCCATATCTAAGATGTAAAAATCAGCAGGGAATATTAATTCATTAACTTTGACTAATACATCTTCAACTAAACTAGAAGGGTGAGCATTACTCCTATTAGCTAACTGAACAACAACACTAGTAGGACGTAAAGGACCAAGACCAAGAGATATATAAATAGATGCAGACATGACATTAATAGAAGCACCTAAATCTAGCATGCAATCATCAAATCTATAATTACCAATAAGGCAAGGGATAGAAAACGTCCCTGGATCTTTGCACTTACGAGGCATGGTAGGCTGGATAAGTGCTAATACATTCTGGTTCAAACTCACTCGTTCATTCCCCTTCAGTCACCTCTTGTTGGTACACAACTCCTTCAAAAACTTGGCATACTCTGGAATTTGTTTGACTACATCTAAGAGAGGGATGTTGATCTCTACCCTCTTGAATGTCTCTAGTATATCCTTCTCTTGTGCTTTTTCTGCCAACCTCTTGGATTGAACTGCTCTCTGGGGGAAAGGAAGAGGAATTGGAATTGGAATGTCTTCCTCTTCACCTTGTTGCATTGCCTTTTTATTTTTAGAGTCAATCTTCACAGTTTCTAACTCTCTTTCTGATGTTCTAATGTAGAAGTCACATCTGCAGATGGTTTAGGTTCCTCCAATTGCTTGCCAGATAAGGTAATCGCACTCACATTCCCTTTAGGATTGGGAATTGTCTGTGAAGGAAGAGTATTGGATCCCTGAGGTTGAAGCTGATTCAGTGATGTTGCCAGTTGACAAACCTGTGTTTGCAAACTCTGAATGGAAGTTTCGGTTCTTTGTTGAACCGTATAGAGTTTGTGGCAAATTGCTTCATCATATCTTCAAGTGAGGAACCACTACTACTACTACTAGCCTGCTGTTGTGCTGCTTGTGGAAGTGCACATATGGCCGGTCGAGGAGGTGGTGCTGGCAAAGGAGGTGTAGATTGCTAATGGAAATTCTGGGGACTGTACTGTCTCTGCTGGTAATTCCTAGAATTCTGCTGATATTGGTTACTCTGGTTTTGATTCTGGTTCTAACGGAAATTGGGGTGATTTCTCCAACCAGGATTGTAGGTATTGGAAAAGGCATTATTCTGCTGGTATTGTGGCTTTCCTGGAAAAACACCCACTGCAGCTACTGACTGGTCTTGGTAGGTAGGATCATGCAAGGTAGGGCAAGAGTCAGTAGAATGATAAGGGTCAGAACAAAACCCACAGGAGTACCCAATCTGAGGAGGGGAGCGAAATGGGGCTCCAATCCACAATTCAGTTCAGGCCCAAAACGGAAAAGAAATAAAAATGGGCTTAAGTTACAAAATTCAAGCCCAATTAAAAATCCAGAAATATACATCTGATCTCGGCTCGAAAATCGACCGCCATCTTGTCTGAATTTTACCTTCATTTCTTCATAACAATTGTAGCTCTTTGAATCATCTGAAATATGCAACAAGAATGAGGCAAGCCCTGACTTGCCTTTAGAAATGTACGGTAAGCCCATTCCCGAAGAAGATAGGGAAATACTTGAGAATATTTCTAGACCCACAAAATTTTGGCTTTGGGCAATACTTCTTACCGAATAAGAGAAAAGGGAAACCCTACTTCGTACACCTAGGGGAAGTGGGAATAGGGGAAATGTCCGAGTTCCACCATCTTCAACCCCTAAACCAAGAATCATCTCCTCAGGGCTTTCTTCCCGAGACCCAAATCTAAACTTCGGTCAAAGTACTCCTACCCCAGCCATTCAAAGTCGAGGCCCCACGCCCTGTGATGAGTACTGCTACAAGAGCATTGACCTCGCCAGGCTTGAGCATTTTCGGGAGACCGATTTACTTTTGGATAAATGTCGATGTAACATCATTCCTCAAACAAACTCGGCTCCCGCCCACTTGAATCAACCCAACCTGGGATTTTCTGACATTGGTCAAGATAACTCTGTTTCGTCAGGTATACCTCCGCTTTCTGACTTTTGTCCTTTTTTCTTTATTATAGGTATAGATGGCTTCATCTTCGAACCATACTAATCAATCCCTAACGAGAGAGTTCATTTCTTCTGGTTCCTCCCAAGTCCTAATTACTTCGGCGTAGTAGTTAGTCATGTCGTGACACGTATCAGCAGCACGATGACCACAGACGAGCTTACCCATATTATCCGGGGTGGGGAACGATATGCCATTCCCCTTCCTCTAATAGATCAATCAGTTGCCTCCAGCCGATCTAGTGATAGGGATCCCCACATCTTTTACTTCTACCGCGATATTATTACCTGACTAGGCTTGGAGTTCCCCTTCACCGACTTCCAAATGTGTCTCCTTAACCACTTACACCTCGCTCCCTCACAACTTCACCTCAACGACTGGGCTTTTGCTATAGCCTTTGAAATTTTTTGCAAAGAATGAGACATCACCTGCACTGTTCCAGTTTTTATGTCTTTCTTTTCGCCCTTGGAAACCAATATGCTCAACAAAGGAAAAACCACGTGGTTCGGTTGGACTTCACTCCGAGCAACCCGCGGTCGCAAATTTCTCGGACCCTTTACTGACTCATGGAAAGGCTTTAAGAACGCCTTTTTCAAAGTGGTTGCCGAACCCGGGCAAGTGCCCCAGTTTCTTCGAACTGATGAATCTGGGGTAGTCGAAGGACAGTTCCCCTTTTACTAGTGTAAAGATCACCACAACCTTTCAACCAAAGCCTTCGCCCCATCAGCGAAAAGTCTTTCTGAAGCCTAGGAGGAGGCTATACTAACCCTGACGAAGCTTGCTAGCAAGAGAGATAGTCTGGTAGACTCGGTCGACTATATCCACAAACCTCTGATTAGGAGACGATCAACAGGGAGTATGGACATAGTTACTTAGTGCATTGTCTTACTTTTTGTTGGGTAAAAATGAGCAACTGGCCCTTATTTTTCTATCTCGCAGGTCGGCAAATAGGGAAAAGGCCTGTCTATCTTGATGTGACGTGTCAAGATGAGGAAACCATGGGCACGACCACACCCGATGCAACAATGGCCGAAAAACATGTGGCCCTCAAACCTGCCCAACAGGCCCCAGTCAAGAAGGCGAAGGTTACCAAGAAAAAGACTCCGGCCCGACCGACACAAGAAGCCTCACCGACGCCATCTCCTCCTATCCTAGACTCTGAGCCCCATGCTTCTGAGCCGCAGGTTACTGCCACCGCTCCCCTGCTCTGGCTCCCTCAGTCCCATATTTGGGAGCACAAGGTTACAAAAGATCTTCACTATGCTCTCCACCCTCCCCACCATTACTTTGATGGTAAGCCTCTGTTCGCCATCAAAGCTAAAGAACTTTGAGACATCAAGCACAAGGGCTTAAGGTGCGCCAGGTTGGCCCAGCTTGCAGCCTACCTTGAAGAAAAACAAGCCCAGACTCTGGCGAAGCTGGAAAGTGCCACATCCGAAAAGGAGAAAGCTAATGCACTCATTGCAAGGGGTCACGACGGAGAGGGACAATCTGTGCCACAAGGTGGAGGTGGCCACAGTTGAGAAAGAAATCTTCGTTAAGAGCTTTAAAAGGCTTAGGAGGGTCTGCAGGCAGCCAAGTCTGAGATAGCCAAGAGGCAGCAGGTTCATGAGTATGATCTTGACTCCATGAGCAGGCAAAGAGCCATGGTTGAAGAATTGGAGGCAAAGCTGAAGCATCGCGAAGAAGAGCTCATAGCCACTCACACTGGTATCTCCAAGCTGAAAGCTAGCATAAAGGATTCCTTTGATAATGCTCTGGAGCAAGTTCAATTCCTAAATCCAACCGTTAAGCTGAATCTAGAGGGGGCGCATTACAATGCTTACGTTGAAGATGGAAACTTCATTCCTCCCCCCTCGGCCTCCGCCAACCAGCCTACTCTTGGCCCCGAGGTTATCCCGGAGAACAGAGGTGAATAGGTGAATCCTCCCAACTCGGTTGACTCCGACATTGATGCTCCTACTGCTTGAATTACACTAAGCATAGCCTCATACGCAGCCCTAGTGTCCTTCATTTTTTGTTGATAAACGCCTTCCTCCGTGGAATTCAGGACACTTTCTTCTTGGCACCCCTTGTTTGCTTTCTTAAGACTTTCACGAGGTTAACTCAGTCTCAGATATCCTCGTATATAATCAACATTCCTGCATTAACATCATGTAACAACTCCAATTTAATGAATAGTACTTACATTTTATGCATTCCAAATGTTTATTATTGCGTGTCGAACCCAAATATCTTGTCGGCCTGGACTTTCGTTTTGCATTCGTCGTTCTTGCGAGTATTTGCATCAACCCACCGCTGCGCTTTTTCAAGTTTGATCAAAGCATAATCTAGAATAAAGGAAAACTCGTCACAGGTTTAAGTTCGGTATTCCATAACCCAAACCTCAACAATACGACGTGATCAGGGTCGGTGTAACGGTGCTTTACTCCTTCGCTAACTAGACTTGATAACCTTAATCCTCGCAACATGATTTATGAAAACTGGTTTGCATACCATGAATTCATACATGTACACGGATTTGGCGGCACTGCCGCTACAACATGACTTGTGAAAATAGGTTTTTGTACTTCGGATTCATACATGTATTTGTATTAAGTGGCACGGCCATGATAGCATGATTTATGAAAACAGGTTTCTCGACCTCGGATTCATACATGTATTAACTTGGACATGATTTATGAACATTGGTTTGTTCACCATGTATTCATACTTGTTTAATTCGAACATGATTTATGAAAACTGGTTTGTTTACCACGGATTCATACATGTTTAACTCGGACATGATTTATGAAAATTGATTTGTTTACCATGGATTCATACATGTTTAACTCGGACATGATTTATGAAAACTGGTTTGTTTACTAAGGATTCATACATGTTTAACTCGGACATGATTTATGAAAACTGGTTTGTTTACCACGGATTCATACATGTTTAACTCGGACATGATTTATGAAAACTGGTTTGTTTACCACTGATTCATACATGTTTAACTCGGACATGATTTATGAAAACTGGTTTGTTTACCACGGATTCATACATGTTTAACTCGGACATGATTTATGAAAACTTGTTTGTTTACCACGGATTCATACATGTTTAACTCGGACATGATTTATGAAAACTTGTTTGTTTACCACGGATTCATACATGTTTAACTCGGACATGATTTATGAAAACTTGTTTGTTTACCACGGATTCATACATGTTTAACTCGGTGACGTTGAAGTTGTGACAAGATTTCTGAAAATGGGTTCCTTGACCTAAAATTCTTTATTCATTTAAATTTGGCGGCAGCGCCATCGAACATGATTCTCACAAGAATTTACATAGACTCGCAACTAATACGCCTTAAGATAATTCCAGCAAAGGAGCTTTACTGACCTGCGACTGTGTCGCTTCTTCGTGGAACTTGGCTTTGACTGCCTTTTTCTTCAACAATTCAAGCACGCAAGCTCCTTTGTCGAGCTTTTCTCTGATCCGATATGGGCCCTCCCAGTTTGCTGCGATTTTCCCATCACCAACATTCTTATTGCCAATGTCGGCTCTCTGAAGAACCAAGTCGCCTTTCTCAAATGCCCGAGGTCTCACCTTCTTGTTGTACTGAGCTACAATAAGTTGCTTGGCTGCCATGTCTCGGCAATGCACCATGATTCTGACTTCATCAATTAAGTCCAACTCCACTGCAATTGCCTCGTTATTCTCGACCTCCTCATGTAGAGCCTTAATTCTCCTCCATGAGGGCTAGCCAATTTCAACCAGGATTATCGCTTCGCATCCATAAATCAGCCTAAAGGGGGTTTCCGCAGTCGCTGTTTGAACACTGGTCCGATGTCCCCATAGAATGGAGTTTAAGTGTTCTACCCAACTTGATTTCGCCTCCTCCATCCTCTTTCACAGCCCGTCAACTATAACCTTGTTGGCCGCTTCGGCTTGTCCGTTGGATTGCGGATGTTCTACGGAGGCAAAGCGTTGTTTGATATGGAAGTTGGCTACCATCTGTTGGAAACCCTTATCAATAAACTGGGTTCCGTTATCTATGACAATCTCGGCTAGGATCCTGAACCGGGATATAACACTTCTTTGAAGAAACTTCTACACCCGAGCCGAGGTAATTGTTGCTAGTTGTTCTACCTCTATCGATTTTGTAAAATAATCTACGGCTACTATGAGCCACCGCAGCTACCCTAGGGCCGCCTTGAATGGTCCCAACAAATCCATGCCCCACTTGTAAAACGGCCAAGGAGCTAAGATAGACGTTAGCTCTGCTAGAGGAGCCCATATTATGTTGGCATGCTTTTGGCAACTGTCGCATTTCTGGATATGGTCTTTAGCATCTGCCGCCATCGTAGGCCAATAATAATCGGATCACACCGCCTTTCGAGCAAGTGCCTTAGCACCCATATGATGTCCGTTGATTCCTTCATGGATCTCGGCCACCACATACTTAGCTTCCTCGGAGTTAAGACATTTTGACATGGGCGAGTATAAGCCTTTGCGATATAATTGGTCATTTACCATCACATATGAGGCTATCACTCTTACTAGTTTCTTTGATTCAATTGGATCGTCGAGGATGATTCCTCTCTCAAGATAGTCGGCGATCAACTTTCTCCAGTCGCCGGACTCCGAGATAATCATGATGCAGCTTGGTTCTGATAAACTTTGTTGGATTATGGTTCTGTGGTTCCCCGGGCTCTTTGTACTTACTAGCTTTGATAACACATCTGCCCTTATATTTTCGCCTATAGGAATATGCACCGCAGTGACCTCCTCAAAATCCGCCATCATTTCTTTTACCTTGGCCAAGTATTTGACCATCAAAGGACCCTTGGCTTGATAAGTCCCTTCTATTTGTGCAGTGACGAGCTGGGAATCGGTAGATACGTGTATTTTCATAGCCCCATTTTCCCTGGCCTGAAGCAGTCCGGCAATCAGGGCCTCGTATCGGCTTGATTATTTGAGGTTTGGAAGTTAAGTCGGAGAGACTGCTCTATAGAAACTCCTTCCGGACTCTCCACTATTACCCCAGCTCCACTTCCTTTGGTGTTGGATAAGCCGTCCACGAATACCTTCCATGCTCCTACCGTTTCCGCCAATCCTAACTCTGTCGGTGTTAATTCCAATAGGAAATCTACCAGTGCTTAGGACTTGATGGCATGCTGAGCTTCATAGGAAATATCAAATTCTGACAATTCTATGGCCGAACTAATCATCCTTCTTGCTAGGTCGGGTTTATGGAGCACCTACCGAATCAGTTGATTGGTCCTCACGATGATTGAATGCCCATGGAAGTAAGGGCAGAGTCGTCTAGCCGTGGTAAGTAAGGCGAAAGCCATCTTCTTTAATTTCTGGTACCTTAGCTCTGAGCTCTGTAAAGCCCAGCTTACAAAGTACACCGGCTTCTGGCCTTCCTTAGTCTCCCAAACCAACATAGCGCTTACCGCCTCTTCCCCTACTGATAAGTATAGGATCACATTTTTGCCTCGTCTGAACAAAACTGGTGGGGTTGCCAGACATTGCTTTATTTTCACAAATGCCGCATCGCATTCTGAGTTCCATCCCCCCTAGGCTTCCTTCTTCAATAACTTGAAAAGGGGCAATGATTTCTCCGCCGACTTGGGTAAAAACCTTGCTAAGGTAGCCAAACTCCCTGTCAACTGCTGTACTTCTTTCTTGTTCACCGACGATTTCATGTCCAGGACCGCTTGACATTTATCCGGGTTTGCCTCGATACCTCAGTTCGTCAACAGATAACCCAAGAATTTTCCTGAAGGGACTCCAAAGGCTCACTTAGCCAGGTTTAGCCGAATCCAGTGAGCTCACAGCTTATCAAATGTCTGCTGCAAATCGAGAACATGGCTCCCCGAGTCTGTCAAATTTACAATCATGTCGTCTATATACACTTCAATGTTTTTCCCGAGTTGCTCTTTGAATACCTTGGTCATCATTCTCTGGTACGTTACCCCCGCATTCTTGAGACCAAACGGCATCACGTTGTAGCAGTAGTTTGCCTTCTCGGTGATGAAAGTTGTCTTCTCTTGATCCTTGAGATGCATGGCAATTTGATTGTACCCTGAATATGCATCCATAAAAGAGAAGAGTTGAAAACCACAGGAGTTATCTACCAGCTGGTCTATGCTAAACATGGCAAAGGCATCTTTAGGACACACCTTGTTTAAGTCTTTGTAATTTGTGCAGACCCTACACTTGCCATTAGGCTTTCTAACCATGACCACGTTGGGGAGCCATGTCATGTATTGCACTTCCCTAATAAACCCAGCCAACAACTCCTTAACGTGTGCTTACAATGCCAACCCTCGATTCGAGCCGTGGTTTCTCTTCTTTTGAGCTACCGGAGTCGACCCCAGATGTATCGCCAATTGGTTGTAGCAAAACTCTGGATGTTTCCCAGGTATCTCGGATGGTTTCCCTGCAAACACATCCTTGTTTTTCCTCAAGAAATCTTCTAGTTCTGCATGAATCTCGGGATCCAAAGTCTGTCCAACTTTGGTAATTTGTTCTGGCTCGGTGCCCAAGACAAATTCTTCCATTTCTCCATTTGGTTCTGCCCTTATGATTTTATCCTCTTCCCGTAGCTCCAACTCTACCAAAAGGACGGATTTATCCGACGATTTTTCTTTCCCCTTGCTCGAACTTCCTATTTTAGAAGTCTGAGTTTGGGAAGGCGCATCTTCCCTACTTTCTCTGCCAGTCTCGAAATAACATTGTCAGGACTCTGTCTGGTCGCCCTTCATAGTAATGACTTCATTCTTCTTGTTGACTAGCTTTAACTTTTGATGCTTTGACGAGAGCAGTATGTCCCAATTATGTATGGTAGGCCGCCCTAAGATGATATTGTATGAGGATGGGAAATCGGCCACAATGAATCTGACGTGCTCCGACTTAAACGCCCCCTTCGTTCCCAAGGTCAACTTCAGGTCTATGTAACCTTTAGGACGAGTGTCTTGTCCATTAAACCCCGTTAAGTTGTCTTACAAGGCTTTAAGTCTTATGGGTTGAGCCTCATCCGCTTGAATGTGTCCCAAAGAATGATGTCTATAGCACTTCCTTTATCAACAAATATTTTCTTAACCTGACAGTTTACTACCGTTCCAGTGATGACCAACCCATCATGGTTGCCTGGTGCTACATCATTCAAGTCTTCCCTTGTGAAGCAAAGTACTGAAGGTTCTGTATTTGTGGCATCTTTCTTAAACTCGGGGCGGTCCCTGATAGAGAGGACTTCCCTCAAGTACTTTTTCCGTTGACTCACTAAATCTCCTCCACCCCCGAACCCTCCACTGATGACGTTGCAATCGTATTTAGAGTCGAGGAACTCATCATCACTGTCCTCCAATTTCTTCTTTTGATCTCGCCTTTTCTTTTCTGGGAGTGGGCTCTTGCTCCAGCCCCCTGGGCGTTTATTGCTCTGTCGCCCTTGCATCTGGAGGACGTATCGGTAGAGTTTTCCCTCCCAGATGAATTTTTTGACCGCATCCCTCAAATCCCAACATTTGTTCATCGTATGACCGTGTTGGTCATGGAACTCGCAATACCTGGATTTGTCCAAGGTGACCTCTTTTCGAAGTGGCCAAGGCCGCTCGACTTTCTTCATCATGGATACCTTCTTCCAAATTTGAGCCTGAGATACCTTCAATGGAGTGTATCTATCGTACTTTTCTTCCTCCATGCCGACTCTGGGCTTATTATCCCCGCCACGTCTACGAGAGTCGTGTCGGTTCCTGCCGTATTGCTCCTTGCTCCTGGGAGGTGGACCCTTAACCTCATCTTTTGATACTCGGCTTGAGATATCCATTTGCTCCAGCTCCAAGTACTGCTTCGACCGATCTCAGAAATCCACCAAAGTGTCAGGGCAGCGTTTCATAATTGATTTCTTCAAGCGGGATGAACTGTCCAGGCCAGCTATGGCACAATGCAGATGCACATCTTCCTTCAGCCCGAGTACTTGCAGAGCTGTATCCTTGAAACACTCCAAATATTTTTGTAATGTTTCTCCAGGCGCTTGCTTTACTTGGCCGAGTTGGAACTCAGTTTTTAGCTGTTTCCTGCTAGTGGCAAAATTCAGCAGAAGCTTCTTCTCTAGGCTTTTCATATCATGGATGGAATATAGAGGCAGAGAGCTAAACCAGAGCTGCACTGCTCCTCGAAAAGTTCCCGCAAATAGCCAAGGTATGACAAGCCCTACAAACCCCTTTACCATGATTTCCATCTTGAAGTTATTGACATGAACTTGTGGGTCTTGGCTTCTATTGTACTTCAAAAAGTCCCTTGTGTCTAACCCTTTCATATAAGGGGCAGCCACAATCTCGTCCGAAAAAGGACTCGGGATTTGGTCCTCGTCATGCCCTTCTGTCTGTATCCCGGCCTTGCTTTGCAGTAGAGGCGTCGCTCCTTCCTTTATGAGATCGTAGCTCTCAACTGGCTATTTTCCATTCGTATGTGCCAAGTCCGGCATTCGAACGTGATCTTGGTCAGCATTACCATCTTGGGGAGTTCCATCGTCGGCTTGAGTGGCGGTCGTCATGCTAACCTGGCTTGGACCACTTGCAGCCCGGTCGACATTTCGCACGAGATTCTTCAGTTGCCTAATACGCTCTTCCAACAATTGTATTGTCAAAGTCCCCTCATCTGTAAGATGAACTCGGGTCTGGCCAGCCTGGTTTTCCTCCACATTATTTGTCCCGGCACTCCAGACTCGTATGAATAGATGTCGAAACATTAACCTGGCTTGTGCTGGCATCATCTCGGTTTATGTTGCAAATTGTATTTCTTATCCGTCCGAGGCGTTCTTCCAACAACTACTGCATCCTTCGCCCATCCTCCTGCCTCCAGATAGCATTCTGGCGATCCATATCTTCTTGTATAAGTCAGATGTCCTCTTTCCTTTGGAGCTCGTGGTACTTCTCCATCCGCCTTAAGACCGTATCCAAAGCATTCTGCATAAGTCGGACGTCGGGATCCCCAACTGGAACTTGCAGGAGAGTATTCTGCTGCTGGACTGGTGGCTGGTCTTGTAAGATAACTTGGTTACGGGGAACTGGTAAGGTTCCAGTATTCGCCGTTTCATTCTTCGTCTCCACGATAACCTGGTTGGGATCTGAGGCGACAGAGTCTTCAAACTGGACTGTCTGCTTCGGACATTGTTGATGTGGTTCTGGCAATTGATCCTGCCAAGTTGCCTGATTGCGACTTCTCGTGTTTGCGGCCATTCTTAGTGGTCGTTTGTGGTTTGGGAATCGAAGTTTATGGCTCCCCACAGTCGGCGCCAATGTTCTGGTGTAGAACACAAATGTCAAATCCCAATGGACTAGTGAATAATTTATATAGGATCAAATGGATTCCCCAAGGTGTCTACCGGTTAAGCACCAAGGAGAAGAATATTGCCCAATGCTATCTATGAGGAAGATAACAGAGAATATACGATGATCACTGTGCTACACAGGAGCGGCGATTCGCCTGAGGGGTGGGGTGTGTATACAGTGAGACCGAATATAAAGTAATTGAATAGAGAATGGAGAGAATGCACCTGGTGAGTGTTCTCCTATTTATAGAGATCATCTAGGGTTTTTACCCACTGACTACACATTTGTTCCTCAGGCTGCATGGGCCTCCATGATCAGCACAGTGCTTGTTCCACTACGTGTACTATCCAAAATTATAAGCATGATTAATGGGTGATTAGCGTTTTACCTGATTAAAGAGGAACACTGCCATAAAGCATCCTTATTGGGCCGCGTATCTGCCAAGCCCATAGTATGGTCCATAACACTTACAAACCTAAAATGGTGGATTGTATGCATTGAATCTTTTTAAGTTAAACTGAAGAAACCCAAATGGATTAAACTTCTTTTTGAGTAACTTTAATGGAGAAAGAATACTAGGATCATTCCTTTTTATTTTTAACTTTGATTCACTCAAAGGAAATTAGATTAGGACAAACAGAATTTTGATGCAATGATTTGCGACAGAAGTAAGCTACTAATATTCTAGCAGTATTGAGAGAGAGCTCAGTGTTGATCAACATTTGTGTATACCTTTGATCATGCACTCACAAAGAATCCAAGAGGATGTTCATACCTGAGGTTTAGAAAACATATGGTTTAAAATACAAGCAATGGCCACTTAATATGTGATTTCTCAATATTACATGAACACAATGCCTAGATTGACTGATAATGGATCCAGCCATAGAAACAAGTGCCCGTAATAACTAGTTCCAAGAATGTAATATGCCAAAAATCCAAGCTCCAGATCCCAAGTCCATTATGAGGCCAAAGTAAGGAAATCAGTTTCCCTGCTCGTACTTGGGACATGGACGAGTTCCAGATCTTGTCAGCATTAGATTTGAAACGTCCGATCTGATTTTTTTATATAAAAATAAATTTTAAAAGTTAGAGAATCTAAAATAAAGATAATCTCTCAACTAACATTTTTTTCAAAAAATGATTTTTTTCACGTAGAAAAAAAAATTGGGGCATCCAGATCTAAATCTGGACATCTAGGAGCTCGTCCGTACAACTGATTCCCCAAAGTAAGATGCTCCCATCACTCATATTATTAAAATGTTTCTATCCAATTCACACGTACTTCCCTGGTCAACTATACTAACCTTATTATCCTTATTATATATGGGCAAAAAATAAAGTAAAGGTCCATTAAAACTATCAAACATCTTATAAAAGGGATAATAGATCATAGGGAAAAAAATTTATTGACCACGATTCTGCAAGTGCACGAGCCATATCAAGTAATAAAGAGTGAATAAGATACCGTTTTCATCAGGACTTGGTGCTAACAATTCAGTTGAGCAATGACTTTGCACTTTTGTTTAAGTTGAACAACCCAAATTGACTTTAAATAAGTGAAAAGAAATTAAAATCAAAATAAATAAACTACCACAATTATTAAATTAACAACCCAGAGTCATTAATCTCTTATTAATTTTATATACATTGTTTTCACTAATTTGATTAGTCTTAATTTCAATTTTTTTAATCTTGAGTATAAATAGTTATAAGTGTCTGTCGGCCCCCTTAAAACTAGAGTTGGAAATCAGGGCTAGCCTTTTTAAGCCTAAGATAAGAAAAACGTCTTTTTTTCAAGGCCGCCCTAAGAGCATGCGGGCCAGGGCCGGAAGACATTTTTATGAATTAAAATTATTATTCTTGCATTTTTTTCAAAGAAGTATAATTACTAAAATACAACAATTAAAGTCCTAATTTATCAAATAAATGTTGTCAATATTAATGTTTACACAACACACTTAATGTAATAAACAAACGCAGTCACTAATTCATAATCAAGAATAAACTAATGTCCACAAGTAACTTACACAAAGTATAACAAACTTATCACTAAGCAACATGATTATGATGACTATCATTTTCATCTTCTTCACCACTATCATTAATTTCAAAGACATTTGATTGTGATTCATTCGAGTAGCAGGCTCTGCTTTATAGGTAAAAATATCAAGAATATCTTCTCTCACATCATGAATACATTCATAATCTTAATCTGCAACAAATATTAAACCAAATCATAAAATTAAAGTATGGTTATATATTTGAAATTAAATGGATAAATAACTCTATAACAAATACAAAATACATATAAATTAATAAATTAAATGGTCAAGTTAAGTTAACGAAACAAAGATATATATATTTAAAGCGCCTAACATGACGGCCCATGGCCTTGCAGGGTTGGCCCTTTTAAGCCCTCGACCCTATAAGGTCGGGCCTGCAAAGCCAACTTTATTTTAAAGCTTCAATTTATAAGCCCGACCCTTGAAGGAATGGGCTCGGCCCGATTTCCAGGCTCTACTTACTACCCTCTCTTAAGTATAAATAGTTGTGTCTAATATAGTTACTTAAGAGGCAAGATAACTCAAACACAGTCTTTAACAATTATATAGGGTCATTAGGCATATGTCTATCCTAATTGCAAATTAAATTGTAATCTTATCCTATAGAGTAAATACCCTTTTGGGTCCTCGACAAAAAACGTGGACCTCATTTTACTCCCTAGGGACTAAAATGAGACTTTTTTATGAACTAAAAAGGGCTTTTTGGAAATTTGCGAGGGACCAAAATGTTCACCAATCGACCCTTATTCGTCCTTTTCAGGGACTAAAAAGGATATTTCTTTGTGTGAAGGACCAAAATGGGGTCCGTGTTTTTTTCCAGGGACCCAAAAGGGTATTTACTCTATCCTATATTACTTAATCCCATAGCTTAATTAAAATTCTCTTTATCAAGGCAAATCCTAATACTCAAATTTATATACATTGCTGGCCGGTCGCTAAATATATAAAGCTAAACAACATTAAGTAATCAAAATTAATATTAATTATAACTAAACAATGAAATCAAAGTCTAATCCACCTATAAGTTCATGGCTCCTCTAGATTGCATAACAAACAAACTAAACATAACTAGAATGATCTCAACAAGACAGCACAAATTCATAATCTAAAATCTCAAGAAAAAGAGAAAAGGAAAAGGAATAGATTATTAATTAATTCAAAGCCTCATTTTTAAGTTCCAGCTACTCCTCTATCCAACCGGGTCTCTTCTCTTCTCCATAATCCTCTCATCGTCCCGTGAAGAAGAAAAATGAAACTCAAACTCGTTTCTCTCTTTTCTTATGATTCTAGATGACCAGGGGCGGAATCAGGGGGGCTAGGAGTGGCCCCCGCCCCCCCCCCCCCAAATTACAGAACTTTACCCAAAATTTTAGGAAATTATGATTTTGTCTCATAAAATTTTAATCTTTTCAATTTAGTCCCTATTCAAAAGTCTCATATAGGGACTAAACAGAAAATATTGAAATATTTATGAGGCTAGAGCATAATTTCATAAAATTTTGGGTCCAATTCTATAATTTCCGCCCCCTAATTTCAAATGCTAACTCCTCAGGGTTCTATTATGTAATTTTCGCCCCCCTATTTTTACATCCTGGCTCCGCCCCTGCAGATGACGATGAAGTTTATGTGTGTGTCCCTTATCCGCCTCCTTCTGCTTCCTTTTTATATCCAAAGTTGTACCTCCTCTTTTTACTTCAGGTTTCGCCAATTGACCCCTTCCGTTCAATTTCCAAAAATGGCGGCATTTATCATAGCTGTGGGAGAAAAAGGATAAGGAATAATAATAATAATAATATGAAAGATTTTTTTTCCTTCTCTTTGAGAAAACTTCCCATTATTATTTCTTTCATAAACTTTAAAACTTCTATTTAAATTTGAAATCCCATAAATAATGCGTCTATTGACATCTCATAAAATCTCAAAAAAAAATCATTTAATTTAGTATTGATAACTTTCCAAATATATCAAAATATGTCTCAAATATATTAAAAATGTATAATCATCAATAGAAAAATTAAAGTAACGAAAGGTGGCATACTCGAGGAATGCGCGCAAAATGAAGAACAATACAATTAAGGCCAATATGATAACTGTTCTTGGTATAATTTAGTTAGGTTAGCTAGCTTGACACCCTATATGATAAGAACGAGATTTTAACAAGAGGTAAGCCAAAGCTTGATAAATGATAAGAAATAGCCAGAAGTCAAGTACTACTATAAGAAGTTAAAAAAATTCCAAGCTATGGAATTCAGTACCAAGTTAGGATCAATACCGGGAGATGGAACACCCGAAATGGTGGGAAAATAACGCTTGAAATGGCAAAATTCCAAGTGAACATTGTCAACCCTATTTAATGTCACAGTTTATGAAAGTAAGAAGGGAATTGGGTTAAGTCCCTTTCGGCCCTAAACACTTTTTTCTATAACGAATCAAACCAAATTGGGAAGACCACCAATGGGGTCAAGGATTGACCCAAATTAATGGAGTGACAAACTAACGGGCAGAAGTAAGGTATGCAAAAATGGCCCATGAGTTATATAAAACCCTAAAACGTATTCAAAATAATATCTGGCCAGTATTTAAAGGAGAATGGCGTGTAAATTATGGCCAAGAAGCACACTGATCTTAGCCAAGGACAAGGATTGTGTTAGTTTTAAAGTTTAGGATTTAAAGATTGTGATCTGATGATGTCTAGATTAAGCAAAACAATTGAACATTTGGAAAATTAATTATTCTCTTATTCCTTATAAATTTCGTGAAAGAGGGGTTAAGGAAAAGAATACAAAAAATACGATCTGGATCAATATACTAATGAGGTGTCCTTACAAGGATAACACTTTATTATGAATGGCTAATGTAAAATAGTGCACATCTAATAGTCATAAATTAAGCAGAAATTAACACATGTTTCCCCCCCAAAGCAATTAACACATGACTAAATAGCCAATTAACTCCCTTTCCTCTCATTAATTTCATCGCAGAGGGATTTTTTTTTTCTTAATCAAAGGTTGAAATCAAATGTTGTGATCTAATGGTCATTAATTAACCAAGTAATTAATTTACACATGATGAAAAATGCTAGCCACACTTTCTTTCTCTTATTAATTTCGGTCAAGAGGAGAAGTAAACGTGGGAAAAGTTTAATCAAACGACTAAAAGAACAATGAAATAAACTTCATTAATGAATCATATGAGACAAAATACTCTATTAGGGTAATCAACTAGCCCAACCGAAGCAACCCTCTCTCTTTACAATGGTGAGGAGTGAGGACTCAACATGCTTTCACACCCTTAACGAATGGACCATGATCCTTTATATGGAGTTTTAGGATAATCATCTAGTAAAATCACCTTAACAAACTTAACCTTCTAAAAGAATTAAACACACTTTCGCCCAATCAAAACAAACCACAAGGATTCCACTTTATGAGGGTTGGATTAGAAAGTTGAAAAATTGTGTCTCGACGTTGATTCTTAGTCTTTCAACGAATGCCACTTTAAGGGTATGTTTGATTCGACGGAGGAGAGAGGATGAGAGAGATTTTAATGGAGAGATCGGAGGGATTTTAATATTATTTTCTTTGGATTGATCAAGAAGAAAGGGAGGAGAAGGATCTTAATGTTATGTTGTTTGGTTCAAAAGGGGAGGGGAGAGAAATTATTTTCATATTGACAACTTTACCTTTATGTTATAAGAAGAATTTTAATGTTATATTGTTTTGTTCAGGAGGGGAGGGAGGAACAACCAAAAGAATAATCATAAAAATTGCTCATGGATGCTCATGAAGCTGCAAAATTGCACATAGAATTCCCCATGTTTTATATCTGTACATGGCTTCTGTGAAGCTATTTGCAATAATACAATTTGACAATTCATTCAACTATCTATCAAAATTGCTACAATTAAGTTAGGGAGAAACTTTTCATTTGCTATTGACCATAAGTAGAGCCAAATCATCCGCAAAGGGAGACGAAAAAAAAATAATCATAAAAATTGCTCATGGATTAGCAGCAAAATTGCACATAAAATCCATGCTATAACATATCTTTACACAACTTTCAAAAAGCTATCTGCAGTAACACAATTTTACAATTCATTCAACTACCTATCAGCCAAAACTAATTAGAAAGGACAAACATTTCAAATAAAAGATGTTATCTTCGATACTTCACAAGTTCAATCTTCCAGCCAACCAAGGAAAACAACACCTTGTTGGCAATCTGATATGGCCCAAATGTTTGAAGACTCCAAAGTTTTGAACTTGGATAAATGATCGATAGTTCAAAACCAACCCGATTCTTCCACCATGAAGCAAAGCAAGATTGATAGAAGTACAATCAACTATTCGTAAAATCCAACACCTCAATCATAGATTGTCAATAATGGAGAGAGATATCGAGTTGATAAAATTAATTTTGAGCTAATAATTAATTAATTAAGACAGTAAAATTCTGCTTCAAAGACTTTCGCCGCGCCAAGATGCCACCGTCGGAAGCAAGAGTTCAGATCGCCAAGTGCATTTCTCTGTTATTTATATATTTTCCCTATCAAATCAATCCACTGGATCTGAAAATCGTTGCTCTCTATCTCAACGGTAATATTCATAATTCCTTTTTTCTATGATCTCAGGCAGCCTTTCAATTTCTTTTTGTTAAATTTTATTGTTAGCTTAATTTTTGAACTGAATTATTGACAATAAGCAATAACAATGAAGTCTTAATTAATTAATTATTACTAGGGATATCAAGTTGATTGTTAGGGATTGCTTGATCCCTCTCGCTGCACCAACCCTGATCAGTCGAATGGGATTCGAGAGGGAGGTTGGAGAGAGGAACAACGGAAGGAGCATTTTAGTCCACCAATTTTTATAATCCATCCGATTTGGGGGTAAGTTTTTTTAGGGGCGAGGGGATTTTAAAAAAAATTACTTTCTGTCTTAAATAATATGATCAGCCAAACAGGGGAGTCAAAATCCCTCCATTGTTCTCTCCTGGTCCCTCAAACCAAACAGAGTAACAGACCCTACGTTCTTGGCCGGATCGTGAAGTGGGGGCGAAGTTTCGACCAGTATTCCTGTGTATAGTGTGTGAACAAAAGAAGATAAGGTCTACCACTTTTTGACTTTGAGGGTTCTAATCTGAGTGGTTTGGACGCCTTTTTTATAAATTTAAATTTACATTTATTATACACATGTATTATTTTCTTGATTGGGAGATCCAATAAAAAAAAAAGATAAACTCAGTTTAAACATAATTAATTAAAATAATTTTGCATTTATCACATTTGACTACCTAAAAGACCAATTTTATATTTAACATAAATTATTTACTCCAAAATTAAATTGATTGAAAGGAAGTATATAAAAGATAAATTATTCATAAAAGATAAAAAAATTTATTCAAATTTATTTACGAAAATGTCCATAAATATTTTTCAAGTCGGTTCTGCCCATAGAATGATGAACATGAAAATAAAAAAGGTCTAATAAGTTTTTTGTGTACTACTGGTCATGCTTTAAAACAAGCGAAAATAGAATGGAAAATAGGAATTGATAGAAAAGATAAGCTCTCCAGTTTCTTACATTACTGTCCACTTCTCTAATCCTCCACTTCCTCTCTATTTTTTTTCCCTTTTCAATTAGATATTAGATTAACTTTCAACCGTTGAGCTTTAATATTCTAAAAAAAAAAAAAAAAGCCTAACTAATGCACATAACCACATGGCGAGAATCATTTCTATAACGAATCAAGCTAAACTGGGAAGACCAAATTAATGTAGTGACAAATTAACGGGCAGAAGTAAGGGATGCAAATATGGCCCATGAGTTATATAAAACCCTCAACCTATTTATAATAGGTCTGTTTGAGTTAGCAGTGAGAACAATAACTTATTTTCTATCTGATTTTTATAAAAGCCCTATAGAAAAAAAGTCAAGTTATAAATGTGATTTATGTTTGTGTTTGACTTTTGCAGAAGTGACTTTTTTATAAAGCTTTTTTTTTTTCCCAGTGGTCCACTCCCTAGAGTTTTTTCCTCTCAACGTTGACCAAACACGTTGTCCAAACAGGTCCAATATTATCTGCCCAGCATTAAAAGGAGAATGGCATGTAAATTATTATGGCCAAGAAGCACACTCTTAGCCAATCGAAATTGAGGACAAGGATTGTGTTAGTTTGCAAGGTTAGGATTTAAAGATTGTGATCTGATGTCTAGATTTTTTTTTTTTTTTTTTTTTTTTTTTTTTTTTTTTTTTTTTTAATCAAAGATCTGATGTCTAGATTAAGATACACAATTGAACATTTTGGAAAATTATTCTCTTATTCCTTCAAAATTTCGTGAAAGAGTGGTTAAGGAAGAGAAGACAAAAAATACGATCTTGATCAACATACGAATGAGGTGTCCTTAAAGGGATTACACTTTATTATCAATGGCTAATATCAAAAAATGCACATCTAACAGTCATAAATTAAGCAGAAATTAACAAGTTTTGTTCCCCAAGAAATTAACACATGATTAAATAGCCAATTACCTCCCTTTTCTGTCATTAATTTCGTCCCAGAGTAATTTTTTTTTTGGTTTCTTAATCAAAGGTTGTGATCTAATGTTCATTAATTAACCTAGTAATTTACGCATGACAAAAAATGCCAACCACACTTCCTTTCTCTTATTAATTTCAGCCAAGAAGAGAAGAAAACGAGGGAAAAGGTTAATCAAAGGACTAAAAGAATAATGAAATGAACTTCATTAATGAATCATATAGGGGTGAGCAAAATCAAATCGAAACTGAAGACTGAATCAAATTGAACCCAATTCGGTTTTTTCGGTTATTCCTTTCGCTTATTTCAGTTGTTCGGTTTTTGGTGCGGTTTTTTTGAAAAAAAAAATTGTTTAAAACCGAGTAAGTGGAGTTTATTAAAACTACAACGTTTTTTTTTTATTGGTGTTCCTAAAGAAAATGTATAAGCCTTATTTCTTTTTTTCTCGCAAAAGGTTAAAGACTTAAAGGCCCTATTTATTATTCATTCGGTCTAAGTCTAACTTCTTACTTCCAAATCTAACCTAAATATTTTTTTCAAACTCCAAAAAAAAAAAAAATCAAGATTATAAAATATTTTTCAGTATACTTAATTATTTTTTTAGTATCCGTTAGTACTCTACAATTTTTTCCAAAATTAGTCAATACCTTAAAATATTTTGATAAATTTGACTTCTTAATGCCCTTTTTTTAGTAAATTTGACCTTTAAAAAGCTATTTTGATAATAAAATCCAAACACTATCATTTTTATAAAAAAAAACTATTCTACAAAAACTATTTTTAAAAAATTACTAATATTCATTAAAAATTATTTTTACCTCGTACATTCCAAAAATTAAATCCTAACGCACCCTATATCTCCTAAACAACCACTTTTAGAGTGTAGGGATTTAAAAAAGGGAAAATTACGCTCAGGTCCCTAGGAAGGGAATTAATCACAATAAAGTCTTTTGAAATCATAAAATTACACAGAAGTCCCAAGGGACCTAGTTGTAATTATTTGTGAATGTAAAATTACCATTTTGACCTTCCCTCTCTCCTATCTCTCTCCTCTCTCCCTTTTTCTCCTCTCTTTCCTCTCTCCTTCTTCTACTCCTCTCTTCTGTCTCTCTCCGCCACGATTTCTGCTAAGAATCGATCACGGAAGACGACTTGGCCCCCGCGATCTCCTCGGCAAGACCGATCTCCACCACGATTTCCGCCAAGAATCGAGCAAGGAAGACGCACGAAAGGCCATCGGCCCCTGCGATCTCCGCTGGCCGCCACCATCGTTCTGAAGATCACCTGACGTTTTCGGGTGCTCTGTGGATTTTGTGATTTCGGACCTGCTCCAATATTCGACCTCTGCTTCTGTTTTGCTTACTCACAGTGATCACTTGACATGGCTGATGGAAAGACCACAGATCCGGCAAACTTGCCTTTCCCTCATCCCCTGTTCCTTCATCCATCCTTCATCCTCTACTGTTTCTGGTTATTTTTCCAAAAGTTGTTGTTAATATATGCATTTTATGTTGTTAATATAGCATTTATTGTTGTAAATAGCTTCTGGAAGTGAGAGATGAAAAAATCCGGGTTTTCAAAAGTTGTTAATATATGCATTTTATGTTGTTAATATAGCATTTGTTGTTGTAAATAGGTTCTGGAAGTGAGAGAAGAAAAAAATCTAGGTTTACACAAGTTTTTGTTAATATATGCATTTTATGTTGTTAATTTAGCATTTGTTGTTGTAAATAGCTTCTGGAAGTGAGAGAAGAAAAAAATCTAGGTTTACACAAGTTTTTGTTAATATATGCATTTTATGTTGTTAATTTAGCATTTGTTGTTGTAAATAGTTGTTGTTAATATATGGAAGTGAGAGATGAAAAAATCCAGGTTTTCAAAAGTTGTTGTTAATATATGCATTTTATGTTGTTAATATAGCATTTGTTGTTGTAAATAGCTTATGGAAGTGAGAGAAAAAAAAAATCCAGGTTTTCAAAAGTTGTTGTTAATATATGCATTTTATGTTGTTAATATAGCATTTGTTGTTGTAAATAACTTTTGGAAGTGAGAGAAGAAAAAAATCTAGGTTTACACAAGTTTTTGTTAATATATGCATTTTATGTTGTTAATTTAGCATTTGTTGTTGTAAATAGCTTCTGAAAGTGAGAGATGAAAAAATCCAGATTTTCAAAAGTTGTTGTTAATATATGCATTTTATGTTGTTAATATAAAGATTTGTTGTTGAATAGCGTGTTAATGAGAGATGAAAAAATGGAAGTGAGAGAAGAAAAAAATTCATTTGTTGTTGGGTTTTCAAAAGTTGTTGTTAATATATGCAGTTTTATGTTGTTAATTTAGACGGGTTTTTTGTTGTTGTAAATAATTTACGATGTCTGTATATTGGAAGTGAGAGAAGAAAAAATACTTACGTATTTAATCAATCTAGTGTTGGGTTGTTAAAAGGTTTTTCAAAAGTTGTTGTTAATATATGCAGTTTTTATGTTATTAATTTAAAGCATTTGTTGTTGTAAATGAGATAGTTGTTAATAAGTTTTAGTTGTTAATATGGTCGTTTAACTTGTTAATACTAACTTTATGTTGCAGATCATAGTTAAAGCAAGAACTTGTTATGTTACTTCCATGGATGTGAGAGAAGAAAAAATCCAAGTTTTCAAAAGTTGTTGTTAATATATCGTTTATGTTGTTAATATAGCATTTGTTGTTGTAAATAGGCTTTTGAAAGTGAGAAAAAAAATCTAGGTTTCAAAAAAAATTGTTGTTAATATATGCATTTTATGTTGTTAATATAACGTTTGTTGTTGTAAATAGTTTCCGGAAGTGAGAGATGAAAATGATTACATAGTTCAAAGTCAAAATGGTAATTTTACATTCACAAATAATTACACATATCTGTGTAATTTCATGATTTGATTTTTGATTTAATTGTCTAACTTCAAAGATCTCTTCCCTCTTCCCTCTTCCCACTTCCTCTTCCGAACTTTAGCTTGTTAATGTAACTTTGGGCAGGAGAGATGCTAATAGTTGTTAAAAGATCGTTAATACTTTATTAGTTTTTTAACTTGATAATGTCAAATGGTGGGGTCGTAATTTTCGCTTTAAAAAAATATAAATGGACTTGACTTGACTTGACTTGGAGATGTTTCGCCAATTTTAAATTCACTCATGTACGTGATTGTGCGCTTGCGCGCATTGTTCTCTGATTTAATCCTTTACAAGTAATTAAAAAACTAAATAAAGTACTCACATTTTTTTCAATCATCGACAACACTTTGTCTCGAAAAATAAATGGACTTGACTTGATGGAGATGTTTCGCCAATTTTAAATTCACTCATACGTGATCTGATTTAATCCTTTACAAGTAATTAAAAAACTAAATAAAGTACTCACATCCATGATTTTTTTTAAAAAAAATATCCTTAATCAAAGCGCAATTCTTCTGATCTTTTTAAAGGCCCATTTCATTATTCATTCGGTCTCCATCCAATTTCTTACTTCCAAATCTACCCTAATTAAAAGAATTTTACAGGTTTTGTAATTTCTTTATCTTTTGGATAATTTTCGCTTTAAAAAAATATAAATGGACTTGACTTGACTTGACTTGGAGATGTTTCGCCAATTTTAAATTCACTCATGTACGTGATTGTGCGCTTGCGCGCATTGTTCTCTGATTTAATCCTTTACAAGTAATTAAAAAACTAAATAAAGTACTCACATTTTTTTTAAAAAAATATCCTTAATCAAAGCGATCTTCTGATCTTTTTAAAGGCCCATTTCATTATTCATTCGGTCTCCATCCAATTTTTACTTCCAAATTTTTTTTTTGCGCTACTTTTGAATAAAAAAAATCATTTTAAAAAAAATTTGTTAGTTGAGAGATTTTCTTTATTTTAAATTCTTTATCCATTAAAATATTTTTTTTAAAAAAATATAGAAAGTAAAAAAATAAGATCTGGACCGTCCAGATCGCATCTGAACGGTCCAGGAAGGAGGAGTTCTCCCTGCCTATCCAAAGATAGGCAGGGAATCCAATTCCTAATTCCTCCTCGTGGTCTCATACTTCCTCCTCCTCACTCCAGTCCTCCTCTCCTCTCAACTCCATGCGACTCCCTTTGCCCTAACCCTCAACGTCACCTCACCGTCCGTGGAAGTGTCGTCGTTCCATTAACGGCGGCGCCGTTCGCCATTCCAATCGATCGTCTGCGCTGCCTTCCTCCTTAAGAGTTTAATCTCTTGCTCCTCCCTTCCCCTTCAACCCTCGAGCTTCAGTTTTTGGTAAGTGGTAAGCACCTATTTTACAATAGCTCGGTTTTAATTCTTGTTCCTCTACTTGATCTTTTCTCAATCACCTTCTATGTTAACTCCATGATCGGGAATGGGAATGATTTCTAGCCAGGGGAAAAAATGTACCTCTCTATCTTCGTCTTTGTCTGCAATGAAGATTTTTAAAAAAAATTATTTTTGAAGAAAAACGGTACCTTTGTTCTGCAATGAAGAAAATTTTTTATTTTGTTTTCATTTCGTTTTTCCTTCTTCCGTTTTTCCTGTATTTTTTTTTTCTGGAGGAAGAAGAAGTTGGTCACAATAATAATGAGAGTCCGTGTGATTTTTCCTTCTTCCCAGGCTTTAAAAGAAAAAATCGGGGACAGTAGTCACAGTACACTCTATAGCTCATAGAATAGTCTTTTCCTGACTTGAGGTCCTCAATTTTCAAACTACCATTTTCACTACAATTATAAGGCTGCAATTTTCTTGCTGAAATACTGGTTTGTATTAATTATTTTTGCTGTTAGAATTTTTCCTTGCATTGCCGTTTTTTTTGGCATTGGATAGGCTTGCAGCAGAAAAAAAAGGCTTAAAAGACCCAATCATCGAACCATACCGAAATTAGTCGGTTAGTTCGGTTTCGTTCGGTCATTAAAATGCCTTGTTCGTTTTTCTGGGTTTCGACCGAAAAACCAAACCAAAAGCCAAATGCTCGCCCCGAATCATACGAGACAATAAACTCTATTAGGTAATCATCCAACCCAATCCAAGCTAACCAGATAGTTGTTGCATTTTGAAGCAGAAGGCTTAACATTTGTAAACAGGAATAATGTATATTTAAAATGTAAAAGTATTCTGACATACATATTTCACATGGAAAATTGAGTCAATTAAGCAAATAGATCATAGATGTTTCAAGTCATGTGAAGTCATTTGATTCTAGCCAGATACCCAAATGTCCAAGCTACTAGTTAACACTGAAATTGTCACGCAACCAACACTATTGAAATCATTCATAGAGAAATCCAAAGCACACTGATCATGCAAAACCATCTGAACATTATTGTCCCTTGAAAAGCAACAAATTATTGTCAATTAGTAATGCAGAATATGTAAAGAGAAACCTGTGTCTGCAAATTTCTGATTGGCAGCAATATGAATTGTATTTCATATATCAAGTGGTCAAGTTAAAAAATCCAACGAAGTTGAAGTAGACACAATGGAATGTTTGCATTAGAAAACTTAAGATTGTAATTGATTTGGTAATGTGGAGTTCGGTTATAGTATGTCATATGGACCTATCATAACATAAAATTGGGAAATTGTCATGGTTAAAGGACATGAACTATTGACGTATGTGAAGAAGGCATGGAAGTGAATTAAAGATTGTCGTATGTTCCTATTTAATGTAGGCCACATGTTAACATTTCAGATACTCATAAAAAGGTAAAATTAAAAAGAAAAGAGAAGGCTTGAAGCAGCAAACACATTATAGTATGGAAGTGATTTCTCAAATATGGTTTGTTTGCATTAGGATCTTTAAGATTATAATGTCCTTCCTAATGTGGATATGTTTAGTAGCACACAAAGCAGAAGGATGCAAAAAATTATTCACTCTGTCATATTAAACTAAGTATTCAAAAGGGGCAAAGAGTATTCATATAACTGAGACAAAAAACAGTAAACACATGGGATGTGTACCTGTTATCAACCAAAATAATTCTAATCTTCTTCTTAACCTCTGCGCCTGAATGATATTCCTCCAAAGGGCCAATACTCATGACAAAGCCAATGACGAAGCTTGCCTTTTTCATAGAAGATCAACGAATGGAACAAAGAAGAATGACAACCAACCTCTTGGTCCATCAGGAGGAAACAGATGGCATACAACTGAGATGGTGAGTCCTTTTGGTAGCTATTCCACCTCCTCAACACACGAACAACAATCCGCCACATATCAGTACTGTCATCAATATCTTTGATCATTGAGCACTTCCTACCAGCCATTGATGAAAATTGATTTTGGTAACTATGTGAAAACAAAACACGGAATTTGTTAATGTTGAATAAGCTAGCAAGTGAGCGGACTTATAAAGATGAGCTCAGTCCAAGATACTTTATGTAAAGAAGAGTAGTTTATTCGGCTGGTAAAAAAATGCAGAAAGTAGTAGGTAATTTTTTTTGCCAATTTTTTTTTATTGTATAAAATAATCTTCATTTGTGAGGAAAAAGAAATCACTATAATTCACAGTTCAAACCTACCACAATGAACTGACCTCTGTCTCCTCCACTTCCATAGCCATAATCCTCGAAGGCTATACTCGAATGACTGTTTAGATAGATAGTGCTGCAATTTAAAAAGATGAAGTAACTGTTGATGAGTAATGTATGAATGACAGGCATATAATTTGAAGCAAGGACACCATAAACCATTACCTACTGCAAGTCTCTGCAGGGGAAAAGGAAAAGTCTTAAATGATGCATTGGATCAGTTAAATACAAAAGTTTGAAGTTGCTCTGCACATAAATACCAGTACATATTGAGGTTTTATGTCCATGTGACACACTTAAATACTGTTGCGAATGTAAGCAAGTACTGTACATATATGTAAATTTGGAAAATATGGAGTTATCAAAATCACTACAATATATAGCGCACGTAAAAGAAGAAATAAACACAATTTCATACATTTCAGTGATGTATACCTGTGGAAAATAAAGTAAGTTGGTGATGACGCAAGGAATATAGACAGCTCCAGACTCTCCATCGGGTGACCATACTGTAATACCAAGTTCATGTAAAGCTCATATTTTTCAATTGTTGAAAAGAAAAAGTGCTTTAAAGATATAATGTTAGGGTGGTTCTTGTACCTGTTGTCTTGAAGAACATTTCGTATAGGCACAGTTTGACCCGTCTCCAAGCACTATGGCTTCATAACAATGTCAAAACAGCAGATTTAACACAGTTCAGATGATAACCACTTAAAAGCTGCTAAGCAATTGAAGAATAAAAAGGACCAACCAGGAAAAGCACTCCAAAAGATCCATGCCTGCTTAGTCACAACGGTGAAGAAGAGTAAAGAAGAAACAGATCTTAGTCACAACGGTGAAGAAGAGTAAGCATGAATGTCGAGGAAGAAAAAAGGGTGCCTGCTTATGTGTGTATATATATTATTTTCGAAGATCCTCGAAGAGGACACGATTGTCGGCGAAGATGGAGGATTTCATCCGGTAACGCGATAATCAAGACGAAAATTGATTTCTCACAGCAGGGTGGCAACAGTGAAGAACATTGTCGAAGCTCATGGAATGTCCCCATGACTCGGCGAAGAATGGAGAATTTCTTTGGCACCGGACAAAGAATCTGAAAATGGATTTCTCAAAGCTAGGGTTTTCCCCTGTCAATGAGGAATAAGCTGGCAGAGCGGTGGAGAAGTTTTGTCAACGCAACAATCAATGCGTGTCTGCTTTTCTGTTTTTTTAATATGATATATTAAATGTTTTCAAGAACGGATGCAAAACACGTGACTCCTCTTCATTCTTGGTAAACTTAAGCAGGCACGGAGCCACATGATTCCAACGGCTTGTCAAAAGAAGCCGGAACTGTGCTTAAGAACAGTGACACAGACACAGAAAACGCAAAGAAAGTGGATACGGCTTAAAGTACTATTACTCTTTAGTATATATTGATGATGATGATGATATATTGATGATGATGATGATATGACATTCTCAATATCCTAAAATTCTTATAATCTTTTCTTAAAACCTCCAAAGCACTTCCTTTCCAACCAAGTTCCACATTCTGTAAATTATTTCAATCTAACATTCCTCGTTTCCCCAAAATTTCCAAAATCCATCTCAAGTCCATAAAACCCTCTCTTCCAAACTAAGCCCAGCACTCACCAATCTAGCACCCTAGATTCCCTTTAATCCACAATTCCAACCTCATCCCCATGTTTTTACTTGTTCAAGATAAAATGGGAAAAGTATTGCAGAAATAGGCTCGGCTTTAAGGGTTTAAATATAACAATAATAATTAACGGTCTAATTCACAGGACATTTGATAGACGAGTGTAATTCGAATGAGAGAGAAGGAGCTAGAGAGGGAATTCAAAGGGAATTGAAAGAAGAACAGAACACATATAGTCAAGAGAGATCTGAACTGAGGTATGAAACTGAATAGTTCACTGTTTATTACTCAACCGTTGTCTGAACTACAAAGTAGGCAACTTATTTATATAGACCTAACGTGCCTCGCTATTCGAACCAACTCTAACAGTCATATTTCTACTTATCTATCCAACAAACTTTTAGCGCCTAACTCCATCATTTATGATATTATGCTTACACAACACTACTCTAGCGCTAATGAAGAAAATATCAGAATGGAGAATTTCAACTTTTAAATAAAGGGACAACAAAGTACAGGAAATCAAAACCATTGGTTGTAGAATGCTAATTTCTTTTACATTAAAATTGTAAAAATTGACTAAATCGGTAAATCTCACACACGTGCTGCAAAACCAGACCGAAATGTACTTTCTTCATAGATCACTGAAATTGATGGGACTCAATACAACAATTCCAGGGATTTCGTGATTCACAGATAGAATATAATGTTTGAAATTTCAACTGGTAATGAACCATGCATCTCAAACCATGAATGATCAAGTTCAAAACATCATGACACTCTCTCAACATACAAAATACCATTGGAAAACAAAAACAAATGCAAAGAATTTACATGAAGTAGAGTTAATGGCTGCTGCTTCTGGTGAAGAGGAAACTCCTGCATCTTCTTCCGCAGAAAAAGGATTTCTGAACTTCTGAGGTGATAAGACATCTGTTTGCAAGAAAAAAAATGTTATCAGTAAAGCAGACCTTATGACTCAATGCACGAGAAAAAGACGGTTCTCATCAAGGAGACTAAGAAACAAGATAGTTTGGGCGTGTTTTAGGACTAAACCTATTCAAAAAACAAGAGCAAGTTTCATTAAAACTGAATTGCAGATACATATATAGCTCACCAGTAGCAGAATCATGTAAAACCTCAGCCACAGAGAGTCAAGGAAGTGCCATTTGTGAAGATAAACTCATACGAGAACCTTCCAAAGAATCCCTGCTTAAAGACCTTGCTGAAGAAGAACGCAATGAAGATGAACTTCCAAAACTTCTGTGCAGATTATCTTTCACTGGGTTGTATGAGGGAGAGGAGACTTCATCACTTAAGCTGTCATACCCATCCTCTAAAGCATCATTAATATCATTTGCTCTAACCTGTAAAGAGGGGTTTTATGTTACATGATATCATTATATAAAGAAAAGAAAAAGTTCCCAGTAATAAGAACTTCTACATAAAATAATACACCTACCAAGGCTTAAAGTACAACCAAAATGTGAGAAGTTCATAATCTCCTGAGAAGGATTTTCAAGTTAAGACTGAATTACTTATGGGTGGGGCGAAGAGACAAGATTGATAGATTTTGACAAATGTCAAACTCAAGGTGTATGAATCTTAGAATCTACTAGACCCTGTCCAAAATTCTCAGAAAAGCAAGGTCATTTGCTCAATCAAAACCTTTCTTGAAAACAGTTCCAATTTTGAACATATAACTTATAGATTCCAATGTTCAACTTCAAAAATGCATATCTGGAGTTATAGATGTCCAAATTAGGTGATTCCAAAGCCTATGAACTCTTTATTAAGTCTAGTTTCTAGGAAAAATGATTTCAAAATTTAATTAGTCGCATACCATTCCTAGTTCACAAAAACTTGACCTATGTCCAGATGTCACTCCGGAACTGTAACTCATTTTCAAAAATTCATAACTCGTTTTGTACTTATCCAATTGATGTGTTCTGACTCATATTGAAGTTTAAGTAGTGTACTATATATTCAAAATTTTTTAAGGTTAGAGGAGGTCATTTGCTTAGTTTTTATCTCATTCAAAAATTATCACTTCAGCTACAAGTTTCAGACTCTAGATTTTTGACCTATCTTCCAAAAATTATATCTCAAGTTCTAGACCTCCATTTAAGGTGATTTTGGACTTGTTTTAAAGCTTAAGGAGTGAAATATCATCTAACAAAATTTCACAGAGAAAATCAACCTCTAACCCACAAAAAATCATGCAAAAGCTGCTCTATTTTCGTACTTAGATGCAGAGGTGAAAAACAACACATGCAACTTCAATCTATGCCTCAAATCTTCAAGAAATCAGACTCCATGCGCTTATATAAGACATATATAGTTTTAAAGCTCATTTGCTAAGCCAAAAGAGCCCAAAAATCAGTTTAAAATTGACATGCATGCATCAAAACACTGTTATGAGCTCTCTCTCTCTCTCTCTCATGAACCCATGAGTTTTAGCCATTAACAACGCACAAAACTTCAACGAATGTAGAAAACCAGATGGGAAATCTTTTTGGAAACTTACCTAGACCCAAAACGGTTTTGCATGTAAGTTTCAACCTTTCCTTCTTCCTTTACGATGAACTCTTCGGTTCTCTCTCTCTCTCTCTCTCTCTCTCTCTCTCTTTCGTTTTTGCGTTTTCTGAACTCTGCATTTAATGTGCTAACATCACTTTTGCTTTTGCTCAAATCTTCATTTAATATCTTCTAAACAATCTGAAACTCACTAACAAACTGATTAAACATAGTTAAGAATAGTAATGAGTGATGATAAGAAGTATTGAGATCAAACGGGAAGATTTCACAAATTCGAGCATTTTGATTTTCAAACTTAGCGACACAAACTCGAGTTTGTTCTCACAAACTGGAGTTTGCAACTTTGCTTAGAAGATAAACTCGAGTTTTCAAATCATAACTCGAGTTTCCTTCTTCTAGAGAGGAATGCCGTGTTTTGAGTTTAAAAGCACATTTTGAATCATAGAGCAAAACTCGAGTTGATTAATGACAAACTCGAGTTTTGGACTTTTATAGTGAAAACAAGTCTAAATCCAAAAGCTCAAAACTGGAGTTTCCAAATGTAAACTTGAGTTTTCTTCTAAATTTGAAAACCTTAGAGAATTTATGTCAGGTGAAAACTAGAGTTTTCAAAGCAAACTGGGGTTTTCTCAATGTGGGTAAAACATGAAAGCTCTTTGTCAAGTGTAAACTCGAGTTTCCAAATACAAACTTGAGTTTCCTCAAACTTTGGAAAACTTAGAGAACTCATGGCCAAGTACAAACTCGAGTTTGTCACAACAAAATGGAGTTTGCTCATGATGAAAGACATTGAGACTCTCAGCCAGACCCAAACTCGAGTTTTGAAAGCATTAACTCGAGTTTGGTCAAGTTTGCAAATACTTGACAAAGCTCTTCATTTGGTAAAACTCGAGTTTCCATATGAAAACTGGAGTTTGCTTAAGTTCAAAATATTGGAAGCTCTCTGTATGACTGAAACTTGAGTTTACAAAACCCAAACTCGAGTTTCCTCATAAGAGAAAACTTTGACAAACTTTCTGGCAGATGAAAACTTGAGTTTGTAAATCAAAACTGGAGTTTTGTTTACTCAGAAAATATTGAGGAGTCTCTGTAAGGTGCAAACTCGAGTTTGTAAACCTAAACTCGAGTTTGGCTTCAAGTGAAAAACTTGGAGTGATCTTTGTGTTTCACAAACTCGAGTTTGCCTATGCAAACTGGAGTTTTCCTTAGTTCATTAAAATTGAGCTACTCTCTGTCAAATCAAAACTCAAGTTTTCTAACCAAAACTCGAGTTTGCCTTTGACAGTAAGTTTTTCAACTTACCAAAGACAAACTTTAACTTGTGTTTACAATTGTCAGTTATCATCAAAACACTTAGAGAACTAACATTCTCCCCCTTTTTTGATGATGACAACACTTGTAAACCAAAAGTTCACGAGATTGAAGAATTTTGCATTTGAAATGGAGTTTTGCAATTGATAGTGTTTTAAAACTTCGAAAGTTTTGAAAGAAGCAATATTTTAAAATAATTGGTCATTTTGAAACTGGTTTTGCACATTAGACAATCACAGCATTTTGACATATCAGAGATAAGCAACAGAAGCTGGTTGACATATGAAGATTCACAAAATGCATTCATACTAAAACTTCATATTCATTCATTAATGTGCAAGGCTACATCAGTTCAATATCAAAATGAAGTTCAAAAACTAAAATGCACCAACTACACAAACTAAAAGTATAAGACTCTATAAGACTCTGTACACAACTCTTCAAGCTCAAACTCTATTCTTCGCTTTTCTCTCCCGCTTTGTCATCTTCAAAAAAAGGTGGAGATGAGATAGAAGGTTCAGGGAGAGGCTCTATGAGTGGAGTAGGAGGAGGTGAGGGTGGTAGAATCTCAGTGGTGGGAGTGTGAGAGGGATGAATAACCTCGGTAGTAGGGGTAAATGGAGATGAGGGAGGTAGGATTTTTGTGGTAGCTAGGTGTGGAAGTAGGAATGGGAGATGAGGTGATGATGGGAGTGGAAATTTTAGGGGAGGAGGGAACGTGAGGAATGGTGAAGGTGAATGAGGGTGAAGAGGATGGTGCAGGAACAGGTTTAATGTCAGTATCTGGACCAAAACCAGAAGAGGAACCAGAATGAAGATGCTTCTGAAAATGGAATATCACCTAGAGGGGGGTGAATAGGTGATTATAAAAAAACTTTCGCTAAAGCTCAAGAACAAAAGCAGAGACAGAGAGAAGAGCAATGGACACAAGAGATTATACTGGTTCGGTCCAACTCTTGACCTACGTCTAGTCCCCAAAAACACTCTGGGATTTCACTATCTCGAAACTTGATTACACACTCTGTAACTCTCGATAATCCTCTCACTAGGACTTACTCCTCTTTACAAGTTGTAATCAAATAAACACAGACACAATTACACACTCTGTACTCGAGATGATCCTTTCACTAGGACTCACTCCCCCTTACAAGTTGTAAATGTACACCCACGCTTAAGGTTCCACAACCTTAAGATTTAACAACTAAGATAATCAAATAGTGTTTAAACTCCTCACTGAGTAGATAAGTGATAATCACTGAAGTACAGAAATATCCGAAGATATTAAATGAAACTAACGAAACAGTTAATTGTAATAAATTATAATTGAATACACAACATTTTTGTAGGTGGCGAATTCAATACTTCTGGTATCACTACAAAAAAACTATCATTTTTCGCGGTCCATCTGTAGCGGTCAAAAATAACCGCTACAAAATTACTATTTTATCACATTTTTGTTGCGGTTTTTTAATGAACCGCAACAAATTAATGTTTGCTGAGCTATTTGTAGCGGTTACTCTAAAGTAAACCGTTACAAATGTGGCGCCCAGCTTGGCACGTTATGGCGCGAATCTCTGTGGCGCAAATTTTGTCACGGTTTTATGGGAAAACCGCCACAAGTTTGGCTCGAACGTTTGGAGCGAAATGGCGCGAACTTTGTCTCTGTAATTCTGTAGCGGTTATACCAAAGAAACCGCTACAGGATAGCGGAATGACAGCGTTTTGTCACGGTGGTTGTCAAGCGAAGCTTCAACCGCGTCAGATAATATAATTTTGTAGCGGGTTGTCCAAAAACCGCTACAAATTTTTTTGCTATATACAGACAATCTGTCCGTACAGATAATTATAAATTTTCAGAAAATACCAAATCTGCGTTGTCACTGAATGAACATTCTCGGCTGAGTAGTCGAAGACATGCAGATATCTACCGCCCTGATCTCTTATATCGAGAGATAAGAGCGGCAGATATTTGCCTCTCTCTTCTTTCTAGCCGAGAAGGTTCCTTCAGTGACAATCCAAACTTGATTTATTTTTTCTCTGACGTGAAGACTTCTACTCTGAGGCCGGAACCTCTGGCTCGAGAAGGCCCCCACCGGTGGAGGTTGATGCGATCATTGCCGTGAAGGTTGCTGCGCAGGTTGCCGAGAAGATTGCTGCACATCAGGGCGCGAATGATGCCAAGAGAAGGCGCCGGCAAGAGAGATACGACCGTTGGGTATTGAGTCAACGACATACTTGGGATTCTATTCACGATACCTTGACTGAGTTGATGCCTGGCAGACGGTTTCCAGCTCCCGAGCCTCCCCCTTCGTTCAGCGACGAGGATTCCCCCCGCCTCCCCCTCCCTCTCCATTCGCCGAAGAGCGTCAATACCGGCGTCCTCCTGCTGCTGATGACGATGGCGATGCTACCTCTGGTCGTGCACGAGCCCCTCGAGACGGGACAGACCGATCAACGGGCTCCGATAGTTAGTTTTTATTTTGAAATTTGGATGTTTGTTTTCTTTTTTATGTTATTTCACTTGTTGACTTTTTTATTTGGTGTAATATTTCAATACTTATATTCCATTTATATTAAATTACTCATAAAATTTACTTATAATAGATATTGTAAAAAAATTATTGGAGCTAGTTAAGATCAAGGGAATAAAAAGTAATTTTTCACAAATAAAGTTTATATTGTGAAATCAATAAACATTTGTAGCGGTTTATTTTGAAAGAACGATCACATATTTGAATTTTCCTGTGACTAAAATAGCGCCTTCATTTGTCGCGGTTAACACGATTAACCGCAACTAAATTAAAACGGTTATATCTTTGTAGCGGCTCACCAACCGCGACAAATATATGGCGGGATTTTGAATTCAAAAGCGACTAATTTGTATCGGTTTTTGTGGCGGTTTACTAACCGCGACTAAATGTTGGCGGGATTTTGAATTCAAAATTTGTAGCGGTTTAGGAACCGCGACTAATGAATTTTCATATTTGTGACGGTTGTTGTAGCGGCTAATGAATCGCTACAAAGTGTTTCTATGTTGCATTTAAACATCTCAGGTGCTGTTATGAAGGTAATTAAACTTTCTCTCTACATTTATATTGTAACCTAGATTTGTTAACTACAAATGGATAAGTCATGGATCAAGCAACCGCGCAGTTCTCCTGTATATTTAGCGGGATTGAAAACTTTCTTAGATTTCGCCTTCTCTCATGCTGGCATTAATGGCAAGATCGTGTGTCCTTGTTGTAGATGCAAGTTTAAGAAGTGGCAAACGCGAGAAGGCGCTATGGAACATCTTCTTATCAAGCCTTTCCCAGAAGGATATACATTCTGGCAAGTTCATGGTGAGAAGCGTGGTATGAGATACGGGGATCATATTCCTCAAACCTCACAAGTAGCAAATCAAGGACCTCAAATTGTACCATATCAAGTGCTTGTGTGGGATCACTGATAAGGTAATGTCGATGTTGCTGGAATTACTACGAGATGCTTTCCCTGAAGCGGACATTCCCACAACCTTCTACGAGGCCAAGAAGATAATCAACAGATTAGGCCTGAACTACGAAAAAATCGATGCATGTCCCAACGATTGTATGCTTTAGTGGGGAGAGGATGCTCGGAGGGAGACTTATAAGAAGTGTCACACTTCGAGGTTCAGGACGATTCGGAAGGGAAAGAAGCGAAGAAGAAACCCGCAAAGATTTTAAGGTACTTTCCTTTAAAACCTCGCCTACAAAGACTGTTTATGTCGTCTAAAACAAAGTGAGCATATGAGGTGGCATGAAGCTAACAAGAGCGAAGATGGTAAACTCAGACATCCACGAGATGCTGAAGCTTGGAAAGCGTTTGACTCAGACTTTCCTGATTTTGCGGCGGACCCGAGAAATGTTCGTCTTGCATTGGCGACCGACGATTTTAATCCGTTTGGGAATATTAGCACAAGCTATAGTATATGGCCAGTGGTTTTGATACCTTACAACTTGCCGCCTTGGATGTGTATGAAACAGAGCTATTTCATTATGTCCATGATCATTCCAGGCAAAAAGGCACCGGGAAATGACATCGATGTGTATCTCCAACCGCTTATCAAGGAGTTAGTGGAGTTGTGGAATGTTGGCGTCGAGACGTATGACGCGCATGAGAAGACACTGTTCAACTTGCGTGCGACGTTGATGTGGACTATCAGTGACTTCCCTGGACTGGGAACATTATCCGGGTGGAATGTGTTGGAAATTATGCCCTAGGGGCAAGTCATTGTACAATGAACGTTTAGGATATTTATAGTATTCTCCTTTTGTTATCATTTTCGTTTGCATGTTTGTATTGATAATCGCATCCCCGGATATATCTTATAGATTATCCTAAATGTCCGGTCTGGTCATCTACGCGGGAGCAAAGATGAGTTAAGACCAGTATGACTTTGATGAGATATGGAGATACAATTAGAGTCATGGGCACTTGTAAGAGTACAAGGTGCTGGACCGACCCACTATGAGAAAGCTACATGGATCTAGTCATTAGCTTGTCTCATATATAACCGCGTCACAATGCCCTATGACCTGAGATCATCATGGATTCCTACATGATGAATCATTAATCTTTGACCTAGTCAAAAGTCACCTTTGATTAGGGTGATGATAAAGGCGGGATCGGGATCAGTGGTTTTCATGCGGAGGAATATGAATGGTCAAGATGGAATTTGTCCCTCACAATTGTAGAGAGATAATACTAGGCCCCTCGATGAGTGAGTCTAAGAAATGTATGGCCATACTATGTTGGAAAGGAGTTTCCATTTCACTTATTAGACTACTCGAGAATCGAGAAAGTAATGGACAAGAATAGGAAGTTAACATTGTCCATGCTTCATCCTTGACTAGATTATCGCGTGACAAAAGGGACGTGACATGGTTGTATGATAAGGTTGTATCGTGATATCGATCCCCATATGAGTTGGGTAGTCGCAATGTCTTGCTAGAGGCCGCTTGCGACTTGTGGGCTGATACAGTTTTGGCCCACTGCCAATCTCATATGGGCCTGCATGGTCGCACACAAGAATAATCCAACACGAGCTTTTGTGTCCAGGTTCATTGAATCTCAGATTGATCTGGAATTAATGAATACTAAATTTAATCTAGGATAAATATATATTTATATATATTTATTAAAATTCGAAATTAATGTATATATATATCAATATTATTAATGGAGATTATAATATTGTTGTATATATAATGTTTGTTTTGTATTTAATTTTTTTGATAAATTAAATATCTAAAACAAATAGAGATAATGTATCTCGTTTAATATTCGAATAAGAATATCAGATATCTGTTTAGATTAAATTGAGATATGGTATCTCATAATTAATTAAATAGATGAATATTATTTCTCGGATTTGATTTATAGAGATAAATTAAATCGGAAGGCTTTTATTTTGCATTAAATAAATACATTAGATTAGATCTATCGAGATAGATTTAATTAATATTTTTGATTCAAGAATTTGAAATTCAGATTTCAAAAAGCGGTTTTTGAAATTCGAAATTCAAATTCTTGATGCGTATTGATTGTACATTAATGCAGATTAATTGTACATTAATACGTATTAATACGGATTAATTGTACATTAATACGTATTAATACGCATTAATACGTATTAATGCATAGAAAAACGTTAGAGGTTTGTAGAGGCTTTTGAATAGGTTACGCTTGTATAAGCCAAAAACGAGAGAAAGACTCCTAGAGAGAAAAAAGAACCTAGAGAGACACAAGAAGCGCTAGCACACCGCCGTAGCCGTGTTCGGGAAATTGTTCGTGTGGATACCCAGAACAAAGGCAACGAGACACGAACGGATTCATCAAAGGTAATTTCGGATTCCCTTAGTCTTGATTTAAACGCACCTGAGTGATCCTCGGGACGGGATTCTTAAAATTTTAATCCGCTGCGTTGTAAGAATTCCTACAGAATGTGCATACCGGCCTTGCGTGTCCGGCTTGCAATTTTGACTCTGACTCGGTGCGCCTTACCCACAGTCGCAAGTGGTGCTTCATGGGTCATCAGAGGTTTCTCGATGGTGCGCACAGGTTTAGGTTGCAACGCAATCGTTTCAATGGGCAACAGGAAAAAAGAGGACCTCCTCGGAATTTATCCGGTGCAGAAATCATAGAGCAGCTTGTGGATGTTGAATTTGAGTATTGGAAAAATGACGATACAGCAAAGGCTGGCACAAAGACTGCCGGCGCTTTTGGTTGTGCGCCCCAGCAATGGCGGAAGATAAGCGTCTTCTTCACTCTTCCGTATTGGAAAGATAATTTGCTCCGACACAGTCTGGATGTCATGCACATTGAGAAGAATGTGTGCGACAATGTGTTGTACACGATTCTGAACGAACCATGCAAGTCAAAAGATCATCTTCAAGCGAGGAAAGATTTACGGGAGATAGGGATTCATGGAGACGCATGGCCGGATGAGCATGACAGATTTCAACCGGCAAATTTCACCTTGACAAAACCGAATAAGGAAATCTTCCTCGCGACGTTGAAGAAGATAAAAGTTCCGACGGGTATTCAAGCAACATTTCACGATGTGTTGACGTGCGAGCTCGAAAGGTTACGGGGCTGAAGAGTCATGACTCACATGTGCTTATGCAACGCTTACTTCCGCCGGCCATAAAAAATACGCCGCCTTTGGATGTGTCGATCGTTTTGGTCGAGCTTTGTACTTTCTTTCGAAGTTGTGTTCCAAGGTTTTGATCGTGGAGGAGCTCGACCAGCCGCAATGAGAAAATCATTCTTACTTTGTGTCATTTGGAGATGATCTTTCCTCCGTCATTCTTCACGGTCATTGTTCATCGACAAAGTACACCTTGTTCACGAAACAAAGCTTGCTGGCCCGGTTCACTACCGATGGATGTATCCTATTGAGAGGTACTCATTTAAAATTAATTACTTTAGCATTATATTACTCCCTAGTCCCACGTCTAACCATTGATTGATCGATATTTTCCCTTCATTAATTTTTAGGTTTCTTGGGAAACTAAAGTCTTACGTGAGGAATAAGGCGTGGCCTGAAGGTTCAATAGCAGAAGGCTATATTGGGGATGAGGTCTTGTATTTTTGTTCCAGGTACTTTGATGACATTGAGACGTCATTCAACCGACCGCCTCGTGTTGACGATTGTCCGAGCGAGCCACCAGGAACGAGTTGTTAGTCCCTCGTGTTGGTAAACCAATTGACGGAAGTGAGAATTTCAAACTCACGCCACTTGAGAAGATTCAAGCACATAGACATGTCTTGATCAATTGCACTAAAGTTGAACCGTACCTTCAGTAAGGATTCCACATAGATATATATATATATATATGTTATCCTATATATTTCTTTACATTTTATACTCAAATTTCATGCTCATCATCGCATGTTTAATTGCAGGGAATTCAGGAGTCATGTGAAGCGTCAACAGAGGATCCGTACGCAGACATCCTCTGAAATTGATAGAAAGGTCCACAGAGAATTCCCCGGATGGTTTAGGAGGAGAATAATGAATGACCACAACCCGCACTCACCAGAATTTAGAGCCCTCGCAATCGGCCCGCTTGACCACGCCCAAAGATTTACGGACATACAATGTCAATGGTTTCAAGTTTTGCACCGTTTCACGAGATCGGGATTGCCGACCCAAAACTCGGGTTTATATGGCATGTTTGGGACGAGGAGTTATGCGAGCAGCAGTGATGGGAACATGCAGTTCGGTGACGTCCCGTATTACGGAAAGCTGCTTGATGTGGTGAAAATAACTTACCAAGGCCTTTTCCCCGTGACACCGTTCAAGTGTTTGTGGGCGAATACGACAACGCCCGGGGACTCACGACGACGACTTAGGCATCACATCGGTGAATTTCTCCCGGCCTATTCACACCGGGTCCGTTCGAAGATGACGAGCCGTATATTCTTGCCTCAGAGGCCCAACAGGTTTATTATGTCGCCGATGAGAGGCACGTGGATTTGAATATGGTGGTTCACTTAAAGCCTCGGGACCTTTACGATATGGGCGATAGTGATAACGTCGCCTATGATTGTGAGCCGTTCCAGCCAGCCAGTTTCGACAACTTCTTCCCAGACGACGATGACAATTTACCTATAGTTCGGTAAGTTTCTTAATATACGTTTTATGAAATAATAACATTTAACCAAAGTTTCATTTGTGTTCAAACATATTCAAATCACACGCAACATTTTATACAAACTCTCTTTTAGGGATGGTGACGAAGATTGAGAGAAAAAAATTATGCAATGGATAGTTAATCGTAATCTTCTTATAATATTTTTTGGTCTACTTTTTTTTTGTTATTTGATTCATCATTTAATTCGTCATTAATTCGACTCATGTTTTCTTCTATACTTCTATATATTATATTCTATATTCATTCTACTTTTTTTTTTGTATTATAATATTATTCTATTTCGTCTAATATTCGTATTCGATTTTTATTTATTTATTATTTTGATTTCTTATTAACTTTTTTATATTTTTATATTTTATTTAAAAAAACCACAATAATGTTTGTAGCGGTCATGAAACCGCTACAACACCACACAAACCGCTACAAACAAACCCGCTACTAATGATGTGTCACTACCCGCTACTAACTAACTCCGCTACAAAAATTGTACTAAACCGCTACAAAATGATTCGCAGATATCAAAATAAATACCCCCACCCACCCACACTTAATGTGCTTCTTGCTTCTTCTTCTACTCGATCCCTTCTACTACTTCGGTTTTCTCTTCATATTTACTCATAGTTTTACGTTTTCTCAAATAGCTTAAGTGTTTGGGGGGTAAGTGCTGTTAAACCGTATCAATTCTATTGTTTATGTCTACCTCCTACTGATACTAACTTTTGTTGTTTTGCAGGTGCATTTCGTATTTTTTTACACTTTCTCGTATATATTATTCCACTTTCACTCACATTTTCTATAGAATTAATTATATTTTAATTAATACATTCTTTCTACTTTCTACATATTCTTATTGTTTTCTATTATATATTAACCTTACGTAATCAAATATCATATTTTAATATTTTTATTTATTTTCTCCAAAAATATAAATTATTATTAATACAATACGTAACTAATTACTTTAATTACTAATTTTTTTAAAAAATTCCAACTATTTGTAGCGGTTAGAAAACCGCTACAAAAACGAACACATATATGACATTACCGGAATAGTTTGTAGTGGTTTCAAATCGCTACACAAATTAGCAGCGGAATCATTAAGAGGACGTTTGCTGAGACATTTGTAGCGGTTCCTATAGTGTAAACCGCTACAAATGTTGGCGCCAGCTTGGCGCGCCATGGCGCGAATCTCTGTGGCGCAACCTTTGTTGCGGTTTCTTAGTAAAACCGCTACAAATATGGCGCCAATGATTAGCGCGTAATGGCGCGAACTTAGTCGCAGTAATTCTGTAGCGGTTATATGAAAGCAACCGCAACAGAAAGGCGGAACGACAGCATTTTGTCGCGGTTGTATTGAAGCGAAGCTGAAACCGCATCAGATAATATGATTTTGTAGCATTTTTTAGTAAGACCGCTACAAATAGTGAAGCTATAAATAGTTAATCCGTCCATACACCCGATTATAAATTTTCAAGAAATTACCAAATTTGCATTGTCATTGAATGAACATTCTCGGCCGAGTAGTCGAAGGCATGCGGATATCTCGCAAAGACGATCTCTTATGTCGAGAGATGAGAGCTGCAGATATTTGCCTTTATCTTCCTTGTAGCCGAGACTGTTCCTTCAGTGACAATCCACATTTGGATTTATCTCTTACGTGAAGACTTCTACTCTTCTGAAGATAGTCTAACATGCACCGAAGATTGGTTTTCATTATAGCCACTAATCTCTCGTAAAATATCTACGATCAAAATGAGTCGGTGAGTGTTTCCGAGAGAGTTTGGTGGCTATACCGAATGCGAATATTCACGGACATGTTAGACTATTTTCGATAAACTCATTATTCTTAATTTATTAAACTCGAGTGTTTTGAGAAAATCAAAGAAAATAATTAAATTAATTGAAAGTTCTTTTTTTTTTAAATTATTTTCACCAAACTATAAATAATTGGTTGGACTCGTAAACCAATTAGTTTGGATTTTTTTTGTCAAAAAAGTATTTTTGTAGTGGTTAATATGATACCGCTACAGATAAGATAGGGACTTCATGTTGTAGCGGTTCCTTAACCGCTACAATGTTTACTTTGTAGCGGTTATAGCTTAACACAGCTACAGAATCGTAACGGTCTCTATATTTGTAGAGGTGATAGCTTAACACCGCTACAGAATCGCAACGGTCTCTATATTTGTAGCGGTTGTAAGACCGCTACAGATGTTCACCAAGAACGAGGCAAGTTTGTTGCGGTTGTCAGCTAAAACCGCTACAGAATCGCAACGGTCTCACAATTTGTAGCGGTTTATATGTCGGTTTTATGAAACCGCTACAAATTGTAGCGGTTTTTTAACTCTTCGTCTCATTTTCATTTTCCCCGCGCAAAGGTTTTGATTTTTCACCTTTTAACCTTTCAACTTGTACCTTTCGACGTGATGGCTGATAAGGGAAAAGGAAAAGCTGTTTAATAAGGGAAAAGGCCTATAAGGGGCGGTAGTAGTAGAGGAGGCCGTACGAGAGGGCGTCGACCTGTAAATATCCCCCCTCCGCCCCCTAATGTGGAGGGGAGGGAGTTTGATACCCTCTTTGAAGATGAAGAAATCCCAATCCTAGAGACCGTAGGGGGAGAGAAAGACGCAAGTCTGTCCTTCAGCGACATTGACGAAAATCCGGAGATCCATATTGAGATTCCCTTGAGCGAGGCGGAGCGGTTTCTCGATGAGGAGAACCAGCGGGACCAGGGGAACCCCACACCGTCGTCTTCGCGTTCCACCAGATTTTTGGTGGATGTCGAAGGTAAATATAATTAGTTTTCAGTCAATAAATTAAATTTAAATTCCTTACGTGTAATCTTAATTTATTTAAACGCAATACAACAATGTGTTTATAATTGTGCAGATAAACATGGGAACATCAGTAGGAGGACGCTGGATATTGCCACGGTCACTTTGATGGACGAGGACCGCGTCATAGTCCCCCGGAACTCGGACACGGACCGGCCGATCGGAAATGGTGGTCATCGATGAACCGATTCCCGTCGAATTTGGCGGAAATTGGGCATGGTTCCCGATCTATATCCACGATTGGAGAAAGATTCCTCGGAGAACAAGAACAAAGCGTTTACTCACGTGGTGCGGGTAACTTATGTTGTGTAATTAAATTCAAATATTAATAGTAATAAATTAGGGTTTAATTATTTATTTAATTATTTATTACTTAATTACTAACTACATAACTACATTATGTAATGAAAAAAGTTTAAATTGCGAGAGCCACAAAAGAGGTACATGCGATGGCGGGGCAAGGGTGGAAGAGTCGGAGGCTTCGTCTCTACACCCAACAAAATGGAGATTCAACTATGACTCTGCGGTGATGGAGAACGTCTTAGGGGCGTGGACCCAAATCATCGGGCGGGTTATGTCCAATATCGAAGGAGTGCGAGATGCACGGGTAGGTTGTTTAATTAATCATAGTTTACGTTTTGTTTAAATATGAGTTAGTTTATTGTTTAACATTTCTTTAAATTAATTTTGTTTGAGTGTAGTTTAAAAATAAATATATAGATTAAATTAAATTATTGTTTACATTTGGTTTAAATTATTTAATAGTTTAACTTAATTTATAGTTTAAACCTATAATTAATTTCAATAAACATTTTGTTTGCTCTCCTTGCGTGCCCTGTCACATAGGAACACCGAAGTTGGTCACATGCGGGTCCATCACACGACGGGAACCAAGACGTTTGTCGTGACCTACGGTGAGATGGTATGTTCAAAGATTAATTAATTTTAGTTTTAAATGACGAATGTTTTGTTTTTGAAATAATAAAGTTTATATTCGTTTACCTACGTCGGGAAGAGAAGGCTCGGGAGGAGAACTTAGTGAGATGGACTATGGGCGGTTGTTCACACACACCCATAGACACCGTGATGGGACGCCGACTTCTGAGGCTGCAGTGGACATCATAGTAAGTTACAAAAAAAAATATTTATATAGTTAATGTTGTATATTTAAATTGACTTAAATTGTTTGATTAATGTTTTCTGAAATCTTTGCGTCGGCCCGGATTGAGAGCCAGCCGAGCTGCGAGCGTCGCAACCCCGTGAGTCACGGGGGTGTGGATCCTGGCCCCTTTGAAAGCCGCTGCTATGGGCCCAAAAGAGCATCCCGGCCGCGTGAAGGGTATGGGGTTAGGCGCCGGGCCTAGCATGGTGTACGGCAAGGCCTCCAGCTCTTATGCCGGCACCTCTGGCTCGAGAAGGCCACCATTGGAGGAGGTTGTTGTCATCATTGCCGCGAAGGTTTGCGCGAGTTGCCGAGCGAGGTTCTTTGCCGCACGAAGGCCGCGCAAGATGCCAAGAACAAACGCATGCAAGAGAGGTACGACCGTTGGCCGCGAGTCGAGGGAGATTGTGTGTGCTATGGCCGGGGCCTTCACCGAGTTGATGCGACGAGACGGTTTCCATCTCCCGAGCCTCCCCTCCGTTCTTGTACGAGGATTCCCCCTCGCCTCGCCTCGCCGCCTCCCCCCTCCGTCCGTTGAAGACGAGCACGAGATTACCTGCGGGTCGTGCCACGGGACCCGATCATCGGGCTCGATAGTTAGTTTTTATTTTGAACCGTTGGATATTTGTTTTCTTTTTTATGTTATTTCGGCGGGTTGACATTTTTATTGGTTAAATATTTGTTATCTTTGACTATGGTATGTTTTTAATATATTCGAGGACTATTTTAATACTTATATTTCATTTATATTAGGTTAATAATGTTACTTATAATATATAATGTACAAATGTAAAATTTATTATAGCTAATCGAAATAGGAGTTGTAAAATAATTAACTTTGTAGCGGTTATAAGGAAAAACCGCCACAAAGTTGAATTTCTTGTGAATAGATGCGGTTATTGTAGCGGTTATGAAAACCGCGACAAATATCTGGCGGGATTTTCAATTCGCATTCGCTCATTTGTAGCGGTTAGTGGAGCGTTTCTGGAACCGCAACTAATTTTTTGCAATTTGTGGCGGTTGATGTAGCGGTTTTTAACCGCTATAAATTGTTTCCATGTTGCATTTAAACATCGGGTGTTGTTATGAAGGTAATTAAACATTCTCTCTACATTTATATTGTGTATCCTAGCTTTGTTTACTACGAGATGGATAAGTCATGGATCAAGCTACCGTAGTTCTCCCGTATATTTAGCGGGGTTGAAAAATTTCTTAGATTTCGCCTTCTCTCACGCTAGCATTAATGGCAAGATTGTGTGTCCTTGTTGTAGATGCAAGTTCAAGAAGTGGCAAACGCGAGAAGGCGCTATGGAACATCTTCTTATCAAACCTTTCCCGAAGGATATACATTTCGGCAAGTTCATGGTGAAGAACGTGGTATGAGATATGAGGCTCACCTTCCTCAAACCTCACAAGTAGCAAATCAAGTACTTGAACATGATCCGGTTAATGAAGTTGTTCACGATGCTTTCGGTGTTCAAGACGACAAATTCACCGCTGCGAAGTTCGGGGTCCGAACCAATTTTCTTCGGGAATGATGCGGCTCGGGAATTTTTAGCCCTAATGGATGAGAGTGATCGTCCTTTGTATCAAGGTTGTCGAAATATTCAAAATTATCTTTTCGATCAAATTGTACCATATCAAGTGCTTTTGTGGGGTCACTAATAAGGCAATGTCGATGTTCTTTGGAACTACTACAAGATGCTTTTTCGACGCGGACATTCCCACAACCTTCTATGAGGCCAAGAAGATCATCAATGATTAGGCACGAACTACAAAAAAATCGATGCATGTCCCAATGATTTCGTATGCTTTATTGGGGAGAGGATGCTCGGAGGAGACTTGTAAGAAGTGTCATACTTCGAGGTTCATGACATGATTCGGAAGGAAAGAAGCGAGAAGAAGAAACCCGCAAAGATTTTAAGGTATTTTCCTTTGAAAGATCGCTTACAAAGACTGTTTATGTCGTCTAAGACAGCTGAGCATATGAGGTGGCATGAAGCTGACAAGAACGAAGATGGTAGACTCAGACATCCACGGGATGCTGAAGCCGGAAAGCGTTCGACTCGACTTTCCCGATTTTGCGGCGGACCCTAGGAATGTTCGTCTTGCTTTGGCGACCGACGGTTTTAATCCTTTTGGGAATCTTAGCACAAGCTATAGTATATGGCCGGTTGTTTTGATACCTTACAACTTGCCGCCTTGGATGTGTATGAAACAGCTCCTTCATTATGTCCATGATCATTCCGGGCAAAAAGGCACCCGGAAATGACATCGATGTGTATCTCCAACCGCTTATCAAGGAGTTGGCGGAGTTGTGGAATGTTGGCGTCGAGACGTATGACGCGCACGACAAGACACTGTTCAACTTACGTGCAGCGTTAAGGTGGACTATCAGTGACTTCCCTGAACTGGGAACATTATCGGGGTGGAATGTTCATACTGGCCTTGCGTGTCCGGCGTGCAATTTTGACGCTGACTCAGTGCGCCTTCCCACAGTCGCAAGTGGTGCTTCATGGGTCATCGGCGGTTTCTCGATGGTACGCACAGGTTTAGGTTGCAACGCAATCGTTTCAATGGGCAACAAGAGAAAAGAGGACCTCCTAGGCATTTATCCGGTGTAGAAATCATAGAGCGGCTTGTGGATGTTGAAGTTGAGTATGGAAAAAGACGATCCAAAGCAAAGGCGGGACAAAGACTACCAGGGCTTCTGGTTCTGCACCCCAGCAATGGCGGAAGGTAAGCGTCTTCTTCATTCTTTCGTATTGGAAAGATAACTTGCTCCGACACAGTCTGGATGTCATGCACATTGAAAAGAATGTGTGCGACAATGTGTTGTACACGATTCTAAACGAACCAGGCAAGTCAAAAGATCATCTTCAAGCGAGGAAAGATTTACGGGACATGGGGGTTCGTGGAGACGCGTGGCCGGATGAGCATGACAATGATTTCAACCGGCAAAATTCACACCGACAAAACCGAATAAGGAAATCTTCCTCGCAATGTTGAAGAAGATAAAAGTTCCCGACGGGTATTCAAGCAACATTTCACGATGTGTTGACGTGCGGGCTTGAAAGGTTGCGGCTTTGAAGAGTCATGACTCATATGTGCTTATGCAACGCTTACTTCCGCCGGCCATCAAAAATACGCGCCACTTTGGATGTGTTAATCGTTTTGGTGGAGCTTTGTACTTTCTTTCGGAAGTTGTGTTCCAAGGTTTTGATCGTGGAGGAGCTCGACCGGCCTTGCGAGAAAATCATTCTTACGTTTGTGTCATTTGGAGATGATCTTTCCTCCGTCATTTTTCACGGTCATGATTCACCGACGGTACACCTTGTTCACGAAACAAAGCTTGGCCCGGTTCACTACCGATGGATGTATCCTATTGAGAGGTACTCATTTAAAATTATTTACTTTAGCATTACTCCCTAGTCCCACGTCTAACCATTGATGTATCAAAATTTTCCCTTCATTACTTTATAGGTTTCTTGGGAAGCGAAGTCTTACGTGAGGAATAAGGCGTGGCCTGAAGGTTCAATAGCAGAAGGCTATATTGGGGATGAGGTCTTGTATTTTTGTTCCAGGTACTTTGATGACATTGAGACGTCATTCAACCGACCGCCTCGTGTTGACGATTGTCCGAGCGAGCCATCGGGAACGAGTTGTTAGTCCCTCGTGTTGGTAAACCAGTTGGCGGAAGTGAGAACTTCAAACTCACGACACTTGAGAAGATTCAAGCACATAGACATGTCTTGATCAATTGCACTAAAGTTGAACCGTACCTTCAGTAAGGATTCCACACGAGATATATATATATATATATATACACACACATATATGTTATCCTAAATATTTCCTTTCAGTTTATACTAACATTTAATGCTCGTCATCGCACGGTTAATTGCAGGGAATTCAAGAGTTATGTGAAGCATCAGCTGAGGATCCGTACGCAGACATCATCCGAAATTGATAGAAAGGTCCACAGAGAATTCGCCGGTTGGTTCAGGAGGAAAATAATGAATGACCACAACCCGCACTCACCAGAATTTAGAGCTCTCGCACTCGGCCCGCTTGACCACACCCAAAGATTTACGGCATACAATGTCAATGGTTTCAAGTTTTGCACCGTTTCACGAGATCAGGGATTGCTGACCCAAAACTCGGGTGTATATGGCACGTTTGGGACGAGGAGTTATGCGAGCAGTAGTGACGGGAACATGCAGTTCGGTGACGTCCCATATTATGGAAAGTTGCTTGATGTGGTCGGGATAACTTACCAAGGCATTTTTCCCGTGACGCTGTTCAAGTGTTCGTGGGCGAATACGACAACGCCCTGGGGGACTCCGACGCCCGACGACTTAGGCATCACATCGGTGAATTTCTCCCGGCCTATTCACACCGGGTCCTGTCGAAGATGACGAGCCGTATATTCTTGCCTCGAGGCCCAACGGGTTTATTATGTCACCGATGAGAGGCACGTGGATTGGAATATGGTGGTTCACTTAAAGCCTCGGGACCTTTACGATATGGGCGATGGTGATAATGTCGCCTACGATTGTGAGCCGTTCCGTAGCCCGGTTTTGAAAACTTCTTCCCGGACGGCGATGACAATTTACCTATAGTTCGGTATGTTTTTAAATATACGTTTTATGAAATAATAACATTTAACCAAAGTTTTATTTGTGTTTAAACATATTCAACTCACAGGTAACATTTTATCCAAACTTTCTTTGTAGGGATGGTGACGAAGAATGAGAGAACAGATTATGCCATATATAGTTAATCTGTAATCTTTTTTTTTAAAAAAAAAAGACAATAATTTTTGTAGCGGTTATGTAACCGCTACAAAACCTAAAATACTGCTACAAGTTAGAACCGCTACAAAATACATGTCACAAACCGCTACAAATTAATTCCGCTACAAAAAAATGGCAAATAAACCGCTACAAAATGATTCGCACCTATCGTAATAAATACCCCCACCCAACCCCATTTAATTTGCTTCACTCCTACTTACCTTGTCTCTCAGTATTTACTCACATTTTTCGGAATAACTTAAGTGTTTGAAGGGGTAAGTGTTGTTGAACCACATCAAATCTAATGCTTATTTTCTACCATATACTCATACTAACTTTTGTTATTTTGCGAGATGAATTTCGTATTTTTTGACACTTTCTTTCGATTTTCTATTCGATTCACATTCACACACATTTTTTATACAAGTAATTATATTTTATTTAACACATTCTTTCTACCACATTCTCATTCCCATTCTCATTCTTTTCTATTATATATTAACCTTATATAATGAAATATGATATTTTAATATAAGTTATTTTTATCCAAAATATTAATTATTATTGCCTAAACAATATTTAACTAATTTAATTACTTAAAATTTTATTTTATTTTTTAATTTCATTGGTTTGTAGCGGTTAATGAACCGCTACAAATAATGGAAATAAAGCATACGGAAAAAAAATGAGGGAATATTTTGTGGCGGTTTTTAACCGCTACAAATTTCAAAAAGAAATTACCGACAAAAATTTCCCCAAAAAGGCGGGAGTTATTTGTAGCGGTTACAAACCGCTACAAATATTTCCCGCAAACTTTTTCCCAAAATTACGCGGGAATATTTGTCGCGGTCATATAACCGCTACAAAATATTTTCAAATTATTGGCGCTACTTTTGAATATTTTTAGTTGCGGTTTAATAACCGCTACAAATGTGATCGTTCTCAATTTGTAGCGGTTGAAACCGACACTAATGTTCCAACAAGTTGGACGTCGGTGTCAAATAGTTGCGGTCATATGTAACCGCTACGGATATAGTAGCGGTCTTTCGTATGTAGTAGCGGTTTTTTTAACCGCTACAAATGGTTTTGCCACGGTTGATTTTGTGGCGGTTTGCCTAACCGCTACAAATGTCATCAGTGGCGGCTAAAATCGCTACAAATATGTCATTTTAACCGCTACTAATCATGTGTTTTTTTGTAGTGACTCCACGTCCTTTCACACCCTTTATTGATATTGTCAAACTTGTGAGTTGACTATCCAAGTATATTTATCTGTTTTACGTTTCTAGCTTACAAAATTATGTTGAGTTGTTGGTAAACACATGCTAGTTCTAAATTTGGTTAAACTTACGAGTTTATACACCGAGATTATTGTTTTTATATTTTTAGCTTACAAAACTGTGTTAACTCACTATTAAATTCATGTTAACTTTTTTTATTTGAACATATTCATTGGCTTTATATGTGAATTTGCTAGAAATTTCTTTGTTAAATATGAAAAATTATGAATGTTGATGGATTTAATTTCAATTATTTAAATTTAAAATATATTTAAATAAAATTGTTGTCATTTTTATACTTTAATTATCTAATTATACACTATAAATGCCTATTTAATAATAAAAACAAACTTTTACAGGTTTATAATACAAGTTTACGTCATAATTATGAGTTTGTTTAAACTTGCAAGTTTGACAACCTTACAGTTAACCAATGGATCATGATCCTTTATATGGAGCTCTGGGATAAACTTGTAAAATCACCTTAACTAACTCAACCTTCTAAAAGAATTAAACACACTCTCGCTCTATCAAAACAAAGCACAAGGATTCCACTTTAAGAGGGTTGAATTTGGAAGTTGAAAATTTGTGTCTTGACGTTGATTCTTAGTCTTTCAACGAATGAAGCAACTTTAAGGTTCTTGGCTGGATCGTGAAGTGGGGCGAAGTTTCGACCATTATTCCTGTGTAGAGTGTGAACAAAAGATAATAAGGTCTACAACGTTTTGACTTTGAGGGTTCTAATTTGAGTGTTTTGTACGCCTTTTTTATAAATTTAAATTTACATTCATCATACACATATATTATTATTTTTCATTGAGAGATCCAATAAATAAAAAATAATATCAGTTTAAACATAATTAATTAAAATAATATTGCATTTATCGAATTTGACTACCTAAAATGACAGATTTTATATAGAAAATAAATTATTTACTCCAAAATTAAATAGATTTTAAGGGAATATAAAAAAAATAATTTATTCATACAAGATAAAAAACTTTACTCAAATTTATTTACGAAAATGTCCATAAATATTTTTCAAGACGGTTCTGCCCATAGAATGAACATGAAAATGAAAAAGGACTAATATGTTTTTTGAAGTACTGGTTATTCATTAAAACAAGCGCAAATAGAAGGGAAAATAGGAATTGATAGAAAAGATAAGCTCTCCACTTCCCTTCCGTTATGGTCCACTTCTCTAATCCTCCACTTCCTCTCTATTTTTTTTATATTTTCAATTAGATATTAGATTAACTTTCAACCGTTGAGATTTAATGTTCAATAAAAAATAAAAGCCACCTAACCACATAGCGAGAATCATGCATACAAATTACAATACATAAAGAAATAAGTCTTTGTCAATTTAACTAATGCTCATAACCACATGCGAGAATCATCCATACAAATTACAATACATAAAGAAATAAGTCTTTTTCAATTTTATTTTTGCTGTTAATTTGGGAATACTTTCATTTGTATATATCTTTATTTAAAAAAGGATAATATTTAATATAATTGGTTGATCGATAATAAACAATTCAAGGAGGAATTGGTCCAAGAAGCATTTTCTTTGTCTTTCATGTTGTTGGAAGGGAGCTTCAACGAATATTCCGTTATTCTGGACCAATGACAATATTATTGTCTTAAATAAATAAGTCTTTCTTAATTTAATTGTTTTTCTGTTAATTTGGGAGTACTTTCATTTGTATATATCTTCATTTAAAAAAGGATGATATTTGTATATATCTTCATTTAAAAAAGGATAATATTTAATATAATTGGTTGATCGATAATAGACAATTCAAGGAGGAATTGATCCAAGAATCATTTTCTTTGTCTTTCATGTTGTTGGGAGGGAGCTTCAACGAATATTCCACTATTGTGGGCCAATGAACATATTATTGTCTTAAAAAAGTGACTTAATAAGCAATGTAAAGTTGGTCTAACTCCCGCTAGATCCCTTGCTTATCGAATTCGAGTGCCACACTTGTGTTGCTATATATTGAAAATGTAACTTCATGAGATGACTAGAAAATTTATATTGATTACACAATGTTCTGATCTCCCAACGTACTGTTTTTCTTATCCGCAAGTCGGATTGATTTGAATTGTGTCGCAAATAAACCCTTCATAAAGTTGATTGAAGCTGCTAGCTATCTAGTTGCAATGGATTATTCGGGTTCTGGTGAAATTACCTTAGATGTGGCTACCGATGGAGAGATGCCCAACGAAATGACGGCAGATATTTCAGAGCACAGGAAGTCCAGTGCATTTAGCAGTGAAGTGAAGCGTGAGCTGATGGAAATGCAGATGCCTATGACGTTTCTTAGAAAAGACGAGACGAGAAATCTGATGAACATTCTGGGCAGTTCATCAGTTGATGTTGAACAATTTCGTGGCGACGAACGCATGCGTGCAATGAAGAAAAGGAAGTTCAGTTCATCCGTTGATGACATGCCATTTTGTGGCAACGTGGTGCATATTATGGATTGTGAGCTGTACAAGGTCGTTTGTGATGAAAGTACAGATGCAGATAAATTTGTTACGGTACTGAAGCAAGTATGTAAACGAAATAAGGCTGATTTGGCCACCATTTTCTTAGATCATGTCACTCCCACAGGTGATTCGTTGCTTCATGTTGCAGCACAGAGTCGGAGTGAACAAGTTTTATGTCTTATTGCTTTTCACTATCCTGAGCTTTTGTACAAGAGGAATCTGAAAGGTGATACTCCTCTTCATGTTGCTGCCAGATTTGGGAATGTTCTTGCAATTAAGAACATTCTCGATATGGAGGAGGCTAAATCTGTGGATAAAGTGGAGTTTATAATGTTACGCAACATTTATGGGAGAACAGCTTTGCACGAAGCTGTTTTGAGCGAAGATTATTCTGTTGTTCTTTTCCTCTTAGTTGCACATGAGCAAGGTAATCTAACCTCCTATTGGACGTGGTACTCCTTTTATGGTTGTAAATCGCCGATGTATTTTGCGGTCCTTCAACGGGCTGAAGATATTCTTGATCTTCTCTTGAGGTTAATTCCAATCACCTCATCAAGCGAAACCATTTCAAATGGCGACTCTCCACTTCAGGCTGCAATATTAGAACAAATACAGGTAAGAGTAATTGAAATAATTAATTTATACTCCCTCCGGTCCTAATTATAAGAGCTAGTTGAATTTTTTGGAGAGATTAAGGAAGCTAATTAAATTACTTTAGAGTATTTTTATTTTTATTTTTATCTTCAAACTAATTACCTTGACTAATAAACTAATATATAATTTAAGGATACACAACATATCAAATGATTAAATAATGTATTTAGTTTCCTTAATCTCTCCAAAAAAAGTCAAGTTAGCTTTTATAATTGTGATGGGAGGTAGACTCCTTAATATACAAGCCAGTTAACTTTTTTAAGACATTAAGGAAACTAAATAAATTATATTAAAGTATTTATATTTATCATTTTTCACCAGACTATTTTGGCTAAGTTATAAATTGATATATAATATAACGATCCACAATGTATGTTATGATTAAGTAATTTATTTAGCTTCTTTAATTTCTAATAAATAAATACAAAGTCAATTGGCTATTGTATTAAGGATCAAAAGTATGTTTCACTTTTTCCCTAATATGTGTTTTGTTTTTTTTTTTTAATTATTATTTTATTGGCATGAAGACCTATTGGAGATGATAGTAGATAGAAGGCAAGAGCTGTTGTATCAAAGAGATTTGGAAGAGAAAACACTCCCCTTCATTATGCAGCTTATGCTGGTTACAAGGAAGGAGTTTGTAAAATGTTAGAAAGATCTCCCATGATTGCTTTTCAACGAAATTCAGATGGAAATCTTCCAATTCACCTCGCCTGCCAAAAGCGCCTTGGTCAAGTGATCAAAAAGTTGCTTGAAATAGAGTGGCCTAATGCTGGACTTTTCTTGAATCATAAAGGTCAGAACATCGTTCACATTGCAGCAATGAAGGGAGGAGGTAAAATGACACGAAATCTATTGAGACACCCCAAGATTCATCGTGACACTGTGAATGAGAGAGATGTAAATGGAGATACTCCTTTACATTTGGCTGCAAGAGAATTGCGTCTTTGGACTCTATACTCGTTGTCACGTCATAAAGTGGTCAATGTGAACATTTTGAATAATGAAGGTTTCACAGCTCGAGATGTTGTTTGGATGCAACGTGGAATTCCAGCGACACGTCAAGAGGTATGATTGATAAGTATCCAAGCATACACATCAGCTGTCTTCTTTTTATTAAGATTATGATGCAGAATAGAGAAGGGGAGAGGGACAAGAGAGAAAATAGAGCAGAAAAGAGGCAGAAGTAGATAAGAGAGAAGCAGATAAAAGAGGGAGAGAAGAATGAGATGTGTTGAGAGCTATATTTATGGCCCCAAGTCTAACACTCCAGAATTAAAAGAGAATATGTTACAAATCATAAAACTAAGTGTGAATGACAATTAATAATAAAGATAACAATAAATCAACATTAAAAATGAAATATTTCCTAATAAAATTCTTTTCAAATCTAGGAGAATCTTCCATCATTATTTTTCCCTTCCTTTCCTATCTCAATTACGGTACTACTTCCTAATAATAGGTTTTATAATTCTAGTCACTTTTTCTTAAAAACAGAATATTTGATGTGACTATACCTTGCAGTTTCTAGCAGATGTTATTTTATTTAGAGCTGGTACGCTGAGGGAAAATAAATTGGGCATGCAGAGCAAAATATCCATCAATAAAGAATGGAATGTGAAGGACGCAGCCAAAATTCTCCTAATTGTAGCCATATTGATAGCTACAGTGTCATTTGCGGCTGGTTTCACACTACCAGATGGGGTTTACTCATCGGATAGCTCAATTACAAAAGAAAGGGGCATGGCACTTTTAAGCAAGCAAACACTGTTCAAGATATTTATGGCCTTCGACACTATTGCTATGTACAGCTCCACCCTTGGTTCTATCATTCTTCTTTGGGTCCCAAGGGGGGATCCTCGTCTTGCACAAAGAGCGTATGGGTTTGCTCGTGCCTTTGTTTATGTGGCCCTTATAGCAATGTCCGTTGCGTTTCAAACTGCTATTCGTTTGATTGTGAGCAATAACACTTTGCTTGCACATGTTGTTACCGCCATTGGATCCATCTTCATTTTTGTCATCTTATTTGTTCTTTTTTTAGGATGGTTTCCACTTAGAATTCGTCTTCCCATATTTCGTCAAATTGCAGACTTACTTATTTGGATTATTGTTTACTTAATATATGGACCAAGGGATGTTTGGATTAGCGATATTCTCAGTAGTCAACCAAACCAAGTCGATGAAGTTGGTAGGCAAGAAATCAAATCAAATGCTGATACCGTTGCAGCCTAATACGTGTCTCATCAAGTCGCAGACTTTCTTATTTGAATCATTATTGTTTTGTTTTATGGATGGAGTGATGTTTTGACTAATGATGAGGATACAAATGTTGATTGGTGTGTTGCCCAGGCTCTTAATTTCATTATGCTCGTATAAAATTATGTGATTCTTGTAATCAAAGTAATTTTATTCTTGCTTGTAATTTATGTAAGATCTTGTAATCTAGGTAATTTGTAGAAGCATAAAGTATGGTTATTTCATGTTTTCAAAGAACTTGAAATACTTAAATAAACCCATTTGATGTTTTATACTTTTTTCGGTTTTAGACTTCTTTTCAGACTATTTTTCTCCTTCTTATGCCACCATCAAAATTAAAGAGGATGCTCTTATAATCAGCAAAATTCAACGGAAAACTTCACTCACAACAACATAATCAAAATCAAGTACCAATTTGTGACCAACTATCCGACAATAAAAGGCAAATGAGAAGAGAGCAGAAGAGTGGGGGGCAAAAAAAATTGCACTCTTGCAATCCTGAATTTCACCAAGAACTGTACACAGCAAAAAGTCCAACATCTGGGTTTTGTGAACTCTCATGTATTCTACAACTGATTCATCCAAAAATTCAGTTCATAGGCTCACACTTAAGGGAAAAGCTTGTGCTTTAAGCTTCAGATATACTTACAAACCTAAAATAGTGGATTGTATACATTTCAACTTCTTTAGTCAAACTGCAGAAACCCAAATGGATTTAACTGCTTTTTGAGTAACTTTATTCGAAAGAGAGAATACTAGGATGATGTTTTTTCATTTCGAAGTTTAGTTCACTCAAAGAAAATTGGGAAATTGGAATAGGACAAACAGAACTTGGTGTAGTGATTTACAACAGAATATAGCTACTTAAAGCTTTGGTAGGGCGAGTCCTCAATGTGAATCAAACATTTGTGTATACCTTTAATTATGCACCCACAAGGGATCCAGAGACAGGCTTCTCACTTGTCCCAAAAGTCCTAGGTGGAGGCGCGTGCACCGTAATCGGAAGGACCCATTCACATTTTTCTCTTCCCTCGATGAGAAGATGCTCATACCTGAGGTTTAGAAACCATATGGCTTAAAATACACAATCAATGGCTGCTTAAAAATAAAGGTTGCCAAAAATGCTATCAAACAGAGTTCTATTAAGCTCTTTTATTTCATTCAATAAGATACTGAAACAGAGGAAAGGGCAGGCTTCTGTGTTTTTGGTTATGCATTATGATATCAATATATATGATCATATGTTATATATATGATCATATAGTTAATCGAGACGAGTGCACGTAATAACTAATTCCATGAATGGAAGATGCTAAAAATCTAAGCACTAAATGTAAAGGTGCAGAAAATTGTGATGTAGGGCCGGGCAAAAAAATAGGCAAGGGTGAAATTCATACTTGGTCCAATCCAAATTCTTTGGAGTGGCATAAAATTCAAATCTAAGGACCCATTGCACAGACACACGAGGAGTGGAAAACGACATGGGACCATCCATGGGGAAAGAGAAAAGAAAGCTCGTCTGCACCAAATCTGCAACAACTTCAAAATGGTCACTCTGGACCTCGAAAAATAAGTGAGAACAAACGCACCAAAAGCCAACATCATTAGCATATGCACATGGAAAGAACTTAATCGTGATATCGTGAGTTAGCTCTTCCATTTTTTACAAAGGCTTGACACATGACACTAAATGAGATTTCATATTTCGAGGGGGAAAAAACATGACAAAAAAAAGTGTTAAGCTAATAATACTATTGCAAAGGCAACAAAAAGAGACTAAAAAAACCGTGCATTCTTAGCAAAGAACTTTCACCATGAAGGGAAAAAGGGGGGGAACGCCCCTACCAAATGAACAAATCTTTCATCTAAATTAAAGAAGCTATTTGCACTTCATTTTCCAAAAAAATAAATACCTTTGTGATTGTAGGGGAGTGCTTTCTAGAAGGGTGGACAAATCTCCGATTTATAGTTTCTGAAGTTTCCAGTGTTATTGATGAAGACTTCCAGCCACCCTCCAGAAGGTTTTTGAATATTCCAGCCACCATTGTTGAAGCAGCCTCCACCAACCCACCATTGTTGAAGCCTCTCCACCAACCACCCTTGTTCACACCTCACCTACCCCAAAACTCATACTATAAATAGAGGTGGATACCTCATTTGTAAAGCATCTCGAAAATCGGTGTTCATCACCAAGAAGAGTGAGAACAAGAGTGATCCAGAGAGTGATCCTTGTTTGAGAGTTTTTTTTTTATATGAGTTTTGTAATCTATTCTTGTGAGTAATAGAGGTTATTTTCTCTCAAATTCATGTTTACCAATGCCCAAGTTGATCCAGAAAGTCCAACAAGTGGTATCGAGCCTGGTTGGAGGTGTTGGTTGAGTTTTGGTTCACCGGACGAATTTGGGTTTTCTGAGTTTTACTCAAAATCCAATTCTGAGTGCACCATTGGATTCGTCTCATCGACACGAGTCCAACGCACCAAACGGCGACCTAATCGGAGTTCAAACGAGCCCGAAATCACGGTCAAAGTTTGGTCAACGCCTTGCCAGGAGTTCGTCCAGGAGAAGACGACATTCACCGGAGTTCCGCCGGAGAAGACGACCGGAAATACTGTTCCTCACCGGAATTTTCAGTTTTCGGAAATTGAAGAAAGACCCCTCAAATTTTTTAAAATTTCAGTTTGGTCCCCAAATATTCGGGAAATTTCATATTGACCCTGATCTTTCGAAATTCCAAGTTTGACCCCGATCTTTCGAAAATTGCAGTTTGGTCCTCAAAGTTTTCGAAATTGCTGTTTTGCCCCTAGAGTGGAATTTTGACCCCGTAGTGTCAATTCCATTTTTTTTTTGACCGTTCCAGACGTAACGGTGAGCTCCATTTTTAAAGATTCAACCCTGATCGTGTTGAAAAATTATTTGTAAGGTGATAATGTCCACGTGAAGAGTCAACATCATCTTTCGGAGCAATGATTACGCCATCGCCACAAATTACATTTGTGGAGACCTCGGATGGAAGATCTCCTAAGCTGTAAAGATTTGTTTGATCCCATAGAATTGATGGGTAAAAATCCCGATCCCCAAGGAGTTAGAGTGGAAGAAATCAAATCGAAAAACTATTGGTCAAATCCGTCAATGGATTGATCATAGTGTCTTCCACCATGTTGCACAAGAAACAGAGACGCATATGCCCTCCGGAAAAAGTTGGAGGATATGTACCAGGCCAAGACCGCTCGGAATAAAGCTCGTTGATGAGGCGTTTAGTCAACATGAAGCTTAAAAGTGGAACTTGATTCGAGCATACCAAAGTGAGTTCCGAGCTTGGTCAACCAGTTGTCGTCGTAGAGATGCCACTTGGCGATGAAGTTCAGGCGTTGCTACTACTCGTTCCCTTCCCGATAGTTGGGAAACGCATTTGGTCGTGTCACTCAAAGCAACTCAGCCCCAAATGGCAAACTTACCATGTCAATGGTCAAGGATGCCCTATTCAGTGAAGAAGCAAGGAGAAAGGACATGGGCACAGATCAGACCCATGCCCTTGTCACAGAGAACAGGGGGAGGCAACAAAAGAAGAGTAATAACAAATCGAGAGGTAGAAGCAAGAGCAGGGGCAGGTCCATTGATGGTAGAAAACCATCTTATAACTGCCATCATTGTGGATTAGAAGGACATATGAAGAAGAATCGCTACAAATGGAAAAAGGAGCAAGACCGGAGCGGTTAGCGGCCGAAGAACAAGGGTGGAGAAACATTAGTTACTATCTCTCGGTGATGTAGCTTATTGTTCAACCCAAGATGAGACATGCCTTCACGTCTCACGAGAAGACACGGAATGGGTGGTAGATCTTTGCGCGTCCTACCACGTGACTCCATACAAGGAATACTTCACAACATACAAAGCCGGTGACTTTGGAGCCGTGAAAATGGGAAATTCCAGTTCGCGGGGATTGTCGGAATTGGTGATGTTCAGATAAAGACAAGTTCCGGAGCACAATCACTTTGAAGGATGTCCGCCTATGTGCCGGACCTTCGAGTGAATCTATTGTCGGGGAATAGTTCTTGACAAACGGGGCTATGATAGTCACTTCGGTAAAGGCACATGGAAGTTGTCAAAAGGCGCTATGATAGTCGCTCGAGGACATATTTGTGGCACGCTATACAAGACTCATGTGAAGATATGCACCGACGGCCTCAACGTTGCGAGAAAGGAGGCGTCACAAAATCGTGGCACCGGAGACTCGGCCACATGAGTGAGAAAGGGTTGTCTACCCTAGTAAAGAAGGAGCTTATCAATGTAGACAAGGACGCTGACCGGATCCTTGCAATCATTGTTTGTTTGGTAAAGCAAAAGCATAGAGTCTCGTTTAATTCCTCTTCAACGAGAAGATCGGAGATGCTCGATGGTACACTCGATGTTTGCGGTCCTTGGAGGTTGAATCACTCGGCGGCAACCGATACTTTCGACGTTCATCGATGATGCTTCTCGAAAGGTGTGGGTGTATCTTTTGCGGACGAAGGACCAGGTATTTGATTACTTCAAACTGTTCCATGTCATGGTAGAACGTGAGACAGGAGAGAAGTTGAAGTGTCTTCGATCCGACAATGGAGGTGAATACTCCTCCGGGCGGTTCAATGCCTATTGCAGATCATATGGCATTCGACATGAGAAGACGGTCCCACGCACCCCTCAACACAACGGTATAGCTGAAAGAATGAACCGAACAATTATGGAACGTGTTCGGAGCATGCTCGTATGGCTAAGCTGCCAAAGCCATTGCGGGGGAGAAGCGATCGAGCCGCTTGTTACTTGATCAACCGATCTCCATCGGTACCATTGGATTTTGAAGTTCCCGAGAAACTTTGGTCCGGAAAGGATCCATCATACTCCCACTTGAGAGTATTTGGGTGTTTAGCGTACGCACATGTATCCAAAGAGCTCGGGTGAAGCTGGATGCAAGGACCACTCCATGCATATTCATAGGCTATGGAAATGAAGAGTTTGGATACAGATTATGGGATCCTAAGGAAAAAGGGTGTCGAAGTAGGGACGTGGTGTTCCATGAAAGCCGGACAATAGAAGATATTGAAAAGCCCACAATATCTCGGAAGACAAATGTTGCTCTTCGGGTGCGGAGGCAACATCGGAATCATTCGTGAGAAATGATGATATAGTGCCGAAGAAATGCCGAAGTAGAAGACAATGAGGAAGATGACGGTCGAGCGGGGAGCCACAACCCCGCCGCAGACGTTCGGAACCATCACAAGGCCAAGATGATGGTGGATTTCCTCAAATTGCTCCGGAAGTTCGTAGATCCGAACGAGGTCGATTCCGTCGAGAAGATATCCGAATCGAATACCTTCTACTTGCGAGGATGGAGAACCAGAGAGTTTCCATGAAGCAAGTATCTCATAAGGACAAAGAACAGTGGTTGCTCGCAATGCAAGACGAGATGGAATCTCTGCGGAAAAATCAAACTTATGAGATCGTAGAACTTCCACGAGGAAGAAGGCACCGAAAAATAAATGGGTGTTCAAGGCGAAGAAAGATGGCAAGTGGAAAAGTGGTGAAATACAAAGCACGGTTGGTAGTCAAAGGATTCCAGCGGAGAAGAAGGGGATCGACTTTGATGAGATTTTTTCACCAAAGTAGTCAAGATGACTTCAATTAGAGTCATACTTGGATTGGTCGCAAGTATGAACTTAGAGCTTGAACAAATGGATGTGAAGACAGCTTTTCTTCATGGAGATTTAGAAGAAGAAATCTACATGGAGCAGCGAAGGTTTTGAGGTTTAGGGGATAACCTCGTTTTGTAAGTCAAGAAAAGTTTGTACGGTCGAAAGGCACCTAGACAGTGGTACAAGAAATTTGACTCGTGCATGGTGAGTCAAGGGTACAAGAAAAGCTAGCGAGATGAGTGTGTCTACATTCGGAAGTTTTCTGATGGAAATTTCGTTGCTCTTCTACTATATGTAGATGATATTCTGATCGTAGGGAAAGACGCAACGAAGATCAGCCAGCTGAAGAAGGAACTTTCTAAGTCTTTTGACATGAAAGACTTAGGACCAGCTCAACAGATATTGGGAATGCAAATCACCCGAGACAGGGAAAAACGGAGGTTATGGCTATCTCAGGAGAAGTATATTGAACGAGTACTTGAACGGTTCAATATGAACAATGCCAAACCAGTTAGCATTCCATTGGCCAACCATTTCAAGTTGAGCAAGAGATCGTGTCCCTCATCCAAGGAAGAGATTGGGGAGATGTCGTCTGTACCATATTCTTCAAGAAGTCGGAAGTTTGATGTATGCTATGGTGTGTACGAGGCCCGATATTGCTCACGTTGTGGAAAGGTGAGTCGTTTTCTCTCCAACCCCGGAAAGAGCATTGGGAGGCGTAAAGTGGATTCTCGAGATACCTTAAGGGTACATTGAAATTATGTCTTTGTTACGGGAGCCGATCCAATCTTGGAAGGCTATAGATGCAGATATGGCCGGAGATCTTGATAGTAGAAAATCTACTTCGGGATTCATTTATACTTTTGCGGGGGAGCTGTTTCATGGCGATCACGACTACGAAGTGCGTTGCTTTGTCCAACACAGAAGCTGAATACATTGCTGCCGCTGAAGCTGGAAAAGAGATGTTGTGGCTAAAGCGTTATCTCCAAGAGTTTGGAATCAAGCAAAAGGAGTATAAGGTACATTGTGACAGTCAGAGTGCTCTAGATTTGAGCAAGAACTCTATGTACCATTCCGTACAAAACATATTGATATTCGCTATCATTGGATACGCGAGGTAATGGATCGACAACTGTTGAGACTAGTAAAGATCCATACGAAGGAGAATCCCGGACATGATGACGAAGGTGGTGACTCGAGAGAAGCTAGAGTTATGCGAAACATAGCTGGAATGTTTTTCTTCGGATATGGGTGGAGGGAGAATTGAAGACTTCCCACCACCCTCCGAAAGGTTTTTGAATATTCCAGCCACCATTGTTGAAGCAGCCTCCACCAACCAGCCACCATTGTTGAAGCAGCCTCCACCAACCACCCTTGTTCACACCTCACCTACCCCAAAACTCATACTATAAATAGAGGTGGATACCTCATTTGTAAAGCATCTGAAAATCAGTGTTCATCACCAAGAAGAGTGAGAACAAGAGTGATCCTAGAGAGTGATCCTTGTTTGAGAGTTTTTTTTTTTTATATGAGTTTTGTAATCTATTCTTGTGAGTAATAGAGGTTATTTTCTCTCAAATTCATGTTTACCAATGCCTGGGAGTTGATCAGAAAGTCCAACAATTGAAACCTACATAAGCATATAGAACAATGTGTTGAAAAAAAAAAAAAGGAAAACACCCAATTCTGAAGCATCAACCACCACCGAGTCAGTATAAATCTCCACAGTTTGTAGAAAAACCTCAAGGCATCTTCTTGCTCTCTCTTCATGAAAGAACGTTAGAGTCCCACCTATCTGCCACATGAAATTGTTCAAGGTTGCTAATTATAAAGTTTTGTTTTAACAAAATTCATATCGAACCATACATGATTTTGATTACCATATCACTAAAGTAATAATTGGAGTCAGAATTTTTTGGGGAAAATTTAAGCAGAACTTGGTCGTCCAGCCTGATGTTATATGACCTTCCTCTAATGAAGCCTTCTGCTGCAGAAAATGTTTACAAAAAATTAGCTAACCAGATAGTTGTTGCATTTCGAAGGAGAAGGCTTAACATTTTTAAACAGGAATAATGGATCTGAAATGTAAAAGTATTCTGACATGCATATTTCACATAGAAAATTGAGTCAAGCAAATAGATGTTTCATGTCATGTGAAGTCATTTGATTCTGGCCAGATACCCAAACGTCCAAGCTACTAGTTAACACTAAATTTGTCACGTGACTTAAAAAAATATAATTCACTGCTGAACACTAATTTAAAGTTGTTTTTAAAAAAAAAAAAAAAATTGTGATACAACCTAAACCTGAGTGTTTTTGTTTGCTCGAAGTAAACCTGAGTGTTTAAATATAACAATAATAATTAACGGTCTAATTCACAGTACACTTGATAGACAATTGTAATTCAAATGAGAGAGAAGGAGAGGCGAAGAAGAGAGGGAATTCAGAGGGAATTGAGAGAAGAACAGAACACAGATAGTCAAGAGAAACCAGAACTGGGAAGCGGCCCCAGAACTGAGGTATGCAACTGAATAGTTCACTGTTTATTACCCAACCATTTTCTCTGAACTACAAAGTAGGCAACCTATTTATATAGACCTAATGTGCCCGCTATTCGAACCAACTCTAACAGTCATATTTCTATTTATATCTAACTAACTTTTAGCCCCTAACCCCGTCATTTATGACATTACGCTTACACAACACTACTCTAGCGCTAATGAAGAATATCAACTTTTAAATAAAGGGACAGCAAAGTGAAGGAAATCAGAACCATAGGTTGTAGCATGCTAATTTTTTTACATTAAAATTGTAACAATTTAGTAAATCAGTAAATCTCACACTCGTGCTGTAAAACCAGACTGAAACGTACTTTCTTCATATATCACTGAAATTGATTGGACTCAATTCTACAACAATTCCAGGGATTTCGTGATTCACAGATAGAATATGATGTTTGAAATTTCAACTGGTAATGAACCATGCATCTCAAACCATGAATGATCAAGTTCAAAAGATCATGGCACTCTCTGAACATACAAAATACCATTGGAAAACAAAAGCAAATGCAAAGAATTTACATGAAGCAGAGTTAGTGGCTGCTGCTTCTGGTGAAGAGGAAACTCCTGCATCTTCTTCCGCAGAAAAAGGATTTCTGAACTTCTGAGGTGATAAGACATCTGTTTGCAAGAAAAAATTGTTATCAGTGAAGCCGACCTTATGACTCAATGCACGAGAAAAAGACGGTTCTCATCAAGGATACTAAGAAACAAGATAGTTTCGGCGTGTTTCAGGACTAGACCTATTCAAAGAACAAGAACAAGTTTCATTAAAACTGAATTGCAGAAACATATATAGCTCACCAGCAGCAGAATCATGTAAAACCTCAGCCACAGAGAGTCGAGGAAGTGCCATTTGTGAAGATAAACTCAAACGAGAACCTTCCAAAGGATCCCTGCTTAAAGACCTTGCTGAAGAAGAACGCAATGAAAATGAACTTCCAAAGCTTCTGTGCAGATTATCTTTCACAGGGTTGTATGAGGAAACAGAGGAGACTTCATCCCTTGAGCTGTCATATCCATCCTCTAAAGCATCATTAATATCATTTGCTCTAACCTGTAAAGAAGGGTTTTATTTTACATGACATCATTATATAAAGAAAAGAAAAAGTGCCCTGTAATAATAAGACCTATACAAAAGAATACACCTACCTAATCAAGGCTTAAAGTGCAACCAAAATGTGAGAAATTCATAATCTCTTGAGAAGGTTTTTCAAGCCAAGACTGAATTACTTATGGGAGGGGCATGCTAATTCACGAGAGTCAGCAAATCCCTTCAAACATCACGAGGAAAAACCTTTGACAAATCCAGAAGTAAAATATTGAAACATTATTCCACATAGAGTGGAGAAAACTTTGGGGAAAATAGAGCAGGAATAATTCTGGTCCGAAAATGTGTGTGTGGGAGTTTTTTTTTTTTGGGGGGTGGAGATTGATGGATTTTGACAAATGTCAAACTCAAGGTGTATGAACCTTAGCATCTACTCCACCCTGTCCAAAATTCACAAAAAAGCAAGTTTATTGTTTTGAACATATAACTTACAGATTCTAATGTTCAACTTCAAAAATTCATATCTGGAGTTCTAGATGTTCCAATTAGGTGATTCCAAAGCTCATGAACTTTTTATTAAGTCTAGTTTCTAGGAAAAATGGTTTCAAAATTTAATCAGTCGCTCCAGATGTCACTCCAGAACTGTAACTTATTTTCAAAAATTCATAACTCCTTCTATACTTATCCAATTGACGTGTTCTTTGACTCATATTAAAGTTTAAGGAGTGTACTATATATTCAAAAATGTTTAAGGTCAGAGGAGTTCGTTTGCTTAGTTTTTTTCTCACTAAAAAATTATCACTCCAGCTGTAAGTTTCAAACTCTCCAGATTCTTGACCTGATTCCAAAAATTATATCTCGAGTTATAGACCTCCATTTAAAGTGATCTTAGACTCATTTTTAAGATTAAGGAGTGAACTATCATTTGACAAAATTGCACACAGAAACTCGACCCCTAACCCACGAAAACATGCAAAAGATGCTTTGTTTTCATACTAAGATGAAGAGGTGAAAAGCAATTCATGCAACTTCAATCTATGGCTCAAATCTTCCATAAATCAGACTCCATGCGCTTATATAAGAAATGCATAGTTTCAAAGCTTATTTGCTGAGCCAAAGGAGACTAAAAATCAGTTCAAAACTGACATGCATGTATCAAAACACTGTGATGAGCTCTCTTTCTCTCTCTTACTAACCCATGAGTTTTAGCCACTAACAACTCACAAAACTTTAGCAAATGCAGAAAACCAGATGGGAAATTGTTTTCGAAAATCACCCAAACGCAAAAACGGTTTTGTATGTGATTTTTAGCCTTTCCTTCTTCCTTTTCTAATGAACTCTCTGGTTTTCTCTCTCTCTCTTTTGCTATCTCTCTCGGTTGTGTGTGTTTGAGACGGATGAGAGCAAAGAAGAGAGTGATTGTGGTGGTGTGTTGTCCGAATAGGTGAGGTGCATGCGCGTGTGTTTACCGGAAGGGAGGAGAGGAGTTTGTGTGTGTGCGTTGTATATGTGACAGATGAAAGGAAATGAGATTAAGGAAGTGAAAGGGTGTGGAGTGTGTCCGGTGAGGGAGAGGCAATAAAAGAGGAGGGAGTATGCATGTGGGACAAGTGGTAGTTTGTAGAGGAGAGATGGTGTGGAGTGGTTGCATGTGTGTGTGGTTGAGGTGTCACTTGGAAGAGGAAATTGTATAGGGTGTGTATGTGTTTACGGATGAGAGTAAGGATGTCACTTTAATAAATATTCTTTTTTACTCTCTACAATGCGTTAGGTGGTAGAAATTAATCCTTAATTCTATTTAAGAGTTTTTTTGTTCTCAAATAATTTCTTTAGGCCATAAAATATTGTCTCCAAAATATTTAGGCTAAAAATTATTTCTTAACTATTTATCCGTAATTTACAAGAAAATATGTCTTAATTTCCAAATATTAGCTTTAAAATTTATCCAGGCTAAATTTTTCATAAATAGTTCCATATAATATTTTAAATTTCCTAAACTCAAAATTTAGGATGTCACAATTAAAATATTAAATTAAATACATATTGCTAAATTTTGGTATGAACAATTCAAAACGACAATAAAGAAAATAAAAATAATATTTTATATAAAATGAATCTAAACCATTCAAATGTTGATATAATGGTCAAAATAGGAAGATGAGGAAAATAAATGGGAGGGAAGAGAACGGGTTCCAAGCCCATCATCATAAAATGGCTTGGAACACTTCTTTTCTCTTCCCTTCCCATCCTATTCCTTCCTCGTCTTTTTTTCTATCCACTAGATTAACATTTGTAAATAGTTTAGATTTAATGTTTTTTATAAAATTATTATTAAGAAGTTAAATTTAAAAATAAAATTAATTAATTAAGTACATATTCCTAAATTTTGATTTGAATAATTCAATATTACAATAAATAAATTAAAAATAATATTTTATATAAAAATAATTTACAGCCATTCAAATATTGATAAGTGGTTAGAAAATAAAGAAAAGGGAGGAAAACTTTCCATTCGATCATAGCATAATCAAAAAATCAAGTACCAATGGAAATTGCGACAACCATCCATCCAACTACAAAAGGCAAATGAGGAATAGAACAGAAGATAAGAAAAATATTGTACTCTTATAATCCTCTGAATTACAGCACCAAACTGTACACTGCAGAAAGTCCAACATCTGGGTTTAGTGAACTCTCATGTATTATACATCAGATTCATCCAAAAATTCAGTTAAACTGGCTCACTGTTGAGGGAAAGGCTTGTGCTTTAAGCTCCAGATATACTTACAAACCTACAATGGTGGATTGTATGCATTTCATCTTCTTTAGTTAGACTGCAGACACCCAAATGGATTAAACTGCTTTTTGAGTAACTTTAATCGAGAGAGAATATTAGGATCATTTCTTTTTATTTCTAAGCTTGATTCACTCAAAGGAAATTGGGAAATTGGATTAGGACAAACAGAATTTTGATGCAGTGATTTACGACAGAAACAAGCTACTAATATTCTAGCATTGGTGAGAGAGATCTCACTGTAAATCAACATTTGTGTATACCTTTGATCATGCACTCACAAGGGATCCAGAAGAGGATGTTCATACCTGAGGTTTAGAAACCATATGGTTTAAAATACAAGCAATGGCCATTTAATATGTGATTGCTCAATATTACATGAACACAATGCCTAGATTGACTGATAATGGATCCAGCCATAGAAACAAGTGCCCGATATAACTAGTTCAATGAATGTAATATGCCAAAAATCTAAGCTCTAGATCCCAAGTCCATGATGAGGCCAAAAGAAGATACTCCCACTGCTCATATTATTAAAATGTTTCTATCCAATTCACACGTACTTCCCTGGTCAACAATAGAATAATATGTGGGGGGGGGGGGGGTGTTAATGCAAAATTATGGCCTAAAATTCTACAAGTGCATAGGCCGTAATAAGTGATAAAGAGTGAGTAAGATATCATTTCTACGAGGAGTTAGTATTAACAATTCGGTTGAGCAATGACTTTTTAAGTTGGACAACCCAAATTGACTTTAAGGGATAAGTACCAATTTTACCACGGAAGTTTTTCCCATGGAGAAATGGTCACCTACAAGTGTTTTTTATTTCATTTTTGCCCTGGAAGTCTGAAAAAAGTAGCATATTTACCCTACCATCACAGAAGTGCCACGTGGAGCGTTAAAATTACACATGGCTACAGATGAAACGCCACACATGCTTGGAGGTTGACACATAGCTTGTCCTTTCCCACAGATGAAAGCTAGATAGAGTCCAGAAAGGCGGAATGAAATATGTGTTCATGTCCGTTTGGGAAATTTTGGAACACGCGTAGATCGGCAACATACTAACCTATGCTTTTCACTCCGCCAAGTTCCGCTGAGATTGTGGCTACCCATGTCGACCGTTTGTTCCAGATATCGCCGCGGGAGCGATTCCCAAAGTTGAGAGTTGATAAGTAGATATTTTATAATTAAATTATTATAGATTCGATATATATTGGATAGGATTTATTAATATTATACTTATTTAAATTATCTTTTATATATTTATCTATCTTTTAATTAAATATAGGATAAAAGAATATTATAACGTAAAATCTATTGATATCCTATTTATTTGTGCGGGAGATATTATTAGAAGAAAAAGATAAAAAAGAATCGATTATATATATATATATATATATATATATATATATATATATATATATATATATATATATATATATATATATATATATATCATACTATATATTGTTTAATAATATAACAAAACGATGAAAACAAAGCATGCACAGAAGCCAAAAGATATGATATATATATATATATATATATATATATATATATATATATATCATATCTTTAATCCAATGAATAGAGCGTGGGACCCGCGGCAAAATACCCAAAACTTTATCTATTAAATTGGATGGAATACGCAACCCTAAAGGATATATAAGAAGAAGCACAGGAACGCAAAAAGAGATATAGTATCACGTAGATCACGCACAGAGCCAGGCCGCAAGCACTGACGCAGGAGGCACAACCAATTCAAGAAGGAATTTGAAGATCGGCAGGGAGGAGCATATGAGACTGAGGGATTCTTTAAGAGTCTTGATTTCTCCTTTCTTTTCCTTTCCTGTCTAAAATCTGAATATTATTTTACTTTTATGGATTTTATTATAGCCATGCTAGGCTAGTTTTCTTTAGTAGTTAGGGCGAGGATGAACCCTATGCGAATTTAAAGGATTTGTTTGGATTCTTTATTATTTATTATTTTCTTAATTGAATGAATTATCTTTGCTTAATGCTTTCTTTAAGATTGATCACCTTTTAGATTGTTCATAGGTTGATGTATGACAATAGAGATGTTGGTGCATCTAACTAGAACCGTTAATTCATCATAGAGTTGCATGACCTAGACATAGGCTTTAATTTATGCGATCTAATAATTCTGATTTATAAATATGATCTTTCCAAACAAAACTAAGACATTAGGTTGTTTTCAAAGATAACGGACTAAGGTAGCATCAAGACATTGGGACTTAGTCTAACTTTAGAGAATTGATCGTCAATTGTAGAAATAATAATCAATTAGGAATTCAATTTAAATACTTAAAGGAACATAGGGGATTCTCGGCCCTAATTGCGTTTTTAAATTACTCATCTTTTCTAAAAGTTGTTCTTGAATTTCTTGATTTTGAATTCTTATTTTAATTCTTTAAATTCTGTTTGGTTACAACTCATATTACTCGATTCATCCAACTAAAAGCGAAAATAGCGAATTAGTTATTGGAGTACTATTCCTCGTGGGACGATCTTTTTCTCACTACTTTATTACTTGTAACGACCGGTGCACTTGCCGAAGTCGCTATCAAGTTATTGGTGCCGATTCTTAGGGGAATAGTTTTATTTCAACACTAAGAGTAGTTATTGAAACTCTAGATTGGATTTCTTTTTCTTTTGTTATTTAACTCTGTTTATGCGAGGTACCATAGAGGGGAATTCGTTGCGTTTGATCCCGAAATTGAAAAGATAGCAAGGAGAAACCTGAAACTTGCTCAACGAGTAAAGGAAAGGCTAGTAACTCTAGTCGGGGACCGAACCAGTTATAATGGCAGAAAATGGTGCAGATCCTCCTCCTCCTCCAAAAAAGACCATGGGCGATTATATGACGCTTAATCTTGCCAGGGCAGCAACTAGCATTGTCAATCCAGCTGTGAATGCAAATAATTTTGAAATCAAGCCATCCCTCATAGGCTTGGTTCAACAACGCTCTTTTAGTGGGAGTAATTTAGAGGATCCTAATCAGCATATTGAGACTTTTCTGTAGATTTGTGATACCATCAAGATGAATGGGGTTTCTGAAGGGGCTATTCGTGTGAGACTGTTTCCTTTCTCTTTGACGAGGAAGCGGGAGCTTGGCTTCGTTCTTGTCCTAATGGAAGTCTCTCCACTTGGGACATTATTACCACAAAGTTCCTAGAGAAATTTTTCCCTTCTTCTAAGTATACAAAGCTGCTGTCAGACATCCGTTGCTTTACTCAAGGCAATGGAGAATCATTCTGTGAAGCTTGGGAAAGGTTTAAGGAGTTGCTTAGGAAGTGTCCACAACATGAGCTGCAAGACTATGAACAGGCGAGAATATTCTTCAATGGGATGCTTCCGTCTTCTAAGATGATGATTAACGCGCTTAGTCGCTATCACGGAAGACGCAACACAAAAAAGGTGGTAAGCTGAAAAACAAAACTCCAGAAGAAGCATTGGAGTTGTTTGAGGCTATGAGGTCCCTTGAGAATGAAACTGTTACTCCACAGCCAAAGAGGGGAATTCTTCATCTAGATTCTTACAATACAATTTTGGCCCACAATGAGAACATCTCCCAACAAAACAAGGTGATCCAACAACAGTTAGCTACCATCACTAAACAGCTTGCCTCTTCTCAGGTCTCATCCATCACTTCTCAGCCTCCTTTATTTTGTGATTTTTGCAAAAGGGAACACGCTAATGGAGATTGTGAAGCTAGTAGTACTGGAGAAACAGCTGAGGTTAACTACATGAATAATCCTCCTAGGAATCAGTTTAATCCATATAGCAACACGTACAATCCTGGCTGGAAATCTCACCCAAACTTTTCCTATAAACCCCAAGCAGCACCTCAGCAATTCCACCAAACCACCACCACCACCACTGATCTGGAAAAGGCTTTGACACAGTTGACCCATACCACCACTGAATACATACAGGGTTCAGAAGCTTTCCGGAATGAAACAAAGTCATCTCTCAAAAATCAGGAGGCTTCAATCCGGAACTTGGAGAATCGATTGGTCAATTATCAAAGCAAATAGCGAGAGAGGAGCCCTGTGGTCCTTCCCTAGTGATACTGTGGTCAATCCAAAGGAGCATTGTAAGGCCATATCTACAAGGAGTGGTATAGTGATTCAGCCAGTTGAGAAATCTGTTCCGGTGAAGGAAAAATCTGAAAAAGGGGTGGAAGAACATGAAAGGGCTTTAGAAAAAGAGGAGGAAAAGGCTGAGAATAATGATGTGCAGCAGGTTCCAAAGGAGATAGCTACAAAGAAGTCTCCCACTCCTTCTTATGCAAAACCTCCTTACCCCCAAAGGTTGAAGCAGCAGATTCAGAAGCAACAGTATGCCAGGTTCTTTGATATTTTTACGAAACTGCAGATTAACATTCCTTTTGCAGAAGCTCTTGAAAATATGCCTAATTATGCAAAGTTCATGAAAGATTTGCTTTCCAAGAAGCATAAGTTGCAAGAGGCCGAAACAGTGGCATTGACTCAACAAGTGTAGTGCCATTATTCAAACAAAGTTGCCACCAAAGCTTAAAGATCCAGGCGGCTTTAGCATTCCTTGTGCAATAGGGAACGTCAATATGGGCGAGCACTTTTTGATCGGGAGCTAGTATAAATTTAATGCCCTTATCTGTTTCAAAAGCTCTCGGCATTAAAGAGATGAAGCTTACTATGATGTCGTTACAGTTGGCAGATAGGTCCATTAAGAAGCCAGAAGGTGTCATTGAGGACGTGCTTGTGAAAGTGGACAAATTCATCTTCCCGGTGGATTTTGTGGTTCTTAACATGGAGGAAGATGCTGAACTTCCTTTGCTTTTGGGAAGACCCTTCTTGGCTCTTGCTAGAGCGGTAATTGATGTAGTTTGAAGGAAAAATGGAGTTCCAAATGAATGATGAGAAAGTCACTTACAATGTGTTTCAATCCATGAAATACCCAGGTGATAATAGTGACGCTTCAAAATTGATGTAGTTGATGAGGCCATTCATGAAAATCTTCGCAAGAAGGTTCGAGATGAGTCTATGGAGGATGATCTTGCTCGATTGTTGCAAGTGGAAGAAGAGGCTTCGCGAGATGAGAATTCGATTTGAGTTGAGGAGGCTGAAGAAGAAGGATTATGATGCGCCACTGCTACTCCTAAGGTGGAACTAAAGGAGCTCCCTTCTAATCTAAAGTATGCTTTTCTAGGGAAGGATGACACTTATCCCATTATTATTAGTCGAGTTGTCACCTACCGACGAAGAGAAGTTCTTGAAAGTTTTGACTACCCACAAGACTGCAATAGGGTGGTCTATATCTGATTTAAAGGGGATTAGTCCTTCATTTTGCACTCATAAAATTCTTATGGAGGACGATGTGAAAACAGTAAGGCAGCCCCAGAGGAGACTTAACCCAACTATGAAGGAAGTGGTGAGAAAGGAGGTGGAGAAATTGTTAGATGCAGGTATGATTTATCCTATCTCTAATTCAAAGTGGGTTAGTCCAAGTACATGTAGTCGAAGAAGGGTGGAATCACTTTGTAGTGCAGAATGAGAATAATGAATTGATACCCACTAGAACCGTTACGGGCTGGAGAATGAGTGCTAGACTCTACAAGGAAAGAACCAAGAGATGGCATGACTTTGGGAGGATTATTCCTAAAGAGTTTCATCGGGACGAAACAGGTTACTTTATAATTCTCGTTTGAAACTTTTTCCGGGGGAAATTGAAGTCTAGATGGTCGGGACCTTTTGTAGTCAAAGAAGTCACACCTTTTGGTGCAATTGCCATTGCACCAATTGGTTCGAATGAAGCTTTTAAGGTGAATGGGCGAGAGATTAAAGCCTTACCATGGTGGAGACATTGACGAGAGGAAGAACCTACGTAGCATTTGGATTTGAGAATTAAGGTGACATCCGTCAGGCTCGGGACGGTAAACAAGCGCTTCTTGGGAGGCAACCCAAGGGTTCTGCTTTCATTATTTATTATTATTGTGTTTTTCTTTTGTTTTAGTTTTATTTAGGTTTGAAGATGATCATTCCTCTTGTAGCCGCAAAGTCGGCTTGTACACTCTTCTCTCTCAAAATTTGAAACATCATGGATGGTACCGGAAGAAGCACTCCACATCAAAATTAGAAGCCTAAACCGGGGAGTACTAGTTTCTTTCCTCTTTATATTTTAGCAACATTGAGGATAATGTTTGATTTAAGTGTGGGAGAGGGATATAATTTCTTTGGTGATGCTTGTCCTTATTTTATTTATTTTTTATTTTTTTAAGAATTTAATATTTGAGATTTTTGCATTGTTTAGGATTGACCTTAACTTTGAGCTTTCCCCATCTTAGAGAATATTATCAAGTCAAACATTAAAATAGAAAAGAATGTTTCAATTAAGCCTCTAAAGCCTTGAATTTTTGTAGCAATCTTGAAATTAACTATGAGAGTAGAGATTAGTTTGTAGTATGTTCAACAGATTATTAGTTTATGAATATTTTGCTACATGATTTCTTTAGAAAATTAGATGATGATCTTTGCTAGCTAAGTAAAACTTTTGTATCGGAAATGACTCGCAAAAAAAAAAAAGGAAAAAAAAAAAAAAAAAAAAAAAAAAGAAACACAACTCCAATGACTTCTCTCGACCGCACTTAGTAACCGGTGCTGCATCACCCATGTGCAAGGTCGCGTCAAACGGTAAAGTCCAAGAGGGTTATTAGTTGGGCTAAAAGCCTCTTGAGGTGCCCGTTGGAGTAACTAAGTAACCGGTCCTGCATCACCCATGTGTAGGGTCGCGTCAAAAAGGGACCTACAACGGCTCAAGAAAAAAAAAGGAAAAAAAAAGAGCTATGTTTTACCTAAGGATCCCTATTAAATTAAATAAAAAGCTTGGTTTAGTAGGGGGCATTTGAATTTTTCTGGAGAAATTGAGTAGCATAATATTCTTTTACTAATCTTATTGTTGAAATTATTGCGTGCCGATCCTTTGATCATGGGATGTTAAGAGATTATTATGATTGTTTAAGGCTATTGGCTTAGTGACCCATTCTTATAAGACATTAACTTAAATAAGATTTGATGATATGATCTAAGTGTGGTGGTTTATTGCTTTCGTTTAGGAATTTCATGAGCAATATTCTTTTCAAATAATGAATTCTTTTTCTTTTGCTTGAGGACAAGCAAATGTTTAAGTGTGGGGGAGTTTGATAAGTAGATATTTTATAATTAAATTATTATAGATTCGATATATATTGGATAGGATTTATTAATATTATACTTATTTAAATTATCTTTTATATATTTATCTATCTTTTAATTAAATATAGGATAAAAGAATATTATAACAAGAAAATCTATTGATATCCTATTTATTTGTGCGGGAGATATTATTAGAAGAAAAAGATAAAAAAGAATCGATTAATATATATATATTTATATTTATATTTATATATATATCATACTATATATTGTTTAATAATATAACAAAACGATGAAAACAAAGACACACTTACGAAGCCAAAAGATATGATATATATATATATATATATATATATATATATATATATATATATATATATATATATATCATATCTTTAATCCAATGAATAGAGCGTGGGACCCGCGGCAAAATACCCAAAACTTTATCTATTAAATTGGATGGAATACGCAACCCTAAAGGATATATAAGAAGAAGCACAGGAATGCAAAAAGGGATATAGTATCACGTAGATCACGCACGAGCCGCCGCAAGCACAGCGACGCAGGAGGCACAACCAATTCAAGAAGGAATTTGAAGATCGGCGGGGAGGAGCATATGAGAGGCGAGGGATTCTTTAAGAGTCTTGATTTCTCCTTTCTTTTCCTTTCCTGTCTAAAATCTGAATATTATTTTACTTTTATGGATTTTATTATAGCCATGCTAGGCTAGTTTTCTTTAGTAGTTAGGGCGAGGATGAACCCTATGCGAATTTAAAGGATTTGTTTGGATTCTTTATTATTTATTATTTTCTTAATTGAATGAATTATCTTTGCTTAATGCTTTCTTTAAGATTGATCACCTTTTAGATTGTTCATAGGTTGATGTATGACAATAGAGATGTTGGTGCATCTAACTAGAACCGTTAATTCATCATAGAGTTGCATGACCTAGACATAGGCTTACGAATTTATGCGATCTAATAATTCTGATTTATAAATATGATCTTTCCAAACAAAACTAAGACATTAGGTTGTTTTCAAAGATAACGGACTAAGGTAGCATCAAGACATTGGGACTTAGTCTAACTTTAGAGAATTGATCGTCAATTGTAGAAATAATAATCAATTAGGAATTCAATTTAAATACTTAAAGGAACATAGGGGGATTCTCAGCCCTAGCTGCGTTTTTAAATTACTCATCTTTTCTAAAAGTTGTTCTTGAATTTCTTGATTTTGAATTCTTATTTTAATTCTTTAAATTCTGTTTGGTTACAACTCATATTACTCGATTCATCCAACTAAAAGCGAAAATAGCGAATTAGTTATTGGAGTACTATTCCTCGTGGGACGATCTTTTTCTCACTACTTTATTACTTGTAACGACCGGTGCACTTGCCGAAGTCGCTATCAAGAGTTTTGAATTTGAACCCTTGTTAAAGCCAAGATAAATTTCATAATCATAAAAAAAAAGGATATAATCAGCTTACTTCTATTGTTTTTATCATTAAATATTAACTAGTGTGACATACTCATTGCTTCCTGTTGCTGTGTTCATAGTTTGTTCTTGGAGTTAGCATTTAAATGACCACAAAATGCTCGTGAAATGCCGATTGAGAGGTGAATATACAAGCTCAGAACCTACTTAATCGAGGAGAGGACAGTAAATTCAAAATGAAATAAGAGTATATGAAGATTATGTTGGTTAATTTTGCCTATTACACGACTTTCATGCAAAGGTTCATGAGGTTTAAAACAAAAAATTTGTTTAATCGTTGCGGAAACCCGTAACTCCTTACGGTTCTCATGAATTATTAACATTAACTCATTACATTAATTAGTTAATAATTATTAATCCGTAACTCTTTACGGCACTCATGAAAATTCTTAACAATTTATAATATTCATGAACTTTGGGATTACTCATTAAAACAATTATTGGGGATTAGGATAACTTGATAACACGACTATTAGAGATTAGGATTATCTTAAATCACTTGAAGACCTCAATGTTGTTGATGTCCTCTAACGTTGATCCACACGGCTATTCCCCGATTGCAATGAGAACTCTTTCTCTTGAAACCTCCCACTCCTTGGATGCTTGCTAGGCGAAGACAATGTTGAGTTTTGGTTTCCTTGGGTTTTTATCTTTTCAAGAAGGTGGTGGTTTCTTGGAATTAAGGTTGGAACCTTACCCTTTTATGGATGATGCATTTTCCTCTCTAAACCTTTGGTAAAGACCGAAATTTAGAGAGTATAAGGATGTCTCTAAAAAAAATCCAACCCTCCTCTTTTTATAACCTTGGTGGGCCAAAAATTCCTAATCCTAATTGTCTTAGGAATTTTTAGCTTATGCACTAAGAAAGGGGTTTTAGGTAATAAGTCAACTACTTGTCAACCAAATCACATTAAATTCACATCTTGATTAATTGATTGAATTTAATATGATGAATCATATTCATATCTTGAATGTCGGATTGATTTAAGATGATGGATCAAATTTATTTCTTTTTCCCCCTAAAAAAATGTCCATAAAAAGGGTACACAAAAAATCAACACTTTATAAAAGTCTAACCCTAACTTAAGTGCTCACAAGAAATGTCCAATCCAAACTTGAATTGGAAAATCCAAATCATAATGAATTAAATTCATATCTTGATTAATTGAATAATAATTTAAGATGATGGATTACATTCATCTCTTAAACTAAAATTCAAAATCATTTTTAAATCAATCCTTATTTATTATTTCTCCTATTTTCATCCAGTCATTATTGGATCTTTATATATATATATAATTCAAAATTATCTTTTATAACCTAACCTTTTGAATTATAATTCAAATTTAAATTTTAAACTTAAATTCAAAATTCGAATTCCAAATTCAACTTGGCCTAAGACCCCGTTGGGTCTTCCAACACATTTGGGCCCTTCTGTGGAGAAACTAATTTCCCACTGGGGACGCCATATATAATGTCATTTTCTCCTCATTGGGCTTGGAGTCGCACTCCAATCCAAAAACACATTTACTCTTGATAAAGCTCAATAACAATTATTGTCATAAGTTTGCTAATTTTAAACAATCGGGAATAACCTTTGTGTGTGACCCATTAGGTCCAATTAGTCACTGACATAAATAAACATGAACCAATTAAAACTCCTCTAATGGGCCCAATTTATTTAATGACCTCATAAGACACTAGCAATGCTTGGCAGCCTCAGAACTAATTGAGTTGATCAAGTGATCTACCTTTCATATTTGGATATCGTGCAGGCATCATCCCTCACATCATCATTCATTTAGTCGAGAGCAAAGATAGAGTATCATCTCTCTTAATTGACTAAATGTCGCTATTTCACGGAACTGAGAGTCATTCTTATATTAACTCTATAACAGATCATGACTTTTTATGATCAGTTGTTGTGCGCACAGTCTCCTGAGTTAATTAGAAGCTATCTAAGCTCTACCGGTCTTGTGAATGACTAATCTCTTGTAGAGGACTGTAAGTCCTCTCAGCATGTCCATCTATACTCATGTATTCGAGTTACACCCAAGAGTACACTGTTCTCCCCATTTTCAGGTGGGTAGAGTTGTACGGTCAAAGTATAACTTAGGACATAGTGTTTGATGACATCCTTAAGTCCAAGACGATTCACACTACCAAACGATAAAAAACTTTATATATCCAATTATACTCTCTACGATGAATCTTTGTGGAGTCTTTCAGTGGGTCAGTTCGGTGTTATCTGTTATCTAACAAATCCACCCACGACATCAACTAAGACATCTCCATGCCTATATTCCATGAGGTCCCTACCATGTATTTCTATACAAGTAGATGATGTTGTACTAGTCTTATTGAAATCATTAATGTCCTTTCTTGGTGATTCAAGATTAGGAACAAGTTTTAGGCAATAGATATCCAGTGTTCTTGAGTCCTCATGATTATAACCTCTATCATTGATCCTCAAGAATAACACATGTTCTATTCCTAGGGCTTTTATCTTCAAACACATATTTACCTTAAAATAAAGGCGAGACATAAATATGACAAAGATAAAATATGCTCATTTATTAATAATGAAATACTACAACGTAGAAATGGTGCTGATCTGTTCTCACAGATTGTGTCTAGGACACCTAACTACTAACAAATTATTGACGAGTATATTGGTATGTACATTGAGATTTAGATTTAGAAAGTTATGAGAGAGTGCATGTAGTGTATATGTGTACGTACCGAAGCTCACAGAGAAATTGAAATAAAATTTGGAGATGCTTGTTCGCAGCTTTCTTTTCGGCTTTAATGAGGTGGGTTTTAAACCAAATTTGAAACGGAACAAGGGCTCTAGTGTAATTCCAGTTCAACATATTATGCACATACAATCATCGATATCAATATATCAACATCAATATTCAGTATATGAAATAAAATTTATAAAATGTAATATGATCTGCATGCCGTGGCCAAAATTCTCACAGCTCCTACTCCAAGACCAAATCAACGGCTCTTGCTACAAATATGATAAATCAAGCAAAATGTATAGAAAACAAAAAGGACGTTCTTTTCTAGATTTGTTCTACAAAAATCGAACTCCCCTAATTTGAATTCATAATTGGAAGTTCCTACGACATAATAGATCGATGACTCTTGAAAAAAGAAATGGGAAAAAAATTTAGTCGCTTAGCTCCGCCGACCGCAATCTTTGCTCTTTGGTATGCCGGCAGTGGCTTAGGATAGAGGGCCAAATATGTCACCGTCTCTCCCTCAACGCACCATCGGATCTCCCGGCCCTCAGGTTATTCATTCACTTTTCTCTCGTTTTGATTCCATTACGGAGCTTGCTTTGAAATGTAACTGTAGATTTGTGAGCATAGGGGCCTTTGCCAAGAACTACAAGAGTTTGAAGAAGCTTTCCTATGGATCTTGCACTTTCATATCCAAAGCTATCTATCAACCTCCAAGCTTGCATGGCGTTTCATCCACAATCATGTGTAATTCTAACGGCCGACGTGACACTTCTGTGATGGTAGGGTAACAATGCTACGTTTTTCATACAACAAAAATTAGACAAAAAAAACTTCCGGGTGACCAATGCTCAATGGACAAAACTTTCGTGGCAAAATTGGTACTTATCCCTTGACTTTCAATAAGTAAAAGGAAGTTAAAATCAAAATAAATGAATTACCACACTACAAAAAAACTAACCATTCGTAGCGGTTAAAATAGCATATCGGTAGCGGTTTTAGGCGCTACTAATGACATTTGTAGTGGTTATGAGAACCGCTACAAAATACACCGTGACAAATCAATTTGTAGCTGTTATATAAACTCGCTACTACATATACCTTGACCGCTACTGTATCTGTAGCGGTTTCAAATGACCGCCACTATATGAGGCTTCACTGACGTCTTATTTCAGACATTAGTCACGGTTATTAAACTGCTACAAATTATATATAAAAGTTGCTCAAAACTTTCAAATTTTTTTGTAGCGATTACGTGATCGCGACAAAATATTTCCGCCATTTTTTGAAAAAAATTAATACAAGTTTTAATTCTTTTGAATATTAGTAGCGGCTGTTAACCGCTACAAATAAATCTCGCCATTTTTTTGGGAAAAAAAGTTTTGCTGCCTTTTTCAATTTTTTAAATTTGTAGCGGTTGTAAAGTGCTACAAAATCTTCCCGTCATTTTTTTTTGGAATTTTTTTTGGTGTGTTTCTCATATTTTTGTTCATATTCGTAGTGGTTTATTAACTGCTACGAATGAATAAAATTGGAAAAAATATTTGTTTTTAATAATTATAGTAGTTAAGTAAATATTGTATTTTTAATAATTTATATTTTTAGTAAAAATAAATGATATTAAAATATGATATTTGATTATAACAGTTATTATATAGGTGTAAAACAATGAGAATATGTAGGTCTAATAACAACTAATTATGGGTTAATAAACTAATATTTAATTCTAAAAACAATATGTGTGAAAGTAGATCGGATAATGTGTGTGAAAGTAGAAAGGAAATTGAAAAATATTCATAATGGAATTGTAAATTAACAAAAGTTAATATCACCAAGGTAGAAGAAAAAATAAATATTTTGATAAACATAGTATTTGATCTGGTTAAACAACAATTACCCACTTTAAACACTCAATCTTTTTGAGAAAACGTAGAAATATGAGAGAAAAGGGAGAGAAAACGTGTGTAGAAAAGGAAACTGAAGCATATTAAATGTGGTTTGGTGTGGATATTTATATTGATATCTACGCATCACTTCGTAGCTGTTGAGTTGTCACTTTTCGTAGTGGTTGTACTTAGTAGCGGTTAAGGATGCGGTTTTTGTTGCGATTCTATTTTTGTAGCAATTTTTTGGTTTTGTAGCAGTTTTTTAACTGCTACAAAGACTTTTATGTTTGTTTTTAAAAAAATGATAACATTACAGATTACATCGTAAGTATAATTTTTTCTCTCAATCTTCATCGCCATCCCTACAAAAAAAGTATGGAGAAAATGTTACGTGTGAGTTGAATATGTTTGAACACAAATAAAACTTTAGTTAAATGTTATTATTTCCTAAAGCGTATATAAAAAAAGTACCGAACTATAGGTAAATTGTCATCGCCGTTTGGGAAGAAGTTTTTGAAACTGGCGGGATGGAATGGCTCACTCTCATAAGCGACGTTATCATCATCGCCCATGTCATAAAGGTCCCAAGGCTTTAAGTGAACCACCATATTCCAATCCCTATGCCTCTCATCAGCCACATAATAAACCTGATAGGCCTCTGAGGCAAGAATATACGGCTCATCATCTTCAGACTGACCAGTGTGAATAGGCCTGGAGAAATTCACTGATGTGATGCCTAAGTCGTTAATAGCGAGTCCTTGGGACTTTGTCATATTCGCCCACAAACACTTGAACAGCATCACGGTGAAACAGCCTTAGTAATTTATCTTGACCACATCAAGCAGTTTTTCATAATATGGGACGTCATTGAATAGCATGTTCTCATCACTGCTGCTCGCATAACTCCTTGTCCCAAACGTGCCATATACACCCGAGTTTTGGGTCAGCAATCCTTGATCTCGTGAAATGGTGCAAAACTTGAAACATTGATATTGTATGCCATAAATCTTTGGGTGAGGTCAAGTGGGCCGAGTACAAGAGCTCTAAATTCTGGTGAGTGCGGGTTGTGGTCATTCATTATTCTTCTCCTAAACCAACTCATGAATTCTTTGTGGACCTTTCTATCAATTCCGGATGATGTTTGTATACAGATCCTCAGTTGACGCTTGACATGACTCCTGAATTCCCAGCAATTAAACATGCGTAGACGACCATGAAATGCGAGTATAAAATGTAAGGAAATATATAGGATAACATATATCTATGTGCAATCCTTATTGAAGGTACGCTTCAACTTTAGTGCAATTAATCAAAACATGTCTATGTGCTTGAAACTTCTCAAGTGCTGTCAGTTTGAAGTTCTCAGTTCCGCCAACTAGTTTACCAACACGAGGGAATAACAACCCTGTTGCTGATGTCTCTGACTATGGCTCTGGACAATTGTCTATACGAGGCGGTCGGTTGAATGACGTCTCAATGTCATCAAAGTACTTGGAACAAAAATATAAGACGTCATCCCCAATATAACCTTATGCTATTGAACCTTCAGGCCACTCCTTATTCCTCACATAAGATTTCAGTTTCCCAAGAAACCTATAAAGTAATGAAGGAAAAATGTTGCTACATGAATGCTGAAATGTGTGACTAGGAAGTAATCCTAAAGTAATTAATTTTAAATGAGTACCTCTCAATAGGATACAACCATCGGTAGTGAACTAGGCCAGCAACCTTTGTTTCGTGAACAAGGTGTACTGTCAGGTGAACCATGACTGTGAAAAAAGACGGAGGAAAGATCATCTCTAAATGACACAGCATAAGAATGAGTTTCTGTTGCAGCTGGTCGAGCTCCTCTACGATCAAAACTTTGGAACACAACTTCTAGAAGAAAGAACACAACTCGAATAAAACGATCAACACATCGAGAGGCAACGTATTTTTGATGGCCAGAGGAAGTAACTGTTGCATAAGCACATGTGAGTCGTGACTCTTCAGCACAACAACCTTTCAAGCCTGCACGTCAACACATTGTGAAATGTTGCTTGAATACTTGTTCGGAACTTTTATAGCCTTTAATGTTGCGAGGAAGATTTTCTTATTCGGTTTTGTCAGGGTGAATTTTGCCGATTGAAATTTGTCCTGCTCATCCGGCCATGCGTCTCCACAAACTCCCATGTCCGTAAATCTTTCCTCGCTTGAAGATGATTTTTTGACTTGCTTAGTTCGTTTAGAATCGTGTACAACACATTGTCGCACATATTCTTTTCAATGTGCATGATATCCAGACTGTATCGGAACAAATTATCTTTCCAATATGGAAGAGTGAAGAAGATGCTTATCTTCCGCCATTGTTGGGGCGCAGAACCAAAAGCCCTGGTAGTCTTTGTCCCGGCCTTTGTTAGATCGTCTTTTTTTCCATACCCAAATTCAACATCCAAAAGCTACTCTATGATTTCTGCATCAGATAAATTCTGAGGAGGTCCTTGTTTTTCCAGTTGCCCATTAAAATGATTACGTTGCAACCTAAACCTGTGTGTACCATCGAGATACCTTTTATGACTCATGAAGCACCACTTACAACTGTGGGGAAGGCGTATTGAGTCAAAGTCAAAATTGCAAGCTGGACATGTAAAACCGGTATGCACATTCTATCCGGATAATGTTCCCAGGCCAGGAAAGTCACTTATAGTGCACATCAAGGCCGCATGCAAGTTAAATAGTATCTTCTCGTGCGCGTCATATGTCTCGATGCCTACATTCCACAACTCCACCAACTCCACGATAAGCGGTTGGAGATACACATCGATGTCATTTCCGGGTGCCTTTTTTCCTAGAATGATCATGGACATAATGAAGGAGCTTTGTTTCATAGACATCTAAGGGGGCAAGTTGTAGGGTATCAACACAACTAGCCATATACTATAGCTTGTGCTAAGATTCCCAAACGGATTAAAACCATCGGTCGCTAAAGCAAGACAAACAATTCTAAGGTCCGCCGCGAAATTAGGAAAGTCTGATTCGAACACTTTCCATGCTTCAGCATCCCGTGGATGTCTGAGTTTACCATTTTCGTTCTTGTTAGCTTCATGCCACCTCATATGCTCAGCTGTCTTAGATGACATAAACAATCTTTGTAAGTGAGGTTTTAAAGGAAAGTAACTGAGAATCTTTGCGGGTTTCTTCTTTTGCTTTTTTCCCTTCCAAACTGTCCTGAACCTCGAAGTGTGATAGTTCTTACAAGTCTCCCTCTGAGCATCCTCTCCCCAATAAAGCGTACAGTCGTTGGGGCAAGTATTGATTTTTTCGTAGTTCAAGCGAAATCTATTAATTATCTTCTTGGCCTCGTAGAAGGTTATGAGAATGTCTACATCAGGGAAAGCATCTCGTGGTAATTCCACCAACATCGGCATTGCCTTATCAATGATCCCACACAAGTACTTGATATGGTACAATTTGATCAAAAAAGATAATTTTGAGTATTTCTGACAACCTTGATACAAAGGACGATCACTCTCATCCATGAGGTTGAAAAATTCCCGAGCTGCATCATTCCTAAAGAAAACAGGTTCTGCTCCCTGAACTCCTACCGTGAAGTTGTCGTCTTGAAAACCAAAAGCATCGCGAACAGCTTCATTAACCGGATCATCTTGATCTACTTGATTTGCTACTTGTGAGCTTAGAGGAAGATGATCCCCATATCTCATACCACGTTTCTCACCATAAACTCCCCAGAATGTATATGCTTCCGGGAAAGGCTTTAGAAGAAGATGTTCCATAGCACCTTCTTGTGTTTGCCACTTCTTAAACTTTCATCGACAACACAAACACACGATCTTGTCATTAATGCTAGCATGAGAGAAGGCGAAATCTAAGAAAGTTTTCAATCCTGCTAAATATACGAGAGAATTGCACAGCAACTTGATCCATGACTTATCCATTTGTAGGAAACAACGTTAGGATAGAATATAAATAAAGAGAGATTGTTTAATTATCTTCACAAACACTTGAGATCTTTAAATGCAAAACTAGATAATTTGTAGCGGTTCATAAACTGCTACCCTAACCGTGGCAAATAAAAAATCTATTTGTAGCAGTTACAAAATTGCTACAAGAGTGGTTACAAAGTTGAAATTCAAACTGAATAAAATCCCGCCACAGTTGAGTCATGGCTAAGAAACCGCTACACTAACCGCTACAAAATGTAAGTTGTTGGATATTTGTAGCAGTCTTAGATATAAACCGCAACAAATATTTGGCGGTCTCTTATTCAGTTTGAAATTCAAATTTCACTACAAAAAAACACACGATTAGTAGCGGTTAAAATGACATATTTGTAGCGGTTTTAGCCGTCACTGATGACATTTGTAGCGGTTAGGCCAACCGCCACAAAATCAACCGTGGCAAAGCCATTTGTAGCGGTTAAAAAAAACCGCTACTACATCCACCAAGACCGCTACTATATCTGTAGCGGTTACAAATGACCGCAACTATTTGACACCAGACGTCCACCTTGTTGGAACATTAGTGTCGGTTTATGAACCGCTACAAATTGAGAACGATCACATTTGTAGCGGTTACTAAACCGCAACTAAAAATATTCAAAAATAGCGCCAATAATTTGAAAATATTTTGTAGCGGTTATATGACCGCGACAAATATTCCCTCGTAATTTTGGGAAAAATTTTGCGGCAAATATTTGTAGCGGTTTGTAACCGCTACAAATAACTCCCGCCTCTTTGGGGAAATTTTTGGTGGCAATTTCTTTTTGAAATTTGTAGCGGTTAAAAACCGCCACAAAATATTCCCTCATTTTTTGTTTTTTTTTTCCGTATGCTTTATTTCCATTATTTGTAGCGGTTCATTAACCGCTACAAACCAATGAAATTAAAAAAAAATAAGTAATTAAATTAGTTAAATATTGTTTAGGCAATAATAATTAATATTTTAGATAAAAATAACTTATATTAAAATATAATATTTCATTATATAAGGTTAATATATAATAGAAAAGAATGAGAATGAGAATGGGAATGAGAATGTGGTAGAAATAATGTGTTAAATAAAATATAATTGCTTGTACAAAAAATGTGTGTGAATGTGAATCAGATAGAAAATCGAAACAAAGTGTCAAAAAATACGAAATTCATCTGCAAAATAACAAAAGTTAGTATAAGTATATGGTAGAAAATAAGCATTAGATTTGATGTGGTTCAACAACACTTACCCCTTTAAACACTTAAGCTATTCTAGAAAACGTGAGTAAATGCGAGAGACAAGGTAAGTAGGAGTGAAGCAAATTAAATGGGGTTGGGTGGGGGTATTTATTACGATAGGTGCGAATCATTTTGTAGCGGTTTATTTGCCATTTTTTTGTAGCGGAATTAATTTGTAGCGGTTTGTGACACGTATTTTGTAGCGGTTCTAACTTGTAGCAGTATGTTAGGTTTTGTAGTGGTTACATAACCGCTACAAAAATTATTGTTTTTTTTTAAAAAAAAAAAAGATTACAGACTAACTATTTATGGCATAATCTGTTCTCTCATTCTTCGTCACCATCCCTACAAAGAAAGTTTGGATAAAATGTTACTGTGAGTTGAATATGTTTAAACACAAATAAAACTTTGGTTAAATGTTATTATTTCATAAAATGTATATTTAAAAACATACCGAACTATAGGTAAATTGTCATCGCCGTCTGGGAAGAAGTTTTCAAAACTGGCTGGCTGGAACGGCTAACAATCGTAGGCGACATTATCACCATCGTCCATATCGTAAAGGTCCCGAGGCTTTAAGTGAACCACCATATTCCAATCCACGTGCCTCTCATCGGTGACATAATAAACCTGTTGGGCCTCGGAGCCAAGAATATACGGCTCGTCATCTTCAGACAGACCAGTATGAATAGGCCGGGAGAAATTCACCGATGTGATGCCTAAGTCGTCAGTCGTGAGTCCCCTGGGCGTTGTCGTATTCGCCCACGAATACTTGAACAGCGTCACGCGAAAAATGCCTTGGTAAGTTATCCCGACCACATCAAGCAACTTTCCATAATATGGGACGTCACCGAACCGCATGTTCCCGTCACTACTCGGCATAACTCCTCGTCCCAAACGTGCCATATACACCCGAGTTTTGGGTCAGCAATCCCTGATTTCGTGAAACGGTGCAAAACTTGAAACCATTGACATTGTATGTCGTAAATCTTTGGGCGTGGTCAAGCGGGCCGAGTGCGAGAGCTCTAAATTCTGGTGAGTGCAGGTTGTGGTAATTCATTATTCTCCTCCTGAACCAACCGGCGAATTCTCTCCGTGGACCTTTCTATCAATTTCGGATGATATCGCGTATGGATCCTCGGTGACGCTTCACATAACTCCCGAATTCCCCGCAATTAAAGGTGCGATGACGAGCATTAAATGTTAGTATAAAGCGAAAGGAAATATTTAGGATAACATATATGTGTATATATATATATCGTGTGGAATCCTTCGAAGGTACGGTTCAACTTTAGTGCAATTGATCAAGACATGTCTATGTGCTTGAATCTTCTCAAGTGCCGTGAGTTTGAAGTTCTCACTTCCGCCAACCGGTTTACCAACACGAGGGACTAACAACTCGTTTTCGATGGCTCGCTCGGGACAATCGTCAACACGAGGCGGTCGGTTGAATGACGTCTCAATCTCATCAAAGTACCTGGAACAAAAATACAAGACCTCATCCCCAATATAGCCTTTCGCTATTGAACCTTCGGGCACGCCTTATTCCTCACGTAAGACTTCAGTTTCCCAAGAAACCTATAAAGTAATGAAGGGAAAATTTCGATACATCAATGGTTAGATGTGAGACTAGGGAGTAATGCTAAAATAAATAATTTTAAATGAGTACCTCTCAATTGGATACATCCATCGGTAGTGAACCAAGACGACAAGATTTGTTTCGTGAACAAGGTGTCTTGTCAGTGAATCATGACCGTGAAAAATGACGGAGGAAAGATCATCTCTAAATGACACAGCGTAAGAATGATTTTCTGTTGCAGCTGGTCGAGCTTCTCCACGATCAAAACCTTGGAACACAAGTTCCGAAAGAAAGTACAAAGCTCCACCAAAACGATCGACACATCCAGTGGCAGCGTATTTTTGATGGCCGAGCGGAAGTAATCGTTGCATAAGCACATGTGAGTCATGACTCTTCGGCCCATTAACCTTTCGAGCCGCACGTCAACACATCGTGAAATGTTGTTTGAATACCCATCAGGAACTTTTATCTTCTTCAACGTTGCGAGGAAGATTTCCTTATTCGGTTTTGTCAGTGTGAATTTTGTAGGTTGAAATCTGTCATGCTCATCCGGCCACGCGTCTCCACGAACCCCCATATCCCGTAAATCTTTCCTCGCTTGAAGATGATCTTTTGACTTGCCTGGTTTGTTTAGAATCGTGTACAACACATTGTCGCACACATTTTTTTCAATGTGCATGACATCAGACGTGTCGGAGCAAATTATCTTTCCAATACGGAAGAGTGAAGAAGACGCTTACCTTCCGCCATTGCTGGGGCGCAGAACCAGAAGCCCTGGTAGTCTTTGTCCCGGCCTTTGTTGGATCGTCTTTTTCTCATACTCAACTTCAACATCCACAAGCTGCTCTATGATTTCTGCACCGGATAAATTCCTAGGATGTCCTCTTTTCTCTTGTTGCCCATTGAAATGATTGCGTTGCAACCTAAACCTGTGCGTACCATCGAGAAACCGCCGATGACCCATGAAGAACTACTTGCGACTGTGGGGAAGGCGCACTGAGTCAGCGTCAAAATTGCACGCCGGACACGCAAGGCCGGTATGAACATTCCACCCCGATAATGTTCCCAGTCCAGGGAAGTCACTGATAGTCCACATTAACGCCGCACGCAAGTTGAACCGTGTCTTGTCATGCGCGTCATACGTCTCGACGCCAACATTCCACAACTCCGCCAACTCCTTGATAAGCGGTTGGAGATACACATCGATGTCATTTCCGGGTGCCTTTTTGCCCGGAATGATCATGGACATAATGAAGGAGCTGTTTCATACACATCCAAGGCGGAAAGTTGTAAGGTATCAAAACAAGCGGCCATATACTATAGCTTGTGCTAAAATTCCCAAAAGGATTAAAACCGTCGGTCGCCAAAGCAAGACGAACATTCCTAGGGTCCGCCGCAAAATCGGAAAGTCCGAGTCGAACGCTTTCCGTGCTTCAAAGCATCCGTGGATGTCCGAGTCTACCATCTTCGTTCTTGTCGGCTTCATGCCACCTCATATGCTCAGCTGTCTTAGACGACATAAACAGTCTTTATAATCGAGGTTTCAAAGGAAAATACCTTAAAATCTTTGCGGGTTTCTTCTTCTGCTTCTTTCCCTTCCGAACTGTCCTGAACCTCGAAGTATGACACTTCTTATAAGTCTCCCTCCGAGCATCCTCTCCCCAATAAAGCATACATTCGTTGGGACATGCATCGATTTTTTCGTAGTTCAGGCCTAATGTGTTGATGATCTTCTTGGCCTCATAGAAGGTTGTGGGAATGTCCGCGCAGGGAAAGCATCTCGTAGTAATTCCAAAGCAACATCGACATTGCCTTATTAGTGATCCCACACAAGAACTTGATATGATACGGTTTGATCGAAAAGATAATTTTGAGTATTTCGACAACCTTGATACAAAGGACGATACTCTCATCCATTAGGCGAAAAATTCCCGAGCTGCATCATTCCCGAAGAAAAGCGGTTCGGACCCCGAACTTCGCAGTGAAGTTGTCGTCTTGAACACCGAAAGCATCGTGAACAACTTCATTAACCGGATCATGTTCAAGTACTTGATTTGCTACTTGTGAGGTTTTGAGGAAGGTGAGCCTCATATCTCATACCACGTTCTTCACCATGAACTTGCCAGAATGTATATCCTTTTGGGAAAGGTTTGATAAGAAGATGTTCCATAGCGCCTTCTCACGTTTGCCACTTCTTGAACTTGCATCTACAACAAGGACACACAATCTTGCCATTAATGCTAGCGTGAGAGAAGGCGAAATCTAAGAAATTTTTCAACCCCGCTAAATATACGGGAGAACTGCGTGGTAGCTTGATCCATGACTTATCCATCGTAGTAAACAAAGCTAGGATACACAATATAAATGTAGAGAGAATGTTTAATTACCTTCATAACAACACCTGATGTTTAAATGCAACATGGAAACAATTTGTAGCGGTTAAAAATAGCTACCTCAACCGCCACAAAAAATTAGTTACGGTTTCAGAAACGCTCTACTAACCGTTACAAATGAGCGAATTCGAATTGAAAATCCCGCGAGTTTTGTAGCGGTTCTAAACCACTACATAAACCGCCACAAATTGCAAAAAAAGTAGTTGCGGTTTGGGAAATGATTTACTAACCACTACAAATGAGCGAATTCGAAAACTTTGTGGCGGTTTTTCGTTATAACCGCTACAAAGTTAATTATTTTACAACTCATTAGCTATAATAAATTTTACATTTGTACATAACATTATTAACCTAATATAAATGAAATATAAGTATTAAAATAGTCCTCGAATATATTAAAAACACACCATAGTCAAAGATAACAAATATGTAACAAAAAAAATGTCAACCCGCCGCAATAAGATAAAAAAAAACAAAGATCCAACGGTTCAAAATAAAAACTAACTATCAGGAGCCTGATGATCAGGTCCTGTGGCACGACCAGAGGTAATCTCGTGCTCGTCTTCAACAGACGGAGGGGGAGGCGGAGGCGGAGGTGGAGACGGGGAGGAATCCTCGTAGAAGAACGGAGGGGGAGGCTCGGGAGATGGAAACCGTCTGTCAGGCATCAACTCACTCAAGGCACCGGCCATAGCACTCACAATCTCCCTTGACTCGCAATCCAACGGTTGTACCTCTCTTGTATGCGTTTGTTCTTGGCATCTTGCACGGCCTTCTGTGCAGCAACCTGCTCGGCAACCTGCGCAACAACCTTCGCGGCAATGATGACATCAACCTCCTCCGGTGGTGGCCTTCTCGAGCCAGAGGTGCCGGCATAAGAGCTGGAGGCCTTACCGTATACCATGCTAGGCCCGGCGCCTAACCCCATACCCTTCACGCGGCCATGATGCTCTTTTGGGCCCACGCGGCTTTCAAAGGGGCATGTAGGATCCATGACCCCGTGATTCCGGGGGTTGCGACGCTCGCGGCTCGGCCGCCTCGCTCAATCCGGGCCCGACGCAAAGATTTCGGAAAACATTAATCAAACAATTTAATTCAATTTAAATATACAACATTAACTATATAAATAATTTGTTTTTGTAACTTATTATGATGTCCTCTCGCAAGATCGAAGTCGGCGTCCCATCACGGTGTCTATGGGTGTGTGTGAACAAGCGCCCATAGTCCATCTCACGGTTCTCCTCCCGAGCCTTCTCTTCCCGACGAGAGGTAAAAGAATATAAACTTTATTATTTCAAAAACAAAACATTCGTCATTTAAAACTAAAATTAATTGATCTTTGAAAATACCACTCACCGTAGGTCACGGCAAACGTCTTGGTTCTGCCGTGTGATGGACCCGCGATGTGGACCGACTTCCGGTGTTCCTATGTGACGGGGCACTGCAAGGAAGAGCAAACAAAATGTTTATTGAAATTAATTATATAAATTAAGTTAAACTATTAAATAATTTAAACCAAAATGTAAACAATAAATTAATTTCATCTATATATATATTTTTAAACTACACTCAAACAAAATTAATTTAAAGAAATGTTAAACAATAAATTAACTCATATTTAAATAAAACGTAAACTATGATTAATTAAATAACCTACCCGTGCATCCGCACTCCTTCGATATTGGACATAAGCTGCCCGGTGATTTGGATCCACGCCGTCAAATCCGGGACGTTCTCCATCAATTGCTGCAGAGTCATAGTCGAATCTCCATTCTGCTAGGTGTAGAGACGAAGCCTTCGACTCTTCCACCCTTGCCCCAGTTTCATCAGTACGTACCTCTTATGTGGCTCTCGCAATCAAAACCTTTGCTGACAACCGCAACAAAGTTGCCTCGTTCTTGGTGAATATCTATAGCGGTCTTACAACCGCTACAAATTGTGAGACCGTTGCGATTCTGTAGCGGTTTTTAGCTAAAAAAACGCAACAAACTTGCCTCGTTCTTGGTGAATTCCTGTAGCGGTCTTACAACCGCTACAAAAATAGAGACCGTTGTGATTCTGTAGCGGTTATATCATATAACCGCTACAAAAATACTTTTTTGACAAAAAAAAATTCCAAACTAATTGGTTTAGGAGTCCAACCAATTAGTTTGGTGAAAATAATTAAAATAAAAGAACTTTCAATTATTTTAATTATTTTCATCGATTTTCTCAAAACACTAGAGTTTAATAAATTAATAATAATGAGTTTACTAAAAATAGTCTAACATGTCCATGAAGATTCGCATTAAAGTATAGCCACCAAACTCTTTGGAAACACTCACTGACTCATTTTGATCAGAGATATTTTAAAGAGAGAATGGTGGCTATAATGAAAATCAATCTTCGGTGCACGTTAGACTATATCTTCAGAAGAGGAAGTCTTCACGTCAGAGATAAATCCCAAATGTGGATTGTCACTAAAGGAACACTCTCGACATAAGAGATCTGCTGCAGATATCTGCATGCCTTCGACTACTCAGACGAGAATGTTCATTCAGCCACAATGCAGATGTGGTAATTTCTGAAAATTTATAATCAAGTGTACGGACAGATTAACTATTAATAGCGTCACTTTTTGTAGCGATCGTACTAAAAAACGCTACAAAATCATACTATATGATGCGGTTTCAACTTCGCTTCAACACAACCGCTACAAAAAGTTGTCGTTTCGCCTTTCTGTTGTGGTTTCTTTCATATAACCGCTACAGAATTACTGCGACTAAGTTCACGCCATTACGCGCTAATCACTGGCGCCAAATTTGTAGCGGTTTTACTAAGAAACCGCAACAAAGGTTGCGCCACAGAGATTCACGCCATGGCGCGCCAAGCTGGCGCCAAAATTTGTAGTGGTTTACACTATAGGAACCGCTACAAATGTCTCAGCAAATGTCCTCTTTATGATTCCGCTGCTAATTTGTTGCGGTTCATTAAAAAACCGCAACAAAAACACGTTTCATAGTGATTTTGTGGCGGTTTTTTATAACCGCTACTAATGGTGCGCTACTAATGGTTTGTTTTTTTGTAGTGTTTGTAGCGGTTGTTGTCCATATAACTGCTACAAAGTCGTTAATATATATTTTCATTCTTTTAATATTAATTCCATCATTTTTTTAAATATTTATTTTATGTATAATAATTTATTTCATTAAAAATATTTTTCCATAGCAATTGTTATATATTATAAGTAACATTAATAAATTAATATAAATGAATATAAGTATTAAAATAGTACTCCAATAAAAAAACCAACTAAACTAAAATATAACAAATATCTTAAAGAAATAAAATTGTTAAAAACCCAATAAAATAAAAAAAGATAACAAACATCTCAAGTAAAAATATGTGGGTGAAAATAAAAACTAACTATCGGGAGCCTGATGATCAGATCCTATCTCGGGGTGGCTGTCTCAAGGGGGCGCATGCACAACCAAAGGTAACAACACCCTCATCATCGTAAGCAAAGACGTGGAACGGGTTCCTCGTAGGTGAACGGAGGGGAGGCGAGGGTGGGGGGTATCCTCGTAGATGGACGGAGGGGGAGGCGGGGGGTATGGAAACCGTCTGTGAGGTAACAACTCTATCAACGCACCGGTAACATCATCCCAGCTCTGCCTCAGAGTAGCGTACCAACGCTCGCATTGTTCCTGCATGCGCCTATTCCTGGTAGCATGCTTGACTGCCTGCTTGGGAATCATTGCTTTAATCGCCTCCAGTGGTGGCCTTCTCGAGCCGAAGGTTCCGGTCTCAGAGGAGGAGGCCTTGTCATATACCATGCTAAGCCGGCGCCTAGCCCCATACCCTTAACACGGCCAGGATGCTCGACTAGGCCCACAACAGCTTTCAATGGAGCTGTAGGATCCACAGACCCTGTGACTCTGGGGGCTGCAACGCTTGCAGATCTGCCTGGGTCTGCTCAATCCGGGCTTGACGCACAGATTTTATGAAACATTAATGAAACAATTTAATTCAATTTAAATATATTAAATTAACTATATAAATAATTTTTTTGTAACTTACTATGATCTCCTCTGCCGCCTCAGAGGTCAGCGTCCCATCACAGTGTCTATGGGTGCGTGTGAACAGCTACCTATAGTCTGTCTGACAATTCTCCTCCCGAGCCTTCGCTTGCTAAAAGAATTAAAAGAATATAAATTTTATTATTTTAAAAATAAAACAATCAATCATTTAAACCTAAAATTAATCTAACTTTCAACATACCATCTCATTGTAGGTCATAGCAAACGTCTTCAATCTTGCCGTGTGATGGACCCTCCGTCGTGACCGCTTCGGTGTTCCTCTGGGACAGAGCCTGCAAGGAGGAGCAAACAAAATGTTAAGTGAAATTAATTAATGTTTTGATATCTTGTAAACTATATTTAAACTATATCTAAACTATAGATTAACTAATACTTAAACTATATTTCAACTACATTTAAACTATAAATTAAGTTAAACTATTAATTAATTTAAACCAAATGTAAACTTTAAATTAATGTAAACTATATTTATATTTTTAAACTATATTTAAACAAAATTAGTTTAAAGAAAATTTAAACTATAAATTAACTAATGTTTAAACAAAATTTAAACTATAATTAATTAAAAAATGTACTGTCCATTTGCACTCCTCCTATCTTTGGACAAAACCTACCCGATCATTTGGGTCCACGCCATCTCCGACGTTATCGATCAGCCGCTGCAGAGGAATCGTCACATCTCCATTCCTCTGGGTGTAGAGACGACCCTTCCCGGCTCTTCCATCCTTCCACTATTTTTCGCGAGACGTAACTCTTCGCTTTGGCCTCGCAAGTTAAATTTTTTCTGTATCATAATTTAATTAATAATTAATAAATAAATAAATAAACCAAAAATTATAACTATTAACATGTAAAATTTAATTAAACAACATAACTTACCCGCACAATATCAGCAAACGCTTTGTCCTTGTTATTCTTCGGAACACGATTCCAATCCTTAAAGTCGAGCGGGAACCATGCCCAATTCCCGCCAAATTCTGACAGGAATCTGTTCAATAGGTGACCACTATTGCCGAGCGACTGGTCCTTGTCCACGTTCCAGGGGACTATGACGCGAGGCCCGTCCATCTGAGTGACCCTGAAAACATCTAGTGTCCTCTTGCTAATGTTCCCCTGTGTATATGCACAATTATAAAAATATGTTTGTATATCATGTAAATAAAATTTAATTAAACATAAGGAATTTAAATTTATTTTTTGTCAAAAAACTAATTACATTTGCCTTCGACCTCCACCTCAAATCCGGTGGAACGTGAAGACGACGGTCGGGGGTTTCCTTGGTCCCACTTATTCTCCTGGTGAAGAAACTGCTGCGCCTCGGCTATGAGAATGTTAATCTGGATCTCCTCATTTTCATCGAGGTCGCTAATAGACAGGCTTGCGCCTTGTGCTCCCCCTACGGTCTCTGGGTCTGGGATTGGCTCATCGACGAAGAGGGCATCAAATCACTCCTCGCCTAAGGGGGCGGAGGGATATTTAGAGCCCCACGCCCTCTTGTACGGCCCCCTCTACTACTACTGCCCCTTAGGCCTACTCTACCCCGAGGAACTTGTTTCCCTTTTCCCTTATCCTTAGAAACCATAATGTATAAGTTTTACCGGTACAAGTAAAGAAGATGAAAAGTTAAAAGGCGAAAAATCAAAACCTTGCGTGATTCAAAATGAGGAACGACTGTTTAAAAACCGCGTCATTTTGTAGCGGTTTTCTATTATAACTGCAACAAAATTCAGCAAGATGTTGCGGTTATGAATTAACTGCTTCAACAACCGTGACAAATCTGCCTTGTTCGTCGTGATATTTTGTAGTGGTAATTGAACCGCTACAAATTGATTGACCTTCGACATTCTGTAGCGGTTGATGGGACCAACTGCTAAAATTTAATTTTTGGCCAAAAAAAATTCCAAACTAATTAGTTTTTTAGTCAAACTAATTAGCTTGGTGAAAAAGATTAAAATAAATAAAAATCTCAATTAATTTAATTAGCTTCTTTAATTTCTCCAAAAAAGTCGGGAGTAATAAATTAAGAATAATAAGTTTACTGAAAATAGTCAAACAATGCCCGTGAAAATTCAGATTCAGTATAGCCACCGATCTCCCACGAAAAAACTCACTGACTCATTTTGACCAGAGATATTTTCATGAGACAAAGGTATATTGGAACCCAATCTTCAGTCACATGTTAGACTATCTTCAAAAGAGTAGAAGTCTTCACATCAAAGAAATAATTAAATCTGAATTGTCATTGAATAAACTGCCTCGACTTGAAGGATGAGAGAGACAAATATCTGCAACCCTGATCTCCCGAGATAAGAGATCAAAGATGCAGATATATGCATGTTTTTGACTACCAAGCTGAGATAGTTCATTTAGTTACAAGCTGAGATTTAGGAATTTCTTAATATTTATAATTGATGTATGGACAGAGTCAACTATATATAGCAGTCAATGCTTGTAGGAGGTTTAGATAAAAACCTCAACAAAATGTAGCATTTGTCGCGGTCAATCCGTCGCTTTAATTTGACCAACACAAACTGTGTCGTTTTGCTTCTTTGTAGCGGTTCTTTTGATGTAACCACAATAAACTCACCGCGACAAAGTTCGCACCATTACGCGCCAACTACTGGCGCCAAATGTGTAGCGGTTATTCCCAAAAACTGCTACAAAATCCACGCCACAAACATTCGCACCATTACGCGCCAAGCTAGCACCACATTTATAGTGGTTTATTTTACACAAACTGCTACAAAGATTGTTGCAAACAAGTGTGCGTTTTGGCGCCAAAGCCGTCGCTATGAATTTGTTGCGATTTTGGTTAAAACCGCTACAAATTCATGAATTTGTTGCGGTTCTTGATGACCGCTACAGGTGAACCGCAATAAATGGTGTTTTTTTTTTGTAGTGTCACAATTATCAAACGAGAAAGCAGAGTCACTAATCTCTTCTTCATTTCATAAATCTTGTTTTCACAAATTTGATTAGTCTTAATGTTAATTTTGTTGATGTAGAGTAAAAATAGCTATAAGTGGCTATCGGCTCACTTACACTCCTCTCTTAAGTATAAATTGTTATGTCTAACATAATTACTCAAGAGGCAAGCTACCCTCAAACACACTCTTTAACAATTATATGTGGCCATTAGGTATATGTCTATCTTCATTGCAAATTAAATCCTAATCTAATATCATATTACTTAATCTCAAAGCTTAATTAAAATTCCCTTCGTCAAGGCAAATTCTAATACTCAAATTCATACTCAATGATGGCCAACCATTAAATATAAAAATTTAAATAAGATTAAATAACCAAAATAATATTAATTATAACTAAACAATGGAAAAAGGTCTAATCTACTCATAAGTTCACAATTCCTCTAGGTTGCATAACAAACTAACTAAACATAACTTGAATGATCTCAGTAAAATAGTATAAATTTATAATCCAAAATCTAAAGAAAAAGAGAAATGGAAAAAGAAAATGAACAGAGTATTGATTCAAAGCCTCATCTTTAAGTTCTAGCTACTCCTCTATCCAACCAGCTACTTTGGTCTACTCTCTTCTTCGTAGTCATATCGTCCTCCCGTGAATAAGAAGAATGAAACTCAAACTCCTTTCTCTCTTTTCTTATGATTATAGAAGACGAGCAAGTTGATGTGTGCGTCCTTTATCCGCCTCCTTCTGCTTCCTTTTTATATCCAAAGTTGTGCCTCCTCTTTTTGCTTCCTTTTTATATCCAAAGTTGTGCCTCCTCTTTTTACTTCTGGTTTCGCCAATTGACCCCTTCCGTTCAATTTCCAAAAATGGCGACATGTGTCTTAGCTGTGGGAGAAAAAGGAGAATGAAATATAATAATAATAATAATAATAATATGAAACCTTTTTTTCCTTTTCTTTGAGCAAGCTTCCCATTATTATTTCCTTTGTAAATTTAAAAACTTCTTTTTTAATTAATTTGAAATCCCACAAATAACACATCCAATCGATATCTCCAAAAAAAAAAAAAAATCCTTTAATTTAGTATTGAGGATTTCCTAAATATATTAAAATATATATCAAATCTATTAAGAATGGGAAGCCATCAATTGAAAAAGTAACAAAAGGTGGGATACACGAAGAATGCACGTAAAATGAAGAACAATACAATTAAGGCCAATATGATTAACCGGTCTTGATAAATTTAGTCGAGTTAGCTAGCTAGACACCCTATATAATAAGAAAGAGACCTTAACAAGAGGTAAGCCAAAGCTCGATAAATGATCGATAAGAAATAGCTAGAAGTTAAGAAAGTTCTAATCTATGGAATTCAGTACCAAGTTAGGATCAATACCGGGAGATTAAACGCCCGAAATGATGGAAAACTAACGCTAAAAAGGCAAGTGAATATTTTCAACCCTATTTAAGGTCATAGTTTAAGAAAGTAAGAAGGGATTTGATCAAGGGCATTTAGGTTAAGTCCCTTTCTACACTAATCAAGCCTTTGAGCAAAATAATAATAATAATAATAACAACAACAACAAATCAAGCCAAACTGGGAAGACCAACAATGGGGTCAACGAGTGACCCAATTAATTGAGTGACGAATTAACGGGCAGAAGCAAGGGATGCAAAAATGGCCCATGAGTTATATAAAACACTAGAACCCATTCAGAATAATATCTGGCCAGAATTAAAAGGAGAATGGCGAGTAAATTATGGCCAAGAAGCACACTCTTAGCCAATAGAAATTAAGGACAAGGATTGTATTAGTTTGAAAGGTTAGGATTTAAATATTGTGATCTGATGTCTAGATTAAGCAACACAATTGAACATTCGGAAATTGATTATCTTATTCCATATAAATTTCGTGAAAGAGGGGTCAAGGAAGAGAAGACAAGAAATACGATCTTGATCAATATACGAATGAGGTGTCCTTACAAGGATTACACTTTATTATGAATGGCTAATATCAAAAAGTGCACATCTAATAGTCATAAATTAAGCAGAAATTAACACTTTTATTATTATTATTATTATTATTTTGCCAAAGAAATTAACACAAGATTAAATAGCCAATTACCTCCCTTTCCTCTTATAAATTTCGGCCAAGAGAAGAAACGAGGTAAAAGGTTAATCAAACGACTAAAAGAACAATGAAATAAACTTCATAAATGAATCATATGAGATAATAAATCGCCCAATCAAAACAAAGCACAAGGATTCCACTTTATGAGGGTTGGATTTGAAAGTCGGAAAATTGTGTCTTGACGTGGATTCTTAGTCTTCAAATGAAAGCAACTTTAAGGTTCTTGGCTGGATCGTGAAGTGGGGGCCAGGTTTCGAACATTATTCCTGCGTAGAGTGTGAACAAAAACGATAATAAGGTCTATAACTTATTGACTTTGACGGTTCTAATCTGAGTGTTTTGTACGCCTTTTTTTTATAAATTTAAATTTACATTTATCCTACTCATGTATTATTTTCTTCATAGAGAGATCCAATAAATGAAAAAATAAATTCAGTTTAAACATATACTAATTAAAATAATATTGCATTTATCACATTTGACAACATAAAATGACCAATTTTATATTGGACATAAATTATTTACTCCAAAATTAAATTGATTAAAAGGGAATATATAAAAGATAAATTATTCATAAAAGATAAAAAAACTTTAATCAAATCTATTTACGAAAAATGTCCATAAATATTTTTCAAGTCGGTTCTGCGCATAGAATGAACATGAAAATAAAAAAGGTCTAATAAGTTTTTTGAACTACTGCTGTTCATTAAAACAAGCGCGAATAGAAGGGAAAATTGGAATCAATATATATATAAAAACGCATCCCCTCAAGCCTCACTGTTCATTGGCTTATCATCAGCTCTCCTCACAAATAACTGTTCCTAAGCCGTCCAGTTACTGTTTCTAAGCCGAACGCATGCTGTCCCTCCATGTTGGGCTTCGTGCAGAGAAAAAGTTGTAGACATGAAGGCGTGATTTTTTTTTTTTAAGTTTTGTTTTTTCAAATTTGAAATTCCCTCTCTTCACGTTTCCTCTCTTTTCTTTCAAATTTCAAATTCAAATTTCAATATTTCATGATTTCAAATTTTTCTTTCTTAAATGAAGTGTTTATCAATCTCAAATCATCTTTCTCCTCTTGAAATTTTCCCCGTCGTCTCAAATCATCTTTCTCCTCTTTCAGATTTCCCGTCGTCTCTCCCTTTTCCCTGTTCCGATACGACCATTTCTTCTTTCACCTTCCATAAATAACACCCCTTTAACCTGCAAATTTCCTTAAACCAACAAATCTTCCCTTTCCATTTTTTCAATTCAAATTCAAATTTCAATATTCCAATATATAATGACAGAAAACATGCAGAGTTTTACATTTTCAAAGAGTGGAAGAGGCTTTTACAGTTTTGGGTCGTAGCTAATGGAGAAGGACAATCAAGACACTGATGACAAGCAAGAAGCGTACGGGGTGCTGTTGAAGCTTTGCTGCACCGTTTACGCCGTATCGCTCAAGCACTCTCTGCTCCAGCTCTTCTGTGCATTTCATCTTTCCCAGCTCTTCTGTACTATTTCAATGTTTTTAAATGGGTGTTTCTTTATGTTTTATCGCACTCAACATTTGTCTTCAATTTCAAAAAGATCTCCAAGCAGCTTCTGTAGATCCGCGTCCAGATTGACCACTGCTTCATGTATTGAGATGATTCCACTGTGGCTTTAACTATAGGTTGCGACGCCGACAGCAGAGTGAGCACGTGGAGTAAGCAATTCCCTCCTGCAGGAGGGGACTGCACTCACGTACAATCCAGAATGAATGATTGAAGTTGAAGAAGACGGAAGCTTGAACAAAAGCCAGATCCTCAAAAACCACGATAGACATCCAGGCGAAAATCACAGATTCCGGCGACAGTTCCAAAAAGAGGGAAGTAGAAGTCTAGATACCAGCTGGCGGCATGTATCACTGGGAATGAAAATAAACAGTCTAGATCGTCGGCGAGTTTGGACCAGAATCAGCAGCGAGTTCTTTCACACCGCTGCAACTAGATCGAGTCTTCACCGAAGCTCCACGTTCCAGAAAATGACCGGTGCTCTACTGTCTCGAGTTCAAGCTTCACCGGAGCATATCGATTTTCAGCAGAGCTAATATGTTCGGTTGCCGCGAGTTCTCCTTTGCCCTCCACCGTCCCTTTCTCGCAGATTCAAGGAGACAGACAAAATAGATGGTCTTTCCAGTGAAGAAGAAGAAGAAGAGAAGAAGGATTCGGTCCGTTCTCATCTGTGGCGCTGTGAACAAGAAGAGAATGAAGTGAGACGAATGAGAAAGAAGACCAAGTCGGTAATTAAGATTTGTTCTTATTCTTTATATTAAAAAAGGTGAATGAATGATAATTAGTTAGTGTAGTGGCAGACAAAGCCACAAAGGTATCACGAGGACGATAATTATTGATTGTAGATATAATATTATTTTATTTAAAATGTAAATTGTATTATTCTTACTCATACATGCATGCACCGAATAACGTAAAAGCATATGTAGTGGTATAATGATGGCAAATATTGAATGTGATGTTCCGTAAGTTTTTTGAAAAAAAAAAAAAAACAAAAACTGTTTTTTGATATTGCTATATAATTTGGGTGCTGAATTATTGCTATATAATATTAATACTTTCTCAATTACATACATTTGGGTGCTGAATTATTGCTGATTTGATAAATAAATTACAAAACTTATACAATATAATTGCTTGAATTATTAAATTAAGATCCTAATTATTAAATTATAATGTTAAATATCATTCTTATTCAGGTTAGAATAATTATTAAATTATTAAATCTGGCAATAAATGTTTCCAAGAAAATACGACATATTTGGTTCGCAATATTGTCTTCTATGGAACATGAGGAACGGAGAGTAGAATCATATTTAGTTGAAATAATTGGGGATTTCAGGCAGGTAATATGGCAGAGGAAAAGTGGTGTGATCAGAGGAAAATGAAAGAAAGCAGTGCTGAAATTGTTACATTAAATAATAAAGGAGGGCCCATAAAATAATTTGAAGTTGAAATAAGTATAAAAAGGAATCCATAGCAGCATAGTGGTTTACAGATGAATATAAGGCTTCACAAGATTGTAGGTAGGTTAAAAGATTTTTATAGACGGAAATAATTATGGAAATTGTACCACTACCAATGTTGTTTAAACCGAGATCTTTACAAATATGTAGCAAAATATGTGAGATATTGTCTGTTCATGTTATATATAAGAATGTTTTTTGTTCTTTAATGGCTAGCATTTTCATGTCCTTTTTTGTTGCTCTTGAGTTGATGCTGAAGTTGCAAAATATATAAGAGGTGTTATACTACTCATGTGGTTGTGGTTCATATTGTGTTTTGCTAAATATTTTGGATGAGTCAAAGGTGAGGATGTAATATATTGTCATTTAATTGTTGCACTTGGTTTGAGCAAAAAAAAAAGATTATTGTTACACTTGCGCATTGCACGGGAGTTCACCCAATGTTGTTTTCCTTGAGTGAAAATTCAATTGTATTTAATGGTAGATGAAAAAAAATTGGTTATTAAATGTAATTTTCACCTTATAATCATTTGAGGTAGTTTTCCGGTCGAATTTTTCAACATTTTGGTTCTATAATGGCACGGTTCAACTTTTATTTCTTTTTAAAATAGTATTAATCTTCATCGATTTTTTTTTAAGCGCTATCTGAATTTTTTTTAAGATCTTTAAAAAAAAAAATCAAGATTGGGATCAGTAAAATATCAAGTTTGTTTTGATAAAAGCCTGTGAATAAATGAGATTAAGATATATCTGAAATCTATATCTTTTTTAGTCAATTTTCACTTGATTTCTTCAGAAAACCGCCTATGCTTTTATTAATAAAGAATTAATATTATATAATATAATATATTATAATATTAATATTATTATTATATTATATTAAAATAATATAATATATAATAAAAAATTCAAACTGAGACACACGGCAGGTGAAGTGTTGAAAAATTTGTCCAGGGAAAATTACGTACAATGACCCAAAGCCAAAATTACACTAAAGGATCCAAATCCTTTTCACGCACGCGGTTTTCATTCAAACCATCAAGAAGGTTAAGAAGAGAGAAGGATAGAAAGAGAGATGATTTAGAAAAGAGTGAGAAGTTGTAATTTTGATTTACTTTTTGAATTTAGGTAGTAATTTTTCTCTCACATACTCGTATATCTTTATATGTATGCTTTTACTATTCTATATTTATATATAATGTATGAATGTTGAATGTGTTGCATGAATTATATGTATAAATGATGGTTTTCTTTTTGATACATTCATGTGACGATTCGTTGGCTTTAAATAATGTTGACACTTAAAAACGGGACCATGCAGTATTATAAAAAGAGGAACAAAATATAATTTTGCTAAAAATCAAATTGAAAATGGTTCCGCGTGTGATTTATTTGTTTTTAGAAAATGGCAAAAGGAATGCTAATATCAAATTAAACGAAGGAATCGCGTGTGATTTATTTGTTTGAAGAAAATGGGTCCTTAAGTGGAATTCTTACCTTGACCTATTTGATGTAATTTTCCCCTCATCATTTTTCAAACGTTTCACGTGAATGCACGGTTGGTGAAGAAAAAATTGAAGGTGGGTCCCACACATTAATATATAAGATTATTATATTTTTATAATATATTACATTATTATATTATCATTATAAACAGACGCACGCAGACGCAAGTAATTCAAACTATTGAAATGTAACCACTATATAACAATGAAAAATATTCACTTATTTAGTAAAAAATAAAATAAAATGAAATAAGTTTATTTATTTAGCAAATAAATGTTTCCATTTATTTATGTTTAAACCAAAAAGTGAAGTAACAATTTCCATGTGTGAGTCTCTATGTTTTTTTATTATAAATAAGTATATTAATTAATAATTATTTCGTACTATTGTAATGTAACCACTATATAATAATTAATGTGATTGAATGTCAATTTAAAGAATCATTTACCCAAAAAGATGGTACGTAGAAGCATCTGTTGATAGGTTTACAAACCTTCCCAACGATCCGCCACCTCAATTATCATCATTATTAAGCTATTGCCAATTTCGTTTCACCATCAATCTAATAGTCGATAGTTTGGTGTGAGGTGTCTCCATTGACAAATATGGACGCTGGAGTAAGTGAAAGTAATCGAACAAGTAGATTTCAATTTCAGTTATTAAGCTATTGCCAATTTCGTTTCACCATCAATCTAATAAAGTAATATATATATATATATATATATATATATATATATATATATATATATATATATAAAAAATATTCATCAACCCCCATGTTTTTAAATCCCACCTTCGATTATAATAATATTATTATATATATATATATATATATAATATTATCTCACTCCAACACCCACACTTCGTTATGTTTCCACTTTCAATGTAGTATAATAAATTTTGAGCAAAAAAATGTAGTATAATAAATTTATTAAACTGATATTTTCTTTAAATCCCCACATGAAAGGAAATTGGAGACGAAAATATAAAGTATCCCCATTTTTTATTTAAATATATAATTTTTTTTAAAAAAAAAACTCTAAATTTTAGACCTATCAATTTCCTCTAAACCTCAAAATATTTGATAAATGACATCCTAAAAATACTTAATTACTATTAAAAAAATTGGGATGTTACAATAATACAACATCATTTTCTAACTAAAGTAATTAATGTAGCTAATAAACTTTGCAAAATATTTGTGGTGAGGTGAAGAGAGTTGCAGAAAATAAAATATGAAATGGAGTAATTAATGGTGTTTTTACAATTACATCATTTAATGTATATAATAATATAATAATATATATTATATAATATATACCCCTGTAGCTTTCTCTTAACGCACTATATATATATATATATATATATATATATATATATATATATATATATATATATATATATATTTATATTTATATATTTATATATATATATATTTATATTTATATTTATATAAATATAACATTATAGTATATAATCAATTAAAATTGTAAAGATGTAATTACTAAATAATATAACAACTTCAATTTTATCATCAATATATAGCTGAGTGCAAATAATGCATGGAGTGAATGATATGATGCAAAATATGTGTGACAAAACTTTGACGATGACATCTATACATTTGACCAAAAAAAAAAAGACATCTATACATTTCAAGTCATATTTCAATGCGCTCTATAATATTCTGAGCAAACAAAATGCAATCAATAATCTCTCTCAGGTCCAAAATGCATGGAGAATAAATATTTGTTTAGTATATTTTTAGAATCAATTTTTGAAGGCATAGAGGAGTTAATTGTGAAAGAAATATCCTTACATGGATTTAAGGAATTATTTTTAACACTTATTTAATATTTGTAACCTAATAAATAAAATATCACGTTCATGATTGGAAGCCTTTTATAGGACAAATGGGATTAAGATATATGTGAGAGCTATACCTTTTTTTTTTTTTTTGGGTCGAAGAGAGCTATACCTATTACAAAACAATGATTCAGAACTGGTCATTATGCAAAATTTTGATTGTTCGTTTTATATGAGACAAACTTTTGATGTTAAAGATGGCTATTTTGAAACGAGGTTCATGTGATTGAGTAGGTATGTTTAACATTCTGAATTTTGGCCATAAAGACTAGAGAATTGGTCTATTTTTGGAAAACTACTAGGCCCTATTTTTAGGAATGACAAATTTGTAATGAATATCTTGTGACTTAGAGGAGTTTAAATTCTTAAGCTTATCAAGCTTAAAGATCATTATTAAATTATCTTTGCAGTTTAATTGAAGAAGAATAATGTACTAAAGATTTATATTTGTAAATAATTTTATATTTATTACTCATTTTCATCCGTCGGGTGCGTGGTTGAAGGGAAGATTTAAAGTTAATACTCCTATAATATATCAAGTGGGACCCATCCCTTTTTAATTTTTCAACCACCTTCAGCTGCCTTCACGTGAAGGTGTTGGAAATACGGTCAGGCGAAAATCACGTAAAAGGACCCAAAGGTGAATATTACACTAAGGAATCCTTTATTATTATTATTATTATTATTATTATTATTATATTATATTATAACAATCTTTTCCTCAAAATCCAGTGGAGTTGTTTATCTACTCAAATTAAATCCGTTCATGTTGTTGGATAGATTTCTTTGAAATGCGGACGCGGGAGGAAGTGCGGGGTGAATAATTGATTGTGGGGTGTCGCCATATATATATATATATATATATATATATATATATATATATATATATATATATATATATATATATATATATATATATGTGCATGTTTATATATCTTATTACAAATATTTATAGGGGTATTTTTATAAAATATATGATTTTTTTAGCACATTTATTATTATTTTTTAAAAGTGAGTTTTTGTTTTAATGATTATGAATTTCCTCCAACAGGCGGCTTGAGTCCATTATGAAGTAATGAATGAATTTAATTGTGGTTGTGGACATGTGTGGAAATAGGTTTACACATATGGATATGGTTGTAATTATGATTTGGTTCAAAATCTGTACAAAAAGTGAAGAAATATTATTGATAAGAACAAAAAAATAAAAGCAAAAGAAAATTAATTGGTATAATAAACATAATAAAAATTCATGTTATTGTTATGGTGCTAAGGGTCATTAGTTTTCTATTTATTGTATGCCATATTATATTTATTAAAGGTCAAATATTGATATATATTATCGATAAGATACATATTATATGTAAATAGACCTCAAAATCAATTTCAATAGTTGGAGGCTGTGCATTTTCGAAAATGATACAACTCTATTTACACTTTTCTCACATTTCCCCTTTTCATGATGTTATTTTATTATATTATATTATTATTACTTTATTTTATTTTCTAAGATATATATATATATATTACAATTATTATAATTTTATTATAATTAAGAGGGGAGGGGTATTATTATATTATTTTTATTATAATAATAATATTATAATATTATATTGTAAAATAATCAAAAGTGAGATACGGTAGGTGGAAGTGTAGAAAAAATCGCCCGGGAAAAGTACCTAAAATGAACTGTGAAAATTACACTTAAGAACATATTATTTTTATTTTTTATTAAGAATCTTCATTGTTGCTTGAAGGAGCAAAAAATGAAGTCTTTGTTTTGATCGTATGTGTCATACATGTAATTTTAGAAGTATACGACTAAAGAATTACACTATTTTGTAGATAATATTCTCATTTTTTTCAATTTCTTTCTTTTTTTATCAGGAATTTCTTTCTTAAATATCCCCATTTTATCCAAATAATTGAGAAGGTTATATGTATGTGCATGTGTGTTTGAAAAAAAAAAAAAGCTTCTGTGGGCACAACATGCTTTATATTAGATTATTTTGTTAATAGAAGTGAAATTATCTTAATGCATGTATCACGAAAAGTTTAAATTATACTTGAACAATTTTAATCAACTACTTATGTTTAAAAGTAAACCATTCTAAAACAATTGCTTAGCTTCAAAGGTATTATATTCGAACAATTAGAACCTATTTATACATACACCTCTCTCAGAATTTATATAAGTTATACTCTATTATGTTGTTCTATTGGTTATCCATGTCAATTGAGTGAATCATCTTTTTTTTTTAAATTCAATTAATTATTTTCTCTCATAATTATATTGAATAAAATAAATTCAACTAATGTTAGTGTGGTAGATTCATTTTAATGAAAAGGATAAATTTTTTCTTAATAATATTCTCCGCGCAAGGCGCGGGAAGGAAAAGCTCGTTTATAGAAAAGATAAGCTCTCCACTTCCCTTACCTTACTGTCCACTTCTCTAATCCTCCACTTCCTCTATATTTTTTCTTTTATCTTTGCATTCAGATATTAGATTAACTTTCAACCGATGAGATTTAATACTCTATAAAAAATAAAAGCTAACTAAGGCACATAACCACATGGCGAGAATCGTGCATAAAAATTACAATGCATAAATAAATAAGTCTTTTTTAATTTTATTTATTCTGTTAATTTGTGAATACTTTCATTTGTATATATCTTCATTTAAAAAATGATAATATTTAATATAATTGGTTGATCGATAATAAACAATTCAGGGAGAGGAATTGGTCCGGGAATCATTTTCTTTGTCTTTCATGTTGTTGGGAGGGAGCTTCAACCAATATTCCATTATTATGGACCAATGATCCCATTGAGTTTAATAACCAACATAAAGTTGGTCATGGGTGTAAAGCAATGCTAGATCCCATTGAGTTTCGAATTCAAGCCGAGAGAGATACTTGTGTTGGGAGGACAGCCACAAATCCCGAAGTAGATACTAGATAATATAATAATAAAAAAGTGACTTCATAAGATAAGTTAGAATATTTATATTGACCACTCAATATTCTAATCCTCCAGCGTACCATATAACTAACCATCCAGACTAGTCTCATTGACTTGAATTGTTTAATGCATATAAAGAATACATGAAGGTTTGCCTAATACTGAAATTAAGTTGAATCGGTTGACCAATTACGAGATTTATAGTTTTGGATCGCATTTGATTGAAGCACTAGCTAGTGGCAATGGGCGATTCAGACTCTGTTGAAATAACCTTGAATGTGGCTACTGAAGCCTTGTTGCCCAACGAAAAGATGAAGAGCACACTGACAAAACGGCAGTCCAGTGCATTTAGCAGTAAAGTGAAGCGTGAGCTGATGGAAATGCAGATGCGCGATGATATGGCGTTTCTTAGCAACAAAGAGACGCGTAATCTGATGAAAATTCTGGACAGTTCATCAGTTGATGATGTACAATTTCGTGGCAACGAAAACATGCGTGATATGATGGAAAGGAAGTTCAGTTCATCCGTTGATGATATGCCATTTTGTGGCAACGCGGTGCATATTATGGATTGTGAGCTGTACAAGGTCGTTCGTGATAAAAGTACAGATGCAGATAAATTTGTTGACGTACTGGAGCAAGTATGTACACGAAATAAGGTTGATTTGGCCACCATTTTCTTCGATCATGTCACTCCCACAGGTGATTCGTTGCTTCATGTTGCAGCAGAGGGTGGGAGTGAACAAGTTTTATGTCTTATTGCTTTTCACTATCCTAAGCTTTTGCACAAGAGGAATCTGAAAGGTGATAGTCCTCTTCATGTTGCTGCCAGATTTGGGAATGTTCTTGCAATTAAGAACATTCTCGATATGGATAAACATTTCATGACATCTTTTGATGAGGAGGAGGCTGAATCTGTGGATGAAGTGGAGTTTATAATGTTACGCAACATTTATGGGAGGACAGCTTTGCACGAAGCTGTTTTTTGGAAGCACTATTCTGTGGTTCTTTTCCTTTTAGTTGCACATGACCAAGGAAATCTGACCTCCTATTGGACATGGTACTCGTCTTATGGTTGTGAATCGCCAATGTATTTTGCAGTCCTTCAATGGGCTAAGGATATTCTTGATCTTCTCTTGAGATTAACTCCAATCCCCTCATTAAGCGAAACCATTTCAAATGGCGACTCTCCACTTCATGCTGCAATGTTAGAACGAAATACAGGTAAGCATACCCTTGAAATAATTGATTTATACTTCATACTAGTTGACATTTTTGAATTAATTAAGAAAGCTAAATAGATTACATTCATATATTTATATTTATCATTTTTCTTCAGATTATTTTGATTGACTTATAAACTGATATATAATATAACGGTACATAACATACATATGACATATGTTATGATCAAGTAATTTATTTAATCACTAAAAAAAAAGTCAATTGGTTCTTATATTATGGACAAAGGTATGTTTCACTTTTTCCCTAATATGTGTTTTTTTTTTTTGTTTTTTTTTTTTTATGGCATGAAGTTCTATTGGAGATGATAGTTGATAGAAGGCAAGAGCTGTTGTATCAAAGAGATTTGAACAACAACACTCCCCTTCATTATGCAGCTTACGCTGGTTACAAGGAAGGAGTTTGTACAATGTTAAAAAGATCTCCCATGATTGCTTTTCAGCGAAACTCAGATGGAAATCTTCCAATTCACCTCGCCTGCCAAAAGCGCCATGGTCAAGTGGTCAAAGAGTTGCTTGAAGTAGAGTGGCCCAATGCTGGACTTTTCTTGAATCATAAAGGTCAGAACATTGTTCACATTGCAGCAATGAAGGGAGGAGGTAAAATGACACGATATCTACTCAGACACCCCAAGATTCATTGTGACACTGTGAATGAGAGAGATGTAAATGGAGATACTCCTTTACATTTGGCTGCAAGAGAATTGCGTCTTTGGACTCTATACTCTTTGTCACGTCATAAAATGGTCAACGTGAACATTGTGAATAATGAAGGTTTCACAGCTCGAGATGTTGTTCGGATGCAACGTGGAATTCCAATGACACGTCAAGAGGTATGATTGACAAGTATCTACACTCACACATCAGCTGTCTTCTTTTTATCAAGAGTATGATGCAGAAGGGAGAAGGGGAGAGGGAGAAGAGAGAAAATAGAGGGGAGAAGAGGCAGATGTAGATAAGAGAAGGAGATAAAAGAGGGAGAGAAGAATGAGATGTGTTGAGAGCTATATTTATAGCCCAGACTTTAACCAGCAGAATTAAAAAAGAATGTTAGAAATCATAAAACTAAGTGCAAATGACAATTAATAATAAAGATAACAATAAATCAACATTAAAAAATGAAATATTCCCCAATAAAAAATCCGTCCAAATCCCGTAGAATCTTCCATCGTCATTATTTTTCCCTTCCTTTCCGATCTCCATTACGTACAATACTACTTCCTAATAATAGATTTTAGGAAAAATCTCCTTCAGGACCTAAAGTAACCAAAAAATTGTCAAAAAAGACTTATAGAAAAGTCAAATGCTAAGGCCTTTTCTAATATTAGTTTAGAAAACGTTGTACTAAAATTGTTGTTAACGTGTCGATTAGTTGTTAACGTGTCATCGATTCGGGGCGGACGGAGGGGCTAGGGGTGGCCCCCGCCGCCCTAATTATTTATTTATTTTTTTAAAAAAAAGAATAGGTTTTGTGTGTATAACTTTCGGCATACATTATGCATCCATGACAGGTTTTGTGTGTTTGCATTTTCACAAAGATGGTTTTTAGATGCATAATGTAATTTGATTTGAAGAGGTGGGGCCCTTTATTTTCAGCTCCCTACTTCCTGACCTTTTGTTTGTTTGCATATATATATATATATATATATATATTTAAAAAATAAAGAATATAATAATAAAGAATTGGAGCTCATAAGCTTTAATTATCTCCAACCCTACTTGTTTGCACTCTTCCGAAATCTTTTGTCTCTTCTTCCTCTCGCTCGCAGCTCTTCCCGTTGTCCACCATTTTTTTTAAACAACTTATGACAAATTTGGAGAATCAATAAGGTACTCAAAATCACTTTTTTTCATTAAATTTTCTTCATAAAATTCATTATACATGATTTTATCTTTCTAATAATACTACTTTTATACTGATTAGAGAATATTTTAGGGTTAGGATTTTGGGCAAGTTTTGAGTTTTAACACAGATTTAATTATAGATGAGTTTAACAATTGAAAACACGTAAAGTAAGAGTCAAAGATGAAGTAATCTTAATTTATATAATAGGTTTCTTTCAAAAAACAAATTGTATATTAGGTATGTGTCGTATTTCAAATACTTTTATTTATGATGTAACTTTTGTTATTTTCGCCCCCTCGGTAAAATTCCTGGGTCTGCCCCTGGTTGTTAGGATATTGTTGTTAACTTCTACTGATTTAGTTGTTAATCTTATACCGATATAGGGCCTATTTGGATGGGCTTTTATGATAAAAAAGCACTTTTTAATACAAAATAAAATACTTTTTTATTATTTTATGTGCTTAGATGATATTTTTTTTAAAAAAGCAAAAGTCACAAAAAAAGGACACAATGCTGCTTTTTTTAAAAGCTCCAATTTAGAGCTTTTAAAAAAAAAGTACTTAAAAAAAAGCACTTTTTTTTAAGAGGCCATCCAAATGGGCCCATAGTTCCTAATATTTATGAAATAATACCAGAAAAAACCCTAGGACCTTTTTTGACATGTGACTTTTTTTTAACAATTTTTTGGTTACCTGAGCCCTCCAAATAAGTATTTTCCCTTGATTTTATGATTCTAGCCACTTTTCTTAAAATCAGAATATTTGATTTGACTATACCTTGCAGTTTCTAGCAGATATTATTTTATTTAGAGCTGGTACGCAGCTGAGGGCAAAGAAATTGGGCATGCAAAGCAAAATATCCATCAATAAAGAATGGAATGTGAAGGACGCAGCCAACATACTCCTAATTGTAGCCATATTGATAGCTACAGTGTCATTTACGGCTGGTTTCACACTACCAGGTGGGTTTTACTCATCGGATAGCTCAGTCACAAAAGAAAGGGGCATGGCACTTTTAAGCAATCAAACACTGTTCAAGATATTTATGGCTTTTGACACTATTGCTATGCACAGCTCCACCATTGGTTCTATCATTCTTCTTTGTGTCCCAATGGGGGATCCTCGTTTTGCACAAAGAGCGTATTGGTATGCTAGTATCGTTGTTCAAGTGGCCCTTATAGCAATGTCCGTTGCGTTTCAAGCTGCTATTCGTTTGATCGTGAGCAATAACACTTTGCTTGCACAAGTTGTTACCGCCATTGGATTCATCTCCATTTTTGTCATCGTATTTGTTCATGTTTTAGGATGGTTTCCACTTGGCATTCGTCTTCCCATATTTCGTCAAATTTCAGAATTGGTAATTTGGATTCTGGTTTACTTTATATATGGACCAAAGGATGTTTGGATTAGTGATATTCTCGGTAGTCAACCAAGTCGATCAAGTTGGTAGGCAAGAAATCAAATCAAATGCTGATACTGTTGCAGCCAAATACTTTTTCACATCCAATTTCGTACAAATGTTCATCGTCGGTACCTGTTACCCATGCTTTTAGTATCATGATGTTCATATAAAATGTTGTGATTCATGCTTGTGATTTACGAATGAAATATCTATTATATATATATATCTATAGACTTCATGTAATCTATTAGAGTAACTTCATGTGACCATTATTTTATGAATTAGCTGACTTTGGATTTTTCCCTGAGATAATTTACGTACACCCTACGGCCAAACTTGTGAGAGGTAAGGTTTTTTTTTATATATCTAATATATACTTTGTTTTTATATCTCATCTTTTAACACATCTTTTTTTTTTTTCTTCCAAATTTTACCCCCTAAATGATCATATGCGTGTCTCATATCTTTTTTCACTCATTCTCTCTTCCACTCACCATCTCTTTAAATAGAGTTTTTTAGGAACTAAAGTTATATTTTATACATATTTCTTGTCTTTAACTAATTTTTTGAATTGTGTGATTTAGTTATTTGGTTTTTATATTGGGTTAAAGTGTAAAAATACCCATAAGATTTTTTAAGAAGTGCATCTGGCACATTAAACTTTATTTGGATACAAAAGTGCCCATAAACTTCTCTACATGAGGGCAAAAATACCACTTTACACATGTGCAAACTACTGTTATTTTTTGTTTTGGCAGGCCCACCCATTGCTCTTTGTCTTCCCTACCCTCTTCCTCCTTCTATAGTGGTGAGTATTCCCGCCTGTCATGCAAGTGACCCAGATTCGATCCCCATAAACAATGCTAAAAACTTGATGCTACCAAAATTTAACTAATCATCACAAGTGTATGGGTCATGAAAATAATAAGTGACGAATCAAAGTCGTTTAGAGACTCAATCAAATTAGTGATTAGATGTTACATTTTCTTGTTTCATTGAAGTTGAATAAATCAGAATTGTTTTCAATATGAGTAAAAAAAAAAAGTTTAATAAAAACAAGAAACTAATAATAGCAAAGAGTTTTCACAAAGAGCAAATTTCGATATCAAGAAGGATAACCTAAAGACACTAATCTCTTTTTTGTTTTGTAGATTTTATCTCCACTAAATTAATTAAGCTTAACTTAATTAGTTAATTTAGAGTATTAATGTCTATAAATGTCTATCGGTCCATTTATATACATACCTCAATTAATTATACAATGTCTCACACAACTAATTAAGATGCATTTCAAATCGGGCTCACTCTAATTTGACTATGCGGAGCTTCTAGATATATGTCTATCTTATCTTAGACGTAAATTCTATTACAATCTAATTCCATATTATTTAATGTCATGGTCGATTAAGGATTCCTTTTATCAAGTTTAATACTTAATCCCCTAAACATACTCAATAACATTGGCCAATCACTCGGTAATAATAATAAAAACAAGATAAAAATAAACTGAGATAAAATTAAGCAAAATTAACTAGTGGAAATAATCTCTAAAACCCAAACAACTTCATAAGAAAATTTGGCCAGTCATTATATGAGTCAGGTTCATCTCAGCAACAATAAAATTCAGGTTCAATAACATCACATCAGGAAAGAGAATGATGAACTGGAAAATGAGAAAATGTGAAGAAAACACAACCAAGAGCAAATTCAGAAAAGAGCATCCTCTGGTCTTTCAACTATCAAAGAAAAGTCCAAAACTGGAACTGCTCCCTTGTTTCTTCATATGCTCACGTCTCGATGAAGATATTTGAAGAACAAGATCTATGCTCTGCACGATCTTCTCTCTGTGGTTCAGATCACCGATGAAGATGAAGGAACAGGGGAAGTCGGCAGCTCCTCTGGTCTTTCTCAGCAACGAAGACGCTGAACAGGAGCCCAGAAAACGCCGCTCCTCTGTTTTCACTTTTTCTTTCCGTCGTCCGTTCGTTCTATCCCGTCGGTGTCTCCACTGGTTCAGCGATGAAGGAACGAAGATGATGAAACATGCCTTTGCTTCTTTTCTTTCCTTTCTCAGTCTCGCCAGAAGCTCCGTCCTTTCCTCCTTCCCTAGCAAGAATGACGCGAGAGTGATGCCACCGAGAGAGTTTCAAAACGCTGCCGCCTTTTCCCGTTTTTTTTAGGGAAAATATCGGTTAAGTCCCAAGAGAAATAATATAAAAAAGTCTCAATCTCAAATCCTCTATAAAAAAATTCTTCAGGTACTTTTTAATATTAATTACAGAATTTCAATATCAAAAAAGTCTTGTTATCAAAATGGTTTTTTCTGTTGTTAAAATTTTCCTATAAAAATATTGTTGTCAAAATGGTTTTTTTTTTTTTTTTTTTGTAAAAATAGTTTTTCTTGTTGTTACAAATTTTCCTAGTTTTTAAAATTCTACACCCTGGAGAAAAAAATTGGAAAATTTTTAACAATAAAAAAAGCTATTTTTACAACAAGAAAAAAATCATTTCGACAACAATATTTTTATAGGAAAATTTTAACGGCGAGAAAAACTATTTTAACAACAAGAAAAATTATTTTGACAACCTTTTTTTTTTTTTTTTTTGATATTGAAATTCTGTGATAAATATAAAAAGAGACTTTCTTGATAGTGGATTTGGAGTTAAGACTTTTTTTTATATATATATTTTTCTTTCTTGAGACCTCATTTATATTCCCCCCCCCTTTTTTTTTTTAATTATATTGCCTCCCGTCCTTCTTTTCTTTACCGATTGAGGTCCTCATCCCTTTTTCAATTTGCGGGGCCCAATTCATTAAATCTTAACGGTGCCAGAGTAAATATTCCAGAGGCGACATTATAAAAAAATGAAAAATATCACTCAGATCCTAAGCAAAAGAAAAAATATTAAAAAAAGTCTCTAGGGACATTTTTGATATTAATTACAAAATTTCAATATCAAAAAAGTCTCATTGTAAAAATAAATCTTTATGTTGCTAAATTAGTTTTTTCTTTTGTTAAAATTTTTCTATGAAAAAATTGTTGTAAAATGACTTTTCATATTATTAAAATAGCTTTCATTGTTGTAAAAAAATTTCTAGGTTTCTAAAATTCTACACGCTATTTGGAGGAAAAACTTGAAAAAAAAAAAATTAACAACTTAGAAAAAGCTATTTTGACAATATGAAAAACCTTTTTGACAACAATTTTTTTAGAAGAAAATTTTAACAACAAAAAAAGTTATTTTAACAATATGAAAACTATCTTGACAACGTGACTTTTTTGATATTTTTTCTCCATAATTAAAATAAAAAAGTTATTACTAAGGATTTTTTTATAGGGGATTTGGAGTTGAAACTTTTTTGATATTTTTTCTCTTCCTTGAGACCTAAGTAATATTTTCCCATAAAAAAAAGGTACTGAAGGAGTGCTGTTAAAGAGAAGCAAATATATTTGACCAAAAAAATGGAAGCAAATATTATATATTATTATTATTATTATGACAACTGCTTTTTTTCCTAAAAAAAACTTAATTAAAAATTAATATTCTAAGTTGAAATCCCTAAATGATGAACCCAGATTGATATATCTTAAAATCTTAAGGAAATTTCTTTAATTTTGTAATGCCTCTAATTCTATGTCCATTATGATGTCTAACTATATTCCTATATCTCTTATTAATCTAATTAACATGTATTTATCAGTGTCTGCGTTTACATATTAGAGTAATTTCGCAATAGAGAGCATGCATAATGTTTGAATAATGAGTAACTGATAACATATGTCCAGACATATACTGGTTAATTTTAATTCCGGAGGAATATTAGCGTGATATAATTTAAAATGTGGAAATAGTTAGGGTTAATCTCTTTGGAGGATGTTGGTTATATAGTTATCCCGAATTAATGTCAGTCAAATAGTTGCTAATATACAATCCAAAATATTATAATATAAAATTCACTTAAATAAATCCCCTCCTTCAAGGTCTTCTTCTACAATCCCAGCCGCACTGCCTTACTTCTCGATCTAGGACATCTTCTTGAATCTTTAGGTATGTCTGAGATTCAATTATCAGTTGAATCCCAAGGTAATGGTTAATATCATATTCAAAGTGCACATTATATATAACAAATATTTCATATATTGCAAAATAAAAAATAAAAAAGCAGTTAACAAACACACGTTGCAACCAGACTACATAGCACACAACACATGCATCGCTAACGGCGAAAGCAAACACAAGTGCTATATGTCTCAGACACGAATCCTCAACGGTAGGAAAACAAGCATGCAACATTATCATATAAAACAATAATCCATAGCCAACTGAATAAAAAAATGACTAGACATACAAACCCGGTCAAGAATCCACAAGACATGAACATACAAGGCATATATAAAAACACAAGGAATAGGAGATTAAGTTACCAACCTTAACTTCGCGTAATTTATAAAATTCTTAGTGTTAGAAGCTTGGTCTTTCGTTAATATCCTAAAGTAAGACCATTATAAATATTTATTTTCTATTTATTTTGTAAGGTATTATAGTAAATACTATTCTTAAAATATTAAAAAGGTTTTCCTTGTCCCTTAAGTCCCTCTTTAATTCATATAGGATAAGTCTTACATTTTTTACTTTATTGTACTTTATTTTCATACTATTCACATTCTTGTCTAGAAATATTTAGCAATTTTGAAACATTGTAATTAAATACACAAAAATCAAATTGATGTTCTCCAAAAATCTGTGAGTCCCTTAACATATCTATTTTCATGATAAATAAAGTTTCTTAACTGTTTAGATCATACTTCCAGAAACATGAGTCATTTTTAAAAAAATCCATATCTTTTAGCACAAAACTCCAAAAATTTATTGTGAACTACTCCCTTTAGTCCTTATTATAAGGCATCAACTAGCAAGTTTATTTGGTCCTTTTTATAAGGCACTTGCTTGTTCCCAATGAGCAATGATTATTTTTTTCCATGTATGCCCCTAATTAATAAAGGTAGTGGGTGAGAGTAATAATTAATATAATATTAGAGTTTAGTGCAATTAGTAGAGGTAATATTAGAAATTACTTAGATTCTAGGACATCTTTATTGACTTTAAGTACTTTTATTGGTTTGTGAGAAAAATTAATTGGTGCCTTATAATAAGGACCAGAGGGAGTATCACACAAAAGATCTTTCAGTCTACTTCATGTTTGGAAAAGTTCACGATTTTTAGATATCATTTGATTGATAAAAAATAACACACAATTACTATTGTTCATATTGCACTTCTAGAAACATAAGTCAGTTTCAAGAATCTGTAACTCCTTGTACAGATCTCTACAAATTACATATTACCCATCAAAATAAAGTTGTTTATGTCTACTTTATTTCTAGAAAGTGTCATGATTTTTAGACATCATTTAATCCGTAAAAAATCACTCAAAATCACTACTATTCTGAATGCACTTCTAGAAACATAAGTCTTTTTAAAAAAATCGTTAACTCCTTGTACAAAGCTCCAAAAATTACATATTACCTATCAAAATAATATCTTTCTATCTACTTTATTTTTGAAAAAATTTGTGATTTTTAGACATCATTCGATCAGTCAAAAATCACGTACAAGTTGACTGCCTCCAGAAAAACCAAAACTGGCAAATTTTGCAACTTGTACAACTTTCATCTTTTACTTCCAAAAATCACATTCCACCTTATTCCCACACCATTTTTCATTTTAAACTCATTGGTGACCTCAAAATCATGAAAATGTTTTTGCTCTACCATTATCTTGCTTAGGCCAAAATATAACTTTAAAACCAAGAAAACCTCTTTTTTATAAATCATGATTTTTAGCTTAGGTTTGTTTTAAATCTTGGCTTTTTGGTCTTTGATCATGTTGGATCTTATTTTGGGCAGCATGATCCGTTAGGTGTATACAGAAGTGCCTACATCATATAAGTACACTCCTCGCTCTACTTCTCATATATTCCATGGTGATTTTCCAATTTAGAGTATCAATGTAACCTAGGTGTATTGGCTATGTAAGGTAGACCCATTAATGTAGCCTACAGTTTAGATTTAGCCTTGCACAAGCTCGCCTAGCACACACTGTTGAACAAAGGTCTAACCTCAACTCCCTTCCTGTAAGCCGAGACACTAATCTAGCCTCTTAGCGGCCAACTAATAGGCAAGACGTTAAATCATAATTGAACAAACTGAATTTATTGAATTGAAAACTTAGTAAATTGATTCATTCTACAACTTAAAAATCCATCCTCGCTCAGCCAACAGAAATTAGTTCATGACTGATGAGGGAAAGAAAATAAAGATTACAGCAGAACAGCCTATAGGAAGATTAAAGAAAGAAAATAAAAACATAGAAGCTCGTCGGAGTAGTCAATAACGTAGGGAGCATCCTATCACGTGACGTCTCTACGTATTCTACAGCTACGCCTCACTTTGGGAAAGGATTAGGTCTTTTTTGCAGCTCTCTCGCTCTCTCTATGAATCCCGATCTCTCAACGTGGGTTAAGTCATCTCTAATTCATACTCTATATTCTCACTTTTGACCCTTTACGACTCCAAAATCCTTTAGGTCTAGCCATCTCTTTCTTTTATAACTAGGTCATTAGCGCAGTACGTCCAATGAGTTGGGCTTTCCTATTCTATTAGGCTCGACTCCCAAGATTTGGTTGATTGGTCCTTTTAATCACACAAGATTCTACATATCTTTCATTCAATTCTCTGCATCTTCTATTTTCGTCTCTTTCAAATTAACTGTTGTCTTAACGTCCAACTTGATAACCTGTATTTATTTCCTGAAATAACTCGAGAAGAGATCAGCATAGCATATTGCATAACAGATCATTACTTGAGATGCTACACCAAAATGGTGACATTATCGTGCCGGTTCTAAGATCCATAATGTTGTAGCATTATATCAGTTCTATTATGCGATCTCAAAATGCGCTAATTAAGACACATCCTTTTCTACTGCCTAATGCGAGAAAATATTCAAAATTCAACATCTTACTAAATCTATCCCTTATTTCCAAAAATGTATGAATTCTAACATAATTCATCAAATAGCATGCATTAAAGCTCAGGATTATCATACAAAATAGTCATAACGCATGAGAAATATATGGTAGAAATATAACTCATCACTTAGCCTAGCAAGAAGTACAAATCATAGGCAGAGATTATACTCCTCTATCCTTGGTGGAAGTACCTAGTACGGCGTAGCCGTCACATTGTTGGTTTGTTTCCTCTCCTGGTACGTCGTAGGTTATGGCTCTGCCCTCCAATTACAGTTAGTATGTCTTGTTGGTTATGATTAGTTTTTATGATGTCTTATATGGATGTCATTATTGAAAGCAAAAAGATTGAGTAATATATTGAGTAATATAGTTACCTCCTACATTGACTAACTACTATGTTTAATGTAGATTAGTTCAAATTGAATCATAGAGATTAATCAAGAAGAAGATGAGATATTGAAGAAGGTATAACTTGCTAAGAATGATGAGTCCAAATTGAATGACAAAGAATGATCAAGAGAAGAGAAGAAAGAAAGAGTTGGATTATGAAGAATAATCAAGATGAGAGATTAAAGAAGGAAGAACTTGTTGAATGGAATGAGAATATAATTATTCAAGTGCTTATATTAATGCTAGAAGGCTCCAAGATCATATGGAAGTTCAAATAGCTCAATTCAGAGTTAAAACAAGCAAATATAAGGTTTAGGACAAGAAAACTCGAGGTTTGAGTACAAACCTCGAGGTTTGAGTGTCTTCAGCATCTCTGGTGTCTTTGGACTAGCAAACCTTGAGTTTGCAAGTGAAACCTCGAGGTTTCAGCGGTCTTCAGCAACTCTGTTTTACGGTCAGCTCGGGCGAGGTCTGGTAATTCGATGATATCTCCCAAACCAGAGATTCGATTGAGGTGAAACCAGTGGAATATGAAAATAGACTTCCAATGCGTCATTTTGATATAAAATCCAAGACCAAATGAGTTCAGATCAAGGAGTTATGAATTGTAAAAGTTGACACTGAAATTCACGCCACACAGCAAACCAAGCTTCAATGTTTTGAGTGTAACTCACAAACTACAGATCGGATTGAGCTGAAACTGGTGGCATATGAAAGTAGACGCACAGAGAGTTCCATCAAGAGTTTAACAAACCAAAACGGAGTTCAGACCAAGGAGATATGACCTTCGAAAGTTGACAGTCAGTTCAAGACGTTTCAAAAATGCTGGTCAAGAATAGTCTTCATTCATCGGATCATAACGGACATGATATAATGAGTTTGGAGCTGATTCTTCTTGCATTGGATTCTTACCTCAAGCTTGGACATGTAAACTTGAGTTTGAGATTAGCCAAGAGTTTTGATCTTACATAGAAGAACTTAAGATTTCAAGACCGAGAAAACCTCAAGGTTTTCGAGAGAAACCTCAAGGTTTCTTCATACGAGACTTCTCAACATTTTCTCGGAAAATGGAAAAACTCGAGGTTTCGTTCAAACCTCGAGGTTTTGACTTACTGAGAGAGTCTCCTAAGTTTTGACTACTTGAAAACCTCCAGTTTTTGTCTAAAACCTCAAGGTTCTATTTTAACTTGAAAATTCCGGGTTTCACAAAATTGTGTGAAACCTCTAGGTTTGGTAAGAAACCTCAAGGTTTTGACCTTCCGAGAGAAAATTCAGTTTTTCACCAGTTTTCAGAACCTCCAAGTTTACGAGAAAACCTCTAGGTTTGCTCTTGGCGCGATTTTGCAAGGTTTCACATTCAAAGTGAAACCTCAAGGTTTCGATAAAACCTCCGTGTTTTGCGTACGTAAAGACCGACGCTTTTTGCTACTCGAAAACCTCCAGTTTTGGAGAGTAACCTCCAGGTTTGATGTTTTGGACTTAAATCTCTTTCACTTGCTACAATCCAAAACTCAAGGTTTGAAGAACAAACCTCGAGGTTTCATAGCGACTTCATAATTTCAAATCTGACGAATTTGCAATACCTTCTTGTTTGATCTTAATACTTCCTATCATTATTCTCTAATGTTCCTAGATATGTTTAACCACTTTTTTAGTGAGTTTCAGATGAATTAGAGAATGTTTATTAAAGGTTTAAAGCAAAAGCAAAAAGCATGTCAGAACATTAAATGCTAAACCCAGAAAGTTGCATACTTTTTGGGTAATCCATCTGCACGCTTGCAAACCATTAAAGAATGATTTCCACATCCAGCACCTGCTCCACCAACGGATTAATTCGCAGAGAGTCAACTCTGAACTTCTGCACAGCTGGATTAAGTGCAGATTAGAGAGAGAAGAAGACCTAAGCAAAACCAGAACCTTGTCTAATGAAGGCAACGGTTATAATCAAGATTACAATGGTCACTTAATGCTCTCTTGGTATAAATAGAGCTGCATTCAAGTCTTCTCAACTAACACACCTGCTGAAAACGCATAGCATTCAAAGTTCTTCAACTACCTTTCAGTTTTCACTTGTAAAGTATCTGTTGATACATTAAGCTTCAGTGTTTATCATTATCCACTCTTAGAGAGAGTTTTTATCTGTAAACCATTTATTGTAAAGAATCACAAGTCTGGGGACTTGGTGATTGGGTTCATTGATTACAACTTGTAAGGGGGAGTAAGTTCTAGTGAGAGAATTACTCTTGAGTACAAAGTGTGTAATCAATTGTGATAGTGAAAATCCCAGAGAGTCTGGGGATTGGATGTAGGTCAAGGAGTTGGACCGAACCAGTATAAATCTTTGTGTCTTGCTCTTCTACTCTCATCTTAGTTCATCTCTATTTTTAGTGTTCAAAAACAGAGGTATTCGAAAAAGATTTTCAAAATCCCCAATTCACCCCCCCTCTTGGTGATAGCCAGGTCTTTCATGTCTTGGGTTCCTGCTCTGTCTATCTATTGGCTCAACTTATAAGTAGCGAGTTTAGCCAGCATTCACTCATCCTTTGATAAAACCCTATTCCACCATATGCTCCTCTCCAAACCAACCCTCCTCCACCTTATGATATTACCTTTTTCTTTCCCTTCACCCTTTCTGCTGATGACAAAAAAGGGGAGAAGATTGAAAGTTCTGCAGCTAATTAGGATTTTATATGCTTTCTATATTTTGTATATGTTATCACAGTTGTGTTACTTTGAATTTTGTAAACTAACCCCTTGAATCTTAATGAGCATACATGATTACCTATCATTTTTAACCTATGAATGTCGTATGACACTTTTCTTGATCTGACTTTGTTTTCAAAGGATTTCAAATGTAATTCAAGTTTTGTCATCATCAAAAAGGGGAAGATTGTTAGCTCTCATAATGTTTTTTTTATGATGACAAACCTTGATATCTAAGTATATTTTAGGAAAAAAAAAACATGACATAAAGTTGACTTAATAATTCAAGTCACTTGAGTGAAGTTTTAAGCAATTGAGTGATTTAAGTGTTTTTGGAAAAACTTGAATTAGAAAGTCACTTGAGTAATCATTTCTCACTTCAAGTGAAGCTCTGTGGTAATCTTCTCTTCCTTGGAAAAATCACTCGAGTGATGGTTTTAGCGCCTAAGTAATAACAAGTAAGAACAAGATTATCAAAGCGGGATCAATCGAGTGATAGTAAACGCACTCGAGTGATGAAGCTTGACCTTCAAAATTTTTGCAAATCACTCGATGATAGTTTGAAGTTGTGTATGATCACTTGAGTGATTAAACATTACTTGCAAGCGACTCACAGACATTTTGAAAGTTTGGGCAAATCAGTTGAGTGATAGTTTAATGCACTCGAGTAATATAGTCTCAATCACTCGAGTGATGGCATTCACTTGTGAGTCACTTGAAAGTGAAATGAAAGTGATGTGATCTTATCAGAAGATTACTCAAGTGATTGAGAGAATCACTCGAGTGATCTGTGATCACTTGAAAACTCCAGTAAATGATCCATAAATTCACTCGAGTCACCCGGTAGTGTCAAAACTTTTTAAAAACAATGGAAGATCACTTGAGTGATTGTTCAGGCACCCGAGTGATAATCATTTTCATAAAAGCTCACTACCATTGACAACCACACAAAAATCACTTGAGAACTCGAGTGACAATGCAAAAACTCAAGTGATAAGGAATCACTCGAGTGATCCTAGGTCAAACTCAAGTATATGTTTGTCATCTTTAAAAATCAGCGTCTCGATAAATTTCATATCTATCATAAACATCCTAATTAACACTATAACATCTTATACTACTTCTAAATGTTACTAATCACATTTATGTATAAGTTTTAGGTGATTAAACTCTGGATTAATTTCAAAAGGGTTAAGGAGCAATTTGGCCAACGAACTATTACCTCAGGAAAGTCCGGCACAAATAACTTTTAAGTAGACCAAAAATACCAAAAAAATAAAAAAAAAATGTGCAGCCAGCACAAAAAAAATTTACTTCAAGAGCGCCCAGCACAAAAAGGTTTTACTCCAGGAGCGTCTAGCACAAAAACGTTTTACCATTTTTTGTGTTGGCTACACATTTTTAAAAGTTTTTGGGTATTTTTGTTCCACTTAAAAGTTATTTGTGCTAGGCGCTCCTGAGGTAATAGTGTTGGGATCCGTACACGCAACGGAATTGAAAACTTTTACAAATCCCATCCGAGGATCGCTCAACCGCGTTTAGATCAAGGTTCGTTAGAATCATACCTATGCGAATTAATGAACATCTCTTTCGATTTGAACATGTGGGGTACCTACTCGATCAACGGGGAGCAGACTCGCAAATCTCCTCCCTCTACCCAGTATCCACACGAATAGCCTTCGAACACGGACGGCAGCGTACTAGCGCCTTCAAAACTTGTGTCTCTCTATTTTCTCTCTAGGGTTTCTCGCGGCTTTTCTAATTCATTCGTCTCCTTAATACGACTAGATCAATATCTATTATAGGGTTTCTAAAACCCTAATAGGCCGTATTAAAATATTCAAAATTAATCCAATCAATTTTGAAATTCGAATTTCAATTAAAAATAATATATTAATTAAATCTATCAAATAGATCTAATCTAATATATTTATTTAATCCGAATTATAAGCCTACATATTTAATTTATCTTTATAAATCTTTATAAATTAAATATGAGATACTATATCTAAATTTAAATTAAATCATATATATGATATCTTTATTCCAAAATTAAAACTGAGATGCAATATCTCTATTTGTTTTAGATATTTAATTTATCAAATAAATTAAATACAAAACAAATATTATATAATAATATTATAATCTCTATTAAATAATATTATTATATTTAATTTCGAATTTAATAATATATATACATATATCCATCCTAGATTAAATGTTTTATCCATTAAATCTTAGTCATATCTAAGATTCAATGAATTTGGACACTTTTGTTCGTGTTGGGCTATTCTTGTGTCCGACCCTGCAGGCCCACATGAGATTGGCAGCGAGCCAATCGTACCAGCCCACAAGTCGCAAGCGGCCTCTAGTAAGACATTGCATCTACCCAATTCATATGGGGATCGATGATACGATACAACTTATCGTAGAACCATGTCACGTCCCATTTGTCACGCAATAATTTGGTCAAGAATGAGGCATGGATAATGTCAACTTCCTGTTCTTGACCATTACTTTCTCGATTCTCGAGTAGTTTAATAATTGAAATGAAAACTTCTTTCCATCGTAGTATGGCCATACATTTCTCAGACTCACTCATCGAGGGGCCCAGTATTATCTCTCTACAAATGTGAGGGACAAATTCCATCTTGACCATTCACATTCCTTTGCATGAAAACCACTGATCCCGATCCAAGCCTTTATCATCACCCGGTCAAAGGTGACTTTTGACTAGGTCAAAGATCATCGACTTATCATGTAGGAATCCATGATGATCTCAGGTCAAAGGGCATTGTGACGCGGTTATACATGAGAAAAGCTTATGACTTAATCCATGCAGCTTTCTCATAGTGGGTCGGTCCAACACCTTGTACTCCTACAAGTGTCCATGACTTTGATTCGTATCTCCATACCTCATCAAAGTCATACTGGTCTTATTTCATCTTCGCTCTCGCGTAGATGACCGACCATGGACATTTAGGATAATCTATAAGATATATCCAAGGATCAGTTATCACTATAAACATGCAAATGAAATGATAACTAAATGGAGATGACTTGCCCCTGGGGCATAATTTCCAACAAATAGTTCATTGGCCAAATTACTCCTAACCCATTTCAAAATCAAGAAAAGAAAAATTATGTCAGAGGCATTAAATGCATAGTAGATAAAGCCAACGGAAACATTCAAGTTCATCAACAGCTATAGTTACTCTCTAACAGACATATTTGAATGCTTAGAATAATCATTAATGACATTCTACCTATAAATACACAAGCATTCAAGATAGAGCATTAACAAAGCCAATGATAAAAATTAATTATGTTCATTAAGTGCCCTGTTATTCTTTGATATTTTTTGATATTCTTATTGCTCTTTAGTGTTTATTTATAAACTCTTTGAGAGAGATTTTCCAACTTTATTCATTACTCTTGTAAAGAAAATCTCAAAGTAGCAGGATGAGTAGGGGTGTTAGCTTATAAAGTGTAAGAGGAGTGAGTGTCTTGTTAAGGAACTCTCTTGTACTGTGGTGCCGAGAACCCATTGAATCTTGAAAGCATAGTGAAAATCTCATAGGCGCTCTGAGAATTGGACGTAGGTCAAAAGGTTAAGACTAAACCTGTATAAACTCTGATGTATACTTTAGTGAAATTTCTCCAACTCTTATCTTTCGATTAAGTTTCTTAATTACAATTTTTAAGTTCCTAATAGCACCAAATTCACCCCCTTGGGTGAAACCGTTGACATTAACAAGGCATGCCATAGGCACCTATTTATTAAAAGGGCCTTCCTGACTAACCTAGGGGTCTCCCTCACCTAACTAAAGGCCTTCTTAAACAGCGAGAGGGCTTCTTGCCAAGCTCGTGGATCTTCCTAACTAGAATCAAGATCTACAATAGGAGTTTCATTAGTAGGAATCATATTTGTGATGTCGTTACCTTCCACTTCTAGCTGATCGTCAGCTAAGGGCATCCCCCAAGATCGGACAAAGGGAATGTGAATGGTAAAGAACTTCCTAACGAAGCGAACTAGGAGTGGCTTGTGTGGTGAGTAACACGAATTACTCCCGTAGGTTTGAATTCTCTTCCTCCTGTCATCAAAGGTGTTCTTGTTTTTGCGCGAATAAATCCTCCTGTTGTTAAACCAATCTGGCCTATGCAGCGAGTTGTGTAGTTTGGTTTCTCACTAGCTCAATTAGTTCAGCGATGCTTACTTTGCGGCTAGCAGGTTATCTACCATGGGTAGTAATACTGGGAAAAAGGTAAAGGGAAAAACAAGGAAAGGAAAGGGGCTTTTTGAAGAATTTGATGCATTTTTGCCATAGACGGCACCAAACTGTTTGACCAACATTTGGTAGGTTAGGATCTCACATACAAGGTTACCAACAACATAAGCATTCACAATAGATAGTAATAATAATCAAAAGAAATGATCTTATTGATGATTCCCCAAGTATGTATATAGAGGACTATCAAATTGGTGTCAACCGGAAATAAATTATACAATGGATAGAATGTAAACTGTTAACACGAGGGAGTTTTGAGTCTCCCTTAGTGTCAACGATCCTCCCTTTTATCCCCTCCTCCAAGGTACGTCCATTGCTATCTTTAGATACAACAAGATGCGCTCGTGCTTACATTTATTGATCTTGGAGTCTTCTCCGCTCGGTTGGTTTGACTGGCACCCTGTGAGGAATCGTGGGCTTAGCCAGGGGCCATAACTTATTTGACTTTCCATGATCTTGTCCCTCCTTGGGCTAGAACTCTCTTACTAGGCTCATGTTCTACGTTGGCCCATGAAACTGGTTTTGGTGTACGCATGGCCCTTTTTGTAACTTTCCCTAGTCCTAAAAAATATTAATTCTTACCCCAATTGACATTTTCCACATTCTCCAATTTCTTTTAGAACACTTACAATGTAAGATTAAGCACGAGGTGAAATCAAAAGTCCAATAAATCATTTGCATAAATAATTAACAAATTATGACCATTTTGCCCCTAATTATACTTAATTCAATATAAATGTCCCTAACTCAAATTATTGCTTAAACATGCAATATTGTCCTAGGAAATGCATTAAAAATCCCAAATTAGTCTTGAAAATGCATATCAAAATATGGTTTAATCAATAACCGTTATGCATTTCACTTTTTTTTACAGAGTATTCTAACAAGTGACGGGTTTTACTTAATAACTATTATGTATTTCACTTTTTCTTAAAAATATTTTGCTGGTTGACTATGCAACCACCATTTTACAAACAAAATAAAACAATAGAAAGACAAAGTTTATAAATAAACTAAAAATAGAAAGTTGTAGAGATGTTTTAAGAATTTGATGCATCATCATATTCTTCCTTCTCCATTAACTTTCCCATCTTCTCATTCAAAGAGAGAATGAGAGTGCTAAGTTCCTTCAAGCATTGGTCCATTTATCCTTGCTCTCACAAGTAAACTTGGACCATATATAGAGCTCGTATATCACATAAACGAGCCCTTCATTGGCTATTGGTGGAAGGAGTTTGTCTTTCGGTTTGTTCCTGGATGATGAAGCATAAGTTATCTTACATTTGTCTATAATTTTGATGAAGAAGAACAAAAGCTTGCAATTGGCTATGAGAGGTTGAAATGGATGTGGAAAAATATAATTTAGTTTTCAGACATTTATATAGAGAGGGTTTCATGGATTATTGAGCCATCGCATCCTTACAAATCATAATATTTTATAAATGGTGACGGTTGGTTTTTAATAACTGTTATTATTTTTTCAATTTTTAAGACTGATTGTTTGTACGCGTTTCTAACAGTTGTTCTTTTCCCACGCAAGTTATATGATAGTTGTTTCAATAGAATCGTTATCGTATGTTATATTCATAACTTTTTTGGTTAGAACTATTGGTTAAAAATGAAAGATTGGCCAAGATCATTGTTAGGATAAGAATTGTTATATTCATAACTTTTTTGGTTAGAACTATTGGATATATTCTCTTTTTTTTAACAAAATATTTAAAAAGAAATTAATGAAGATGAAGCAAATTCATGAGTTAAAATTATTATAGAAAATTGTTATAATTGTCGAGTAAAAAAAAAAGTTATAGAAAAATCAGATGAATAGAATGACTAAAAATGCAATAATTGTGATAAAATCAGTCTAAAAACATTATGATAAATGCGAAAGATCATGAAAAATTATGAGAAAATTATGGGAGTGTTATCGTTAATTATGAGAATTTAATAAATTATTTCAGAATAAATAACATGAAGAAATGTTTAAAAAGCATTCCAGGACCATAAAGTAACTTTATGGTGTAAACATTTTTAATATTTTACATAGGATATAAAATGACAATGTCAGTATAAAGTTTGTAGGAGAATAATATACTGTAAATTATAAAATTATCAGTCATTGGTAAGAGAATGATTAGATAATTACTAGCTAATTGATTGTAAAACAAGAGGAATATAGAAAGTTAAACTTATGGTAAAATCCTTAATTAAGAGATTAAGGCTGGTAATTAGCATAAAATATACTTACCGATTATGATAAAAAGATTAGATAAATGTATGAAGAAATCTAATCCTAAAAAGATCACTAAACGAAGAATTTAGGCTGATTAAGCCTTAACGAAGGCGGGGGTAAAACGAGAATTTTTGGTAAAAAATATTATATTTTTAAAAAAATGGAAAAAATTATGAAAAAGTAATTAAAACTGAATTTTAAAATGAGGGGGCCAAAATTATTGGTATTTTTAATTAAAAATAATTGTTTAAATAATTAAAATGATAATTAGAATAAAATAATATAATGCGGTGAGTCGGCTTATAGGCGGGGCCAGGGGAAAAGTTAGAAATAAATTCTACGGGTAAACCGGAGGTAAAAGTATTTTCACTGATCAAATTAAGAACAAGTGAATTTTTACGAAGAAAGAAGATTGGCCAAGATCATTGTTAGGATCATGGTCAATCTCAAACATCAAATCAAGATTGGCCGTTTTCCGATACCAGGATATGATCAAAAAGAGGATCAAAATAGATAATATGAAAGAGGGATCCTGCCGGATTTTTGAGTTTACCTGCGAAAGAAAGACCGTCGTCGGGTAGCCTGGAGGCCATCTCATTGGATGACAACTCATTCTTTGACTTTTGGGCTCTTAGATGTCGACCAAGACCTTGAATATTGGATAGAATTTTCTCTATAAATAGCACCCTCCTCTTCTTCACTCTTCACACCATTTCTTCTCTCTTCCTTGGCGAAACTTAGAGTGTGAAGCTCGGAAAAAGAAAGTAAGTTCCGTCCTTAGCTTTTAGTTTCCTCAGAACTGTTGTTTTGATCTAGGAAGTTTGAGAATATATTCCTATACTTGTTTTTAAGCCTCATTGAAAGATTGCGAGGTGCATAGTGCTTATGCGCAAAACATTGTCCCCAGTCGAGGAAGCATAAGATGTGGAGGCGGAGGGCGAGGACACGTTAGCACTGGATATGTGGTGGACTTTACATCTTTGCTTTGTGCTTATGGTCCATGTTATTGATCATACATCATTTTGTTTGCTTTTGTGTGATAGCGTACGCGAATGTTGGAGAGGAGAAGCATGAGGTAGAGGTGGAGGAGGAGCAAAAGGAGGAGGTAGAGGATGATGCTAAGAGTTTTATAGCATATCTTCTACACGGCGTTTCATCTTGGCAATTGAACTAGAGAAAAAAAGGATGACAATGAAGAAAACATAGGAAAAACAAATGAAAATGTAAAGTTCAAATAATAGACATTTGGAAGAGAAGTGGAAAAACAATCATTGCATGCATTGTAAGTAGAACAAGGCATTATGAAAGCATACCTAGTTCTCTTGATGATAATCATCAGATAATGAGGAGACACCCATAGTTAGCATGGGAAAAGGAAATATTTCAAAAGCTTTAATTAATGTTTATTAAGTTAGAACTGTTAAGTATAAATACTTTATGGTTCTTAATTAATAACCATGAATTATTAAGTTGTTTTTTAACTTTATTATTAACTTAATGTTTATTAAGTTAGAATCGTAGAGTATGTTGGCAAGAATACTTTACGTGTCTTAATTAATAACTATAAGTTATTAAGTTATTTTTTTTAACTTCATCTCCCCCATCCGATGATAAAAATGAGGATGAGGATGAGAACGAGGAAAAAGAAGATGAAGAGGAGGATGGCAGGTGGTAAGTGTCATCCTCAGTTACAGAGATTCAAATACTATTGCTAATAGCTTAGTTAGCAAAGGTACGAGTTAGATAGTGTTTTGTATATCTTTGATCAAAAACCACATTTCATTTAGAAGGTGGTGATTGATGAAAGAGTACCTTTTTTTGTTACAATTTTCTTTGTACTTGATAGTTAGATCATAATGGTAGTACATTTTTCATTCCAAAAAATATATATCATGCTAAAGTTCGAATTGGCGTTAAGAGAGGTACCCACATTATTTAGTATCTAAATTAGGAAGGTACATGTGCTTAGAACAAAAATTCTTTAAATAAAATAAAAAAGTAATAAAAAAAAAAGGTGCTCAAGTACTTGAATTGGGTCGTTACTCACTTGAATCCAAGTTTTCATAATTGTCAATTGTTGTTTCCAATATATTACATAACACTTCAACATTTTTTTACAAATCGGAGAACTCATATTTGAAGGTATAATAATTACCACCTCCTATCTCTAATATTAAAGCTAGTTGGTGTTAGATTTGATAATAAATATAAGACCTTAATCTATTTTGTCCCACATATTTATCTTTTTTTCCTAAATTATGTCTATCAGTTGCACTTTTTAAAAAAGTTTTTGTATAAATGGTTGATTTCAATGTAAATTATTTAAGAGGGTATTTAAGGAAAATTAGCACAATTTTTTCCAAATAATACATATATTGAGAGGTCTTATCAATGTTGAAATTAAGGTGAACCGGGTGATCAATTACTAGATTTATCGTTTTCATTTGCATTTGATTAAAACGCTAGCTAGTTGCAATGACCAGTACGGGTTCTGGCAGAATTACCTTAGATGTGGCTACTGAACCAATGCCCAACAAAACAATGGGAGATATTTTGCAGCAATGGGAAGAGAACAGTAACACATTGACACAGAGGCAGTCCATTGCATTTAAGCGCAAAATGAAGCGTGAGTTGATGTAAATGCAACGCCGCCATGATATACCTTTCTTCATAAAATAAAAATTCTTAATCTGATGAATATGATGTCCAGTTCATCATTTGATGATGTGCAATTTTGTGGCAACGATAAGAAGCGTGAATTGATGGAAAGACAGTTCACTTCATCAGTTGAAGATATGTCGCTTTGTGGCAACATGGTCCATATTATGTATTATGAGTTGTACGAGGCAGTTTGTGATAAAAATGCATATGCAGATACATTTGTTGACATACTGGAGCAAGTATGAACACAAAAGAAGGTTGACTTGGCTACCATTTTCAATCAAGTCAGTCCCCACAGGTGATTCGTTCCTTCTTGTTGCAGCTGAACATGGGAGTGAACAAGTTATATGTCTTATTGCTCTTCACTATCATAAGCTATTGTACAAGACAAATTTGAATGGCGATACTCCACTTCATGTTACTGCAAGAGCTAAGAATCTTGTCGCGATCAAGAACATTATAGACATGGATAAACATTTCATCATGGCATATGAGGATAACTTTTGCATAGAGAAGAGTATATAATCTTACGCAACAATTATGGGAGGACAACTCTACACTAAGCTATTTTGTGCAAGCATTATTATGTGGTTATCTTACTTTTATTTGTGCATAAGCAAAGGGACCTAACCTCCTATTGGACATAGAACTACTGTTATGGTTGTAAATGGCCAATGTATTCAGCAGTCTTGACAAGGGATGGGGATATTCTTTGTCTTCACTTGAGGTTAATTCCAATCCCCTCAGGTAAAACTCTTTCAAATGGCGATTCTCCACTTCATGATGCAATTTCAATTTTAGAATGAAATAGAGGTAAACATACTCCTAAAATAATTAATTAGCATACAGCTTTCATGTTTTTTTTTTTTTAATTATAAAATTTTCCCTTATATATATTTGTTTTTTTTCGTGAAGATTATTGTTGATAGAAGATAAGTGCTATTGCATCAAAGAGATGAGAATGACAATACTCCTCTTCATTATGCATCATACACTAGTTTCATGGAAGGAGTTTGTATAATGCTAGAAAGGGCTCCGACGATTGCTTTTTAATGAAACTCAGATGGCAATCTTCCAATTCACCTCACCTGCAGAATGGTCAATATCGAAGTGGTCAAAAAGTTGCTTGAAATAGAGTGGTCTAATGCTGGACTTTTCTTGAATAATAAAGGTCAGAATTCTTCACTTTGCAGCAATCGGGACAAACGGATATGATAAAATATCTATTGAAGCACCCCAAGATTCAGTCAACACCTAAATATAATTATGTTGCAAAGCCTAGCTCAGCCTCTATAGCTTTCCGCCAACCCTCATGCTTAATAGCTTTAGAATAGGACTTAGAAATATCATCAACAGAAATGGATAAAGCAAAAGAATGGTGAGATGAAGAAAGATGAGCATAAGAAAGAACATGAGAAAGAGGATGATAGCTACCTGCTTCCAATGAATACGGTATGAATGATGCACATTGAAGAGCAAAATGATAGTCATCCAAATATGTATGTAATCTTCTAGATCTAGTAGAGTTTATAAGGTTTAGGGAAAGGGAAAGAGGAGGAGAAGAATCAAAAGGTGGAGATGGAGAGGGAATATCAAGTGGAAGAGGATTAGAACAAGCAGGAGAGGGCAAAGGATAATCAAGAGAAGGAAATTGTTGAGGCAAGGGAATGGAAGTAAGGATAGAAGGAATAGCAGAATTGCAAAATGGAAAGATAGACTCATAAAAATAAACATTTCTAGAAATAAAAATAGTTCAATTATATAAATCCAGTGTGACAAATTAAATACTTTAGTGCCATGTTTATAACCAAGAAAAACACATTTATGAGCCCTAGGATCTAGCTTAGTGCATTGTTGTATGATAGTGGAAGAAAAAAAAAGACAAGCAAAAGCCTTAGAGATTGACAAAATCTAGACTTTGCTGATATAAAATTTCAAAAGGTTATTTATGACCCAAAAACAGGAGTAGGTAAGAGATTGATCAAATAAATGGCATGAGAAATAGCATATGGCCAATAAACATCAGGAATATGGGTTTGAAACAATAAAACCCTTGTAACATTCAAAATATGGTGATGCTTTCTTTCAACTTTGCTATTGTGTTCAAGAGTTTTTGCACAACTAGTTTGGTGAATTATAGGTTGATTATAAAAATCAAACATATCAAATTCAACACAATTATTAGATCTAATAATCTGAATTGAAACACCAAACTAAGTAGAAACCATATGAACACAAGGGCGAACATCAGACTTGGTTTTAAGTAAATATATCCAAGAGTATCTTGAAAAAGCATCAACAATAGTAAGAAAATACTTGTTTCCATGAACAAAAGGCAAATGATAAGGACCACAAATATCCATGTGAACCAAACTAAAAATTCTACTAGTCTTTGTACTGCTTACATGAAAAGGTAACTTGTGTTGCTTAGCATAATGACATACATCACATCGTGAAAAAGAGGAATTGCAAGAAACAAAGGGATGATGTTAATGAATGGAATACAATGTAGAATTAGAAAGGTGGCCTAAACGAAATGCCAAAGATCAAAAGGAGTATTGTTGGTAGGCTTAATGGAGATATTACCAATGAGAGATAGTGGATAATTTTCATTTTGTTTCATGATATAAAGCACTTCATACATATCAGCTGAACCAATCGTCTTCTTGAAGGAAGGTGCTGAATTAGACAATGGGATTTCTGAAATAAAACATCACAAGGAAAGCACTTAGTTAATTTGGAAACAAAAATGAGGTTAAAACGAAAATCTAGAACATATAAGACATTATGGAGAAGAAATGATCGGTAAACCGAATTGTTCCACCACAAGTAGCTAGGATGTTTAAGCCATTTGAGAGATTAATTGAGATAGGAGGTATGGAGTTATAGGAAGCAAATAAAGAAAGATGAGAAAATACATGATCTATTTGAAAGTGGAATATCACTTAGAGGGGGTGAATAAGGGATTTAAAATTCTTTTTGTTATTCACCCAAATTAACAATAAACAGAGATAGAGATAGAGATAATGAACACAAAGAAATTATACTGGTTCTATAACACCCCCATTGTTCTGAACCCAAAACAGAGTGGCATCTTCGCCTACCATATATTCTGATGTACTATTTAATAAAAATTTAAACCACTAAGCTAGGTTTGTTCTTGAAAATGAAAGCCCTTTTTATAAAGAGCTCAAAATAATATTAAAGTTTGAATGAGCTTTTCTGTTACATTTAAAACATTTGAAAACATTTTATTAGTGGTTCAAACTTATTATTTAAAGAACATCATACTTAAAAACCTTTTCAAGTTTTATCAGAGTGATTCCTTATTTCTCCTATTAATCTAGTGCTCTATTAAATCATTTATCATGATTTGGGCTTGTTATATACATGCACGTCCCTGCAGCAATAGTTAGCAGCATATATATATATATATATATTATCTACTTTTACGCGATCATATATATCTAATTAAATATATACATCCCAGTAGCCACATACGGCTATCTCAAAATAATATCTAAGTCATAAGGAAATAGTAAATCCATAGAAAAAAGTGAAACTAAATGTTTCATCTGCATCCTCCTCACCACCTTCTTCTCAAAATCAAGCAATATATTACTATGCCCTTGCTTCTTCCTCTTTGCTTACTAGCCTGCCCATGTCCTGGATTTAAGGAAGGCTCTAAGATTCAAATGAATGAATCCCAAAGTAATAGGTTAATCTCAAATTCTAGCATATGCAATATATATGTAAATAAACCAAACAGAGTAGTCCACACAGCATATAAAGCATTCAAATTCAAATTCAAGTTCAAACTCAAATTCAACAACAAGTATTACATACCAAATATAATGCAACTTGTAATATCAGTGTTCATTCAATGATTTTCAATTACGTTTGTGCAAGGAAAATTCATTTTGGCAATTCAATACCAAAAATAATGAATGCACTAAGCCCTGCCTAGCCACCGGGAAGCTAGCCCCATGGTCGGCCCTTTCGCTCAATCAAGCCACGAGTGGTGCTGGCCCATACAGGCGAGACATACAATATGGTATACAAAAACATATATTGCAATGCAAAGAATGTGAGATTATAGTTACTACATGTTGGTCTTACCGACAAAACCCCTTCCACCAGATTCTTATCACTACGCTTATCCTTCAGGTACAGGAGATTCTCAGGTCCTATAATTAACATTTACATAGATAGATGAGTCACTAAACACTACAATCTTAATAACATAATTAAGATTTAGCTCCTTTAGACCCTCCCCAAAATACTCATCCTTTCGTATCCTTATGACTAGGGATATATACTAATTGAGACTTATTTAATTAGATACTATTCACTATAGGATAATTATTATCTCAACCATTTAACCGTTCATTTTATCCAAAGAAACCCTTACTTTAAAGGTTAAACATAATTAACAACTTATGTGACTATTCTAAGACTTATCAAAAATTTAGCCTTTAACTTTTCTGAGAATTTGGAAAATTCATAACTCGACCAATATAACTCCAAATGGAGTGATTCCAATTTCTACTTAAACCTTGATACACCAAGTTGATTTATGACTGAGAAAAATTCCCAAAATTCAAAAACACAAACAGTGTCCAGAAATTTTCAGATTTTCTAACCAATCTTTGAGAAACCATAACTCCTTCAATACTTATGGAATTCGACAAATTACCTATCAATTTAAACCTCTATGTGTCTCCTATTGATCTGGAAAATGTCACATTTTCTTGATTTTGTTTAGTGGGGCCAAAATGCAACGCAATCTTGCTACCCAAAAACATACCAGAAATTTTTCTGATTTATAGCTCAACTTCCAAAAATTCTAACTAGAGTTATAAACCTTTGTTTTAGGTGATTCAAAGCTTATTTTAAAGGTTAATGGGTGTACTATCTTTTGTAAACATTGCAGAGAAAAAATCAACCTTTAATCCCTACAAACTACATGAAAACCATTCCCTATTTTCGGACTCATACACAGATATGTACAACAACATTTGCAACTTCAACTTCTGATTAGATCTCTTGGAAACCAGACCATATGTGCATAAACAGACATGCATGACCGTAAAGCTTGATTTCATATCCAAAGGAAGCCCAAAAATATATCAGATCCGTCATGCATGTACACCCAAGAATAAAAACTTTACTTACTTCTTCACTTTCTCCTCCTCCGACTCACTACTTCTCAACTTTCTGTCTCTTTTCTCTGTTGCTATCAGTATCGTCCTTGTCTCTTCTCTGGTCTAAGGTTCTGGCCGAAGTAAGAATGGATGAAGATTAATGGATGACGGGGGTGAGAGCTTGCGTCGTTTTCGGAAGGGAGGATGGAAGATGGGATGAGAGTGTTTGGAATGGAAGGTTGAGAGGACTTGGAGGAGGACTGTGACAGAGGTTGAATGGAGAAGGGAAGTATGTGTGTGTTGGTTTCGGATGAATGGAAAGAGAGATGAGTGTCGGACGGGGTTTTTATGGAAAGAATATGAAATGAAAAAGCTGAAGTGAAAAGGAGAGCATTTGTGTGTCGTGTATGTGTGTAGCTGGTGAAGGTGAACACGTGGAAAGCATGCAAAAAGGCAATGAAGAAATATATGTGTGTTGTGGTGTGAGGTGGCGGAGAAAGAAAATAAATAATAATGGAAGGAGGAATGTGCAGCTGTTGACCGAGGTGTATAGCATATGAAAGTGAATTGGGTTGAATATTGGAGTGTGTGTGTGTTTTGTATATTGGGTCAGGTAGGGGTTTAAATGGGCTAAGAGTATGGATTGAGTTGAAGTAGTAATGGATATTTGAGGTTTATGTTGTCCCTGCGTTTGAGTTTGTTGCTTCTTCTTCTTCTTCTTTTCTTTTTTTGTTCAATTACTTGTTAGGTCAAAATTAAAGATGAGAGGTGGGTTGAGTGTTACATATATATATGGGTTGAAATTGTGTTGAATTTTGAAAGAAGGTGTGCTTTGCTTGTATGGTCCAACCCAAAAATTCTACTAATTCCTACATTCTCCTTTTCTAACAAATATTGGGCCATAATCTATCCCTTGTAATTAATCTTTGGATTTATTGTTTTCTCTAATAATTTCTTTAGGCCCTAAAATATTGTTCTTAATTCTCGAAAAATATGCATTTAATTCCTAAAATAAATTCTAAACTTCATTAAGGCTAAATTTTTCCATAATTAATCCCAAATCATATTTTATTCTCAAATTCCAAATTTTGGGATGTCACAGGTTCGGTCCAACTCTTGACCTACGTCCAATCCCTAGATTTATCACTATCTCACAATCACAAATACAATTACAAACTTTGTACTCAAAGTAGTTGATAAATCTCAATTTTAATATATTTTATCCCACCTTATTCATTTATTTTGGGGATTATTTTAGGCTAATTTGGATATATTAGATAATATTTGAATTGTTAGCCAATTTTGGGAAATAGTATAAATCTGAACTAATTATAAGATTATTGGGCTTATATTATTAATATCCTAATTGTTATCTTGTGATTAAATAATATTTCTTCAGATATGATAGATTACGATTTTATCATATTAGAGATCCTATGGTGTAGAATTTTTCAGGCAAGCTAAAAAAGAATCCAATGTTGAATTTTATTGGGCTTCTTAAATTTTGATGGGCTCAAGTTGTTATCCAAAAATTTATCTCTTCTTTCCGATTTATTTAACCTAGCCGCTGGATTGAGAACTCACTCACGCATGTTCGGAAAAGACGATCTCCTTGAGAGCCGCAATTGACGAAAAACACTGGAGGCATTCACGTTGAGGGAGAGACGCAGAAGCAAAGACGCACACGCAGAGGATCAGTTTTGATTCCTCAATTCATTCAATTCACTCGCGGGCACACCACCATTCATTTAAGTAATTCCCTTCATTCTCCTGGACACGCACGGCTTGGTGAGTTCGTTGGCATATTTATCATGTTAGCGACTTGTTTGGATCTTGGAGAAAGGAGGGTAGCCATGGCAGCGTAAGCATTTGGAGACAACTTGGGAGAAGCATGAAAGTTTCAGAAGGATGGCCTTACACTGAAGGACCACCACGGGGGTGTTGGGGTGTTGTTCTTTTTATCTTTTTAATTCGAGACTTGAGATAGTTTAGTTTTAAATGATTTCAAGTTATGTTAATCGGTAACAATCTAGTTTTAGATTGTAAACATACTTCTATCGGATTGGATTGATAAATTGAAGTTTTTTATGTTTGAGACAATTCTTTGGATTTTTGTGTACAACCTTTGGATTGTCAATTGATTTAATAATTGAGTTTTCATTATTAATTTGATTGAAAATTTGGGTTTATCGATTTAATTGTTTAATTAGGTTGATAAATTGTTTAGTTGTTTAATTAGATAATTGTGAACAAGATTCCAAAATTATTTAGAAATTAAGCGTGCTTGGTTTTTAATGAGTTTTGATAGAAGCAAAACTTTAAAGCCTATAAACTCCGCAAAGATACGGTACCGTGCACAAAGTAATAAAGTGATAAGAAAATTATCGTTCCCACTTTGACTTCAGACTCACAACTTTAGTTAAAGATTGATTTTACACTTTCAATTAAGTTGAAAGCAAATCAAATGAAATTTAATTAAGAGACTACCACAATAATAAAACGAAAGAACCCCTAAAGCCACTAATCCCTTATTACTTCATAAACCTTGATTCCACTAATTTAATTATTTTAATATCAATTTTGTTAATCTCGAAAGTATAAATAGTTATAAGTCATTTCATGGCCCACTTACAACCCTTTCGAAAGTATAATTTGTTATGCCTAACATAATTACTCAAGAAAAGAATAAAACTCGAACACACTCTTCAACAATTATATGGGGTCATTAGGTATACGTCTATCCTAATCGCAAATTAAATCATAATCTAATCCCATATTACTTAATCTCGAGCCTAATTAAAATTTCTTCGTCAAGGTAAATACTAATTCTCAAATTCATATTCAAGAATGATCAAACACTAAATAGATAAAGCTAAACAAGATTAGGTAACCAAAATTAATATTAATTATAACTAAATAATAAAATTAAAGTTTAATCCACCTATAAGTTCATAGTTACTCTAGGTTGCAAAACAAACTAGCCAAACATGGCTTTAACCAGATCCATCACAGCACAGCAAAAATTAAATCCAAATTCAAAGAACAAACAGAACGAAAAGAATCAAAGAATCAAATCTGCCGAACCACTCCCCGATAACAAAAGTCATTCAGCTTCTCTATTTCTTGAACTCTATGTTCAGTTCGAATCTGAGCTTCCAAAGCGCAACTGTGGTCTGAAATGATGAGGGAGAGAGATAAAGTTGGATGGTGGTGGAAGAAGGGAGGATCTCGCCGGTGACAATGAAGGTGAAGGTGTCACCGGCGAGGAAGAAGATGCGATGGTGTTGGAAGACTTGAACACTGCTCTCTCGTGTCTCTCGTTGTGTCTCCCGCCGCTCCAATTCGTAGCTCTGTTTTCTCCTCCCAAAATGCGCCTCTGGAACTCCTCTTTAGGTTTGCTTTTTCATTCCATTTTTCTCTCCCAAAACGCTGCGCTCTGCCTTTCTTAGCTTTTTGGTCATTAATTCCTTTTCAATCATGGGGCCTATTGCATTCAATCCAAATATTCTTCAATTGCTGCATGAATCAACCTCGTTTCATCTCTCGTGGTGAAAATGAAAAAAACAAATGGAAATTATATAATAAAAATAATACTTAAAACCTTAACACACCTAAATATTTCTATTTAATTAAAATCAAGATATTGACAATAAAATCCCCCAAGTAATGTACCACATTGATATCTTATCTAAATATATAATAAAATCTCTTTAAATTAGTAATAATGACTTCTCAAATATATAAAAATATATCTCAAATTTATTAAAAATGAGAAGTCATCACACCCCCATACTTGCATCAAATCTTGTCCTCAAGATTTTAAAATTTAAAATAATCAATTCCAAGAAAACCATGGAAGCAAGATTTTTAAAGCAAGCACTATAAAATTAAAGTCAATTCAAATTTTCAAGAACCAAATTTCTCATAAATCTTTTCCACATTCCAAAAATGCAAGTAGCAAGACAGTTAATTTGGCAAAGATAAATCACAATAGAATGTCTCTCACAAGTCAAATGTTTACACTCATCTCTCAAAATATTCAAGGGCTTGTGTTTCACTCAATTCCACATATTGTAACTTATCTACCATAAGCTTGTTTATCATCTCAATCTCCACTATATATTATCCAATTGCACACTCAAATCAAAAGGACTTTCCCAAGGTTTTAATGATCAAGGTAGGATAATGAAATGAAAGTGATCAAATGGTATGGGAGAATACTTTAATTAGTGCTAAGTATTTTAATGAAATTCATGATGAAGAATGAAGGAATACTCACCAAGAGAAAACAAACTCACTAACACTATATAGACAACCTTTATTCTTGGGACCTCAACAATCTTTCTTTTTTTTTTTTTTTTTTTTTGGATCTCTATTTTTTTCATATATTCTTTTTTCTATTTTTTTTTCTTTGCTTTTCACTATATACACATATTCTTATAGTATTGACTTTCATACTCCTTCACTCTTTTAAATTGGTTCACTTAGCACTTACTAAAGTAATAAAAAAAAATGAATGGGAAGAAAAAGATATAAAAATTGCATATCTAAAACAAAGGGCTATTTATTCTATACAATTTTTTTTTGTAACAAATAAAAATAAAGGCTCAAATATGGTAAACAAAAGATTTTCATGTGATAAGGATGGACATTTGGCCAAACTAGCTATGAAATGAATGCCTAAATCATCTTTGTGCATGCAAAAGGATTTCAAATTTCAAAAGAGATTCAAGACAAGTTCTAGAGATGAAATTACAATAGGTGTACTCCCTCTTGAAAGAAATGAAACTTAGGCTCAATTTCCTCACAGGTTCTTTGACATCCTAAAGTAAAGTATCTAAACCAAATCTTTACCTCTTTACTAACATTCACAGAGCAAAGAATCAATTCCTAATCAAATTCACTCCTCTTCATTTCAAATTAACCCAATTGTGATAATGCTCACAAATAAAATTCAAACTTCCAAAGGAATTTTTTTTTTTTCAAAAAAATTTTGAGGACAAGAAAAGTCATGTAAAATCAAGGATACCCCTCACCCCCACACTTAAATGTGAACAAGTAACAAAAAGTAATGGAAGTAAAGAGCAAACACATATAAGTGTAAGGGTAACACCAATTTCAGAGATTTCAAATTTTCTCCAATTAAACAGCTCAAGTGCTAACAGTTAGTCAATAGTCATCACAAATAGTCATCACATGCATATCCAACTAAGACCAACACTCATTCCCAAACAATATATCATCAACAATCAAATAGAAAAAATCAAAGAAAAGTAGAAGAAAACTCCCCTATTTGTCCTTGACTTACACTCTCAATCCTTACTACCAAAGTGGAACACACCATCAAGGGCTATCAACAGTCCTACAAAATCAAACAAAGCATCAAATCATACATTGGGTTGCCTCCCAAGAAGCGCTAAGTTTAAAGTCTTCAGCCAGACTTTTCAAAACAACTTCTAATCATAAGTATCAAACACCAGAATCACCTTGTTTTCATTTCTTTTCAAGCGACAAGGTTTCAAACACAAAAATTGATCATTCAAGTTAATGAGTTGTACTTCTTCAATCATAGACAATCTTGGATTACAATCATTCACTGAATTCAAATTAAGCACAAAATGCATATCCTTGAAAATAAATATAGGCACATCCAAGAATTTAGAGCATCCAACAAAATCCACTTGACCCTCATCAGTAAGAGTCAACACTTCAATTGGAGAGTCATGAACAACAACTCTAGGGACATCCACATCAATTTGATCACCAACATCACAATCCTTAGGCTCTACAACCGAAACCTCTTCTAGACATCCACTATTCTCATCTAAATCAATTTCAAGCTCAAAGTCACCTTCTACATTATCCACAATTTCATGCAATTCCACACCTTCAAATTTTTCACAACAATCACTATCAGCAGAAGAAATAGTAATCAAGCTTAAGGAATTATCTTGCCCTATAGTCTTAAGAGTTGAAACAATTTGACTCGCACATACCTCAATATTTTGGACATTTACCTCAATATTTTGGACACTTGACTCAACCCTAGTGATAAATTTCTTTTGCTCTCTACTAAATCTCTCTGATGCTTCCGCACACTCCTCCAATAATATTTCTAAATTAGATTTTTCCTTATACTCAAAGGTGTGTTCTTCAGCATATGGATAAGAGTAAAAAGGAGGGGTATTTTCATGAGAACAATAGACATATGGATCCCTAAAATTTTGTTGCTCAAAACTTTCACTAGGATAAAACGAATAATGAAAATGAGTTTGATTCCTAGCAAAATCATCTCTCACACAATGACTAGTTGGACTATATGGACAATTCACAAATAAAATATTCCCTCCACAATAAACACAAGACATGCAAACATATTGAGAAAAACCAACATATGGAATACAACCATCATTTATGCTCCTTTTACGTTGCCTATCATTCAAAGAATCTAAAATAGCAATCAATCCATCTTGTATAGAAGACAAATGATTCATCTCCTTCTCAATATTAGGACCAATTGGTTGCCAATTGAAATCCATTTTTTTAAAAAAAAAATTATATAAAAAAATTAAAATAAAATATTTACGAACTCAAACTTAAACTACTAATGCTCAATCAATTCTAACCAAGACAAGTTGTGGCACACAAGTCCCCAAGAACGACGCCAAAAACTTGATAGGGCAAAACTTTAAAGCCTATAAACTCCGCAAGTATACGGGTCGTACCAAGTAATAAAGTGATAAGAAAAGTATCGTTCCCACGAGGACTTTGTACTCACAACTTCAGTTAAGCATTGATTTTACACTTTCAATTAAGTTGAGCAAATCAAATGAAATTTAATTAAGAGAAAATAAAATAAATTCAAAATAAACAAACTACCATAATAATAAAATGAGCAACCCAGAGTCACTAATCCCTTATTAGCTTCATAAACCTTGATTCCACTAATTTAATTAGCCTTAATATCAATTTTGTTAATCTCGAGTATAAATAGTTATAAGTGTCTGTCGGTCCACTTACAACCCTCTCTTGAGTAAAATTAGTTATGTCTAACATAATTACTCAAGAGGCAATAAAACTCGAACACACTCCTCAACAATTATATGGGGCCATTAGGTATATGTCTATCCTAATCGCAAATTAAATCGTAATTTAATCCCATATTACTTAATCTAAGAGCTTAATTAAAATTCCCTTCGTCAAAGTAAATCCTAATTCTCAAATTCATATTCAATGATGGCCAGTCACAAAATAAGATAAAGCTAAACAAATTAAGTAATCAAAATTAATATTAATTATAACTAATTAATAAAAACAAAGTCTAATCCACACCTATAAAGTTCAAAGTTCCTCTAGGTTGCAAAATAAAATCAGCCACACATGGCTTTAACTAAAATCGAACGTAACATAAAAAGCGTAAGATCCAGGTTCAAAAGGCAAACGAATTGTGTCCGAAATGGTGCTCGCAAGGTGACGGTGGTGGAGAGGGAAGCCGCCGGCGAGAGAGGAAGAAGGAGGTCGAAGCTCGAACCACGGCGCCGCTCCTCCGCTCCCGCCCGCTCAAGTCGTGGTCTCCAATTTTTTTCGAATACTCTCGCGAAGACGCGGAGGAGACGCCGTACGTAACAAAGGCGCGAGAGGATTTCGAAAAAATTGGAGACCACGACTGAGCGGCCGGGAGCGGAGGAGCAGCCGCCGTGGTTCGACCTTCGACCTCCTTCTTCCTCTCTCGCCGGTGGCTTCCTCTCTCCACCACGGCCGCCGGCGAGCACCATTTCGCATACGCTTCGTTTTGCCTTTTGAACCCGGATCTTACGTTTTTTATGTTCGTTCGATTTTAGTTAAAGCCATGTGTGGCTGATTTTATTTTGCAACCTAGAGGAACTTTGAACTTTATAGGTGTGGATTAGACTTTGTTTTTATTAATTAGTTATAATTAATATTAATTTTGATTACTTAAGTTGTTTAGCTTTATCTTATTTTGTGACTGGCCATCATTGAATATGAATTTGAGAATTAGGATTTACCTTGACGAAGGGAATTTTAATTAAGCTCTTAGATTAAGTAATATGGGATTAAATTATGATTTAATTTGCGATTAGGATAGACATATACCAAATGGCCCCATATAATTGTTGAGGAGTGTGTTCGAAGTTTTATTGCCTCTTGAGTAATTATGTTAGACATAACTAATTTTACTCAAGAGAGGGTTGTAAGTGGACCGACAGACACTTATAACTATTTATACTCAAGATTAACAAAATTGATATTAAGGCCAATTAAATTAGTGGAATCAAGGTTTATGAAGCTAATAAGGGATTAGTGACTCTGGGTTGCTCATTTTATTATTGTGGTAGTTTGTTTATTTTGAATTTATTTTATTTTCTCTTAATTAAATTTCATTTGATTTGCTCAACTTAATTGAAAGTGTAAAATCAATGCTTAACAAGTTGTGAGTACAAAGTCCTCCGTGGGAACGATACTTTTCTTATCACTTTATTACTTGGTACGGCCCGTATACATGGAGTTTATAGGGTTTAAGTTTTGCCCTATCCACTTATTTCACTATGAGTTTTCTAGTGGATTAAGTGTTGTTGAACTTTAGGGTTTCCCATGTTTCAATTAGGTAATTAAATTAATTAATTCCAATTCTCCATTCACCCCTTTAGTCTAATTAATTGATTTTGGCTAAGAAAGTTAACTTCATGTGGATCCTAAGTTGTCCCCTTTATCATTATAACTGAATTAAATCTTTGTTATTTGATTTGATTTCAATCAATATTCTTCTTAGGATTTTGGTTATTCTCTCATATCAAAACCCCCCAAAATTGCATTCAAATTCATATAGATTAGTTTCATTTTCATATAGGTCTTAGAGTCAATTTTCATCTTGCATTTAGTTAATTAATTGCATATAGGTAGTAGTGTCTTGCATTCTAGTTTAGGTCCAATTCCATCCCATTGCATTTGTTCATCACCTAAAATCAACTTAAAGAAAACCCACAGCTTGCTCCTTGGGAGAATGACCTAGGTTGACCCTAAACTACATAATAAGTTAGTACCTAGTTTAATTGATTGCTTTAGCGACAAAAGCAGCTCATCAGTAATCATTTCACATTAGGATTCGCTGCCCCTTACAAGTTGTAATCGTACACCCACACTCGAGGTCACTCTATCTTGAGATTAAACCGATAAGCAGATAATCAAATAAGTGTTTAAACTTCTCATTGAGTAGATGAATAATAATCATAGAAGTACATGAATATCCGTAGATATTAAATGAAGTGAATGAAATAGTTAATCGCAATAATGTCAAATTGAATGCGCAGAGTTTCGTGGTTGGAAAAATTGAATGCATTGGGCTTTTATAACATTTTCCATTAATGACGTTGAAGAGCTTTGAATGTAGCTGTTGTGACTCTTCAATCTTCTATTAGACACAGATGGTTTCCATTAGGCATAGTCGAACTTTGCTTCATTAATTCGCTTGGCGTCGACATACTTGTGCTCAAAAGTTCACTCAGAATATTTGCCAGAATGGGTATGCCTCGAAGGAATGATTTCGTTTGCTATGAAGCTTCATTCCATTTGTAGGCTCTGTTTTCTACAAGCATTAAATGCTTCTGACACACGAAATGGCTTTTTGGCTAATCATAGTTTAAACATTTGTTAATTATATGAAATCCACTCAAAAGATAGTGAGTAATAGCATAAATAAGTTTGAGTAAGATTTAAATAGAAACAAATGATAACCCAAAATATTTAAATTTACGAAACATTTTGGACGATGACTAGTCATACTCAAGTAGCAATACCTTATTACTCGAGTACCTATGTAAAAATGTCTTTCACAAAACCTTATCAAATAGCCATACTCGAGTAGACACAATATCATACTCGAATATCATCTCAGTAAGTTCATATCAGGGCTTCTGTAATGCTTTTACTCAAGTAAAAATGTGACTATACTCGAGTAGCCTACTCGGGTACACAAAACTCTATGCTCGAGTAATCTGTAGGTTAAAATTGTTCTTGCTTGACATTCAAGCAATATGTCAAATGAGGTTGAAAAACAAAATTTTTTTAGTATTTGCGGAACCCACATTGAAAAATACTATTCATGTAAATAGTAAAATACTATTCATATGAATAGTAATGAAAAAATATTTTTACCGTGATGGTAAATAATATTTACCGTGAAGGTAAATAATTTTTTAATGTGTGAATAGTACATTACTATTTATGTGAATAGTGCCAATAAAAATATTTTTACCGTGATGGTAAAAAAAAAAATTACTGTGCCAGTAAATAATATTTACCGTAAAAGATTATAATTTTTACTTCACAGGAAAATGATTTTTACTGCGCCGGTAAATAATATTTACTGCCCAAGATTTATTCTTTTCTGATGTGACAGATCGATCTAAGCTGCGTACCAACATGTGGCATACTCAAAAAATCTTGACTCTGATACGGTAAATAATATTTACTGCACCATGTGAAAAACTATTCTCATGAACAATGAACTATGTACCGTAACTTTTTACAATACATATTTAGGATCTGCTCGTTAAAACACATAAAGGGTTTTAGGAATACCGTGATCACTTGAAGACGTCAAAGAAAGTATGATGTCCTCTAACGTTGATCCACACGATTATCTCCGATCGCAAATGAGAACTCCTTCTCCTCAATCCCTCGACACCTTGGATGCTTAGGCAAGAACAAGGTTGAGAGCTCAAGTGTTTGGATCTTTTACCTCAAGACTATAAAGACTACTTAGAATTTGGAAATATAACTTCCTTAAGAGAGGGAAGAGAGGAGAGAAGAGAGAATTGGTGTGTTTGAAATGAAGAAAATGAGTGCTATTTATAGTAGTTGGAAAATGGGTCCTTAGGTGTAATTATTTCACTTGGGTCATTTGAGGTAATTTTTCCCAACATAAAATAAAACGCACAGCCACCCTCATTACGTCTATAATAATTTAATAATTTAATAATAATAATATATTATATTATTATTTCAATAAAATACTATTCATAAATAGTAAACACTATTTATTAAATAGTAAATACTATTCATAGGTTCCAAAATGCACTCATTCCAAATTTCTCACTTATCCAATCCGATTGGATACAACCTCGATAATTCATAAATTATCCTTAATCTCCTATCCTCTTTATAATGGGCAAAATAAGCTCTAACCCAATTACATCAATAGTCTTGACAAAATCCAATAACAATTATTGGTCCAAACTTGCTAAACTAAGCAATCAAGAATAATCTTAGTGTGTGTGACCCATTCAATTAATTCTTGACATAGATAAACTTGAACCAATTAAACTCCTTTAATATGTGAATTTATCTAATGACTACATAAGACACTAGCAATGAATTTCGTAGTCCTAGAACTAATCAAGTTGATCAAGTGATCTACCTTTCTAATTTGGATATTGGCATGTATCATCCCTTACAACGTTGTTCATATTTAGTCGAGAAGCGAGGATGAAAGATCACCTCTCTAGTTGACTAAATGTAGCTTTTACACGTAACTAGGAATATTCTTCTATTGACTCTAAGACGGATCATGACTCTTCATGATCACTTACTACGCATAGATTTCGAGTCAACTAGAAGTCATCCAAGCCTCTACCGGTCTTGTGAACAACTAATCCCTTGTAGGAGATTGTAAGTCATCTATCGACGTCCATCTATACTCATGTATTCAAGTTTACACCCAAGAAAGACATTGTTCTCCCCATATTTCAAAGCGGATAGAGTTGACAAATCAAAGATAACTTTGTGACATAGTGTTCGATGACATCCTCAAGTCTAAGATGATCAAGACTACCAAATGATGAGACATTACAAATCCAATGATACTCTCTACAATGATTCCTTGTGGAGTCTCTCAAAACAGTCGGTCGATCTATATCGTTTCTAACAGATCCACCCACAACATCGCCTAAGGCATCAACATGCCTCGCATTCCCGAGAGGTCCCTACCTTGTATCAATATACAAGTAGATGATGTCGATTAGTCTTATTGATATCACCAATGCCTTTCTTGGTGATTCAAGACTAGGAACAAGTTTGCAATAGACATGTAATAGTGTCCTCGATTCCTCATGATCATGATCCCTATCATAGATCATCGAAAGTAAACACCTATTCTATTCCTGGGCCTTTATCTTAAAACTCACATTAACCATAAAATATAGGCGAGACATAAATATGATAAAGATAAATTACGCTCAAATATATTAATCATGAAATATCAAACAAGACAAGGTGTCAATGATTGTCTCAGTAGGACACCTACATACTAACAGTAACAACTATTCTTCGTTGAAACAATATACTTAGAAAACTATTAGTAATTGATACTCAAGTAACATTCTCCTCATACTTGAGTACCATACTCAAGTAGCAGTAGAACAGTACTCGAGTATACCTTAGGCAAAGAACATATATAAGGTTGAGACATATATACTCGAGTAACAGCTTATCTTTACTTGAGTACCTTACTCGAGTAATTGTAAAATTGTACTCGGGTATACTTCAAATAGAAAGAAAATATAAGATATAAACAACTATACTCGAGTAGCAATATACCTTTACTCGAGTACCTTACTCGAGTAAACCCTTACCTTATACTCGAGTAACAGACAGATAGGTACATTTACAATGCCAAAATTCCTTTATACTCGAGTACCCTACTTGAGTAACCAATGATCCTTGCTTAAATATAGAGTCTTGGATTCTCTGAACTTTGCTTTGGATCTACAATACTTGAGTAATACAATGTGTGTACTTGAGTAACACTCTTTTGATATCAATGTAAAGTATCTTATCTAATATACTACTCAAGTAACAGTTAGCCCATACCTGAGTAGAGTCCTGTGAACACTTAAACAAACTATCATATTGAGCATGCTCGAGTAAGCAGAAGAGCATACTCAAGTACACTCTTAACATAGGCAATGTTTACTGATTTAAAAACTTAATCATTTTCCATTCAAAACCTTAATCACATCTAAGTCTTGTTATTATCAAAACTCCGAGAACTAACACTATTGCCCCTGAATCTATTATCCAAGAACGGAAAAAAAAATAAGGGAAGAAAAATCCATACCAATGGCTGAGATACTATTAACGGATGTAGAGGGCTAAGGTGATTGATAATCCGCCTAAACCAGTGTTAGCAACCTTTGATATTGATCAAGGGTAAAGCTATAAGGCTTATTCACAACCTTATTGTGCTTAAGAGAATTTTTAACAACAAAAATAGAGTCAAAAGCAACAACATTAACAAAAGCATTGTGAAACTTAAAACCTTGAGGAAAACCATGTTTTCTATAAGAAGTTGCTTTAGTGTGCCTATACTTTCCACAATAGGTACATTGTTTACCCGAAGTACACATATTAGGTCTATGGTTACTGTAAATATTAGACCATGCAAGAGATGTCTTATTAAATAGAGTAGTGACTTCTAGAGATTGAAAACCAAGTTCTTGTTTTTGTTGTTACCAAAGAAAAAAAAATGATTGATGTATGGTAACGGATCAATTAACATAATATGTGATTTTACATACCAAATCGATCACTTAGTTCTTTTAAAAATCAAATGACATACTTTTCATCTATATGCTTTTTGTAAAGCTAATGACACCACAATGGCAACAAGGATAACACGAACAAGGAAGCACATGATGAAGAATTAAAAATGAAGGTGGAATATCACCTAGAGGGGGGTGAATAGGTGATTATAAAATTCTTTCGCTAATTGCTCAAGAACACTTAAACAGAGACAGAGAAAAGAGCAATGAACACGAGAGATTATACTGGTTCGGTCCAACTCTTTGACCTACGTCCAGTCCCCAAAAACAATTTGGGATTTTCACTATCTTTCAAACACAGATACAATTACACACTATGTACTCGAAGTAATCCTCTCACTCTAGGATTCACTCCCCCTTACAAGTTGTAATCGTACACCAACACTTAAGGTTCCACAACCTTAAGATTTACCAAATAAGATAATCAAATAGTGTTTAACTCATCACTAAGTAAATAAATGATAAACATTGAAATACACAGGAATATCCGGAGATATTAAGCAAAGTTAATGAACTAGTAGATTGCAATAATTTCAAATTGAATGCATAGCGTTTCGGTAGGTGTGTAATTGAATGCTTCTGGTATTTTTGGTATTTATAGTTGATGGCATTTTTGACCGTTGTAGAAGCTTGAAGGCTATCCGTTGAGACTCTTTGAATTAGCCGTTGAGAGTAACAAATATTTCCGTTGAAGAACGTTTACTCGGACTATTCGTATTCTTTGAAGTTCATCATTGACATTCCTTATTCAAATTGTCTGTTGAGACGTAGTGAGAATATTTGACGGAAATTGTCTTAACGGTTTATTGTCGCTCAGAAGGTCATTTTGCCGAAACGGTGAATATCTCTGCTTTTCATTAAATGTTTTGACACATGGTTGCTTTATTGCAATTTGGTGTTAAACCATATAACAATATTCTGAAACTCATTAACAAACTCATTAAACATAGTTAGGAATAATAATGAGAGAAGATATAATGTAAACAAACCATACTTAGAGATTTGACAGAGTATAGAATGATGGTTTTTCAAACAGAGATATATTGGCTCGAGTCAATATCCTACTCAGAAACATTTGAGGTTGAATGAAAACACAATAGGCTTGAGTCACAAGGATCTAGATCAAGTCTAGGCATGAACTCGAGGCACCCAGTGTAGGCTCGAGTCTATCTTCATTTAAAAATACGTTTCAAACACAGAAGATAAACTTTGAACTCGAGGTACAAATACTTGCCTCGAGGTAAAAAGATTATTTGAAAATAACGGTCAAAAACTTGCCTGGAGTCAATGATCTTAGTCTTGAGTCTACCAGCTTTATACTTAAAAAATAAATTAAGTACGCAGGGCTTGGCTAGAGGCAACATAAACTGGCTCAAGTCAAATTCGCATTCTGACTAAATATTTAGAAAAGATTGGCTTAAGTCAAATGGACTTGGCTGGAGCCAATCTGACAGTTAAAAAGCAGAAGCCGAGGAACTTAAATTTTACAAGTTAAAAACACTTTGTTTTGAACGATTCATTTACAATGGTCAGTTATCATCAAAACAAACATTGAGAGCTAACAAAAAGAAATCATCCCAAAGAATTTTTAGCTTAGTGAAGTAATCACCTGAAAGATCACCTTGTTTCAAACTTTGTATCTCCTCTAGAAGATTGGCCAGACGGAAGATATCGTTCTGAGATAATTGATCTTGCAAATCCTCCCAAACATCACATGCTCTATCAATCCACAAGATGCACTGACCAAGTGTCACTACTAGAAAATGCAAAAATTGCGGCAGAATTTGCGAGGGAACATTTTTCCCTCTCAAATATATATTTGTATATTTGCGACGGAACTAAAAATCCCTCGCAAATCCAGCAATTTTGCGAGGGAACCTATGTTCCCTCGCAAACTTAAGTCATTTTGCGAGGGAACCTATTTTCCCTCGTAAAATGACTTAATTTTGTGAGGGAAACCTATTTTCCCTCGCAAAATGACTTAATTTTGCGAGGGAAATTTTGTTCCGCCGCAAAAGTCATGATTTCTTAACCCTAGTCCGCCACTTTCTCTCCCTGGTACGCCTCAGATCTGCTTCAAGTCCGCCACTTTCTCTCCCTCGATCCGCCTCTTTCTCTCCCTCGGTACGCCTCAGATCCACCGTCGATCGTGCGCTTCTTCTCCCTCAGGTCGCAGCGAGTCCATTCCTCAAACAGCTATCGTTGACCTCATCTAGTCCTCCGCCTCGATCCGCCGCTCTTCTGTCCCCTACTTTGGCATTGCGAACCACCGGCCCTTTCCTCCTCCTTTCGATGCACTACCGGTGAAAGAAATTATTGTGACTTATTTATTTACTATGTGGAATGCAAATTCGAGGATTTGATATATAGTCATTGGCCCTGTGAAGCTGTAGGCCGTTGACCCATCAACCAGATTTGCCTTAACAACTTTTTTCAATAAATTACAATGCCTTATAATTTTCTTTTAAAATTTGTTTTGGTCACTGTTAATTTTAATTTAGATATCATTTTGGATTCATTTTATATGACCCGGAAGAGAGTTTGCCACTTTTTATGACAGACTTGTTTTTTTCTCCCCTATTTTGGCTTTAAAGGACCAGGTTCGTCTTCTTATTATGTTTGCATCTAAAATGTTGAATGAGTAGTAATATTAATGGTCTGTCGTATTGATTATGTATTGCTAATTTTCTAGATAATTTTTATGCTTTGAAACTATCTTTTTCTTTTTTAATATGGTTCATTTCATTTTGGGTAATTTATTATAGGTTTTCCCAATTGCGTATTTAGAATGATGCCTTTGTACCAATTTTAAGTATACTTCTTTTTGGCATGTTTTTTTCCTGGTAAGTTTGTTTTGGTGGTCCATTGTGTTCTTTACTTAGTCCATTCTTTTTTCACCTACATGTTTTGTTGGTCAAAAGCTCTTATTTTCTATTTTCTGATATGCTGTGTGCATCCCATTTAGGTTCCTGTTGGTAGAGCAACCCTTGGCCGCATCATTAACGTCATTGGGGAGGCTATTGACGAGAACTTAGTAAGAAACTGATATTTCCCTTCAAATCTGATCAGTAAATGAGGGTGTTCTTTCCCTTAATAAAGATGCTTTTACTGACTGTATTGTGTCAAATTTATAGAAACCGAGCACTATTTGCCCATCCATAGAGAAGCTCCTGCCTCTGTTTAACAAGCAACTGAGCAGCAGATTCTTGTCACAGGATCATGGTAATTTATTTTTTGTTTTCATTTTTTGGTGAATAGTATAACTGGATCCTGAATTGCTTGTGATCTTGACCTATAGGTTGTCGGTCTACTTCCTCCATACCGAAGGGGAGGAAAGATTGGGTTGTTTGGTGGTGCCGGTGTAGGGAAAACGGTGCTTATTATGGAACTTATTAATAATGTTGCAAAGGCTCATGGTATATCCTTAAGATATGCTTGATTCTTGATCTTGACCTTTCTGCATAATCCTGAGTGGTTACTGTTTCCTTTGATCAGGTGGTTTCTCTGTCTTTGCCGGTGTTGGAGAAAGAACCCGCGAGGGAAATGACTTGTACAGAGAAATGATTGAGAGTGGTGTCATTAAGCTGGGAGAGAAGCAGGTGAAGATAATGCATTTCATAAGAATAATATATTTGGGATATTTAGTATTATGTCGTATATACTTATTTTGTCATCTATACTTCATTAGATCAGAGTGGGTGGCAATGAACTCATTGATAGCCAAATTGACATCAAGTTTCGAAGTACGTAGGTTTCTCTTTATTTTATAGAATTATCAATAGGCAAAGCAATGCCACTTATGATTATCAAGTCTGCCGATTAGATCATAAGTATTTTGCAACTATTCATATGGTTTCAAGTTATTGCTTGTGTTCATTTGCTGACTTGGTGTGGCTGAAACTTGGACAAAAATCGATTTCAAGCGTTGTATAAATTTGGAAAACGATATTGATTTGAACTAGTTCATGAGGGAGTGAAGATAATTATGGCACATCTTGCATGGCCTTCTCAATGATTGCCAATTTATAAAATTATGGGTATTTTACCCTGTTTATTGGAATAATGGTGGGTAGGGTTTTAAGGAAACTCTTATTTTCTGTAATTTATAAAATTACTTAGTCTGACATTATTTACATGAAATAGAAATAGATTGATGGTAGTTGGGTTTGAAGTTTTATCCCGTGTCTGTGTGTACTTATTGATGGGGAGAAACTATTAACATTGACTCTATTAGAAACACCTAACCCTAGAAGTAGTAATCTAATTCATTTTTAAATTTTAATAGCTAAACAGAATATACATCATGCTGTTGCTTTTTGTACCTTATTTTTCTTTCAACTTTTGTCACTAAATTTGTTTTTATTGTCTGTAGGCAACTACTGAATATGAATTTAACTAGAACTTTGGCAATGGAGATTAGCCGCTTGGCTTATCTGAAAATGTTGTAAGAGAATATTTGCATTGATGTTTGTCCTTGTTGCTATGTGATCAATTTTCAATTTTGCAATGGAGATTGGCCGCTTGGCTTATCTGAAAAATCTATATCTGGCTCTGTAGAAATAGTAGTGGATACATTTCTTATATTGTAGTTTCTTAGCTCAAATAGTCTGATTATTTTATTTGATGAAACCAGTAGGCCAACTTTGGTGCGTTGAGCTTTATCTCTTCTTTCTTTGTTTCAAATGTTGCTGAAGATTTTGTTTACTTTCCTCTTCTGTGAAGATATGCTGCTGTTTTTGCAGCCTTTGTTGTTGAGATGGCTTGCTTAGTTGGTATTGACTTCAGTGCAAAGTTTATGGCCTCCTTTGCCAAATGCTTTGAGGTATAACAGTTAAAAAAAAAATGATTACTGTGTTTTAAATATGGCAGTCTTCTAATTTCCCATTGACTTGATAAATTGACTGCATTATGCGATGCACTTTTACTTGCAAAACACATGAGCATATGTTTTTGTGATATACTTTTGCAACTCATGAAATGGAATAGACAATTGGCTGTCAATTATGACTTCATTTGTTCAAAATTTCAACTTTAATGAATATTTGGCAGGAATAACGCTAGTGCAGTGTGATTTAACATGTCTTTCAAATATTAGGTGTCACCTTTTTAGTAACTATCTGAGTGAGTGAGTTTGATGGATTTCTAACTTGTGCTTTGTTATGATGAACTGCTGCTTGGAGTTTATTTGCATCTATCATAAGTAATATGACAATTTTTTGTTCTCAATCCCACTCAACATAAGTAATATGATAATGATACTTTTGGAACTTTTATGATTGACAGTGGATGGAAAAAATCACCTTCCTGTTTGATATTAATGGTAAGGTTCTTTGATTTTATTTTATTTTTTTTCGAAGACAAGGTTCTTTGATTGAATCTTATAAGGCATTGTTTATATTTTAGAACGAAATATTTAATCAACTGCACATGTGGTTCCATCTAATTGCAGTGACCCTATTTATATTTGTATTTTTCCTATTAATCTCATATTGAGCTTGATGGTTGATTGTGGATGCAAAATTTATGTAGGCAGTATGATTATTGTTTATGTTTTACCTTGTAAATGACTAACACATTTCATTGCACTACAGAGAAGGTGCTCTTTGGAGGAGTGGGTGACCAAACTTTTGTCAGATATTGATGTATCTAGATGTGCTACATTGGCGTCCTTTTTTGTTACTTGGTGTATAACTTATTTATGATTTTTGTACTTTTTAGTTTATTTTGTTGGCAACATTGGTGCTTATATTTCGTTTTGTTTATTTATATTTTTTTAGGATTGCTATTGTACATATTTCTACATTGGCAACTTATTTATGATTGTTACACTTTATTTTTATAATATACAAGTTTTTTTATTTTCTAATTATATATATATATATATATATATATATATATATATATATATATATATATATATATTTTTTAAATAAATTGGAATTTGCGATGGAAAAGCATTTCCTTCCCTCGCAAATTATAGGATTTTGCGAGAGAAATGCTTTTCCGTTGCAAATTACGGGATTTGCGAGAGAAAATTCGTCCCTAGCAAATTACGAGAATAAGCGAGGGAAAAAGGCATTTTTCGGTTGTCGCAGACCAATTTTGTGATGGAAAATGCTTGTTTTACGACGGCAAAGTTTCGCCGTAAAACAAGGATTTTTTTGTAGTTTTTTGTTGAAAGAGATCTAGTAATCCATGATAGAACCATCATATCACACCGTTCCCAGGCTAGATATATCAGATCGATGCTATCCGAAATAGAAGAACGATCGATTGATAAATCGCGTTTTGTTCTTGGACATGAGTGCCATCTTCATCACTCTAGCCCAAGAATGACAGTTTGGACCAAATAACACTGAAGAAACAAGAATCAACTACAGATTTTCATTTGGATGTAAGTAAAAAGGATGTCTAATATTTTGAATAGAATTAGAAGGATTTTGAGTGGAATCACCACCAAGATTTTCGCCGGGAGAAGATGAAGTTGTTTGTTCAGTTGCCATTGAAGAACATAGCGATTTCGAGGTAGGAAAGAACTGTGAAGACTCATAACGAAAGCTAGGGTTCGGAGAAACAAGGATCTGAAAGAAAAAATCTCGAAGAATCACAAATGTGTCATGATAGTGAGAGAGGAAAGAAAAAATAAAGTTGTTTCGAAAAATGAAGAAGAGAGAAGAAAAATCAAATGGGGTCAATGACTTACATGCTATGATACCATATTATGGAATCAAGAAGAGAAATGAATATCAGATAATATTAAATTAAATCTCTGAAAATTTGTACATCCCCTTATATACACTTTGTAGATAAATAACTAACTACTTATGTCTAACCAAATCTGTTACACGAACTATTTACAGTAAACATAGCTAACTAAATCTTTTACACTAACTAAAAATAGTTACACATACTCTAATAACTGTCAACAAGAGAGATGTAAATGGAGATACTCCATTGCATTTGGCTTCAAGAGAATTGCGTCTTTGGACTTTACTCCTTTAGTCACAACACAAAATGACCAATCTAATCAATAACAAAGGTTTAACTGCTCGAGATGTTGTTCGGATGCAATGTAAAATTCCAATGACACGTTGAGAGGTATGATTGACAAGTTTATGCACTATTTTTTTTTATGGCTTTTGAAGAGTTTTTAATTCTAGAATGTTGATTTGTAATAGAATATAGCAAATTAATTAAACATATCCTTCTTTGATTTGATTAAATACCTTATAGTTTCTAGCAGATGCAATTTTAGAAAGTGTTGGTGTGCCCCTAAATGCAAATATGTTAAACATACAACGCACGACATCCACCAATGAAGAATGGAATGTGAAGGAAGCAGCCAACCCACTCATACTTGTGGGCCAATGTTCTGAAACCCAGACCGGATCTGCCAAACCAGACTCAAAACAAGTGAACCGATCTGGTGTTTTCTATAAAAAAAAATGATTTGTTTTTTTTTAAAAAAAAAAAATCTTTGAAATTTCATATTAATTACCCTAAAATCTTCAATTTCTCATATATTTGGCTCCAGGTTAGATCCGGTTTGACTCCAGTCTAACCTAATGACCCTTGGCCTTATACCTTGATTGGTTTAGTAGCTGATTGGGATTCAGAACCTTGCTTGTGGCCATACTTATAGCCACCGTGACATTTACGATTGGTTTCATAGTACCAGGTGGGTTTTACTCATTGGATGGCCCAATCAAAAAAGAAATGGGTTTGGCACTTTTGAGCGATCAAACACTGTTCAAGATATTTATGGCTTTCAACATTGGGCGCTGTTTGGAGTGACTTATTTTTGGCGTTGGTGTGTAAAAATTTCGGTGGTATTTAAGCCAATGACCCGGTGAGAAAAAAGCTAAAGCATTTTGTTTGGCCCATCAGACGTTGCGTTAGGTGAACTTTGTCAAAAAAGCTCAAAAAGTCGGTTAAGAAAAAAGCTCCGTAATCCAGCCTTTTTTCATAACGCCTTCAGCTTTTTGACGTGGGCCCCGCCACTTCTACCACCATCAATCCAAACACAAATAATTATCTATAACCCGACTTTTTTCCTACCGGGTTTTTAAAGTCAAATAGGCTTTTTGCCCACTGCTCCTACCATCAACCCAAACATGCCTATTGTTGCTGTGGTAGCATATGGAAACCTTCCAAAACCTAGGTTTTGCGCAAGCCGAGCTAAGTATGTGAGAAGAGTTTTGTCTCGACTTGCGCAAAAAGTAGGTTTTGGTTGTTTTCCAAACACTACCTATGTATAGCTCCACCATTGGTTCTGTCATTCTCTTGTGGGTCCCGCTTGGAGATCGTCATTTTGCAAAAGGAGTATATGGACTTGCTAAGATCTTTGTTCAAGTTGCCCTTTTGGCAATGCCTGTTGCGTTTCTAGCTGTGATACATTTGATTGTGAGCAATAACTCTTTGGTTGCACTTGTTATAAGAGTCAATCGATTCATCTCCATTTTCTTCATCATACTTTTTCATATTTTAGGAATGTTTCCACTAAGAATTCGTCTTCCTGTGTCTCGTGTCACGTCAAGTCTCAGACTTTCTTATTTGGATCATCATTGTTTTATTTAATGGATGGAGTGATGTTTTGACTAATGATCAAGTCGATCAAGTCAATGATACCAATAATGAGGATGTGTCATCCAGTGACTACTTAACAGATACAAATGTTGATCGGTGTTATCAAGGCTCTTAATTTCATTATGTTCCCATTATGAAATTGTAATCTAAGTAATTTTATTTTTGCTTGTGATTTATGTATGATCTTGTAATCTAGGTAATTTGTAGAAGGATAAAGTATGGTTATTTCATGTTTTCAAAGAACTTGTAATACTTGGATAAATCCATTTTATGTTTTACACTTTTTTTTTTCGGTTTTAGACTTCTTTTCAGACTATTTTTCTCCTCCTTGTGTCACCCTCAAAATTAAAGAGGATGCTCTTACAATCAGTAAAATTCAACGGAAAACTTCACTCACAACAACAAAAACAAAATCAAGTACCAATGGAATTGTGACCAACTATCCAACTACAAAAGGCAAATGAGGAGAACAGAAGATTGAAGGAAAAAAATTGCACTCTTGCAATCCTGAATTTCACCAAGAACTGTACACAGCAAAAATTCCAATATCTGGGTTTTTTTAACTCTCATGTATTCAACAACTGATTGTTAGGATATTAGCGATAATAACTGTCCCCATAGGATAAGTCAGAGTAGTTTAGGATAAGTCAGAGTAGTTATGGACAGTTTAAATTAGTTATTGTGTATTATCTATTTAAGGGTAGTTTTATAGGCAGTTAGGAAAGTAACACTCTATATATATTTGTAATATGTTTTCTAGAGGATTATGAATGAAGAAGTATTTTCAGAATTGTGTTGTGTTGGCTAGAGTTAGATTCTGACTCTGGATTGTCTTTCATTTTTCCTTTCTCTTTCTTAAATCTTTTAATCCTATCAATTGGTATCAGAGCGGTCGTTCTTAGGGCCTATAGGATACCATGGTGAACACTAGAAACTCCTCATATGAGGAAAATTCCCCAAGGCAGCAAACCCAAAACCCAAAACTACTTCCCACCTCCAATCCTCATAATGATCCAGCAATAATTATGTTGCAACCCCAATCTCAAACAACACAGAATACAGATAATCCCCAATTGGCAGCCATTATGGTGCAGTTAAATTAGATGAATGCATAAATCAACAACTTGAGGAAGCAGAAGGCGCCCATATTTCCTCAAAGAGAGTCAAGTCAATCTCACAGGGAAACTTATAATGAGAAAGATGAAGAAGATGATCATTATTGGTACCGAAATTCCTCAAAACGTCCCTGTTCGAAAATTGAGTTTCCTAAATATGAAGGAGGAGATCCTAGAGGTTGGATTTTGCGGGCTGAAAAATACTTCAGATATTACCAGACTCCTGAGGATTTAAAAATTGATGTTGCTGCCATAAATCTTGAAGGAGACGCCTTGGATACATTTACATGGATATCATCAGGGAGAACCTTACGCTATTGGGATGAACTGGTTCAGGTATTTCAAGAGCAATTTGGTCCTACTGAATTTCAAAATCTCGACGCCTATTTTCGTGGTATAAAACAATTGTATTCTCAGAATCGAATACAAGCAAGAATTTGTGAGGAGACAAGCCCAACTTCAAGGATGGCCGAGCACCGCCTCTTAGGAGTATTCATCAATGGCCTTAAAGATGAATTACAATCAGACGTGAAGATCCACAAGCCACGCACTGTCTATAAAGCGGTGAGCCTTGCGCTGGAATTTGAAGCAAAGTCGCAAGCCCAGAATGCCCAACGCCTCAATCAACGTTTCAATAATCCAAGTGGCACTGAACTTAATAACTGAGACACCTGTTATGCCACGCGCAATCAATTTGGCAGTTTTAATTGGATATCGGCATCGGTTCCATCATTCGGTGCGCAAAATCAGGGATTAAATTCAAATACAAATTTAATGAATCCAAGCGGTGCGACTTATTCCAGAGGTGCGACTTCTGCGGGATTCCATTACCCAATTGCTGCTACATCATCGGGCTCTCAAAGAAATTCGAACTTACAAAATTCAAATTTTCCAAGGCAACAACCATCGATCAATTCCGCCAATTCCCAATCATACTCCTATCAGTCGCGACTTTCGGAAACGGAGAAGCAACATAGGCGCGACAAAGGCCTATGTTTTATTTGTGGAGAAAAGTTTACACTGGGCATAGATGTGCCACGTCTCCTTTGCGTATCATGGATGTTTCTGATGACAATGAAGAGATAACGAAAAATCAGGAAGAGGAATCGCAACTTGATGATAATTTTGCTGAAATTTCTTTCTTCCCGCCTTGAGGACAAGGCTGATTTTCAAGGGTAGGGTATTGTTAGGATATTAGCGATAATAACTGTCCCCATAGGATAAGTCAGAGTAGTTTAGGATAAGTCATAGTTATGGACGGTTTAAATTAGTTATTGTGTATTATCTGTTTAAGGGTGGTTTTATAGGTAGTTAGGAAAGTAACACTCTATATATATTTGTAATATGTTTTCTAGAGGATTATGAATGAAGAAGTATTTTCAGAATTGTGTTGTGTTGGCTATAGTTAGATTCTGACTCTCGATTGTCTTTTATTTTTCCTTTCTCATTCTTAAATCTTCTAATCCTATCACTGATTCATCCAAAACTTCAGTTCATAGGCTCACATTTTAGGGAAAAGCTTGTGCCTTAAGCTTCAAATATACTTACAAACCTCAAACAGTGGATTGTATACATTTCAACTTCTCTAGTCAAACTGCAGAAACCCAAATGGATATAACTGCTTTTTGAGTAACTTTATTCAAAGAAAATTCGGATATTGGATTAGGACAAACAGAACTTGGCGTAGTGATTTGCAACAGAACAAAGCTACTTGAAACATTGGTAAGGCGAGTCCTCAGCGTGAATCAAACATTTGTCTATACCTTTAATTATGCACCCACAAGGGATCCAGAGAGACAGCCTTCTCACTTCTTGTCCCAGAAGTCCTAGGTGGAGGCGCGTGCACCGTAATCGGAAGGACCCATTCACATTTTTCTCTTCCCTCAATCAGAAGAAGATGTTCATACCTGAGGTTCAAAAACCAAATGGCTTAAAATACACAATCAATGGCTGCTTAAAAAGAAAAGTTGCCAAAAATGCTTTCAAACAAAGAATTCTATTAAGCTCTTTCATTTCATACAATAAGATACTGAAACAGAGGAAAGGGCAGGCTTCTGTGTTTATAGTTATGCATTATGATATCAATATATATGATCATATGTTATATATATGATCATAAAGTTAATTGAGACAAGAGCACGTAATAACTAGTTCCATGAATGGAAGATGCCAAAATCTAAGCACCAGATGTATAAAGGAACAGAAAATTGTGATGTAGGGCCTGGCCAAAAAAATAGGCAAGGGTGAAATTCATACTTGGTCCAATCCAAATTCTTTGGAGTGGCATAAAATTCAAATCTAAGGACCCATTGCACAGACACACGAGGAGTGGAAAACGACATGGGACCATCCATGGGGACAGAGAAAAGAAAGCTTGTCTGCACCAAATCTGCAACAACTTCATAATGGTCACTCTGAACCTAGAAAAATAAGTGAGAACAAATGTATCAGAAGCCAACATCATTAACATATGTACATGGAAAGAACTTAATGTTGATATCGTGAGTTAGCTCTTCCATTTTTTACAAAAACTTGACTGACACATGACACTAATTGAGATTTCATATCGAAGGAAAAAAAAAAAAAAAAAAACAACGAAAAAAAGTACTAAACTAATAATTCTATTGCACAGGCAACAAAAAGAGACTATAAAAACCGTGCATTCTCAGCAAAGACAATAGATGAACTTTCACCATGAAGGGCAAAAGGGGGGGAACGCCCCTGCTGAATGAACAAATCTTTCATCAAAGGCAACATGGAGAGGCTTCAAAACACTACCAATTATTTTTTAATAAAAAAGGTGACCAAAAAAACAAAAAGCTATGTACAGAATCTGACCTTCCTCCAAGAAAATAATAAAATCCTCAAGACTATGGGATTATCCATCACCACAGGACAGAAGTGGCATCAAGCATAAGAAAATTTAAAATGTGCAATTTATCAACTAAATTAAAGAAGCTATTTGCACTTCATTTTCCGAAAAAATAAATACCTTTGTGATTGTGGGGGAATGCTTTCTAGAAGGGTGGACAAATCTCCGATTTATAGTTTCTGAAGTTTCCAGTGTTATTGAAACCTGCATGAGCGTATAGAACAATGTGTTGGGAAAAAAAAAATGAAGGAAAACACCCAATTCTGAAGCATCAACCACTAGAGAGTCAGTATAAATCTCCACAGTTAGTAGAAAAACCTCAAGGCATCTTCTAGCTCTCTCTTCATGAAAGAACGTTAGAGTCCCACCTATCTGCAACATGAAATGGTTCAAGATTGCCAATTATAAAGTTTGGTTTCAACAAAATTCATATCAAACCATACATGATTTTGATTACCATATCACTAAAGTAATAATTGGAGTCAGAATTTTTTGGGGAAAATTTAAGCAGAACTTGGTCGTCCAGCCTGATGTTATATGACCTTCCTCTAATGAAGCCTTCTGCTGCAGAAAATGTTTACAAAAAATTAGCTAACCAGATAGTTGTTGCATTTCGAAGCAGAAGGCTTAACATTTTTAAACAGGAATAATGTATATTTAGAATGTAAGAGTATTCTGACATGCATATTTCACATGGAAAATTGAGTCAAGCAAATAGATGTTTCATGTCATGTGAAGTCATTTGATTCTAGCCAGATACCCAAACGTCCAAACTACTAGTTAACACTAAAATTGTCACACGACTTTAAAAAAATATAATTCACTGCTGAACATTAATTTAATTTTTTAAAATATATATATATATATATATATATATATTTGTTACAACCTAAACCTGAGTTTTTCCCTTTTAAAACAAGGGGCAAATTCTAGTTTGCTACCTGGTGTTCAAAAGTTGACATTCAGCCATCCTAAAGTTTGATTTGTTAGCATTATACTGCTTTTTTTGTTCATTCATTTAAATATCAAACAGAAAACCCTGAGTCTTATCCAATTACATCAAATTTATCATAATTTAATCATAAAATCCTCAATCCCTTCCTTTCCAACAAAGCCTACGTTCCCCAAATTCTATCCCCATCACCAAATTTCTACAACTTCCACTTCATAATCCCTAACTCGTCTCTTCCAGCCAGGCACCACACTTCCCAAAATTCTCACTCCCGCTCAAAGTATATCGAAACTGCCTAATTCTTCCCAATTCCATTTCATGATCACTAAGTCCTCCCTGCTGAATAAGCCACACACTATGCAAATTCATGCCTAATTATTAAATATGACATTCTCAATATCCTAAAATTCTTATAATCTTATCTTAAAACCTCCAAAGCACTTCCTTCCCAACCAAGTTCCACATTCTCTAAACTGTTTCAATCTAACATTCCCTGTTTCCCCAAAATTTCCAAAACCCATCTCAAGTCCATAAAACCCTCTCTTCCAAACTAAGCCCAGCACTCACCAATCTAGCATCCTGAATTCCCTTTAATCCACAATTCCAACAACATCCCCATGTTTTTACTTTTTCAAGATAAAATGGGAAAAATATTGCAGAATTCAGCTGGGATTTAAGGGTGTAAATATAACAATAATAATTAACGGTCTAATTCACAAGACACTTGAGAGACAATTGTAATTTGAATGAGAGAGAAGGAGAGGCGAAGGAGAGAGGGAATTGAGAGAACAACAGAACACAGATAGTCGAGAGATCAGAAATGAGGTATGAAACTGAATAGTTCACTGATTATTACCCAACCGTTGGCTGAACTACAAAGTAGGCAACCTATTTATATAGACCTAATGTGCCTCGCTATTTGAACCAACTCTAACAATCATATTTCTATTTATCTATCCAACTAACTTTTAGTGCCTAACTCCGTCATTGATGATATTATGCTTACACAACACTACTCTAGCGCTAATGGAGAAAATATCAGAATGGAGAATATCGACTTTTAAATAAAGGGGCAGCAAAGTACAGGAAATCAAATCCATAGGTTGTAGCATGCTAATATTTTATTTACATTAAAATTGTAAAATTTGAGTAAATCAGTAAATCTCACACACGTGCTGCAAAACCAGACTGAAATGTACTTTCTTCATAGATCACTGAAATTGATGGGACTCAATTCCACAACAGTTCCAGGGATTTCGTGATTCACAGATAGAATATAATGTTTGCAATTTCAACTGGTAATGAACCATGCATCTCAAACCATGAATGATCAAGTTCAAAACATCATGGCACTCTCTGAACATACAAAATATCATTGGAAAACAAAAACAAAGAATTTACATGAAGCAGAGTTAATGGCTGCTGCTTCTGGTGAAGAGGAAACTCCTGCATCTTCTTCAGCAGAAAAAGGATTTCTGAACTTCTGAGGTGACAAGACATCTGTTTACAAGAAAAAATTGGTATCAGCGAAGCAGACCTTATGACTCAATGCACGAGAAAAAGACAGTTCTCATCAAGGATACTAAGAAACAAGATAGTTTCGACATGTTTCAAGACTAAACCTATTCAAAGAACAAGAACAAGTTTCATTAAAACTGAATTGCAGATACATATATAGCTCACCAGCAGCAGAATCATGTAAAACCTCAGCCACAGAGAGTCGAGGAAGTGCCATTTGTGAAGATGAACTCATACGAGAACCTTCCAAAGGATCCCTGCTTAAAGACCTTGCTGAAGAAGAACGCAATGAAAATGAACTTCCAAAGCTTCTGTGCAGATTATCTTTCACAGGGTTGTATGAGGAAACAGAGGAGACTTCATCCCTTGAGCTGTCATATCCATCCTCTAAAGCATCATTAATATCATTTGCTCTAACCTGTAAAGAGGGGTTTTATTTTACATGATATCATTATATAAAGAAAAGAAAAAGTGCCCTGTAATAAGACCTTCTACACAAAAGAATACACCTACCTAATCAAGGCTTAAAGTGCAACCCTCAGGATTTTCAAGCTAAGACTGAATTACTTATGGGAGGGGCATGCTAATTCACGGGAGTCAGCAAATCCCTTCAAACATCACAAGGAAAAACCTCCGACAAATCCAGAAGTAAAATATTGAAAGTAACATTATTCCACAGAGAGTGGCAAAAACTTGGGGGAAAATAGAGTAGGAATAATTCTGGCAGGAAGATGTGTTGTGTGTGTTTTGATTTTTTTTTTTTTTTTTGGGGGGGGGGGGGGGGGGGGGGTGAAGAGACAAGATTGATAGATTTCGTCAAATGTCAAACTCAAGGCGTATGAATCTTAGCATCTAAACCTCCTATTTGTAGTCAGGGGTTAAGGCTTGTTTCAATTGGGAAAAGTGAAAAATGTTTTGAATTTTTGCTGTTGGTGGCAATCGCAGCTTGTAAACAACCTTCCCGATTCTATCAATGATTTTATAGGGGCCATAGTACCTAGAAGCTAACTGCTCATTGGGTTTCCACAGAAGCGATCTAAATCTATAAGGCTTGATTTTAAGGTACACGAATTCATCTTTTTAAAACTCAAGCTCTCGCTTATGCTTGTCTGCCTGGTTCTTCATTCTTGCTTGAGCTCTTTCCAGCTGAGTATTAAGCTCATCTAGAATCTGATTACACTCCTGCAGCTGCTGGTCAACCTCTTGAACTTATGAGGGTGCATCTTTCCACTTAAGAAGGGTGGGGGGATCCCTTCCATATAGAGCCTTGAAGGGTGTAGTTTTGGTGGAGCCTTGATATGTGGTGTTGTACCAACCCTTGACCATTTTTTTGGTGTACCGCCAGCCAAGCATCAAAGATATGTCTCTAAGCATCAATTAATGACCCCGGTCTATCCATCCATCTCCGGATGATATGCTGAACTAAGCTTACAGGTGGTTACGACCATATGGAACAACTCCTCCCAAAATTGGCTTGTGAACACCTGATCCCAATCTGACACAATGGAATGGGGAAATCCATGTAGTTTAATCACCTGTTTAACAATCTGTCCTGGTGTCATAGGGGTGAGCAAGGGGAACAAAGTGTGTGTACTTGGTAAGCCTATCCACTACCACGAGAATGGTGTCAAACTGGTTGCTCTTCGGAAGCCCTCCTATGAAGTCCATGCTGAGGTCTTCCCATGCAGCCTTAGGGATTGGTAAAGGTTACAATAAGCCTGCTGGGTTCAGTGCTTCATACTTATTTCTTTGACAAGCATCACATTGAGCAATGTACTCCTGAATATCCTTCTTCATACCAACCCAATAAGCCATCCCGGCCAATCATTTATAAGTTTTCAAGATGTCAATCATGAAACTCTAGCATGAGTTCTCGAGTTTTGGCAGAATTTCTGGGTAGTACCAGTCGATCCTTGTGAAACAAAGTCCCCTTGTGAAGGGTATACCCTTTAAGATCATTGGCTTCCTAAATCAGCTGATGAATAATATCCCTCAAGCATGAAATCTCTTGCTCCGGGTCTTCAGCTCCCTCATATTGCCACATGGAAATAGCTTGCAGCTCCAACTCAGCATCTTTTCTAGAGAGGGCATCGGCTGCTCTGTTCTCTTCCCTGGTTTGTATTAAATTTCAAATTTATACCTATCAGCTTAGTCACCCATTTTTGTTGGTCAAGAGCTATTATCCGATTCTCCATTAAGTACTTTAGGGCCTTTCGATTAGTCTTGATAATAAAAGGTTGACTAGACAAGTAATGCTGTCATTTCTTAACCGCTAGAATGATTGCCATCAATTCTCTTTCGTACACTGAGCTTTGATGATTTCTTCAAATAGCTTTCAACTGAAAACAACAATTGGTAGGCCCCTCTGCATGAGCATAGCCCCAACCCCCTTTCCTGATGCGTCTGCTTCAATCTCGAAGGGTTTGGTGAAATCAAGAACAGCCAAGACTGGGAGAGATGTCATAGCTGACTTGAGACTCTCAAAGGCCTCTTGGGCTTTGTCATCCCACTTGAAAGAGTCTTTCTTGAGTTACTAAGTCAAAGGAGTAGCTATTTTTCCATCCCACTCACAAATTTATGGTAGTAGCTTGTCAAACCCAGGAACCCACGAAATAACTTAAGATTGTGAGGTATAGGCCACTACACCATAGCCGAAATTTTGGAAGGATCACCTTTTAGCCCTTCAGCCAATATGAGGTGCCCCAAATACTCAATTTGCATTTGCCCCCATACACATTTCTTGGAATTGATTACGATTTGGTGCTGCTGCAATAAAGCAATCCTCAAATGTTCCCCAAGTAGCTCCCTGCTTTTGCTATACACAAGTATATCATCAAAAAAGACAAGCATAAACTTTCTTAAATGCTCACTAAAAATATCATTCATAAGAGATTGAAATTAGGAGTGATTGTCAAACCAAAAGGCATAACCCAAAATTCGTAGTAGTCATCATGGGTTTGGAAGGTTGTTTTATGTCCATCTCCCTCCCTGATTCGGATCTGATGATACCTTGCTTTTAAGTCCAGCTCAGAGAATATGGTAGTGCCCCCCAACTAATCCAGCAACTTGTCAATGGCAAGTATAGGGTATTTATCGGGAATGGTAACTTGATTAAAGGCCCTATAGTTAACGCAACAACGCCAACTCCCATCTTTCTTCTTGTCTAATAAGACCGGACTGGAGTAGGAACTTGCACTTGGTTGAATGAGCCCGCAGCTGGCATTTCTTTAACGAGCTTCTCAATTTCGAATCATTGGGCGTGCCCATATCGAGAAGGTCGAGTATTGGCGGGCTCTGCACCCTCCTTAATCCTGACGGCATGGTCTTAAGCTCAACAAGGAAGCAAACTAGCTACGGGTAAACTTTCTAAGAAGTTCTTCCCTATCTTTGCCAATCTAAGGAGACACTGAAGAGTCAGCTCCTTCGATCTTGGTCAACTCGATCAAGTACCCCCTCCCTCCTAAGTTGTGTTCTTCTTAATGGCCTTCAACGATGCTGGAGTTTGAGTGCACATAGGGTCCCCTTTAAGATTCACCTATCGATTATTAACCTTCACTTTCATGTACAACTATCACCAATTCATGCATGTTTCCCCTACCGATTTGAGCCACCCACCCCTAAGACCATATCTACATGTCCTAAGTTAAAGGGATACAAGGGTTGCAATATTTCCAAGCCCTGTATTACGACTTTTATCTCTGGGCACTTGAGGTTTGAAGTTGTCCGTGTTCCATCACCTACAATAATCGAATATTTCCATATGATTTGAGTGGGAATCCCTAGCTCAACAAATAGAGAATTTTCCACAAAGTTATGCGTGGCCCCATAGTCTATCAGTACCATCAAGGACCTCCCTTGCGTAATACCCTACATCTTAAGAGTATGTTTCCCGTTAGGCCCATTGTAGTGGTCAAGGACACCTCTAAAGAGACCATGTCTTTCTCCTTGTTGTCCTTTGTGGACTGTTAGGTCTCCTCATTAACTTCTTATGGGCCTTCCGACCCTTTTTCCAAAATAATTAACCGAAATTGCCTATTTTTGCACTTGTAGTACTGGTACTGATAAAAGCTCAAACTGCTCTCTGTATTCATCCACCGAGCCCTCTTGCTTGAGTGAACAGCTACTCAAACTCATCCCCTCACTGCTAGCAATGGAATCAGTCCAACAATTCCATCTTAACATCTTGCTAGGTCTTAACCGGTGTTCTCATCTCCAGCCATTAGTACTAAGTAAAATAGCCTTTCCTTATAATCCCACCGTCGTCGTGTCTAATTTCTTGACTTCACTGATCCCATTTACAATGAAATACCTCTCCACCCTAAAGGATCCTCTCTATAGATAGGGGTAGGTCAAGCTTGCGATGACGGCTAGCATCATTCTGCCCAGTATCCGTAGGCACTTCCACGTGGGGTACCTTTGGGTTGTTCCTAGGAGTCCTCATGGTTACCTCATCATTGTTCTATGTGTGAGCATTGAATGTAGCTTTGAACTCATTGAGTTGCTAAAGAATAGTGCTCACAGTCACATTGACCCCAGTAAGTTTCTCTATCATTTCAACCTGTCTCCTTTGCATTTCTTCCACAACTTTCTCCAACTACTCCACTCTGCTCTCTATGCAAGTTCCAACAATACCCAGGTTGTTCCGCTCTGATACCAAAGTGTCAAAACCACAACTGATGAGACTTAAAGAAACAAATGCCGAGTATGCTCTTTACTAAAGGGAAAATGAGAGAATACAATCACTAATACTCCCCTCTAACAGAGAGCCTTCACACAGAAATGAAATGGAACAGTAATAGAACAGCGAGAAAATAGAAAGAACACACTTGGCCTAGTATTCCGGAGACTAGACCCCCTCTCCTCACTACCTACTGGTTGTATGCCCTCCGATACGTTCCTCAGCCATTTTAGTGTGCACTCACACACTCTAACATGTCAAACAATATCCTGGACTTCCCGATCTCCCCCCCCACCCCTTCCTTGAGGCTGTGGATACAAGTTTGGACCAGGCTTACCTCCTATTGCAGCCTGCCCCATGATTTCTTGGGCCCAACAAACCTAAATAGTAAAAACAATACATTGCTTCCCAAAGTAGTGTTGAAGCAAAATACCAAGCAGTGACACATGGCAATTGTAGTTCAAACATCTAAATGTTCCAAAAATTGAATGTCAAGGTCATATAAAAATTCTAAGGGACAATATGGCAGTGACCATTATTTTGAATAAGTTGGTCAACATGGACATACTAAACATGAGGAGATTCCAAGATTGATCACCATTTCATCAAAGAAAAGATTGCTTTATGGATACTTCATCTGTCCAATCCTATGCGTCGGCTAACTCAAGTAGATGATATTCATACAAAGGCTGTCTTGAATTCTACTATGGTAGTGTGTTTAACAGGTTTATTTCTTTTCTACCATAATAGAGCTGACATGTTTAAGAAATTATTTAAGTCTAATGGTTTTGGAGGATATGATGTTACAACTCAAGACATGATTGATGAAATACCACTATAATTCACAAAAATCATTGTATGTTATGGCCCAAATATGCTTATACCTTGCTAGTTACAATCATTTTATTTACATTCCTTTGGATGAAAGTAGATTTTCCTATATCCTATTGAACCTTATCTACACCAAGTTTAAGTAGTCTATCATTAAGTACATCCACATGTCCGAAAAGCATATGATAACAATCTAAACCAAAGTGAAGTTTGAAAATAAGGGGTGAGCAAATGAGTATTAGGCTAAACCACAGGTATATTTAATTTACCCAATAAGTAAATAGCACCAATGGCATACCCAATCAGTATCTCCATCCACCATTTTCCAATATATATCCATTTGGACAGTAGTTGAGGAAACGAGTTCTGAAAACATAGAGAATACGAGGATACATTAATGCTTTGCAGCAGATCATGAACAGTATATTATAGTAAAACTATATTAAATTACAAAATAATAATTAGTAATGAAGTAATAAACGTATTAGTGAAAAAGTTGAATACGAAAAAAAAAATCATTGTTCCATCATCAACATTGTTGAATTTGAACAAGTCCAAAAGGAGCAAAATAAGTCATTAATTTTTTACACAATGCTATACAGCCTGTCCCCATGAAGTCACAGCTGGGATGGTAGACAGACGCTCAAACAGTGCACACCATTGTTTCCATTCTTCCTTTAGGGATTAAGTTTTGCATTTTAAGGAAATTTGAATTTTTTCCCCATTTGGATTGGGGTGGATTTGGACAAACTAGGGATGTCAGCCACCAAATAACTACACCTTGTTTCTACAATAGAATGATAAAAATTTGCTGTGCACCTTCTTGATTTATTATTTCCATATGGCATCAGAACCTCCTCCAAAGGATCTGAACCACGATAAGATTTGACTCAATAAATGCCTCCCAAATAACACCATCAAATAGTAAGGCAACCAACCATCCAGTCATTCCCACCACCACTACGAACCTCTGAGTATGTTTGTGATCCTCATATAGCATGTCTTTTCCAAAAGCCCCTTTGGTAAATATTGAGAAAGTGTATCACTACATCCCAATGGCTTTCTACGATATACACAATCAAGTGACTGTAAGATAATCTACTTATCCAACATGTTGCCAATAATTTTCTAGGATTTTGTCAAAGACTCCCTCTATCCTAGTAGAAGTTTAGATATCAGAATCCATGAAAGTGTCAATTGATTAGTGATCTAACAGTTTGATCAAGAGTCAATGAGTGCTTTCTTCAAGAAATTACTTCCCTCATACTGAATTCAGCTACCTCATTGCCTTCATCTTGCCCAAATCCTCATCAACTAGGTGCTATCTAAACTGACATTCCTTTTTCATCACTTCCGATAATGATCCCATCCTTATAAAGAACCAAATATATGCAAAGATTAACATCTTGATCCACTTAGGAATGAGGAATGATCCCCTTCAATTCTAATCATCCCAAAATGTAGCTAGATTGCCCAAAAAAGAACTATGGTGATTGTTTGAACCCATAAATGAAGCAACATAGTTTACAAAGTAGTCATAATCAAAGGGAAAAGACAACCAAACTGACCTTCTTCCATTAGTAAGCCACTGCTTTTCTGGTTTACCCATACTTGTAATGGAATACGCACTTCCTGCACAAGCATGAGTTCAACAAAATTAGATAGAGACACCAATGAAACATATTGAAAGGCTGACACAATAATCAGCACATATCTGTTGTATAAACAGGTAGTTTTGGCATATAACATCTCCATACAAGTCATACAAATTATAGGAACTGCAGATAATAAAAAGGGGTGATAACATGCTATATTGGTCAACAATTCCTGAGGAGAGGCTATGCAAAATGCCCAGTTCCTAAGAATGATGTTTTAAAGACCATTTTGCCTCTAACAATTTTTATTATGACAATTTCGCCCCAACAAATCAAAAACCCCTGTCAGCAAGTTGCGGCACCTTCTTCTCTCCTGCAATGGAGAATGGAGATGCTTAAAGCCTGTATATTGATCAACCCAAATAGCCTAAAACAAAACAAAATAACACTTTACCAAGAACAACCCTGCCTCTGAATATAAAGAAGTGAAACACAGTATGTTAGCAGGACATTAAGTCTTGCATATCTCGGACACTCAGATGGTCAGACTCAGTTATACTTCTGTAATATTTTGGACTCCAACCGAACATTAAAAGTGGATCATATAGCTGACCCATTTACATTCACTGTAATCCTTTATTTCTCTGCATTATTATTCCCTCAAGGAAGAAAACTCAACTTGAGTGTTTAGGTAAGGGCACACTCTTCATTATATAGTGGCCGGCATCAAGAGAGTGGCTAACTGGATCTGGAATGGTTATATTATGTCATCCACAATAAGGATAGAGTGTAATTCTAGAATCAGCAATAATTAAGTATTAAAGAAGTACACACAAAAAGACAACAGCTACAGTTTCAAAGGAAAAGGAAAATATACAGAAGGAGCAGCCCTAGAAAGTTCTACTGAATGAGAGAGGAATCCAGCAAATTCCATAAAAATGCCTTTAAATCGGGCAAAATGGAAATTCTCAAGCTACGTGTATCCGCCATAACTTCAAAACAAGTCTCTTCTCAGCTCCTACATCAAAAATTCTCTCCCATTGCTTGCCAACCCTCTCTATCCCATTTATATGGATAAAATAATAAGACAGATCATTTTCTTTGGATAATTGTTGTACGTGACTTACGAAGATGTTGCTTTGACATTTTGTGACATTCATCAAAAAAATATTTCATAGTATAAGCCATTTATAGAAAACCCAAGGTTTTAGACTTGATAACTTTTTTTGTTGAGAATATAAGCAGCAACAAACAGTACCCTCCTAAACAGAAAAAACAGATAGCTTAATAGTCTCAACTAAGCAAGAGAGCGTCAGTCTCTCTTTAAACCAGACAAAAGAAGTCCTTATGTTTTTATGCATTAATCTCAAAATATAAGAAACGAAGACACAATATGATCAACTTGCAAGTGAACTACAAGTCCTTAACATGAAAATATAAAGGTTGAAATACATATCAGCAGAAATTAGTTATTGAAAACAAACCATATTAGTAACATCTTGTACAGATTCTGCAAATGATTGCCCGTTTTCCAGTACTAGCCATTCTCCAACTAATGCACTTTTAACATAGTAAAAGTAGCGAACAGTTGAGCCCTTGTAAGATGGTGGAATAATGCTAGGCAGAAGTGTTCGCACAACATCTGCAAATGACAGACTACATAGTCAAATTTGTTTATACAAACAGATGATAATAAAAGCATGACAAGTTAACATGTAACATAATGAATGATGACCAAGCTTATCCACACGGGAAATTTGCAAGAAAACCATTTCAGCTAGAAATGACAATGAATTGCAGAAACATTAGTTAGTTTTATTTATCGTCAGGTGTTTTCAGAATACGACCCCGAAATAGATAGACATAATTCACTTCTATGAACAATAACTTATGTCAGCAGGACACAGACACTCATACAAACATAGCTAATGAAGCAGTAAGCTATACATCTTTAACTGAATATGTCAAAGCAAGAGGAAGTGATGAGTCACCAAGTCAACAACTCAAAGTGCACATGCATGATGGCCTTAGTGGTATAAATCTCGTGGATATTGAAGAGAACATTTAATGAGATTACTAGCATTTAGGAAGTTGCACTTCTTCCTTTCATTGCTGTATTGCTTAGCTTGTGTTTTACTTCGAGTGGTGCTTACTTAGTATCAACTGCTCATGCTTTGCACTACCCAATTGCGGTGATCTAAAAACACATTTTTACCTTATCATTCTTATTTCCACAACACCACCACATCACACCTAGTCAAACTTCAACTCCATAAGGCACTAGCTTGGATTTTGGCATAATGAATGAAATACTTTCAAACTGACATGTCACCATAGGTACTCCTTTTACTCTCCTACTGGCCTAACTTCGGTTTCTGTTTTTTAGACATAATTAAATGAAACTCGTCTAATGTCAATAGTTATACTTCTCCTTTAGATATGAAAAAGGCACAAACATCAAATAAATCCAGAGACCTCTGTAGTCGAATATGTCATTTTAGAATGTTCAACCACCACAAGCAGCATGGAAAACTCTGACATCTTGGCTTTTGGACTGGTTTATCTTTTTGTTTTGGTCATTCATTCAAACCGTTATCAAGTGGTCATATACAGGGCATATCAACTATAAAATCTTTACTTTTTTAATGCCAATATTGAAGTCATCATACAAATATCTGGAGTTCAGAATTGTGCAGCTATGCCCTCAGATATGCAATGAGTATCATGTACTCAAGAAGGGGGCCAGGATATCCCAAATAGGAGCCACCGCATTCCCTAAACTTCCACTTTACCTCCTTTGTAACATTATGGGTAGATCAGATTAATTTTAGAAAAATTTCTACCTCCCCCCAACCCAAGATTTTATTTTTACCTTCCGCACCCCTTGACAATATTTTCTAGTACCGTCTCTACATGTACTGTACAACAATTTTTTGTTGTCTCTATAAGTTGCAGAAGGGATCTAGGAACCATGAATAGATATATATATATATATATATATATCAAACAAACAAACTGCAGTACTCACAAGCCTAGTTTAGAAGAAATGCCCGCTGAAATGTCCTCACACTTGATTTAATGAACTGTTGAATCGAAAAATCTACTGTTGGAACTTAAAGTTGAACGAGAAATTCCCAACGCAGGGCCGTTAACTTAGCTAAAACGAATTATTCGAATTCGCAAATTTCAGAAGCATGCTAATCCCATGAGCAAATGCAAGAACTCAACAGCTTAACACATAGAATTAGGCATACATGATTTGCTGGTGCCAGCGGAAACGATCTGATTAGCAACCATGGTAGTCGTTGAACCGTCCAAAAAAACATATTCCCCTGAGTACGAAAATTGACATAATAGTATCATTGTTTGTCGGTTGCTAGAAAACTAAGCAAACAACAATAGACCAACAATAATAATATAGTTCATCAAAAGAACCTCTCTTTTGCTTTGAACCCGGTAACGGCTTCTGTGTGGCGAACCATTGAACATCCAATTTCTCAATGCCTTTAATCTCAAAACTCAGTCTTTCAACTAAAAATGAATAAGCACTAGATGGATTAGAAATCTCGACGGTAACAACAACTGGATCACCAGGATGATATACTTCTTTATCTTCTTCAAGTTTTAATGTAGGAAGGAGCTCGACCTTCCGGGAATGATCTTTCCTACCCGAATCGCGATCACCTAAAAAGGAAAATCTACTCGATAGCATTGCTTCCGTCGGAAATTCTTGCTCCTTCGGTTCTATTACTCCTTCGATATTCTTCAGCAATAGCGTGACCTTACAAGATCAGATCACCCGGATCTTCTCGTACGAGATTAGATCTACGACATGGGACACAAATGCATTACTGAAAAATAGCGAAGGAACTCGGAATTTTTTTTTTTTTTTTTTTTTTAAAGAAATTTCAAAATTCTAAACCAAGATTTCCTGAAAAATGAGTTTGTGAATTGTTTTTTATCAGTCTTATCAACTTCAGAGTAATAACCAAGGTTATTTTTTGCTCTTAATAAAATTGGATTAAAATTGGACCGACCGATTGCAAACCGATCAGTCTTGGAGTTAAGGGTTAGTGGTTAGATCAGAATTGAAACCGTAATCAAACCTAAAGTTAAGCTTAGGTGAGAAAGTGAGAATTTCATGTTTGTTTTATTAATATGAAATTAAAAAAGAAAACATCCTTTAATATCTACTATCCTCCGACTAAAAAGATTTATGGCTACTCTATATCCATTGGATAAAACAAATACTCATGTCTTTTTACTTCTTCACGTGATTATTAATGTCCTTAGGGAATGAAATAGTCTGACCACTCTACCACTCTAATGTCCATTGAATAAAAAATTTCCATTGAATGATGATCTGTTCCCTTCTCCGGTTCTTTCACAATATTTCAGGGTTCTCTTTCTCTGTTTGAGTTGAGTGTTTTCTCTCTCCCATCTCTCTCTATCGTTTCAGCCGTTCATCCATGGCTCCTTCGTTCTCTCCATGTCTCTGCAACAACATGTCGGGCAAGTACAAGAGGACCAAGAAAGATCTCCGTCATGCAACTGGCCTCCTCCTCCGTTCTCTCCATGTCTCTGCAAGTCCTCTTCGACGCCGGAGCCCGACGACACTCGGAGTCTTCGACCTCATCTTCCCATTTCTCTTTCTTTCTTTATCTATAAATGCTTCAATCGACTTTTTTTTATTTTTTATTTTAAAAAAAGCCCCCTAACCCTCGTTTCTATGCTTTTCTGGATCGGCTTCACGGTAGGTTCAGCACGGATTCCGTCGGAAAGCGGTCTAGTCCAATTTTGATAACCATGGTAATAACTAATAAATCTAATTTGGATTTTAAAATTTCAAAGTTTTTTCTCTTTTTTAATTGGAAAATCATTGTCAACTCCTAAGATATAAAATTAATCATAAAAAGTCGCACACCAAATTCGATGTGCACCAAATTTAACCCATACCGCCCATTTAATTTTTGTATGATTAATTGTGAACCCATTTAAGTTATGTAAATTTTTCTCATATAAATGGGCGGGTTTCACCGGGTTTTGGGTAACCCATTTATATTTGACTTATTTATTTTTTGGAAAAAAAAAACATACATAAGCATTAAACATAAATTCAAATTCATCATTCTAAATTCTGAAATCTAAATCTTCAAAGTTCAAAAATAATAACTCACACAAAAACCTAAATTTAGGCAAGTATCATCATAATATAATTTTGATGTTAAAACTCCAATTTTTAAATTAAAGTATTACAACTAAGGTTCAAAGATTAAAAAAATGACATGCTTCAATTGAATCTGCATGTTTCAGTCCTCACCACCATCTTCAGATTCACTTGAGGAATGGGCTGTAGCTATTAGGGTTAGGATAGTTAATAAAATATATATATATATATATACTAAATGGGCGGGTATGGGCGGCCAAAGGTGTATCCATAGCCCGCCCATTTAATTTTTAAATGGGTGGGTTTTAACCCAACCCATTATGCATATTTTGGGCGGGCTTAAATTGGCCCAATTACACCGTGTTGTGGGCGAGGGCTCGCGGGTTATGGGTTTTGCTCATTTTCACCACCAAATTTTTTTTTGTGATTAATTGTGAAAAAATTAGTCTCAAAAAAAGTCTCGTTGTTAAAAGGGAAAATGCCATATAAATACCTTATGAATTTATAAAACCCTAAGAAGTCCCCCAAATTTGTAAAAAGCCCGAGAAGTGACAAGGACCTATGAGGATATGAAAATTCGGGTTAAATTACCCTTTTACCCTTAATTTTAAATAAATTTTAAAAAAACACCCTCGCCGGAGGGCCGCGGGGTAAGTTTTTTTTGGGGGGGGCGGGGGTGGGGTTTTTTCTTAAAATAAAAAATATATTCATTGAAAGTGTGGGAGGTGGGAAGCGGATTACCTTAGCATCCCTCCCTCATCTTCTCTCTAGTATCTTTTAATCCGGGCCGTCCAAAAATGAATCTAACGTCTAGAGAGAGTTTTAAAATTTTATATTTACCGCATGCGATTTTTTGACGTTAATGATTCTAAACCCTTAGATCAACTTTTGGATGACTCGGATGAAAAAATGCGGGGAACCGATTCTAAGACAATCCGAATTGTGGGAAGTGGGGTTTGAAACCCCCCACACCTCCATGGGCCAAGTGGCCCAGTGGTTGGGGCTACTTGGTTCCTTTAATATATATATTATATATTATAACAAATATATATATATATATTAATAAATATATATATATATTTTAACATTTTTTTGACGGTATTCTACAAAACTTTCGACGGCATTTACAAATCTTCCAACGCTATTCTCATAGGTCTTTGTCACTTCTCAATTTTTTTACAAATTGGGGGACTCCTGAGGGTTTTGCAAATTCATAAGGTATTTATATGAGATTTTCCCTTGTTAAAATAGTTTTTCATGTTGTCAAAATAGTTTTATTAGTTGTTAAAATGTCCTATGAAAATCTCGTTGTGAAAATGACTTCTTATGTTGTCAAAATAATTTTTCATGTTGCCAAAAATTGTCTAGGTTTCTAAAATTTTATATCTTTGGAAGAAAAACTCTGAGAATGTTTGACAACATAAGAAGACATTTTTACAACGAGATTTTCATAGGAATATTTTAACAATTAATAAAGCCATTTTGACAACGAGATTTTTTTATAATGGGAATTCAACAATTATTTTTTTTTAAAACAAAATCCCTAGTGGGCATGAAAGTTGGCTTAATTAGAGGCGTCTTAATAGTTTTCCTCTACCTTCACTCGAAGCCTTGCCCTCGACGATTCAAACTAGGAGTGACCTTTGTTTTTTTTAAGGAAAGGTTTAAACGCATGCATGAGTTAAACCAATCATCATTTATCCGATTGAGCAACTTATCTTCAACAAAAGTCATTACAGAAAAACCCGCTCAACACCGGCGGTTCTACCTTGGTAGAACGAGTGCCAACTTTATCAATAAATAAACCAGTGGATAAACAATATCCTTTCTCTTCTCAACCATCTTCAAAGTAAGGTCGATTTTTTTTTGCAAATTGACAAAATCAGAATCAGCCCTCACATCAACAATAAAATTATCGAGACTTGAAGACAGAAAAGGAATATCTACAAGCTCCAAAGGATAGAATCTAGCAAACTCAATCAACTTGAGTTGTTTGGTTTAGGTATAAGGAGAACATTTAGGTATGCACAATTTTTTAAATTTTTTTATATTATTAAAATATATATATATATATATATTAAAAATTTAAAAAAAAAACTTGAAATTTTATGCATGCACGTGCGTAGGCGCAGTCCGCCGCTGGTTTGGTTTGAGGGGAGGGAGGGAGAAGGAAAAAAAAATCTCTCATCTTCATTAAATAGCCCATGGAAAATTTTTATTATTCCAAAAATACACTCTCAACAAAAAGAAATATTCTTTTTATTAATAACAATTTAATCAATATCTTTCCTAGGATTTGTTCATCTCTCATCCCCTTTCCTCAAACCAAACACACCCATTTCCCCTCATATCCCCGCCTCTCAAACCAAATATATCCTTAATTGAGTGCAAACTTACGTGAGTCTCACACAATGTACATGTGTCTTTTTTTTTACCTCCATTTGACCAAACTCAGCACCAAATTTCCCCTTGCTTTGGACCCTGCCAGCCAGAGCCATCACCAAAAAAGCCAAATGACAAGAAAACATGCATGCAACAAGATAAAAGATCAATACCTACTCATTGACTGCATTCACTTGACCCTTCAAATGGAGTTCAAAGCAAGCAACACTCCATGGGGTTCAAAGCAGTAAGAAGCAAGATACATGCGATACAGAACCACTACAAAAAAAAAACGGTTTTTTGCGACGGAAAAATCCGTCGCAAAAACAAATTTTTCGTCGCAAATTGATTTTGCGGGCGATTAGGTCCGTCGCAAAAAACAAGTGGCAATTGCGACGGATTTCAATTTTCCATCGCAATTTGTGACTGATTTTGAAATCGGTTGCAAAAAGTTCCAATTTGCGACGATACACAAATCCGCCGCAAAATTTTAAAATTTGTGACGGATTAAAATCCATCGCAAATTCAAAAATTTGCATTTAATACATATCCGTCGCAAATTTCGAAATTTTGTGTCGGATTTTAATCCGTCACAAATTTTGAATTTGCAACGTATTTAAATCCATCGCAATTGTGATGATTATAATCCGTCGCATTTGTGACAGAATAAATATCCGTCGCAAATTTCATTTTTTTTTAATTTTCTTTCTTTATTTTATTATGATTTAATTTTTCGTTTTAAAGTTTATTCTTTTCCATTATTTTGTTAAATTTTTTTTTTTTTTGAAATTTATTTATTCTATTTTTAAATTTTGTTTTAAAAATTATATAATATATATATATATATATATATATATATATATATATATATATATAAAGTGTTGTATAACATAAAAACCGATTTTCATAACAATCATAAAGAGTCATAGAAAAGACAATATAAATAGTATTCCAAAGAACATGTACTAAAAAAGTAGTCTAAACAAAGCAAGCATTGTGATCATCATCATCGCACGCAGGATCACCACAGGAGCCGGCTCCGGACCCTTGTTTTTCATTAGGGACATGATTTGAAGTTGCATCTCGCCTAACCATCTCGCGTGTCTCGTGGAGCTCATTTCTTTGTCTCCATTTGTTGTTGCCTTGTCTCGCTCGCCTACTTACTCCTCCACCAACGCCTTCATCTTCTTCATCTCATCTGCAAAAACATTAGGAAATATAATAATCTTTTTTGTACTTCATTTAAATGGACCGAGAATGAAAATGTAACAATTAATATCAAATGTATCACGTTTACCCGTAAACACCTTCAAAGGGGATGTGGAGGATGTGGAGCGCTTTGTTTGCTCGAGTCGGCGCAGGCACCGTATCCGAATACTCGCTTTTTGTTAAATCCACTGTGACTGAAAGAATAGACTCTCATTATCGGACTGAGAGGATGCGTGGCCGGTCCCACTTTGCGAGTCTCTCTCCTATGTCAGCCTCTGATAGGTGTCCTACAAACGAAAAAATACATTACAAATAAGCCATGTGAAATGAAATAAACATGTTGGTGTCCGAAACAAAGAATAAATGCAATATAAATGTCTCACCGCAACTTGCCGAGACACTGGTGTTAATCTATTGTCTCTCACTCCCTTCGATTCTTTGGTATGAAGTCCAATCAAAGGCGATCCACTCAACATCTTCTCGGAGGAACTTCCTGCATAAAGGCTCCGCAAATACAAAGTATGACCATTAATAAATTGTTTCAAAGTACAAAATATTGAATACTTTAATAGAAAAAAACGTGTACTCACAACTTTCGTTTATGCTCACTCTGTGGAATGAAGCCGCCAAAGATATGAAGGTCCTTCCGCTTGGCCCTATTTTCCTTATTTTTTCCGACTTCTATTATTAAATTTCTCATCGACGGCCCAATTTTGAAGTAATTGGCTGCCGCCACCTCGTGGTCAATCCAATCTTGCTTGCCGTACCCTTTCTTAATTTATAACACCTCTCAGTCAACCACCGGCTTCCCTTATGGTTATAAGCGTTTTTCAGATTTTGACGATGTTCAGGTAACGTCATAAACTTATCTTGAAAATCAATAACGAACAATTAGTGCTCCAAATTTTAAAAATACTTAATCAGTTTGTATGAAATTAATAACTATAAAACACTTAACTTACCAAAAACTCCTTGAACCAAGCATCCCGATTCTCCTTAGGAATGTCTGTCCACGTGGTCCAAGGTTGATTGAAATTACGGAATATTTGGGTTGAGATGACACTAGCCACCTGATTATAAGGCACAAATATGAAGACAAAGGATATGATGCAAATATGAGCATACAAACTAAAGGTAAAAAATCATAGCATTATTAGTAACTTCACATGACTCACTCCTCGGTGCCTTCAGGACGGATCCAAAGCTTCCCTGTCGCAGGATCTTTCTCTCCCCATATTGGTGTATTAGAGGAACTACCTCCTTCGTCGACTTGGCTATGAGGCGACGAAATGTGATGAAGGAAGGAATGTGAACTATTGAAGATGTTTGTACATAGATGGTAAAAGAAAACTAAACATATGTAAATCAATCAGAAATGGTTAAGTAAACCTGGTGTCCCCCTTGTTGTGGATCAGTGGAGGAAGACGGAGACGTTGACGTATAAAGCGATGGTGAAGTGGATAAATAAACCGACGGTGAAGTTGACATCTCATGTGGTGAAACCTCTGGGGAAGTGCCTCTCCCCCTGCCTACAAAGGGAGCAGATGGCGTTGCCCTACCCCCTTTGATAGAACGGGGTCGGGCTCGACCACCACCACGTCCACGATCTGAACGACCTCCAGGATGCTCCATCTCTGCACACTTACAAACATTATGTCAAAATATATATAAAAAATAAGATATTTACTTGAATTATTTGTGACATGTAGCGCGATTTACGAATTATGCGGTATAATGATCGTCATAAACAAAGCACTAACACAAATCAATCGGACGATTCCTGTTCTTCGACATCTTCTTGCATGCCTTCCTCTGGAGTCTTATAGTCGTCGAACTCAGATTCACTATCAGAGTAAATCACTTCTGTCTCATCGTTTGATTCGTCATCGTCAACTTGGATTGGAACCAACTCTAAGTCTGCAGCAGAATCGAACAGATTGCTTGGTACATCGTCATCGATAATGTTTACGGGCAGTACATGTTCCACATCAACTTGGAATGGTTCCTTCATGCCGTCATTTGCTTCCAACTCTTTCGATTTAGGTATAATATTCCATGCTTTATAAGATATTTTTAAAAAGAATATTTAGCTGAATAATTGACACATCATTTTTCATTTTTACGCCTTCTAATGTTTATTGCTATTTTTTGCTCCTTTTCCATTTAAGCGTGAGTTTATGTTGCAAACTTACCTTTCCAAACAAAAATTAATAAATTTCCAAATATTTATTATCTATTTAGCTCTTACAATCAAAATTTTCTAAGTATAATTTTCTTTTTGGGCCACAATAACTATGTATCATCTTCCCTTAAATATCTATGTATCTATAACAAAAAGGTCATAAAATTATAGATAACAAATAAAATTAGCTATGGTATAATGTAAAATATTCACTCAACCATAATTAAGTTTAAAATTAAAGTATTTAAATCCATAAAAGGAACACTTAACTCAATCAATAAGAGGTTGTGCTTATTAAAGTATTTAAATCCATACTAAGAGCACACACACACAGAGACAAAAATGATACAAGCATTGAAGAAAACATTCTTATTTTGGTGTTAATTACAACCGTAAAACACATATCATATGAGTTAATTTAACAATACTAATAAAGAGAAAGTGGTGGTGCTAAAACTACCTTGGTGAGCCTATCAACCGATGTGCGACTTAACAATGAGTAGTGTATCATCTTGAGCACAAAATTAAATATCGTATGAACTAAGTATAGTAAATTAAAGACTACAATCACGGTTATGTACCTAAACAAAACTAGGCATAATTTACAATCACCAAACATATACGTAATTTTCCATAACAATTTCCCCCGTAGCCTTCACCGAATGAATTAGTACCCAAAATTGATTTGAAAAATCAAAATTAATCATCTATACATTGAAATAATATTTATCTTGCTCCTCTAAATACTTAGTAGATATTCATCATTAACCAAATTATAACCTAAATAAACAATAATGTTAAATTATAACCTATTTATTCATGAGTAATAAATATGACTAATTTTTTCAATTTTTATCTATACTAATTTCTATAATAAATAATGTAAATAATGTGGTGCAAAAACAAAATGGAAGGGAGCTTACCCGGTGGGTGACGCGAGTGAAGCGAGTGGGGGTGGAGTGGGTTGGTCGGGTTGGGTCGCGGGGCGGTGGGGAGTCAGGGGGTGGGCGGAGTGGTCTTTGGGGGAGGGGGAGCTGGGGCGGGGGGGGTGGGGGAGCCGGGGGCGGATCTGGGGTGGAGTCGGGGGGACGATATGACCGGACAGTTGGCCGATTTAAGCTGTGAAGGGAGGAGCCGAGGTTCGGCAGAGCACGGCGACGAGCAAGACGTGAGAGAGACGAATAGGGGGGACGACCTAAATTAAAGGATTTTGCGATGGACAAAACGTCCGTCGCAAAATCCACTTTTTCTACAAAAATTCTCTTCCGTCGCAAAAAGTGAAGTACTTTTAGCGGACGGATGGAGAATCCGTCGCCAAAAGAAAAAGCGGCGGCCTTTTTGGCCGCCAGTTAGCAACGGATAGGATATCCGTCGTTAGTTTTGCGACGGATTCCTACCCGCCGAAAAAAGTAAAAAACAGGCGGCCTTTTTGGCCGCCAGTTAGCGACGGATGTCCTCCGTTGCTGGTTTTTGCGACGGATTGATTTTTGCGACAAATACGTTTTCTGTCGCAGAATTTTTGTATCCGTCGCAAAGTTTATTGTTTTGCGATAGAATAAAAATTCCGTCGCAAATTGACGTGAATTTGCGACGGATATTTTTCCGTCGCTATTTTCTTTTTTTCTAGTAGTGAACTCAGAGGGGAAATTCCAGTTACAGTATCGCAAAATGTTAAAATTCTAGCACTCCACGAGCTTGCACCCTCATTAAAAAGAACAGCGTAAGCATTAAATAACAAGCCAATGGCAATAATAAAAGAACCACAAAAATAACTAGAGAGTGAAAAAGATACAGTCTAGCCAGAGAAGAACACTCAAAACAAATCAAATGAATCTCGACCAAATCAAAGTAATAACAATCAGCGATCTCGTCAAATCGATCGGCAGCTAAAGATTTTTCAAGGAATCAGACCACTCTTCATGGTATTGTTTTGCATGTTCGCGAGCTGAAAGGTTCTATTCGAGAAAACAGCAAAGAAGAAGAAACATGGTACTCTGAGCTGAAAATTGAAAACAATAGAAAGAAAAATGGCAAATAGAACAGAATCAGAGGAGAGAAACTATACATTTTACCTGTAAGGCCTTGTACAGATGTCATTGGATTGCTTCAATCTCCAGGCTTTGTTGGATGGCGAGGTTGTTTTTTGCTCAGAGAATATGGCGAGGTTCAAAGCAAGCAATAATGGTTTAGGTTCTCTCGTCATGCTAACATTTGGTGATGAGTTTTTCAGTCAAACGGTAGGGAAAAACTGACACATGTACATCGTGTGTGACCCACATAACATCCGTTTGCATTTTGTGTTAAAATTCCCTCATTTTGTAAGTTTATGTTCACTTTAACACCCCCAAAAACTTAATGGTGCGAGATGCCTCTGTTAGAAAAGTTTGTTCTTAAAATTGCACCTTTGCCTATAAGAAAGTGTTAGAGATACTCCATCTTGTCCTTAATATAAGAACATTGAATAGTTGGTTTTTATCCTAAGTATAAAACATAGTTTTTATATTTGTCAATCTTTTTGATTTATCCTCCTATTGATGCTCCCTTAACAATAATGAAGAAGGAAAGAGAAAGAAGAAATTTAGGAAGATGACTAATTATTTTAAAAATATATATGTTATATTAACTAACCCAACTAGTCTTTTTAATATAATCAAATTAAGTAAATATATCTTACTAATAACTACGGGGGAGAACATATTTTTAGATTTGCACAATATGAGATTGACCCAAAACATCCAATAAAATTATCTTAAAAAACAAAGAGAGAATATTGATGTCGGTTCAAAAATTGTTTCTATAAATGTGAAAGTGGCAAAAGTTTATTATAAAATTTTAGGGTTAGGTTGTAAATATAACAACGAAGTTTTAGAGAAGGGGCACCTACTAACGTAATATTTATTTGGGTGCAAAAATATACATAAAATATATTAGAAGGAGCAACAATACCACATTATTAACTTCCGCTCATGAGCCTCACTTGCTATCCACCTCATCCTCATCTCTCACAACCCAACCTTCTCTCTTTTCTTTTTGGTTGACCATCAACCCTCTCTCTCTCTTCAACATCATCCTTCTTCCTTCATTCGGTCTCATCCAAACCTTTAATTCTGCTCTTTGTTCCTCTTCCCCATTTCATTCCCTTCTCTCTCCTCCAGCAACCTCCCTTTGCTTCTCATCAGACGCTCCAAGGCACAGACAAGAAGACCAAGCAACAAGGTACAACATAATAGAGAGAAGCAATGATATTCGGTAAGATCCCTTTAGAGGTAAGCAAGATTTTGATCATTACCAATCTGATTACTTCAATGGGATTGGAAACAATAGCAATTAAAAGAAACATAATGAAGAAGACGAAGAATCTTGTATTAACCATATAAAAGTAATATGTTCTTACAAACTACAACCCATTTGAGTTATCTCTAATCTACCCTTACTTAAGAGAGATAACCACCCCACTTGGGGACTAAGAGGAAATGCATTCTATAGAGAGAGACACAAATTAACCTCTCTCTAAACATGGTGAGAATCTAACTATCCTGCATACACTAAACAGATTAATCATCATGACCCTTTATATAGATTAGGATCTCAATCAACTCATACTCATTTAATTTCACCTTAATATCACTAATACACCTCCTCAAGTTGACACTACTTAGATTCATAAAAGTGTCAACTTGGAACACAAAAATACAGGGGTAAGGTAAATTAAATTGAACAATTTTCAATTCACAAAATTAATACAAAGATTTCTTCAATTCATAACAGTCTTCTCTATATCCACACTTGCTGATTCACTTCTAAAAGGCTTCAATCTATAAGCTCCTAGTCACCTCCATGTCCTTCTTGTCTTCAATCTTAGCCGTTAATGCAACAATCTCCAAACCTGAAGAGAACATTTCTCTTGTTTGCTTAAGTAAGAATAGTTCCATCTGCAGCTTCATTCATAACTCCCTCACATAAAACTATCAAGAAGCTCAAGTCAAGGTCCACAAAAGCCAAGAATTTTGCTCAAATTTTCTTTGATCCAAGCTCATATAGTTAAAGATAATGACCAGTTCTGTTAGCTCCCTGATTAGCTTATGGTCAGCCGCGTCCAGTGAATAACTTGCTTGACATATCCTGGGAAACAAAACCTAATTTTGACTCATTACAATACAAACTTGGATTTTCTTCCTCTATATCAACAAAACCACCAGAAACCTATGCAGATAACGACTTCTCTTGTTTTGCAGAACATGAACTAGATTCTTTATTTGAGGTGTCTTCAGTTTTAGACCACCCTTTTTCAATATCAAACTCAGCATCCTTATCTACTGCATTTGTAAGACCCATCCCAATGACACAAACCAATGCCAATCTATAATCTATCTCCTCTTGTCACACTACAAAAGTACAAGAGCCCAACAATTTCTTCCAAACGTAGCTCCCAACAGCCTCTCGGAATGACAAAAAATTATCAAGAAATACGTTCTCTGTTCTATACACGACCACAAACTAAGAATCCAAAGAAATTCAAACTGACCCCGTTTCAATATATATATGTGTGTGTCTGTGTGTGTGTATGGAAAATTCTCAATGTTAATTGCAAGATGCTCAATTCCTTCTTTTGAAGCCCTTTTGTCAAAATCTCATATTTCCAACAATTCAAATGCAATCCTCAAGATGAATAGACTCGGGAAAGCACTGAACTTGCTATGTTTCTTTGAAATAACATTTCCCTCTCCAAAACTTCTCACTCCCTCTCTTGAAAGAATTCTCTAACGCATTTGAGACAAATTCATACACGGTAATATACCAAGAATGAAGGGTTGTCAGAGTCACCACCGATCAAATGTTTCTGGTTTTAACCCTTCTCCTATCATTTATTCTTGGAAGATCCCAGAACATGAATCTTTGATTAAAATGAAGAGCAAAGAGGAGAAGACGGGATTCAATGGCCCGAGAACAAAGAAGAGTATGTATAATTTATGACGGACGACTTTGCAACGTCAGATCTAAAATTGCCAGAAACCGATCTTAAAAACTTGCAATAGAAACGATCTTGAAGAGCGATTTTGCATAATCTAGGAGAGGAACGTCGAAGCAAATATTCACAATACCGAAACCTTGTACTTCGCCGTATCGAAAATGCCGTCGCCACCGACGAATAACCAAATCTTGGAGAGCAGCGTTGAATGTGCTCCTCAGGAGTGAAGTGGCGGACCGAGGCATATGACTTGGGGAACAAGTGCCCCCTTAAAATTACGATTTTTTTTTTTCTTTTTGTATTTGTAAAATCCCAAAACCAATTTAGGTTTCGAAGAGATCCCTCTCTCTGGCTCTCTGCCCTGCTCTCTCGAGTTTTGAACCAATTTGCTGGAATGCATGGCATGTTTAAATTCGTGCAACTCTTTCTCGGCATTTAACAAGAATAAATTGTGTGAATTTGTTGGTTATTATCCTTTAGATTTTGATTTGAATGATTTTGTCATGTTTAAATATCAGCTCGACATGTATATTGTTGATGTCCAATGTGATCACGATTTTTGAACTTGACAAGGAATAACGTCTTGCCAAGAGGATGGTTGAAGAAAAAAAACATATTGCATGTGTATCTTTTGGTTTATTTACTTGTAAAATTAGATTAACTTTCTTCAAAGAATCTAGATACGTGGAAAAAGTATTTTTAGCTATGAAATACATCAATACTGCACTTTGCAATCGGATGAAGGATGAATGGTTGAATGATTGCTTAGTGTCTTATATTGAAAAAGATGTATTTGATAGCATGGATAATAAGACAATTATAATAGAATTCCAAAAAATAAAGTCTTGTAATTGTTTTTATTGTAATATACTTTTGTTATTAAAATATATGGTGTCCAGCCTTGCTATTTCTAACTGCACTTAGCTTTGCTTTTCCCTTTATATTCTTTTATTTTTTTAATGCATTTAAAGCTTTGCTTTAAAAAAAAAAAATTCAAGGGCGCTACCCCTGAACCCCTGCATCTCCCCGCTAATTATAATACCCCAATCAGCCACTCACTATTGTTAATGAAGATGTTCTACGGTGCATGCTCCATTTCATTCATTTTCAGCCAAGCATAGTGGCTAAGTAGGAAGTATATATATATATATTTTATGATCTTTATCTCTATTATCACAAAGACATACGTATACATTCCATCTCTTTAACAAAGTAATGAAAGGATGACTCAAATACCACATATCTCCCATATTTTATTTATTTCTTCATGGTGCACAAGTTAGGCCAACCCATTACACATTTGGAAATCAGATTCAGCACCTACGTAGAAGTGCACTTACTCATTATTCTATGTACCACTTTGAACTAGTCTTAGCCTATAAATAGAGAATGTTTTCTCTTCATTCTTCACACAATCAGCTCCAAGCAGCTGAGTATTGAGTAGTAAGAGTGAGAGTGAGAGTGGTGAAAGTTGAGGAGCAAGGTGAAGGAGTAAGAACTTCAAGAGGTAAGTTCTTGAGCTCTAGTTTTTAGATGTTGGTAGAATTTTAGTTTAATCTATGAATTTGTAAAATAATTTTATCTACATGATATTAAGGTTAATATGGTTTTTAAAATGAAAAATAGATAAAGAACAAGGTAGAAAATGATTCTTGTATTCAAAAGATCAAATTTGCAAAAGTTGAGAAAATTCCCGATTTCGGTGTTTATGGAGTCTGTCATATTGTAGGAATTACTGTATATATTAAATGACGTCCTAAAATTATGAAAAATTAAAGGGGTAAATTAGACATGTATATCTTTCTATTGATATAAATTTTGTAAAGTTTTGAGGTCTGTACAAAAAGAAAATAATTCTTGAAGTTGGGTCACGTTTTGGAAGTTAAAGCGTAACAACGTTTGAAAACAGAAAAACTGGGAATGACTCATATATTTCGACTAAAAGCCGTTATTTTTATTTAAAATTAGACATGTCAATGGTCATGGGAAATTTTACGGAACCTCATTTCGATTTTTGTAGAATTAATTATGATTTTACGAATTTTCTAACAAAGCTGCCTTAAAATACAGCAATAGCGTTTTTAAAGGAATGTAAGGGTAAAATTGGAATAATGAATCTATCATGGGTAAAAAGATCATTAGTGGCTAGAATATCTCTTAGAATATTATTTATAAGGGAATAATGCGGTAATATTATTATAGGCTATCCGAGAAAACGTCGACAGACAGACATACGGACATGCCGCTATCCGCACGGACTAAGGTACGGACGCGTATTGTAACATTAACTCTGATGCTTCTTGTATACTTATATGTGATAGATTATTTCATAGGGTCATGGACAAGACTTTTTCTTGGAACATGCACCGTGACTAAGACTTGGTCTTAGATCACCACCTATACATTCAGCTTATTACGGATTATAGTCTTGATAATACCGTTGAGTTTTTCTAGCGCTCGAGGACACGAGAGATCGTCGTGGCGGTTAGTGCAAACGTGGGTGACTTTACATGTGCTGTGTGCTATGTATTGTTGTTATGTTAACCTTACATCTCTTTGTGTGCTTATGTGTTGGTTATTCGAAATGTCATAAATATCGTCATACATGTATTGTTTACTTGAGCATGAGGTTAAGATTACCCGAGGTCCGATGGGCATTGGACCTCGCTTTTAACATAGCTTCGTGGTCGGAGGACCGAGGACCGATGACAAGGGTAAGCAAAGACGCATGAAGACCCGATTGGAGATTTTCATTTTGGGATGTGTATTTTCAATTATGGAATAATTGTAATGTTATTATAACCAGTCAGATACACCATGGTTAACATTTTTAATACTTATCAGTTACTTACTTATTTGCTCCGATGCTCTACTCTGATAAAAATATGTTTTTCCACTTTTGAAAAATGGGGTGTTACACTAATGGTGCCCTCTTCCATAAATTTCTTGATCCGCCCCTTCACTCTGCCTTCGAAACAACGCTATGGAAAGACAACTGGTTGGTAGAATCAATGGAAGATCACTGGACACTGTGGCATATGCATGTTCAAATGAAGGTTCACGGTGGTGAAAAAACACTGTGGCATATGCATGTTCAAATGAAGGTTCACGGTGGTGAAAAAAGAACTCTACGGCTTTGGTTAAAAAATTGGGCCGCAGACTAAGAAAATTGCAAAACACAGCGTTACGGGCAAGAAGAAGCCAAATCAAGATTGAGTCAGACCTCTTCATAGAAATCAACTAAAAAGATGCATTAGAGGCCAGAAAACAACCTACAATGATACCATGTAAACAATAGTAATTAAAGAAGCAGAATGATGAAGATGAAGAATCTTATATGAACTACATAAGACATAAGAGTAACATGGTCATACAAACTATAACCCATTTAGTCATCTCTAATTTATCCTTAATTATTTGACGGAGATATAACCACCCAATTGGGACTAAGAAGAAATGTCCTCTTTAGAGGGAGACTTAAATTAACCCCTCTCTAAACATAGTGAGGACCTAATTATTCTATACACTAAACACATTAATCATAATCCTTTATATACACTAGCATCTCAACCAACTAACTACTCATTTAATGTGACTTTAATATCTAAGGGATGATATAAAAGGTAAACATCACAGGACGTGGAGATAGGGGAGGGAGACAACAAGCTGGCTTCTCTTAATTAGCACCGACGATGAGCGATGAGATCGAGAGCGAGATGAGATCGAGAGCGAGAGACGGGGCTTTTGGGCCTGTTTTGCTATCCTATCTAATGGACGGATAATAAGTCCATTAAGAGGAATGAGATAATAAGTCCATTAAGAGGGGAAAAAATATAATTATTGGGTGTTTGACTTCCCTTCATTTTTAATGGACTTTAAAGCTTGATGGGGTTTTTTCTTTGAAGCAACTTCCCCTAGCTTCTAATCCCATTACTTCTCATCCCATCAATTGCACATGTGGGGCCCCGTTGCAAAATGACACCGTTGCCCCCAGTCCAAACCGTTTCTTCCAGGTTCCAGCCTTATTCTCATGAGGTTTTATTTTAAGTACCTTTTATTTACATATATTTGAAATTAAATATTAATATTGTACCAATTAAAATTTATAGGGACTTTTTTTTAAGAAAATCAATTTAATTTTTTAATTATTTTTTCTTACTCTTTTATCTTTTTTGGGCAATCTTAAAATTTTATATATCTTACATCTTCTTTTATTACAAGGTTATAACCCCATTTTTTAAATTTTTAAATGCAACTTATAAATATTTTCTCCTCCCCTCCCCTCTAAATCTATCAAACCAAATAACTCATGAATCCCGAAGTTAGATTGATTCATTCATTTCAATTACACTTTTACACTTCAAAAATGTACACAACAAGCATATATATATTGAAGTTATTATAGAATCATAGTAATCGTATTTATAAAATACTTGCAATATGATTTATTTTTAAAAAAAAATTTATACTCCTATTTCATTAACCATGTCATAAAACTTAATAATATTTGAATTTTATCTCAAATTATCACATTTTATACAACACCTATGTGTGTGTGAGAATTTGATTAAATTTTTTCACCATTTTCCATATCATCTATCTTTTTAAAAGTTTATCTGCCAAACAAGTTCCCATAACAAACAAAAGTCACTTCTCGCCATCGCTATTCCAAACACAAATCATATCAAAAAAAAAAGTCATCGACAATAAGTTCATTAAAAAAAGTTCATTAAAAACAAAAGCCACTTCTACTAAAGCTATCCCAAGCACCCTTTATGATGATGTTGTAGAGAGAGAAGGTTGATGGGGAACAAAAGGAGGAGAGAGAAGGTTGGGTTTTAAAAGATGAGGATAAGTAGATAGTAAGTGGGCCCACAAAAGAGAAAAAGTGACAGACATTTAGAGCCTAAAGGGAGTAAACAATGTGTTGTTTTTACACCGTGGACAAATTTTATGTATATTTTTGCACTAAAATAAATATTATGATGCTAGGTGTCCTTTCACCAAAACTTGCGTTGTTATTTGTCCTTTAACCCAAAATTTTAATATATTTATTCACAATCTCTAAATTTTAATATATTTATTCAAAATCTCTTATGGTTAATACATTATCTACTTTACTAATCTGGATAAATTAATAAAATGAATAAAATGAATTAAATTAGTTATTTTTAAAAATGCTTGTTAGTTTCCCTAAAACATCCTTTTAAACCATTTTGCTTTGAAACTACTTTATACTACAAACTATTATTTGTGATAAAAGTAGATTGAAGTCTTATATATTAACTAATATTTAAGATCAAATCCAACCCGACAACTAACTCTTATATTAAAAAGCAAAGCTAATATTATATGTATATGGTTCTTTTAACTGAATTGATGTGTTCAAGAAAACAATTAAAATTAGTTAAAGGTAATAAATACGTAGGAAATAATTTTTTTTTCGGAAAAAATGTCCTTATTTATGAATGAGTAAGAGAAAGAGTAATAGTAAGAAAAATGATGAAATATTACTACTATATGCCTAATTATAAGTCACTTGTATCTCATTCTCGCAAATTAACAAAGAAAAATATTGAATGGATACTTTTTTCCATATTTGCCCTTATTTATGAAAGGATACACATTTTCTCTCACATCCCTTTATCTCTTCGCATTTATAGAACCAGCTAGAGTAAACTTGATAAAACCTCATTTATTACCCTAAAAGTAAATTGTATTTTTAACAAAAATTTTTGGATATAATTGACTAGTAATTAGGCACTGAGTGGTATGAGAGAGAATATAAGTCTAAGTTGACATTTAAATTAATGAAATATATGAAATTATTTAAGAGTAAAATGGGTAAAAATACATTTATTAATTAGTAATTAGGCAAACTTAAAAAATATTTTATAAAAGGGGATAAGCCGATTCAAAATATGATATTATAAATAGGGATGGGGCGAGTAACATTTAAGTTATTAGATATATCCATTATATAGGGAAATCTATGTTCCACTCATTCCTTTTTCAGTCAAATTTGGTCAAGGTGCCTAGAGTCATCACAATTGAAAAACTATCTCTTTTGTGCTGATTCAGGGGAGATATGAAGTCACTAGTAGACTACTAAATGTGTTTCTGACCTGTTTGTGTTTTTCTTGCACTCCTGGATAAATACATCTTCTATGCTTACTCAATTAGTTATTTTTAGTATTCAGGGATTTGTAGTAATAATTTGATAACATGGCATCAATATGTTTGTTTACTAACTTGTTGAAGGCATTACAATATAATGGTTGAGTGTTTGAGTTATCTTGATCCTCGTAATTCATTTGCTAATTTTAAAAGAAAAGTTGATTGAGTTTGCTAAATTCTATCTTTTGGAGTTTGATGAGCTTGTAGATATTCCTTTTCTTTCTTCAAGTCTCGGTAATTTTATTGTTGAAGTCGAATGATTGATTTTGTCAATTTGAAAACAATTTATTACCTTGCTTTGAAGATGGTTGAAGAGAAAGGATATTGTTTATTCATTAGTCATTTGTTGATAAAGTTGGACTCGTTCTACCAAGAAGAATCGTCATGTTGAGTGAGGTTTTTTCAATGACTTTTGTTAAGGATAAGTTACGCAATCGAATAAGTGATGATTGGTTTAACTCATGCATGCTAACTTATGTTGAGCGTGATATGTTTGATAAGATTGATGATGAAGATATAATGCAATATTTTCAAGGAATGAAGAATCGAAGAATGTTTTTTTTAATTTCGTTGTAATTGTAATAATGACTTGATTATTATTTTTCTATGTTAAATTGAAGTTTTCTTTTCTTGTTTATATTTATTTGTTTTTTTAATGCATTTAAAACTTTCCTTAAAAAAAAAAAATTGGTTAGCATGTGACTTATCCCCCACTAATTGTGGGGACACAAATAAAAAATCCTAGCTCCACTATTAATCCGAGGTGACCCCGTCCAATCCAGTCTGGTAAAAAATAACCTTATAAGACAAAGGACCAGACCAACTCATCGAGCTGGACCGAGTTCAAGACCAGGTTTTCAGTCTACATGGTCTAATTTGGTCAAGCCCATATCATATGTTTTTTTAAAAAACAAAAAGTTTTGAGTGGGATTGCTATTAACTTCACATCATTATAATAAAGAAGAGAGTCCATTTTTCACCCACTAACCCGTGACCACATTCTCACTCCCACACCCTCACTTCTTTTTATATGATTTGACATCTCACACCTACTTGACCATTCTTGCACTCCATCCCCCTCAATCTCGCGTTGCTGACCAGGCTGACCTTAAAAAACCTCGACTGCTCGCCTCCAATCTCGCTCCATCTTTGCTTCCCTCACCCTCAATCTCTTGGCCACCACTGTTAATCACTCACCTCGACGTCGATCCCTCTTGTCCTTCGCTGCTTGTGGTGCTCCTCTTGGAGTGGCTCTCCCTCTTCTTCTCTTTTCAATCGACATCCCTCCCTCGAGTTTTCTTTTGATTTTTTTAGTCAAAGTAAATTGTTGTTTTTTTTTGCTTAATCTAGTTGATGAGGAATATTTTCTTGTTTTCTTTTGATTTTCTTCAATTTTTTAGGTTTAATTAGGTATCTATCTCCTCTTGTTCTTCAATTGGTGTGAACTTAAGAAACAAATAGAGGTACTGGACTACCGGACCAGTCCACCGAGGTTCAACCTGAGTTCGGGTTGTTACCAGACCAGACATCGGGCTGCCTTCTTCAGCATGAGGTCTTAACTAGACCAAACTTTGGGTTAGCCTCTCTAACCCGGTCCAGTCTGGTCTATGCTCATCCCTAGATTTCACCGCGGATATCTCATCCTTTCCAATATTATAAATGTTCTTTTAAAAAAAGGGTATTATTGTCGTTTTACTGACAAAACTGAATTTTAGTTTGACCTAAAGGGTGAGATGAAATTCCAAAATATTTTGGAAGTTAACTGAAATAAAATTGTTTTCATGGGGTATAAGGGATATTTTCTCATTAAAATAATAGAAAGAGAAGACTGATGAGATGTACAATGCAAAAAATAACAGATTAATCTCATCAAAGGCGTTGATGTATGTATATATGTATCTACGTATATGTACATATACATATATATATATATGAATAACTTGTGGTCCTTTCCATTAGTGTGTCATATCAATAACTTGTGGTCCCTTCCATTAGTGTGTCAGTATGTGTGTATAATCCCTCAAAACCATTTTCTATACATCTTATCTATTGCCTTTTTTTAAAAAAAAAAAAAATTGTCCATAGCTATCATATAAGAAAATTAAATACATATAGATTCTAGTTCTAAATTTTATTTAATATTAATAAGATCTAAGAGATTTAATATATACAAGTTTGACTTGTAAATTACGCAAACTCTAAATTAATAAATTTGACTTGTAACTATTAAATCATTTAGAATTTACTAGCACTGAATGAAGTTCGGGAGATCTATTTGTGTTTAAATTTCTTACTTAAAATGTAACATTCAAAATTTTGGGACAAGGAGTTTAGGAATATGACTAAGGTAAAATGTACATTAAATGAGTAAGAATTCGAAAGTCTTAAGTTTTTCATGAGAAAAAGCTTAAGATAATTGTTAAATAGAAAAAAAAAATTAGGGGGAAATCATGAAATGTTATTTTGAGGATTTAGAAATATTATGAGGGGATTACATATGAAAAATTTGGCCTCAATAGTTTTAAAGCCTATTTTTACGGATTTTAGGGCATATTATCCCGGAAATTGAAAACTAGTTAGAAGATAAATTTTGTCTAGGAAATTTTAGAGTTGATATTTTAAGGCCTAGAGAAGCTAATTGAGGAAGAAAAATCATTATGTGGAATTAAGGATTTATTTCTAACACCTATCTAATATTTGCAATTAAATGAGCAAAGGACCTACTTGTAAATAAAAGTCTTATAGAGGATTAAATAGGATTAAGTGAGATAATTTTGGGAGTGGACCCCACAACATACCTTTCCATCTCAATTTAATTGTGACAACTCCTCTTCCATAATTGTGATAGCTTGCACTCTCCCTCTCTCATTTGACGCCACATCTTCCCCCATGCACCAATTAACCATTTTACCATCCCTCACTTATTTAATTAATGCGTTCCGCCAGATCACACATACTCCCCCATTTCAGATATTCATTTCGGCTTTAAATACGTCTATTCATTTCCCAATTACCCATTTGGCCGAAAACGGAAAGAAGAGGGGGAGAAACCGAGTGAGAAACGGAGGAAGAAATCGAAGAGGAAGAGGTGGATCATTGCATGCAATTGGATTTTCGGGTTTAGGTAAGTTCCCTAAACGTCAATCTACCGTCATTTCTTCCATCTAGTATGAAGTTTTGATTGATTGTTGCTAAAAGTTGTGAACTAGGGGGAGAAAATGATGAATGAAGAGATCTAACCATAGAAATCATGCCTAGTTGATAGATTAGAGCTTGCGTTATGATTTCTTCACATGCACGTTGAATGTTACGTGATTGTTGTGGTTTTGGTTATGAGGAATTTAAGACAGATGTTCTATCTTTGGAAGGGTGTATTTGAACTCTACATTAAGTGTTGGGGGGAGAAAAACGCTTGGATGCTAGGATTATGAGCAATATGTTTATGTGCGTGTGTCTGCTAACTTGTGAGGCTGTACAGTTCAGATTCTTAGATTTAAAAAATGTTATAAGATCATCAAATGATGTTTTAAAGGCTTGTTGAATGACTCTTCAATAATAATACACCCACCCCCTGGTTGGTTTCAGTTTCTTGATCTCGGAGAAGTAAATTTGGTTTTCTCTTAGGAATATTGTTTTAGTGGTTAAACTGATTGTGAATTTTTAAGCTTTTCTTCTGAGCCCTGTTTTGTTGAAGTTTATACTGGTTTCTTTAATGAACAAATAAGAGGAAGTATAGATCGATAAAAGAGTTTGATACAAAAGATATACTAGCCGCTGGAAAATTAAAGGCATTAAAAGCTATGAAAGATGATATTTCCAACCTAGAATAATCTTCGAGATGCTGCTGTTCAAAATAGTTCTCTTGGATGTTAGAATTTATTTGAGCACTAATCAAGTGCAGGTCATAAGTTGTGCATGTGTATATGTGCGATGTAACATCCCATTTGAAAACGACGGAATATTTTTTTTTTTTTAAACGTTTCCAAATATTTCAAAGAGTAAGAATCGAGTAGAAAGTTGGAGCGAAAAAGTAATCGATTCATAACAAACATCAACCACGGTGTAACATTGTAATGATTATATTAATCCTAGAGTTTGAAAGTGAATAACTCGAAAGCGGTAAAGATAGATAAGTCTCCGGCTGCGCGATCATCGTTGCTTGCTTTCGATCTTCGATCCGTATTCCTCGGATCCTGAAGCTATTGTTGGTTATGATTAGTTTTGATGATGTCTTATATGGATGTCATTATCTAGAGCAAAAAGCTTGCATACTACATTTATCTTCTACTTTGACTAATTTCGATATTTAATGTAGATGTGAAGTTTAATGATCAAGAAAAGAGAAGAAAGAAAGGAAGAACTTGTTGAATGGAATGAGAAAATCATTATACAAGTTCCTAGATTGATTCTAGAAGTATCCACGACGATACGAAGTTGGAACGGCTCATTTGGAGTTAAGATGAGTTAAAAAGAGTCACAAGTTCATTCTGAAGCAATTCTCGAGTATAGAAACTTGATTCTCGAGAATGTACTGAATATGTGAAATCTGGAGGCAATTCTCGAGAATTGAAAACCCATTCTCGAGAATGGTTCTCAAGAATGCCATTCTGATTCTCGAGAATGGTCGGGATTCAGCAATGCTTCAGCAGCTCTGTTTTGCGTTCAGTTTGGGCGACCTCTGGTAATTTGACGATATCTCACAAACCAGGAATCGGATTGACACGAAACTAGTGGCATATGAAACTAGACATCCAACACGTACTTTGGAAAAAATTTCAAGTCCAAAGGAGTCCATATGAGAGAGCTATGATTTTAGAAAGTTGGAACACAAATCACCGTCACAGTCCAGACCAACCTTCGGTGTTTTGAGTGTAACTCACAAACGACAAATCGGATTGCGCTGAAATCGGTGCCATTGGAAACTAGACTCAAATACATTTCCAAAAACATCAAGAACACAGAAAAAAAGGTTTAATTGAAGTATTTATGATGTTTTGAAGTTGGTAGTATGTTCAGGAAGTTGCAATCAGAGTTGATTAAGAACAGCCTACATTCATCCTATGATAACCAACAAAATCCAATAAGTTTGGGCTGATTCTTCTTGCAATGGAAAGAAAGATTGAAGAGATTTATGAGCATGAGAGCTTTGACAAATTTGCTATCTCTTCTGATTCTCCATGTGATGTGTGTATCAATTCTTGAGAACCTGTCTCAAAGGACTCTCGAGAATGATTGCTAAACCGTGTTACAAAGTCTTGTTCTATTTCAATCTCAGCAAAGCAATTCTCGAGAATGAGTATTGCATTCTGGAGAATGGTTCTCGAGAATGGACCAGCAATTCTCGAGAATGATCGAGACAGAATCACACAGCCATAGTTCTCTGATATGATTCTCGAGAATCAGGAAGAATTCTCGAGAATGGTCGTATACTCCCTCACTGATATATCTGCTTCTGAAGTGATTCTCGAGAATGAAGTTCTAATTCTCGAGAATGGTTCCCGAGAATCAAAAACGATTCTCGAGTATGATCGTATGCTTCATCTGATGTTCGCTACTGTGCTCTCTCGGGTTTCGAAGTGATTCTCGAGAATGAGGAATCAATTCTCGAGAATGGTTCTCGAGAATGGGCAAACAATTCTCGAGAATGATCGAAGGTCCTGCAATCTGGAACTGATTTGAAGAACGATTCTCGAGTATACCTTCAGCGATTCTCGAGAATGCCCAGAGAGAATGGATACCCAAAGCTTGACAGCAAACATGATTCATCTGCAACTTCATTCAAATGATCCAGTTACTTCCAATACATCATTTAATATTAATCGTGATATCATTAATCATCTTCCCGAGTGTTTTTCGATTCATAATCAAGTTTCAAATTTCGATGAAGAACACCAAGAATGTCTATCGTTGCTGATCCGGAAAACATGGAATATGCCTTGTTGATTATCATTATTGATTCTAATCATATTTAATCAGTTTGCTTATGAGATTTCAGAAGATGAAAACTTTGCTTTTCAGTTACTTCTCAAGGTTGAAATTCTGACAAGCTGGCGCACTAAGGATATCGTTGAACAGAGCCAACAAAAAGATGCTTACCATAATGGTGCCCATACAGCTAAAGCATCTGGATCAATATTTGTTTAACCAAAGTTTGAATTTTGATGAGCTGTCAAACACTAAGAGAGACGCAGAACAGAGACAACACGACAACACACAAACCCAATTAAGGCAACAAGCAAAACCCAATGAAGGCTATATACTCGCCAAAAGTATCCTTAATTCAAAAAGCACGTGAATGACAAACGGAAAGAGACTCAACTAAACGAACATTCCATCGTGGTTGAGCAGAAGGAGCGGACGTCTAAACACCTTCAACGGACGAATTCAAATATTCAAACGGGCAAATTCAAATCCTTCCAACGGTCCTCAAGCTTCAACTTATAAATACCCGAAGGATTGAATTCATCAAGTGGAAGATGGAACACAGAGTCAAGAGCTTACATCTTCAACATATGACAATACTCTGATATTCATTTACTCTCTGTTTCTCAATGCTCATATAGTTTACCGTAGAGAGTGAAATGATCAACTTTGTACTTCAGTGTTTATTTATTCACTTCTGAGAGAGAGAAGATTTGTGTGTAAACATTATATCTTAAAGTTACTCAAGATTGGGTGATCTTGAGTGGGAAACACACTGTGTTGATTACAGCTTGTAAGGGGAGTGAATCCTAGGGAGAGGATTACTTGAGTACGAGTGTGTAATCAAGCGGTGTATTGATTACGTTTGTAAGGGGAGTGAATCCTAGTGAGAGGGTTGTTTCGAGTACAGAACGTGTAATCAAGTTGATAGAAGATAGTGGATTGAAAATCTCAGGAGGAGCCTGGGGACTGGACGTAGGTCATCGTGGATTGGACCGAACCATGATAAATCACGGTTGCATATTCTCTTCCCTAAACTCTTATATTTCAAAAGTATATGCTTATTTGAATATCTAACTTGTTGATTTAAATATTACGAAAAGATTTTCAAAGTTCGTAAAGTTTTATCATACACCCAATTCACCCCCTCTTGGGTGATAGCCGTGTCTTTCGGCTATAGCCGAGATTCAATTCACCGCATTGAATCTCGTAATGTTAATCTCAAACCCAAACAATACAAGATATACGGATAAGATATTCTAGACAATACAACAAGATATCACTACATAAGCATACAGCGAGATGCATGATCATTATGCGGACAAAACATAAGCATTACGCAATATGTAAAGCCCCACAATGTAAAACAACAATAACAGCTTGCACTATTCACCGGTGCCACGATACCACTCGTGTTCTCGCGCTAGAAAAACATACGGCGTTATCATGACTATAACCCGTGTAAACTGTCTCGTATATCGGTCTACGAACGTATCTATCACACATATATGCATTTAAGAAGCACAAGATTAGTGTTACAAGACGCGTCCGTACCTTCGTTGACGACGTTAGGTACTTCGGCGGAAAAACGTACTTTTTACGGAAAAACGTGAAATGTTCACCCGCACGTCGGGCGGCGTAACGGCAGCAAATCGAGTTTCGATGCCCTATCGAGTAATATCACTTTCATTAGTGATTTGACATCATAACGGCATTTTAGGTAAAAATTACCATTTTGCCCTTCTACCCCTAATTTGGCGGAATTGCGCCAGAACTTCGTTACTTTGACCGTACTCCATTTCAAAATTATCATCACTATGTTTTTACCTCGTCAGGCATCTTTCAATGCAATGAGGCTTAAAAACAAGTATAGGAATAAATTCGAAACTTCCTAGATCAAAACAACAGCTTCTACTATAACTACCGAAAGAACTACGGAAACTAAAAGCTAAGGACAGAAGAACTTACTCGGAGCTAAGGCAGAATTTTTTCATAGCTTCTCTCTCTAGAACCTCTCTCTAGGATTCGGATTTGGTGTGAAGAATGAGAGCAAGAGAGCTTGCTATTTATAGGGAAAAATAGGGACAAGGTGAGATTTTCCACAAAAGTCTTCAGATCGGATTCCGGCCGTTGGATCACATTTTTGAGGACAAAACACTCTTGGCCATCCATGGTCAAGATCGACATCTAAGAGCCCTAAAGTCAATGGATGAGTTGTCATCCATGATGGCTCTTGCTTTATGGCCTCCTACGCCGATAAAGCTACTCCGACGGTGTCCGTTTCGCGCGATTTCGCTTAAAAAAACTCAAAAATCCGGCATGTAACTTTGGAGATCTTTTCATCCTCCTTCATATTATCTATTTTGATCCTCTTTTTGATCATATCCAGGTATTTTCCGGTACGTCGGAAGATATTCGGACAAACGCGTCCGGTTACGAAAATCGCTTCCGATAGAACCAACTTCTGGACAATAATTCGTTGAATCGTAAAATGTGCGTTGTTGCCTAACTTAATACCGTGTTTGAAAACACGCAATTGTTTCTATAGGTTCTCACTTTGCCTATCCGGCTCTACTCTATCCGATCGCCTTTTCGTCTTATTAGGAATTAGGGTTTTCGGTTGCGGAATCGACGTCTGGTAAATTCTTTCTTCGTGTAGAATTTCACTTGTACCTAATTTGATCAGTCTGAAAAGACTTTTACCTCTGGTTTACCTGTAGAATTTATTTCTGACTTTTCCCCTCGGTCTGCCTATAAGCTGACTCACCGCATTATATTATTATTTTATTCTAATTATCATTTTAATTATTTAAACAATTCTTTTTAATTAAAAATATTAAGAATTTCGACCCCTTAATTTTAAAATTCAGTTTTAATTATTTTTCCATAATTTTTTCCATTTTTTAAAAATATAATATTTTTTACCAAAAATTCCCGTTTTACCCTCGCCTTCGTTAAGGCTTAATCGACCTAATTTCTTTGTTTAATGATCTTTTTAGGATCAGGTTTCTTCATATATTTATCTTTACCAATTTTACAGTATATTTTTATCTTACAAACTTTTATACCGACATTGTCATTTTATATCCTATGTAAAATATTAACAATGTTTACCTCATCGTTACTTTATGGTTTGAAATGCTTTTTAAACTTTTCTTCATGTTATTTCCTCTGAAATAATTTATTAAATTCTCATAATTAAAGATAATACTCCCATAATTTTCTCATAATATTTCATGATCTTTCGTATTTATCATAATGTTTTTAGACTGTTTTTATCACCATGATATCATTTTCAGGTCATTTGTTCATCATATTTTTTCGTAACTTTTTTGACAATTTACTCTATAATTATAACAATTTTCTATAACAGTTTTATCTCATGAATTTACTTCATTAAAATATTCATTAATTTTCCTTTATCTCGTAAATTCTAGATTCGCTAAAATCCGGGTATTACATGCGACAAGCCATGAGTTGAGAGTTTTGGGTGGGATAATAGACATTTAATTATGTCTTTGTGAGTATATATGTATAAGGATAAGAGATTACAAATGATGACCTATCTATACGAATCTGAAAATTTATAGGAATTTACAATCTCTTGAGTTCAAGAGAAAAGTGAACCCAAAAGATGTTGGTAAAGGTATAGTTTCAGAAGGACATGTGGGTTAATAACGTCCTTAATTTTTTTAAATAATATTGTTATTGTTGAACTCCTATGTTTATTTTCATATTTAAAAGTATGATTTTGTAAAGGAATATTTGTTGAAAGTATATGTGTAAAAAGAAATGGTGATTTTATTCATTATTATGTATTTTCTTCCAATTGTTTGAAAGCATAATTCATGATTATGTAGTTAAATGAAAATGAGACTTTTGAGATATTTTTCATAAATTTTATATTGAAATGAGTTTAGATTTTGGAAAGCTTATAAGCTAGAATTTATTATTCAAAATGGATTTTTTTTTACGCGAGTTCTTGATGTTTTAAAAGGATTTTATCAAAGAATGAATTTGAAGGAAAGTTTTGAAATATTGTTTGTAAAATTTCATGCTGGAGAATTTGATTATGAAATATGAGATAGAGCTGATATTATCTTGAAGGAAATTTTTTTATTACTTTGATAAATTGACCCCAAGCATGTTTGAAAATGTTTTGGAGAGGACCGAATACAGAACGTTGGTTACTAACAGCAGTACTGCTAGTTTTTGGTGTACCATGGTTAACATCGAGCTCGCTTGATATTCATGAGATTTGTTCTCATGCTTGTTTCATGGACTGTGTGTCCATACTTGTTTCATGGCCTTGAGTCATGTTTGGTTAGTTAACCCTTATGGATTGTGTGTCCATGTTTGTTTCCTGGCCTTGAATCATGCTTGGTTAGTTACCTCGTGGATTTGTGTGACCACGCTTGTCATCCGTTTTGTAAGAAGTTCTATAGAAAGATGAGGTTTGAGAATTATGTTTTATTTTGACTATATGATCAAAGGTTTTATTTTGTACATGAAATTATCTTATTAACGATATTTTATATAGAATTCTATTTTTATTCCTGAACTTAGGATTTGAGATTTATTAATATATTGCTATTGTCAAAACAGAAAGATGTTTAAATTATTTTACTTTTGCAATTTATTAAATTATAATAATGGGACGTTTTTCACCGGAAAAATTTATTTTGGTTCAAACGATACTACCGACCATGTATCTCCTGCTGGGTGGTGAAGGCTCTCTTTAATGATGTAGAGATCGTTGATCCATCAAGAGGTGCTAATAGTTGATGTAATCATAGCTCCAGACTTTTGTATTAATATTTAGCGATAGATGCTCCATGTAATTTATAGGTAGGATCCATGTATTTTAAATCACATGTTCACAAATTTAAGGCTTAAGGAATGCGAGTTCACTCATATTCTATGCCGGTCACCCTTTTAGGTTTCAGGGCGTGAGATAAAACATATGGATACTTTTTCTGTTTTTATAAATTATAATTTGATTTTCTATACAGAACCAGTTCAAAAGCAAAAATATTCTAATTAATGGCCGAGTTTGATTTGCGTGTTTACGCTTCTTGCCAACTCCATTTTGGAGAAGGGAGTTGTTTCTCCCGGTCCCGGGAATTATACAACGATGTATATGATGTATGGTATTGGCATGTTTAATGTACGAATCTGGTCATATATACAACTAACTTGTTAAATTGGACAGAATATTACTATATACTACATCTGGTCCTAATTATAAGAGCTAGTTGACTTTTTTTGGAGCTAGTTGACTTTTTTTGGAGAGATTAATGAAACTAAATAAATTACTTAATCATTTCATATGTTGTGTATTCTTAAATTATATATTAGTTTATCAGTCAAACTAATTAGTTTGAAGAAAAAAATACAAATGCAAATACTCTAAAGTAATTTAATTAGCTTACTTAATTTATCCAAAAAAGTCAACTAGACCGGAGGGAGTACTTAATATTACACTTCTTGATAAACATGAATGTATATTTCTAAGCCCATACTATCATCACTCAATAAAATAATTACCTATACTTGTCTTTGTTTTGAGATGGTGGGTGGCGTTGCTGTTGATTCCGAATGTCCAAGCTTTCTATTGTTGAATTGTTTTATTTTAGTTAGTGATTACTTAATTTTTTCATTTATTAATTAATAATTATAATGAGGATTATTTACGAGTTGTAACTTAGCGGAAAGACTGGGCATTGTTATGAATAATTATTATTATGTGGATGTCTTAATCATTCCACCAATTTTTGTAAATGCATTATGCATAAAAGATATATTATTATATCTATGTAGTGGCTATCCATTCCCAATATATGTGTAGAGGAATGTAATATAAGCATCCCAATTGTAACCAGATAGTATACACACAGAGATGAATAGAAATTCCTCCTCTTCCTCTGTATTTTATTTTCTCTGTTTTCAAACAGCTTACAGATCAGCTTCCTAATTAATCACCAATCCTCACCGATATTCTTCAACCATGGATCCCTCCAAGCTTCCTACTCCTCCAACCACCATCAACACTGCTAAGCCTTCCTACCTCTAATTAGAACCAGCAACCTACCTTGAGTCTAGTCCCTTAAGTACGATCAATGCCGTCGTCGGCATTCAGTCTGGCTGAGCTCTTCAGTTTTCTCTCTTGACCCCTTACGTCTAACTCTTCGGCATCCTCCACACCTAGGCCACCTTCATCTGGCTCTGCAGCCCCATTTCCGGCATGATCGTCCAACCCATCGTTAGTTACCAAAGTGATGACCTCTACACTTCCTGATTCGGACGCCGCCAACTTTTCATTGCCGTCGTCGATCTCCATGATCCATGCTGGTGTTTTCTCTCGAAGATGCCAGAGTTATGATCATCAACGTAAAAGAGTGCACTATTGTGCGGTTGTGGAGGAGACATCGCGCTGGGCACTGCAGAACTTCAACGTCAACTTCTTTGACGCTGAGGAAGGACGGCTCCGTCATGACGAGGATAGTGGTGATGAATTGAAACTCCATAACCGGGGACGAGAGAAGGTGATGCTATAATTCATCGTTTGTGTCAATCGCAACAAGGTACGTTCTTTCGTGTTTATGAATGATTGAAGTTTTAATTAATTAAAAATGATAAAGAGTTAGGAAGAAAGCACAGAGGAAGAAGGTGGGGAGTTGAACAAATGATATATGTGGGATCCACGTGTTTTATAAGAAAAAAGGGAGAGGAGTCACGGATAAATAGTATAATAATGTTAGTGATATATGATATATGCATATATGATAAAATAATCTCAAATGGCTTCCATGTTTGAATTGAATATACTTTATTGTGAGGCTGACAAGGTGAGAATACATATTTTCCTATTATTTAAAAAAAAAAATTGTATAGTTATAAAACAAAATGAAGTTTGTCAAAGGCCATATCATATAGTCACGAGAAGGCATATCATATAGTTGCAACTTCCTATATAATATATAGTAGTTGTTGTTTTCTGCCTATTGTCTTTTTCTTTACCATGCGTCATACCCAAATATTAATTACATTTTGCATGTGTGGCCGACAAAGTAGCTACTTATCTACTGTGAAAATTGCATAGTTCGTAAAAGTGCCTAGCCTGCTATGCTTACTTTGTTTTGTTGGGCATATATATATTATATATGTTAGTGGGTGGCTTTTTACGTGTGAATGGAGAAATTGACTCCCACCAATGGCAGCTACGTGTGATTGTCCCATGGCATTTTTAAAAAGTATATGCCTAATTGAATGATGAGTGGCAAACATGAATAGTATCTTGAATTAATTAAATATTATGCATAGTATTTTTATTTGTTTGTGTTTGTGCTGGGGTAGTGATAATAGCTTGTAAAAGCATTTCCTGGTAATTTCCTCTATGCAATTCACGCCATTTATAATCTAAGTTTGGAGGTATTATTAATACCTCTATGTGAGTCATTTGTGAGCAAATTTTTTGGTTTCTCTTATATGCCTTTATTTCATGTCTCGTACTATATTCTGATCATATACTGATAATAAATGGCTAGAAGCCATATAGATTTAATTTCTTATCATAAGATTAAATGGTCATGAAGATATGAGACAAAAGTTGGCATGAAGATATGAGACACAAATTGGCTTGAAGTGCCTGGAGTAAATTTGGCCTGAAGTTATAAGGAAACAAATTTGGCCCGAAAGCAAGTGGGTCAAATTGGCCTGAAGCCATAAGATAAATTGGAGTGAAGCCAGATCCATGATTTTTATATGCTACCAATTGATATTAAAAGACCTTTGTTCTTTAGAAAAAATTAAAGGGATTATATAACCACCAGAAGATGGTTGTTCTTCTAAAGGTTTGTTATCTATTTTGCTCCTGCAGTAGCAATATTGTAAAACAAGTTTTAAGAAATATTTTGAATTAATTTCATTAACCTCATGCAGCCAAACATAATAAATATGCTGAAAATTCATGATATTATAGTATATAAGTTTTTGATATCTTATATATGATCTTTAAAATGGATTTCATGCAGTGATTTATACTTATGAGATAATTGGTTTTTAAAGAGGTATAGGTGCTTGTTCACACCTAAAATAAGAGAGTGAAATTTATTTGTTATTAAAATTAAGGTCTTGAAGGCTTATGTTTCAAATATTGTATGATACAATGATTTTGTAGCCTTGGAAAAGTATTGTCCGAAGACAATAATTTGCAGAGATTATGCAATAATAAGTTTGATGGCGTCATAATAAGTCTAAAGACTAATAGTCCTTGGTACTAATTAGCATATTTTGAGAAACTAATGTTTAGACTATATATCTATATGCTAGTATAAATTTCACAGAAAGTTCTGGAAGAGTTAATATTTTGTTACTTGAAGGAACAAAATTATTCGTTGATTATTCCACCAAGTATAAAAAGAACTTATTGAGTTTTTTTTTTAAAAAAAATATCTGCAGAAATAGATATCATGTAGAAAATACATGTTACTGTAAACCAGAAGTTTACAGATAATAATGCAAATTGGAAGTTTGTAGTAAACCGGAAGTTTACAGATAATCAAGAGATTGTAATTGTAAACCAGAAGTTTACAAATGTAGCAAATCAAAAGGTTGCTAATATAAATCAAATTTTTACCAATGTAAACTAGAAGTTTACTACCAATGAAATATTCAAGAGGAAATGAGCTACAGAGAATTATTGAAGCCAAGGCTCAAAATAAAGAATAAGCCTACAAGGTAATACGACATTTAATTTGTTATTATTATTTAAATTTATTAGATATCATAAATTTATTGCCATGAGAATCATATGTGTGATTCTAAATCTGTGTGATTCTAAATTATTTTGATCATGAATATCTTTATATGTGTGAGATTATCTAGTGATGCAATATTATATGTTTATTCCTGAAGAATTAACATAAATTTTCCTTTCAAGGTTTAAAGAATTTAAAAATAATTTTGAAACACAGATATAAAGATATCATGTTTTTATGACTCACACTTGAGGGGAAGATTGTTAGAAAACAAGTGTGAGTTATAATATAAGTGTGAGCTAATTTTTGAACAGTTATATACTTCTCACACAAAGTCAAATAGATCTCCCAAAATGCATGTCGGATTTTGATCAATATGTTATTGAAATTGATCAATTTATGATTGTTTGAAATATATGTTACAGTAAACCAGAAGTTTACTGATCCAAATAAATGTATTGTTGACATGACTTGTTTGATCATCCGAGTCATATAAGAACCAGAAGATTCTTCATAAATAACCAACATATTGTTCAAGAATAATTATGTCTGTGCTTGTTCTCAAATAAAAATGACTATGTGAATATCATAGGTCATGATTGGTAATGTATCTCTGGAAATATATCAAACAGATTTATATGGGCCCATTGCAACCAGAAGTTTGTAAGAATGCAACCTGAAGTTTGCAATAATGTTTGAATTAATCAAGCGTGCTATTTCCAGATTATACAATCCAGAAATCATGAATTAAAACATCCATAAAAAGCTGGATTAATGCTTATGAGAACATAATACTATGTTGATATATTTGATATTATATATATTGCAGCATTTATATAAGCCAACAAAATTCTCCCTGTAAATTAGTTTTTGGTCAGAAACAAGACAATTCCATCTGGAAAGTTTTTGAAGGTGCAATGCTTATAAATCCACCATAATGCACATAGATGGATATAGAAAGAAAGTTGAGATAAATGTTATGTAAGGACCTCCTTCTTCTTGTTTGTCTCTAAATGGAACGAGAATGATGTTTCTAATGGTAACAAATGGATTTAGGAGACTTACACTGCATGATTAGTCAATTGTGATTTGACATTGTTTTCCCAATATGAGGGGGAGAGAATATGCAGTTGGGTAAAAAGATTAGCTATAATTAATTATTATTGGCTCATTTTGATCCTCGTACAAAATAATGTGAACTGGAAGTTCAAAAGATAATTCATTTACATAGTTTAGCTAATCAAATGCCGGAAGCATTTACTGACCCAAAGAAAGTGACAAAGTCACATGTCCCAGCTGTTAATGCTCCTATTCGAATTAATGTCCCTGAAGGATAACCTATTATGAATGAATATATAACACGCCTGAAGCGTAAAAGGTCCATCGGTTCCAAAGATAAAAATCCTCGAAAGAGAAAAGGAGCTAAGAATATAGATGATCAAGTTGAGAATAATTAAGGAAAATTAGTAGCTCCGGAAGAGTCATCTCCTGAAGAGATATTATCTCTAGTATAGATATCTCCAGAAGAGAATGTTGTAGTCCCAGAAGAGACCCAGGTACCTGAAATATGCGAAAATTATGAGATCTCAATAAATTGTTATGAATAGAATCCAATGGGACCGAAATGAAGTCAACGTTGACGACATCTTTGCTTATAATATAGCATATGATGTAATGAATAATGATGAGGATCATGAGCCATAATCCATTAGCGAGTGCCAACAGTGAAAGAATTGGCCCCTATGGAAATATGCTATTAATGCATAATTAAAATCACTAGCAAAAATGAAAAGTATTTGGACCTGTAGTCCATACACCTGAAGATGTAAAGCCAGTTGGAAACCAATGGGTTTTTGTATGAAAAAGAAATGAAAATGGTGAAATTATATTATATAATGCAAGTCTTGTAGTCCAAAGTTTTACACAAAGACCTGACATTGATTTTGAAGAAACATATTCATCACTAGTGGATGCAAATATTTTCGTTATTTGATTAGTCCCACAGTAAATGAAGGGTTTGGTTTGCATATAGTGGATGTTGTAACTGTCTATTTGTATAATTCACTTGATAGTGATATTTGTATGAAAGTCCCTGAAGGACTCATAGTGCCGTAAGCACATGTCTTGAAAGACTTAAGGTGCCGTAAGCACAAATCCTGAAGGATTCAAGATGTTAGAAGCATTTGATTCAAGTTCTCAAGAACAATACTCAATTAAGTTAAATACGTCCCTTGGCCTGGCTATTAGGGCACATGTGGTATAATTGTTTCAAAGAATATCTGACGATACAAAAATAACCCAATATACCCATGCATCTTTATGAAAAGATCCAGAAATGAATTTGCTTTAATTGCCGTTTATGTTGATGACATCAACCTTACTGTAACTCCTGAAGAGCTTCAAAAGATAATTAATTGTTGAAGAAATACATGGTCCAGAAGTACCATATATTAGTGATATTGAAGTATTAATGTATCATGCTTATTATCAAGATATAGTTCTTCACCAACATAAAGACATTAGAAGCTATGTTGACATGATAAAGAGAAAGATTGATATTGTCATCAGGGGGAGTAAAACTGATGTTATCAAGAGGGGGAGTCGATATACGCTGTACTCTTTTTTCCTTATCTAGGTTTTGTCCCACTTTGGGTTTTCATAGAAAGGTTTTTAATGAGGCAAAGACCGGAAAGTGTATCAATGAATGTTGTACTCTTTTCTTTGGCTAGGTTTTTATCCCACTGGGTTTTTCCTAGTTAAAGTTTTTAACGGCGCACATTCATAAAGGACATCCAAGGGGAGTGTTATGAATAATTATTATTATGTGGATGTCTTAATCATTCCACCAAGTTTTGTAAATGCATTATGCATAAGAGATATATTATTATATCTATGTAGTGGCTATCCATTCCCAATATATGTGTAGAGGAATGTAATATAAGCATCCCAATTGTAACCAGATAGTATACACACAGAGATAATAGAAATTCCTCCTCTTCCTCTGTATTTCATTTTCTCTGTTTTACTTTCTTTTATCCTATGTTTTCTTCAGTTTCATAACAGGCATGTTATTTTGGGGCAGTTGTGAGCGAATTAAACAGCAAAGGCGATGCAGTTGGGGACTTGGGGCAATTAATTAATGAATTAAAAGGGAAATATAAATTGTTGGTATTCAATTTCCACGCTCACTTTTTGTTGGCTCCACCATCTTAATTTCTTTGAATAAATCTTCATTATCCTGCTTCGCTCTCCATTTATTACGTTACTTTTCCTTTTCATTATACAATCCCAACATACATACTTTCATAGGATAAATATACTTTTTTATATAAAAAAGGAATGTTAGTACATCTTATCTTTGTTACTTGGTAACATATATACTTCTTTAACGGCGCCAAAAACTTGATGCAACCAAAATTTAACTAAGCACGTAAGTGTACGGGTTATGAAAATAGTAAGTGGCAAATCAAGGTCATCCCACAGAAATTCAGTCAAACTAGTGATTAGGTGTCAAATTTCATTTTTTTCGTTTAAGTTGAGCACATCAGAATTGTTTTCAATAATAGTAAAAAGAATTTTAATAAAAATAAGAACTTTCAAAGATAGAGAGAGTTCAAATATCGAGGAGGACAACCTAGAGAGTTCAAATATCGGGAGGACAACCTGCAGATACTAATCCCTTGTTTGTTTCTTAGATTTTATTCCCACTAAATTAATTCTAACTTAACCTCACCAGTTAATCTAGAGTATTACTTTGTTTATAAATGCCTGTCGGTCCACTTATACACCTACCTCAAATAATTATGTAATATCTTACATAATTAATTAAGATGCAATTCAAATCGGGTTCACTCTAATTTGATTATGCGGTTTTCTACAGGTATATGTCTCATCCTAGACGCAAATTAGATTAAAATCTAATTCTACATTAAATTTAAACCTAATTCCACATTATTTAATCCCAAGGTCAATTTAAGATTCCCTTCTTCACAAGTTCAATCCTAAATCCCCAAAACACGCTTAACGGTGGCCAATCACTAAGCAATAAATAATAAAACAAGATTAAATAAACTAGATTAAAATTAAGCAAAACTAATGAGTGGGAACAATTTCTAAGTCTCAAACAAGTTCATAGTACTCTAGGTTGAAAAGGAAAATTAGCCACACATGGCTATAAGAAAATCAATTACAAAAACAAGAAATTCAGATTTCATCATAAAGAGAAGAAGAAGAAAGACAAGATCACAAAACTGTGGAGCCTTCTCCTTGTGCAGCAACTCTTCTCCAATTTCTCAATTCTGCGCCTCTGATTCTTTTTTTCTTCTTCCAGTCCTCGCTACAGTGTGCGTCCGCCAGAGAAATCACGATGATGCTCTGGAAAAATATGCCGCCTCTGCCTTTGTCTTTTCAATTCGTGCTCTTGTCCTCTGCCTCCTCTCCTTAGCTTTTTAGGTCTTTAATCAATTAATTGATTCAACTCGTGGGGCCCTCATGCATTCAAAACTTCAATTGCATATCAATTGAAATTGTATCTTCCGCCCTCTGTTACCAAAAACGAAAAGGAGTTTAAATAATAATAATTATAAATTTTTATTTCTTCTTTTTTTTTTTTTAAAAGAAAACTTCCTATTACTATTATTTATTTCCTAAACTTAAAAACATTTATTTTAAATTGAGATCCCCCAAATAATGCATCCAAATTGATATCTCTTAAAATCTCAATAAAATCTCTTTAAATTAGCATTGATGACTTCCTAAATATATCAAAATATATCTCAAATCAATTAAAAATAGGAAGTCATCACTGGCCACACATTTTTTTCAAACGATATTAAGAATAATAAAATGAATTATGCATAAATAAATAAAACATACATATTTTAATTTATATATTCATGTGTTTAATAACTTTGTATAAATAAACGTAAGTTCTTCGTAATACTCTTTAAAAAGTTCATGAGACGTTTCCACCTTTATTTTTCGAGTTTGTGTAAGTTTGTAATTTTGACAACCTTAGTCCTGTGACGATACGTAACTTACGTACGTAACAAAAGTTGTGGATTATATTGTTGTTATTGATAATACAAATATTTTATGCTTATATAAACAAAACAAAAACTATAATGATTACGTATGTAGTAAAAGTATTTGTTATAAAAGATGAAATTTAAATTTGTTTTAAAAGATTAAACAGTCAAGGTGTAATACCCTAATTTCCCTTTTATAATAAAACCTTGTATTTTGGTAATATGGCAAAATACCAAGGTGAATATGTGTCTCAAAGAATTATAATCTATTGATTATATTTTCATCCAAATTTCATTTTAGAATTAATTAACAAATTCTTAATTAAAAGAGCCATAGAAAGGTGTTGAGGGTGAAGACTGACAACCATCGAAGGCAGAGGCATCGAAGCTGGTAATCCTTTCCGGTGAGTACCCTATTCCTACTTGGCTATGGTTTATTTGACTGTGAGTCAGGTGAATTTGACTTCACCTCCTCTTGCAATCTCCAAGGATAGATGAGCAAGGGCTATTCGATGGCAACATCTGATATGCGTTGCCATGAAGCATAGGAAACCATTTATGTTAAAGAAGTATGTAGTTTGTTTTTTTCAGTTTTCTAAATTCTGATGTTCGAGCGATTGAGCAAAAGAATAGCCGTGTATCTGTCTTTCTCGGTGTTCTATCATTTAGTTATTTTGCTTGTAGCAGACGACGGACTTGTTACCTGTAACCTAATCCCTTTTATTGACATAATGCAATTTTGTGTGGCAAAAGTGATTGCTGTTTTCTCCATGGTCATCTGATTCTTCCCTATATAATCTCCGAGAAAAAAAAATATTTGTTTTGTACAGAATACGAGGGAAATTTTTTGTCATGAACTCTTTAAAATATTGCCCTCTTTCAATTTCCATTGGGGTTTGCCTTCTTTCTTTTTTGTTTTTTTTTTTTTGTTTTTTTGTTTTTGGGAAAGGGAGGGGGGGTGGCTGTAAAAACATTGTGCTTTATTTTCTTTCTAGTTGGGAGAGATAAGGCTACATACCCTGAGGAGTTTTCCTCTTGAAACTTCCTAGTTCTTAGTTTATTTCAGAACGATAATATTGGATGAACTATCTAGGCAAACCATACAGTCTCATGAATCAACTGTACAGTATCCTAGATTGATAGAAGAAAAGGAAAGAATAGATAGAGATGTGGGAGAGCTGAGATAGATAGAAAGAGTAGAGAAACTGTTAGATGCCTTTTTGTTGTAAGACAGCCCCTACACCCGTGGGTGATGCATATCATTCCACAATTAGTTTTCCCTTGGAAACTATTTGCTTAGGTGCTGTGTCTTTGTAATTCTGACAGGAGAGTGAAAGGGGAGGACAGAGAGAAAGATAGAGAAGAGAGACAGAAAATTACACAGAGAGAGAGAGAGAGAGGAGAGTAAGAGACATAAGAATCACATTTCCGTTAACCAAAAGCCTATTACATTTAGTCCCTAATCCATGTATTTATAGTCATTAGTTGCTAACGTTCATGCTTCGTGTGACACTGTTTTCTTTAAGGGCAAATTCCACTTTCATAAATGGATATTACTATGTATCATAAATCCTACTTTCATTTCCTCGTTGCATCTCCTACCTAGTAAGTTTTCCTTCTTGACAGCCCCGTATTATGTTGCGGCATAGGTGGCATGGACTATATTGAGGTATCACTTCTGAGTCGGATCTTGAACAGTGAGTGTTGCGAGGCCCCATTTGGTCTGTGAAGGCTTTTGTGTAGTCATAGTGAGAGATGAGATGACTGATGAGGACATAGGCAGGAAAAATTCCGGATGTTGCAACGATATAATTCTGATTAATTTAAAATCCAAATAAGATTTTGTTATATTTTGAAATCTTCCCAATTCAAAATGAAGGGTCTTTCATCATTTATCATGTTACAGAATTTGGCTGCTGCCCTTTCATAGTCATATCATTATTGTTGCGCCTTGCATTGCATGTTATTACAATTTAGTTGTTAACCATGTCCTGTGTATGGATGGGGGACGTTTACAAATACAAAGCATTTTTCTTTATTAATTGTGTTGGAAAGTATGAATGAATTAGAAAACTTGGTACTCTTATAATCTTGTGCATCTCTTCAAATAATTGGAAAATTTTGGGAAATCAAAACCTGATTACTTGGTTGATGCTGGATTCATGTTAACAAGTGGTCTTATTATACCATATAGAGGACTTCGGTACCATTTGAAAGAATATTCAGACAGAAATCCACCCCAAAATTATAAAGAACTATTTAATCTTCAACATTCATCGCTACGTAATGCTATTGAAAGGACTTTTAGGATATTGAAGAAAAGGTTTGTGATTTTATCAAGTGTAGCAGAGCCAAAATATGGCATAAAAATGTTATTTATAAGAGCCACACACACACACACACATATATATATATATATATATTTGTTTTAAATGTTAATTTCCATTTTAAGGCATAAAAATGTTATTTATAATTAAACGTTATTATACATTTAATAGCATTTGGAAAAAATCACTTATAACATAAGTGAAGTTGTCTATGTGAAGATAATTCCCCTCCCCTCTCCTCCTGAACCAAACAAGGTAACATTAAAATCCCTCTTATAATATAAGGGTAAAGTTGTAGTGTGAAATTTTTTTTCCCTCCCCTCCTCTCCTAAACCAAACAAGTTAACATTAAAACTCCTCTCCTCCACTTCCTTCGATCAATCCAAATAAGGGAATATTAAAATCCCTCCTATCCCCTCCCCTCCATTAAAATCCCCCCTCCCCCTCCCCTCCATCGAACCAAACAGACCCTAAGTTGTGAAAGGCAATAGAGATCCTCTTTAAAGGCTGTTATTTTCAAAATAACAAGGGCCCAAGAAGAAGAGAAGCTTGATTAGTAATGCACAAATGCACCTTGTTTGGTTAAACAACCAACTACAAAATGACATGTGGCATTAAGGAACACCTAAGCCCTTGATTATGTCATCAAAATGACTTCACAATCAACCCCAAAAGTCCACAATTCCCTGGGCATTGGTGGAGCATTGAGAGCCAAGTTTTTCAAGATATTATCTCAAGAATTAAAGCCTTAATCCTCATGTAATTACATGAGCCAATGGGAGGCTTGAAACCATGGGTAATTGGAACATGTAAAAAGGGATAAGGAGCAATTTTACACCTGTGATTTACCCCCAGGAGCGCCCAGTACCACGAGATTTCAACTAGAGCAAAAATACACATATAATTATGTTTTGGTAGCGTCCAACACCATGGCCGTTAGTCAACTAACGGTCAACGGTTAACTTGGATGGAAATGAACAGTAACTCGGGTGAAATTACACTTTTTCCCACTAGTTTTAGGTGAAATTACACTTTTGCCCCTAGTTTTAAATATTTTTTAAAAAACTAAAATACCCCGGTGGCCCCACGCCGACCACCTTTCCGGCCGCTGACCGACGGTGGTCCCGGCGGCGGGCGGGGCGGGCGCCGATCCGGCGGGCGGGTCGGTGTCACCGGTGGCCGCGCCATGGGCGACGGCGGCGATCATGATGGTGGTTTACGGGTAGGGCTCCACGGGGGTATTTTAGTTTTTTTTTTAATATTTAAAACTATGGGGCAAAAGTGTAATTTCACCTAAAACTAGGGGGCAAAAGTGTAATTTCACCTAAAACTAGGGGGCAAAAGTGTAATTTCACCCAAGTACTGTTCATTTCCATCCAAGTTAACCGTTGACCGTTAGTTGACTAACGACCATGGTGCTGGACGCTCCCAAAACATAATTACATGTGTATTTTTGCTCCAGTTGAAATCTCGTGGTGCTGGGCGCTCATTGGGGTAAATCACATGTGAAAAATTGCTCCTTTACCCATGTAAAAATAATCCACGGGTCCTAAAAGAGTCACTCAATTTCGTCCAAGCATGTGTGGAGGAGATGAAGAAGAGAAAACTTAGTGGTTAAGCTAGGGAAAGAGAAAACTCAATTCCGTCCAAGGGCAAAGTGGTAAATTGACATATGGCGCCCACAAGGACTTGTACTCTCTCTATAAATAGAGATGATCCCCTCTTCATTTCTTCACAAATCAAAACACAGTCAAATATGATTGAGAGTAAGAGTGAGGCGAAAATCATAGAGAAGGAAGCAAGGAAGGAAGTTCAAAGCACTAAGGTAAGTGCTCTTGCTTTTGGTTGTTCATGTGTTCATACTTTTTGCTTAGTCTTTAGCTTTAGTAAGAGCACTTGTTCATGGTGTTGTTGGGGAGGAGGCCAAAACATTTGGAGCCAAGGAGGAAGGAGAAGTTACAACACAAATCAAGTCAAGGTAAGAGATGATCTTGACCCTAGTTAGTATGTTCTTGAACTTGTTAAAATTTATGATAAATTCTCCTTGATTTCGAAACCTCAAATCCTAAGGGGAGGTTCTACCCAAATGGTTTAAGAACATGTTTAAAGGCAAAATAATGAATTAGGAGATGAGTTTGTATATAAAATCATAAGTTTTGTGAAAATCAGAAAACTGCCAGTCTTGGTTCCACTAGAGGCAATCAGCTTGTGGTCAATATTTTATAAAGTAAATGAAATTCTAAAATCATGAAATTTTTTACAATGAAATTAGACATCCAGGGCTTTCGTTTGATATAAAATTGGTAATTTTTAAAGTGTTGTGCTAAAAGATGTGAATTTTTTAAGTTAATCCATGTTTCTGGACTTGCAACTAGAACAGTCATGGAAAACATAAAAACTGGGAATGACTTAAATGTTTATGGCATCTAGGATTATTTTTCCTTGCAAATAGACATGTCAAGGGTCAAGTATATTTTTGATGAACATCAATTGGATTTTTGTACATTTAGTTATGATTTTTCAAAGTTGCTGAAAAATCTTGCTAAAAAATCCAGAATTTCAAAATTAAGGAAAAGTGAAGATAAAAATTGGATAACTTATCTACTAAAGGTAAAAAGGTAAAATGAGGTGAAAATATCCTGTTTGATATCACTACAAAAAAATAGACCATTAGTAGCGGTTAAAATGACATCTTTGTAGTGGTTTTAGCCGCTACTAATGACATTTGTAGCGGTTAATCAAACCGCAACAAAATCCACTGTGGCAAACCGATTTGTAGCGGTTAAAAAAATCCGCTACTACATATATCATGACCGCGACTATATCTGTAGCGGTTACAAATAACCGCCACTATATGAGGCCAGGCTGACTCCTTGTTTGATAATTAGTCGCGATTATAAAACCGCTACAAATGGAGATCAATCACGTTTGTAGCGGTTACATAACCGCAGCTAATTATATTAAAAAGTAGCGCCAAAAGGTTTCAAAATATGTTGTATCGGTTACATGATCGCTACAACTATCCCGCCAATTTTCGGGGAGAAATTTTGTCGCCAATATTTGTAGCGGTTCTTAACCGCTACAAAAAAATCCCGCCATTTTTTGGGAAAAATTTAGGCGGCAATTTTCAGTATTTTATACTTATAGCGGTTTAAAACCGCTACAAAATATTCCCGTCATTTTTTGCTATTTTGGCGCGTTGTCATATTTTTGTTCATTTTTGTAGCAGTTTATTAACCGCTACAAACAGATGGAATTAAAAAAAAATTATTAATTAAAGTAATTAGTTAGATATTGTATTAATAATAATTTATATTTTTGGTGAAAATAAATTATATTAAAATATGATATTTGATTATATAAGGTTAATATATAATAGAAAACAATGAGAATATGTAGAAAGTAGAAAGAATGTGTTAATTAAAATATAATTACTTCTATAAAAAATGTGTGTGAAGGTTAATCGAATAATATATACGAGAAAGTGGAAAGAAAGTGTAAAAAAATACGAAATGCACCTGCAAAATAACAAAAGTTAGTATCAGTAGGGGTTAGACGATAAGCATTAGATTTGATACGGTTGAACGGCACTTACCCCTTCAAACACTTAAGCTATTTGAGAAAACGTAAAACTATGAGTAAATATGGAGAGAAAACCTAAGTAGGCAGTAGAACTAAAGCATATTAAATGTGGTTGGGTGGGGGTATTTATTTTGATATATGCGAATCATTTTGTAGTGGTTTAGTTGTCAATTTTTGTAGCAGAGTTACTTAGTAGCGGTTGGTGACACGTCGTTAGTAGTGGTTTGTTTTTGTAGCGGTCTTTTTTGGTTTTGTAGCGGTTTTATAACCGCTACAAATATTATTGTGGTTTTTTTTATAAAAATAATAATAAGAAGATTACATATTAACTATACATTGCATAATCTTTTCTCTCAATCTTCGTCACCATCCCTACAAAGAAAGTTTAGATAAAATGTTACGTGTGAGTTGAATATGTTTGAACACAAATAAAACTTTGGTTAAATGTTATTATTTCATAAAAAATATATTAAAAAACTTACCGAACTATAGGTAAATTGTCATCGCCGTCTGGGAAGAAGTTTTTGAAATCGTTCATCGGAACGGCTCACAATCATAGGCGATGTTATCACCATCGCCCATATCGTAAAAGTCCCGAGGCTTTAAGTGAACCACCATATTCCAATACACGTGCCTCTCATCGGCGACATAATAAACCTGTTGGGCCTCTGAGGCAAGAATATACGACTCGTCATCTTCAGACAAACTAGTATGAATAGGCCCGGAGAAATTCACCGATGTGATGCCTAAGTCGTCAGTCGTGAGTCCCCGGGGCGTTGTCGTATTCGCTCACAAACACTTGAACAGAGTCACGGGGAAAAGGCCTTGGTAAGTTATCTTGACCACATCGCGCTTTCCATAATACGGGACGTCACCTAACTGCATGTTCCCATCACGCTGCTCGCATAACTCCTCGTCCCAAACGTGCCATATACACCCGAGTTTTGGGTTAGCAATCCTTGATCTCGTGAAATGGTGCAAAACTTGAAACCATTGACATTGTATGCCATAAATCTTTGGGCGTGGTCAAGCGGGCCGAGTGTGAGAGCTATGAATTCTGGTGAGTGCGAGTTGTGGTCATTCATTATTCTCCTCCTAAAACTAACCGGGGAATTCTCTGTGAACCTTTCTATCAATTTCAGAGGATGTCTGCGTACGGATCCTCAGTTGACGCTTCACATGACTCCTGAATTCCCTGCAATAAAACATGCGATGACGAGCATGAAATTTGAGTATAAAATGTTAGGAAATATATTGGATAACATATATATATATATATATATATATATATATATATATATATATATATATATATATATATATATATATCTCTGTGTGGAATCCTTACTGAAGGTACGGTTCAACTTTAGTGCAATTGATCAAGACATGTCTATGTGCTTGAATCTTCTCAAGTGCCGTGAGTTTGAAATTCTCACTTCCGCCAACTGGTTTACCAACACGAGGGACTAACAACTCGTTCCCGATGGCTCGCTCGGGACAATCGTCAACATGAGGTGGTCGGTTGAATGACGTCTCAATGTCATCAAAGTACCTGGAACAAAGATACAAGACCTCATCCCCAATATAGCCTTCTGCTATTGAACCTTCAGGCCACACCTTATTCCTCATGTAAGACTTTAGTTTCCCAAGAAACCTATAAAGTAATGAAGGAAAAATGTCAATACATCAATGGTTAGACGTGGGACTAGGGAGTAATGCTAAAGTAATTAATTTTAAATGAGTACCTCTCAATAGGATACATCCATCGGTAGTGAACCGGGCCAAAGAAGCTTTGTTTCGTGAACAAGGTGTACTGTTAGGTGAACCATGACCGTGAAGAATGACGAAGGAAAGATCATCTCCAAATGACACAGTATAAGAATGATTTTCTGTTGCAGCTGGTCGAGCTCTTCCACGATCAAAACCTTGGAATACAACTTCCGAAAGAAAGTACAAAGCTCGACCAAAACGCTCGACACATCTAGTGGTAGCGTATTTTTGATGGCCAGCGGAAGTAACTGTTGCATAAGCACATGTGAGTCATGACTCTTCAAACTTGATGACCTTTCGAGCCTGCACGTCAACACATCATGAAATGTTGCTTGAATACCCATAAGGAACTTTTATCTTCTTCAACGTCGCGAGGAAGATTTCCATATTCGGTTTTGTCAGGGTGAATTTTGCTAGTTGAAATCTATCATGCTCATCCGGCCAGGCGTCCCCACGAACCCCCATATCCCGTAAATCTTTCCTCGCTTGAAGATGATCTTTTGACTTACCTGGTTCGCTCAGAATCGTGTACAACACATTGTTGCACACATTCTTCTCAATGTGCATGACATCTAGACTGTGTCGGAGCAAATTATCTTTCCAATACGGAAGAGTGAAGAAGATGCTTATTTCCGCCATTGCTGGGGCACAGAACCAGAAGCTCGGGCAGTCTTTGTGCCGGCCTTTGCTGCATCGTCTTTTTTCCCATACTCAAATTCAACATCCACAAGCTGCTCTATGATTTTTGCACCGGATAAATTCCGAGGAGGTCCTCTTTTTTCCTGTTGCCCATTGAAACGATTGCGTTGCAACCTAAACCTATGCGTACCATCTAGAAACCTCCGATGACCCATGAAGCACCACTTTCGACCGTGGGGAAGGCACACTGAGTCAAAGTCAAAATTGCAAGCCGGACACACAAGGCCGGTATGCATATTCCACCCGGATAATGTTCTCAGTCCAGGGAAGTCACTGATAGTCCACATGAACGCCGCACACAAGTTAAACAGTGACTTTTCATGCACGTCATATGTCTCGATGTCAACATTCCATAACTCCACTAGCTCCTTGATAAGCGGTTGGAGATACACATCGATGTCATTTCCAGGTGCCTTTTTTCCTAGAATGATCATGGACATAATGAAAGAGCTCTGTTTTATACACATCCAAGGCGGTAAGTTGTAAGGTATCAAAACAACTGGCCATATACTATAGCTTGTGCTAAGATTCCCAAACGGATTAAAACCGTCGGTCGCCAAAGCAAGATGAACATTTCTAGGGTCCGCCGCAAAATTAGGAAAGTCTGAGTCAAACGCTTTCCAAGCTTCAGCATCCCGTGGATGTCTGAGTTTACCATCTTCGCTCTTGTTAGCTTCATGCCACCTCATATGCTCAACTGTCTTAGACGACATAAACAGTCTTTGTAAGCGAGGTTTTAAAGGAAAGTACCTTAAAATCTTTGTGGGTTTCTTCTTCTACTTCTTTCCCTTCCGAACAGTCCTGAACCTCGAAGTGTGACACTTCTTACAAGTCTCCCTTCGAGCACCCTCTCCCCAATAAAGCATACAGTCGTGGGGGTACAAGCATTGATTTTTTCGTAGTTCAGGCCTAATCTGTTGATTACCTTCTTGGCCTCGTAGAAGGTTGTGGGAATGTCCGCGTCAGGGAAAGCATCTTGTAGTAATTCCAACAACATCGACATTGCCTTATCAGTGATCCCACGCAAGTACTTGATATGGTACAATTTGATCAAAAAAGATAATTTTGAGTATTTATGACAACCTTGATACAAAGGACGATCGCTCTCATCAATTAAGGTGAAAAATTCCCGAGCTGCATCATTCCTGAAGAAAACTGGTTTTGGACCCTAAACTTCTGCCGTGAAGTTGTCGTCTTGAACACCGAAAGCATCATGAACAGCTTCATTAACCGGATTATGTTGATGTGCTTGATTTGCTACTTGTGTGGTTTGAGGAAGATGATCCCCATATCTCATACCACGCTTCTCACCATGAACTTGCCAGAATATATATCCTTATGGGAAAGGCTTGATAAGACGATGTTCCATAGCGCCTTCTCGCGTTTGCCACTTCTTAAACTTGCATCTACAACAAGGACACACGATCTTGCCATTAATGCTAGCGTGAGAGAAGACAAAATATAAGAAAGTTTTCAATCCCGCTAAATATACAGGAGAACTGTGCGGTAGCTTGATCTATGACTTATCCATTTGTAGTAAACAAAGCTAGGATACAATATAAATGTAGAGAGAATGTTTAATTACCTTCATAACAGCACCTGAGATGTTTAAATGCAACATGGAAGCACTTTGTAGTGGTTCATTAACCGCTACAGTAACCGTCACAAACATGAAAATAAAATAGTTGCAGTTCTTTAACTGCTACAAATTTGAATTCAAAATCCCGCCAAACTTCAGTCACGGTTTTTAAACCGTCACAATCACCGCTACAAATTAGCGAATTTGAATTCAAAATCCTGCCAGAGATTTGTCTCGGTTTGTGAACCTCTACAACATTATAGCTGTTTGAATTTAGTTGCGGTTATTCGTATTAAGCTGCGACAAATGTTGGCGCTATTTTATTCACAGGGAAAATTCAAATTTGTGGCGGTTCTTTCAACATAACCGCTACAAATGTTATTAGCTCCATTATTTATTTCACAATATCTATTTTATTTGAGAAAATTACTTTTTATTCACTTCATATTAACTCCATTAATTTTTTTACAATATCTATTTTATTTAGCTATACTAAATTTTATATTGTACGTTATATATTATAAATAACATTAATAACCTAATATAAATGGAATATAAGTATTGAAATATTACTCCAATATATTAATAACATACCATAGTAAAAGATAACAAATAGTTAACCAAATAAAAATGTCAACAAGCCAAACAACATAAAAAAGAAAACAAACATACAACGGTTCAAAATAAAAACTAACTATTAAGAGCCTGATGATCAGGTCCTATCTCATGGGGGCCGTCTTAGGGGGCTCTATCGGGGCGTGTGCACGACCGGAGGTAACAACGCCCTCGTCATCGCAGGAGGACGCGAAATTTGATCCTCGTAGGGGTAAGGAGGGGGAAGGGGAGGTGGGGGGAATCGTCGTAGATGAACGGAAGGGGAGGCTCGGCAGATGGAAACCGTCTGTGAGGCATCAACTCAATCAAGGCCCGACAACAGCATCTCAGGTATCCCTCTGACTTAAGAACCAACGGTCGTATCTCTCCCGCATGTGCCTATTCCGGCATCATTCGCGACCTTCTGTGCAGCAACCTGCTCGGCAACCTTCGCGGCAATGATCGCGTCAACCTCCGCTGGTGGTGGCCTTCTCGACCCAGAGGTGCCGGCCTTAGAGCCGGAGGCCTTGCCGTACACCATGCTAGGCCTGGCGCCTAATCTCATACCCTTCATGCGGTCAGGATGCTTTATTGGGCCCGCATCAGCTTTCAAAGGGGCCGTAGGATCCACAGACCCCCGTGACTTTGGGGGGTGTGACTCTCGCAGATCGACGACTTTGCTCAATCCGGGCCGACAATACGTATTTCGGAAAAAAATTAATCAAACTATATTTAATTCAATTTAAATATTCAACATTAACTATATAAATAATTTTTTTGTGACTTACTATTATCTCCTCTGTTGCCTTAGAAGTCGGCGTCCCATCACGGTGCTATGGGTGCGTGTGAACAACTGGCCATAGTCCGTCTGACGGTTCTCCTCCCGAGCCTTCTCTTGCTGAAAGAGTTAAAAGAATATAAACTTTATTATTTCAAAAACAAAACAATCATCTTTTAAACCTAAAATTAATTGATCTTTCAACATACCATCTCACTGTAGGTCACAGCAAACGTCTTGGTTCTTGCCGTGTGATGGACCCTCTGATGTGACCGACTTTTGGTGTTCCTCTGCGACAAGGCCTGCAAGGAGCAGCAAACAAAATGTTAAGTGAAATTAATTATAGGTTTAAATGATTTCTTGTAACCTATATTTCAAGTACATTTAAACTATAAATTAAGTTAACCTATTAAATAATTTAAACCAAATGTAAACAATAAATTAATTTAATCAATATTTATATTTTTAAACTACACTCAAACAAAGTTAATTTTAAAAAATTTGTCACAATAAATTAACTCATATTTTTTAAAAAAAAACTTAAACTACGATTAATAAAAAATCATACCTATCCATCTGGACCCCTTCGATAGTGGACAAAACCCGCCCAGTCATTTGGGTCCACGCCATCCGGGACGTTCTCGATCCGCTACGAAGCATAGTTGAATCTCCATTCTGCGTGGTGTAGAGACGACCCTCCGCTCTTCCACCCCTCCCCCATTTTCATGAATATGTACATCTTATGGATGGCTCGCATGTTAATTTTTTTTTTTGTATCATAATTTAGTTAGTAATTAAGTAAGAAAGAAATAAATAAAAATATAAACCACAACTTATTACTATTAATATTTGAATTTAATTAAACAACATAAGTTACCCGCACAACGTCGAAAATGTTGTCCTTGTTCTTTGGCGGAATCTTTCTCCAATCGTGGAAAAAGATCGTAAAACCATGCCCAATTCCCGCCAAATTCGACAAGAATCGGTTCATTAGATGACTACCATTGCCGATCGGCCGGTCCGTGTCCATGTTCCGGTGGACTATGACGCGATGCTCGTCCATCTGAGTGACCGCGGCAACATCCAACGTCCTCCTGCTAATGTTCCCATGTTCATCTGCACAATTATAAACACATTGTTGTATTGCGTTTAAATAAATTAAAATTACACGTAAGAAATTTAAATTAATTTTTTTGACAAAAAACTGATTATATTTACCTTCGACATCCACCACGAATCCGGTGGAACGCGAAGACGACGGTCGGGGGTTACCGTGTTCCGCGCATTCTCCTCATCCAGAAACTGCTCCGCCTCGGCTATGAGAATCTCAATATCGATCTCCGGATTTTGGTCCACGTCATTGAGCGACAGACTTGCACCCTGTTCTCCCCCTACGGTCCCTAGGTTTGGGATTTCCTCATCAGTAAAGACGTAATCAAACTCCCTCCCCTCCACTTGAGGGGGCGGAGGGGGATATTTACAGGCCCACGCCCTCTCGTACGGCCCCCTCTACTACTACTGCCACTTATAGGCCTTTTCTCCCGTTCCACAGCTTTCCCTTTTCCCTTATCTTTAGAAACCATGATGTCGAAAGGTACAAGTTGAAAGGTTAAAAGGTGAAAAATCAAAACCTTGCACGCGAGATTTTCAAAATGACAGGAATTGTTAAAAAACCGCTACAACTTAAATATAACCGCTACAAAATTATAAAAGTTGTTGCGGTTTAGACAAAACCGCAACAAAAACCGTGACAACTTTGCCTCGTTCTTCGTGAAAATTTGTAGCGGTTACAGAACCGCGACAAATTAGAGACTTTTACGATTCTGTAGTGGTTAGAGTCAAATAACCGCAACTAAATAGAGCCCTTTGCTATTCTGTAGCGGTTATAGCTACTTTTGTGGCAAAAAAAAATCCAAACTAATTAGTTTGTTAGTCAAACCAATTAGTTTGGTGAAAATATTTAAAATAATAGAACTTTCAATTAATTTATTTATCTTCTTTAATTTCCCCAAAACACTCGAAAGTAATAAATTAGGAATAATGAGTTTACTGAAAATAGTCTAACATGCCCGTGAAGATTCGGATTCAATATAGCCACCAATCTCCCAGGAAAAACTCACTGACTCATTTTGATCAGAGATATTTTTCAAAGACAATGGTGGCTATAATGGAAACCAATCTTCGGTTGCAGGTTGGACTATCTTCAGAAGAGTAGAAGTCTTCACGTCAGAGAAAAAACTAAATCTGGATTGTCACTGAAGGAACTGCCTCGGCGAGAAAGATGAGAGAGGCAAATATCTGCTGCTATCATCTCTCGACATAAGAGATCAGGGCTGCAGATATCTGCATGTCTTCGACTACTCAACCGAGAAAGTTCATTCAGCGACAACGCAAATTTGGTATTTTCTGAAAATTTATAATTAGTTGTACGGACAGATTAACTATATATAGCGTAAATATTTGTAGCGGTTAATGGACAAACCGCTACAAAATTATATTATCTGCGCGGTTGTAGCTTTGCTTCACAACGACCGCGACAAAAAGTTGTCGTTCTGCTATCTTGTAGCGGTTTCTTTCATATAACCGCTACAGAATTACAGCGACAAAGTTCGCGCCACTACGCGCCAACGCTGGCGCCAAATTTGTAGCGGTTTTTCCAAAAAAAAACTGCAACAAATGTTGCGCCACAGAGATTCGCGTCATAACGCACCAAGCTGGCGCCACATTTGTAGCAGTTTACTTTAGAATAATCGCTACAAATATCTCAGCAAACATCCCCATAATGCATCCGCTGCTAATTTGTTGCGGTTCATTAAAAACCGCTACAAAAACGCGGTAAATAATGATTTTGTAGTGGTGATTTATGATCGCTACAGATGAACTGCGACAAATGATAGTTTTTTTTTATAGTGTATCATTCCAAGCAATATGGTATTTATTATAATGTCATATGAAATATGGAAAAGGAAATAATCCGATGATAGTATTATAGGATATCTGGGAAGTCCGGAGTCGGATTCGAAGGACGGGCGTATTGCTAACTATGCGGATCGAGTAAGGTACGTTCGTGTACTGTAACTTCAACTCTCTGATGCCTTGTATATCTGGTAGTTATGATTGTTTGATTCATGATTGATTGGAGTCATAGGCAAGACTGGGTCTTGGGCCATACACCATAACTAAGACTAAGTCTTAGGTCACATATGTGTTTACATTCAGTTAAGCTATGAATTATTGTTGCATATGATAATACTGCATGCTTGTTTTCCTAGCACTGTGGATATGTGTCTGGGACAAGTAGCACTGGTGAGTGCATCCGCCGTTGACATACATTTGTTTTGTGCTATGTATTGAGGTTACTGAATGTTGTTGTAAATATCTATTGTATATTGTTTATACTTTTCATATGAGGTTAACTATTACTTGAGATTCAATTCGATTGAATCTTAGACTTCACTAAAGGTTCAAGAAAGGGATCTGGACCTTTGAAGGCAATAAGCATGGAGCCGTGGAGAGACACCGGTCAGAACAAATGCCGGAAGAAGTTTATTAGGGCATAGTTTCTGACAATGAATCTGATAAAATTAGTTCAAACCATTTGGTGTTTAAGGAAGGGTTAGTCGAAGTGGGTTTTAATTGTCACAGACGGACATCCACTAGACTAACACCGACCTGACCAATAGGTCAATAGGTTTGATTAAATGTGTTGGGTTAATGGCTTTAGGTCTAGTGAGTCTGTATTATTGTATCACACGAATATTCCTTTGGGATTTTAATTTAACCAGTATATATTTGGGCATATAATATCAGTTACTCATCATCCAAACATAAAGGATGCTCTCCGTTGTGATTTACTCTGATCTATTAACATTGTTAACTCCGTTGATATTTCTAATACTACATGTCAATGGATATAATAAGTAGTAAGAAATTTGGGGTTTTATACAAGGCAACATAAAACGTGGTCAAATCGACATATATAAATCAAAGAAATCACACCCCACTTTTTAATTTGTCAAAGTCACTGAGAAAATTAAACTTCTTGACCAAATATTTTTCATATTGAAGATCAAGTTCATTTGTAAATCACACCTTTGGGATTCATACAAGTAGTAAATATAATATATCACTAGTTGGTTTTATGTGTCTCTTTTTCAGCTTGATCAGTGTTTGGACAATTTTGGAGGCGAATTAATTGCGTAGTTGACGAGGCCAGGAAAGTGGACATTCATCAAATAGTCTCTCCAATCTACGCTCTTGGGATCAAACTCTAAGTCAAATCCAACATCCTTTAGAATCCTTGATTTTTCTCGTAACTCTTCTGTGTTCGTATCATCAAAGCTGGTACATTATAAAACATAATTAACTCGAAGTTAGCCAATATTTCAAATAATAAGTGGCTATATATAGTTTAGAATGATCAATAGAGGAAAAGTTAATAATAAGAAACATACAATGCCTTGAAAAATACATAGGGTTTGTAGAGTTCGACCATTCGAATCACCATTTTGACTTTTCTATCATTTCGGTTATAAACATCCTTGAAGATCCGGCAAAACACTTGGTTCACCAGATATAATACCTTGCAAAGTTACCAAATAATCATGCAAAAATAAGAAAGATTAATTAATATGAAAAACACTTGACAGTACAAGAGGTTTAATTACTTTGCGAGCTTAATTATTACCTTGAGTGGAAGCAAATATCGGATCATCATGTGAGAATGGAAACTAGCCATAGTTGGTAATAAAAAGATCGCCTTGGATATGATTATTGGCTTTCCACTTTTGTCCGTCAAGGGTTTGTTTTTGAAATAAAGATACAAAAGATCATGGAGACAAGAAATTGTAAGAGAATTCCTTAGTGATGAACTAACATGGTATATGTATTTATCTGATGTTTTATTTGAGTGAATTGCCATTGCCGCCACAATACAATTTGTCACCATATCCGCTGGTATCTGCGCATAATTATCAACAACAACAAATAAATTCTAAACAAGTATGGCGGTAAAAATTAAAAAGCCACATTATTTGTGTTCTACTCCCACATGTATCCTTAATATAAGACATATTTAGAGAGTTTATCTTTGTCCCAAATATAAAACATATTTTTCAATATTTTCCTAATTTACCCCCTCACTCACAAGGAGGAAAGGGAATAAGAGAACTAACGAAGATAACTAGAGTTTTATAAAAAATACATGTCATATGAGTTAATTTATTTAATTTAATCAAGGGTTAAGGTGCGTCCAATACAACAAACTATTGGCTCAGGAGCGTCCAACACAATTAACTATTAAGTGGACCAAACAGCACAACAAACTTTTAAAAAGGAGCGCTGAGCGACAACAAACTTTTAAAAAGGGCCCCCTGACAACGCCGTTAGCAAAAAGTTAACGTCCGTTATTTAAGGTCGTCTAACACAACAAACTATTACTCTAAGAGTGTCCAACACAAAATTCTAAATTTTACTAAATTAAATAATTGTTTTCTCAATTGTCATTATTCAAAACTACTTGTATAAATATCTATGGACAAAAATTACTCATTCTTCAATTTTGTCAAAATTATAATTTGCTAAAATAAACAAAAAATTTCATTAAAAATATAATTATATGATTTAAATAAAACTCAAGGTGTTTTATAGTTTATTATATATGTTACACAAAAAAATATATGACTTATTTTTATTTTAGAAGAATTTTATGTGAGTTAAAAAATTCATTTAATGTTAATAAAATTTAAAAAATCTATTATATCCTTAAAGAAATGAAATGAGTTTAATTTTTATTTTTATAAAAAGAGTTTAATGGATATCAACTTTGATACTTAATAATATAAATCCAAAGCAACTTGATGATATATTTGTTAATTAAATAATGTATTGTTTATATGGATATGAGACTTTCGTAGGCCAAATTTCCCCTTAACCCATTATAATTGCTCTTTAACATATTATTAAATTGTCATTGCTCATGCCTCTTAAGTTATCTTTTTTTTTTTAAAGTCCCATATTCATATATAATCGTAGATCATTTAATTAACAAATATATCATCAAATTGTTGGATTTATATTATTAAGTGTCAAAGTTGATATCCATTAAACTCTTTTTATAAAAATAAAAATTAAACTCATTTCATTTCTTTAAGGATATAATAGATTTTTTAAATTTTATTAACATTAAATGAATTTTTTAACTCACATAAATTTCTTCTAAAATAAAAATCAATCATATATATTTTTTGTTTAACATATATAATAAACTATAAAACACCATGAGTTTTATTTAAATCATATAATTATATTTTTAATGAAAACTTTTGTTTATTTTAGCAAATTATAATTTTGACAAAATTGAAGAATGAGTAATTTTTGTCTATAGATATTTATACAAGTAGTTTTGAATAATGATAATTGAGAAAAAAAATTATTTAATTTAGTAAAATTTAGAATTTTTTGTTGGACGCTTTGGAGTAATAGTTTGTTGTGTTAACGCACTTTAGATAATGACGTTAACTTTTTGCTAACGGCATTGTGCTGGGCGCTCCTTTTTTAAAGTTTCTTGTCTTTGGTTAGACACTTAATAGTTAATTGTGTTAACGCTATTTCTGAGCCAATAGTGTTGGACGCACCTTAACCCTTTAATCAAATTAGATAAATATGTATTATATTAAGGACATGAGGGAGTACTAATTATAGTATTTTCCTTTTTTCTTTTGGAAAGTTTTGCCCCCTAATATTCTCTTTCCTATTCCAAACCAAGCCTTGGGGAAAAACGTATGAGGGGTAAATTAAGAACTGAATCAAAATATTGCTACCAAGTGTGTGCTAATTATATCTCATTCTCATAATACAGAGATATTAATAGAAAAATGATCAAACTTACCGCATCTAAAATTGCTTGCGGATGACCCAGAAAGCATTCTACTTTTCCTTTACCAAAGCCGCCAACTACAGCATCAAGTGTTCTGTAAACCCAAAAATATACGTATAATATATTGTATTATTGATATTTATAAATTTGGAGTGTTAATTTGTGAGAGTAGAAAGGAACAAATACTTGAGCAAAAAAAGAAAGGAACAAATTAAATACCTCAAACCTTCAATCCAACCAGGGAAGGGTTCCTTGTAGGTACTTGTGATCATGGTAGGCCTTATAATAATTAATGGAATCTCATTCTTAAAATGTGACAGCAGCATCTCTCCCATTGCTTTTGTGAATACGTATGTGTTTGGCCATCCATACAAGTTTGCTCTGCTTTTTAATTTTTGCATAATATAGCCAAGCACGATATAAAGTTAAGGTTTATTAAGTAATTTCTCTTAAATAACAGGAGATTATTTTTCAAAAAGAGAAATATATGTGCAGATGAAGCAAGATATGGATATACAATGAGGATATGCTTGTGATACAACCTTTTAATTCCAAAATCTTTCATCACAGACGTAATAGCCATGTCGTTGTTGTTATATTGTGATCTGAGTTGTTCAATTGTTGTTTGCATCAAACTCTTTTCTGCGTGAATGTCTAATACTTTAGAGGCCCCGTTTAGGGTTTGACCCATCCTAAAAGGTTCCTCTCTAATCAATTCTCCTTCCTTAGGCTCTCCACAAACATAAGCTGAAATTAGTAAACTTATATCGATCAGGTCTTGTAAAATTAAGCCAGGTGTGGCTTGTATGATTAAGCACACAGATACCTATATATATATGGGGATATCATTTCTGTTTCTAGGCAGATGAATATATCTGCAGCGACCAAAAACGGTGTCATTTTCTTATGGAAAACGCTCTCGGTGAAAACTTAAAGGATAGAGGGGCCACCATGAAATAATTATGTCAATTAAAAAACAAACACAGTTTCGTCTTCTTCTTCTTTTTCCCTCTTTCAATCCATTTTATATTTGAGCAAAAAAAAATCCATTTTATCCCTTTTTTAATCTTCTACCCACCGATAACAAATTGAAGTGAGGAGGCGTAGCTTTGTGGGACACTCTTTGTCCAACAAAAAAAAACCTCAAACCAGTGCTGAGTTAGTCAGTGCATGGGAGCTCACAGTCACTTGCACAGTTTGCAATTCCACTCAACGCCTCATCTATGCCAATTTATCATCAACCTATTCAGTTGAATTTGAATTCAAACACGATCCTACTCAATTATTCACAATCACAATGTTTCATTCCAAAAATATCTTTCCTCTCTTCTTCTTCTGCTTCACTCTCACCACTGTCTTCTCCAATCATTCTTCTCCGGCTTCCTCCAATCTGGTCCTCTCCTCCGACGCCGTTTCATTGCTCGCTTTCAAGTCCAAAGCCGACCTCGACAACAAGCTTCTCTATGCTCTTCAAGAGCGCTTCGATTACTGTCAATGGCAAGGCGTCAAGTGCACATAGGGCCAAGTGGTTTGCTTCTTCCTTCAGGGCACTGGTCTTCGTGGCGTCTTCGATTCCGACACCCTCTCTCGCCTCGAAGATTGAAAGAGGGATAAAATGGATTGAAAGAGGGGGAAAAAGAAGAAGATGAAACTGTGTTAGTTTTTTAAGGGGAAATCATTTTTGCTTCAACTGCAATATATATATATATTCTGCAACAAACCAGAAACGGCCCCGTTTCGTTATTATTATTATTTTGTGGATGGAGAGTGAGACATGAACAGTGCGTTAATATTTGGTTCTCTCTTTGCCTTCGTCTTCGCTCTAACACCATTACACCATGATGATTCGCTTTTGCTTTCTATGGCTGTTGCTGCCGAGGACCCTTATAGATTCTTCACCTGGAACATCTCCTACGGCGATATCTACCCCCTTGGTTTTAAATAACAGGTCTTTTTCCTTCTCCTTCTTCTTCTTCTTCTTCTCGTTTCTTATCAATATATATTATTGAGTTACTCCTCAGCTGATGTTCATTGTTCATTTTGTTCGTTGCTCATGATGATAGACGCTATACTGATAGAGGCTATGGTTCAATTATTATTATAGACAGAACCATAACCTATGCATGCAACGTTAGGCTTCAAAAGTTCTCTGTTTCAGGACCCAAAAATAGACCACATTATGCAGAAATGAACCACGTCATCTTAAGCACATGCATATGTCATTCCAATTAGGTACTTGATGTTGGTTAACACACACAGTATGAGCACAGGCATCAAGCTCAGAGAAACCACAGACAGTGACACAAGTATCAGGAATGGGGTCTTTAGAGAATGACACAAAAAATTTAACGAAACGGGGTCGTTTCTGGTTTGCTGCAGAAAAGTTTTTCTGCAATTGAAGCAGAAATGATTTCCCCGTTTTTTAATCGACATAATTATTTCATGGTGGAGCCTCTATCCTTTAAGTTTTCACGGAGAGCCTTTTTCACAGGAAAACGACACCGTTTTTGGTCGCTACAGATATATTCATCTGCCTCAGAAGTAGAAATGATATCCCCTATATATAGAGAGAGACACACACACATTTTCCAGTTGATACGTGAAGAAAAACCTGGATATATATATATATATATATATATATATATATAGAGAGAGAGAGAGAGAGAGAGAGAGAGATTTACCAGTTGATACGTGAAGAAAAACCTGGATCCTACGGCAACTCTTGGCAAAGTTTAACACATGTAAAGCTCCCATCGTGTTAATCTCCATCGCGGTGTCAAATCTGCATTGATTACCTTAATTACCATCAAAATTGAGACTGTTCTTCCTATTTAGTTTACCGTAGCATATATAGCGGTAAAGTAACAGTAAAAATAATTTTTTAACTTTTTTTTACCCCAAAAAAAAGAAGAAGAAGAATTTTTAACGTTTGAGAGGAAAATGATGACTCATTTTTAATTCCTTATTCATGCCCTGATTAAAATAAGAAAAAAAAATGAAAAGTTTCCTCCGGTAGCAATTTATATATAATTGGTAACCTATACCGTTCGTCAAAATTGGTATTTCCAGCGAAATTGGCAATGATGTCTATTTCTTCCCACATCATTTCGAGATTTTCATTTTCAATCCTCAAATTTGCAACAGAAACATCTCCTGCAACCGCAACTACCTTCTCTGCTATCAAAGATTCAAAATCTGCGCCCCACTTTTCTCGTAGAACTCTAAACAGGTCCTTCCCCATAATCTATATATATATATATATAGCCAACGCGTGTTTTTAGCAGATATGCACGTATATGGTAGAAATATATAAATTATTTAACCAGCTTTGGTATTGCTAAAAAAGAAACTTAGAAATCAGTTGATATATAATACCTCATCATGCATGCGTCGTGTGGCGGCCTTATGGTCAGAAGCTCTGATAAGAAGATACAATTTCTTCAAATCTGACTGAATCCTTAATAACTTCTCCACAAATACTATGACATTTCAAATTAATTTTTCAAGTACCAAAAAACAACAAAAAATTTGTTACCCCCATATCATATGAATAAAAAAATTTACCGACGGAATATACATACATACATATACACACACAAATATATATATATATATATATATATATATATATATATATATATATTTATTTATTTATATAGATGAAACCTTTTGCTAAGAAGCCAGTTGCACCGGTCACCAATATAGTCTTTGCCCCGAGAAACTGTGGTGCACTTGCCAACTCCATTTTGAAGAAGCAGAGTTGTTTCTCTTTGTGAAGATACAATATTCATATACTCGTCGAAGATTATTTATTGTCTTTGAGAGATTATTCAATTTCCACGTTCACTTTTTGTTGGCTCCACTATCTTAATTTCTCTTTATATTTCTACACCTAATAACTACGGCCCCTTTAATAATTGACGGGCCATTAAATTGATTCTGTACCATCTGAATTTCTTTTAATATTACTACACCTCTGGTTTTTATTGTAATGCACCAATTAACAAGTATATTTAGTTCTTTTTATAAGGCACTTGTTTGTTTTCAAAGAAGCATTAAATATTTTTTCCATGTATACTTAAAATCCCCATGTTGAAGTGATATTAGTTTTAAGTGAGTTAATATTTTAAGGACCAAAAGATAGATTAATTTTTCATTTATTATTTTTATTTAAACATTATTTTGTTTTAGAAATTTATGTCGAACTTTTTCTCTCTTCCTTTTGTTGTCATCCCCCACCTCCGACCTCCCTCTTAGATATTTCCAGTAAAGCAAAAAGGAAAGAAAAGGAGTTTTAATCAAATCGCATTAGATATTTTCATCTTTGGCACCTACTAGCTCCCCACCAACACCTATCCTTAAGTCCTGTTTGGTACGAAGCCCTTGGAGTAGGGATTGGGATTGAGCCAAATTGTATTGTTTAGTATGAGAGACTGAGGATAACGTAGTATTGTTTAACATATTATAAATACTTGTCACGTGGATTGATAAAAAGATCTGTGTAGCTACTGGAATGCATTTAATGACTTTTTTGACTAATAAAAGTTTGGTGATAGTGTTGATTGTTTTGGTTAGCAAGAGAGGGGAGGCCAGGAAATTGGGACGGATGGAAAGCTGGGGAAGAAAGGAGGTGACAAAAATTGTTATAATATTTTTTCCTAAATTTATTATTAGGGTATTATAGTCTTTTTATAACTTATGACTAATTATGAAATAAAACTAATTTAAGAAGTCCCTCCAAATAGTATTCCATATCAAACATAATATTAAAACCTAGTCCCACTCCTAAACCTAGCTAATCCTAATCCTAATCCTAATCCATCAAAATTCAGTGCTACATACCAACCATTGCCTCAGGGTGTTTCACTTGCCAATAGTGACCTTGCTTCTTAGCCATATGCCAGATCTCTTGTACGGCCCGCCAGATTCATCTAGAAAAATTAAATGAGGAGGGAGAGTTTGAAGAGTGAGGTCAGAGGTGATGGAACGAGAAGGATGAGAGTAAAAAAGGTGGGCACGAATCTCTCGAATAAAATAAGTACACCCCTAGCTGAAAAAACAGTGAGATCTGCAATGTAAAAAAGGGATAGATGTTGGCTCTGGTTAATGGGAGTACCACATTTGCTACCTCTAAAAATGATTATGTCTACTTTTGCACCCAACAAAATATAAATGTACTGGGTGCTTATAAAGAAAAATTTCATTCCTAAATTTGAACCTTTACTTTAGTAATAATTCGCTAAGATTAAAAAATAGGGAAAGTTAGTGATTTGTAAATAAAATAAGTTCCCTAAAAACCCATTATAATAATTTATATGGAATACTACTGCCTTGATGAATAACCTTAATATATACAATCAACAAAGAGTTTAGAAAAAGAATCATGAATTATGAAAATTGTTCTGTTATAGAACACGATGTTTAGCTTCAATGAGCTAGGAACGATTAATGTTGGATGAATGGACCTTTCAATGATTGAGTGTTAAAGAAAGGATGATGGCTCGATGATTCCTATGGGAAGGATACCGTCGAGATAGCTCAGATCACAATGCAACACAGATGAGGCGTTTCGCCAAAAGGAGTGGTGTGTGTGCAGTGTGACTGAATGATAAACTATTCAATAGAAAGAGATCCGAGTGCACCTGGTGGGTAATCTCCTATTTATAGGGATTACCTAGGGTTTCACTCCCATGCAAATGTGTCTATCCACCAGCCATTATGCGCCTCCCACGTTCTGCCAATACCTGCTCCACTACCTGTACGGCTCTGCATAACAGACAAGGTGGAGTAGTGATAAGCCATTTATCTGGTAAAATGGGCGATTTTACTGTAGGCTCTCCTATTGGGCCGGGTAGTCGGATGACCCAATATATGAGCCCACAACAGTTGCCCCCAAGCACGGTATGACAGGTATCTGACGTGCCGAGATTAGAGTACTAATTAACCCAGTCGTCACTTATCCGAGTTTGAGCTTTGTACGGATCCTTTGGGATTTCCTTCCTGCTTGCCCTGTTTCATCGCCCTCTGTTAAGTACCCCAGATTTCATCGTTGTAATATCCCTCCGTTAAGTACCCCAGATTTCACTAATTCTGACCACGCTGATCAGCCGACTCTATCCTATCTTCCGAATAGTGTTTCTATCCCAGGTATATGTCCTTCTCTGATCTTTATTTTTTTTATACTTAGGTGTTAATGGATTCATCACACCAACCCGGCCAGTCCTCAAACGAAGAGACCAGTACTTCTGCTTCTTCGCAAGTTCCATCCAATTTGACCCCCGCTGTGAGTAGTGTTGTTACACAAGTAAAGAACTCCTTAACCGCCGACGATCTTCGCCAACTCGGGGTTGGAGACGGGGAGGGATATACTGTCTGATTGCCTCTAAAGCGTGAATCAATAGATTCTCTCCGGGCGCAGGAAAAAGATCCACATTTCTTTTTCCTTTACCGGGATGTGATCACTCTCTTAGGAGTGAAGTTTCCCTTCACCGACTTTCAGATCGAACTGTTGAGTCATTTGCACCTCGCTCCCTCACAACTTCACCCAAATGGTTGGGCGTTTGCGGTTGCTTTCGAGATATTCTGCAGAGATTCAGATTTAGTCTGTAGCGTTCCGACCTTCATGTCTTTCTTTGCCCCGCTGGAAACGAACGTCTCCACCACGGCTTCAACGAAATGGTTTGGTTGGACTACGCTCCGAAGTATCCGTGATCAGAAGCTTTTCAGGCCTTTTCGTGAATCTTGGAAAAACTTCAAGTTGGATTTTATAAAAGTTGAAGCCCTTCCTGGCCAGGCACCTTGGTTTGTGCGAAGGACCGTCAGTGGAGAGACTGAAGAGAGGTTTCCTCTATACTGGTCTACGCACCATCATACCCTTAGACCCGAGGATTATATTCCTCAATCCAAAAGCTTTTTTGATGAGGAGGAAAAAACCTTGCTGGAACTTGTGAAACTGGTCGGCACCTTAACGGGTCCCATGGATCCGGCCGAGTTAATAACCACGCCCCTAGTTAGGCGGCGTCCGATAAGTAGTATGATCTTGTTGACACTTGGTTTATTGGCTTTTTGTTTCCCTTTCATTGCTCTGATATCCTTATTCTTTTGCAAGCCGAGCTATGGGCAGGCCCAAACAGCTAAGTGTATTCAAAAATCGCTCTCAAACTGCGGAAGAAGTTCCCGCCACCCCGGCCAATGACCCATCGTGTCCGGCCCTTGAAAGTGTTTCTTAGAAGCGACTAGCTTCGCCAGATGCCGAAGAAAACGTCGCCCGTAAAAAGGTCAAAGGCAAAGACGTTGTGGAGGGCCAGCCAATCCGAGTTTGGAGCCCTCTGAGACGCCAATCATTGAGGGTTCGCCTACCCCTTCCAGGTCTTCCCCGGCGCCAACAAACTCGGCTACAACCTCAGCGTTGGGCCAAGTTATTGTGACCAACCTTCCGGAGGGCGTTTTGTGGGAGAAGGGTTTAGTACAAGAGGTATTGGATACCATGCGCCCTCCTGCTTGGCTCTGTGACGCGTTCGGCCTGCCAGAGCCTCTTAAGAGAAGACTAACCAATATGGAGTTGGAAGGTTATCGAGCTGTCTCCGTAATTCGCCCATATGCTATCTTAAAGGTGAAATATGGGCTGGCCTATGCTCAGCTGGTTGCGTTGAGTAAGGAGAATGTCGCTCTGGAAAAAACTTCTGAGGTGGTGAAGATCGCCAAAGATCGGGACAGAGCCCTTGCCAATCTGAACGCCCTTACGGCGGTGCATGCCCAGTTGCAGCAAGACTTCAATTCTTTCCAGGCCGCTAAGGCCAAACAGGAAGAAGAAATCAAGTCCTTTAACTCTAAGGAAAAAACCCTGGAAGAGGAATTAGAGGCCTCTAGATCCGACCTTAAAAAGGTGGAGGAAAAGCTGGTGAAGGCAGAGCTGGACGTCCACCGCTTAGAAGATCTTCACACGCATGATCAACTGGCAGTAGACAAGGCGCAGTCCGACGCTGATCATTATAGAGTTCTGCTCGCGACTAAGGAAGATGAGCTTGCGGCCAAGGTACATGAACTTACAACCAAGGAGGTTGAGCTTGGTCAGGCCAAGGCGGGGCTAACCGAATATGCCGATGCAGCGGTTTTCTCGTTTAACAACTCTGTTGCGCAAATCCGCGCCCTTAACCCCGGTCTCACCTTCAACCTGTCCGGGCTAAATTATGAGTCCTATGTCAACAAGAAAGGGCAGCTGATTCCTCCTGATGCAGATGAAGATGAAGAAGAGGAAGAGCAAGCCCCACCTCCATCTTCCTGAGTTTGCGGTTAATGTTCGGCATATGCCTTGTTTTATCATTTCTAATTTTTGAGGCCATCCTTTTGACGCCGTGGTTATATCCCGGCTTATTTGTAAATATGACAACATGAATTTAATCAATACCAGTACTTGTGAATTCGCCCATGCTTGTTCTTAACATAACTTCTTCTGAATTGGTTTCTTATCTATGAATTCTTTTGCATTTTGATATCAACATGTTCATAGAATCGGGTTTAAATTCCTCTGACTCCTTCATGTTTTAATTGGAACATGGTCTCTGGAGCCGGGTTAGAATACCTCTGACTCCTACATGTTTTAATTGGAGCATGATCTCTGGAGCCGGGTTAGAATACCTCTGACTCCTACATGTTTTAATTGGAGCATGGTCTCTGGAGCCGGGTTAGAATACCTCTGACTCCTACATGTTTTAATTGGAGCATGGTCTCTGGAGCCGGGTTAGAATACCTCTGACTCCTACATGTTTTAATTGGAACATGGTCTCTGGAGCCGGGATAGAATACCTCTGACTCCTACATGTTTTATTTATTGACAGATGACTCGAACGAGTTTCTAAGAACGGGTTCCAAGACCCGAAATTCATTAGAAGATATGACCTTACAACCATGGCTTACATAACTCTGCATAGGAAAACATCAGATAAAACATCACTGAAGGCTTATCAATATACACTTAAAAGCAATAGCATTTTAAGCCATTCACTATTTTCCCTCTCACATTTTACTATTGTTAACAATAGTATCAGCTCAATAGTTTGGCTCAATGTTGGGCTTGGTGCACAGATATGTTGCTTTTGATTTTCAATAGTTTAGCTCATGCAGAGAAGGAGTGTGCCTTGGAGTATGTTGGTTTTGATTTACAAAATTTGAAATTCCCTCCTCTCTTCACTTTTCATCTCTTTGCTTTTATAAAATCCCTCTCTTTTCTTTGAAAAACGTATGCTCTCTCATTCAATTTAAAATTTCCAACAATGACAGTTCACTCATCCCTCCATTTTTTCAATTCAAATTTCAAAATTCTAATATAAAATCACCGAAAACAACAAAATAGTTTCATTGATTCTTTCACAGCCTCCACAGATCTTGGTCACCTGTGGAAAAGTCTTCATCTTTCCCCTTGCTCATACGACCGTGTTCAGATGCCGCGTTGTTTAAATTAGTTGATTACCTTCTTATACATACTATTTCAATGTAGCAAATCGGGGCTTCGTCATCTTCTTCTACTAGTGGTTCTTCTGGGTCTCCAGCTTCTGCAGATCTGCGTTCTCATTAACCACTGCTTCATGGACTGAGATGCCTCCACGGTAGCTTGATGAGTAGGTTGCGACGGGGTCAGCAATTTAGCAGACCAGGAGAGAGGAATGCACTCTGGTATATTCCAGAATGAGTGAATCAAAACGATCTCCAACCAGCTTCTGCAGATTTGAGTTCAGAGAAACACACCATTCAAAACTTACCACATCTGGCTATGCAAGGTAAATTTTATGGATAAATTTAATTATGAAGCCCACGTAGGTGGGCAGTTTTTATATTATATTTTCTTCCCATCTTCCACCTCCAGTATCCTCCACGTTTAGATTATAAGACCAAGAGAGAGAATTACAACTGCAGTTTGACTGTCTATTGCAGCCCACTCGTCTATCCATCATTCACCTTCACATTGTAAGAGGAAGAGAAGCAACTTACAACTTTCTTTTCAAAGTTTTTCACCCACGTACTGCGATAGGAAAAAAACTCCATAAGGGTGCTCATTGAGCTTCATCGGCCCAGTACCGTTCACTCCTTTGTTTCGCTCCCTCAGCGCCGCTGTCGCAGAACATGGTTGAAGAACGTATTTCCGGTTAAGAGGAACTAGGATCCGGTGAAGAAGAAAGAGTGATGGAGGGCAGGGTATTCCCCCCGCGCGTTATAATAGAAAACAGATGTGCTTACGCAAGGCCTTTTGAACCAGAGACCGATTTACTGTACAGTCTCTTTCTTGGTCCATCGCATGAAACTACCTTCCAACAACAGAAAAGCCGTTGAAGAAGGTCTGATAGAAAGCAGATGAAGATGAAGGTGTGTCCGGTGTAGGAGAAGATGGATCCGGTCCGTTGAGAAGATGAAGAATAACCTGTCTTTTGTGAAGAAGAAGATGGATTTGAGATTGACACGCATGAGAGAGACGCTGCAAGTCACAATAACTCTCTTCGCCGGAATTCGACATAGAACGCCACCGTTCTTCATCACTGTCGGAGCACATCAAGCTCCATCCTTCATATGACACTCCCTTCGTCGCTTGTCGCAGATCGAAGGAGAGTTATTAAAGAAAAGGAAAACATGACGATGAAGCTGTCTCAGGTGAAGAAGAATATGGATCCGGACCGTTGAGAAGATGAAGAATATAAGGTGTGTTCGGTGAAGAAGCTGGATGTGAGATTGAGACGCATGAGAGACGTTGGAAGTCACAATGGATATGTTCTGAACTAAATCATTGATGTTGTTATTAGTATTATTATTTTATTAATTACTATTATTAATATTAATAATTATAACAAAACGGGACAGATGGAGCCAGCAAGGATGGAGCTTGATGAGCACTTATTTTGACACGTTCACATGGGAGTGTAGGAAAAAATAAAATATCAAGGGGAAAATTACAATAGATTGTACCGGCCATGCATGAAAGGCGCAGGGGTAGAGAAAAGTTAGGTAGGGAGATTTGAAATTGGTCTTGTAAGTTTATATTTTTTATATTTGTTTATATATATGTGTGAGCCCATGCTTTTTCTTTTTTTTCATACTACTTCACCAATTGAAAGTTTAAAAGAGATGTGAAGAAAAAATATCTAGCAGCCAATACATGTACAGGTTTAAATATTAATTTTCAACTTTTTTTTATATCTTATAAGCAAGTCGATCGGGTCGACGGGAAATTATTTTCAAAACCTACTTCAATCAACTCCTAAAGTAATTTAATTGTTGGAACCCCACTTTACTTTATGACAAAACCGTATTCTAAATATAAGAAAGAATAATCAAAGATTATTTTAATTTCAAACTTATTTTTACCAATACTTCAATATTCTCAACTTTTTTAACACTGAATAATTGCTTACGCCTTCCTCTTCTCTCTGTTAGAAAATGGGTTCTTAAGTATAATATTTACCATAGGGTACAATCATGTATTTTTGCCACAAACTTTTCAAAACATCAACCGCAAAACACGCCATGCTGAAAAATGTGTCTCCCATCTTAAAATTATAATATTATTATAATATAATATAAGATAATATAATAATAAAAATATTATATAATAATATACACTCCATCCGCCTCATAGAATAAAATATAATCAAAACATTAAAATAGGAAATAATAATATAATAATATTTAATAAAACAATAAGATATAGTACTATAATATTAAAATATAGCGTGGGCGATGAGGAAGAAAATATAAAAGGTGATATAGTACTAGAATATTAAAATATAAAATAATAAGATATGATAATAATATAATTAAAAAAAAATTATAGGACCATAGACGGAAGATATAAAGTTTAAGCCTCATAATATTATTATTTCATAATATACAGTTTTCATTTTATTTGATAATTCACTTCCTAAATATCAACCTCAAAAGTATTTGATAAATCAGATCCTAAAATACTTAATTACTATCATAAATATACATACATATATATATAGAGTAAGATTAAATAAATTTAAAAATGTATATTGTGAAAATGATTGAAAATAACATGAATATAATTACAATACTACATATATATATATATATATATATATATATATATATATATATATATAATAATATTGTGTTAATTGAAGATACTTTTTAATAATACATTGCTTATTAGATTACCCATCCCTAACATTTTTCTCCATAAGCTAAAAAAAGAACGTAAATTTTTAAACACTAAACTTAAATCACTATACACTATGCTTTTTCCTTCCTCCGCCACTATATCAAAAGTTTTATTAGTCACTATGCTAAACGTAATTTTTGGTAATGATTTCAGGTCTGCTAATCTAATCATGGACGAAGAAAGTTGTTTGAAAATTCTACATAACATAAAAAAAAAAAAAAAAATATTAAGTATGATTTCATGATTGAGATATGACTAACTTTTTTTTCGATAATGTAAAAGTAGGATTGAGAGTGACGAGTGAGGCATCCCATGCTGGATTCATACATCCAGGGACGAAGAAAGCGAGGAAGCACAGTGTAAAGTTGGGTCCGGTTTGTAATGATCATTCATTCAATTCATCTTCAACACCAATCATTCATTCATTCGATAAAAATGAGAAACATTATCTTCAAATACGAATTGCATTCAATTTTTTAAGGCCAAAAATGCTAAGAAAAATTAAACCAATATTAAGAGTTTTATATTATATTATATTATTATAATATTACATCAATTTAATATATTAAAATATTCAACCAAAAATGCTAAATATTATCTTGAAATACGAATTGCATATTTGCAAATTTAAAATTCTTTGTTTAGACTTCTAACCGAAGGAAAAATACGACAATCTGGTAACACGACAACAACATCTGTAGATTTTATCAATTTTTTTCTTCCATGGAAGTGGCATTCATATTTAAATATTATATATTTAAAAATCAGATTGTGAACAGCGTTTAACATAATTGAGTATCTCATACAGATGTTAATATAGTAGGTTAAAGCTATATTTCTTTTCTTTTTTTTTTTTTTTGGTGAAAAAAAGCTATATCTTTTTACTGTGCAATCTGCAGATATTTGCATTAATCACTTGGTTTAAGATATCAAAACTGTGTGTATCAAAAAAAAGATATAAACACTGTGTAGTGTATAACAAAATAAACAAATCTAAACACTGTGCACGTGATAACCGATTATACAAGAATATAATTCAACAACCCTGTTGACTAAAAAAATTGTGTACAGATGTATATAAATATGTGTGTGTTTATACATATATGTATATTTGTGTATCTATGTGTGTACATATATGTATATCTTTTTGTGTGTTTGTCAATGTGTGTGTATACAGATATATATAAATATGTGTGGGTGTGTGTTTATACATATATGTATATTTGTGAAGCTATGTGTGTGTACATATATCTATATCTTTGTGTGTGTTTGTCAATGTGTGTTTGTGTATACATATATATATATATATATATATATATATATATATATATATATATATATATATATATATATATATTTTTGTGTATCTATGTGTGTACATATATATATATATATATATATTATATTATAATATGTATATTGGGTGGACAATCCGCCGACGTTGAAAGAAAAGGGGTAGGGGTATTATATAATATATAATATTAAATATAAAAAAAATATTTACTTATAATAATATATTATATTATAAAATTATAGAAATGTGGGAGACAGGGCAGGTGAAGTTTTGACAACTTCGTCCGGGAAATTTATGTAGAAAGACCCAAAGGTAAAAATTACACTTAAGGTCCCGTTTTCTATATAGTTATAAACAAACCATACGCACACACACTGCAGCCGTAACGATTGGTGAACGTAAATTTTCTATAATTCAACTGTTTTGGGATATGTTATGCCTATGCGAAGTGGATCCATAATTGTATATTTTTAGATTGATGATATTGGTTGTTCCGTAAGGATTGGTGGACCTAAATTGTACCCTGGACTCTGAGTTTGTAGGCGGTATTAGTGAATTGAACTCTAGATTTGTGGGCCGTGTCCTCGACTCTGATAGGAATGATCTATGCATCAATATTGTCTGGAATATATGTAAAATCTCTTATGAAATGTTTGGAAAATAAACTATGATATTTTGGAACCCTTTTTGGGTGGGAGTTTTGATAACCGAGTCGAGAACTATTTTATAAAAGGTTTTATGATAATGAATATATTTAATTATTATGAATTTATAACTATATGTTCTCGAGTTAGCATGTATATTTCTGAATAATCAATGGTTATTGGGATCTTTGGATCTTACAGTTATTATGTTCATTTTTGAGCTGTAATAGAAGTTGCTATAAATATAAGCAATGTTTATGTACTTAATGTCAACTATATATATGAATGTTTATGTACTATGATAGTTACCGTTATGATGTAATATTTATTGCCTTTTGAGCTGTAATTGAAGTTGCTATAAATATATAAAAAAAAAACAACTATTAATGTAGTTGTGGTTCAAGTTGTGTTTTTAGGCGGCCACATAATTATTATTAAGGAAAACAATTAATTATATTTTATTGTGAAGTAATGATATGATTATGATATAATATTCTTTAGGAGTTGTTTGAATTGGCAAGCTAATGCTTGCAAACCAGGATCGAACCCTGGACCACTAAAGGCTGGTGTACATCCCACTGCACTATCGTGCTGGTATTATGATATAATATTCTCAATTCCCAATTGCCAATCTCTTGGTCATTCATAATTCTCCTGTTCTAAAAGAACATTATTGGTTTAAAGAAATGACATTATTACAAAGGAAAATATTTTGTTTGGCTCATATAAAATCAACTATCAAAATTTTGCATCGTATCAATGATTGAATCATTGTTTTGCATCCCATGCATTATTTATAAAAATGTATTATTATAATAAAATATTATTATATTATATTATTTTTAATTATATTATATTTTATTATTATTTCATTTTATAATATAATATATATTATATTTAAAATATATTTAGGATTCCATTAGATCATAAGTATATATAATATTATAATATCATATATATAAATATATTATTATATTATATTATTATTTATTTATATTATATAAAGCATAAGGATAATATATATTATATGTAATAATATTATATACTATTATATATATCCTTTTTAAAACTTTAGGCAGAAGAAAATGTTAGTGCCGGGTCCCACGAATTTATATTTGTAATTGTTGTTAATAATACAATAATATTATATTATTTAAAAAACATAACAAACTAATATAATACTATTATATTATAATAATAAATAATATTTTCAAATAGGTTTAAAATGAAAAGACTAAAATAAAGGTCATAACAGATAAAATTGAATAATTAATATTATACTGTAGTACTATGGGTGAGAAATGTTTTTTTTTTAACAAAATAAAATTAAATAATTAATATTACAAATACTGCATATCTAGTACTTTTTTTTTGGCCAAAATTATACTGTAGTACTTAATTACAATAATTTCTAAACAATATAGAAATACAAACGTGGAGAGCTGCATATCTATGGGTGAGAAATGTACTTAATGTCAACTATCTATTATTATTCCAACCACTATCAATTACATCCGTGATTTATCTCTTATAATATTTTCTTTTTCCTAACAGGCTCCTTTTTTTCATCACACCTTTATTTAATGACATTTTAATAGTTCAAAATTAGGATTAGAGAATATAAATTTTGTTATATCTCAAATGGCCCAGGGTAAAACTTATGTTTAAGGAGAACAAAGTGCATAATTCAAAGGCACTATTAGAGAAAGAGAATAATTGCCTGTGAAAAGTGATCACAGGCACTAACATCACAAGTTGGACTCTCTTTTTAATACACTCAGAATTTCGACATTCTCACAGGGTAACGCAGAGAAATTCTAATATTTCGGAGAACTTGAAAGTTTTTTTTTCTCAGAAGAACTTGAAAGTTCAAACAGTAGTATCAGATAAAGAGTGTTTCGTCATTCTCACAGGGTAACACTGGGAAATTCAAAAATGTGGATTAACTTGACGAAAAAAAAATGGACATCGGTATCTGTACATACATACTTTTTTTTTTTTGCTCAAATACATACATACTAAAGTACTATGGTATATATTGATTGAAGATGGTTCTTAAGTGTAATTTTTACCTTTAGGTACAATCGTGTTATTTTTCCCTCAAAGTTTTCAACAAATCATCCGCATAACACGCCGTGCTCACTGAAAATTGTCTCCCACCTTCGATTATAATAATATTTTCTATAATATAATATATTATAGCCATATATTATAAAATATTTTAAGCCATTGTCACCCACTTCGTTATGTTTGCACTTTCATTATAGTATAAAATAATATATTTATTATGAGCAAAAATAAAATAAAATAATATATTTACATATAATATATTATATTTTTTCATAATAATATATTATATTATTAAAATAAAGATGCTATTGTTATATGATTGAGTATGTATGTTCATATTCAAAATTTTGGCCATAAAGACAACATAATTAGTCTATTTTTCGGAGACTTCTATGCCCAACTTTTGGGAATGACAAATTTGTAATGAATATTTTTTGGCCTGGAGAAGTTAATTGAGACAGAAATGCCCTTTTGAACAAAAAAGAAAGAAAGAAATACCCTTATATGGATTGAAGGATTATTTCCTAACGCTCATTCAATATTGTTAATATAGTAAAGTAAAATATTTTAAATAAAAACCTTATAGAGAATAAATGGGGTTAAAATATATCTGAAACCTATACATTTTTCCTTCAATTTTCCAGTGATTTCTTCAAAACCGCCTACGTCCTTTTATGAATAAAGAATTAATATTATATTGTTATAAAATTATATTAAAATATTATTTTAATATATTATTATAATGCTATATAATATAATATATTATTATATTATAATATAATAATATATTATATTATAAAATAACCAAAGGTGGGAGACACGGTAGGTGAATTTTGAAAAAATAGTCCATGAAATATTACGTAAGATGACCCAAACGTAATAATTACATTCAAGGACCCATTTTCTTTTCTATTCACACACGCTGAATATACATGTGGTCTAAAGAACCCATTCAAGAATAAAAGCTACCTTCTGTAAAAACAAAAGATAATTATTAAAGCTACCTTACGTGTAAAAAAAAAATTAGGCTACCTAGCATCCGCCTGATTAAATAGAAATATGACTATATCCATGTGATTTTTTTTTTTTTTTTTGTCAAATATCCATGTGATCTTCAATCATTCATTACTTTTTTAAAAAATTGCTACGGACTCATGTATGCCATTTTCCCTCCATAGTTATTGATCTAATGTACTTAGGGTCTTAGTGATCTGCTCAGAAGAATCTCTATACCAGTGTAGTATGGGAAGGAATTCATTATATATTTTAATATATATATATATATATATAAATTTATATTATGTTATATATCTGCCGCCCACGTTAATAGAAGGGGGGGCATTGGTATATATTTTATAATATATATAATATAATATTATTACATATATTATATTATATTTTAGTATGTAATAATAATATATTATATAATATAATATTACTTTATTATTACAACATAATAAGGCGAAGTTCACGGGAGACGTCGGTTTTGAAAATTTGTCAAGGGTAAAATTACGTACAAATACACATTCTCTTTTCTATATAAACAGACGCACGCATACGCAAGTCATTCATACTATTGAAATATAACCACTATAAAATAATGAAACATGTTCACTTATTTAGTACAAAAATAAAATATGTTCCCTTATTATAGTTTATGTATGTTTAAACCAAAAAGGTTATTAATAATTTCCATGTGTGAGTCTCTCTGTTTTAACTATTACAAATAAGTATACTAATTAATCATTATTTCATACTATTGTAATGTAACCACTATATAAAAATTAATGTGATTGAATGCCAATTTAAAGACAATAAAGTTGCTTAAATACCCGTCCATCTAAATACAAAGGTAAAAATATAAGTGGAAGTTTTAAAAACAGCATCAAGAGAAAAAATTACCAAATCATTGAAGAAGAAAACGCATGAGGAGAGTTGAAAATTTTTCTGAGAGTCCCACCTATTTTATAAACATGTATGCAGGCTCCACGTGTTTTAAGTTATTTACTTATTTATATTATTACTATTTGCTTAGTAAAAACTTAATCATGCTGCACTGAATATTATTATTCCAATATTTTGTTTATAAGGATGGTTGCTGACATTTTAATGGTTGTATTGGGTATTTTTTAAATATTACTTCAGTCTTCCTTTTCCCATACCTTCTACTGCCTTTACTTTTGTGTCAATCAAAAATCCAAAACTCTTGACTTTAATAATTCACGTACCTTCTAATTAAAACTATTTTGTTTAAGACACGAGGTAATTTTTTGCTCAAAAAAAAAAAAGTATAAGTATCTTCTTCTTCGGCACAAAATTGTTTACAATATTATTGGATATTAAATATGGGCATATCTTACTATATCATGAGCAAGGACCGACCTTCTTAAACGCAAAAGGAAGCCATAGCCCCCTATAAAAAAAGTCCAAAGATTTCTTTAAATTTAATATGATGTCAAAAAAGTATATTATCTTTTAATTGTTAAAATATTTTTTTTATACAATTGGCCCCCAAATATTTTTTTAGTAAGGCGGAGATATATATGGCCTTTTAAATATTTATCCGAAAATCTGTGCCACTGATCATGAGGAACCACTCCATTTAGCTAAACCTAACTAAGTTAATAAATGATTTTAATTTTTCGCAAAAAAAATAAATGATTTCAATTTTTTTGTTGGCCAAAAAATTATAAACATTTTGAGACACGATTTTTTTGATGATTAGCATAGATACAATATTCCAACTTGAAATTACTGGTCCAATTAAAAAATTTGTGAAAAAGAAAACCCCGCATTCAATGCATTGAACGGGTCATTTTCAGTTCACGGGAGTAGGTTAGTTATTTGCATCAAGAATTAGGTGAATAGCTAGGATAGAAATGGAATCATGGAAGATTAAATTTCAAAAAAATCAACAGGTGTTGTTGTCGTGTTACTAGAGTTTTTTCTGCTTCAATATAAGATCTTAAATCTGAATTTATATAAATATAAAAAACGCCTATTGAACAAATTATTTATAATTAGGTTAACAATATTCAAATTTGACCAAATATCATATTAAAGGGAGATTATAATTTTTTTTTAAAAAAAAACTTTTTCATCGAAATATTCTCCGTTAACGGGATATTAAATACAAAAATTAATGCACACTTGGAAACAAAAAAACTTTTTCTTTTTAATATATTCTCTGTTAACAATATTGCAATGAATTCCCTCTGGGATTGTATAATCTAATGCCTTCATTTATCACTATGGATATCAATGATAATTAATGAGTATTATTGTAAGGGGTGTTCAAGGTGGAACTACACAAAAATCTAATCAGGAAATGGTTTCATGTAACAATAATTATTGTAAGGGCAAACCAATTTCAATCCAATCAAAATATAGTGGAGATCAATCATGCCCTCCATTGATTTTTTGTATGAGGTATAGTTGACCTAAATGTCTTTTCAAATAGGTTCAAAAGAGTAAAATAAAGGTCATGACAGAGAAAAGTGAATAATGAGTATTATAGTAATAAATGACAATATTTTCTAAAGACTAAAATTAAACGACAAACGCTGATGGATGGAGAGCTGCATATTTATGGGTGATGAGATGTACTTAATGACAACTATATATAGGAATGCTTATGTACTTTTTTTTTTTTGCTTGATATGCTTATGTACTATGATAGTTAGCATTTTGATGTAATTTTGAGCTGTAACAGAAGTTGCTATAAATATAAGAGTACAACTACTGATGTAGTTGTGGTTCACGTTGTGTTTTTGGGTAGTGACATAACTATTTTTATTGGTTGATTTGAAATCTAATTCCTTTTTATTTATCTTTGTATGTTTTTTTGTTTCAATTTCTGAATAATTTGGATGATGAGAAGGTGAGGATTTGCTTTTATGTAATTGATGCATCCGCCAACGCGCGGGGGAGTTAGAGCTTGAGGGCTGAAAAGACGGGAGTACTTCTGGAATGAGTACAACTACTAATGTTGTATACAGGGAGATCTTTAGGAATGTTGAGTTACGTAAGTGACATATTGTTAGTCAATGTTACATGACGAATGTTTACAATGTATGCAACGTTTTAATCTTTGTGGAGGTGATCCGCATAATTACTGTTCTTAAGTTTTTGCACTGCGCAACGCGCGGGGAATCTTGCTTGTTAACTATAATAGGTCTTAAGCTTGTCCGCGTTCCATGTTCGCTTTACAGCCTTCTTTAAAGTTTCCAACTTGTAGGCCCCCTTGCCCAGATTTTCCGTTATACGATATGGACCTTCCCAATTTTCCACCAGTTTACCCTGACCGGCATTCTTGTTACCTATATCGGCCCGTCTAAGGACGAGATCACCTTTTACAAAATTGCGGGGTACCACCTTCTGGTTATACCGGTTGGCGAGGAGTTGTTTGGCCGCTAGCTCTCGGCAATGCGTCTTTACCCTGACCTCATCCACAAGATCCAGTTCTACCGTGATTGATCGGTTGTTGTCATCTTCTTTATGTAGGGCCTTGGTTCTCCGCCATGATGGCTCACCGATTTCAACCGGTATCATGGCTTCACATCCATAAGTTAGCCTGAATGGGGTTTCGTGGGTCGCTGATTGGATTGTGGTCCTGTGTCCCCAAAGGACCGGGTATAGCTGCTCAACCCAATCTGACTCAGCATCCTCCATCATTTTCCTCAATCCGTCCAGGATGACCTTGTTGGCTGCCTCAGCCTATCCATTGGATTGTGGATGTTCGACCGAGGTGAAATGATGTATAATGTGGAGGGCGGCCACCATCTCTTGGAAACCCTTGTCGGTGAACTGGGTCCCATTGTCCGTTACAATCTCGGCTGGAATTCCAAATCGGGATATAACATTTCGATTGAAAAACCTCTGCACTCGGGCTGGAGTAATTGTCGCTAACGGCTCCGCCTCTATCCACTTAGTGAAGTAGTCCACCACTACTATGAGCCAGCGTAATTGTCCTGGTGCCCTCTTGAATGGGCCTAGCAGATCCATTCCCCATTTGTAGAATGGCCATAGGGCCGAGATGCTGGTCAACTCAGAAGGGTGGGTGTGTATGATTTTGGCATGCTTCTGATAACTGCTGCATTTGTGCACATGTTCCTTAGAATCAGCCGCCATAGTCGGCCAAAAGTACCCGGCTCTCACCGCCTTCCGTACTAACGCTCTGGCGCCCATGTGGTGTCCGTTTATCCCCTCATGGATCTCAGACAGCACATAGTCGGCCTTGGCCGGATTCAGACATTTAATCAGAGGAGAATGGAAACCTTTCTTGTACAATTCGTCGTCTATCATGGTGAATGACGCCAACGTTCTCACTATTTTTCTGGCCCTTTCGGTGTCTTCGGGGAGAATTCCTCTCTCGAGGTAATCAGCAATCGGTTTTCGCCAGTCATTTGCCTCTAAAATTATCATGACACAACTTGGTTCCAGCAGGTTCTGCTGGACAATGGTGCGGTGGTTTCCTGGGTTCTTTGTACTTGCCAATTTTGCCAGAACGTCCGCCCTGACATTTTCCCCCCTCGGGATATGCACTACTGCAACGTCATCAAACTCCGCCATTAGCCGTTTTACCTTTCCCAGGTACTTACCCATTAAAGGGCCTTTAGCCTGGTATTTTCCTTCTATCTGAGATGCAACCAATTGGGAATCAGTAGACACATGAACTTTCTTGGCTCCACTTTCCTTTGCTTGCAACAACCCGGCGATGAGTGCTTCATATTCTACCTGGTTGTTTGAGGTTGTAAACTCAAATCAGAGGGAAAGCTCCCAGGAGACTCCTTCTGGGATTTCAATGATAATCCCCGCCCCACTGCCTTTTTTATTCGAAGATCCGTCGACGGATAATTTCCATGTCTGGTCGTCGTCTTCCTGCGGATTTTCTTTGGGGGTTAGTTCCATCACAAAATCCGCTAGAGCTTGAGATTTTATGGCGTGTCGCGCTTCATAAACTATGTCAAACTCAGATAACTCAATAGCCCAACTTGCCATGTAGCCTGCCAGATCCGGCTTATGCAAAATTTGACGGATTGGTTGGTTGGTACGCACTATTACTGTGTGACTTTGAAAGTACGGGCGTAGCCGTCTTGCAGCCATAAGAAGAGCGAAGGCCATTTTTTCCAATTTCTGGTACCTCAACTCGGCTCCCTGCAGGGCTCGGCTTACAAAGTATACCGGAGTTTGGCCCTCCTTCTCCTCATTGATCAATGCGGCACTGACGGCCTCCCACCCGACAGCCAAATATAGAATTTAAAAACATCCCCGGCTTTGGACGGGATAAAACTGGTGGGGTTGACAAGCATTGCTTAATCTTTGCAAAAGCCTCTTGGCATTTTACATCCCATTCTCTTGACGTTTCCTTTTTTAACAGTTTGAAGAATGTGAGAGAATTTGAAAGTGGAGCTAAATCACCAAGACGGGGTGAATTGAGGATTTTAATAACTTTTTCAGCTTACTCTATTTTTGTACACTAAAAACAGAGATGAACTAAGTAGAGGGTAGAAGAGCAAGACACAAGAATTTATACGGTTCGGTCCAATCCCTTGACCTACGTCCGGTCCCCGGACTCTCACGGGATTTTCACTATCTCAATTGATTACACACTCGTACTCAAGAGTAATTCTCTCACTAGAACTTACTCCCCCTTACAAGTTGCAATCAATGAACCCGATCACCAAGTCCCCCGACTTGTGATTCCTTTACAATAAATGATTTACAATCAATAAACTCTCTCTAAGAGTAGATAATGATAAACACTCGAAGCTTAATGTATCAACGAGATACTTTATACAAGAAAACTCAAGAGTAGTTGGAAACTTGAATGATTTTCGCTTTCGTAGTCTTGGTTGTTGAGAAGAAATGAATGCAACTCTATTTATACCAAGAGAGCATTAAAGATCCGTTGCAAGCTCCATTATGACCGTTGGTGAATTAATATAGTGTTGGAGTCATCTTTTGGAGTCTTTCTCTCTACTCTTCACTTAATCCAGTTGTCTAGAAGTTAGGTGTTGACTCTTTGCAAATTAATCCGTTGGAGTGGCAGCTGCTGGATGTAGAAACATTCTTTAATTCTTTGTTAAGCGTGTGTAGGCGGATTACCTAAAAGTATGAAACTTTCTGGGTTTTGCATTTAATGTTCTGACATGCTTTTTGCTTTTGCTTTAAACCTTCAATAAACACTCTCTAATTCATCTGAAACTCACTAAAAAAGTGGTTAAACATATCTAGGAACATTAGAGATTAATCATAGGAAGTATTAAGATCAAACAAGAAGGTATTGCAAATTTGTCATATTTGAAATTCTGAAGTCGCGTTGAAACCTTGAGGTTTTATCAGAAACCTTGAGGTTTCACTTGAATATGAAACCTTTGAAAAAATCGCGCCAAGAGCAAACCCGAAGGTTTTCTAGAAACCGGAGGTTTTCAAGATTAGTGAAAAGTCGTTTTCTCTCGGATGCCAAAACCCGGAGGTTTTGTATCAAAACTCGAGGTTTCACCTTGAATATGAAACCTTGCAAAATCGCGCCAAGAGCAAACCCGGAGGTTTTCCAGAAACCTGGAGGTTTTTAAAAGGTTCAAAACTTAGGAGACTCTCTGTAAGTCAAAACCTCGAGGTTTGAACAGTAACCTCGAGTTTTTCATTTTCTAGAAAAATTGATGAGAAGTTTCTGTATGACGAAACCTGGAGGTTTCTTTCAAAACCTGGAGGTTTCTCTGGAAACCTAGAGTTTTGCTCAGTCCAGAAACCTGGAGTCCTTTTCTGTAAGGCCAAACCTCTTGGCTAATCTCAAACTCAAGTTTACATGTCCAATCTTGAGGTAAGAATCCAATGCAAGAAGAATCAGCTCCAAACTCATTGTATTATGTACGTTATTATATTAATATTAATTTGTTTATATTTAATATTATATTTATTTAATATTAATATTATATTTAGTATTAATTTAATTTTTTTAATATTTGGATCAGACCCACTTAGTGGGTCTGATTTCATTAATATTCACGCCAAGGTGGCGTGAATAATATTCACGCCACCTTGGCTTGTGTGGCGTGAAAAAATTTCACGCCACATGGGAGGCGTGAAATTTTTTCGCGCCACAAGTACCGTGACCCTGTCTTGCGTCACTGATCACGCAAACTCCCCTTACGCCACAGCTAGTCCCGCTAACCCTCCTTGCGCCATCAATGGCGTGAGCATTACTTTAGAAAATACTTTCCAATGTGCCTCAATCTGGTAATTATTTTTTTAAAAAGTATTATTTTGGTAAAAAAGCCGTGGGAGTGTTCATTTTCAACCAAAAACAAAAAGACCGGAAGGAGTACCTGTGATGAAACAAAAGACATCATAGCAATGGCTTTGCCATTGTTTACGGCATATAAACTTGTTATATTTCATGTAATAATTGACAAGAATGGAGGTTTTCTTTCTTCTTTTTTTGAACGCAAATATAAGTTAAGTGATAAAGTATAGTAAGAAAATACAAGTAAAAGGACAAGAAAAAGAAATATACTGTAAAAAATATTAAAGAGGATGAAAGCTAAGCAGCTATAGGTACTTAGGAAAGCAACAAATCAAAGTTCTTTTAAGAAAAGAAAAAACCTTAAAACTCCCAAGAGGCTTCCAAGGCCAATCTGTAAGAATGCCTGGTTGAGAAGCCATATCTTTCAAAAATATATATCACAATATCTCTTTGTGGAATAACATGGCCTCCTTACGCACATATATATACCATGCTTAATTCATCTGCAAACCATATCATTCAATACCTGCATTTAACACACACCTAAAATTAAATATAATTACACTTGGTGCATTGCACCAGTGCAAAGTACTTCCCTTCTATAGGAGAGGTAGAGGGTTCTATTTGCACAGGGCCAATTTGGCCAATTCAAAAATATACTCTCACTAGTCTTAAATATAAGATAAAATTGGCCTTTTTGGATATATTAAAAAAACTAATTAAATTACTTTAAAATGTATATATTTGTCATTTTTTCTCCAAACTATTTTGCCTAACTTATAAACTGATATATAATCTAAGGATACACAACATATGATATGATTACGTATTTTATTTAGCTTCCTTAATTTTTTAAACAATCAATTATATCTTATATCTAGGACTGAATGAAGCATATAATTACTGTCCTTATAATTTATTATCATTTTATTCAATTTTTTAAGATACACACACATATATGTGTGTGTGAGTGTGTGTGTATATCTATATATATCTACACACACATAGTACCAACTTAGTTTTTTTTTTATATATATTTAAAACAAAAATATTGTACCAACTCATATTCCTAATTGTAAAACTTTATTGCCCAATTAACAAATATTAAAAAATAGGTTAAGTCAGTTATTTGCATTTAACCTACCAAGTATTTGTGAATTGGGGTTCAAGTTTGCTCCAAAAATTTTCGCGTATGAGCTGTGGCATGTGGGGTACTGAGAAGTTTTTTTTTATTAATATCGAGCTAACAGTTTTTAAAAAAACTAGGAAAACTGTGATATTACTCCTTTTTTAATATTTCCGTGACCATATTGATTTTAAAAAAGAAACTTTCAAACACCCACGGCTCTTATATAAAAACTTCTTAGGTAAATTTGGATCTTAAACCAATATTTGTTATTCTTTTCTTGAAATAATTCTCCCATTATTGACATTTAAAGATTGATACCATTCTGGTTTTCTTATTATAAGTTATTTTCAACTAATTCTCATATATCAAGAAATGACAATTAAGTCATTAAAAAAAATCCTGAATTTTTTTTTTCCATATTTTGAGAGTTGTGTCGTATTGATATTTGGATTATGGTTTTGCATGATAAAAGTTTAGATATATAAATAAGTACATATACATTTCGAGTTATGTTAAAAATTTAGACATATGTTGTATTTATATATTGATAAACTTACTTATTACAGATTGCATTATAAAGAGATCTGTTAAAGGTAATTATATATCGATAAGTTATTGTCCTTATAATTTATTATAATTTTAATCAATTTTTAAGAGTTATATACTCCTCTCAATAATTAGTAGAATTAAGAAAATCCCTAAACCTTATTAACCATGTCTTAAAATTTTAACAATTTTCAAGTTTATCCTTATTATTTAATAAATACACCATATCCCATAAGAACAAAATCTACACACAATAAATAAAGCTACTGAGAAAATTACTAAAGGCAAAATTATACCAAAAGTACTTTAGAATATTGAGTTCTACTGGGAAAACACTTTGAAGTGCCATATGAACCACAAATTAGGTTAGGATATAAAATGCTATCGAAAAAAAAAAAAAAAAAAAAAAACTTCAAGATGCTAGAGAATCTGGTACATTTTATTCCGAAAAATATATATTTTATACTCCCTTCAATCCTAATTATATGACAACATTTAAGAGTTGATATTGGTCTTAATTATAGGATAAAGTTCTATTTTTTGTCAATTTCTTCCTAAAATACCCCTATTGATACTTTCTCAATAATGATTAAATACAATAATAATTTAATAATGTACTTATATATTCTATAAAGTGAGTAATACTTGCTACTCATTCATAACTTTACTCAATTTTTCTTATATTTTCGTATACACATTATAATTATTTTTTGGGTAAATAATTATACTTTTGTTATTACGTCTTTCATAACAGTTTAAACTTGATGAAATACATAAACGTGTGAAGGCCAACCTGCCAACGGATACCGTGGGTCAACGATAGCAGGCCTGCGTGGGGGAAATGTCATTTCAATTTTAAGGAAGAAATAAATGAGGCCCGTATTTGTTAAATCAGGCTGAATGCCTAAGTGGATTAAAAATTGGGAAAATTCACTCAGGTCCCAAGGAAGGGAATTAATTACAATAAAGTCTGAAATCATCAAATTACATTTCGGTCAGGAGCTTACGTCGTAATTATTTGTATTAACAACGAGGAAAACGTATATTAACAATGACGAAACGTAGATTAACAACAACTTTTAAATACCCGACCATTTACAAATGGGAAAACGTATATTAACAATGGGGAAATACATATATTTACAACAACATTTAAACACCCGGATTTACAAAAAAAGCATAGATTAACAACAACTTTTAAATACCTAACCATTTACAACAGAAAATGCATATATTAACAACAGGAAATGCATGTATTTACAACAACTTTTAAAAACCTGGATTTTATTTCCATACAAATAATTACACAGAAGTCCCTAGCTATTTACAACAGAAAATGCATGTATTAACAACGGGAAATGCGTGTATTAACAACAACATTTAAAAACCTCCATACAAATAATGTGAAGTCCTGGGGCGCTGAGCGTAATTTGATGATTTGAGAACTTTTTGTAATTTTTTCCGTTCCTTGGGACCTATATAAAATTTTCCCTTAAAAATATGACGGCATTTTAGACAAACAAATTTAATTAATTAATTTAATTATTGTCTTTAATCTCTAAAATTAGGTAAATATGTCTCATAATAATAAACAGAGGAAGTAATATTTTCTATTATGTGGTCCTTAAATGTGAACGTAAGCGCCTAGAACGTGGATAGGTCGTGTTCCAATAAATTGTATCAGTGCATTTTGGTATGCTGTCATCTTCATTTTTATTGAGGATTACTGTAGTTGGCTGGTAGTGGAAGAGTCTATGTGAGCAGTTGTGGAACCGGAAAATTATTTTAGCCCGGGCAAAAAAATAAACATATTGAATTATTTACTAAATAATATTGCATAACATTAAAAATACAAATAAATAATAGCCGAAAATTATAAATCAAAATATAACATAGTAAAACAAAATTCTATAACATTTGGAATGAGACTCATTACAAGGTGCATCACTTTTAGAAATTATTTTCTTAGAAATATCACTTTCTGAAGTTATTTTCTTCTTAAAGAACATATCTTTGCTTTTCTGTTTATCCTTACTCATCTTTTTCAACCTACAACAAATTTGGTGACCCAGAATATATATTGTTGTTAATATTAATTAGTATATTGTGTCATTAAACATTAATTCTTATAGTACTACTCAATCCACAAAACTAACACTTAAATGTACATTCCACTAGCTATATCAAAATAATTGGAAAAAATAAAAGGAATATAATGTGAATCCCAATTTTTTTTTTTTAAAAAAAACATACAAATCTGATTGAATTTCAGCTAAGTAAATAATCTATTATAATCTATTTTTTAAAGAGAAATTCATTATAAAATCATAAGACAATCAAATAATAAATCTGATTAAAATTAGTCATTAATCATCCTCTATATATATATATATATATATATATATATATATATATATATATATATATATAATATATATATATATATATATATATATAGTCATCTATTGTTAAAACTCAAGACTCTCCCAAAATTATAACCCCAAAATTTTTACTAATCAGCACAATAATACCGTCATTAGAAAGAGAAAAATACGTAGAATAACTTTCATAAAAGGAGTGAGGTGAAAAAAAGTGATTTTGAGTACATATTTAGTCCTTAAAATGAAGATGAACAACGTCAGATATAAGATGATTCTAACCTTTTCAGTAGGTATCTCAAATAAGAATTTTACTTTCCTCTCATAGCCCAATGAGTAATAAACCAAATATTGTCCTAATAAAAAAAGAGTATAATTATAGAAAAAATAAGAGCTTAACTGGACCAAATTATTAGCTAAAATAAAATATTATATAATACATACATACAAATACATAAGATAAGAGAATGTCAGCTGGAGCCAAAGCCCCAGCTGGCCATAACGTGGCTTCGCCACTGTGAGGCATGCTTCAAATGTACAATGGCTGATTCAATGGATATGGTTGAGGCTCAGACATATGCCGTGGAAAACCAACGTGATGAGTCAATCTTTGCGTCGGACGTGAAGGTTCAAAGACGGATTCAGGTAGGGCCTAGGGATAAGTATTGCCACATTTTTGGTGCCCTAACCCATTTTGACGTTGCAAAGATGATAAACACTTTGTATCAACTAACTCAATGAAGATGAAAATGACGGGAGAGCATGGCGATGATTAAGCATACGTGAAAGAAAGAACAAGGCGTGAGAGAGGATGTGTCATTTAATAAGCGCCACAAAATGTGCCTCACGCGACAAACATGTCCAAATTAAGACATGAGGCGAGGACCAAGATATCATCTCACTAGTATGTTATTAATAAGGGTAAGATATATAGCAATGAAGTTTTTTAGTATAATTATGTTTTATTAGATGGAATAGTAAACATAATCATTTAAGAGGTGTAAAAGGAGAAATAATCATTTTAAGAGGTAGTAAATTATCCATTTTTTGTGTTATATATCGATCCCACAATTTTTCTTGTTGACCACTTCATTTATGCTATGACCAATAAAAGCATGCCACATCGCTAAATTTAGTATGATGTGTAAGCTAATTTGTCAATCTTGAAATTTATACTACTACAAAAAGGGCTTTTAGACTGAAGTATTGAGGTACCGGTCTAAAAAGTATTACTGTTGGCTATTTCGTAAATATTAAGAACTTTTTGGATCGAATCCATTAATCATAGGTCTAAAATATATTATTTAAACCAGTTTCCTAAACAACTGGTCTAAAAAGTTTTAATTTTTTTTTTTTTGAAATCTCAATTACTCTTTAGAGAAAACTTATACAACCGGAATTAAATAGTATCCAGTCCAAAATATAAATAAAATTTTTATTAATTTTAAGACTAGATTTTAATACGTAACGGTCTAAATGTTTAACTTGTAAGACTGATGTTTAAGAAACCGGTCTATTTTTTTAAAAAAAATAAAAATAAATAAATCTCGATTACTTTTTATAGTAAACTTTTAAGACCAGGCGTAAATAGTAGCCAATCCAAAAGATAAGAAAAAATAAAATAAAAAATTAATTACTTTTAAGATCGGAGTTTAATACCTACTGGTCTTAAAGTTTAACTTTTAAAACTAGCTTATAAAAATACCAGCACCAAAAAGTCACTATATCACTACTACAAAATATAGATACTACTTCCCTAAAAGACGTCCTTTTAAAAACAAAGGAAGTAAAAAAGAAGGCAATGTCATTTTTGTAATTATGTAGAGACTTTTGGCATCCTAATTTAGAAAAAGGACGCCAAAACTATTTAAAATAGGGCGCCAAGAGTTTACCCTCACGTTGCTTATGGCAGTAAAAGAAGTACTTTTGGTGACCTATTTCAAAATTAGGACGCCAAACGCAGTATTTTTAGCGTCCTAATTTTAAAATAGGACGCTAAAAGTGTAGTTCTGGGGGTAAAAGAAAATGTTTTTTGCGTCCTAAAATTATTTAAGACACCAAAAGTTTTTAAAATCCAGCATCACGTGACCATTATTATTATTATTATTATTATTATTATTATTAGTTAAAAAACCATTCCCATTCACTCATTCATTCAATTAGGTTCTTCAGCTGATTTCGATAATCTTCCTCCATCTTTGCTCAAACGTAACTGACTACCACTACCATCCCATTATCCATTAACACCAATGATCATTGTTCCTTTGCCATCAATCACCACTCTTTTGTCCTCACACTCTCCATTTTCTACGAGACCCAGTCGCTGCACCAAAGCTCGACCAGAGCTTGAGAGAGAACATAAAGCATCGGAGGGAACAAGATGGAGAATACCACCACCATCGACGACTTCCCACCATCACCTGCCTCTCACACCACCAACTTCGATATGCGATTTCTATGGTATAGCTCGATCGTTTGCTATAGCTCGCCATCCCAACTTCGATCTGCGATGATCTGCCACTGAAACTTTCTTCAATCTATGATTTCTACATGAGATTGATTGTGATTTCTTCCTTCTCCGCTGAAACTTTTTTTTTCTTTGGTTTGGGATGATTTTGATTTTTGGATTGTTTAGGTATATTTGGAATTTTTAGATCTAGAATGTAGATCTGGAATTTGTGTTTGATAGCTCCAATGAGTTTGTAGATCTGCGATTTATGTATACTTCTAAATGCTTTGTTTCTTTTTTTTTTTTTGTTTATGCAATATTCACCATTTTTCTGACGGTGATTCAGGGAATGTCCAATACTTGTGATCCAATCAAAGTATAGCAATAAATGTAGTGTAGATATGGTTTTGGGGGAAAAAAACCCAAGATGGCGTCCTAAAAAGTTCTACGAAGCCATAAGCCTTGCAATATGGGGTCCTAAACAATTTTTGACGCAAAAAGTGATCAGTTTTTATGTGCCCTCAATTGGCATCCCTACAAAAGGATGTAGAAAGGGGGAAAAAGGACACAAAATAGCTTTTTTGTAGTAGTGTATCCTCTCTTTTTCACGTCAAAACTTGAAGTTGCTCTCTTTGAACCTCTCTTTCTTGCCAACCACCATTAGCCATTGTTACTCTCTCATTCACAGGCATTCGTCTCTCGCACCACCTCTCTCAACCTCTCTTCATGTTGTGAAAATGAATGGAGAAAGTGAATCTAGTCTTGTTCGAGGAACACTAGTTACTAGTGTGAATCATAGCAAACCTAGTACATCTTAAAGTGAGCTCGTAACTGGCCTTTACGCCGTGGTAGAAGAGGCATAAAATTGAAAGAGCTTGCCCTAAGTTAGACTACCGAGGAAAAGATCGAGATTCAGTTTGATGAACATTGAAATCCTATCGGCCATAATAAAAACACATATAAGAGTTATGTCGGTCTCCTAGCACGCAACAAGCCTAGCATCTTGATAGATGAGTAGAAAAATATCGACATTGAGAAAGTAAAGGATCTTATTTAGGACTGTATCTAGTTTACATACGATGTTCCTGATAGTCAAACGTTAAAAAAGAAGACATTGTTGTATTGTGCTGATCACTGAAGGAAGTTTAAGACCTCCATATCTAACAATTATGTGCATGTCAAGATTAAAGATGATCGGCCTCACCCTAATCCTTGTCACAAGTATACATATCTTGACAAAAACACTTTACAACAATATTTTCGGATGCGGACAACTCCAGAAGCTTTGGTGAGTTTATATTTAGTTATTTTACACTTTTTTTGTTTGCTTAAGTACCTATGAAAATATGTGATATGTTCTTATGTTCATCTAATCCTATTAGTGAGATGGTTTGGTGTGTGAATAGAAGAAAAATAAAATCTTTCTACTTGTTAATTCCAGCTTCATGCAATTATAGAATGACATTTGCATCATTTGTCCTACATCTGAGCATGTCTTAGTTCTTATGTGAATATAATTGTAGATGTAGTAATATAGTAAATGCTTGTCATTGGTCTATACAAGTCTTGAAACTTGATGAAGTGAATTTGACTAGTGTTTGAGGTTCATATCAAGCAGAAATTCTCTAATTTCTGTTAGTGAGATGGTCTAGAATTCATAATTAATAGTTGTTTTGAATTATGATTCATAGAAGAAGGAAAAAAAAGGAATAAGCACAAGAGACATGTAGAAAGAATGATCATAGAATGTCTCGTGGCGGTTATGAAAAGGCTAAAAAAGAGTTGATGGTGGCCAAGCAAAAGAGATTTGAAGATAAAGTTCAATCCAATCCTTCTGCGATATGTGATTCACCATCTCCAATATGAAAGTGGAGCTTAATCACCAAGAGTGGGTGAATTGGGGATTTTAAAATTCTTTTGAAATTGCTCTGTTTTCGAACACTAAAACAGAGCTAGATAGAGTATAAGGAAGGATAGCAAGACACAAGAAACTTATACTAGTTCGGTTCAATCTCTTGACCTACGTCCAGTCCCCAGACACTCTGGGATTTCACTATCTCGATTGATTACACACTCTGTAACTCAAGAGTAATTCTCTCACTAGAACCTACTCCCCCTTACAAGTTGCAATCAATATCTCAATCTCCAAGTCCCCGACTTGAGATTCTTACAATGAAAAAATTCACAATAAATGAACTATCTCTAAGAGTATATAAATATAAACACTGAAGATCAATGTATCAAACTATACTTTACAAGTGAAAATTGAAAGAGTAGTTGGCAAACTTGAATGCAATTCGTTTTCAGTAGATGTGTTGTTGAGAAGAATTGAATGCTTCTCTATTTATACTAAGAGAGCATTAAATAACCATTGCTAAGTCCATTATGATCGTTAGTGCACTAATCTAGCTGTTGGAGGCACTTTGGTGTCTTTTCTCTCTACTCTTCAGTTAATTGCTTTTGTTCAGAGGATTAGTGTTGACTTCCCTTGTAATAGATCCGTTGGAAGAACAGCTACTGCTTAGGGAAAACAGACATTAATCCCTTTGTAACGTGTAGAGAATGATGGCTCAAAAAGATGCAAGTTTCTGGACTTTACATTTAATGTTCTGACATCACTTTTTGTTTTTGTTCAAATCTTCATTTAATATCCTCTAATCCATCTATAACTCACTAACAAACTGATTAAATGTAACATCCTATTTGAAAACGGCGGATTTTTTTTTATTTAAAAAAAACGTTTCCAAATATTTCAAGCAGAGTAGTCAGAATAGAGCATTGGAGCGAGTGAGTAACTGATTCATAACAAACATCAACCTTAGTGTAACATTGTAATGATTACAGTAATCCTAGAGTTTGAAATTGGACAACTGAAAACGATAAAGATAGATAAGTCTTTGGTTGTACGTCTCTGCTGCTTGCCTCGATCTTCGATCCGTATTCTCCGGATCCACGATGCTATAGGCCGAGATTCAATTCACCGCATTGAATCTCGGGTAACGGTTAATCTCAAACCCAAACAATACGGTATACGGATAACGGATATTCTAGACAATACAAAAGTATATCACTACATAAGCATACAACGAGATGCATGATCATTATGCCGACAAAACATAAGCATTACGCAGTATGTAAAGCCCCACAATGTAAAACAACAATAACAGCTTGCACTATTCACCGGTGCCACGATACCACTCGTGTTCTCGCGCTAGAAAAACATACGGCGTTATCATGACTATAACCCGTGTAAAACTGTCTCGTATATCGGTCTACGAACGTATCTATCACATATATGCATTTAAGCATTACAAGATTAGTGTTACAAGACGCGTCCGTACCTTCGTTGACGACGTTAGGTACTTCGGCGGAAAAACGTACTTTTTACGGAAAAACGTGAAATGTTCACGGCACGTCGGACGCGGCAAAGAACGGCAGCAAATCAAAGTTTCGATGCCCTATCGAGTAATATCACTTTCATTAGTGATTTGACATCATAACGGCATTTTAGGTAAAAATTACCATTTTGCCCTTCTACCCCTAATTTGGCGGAATTTCGCGAACTTCGTTACTTTGACCGTATTCCATTTCAAAATTATCCCCACTATGTTTTTACCTCGTCGAGGCATCTTTCAATGCAATGAGGCATAAAAACAAACATAGGAACAAATTCGAAACTTCCTAGATCAAAACAACGGTTCTACTATAACTACCGAAAGAACTACGGAAATTAAAAACTAAGGACAGAAGAACTTACTCGGAGCCAAGGCAAAATTTTTGCAGAGCTTCTCACTCTAAGTTTTGGCCAAGGTAGAGAGAAGAGGAGGTGTGAAGAAATGAAGGAGGTGCTCATGCCTTTATATAGGCAAAATTTGTGCCACTTTGGTAATTTCTACATTCCAAATCTTGTAATTTTTCCTTTCCTTATAACCATGTAAATTCAAGACAAAATGGTGGTTAATTCTTGACCATGGGCAGCTCATAGTCGACACAAAGGGGGTGATGTGGCATCAAACCATTGGTCCAAGAATGGTGACTTAAGCTTACTTTATGCCCGGGTCCGATAGAATTTCCCCGATCGGTGTCCGTTTCGCGTAGTCTCTAAATTCTGAATTTATAATTTTGAAGATCTTCTCTTCCTCATCAATAATATCTAATTTAACTTAGATTCCAGTCCTTACGAGGTCCCGATCCAGTTGAAGTTTTCTCGAAAAACGTGTACAGCGCGTCCGATTCTGAAAATCGTTTTCGGAATCATCAACCTCTCGGACAAAAATTCACTGATTCCAAATATGTCCATATAATCATAAACTCATCTCCGGATGTTGAGTTATAATTTATTTTCTTCGAGATCCAAAATGTGACTATCGCATTTTTCCCTATTTCGTCTTATTAGGTAAATGCGCTACCGATCTCGGAATTAACTTCCGGAAGAGGTCACTTGAAGGTAAAAACTCACGATCAATATTTTACCTTGACTTTGGAATTCATATTCCTGGTTCTCTAGATAGGATCCGTTTCCTATTTATTCATTTACTATTCACTAACTTTAATTATATTATATAATAATAAAATATCATGATTTTTTTAAAATTTATTCCTTTCTCTATTTTCTTTCTCAATTTTCGGCTGCCCCCTTTTTTTTGTATTTATTTTATATTTATTTATTTATTTATTTATTTATTTATTCCATTTTTCCAAAAATTTCTCAAAATTACCTAATTGGTCCATTCTTGTATTTAGGCTTAAAAATACCTAAACTCACTTATTTTTTACAAAATTCTCCAATTAATTACTAAATATGTTCTTACTAATTTTAAGCGAAAAAACACTAATTTTAGGGTTTTACAAAATTACTTATGAATTTCCTTTACTTATGCTTAAGTAATTAGCCGAAATTACTTAACTACTTTATTATCACTAGTTGATAATTTTCTTAATTAAAATGCCTCATTACCTCATAATTCTAGCACATTTGACATTTCTGTTTTCATGTATTCTACGTTATTCTAGAATTTGAGAGGGTATTATGGTCATTACAATGATTTTTGAGCATTTTTATTCAATTTCCCCAAGCTCACAATTTATCAAATTATCACAATTAGAGATAATATACTCTCCTAACTCAAATAATTATTTCATTGCCTTTTAGGATTTTTCACAATTTTCCTAAGTCATTACGCATATCGGGGTATTTTGGTCATTTGGCACTTTGGCCCTTAAATTTTCTAATTTCCTACTGAGAACTCATCCTAGAAAAATAGGCTATAATAACACAAGTCTTGGAACAATAATTTCACTTATCAGAAATAGCCTAATTTATTTACCAAAATGTAATATTTCAGATAAATAAATATGCGGGTATTACATTAAACATAGTTAAGAATAGTAGTGAATGTAGAGGAGAAGTATTAAGATCAAATAAGAAGGTTTCACAAATTCGTCAGATTTGATTTTCAAACTCTTCGACTCATACTCGAGTTTGTTCGTCAATACTCGAGTTTGTCACTGTGCACTAATATCAAAACTCGAGTTTCCATAATCATACTCGAGTTTACTTCTTCCAGAGAGGAATGTCGTGATTTGAGCTTTGGACCATATCTTTTGAATAAGAACAAAAACTCAAGTTTCCAAACCCAAACTCGAGTTTTAAACTTTTGATATGAAAATAAGTTTAATTCCAAAAACCTCAAAACTAGAGTTTCCATTTCAATACTTGAGTTTCAAAATCATTGAAAAAGAGCAAAACTCTCTGTATGCTCGAAACTCGAGTTTCCAAATCCAAACTTGAGTTTTCAGAGATTGTGAAAATTTTGAGAAATCTATGCCAAGTCAATACTTGAGTTTTCAAATCAAAACTTGAGTTTTCAAAACATGTGTAAAACTTGAAAACTTTCTATCAATCCGATACTCGAGTTTCCAGACCGATACTCGAGTTTTCTCAAGTTAAAAACTTTGGTAACTCTCTGTATGACGAAAACTTGAGTTTCCAAATAGAAACTCGAGTTTTGACTTCTTCAAGAAATATTGAAGAGTCTCTGTATGATGCAAACTAGAGTATGCAAACTGATACTCGAGTTTGGCTCAGGGTGAAAAACTTGGAGTGCTCTCTGTAAGTTCAATACTCGAGTTTCCAATGGAAACTTGAGTTTTGCTTAGTTTAATAAAATTGAGCTATTCTCTGTCAAGTCAATACTCGAGTTTTGAAACCAAAACTCGAGTTTGCCTTTGACAGTAAGTTTTTCAACTTACCAAAGACAAACTTCAACTTGTGTTTACAATTATCAGTTATCATCAAAATACATAGAGAACTAACACAATACGTCGTGAAGACTTATGGTTGTATTCTCATCGAAAGAGAAGCGGGTCTTATACAATTGAACAAACTCGTATAGTTGTTGAAAAAATTGTCAGTATCATTATTGTTATTTTGTAATTACTAAACTTCTCGTTATCTCGATCTTATCTTATAATATGAACTTAAAAAGAAAGAACAAGAGGGATCATTTCTGTCAGACGGGAGGAATGATATTCTGACTATTGTGACTAGAAAACCGGATCATGCGGGGCGTGTTAGGGGAATTGGAAGAGGGGTAGGCCTGAGGCAATACTTTAGATCATTCAAATGCCATAAAAAATATGGTTACCTGAGAGGAGATACAACATATTGTGGCTGCTATGAGTGAGCAAGCAGAGGTGTGAGAAGCTTCATTGAGGGCAATGTTTAAAGCCCAGATGAGCAAAATAAAGGAGAAAATGATGATGATTGTGAGCTCACGTACTGAGACCAATGTTCCCATGGCACATTCACCTACACCTATGCAGCAAAGAACTAAAAGGAGTTGCTGCATTGTTGGACAGCCAAAGGGTCCTAAACCTTGTGACCTTTATGTGGAGGATTCTGATTGTTGATTAGATGCACATGGGACTGTCTCCATCTTGGGATCAATTGTACACCACCAACAAATAACTGATGATCAAGTCAGAGTGTTAGTTGAAGACGTGATAATTGCTGATGCACCTCTCCCTCTCCCTCCCTCTCCCAATTGGTGATCTGAAGGTTGTGAGTAATGTCAATGAAACCTTCATCTCGTGGCCAAATAAGCTTGTATATGTTTCTACTCCACATGAAGAAATCTCGATCAAAACCCCTCTTGAAGCTCCAGCCCTTGAAGTTATTGAGAAGTCTAGGTGGATGCTAAGGGACAAACTATCCTTGTGGCATTCAATAGATCTTTTGAAACTAAATCGTGGCCTGTCAATGAAGTCTTAGGAATCCCTGAAAGGCAACCGGTTTTCATTGATATAGAGGATATATTGTCCCTGATGGCTCCTAAACAGAAGCTTACTAATTCAATAGTAACCTTTTTTAAAGTAAGTATTTTCTTCTATGAGTACATAATTTAAATGAATCGTTTAGACACACATACATACTACTAATTCTCTGATGGCAATATTGTAAGTACATATATCATAAGTTGGGGGAATTAGGTAGAAGCGATGATTTTGGCTTCTTGTGCCTAGACTATATAAGTGAGACACCCTTAAATTAGAGACACAAATACATCGCACCGAGGCTGTATGAAATTAGGAAAAAAATTTATATTGCACCATATGTGCAAAGGTACATATCACATTTCTTGTCTGCAATTCACTTAATTCTGCAACATATCATTGAGTTCTTGTCTGTTGTGAGTTTTTAGTTGCCATTGGCAGTTAGTCCTCTTATGCATGGTAGAGCATAAAGTGGTCCTCTTATGCTCCTTTCACAACCAACCAGGACCTAAATTGAGGGAGACCATAAACGGGTAAGCATGTCATTTTGATTGTCTTGTCTGAAATCTTTGCTATGAATTTTTAGTGACCATCATAAATGAATTTGTAATTTTTGATAATAGGGCAATGAGGATATCCCAAACGAATGTCAAGCGAAAGCATTCGTATCAAGTCAAAGACCCTAAATGGATCACACCCAAGGTTAGTACATATTCGGACACAGCCGTATGAACTTGGTTAGTAAGCTATATATGCTATATTCAGTTTTAATTATGTCATATTCTTTTGTAGACTCACAGGCAACTATCGAGACCCAAAATGTCTTGAGGCACATATACAACATTATCATGCGAGCAAAGGTAAATATATTTGATGTTACATATGATATTTTGTGTTGAATTCATTTTCTAGCTTAATTAATGTTACACACACACACACACACATATATATATATATGTTTGCACGCAAGTTAATTCAATTTTTACCTTTGATGTTACAGATGTTTGACCTTGCTGACACTTTTTCTGAAGATGATATTGAGGTCATACACAAAGAAACTTGTGAATACATGTATGAGCTCAAACAATCAGACAAATAGAATATCCTGAATTCATTTGTATATATATGTATGTATGTATTAACAATCTTCTGTAAATGAACAATTGTACAATTTGGTTAATGTTGACTAATTAAACAATTTATTTATTCTTCGTTTCTCATCCTTAGACAAAATATGAGAAGCCAGGAGACAATAAGTTCTCTTCCCATATGGCATTGGATGTAAGTCTTCGCGTATTCCCATTGCTTGCAAATCCAATCTTGCCTTCACATCATCCTTGGAACTACCTTGTATGTTGAGAAGTGTGTCAACAATACTATCACATACGTTTTTCTCTACATGCATGACATCAATACAGTGTCTCACATCAAGATTGCGCCAATATGGAAGATCAAAGAATACATATCTCTTTTTCCATATATTTGTTTCTTTTATACTCTTTATAGTCTTACCGAAGATGACACTGATATTTTTCACCTTTTCATAAACTTGCTCCCCAGTCAATGCCACTGGAGCATCTTCATACTCTTGGCCACCAAAAAAGGCTTTCTTTTATCGACGATATGGGTGGCCCGGTCTAAGAAATCTCCTATGTCCAAGATAAATTGTCTTTCTTCCATGTTGAAGTTGATGGTAGCATGTGCCTTCTTCACAAACCGGACATGCTTTATGGCCTTTTACATTATACCCTGACAAGTTCCCATATGCTGGGAAGTCATTTATAGTACAGAATATCATGGCTCGCAATTTAAAAGCCTCCTTCTTGAAAGAGTAAAAAACATCAACACCTTCTCCCCACAACTCCTTCAAGTCTTCGATCAAGGGCTCAAAGTAAACATCAATATCATTTCTGGGTTGTTGTGGTCCCGAAATCAACATAGATTGGAAACAGCGAAATGTAACCTGGGTCGTTTCTCTCAAGGAATTTGCAGTGGGTTTAAATCAGCAACAACGAAACAGAATAATAACAAATTGGGGGTTTTTGATTTAAACAGATTGGAAACAAATTAAACTAAACAAAATGAAATATGCAGATGTAGAAACAGATTAAAACGGTCAAAAATGATTAAAAACAGTTAACCCAGAATTGGGATTCCATAACCTTCATCGGACAAACAGATAATAACCAAACTTGTGATTGATTCTGGATGAACCGAGATCTCTGTGTTCGTCCAGATATTCCCTTGACTAGACGATCGTCTAGCATTTGATCGAACACGTGGCGAGCTCGCTGTACGATCGCACAACGCTCTCTCAGAACCCGGTCCGACCTATGTCCTTGGGATATCAATCTAGGTATTAAATCTAATACCTAATTCGTAATTATAATCGGATTCGATTAAAATAAACAGAGATGATTCCAGATTACCGAATGAAGCGTATGTCCTCGGATTTTTGGAACCCTCAATCCATAGGTTAACCACAGAAACTTAGCCGAGCATGGCTAATCAAAACGCAGAAGAAAAGATGAAAAACGCGAAGAACACGAAGAACATGAAGAACACTTCAGAGAATTTGAAAACTCCTATTTTGATCCACCAAAGTCTAAAAACGTGAATGAGAATATGTTTGTGGCTGCTGCCACACTTAACCTAAATTGGAAAAATGAAAATGGGGCTCCAATCCAATTCAGGCCCAAAACAGAAAATAATAAAGAACGGGCTTTAATTACAAATTCAAGCCCAATTAAAATTCGACTTCGGCTCCAAAATCGATCGCCTCTTGTCCGAATTTGCCCTTCATGTCTTCATAATAATTGTAGCTCTCTCGAATCATCTGAAATATGAAACAAAAATGAGGCAAATCCGATGTCGGTTCAAGAGTTATGGTAGGAATAGTGAAGCAATATAAAACTGGAATTTTATTATTAAAAATGGCTAAAATATAATCAAAGGCCCAAAGCCCAAATAAGTATAAAAGCCATTATTTATTAACTAAATAGTCCTATATTATTAATCAAGAGATAAAAAGAATTGTATGAAATATTCAATTATCAATAGACAGCATGATGTACTTTCGTTTCATGCATAACATAAGAGATAAGTAGTAAATAATCAGGAGCACCTGCTATGAACTATGTATGCTGCTAAGGCTTCCATAGGGATTCATGCCATCCGTGCTAAGGGAAAGCCTAAGGTTCCTAGGTTCTTCGCCAAAGTTCGGAAATAAGTGATCAATTTTCTTCCATTGAGAAGAATCGGCCGGATGTCGAAGCTTTCCATCAAAAATCTTCTCATCTACATGCCACCTCAAATTTTTTGCATCATTTTCATTTGCAAACAACCGTTTGAACCTTGGTATGATTGGAAGATACCACAACACTTTTTGCAGGCCCCTTATTTGACTTGTACCTTGGGGTTTCACATATCGAACAATTCTGCTTCTCTTCAAACTCTTTTCTATATAATACGCAATCATTCGGGCATGCATGGATCTTTTTGTACTCCATCCCCATGGACAAAGTATTTTCTTAGCATCATAGTATCGATGCGGCAACACATTATCATTCGGATGTATGTCCTTAAAAACCTCAAGCATTTCAGGAAAAATCTTGTCGCTCCATCCATGACGTGCCTTCAAGCTTACCAATTTCAATACAGCATTCAACAATTGATATTTTTTACACCCGGGGTATAGCGGGGTCTCGCATCCTTTTGCATATTACCAAATGCATGTGATTGATCAAAAGCCTCTTCCTCTATGCGATCATCCATATCGATGTCATTATCATCAAATGCCACTTCCCCATGTTGAGACCCACTTGGCATTTTTTCACCATGCTATACCCATACTGTATAAGTCTTACAAAATCCCTCACAAATTAAATGTGTGTGTATAACTTCAAGACTTAGTCGCCTCTCATTCAAACATTTTACACAAGGGCAATAAAACTTCTCACTATCATCATGGGCATTTTGTTTAGCAAATTCTATAAATTCCCTCACCTCATTCTGATATTCAACACTCGTCCATAAAGCGTTTATCCAACCGTTATCCATAGTAGAAATCCTATAGACGGAAAGATTTAACATACATAATCCAAAAAAATTGAAACTTGCATATAAAATAAGCCAACTCCAAATGCATATATATGCTCAATGTTGGTTATGTCTTTTTTTTTTTATGGAGAAACTTGCCCATTAAATGCATAACAAAGAATCACTTTTGGTCATAAATGTATTACAGTGAATCCAAGAAGTAAAATAAATGCATGACGAGGAAATTAATTGCACCGGATGAAGGTCTTGTAGACTCACCTGTAGCATATAAATTCAAATGTGTTTGCTGAGTCTTTCTTCTCCAGCCACGAACGTTGATGTTACAGACAGCAAGAGCAACCTAAACACACTTGTTGGTCAGTTGGGTAGGTCTAAAGTGCAAATATAATCTTCAAAATACAATATTCATTAACAACAGAGGAACCCACAAGAACATTTCATCGATTTCGTTAAACCCATGAAAAACCCATAACGATAAGCGGGAAAATCATAAAGTTATATAACTGAAACACCTCTTACTGCTTGGTCTATAGACGTTTAGCTAAGGAACTAGAAAGTGATTGTCGAGAGAGCGCGACGCGAAGCAGCGACGAAGCAACACACAAACACTGGAGACAGAACCTCAGTAATCACTTTCGATGCGACAAGAAAAGTTCAGACAGGGAAATTTAATTTTCCACACGGCAGAGACATATATTATTAATTTTGGATTTTATTAAGACCGGTTAATTAAAACTTATCCGGTCCTAAAGATAAGCATTTTAATAATTTAATTTTTAAGATCGGAGGTTTAGAAGACTCTGGTCCTAAAGTTTTACTATTCATGTAATTTTAAGACTGAAGTTTTATAAAACATCCGGTCCTAAAAGTCAAATACTTTTTAGACCAGACACTTATAAAGTATCCTGTCCTAAAGGTCCTTATTTATTAACCAAACCAATAAATAGAGGATTGGCTTTGGCGAGCGCAGCAGCAACTGAATGAATAAAATAAAGGAAAACTGGAGAATAAGCTTCTTTAATTACTAGAGAATATGAGCAAAAAAAAGACACAATCTTTGTTCTTAATGCTTCATACATTACTGGAGAAAACGCACGTACACAAGAAAAAAAAAGAAAAAGAAATGAACATTATCAACGACAAGAATCTGACTAAACATCCTAAAGCTTATTATCCTTCAATGCCTTGGTGATATCTGCGTGAGCAGCATTAACTTCGCGCTGGAGATAAGCAAATTCCTATGTTATTTGCATCAGCCGCAATGCATCATTAGAGGAAACATAGAGAGGGGTCAGCGGTAGGCGCTGGGGCTAGGAGGTTGGAGAGGGGGTGCGGCAATCTCTTCATCATCCGAAATAACAATGGGTCCAACGACCTGAGACTCTTCGGTCACAAAAGAAGGCACTCTCGCTGGAGGAAGCGCACCGTATAACAATCTAAGGATGGCACGAGTTTCAGGTGTAAGAGCACCCCTACGAGGAGTTCTCTTGTATCTAACCATGGTTTGAGGCTTTAAGCAGTTGGGGCAAAGAGCTAGATAGTGAGGAGTTAGGAGGTAGTGAGGAGTTAATAAGGACAGAGAGGCATTGTGAGGAGTTAATAAGGCGAGAGAAATTTGAGATACGCAATTGATGATGAGAATGAATTCGGATTCAATTGGTATAAATGAATTTAGTGTTTCTACTTTAAGAGCGTATTTTATAAATATCCGGTCCTAAAAGTCTATTATTTATTTTTTCAATCAATTCAATTACTTTTAATACCGACCTTTTATCTTGTATCCGATCCAAAAATTCATTTATTTTTTTTCAATTCAATTTTTTTAAAGTAAGAATTTTTTCTTAAAAAATATTACTTTTAATACCGGATCTTTTACAATATCCGGTATTAAAAGTTCATTCTTTTCAAATTACTCGAGATAGCAGAGTCGTATCCTTACACTCTGTTCAACTGAATGATTCAGAGTCTCTTCGGCTTCCACTTAAACTTCCCAACTAGGCGTGTCCTCGTATTCTGAGGAACTATGCGTCTCCTCGTTAAAGTTTCCGACGTTTCACATTGTTCAGGATGGGTTCTCTATTTAAACCCGTTGTATGTACTACTGCTACCCCTCACCGAGCAGCATAAAAAAATATAAATAATAAAAATTTTAGTTCCCATCTTCGATCGCCTTGTCCTTTTCATTATCTTCTTTTTTTCCGACAAAAAGGAAACAAACAAGACATTGTCATCGTGTGTATAATCAACATTAAAAATTCGCAGAATACAGTTAAGACCATACAAAATAAAACAAAAACATCGTTTACCTTATTCGAATAAAAACAAACATAGTGACAATTCTTTTCAAGGTTGGACTGTCGTTGTCGTCGATTTTACCTCGCCTTGATTTGAATATTTTCAGTGTCCTTTTCACTATCTTCCTTCTTTTTCCGACAAAAGCAAAAAGGACAAAGAAAAGGAGAGGCGATAATCTTGCTTAAAATCAGGAGAGGTAAAAACGACGACAACGAAGGACCTAGCTTGAGCAGAACGCCAGAACCTCGGTTGTCTTGAACCCTAATGATTTTTCTGAAAATTGAGTCACCATTTCTATTTAAAGGAAGACTATTAAGATCGGACGTTTAACAAATACACGATCCTAAAGGTTAAGCCATTTTTTAAAATAAGATTTTTAAGACTGGACTTTTAGGAGCGGAGAAATAACAAATATATGGTCCTAAAAGTCTCGCCATATTTTTAAAATAAACGAAGTCTTTTAAGACCAGACTTTTAACAAATATATGGTCCTAAAAGTCTAGCCATATATTTTAGAATTAAATGAAGACTTTTAGGACTGGAAGTTGAATAAAGATGCGGTCCTAAAAGTCTCGCCATATTTTTAAACAAGTATTTTAAGATCGGACTTTTAACAAATATACAGTCCTAAAAGTCTAGCCATATTTTTTAGAATTAAACGAAAACTTTTAGGACCGGATCTTTAAAAAATATGCGGTCCTAAAAGTCGCGTATACGTTTCAATCTCTTACTGCTCATTTACAATATCCTCTACCTCAAATTTCAAGCACTAAATAGCTTTATCCACCATCCAATACATTCAAAAAAAAACACAAGAAAATTGTTCAAAAAAAAAACAAATTTTGTTATTGACACAAGAAAAGTGAATTGTTCGAAAAAATAAACAAACAAATTTTGTTATAAAGATATATTTACAAATGAAATTAGGACTATAACATTGATATTGACAAAACAAATGTATATTTACAAATGAGTGAATTGTTTGAAAAAATATGTAAATCAAATACAGAAGATTATGTGTTTCATGACGTACGGGCCACATAAGTTGAACCCCGTTGGTTGACGACAGATCTAAAAAGAACAAGAAATATATATAAGAGCATATATAGCTTACTGACCAAGTTCACAAGGTAGTGTGCCAGTGTCCAAATATGTACTAACCTTTGGTGTGAGCCATTTAGGATCTTTGTCATCATATGTATGCTTTTTGTTTACCTGGATTTGGAAGGTCCTTATGGAACTATCATCAAAAGCACAAATTTATCAATAATGTTCACTGAAAATTCACAGCAGAGATGTCAGAAAAGAGAATCAAAATGACATGCTTACTCGTTGATGGTTTGATTCAATGTTGTCCCTGGATCGCTGTGAGTGGAGCATAATAAGATAACTGTATGCACATCCATACACATGACGACCAACTTCCAATGGTGGCTGAAAATTCACAGCAGTAATGTACTCAGTGATATATGTAGCAAAATTAAGTGAATTGCATACAAGAATTGTGATATGTACCCTTGATAGTATGGAAACAAGTACACCTTTCTTCTCACTTCACACAACCTCTTTGATATGTACTGTTGTCTCTCCTCCTTGGATGTTGTACTTGCATAGACTGGGCACAAGAATCCAAAATCATTGATTCTGCCCTGTTGAACCAATTCTTGATTCATGAACCTACAAAAATGACATCGATCAGGGAATTAGTATATATGTATGTGTGTCTAAACGATGCATTTAAATTACGTACTCATAGAAGAAGATACTTACTTCATAAACATTTGAACAATTGCATCAGTAAGCTCGGATCCAGGAAGCAGCAGGGACATTAAATCTTCGGTGTCAACATAAACCGCTTGAGGATTAGGGAGGCCTACTACTTCATTGACAGGCCACGATTTATCTTTAAAATATCCATTTTTTACCAAATCGGATATTTTTTTCCTTGGCAGTCAACTTAGCAGTAGGGGATGGAGATTGAGGAGGGATGGAGCTTGAGGAAGCGTAGAGACATGTACAAGCTTGACTGGCCAAGAGATGAAGGCTCCCTTGACATCACTCACAAGCTTCAGCTGATTAGTTGGGAGAGAGAGGGGTGCATCAATGATCACCTTTTCAACTGACACTCTGACTTTATCATCAGCCATTTGTTGGTGGTGTATAGTTGATCCCAAGTTGTGGACAATCCCTTTTGCAACTAATAGTCTATGAGGTTTTTCCACATACAGGCAACAAGGTTACTCTGACTGTCCAACAATGCAGCTCCCTTTAGTGCTTTGCTGCATAGGTACATGTGAATGTGTGAAGAGAACACTGGTCTTTGGACGAGAGCTCAAAAGCAGCTTCAATTCATTCATTTCCTCCTGCATCTTGCTCATCTGGGATTGAAACATTGCAGCCAATGAAGCTTCTTGAGTCGCTGCTTTGACCGCTGCTTCCTTATTTATTTTGGCCACCGTTTGTTCCATCTCCTCCCGGGTAATCATACTTTGTTTGTGGTGTTTGGATTTACCAAAAGTATTACTTTAGGCCTACCCATCCTCCATTCCCCCTTACACGCCCCGAGTGATCCAGTTTTCTGGTCAAAACGGTCAGAACATCATTCCTCCCGTCCGACACAAAAGATCCCTCTGCTTCTTTCTTTTTAAGAGCTTCCTGTAAGATACAGATAACGAGAAGCTTAGTAATGAAACATGTTTAGTAACTAAAAAATAACAATAACGATACTTACAATTCTTTCAGAAACTAGACGTGTTTGTTCACTCGTGTAGGCGCCGCTTGGCTTTTGCCGAATATGCAACCACAACTCCTCGCGACGTATTGGAGATGGTGGATCATGTATCGTAGAAGGATTGGATACATCTTCATCTTCTAATCTCTTCCGCTTGGCCACCATCAATTCTTTTTCGGCCTTTTCATATCCGCCGGAAGAAGCCCTATGCGGGCAATCATTCTTTCTCCCTATTTCATGTGCTTATTCCCTTCTTTTTTGTGAATCAGAATTGAAAACAACTATTAATTATGAATTCTAGCCATCTCACTAACAGAAATTAGAGAACTTATGCTTGATATGAACCTCAAACACTAGTCAAATTCACTTCATCAAGTTTCAACATTTTATTTAAGGAAGATGTAGAATTGTAGAAGAAATTGGGAGAAACAGAGGAAAAGGGAGTTATAGAACTGCTGCCAACTCAGTCAATTCATTCATTCATCATAACTGGTTCCTACACATATTAGTCTAACCTCTTATATATAGTTAGAGGCTTGAATCTTGAGGCCCAATAACAGCTTGCACCGAAACCTTTACACAGTTAACATACTAACTAACTAAGAGCAATGTCTAACCACTACCTACTATAACAGAACTAGCTAAGAATATAATAATGGTTTGACTCTTATGCCATTATTATTTCCCTAATTACCTACTTAGTATTTTAACTTTTTCACGGTTTACATATCAGGCTTGCATAGAACTAAGACATGTTCCTCTGATGCAGGACAAAGGATGAAAATATATACTTCTATTCGCACATCAAACCATCTAACTAACAAGATGAGATGCACAATAACATTCACATATCCGCACAGGTTAATAAACAAACAAAAAAGGGCAAACAAAACTAAATATAAACTCACCAAAGCTTCAGGAGTGGTCCGCAGCTGAACAAATTATTGCCATGTTTGTTCATCAATAAATGTGTACTTGTCCCAAGGATTATGGTCGAAATTTGAACCTCGGCAAAAATATAGTTGTTAGCTAGAAAGGTCTTAAACTTCCTCCACCGATCAGCACAATAAGACAATGTCTTGTCTTTCAACTTCTGACAGTCAGGGACAGTGTATGCAAGCCGGATATTGTCCCAAATAGGATCCTTTACTGTGCGAAGGTCCACATTTTTCCATTCATCTTTCAAGATGCTAACCTTGCTACGTGCTAGATAGCCGACAAAACTATTATATTTGTGTTTATTAGGACCGAAAGGTTCCAACTTTTCATCAAACTAAATCTCGAGCTTTGTCCCAGAAGTTCGACTTAGGGATACATCCATCATTTATGTGCCACTTCTACCACGGCGTGCACGGCGGTTACCAGGCTCATTGTGAGATGAAGATGGTTCGTTCTGACTCACCAGTAACTGGCGTTCCAGGAACAGGACTAGAATCATTTTCACCGTTCATTTTCGAGACAGGAAGAGAGGAATGCACGAGCAAATGAGAAAGTAACGAGAGGCTAATGGTACGTGGGCGAGGAAGAGAGGTAATGCAACAGGAAGGGTTTCGCATCGTTAACAAAGGTTCTTCAGTGAGAGTAAGGTTTCACGCTAAGAAAATATATTTGGTGCTTTAGTTTTAAGACCGGATGAAGTAAACGATGGTCTTAAAGGTTAACATTTAAGATCGTCCTTTATTAATAGCCAGTCTTAAAAGTAATAAACTTATTGTTTAAATTTTTTCAATATTTAGTACCGGGCACAATTTATGTCTGGTCTTAAAAATATAAACTTTAAGACCGTCGTTTATGTATATCCGGTCTTAAAAGTTTTAGAAATTTTTCTTTATTATTTTGGACAGCAGAAAATATAAGTCGGGACATGCGAGATTTCTCTATAATTGTAATTTCATTATTTCAATTTTTTTAATAACATTTTTAAGACCGGTTGTTTTGTTAACCGGTATGAATAATATATTTAAGACCCATTAATAAATGATCTGGTCCAAGAAGTTCTTCATATTTACAAAACTGCCATCGGTCATACGTTTAAGACCGGTGTGTCAATTCTCCGGTCTAAATGAGGCCATCTTAAAGTCCTTTTTTGCACTAGTGAAATTTTCTATTATGTGGTCCTTAATTAAATGTGAACGTTAGCGGCAAGAACGTGGATAGGTCAAGTCTCAGTAAATTGTGTCGGTGCATTTTGGTATGCTGTCTTCTTCATTATTTATTGAGGATTCCTAGTATGTGAGACATGTTTTAAACGTACAATGGCTGATTCAAAGGATATAGTTGAGGCTGTCAGACATATATATGCTGTGGAAAACCAACTTGATGAAGCAACCTTTGAGTCTGATATGAAAGCTCAAGGACGGATTCAACTGGCTAGGGCCTAGGGGTAAGTACTATTGCCACAATTTTGGCAAATACAAACACAAATTTATAGAATTTTGGTGCTCTAACCCATTTTGACGGTGCAAAGATGATAAACAGTTTGTATATTAATTAACTGAATGATGATAATGATGACGGGCCGGGGGGGCATGGCGTGATTAAGCGTCAAAGAAAGAACAAGGCGTGAGAGAGGATGTGGCATTAAATAAGCCTTGCAAAATGATGTACAAGGCCTATATGAAGTCTAAAATGAAGAATTCACTTAAAATAGCACGTGACATACATGCGCCACTCAGACCGTGAGTATAAAGTTCAATAGCTTTCATTTCAAAATGTATCAAGAATATAATGTGTCCTTATCCATCCTCATATTTTTAGTGAAAATACTCTAACAGTATCAAGGAACTAATCACCTTTTCGGTATTTTTATTATTAGGGCTATAAGAGACATGTTCTCTTAAGATTTTATTCTCAATGATCTGTCCGGCTACAAGAAACAAATTCTCTTGGATTCTTATTATAATTATCACACGTATTTCTAGGCAATATTACCAACCCTCGTATCAAATGATGATTATAATAAATCCTTTTAAAAGGTAATTTACTCTAAACTCTTAGGATAAGACATGAGGCGAGGACCACGATATCCTCTCACTAGCATGTTATTGATAAAGGTAAACAATATAGTAATGAAGTTTTTTACCATGAGTACCTAGCACAATTATATTTTATTATATGTAAAAGTAGATATAATAATTTTAAGAGGTGTAAAAATAGAAATAATCATTTTAAGATGTAGCAAATTTGACATTACTGTTAACCAGAGTTAACGTCCATCCATTTTTTGCGTTGAGGGTTTCACAATCAATGTTGTTAAAATTGAGTTTCTACGTAAAAACGCAAGAGGGTGGTAAAAACGTAAATCGTAAAAACGACACGAAACGTAAAGTTTCTACTACTTAAGGCCAAAATATAAAATTTTACATATATACTATATATATACATATATATATATATATAGATTGTTGAAATGGATATTCTATTTCTGTTGTGAAGCGTAGGCTTCGAACCAATCAAAAAATGGAATATGGATTTCATGCTTTTCAAGGAAACTGTAAAACATCTCTTGGATCTGTGTTCGCAAAGATCTCTAGGGGAGTGACCCCGAAGAATGCGAGGGGAAAGGGAGAATGGGAAAGAGAGAAGTAGAGAAAGCGATAACGAAATCAAAGCATAAATAAAGAACTGGAAGTAAACGTGCTAAAGAGAAAGAAAGAAATTAAAGCGAGATCGGTAGTAAACTACGCTGATCTAGTTCATAAACGAAAGAAGAGTAAAGAAGAGATGCGGATGCGAGAAAGACATAACGAAAGCACAAGTTTATTCAAATCATAAAAACTTACAGGAAAGCAGAAGGCAGAAGAAAGCTTAAAAGAGAGAGAGGGAAAGAGTGTAGAGAGAAGGCAGAGAGGGATGAGAGAAGGCAGAGAGGGATGAGAGAAGGCAGAGAGAATGGGTAGAGAGAAGGTAGAGAGGGTTCGCTGATCAGAACCTTCCTCCAAACTGAAAGGGCTTCAGCTTTTAAAACAGATTCGGATCACTGTTTGAACAGTTCCGATTGAAGACCGTAAGATCGTTGATTTATAATGTATTTAGCTACGGTATATACCGTAACTAACTACGGTGATCTAGCAATTACAATATTTAGTGTTACATCAAAAGGAAAAACACCTAATACTATAATGCGAGATCAAGATTTTATACGAGTTTTATACATGGAAGTTACTGAGTTTGGTATCTTCCGTCAAAAATCGCGCAAGTTATTCTTCGCCCATTGACGAAATCCTCATCTTCATCATCACTTTGGTCTGGATTTCATACATTGAAGTACTAGCTGATTTATGGTTGCAATCGCTTGCTCCTGCTTTGTTGGAATTGTTTAAGCGGGAGAGAGAGTTGTTTAAAGTATTCTTGTTCATCTCCGTAGGTTTGCAAGTAAGGTTTGTGCATGGGATTTTTGGTTCAAAAACCGGCTTTGATCCGTTGCACAAAGATGACGAGGATTTTGTTTGAACCGAGAGATCTACTTTGCTTTAGAGTTCACCTTTGATTGGTCAAATTTTGCCCACCATCGACAAAAGGCTGTCGTTGAAGGAATGGTAAAACAATACCTTTTTTATCATTATGAGAAAAAGTTGTATTGCCAAGAAAAAATCTAGGATACTGACTAATTTGGAAAAGTAATGAAGATCAATTGGAAAAGGATCTCCATTATGATTATATTTTGTTTCAAAAAGAGACAATCTTTGTTTGAGCGAGATGAAGGGAGGATTTCAGGTATAGGTCCGAAAAAATCCCACCATTGTTTAAACCATTGAGGAAAGTTATACTTGGTGTTTTTCTTAAAATAAAGAAACCAAGTATGTTTAAAAATTTTATTTTGATCATAAAAGACATTATACCAGGCCTCACAATAATCCCGTAATTATATCCTCTAGGATCATAATCAATTTTGAAAGAGACATTTTTATGTAAATCTTGTCCCCATTGGGACGGTGTGAGAACTTTCAAAATCTGGAGAGTAGAATGAGTAATAAAAGTTCCTTCTTTATCTTCTTTTCGAGATAACTCGATAGATTCAGAATCAACTAGTATTAACTCATAGAATTCTCTTGTTTTTTGTAAAGCTGGTAGGAATAAAATGAAATCTGAAGGGAAGACTTTTAAAGCTACCTGGTTGGGGGTTTGGAAGAAAAACTCGGGTTCAATTTGTAGGATATTTTTGACCTTATCCAGTTTGGGAATGTAAGGTGTATCCATTGGGTTAATAGCCGAAGAGACTACTAATTGTTTAGTAACTGAGGAGGTTTTTTTCGGGCAAGTTGGAGATTAAATTCAGCATTTGCTAAATCGTACTCCTTTTCGATTCGTGAAGAAGAGGCAAGAATAGATAGAGCAAGTGCTCTATCATATTCAAGGGCTTGGGTTTTATCATCTTTTTGTACTAATACTTCCCCCAAGTTTTTGTAGGAGGTTTCTTAGCATATGATTCAACCGTTTTTGTCGGGTTTGGTGGAGGTGAGTCTTTGGGTTGAAGACTCAATTTGGGTTATAGGGGTCGAAGACCCGATTTGGTTTGTGATCGTGTCGCAATCGTGATTCTGTGTTTGGAAAGTTGATTGGCTGGAAGACGATCCTGGGGTTGGTAGCAAAGACCCTTGAGTTTGAGGAGCCTGTTGCTGTTTTAGGAGTTGTTTGATGATCTCCTTCAGATCTTCTTCAGAGACCGGACTTTGAGCATCTTGAAAGATGCGTTGTTTATTATCCTCTTCCTGGAGGGGTTGCTTATTTCTTTGTTCGTCACCTGGTTTTTCTTTCCGGTCATTTTACGGAGAAGGAAAAAGGGTTATGGTTTAGAGGACTCTCAACCTAAGAACTACCCTGTAGAAACTCACGGGTAAGAAAATCAGGAAGAGAATTGGAAGTGCCTTCAATGAATTCAATATCAAAATCAAAAGCACTCAAAATTGCTTGCCAACGGGCAAAAATTTGTTTTGATGCAAGGTTTTTAACATCTTTTTGTAAAACATCTTTTGCAGATTTACAATCAATGCGAACTAAAAACCTTTGATTTAGAAGATCGGCTTGAAATTTTGAAACACACAAAACAATAGCCAAAATTTCTTTTTTTATTGTGGAATAATTCTGTCAAGGCGGGATTCCAATGTTTAGACGTAAAAGAAATAATTTGTTCTTTATCGTCAAATCGTTGTTTGAGGATACCTCCATATCCTAATTGAAGCGTCGTTTGGACGATTTTGAAAGTCGAAGGAATGGGAAGGTTAAGACAAGGAAGTTCTTTAACTTTGTTGTTTGATTTGTTTGACAATATTAGTGTGGATGTCGGTCCAAGGAGGAGGATTTTTGTTTAGCCTTTGATGAAGAGGTTTTAGAAAGTTGCTAAGTTGAGGAATAAACTCGGCTACATAATTTAAACAACCCAAAAATCGTTGGAGTTGGTTTTTATCCAAAATTTGATCGGGAAATTTATTTGCAAACTGAATTGCACGTTCAATTGGAGTTATGGTTCCTTGGTAAATCCAAAGTGGCCCAAAAAGCGTACTTTTAATTGGAAGAGACTGATTTTAGGTTTGGAGACCACTAAACCATTTATTTCTGCAGTTCGAATGAATTTTAAAACATGTTTAAAATGTTCTTCCAACGAGTTTGAAAAGATAAGAACATCATCAATATAGACTATAATATATTGACCTTGATCATTAAAGATCTCGTTCATAATCCTTTGAAATTCGGAAGGGCATTTTTTAAAACCAAAAGGCATAACATTCCATTCAATTGACCAAATGGAGCAAGTAAAAGAGTTTTATACCTATCTTTTTTCGAGAGATTTGGATCTCGCCAAAATCCAGATTTCATATCAAATTTTGAAAAGATTTTTTGCGAATGTAAATGTTTTAGTAAATCAGCCTTGTTTGGAATTGGATAACGAATCCATTGCAAAGCTTCGTTAAGAGGTTTGTAATTAATGACCAGACGAGGCGTTCCACGTTCGATTTCAAAGCATTTTTGTTAACGTAGAAAGCGGCGCAAGACCAAGGACTACGGCTTTTTCTAATGAGTTTTTTGTCAAGAAGATCTTGTATTTCTTTTTTACAAGTTTCAAGAAGTTCTTGGCTCATTTGGATAGGTCGGCTTTTGTAGGAATATGTTTCTCGAAAAGTTTGGTTCGTAAGGAAGATCAACCGTATGTTGCTTTCGACTCCAAAAAGCGTTAGGTAAATCAAGACAAACCGTTTTATGAATTTTATCAAGACAAGAGTGGATCTTTTGTTGGACAAAAGGTTGCTTGAGCTGTTGCTCAATTCGTTTGAATTGGATTTCGTCCTTAAGAAAATTGATCTGGTTTTCTTTGAGAAAGATGGGATTTAATTCTCTAATTTTTGGTTTTTGAGAAAAAGGAAATAAAATTGTTTTTCCCAAATGTTGTTTTGTAATACCATCAGATTGAGTTCCATAAGGCATTAATATGGTAGCAAAAGGTGCACCAAGAATAATTGGTGATCCCATTTGTTTCATAAGAATGAATGGAACTTTAACTCCGCCTTGACTTTCATTTTGAACAATAACATTTGAAAGTTTGTATTGAGCGAGATATTGGTTACGTAGTAGCGAACTAAATCTTTCAATTGTTTTTTCAAAATATTTGGTAGGAACCAAGCCTTCTAAAATACGGTTAGCTGGGCTCCAAAGTATCAAACAAAACGGGTTGTTCAAAAACAAGATCTTTGATAATAATTTTTATTTTAATGTAAAATTTTTGGGTAAAACATTTTGAAATTACATTTAGAAATGGTGTTTCTAAAATTGGTGTTTCTAAAGAATTATCATCCTCATCTTCTTTTTCTAAAACTTGATCAACATTCTCTTTTGGAGAAATCAGAAAGAGGAAAGAAATTCTTGGATTTGAAAAAGTGCGGACTCATGAGTATCACGAGAAGTTTTGAGATTTTGGATTTCAATTTTGAGATTATTAACCTCGAGTTTTGAGATCGGGAAGAGTAACGGGGTTAACAGATCGTTTAAATCTTTCCATAGTTTTGGTTAGGTCATAATTATTCGAAAAGCCAAAAGTTTGGAAGTATGGGGAGTAGAAGAAGAAGAGGAAGATGGAGGTTGTGAAAGAATATCTTTGAGTTTTGAAAGATACTCACCTTTGTCACAACTGGAAGTTTGGTGATGACGTCAAGAAGCGAGATCTTGCTCTTTCGTGATGACGTTTATTTGAGGAAAATCATCATCGAGATGTTGAATTGAATTCATCATCTTGGATTTGGTTTATGTCATCGAAGAAGTAGCTTCCATCATCTTCGAGATCCGAAGTTGTTTCAAGAAGCAAATTATTAATTTGGTCTGCGAAGAGATTCTTCAAGAGTGATTTCATTGATTTTTTTCGGACACACGACGTATTTGGCATAATGACCGGTCTTACCACATTTGAAGCAAGTAGCATTATCTCTATTTTGAAAGTCTTTTGTAAATTTGTTTTGTTTAGGTTTAGATCTAAAATTGGAACGAAAATTCCGTTTGTATTTCTTTTGGGGATTTTGAAAATCATTCTTATAATAAGGACGTTTTGAATAACGAAAATACTTATTTTTTGAAAAAGAGTTTGAAAATTGAGAAGATTTATGAGTCTTCTTGTCTAGGTTTTGAACAAGAAGGAAGACCAAATTGTTCACAAAAGGATCCCAATTCTTTTTTGTTAATACCCTTTTCTTTAGCAAGGCGATGTTTGATTCCATCATCTTTGTGATTTTTAAAGCGGTTTTACGAACATGGGAAATCGTTCTCCATACGTCGGGCTTTCATAAGGAATGTTGCCATTATTCAAATTTCGAAGCTTATCTCTAACTTTATCACCAAAAGATTTTGGTAATCCGGCTAGAAATTTTTCTTTCCAAACACCCTGGTTGGCATCATCTCTTGTGAGAACTCGAGTCATGAAGGTATCTTTATACCACCTAAAATCGACAAAGTGTCCGACATTTGATGTTAGAAAGAAGTTCGGAAAGAGCGATCTTTCAAGATATCTGGATCACCAATAAAATGTTTAATAAGTGTAAAAATAAGGGTATTTACGGAATGCGGAATAGGTTCATCGTTATGAAGAATAGGGGTTCCATCGATTGACCATAATAGAAGAAAAAATGTTGGTTTTTTCACTAGGACAGATAATAATCCCACCAACCTTTTAATTGTCCAAAAGTAAAACCGAGAGACTAAAAGAGTAGTTATTTCTCTATCTGAATAGTCTTTTGAAGTATGATAAGCGGTGCTTACCATTGTCATTTGTTGAAAAATTTGAATAATATTAGTCTCACTCGACCATCTATATTCCATTCATAGAGGTCGTTTGAGTTAAAAGACTTAAAAGTTTGATCATGTCTTTCCTCGTTAAGATATCCAAAGGATGGCCCTAGGATAATATAACTTTGAAGATTTTGGTAAAACGAGAGGAAGAAGGTTTTTTCCAATTTTGATGATTGATTTGGAAATCGGACTCGAATCGAAATTTTTTCTAAATTCATAAGAGGTTTATTTGAAGAAGATGATTCGAAGGAGTTTCGGGAACAACTTTACGTTGTAGTTCGGAAAAAGGGGTTTTAGGATCATCAACTTGCTTTAAACGTTGGTTAGCTTGTTGCACGATACTCGTGTTATTTTTGCTTTGTAAACTTAACTTAATTTTTGGATCATTTGGAAAGGTTTAAACAAAGGCGAGAGGGGCCTTAGAAGTAGTTTGAGAAGAAGAAGAAGAAGAAATAACATGATCTCCAAGGATTTGAAGATACTGATTTGTATAGTTATTTTGCTCAATAAGATTTATAATATCTCTAGCGTTAGGAGGCTCTTCAGAGGTTCTGATTTTGAAAGGAGAAGCCAAAACGGGATGTTGTTTCTCGTCAACAAGACCGGGAATTTGATATGACCCTTTTGGTGGAAGTTTTGAAGAAATAACTTGTTTGTCGAAATTTTCCACTCTTTTTTGGTCATATTTATAGATTGTTGAAATGGATATTCTATTTCTGTTGTGAAGCGTAGGCTTCGAACCAATCAAAAAATGGAATATGGATTTCATGCTTTTCAAGGAAAGCGTAAAACATCTCTTGGATCTGTGTTCGCAAAGATCCTTTGAATTGTCCTAAAAACCAGTTTTTAGCAAAGTATTTTGTTACGAGTAGAATTCCTTTTGCAAACTTTGTTTATTAATTTCAAAATGATGCTCAAGAGCACCCGATAGGATCGAGGCTCACCTAATTCGTGTAAGACATTGAAGCTACGAATCTAGATCATCCTCTTTTTGGTAGTTTGCATGAGAAATTGTACCGGAATTATCAATTCCTTGCATTGTTACATTAGATTTACCTTGTTCGGTTGAGGAGGTAAAACGGGAGAAGGAGGTTGAGGAGGAGGCGGTAAATGAATAACCGGAGGTGGTGAAGGGTAGGTCTTTCATAGGAAAGCCTTGGGAGATTGGGGATGGGTGATCTAAAATCTTCATATCTTGAAGACATAGATCCGAGAAGAAGAGGAATTTGATCCTTTAGACTGTCGAAGGAAAGATGGAGAGTGCCAGAATGAGTTTGTGTGATCCTGGTTATATGTGAAGTGAGTTTTGGTGTGGCTTGTACAGCTTTTTCCATAACCCAAGTTTCTGGGAGATGAACATCCTTCCAAAGGATTGTTCGAGGAATTGTGATATTTGTGTTTGTAGGATCGGTAAGAAAGACAATAGTTTGTCCATTATCTCTGCGGTTGTTGAAGAAGAGAAGAAGTTGAAGAATTAGAGACCTTATCTTGAATCCTATACATTAGGGTGACAGGGAATAGATCCAGGTTTCATTGAAAATCCTTTGAATGAAAGATTCGGCTTCAAGGCTTCAAGAACATTTTTATCGTTTAAATCAATAGTTTGGGTAGGATATATATATATATATATATATATATATATATATATATATATATATATATATATATATATATATGACTATATATATGTAGAGGACTATAATTTTGGTAGAGTCTTAAGTCTTGATAATAGATAACTATATATATGTAAAGAATTATTAATGGCTAATTTTAATCGATTTAGATTTATTATTTAGTTGTCTTATGATTTTATAATGAATTTCTCTTTAAAACATATATTGTAAGAGGTTATTTGCTTAGTTGAGATTGAATCATATATGTATATTTCATTTCAATATTTTTTGGGGTTCATATTATATTTCTTTTATTTTCTCCAATCATTTTGTTTTGAGGTAGGTAGAATGCTCATTTAAGTGTTAATTTTTGTAGATTGAATAATACTATAAGAATTCATGTTTGGTGACAAAAGATACTAATTAACCACGACATTTATTTATTTGTCTTTTCAATGTTATGCGATATTAATTATTTAATAAATAGTTTTATATATTTATTTTTTGGCCCGGAGCTAAAAACATATTTTACGGTTACGCTACGATCCAATCATCATCGGATGGAAGATCATCAAAATTATATACATGAGAATTTTAAGCTTTCTTTTCTTACCCAATCTTGAATTGGCTATCACAAAACAACATCATTCATAGTCTTTTAATTTTGGGGAAATGAAAATAGGGTATTTTTTTTACAAAAAAAAAGTAAAAACATAAGTTTTTATCGTTTTTAAGATTAGTTTTTACAAGTTCTTACTCATAATAGTTTTTACTTCGTCTTAACACGTATTTTAATAAAAACGTAAGTTTTTACTTTTTTTATACTAGTTTTTAATAACAATGCTCACAATTCTTCTTGTTAACCACTTCATTTATGCTATGACCATGTGAAAGCTAATCTGTCAATCTTGACTCTATCCCTAAACTTTCCTATTATTTATAAGTTGGTCCATATCATTTGTAACTCATCATGATGAGTGAGCACTAAGTCATCCTTTTTTATTAAAAAAAAAAGCCTGTGTGTGGATTTTGCATGAAATTAAGAAACTAAAAGTAGAACGATCTGAACATGAAAACGAGTTGAGAATCCCACTGTACATCACACTCGGAGATCACATATCTGCATCTCCGTCCTCCACTGTGTGGAACTCGCCAATGGAACCTTCGCCATGCTCATTGTCCACAAGATAACGTTTTTAGGAGGGAGGGATTTGTCAGATTCTTCTCTGGGAAGAAATTTTGGAGAAGCTGAAGTGTTTTTCTGGGAAAAATAGACTGACATCTTCTTGCCTATTTTCAGATCTTTTGGAGTTAAACACATTCAATTCTGGGTCCACATGATTGCGTGATCCATTTTAGAACCCATCTGTTTTAATGTTCTGCTCATATGGGTTGAAGCTTCTTTCAGTTCAATATCTCTCCCAAATGTTGTTGTTATCTTTCTAGCCTCACCGTCATATGCGATCAGCAGAGATTAATAAGCAAAAAGAATGAAACTGAAACTTTGGACACCACATATGCTTCTTTCAAAGCTGCTCTCGACTATGGTCAAAATGTTTCTCCGAGTGCAGATGATTTTCAACTCGTTTTACTGTCTGGGATCAGCTGAGTTGGAGGCCACTTAAGCATTTTTTGCCAAATAAGATGACTTAGTGCTTACTCATGATGAGTTACAAATGACATGAAGCAACTTATAAATACAAAAAAAAAAGTTCAAGAATTAAGTTTTAAGCGAGTCCAAAGCTCAAAAGATTGAGTCATGCCTTGTCAGACTTCAGAAGCTAGTTATAAGTAAGTTAATAATTTAAGACAAAAGATTAATTTTTCCTTTCTTATTTTTATTAAATCATTATTTTGTTTTGGAGATTCCTGCCTACCCTTTTCTCTCTCCTTCCTCTTGTCATCCCTCACCTCGGACCTCTTTCCTTGATATTTCCAGTGAAATAAAAAGGAGAAAACATAACTTTAATCAAATCGCATTAGATATTTTAAGCTTTGGCACATACTAGCTCCCCACCAACACTTGCCCTTGAGTCCTGTTTGATACGACTTACTCAGGGTAGGGATTGAGATTAAGTCAGGGATTGAGCCAAATTGTATTGCTTGATATGAGAAACTGAGGATAACGTGGGATTCAAAGTACGACGAAAGTGGGACTACTGCAAACCCACCTCCTCCTGGTTAGTGGCGAAGCCACACTAGTGTCCATGTGGGCAAATGCAGACACAAAAATTGAGAAAATATATATAATTTGAGAGAATTAAATGACAACATATATAAGTGGTGTAGTTGGTTAATGTTTTACACACTTACTCACAGATCACCAGTTCAAACCTCCCCACTTCATTTTATCCTTTTTCCCCCCTTTTCATTGTTCTCAGTGTAAAACTTGAAACCCTATTCCTATTTCGGCATTTCCATCATGAGCGTCAAAGCGACTGGAGTCTAGTCTGGATTGCCTTGCGCCCTTGCCTCCTTGACCTTGAGAGTTGAGACCTACCCTTGAGACTAACCCTTATTAGTTACCATCGTCATCCGTCAGACCCAAACCATCAGCGTCGTTGGCGTCGCGGCATCGCCATTGACAAGTGAGACCGTGAGAGGCATCGGACCCAAAATCGTCGCGCGGGCTCCTTTGCTCGGACCCAAAATCGTTGCGCTCGCTCCTATGCTCAAACCCAAGTACATTATTTCTCACTTTCTTTCAATTTCAAGTATTTCCTCTTCTCAGCAGGTTGCGATTTCTATTTTTGACAAATAGGTTGAAATCGTGCTCTTGCTTGTGCTCTCTCCTCTGCTTGTGCATTAGTTAAATTTGAGAATAATGTAGGAATTAGGATAAATGTCACCTAGATAAATCTTCGACAAGGCTGAAACCATTTTGTTTCTTGTGCTTTAGTTGTTTCTATTTTCGACAATTAGGCTCCGATTTGTATCTGGGATAAACCTTGCTTTAGCTGTTGACAATGTTTTAGATGTTCCCCTGTGTATCTGGTATAAACCATGTGTTTTATGTGCTCTGATTTGTATCTGGTATAAACCCTGTTGCTTGTGCTGAAAGCCTGAAATCGTGTTGTGCTGTAGGCTGTAGTTGACCTTGCTAAATTTAATTATTGTGTGATGCCAAGGAAATTTTCCAGATTCCCCTCTCAACGGTAATTTTCCTTTGCTGAATTCTGAATTTAGGTCTTAGGATGAATTTGTTGCTGATTTTAGGATGAAATTATTGTTGAATTTATGGCTTCTTGATTCTATTTTGCTGAATTTAGGTCTTTGATTCTGTTCGTAAGCTTGAATAATAGATATGATGAGTTTGAAGAATAGATGTGATGATTTTTTTTTTTGCACGAATAGATGTGATGATATCAAACCATTGATTAATGTCTTTAAAGCTGGAGAAATTTTCTGGAATTATAAAAAAGCTTCTGTACAAAAGTTTGTCAAGGAGATGTGTTGTTGTCTTAAACTATATGGTATCATTTATGTAATTTAGGCTATGGGAAAATAGTTACAGTAAGTTTGAGGTTAGAATCTGATTAATAGTTCTGTTTTATGTCTCAAAATTGTAAAGTAATTGTTCTAAATAACTATATCACAGTTGTAGAAGTTGGAATGATAATTTAAACATTGTTTTAAGTTTTGGCATCAGTTTTAGCAACAAATGAAGGGGCTGTTTGAAATTATGAAGGGACTAAAGTAAGTAAATGTCAAAGAAGTGCATTTTATAAGTGGTTTTTTTTTTTAATGTGTGAAGATAAGTGGATGTTGAATTTTGAGTATAAGATCTGAAATTGAAGAAGTACTCACTGTTTCAAAAGAATTTATATGTTAAAATGGCATACATTTTATGGAAGCATAATCTGATTTTTTGTTTGCTTGTTAAAGTTGATTTGTCAATGTGTATATTCTGATATAGCTTGGTAGGGTGCATCTGGGAAATATATGATTGTGATTAATACGGTGATTAATTTCATTACTTCTTTTTCTTTGTTGTTCATTGGTAAATGCCTTCTGCACTAAAATTAGAACATCCTGAGTTCAACTGCTTTGTCCCCACCTTCCATTTATTATAATTCTTCATTCTTTGATTTCTTGTGGTCGAGTTGCTTTGGAATTGGAAATCATAGCTTCAGTTGCTTAGTATCCATGTATGAAAAAAGATACAATGTTATAGGTTTCGATAGAGGAAGCATTGAGATGAGCTAGCTTATAGGTTGCAACATGTTCCCTAATCTTGTAAAACTTTTTTTCTTCTAGAGAATATCAATGATACAATCTTAATCCATTTAAAACTTTCCTTAAAAAAAAAAAATTTGGGGGTAAGCCCTGAATCCCCCCACTAATTGTGCACCCAAAAATATAAAATCTTAGCTCCGCCACTTCTCCTAGTATTGGTGAAGCAGTACCAGGATTAGAAAATTTTGGGACATAATTTTCCCTATTTATAATTTTCAATGATCGATTTCTTTATCAATTGATGAGGATTGCTATGATATTCATTTGGTGTGTGACGTGAGGGCTATAAATCTTTTTTTAAGAAAAATTACGAATTTTTTATGGCCTTGGTGTTTTTATAATCATATCTTACAAGACAAATAGTTTCCCGCTGATTGAGCATTAGTGCAATTAGAATAAGTTGATGCCCCACTATTCCTGGAAGTAGTGAAATTAGAATAATAAGTCTTTGCTTAAGATTATTTTCAGCATTTTAACATATTATAAATACTTGTCACTTGGATTGATAAAAAGTTCTGTGTAGCTACTGGAATGCATTTAGTGACTTTTTCGACTGATAAAAGCTTGGTGATAGTGTTGATTGCTTTGGTTAGCAAGAGCGGGGAGGAAGCAGGGACGGATGGGAAGTTGGGGAAGAAGGGAGGTGCAAAAATTGTTATATATATATTTTTAATTTATTATTAGGGTATTATATCTTTTTATAATTTATTACTAATTATGAAATAAAACTAATTTAAGAAGTCCCTCCAAATATTACTCCATATCAAACGTAATATTAAAATCCAATCTCAATCCTAGTCCCACTTGTAAACTCAATACTAATCACAATCTCAATCCATCAAAATTCAGTGCTATGTATCAAACATTGCCCAAGGGTGTTTCACATGCTGACAGTGGCCTTGCTTCTGATGAGCCATATGCCAGATTTCTTGTATGCCCCCCTGGATTCATCTAGAAACATTAAATGAGGAGGGAGAGTTTGAAGAGGATAGGTGAAGAGAGAGGTTGGGGGGTGATGGAACAAGAGGGAAGGGAGAGAAAAAGGTTGGCGCAAATCTCTAGAATAAAATAAGTGCACACCACATGCTAGCCGGTAAAACAATGAGATTCACAATGTAAAAAAGGGACGGATGTTAGCTCTGATTAATGGGAGTGCCACGTTTTCTACCTCTCTACTTTTGCATCCTATAAAACATAATTATGTGGGGTGCTCATGAAGAAAAATTTCATTCCTAAATTTACACCTTTACCCTATTAATAATATGTTGAGATTAAAAAATTATGTAAGTTAGTCATTTGTTTAAAAAAAAAAAAAAAAGTTCCTAAAAACCCATTATAATAATTTATATGGAATACTACTATCTTGTTGAATACCCTTGATATATACAATCAACAAAGAATTTAGAAAACAAAAATTATAAATTTTGAAAACAAAACTAACTTAGATCTTACATTTCCAACCATAACAAACTCCTCTATTTAATTCTTACCGAATTGGAGGGAATAATGACTTTTTAGACCGTTTGACTTGGTATCTCTAGGCTCCATGATAGTCCCCTTATCAAGCTCCACAAATGATTTGGTTTGCTTTTGCGTTGAAATCACCACAAAAGCACCACCGTCGGATTCTCAGACCATCAACCTCAGAAAGTAACCCCATAACAATTGATGTTTGGTTGGATTAGGATTACCGTAAACCACCAATAAACCCCATTCATTCCGCTTACCTGCATTAAAAACGCCATGCAATACTGATCGTGTTTAGCTAACAATTCAAACTGAATCCCAACTACCCAGAAACACCATATTCGTCTGCTATAACCTGACACTTCCACAACCGACACCTCATCGAAGCCGACTCTTTTCATCGTATGTACTGCCTCTTCTCCCTTTGGTTCAAGTATAGCAAGAAATTGAAGATTAAATTTACGTTGAAGTTTAATAACTAATGAAACAAACACTTTCCCTCCAACACCTATTGTAACACACTTATCGGTCTCGCCCTTTCAAGTGGCGGGTAGTGTGGTCCTTTAGTTTAATTCAATTTTAGTTCCATTTCTCAAGTTAATTATGTCATGCATCAGAGTTTAAGCAGCAGAGCACGCACCGGTTTGGACAAGGTATACTGATAAAATAAAAATATGGAAAGATAAATTTTCCCTAGAGGGATTAACATACAGTCATCCATAAATCAAAATAAATATCCGAAAGAAAATCATCAACATCCACCATCATACTAGCCCTGTTCCGGAGTCTTACCTCTGTCTCCCTGCCCCGCTCTAGATGAACTTTCAAAGGGCTTAAAAGGGGCTGGGATTCAAAATTTGAATCCCAGAGTAACCGTTAATCTCATATAAAATGTATAAATAATGCATGTAAGAAAAACCATAAATAAATAAATACCTCATAACATTCAGTATCAAGGCACACAGCCAAATCTGGAACTAGCAATCCTAATAGCACATAGCAAAGACTGCAGTGGTCCTAATAGCACATAGCACAGACCACCGGGCAAAGCACACAGCAAAGCCCTTAATGCACATAGCATGTTCCGGTTCCAGAGCGCTTGGAAATAAATGATAACTAAATATATGTAACATAATAGTAAAATATACATATACAAATCACACAGGATATATGAGTATTAAGGTTACTACCTGGCAGTCGACTACAGATAAAAATAATTTTTCCGGCGTAAAAGATTACAATTAAACCTATAATAATAAAATATAAATATAAATAAATTATTTTCAATAAATATTCCTCTGATAATTTAAAATAAGCCTAATTAATGTGTCCATATTTACTAAATTCCTTTTTTATTAAGGAATTTAATATGGGTCTATATTCTCTTAATTTTCGTCCTTATTCTGAAATTTCCAGAAATAGAAGCCCAACTTCACAAAAGCATAACTAAATCTATAAAACTCCTTTTGGGTTGATTCCAAATCCAAAATGACTCTTAATATGTCTATTTTCAACCAAAAATACTCATTTCGGCCAGACCAAGTCTAAAATTCAGTCATGGCCAAAAACACCACTGCTGGTCCAGAATATCTCCAGGTTTAGGGTCAGTTTTCAAACATTTATTTCTCTTAGCAAAAAATTCATAAAAATACGAATTATACACCAAAATAATCCTTGAGATGTCTACGTTCTCTCTGTAAAATTTCATAATTTTATAAATTTATTTACTAGGTAAAATATCATGAGAAACCCAGATGACTCCACAGAAAAATCTGGAAACAGCAGCAGCCCATTAATTTTCAAACTTCCATTTATGCTTCCAAAATTTTGATCCAAGTTCAACCTCATACAAAATATCATTTTAAACACTTTAATGTCATCAAAAACACCAAAATCCATTCATATCATCATGAAAACTCAGCTGCACGAATTTTCCTAATAAATCAACAAAATACCAAACTTTCATTCTAGCTTCATATCTTCCACATATATACTAGGTTTGATCTATCATTTTAGGCCATAAACTTGAACTTCAAACCTTTGTTCCTTGTATTCATTAACTACCCAACCAAATATACAACATGCTTAAGGAGATAGATATTTTCTAGCTCAAACAACCAAGAAAAATGATAGAAAGGTTCAAGATGGCTTACTTGATAGCTTTCTAACACCTTTAATTCACTTGCTCCTTGAGTCTCCCTTCTTCAATTTTTGAACTACACCCCAAAATACCAAGGAAATGATGAACTTTAAATGTTCAACCACACTAGAAGAGGTAGAAGAGAGGGGACTAAGGATCTAAAACCATAGACTTACCTTAGCTTCAATCTTCTTCTTGCTCCTTGTATTCTCTTATGTTCTTGAGTTCCTTGCTTGTTGATTTTCTTGACTCTTTTTTTCCCCCTCTCAACCGACCAGCAGCCCAATAAGAGAGAGGAGTTGAGGTATATATAAAGAATGTATCCTACTTACTTGGTCTCCAATTTTCGATAGAAAATGGTCTAGCTTTCTAATATATATTATTGTTTTTTTTCTTTCTTCTTCTTTTTGTTTCCCCCTCCTAGCCGGGAACCACTTACGGTGCCTATCCAAAGGATAGACACCATCTGCCTAGCCAATCTGGACCATCTAGATCTGATCTGGATGGTCCAAATTTATTATTTTTTTACTTTTTATTTTTTAAAAAAAATATATTTTTTAAATAGAAGATCTAAAATAAAGATAATCTCTTAACTGACACTTTTTCAAAAAAAAAAACATTTTTTCATTTAAAAAATATCTTTTAAAAAATATTAAATCTGGACTGTCGTCCAGATCAAATCTGGACGGTCTAGATTGGCTAGGCAGATGGTGCCATAAGTGGTTCCCTCCTAGCCGTGCCCTTATAGCTGTTAAGGGAGGAGTTTGATTGTCTAATCAACTTTCTTTCTCCATGTTGTCCCTCTCTTCTCTAGATTTCTCCACAAAAATTCTAGTCATTTATGGAACTCTTCTTCTCTCTCTATGCCTCTCTCTGGACGAGAATTGTAAGGGATATTTAATGAAGATTTTGTGTCTTCATTTGGTCCATTTGAATGTATGAATATCCCTCTTAATAAATATATCCTTGTTCTATCAATCATATTTCCTTTAGATCCTTTTTGGTATTGTCATAAGATGTTATTATTATTATCTTTTTCCCTTCTCTTTTTCTCCTAGGATACGAAAACATGTGCAAATTTTTGGGGGTAAACTCATACTCATTCGTATGACAAGACAGTGCTTATATGAGGGTAAGCATTTAGGCTTTTAATGGTTTCTTAATCTCATGTGTTCAGATAATGTATGTTGACTTACATCACAAGGAATCACCTAGCTATGTGAGTGTGAAGTAGGGGCCGCTTCTATGAGAATTTATAAAGGCTGATTCTTTAGAACACTCGCAAAATCAAGCAGGTGTCTAGGGCCAAAATGGATACAACAATGAGGACCAACAATGCTATAGGAGCAATTGTGTGACTCCTATTTTCTTGGTGTACACTAAAGGTCGACAGTTCAAGACATTATGTCTACTGATTGACCGAGTATATTCGATAGGTTTTTACTAGAGAAGGTTCAAAGGTGACCCCTACCTATCTTGATGCAGTTGCTTCTCATAGAAGAATCGCACTTTTCATGCATGTTCATTTACATTTAGTCACGATGGACTGATTTCTTATCCATGTGAGGGATTGTTGGATTTTTTGTCTAAATCCCTTAGGTTATGAATAAGAAGTGCGACCAAACCAGTATGTTGGTCACCGCCGTTCGTGTCAATTCAACCGAACCAGTACGATCGCCACTACTGGTTGCGTCGGTTTGCTGGCAAGAGTCCATTAGACCATTTTTGTTATCTATAAATAGACAGAAAATCCACTCGATTTTCTAACACTTAGTTTTTTTCCATACAATATTCTGAATTTTGCCATAACTTCATATTTTGTACAATTTCTTTGGCATTCAGTTGTATTCGTGGGAGCTCTTGATTGATAGTGCCTTCTTTGTGTAGACGTAAACCGTTCTATCCTGGGAAACAATTGTTCAAGATCCTTCGGCATCAGTATAGTATAGAGGGAACAAATTGTCTTAAAGAGACAACATCTGTTAGACTTGGATTTCATTATCTTTTCAAGATTTGATTCACATGTACTTGTGAGTTTTATTATTTATTCTCTTGTGCGGAATTGTTATATGTTTATAGATAGTCCCATGTTAATAACACAGATTCTAACCTTGTGAAAATTTCAATTCTAACGTATTTTCTGCAACAAAGAAAGGAAAGAAGACGTCTACTGGAGCTCATCATGGACGTTTCCGATTTGAAGCCGGTCGAGATAAGACATGGACATTGCCTCGCTTGAGAAGTTCCTTCAGGAGAGGATTAAGATCGGTGGCAAGGCCGCTGCCCTCGGTGATTCAGTCATCGTTACTTGTGACGAGGAAAATCACCGTTACTTCCGACAGCAATTTCTCTAAAAGGCACCTTTATTATTTTTCTTTTCGTTTCTCCTGCTGCTTTTCCGTTGCGACTATTTGTAAAGATTTTTTTTTTCTCATTTGTTGTAGATTTTTACTATCTTTTATTATTCCCCATTCGTTTTAGCTTTATTCACAAAATAGTAATTTGCTCACACTTCATCTCATCGCTGTTTTTCTGAGATGCTAAGACAAGATCCTGCATTTTTGGATGAAATTTTTGAACCTTTAGTCAACGTGACGGGATTCAAATCTAAGTTTGGTTTTGCGGAAGTACTCTATTGGGATCATTTTCCTAGGGATTGTCGGCAGCATCGAGGACGGTTTCATGGGAGAGAGAAGAGGAAAAGGAGAAGAAGGAGAAAGTGTGTAGAAGGAGGAGGAGAACAGAGGCAGCCATTGATGAAGCTCAGATTAAGGGGGAGAGATTTTTAAGACTGGTTGGTTGACACAACCCTCTTAAAAGTCTTACATTTTAGATCTTATATCTTAAAGAACCAGTCTAAAAAAATTTCCTTTTAAAAGTAACAGACCTTTTAGAGAGGCTATATCAAGATTCAATCCATACCGGTCTAAAATAGGATTGTCACCAAGTTTGAAAAACGTTTTTGCAATTGTGAATGTGTAAAACGATGGTGAATTGTCAATAATAAAAACAAAAATTATAAACCATAGAAAGATTAGGAACCAAATTTTAAGCAAATATTTCAACATACAAACACAACCCAAGTAACCTCCCTTCTAAAAAGGGGGCTGATGCCGCTAGACCTAAAGATCTTTAACTACTAATCTTCCCCAATTAAAAATTTAGGAGACGAAATAAATTAGGATCTTATGCTTAAAACCAAAAAACCCCTTCATTTACCTCCCACATTATTTAATCAGAAAAGCATGGTCTTCCCTATATAGCCTTGTTTAATCATTAATAAAGGCAAAAACAAACAAAAACAAAATGAAAAATCATATACTAAAATCAAATGAGAAGGTTGAGGTTTGCAAAGATGTACATCCACCTCCTTACAAACAAATGATTAATAGCATCCTACGATCAACAATATCAACAAAAAAATCACTAAACAAATATTACAAAAAACAAAGAATATAAAGTAACTCAATTTCTGTTAGCTATAATACAAGGTGATTAAGCTTTAAGACCGAAGGCACCGAGCTCAACGTGCCCATGAGACAGAATCAATTTCATCCCTCGCTGCTTTGTACAGTTCAAGCCTTTTGGCACATTGCATTCTCCTCTCCATTAATGCAGGGTCTTCGTCTAACATTTGTGATAGCTGCTTACCCTGAAAAAATAAAACAGAATATAAACAGGAATGAACATGGTGAATACCAGCATAAAAGCTTGGTGAGCTGACACATACATGTTTATTATTACATTTCACAATCTAAACTAGAAAATGGCTGAAGTATACCTCTAATTTTTTTTAATTTCACTGAGCCTAAATAGGATCTATAATGCAGTTATTCATTTTTTTTTCCTTTTTAGATGTGATCATGTTCTACTTCAGGTGTAGATTTTATAACTTTAACAAAAACTGATTAGCGTCACAATTTACCGACTTTCCAAGCATTAATTTGGTTTGGTTTTCCATTCAGGAAAAATAAAAACCAAATATGTCTCAGCTTGGTTAGACTTAGCCAGATGTCCCAAAAACAACTGAATTATATCTATGAAATGCCCTAAATAATTGACACACACAGTCAACCAATATTATGCACAGAAGACAATAAAGAAAATGTCAGTCTCATACTTTGACACTTTATTGGGATTATAAAATTTCATTAATTAAAACAAAAATGATAAATTAAAATTTGCCAAGGCAACTGGAAACAAGATAGTCATGGTTTCCCAAGAATCAATATATATTTTCTTTTTTGTTACCAAAAATCAATATATCTAGATATCTGCACTTGCTCAACCTACTCAACCCTTATTAGAAATTCCCCACCAGTTCAGCTTTGTATCTTAGCTTCCAATAACGTTAAACCGCACACAAAATTGACAGATAGGTAAATAAGCAGATGAGAGAGAGAAAGTACCTCCTTCTTCCCTATTTGTATGTTGAAATGGTTTAGCAGGGAATGTTTTGCTTCTCTGACCTGACAATAAACAACAGCCTTCGGAATGGTGTTCCTGAGGGTATCTGCCACCAAACCTATGTAGGATGACACGTTTGATGCAATCCTCCTGAAATGACCCTCTGAATAACGATCCACAGTTGATGCAGCAGCAGCAGTATTGACATTTCCAGTTTTCTCAATTTCTTGTGGAAGTTTCCGGAAGAAATCTACAGTCAGGTAAGAAGCTTCCATGTCAACAAGCCGAATAGTACACTTCTTACTCTCTTCACGGAATCTTTCTAAAGCCTCATTTGCAGCTGCAGCTATTTCAGCTTGAACAGATGGAAAACGCTTCAGTTCCTGTTTGGATTATGACAAGTATTAGTATTATTCTGGACTGTTCTAGCTCGGTAAGAAAAGTAATAACTACGCCTGCAGTCCTAGATGTAGGACCTGCCAGAGGTAGTAAAAAATATCCCCTCATATTTTACCTGAGTTTCAGCTATTGATTTTCTCACAAGTTCTTTCAAGACAAAGTGAACCTGCATCAGAAACATGTTAGAGAAAGAGTCAGCCTTTTATTAATGGTTAAGAGACAAAAGTTACAACCAGGAGTCCAAGACTACTCTTACAGCATCAACTGAAGCTTCAGCTGGGCCTCTAAAGTAATTGAGAGACCCCTCGATCAAGCGCCGATAACCTTGCTCTGGGGCAATTAAGTGAGGCTGATAACCATCAGCCTCTGATACCACTCTCCTTACATTCTGAATAGAAAGATGCCGGTCAAATGGGAGCTTCCGTAAAGCAGCAGGCAGCTGATTGTCGAACACATTATATATCCTATCTCCGCCTGGTCGCCTAAGATGGTTAAAAGGAGAAAGCACATTCAGTAACCATTGTCCAATGAGATTGATCGGCTGATTTGTCAGAATAACTTATTGGCTTCTAAACAATCATTCCAAAATAATTAAGTAGATTAACCACCAAGAAGTACACTACAGTATAGTATTAAACAGTAGTTTTCTAGAAAAGAACTAGTTAAATGCTAGCCTGATTATCGCTCTACTAACAAGCTCAAATGATCTTACTTATTAAAGGGACAAAAAGTAAGGCTAGAAATGGTTAAATTACAATCTTAAGATATTATCCCAAAAAATCAAACAAATTAAGGAATCAATACATTACACAAGAAGCGTAGAAGAAAACAGAAGTTCATATGTTACCCGCCATCTAAATGCTCCTTGAATATCCGATCAAATGCTCGGCAAAGTTCCAGTATGGTGTATAATTGAGCCTAAAACAGAAGTCATACTTCAGCAAAAATTCAAAAGAAAAGACATTTTTAAAAAGGGATGATACACTTTTTCAATCCTATCAAAAAGAAAACTGCTCACCCCAGCATCAAGTGCAATAGGCCAGGTCTCCCAAGGTGATCCATCTCTGATTCAAGTTCATCAATGCTTTTGTTAATCAAAGATGTTATACTAGGTATCCGTGCCCTGATTGCTGACTCCAAGTGCTACAGAAGAACTCATAATTAAAGTCATACTCCTTATAAAGAAAAGAAAATAATATTTTTCACAAAGACCAACCTGTGATAGAAGTTTTGCAAGGTACTCTGAACCCATTTTACTGACTAAGTGGCCATACTCAGGACTGGTGGCAAAGTACTCACGTTCCTTGCGTCTAGCAGCAATCATATCAACATTTTTATTGATATCTGCTTGGGATCGATTCACAATACTAACCCAAGGATGTTGCAAGCGATAAGATCTTCCTTCTAGGACCTTGAAGAAATAAATGCAATATAGGACTAAGCAACTATATGATGACATAGGCTTGCTTCAAACTGAAACTTGTACAGGATATCAATCATAAAGAGACGAAAATATTGAGAGAGAGAGAGAGATTACATCCAATGCATTTGTTCCTTTATCCATCAGATCCAACTTTGTCAACACCCCAAACGTCCGTTCACCTACCAAAGTACAATAAAGTTTTCAATGACAGACAATGACTCCAGTAAAGACCAGGCCATATATGAACAAGAAAAGGAAAAATACCTGTAGGATCCACATCCCTGGAAAGTTTAATAGCATCAGAAGTTGCTATGTCTTGATTGGCTGGAGATATTGCTAGTATAACGCAATTAGGCTGCCAAAACCATAAAATTATAATGCAAATGTGAGATGTTGCAAACCAAGAGAAATACTAGCAAACCAATTTATTATTTAAAGATGATCAAACAAGGTAAACTAGTACCCATCAACCAGAGCAACTTAAAGGCATATTGCATTATAATTGATAGTATACAATGTTAACCACAACAGCCAATGCGACCCAAAATATAAGAAGTAAAAGCTATCAGAACATCACATTAAAATAAGCTTCTCCCAAAGTCTTTTGAACAAAAGCAAACATAAAAATAATAATATATTATTATTCAACTAATTAATTGAGTTGCATACATTAGTCGTTCATGCTAACTCTAAAACACATTGTTCTTTATCTAATTGCTTGGAAAAATATAATAACAATTGGAATGGGCTGACTGTAGAAGATCATAGCATTCAAAGTTCTACAATTTAATTGATACAAATGAGTCAAAGCGAATGCAATTAGAGCATAGTTATCAGATAGGTCATTAATAGACACAGCATAGGGATATTTTCCTTTTACCTTCTCAACATAAGATCTAACCATCATTTCAATGTCTTGAACAACACTCTCAGGCTGTCCTTCTGAAAATGACAAATGTAATTGCTAAATACAATACAAGATAATGAAATTTTTTCATCCATACAATTAATGTATCATCAGAAAATAAATTCTTAACATACCTACAGCAACTTTGGTCAAACCCGGTAAATCAATCAATGTTAGGTTGACAACTGCTCAAGTAAACAGGAGAAAGACAAGACATTAGAAGTTTGCACTGACAATGTATGGATATATAAATAACATAGAACGGCTACTTTTATTATAAGCCATAAAACATATTAGTACTTAAAATAACTGTTCTTATAGTAATGTCTTTCATTATGCCCGGAATTAATTTTAATTAATACAAATTGATTCGTCATCAGTTATGAATGAAAGGAACCCAATACATTAACTCCTTATGAGCATCAAATGTGATATGATATTATAATAACCAAGACAAGTTAATTAGGATTTGGGTTAGTTAGATGAAGATAATCATGAGAGAATAATTGTGTTTATTCATATGAGAGGGTGATTACATTTATACACAAGAGAGAATCAGATCTGTTAATGAGATCTAGATTTGAAATTTTAAAATAATATCCTAACAATTATCTCCTATAATCTTTAGATTAAATTAATCTCTATAATCATGGGATTCCTAATAATATATGGGATTCTACACTCCCCCTCAAGTTGAACTATAGATATCCTTCATGTTCAACGAGATATTCGAACTTGTCTGTGGGTAGTCCTTTAGTAAGGATGTAAGAGATCTGCTCTTTAGATGGTATGCATCGCAGACCTACAATACCTTCATCAACCTTCTCTCTTACGAAGTGTCTGTCTATCTCGACATGCTTCGTTCTGTCATGCTGAACCGGACTGTGAGCAATATTGATTGCAGTCATGTTATCACAATAGACCTTGATTGGCAGATTTATACATTTTATCAAGTCTTCAAGAACACGTTTTATCACAATAGACCTTGATTCTGAGCTCTCTCTCACACTTCCATGGCTCTGTCATTGTGTTTTCTGGAGATAGCTTTGGTCCGATTATCTTAACATCCGCTGCACTCCTTTTCAATTAAACAACATCGTTTTGGTGCCAAAACATACTATTCCCCTATTCTTCTTCTTTCTTTCTTTTTTTTTTTTTGAAAAATAATATTCACCATCCTAAAGTATTTTTTAGTACCAGTCAGTTCCCTAAAATATTTTTCAAGATGCTAAATTTTTTTGAGGATCTTAAAAAAATATTCAGGGTACTGACTCGTACTAAAAAAATACTTCAGGATACTAACTAGTACTAAAAAGATACTTCAGGATACAGAAAAATTATTTTAGGATCTTGAAAAATCATTTTAGCGTACTCATTGGTCTAAAAAAAAAAGATACTTCAGGATACTGACTGGTACTGAAAAAATACTTCATAGTCTTGAAAAATTATTTTATGATTTTAAAAAATTATTTCAGAGTACTTATTGGTACTAAAAAGATACTTCAATATACTGAATGGTGTTGACAAAATATTTCATGCTCTTAATTTTTTTTTTCTCATTTTGAAAAAATATTTCAAGGAACTAATTTGTACTAAAAAAATACTTCAGGATGGTGAATGCTATTTTTCAAAAAAGCAAAAAGAGGGGAACAGTATGTTTTGGCACCAAAACGACGTCATTTAATTGAAAAAGAGTGCAGCGGTTATTAAGAGAATCATACCAAAGCCGCATCCGTGTTTTCTCAGCTTTTGTATCTTCGCCGATGTATTTGCGTTTCTGGACTAAGAACCTAATTGGTTTCTGGGCAAAACACAAGTTTTGACCAGGGACCAATCTGTAAAGTTTAAAATTTTCGAAGAGAGACTAAAATGAAAATATTGAAATATATATATGTGGCTGAAATGAAATTTCATAAACATGTGGGTTTATTCTATAATTTTTCTTGGCTCATTTTCTTCATTGATTGCAATTTCCAGAAATTTTAGGGACTTTTCTGTAATTTTCCCAATCCTCAAAATATCACTTCTGACCCTCCAAAATCTCAAAATTTCTTCTTAAACACCTATAATGTAAGAAGATTAAGCACAAAGTTACATCAAAAGTCCAAGAAATCGTTTGCATAAATAATTAATAAATTATGATCATTTTACTCTTAATTACAATTAATGCAATACAAATGTCCCTAATTCAATTAGTTCTTACTCATGTAATAATGTCAAAAAAGCGCATTAAGAATCTTAATTTAATTATAAAATATCAAATAAAAATATGCGTCGATCAAAATATCTTTGAGGCATGTTTTAAACGTACATTGGTTGATTCAAGGGAAAATTACTCACAGGTCCCAAGGAGCAGACATAATTACAGTTAGGTCCCTTCAAATGACAAAATTACACAGAAGTCCCTAGGGACTTCTGTGTGATTATTTCAGAACCTAAAATTACTCTAATGCCCACTCTGCTATGTCTTCCTCGACACGCTCACTCGCTCCTCCTTTCTCTTTTATGACCTACGCGGCCAAACGAGAGATAGGGAAGTGCGATTCATCAAGCTCGGACCACGGGCACCAACACCGCCTCCTTCCATTATCGCCACTCACCTCCGTCGTCCATCGGCACGACCCAGAAGCTCAGACGCACAGAAGCTCGGACCCAAAAGCTCGGCGACTTCTCTTCTGGTTTTCTGTTCTAACGGTAAAGGCTCTCTCTCTCTCTCTCTCTCTCTCTCTCAATTGTCTAGGTATGTCCAGCAGTCCAGGGGCGGATCAATCTGGTGAAAGCATCAATTAAATGCTTGATAAAAAGTTTCTTTTTATTCACTATTGTTCTTACATTAATTCTTTGGCAGCTAAACTTGCATTTTCATTTTGCCAATTTGCTTCATTTTGGAGGGATTATGTCAATGTGAAGCTAGAATAAATACTAGTTATATGCTCGGAAACCGAAATACACTATACATAGTAGTGCTTGGGCTTTGTCGCATGTGGTCGTGGGGATGAGAAACCTAACGGTAGAAATACGCTATATATGTGGATCAATGGATGGAGAATGTTATTGTAAATAGCTTATAATGTTTCTATTTTAGGTCTGTCGATTTTGTCAACAGCAAGATGAGAAACCAAACTATTTTGTTTGCAGAACAGTATAAAATCTGTGGGCTTGCATCATATGTGGATTTGTTGGATGTGAAAGGTAATGACTATTTCTTCAATATGCTCTGGTAACTTATCTACGAAAGGTCCCAATTTTTAGTTTGTGAAATGTGTTTGTAATGATTGAGTGAGTATTCGAATTTCATATTTGCTTTTGCTACTCTTTTCAATTTGTATAGTTGTTAACTTCCTTTTATATCTTGTTTTATCTTTTGGATGCATGACCTTCCATTCTTCTAGATAGATCATTGTATAAGAAATCATTTTAATCTCTATCTATTCAACATTACCATTATTTCCTACTTACATATTTTTTTATTGCTTTCCAGGGGAAGATATTAGTGTATGCGGCAGATAAAGCTTGAATGCTTATGGGGGCTTGTATCGCATGAGAAAAACATACATGTGCATAAGGTGTTGTCCCAACTGCCAGGCAACCAACAATCGAAGAAGAAGAAATAGAGCTGTAGTTTTATTGTAAAGTAGTTGAAAGTATTGGAACTAAATGTACCAACTTTGCCCAGTCTTAGAGCAAATACTGACTATTTTTTGACTAACCTTAGAGCTAAATGTACATTGTGCAAGAAATTAAATCTTTGATTCTGAAATTGGTGGCTGTTGTTGGAGTTCTATTTTGGTAGAGTTTGATTCTGAAAAATGAATTGTTGGTTAGTTTCAATTAGCTTTTGTTGTTGAATCTGTTGTTAAAACTGTGAAAAGCACATGCATGGGCACTTAGTACTGTCACTATTACAAGTATGTTGTGGTGATTGCTTTTTTTTTTTTTTTGCATTGATGACAAAAGGAAAGAAAAACAACAAGAGGAGGGAAAATCTGATGCATTTTGCTGGTGTAGTTCAAAACCTGAAATTTGTCATCTCTCACTTCCAGAAGCTATTAACAACAGAAAATGCATATATTAACAACAACTTTTCAAAACCTGGAATTTGTCATCTCACACTTCCAGAAGCTATAAACAACAGAAAAAGCATACAATAACAACAGAAAATGCATATATTAACAACAACTTTTCAAAACCTGGAATTTGTCATCTCTCACTTCCAGACGCTATTAACAACAGAAAAAGCATACAATAACAACAGAATATGCATATATTAACAACAAATTTTCAAAACCTAGAATTTGTCATCTCACACTTCCAGAAGCTATTAACAACAGAAAAATCATACAATAACAACAGAAAATGCATATATTAACAACAACTTTTCAAAACGTGGAATTTGTCATCTCACACTTCTAGAAGCTATTAACAACAGAAAATGCATATATTAACAAGAACTTTTCAAAAGGTGGAATTTGTCATGTCTCACTTCCAGACGCTATTAACAACAGAAAAAGCATACAATAACAACAGAAAATGCATATATTAACAACAACTTTTCAAAACCTGGAATTTGTCATCTCTCACTTCCAAAACCTGGAATATGTTAATATATGCATTTTCTGTTGTTATTGTATGCTCTTTCTGTTGTTAATAGCTTCTGGAAGTGTGAGATGACAAATTCCAGGTTTTGAAAAGTTGTTGTTAATATATGCATTTTCTGTTGTTATTGTATGCTTTTTCTGTTGTTAATAGCTTCTGGAAGTGTGAGATGACAAATTCCACGTTTTGAAAAGTTGTTGTTAATATATGCATTTTCTGTTGTTATTGTATGCTTTTTCTGTTGTTAATAGCTTCTGGAAGTGTGAGATGACAAATTCCACGTTTTGAAAAGTTGTTGTTAATATATGCATTTTCTGTTGTTATTGTATGCTCTTTCTGTTGTTAATAGCGTCTGGAAGTGAGAGATGACAAATTCCACGTTTTGAAAAGTTGTTGTTAATATATGCATTTTCTGTTGTTATTGTATGCTCTTTCTGTTGTTTATTGCTTCTGGAAGTGTGAGATGACAAATTCCAGGTTTTGAAAAGTTGTTGTTAATATATGCATTTTCTGTTGTTATTATATGCTCTTTCTGTTGTTAATAGCTTCTAGAAGTGTGAGATGACAAATTCCAGGTTTTGAAAAGTTGTTGTTAATATATGCATTTTCTGTTGTTATTGTATGCTTTTTCTGTTGTTAATAGCGTCTGGAAGTGAGAGATGACAAATTCCACGTTTTGAAAAGTTGTTGTTAATATATGCATTTTCTGTTGTTATTGTATGCTTTTTCTGTTGTTTATAGCTTCTGGAAGTGTGAGATGACAAATTCCAGTTTTTGAAAAGTTGTTGTTAATATATGCATTTTCTGTTGTTATTGTATGCTTTTTTCTGTTGTTAATAGCTTCTGGAAGTGAGAGATGACAAATTTCAGGTTTTGAACTACACCAGCAAAATGCATCAGATTTTCCCTCCTCTTGTTGTTTTTCTTTCCTTTTGTCATCAATGCAAAAAAAAGCAATCACCACAACATACTTGTAATAGTGACAGTACTAAGTGCCCATGCATGTGCTTTTCACAGTTTTAACAAAAGATTCAACAACAAAAGCTAATTGAAACTAACCAACAATTCATTTTTCAGAATCAAACTCTACCAAAATAGAACTCCAACAACAGCCACCAATTTCAGAATCAAAGATTTAATTTCTTGCACAATGTACAATTAGCTCTAAGGTTAGTCAAAAAATAGTCAGTATTTGCTCTAAGGCTGGGCAAAGTTGGTACATTTAGTTCCAATACTTTCAACTACTTTACAATAAAACTACAGCTCTATTTCTTCTTCTTCGATTGTTGGTTGCCTGGCAGTTGGGACAACACCTTATGCACATGTATGTTTTTCTCATGCGATACAAGCCCCCATAAGCATTCAAACTTTATCTGCCGCATACACTAATATCTTCCCCTGGAAAGCAATAAAAAAATATGTAAGTAGGAAATAATGGTAATGTTGAATAGATAGAGATTAAAATGATTTCTTATACAATGATCTATCTAGAAGAATGGAAGGTCATGCATCCAAAAGATAAAACAAGATATAAAAGGAAGTTAACAACTATACAGTTGAAAAGAGTAGCAAAAGCAAATATGAAATTCTGAATACTCACTCAATCATTACAAACACATTTCACAAACTAAAAATTGGGACCTTTCGTAGATAAGTTACCAGAGCATATTGAAGAAATAGTCATTACCTTTCACATCCAACAAATCCACATATGATGCAAGCCCACAGATTTTATACGTTTCGCAAACAAAATAGTTTGGTTTCTCATCTTCTTTGTTGACAAAATCGACAGACCTAAAATAGAAACATTATAAGCTATTTACAATAACATTCTCCATCCATTGATCCACATATATAGCGTATTTCTACTGTTAGGTTTCTCATCCCCACAGCCACATGCGACAAAGCCCAAGCACTACTATGTATAGTGTATTTCAGTTTCCAGAGCATATAACTAGTATTTATTCTAGCTTCACATTGACATAATCCCTCCAAAATGAAGCAAATTGGCAAAATGAAAATGCAAGTTTAGCGCCAAAGAATTAATGTAAGAACAATAGTGAATAAAAAGAAACTTTTTATCAAGCATTTAATTGATGCTTTCACCAGATTGATCCGCCCCTGGACTGCTGGACATACCTAGACAATTGAGAGAGAGAGAGAGAGAGAGAGAGAGAGAGCCTTTACCGTTAGAACAGCAAACCAGAAGAGAAGTCGCCGAGCTTTTGGGTCCGAGCTTCTGTGCGTCTGAGCTTCTGGGTCGTGCCGATGGACGACGGAGGTGAGTGGCGATAATGGAAGGAGGCGGTGTTGGTGCCCGTGGTCCGAGCTTGATGAATCGCACTTCCCTATCTCTGTTTGGCTGCGTAGGTCATAAAAGAGAAAGGAGGAGCAGAGTGAGCGTGTCGAGGAAGACATAGCAGAGTGGGCATTAGAGTAATTTTAGGTTCTGAAATAATCACACAGAAGTCCCTAGGGACTTCTGTGTAATTTTGTCATTTGAAGGGACCTAAATGTAAATATGTTTGCTCCTTGGGACCTGTGAGTAATTTTCCCTTGATTCAATGTACATGGTTAACCAACTTGATGAGACAGGCAATCTTTGAGTCTGATATGAAAGCTCAAGGACGGATTCAGCTCCCTAGGGCCTAGGGGTAGGTATTGCCACGTTTTTGGCAAATACAAACACAAACTCATAGAATTTTGGTGCTCTAGCCCATTTTGACGTTGCAAAGATGATAAACACTTTGTATTAATTAACTCAATGATGATAATGATGACGGGGGAGCATGGCGTACGTGATTAAGCGTCAGAGAAAGAATAAGGGAGAATTACGTCTAGAAATAATCATAAAAAATCTCTTAAAATCACCAAATTACATAAAAGTCCTTAGAGACTTTTTTGATATTATTTGTATGGAAACAAAATCCAGGTTTTTAAATTTTGTTGTAAATATGACACTTTCTATTGTAAATGGCCAGATTTTAAATTTTGTTGTAAATACAGCACTTCCTGTTATAAATCTAGTCTTTTTTCTGTTGTAAATGACTTCTCTACGTTCAAAATCCAGATGTTTAAATGTTGTTGTAAATATGAAACTTTTTGTTGTAAATATGGCTTTTTATGTTGTAAATGGTCAGGTGTTTAAATGTTGTTGTAAATATGGCATTTCCTATTATTAATACAAATAATATCAAAAAAGTCTTTTGAGACTTCTGTGTAATTTAGTAATTTTAAGAAATTTTTTTGTAATTATTTTTTATCCTTGGAACCTGCACCTAATTTTTCCAAAGAACAAGGTGTTAGAGAGGACGTGTCATTTAATAAGCCCCACAAAATGATGTACAAAGCGTATATGAAGTCCAAATTGAAGAATTTACTTAACATAGCATGTGATAAACATGTGCCTCGCTTGGAGTAGGACCGTGAGTATGACGTTCAATAGCTTTCAAAATGTATCAAGAATATAATGCATCTATTCTTTGTGAGAATACTCTTACAGTATTAAGGGACTAATAATCTTTTTGGTATTTTTATTATTACGGCTATAAGTGGCATGTTCTCTTAGGATCTTATTCTCAACGAGGCTACAAGAGACAAATTTTCTTGGAGTATTATTCTAATTATCACACGTATTTCTAGGCAATATTCCCAACCCTCAAATCAAATGATGATTATAATAAATCCTTCTAAAAGGTAATTTACTCTAAACTCCTAGGATAAGACATGAGGCGAGGACCAGGACATCCACACACTAGGATGTCATTAATAAGGGTAAAAAATATATGAATTCGCACCTAGCACAATTATATTTTATTAGATATAAAGTAGACATAATTAATTTTAAAAAAATACTGATTCTTCGAAACGGTTAATTTATAGCGGTAAAAAAAACCGTTATAAAAATCATATTTTGTAGCGGTTTAGCCCGAAACTGCTACAAATTTGCAACAAGAACACTCGTACCACTATGCATGCTGGTTAGGGAACAAACTTTGTAACGGTTACCACTATATAATCGCTACAAAATATGACGTCAAGCTGGCACCAATTTTGTAGCGTTTTAATTTAATAAACTGCTACAAATGTGGGGCAAGCAAAGCACACTATGGTGCAAAATATGTGACAAATTTTTTTTTTTTTTTTTTTTTTTGTGGTGGTTTAGAAGTAAAAACTACTACAAAAGTCAAAGAGTCTGACCTTTTGTAGTGGTTGTATCTAAAAACCGCTACAGAATGGAAATAATTGGAAAATTTGTGGCGATCTCCTATAAAAACCGCTATATAGTTTGAAGCTATCTAAGCACTTCAATACAAATTATATTCTGTGAAGAATTAGCAGCAAGAATTCAAACATTGGTTTCAAAGCAGTTGCCTGCAATGCAAAATTGCAAATGGGTTGTCCTAGGTATCATGTTATACGTATCATGTTACCTAGCACCACATTTGCATTTTTTTTTTCTGGGGGCAACTACTTTCAAACCAATGTTTAGCTTCTTGTTGTTATTCTTCAATAATAACGAACGTTTGTAGCGGTTATAATCAGGAACTGCTATAAAGTTGAAGTCTTTAGATTTCATTATTTGTCGATGAAGCGATTATCTTAAACCGCTACAAAGTGTCACGGTGAACGAGGTAGGGTTTTGTGTCTTGTAGCAGTTTTATGTAAACCGCTACAAATATTTACATGTTGTATGTAGTAGTTTCGTAATAAAACCGCTACAAAAGTGAGCTGTTTAAACTCACGTCGCCACAAACAGTTAACCACACAAGTTTCTTTCTTGCCACACAAATTTCATTCTCATGCGCTCTCTTGTGATGTTAGCTACAACATTTATGGAGTTATTGCTTCTATGAGGGATTTAAAGAGGAGAAAGAGGTGGTACGTGGCAGAGTGCCTCGACGGGGGTGCAATAGTAGAGGGGTGGTGATAGGGGCCCTCAAAGGGAGCACTGGGGTAGAAATATCCCTATGCCACCAAAGGAGGAATACAATTACATCAGCTTTTCCCAAAGGAGATGACCCCATAGCAGGTGACCCCATATCAGGAGACCCTACCGCTTAATATTCTGGAAAAGGATGTTGAGCTAAGTCTGATCGACTTTGAGCAAAATGACAAGTCTGACATCAAATTTCCCATCGGCGAGGCAAAGCGGTTTCTAGATAAGGGAGGAGGCCCGAGACCAAGGGAACCACCGACAATCATCTTCGTGGTTGACTGTGTTTGAGGTAAATGTTGAAGATAAATTTAATTATTGTTTTAATAAATTTAATATTTAAATTCCATATAGTTAATTAAAGTATGTTTAAATTAAATACAAAAATGTGGTAAATTGTGCAGATCCGCATGGAAACATCATCAGGAGGAAGTTGAGCGTGCTCAATGTGAATCAGATGGAAGAGCCACGTGTCATAGTTGAGTGGAATGATATCACGGACTAGTCAATCGGGAATGGTGGTCACCTCTTCAATCATTTGGTGAACCGCTTAGGCGGGAATTGGTTGCGGGTCCCTATCCACTTCCGAACTTGGAAGCAAGTTTCGAGTGAACCAAAGAACAAAGCATTTGAGAGGGTTGTGCAGATAAGTAATTGTATTTAATTATATTATAGTTAAAAATAGTTATTATTTTTGGATTTTTTATTACTTAATTAACTAATTATTATTAATTCAATTGTGATACAACATAAGTTTAAAGTTTGCAACAACAAGAAAAGGTACTCACTGATCAAGATGGGGGACGACTAGAAGAACCGGAGGGGTCGTCTCTACTGCTTGATAAATAAGGATGAGATAGTTCCTCTGCAGTAGCTGATCGAGAGCGTGCCACACGGTGTACCTGCATTAGAATTGGCGAGTTTTGTCCAGTTCAGGAGGAGCCAAGTGGAACAAGTACATTTTTAAAGAATTATAAATTTCTTAATCATTAATATTTTTTAAATTATTTTAATGTTTTGTATCTTTTGCAGACTGTCTTAGAGGAACACCAAGAGGCAAGTGTAGTAGAGGATCCATTAAACGATAGGATCCAAGACATTTCTTTGTCGGCTATAGTGAAATGGTAATTTTTAAAGTTAAATTAATTTTAGCTTTATATTATAAAATTATTAATTGTTTTATTTTTACTACAACAAAATTCATATTCTTTTAATTCTTTCAAGAGAGGAAGGCTCATGAGGAAAACCGCTAGACGGACTATGGGGAGTTATTCACATACACCCATAGATACAATGACGGGACGACGACCTCTCAGCAAGCAGATGATGTCAATGTAAGTTATATACATAAATTTATGTAATTTATTTAAATTAGATGAAATTGTTTCATTAATGTTTTATAAAATGCATGAGCCAGGAGCAGATTCAGCAATCTTAGGCAGAGCTGCGATAGTCCCAAACCCCAAGTTGTTAGAACTGGCTGACACCCAAGAGGGGGTGAATTAGGCGTATGATAAAAACTTAGGAACTTTGAAAATCTTTTTGCATCTTAGTAAAAACAATAAGTATGAAAGTAATGAATCCAAAATCATTAGTCAGTTTTTCAAATAATATATGCTAGAGATATAAGAGTTTAAGGAAGAGAATATGCAAACTGTAATTTATACTGGTTTGGCGCAATCCATGATGACCTACATTCAGTCCTCAGGCTCCTCCTGAGATTTCAATTCCCTATCTCCATCAAGTTAAACCAGGGACTTGAGAACCATAACAAATCCATAAGTTTGATCCAAGCACTTGTGAAGCCTTTACAATTCTCATACTGAGATAAGAACTCCCACTTACATACTGTAAGGATACCATCTATTCCTACTCAAGATCCCCAAACTTGAGTAACTCTTACAAAGATACAATGATTACAATGAAAGTATACTTCTCTCTATATAAAGTAGATGATGATTAACACTGAAGTACAAGGTGGGAGTATGATTAAAGAGCGTTGGTTGGGTAAGATTCAGAGTATCGCATTGTATTCATAGGCTCTATGTTTTTCATTTTTGTTTTCATTGATTTTCATCAATCTCTCCGACTTGAATGCTTCGCTATTTGTAGTTGATAAAGATCATATGAACTTTCAGAGCATTCAAGCTTTCTATTAGAGACAGATTGGAGTCGATGAAAGAATTTAAGGTTCTGTCGCTTTCACTTACCTACAATAAATCTTCACACGAAATCCTTCTATGAGATTGCTCAAGGTTGGGTTGCTTTCGTGTTCGATGTAATAAAAGCTTTGAATGAAATGTGTTTGGTCTGCTCTACGATCTTTCATCTGCTATGTTTCTGCTAGGCAATAAATGTCTAACACAAAGATTTACTTTTCGCGTTTTTGGTCATAATCCATGAATTCAAACATCTGAAACTCATATACAAATAAGGTTAATAGCATTGAGAATTATAATTAGTAATCAAAGATGAACAAAGGTTGATCACAAATTTTGAATTCTCAGAGACGTTCTATAAATGAAGCAAGAAGTAGTCACTTGAGTGTGATATCAGATTCACTCGAGTATGTATCCTTCACTCCAGTGCTGATGCACTTTGTCTTTGGTAGAAGACTGTTGAAGAACAGGTCATTCTAGTGTTGGAAAACTCATTACTCGAGTGTCATTTGAAAATAACTTCAACTCTACCAGTGTCTCGAGTGCTTCTTCAAGTTAGCTTGTGTCACTTGAGTGATACTGAAGTTCACTCGAGTGGACTTCCAAAAGAGAAGCCCAACACTCTTAGTTTATCAATGAGTGACTTGCTCAAGTTTTACGAGTTGTTCTCCTTCACTTCAGTGGCAAATGATTCAATCAATTGAGTTTCAGTTTAACTCTCAAAAGGTGCGCAAGTGTCTTGTAGAAGTCTCATGAGTTTCCTGTCATCACTTGAGTGGCAACTTACTCACTCGAGTGACCTTGTTCTCACTTTCAAAAAATGGACGAGCGACTTGCAAAATCTCAGCGAGTGAAGCTTCATCACCCAAGTGTATCCACTATCACTTGAGTGTCCTTGCACAAAGGTCAACTTCCAGTAGGCATAAGTTTTCAAATAGAACTCCAAATTTGGCAAATGACCAATCCCCAAAAATATTTTTAAGTCTTATTTCCAATGCGAAAATAATTAGCTCCAAATTCATTGGATTCTGATAGTTTCGGTCACATTAATAACAGCTGTTCTGGAGTAGTGTTTTGCACCATCTTTATATGACTATGAACTTCCAAAATTCATGTATTCCATTTATTCTTTGTTGACTATAATCTTGATGTCATTGAAACTCTTATTGAATCTAGTTTCGTATTCAACAAGTTTAACTTCAATTGGATGTGTATTTTTTTAGATACATCCAAATTACTGAACCTATTCTAAATTGACTTCAAAAATTCTAGTGTCAACTTTCAAATAACATATGTATTTCATATGAACTCATTTGAGCTTGATCTTGAAGTCTATATGTGTCTCATTATGAGTTTAGTTTCACATGAAACAAGTTTCACCTCAATCAAATCTGTGGTTTGAGATATATGACCAAGTTATTGAACCTCATACATGCTGAACATAGAATAGAGTCGAACAAAGGAGTTTGAACAGTGATTTCACTCGAGTGAATCATGTTCTACTTGAGTGGAACAGTGCATCACTCGTGGATCTCACTCTAGTGATGTCAAGAGTGATGTTGTAACACCCCAAGTTCCGTATCATAAATCGTGCTGGTGACACGTGGTTTTATAAAAATCGTCAGACTTTGAGGTGCTACAACTCAGTGTGTTGCGGAAACGGAGAGCATGTACTAAAAATTTGAACAACGAGTAACTGATATAAAATACTCAGGTCATATGCTGATGCCCGACGTATACTGGTATATTAAAAATTTCCCGAAGGAATATTCATGTGATACAAGAATTATATAATTACAGAATTTACATTGTAACTATACATTTTCAGACCAAGCCATTTCCTGACTTGGGGCATAGAACCTAACACAGTTAAATCAACCCATTTGGCCGGGCTGGGTAAAGTCTAGTGGGAGTCTCCCCGAATTCACAGCGACTGATTGACTGAACCATATAGACGACCCTTTCTTAGTTTAAGCACCAAATGGTTTGAAGTAACCCTATTAGATTCATGCCAGAAGGTAGGTTCTGTTGACCTTCTTCCTGCATTTGCTTTGACCGGTGGCTCCTCACGACTCCGTCTATTGGTGCCTTTATACGGTTCCATCTACCGGTAACATCTCTAATCCTTGATCCTTGCCTGAACTATTAGTTTAAGACTGAGGTCCAATGCCCATCAGACCTCAGGTAACGGTTAACCTCATGCTTATGTAAACAATACATGTATGACAGATATTCATGACATTTCAGCAATACTACAAAAGCCCATAACAGATGTAGGAAATACATAATCACATATGTAAGGCAATAACAATACACAGCCACTGCAGTATGCATGTTATCCCGGTCTGCACTATTCACCAGTGCCACGATGTACGGTCGTGTCCTCAGCGCTAGGAAAACTTAACGGTATTATCATATCCATAACCCGTATATATTTAAATGTATAAAGAACAATTTAAGATAGAGTCTTAGTATATGAACACAACTATCATATATAGGCATACAATAAGCATTAGAGTTAATGTTACAGTACGTCGCGAACGTACCTTCGTTGATGAATACGGTACGTTTTGTTGGTCGAGATGTGATCACAGATATCCTATAAGGGTAATATTGCATTTATTAATTCATAAATAATATTCTAATAAATATCTTAGTCACAAATGACCATTTTACCCCTGGTGTATTTATTTTTCAATTATCTTTCCTAAATTTCGTAAAAAAACGCTGTTTGACAGCATATGGGCTGATTTTGTGCTTAACTTTGAAAAATCATAACTAATTCTAGAAAACTCGAAACGAGGATCCGTAAAATTCCCCGGACTCCTTAGGATGTATATTTTTGAGAAAAAAATACTAAGGTTTTCCCAGAACTTAAGAACAATTCCCAGTTTTCATTTTTCAAAGCTCTGCCCAGAATTTCCCCAGAAAACGTAGCCCAACTGTGGGAATTTTTATCTCCTAGCAAAAAACTCAAAATGACAAGCTATAGGTACCCTTGGAAAACTCTATATGTCTAATTCAACCATGAAACATTTCAGAATTAATTAACTTCATATTTAACATAAAATTATAGCGTTTTTACTACTGACTCCAGAAATCGCTAACCGACAAAATTTCGCCAGAGCTTCGCTACTTTAATCCTAATCTTCCAAAAATTTTGCTATATCACTTTCTTCATCAGTTTTTCGAAATAAAGCCAAATATAACCTCAGAAACATGAAAATAAAACTAAATTTGGAAGATTAAAGATCAAAACAACAATTAAACTATGAACTTAAAAGCTAGAGCTCAAGAACTTACCTAGAACTTTGCTCCTCCTTTCTCCCAGACTCCTCACTCTCACTTTCACTCTATAATCAGATGCTATGCTTGTTTTTGGTGTGAATAATAATGAAGAGCAAAGGCCTCTATTTATAGTGAAATGTCATGGCATTTTGGTAGTTCTCTCTTCTTCAATTGTAGCTCTTGGATCTTAACTTAGTTGAGAAGTTTTAATCTCAACCTTCTAATCCTAAAACTCCCCCCCCTCTCTCTCTTCTTTTTCTTTAACTCCTTACTCAACAAGTTTTACAACTTGTTCACTAAGCTTTCCAAACTTGCTTACTAAGTTGTTTAACCTTCTAGATCTTTTTCAATTCTTACTTCCTCTTCTTTCATGCCTCAAAACTGTCCTCCCCTCTTTTATCTTTTAATTTGTTTGCTTAAATTTCTACACTACTAGAAAAATAGAAAATAGTTACGGAATTTGCTACGGAAAATTTTCCGTAGCAACAGTGACGGACTTTGCTACGGATTTAACACTCCGTAGCAAAGGAACGAAAAAGCAGGCAAAATTGCGACGGATGACGTCATCCGTCGCAAAATTGCGACGGATGACGTCATCCGTCGCGAGAAAGGAGGAAAAATCCGCCTTTTTGCGACGGATGACGTCATCCGTCGCAAAGCAAGGCGGATTAAATCCGCCTTTTTGCGACGGATGACGTCATCCGTCGCAGAAAGCGGAAAAAAATCCGCCTTTTTGCGACGGATGACGTCATCCGTCGCAAACTTGCGACGGATGACGTCATCCGTCGCAAAAGGGAAGTCTCATTAATGAGACTTCCCATTCGTGTCTTCTTCCTCCCACACCGAGCTCGTCCCCGGCTCCGGCAACCCTCGCTCCGGCAACCCCCAAGCTCCGGCAAACCTCGGCTCCGCAACCCTCGGCTCCGGCCCCCAGCTCCAGTTCCCCCTAAGCTCGCCCCAAGCTCGCCCCCCTCGCCCCGCCCCCGGCTCCGGTTCCCAGCAGCTCCGGCCCCCGGCTCCAGTTCCCCAAGCTCGCCCCAAGCTCGCCCCCACCCTACGGCTCCGGCCTTCCTCATTTCCGGCCCCCCGGCTCCGGTTCCCAGCGGCTCCGGCCCCCCAGCTCCGGCTTCCCTCATATCCGCCCCCGGCTCCGGTTCCCCCTAAGCTCGCCCCCAAGCCTCGCCCCTTTGACTCCGGTTCCCCCGACTCCGGCCCCCGGCTCCGGTTCCCCAAGCTCGCCCCAAGCTCGCCCCGCCCCCGGCTCCGGCCTTCCTCATTTCCGCCCCCCCGGCTCCGGTTCCCCGCTCCGGCCCCCCAGCTCCGGTTCCCCAAGCTCCGGCCCCTAAGCTCGCCCCCATTTCGCCCAAGGTCGCCCCACCCCCTATTCCGGCGCCGGCTCGGCGTCCCCTCGGCTCCGGCGGCCGAGATCCGGCCCCGTCTCGGCGTTCCCTCGCCTCCGGCCGTCCAGATACGTCAAGCTCCGGCCCCCTTGATTTCATCTCCCATTGCCTCCCTCGGCTCCTCCGCATCCTCTCGCGTTTTGGTCACCGCCGGGTTAGCTTGAAGTATTTTTGTTTTTTATATATATAATTATTTAGAAATATTTATGTTAGATTTACTTTATTACATAATTGAAACATATATGTTAGTAGAAGATTATAAGTTACATGATATTAAGTATTCTTTTTTTGTTTTAGTTTTTCCTTTAGCTGAATATATTAATTACATAATGATCTACACTTAGTTGTTTATCAATTTGAATTATGCTTATAGTTTGTAGGAGTTTATATGAGTTTTTTTTTATTATTGGGCTGTAATGATTATTATTTATGATATTGATTTTTTTCAAGTAAACACAGTTAATACACGTATATAAATATTTCATGTGAAGTATTTTATGTATCACTTTTTAGGAATTTAGAAATTTGGATTCGATTTTGATAGGATAAAATTATGATTTTGTATTTGTTGGTAATGATACATAAATAATCTATTTTACCAAGCCCATATATGTTAGAAACTCCAAAATATTTAGTATTCTATTCTTTGTTTGCCCCCTCCACATGTATGTCCCCATGTTCGGTGTGCTATCCTCATTCTCTCGGTTGCTTTGGAATATGTTCTTTGTTCAATGCATGTGTTTGTTTTTCACTTTCTTGATTAAGTGGCAATTGGTAGGCATAAGAGGCGACTTATATATATATATATATATATATATATTTGTGGTATGTTGAGAAGTTAATTAGGGTAGTAACTGAACTAGCTAGGAAGTATGGAAGGCAACCATGATAGAAGTTGGATGTACAATCGTCTAAGCGATAGAAGAGAACTAACGCAAGCATTCTTGGTGGGTTTGGAAGTGTTCGTCAATTTGCTTTGGCGAATTCAAATAATTCAAGAAGGGAGATCAGGTGTCCGTGTGCCAAATGTAAGTGTTTAAGATTTACGAGATGCGGAGACGGTCGGAATTCATTTGTGTCAAAGGGGATTCATTAGAGATTATGAATGTTGGGAATTTCATGGCGAAGTCCGACAGACACCGAGTGGTTATTACGGGGACAGTAGTCATCGAGAAAACCTTAATCAATATGAGCAGTTGGTTATGGATGCCGCGGGACCGTCGGTCGGCCAATATTTTGATCCTGTTACTCATGTTGAACCGTCATACATGGGAGAGGAGACCGGTACCCATCCTCAACCATCAAACATGGGTGAGGATCCTCATCCGGAAGCCGCTAGGTTCTATAAAATGCTTCAAGAAGCACAGCGTCCGTTATGGGAAGGTTGCGAACACTTTGAAAATAGTGAATATTCATCGCTATCGGCTACCCTAGCAACACTAAGCTTGAAGACTGATCACCATATGAGCGAGAGGAATTACAACGAAATGATGCGAGATCATGAGTAAGGTTGTTCCCAAAGACAATAATTTGCCGAAGGACTTTTACCAAGCCAAAAAAAGGTGAAAGAGCTTGGGCTTGGATGTGAAAAAATACATTGCCGCCCGGAGGATGTATGTTGTATTATAAGGATGACGCCGAGTGACCAATTGCAAATTCGTGGAGATGACGGATATAAAGTTGTGGGCAAAGGAAGGAAAAACACCCGTCATGCAATAAGCAAGATGTGGTACTTTCCTCGGTGCCCGGACTTACGAGATTGTATGCATCCGAACAAACACGCTCTCACATGAGATGGCACCGGAGCATCGTAGGGATGAAAACTTTGTGACGCATCCATCGATGCCGAAGCTTGGTGTAAATTTGACGAGGCGAATCCTTTCTTTGCTATGGATCCCCGTAATGTTCGTCTTGGTCTATGTTCGGATGGGTTCGCTCCTTTCAACAATACGGGCAGGAATTATTCCTGTTGGCCAGTCATTGTGACTCCGTACAACCTCCCACCTTCTATGTGCATGAGAAGAGAGTTTTTCTTCCTTAATGCGTTAATCCCGGGCCGTCGAACCCAAAAAAGAAGATAGATGTGTACCTCGGGCCTTTGATAGACGAGTTGAAAATGTTGTGGAGTGAAGGTGTTCTTACGTATGATATATCATTAAGTCGAATTTCACCATGCGGGCTGCCTTAATGTGGACGATAAATGATTTCCGCCTATGGGATGTTGAGTGGCGGCAAACGTCGGGAAAGCTCGCATGCCCGGTATGTCTTGAACAGAACATGGGTTTTAGCTTGGAACACGATCGCAAGGTCAGTTGGTTTGATGTGCACCGACGATTCCTACCCCGATCATCCGTTTAGGAGAAATAGAAAAGACTTCACGCGGAATCTTTGTCGAACGAGCAGATCCACCTCGTCGTTTAAGTGGAGAAGAAATATGGGACAGGTCGAGGCACATTCCGAGTGTCGAAGAGGGTGCTGCTTCAAGCGAACCGGAGGGTACGGCATTGATCATCATTGGAACAAACGCAAAGTATCTTACGGGAACTACCATATTGGAAAGATCAATTGTTAAGACACAACCTCGATGTCATGCATATTGAGAGGAATGTGTTTTGCAATATTCGTACACGATGATGGACACCAAGGGCAAGACGAAAGACACGGTCAACGCAAGATTGGACGTTGAAGCGATTTGTAGAAGGCACGCTTTGCATTTGGCGGAAAATGGCACGGACGAATTTCCAAACCCGGAGCGCCGTACACATTCAATAAAGAGCAGAATTTAGAATTGTTGCGGTGGGTAAAAGATCGAAACTCCCGACGGTTATGCGTCAAACTGGAAAAGATGTGTCGACATGCACGAGGTGAAGTTGAGCAAGATGAAGAGTCATGATTGTCATGTTTTTTTCCGAGAGATTGTTGCCGTGGGCCTTCAAAGCACTACCGAACCATGTATGGTCTATTCTAACGGAGTTTTCAATGTTCTTTAGAGAAATTTGTGCTTGAGCTTAATGTTGAAAAGTTACGACACACTGGAGGCGAGCATGCCCATAACGCTATGCAAGTTAGAGATGGTGTTTCCTCCTAGCTTCTTTGACTCAATGGAACATTTGCCCGTTCACTTGGCCTACGAAGCAAAGGTAGCGAGGCCCGCAAGTATAGATGGATGTATCCGTTTGAGAGGTAATATATATATTGACCTACATGGTACTTTAGATTATAAATATCCTACGATATTCCATTGTAGGTTTTTACGCACACTTAAAGCACAAGATCAAAAATACAAGGTACGTTGAAGGATCTATTTGAAGCTTATCTAGTCGAAGAGGCCGCAAAATTTGCGTCATACTATTATCCCCCGAAATGATGTCAAGATGGAGAGGGTACCTCGCAACGATGATGCCGGTGATACGAGGGATCAAAAGTCAATATTTAATTTTCCGGGCGAGTCGTGGGAAAACGTTGGAAGTCAACTCTTGACGGAAAAGATAAGCGAGTTCTTTGAGTGGTACATTCTAAACAATTTTGTGAAGAGGCCGCCAAGTACCTCGAGTAAGTTTTTTTGTTTGTTTACTATTACGGTAAGTATTAAAGTATTAACTTAAGTTTTTTGTTACGAGTTACTTTTCTAATTGGGTCCGATCGGGAAATCCTTCAATGCGGTGTCCCAAGTTGATCAATTCACTAGTTCTCGAGTTTCCAAAATGGTTTCGATCATATTTCTTGGAAAATCCATCAGATCCCAATGAAGTTGCGTGGAGTTTATCTTATGGAGCTGCAATGACAAGTTACCGATGCAACAAATATATAATCAATGGGTATCGATTTGCAAGCTGTTGACGCGAACGCAGTACACTATGTTGCAATTACGGTGTATGTTGTCGAGGTGACCAAGTTGACGGGGTGGAGACCGACTACTACGGGAAGTTAGTTGAGATAATTCAATTAAGTTACCGGTGGGACAAGGTGGTGACCCTGTTTAAGTGTGAGTGGTTTGATAACGGTCCGCGTGGGACAAAAGTGGACAAACTTGGAAATATTGAGGTCCATTTGGACAAGGAGATATACGGTTGGTTATGACCCATTCATCCTTGCTCAACATTTGAACAAGTTTACTATACACCATACCCTACATCTCGCCAAGGGTGGACGGGAGTTATTAAAACCAAAGCACGAAATATTATACCAAAGTCGAAAGAGCCGGAATCAAATGACAAGTATGGTGAACCTTTCCAAGCGATGTGGAACATGTGCTGCGCCCATAAACATCTTCGATGACGAAGTACCAAGCAATCTCTTTGATTTTCGTGTAGAGTTAGAGTTGATTCCTATACAAATTGACGATGAGAAATCGACGATGAGGATGAGGCGAAATGAGCTTCTCGATAGTGAATCCGAGTTCGACGACTATGAGAGTACGAGATGAGGACATGCAAGTAGATGTCGATGAACATGAATCGTCCGGTTGATTTGTGTTAGTTCTTTGTTTATGACGATATGTTATACTACATACTTTGTAAGTACTTTTGTCATATTAACCAAATATCTTTCTTTTTTTATATTTTTTGACATTATGTCTATAAGTGTTCGGAGAGATGGAGCATCAAGGAGGACGTTCGGGTAGTGGACGTGGCGGTGGTCGATCCCGACCCCGTACTATAAGAGGGGGTAGGACGACGCCAACCGCTCCATATGGAGGCGAGGGCTCGGCCCGGACGTGCCACTATTTGATTTTTCGTCGTCCCCGTCTGGATATTTGTCATCTTCACACATCACTTTATACATCGTCGTCACCGGCGGCTAACTCCCCGATTCACGACAAAGGGGACAACGGGTTTACTTTACCCTTTCTGATTGATTTACATATGTTTAGTTTCTTGAAACCATCTATGTACAAAAATCTTCAATATTTCACATTTCTTCCTTAGCACACTTCGTCACCTCAGAGCCACGTCGGGGAAGCAGGTAGTTCCTCCGATACACCTATCTGGGGCTCAAGAGATCCTGAGACAGGGTTTCTTTGGATCTGCACTAAAGCCAACGAGTAAGTCATGCGAAGTTACCTGTAATGTTACAATTCTCTTTTTTCGATTGGTTTGTATGCTAATATTTGCATGATAATCTCTCGTTTTCAGATTTGTGCACGATAATCCGGTGGCGACTTTCATGTCGACCCAAATATTCCGTAACTACACTCATTGTTGGACCGCGTGGACGAGAGATTCCTACGGAGCAACGAGATATGTGGTTCACGAGTTCTTGGTAAGTTATTTGTTTTATGCGTGTTAATTAAGTACTTTTAAAATTTGGAGCACTAATTGTTCGTTATTGATTTTCGGGAAAAGCATATGACATTGCTCGAGCATCATGAAAATCGAAAAAAGCTTTTAACCACAAGGGCAGCGTCTTTGAAAGTGCGTCGAAAGCTCTATTCATTGAGAAGGTCGAGAGGCAAGGCAGATTGGCTTCCACGGGACACTAAAGATGAATTATTTGGCACTTGGGAAAACAATGAAAAGTTTAAGGCCATAAGTGCGAAAAATAAGGAAAATAGGGCCAAAATGGCGGGACCGTCATATCTTTGGGGGCTCCATATCCATTGCGAGCATCGACGCAAAGTTGTAAGTACACGTTATTTTCTATTTACGTATTGAATATTTTGTACTTTGAAGTAATTAATTAAGGTCATCATTTGCGTTTGCGGGAAGAGTCGGGAAGCTCCACTGGATCGGTTGAGTGGGTTACCTTTCGGCGGACCCATTCCGACGGTCCGAAGGGAGTGAGAGACAATGGATTAACCCAAGGGCGAAACAAATAGCGGTGAGACATTTATTGCCTTTATTACTTGTTTTATGCACGTTATTTTCTTATTTGTTATGTATTTCTTTGCTTGTAGGAAAACTTTGAGAATTTGTCGCGGGAGAGAGCCTCGCGGCGTGAGCCCGACCCCTCATCCTCTATATCCGATAACGAGAGTCTCTTCTTTGAGGCTGCGGCGGATTTGACAAGAAAGGGAGGGTCTTTGGATACGGTGAGCCCATTGAAGCAATCAAAGCGCCTCTCATCCGCACTGCGGGGGTTCCTTTAGGTAAACATAATACATTTGATATTGATAATTTTCATTCTCTTGTCCATTCAAATGAAGTACAAATAATAAATGTACTAATCAATTTTGTAGATGAGTGAAGAGGATGAAGTCGTTGGTGGAGGAGCAAGCAACACGGATGACCCGGAACGAGAGATGATGAGCCGGCGGTTAACTCGGGAAACGGAGATGATGAGGCGCGAGATGCTTATGGAACAAGAACAGATGAAGCGAGACGTTGCGGCGAGAACGGGAGATGATGAGACGGGAGATGAATCGGCGGCGGAGATGATGAAGGCGGAGATGATGAAGGAGATGCAGCTTCAAATGATGTCCCTTCTGAAAGACAGAGGTTTCGGGTCGGGCCGACTCCTGGTGATGATGACCATGCTGGTGATGATGATGATCACAATGCTGCTGTTTAGCCTACTTTTTTGTATTTGTTTGTTGCTACGGATTATATATATATATATATATATTGTGTTTTCACTATGTAAACTCTTTTTTATCGTTAATATATTCACGGTACATTATTTTACTATTTGTATTCAATTTTTCTATTAAAATTTTTTAAAAATATAAATAAAAAAATAAAAATTTGCTACCGTAAAATAATTCAAAAATTTGCTACGGAAAATAAATCCGTAGCAAATTCGAAATTTGCTACGGAAAAAAAATCCGTAGCAAAAAACAATCCGTAGCAAATTGCTACGGAAAAAATCCGTAGCAATTTGCTACGGATTATCAAATCCGTAGCAATTGCGACGGATTTTAGAAAATCCGTCGCAATTGCGACGCCATATTTTGCTACGGACAAAATCCGTAGCAAAATCCGTAGCAAAAACGTTTTGCTACGGATTTTTTCCGTAGCAAAATCTGAAATTTCTAGTAGTGCTAGTTACACTAAGTGTCCATGTAGCTAGGTGAAAAATGGTAGTTTGGTTAACAACCAAACAAAAATATACTTTAGGGGTTATCTTGTAGTTTATTCAGGTTTTCCTTTTTAATACTTTAATCTTAAAAATCATGGCTTCATTAGAAGTCTCTAATAGCCCTTTAATCATATTCAAATTAATTGAAAAAGTTTGGGAAAAGATTTTGAAGATAACCTATTCCAAGCTTAAAATATGCTTGTTCATAATAAATCCTTATATTTGATCTATGATCAAAGCTTCTCAAGATATAATTTATTTTCTATAGATTCTCATTTACTTGTGTCTTGAATTTATCCCAATGGTTTTTAACTTACCATTCAATTAATTTCTCACTTTTCTCTCTCCAATTAGCCCCAAAGTCTTCCTCAATAAATGCCCCATGTGAACCCATGTGATTTCTTTAATTGCTTCTTCTCCATTAAGTCTTGATTATGATTGCTTAGCATGTGAAAAGATGCTTTAACTTTGATTTAACTCTTTTCTTACTCATGAAGAAAGAGTGAACCGTGTATACTCTCTCTTTTCTCTTCAAATTTTGTGTTTTAATTACTTCATAATTATCTAGAAAGAATTCTCTTATTGGTTAATTTTTACTTCACAAGGATTACACTTTATGATAATTAATTAAGGCCTTAGGATTTAGCTTTATTAGATTTAATCCAAGCCTTTATTTTTGTGTTGGAAAAATCCTAACACTATTGAGGATATTTGCTAATGATTTAGGATTAAAATTAGTGTAATTACTTTGCCTCTCACTAGAGTAATTTTCGCCATTTATAAATGATTTAGGGAGGATTAATTAATCTTTGGTTAATATTTCTAATATAGTGTTTTAGGGGTTATTAGGCCTAATTGTCAAAATTTGATAGGTTACTATATTAATCTTGATGATTAAAACCCCTTATGTGTTAATCTTGGCCCATAGATATCATTTGGATGTTAATTAAGTTGATATATTCTTAATTATGCCTTTTTAATTTAATTATTATTTAATTTCAAAAATTAATATAAATATTCCAATTATTGCAAATTTAATTGCCCAATCATTGTTGATAATTTTCTCTAATTGATTTAGGCATTTTAATGACATTTAATTGCCTTTTATGACATAATTAAGATTATACTTAATTATGATAATCTTAGGATATTTTATGATCCCTAATTGGATTTAAGAAATTTAGTCTTTGGTCCTTCTAATTCTAGGGGAAAATTGCCTAGAACTAAAATAAATATAATACAAAAACTTGAGACCACCTATTTAAAATAGGTATCATTTGTTAAAATGTGACACTTATAATAAGTGAGATTTTTAGGGTATTACAGATGTTACTGTAGTACTCGCATATCTCACTTGAGTGATGCCAAGAGTGACGTTACTGTAGCACTCACATATCTCACTTGAGTGATGCCAAGAGTAAAGTTATTGTAGCACTTGCAGATCTCACTTGAGTGACACTACTGTAGCTCGAGAGTGATGTATTGTTCACATACTTGATTGTTTTTTGGAAATTCGTAGATGAAATTGGCATTTTCAAAATTCATGGACTAAATTAGCATTTTGGAAATTCATGGTACCAAACTGTCTTTTCTGAAATTTGAGCCCAAACTGTCATTTTCAATTTTAATCCAATTTCTTCAAGCACTGTAGCATGTCGATCACTAAGCTTGAAATAACTCATTTCAACTCTAAATTAAGTCATTCCAACTTCCATTTCATCATAGAAACTTTTAATATCACATCTAAGAACTTGAATGTTGACATTATCATTATATTTTGTAAGTTCTTCTTTCTTTAATCTCTTCTCTTGATCATTCTCCATAATACAACTTGGACTAAACTACATTGAACATAGCAGTTAGTCAATGTAAAGATAAATATATTATATAAAATTTTTGCTCTTAATATTTGGCATCTATATTTGACATCATCAAAACTAATCATATCTAACAGGAGTCACAGGGTCTCTAGAACCCACCGCCCCTTTGAAAGCTGCCATGGGCCCAGTTGAGAACCTAAGACGCTGCAGGGGCATAGGGATAGGCGCAGGCCTAACATGGTCTATAGCAAGAGTGCCATCTTTGAGGTCGGAACCTCCCTAGCAAGGACCTCAGGCATTAGAAGGCTGATGAAGCATATGGTTGAGGCGAAGGTTGGTGCAAGGACACAGGAGATTGCTAGCGGATTCAGGACCAAGCCGAAACTTGGTACGCTCAACAGAGGTAGATCTGGGATTTCATGTTGATGGCATTTTCTCGTATGTTTCCTAACAAGGAGATTCCAAAGCCCTGCCTACACCTAAATTTACCGTCGATCTAGCCCTTTCACCTCCTCCTACCGATGACGATGGTGTTGTTACCTCTGGTCAGTGTGTTGATCCTACCCCCTTGAAAGAGGACCTGATGATCAGGCTCCTGATAGTTAGGTTTTATTTCTATTTTAGGACAATTTTATTTATTTAAATTGTTTGTTATCTTTTATTTGTAATATCATTAGATATTTTATAATATATCCGCCAATTTTAATACTACTATATAATTTTTTAATACCTGTATTAATGTATTATTATTTAAAGTTAATTATAATATATAATTATTGCTATTGAAAATAGAAAAGGTCATTTATATTTATATAAAAAAAATTATCAAATTCAAAAGTCAAAATAAAGTTCACTTTTAACAATTTATGAATAATGTAATTTATTTACAAGGTTTATAAAAATGACGAATGATTATGCACTTAAGATAGGATGTTACATATTTTCCACTTTATTCGTTCTCAATTATCTTCAAATTTGTGAAATTAAAGTAGATATATAAAATATACAATTTGAACATTTTATAGCGATTATATTATAACAACCGCTATAAAATGTGAAATTTTGAAATTCAATTTTTTGCAAATCCGCCAATTTTGTAACGATTCAACAACTAAAACCGCTACAAACTGTGCAAATTTGAATTTTAAGTTTTTGTGTGTAAAGGTTACAAGTTTGTAGCGGTTTCAAGAGTAAACCTGCTACAAAATTATAATTTTGAAATTTGAATTTGGTAACCCGCCAATGGTCATTGTTTTATAGAGGTTATAGTGGCGGTTTCTAAACCGCTACAAAATGTCCAGAAAAATGTAAACATTGCAATTTGTAGCGTTTATTTTCTCAGTAACCGCTACAAAGTGATAAATTTTGTAGCAATTAGTGTAGTAGTTTTTTAATCGCTATAAATGTCATCAACTTTGTAGCAGTTAGTGTAGCGGTTTTTGAACCACTACAAATGGTGCATTTAAGCATTCCAACACATGTCATGAAGGGAACTAAACATTCTCTCTTCACCTATCTTCTCTCCTAGCTTTGTTCACTACATATGGATAAGCCATGGATCAAGTTTCTGCACAATTCTCTCGCATATTTAGACGGATTGAACACTTTCTTAGATTTCGCATTCTCTCATGCTAGTTGTAATGGTAAGATCATGTTTCCGTGCTATCGATGCAAGTTTAAGAAGTGGCATACACGAGAAGTTGCTAAGGAACATTTGCTTCAAAATCCTTTTCCAGAAGAATATACGTTCTAAGGAGTTCATAGTGAGAAACCTGGTATGAGATATGATGATCATCTTCCTCGAAGTTCACAAGTAGGAGTTCAAGTAGATTAAGATGATCATGTTAATGATGTTTTTCATGATGCATTTGGTTTTTAAGACGACAATTTCATCGCAGAAGTTCAGGGTGCAGACCATGTTTTCTTAAGGAATGATGCTGCTCGGGAATTTTCCAGCCTCATGGATAAGGTGGATCGTCCTTTGTATCAAGTTTGTCGAAAATACTCCAAATTATCTTTCTTAATTAAATTGTATCATATCAAGTGCTTGTGTGGGATCACTGACAAAGGATTGTTGATGTTGCTGAATTATTACAAGATTCATTCTCTGACACGGATATTCACACAACCTTCTACGAGGCCAAGAAAATTATTAACAGATGATGCTTGAACTACGAAAAAATTGATGCATGCCCAACGATTGTATGCTATTGGAGATAATGCTCGTAAAGAGCTTGTAAGCAATGTCACACTTTGAGGTACAGGACAATTCAGAAGGGGAAAGAGCAGAAGAAGGAACCATCAATTATTCTCAGGTACTTTCCTTTAAAATCTCACTTATAAAAATTGTTTATGTCGTCCAAAATAGTTGAACATATAAGTGGCATGAAGTTGACAAGAACGAAGATGATAAACTAAGATATCCATGGGATGCTGAAGCTTAGAAACGTTCGACTCATACTTTTCAGCTTTTGCGGCAGACCTTAGAAATGTTCAGCTTGCTTTAGCAACCAACGGTTTTAATCTGTTTGGTAATCTTAGCACAAGCTACAGTATTTGGCATGTTGTCTTAATACCCTACAATTTTCCCCCTGGATGTGAATGAAAGAAAGCTTCTTCATTTTTCTATGATCATTCCAGGCAAAAAGATACCGAGAAATGACATCGATGTGTATCTCCAACCACTTATTGTAGAGTTGCTGAATTTGTGGCATGTCAGGATTGAGACGTATGACACACACAATAAGACACTGTTCAACTTGCATGCAGCCTTGATGTGGATGATAAGTGACTTTCCTGGCCTAGGAACATTATCCGGGTGGAATATACATACCGAGATGGCATGTCTAGCTTGTAATTTTGACTCTAATTCAGTGTGCCTTCCCCACAGTTGAAAGTGGTGCTACATAAGTCATCAAAGGTTTCTCGATGGTAAGTACAAGTTTAGGTTGCAATGGAATTGTTTCAATGGGAAACAGGAAAAAAGAGGACCTCCTCAGACTTTATCTAATGTAGATATCTTACAGCAGCTTCAAGATGAAGAATCTGAGTTTTGAAAAAACAACGATGCAGCAAAAGTAGGTAGAAATACTTTCAGGATTTCTGCTTCTATGGCTCAGCAATGGCAGAAGATAAGCATCTTCTTCACTCTTCCGTATCGAAAAGATAATTTGCTTCGACACAATCTTGATGTTATACACATTAAAACAAATAAATGTGACAATATAATGTGCTATATGTCACACCTGGCCTTCTCTTACTTGTACATAAGTGTTGATATTCTTAAGGGTCGTCCTTACTAAGAGAGAGTTTCTTTACCCAATTCTCTACTTATTTTGTCTTGCATAACTTCGTGCACTTCGTTTCTATGCGCTCACATACCTATGTAGTTGGATTGGAGAGGGTGAGATTCAAGGAAACCTCAATAGCAAAGAATGCTAACAATGCATGCAAGATATGCTTGTTTTACGTAGGCTTATGTTCACATGATTACATTTTGCATTCTCAATGTTTTGTGCAACATACGTATGGCCACAGTATAAACAGAAACAATGCTTCATTCATATGTACATGCTTCACATAATTTAGTAAAGCAATACCACACATCAATACACAACATACACATCAATACATGCAAGTTAAGTAAGTTTACTACCTTATGGACTAATGTCCTTCCTCGGTTTCCTCTTCTTCCAACCATCAGAGTTGCTTGAGACTTCTTCCAAATTCTTCTTCTATCTTGATTTCTCAAGGCCCTAAACACATAGTCATATTATTATAGCCATGGAGAATGCACGCCTAATAGGTTTACTTTCATCTTAGGAGTTTGCACTTATTACATTTTGCCCTTTCCTTCTTAAATTTGCATGGTAGCTAAAAGCTGCCAGCATTTTGACCAAATTTAAAAAGTCATAATTAATTATATAAAATTCCAATTGGGGTGACTCAAATTTTTATTCAAAGCTATGAAAGTATATTTTAAACAAAAATTATCACCAAACCAATTTATGGCTTTAACCTTCCCAAAATTTTGGAGAAACAGTTACACTCAAATCTGGAAACATGATTTCTCCAGTTTTCCTGACCAAACTTAGAAAATCCATAAATTTCATTTTACGCAACCAATTAATGTGTTTTTAGTGTAAAACTTAACATTTGTATTAAAGGTTCACCAGATATCATGGTTAGAAGAAATTTTTTGCTCCAGTTTTACCTCACACGAACATGAACTTCAAATCTGAGAAAAATATATATTCCAGTTTTCCTATTGAAATTGGAAAATTCATAACTTTCTTTTTACACCTCTAATTAACATGTTCAAAGACTCATTTTAAAGCTTATGAGGTATACTATGTCATGATAAAATTTTAAAGACAGGAAAGGTCATTTTCTTGGTAAAAACCTCACAAAAATAGGAACCCGAATGTGGAAAATAGAATCTTTACAGTTTTCCCTGTCTAAATTTGAAAAATCCTAACTTGAGTTCTAGACCTCCAATTAACATGATCTAGAACTCATTTTAAAGATTAGGAGGATTCCTATCTCCTTACCAAATTTAATGGATAGAATAAATGTTTTACTCGGTCAAAACCTCGCACGAAATTGTAACCCGAATCTGGAACCAGGAGTTTTTTCCAGTTTCCATGTCTAACTTTGAAAAATCATAACTTGAGTTCTAGACCTCTGATTAACATGACATAGGACTCATTTTAAAGCCTAGTAGGTTTACTATCTCTTGACCAAATTTCACAGAAAAACTCAAACTTTTGCTCTTGAAATCAACATGCATGTGACCCTTTATTTTTTGGACCAAAAACAGAGATAAAATGGAGCACATGCAACCTTAAAATCATGGCTTTTCATGTAGAAAATCGACACCTTTAAACCCATATACTCATTCTTTGTTTCGGTTAGTCACATGCAGAGCCAAAGAACCTTAAATCATCCTCAAAACCGACATCCAAGCCATGAACTAATCAAAACAAGCTTGTCTTATTATCTAAACATTGTTTCTATGGCTTTGGTCATTTATTATTCCCGTTTCTCTCTCTCTAGATTCAGATTTCAAATCAACATCTTCTTCCAAAAGACACCTCAGATTCATAAAACAATGGTGCAATAGTGTTTGGGAGACTTACCTCAACTATAAACAATACTTGCATGTGAGATTTGCACTTTGATCTACCTCTTCTTCCTCTATGATTTCTACAGTACATCTCCATCTCTAAATCTCTCTCTTCTCAACTCTCTACTCACCTTTTTTCTCTTATGTGTGTGTCAAATGGGAAATGAGAGCTGAAGGAATGTGTGTGTACAAGTGTTGCATAAGATAGGAAGTGAGTGGAGTGTGCGTTGTCGCCTTTTGAGCACTGTCCAAATCCATGAGAGAGGAGCGTGGCATGTGCTAATATATGGAAAGCGAGTGGGAGGGTATTGTGGGGCCCACTAAATATCCCATTTGACCCTCTTTACCCCTATAAGACTTTTGTTTGCAACTTGGTCCTTTTCTTATTTAATTGCAAACATTAAATAGGTGTTAGAAATTAATCCTTAATCTCATATAAGATTTTTCTTCCTCAATTAGCCTCTCTAGGCCATAAAATATCGACTCTAAAATTTCTAGGGAAAAAATTATCATCTTACTATTTTTCCTTGAATTTCTGGGAAAATATGCCATAAATTCCAAATAATAGCTAGAAACCTATTTATGCCAAATTTTTTGTAACTAATCCCCTTCTAATATTTCTGGATCCTTGAAATAATATTTCATAATTTTTTCCAAATTTTCAAGGTCCAAAATAATTTTAATAATTATCTTACGCTCTTCCTCTTGATAAGCTTAAGACTTTTGGCTCCTACTGCCTTAACAGCCTTCTTATCTCAGTCGTATTCCAAAACTTCTATTCCTGAAATTTGGGATGTTACACTATACACTATGCTTAATGAACCCGAAAAGTCAAAAGATCATCTTCAAGCGAAGAAAGATTTACGGGCCATTGGAGTTTGTCAAGATGAGTGGCTAGATGAGCATGACAAATTTCAACCAGCAAAATTCACCCTCACAAAACCAAATAAGGAAATCTTCCTCACAATGTTGAAGAAAATAAAAGTTCCTTATGGGTATTCAAGCAACATTGTCACGATGTATTGACATGCAAGCTCAAAAGGTTGTTAAGCTGAAAAGTCATGACTCACATGTTCTTATGTAACAGTTACTTCCGCTGGCAATAAAAAATACGCTGCCTCCCGATGTGTCGATCATTTTGGTGGAGCTGTGTTCTTTCTTTCAAAAGTTGTGTTCCAAGGTTCTGATCATTGAGGAGTTTGATCAGCTGCAATAAAAAATCATTCTTACGCTATGTCATTTGGAGATGATCTTTCCTCTATCCTTTTTCAAGGTGGTTTTTCACTTGACAGTACACCTTATTCATGAAAGAAAGCTTGTTGGCCTAGTTCAATACCGATAGATGTATCCTATTGAGAGGTACTCATTTAAAATATGTTGCATCAGCATTACTTGCTAATCGTACATTTCAGCATTTATGAACACTTTTCCTTCTTTACTTTATAGGTTTCTTGGGAAATTGAAATCTTACGTAAGGAATAAGGCGTGACCAGAAGGTTCTATAGCTAAAGGTTATATAGGGGATGATGTCCTATATTTCTGTTCAAGGTACTTTGATGACATTGAAACGTCTTTCAACTGACCACATCGTGTAGACGATTCTCCTGAACATGAGTCATCATCAAGAGAGTTGTTAATCCCTCGTGTTGGTAAACCGATTGGCGGAAGTAAGAACTTCAAATTTTCAGCAACTAATAAATTACAAGCACATAGACATGTCTTGATTAATTTCACTAAAGTTGAACCCTTCCTTCAGTAAGGATTGTACACTCATATGCTATCCTATATATTTCCTTACATTTCATATGTACATTTCATGATCGCCATCTCATGATCAATTGCAAGGAATTCAGAAGTCATGTGAAGCGTCAACTCAAGATCTGTACACAAAGATCCTCCAAAATTGATAGAAAGGTCCTTAGAAAATTCTCAGGTTAGTTTACGCGGAGAATTCAGAGCTCTCGCAGTCGGCCCACTTGACCATGCCACCAAGGTTACAGCATACAATGTCAATGGTTTCAAGTTTTGCACAATTTCATGAGATCAAGGATTGCTAACCCAAACCTCGGGTATTTATGGCACCTTTAGGACAAGGAGTTATGTGAGCAACAGTGACCGGAACATGCAGTTCAAAGACATTCCTTATTATGGAAAGCTTCTCAATGTCGTCAAAATAAATTACCAAGGTCTTTTCAGCATGACGTTGTTCAAGTGTTTGTAGGAAAATACGACAACTTCCTCGAGACTCACAACTAACGACTGTACTTAAGCATCACATCAGTAAATTTCTCCAAGCCAATTCACACTGGTCAGTCTCAAGATGATGAGCCATATATTCTTTCCTCAAAGGCACACTAGGTTTATTATGTCGAGGATGATCGACACAGGGATTGGAATATGGTGGTTCACTTAAAGCTTGAGACCTTTACGACATAGGCAATAGTGATAACATCGCCTACAAGAGTGAGCCATACCGACCCGCCAAATTCTAAAACTTCTTCGCTAACGACGATGACAATTTACCTATAGTTCGGTGCATTTTTTTTATTTACACTTTATGAAATAATATTTAATTTAAGTTAAATTTGTGTACAAAGATATTAAACTCACTACTAACATTTTATCCACACATTTTTTGTAGGTATGGCGAAGAAAATTGATTTAAAAAATTATGTTTATCTTATAATAATTTTTTTAAAAAACCAACAGAATGTTTGTAGCAATTTTTAAATTGCTACAAAGTAAACACAAACACTACAAAAACCGTCACATCAATCACTACAAGTGTTACACAAATATCCCTATAAATACCCTCACCACACCTAATTTCACACACTCTTTCATTTTTTTCCCACCTACCTTCTCTCTCGTTTTCTCTCATTCGTCAACATTTTCTAAAGATGTTACGTACTAATCAAACGGATCAAATATGGTAAACATTTTTTTACAAATCTTTCATTTCAATTTTTTTCCCTTTCTTATAATTCTCTGATACTATTTTTTTTTATCCATAATTTTAAGGACCTTCCCTCAATATTCCTTCTATAATCATTAACACCAATTTCATAATCAAATATCATTTAGTAGGCAACATAATAAGTTCATATTATCTACACATTCTCATTATTATACCTATATAATAACCATAATCAAATAACATCTACCAGTATCAATTTTTTTAATATTAAATTTTGTCATTTAAATTTAAATTGTCAGTTAAATAATAAAATAATCTAAAACGACTAAAATTCATTTTTTTTTATAAAAATGTTAATACTTTGTAGCGGTTATAGAACTACTAAAAATTTTGATATAAATTTTTGGGGGAATATATAAAATTTCACCTAAAGTTCATAGCAGTTTTAACACCACTATAATATTGGATGAAATTTCAAAAATGGCGACAAAATTTTTTAGCGGTTGTGTAACCTACAAATTTATTTGAAATATTTGGTGTCATTTTTTAAATTTCATCCAATTATGTTGTGGTTCGAAAACCGCTACCAATTTTTGGCATCCAATTTTTAAAATTTTGTGGATGTATTTAGTAGTGGTTAATTAACCGCTACAACATTGGCCACTTTCCTATTGTAGCGGTTGGTTAACTGCTTCAAATTGTTTACACACTACGTCATCCTAGTCTCATCTAGTAGTGGTGATGTAATACCGCTACAGTAACCGTAGCGGTTTATTTACACGAGTAGCAGTGTTTTTTAATTGCTACAAATCAGCTTACAACGGTGCTTTTTGTAGCAGTTTCACCAACCGCTACTAATATCGTTTGTAAAGGTTAAAACCGCTACAAATACGTAATTTTAACTGCTACAAAAGGTCTTTTGTTGTTGTAGTGAATTAGAAATAATTATTTTAAGAGGAAGCAGATTTTGCATTGCTATTAACCAGAGTTAACGTCCGTCTATTTTTTGTGTTGTGGGTCCCACAATTCTTCTTGTTGACCACTTCATTTATGCTATGACCAATAAAAGCATGCCACATCACTAAATTTAATATGATGTGTAAGCAAATTAATCTGTTAATCTTGAAATTTACTTGAGTTTTATTATTAGGAAAAATAATCATTTGGTCCTTGGAGTATTAATTCACTTATAGCTCAGTCCCTAAACTTTTGACTCGTCTAATACTCATTCCCTAAAACTTTTGACTCACCTAAAACTCAGTCCCTGAACTTTCCCCATATCATTAATGACTCACCATGAGTCAGCACTGAGTAGGGGCAAAGCCAGGAACTGAAATTAGGGGGCGAACTTTACAGAATAGAACCCAGGTGTTCATGAAATTACATTCAGCCCTATAAATATTTCAAGATTTTAATTTTAGTGCCTCCAAGAAATTTTTAGTGGGGACTAAAGTGAAAATATTGAAATTTTTGTAAGGCTAGAATATAAATTCCTAAACATCTGGGTTCAATTCTGTAATTTTAAGGGGCGGGGCCACCGAGCCCCCCTTATTCCGCCCCTCGCACTGAGTCATCCTATTTGACAAAAAACAATACTTAAGTGGTATCCAACTTAGCTCTGTGTGGATTTTGTATGAAATTAAAAAACAAAAAGTTAAACGATCTGAACATGAAAACGTGTTGAGAATCCCAGTGTACATCACACTCGAAGATCACATATATGCGTCTCCGTCCTCCACTTGGTGGAACTCACCAATGGAATCTTCGCCATGTTCATTGTCCACAAGATAACGTTTTCAATAGGGAGGGAAGTTGTTTAGACGAGAAAGAGGGATTTGTCAGATTCTTCTCTAGGAAGAAATTTTGGAGAAGTTGAAGTGTTTTTCTGGGCAAAATAGACTAACATCTTCTTGCCTATTTTTAGATCTTTTGGAGTGAAATACATTCAGTTCTGGGTCCATATGATTGCGTGATCCATTTTAGGAAGAGCATACCCATCTGTTTTAATATTCTGCTCATATGGTTTGAAGCTTCTTTCAGTTTAATATCTGTCCCAAATGTTGTTGTTATCTTTCTAGCCTCACCGTCATATGTGATATGGAGAGATTAATAGGCAAAAAGAATGAAACTGAAACTTTGGACACCCCATACGCTTCTTTTAAAGCTGCTCTCGATTATAGTCATAATGTTTCTCCAACTGCGGATGATTTTCAACTCATTTTACTGTCTGGATCGTTTTACTTTCTTAAAAACATTTTATGTAAATCCTCATGGAGCTGAGTTGGAGGGCACTTAAGCATTTTTTTGCCAAATAATATGACTTAGTGCTGCCTTATGATGAGTTATAAATGATATAAAGCAACTTATAAATAAAAGAAAAGTTCAGGGATTGAGTTTTAGGCGAGTTCAAAGTTCGAGACTAAGTCATACAGAGTCAAACTTCAAAGGCGGAGTTATAAGTGATCGAGTTAATACTTAAAGGACAAAAAGGATTAATTTTTCCTTTATTATTTCTATTTAAACATTATTTTGTTTTAGATATTCATTTCTACCTTTGTCTCTCTCCTTCCTCTTGTCATCCCTCACATTTGACCTCTCTCTTTGATATTTTTCAAAGAAGCAAAAAGGAGAAAAACAAACTTTAATCAGATTGCATTAGATATTTTCAGCCTTGGCACCTACTAGCCCCCCACACACACACCTGCCCTTGAGTCCTATTTGGTATGAAGCACAGGGTAGGGATCGAGATTAAGTCAAATAGTATTGTTTAGTATGAGGGACTGAGAATAACTTGGGATTCGGAGTACCACAAAAGTGGGATTGCTGCAAACCCCCCCTCCCCTGGTATTGGTGAAGTAGTACTATGATTGGAAAATTTTGGGACCTAATTGTCCCTATCTATAATAATATTTAGACCGAAGTAACAACTTATTCTCATCAATGTCGCTCTCGTTGCAGTTTTGAAGCCCATGTTGGTTCTATGATTTGTCCTACTCTCCATGTTTAGGCCTCCCGATCCTCTACAATTTATCAGATTAGAGTCCAAATTCTGTAGGTTCGCATTTATGTTTCAACGATCAATTTCTTTATCAATTGACGAGGATTGTTATGGTTTTCATTTGGCATGTGACGTGAGGGCTATAAATCCTTTTTTAAGAAAAAAACTTAGGGTTTCTTTTTTTATGGCCTTGGTGTTTTTGTAATCATATCTTACAAGACAAATAGTTTCTCGCTGATTGAACTTTAGTTCAATTGGAACACGTCAATGCCCCCCTAGTAATAAGTCTTTGCTTAAGATTATTTTCAGCATTTTAACATATTATAAATACTTGTCACATGGATTGGTAAAAAGATGTGTAGCTACTGGAATGCATTTAGTGACTTTCGACTAATAAAAGCTTGATGATGGTGTTGATTGTTTTGGTTAGCTCTGGTCATGGGAGTGCCACATTTGCTACCTCTTAAAATGATGGAAAAATTATAATAAACGACCTAGGATAAATATTATTTATTAAGAATGACCATAAAAATAGTAATTATTTTGAAGGATCAGAAATTAAAATATTAAAATATAAAGACTAAATTGCCCTTGTGTTATCTATATATCCTCTTGTATTCTTTCTCCTCATACAAAGTAGTTCTCACTATGCGATTCACGTCTTCTTTCAATTCCAAACCTACCTTATTGATTTCGTCTATTCTATTGGAATTCTTTAATTTATATTAGACTCGATCCTATTATTCCTTTTTCAAGGAAGATGTTAATGTTCGCTATCATGGCTTCTATTCTTTGGCACTATATTGTAACTCTCAGCACTTAGCCTATGTGAGTCATGTGTTCGAGACAAAGCCGGGAAATCAGGCCAAGCCCATCGGGCCGGCCCGTTTAAGCCCTGGCCCTGCAGGGCTCATGCTTGAAAAATAGGCCAGAAATTTGAAATTGGCCCTGCAAGGCCGGCCCTGTAGGGCCTCAGGCTTAATCGGGCCGGCCCTGCAGGCCCGTTTAACTGTAGCTTTTTTAAAAAAAAAAATTTAATTACTTAGACTTCCACTTAATAAATGTGTTTATTTGTAATTACTTAGATTTTTTTAGTTTAAACTATAACTCTTTTTTATGTTTATTATTATTCGTATTAAAACACATAATTAGTTATTATAAATTTTAAAGAAAAGATGTTTTCATATTAAATAAACACATACTTTGGTATTACAATATTATATAAGTAATAAATTATAAATATATTTGGTGTAAAATAAGTATAATTATTTTTACTGTCCGTAAAAAATCATGCATGAACCAAAGGAATCTACACACACATACAAAATTACGAGAAGGAAAGGCATTTTGTCGTGGGCATACATAAAGCAATTCCTTTGTTTAATAGTTTTTGAAAAAATAGGAAAAAAAAACATATTCTTTGTGTTTATTTGTTTTTTATTACGAATTAATGAATTTGTTTATTTGTTGAATGATTTATATTGTTTAGATATTAATGTTGATAACATTTATTTGATAGATTAGAACTTTAATGATTGCAATTTACTAATTATATTTCTTTAAAAAAAATCGAAGGAATAATAATTAAAATTTGGAATAGTAATTTTCAGGCCCTGTAGGGCCGGCCCTGGCCCTGGTACTATCGGGCCGGGCTTTGAAAAACAGATGTTTTTCTTACCCCAGGCCCTGTATGGCCGGCCCTGTTGGGCCCAAGACCTGTCAGGCCGGGCCTGCCCTGATTCCCAGCTCTAGTTTGGGTCAAGGTTCAGGTCTGATTTATTTTGGAATAATTGGGCAATGGGTTCATTTTCCGTTGTTTTCAATGTGTATGAGACAATCAGGTGTTGGGGAATCCGCTAGGTTCGGTTTTATCCTCTATTCTTCAGTGTGAGTCGACTCAACTTGGTCTCGGTGACCCAGTGGTCTAGCTAAGATCGAGTCTTAGGTTGTGTCTTTTAAATGACGTACGCCAATGCCATCAATTGGCATGAGACGAACCACGAGGGTGTTTGGAGTCTACACAAAAGAAGACGCGAATCGAAAGAGGTCATGGAATTTGGAGATACTGCAAGGAGGAAAAAATTTCTAGAAACAGAAGCATTTTATCAAGAAACTTCAGCTATGCTCCACGAGGTCATGAACCGAATGTCTTCATTATACAACACAATCTGATTGCATATCAATCAAAATTAATTGTTATTATAAGGAGAGAGAATACAAGAGGATCTAGAGATAACACAAGGGCAATTTAGTCTTTCTATTTTAATATTTTAATTTCTGGTCCTTCAAAATAATTACTATTTTTATGGTCCTTCTTAATAAATAATATTTATCCTAGGTCGTTTATTATAATTTTTCCTTAATTTTATCTGATTCCACCACCAATAATTCACATTGTGATATATACCTTTTCAGCCAACAAGTGACTCTCATTATATTTAAAGCAAATTTTCAAGTTTTCAAACCCGCAAAAACATAGAGATAATATGATAAAATAATTGCAAGGTCGCTTTCACATATAATATCCTTTATCCCAAACCAATGTGATATTTGGTCTTTCAAATATCATGAATTCATGGAATTATACCAAAAATCATTTGGGAAAAAACATAAACTTTAGACATGATAAACTAGTCTCTAATCCATAAGAAAACATCATTCAATAATTAAATGGTGCCTTTCAAACAATTAAAGGGAAAATTATAATAAAGGACCTAAGAAAAATAATATTTATTATGAAGGACCATAAAAATAGTAATTATTTTGAAGAACCAAAAATTAAAACATTAAAATAGAAAGACTAAATTGGCCTTAGCCAGAAATTATTTTAAGACTTCCGCACTATCTCTTCTTCTCCTCCTCCTCCTCGTAGTACCACTCACTCTTCTTATCCAACTTTCAACCTGACTACAAAACCATTCAGAAAAATGGCAAGCAATGAAAGGCCATAGAAAATAGAATTGTGGAAGAAAATATTGAAAAAAACAGAGAGGGGGAAAATGAGAAATCAAAGGAGATCAAAATAGAGACCAATGTGCTATGCAAGCAACTAAAGGAGAGGCATTGTGTTCTGTGGAATGGAGTCGTAATCAGTTGAACTATGAAAGAAGCTCGTGCTCACCCATTTACTTTACACGAAGACGATAAGGTGATTCCGTGAAAATTATGTTGGGGACCATCGGCGGGTCGAGTGGAAAAAGCTTTTCTTAGAAAGCGTGATTTCAGAGTTTTCCCACCTTTTCTGATGGAATGCCATGAGAGTACTTTTGTCATTTATCAGGCAAAGGACAAATGGGGCGAAAATGCTTTTCCTAGTTTATTGATGGACTTACATAATTTTTTTCAAAAAAATAATAAAAAGGGAACTGCTTCAAAAGTGGCAGTTGTGATTCCTTGGACATGATTTTTCTAGGTTTTTGGAATGGTAAATGGAGCGAAGTGGGCAAAATGTAAATCTAGTGGATGGGAGATTTCTTTAGTTTCTCTATCGCTTTCCATTTCATCCTAGATGTTTATTTTGAATTGCTTGCTCTGTAAATTGCACCTTTGTAAATCTCATTTGCACGTGCTTGGAGATGTGATTTGGTGTGTTGCATGCATTATGTATATATGATATCGTAGGTAATAATATGACACTAAAGTTGTACCCTTGTAGCAATCAACTATTAGAACTCTTATGTGATTTGTTCTGAATGGTTTCACAGTCAGATTGAAAGGTGGATAAGAAGAGGGAGCGGTACTATGAGGAGGAGGAGAAGAAGAGATGGGGGACAAGTCTTCAAATAATTTCTAGTTAAGGGTAATTTAGTCTTTCTATTTTAATGTTTTAATTTCCGGTCCTTCAAAATAATTACCATTTTTATCATCCTTCTTAATAAATATCATTTTTCTTAGGTTCTTTATTATAACTTTCCCTAAAATAAATTCACACCATTGGTGTCTAGAAAAGTGGTTAAAGGCTAAGCCTTGATTTAGTGGTTATTTAATTAGTCACCATTACAATAGCACGAAGAGACTCCCACTAGATTTGCACTTACCTGGTCAATTGATATGATGAACAAAGATAGTTTCATGTATTGGTAGAATTGCGATTATAGTCTTAATTTTATCATTATTGATGATTTTATGTTTTTTAAATATTATGAATAGCACTTGTATGAATGTTAAATATTTAAGTTTTGGAATTAAGTATGGTGGATTTATTAGTCACCAAAGTGGTCAATTCTTTATGAATTATTTTAATTCCAAATGTTACGGTGATGTTTCAAGTACCCGTAACCTTGATACTATGAAGTTATCTTTGTGTTGTGGGTGAATTGAAGTTTGTTATAGGGTGATTATGGATCAACCCAAAAGTTGGTTATTTGTCTTTATAATAATTGAACATAAATGTTGGTATTGCTCATTTAGACATTCAAAAATGATAAAGATTTCTAGTTGGAAGTATGCATCACTACCAAATTATGTGAAATCTTTATAGCATCATTAGGGTTGAATGTTGTATATTATGAAGGATGGAATATCACCAAGAGCGGGTGAATTCGGTGATTTAAAACTTTTTGCGATTGGCTCCAGAAACAAACAATAAAACAGAGCAATAAGAAGAGGGATAAAAGACACAAAGTTTTTGTACTAGTTCGGTCTAAATCCTTGGCTTACGTCCAGTCCCCAGATGCTCTAGGTGTTTCACTAACTCACTCAATTGATTACACACTTTGTAACTCATGAGTAATCCTTTCTCTAAGATTTACTCCCCATACAAGTTGTAATCAATGCACCCACTCTCAAGGTCCCTCTACCTTGAGTTTCTAACAAAGATATGAATCAGAAAGTTAGCTCTCTCACAGAGTAGATTAAGAATCACTGAAGCACAAATATCCGAAGATATTACACAGTAAATGAATGAAACAATATTTGCAATAAATTCGTTTGAGTGTAAATGTTTCCGGTAATTCAACTAAATTGAATGCTTCTACTTATATTTGGTGAAGACAATTAATGACCGTTGAGAAGCTTCAATGAATTCGTTGTGAGTAATAAATATAGCTGTTAGACGTTGAGACTCATCTGTTACTTATAACTTCAATTCTGCAATTAATCGTCGTCATTCTGCCGCTAAACACTCTTTCTGTTCTGCCTGTTGAGTGTTGTAGCATTTAATAAAGGAAAGAGAACATGAATGCCTTATGGGTTGCTCAAAGAATGGTTACCCAAATTGTGCTTGGTTTTCTGCAACTTCATTAAATGCCTCTGACAGATTAATGGTTTATGAGATTTGTGTGTTAATCATCCTTATAATCATCTGAAACTCATTAATAAACTGATTAAAGATAGTTAGTAACAATAATGAGTGATGATAAGAAGATATTAAATCACAATCAAATATTTTAACTTTACGGACACAGTGATTCGCAGAAGCGGAAAAGCCAACTCGAGTTAATTTCTAACTCACTCGAGTTGAGCATTATTCACTCAAGTCACAGCTTTATCTTCTCTAAAAACATGTTTGAAAACATAAGTTAAGAATGAGAAGATGTCTCTGTAAGAACTTAACTTGAGTCTAAAATACTCACTTCAAGTTGCTCACCTGAGTCACGTATTTCTAACTCGAGTCAATATCATTTTCACAAATGTCTTGGAGTTAAGTTTGAAAAAGATTTGAACACAGAGCATACTCGAGTCATTAAGTGATGACTCTAACAGATGACTCGAATCATCAATCTCTTAACTCGAGTTGCCAAAATATGTTTAGAGAAAATATTTCAAAGTGACACTCAAGTCACTTAAGACTAACTCGAGGCAATTTTTTGACTGTTATAAAATATTTGAAAGCGGGACTTAGGATTTTGAAAAGATAAGTTTAAGTCCACAAAAGGTCAACTCAAGTCTAACAGCATTACTCGAGTTGATGCTTTTTATTGAAAGCATTTCACAAAGTCTTTAGCTCAAGTCGAGAGGAGTAGCTCGAGTTAGTCAAGGCTAGAACTTCATTTTGGCTGAAGTTTTAAAACACTTGACTCAAGTTGATTGAACCTTTATTTGAGTCATCTTTGACAAATATGCTAAACAAGTTATTGATTCAAGATTTGATCAAAATAGAATATAATTACTTGAATCATTAACTTTATTTTATTTACAATTGTGTGTTATCATCAAAACAAACATAGAGAACTATCATATTAGTGAAAAATCAGACATTGAAAGAAATGATGAATGTAATGTTGATTACATCTGGTTTACCATAGTATTTGTGGGGGGGAAGCCATTTTAACAGCTAACTTTATAATTAATAGAGCGTCCAACAAAAGGATACAAAACATACATGTTGGTCGAATTCCCTTATGGCAAATGAACCAATCAAACAAGTAATAAAGAGTAAGTAGAGTTATCGTCCCACATAGACTGTTGATACCGAAGATGACGCCAGTTTCTAAAGACAAGTGTGTGATGTAAAAGTTATATTGGGTTTGGTTGATTTTGCTATTACTAATGACAGAAAATAATAAATGGTCAAAGGTTGAAGGAATATGTCAGTTTAAAAGTAGGTTGAGCTCATATTTCATCCTAAGCCATATCATTCCCCCAGTTTTCCTACAACACATTGCTATAGCAATCATGCTGCACAACTTCCGCAATGCTACAGCATAACCACCTTTTACAATGTTATCCAGTTAACCCACCACTATCCTATACAAAAGCTTCCGCAATCCTGTAAATACAGTCCTTGCTCTACTCTCCCATATTCCTATGGTGATTTCAAGTCTAGTCTATCTGATTAGCTGGGGGTGTTTTGGTTATGAGCGGTAAATTCATTCCTAGCATCTACAATTTAGGTCGAGCTGTGCACGGGCTCACCCAGCAAGCACTGCTTAACAGAGGTCTAACCCTGCTTCCCTTCCGAGATGACGAACCACTGAGATAGCCCTTAGCGTCCGCTAATCGCCTATGAATTAAAACACTGTTAAAACAAACTAAATTTATTAAATGAAGAACTAACAAACTAGGTTCATTCTACAACTTAGGAATTCATCCTCGCTCAGCCAAAGGGAATTTATTTCATGACTAAGGAGGGGCACATAACACAGAGTATTGTAGAACAGCCCATAACAAAATTATGAAAATAAAAATAGCAAAGAAAACAAGGAGCTCATCGAAAGGTTGATGGCGTAAGAGGCGTCCTGCCACGCAACGTCTCCACCTCTTCTACGATCTGTCTTGCTTCAAGGAAGAACTTAGTTTCATCTCTTGTCCTCTCGGTCTGTCTCCTCTCTCGTTCCTTCAGCATAAGTTTCAGTCGAATTGGAATTGAGTAACCGCTTTCTCCCGCAGCTCTCTCTCACATTTTTTATAGGTTTTGTCATGCTTTCCTCTTATAGTTAAGTCTCCTCGGCCACACATCCAGTCAGTTGGGCCTTCCGAATCTGTTGGGTCCAAGATCTTAGATTCGGTTGATTGATCCTTCTTTTAATATAGCGGGATTCTCTAAATCTTTCTTTCAATTCTACGCATCTTCTGGATTTAGCCTCAGCCAATCACCATCTTCACATGCGTCTGGTTGACCTATCTTAACTTCCTGAAAACTCGCGAGGAAAGGTTAGAATCACTTAGCGCATAATTCTGCATCATTTACGATGCTACAGCATAACGGTCACGTTGTATTGCTGGTGCTGGTGCAGGTATACGATATGCTATAACATTGTATCAGCCTCATTACGTGCTTTCACTACAAAACCATAAGGTGGTACTTTTCTTATGCATATGCACATGGTAATGAAATGAATGCAGCAGTTAATAGGATCAATCCCTGATTTCCCTATGTGCATGAATTCTCAAGTATTCTATCAAATAGTAAACAATAGAGCTCAGTTTCAACGTTCAAAATAGTCAAAGCACATAGGGAAAACATGGCATAAATATCACTCATCAATACCATACGAAATATAGAAAGGAAAGAACTCTTCCTTGAAATATTTGAAAGTGTGGGGGTGCTTGGCTAAGGTTGCGATTCCTAAACCTAAAAGGTTGAGAATCAGACCTAATACAGTGGATTGTGTGTTTATTGGCTATGCACTTAATAGTAATGCATATCGGTTTTTTGTTTATAAGTCTGATGTATCAGATATCCATGTAAATATGGTTATTGAGTCAAGGGACGTTACGTTCTTTGAGAATGTATTTTCACATAACAAGGGAAATGATGATAACAATACTGTGATACCTCAGGATATTACAACTAATGATCCTGTAGAGGAAGAACCTAGACATAGTACAAGGCAAAGGACCGTAACATGCTTTGAGCCTGATTTTCTGACTTTTTTGTTGGAAAATGAGCCTCAAACGTATGGAGAGGCTATGGGCTCCCCTAAAGCACCATTTTGGGAAAAGGCGATTAATAGTGAAGTTGAATCCATTATGTCAAACCACAACTAAGAATTGATTAACCTTCCCCCTAGTAATAAGTCTCTAGGAACTAAGTGGGTCTTCAAAAAGAAGATGAAACCATATGACACTATTGATAAGTACAAAGCTAGGCTGGTAGTAAAAGGCTACAGACAACGTGAAGGCCTAGACTACTTTGATACATATTCACATGTTACAAGGATTACATCTATTCAGATGTTAATTAGTAGCATTGAATGGGTTGGATTTACATCAAATGGATGTAAAGACAGCTTTCTTGAATGGTGATTTAGAGAAAAAGATTTATCTAGAACAACCTGAGGGATTTATTGTCTCAGGACAAGAATGGAAAGTATGTCGCATGATAAAGTCACTCTATGGACTTAAGCAAGCCCCAAAAAAATAGCATGCAAAATTTGATGAAGTTATGTTCTCGAATGGTTTTAGTATTAATGAAAGTGATAAGTGTGTCTATATTAGGAATACTGAAAATGGGTTTACCATAGTTTGTCTTCATATAGATGACATGTTGATAATGGGTAGTAATAATCAAATGATTAAAGCTATAAGCGATTGCTTACTAGTAAGTTTGACATGAAAGATATGAGTCTAGCAGATGTTATTCTGTGTATTAAAATCCATAGAACATCTGAAGGGTTGGCTTTATCCCAAGCACACTATATTGCTAAAATTCTTGAAAAATTCAAGAGTTTGAATATAGCTCCTGTGAAGAACCCTGTAGATTCTAGACTTCAACTGCCGAAAAATACTGACAAAGTTAAAGCATAAAAGAAGTATGCTCAAGTGCTAGGCAGTCTTATATATGTTATGAATTGCACTAGACCAAATATTACCTATGCAGGAAGCTTGTTGAGTCGCTTTACAAGTAATCCAAATAAACATCATTGGAAAGCTATGGTAAGAGTTTTGGATTACTTGAAGCACACTCAAAACTTTGTTTTGCATTACGAGAAGTACCCTGCAGCGCTAGAAGGGTATTGTGATGCAAATTAGATCACCAGCTCTAACAACACAAGATCCACAAGTGGATATGTGTTCACCCTTGGTGGTGGTGTTGTGTCTTGGAAGTCATCCAAGCCGGCTTGCATTGCAAGATCAACTATGGAAGCTGAATTTATTGCTTTAAATAAAGTTGGTGAGGAAGCCGAGTGGCTTTGTAATTTTCTTGAAGACATTCCTAATTAGCCAAAACCAATACCGGCAGTATGTATACACTATGATAGTCAAGCAGCTATCGGTAGAGCCAAGAATGTCATGTATAACAGTAAGTTAAGACATATACATCGTAGACACGATACCGTTAGACAATTACTCTCTAATGGAATCATCTCAATTGATTATGTGAAGTCAAAAGAGAATATAGCAGGTCCATTGACTAAAGGGGTTCATAGAGAGTTGTTTGAGAATTTGTCAAAAGGAATGAGTTTAAGGTTTATCAATTATTGATTATTGCGGTAACTCTACCTAGATGAGTGGAGATCCCACAAACTATCAAAGAGACAACTAAGTATCGAACGTGAGCACTGTAGAGTTTAAACTCATACTCATTCCTATGACAAGACAATGCATATATGAGGGTAAGCATTTAGGCTTTTAATGGTTTCTTAATCTCATGTGTTCAGATAATGTATGTTGACTTACATCACAAGGAATCACCTATGTGAGTGTGAAGTAGGGGCCGCTTCTATGAGAATTTATAAAGATCGATTCTTTAGAACACTCACAAAATCAAGCAGGTGTCCAGGGCCAAAATGGACACAACAATGAGGACCAACAATGCTATAGGAGCAATTGTGTGACTCCTATTGTCTTGGTGTACACTAAAGGTCGACAGTTCAAGACATTATGTCCACTGATTGACCGAGTATACTCGATAAGTTTTTACTAGAGAAGGTTCAAAAGTGACCCCTACCTATCTTCATGCAGTTGCTTCTCATAGAAGAATCGCACTTTGCATGCATGTTCATTTACATTTAGTCACGATGGACTGATTTCTTATCCATGTGAGGGATTGTTGGATTTTTTGTCTAAATCCCTTAGGTTATGAATAAGAAGTGCGATCGAACCAGTATGTTGGCCACCGTCGTTCGCATCAGTTCAACCGAACTAGTACGATCGCCACTGCTGGTTGCGTCGGTTTGCTGGCAGGAGTCCATTAGACCATTTTTTTTTCATCTATAAATAGACGGAAAATCCACTCGATTTTCTAACACTTAGTTTTTTTCCATACAGTATTCTGCATTTTGCCATAACTTCATATTCTGTGCAATTTCTTTGGCATTCGGTTGTATTCGTGAGAGCTCCTGATTGATAGTGCCTTCTTTGTGGAGACGTAACCCGTTCTATCCTGAGAGACAATTGTTCGAGATCCTTCGGCATCAGTATAGTATGCAATTTCTTTGGCATTCGGTTGTATTCGTGGGAGCTCCTGATTGATAGTGCCTTCTTTGTGGAGACGTAACCCGTTCTATCCTGAGAGACAATTGTTCGAGATCCTTCGGCATCAGTATAGTATAGAGGGAACAAATTGTCTTAAAGAGACAACATCTGTTGGACTTGGATTTCATTATCTTTTCAGCATCTGATTCACATATACTTGTGAGTTTTATTGTTTATTCTCTTGTGCAGAATTGTTATATGTTTATAGATTCTAACCTTGTGAAAATTTCAATTCTAACGTATTTTCTGCAACAAAGAAAGGAAAGAAGACGTCTACTGGAGCTCATCATGGACGTTTCCGGTTTGAAGCCGGTCGAGATAAGACATGGACATTGCCTCGCTTGAGAAGTTCCTTCAGGAGAGGATTAAGGTCGGTGGCAAGGCCGCTGCCCTCGGTGATTCAGTCATCGTTACTTGTGACGAGGAAAATCACCGTTACTTCCGACAGCAATTTCTCTAAAAGGCACCTTTTTTATTTTTCTTTTCGTTTCTCCTGCTGCTTTTCCGTTGCGACTATTTGTAAAGATGTTTTTTTTTTTCCATTTGTTGTAGATTTTTACTACCTTTATTATTCCCCATTCGTTTTAGCTTTATTCACAAAATAGTAATTTGTTCACACTTCATCTCATCGCTGTCTTGCTGAGATGCTAAGACAGGTCCTGCATTTTTGGATGAAATTTTTGAACCTTTAGTCAACGTGACGGGATTCAAATATAAGTTTGGTTTTGCGGAAGTACTCTATTGAGATCATTTTCCTAGGGATTGTCGGCAGCATCGAGGACGGTTTCTTGGGAGAGAGAAGAGGAAAAGGAGAAGAAGGAGAAAGTGTGTAGAAGGAGGAGGAGGAGAACAGAGGCAGCCATTGATGAAGCTCGAGATTAGGAGGGAGAGATTTTTAAGACGGGTTGTTTGACACAACCCTCTTAAAAGTCTTACATTTTAGATCTTATATCTTAAAGAACCAGTCTAAAAAAATTTCTTTTTAAAAGCAACAGACCTTTTAGAGAGGCTGTATTGAGACTAAATCCATAACCGGTCTAAAATAGGATTGTCACCCAGTTTGAAAAACGTTTTTGCAATTGTGAATGTGTAAAACGATGGTGAATTGTCAGTAATAAAAACAAAAATTATAAACCATAGAAAGATTAGGAACCAAATTTTAAGCAAATATTTCAACATACAAACACAACCCAAGTAACCTCCCTTCTAAAAAGGGTGCTGATGCCACTAGACCTAAAGATCTTTAACTACTAATCTTCCCCAATTAAAAATTTAAGAGACGAAATAAATTAGGATCTTATGCTCAAAACCAAAAAAAAACCCTTCATCTACCTACCCACATTATTTAATCAGAAAAGCATGGTCTTCCCTATATAGCCTTGTTTAATCATTAATAAAGGCAAAAACAAAATGAAAAATCATATACTAAAATCACATGAGAAGGTTGAGGTTTGCAAAGATGTACATCCACCTCCTTACAAACAAATGATTAATAGCATCCTACGATCAACAATATCAACAAAAAAATCACTAAACAAATATTACAAAAAACAAAGAATATAAAGTAACTCAATTTCTGTTAGCTATAATACAAGGTGATTAAGCTTTAAGACCGAAGGCACCGAGCTCAACGTGCCCATGAGACAGAATCAATTTCATCCCTCGCTGCTTTGTACAGTTCAAGCCTTTTGGCACATTGCATTCTCCTCTCCATTAATGCAGGGTCTTCGTCTAACATTTGTGATAGCTGCTTACCCTGAAAAAATAAAACAGAATATAAACAGGAATGAACATGGTGAATACCAGCATAAAAGCTTGGTGAGCTGACACATACATGTTTATTATTACATTTCACAATCTAAACTAGAAAATGGCTGAAGTATACCTCTAATTTTTTTAATTTCACTGAGCCTAAATAGGATCTATAATGCAGTTATTCATTTTTTTTTTTTTTTCCTTTTTAGATGTGATCATGTTCTACTTCAGGTGTAGATTTTATAACTTCAACAAAAATTGATTAGCCTCACAATTTACCGACTTTCCAAGCATTAATTTGGTTTGGTTTTCCATTCAGGAAAAATAAAAACCAACTATGTCTCAGCTTGGTTAGACTTAGCCAGATGTCCCAAAACCAACTGAGTTATATCTATGAAATGCCCTAAATAATTGACACACAGTCAACCAATATTATGCTCAGAAGACAATAAAGAAAATGTCAGTCTCATACTTTGACACTTTATTGGGATTATAAAATTTCATTAATTAAAACAAAAATGATAAATTAAAATTTGCGAAGGCAACTGGAAACAAGATAGTCAGTGGTTTCCCAAAAATCAATATATATTTTCTTTTTTGTTACCACGAATCAATATATCTAGATATCTGCACTTGCTCAACCTACTCAACCCTTATTAGAAATTCCCCACCAGTTCAGCTAGCTTCCAATAACGTTAAACCGCACACAAAATTGACAGATAGGTAAATAAGCAGATGAGAGAGAGAAAGTACCTCCTTCTTCCCTATTTGTATGTAGAAATGGTTTAGCAGGGAATGTTTTGCTTCTCTGACCTGACAATAAACAACAGCCTTCGGAATGGTGTTCCTGAGGGTATCTGCCACCAAACCTATGTAGGATGACACGTTTGATGCAATCCTCCTGAAATGGCCCTCTGAATAACGATCCACAGTTGATGCAGCAGCAGCAGCAGTATTGACATTTCCAGTTTTCTCAATTTCTTGTGGAAGTTTCCGGAAGAAATCTACAGTCAGGTAAGAAGCTTCCATGTCAACAAGCCGAATAGTACACTTCTTACTCTCTTCACGGAATCTTTCTAAAGCCTCATTTGCAGCTGCAGCTATTTCAGCTTGAACAGATGGAAAACGCTTCAGTTCCTGTTTGGATTATGACAAGTATTAGTATTATTCTGGACTGTTCTAGCTCGGTAAGAAAAGTAATAACTACGCCTGCAGTCCTAAATGTAGGACCTGCCAGAGGTAGTAAAAAATATCCCCTCATATTTTACCTGAGTTTCAGCTATTGATTTTCTCACAAGTTCTTTCAAGACAAAGTGAACCTGCATCAGAAACATGTTAGAGAAAGAGTCAGCCTTTTATTAATGGTTAAGAGACAAAAGTTACAACCAGGAGTCCAAGACTACTCTTACAGCATCAACTGAAGCTTCAGCTGGGCCTCTAAAGTAATTGAGAGACCCCTCGATCAAGCGCCGATAACCTTGCTCTGGGGCAATTAAGTGAGGCTGATAACCATCAGCCTCTGATACCACTCTCCTTACATTCTGAATAGAAAGATGCCGGTCAAATGGGAGCTTCCGTAAAGCAGCAGGCAGCTGATTGTCGAAGACATTATATATCCTATCTCCTCCTGGTCGCCTAAGATGGTTAAAAGGAGAAGGCACATTCAGTAACCAATGTCCAATGAGATTGATCGGCTGATTTGTCAGAATAACTGATTGGCTTCTAAACACAATCATTCCAAAATAATTAAGTAGATTAACCACCAAGAAGTACACTACAGTATAGTATTATACAGTAGTTTTCTAGAAAAGAACTAGTTAAATGCTAGCCTGATTATCGCTCTACTAACAAGCTCAAATGATCTTACTTATTAAAGGGACAAAAAGTAAGGCTAGAAATGGTTAAATTACAATCTTAAGATATTATCCCAAAAAATCAAACAAATTAAGGAATCAATACATTACACAAGAAGCGTAGAAGAAAACAGAAGTTCATATGTTACCCGCCATCTAAATGCTCCTTGAATATCCGATCAAATGCTCGGCAAAGTTCCAGTATGGTGTATAATTGAGCCTAAAACAGAAGTCATACTTCAGCAAAAATTCAAAAGAAAAGACATTTTTAAAAAGGGATGATACACTTTTTCAATCCTATCAAAAAGAAAACTGCTCACCCCAGCATCAAGTGCAATAGGTCTCCCAAGGTGATCCATCTCTGATTCAAGTTCATCAATGCTTTTGTTAATCAAAGATGTTATACTAGGTATCCGTGCCCTGATTGCTGACTCCAAGTGCTACAGAAGAACTCATAATTAAAGTCATACTCCTTATAAAGAAAAGAAAAGAATATTTTTCACAAAGACCAACCTGTGATAGAAGTTTTGCAAGGTACTCTGAACCCATTTTACTGACTAAGTGGCCATAGTCAGGACTGGTGGCAAAGTACTCACGTTCCTTACGTCTAGCAGCAATCATATCAACATTTTTATTGATATCTGCTTGGGATCGATTCACAATACCAACCCAAGGATGTTGCAAGCGATAAGATCTTCCTTCTAGGACCTTGAAGAAATAAATGCAATATAGGACTAAGCAACTATATGATGACATAGGCATGCTTCAAACTGAAACTTGTACAGGATATCAATCATAAAGAGACGAAAATATTGAGAGAGAGAGATTACATCCAATGCATTTGTTCCTTTATCCATCAGATCCAACTTTGTCAACACCCCAAACGTCCGTTCACCTACCAAAGTACAATAAAGTTTTCAATAACAGACAATGACTCCAGTAAAGACCAGGCCAAATATGAACAAGAAAAGGAAAAATACCTGTAGGATCCACATCCCTGGAAATTTTAATAGCATCAGAAGTTGCTATGTCTTGATTGGCTGGAGATATTGCTAGTATAACGCAATTAGGCTGCCAAAACCATAAAATTATAATGCAAATGTGAGATGTTGCAAACCAAGAGAAATACTAGCAAACCAATTTATTATTTAAAGATGATCAAACAAGGTAAACTAGTACCCATCAACCAGAGCAACTTAAAGGCATATTGTATTATAATTGATAGTATACAATGTTAACCACAACAGCCAATGCGACCCACAATATAAGAAGTAAAAGCTATCAGAACATCACATTAAAATAAGCTTCTCCCAAAGTTTTTTGAACAAAAGCAAACATAAAAATAATAATATATTATTATTCAACTAATTAATTGAGTTGCATACATTAGTCGTTCATGCTAACTCTAAAACACATTGTTCTTTATCTAATTGCTTGGAAAAATATAATAACAATTGGAATGGGCTGACTGTAGAAGATCATAGCATTCAAAGTTCTACAATTTAATTGATACAAATGAGTCAAAGCGAATGCAATTAGAGCATAGTTATCAGATAGGTCATTAATAGACACAGCATAGGGATATTTTCCTTTTACCTTCTCAACATAAGATCTAACCATCATTTCAATGTCTTGAACAACACTCTCAGGCTGTCCTTCTGAAAATGACAAATGTAATTGCTAAATACAATACAAGATAATGAAATTTTTTCATCCATACAATTAATGTATCATCAGAAAATAAATTCTTAACATACCTACAGCAACTTTGGTCAAACCCGGTAAATCAATCAATGTTAGGTTGACAACTGCTCAAGTAAACAGGAGAAAGACAAGACATTAGAAGTTTGCACTGACAATGTATGGATATATAAATAACATAGAACGGCTACTTTTATTATAAGCCATAAAATATATTAGTACTTAAAATAACTGTTCTTATAGTAATGTCTTTCATTATGCCCGGAATTAATTTTAATTAATACAAATTTGTGGAATTATTTGTATTAAGAAGTGATTTGTAGTCTCCGACTCTGTCTCTCAATTCAATGCTCGAAACAATGACGGTGGAGCATGAAGAAGAAACACTCTAGAGAGAATAGCGAGTCACCAGCGCCGAGCGAACAAAAACTTCCTTTTGTCTTCAAGATCAACCTGGCTATGATACCATGTGGAATTATTTGAGAGAGAAAAGTTAATCTGAATAATCTGAATTCATTAATCTTAATCTCTTAATCAAAAAGAGTACATAGAAGCCTTTATATAGGCAAACCTAGATAAAATCTCATAAAATCTAATCAAATCAAAATCAATCAAACTGATTGAGATATAATAGGAAATATCCTAAGATATAATATATCTATATCTAATCATAAGATATGATATAATATATTTATATCTAATATAATAATAAATACATAATATTCCAACAAAATTGATTCGTCATCAGTTATGAATGAAAGGAACCCATAATACATTACCTCCTTATGAGCATCAAATGTAATATGATATTATAATAACCAAGACAAGTTAATTAGGATTTGGGTTAGTTAGATGAAGATAATCATGAGAGAATAATTGTGTTTATTGATATGAGAGGGTGATTACATTTATACACGAGAGAATCAGATCTGTTAATGAGATCTAGATTTGAAATTTTAAAATAATATCCTAACAATTATCTCCTATAATCTTTAGATTAAATTAATCTCTATAATCATGGAATTCCTAATAATATATGGGATTCTACACTCCCCCTCAAGTTGAACTATAGATATCCTTCATGTTCAACTTGCCAATGAGATATTCGAACTTGTCTGTGGGTAGTCCTTTAGTAAGGATGTAAGTGATCTTCTCTTTAGATGGTATGCATCGCAGATCTACAACACCTTCATCAACCTTCTCTCTTACAAAGTGTTTGTCTATCTCGACATGCTTCGTTTTGTAATGCTGAACCAGATTGTGAGCAATATTGATTGCAGTCATGTTATCACAATAGACCTTGATTGGCAGATTTATACATTTTCTCAAGTCTTCAAAAACACGTTTTACCCATATGCCTTCACAAATGCCCAGTACTACAGCTCTGTATTCAACCTCAACGCTACTTCCAGCGACTACACTTTGCTTTTTGCTTCTTCATGTGACCAAGTTACCCCACACATACGTACAGTATCCAAAAGTGGATTTCCAATCACCTTGATCACCTACCCAATCAACATTTGTAAACAATTCTACATTCTTTTTATGTTTATCGGTCTTCTTGAACAATAACACACGTTCAGGAGATCCCATCAAACACCGTAGGATTTGATAGACTTCATTCAGATGTTTTTGTTTAGGATCATAGGAGTGCTGGCTGACCATACTAATTGCAAATGCAAAGTCCGGTCTGGTATGAGACAGGTATATCAGTTTGCCTACCATTTGTTCATAATTTCCTATGTCCACAGCTTTGCTAAGGTCCACTTCTCCATCTATTTTATCAACCCGTATTGGTGTGTCACTAGGTCTGCAGCCCATCATTCATGTTTCCTTTAGAAGGTCCAGTATATATTTTCTTTGGGAGATATAGATTCCTTTCTTTAACTGAGCAACTTCCATCCCAAGAAAATACTTCATTTCCCCAAGGCCTTTGATTTGAAATTCTCGTGCAAGGGCTTTCTTGATTTGACTGATCTCTACCTCATCGTCTCCTGTAAGGACTATGTCATCAACATATACAGCTAGAACAGCCATCTTACCCTTACGATGTTTAAAGAACATGGTATGATCGCTTTGCCCTTGAGTGTATCCATGTCTTTTGAGGACCCAAGTGAATTTGTAAAACCAGGCACATAGAGATTGATTAAATCCATATAATGACCTCTTCAACTTGCATACTTGATTAGCCTTTTCCCCTGCGAACCCTGAAGGTAACTTCATATACACATCTTCCTTGAGTTCTCTGTTGAGGAAGGCATTCTTCACATCGAGTTGGTGCAGACCCCAATCTAGGTTGACTACAATGAACGAGAATCTTGATTGTATTTAACTTGGCTACTGGTGCAAACGTTTTAGTGTAATCTTCCCTATATACCTATGTAAAGCCTTTTGCAACCAATCTTGCTTTGTATTTTTCAAGAGTTCCATCTGCTTTATACTTAGGAGTGATAGTGAATACCCATTTACATCCTACAAGTTTCTTCCCTTGTGGTAGATCCACTACCTTCCATGTCTTATTCCACTTCAAGGCTTTCATCTCCTCTAAGACGGCTTGCCTCCATTCAAGTATGGCCATGGCCTCATCAATCATGTCAGGTACCCTAATGCTGTCAAGATGAGAGACAAATGACCTGTATTTAAATGAAAAGGCTTTATGGGAAACAAACCTCTCAATGGGATATTGAGTGCATGATTTGGGCTTCTTTTTTACTGCAACGGGAAAATCAAGATCAGAACTCTCTGTTACCACTATTTCCTCTCAACCTACTCTAGTTCTGACTCTTGGTGATGCTAACAATATGTGACTCATCACCTCTTTTGTAGACTTCATGATCAAAGGAAGTAGTAGAAGTCATATTGACCTTTTAATGAGTTATTACTGATAGAGTATTTTTTAAAAAAACAGTAGAAAAATTTAAAATATAACTGAGGATGGTAGATGACAGACCCGATAGCAAATGAGACTGGGTCGGACTAAATCACCAAGAGTAAAGATGGATCGATGGCACTCTGTCAGACTGAACAACAAAGAACAAAGTTGGATCGACGAAGTTGAGAGAGGAGGGCCAACATTTATACAATGGCGTTGTGAGAAGGCGGCGACGACGGCACTGTGAGAGGAGGGTCAACGAGGGGACTGGCGACTAGGTTGAAAGCAGCTATCATAGGGAGCCGTTGTCGATAAGATTGGGTTGGCGCTCGACGGTGTAATGATGACAGACTGGAATGGACTAGGGTGTTGGACAACCACCAACCTAGAGTTCGACGAAGACGGCCTAAAGAATGCTTTGCCGACGACGAACTGAGGAAGCGATCAGAGCTCGACACAACATTGAGCGGAAGCAGTGAGATTTTCCGGGAAGCTTGACGGCGCCAGGAAAAAACTAGGTTTCCGGTTATTGCGCCAGAAAATATTAGGTTTTCGGTGATGGCGCCAGAAAATTAGGTTAACTCTGATTATTTTCAAGGATGCTCTAATACCATGAAGATAATCATATGAGAGAATAATTGTGTTTATTCAAAAGAAAGGGTAATTGATCCCTATAATCATGGGATTCCTAATAATATATGGGATCTACATTAGACAATTAGTTTATTAGTGTCTATAAAAAGAGAATGGGGCCATTGTAATATGGGACACGAATTAATGGAGTAAGATTTGAGTTCGCCTCTCGTCTCTCCCTCCCTCAGTGCCTCTCTTCTCTGTTCTTCTCCATTCTTCTCGCTGCTCTCTTTCTTATCTCTTCTTCTATTCTCTCTTTCTTATCTCTTCTTCTATTCTCTCTTTCTCTCCTATCCTAGTTACAAAGATACAACAAAATGTCTCATGAGCTTTGAAACTAGTAGACATTTCTATGTCAAGCAACTACAATCATGTGGAGTAAACTCTTGGGCATTTTCTGAAAAACCTAGGGTTTGTTTGAGCAGATTAGGAGGATTTCTTTCAGCGCACTGCACAAGGACTTGGCAGAGGAAAGCAGGATAAATAACATCTTAAGATGGAATGCAAAGCAACAATTTTTTACCAATTTTCAAGCGCAGAAAAATTCTTGCAAAATGAAAATGCAGGCTTCAATATGAAGTTCAGCAAACAGTTGCTTTAAGGGCCTTCCATCTTAGACTGGCAAGAGGATATGTCACAAACTGTACAGAGAATTTGTTTAATAATTCTAGCTGAGTTTTATTTTTATTCTGGTATCATCTCTGTAATCTGTTCTCACTCCAATATATAATCATTTTCCTTAGGCCAAAAATTATTTAAAAAAAGAAGACGCATACATAAAATGGTGACAAGGCTATCCTTTATAAACTACTACAACATTGGAGGCATCACATAACAACTAGCTATCTGCAAGAAAATGATAAATGTGTGTTTATACCTAACCATCTAGTAATCTAGCATTAAAGATATCAGAGAATTGGAGACAATGAGAATGGAAGCTCACCATTTGGAGAATAGATGCTAAGATGAATTGGAATAGGAGATATTTGTTTGTTCTTTCCAGTGACTCTGTCAGTTTCATCCTGAATTTCCTGGCGAACCAGAGCTGCACCAGATCATAAAATATACATCAGTATTAGCACCATTTGTATCTTTAGCTACAAGAAAATATGAAAATCAATTGCACAAAATCTGAAAATCATCAACTAATCAATCAACATAAAATATATAGAGAACCACACTATTCAAAAGCTATGAATAACACAACTTTGCTCAAGCTCCATGCAACCTATCTTAATCTTTCAATCTTTCTCTACACAGTTCATGAGTATAATAAGCTTTGAAGTCAATACTTCTCATGTGCATAGCACAGAAAAATATCTAGTTAAGAGGGAACAAAATGATGCTCCAATAAATAAAGTCGGCAGAGCCAATACATGCACATATGTGTCCGATATACAAGCATAAAAATTAACAGCAAACTTAAATGGACATGCAACTTCATCTGAGCCAGAAAGGGGCATATAATGCAGGTATATAACTCATTTAAAAACTCAAAAAAAAATTAAGAGGCATTATGTATGGCAGTACAGTTAATAGTTAAGTATACAACTATGCGTAGTACTAACTATAACGTTTTCTCACAAAAGAGACGAAATATAATCAAACATATTGTCCGCAGACGCAGGAGTGCGAACAGAATTACAACTCTGTTATAGAAAACCTAAAAACAGAGAAAGGGGGAAGTGAGAAGAACGCAGGATCAAGAATGCATACAGAAGTCAGAGAACTTTCTCCTTGGCAAGTGAAGGAATTCGGCATATTCTTGCGATCCTTCCTCCGTCTTATGAAGCTGTAGCACCAGAGGACGTCTTGTCACTATCCCTGCAATTCACACAAAAACATCGCAAAGAAAGAAACGAGTTTCCATCAAATTGAAACCAGGAAATGAGAATTTAGTAAACCATAGTAAAATTAAGAAATGAAAAGAAAAGAGAGGGAAAACCAAACCTGACCCTCTGGGAAGGAAGTCACGACCAACAATACTCTCCAAAACGGAAGACTTCCCGGAACTCTGTTCGGTGATTCGAAGAAAGCATAAACAGATAAAAGAAAAACTAAGAGCCCAGCCAACTAAAAGCAAAATTGGAGGGAAGGGGACAACAACGGAAATGAAAACGACTCGACTTCGAAGACTTTGATCATCCCTTTCTCCGACCCAAATTTTTCAAATCATAAGCTCCAACTGGTAAGAAATTGAACGATGATAGGATAACAGACCTGACCGCCGACCACAGCAACGGAAGGAAGAGCTTCCCATAGAGAAGAAAACGTGTCGTCACCACCTCCATAGTCACCGAGGACAGTACAAGCCCTCTGGATACGGTTCACCAACCCAATCAAGCTCTCCATGGTCGTCATCTCGAAGGTTCTAGCTAGCTCAAGCTCTCTCAAAGGCTTCAGAAAACCCTATTTCAAAGACCAGTTCAAAGGGGGAAGAAGAAGAAGAAGAAGTAGCAGGAGAAGAATTCTGACGTCAAACGAACGCTAATTCTCGAGAAAAGGAGAATATACGACTTCAATCAAAATTACCGAAAAGGAAAGAATTCTGCCGTTAAGAGAAGGATGGTATAGTGGAGGGGTGCCCCGTTGTTGGGATGGGTATTGATTTGGCTTTTTGGCTTTGCTTTCTGATCTGTTGTTATGAAGAAAGTTGCTTGGAAATTTCAAATTTTGAAATTCGAAGTGGTGGTCTCAGCTCGCGTCATTTGGGACCACAAGTCCCTGAAAATATATTTCTGGCGGCTCTGATTCTGACTGTAGAATACTGGTCCAGCAAGAAGATATGAAATGAAACCGCCCGTTAAAGAAGACGCTGTTCCACGCAACATGAGCCAAAAAAGTCCACACGTCTAGAGAATTCTCCGTCTTCTATTTACGTTTCAGGATCTTTTCCTTGCGGAAAATTTCATCAATCGATCGCTGTATGTTTTTTTGCACTCACTTTTAGTTTGATCCCTTTACTTCATTTCCGCACGCTAGACACAATCTTTGTAATTAAAGAAAGCTCTTTTAGAAGGCAAGGCAATACAGAAAGTTTAATGAGTCAAAGGAGATTCTTGTTTCTCAACTATTTCGTGATGGTTAAAATGCTCACTGGAGTAATTTCATCGGTAAAAATTACAATATTACTGCAAAAATTGCAATTAGGTCCTAATTTACAGGCTTGATAATAATTAAGTCTCTTAAAATTATTAAATTACCGTAAAATCCTCAAAGACCTAAATGCAATTAATTCCAAATGTAAAATACAGTTTTGTCTCTCATTGAATTTGAACAAAAGGTTGGAACTTTTAAGGCTCAGCCGTGTTTGAAAAAGTTGAGTCATTTTCCCTCACTTTGATGTGGTGAAGTGCAAGCATGGTTTGGTGAGGGAGAAGAGCTAGACTTTTTCAAATACTATTGAACCTTAAAAATTCCAGCCTTTTTTTCAAATTCAACAAGGGGTTAAATTGTATTTTTTTCATGTTTAAAATTAATTACACCAAAATCTTTTAGGACTTTATTATAATTTGATTATTTTAAGGAATTTGGTTGCCATTAAATCTGCTAATTGGGACTTAGATACAATGTTTTCAATTATATTTTACCGTTAATTTCATAATAAGTGTTTTTTCTATATAATTATTTATGAAAGAGTAATTGACACCTTAGTTGGCAAAAAAGGAAAAAAAAATTGTCAGCCTAAAATTTAATAATGTGAAACAACTACTAGTACCTCCGTTTGTTTTTCTCGATATATTATTTAAGATATCCCAATTCGCAAACCAACTTTTACATCGTCTCATTATATATACTTTTCCGATCTTAAATATATGATAAAATTTATAAGACAATTTATATTATAAACTTTGTCATATATTTAACTCAATGTAATATAATTTCTAAAAGAATGTCTTGATTGATCAATAATATAAATTACTTGGAAAGTAATTAATACTTATTTATCAATTTTGTCAATATAGTTAATACTTAAAAATAACTTTCTATATGTTATCTCCCATTTGAAACCTAATTTAATATGGATAAAATTTAAAAAAAAATTAAGATATATTTAATGAGTTAACTATTATTTTGTGATTATAATGAATTAATTGAACTACCTTTATATTATTAATTAACTATAGGAAGTAATCACAAGTTATATGGTTATGTCTGACTTGCTAGACTGTGGCACTCATTGGTCAAAACGAAAATTTCTCACCATTGAGCGGAAGAAATGAATGCACATTAGCATGCCAACAAAAAAATCGTTGGTAAAAACAAAGTAAAAAATTTGTTATTCCATTGTCATAAGTTATATAAATCTATGGTGGTTAGTTATAGGATTGACGGACCCTTTTGACAGACAAATACTTTTATATCACTCTTGTCATTATTATAAATTCACTTTTAAAAGAAATATTTAGTTCTAAATATAAGTCTACTTACATGTTATGTTTTTCAATTTTACCCTTATTTAACTTTTGTTTTGAAAAAAAAAAAAAAAAAGAGAGAGGAGAGAGATGTGAGAATAATTTGTAAATACAAAGAAAAAAAAATTAATAAAGGTAAACATGGAAAATTATAAGTATATTTAATGACTTAATAATCATTTGTGTATGAGAATTAGTTAAAATAGACATAAATAAGGAACATAGTGGTAACTTGTGTTATAGACATTTATAACATGTAACAGCATTGTTAGTTGATCATTAGTACAAACTAAAACTTTTTTTTATGATGTGATACCCTAAGTATAATGTGACATTCTTCGAATAGGAAAAAAAAAATCAAATTGCAAATTGTTCCATATTATTGAACTTCAAAGTGTCAAGTTACTTCATAAATATTGTTATGGACTCATATATGAGGCTCATTTGCTGAGTAGCCCAACAAGGCAATTTGTACAAGGATTCGACTATAATAAAGGAAGATCTTAATCAACCTATAAGCAAGGCATTAATCAAGGAATATCTCAACCAAGGATCCAAACCTAGATGTGGCGGCACAAAGCCCAAGAATCCAAACCTTAAGGTAATCTCTATAAACATGAGATAAACCTAAAATGTACACATTTTCTATTCATCCTATTTACTATTCAATCTCATTGTGCACACACCCCCACCCCTTTTGCTCTCTTTGATATCTACCTTATAGATATCTTGGAGAGTCATCTGATATCCTCTTCGGTATCTGCCTTATAGATATCTTAGAGAATCCTTTTGATCCAATATAAACAAACTAGTCAATTGAAGCTAGACATCTATGTTCTATATAGAATAAACACTTTTTTGTAATTCAAAGGAACATGTATTGATGGGTTAAGGTTATAGGTGGAATCAAATTTTCAACCTCTTCCAAAAAAGCTTTTATATGTCACTAGGCTATAAGATTATTAAATTATTTAAAAATGTTATAAGGTTAAAATGCTCCTTAACCTATAATACATTTGATATTGCACCAATTTTGGGCCCGTTTGGGATAGCAATGGGAGAAATAATTTTTTTTTTCTGATAGACTTTTTTTTGATGTGATTTGTGTTTGGAATAGCGGTGGCAGAAATGGCTTTTGTTTCTAATGGGCACTTGTTTGACATAGCTTTTGAAAAGATAGATGAGATGAAAAATGACTTAAAAGGACATGAATCGAATTCACACACACACATATAAAATAAGACAATTTTGGATTAAAAAAATAAATATAAATATAAATTTGCTAAATAAAATAATAAAATTACCATTAAAAAAATATACCTGCACAATTTTAAAAATATGCAAAATATATACTTTAGAATAAAAATCATTTCATACGTAAATAAATAAATAAATAAAATACTATATTTTACTTGAACGTGATATATTTTTGCAATCCGAACTAATCTCAGATTCATCGGAATAAAAATATGCAAAAAAAAAAAATTGAAAATGATATATTTCAATTTTTTGCATGAATTTGATATATATTTCATCAGATTCATCAAATATAGAGGAGAGGAGAATATCACGTGAAAAGGATAGAACCAGGACTTTTAACAGTGAAATATATCATTTTCAAGTCACGTCTAGGGGGAGGGGCGCAACGGTCCAAAGAGCTTTTGGTGATGGGATGAGAAGTTAGTAAATAATCTGGCTTCAACAAAAAAAAACAGCTTCAAGGTGTAAAATTCATCAAATAATTAAGTGATCCAAACACCCCTTTCCCTCTTGATAGACTTTTTTCCCATTTGATGGGATAATAAGTCCATCAGATGGGATCCCAAACAAGCTCTTTAACATCCCAAAACCGATATTGTTCCAATGAATAGTTTAGGGTAACCCGTGCTAGCTTCTCATTAAATAGTTTATGTAAAAAAAATACCCTTTTAACATAAATTACTTTTTTTATAAATTACCCTACAATACTGCACATATGGCATCAATGATGTTAAATAAAGAGAAAATTCATTTCAAGTCCCAAAGGACTAAGAAAATGTCAAAAATATCTTAAGAAAAATTCAGATATCAGAAAAGTCTTGTTAACAACTCCTTTTGTAGGATTGACAAATCTCATATGTGGGATTAACAACGTTTTGGGACTTTTCTAACATTAAATTTTCCTTAGAACTTTTTTGTCATTTTATTGATCCCTTGAGACTTGAAAGAAATTTTCCCTTAAATAAATGCTAATCTAGCAAATGAGTCACTCTTAAAATAATCATTTAATTTTGTTCAACTCATGAAGAATCTATTTATCATACAATATGGGGTCAGGTAAAGAAGGGTGTGAAAAATAATGTCGCATATCGTTTAAAAATTAAAGGAAAGATCATGTTATTTTATTAATTAAGGATATCCTGATGACTTCACATATAAATATCTCAAAATGCTTTTCCCATTATATTGCCTTCAAAACATGGAAATTAATTTAATTAATTTTCGATTTCTTGCATACGTTGGTTCCTAATCAACTAAGTGCATGTTTGGCCTAGCTTATTTTTAGATTATAATCTACTTATAAGTATAAGCTAGGCCAAACAAAATTTTACATAAGCTTTTATAATTATAAGAGCTTATTTTATAATGAAGAAAAAAGAACTTAAAAATAAACTCCTATGAAGAACTTATTTTTAAGCTCTTTTTTTTTTAAAAAAAAAAAACCCGTAATCTCTTGATCGAACACTATTGTCACCGCCGCCGCCGCCACCACACCGCCGCCGCCACACCTATAATATACCTTTTATGATAATTTTTATTAGAAAAAGTGCTTATGACAAATTTTTTTTTTCAAATAACTTATTTTTAATTTCAGCTTTTAAGTAACTTTTAAGCTAAAAAAATTATATAATCACCAAATAGCTTTTAGTTTTTTTTTAAAGTTTTTTTTTAGCTTTAGCTTAAAAGTAGTTTTTAAGCTAAAAATAAGAGGATCCAAACGGGCTCTCAGAATAAGGGAGACTTATACTCAATTATTAATAATCTCCTCCTTCCAGCTTCCAGTCCACAATATAAATTACTCAAAAAATAATTAATACTTATTTATCTATTTTACCAATGTAACTAATGTTTAAACATAACTCATTATTATTTTTTCCTTTAAAACATGAATAATAATGGTAAAAGTGAAATTTTATTTTAAATTTGAGACATTTAATGTGTCGACCGTGTTTATTTTATTTTGATGAGGTGATTGAATCTTGAAAGTGACTTAAATTTTAAAGTAGAATGATTATATTATGAACTTATAATCCTCTAAAATCCCCCTCTTTAAATTGGTGTAAATTTGAGTTAATTTCAGCCATTGATTAAATCGACCATGCTACCACATCACATGATTAAGCACTTTTGTTTCTCCTTTTACCGGCCACAATTTCTTTCTTTCTTTCTTTTTCTTTTTCTTTTTCTTTTTTGCATTAGCGAGCAACACGTGCTCGCAGGCAAGGATAGAAGCACTCGTGCCATCTACGCCACTAAGGCCCTGGCGCCCAAGCTATTAGAAGAGCTCGACAGAAGTTGCCTGAGCATTTAATGAGTTTTTATTTTCATTGTTGTGACTCATTTTTTCTTTAAAAATAGTTAATTTACTTAAATTCTAAATTAGGTTATTAAATTTAATAAATCATAAATCATAAATCATGTCAGATGTCGTAAAATTAGATTTCAAAATTAGATTATTTTACTTTACTATATCCCTCACTTAATTCTCTCTCATTATCACTACCTATCTCACCTCCCTCTATTGCTAATGAACTTCCTCTACTGCTTTGTGATGAAATTGTAGTAAACATCCACATTCAATAATCCCACTTCCCAAAGAACAGAAAAAGAATATCAATTAATCAGATTCATCATAATTCCAATGGATCTTTAACTAAAATAAAATAAAATAAAAAATAGAAGAAAAAATAATCTTATAGGTTTATCGTGGATGTCTAGTTTGTCTAGTTGAGCCTAGCTTGCGACTTCAAGAAGCTCCTCAAGTCTCCCAAAGCCACCTTCAACAGGTACACAAATTCAAATTCTTTCTCATGTAAACTACACTTTAATCTTGTTAGTAAAAAAGGCTATGAGTCGACCAAAATCTGCATTAATAATTTGTGCTATTACCATTTATGTGCATCTTTCTTTCCTCTTGTAATTGTTTGTTGAACTAATCAAGCCATGAACGTAACAAAAATAATCAAAGACCAATCAACAGATTGTAATGGACTTGGCTTCTCTCTTATACTCCTTACTCTCATTTTCCCTCCTTTCCTTTTTCCACCGTTGGATTAAGATCCCAATGGCCTAAATCTAACATGTTAAATCTTTAAGGTAAAATTATAATACTATTTTTATAATATGTTAAATATGAACCGTTGAGATCTTAATCCAACGATGAAAAAAGAAAAGGAAGGAAAAAGGGTATAGGAGAGAAGTCAAATTCGATCGTAATAGGGCACTACTCCAAGTAAAAAAAACAAGACTGATGATCAGGCATTTTGGTTCAATAAATTAAAGATTTCTTTATTTCCATCATAAATTTAATGGTTGTAATTTGTTATCAAGGAAGAGAGGTAGGGATAAGGAGTGAGAATCAAATGAGGGTAGTAAATTAAGTTACAATTATCAAATTATATTCTTACATTTTATTTTAAGACATTTGATCTAATTTTAGGATTTGTTAAATTTAATGACCCAATTTAAAATTAGAAAAATTCAACTATCTTTTAAAGAGATTTTTCCATATATTAATTGAAAGGTTGGTGATAGGTATATTTACTTTATTTCTCTCCCTTACTTGCGCTTAATAAATAAAGGTATGCTTGGAAAAAAAATTATTTTAGATATACTTATATTGTTTTTGATTAATTTTAACCACTTTCTTAAACGTAACTGTGTAATTTGATTATCACGCACTTATAAATAGGACAAGAGGGAGTAAGTTCATGAAAAATTTATTACGTGGCAAGATCATGGAAATTTATTTTACCAATGGTTCATATTAGTTTAAATTCACAGAAATTCAGAGAAAAAACTTCAAATGATTTAGTCCCTTTATTTATATATTATAAAAACCCTAGGTGGAAGTAATATATAGTTGATCTAGCAGTATAATGTCTAGCTAAATCCCTCTGGGTCTCAAATTTAAATCACAAGGGAGATACTTGCATTGCACTGGGAGGAGAAGCCATGAACCTCGAACCGATATTGGATGATACTATTAAAAAACTCTAAAAGGAGTTTTATGAATTGTTTTGACCAAAAAAAAATTGGGGGAAATCATGGGGATTATTTATTAAATTGCATAGCCACATGACTAATGAATAACAATAAATGTCAAGACTTGTAACGCAACTAACACTAAATACCCTTTAAGTTTCTTAAAATTGCGATTGGGAGTTCGAATCTTTGTGAATAATATAATGGGTGTGAGAGTTTTAATGAAAATATCTCTTAACTGAGAAAGTACTCTATTATTGTTTAAAAATATAAATATTTAAGAAAGTACTCTATTATTGTTTAAAAATAAATATTTGTTAAAGTCAAACCCTAATAAAACCATCTCCCACGTTTTTTTGTTTCAATTTGAGTCATCTTCTCTCTATTGTCCAAACGTTTTCTTGAAAACCTCAGAACGTCAAAAATAGCCGGGGAGAGAGAGGTCCATATTCATCGATCTCTCCCTTCGTCATATCTTTCTTCTTTTTCATTTTCAATGGGAGATAAGAGAAAAAACGATGTTAGGATCTACATAATCTTTGTCGTCTTCTTCATTTGTAGCATCACCGGAGGAATCCTCCTCTGCCTCTACATTTTCCTCCCATCTGCCAACTCCAATAGTGGATCATGGTTTGCCATTCTTGGCCTTGTCCTTGTCGCAATCCCATGGATCGTTTGGTTTGTCATTTACATGTATCGATTCTTCAAACCCATCACCCTGATTGATGACGGTGGTAAATTCCGTGAAAGCATCAGTCATGACAATAATAATAATCAGCCATCCTCCGATGCACCAAACTCTACTGCAGCACCATGTGAGGCTGTTGCCCGACCTTCCGTCAGTAGCTACGAGTATCTCACCCCTCATTCCCAAACTAATAGCGGTGGTGGTGGAGAGCGCCATGTGCATTTTGGTGCTGTCATGATGATGGAGAATGGCTCGTGCCAGGGTAGTAACAGCAGCCATGGTCAAATACATCATCACAAGGCTACCGGCGAAGAGTTTTCCGAGGAGTTAGAAGGTAAGGAGCTTGAAGATGTAATGTCAGAGAGTGAAAGACCTTTAACCTCAGTAACTCAATCATGACGTGACACCTTTGTGTTTTCAAATACAGAAGTAAAAGGGTATAAGCACACGCACGCATGAGACTATTAGATTATAGAGAACGAGAAATGAAGGTACAAGGGTGAAGTTCTTATGTGTTATGATCTGGCTTAGTAACCTTCTACATGTTTTAGCAGTAAACGCAAAGATGATAGTTTTGAAAAAATAATGAAACTTAAACAGTTTTAACTGGTATAGGCTTCTTATTTCTCATGTCCATTTTCTTAATTTGTTGGTATTAAGAGGAAAAAGAAGGTGTGATTGATAACTGATTTATATTAATGCCAAGTGTAAGGAAACGAGTCAGGAATGATAAAAGTTCAGATCCTTATTCTATGTGTGTTGATCAATTTATTTCTGATTAATTGGCAAGAAAATATGCCTTTGCGATGTAATAAAACTACTGTTAAGGTATGTTATCCCTCCTGCGTGTTTCTTGCTATTATATATGTATTGATTTTCGTGATTTAAGTTATTGTTACTTATAAAAGAAACTAGAGGAACAATATACAAATGTATTCAGTTGGTGTGAACAAGTGTTTACTTGGCCACGAAGGTGAAGATGAGTGTTGCATTAGTTATTCGTGAGTTGTTATTAAATAAAGACCTATAAAGAAAATGAGATATGGCCTTTTTTGTTACTTCAATCTTTGGGGCCCACACGATTGAAGGACCCAAAGAGGGAAGAAATTGAGGGGTACTTGAAAGATCAATACATATGTTAAAAGAACTATAGAAGCTTGCTCATTTCCCTTGAAGATGGCTTGATATCCTGCAATGGAGTTATAGCCTGGTGCATAATTGTCATTCGGAATGATGTTAATGGCGTTATAGTCTAGTAGCATGAAAATATGAAATCTTCCCAACATGTGAGGAGTCGCAATTTTGATCGGATTCATACAATCTCAGGCTAATAGTTCATAGTGCATATCATGTGAAAGTTAGTTTTCAAAATGCCATTTTCATTTACTCTATCTGTTCCAAAGATGAGTCATCTCCTAGAAGGATTCTTTATTCTATATATAAAAGTTATTTAAAGAGTAATTAGTGCTTATTTATCAATTTTGCCAACGTTTTTTTTTTTTTTCAGTTTTACCTATGTAATTAATATTTAAATGTGATTTTTGTACACTAAAGTATAATGTTCGTTAATCCTTAAGTTAAGAGTTTTATTTTAATCCTAATTTTATGAACACATTTGTAGTTCTTAAAATGCTAATATTTATTAATGATTAATGCTGACTAAACAAAACATAGTGACGACTGAGAAATGCTCAGAAGCAAAGTTTTTTTTTTTTTTTTTTTTTTTTTGGTTAATGAAATCACTTGCCCCCTCAACCCCATCTCTTTTGCCCTTTAGCCCAACGACTCTTCTGTATTCTATGGCCTATTCCCACTTACAACTCGTTCCCTTCGCTCTCTATAAATAATGATGAATTGTGGCACCCGATGCCATGCATTCTAAAACTTCTATAGATAGACCAAGGTAAGATCATGATGATCACATCGTTTCACAGCATACACCATAAATTTAGAGTCCAAAATGAAAATGGAGCTGACCGTAGGTGAAATGGAGAGATTTCTTACCCGTGTTGAACATGGCTCTCATGCCGTAGATATATCTTTGGCACCACACACTAAAATAAATCCCATTCATTTTCCATGAGAAAAGTAAATGTGGTGTTCTCAACCTCCACTTCTCCCCACCCTATTTAGTTCCACTAATGTACATATAATTTTTGAAAAATTATGAGGTCAAAAATAATATGTAATCATGAAAAAGTCTTAAAATTGAGGGTGAGCCGCCTTGGTGCAATGGTAAGGTTGTTGTCATATGACATGGAGATCATAAATTCAAATCCAGGAAATAGTCTCTCTGATTGTGGGGGTAAGTTTGCGTATATCTATCCCTCTCCAAACTCACATGATTGGAAGTCTTATACACTGGACTAATATTTTTTTAAAGAACAATATGTCATGACAAATTTTAATGTAGGAAATGATAATAAATCCATATTATTTACTTGTTATGGATACTTTTTGGTTAGTACTATGTGATTTCCCCTCTAATATTCTCAAGTGAACAATATGTCATGACAAATTTTAGTGTAGGAATTGATAATAAATTCACACTGTTTACTTGTTATTGATACTTTTTGCTTAGTACTATGTGATTTCCCCTATAATCTTCTCTCTGATGAATCTCCTTCCTTCAAAATGTATATTAATTCCAACAACAAACCTTACCCCATTAGATGTGATCTATATGGATTGCAAAGTGTCATTGTACTCTATCAATAATCAAATTTTTAGATAGCATATTAGCCAAAAGATCTTTCACTATTTAATAATTTCTTGAGTGATCTCATCAGTCTTTCTTCACTCGTTTTAAATAACTCTATACTTCTTGATCCACCATCTTCACTAATGCATCCAATGTCTTTTTTTTTTTTTTGCAATGTGTGAGAAGTCATGTCAAACGATTTTCTACAATTTTCTTTTATCATTGAAATACTTCCATGTATATATTCATTACCAACTCCAACACTCCAAATTTTGTTTTCAATATTTAAACTTTGTTTTAGGATAATGGCACAAGCTAAAAGAAAATGCAAAAGTAGGACTTGGAGCCCAAATGCCCGATTAATAGTTTGTCAACACAATTGGCTAGTTTTATAGTACAACTCTATGTAAGTTTCCCCACCCTCCTTTTATGCTATTGATTTAGGGTTTAATATTTCTGTTTTTGCTACAAAAATATTTTTTCTGCCACACTCACATAAAAGTGAGTGGGTCCCACTAATATTTTCTCTCTCTTCTCTTTACAATGACACCCACTCACTTTTATGTGAGTCTGACAGAAAAAATTTCTGTAGCAAAAGCAGAAACATTAAACCTGTTTTGGTATAGAACACAGATGTCTAGCCTCGATAGACTAGTATATTGATATTGGATCAGATAGTCTCTCCAAGATACCTATAAAAGAGATATCAAAGAGAAGATGATTACTCCAGGATATCTATGAGGAAGATACCGAGGAGAATGTTTGATCACTATGCATGTATATGGCGTTTAGCCAAAGAGGGGTGGGGTGAGTGCATAGTGAGGCTGGATAGTAAATAGGATGAATAGAGAATGTATACATTTTAGGTTAACCTCCTATTTATAGAGATTACCTTAGGGTTTGGTCTCTTGGGCTTTGTGCGCCTCGACCCATGTTTTTGTGCCGCCTCACCTTTAGGGTTTGGATTCTTGATTAGGAAATCCCTTGATTATAGCCTTGATTGTAAGTTGATTAGGATCCTCCTTCATAATTGGTATATCCTAGTATGCTTTGCCCTTATTGGGCCTCGTGGTGAATGGACCTCTTATATGATGAGTCCATAACAGTTGCCCCTCAGCCTTGTAATTCATGTCTCTGGGCTGCCAGGATGCATTGGTTATTTAGCCTGGATCTTGTGTCTGAATTGTTCAACTTTTATCCGAGATCAAAAAGAACTTTGGATTTATTCTGATTCTAGTTGCAACTTGCCCCCAGATGTACGATCTGGGTTAGTTCACTTCGACCTCCGTTCATATTAGTGATTGCCTAGATTTCTTGTGCGTCAACATCCGGGATTCTGGGGTTGCTTGTCTTTTCATTCTTTCTTCGCTTTGGTTTTCCTTAATCTCGGTTATTAATAACATGTTTTTTCACTAACTATCAAATAACCGAGATAGCATTTGAAATTTTGCGTCTTCCCGCGAGGGCTTCCGCTTCCTCTTCTTTTGTGCAGGGGCAGACCCAGAAAATAACAGAAAGGGGGCACAATTGGTGAGTGGTTTGGGGGCAACACCCCCGATTTTTTTTTAAGGACATTTTTTAATGCATTAAAAAACAAAAGAATATAAACAAGAAAAAAAAATTTATGAAATCAAGTGAATGCTGATGATATAATAAGAGAGGAAATTATTTTACAAACTTGTCATTTAGAAAAGCAAGGCTAAATACTGTTAGAAATGCAGCTACATAAATTACAATGAAGGGTGAGCACTTAATAAGTTCAAGTACATATATTTTTATGAAAAAAGTATATTACATTAAAAATAATTACAATGTCATCCTTCTAGGCCTTATTTTTGGAATTCCATCATAATTGTCTTATTATCAATATAAGGCACTAAACAATCATTCAACTATTCATCCCCCATCCAATTACGAAGTGCAATCTTGATGTATTAAACGTGGGCACTTAATTTAAGGGTGGACAATTATTCAAACATGTATTAATTCAAGGAAATTAGACAAATAATGCTAATACTAATGGAAATTTGAAACCATTATATTCAAGTTATTAATTCAAACTCCTTTAAGTTGAATTTTTTAAAAAAATCTTGGCTTTATTAGTTTTATGAAGTAAGATTCTTGCTCATGTCATCAAGTAAAGGCTCTTTCCCTTCTTTCCCCTATCAGTCTAAGATTCTATCACAGATAAGGACCATTGAAGATGACTGGTTTCATCAAGCTTATGGCAAGTGATGATAGGGAAGCCTTCGTGGTTGTATCAACTTGGGGGAGGCCCATAGGCGAAATTGACTCCTGGGCTGGGAGATGACAGGAATGAGACCTGTCTAGGCCTAAAGTAATAAAAAATAAAAATCCTAAATTTTTGGGGGCACTTGCCCCCCCCAATGATGAACGTGGGTCCGCCACTGCTCGTGTGTCGTTATGACAACTTTGCCGCTATCCACTTTGTTGCCCCCAGCCCAGGAGTTTAGGTCTCTGGGCTGCCATGGTGCATTTTTTATTTAACCCGGATCTTGTATCCGAATTTTATTCAATGACTGGGCCAAAGTCAAAAATATATGCGCAGAGTCTGCTTGAATATTCATCTGGTATTAAGACCAGATATCATATTTTGTGAGGATTTTTAATTAAATCAACACATTACATTCCAACCAAATTGAACCAAAATTTTATCCAGAGTAATGGCAATCTGTCACATGTTCAAACTCAGTCTTTAACCAACGTTTTAAACATTTCGACCTGATTAGGGTCAGCATGACAGTTCACTTTATTACCCCAGAACACAAAATTGTGATGCATCGCACTTTTACTTGAAACCGAGTTTTGTTACCCTGGATTCATTTATCCATCACTCCACGCTTATTTGAAACCGGGTTTTGTTACCCTGGATTCATTTATCCATCGCTCCGGCCTTATTCGAAACCGGGTTTCATTACCTTGGATTCACTTATCCATCGCTCTGCGCTTATTCGAAACCGGGTTTTATTACCCTGGATTCATTTACTAGCGCGATTTTGAACAATTTGCAACGGAATTCTCAACCGAGAATTTCTTCATTAATTTGAATAATAATTTGATCAAATGATCTGGCCGACACAGTCGACTTTACATAATTCCAAAAAGGAAAATGAACTGACAAACTCAATACGAAATTCAGACTTAATTGTCATACTTCCAGTTTATCCGCGTATTGAGTGAAATCGGCTGAACAAGGAACCTGTGATTTAACTGTAATGTATTTTCAGCTTATCCGCGTTCCATGTTCTTTTCACTAGCTTCTTCTCCAGAGTCTCCAACATGTAAGCTCCTTTGTCGAGCTTTTCTCTAACCCGATACGAGCCTTCCCAATTTGCAGCAAGCTTTCCATCTCTGACATTTTTATTGCCTATGTCGGTTCTCCGAAGTACCAAGTCACCCATTTCGAATGACCAGAGCTTCACTTTTTTATTATACTTGGCCTCAATGAGTTGCTTGGTGGTCATATCTCAACAATGAGCCGTGACTCTGACTTGATCTATCAGATCCAACTCCACAGCCAGGGTTTCGTTGTTCATCTCCTCTCCCTCTTGAAGAGCCTTGATCCTTCTCCATGAAGGCTGGCCTATCTCAACCGGGATCATGGCCTCGTATCCATAAGTCAATCTGAATGGAGTCTCGCCAGTCGACGTTTGAATACTGGTCCAGTAACCCCATAAGACGAGGTACAGCTGCTCAACCCAGCTGGATTCTGCATCCTCCATTTGCTTCCTCAAGCCATCTACAATGACTTTGTTTGCTGCTTTAGCTTGCCCATTTGATTGTGGATGCTCCACCGAAGCAAAGTGATGCTTAACCTGGAAACCGGCCATCATTTCTTGAATCCCTTGTCAATAAACTGGGTTCCATTATCCGTGATTAACTCTGCCGGGATCCCAAATCGGGAGATGATGTTTCTTTCTACGAACCTTTGTACTCGAGCAGAGGTGATTGTGGCCACTGGTTCAGCTTCAATCCATTTAGTGAAATAATCAACAGTTACTATGACCCATCGTAATTATCCTGAAGCCGCTTTGAATGGTCCCAGCAAATTCATGCCCCACTTGAAAAATGGTCACGGGGTCGAGATAGACTTTAACTCTGCTGGAGGAGACCATATTATCTTGGCGTTCTTTTAACAGCTACCACATTTCTGGACATGGTCCTTCGAATCCTCCTTCATTGTTAGCCAGTAATAGCCAGCTCGTAAAGCTTTTCGGGCCAGCGCCTTGGCACCCATGTGTTGCCTGTTGATTCCTTCGTGGATCTCGGCCAAAACATACTTGGCCTCTTCTGAATTCAGGCATTTCAGCATTGGAGAACGCAAACCCTTGCAATACAACTGATCATTTAGAACCGCATGCAAGGTTGCTTCTCGTACTAACTTCTTTGCTTCAAGTGAGTCATCAAGGAGGACTTCTCTTTTCAGGTAGTCTACAATTGGTTTTATTCAATCGTCCGCTGCCGAGATAACCATAACGCAACTTGGCTCAGATAAGCTCTGTTGAATCACCATTCTGTGGTTACCCGGGCTCATTGTACTTGCCAATTTGGACAAGATATCAGCCCTGGTGTTTTCTCCTCTAGGAATGTGGGTGATGGTTATCTTTTCAAAGTCAGTCATGGCTTCTTTCACCTTATTCAAATACTTTATCAGCAAGGGGCCCTTGGCTTGGTACGCCCCTTCAATCTGTGCCGCAACAAGTTGAGAATCGGTTGAAACGTGAACTTTTTTAACTCCATTTTCTCTAGCTTGAAGTAACCCAGCAAGAAGATCTTCATATTCCGCTTAATTATTCAATGTCGGGAAATTGAGCCAAAGGGAGTGCTCCATAAAAACTCCTTCGGGCTTTCTACAATAATTCCTGCTCTGCTTCCTTTAGTGTTGGACGAGCCATCGACGAACACTTTCCAAATCTCAGCATCCCCGGACTCCCCTTTATCTGACGAGGTTAGCTCCATCACGAAATCGGCCAACGCTTGAGACTTAATGGCATGCCTAGCTTCATAGGTGATATCAAACTCGGACAGTTCTACAGCCCAGCTGATCATTCTTTCAGCCAAATCTGGCTTATGGAGCACCTACTGGATTGGTTGACTCGTCTTGACCACGATTTGGTGCCCTTGAAAATAAGGCCAGAGTCACCTTGTAGTGGTAAGTAAAGCAAATGCCATTTTCTCGAGCTTTTCATATTTCAACTCTAAACCTTGTAGAGGCCGGCTGACGAAGTAAACTGGTACTTGACCATTCTCTGTTTCCCTTACCAGTGCAGCACTTACAGCCTCTTCACCCACGAACAGGTATAGATTTAAAACTTCCCCTGGCTCTGGCCTAGAAAGAACTGGCGGGGCCACCAAGCACTTCTTTATTTTCTCGAAAGCAACTTCGCAGTTTGGGTTCCAGCCTCCCTGAGCCTCCTTTTTTAACAGCTTAAAAAAGGGTAGAGCTTTCTCTGCCGATCTCGGCAAAAATCTGGTTAATGCAACCAACCTCCCTGTTAACTGCTATACCTCTTTCTTGCTCCTTAGGGCCTCCATATCCAAAATGGCTTTACATTTGTCCGAATTGGCTTCAATTCCTCTGTTCGTTAACAAGAATCTTAAGAACTTCCCGGCTAGGACTCTAAAAGGCATTTGGCTGGATTTAAACGAATTTGGTAGGCTCTTAACTTGTCAAATGTCTATTGTAGATCTTGTACATGGCTTGATGGGTCTGCTGACTTCACGATCATGTCATCGATATAAACCTCTACATTTTTGTCGAGCTGGTCTCCAAACACCTTATTCATTATTCTCTGATACGTTGACCCTGTGTTCTTCAACCTAAAGTGCATCACATTATAACAGTAATTAGCCTTCTCAGTGATGAAAGTCGTCTTTTCTTGGTCCTCAGGGTCCATGGCTATTTGATTGTATCCAGAGTATGCATCCATGAAGGAGAGCAATTGGAAACCGGACGAGTTATCAACCAACTGGTCAATATTGGGCATCGGATACGCGTCCTTAGGACACACCTTATTTAGATCGGTGTAGTCTGTACAGACTCGCCACTTCCCATTCGTCTTCTTTACCATGACCACGTTGGGTAATCAAGTGGTATATTGCACTTCCCGAATGTGTCCGGCATCCAATAATTCCTTCACATGTTCCTCCAGGGCCTATCTCCTCTTTGAGCCAAGCTTCCTTTTCTTCTCCGCGACTCGGCTTGACCTTGGATGAATTGTTAGTTTGTGATAGCAAAATTCGGGATCAATTCTAGGTATTTCGGATGATTTAGGCAAACACGTCCTGGTTCTCCTTCAGGAATTTTTTCAACTTGGCTCGGACTTCGGGATGCATATAATTCAGGAATTTCATATAAAATATCAATTTACAATACAAACACATATACATATAATTCAGTCTTTAATTTTAATAAAAGGTAGTTTCTCACAATCATACACAATTTACAAGTATATAAAAGAATATCTAGAATTACCTGTTAATTCCTAGCTTATAAGTAATCACACAAGAGTTACTCTGAAACTCTCAATAAGAGTCTACAAATTTACAAACATAAATATCTATTAATATATTTCTCAAAACTACTCTAGAGTTAGTCTAATATGACTCTGTAGTATAAATCTATCCTTCTAAAAATTGATATTATAGGAATACATACTTATTAGGTACCACATTCACTTTACTTTTAGATTTGATTCTTATAGAAATAAAAATCATTGTACGCATGCGTCATATTAAACATAAAGACCTTGTATGTGTGCATTCTGGAAAGCAGAGAAAACCCTTTATGAAGTGATGCATTATATATATATATATATGTATGTATGTATATGTATATGTATATATAAGAAGATAGAATAATTTGGAGGTATCAGTGCAAAACAAAATTGAGAGTGAGGATATAAATTCGTCAGCATATATCTATTTATTAGAGTAAATAACTTATTTGAAGTTTGGGGCCAATGTGAAGTGAGAATGAGGTATGAACAGGAAATGCATTGCCCAAATAGATAATTTTATTTTGAGGTAGAAGAAAAAGGGAAAAATAAAAACTAAGCCTACCCACAAAACTTTGGTAGGAGAAGTTGGTAGGAACTAGAGGGGTTTTGCACCCGCCGGGGGGGGGGGGACACACAATCGCATACACTCACGCCAAATCAATTATGGGAGGAGGAGGAGGTTAAATAAATATAAATATGTATATGGCACCCACATACCAACAGGAATGAAGAAAATGGGTGAATGAAGTAATATATACTATTTATATCTATTGGTACTTTTTTTTTGTCGAAATATATTTATAGGTACTCACAAACATAACCAGGCCAACAATTTCAAGAAAGGGAAGTGAGTGCGAAAAATGATGAATATACATACACATCTAGGCACAGTAAAATAGAGGAGGAGAGGATTGATTTGACAAAACAATAAAATAAAATAATAAAAAGAATGGAAGGTACAATAAAATGATAGAAAAGACATTGTTACAATGAAATGAAGGTAAAAATCTAGATTTAGGACGCATGAGTGAGATGAAGAAGAATGAAGAATAGACCTGGATATCTGAGAGCACATGCGGCGCCGAAGTGTGAGAAGTACGAGAGAGAAAGTATTTATAGAAGAGAGGTTAGGGTTAGGGTTTGACTCATCTTCTTAAACATATTATTTTATCAAAATAATATTTATTTATTCTTTCTTTCTCATCCTTTTTCTTTCTTTTTATTTAGATATGGATTAAATTATTTCATGAAGATTTTTCCCCTATATATTTTATTTTCTTTATTATTCTTATCAATATCATTTATCATTGTTAATAAATCAACTTTAATTAAAGAAATTGATAACGTATTTATTTATTTATTTATTATTATTATTATTATTATTATTTTAACTCTTAATTTTATACTTCTAGATCTTCTCTAAACCCGGATTACTTAATAAATCATATCCATAGAACTTAGTTACTATTAGAAAAATTGGGATGTTACAATTATCTCCCTTGCGAATCCGAGGTGGAGAGGATGGACCACCTTCACTTTTTTTGACCGTTTCGAAGTAACACTGCTGGGATTCTTTTTGATCTCCTTTAATGGTAACAACTTCATTCTTGTTGCTTATCATTTTCAAATTCTAATGTTTGGTGGACACCAACATATCCCAGTTGTGAATAGTCAACCTCCCCAAGATCATGTTGTAAGTGGACGGGAAATCGGCAACAACAAACCTTACCCGCTTTGACTTGAATGCTTCCTTCGTTCCCAGCATTAACCTAAGGTCAATGTACCCCTTAGAACTGGTGTGCTCCCCATTAAAACCCGTGAGTGTTGTCTTCCATGGCTTCAAGTCTTCTTGGTTGAGTTTCATCCGTTTGAAAGCATCCCAGAGGATGATATCTACTGAGCTTCCGGCGTCTACGAAAATCTTTTTAACCCGGCAGTTTACCAGGGTTCCTGTAATTACCAAACCATCTTGATAGCCTGGGACTACATCTTTGAGGTCTTCTTTAGTAAAACATAGAAGAGGAGGTTCCGGCCTGCTAGACTCTTCTTTGAACCTCCGCTGATCACCATCAGGTTTTCTTCGCTTCTCTTCTCTCTTCTTCTTCTCAAGTGTCGGGCTTCTGCTCCGCTAATTGCGCTACAGCTGATTAGCCTTCACTCGATTTGTATTTCTGGGCAAAGGAATCTGACTATTGCTTCTTGTTCCAACCATCGTTGGTCACGAGAATCTAAATTTATGGTTCCCCACGGTCAGCGCCAATGTTTTGGTATAAAATACAGATGTCTAGCCTCGATAGACTAGTATATTGATATTGGATCAGATTGTCTCTCTAAGATACCTATAAAGCATATATCAAAGAGATGATGATTACTCCAGGATATCTATAAGGAAGATACCGAGGAGAATGTTGGATCACTGTGAACGTATATGGCGGATCACTGTGCACGTATATGGCGTTTAGCCAAAAAGGGGTAGGGTGTCTGCAAAGTGAGGTTGAATAGTAAATAAGATGAATAGAGAATGTGTACCTTTTAGGTTAACCTCCTATTTATAGAGATTTACCTTAAGGGTTTGGTCTCTTGGGCTTTGTGCGCCTCAACCTACGTTTTTGTGCCGCCTCACCTTTAGGATTTGGACTCTTGATTATAAGCTTATTAGGATCCTCCTTCATAATTGGTAGATCCTGGTATACTTTGCCCTTATTGGGCCTCGTGGTAAATGAGCCTCTTATATGAGTCCATAACAAAACCCATTTATGAATTTAGTAATAAATGATGAAATTGGCCCCCAAAAAAATGATCAGTTAATGATGAGGGGCAATACCTAGGTGGATCATTACGGGGATAATTGCCACGTGAAGTTCCGTGATTGGTTCCAAAGTAATGGTTGTCTATTCTCTAGTGCGTGCGTTGACCGCCAATGAGCTGGGTTTTTGTTTGGGAAAATTCACATCAGGGCGCTTTTTACAGGAAAAAAAACCCAAAAAAGGCCCCAAGATTATGAAAATCCTATAAAATGCCATAGGATTTTTAGAATCTACGTGAGTTGTTAACGGGGCTGATATAGTTGTTAACGGGTAGGTCATTTACAACTAAATCAGTACCATTAACAACAATTTGCTAACAACTAAATCAGCCCTGTTAACAACTATATCAGTATCCTGTTAACAACTATATCAACCCCGTTAACAACTCATATAGATTCTGACAATCCCAGAAAAGGCCCTGGGGCCTTTTTTGGGATTATCAGAATCTTGGGGCCTTTTTTGGGTTTTTATATAAAAAGGGCCACGATGTGAATTTTCCCTGTTTGTTTTGTCATTTTATATTTTCTTTAATAAATTAATTAGCTGACCTATAATAGATATAAGAAAAATTCAAGAAAAGTCCAACCTTAAAAATTTTATTGATAGGAAGGACTTAAAAATGTTTATATATACAGAAAGTAAAATTGCTCAAAGAAATTTGTACACATAGAACAATATTGCTCTAAGGATGAAGATGTAATTAAATCAAAATAAAAGGGATTAAATAATATTTTTTAATTTTTTATACTCAATTTAGAATATTATAAGAGATCATATAATGGAATTTTTGGTCTCTCAAATTTTCTTCAATTATTATTACTTTGATCTTTTAAGTTTAATCTTTATAAATCAAGTTTCTAATTTTTTTAATTATACATGATTAGTTCTTATTGCGTTATTTATCTTTCAAATTATTAAATTGTGTGTGATTATGTTGTAAAAAAGTGTTTGATTATAAAATTTTAAAAATGTTATGAAAATAAAGGAAATATAAGATATTCAATAAGAGGAAAAAATAATAGGGAAGAGTAGCAAATTTGAGGGAGGAGAGACCAGAGATAATTTTTTTTTTTTTATTTACTTTTAAGGTATAAAGGACATGATAGTTGATACATGCCCTCTATTTATGATCATAGGAGATACTGTGAGATAATAATGGAGACATGATAGAAGATTAAGAAAATAATAGAGTTATGGATATTAACAAATATTATATTCATAAAAATATTTAGTTAATAAAATTTAAATTTAAATTACAGCGACCAAAATCATAAGTAAGACATATCCTGTCTATAAGAGCACCCATACTTAAAATACATATATTTATCATTTTTTATAAATTAATTTATTTGATAAATTGATACATCATCTAATGATATATATAAGTATTTTTTTGGCATATGATATATAAAAGTATTCTTAAAGATATCATGTAATATATGATATAATTAAGTAACATATTTAACTTCTTTAATTTAATTAATGATTTACATGAGTATTTTAAAGATATCATGTAACAAATGATATAATTAAGTAATTTATTAAAAGGTTAAGGAAAGCATCCAAAGACTTGAAGTATTTTTCAGATGCGTGATTTGTAGTGCACCGAGCACTCTGAAGTATTTTTCAGGTGCACCATGTACCCTAAAGTATTTTTTTTAAGTGTATCCAATACCCTAAATTATTAAATGCAAAATTGCATAAAAAAGTACCTGAGGGTGACGGATGCCCTTAAAAAAAACTTCATGAATGCTGGGTGCACCACAAAATACTTTAGGAAACTAAAAACGTTTGTAAAAATACTTTGAGTACTAGACACACCTAAACCCTTTATTTAATAGAATCCACGAGATCACGTAATATACTACCTCTCATCCTTAACATATAACCCATTTGACTAATTTAATAAAGAACCTAAATAAATTAGGGAAAATCACATCAAAAGAAAATAATATCAAAAAAGTCACATAGTTTGTCAGTGATAAGTAAAACAACAATTATTAACATGTGAAAGAGCTACCATTGATAAGTTATAGGACTTTTCTGATATTATTTTTCTTAATTGAGATCTTGTTGTCATTTTCCCAATAAATTACTTAATTATATTATATGTTACATAATATCTTTGAAAATACTTAGGTAAATAATTAGATTATATATCAATTTATAAGACAAACTATTTGGGAGAAAAATACTAAATATAAATGTATGATCCATTGATAAATATAAATGTATAGTTTTTTTTTCAAACTAATTTATCATATAAATTGATATATAATATAACAATATACATAAATATTTTTAAATATATTATATATTTTTTGATATAATTAAATATATTATATAACATGATATTCAACTTAGAGCCGGGAAATCGGGTCAAGCCCATCGAGCCAGCCCGTTTAAGCCCGACCTGTAGGGCTCGGGCTTGAAAAATAGGTCAGGAATTTGAAATTGGCCCTGCAGGCCCCGTAGGCCTCGGGCTTAATCGGCCGACACCGTAGGCCCGTTTAACCGTAGCTTTTTTAAAAAAATTAATTACTTAGATTTCCATTTAATGAATGTGTTTATTTGTAATTGCTTAGATTTTTATAGTTTAAACTATAACCCTTTTTTATGTTTATTATTATTCGTATTAAAACACATAATTAGTTATTATAAATTTTAAAGAATGGAAGTTTTCATATTAAATAAATACATACTTTGGTATTACAATATTATATAAGTAATAAATTATAAATATATTTTTTGTAAAATAAGTATAATTATTTTTTTACGTCGGTAAAATTATCCATGAAGCGAAGGAATCGTAGACCCACACAAAATTACGAGAGGGAAAGGTATTTTGTCGTGGCATACATAAAACAATTCCTTTGTTTAATATTTTTTGAAAAAAAGGAAAAAACATATTTTTGTGTTTATTTGTTTTTTATTACGAATTAATGAATGTCTTTATTTGTTGAATGATTTATATTGTTTAGATATTAATGTTGATAAAATTTATTTGATAGATTAGAACATTAATGATTCTAATTTACTAATTATATTTCTTTGAAAAAAAAATCGAAGGAAAAATAGTTAAAATTTGGAATAGTAATTTTCGGACCAGAGTAGGGCCACGACCCTAGTACTATTATTGGGCTTTGAAAAACAGATGTTTTCTTTACTTTAGGCCCGGTAAGGCCGACCATGATTCCCAGCTCAAAATTTCAACTGAGAACATTTTTTTTTTGATACATTTCAACTGAGAACATGTTTGGGTAAGTGTTTTTTTTTTTTATATAAAGTTTGGGTAAGTGTTGGGAAAGGAAAAAAGACCAGTTGGGTAGGAAAAAAGGCAAGCAGAAAAAAAGCCCAGTCAATGTTTGAGGTAATTGGGCTTATACCAAAGGCCTATTTTCTCGAGAAGCTTTGAAACAGAGCATTGGATGATTTTAGCTGTGCGTTGGGGCATTTATTTTTTTCCCACCTTCTTTCCTATCCCACACCATCATCCTCTTAGCTTGATTTCTTCATCGTCTTCTCCTTAAATTGCAGCATTAATGGGAAGCACTCGTCTTCATAGAGTCCACGTTCCTTAGAATTAGGTGTTTATATCACTAATTAGAGTTAAGAGCATATATTGTTTTTTTAATTTTTTTTTATATATTGTATTTATTTAGATTTAAACTATATGTTCATTTCGATATTTTTTTGACTTAGTATCTCAAATTAATTAATTTTCATAATACGATGTTACGAGACAAATGCAGAACCAAAAATTAATTAATTTGAGATACGGGTGCAAAAAAACATATCGAAAGTTGCATATAATTTAAATATAAATAAATACTGATATAAAAAAAAAATGTTCATACCTCTCTATTCTCTATGAGAGGTATAACCACCTAATTCTAAACACACTGGCCTTCATAAATTCCCAACTTCAATTTCGTCCTTTCTCGCTAACTAGGTGACAATTTTCTTCTTCATTTAAAGCTCGAAGTTGTCATCTTCTTCACAAGAGTCTCACTTGTTGAAGATCAGAGCTCAAAGCTCAGTCTCACAGCTCAAAGCTCTCTCTGTGTGAAGCATTGAATTGAAATTAATTCCCTCACCTTCGTGTCGTCCTTTCCTCTTGAGTCTCATCTGCCATTTTCTTCTTCATATACCGGGTCTTAGTCTTACCATTGATGGAAGAAAAATATGATCTCTGCCATTGAAACTTGTCGTCGACTGTCTATGGTTCGCCAATTGGTGCTTGTCTCTCTTATCTCTACTGTTATGGCCCAATATATTGGGCCATCCGGGTACCCGGCCCAACCAAGGGATCCACAGTAAGGCCACCCGTTTAACCAGGTAAACAGTTCACCACTACTCCACCTCGTCTGCGATACAGGGCCGTACAGGTAGTGGAGTAGGTATAGGCAGAACGTGGGAGGCGCATGATGGCTGGTGGATAGACACATTTGCATGGGAGTGAAACCCTAGGTAACCCCTATAAATAGGAGGTTACCCACCAGGTGCACTCTGATCTCTCTTAATTCATAGTTTACCATTCACCACACCGCACACACCCCACTCCCTTTGGCGAAACGCCTTACCTGTGTTGCATTGTGGTCTGAGCTATCTCGACGATATCTTCCTCATAGATATCATCAAGCCAGTATCCTTTCCTTGAGACCTAATCACCGAAAGGACTATTGATCCAACATCAACCATTCCTAGCTCATTGAAGCTAGACATCTGTGTTCTATACTAGAACATTGGCGCCGACCGTGGGGACCGTAAACTTCAATTCCCAAGACCACAAAGCCACTGCTGACCGCTGAGAATGGCCGCGAGCACCAGAAGCCGTAGTCACGCAACTCAGCGGGACCAACCGCCGGAAGAGCCTCAACAACGCTCACAGCAGGAGCGCATAATCCAATACTCTAACTCAGTAGCTCCAAACCACGACCACGTTAATGTGGCAACCGAGGGCGAAACCGAGGACACAGCCAACTCTCCTCACCCGAGCCTGACTGCCCAAAAAGGGCAGCAGAGCATGCAGAATCTCAACATCCCTCCCCCTCCGCGCGAGTTCCAAGAGGTTTACCCCGATTCTAGGATATTGCATAAGACGGTGGGCTTACTGATTCAAAGAATGGAGAATATGGAAACTCGCCAGCGACTCCAGAGAGAGGAAGATATCCGACTCATCCAGGAGAACCTAGATCTCCGAAACGCCGTTTGGCGACAAAAAGAACAAAGGCGGTTACAGCAAGATTGGGAGGAGAGAGCAGGACCAAAGGAAAAGCAGCCAAAAACTGCAAAGCGAGATGGTGCTGGTACGAGCTGAGAAATGAACTCGACGTCGACACACACCGGTGAGGAGGAGGAGGAGCCTACCGAAAATCAGGAGGAGGAGGAAAACGTGGTCGCTAATGACCGGGGTAAAATCACCGAAGAAGACCACCAGGAGATCCTGGCTTTAAAGAAACGGTTAAGAGTGCTGGAGGGTCCCATTCAGGATACCAGAAAGCCCAACCGGACTAATGGCAAGACGATTGCTGAAGTCAATGGACGGACCCGCCGACCTCCTCTAGCTGACTCATCTCGATCGAAAGAAAAGCATTCGTTGGTCAACTCGGCCTTGAACGGGCATGAGGCGAATCCGCCGTCGTTCAATGTAAACATGGCGGACAAGGCAGGGCATGGAGGAGACGACCTATTACGCTAGTTTTCAAAGGAAATCGTTGCCGCAGCTTACCCCAGGAAACTGGATTCTAGAGAGCTTCCAAAGTACAATGGGAGTCAGGATCTGGTCGTTCACCTTAATAACTTCAAGATGGAAATTGGGGTGAAGGGAATCGTAGGGTATGTAATTCCTCGATTGTTTGCAGGAACCCTTCAAGGACCTGCCCAAACCTGGTTCCACTCTTTGCCATTTGATTCTATTCCAGATATGAAAACCATGGAGTATAAGTTTATGCTTAATTTCGCTACAAGCCGAAAGCAGCCGAAGACCGAGTTCCAATTGTACCAGGTCAAACAATTCTCTAATGAAAGCCTATAAAAGTACCTAGACCGATTTAAGGAGACGACGCTTCAAGTGTCCGGACTGAAGGAAGACGTTCACTTACACTGCGTCATAGCCGGTCTAAATTCCACATCTCGGTTGAAAAAATCGGTTATGAAGAATCGACCTAGTACTTTGACCGAGTTTACAGATCGGTCAAAGACATACCTCGAGCTCGAGCAGATGGACATGATGAGTCAAGTGGTAAAAGAGCGGGGCAAAAGTCTGCCCCCCAAGAGTAGAGAGCTGCAAGCCGGTCGCAAGCCAGAATCTCATGGACAGGGTGGAGGAGTAAGGTCGAAAGGAGAAAAGCTGGAAGGGAGATTCAACAGGTACACTCCCCTAAAATTATCCCAGGCCGAGATTTGGCGTGAAGTCTCAACAACCGAGATGAAGAAGGTTGAACAACCCCGGCCAGAAAGAAGGGAAGCCAATCTGGATAAATCCCGATACTGTGACTTCCATGATCAGCATGGTCATACTACGGAAAAATCTTGGGACCTCAGGGATGCCATTGAAAAGTTTGTCCGGGAGGGGAAGCTCCACCAGTATGTCATCCAGACACAGGGACGGCAAAATAACAAGAGACGAGGCGGGAGAAGCAAAAGCCAACCTCAGCCAGATAGGAAGAGGCGTAAGCAGAAAAAGAAATCCACAAACAGCGACAATGAATTCCATGACCCCAAATATGACTGCAACTTAATCAGCGGAGGTTTTGGAGGTGGGGGTGACTCGGTGAGCCAAAGGAAGAAGTATCTAAGGGAAGTTCTCTCAATTAGGGACCGCCCAGCTTTCAAGAATGGCACAGCAAAACCTGAACCCCCGGTCCTGAGTTTCACTGAGGAGGATCTCAAAGACGTACCCCCAGGACACCATGATGCATTGGTCATTACGGGGACCGTGGTCAACTGTTGCGTAAGAAAAATTCTGGTCGATAATGGGAGCGCTGTACACATCATCCTATGGGACGCATTTCAGAGAATGCGGTTTGACCCGAAAGATTTAAAGCCTTGCCGAACAACCTTAACCGGGTTCAATGGCCGGGATACATGCCCAAAAGGGTATATCGACCTAAAATTGACGCTTGGAACGAAAGGCGCTTTCAAATCTGAGCGTGTCAGGTTCATCGTGGCCGACTTCCCCTCATCTTATAATATCATACTGGGGCGTCCTACCATTCACAACTGGGATATGCTCGTGTCCACAAAACACCAACAGCTGAAGTTGGTGAATAAAAAGAACCAAATTGTAACGGTCAAGGGCGACCAGAAGGATTCCCAACAATGCTATTTCGATACGGTCAAGGCGAACAAAGTTGACCCAACATCTCAGAAGAAGAAAGCTAGAGCACCCACTGAAGAGGAAAAAGGGAAGTCGGTCAATCTCGTTGAGTTAGATTTACGCAAGGAGGACAAGATGAAAAGAACGGAGCCGGACGGAGAGCTGGAGGATTTCGCCTTGGGAACTGAACCCGGGCAAAACACCAAAATTGGCAAGCATCTAGCCCCATTGATTCGAGCAGAACTTGAGACCTGCCTGAAGGACAACAAAGACATTTTTGCATGGCGGCCATCTGAGATCCCCGGGGTAGACCCCGCAATTTGCTGCCACAGTTTGGCGATTTGCCCGACATCAACCGTCGTGGCCCAAAGGAAGAGAAAGATTGGGACAGACAAGAAACAAGCCTTGGAGAAGCACACAGATGAGTTATTGGACGCCGGATTCATACGTGAAGTGTAGTATACCACCTGGCTATCGAATGTTGTTATGGTCAAAAAGCCTAACGGCAAGTGGCGAGTATGCGTCGATTATAAGGACCTGAATAAGGTTTGCCCCAAGGATTCTTTTCCTATGCCAAGCATAGACCAGCTAGTAGATAGCTCATCTGGCTTCAAACTGCTTTCCTTCATGGATGCATACTCGGGGTACAACCAAATCCCCATGCATGCTGATGATCAGGAAAAGACGGCATTCATCACGGAGAGGGCCAATTCGTTACAATGTTATGCCTTTTGGTTTGAAGAATGCAGGAGCCACTTACCAGAGGATGATGAACAGGGTTTTCGAAGACCAATTGGGGAAAAACGTCGAGGTTTATATCGATGACATGATCGTCAAATCTTCACGGACAGAGGACCATATCCAAGACCTTCAGCAAACTTTCGACAAGCTGAGGAAACATCGCTTGCGCATCAATCCAGCAAAGTGTGCTTTCGGTGTCCCAGCAGGAAAATTCCTAGGGTTCTTACTCACCCACAGAGGGATTGAGGCAAACCCTGATAAGTGTCAGACCATCTTGGATATGCAGCCCCCCAAGAACAAGAAGGAAGTTCAACAGCTCACACGAAGGCTAGCCGCTCTAACCAGGTTTTTACCAAAGTCAGCTGAAAACTCTCTTCCTTTCTTTAGATTACTGAAGAAAGAGGCATCTGGAGATTGGAATGCGAAGTGTCAAGAGGCTTTTGCAAAGATCAAGCAATGCCTGGAAACCCCGCCGGTACTATCTCGCCCGAAGCTCGGGGTAAGATTGATCTTATACTTCGATGTTGGAGATGAGGCGGTTAGCGCGGCGTTGGTGAATGAGGAGAAGGACGGTCAAACTCCAGTGTACTTTGTAAGCCGAGCTCTGCAAGGGGCCGAGTTGAGATACCAGAAACTGGAAAAGATGGCATTCTCCCTACTCATGGCCGCGAGATGACTGCGCCCATACTTCCAGAGTCATACTGTGGTAGTACGCACAAACCAACCAATCCGGCAAATCCTGCATAAGCCGGACTTGGCAGGGAGAATGGCTAGCTGGGCTATTGAGTTATCTGAATTTGATATAACCTATGAAGCGCGACATGCGATCAAATCCCAGGCTCTAGCCGACTTTGTGATGGAACTAACCCCGTCTGAAAATTCGGAAATGAACGACGATCACAGAGACGACTTAACATGGAGGTTGTTCGTTGACGGTTCATAGAATAAAAAAGGAAGTGGGGCAGGAATAATCATCAAGAGCTTGGAATGAATCTCTTGGGAGCTTTCCCTTCGGTTTGAGTTTGCAACATCAAACAATCAAGCAGAATACGAAGCGCTCATAGCCGGATTACGGCAAGCAAGGGAAAGCGAAGCAAAAAGAGTTCACGTATCTACTGACTCACAACTGGTTGCATCCCAGATAGAGGGCAAGTACCAAGCTAAAGGCCCTTTAATGGTCAAGTATCTGGGAAAAGTTAAGCAGTTGATGGCGGAATTTGATAACGTGGAAGTGATGCATATTCCCCGGGGAGAGAATGTTAGGGCCGACGTGTTGTCAAAATTGGCAAGCACTAAGAACCTCGGCAATCACCGCACTATTGTCCAGCAGAACCTGTTAGAACCAAGTTGCATGATGATAATCTCATAGGCAAATGATTGGCGAATACCAATAGCCGATTACCTTGAAAGGGGAATCCTCCCGGAAGACACCGACAGTGCCAAGAAAATAGTAAGGACGTCGGCATCGTTCACCATGATTGATGACGAATTATATCGGAAGGGTTTCCATTCCCCGCTAATGAAATGTCTCGATTCGGCCAAGGCTGACTACGTGCTGTCCGAAATCCATGAAGGAATAAACGGACACCATATGGGCGCCAAAGCATTAGCAAGAAAGGCGGTGAAGGCTGGATACTTCTGGCCATCTATGGCGGAGGATTCTAAGAAGCATGTGCAAGAGTGCAATAGCTGTCAAAAACACGCCAAGGTCATACGCACCAACCCATTGGAGTTAACTAACATGTCGGCTCCATGGTCGTTCTATAAGTGGGGATTGGATCTGCTTGGCCCATTCAAGAGGGCCCCAGGACAACTGCGTTGGCTTATAGTGGCGGTAGATTACTTTACCAAGTGGATAGAGGCAGAACCATTGGCAACAATTACCTCTGCACGGGTTCAAAAGTTCTTCAAACAAAATATTATATCTCAGTTTGGAATCCCGGCCAAGATTGTAATAGATAATGGAACCCAGTTCACAGACAAGGGTTTCCAAGACATGGTTGCCGATCTCCACATCATTCAGCATTTCGCATCTGTCGAACATCCACAATCCAACGGCCAAGCCGAGGCTGCTAACAAGGTTATCTTGGATGGATTGAAGAAGATGATGGAAGACGGTAATTCAAATTGGGTGGAAGAGCTATACCCGGTCCTTTGGGGACTCAGAACCTTGATCCAATCAACAACGCAGGAGACCCCATTTAGGTTAACCTATGGGTGCGAAGCAATGATACCCGTTGAGATCGGTGAGCCATCATGGAGGAGGGTTAAAGCCCTACATGAAGTAGAGGACAACAACCGATCAATCGCGGTGGAATTGGATCTCGTGGACGAGGTCAGGGTGAAAGCACATTGCCAAGAGCTAGCCGCCAAGCAGCTTCTCGCTAATAGATATAACCAGAAAGTGGTGCCCCGCGTTTGCAAAAGGTGATCTCGTCCTTCGGCGAGCTGACATAGGCAACAAGAATGCCGACCAAGGCAAACTTGCACCAAATTGGGAGGGTCCCTACCGAGTTACAGAAAATTTGGGAAAAGGGGCCTACAAGCTAGAAACGTTAAAGAAGAAGGCGGTGAAGCGGACATGGAACGCAGACAAACTTAAGACTTATTATAGTTGATAAGCTTTCTGTAAGTGTTTCATTTATGTTTTCTTTTGAAAGAGTTATGAAGGCCTCGGTTACAAGGCCAATCCCTAATGAATTCCGGGTCTTGGAGCCCGTTTTCAACGATACATATATGAGTTGCATAGCAATGGATCAAATGTGCGCGAAATCGAGGTACTTTAACTCGGCTCCCAAGACCATGTTCCAATTAAAACATGCAGGAGTGTGAGGTTTTCAAACCCGGCTCCAGAGACCATGTTCCAATTAAAACATGTAGGAGCCAGAGGTATTCTAACCCGGCTCCAGAGACCATGTTCCAATTAAAACATGTAGGAGCAAGAGGTATTCTAACCCGACTCCAGAGACCATGTTCCAATTAAAACATTTAGGAGTGTGAGGTTTTCAAACCCGGCTCCAGAGACCATGTTCCAATTAAAACATGTAGGAGCCAGAGGTATTCTAACCCGGCTCCAGAGACCATGTTCCAATTAAAACATGTAGGAGCCAGAGGTATTCTAACCCGGCTTCAGAGACCATGTTCCAATTAAAACATGTAGGAGTGTGAGGTATTCTAACCCAGCTCCAGAGACCATGTTCCAATTAAAACATGGTCTACTCTGGAGACCATGTTCCAATTAAAACATGTAGGAATCAGAGGTATTCTAACCCGCCTCCAGAGACCATGTTCCAATTAAAACATGTAGGAGCCATAGGTATTCTAACCCGACTCCAGAGACCATGTTCCAATTAAAACATGTAGGAGTTAGAGGTATTCTAACCCGGCTCCAGAGACCATGTTCCAATTAAAACATGTAGGAGCCAGAGGTATTCTAACCCGGCTTCAGAGACCATGTTCCAATTAAAACATGTAGGAGTGTGAGGTTTTCTAACCCGGCTCCAGAGACCATGTTCCAATTAAAACATGTAGGAGTCAGAGGTATTCTAACCCGGCTCCGGAGACCATGTCAAAATGCAAAAGAATTCATGAACAAGAAACCAGTTTTCAGTGACATTTTTAATGAGAAAGAACAGGGGATGTGTTCACCAGTTAAGAAGAAATTATGTTATGAACAAGCGTGAGCGAATTCACTATGAAGACTCCAGACCTTAGCGAAATTCATAAAATGAAACGCTAGTATTGATTAAAAATCATACTGTCATATTTACAAATAAGCCGGGCTATGACCACGGCATCAAAAAACAGCCTCAAAAGCAAGAAATCATAAATCAACCCATTTACGAGCTTAGGAAGACGGGGGCGGGGCTTGTTCCTCCTCTTCTTCATCTTCGGCACCAGGAGGTATCAACTGTCCTTTCTTGTTGACATATGACTCATAGTTAAAACCAGACAGGTTGAGGGCGAGGCCGGGATTTAGGGAGCAGATTTGCGCAACAGCGTTGTCAAACGAGAAAACTGCGGCATCAGCATATTCGTTTAGCCCCGCCTTGGCTTGGCCCAGTTCAACCTCCTTGGTTGCAAGTTCATGCACCTTGGCCGCAAGCTCATCTTCCTTAGTCGCGAGGAGCGCTTTGTAATGATCAGCGTCAGACTGCGCCTTGTCTACAGCCATCTGACCGTTCGTGTGAAGATCCTCTAAGCGGTGGACGTCCAACTCTGCCTTCGACAGCTTCTCCTCCGCCTTTTTGAGGTCGGACCTAGATGCTTCCAACTCCTCTTCCAAGGTCCTCTCCTTAGAGATAAAGGACTTGATTTCTTCTTTCTGCTTGGCCTTAGCGGCCTGCAAAGAATTGAAGTTCTGTTGCAGTTGGGCATGTACCGCCGTAAGGGCAGTCAAATTGACAACAGCTCTGTCCTAGTCCTCAGCAATCTTAGCCACCTCAGAAGTTTGCTTCAGAGCGGCATTCTCCTTGCTCAGCGCGACCAGCTGAGTATACGCCATCCCATACTTTACCTTCAAGATGGCATAAGAGCGAATCAAGGAAATACCTCGGTAACCATCTAATTGCATTTGGGTCAACATCTTCTTGGTAGGCTCCGACAGGCCAGATGCGTCATGAAGGAAAGCAGGAGGTATCATCACATCTAATACTTCTTGGCTCAATCCCTGCCCCCACAAGGCACCCTCGGGAAGATTGGCCACGGAAAGGTTGCCCAACACCGAGGTCACAGCAGAATTTGTTGGCGCCGGGGAAGACCTGGAAGGGGCAGGCGAGCCCTCAATGGCCGGCATCTCGAAAGGCTCCACGCTCGGATTGGGTGGCCCCGCCACAATGTCTTTGCCCTTGACCTTTTTGCAAGCGACATTTCCTTCGGCATCTGACGAAGCTAATCGCTTTTGAGAAACATGTTCAGGGGCCGAAATCGATGGGTCATTGACCGGGATGACGGGAGCTTCTTCCGCAGCTTGAGAACGGTTTTTGAAGACGTTTAGTTGCTTGGGCCTACCCATAGCGTGGCCTACAAAAGAAAAAGGATATCAGAGCAATAAGAAGAAAACAAAAAGCAAATCAGCCAAATATCAATAAAGTCATACTTGCGGAAGGCTTCCGCCTAACTAAAGGCGTGGTAATGAACTTGGCCGGATCCAGAGGATCCTCCAGAGACCCCACATATTCCACAAGTCTCAAAAAGGTCTTCTCCTCGTCATCCGAAAAGCTTTTAGCTTGCGGAACATAATCCTCGAGCCTCAAGGTGTGATGGTGCGTTGACCAGTAAAGAGGAAACCTTTCCTCGGTCTCCCCAGAGTCGGTCCTCCACACAAACTAGGGAGCCCAGCCAGTGAGGGCCTCAACCTTGATAAAGGTGGATTTGAAATTTTTCCATGACTCATGGAAAGGCCGGAAGAGTTTCCGATCGCGGATGCTTCAGAGAGTTGTCCACCCAAACCACTTCGTTGAGTCGGTAGTTTCGATGCCGGTCTCCAATGGAGAAAAGAAAGACATAAATATTGGCACGCTGCAAACGAAATCCTTATCCCCGTACAAATTCTCAAAGGTGACGGCGAACGCCCAGCCGTTGGGATGAAGTTGGGAGGGGGCGAGGTGCAAATGATTCAGCAGCTCGATTTGAAAGTCGGTAAAGGGAAACCTCACCCCAGAAGAGTGATAATATCTCGATAAATAAAAAAGAAATGAGCACCCTTCTCTTGAGCGCGTCCGGAGTCCACTGATTCGTGTTTTGTTGGCAGTCGTAGGGCATAACCTATCCCGTCCCCGATCCCGAGTTGGAGAAGATCATTTGGGGTCAAGGAATTCTTTACCTGAGTAACTTTGCTGCTCACAGCGGGGGTTAACTCAGGAGAAGTTGGGGAAGGGGCGGAGGTGCTGGATTCTTCGTTCGAAGATTGACTGGGTTGATGTGATGAAGCCATGAGCACCTAGATATGAAAAATGAAATAAGATCAGAGAGGGACATATTGGAAAGCGCTTTCCTGAGTAAGGAACTTGGAACTACGAGGGGACTGGGTGGAGGAACAGTCGATAAATCATTATGAATAAACGTTTCGGCTCCGTCGGAAGATAATTCCCAGAGCGATACCTTCTCGGGTCTGGGAGAGTTCTTAGGTTTTCTGGAAAGTTTTGGTAAAGAAGGATCACTGTCAGGACCTAGAGGAAGGTTTTTGGGCAGAGAACTTCTGGTTTTACAGACATACGGAAAGGCTCGGGCCATTCTGAATACCTAGAAGAGAAAAAAGGAAACTGAGAACCCACCCGGCAAAACCCAGAAACTCCCACTAAACCCAGAAAAACAGCTTAAATACATCCAGAGAAGAACAAAAGCATGCCAAAAGGTACAGAAAAGTACGAAATGCGATCATAAACTACATGTAAGAAGGCGAATAACATTACCTGTCGTGGGACGAAAGACACGACAAACTGTAGAAGCAAAGGCAGAAACTTGAACGCAAAGCAAGTGCCTCTGGAGCAGCGGAGATAGTCGAAAGTATGAAAGAAGACTAACTATCCTTACGAGAGAATTGATATATACATTAGGAATTTGAAAGATCAAGAGTCACAATGCCATTACATCTCACTAACGGAGGGGGAAACCCTAGCGGAAGTGACGTTCCAGACAAAACGGCAGGACATTAAATGCGCGCGGATATCGAGGTTAGAGGGATAACCACTCCACGCAGGCGACGGTAGATGTTCATTATGCGTTAAGGCACGCAACTGACAGGTGCCCAGCGCATAAAATTTCCTTGAAAACCCAATCAAATTCCAGCGTCAAAAAATCAATCCGTTCTTGAGGGCGGTTAATTTTAACTTAGCCCGGATTGGAGGGCGTTTGCTCAAAAAATCAATCCGTTCTTGAGGGCGGTTAATTTTAACTTAGCCCGGATTGGAGGGCGTTCTGCTCAAAAAATCAATCCGTTCTTGAGGGCGGTTAATTTTAACTTAGCCCGGATTGGAGGGCGTTCTGCTCAAAAAATCAATCCGTTCTTGAGGGCGGTTAATTTTAACTTAGCCCGGATTGGAGGGCGTTCTGCTCAAAAAATCAATTCGTTCTTGAGGGTGGTTAATTTTAACTTAGCCCATATCATATGACTCTGAGAAGGAAAAGCGGTTAATCGTATTCCAGCATTTTCACAGTCATGCGCATAGGATTCGAAAACAAAGAACGAGCGATGCGCAAAAGAAAAAAAGTGAAATCAAGCAATGTACAGCAAATATTTTCCATTAGTAAGTGAATAGTTTACATCCCGTTCATCCAGAAAAATTAGCCAAACCCTGGTCGCAAAAATACGCAGCACAAAATCCTGAAACAGGAGGCTCGTAGCCATGCGGAGAAATGGAGGATGAAGAACTCTTTGCGCCAAAGAGAACTTCCAAAAACACAAGGGCGGAGACCCTTGTGGGATGTTTGGATGCGGCGGACCTAGAACCCTAACCATGGCATACCCATGGCATGACAGCTCCAAACACAAGCCAACCCACACAAGAATCTCCGCCTGTGTTCAACGGAGCATGTCTGAGATCCCAGTGGAAATATTTCGCCAGGCATGTGAAGATTGGCAAATACTCCCGGAACTCCAGACGCCCGTTGGAGGTTATGGATGAAGATTGGCAAATACTCCCGAAATTTTGCGTACGGCACGCGTAGTGGCATAAGGACTAATGTTCGTTTCTTCTTCCTTACTTTTCGCCCACTTATCAAAAGGAACTTTTGAGGGAAGGACAAAGGACTAGAACCTGACCCTCCCGGCATCGGCGATTCCGCCTGTCCAGAATGGAACTTCATCATGCAAAAAGGATAGGTATGCACAGGCTTATATAGAGAGACTTGTCCAAACGGCATAACTATTTAATGCCTTATTCATCCTAATCTTCATGAAAAGCACAACCGTCATGGGCAATCAATGCCATCTTTATTGAAAAACGCAAGCGCCGGCGGCAATAAACGTTCCAAACGCAAAAGTGTAATAATGGCCACATCGGGAACAGGCGCCACATTTAATGTGCACGAATTTCTAAAAGGATCGTTACCAAAAAGGCAGTGAACCCGTATCCCTAGGAGGATCAAATCACGCCTGAGTAACGCCTGAACATCGCCATCTGTCATTTACAAACCCTTTATGACAACCGATATTGGGAGGCAGCACGTGGGAGAAGCTCACGGTCCGACTAAGACCGAGTCATAAAAGAAGCAGGGTCAATCTCGGTTATCATAAAAACCGAGAGGACGGTTACGATAACAACCTGTGACCCAGGGGACAGGTAAGGAGACGGCGGGGACATGTAAATGTCTAACGGCCGAGTTCACCAGAAACGTTCGGTCATGACCGAGGCCGTAATAACGGTTTCAACCAAAGACCACTTACCGGCACATATTTCGATTGCGATAAAACACAACTTAGGTCCCCAGAAAAATAGCCCGTCATCCATAACGGAGAGCGATGAGACAGGGCGAGCAGGAAGGAAGCCCTAAAGGATTCGCACAAAGCTCAAATTTAGCCGGGATAGATGATGACCGGATTAGTCAACGCGCTAATCTCGGCACGTCAGGAACCTGCCATACTGAGCTTGGGGGCAACTGTTATGGCCCCATTTATTGGGCCATCCGGGTACCCGACCCAACCAAGGGATCCACAGTAAGGCCACCCGTTTAACCAGGTAAACGGTTCACCACTACTCCACCTCGTCTGCGATACAGGGCCGTACAGGTAGTGGAGCAGGTATAGGCAGAACGTGGGAGGCGCATGATGGCTGGTGGATAGACACATTTGCATGGGAGTGAAACCCTAGGTAACCCCTATAAATAGGAGGTTACCCACCAGGTGCACTCTGATCTCTCTTAATTCATAGTTTACCATTCAGTCACACTGCACACACCCCACTCCCTTTGGCGAAACGCCTTACCTGTGTTGCATTGTGGTCTAAGCTATCTCGACGATATCTTCCTCATAGATATCATCGAGCCAGTATCCTTTCCTTGAGACCTAATCACCGAAAGGACTATTGATCCAACATCAACCATTCCTAGCTCATTGAAGCTAGACATCTGTGTTCTATACTAGAACATCTACCATTGGCATTTGTGGTGTCGGCTCTGATCGATGGTGTCTGAACCTCCAGGTGGTCGTCCTTGCTCCTATTTCTTATCTTGTCTTCTTTCTGGTTCTATCATTGTTGCTTCTTGGACAGCTCAAAATTTTTCTGGAATCCATAATTTGCAGAGTTTAAGCAAATTTGGCCGATGCTCACTCCCCAAATTTTAACTCCCCTATTTTTCGCCCAATCCATGATCGTTGTTGCTTCTTTCTGGTTTATTGCCCGTGTTTCACCCCCGGTTTTGAGTGAGGAAAAAATCTGGCCTATAGTTTTTTTTGCCCCTAATGCAGAGTTAAATGGTCTATGGTTTACTAAATGCAAAGTTAAATGGTCTTTGGTTTACTGGCCTATGTTTCTTGTTTCTTTGCATTTTTTGCCAACAATATTTATCTTAATGACTTGACAAGGTAGTAAAACTGAAAAAGAAATAGCCTAGTCTAGCTTAATACTCAACATCAAACTTGTATGTTCTTAAGTGTGGGGTTCTCTGTTTTTTCTCAAGAGGAATGAGGAAATTTAGATGATGAAGATAATAATAATCTACTTGATATATCATTCTTATTAAATATTCATATATTATCTTCAACATAAATGAATAAATGAAGTATATTTGTGATAGAATTAGAGACTAACTTGTTAGAAATAAGTGATCCAATTTACGATATACGATTATTTTGTATCAACCTGTGAAAAAACATTTGTGTACATTTTAATTTATATACAATTTTATCCGTTAAATATTTTTAATTAATGACTTTATTGTTTATTATTTTTTTAATAATAATTTTTTTTTTCAACTTTAAATTTAAAAAATTATCGCAATATATACACTAATGTGTGTATGTGTGTGTCTGTGTGTATATATATATATATATTATTCAATATGATTCATGTCATTCAGTAATTTTCCTTCTCAATTAACTTTTTAAATAATAATCTAAACACGTTTTAATTTTAAAAAAAAGTCACTAATGTTACAATTAATCTAAATATAAATTACATTTACAACATAAATTTTATCTTATCATACTTCTATAAAAAGTTAGATTAAAAATAAAACGCTTGTGATACCGTTAAGATTCTTATGAGAGAATAAACTGATAATCTTGCGTATATCTGAGCTAATTTGGAAATTTCCGTCCGGGTGTGTATACTCTCACGCGGTAACCCAAATCTCGAAGTCTTTCCTACGCAGATCCCCAACGCCGTGGTCTTCCTCTCCTTCTCGTTCAACTCCGGCGCCTCAAATTTTCAAGCGAGACGCACGTCTGTGTAGTTTTCTGAATTCGATTGGCTCAATTCCATTCAATCATCGATTACGGCACCAAAACCCTATTATCATGGTGCAACCGGCGGCGAATTCCCAATTCACCCAGCAGTTCTTGAGCTCCGTCTTATCCCAGCGTGGCCCATCGGCGCTGCCGTACACCGAAGATACTAAATGGCTCATCCGTCAGCACCTTCTTAATCTCACCACGAACTTCCCTTCTCTTGAACCTAAAACCGCTTCTTTCATTCATAATGATGGACGTTCCGTTAACCTCCTTCAAGCCGATGGGACTATTCCGATGACCTTTCAAGGCGTCACGTACAATATCCCGGTTATCATATGGCTCATGGAGTCCTATCCTCGACACCCACCTTGCGTGTATGTGAACCCGACCCGAGACATGGTCATCAAGCGCCCTCATCCCCATGTAAACCCTTCTGGTCTTGTTTCTATGCCTTACTTGCAGAATTGGATATACCCGAGTTCCAATTTGGTTGATCTTGTAAAAAATTTGAGTGTTGTATTTGGTCGCGATCCCCCACTTTATTCCCAGCGAAGAGCGCCGCCGCCGCCGGCATCACCGAACCCTAATCCGAACTTCGGGGTTAATCCAAGTGGTGGTTCGTCTGCTGTTTCATCTAGTTTGGGGTCTACGGCTGGGTATGCTCACCCGCCGATTCCTCCGAGGACCTATCCGCCTTCTCCTTATGGTAGTGGCGCCGCCCCTGCGCGGGTTCAATCGCATACTCATACGGAGGACCCAACGGAGGTTTATAAGCGGAATGCCATCAATAAGCTTGTGGAGATGGTACATAGTGATGTTTCTGGGTTGAGGAAGACGAGGGAGGCTGAAATGGAAGGGATGTTCAATTTGCAGGCGGTATTGAGGCAGAGAGAGGGGCAAATTAATAAGGGCTTCATGGAAATGCAGGAGGAGAAGGAAGCTTTGGAGCAGCAATTACAGATGATTTTGATGAATACAGATATTCTAGAGGGATGGTTGAGAGATAACCAAGGGAAAAAGTTGGGAAATGTAGAGAACATTGATGATGCTTTTGAGTGTGTGGATGTGCTTTCAAAGCAAATGCTTGAGTGCTCTGCAGCTGATTTGGCTATTGAAGATACTGTCGATTCACTTGACAAGGCTGTTCAAACCGGCGTCATACCATTTGATCAGTACTTAAAGAATGTGAGGGTGCTTTCAAGAGAACAGTTCTTCCAACGTGCCACAGCCTCAAAAGTCAGAGCTGCTCAATTGCAGGCTCAGGTTGCTAGTATGGCTGCCCGGAATCCACATTATGGGAGGTAGCTGAGGGCACATGGTTGTTTCCATGTCTGATGAAGGTATATCAGTAGACCAGAATCCTTTATTGTTGGGTTCAGTGTCAGATTTGATGGTCACGTAAAGTCAGTTCTTCTTGCCAATATTGCATAAGCTGGTAAGTTCTTCAAGAACTTGGTATTTGAGGCCAAAACTTGTTAATCAGGACATGACGCAGGCATCTTGTTCTTATACAAACTTGAACACGTTTAACAATTTTGGTTTCAGGGGTTGTTTGCGATTGTTCTGAAGTAAACCTACATTTGTAGATTTGGCGTTCTTTGTATCTATTAATTTGAAAAAGGATTGGTATATGATGATATATAAATTTTTTGTGCTTCAGAAAATAATTTTCACTTCTGCTGGTTCTTTGACTATAACTTATTCAATAACTAAATGTCGTTTGCTTTGCTGGTGTAATTTTTCTTAGATTTCCTTTGAGTTTTGTGTTTTTTTTTTAACCATGCCTTTTTAGGTTGCATGTGGATTCATGAATTCATTAAGCATTCAGATTTACATTTTTCTTATCATTAAGTCGGGTTAGCTAGGGAGTATTGACTTCAAAAAAAATTGGAATCAATTGTTATATTCTTGGGAAAATCTATGCATAAGCCTTTTCCTCCCCTTTTTAAGTGGGAGTGAAAGTTTATTTAGAGAGGCGTGTTATTCAAAATACGCTAATCATTGAATATGATTGTAAGCAACAAAGTGATATGCCTTTATTTGCTGAAGTTGATGAAGGCACCTTCTCAGGAAGGAAAATTTTCAAAATTCAACTTTATGCATGCTGCATTTTTTATAATTCCTGGGTCTTGGGTCCTGCATTATTTATGATCATTAGAAGGCAAAGTAGTATGTAATAGCCATATAAGGGCAGGTGAGGATGGATACTTTCCTAACAGGAATGTAATCAAAAGTGATTGAGGTTTTGTAGCTGTTTAGGCATGGTCCAAGAAGAGTAAATTTCGCTTCTGTCAATTGGAGAACCGAATGTTCTATCATCTAAATGTTGAGTTTTAACCTTTTGTTTTGTGGCCTTTATTTGGATACACAGTATAGTGATGCTTGGTTACAATGTTTCCCTGGTAGAAATTTAGAGGTGTTGATGGCATTTAAATGTTGATTAAGTGAAAAAGTACAAATATGGCAGAGGACCTAATTGCACCCTATTAATATGGGATAGTAGTGGTTGGGTTTGACTACATATTTGTTAGGGACTGGGTAGTATGGGATGCTTAAGTTTCACATCAAGTAATATGAGGTGCTTGGTGTACTTGAGGAGATATTCTGTTTCATTGGCAACATAATTTGAAGGGTGGGTTACTCTGTGCCTCCTTGTGTCCTATTACTTGGTAGAAGAGCTGGTTGGCCTTAGGACATTGAGGTGGCTACTTAGAGAGGTAGGGTTTTGACCAGTGAGAAGGTCAAATGAAGTGACATAGACTTTAGTCAAAGAGGAAAATCATAAGAGCCAGAGTGTTTTGAAATTGAATCAGTTTGGTTTCGTTCATGGATTCATGGATGTACTATTGTCTAAAACATGAGAGAATTCTTTATGGCTAAATTCAAGAACATCTAAACTGGGAGAAATTAAAAAGGAACAAATGAACTAAACTAACATTTTAGTTACATTGTTTGCCAATTCCCCTATGAAATTATGTTGTGTCTAGCTTTGTTTTTCTTATGTAACTGAGTGGTTCAAAGTTTTTATTCATCATATTTTATAGTGTGGGAAACCTATATCTTGGGTAGTAATACAGGTTCTGAAAAAAAACAAAAGCCCATGATTATTCTACAGCTAAGAATTGATGAGCATCAGTACTGTAAAAGTATATAATGGAAAGGAGATTAAGGCTTAGAAGTTAGAACTTAAAGAACCTACTATATGCTGATACTACCTCCGGTCCTGAACACAAGATCTTGTTTGTTGTATAAAAATGAGATCTTATATTAAGAACTGGAGGAAGTAGGAATTTTCCCCATAGTATGATGTGGCTGATGTATGAATTATGAATATCATCGAAAGCTAGGATTCATAAACAAGGTGAACAATATTGACTCGCTCATGTTATTAGCAATATAATCTTATATTGTTCACACTTTTTCCTCTTGGCTGTAGTCTTTCATCCAATACAGTTGGGTTTTAATGCCTTGGTAATTCTGTTTCACTGCGGTTCCTTATATTTCCCTATAAAGTGGCAGAAACGATGCAACCAATCATTTGAATGGATGCATGTATTGAGCTGGACTATGTGAATTGACTGAATCCTCATTTGGATACGTTTATTTTAAGCACTTCTACGTTTAAAGTCAAAATTACTCTCACATATATATATTTTGTACTCCTTCTATTCTGAATGTATCAATGTAAGACCGAGTTTTAGGGTGGAATTTGGTCCTAAATGTATGAACCCTTTATCCATTTTATCTTTGATTTGTATCATTTTTCCTAAACTAATTTATCTAACTTATAAATTGATATATTACAACAACAATAATCTTATTTTATTAGGTGGGGTTGGTTTTATAGATTATACTGAGCTCAATTAAAAATCAAATCTCTTGATAAATTGAGATATAACAGAAGTATTTTTTAGATATATCATGTTAAATATATTATAATTAAGTAATTTATTTAATTTTCTTAGTTTACCTAAATTAGATAAATAAGTTTTGCATTAAAGATTAGAGGACATCACAAAATTAATTAAAATAAACTGATCCAAATTCGCCTTGAATCAGTTTATGCACATGGGTCGAGTTTATTAATTAGCGTTAAACAAATTAATGCCAACTCATTTAGGGCAGGAAGTGGTTATACTCGTATTTCTCAAGACAAGATTCCTCATAACATGAAAGAACTAAGTTTTTTCTTTCAATTTTTTAAATTTTATAAATACTGAGTTTTTAAAACCTACCATAGAAAATTAAAAATAGAAAAAAAAAATCTTTTAATCTCTCAACTTTTAAAATAATATTTATAGAGGTGATGGAGGAGGAATGGATTGTGGGTCTTATTGTTCATAGACCACAAAGGGTGTGTTTGGGATAACATCAGATGGGGAAAAAAGTCCATCAGATGGGAAAAAAAGTCCATCAAGAGGGAAAATATAATAATTGAGTGTTTGGGATGATATCACTGTTTGATGGGCTTCTGGGGTTAATGTGGGTTTTTTTTGTTGAAGCTCATTGTTTGAACTTCGCGCTTTACATTGACTTCGCGATCAAATCAAAACCAACTTGTAGGGGATAGGTTTATTTAAGCACTTCATTGTGTTGTAATTTTTTTTAATGATAATTTTACTATTTTATTTAGCAAATTTCTATTTATTTTTAATTTTTATCCCAAAGTATCATATTATATATAAATATAAATATATATATATATATATATAATTAAATGCTTTCTTTTCAGTCATTTTCCATCTCATTTATCTTTTTAAAAGCTATGTCAAATAAGTACCCATCAGGGGGAAAAACAATTTTTATCACTGCTATCTCAAACACAAATCACATTAGAAAAAATCATCAGAAAAAAAGTCCATCAAGAAAAGTCTATCGATGTAAAAAGCCCACTATTACCACCGCTATCTCAAACGGGCCAAAGATGCCGACTAGCGTTGGATATTGGTCGTGTCTCTAGAACTCCCCCTTTCCGTCTTGCCAGTTTTTCCTTCTTTTATTTAAATTTTATAAAATATGCAGGTGGAGCTAAATTAGAGGCAGTATTTTGCCACATAGGACTAAGTTATAAATAATAAGGATAACAATATAAAAAGTGAAGGACTGAGTTATAAATAATAAGAAAAATAATATAAAAAGTGAAAAGTTCAAGGACTATATCATAAGCGAGATAAAAGTTTAGGGACTGAATCACATCAAGTCATAGTTGAGGGACTGAATTATAAGTGAGTTAAAAGTTCAGGGATTAAAAGATTAATTGTCCCTAAAAAAATAAAGTTAATTCATTCATCAATTTGCATAGATTAGATATGTATGTTCCAAAATTTGCAACTAACTATGAAATGATTTGGAAATGATCTTTCAAAATTGAATATTAGATCGAATAAGTACATTAGATTTAATAGAATTATTTTTCTGTATCCAAACTAATACCAATCCAACCCATTTCATGAATAAAATGTGACCAATTAACCAACCAACAAAATATAGGTTTAATGTTTCTTTTTTTGTTGCAGATTTTTTTTTCTACTACACTCACATAAAAGTGAGCGTGTCTTATTGTAAAGAGAAGAAAGAGAAAATCTTAGTGAGACCCACTCACTTTTATGTGAATTTGACAGAAAAATTATTTCTGCAGTAAAAGAAAAAACATTAAACCCATAGAATATTGGAGAATAAAAAGCTTAAACAAAAGTGTTTAAGTAAATTAATACCGAAATTCTCATTTTTTGGCTATTTTGAAGTATTTTGAACTTGGGGGTGGCTTAATGAGTGAAAGGAATGAGATGGGGCATGGGTAGATGTCAATGATTCAATTTCTCTAAAATTTAACGTAGAATATTAAAAATAAGTTAATTCATTCATCAGTTTTCATAGATCAGATATTTATATTCCAAAATTTTCAATTAATTCAAAATTTAATATTGAGTATTGGAGAAGATAAACCTTAAACAAAGGTATATAAGTAAATTAATATCAAAATTCTAATTTTTAGGGTATTCAATACATTGACTCACGGTAGTTTAAGTGATAAGGGTGTGATGGCGTGTGGATAGAAATTAAATCAAGAGTTCAAACCCTTATTCCTGATACATCAGGTAAAAAAGGAAATTGTTATTAAAAAAAAAAAAAAAAAAAAAAAAAAAAAAAAAAAAAAAAAAAAAACCAATGTTTTTAAATAGTTAAAAGGGAGAAGCAATGTTTTTAAATATAAAAATGGCTAAAGTATATTTTTAATCCTTTAAATTTTACATAATGCATATTTTTTGTCCCTTAACTTTATAAAGTATACTTTTGGCCATAAAATTCTAACACCATTAATGTTGTTAACTAAAACGCCGACGCGATTTAACTCAAGTGATGATTAATAGCATTTAATTACACAATTTTATGTATTTTTCAATTTACGCCTATTTTAAATTTAAGTTTAATAGCATTTAAATACACAGTCATCACTTAAGTTTATACCGTTAGTCTGTTATCACTTGAGTTTGTATTTTCCATTAACAAAATTAACGGTGTTAGAATTATAAGACTAAAAGTATATTTTATAAAATTAAGGGGCTAAAAGTATACTTCATATAAACTTTAAAGACTAAAAATATACTTTAGTGTATAAAAATTGACAAGAGAAACGGCAATAATAAACAAATAAATCAATACCAAAAGCATCAATTGCTACTGTGTCTTAACTGGTAACCTTAAACTTTACTGTTGCCGAATTATTAAAATTGAGATACTTTATGATTACAACTTCTGAGCTTTTGTTTGAAGAAGAGGCGTGACTTCTATCAAGTAGAATCAAACAGGAGTCACCTACGTCAAGGTTCACATATATGAATAACCATCCCAATAACTTCCCTGATCACCTTTACCTGAATAAATATAATTAAATGAAAACGACCTTTTTGCTAAGACATTAACATATTATGTCACTACCAAAAAATAGGAAATCCCCGACGAAAATTACCCACAGAATTCTATCGGTGATTTCATTTGAGACGGAAATTATCGAAGGAATTTCGTCGACAATAAATTTTTGACGGAATTTTCAATAAATCAAAGTCCGTGGCAGAAAAAACCGTGGCAAAGACATTTGCCAATAGAATGTTATTTCGTCGCTAATTTCCCACGGAATTTTGTAACGAAATGATTCCGTCTCAAATTTGAGATAGAAAATAGCAACAGATTCCGAGGGCACGGAATTTCATAAGTAACTCCGTAGGTAATTTCCCACGGATTTTTTTTAAAAGAAAACCTATGGGAAAAGAAAGATTTCTAAGGTTTCTATAATTATTACATTGTAAGAGTACCAATCTTATTCAATATACACCAAAAAAAGGAAATCAATCTTAGCCATTTGATTGTGATTTCCAAAAAGAATTTTGTACCAAACAAATGGAACTGAAGAAGAGAGAAAAGGAATCACAGTATGAGATAATGCATGTTGTTGGGTTAAGATGGTCTTCACTCTGCAAATCAATCTTCTTCTATGCTCATTCCGTTATACTTTTTTTACAGCTTGCCCTTTTCTCTGGCAATCACCATCTGCAGAGGAAGAAATCAACTCATAATGTAAGTTTAGAAGCTAAAAGAAGATCTAATGAATTCTATGACAGTGTTAATAGTCTTACAAGAACCAAGATCAGAGGAACAAGTTCAGTGAAGACTTTGTATGGTCTTGTCTTTGGATCCATCTCATGTCAAGGTTTGCAAGCACACTGACTAGTGGCATTGCTGCGAGGATGAAAGCCAGGAGGAGGACATCAAGGTACTTCAACTCAGAGCCTTCCTTGAAACCAAATATGAATGAGTGGTTCACTCTGTACCTCCTCCAGAAGTATATGTCAGCAGCATACATAAGCATGTGCAGAACTATGAATCCAAACAAACTGCAGAAAATGTTTTTAGCATGGTTAAGCATATGTATGAGATTTTGTTCAATGGATGAAGCTGAGTTTTTGAAAGAAATTAAATGGTATGGAGTCTCAATCTCAGCGTGTAATTAGATGCCAAGGTAGAAAGCCACTCAAATGTCATTAAACACAAACCACCAATTCTGAGTCTCTAGTCTGAACGTTTATTCCTTGGTAATACAGAAGTCTTCAAAAGTTTTAACACACACAATGATAAAAGAGTGGGATAACATCTAGTCATCTACATCCTGTTGCAAGAGCGTTGAGAACCAATCTTTCTACATTTTGGGTTGACCACTTTAGACGATAGAGTTAATGGACAAAAATACTTTCTTCCCTCTATTCCTCACATCTCTATAGCCTCAAGTCAGCCCCTTAACATCTAGTGTTTAAGCATATATTACTACATAATAATTGTGAGTAGCATTTAGATTTTAGTTCTTCTTACAAAGACAAGTGGGGATTACAAGATATGCATAAGAACTGTTGCAGGTCGGGAAAGATGAGAAGACACTACTGGAGGAAGGGGATTGAAGAGGAGGTATTTTCCAAGTCTGTTAACTTATGTCGTCTGCATGGAAGAATATCTGAAACAAGAACGGGACTGACATTTCCTTTTTTTCTCTTCTTTCTGGTGATGCATGTGAGTCACCAGAGAAAGGTATACAAATAGGCCTAATCTTATTTGCTAGTATTGCAGGGAATCAGGAACATCTTAACAAGTAACACTTACCATCCACCTTTTATTCACATAGAATTGTTTTCTAGCCCAATAATTTATCATAGTACAGGACTGAATCAATCTCAGACTAGCCTTACTATACAGTTCAACTTCAACTGGATTATTGTGTGTATGTCCAAAACCAAAGTAATCTGAGTAACTTTATCTCAAAATTTGCAAAATCCCGTTTCTGCTGAGCAACATCGATTACCTTACGGCTATGCATGGTTTGAGGGAAGGGAAGGGAAGGGGAGGGGAGGGGGAGAAAAAAAAGGAGAGGAGAGAAAAAAAATTTCAAAGTTGAGTGTAGTGGGGCCCACAAGTTTCCTCTCCCCTCCTTTTTTTTCTCTCCCCTCCCCTCCCCTTCCCTCAAACCAAACATAACTTACAAGTTCCTTTTTTCTTTGGTTAAATACTATCCAAATGGAATAAGATCATACCCCTTGGAAAGCTAGATTAAATCGAAAAACTCTTACAGGTTTTTGTTTAGTGTTCTGCCATTATCAGAACAAATCGGATGGCTTTTTCCATAGCGGATAAACAAGTGTTGAAGTCTATAACTAGTTTTTTGTTTCAAGCAAACAAAATGAACATGAACAACTTACATAGCGATGGAACTTTTCTGACAGATTTCTCTGCTTCTTCAACTGTACTCATCGTTAAAAATCCGAATCCATGACTTTGGTCAGTGCTCCTATCATCATCAAACATCAATATATACTAAAGAGGAATAGCATTTTAAGCCATGCCCTGTTCATTGTTTTTTATGTGTCTTCTGTTACTGTTTATAATAACAGTAACGGCTTAAAATCCAAGCCGTCCGACTTCATTTGGCTTCGTGCCTCCACAAATAATACTACCCAATGCTTTCAAATTTGAATGTGCTTGAGCGACAATGTACCTCTTCCCTGTCTGTCTCTGAATTCGAACTCATGTAAGTCAAATCTTATCTATTTCGGTTCCTTTCTCTTCTCTTCCCGACAGTCTTACAGACTTAGTAAGAAATTCCTTCGCTCGAGCTGCTGTCTTCTTTCCTCTCTTTTCCTTTCAGTCCAGATTCATTCTGGAAAGATTAAGAATGAATATTGCGGCTATAAGGTATAAATTAGCTTAGTGTGAAAGGCAAAGGGACGTTCGGAGGGGCTATTATAGCCATCAATCCTGAGGGCGACGAAGATATTGAGCTACGGCCCTCCTCACTCGTGCAAGAACGGATGTTGAAGCGTTTGAAGAAAACTGTTAGAGTTCCTGATATTCCCCGCCCTAATACGCCCGACTGTAACCCTTCAGAACTTGTATGTTCGGATCATGTGAAATTTCTATTGACAGGATAATTTACATTCCTCATGTTTGCAAGCACATTTTTGTCATAGGATAATTTAGATTTCTCAGGTCTATGTTTGGTTTATTTGACTTTTGAAGGAAATCTATTTTGAGGTCTCATTCCACCTGATATTGGAAAGTTGATTAAGTTAGAAAAACTGTAATTTCTCTCACTTTACATTATTTGCTTTATACGATTTCACTTTACATTATTTGCTTTGTACGATTATGCTGATTCATATATACCTGATGCTGTCACCTCCCTGATATACTATACTCTGCTGTTTAAGTTAGTTTATTCCTCATCCATATCAAATAAACTATTTTATAGAAGATGGTAAAGTTATACGAACTTATGGGAGGCAAACGCTAATCGCTAAATTGTGAAGTTATCCAAAGGACATATAAATCTCACAGAATCAAACTTGAAAATGTGGGATTGAAATTCTTCACCTTCTAAGTGGGATCAGAACATTAGAGGATTGATTCATGAGCTCTATTGTATATCTTGAACTATAGAACTTTTGCATTTACATAATTAGATTATTGATTCATGATTGAAAATGTATTTATGCATGAAACGATCAGGATTTCATTTCAACAACCTGATGTGTGGCCTCCACATATACAGAATAAATGATAACCATTTGAATGGAAAAATCTAGGCTCATATTCTTCAATGCAGTTATTACATGCCCATTTTGGATCCTGAAGAAAAGCGTCTGCCTTGCATATTATATTCGCATAGAAGCAGGTCACTAATTTACTTTTAACATGCAAGATAATGCCCAATTAAGTTCCATTTTTCACATTCCTATTCTAGACATTTCTTATATTACAAAAATGAAGGAAATCATGGAAACCATTATGAATGCGTATAATTCCTTTTGGATTTTTGAAGTTTTTCCCTCTTTTCGTGCTTAAAGCAGTTGTGTTGGCAGAGCAGTAGTAGACAGCTAAATTGATATTAGACATGGTTAGGTATGGGCATCGCGTGGGGATTTTGTACTCCCTCAGGTCCTGAATATAGCAAATTTGTCCTATATTTAGAATTTGCACTACAAACTTTATGCTATATTTAAGACCGGATGTAATAACTTCATCCCTAAGAAATTTGGTTCCATGTACTTATAATTTTCTTTATCAGGTCATTATATTGAATGGCTTATATTTGTTAGGTCAAATTCTCCAATCACACTTATTATATTGCTATTGATGGTGGCGCATGTCCACTTGTAAACTCACATATGAAATACTTGTAAATTTTTTGCATAAGCTATTATAATGTACGTTATAATTTGTAAATTTTCATATAGTATTTGTTATTTTACTATTTGTTAGTTGTTAAAATACATATGTGCACTTATAAATTCACTTATGTATTTGACCTGATAGATATAGTTTTATCTCTATTATAAGAACTTGATAAAAATAAAACAAAATTATATACTTAATTAAAACCATATTTCCAAGCAAAGCAAGCTAAAGGAAGCATAGATAACTTAACAGCAAACTTGTTTGTTCAAGGTTATTATTACAAATTGCAATGATGTTGTGAAACCATCAGGTTATATAGATAATTTAAGCAAATATATGTATCTTCGCAACAATAACAGCCAGTTTTCGGTAATAATAATAATAACTAATTTTTATTGTGAAATATTTCGGTTATTCAACAAATGTTACTCTCAAACCTTCTATTTATGTTGCAAGCTTCTCAAAAAATTAGTCACTCAAAAATTAGTAAAATTTAATAAACTTTTTGGAAAACAAATAAACAAGTATATTATATTAAAATATAAAAAATACTTCCTCGACTTTTAATATAAGACTCAGTTGAATTTTTTGAAGAGATTAAAAAGTTAAATAAATCACTTCATTATAATATATGTTGTGTACAATTAGATTATGTATCAGTTTATAAATCAAAAATAATATTTTTTAGAAAAACGATAAATATAAATTCTTTAGAATAATTTATTTAGATTTTATAATTTCTCCAAAAACAAATTAATTAAGTTTTATATTAACCACGGAAAAAAATATATGAAAGTCCTACAATTTTATTTTAGTTTTAATTAAATTCTTATATTTTTTATTCTTATCGGGTCCATATAATAGTTTCTTTTTTACAAGTATGGGTCTTTGTACTATAAATTTATTAATGGGTTAAGGACTAAATTTACTAACAAACTATTAGGCCAGGAGCGTTAGGCACAAATAAGTTTTAATGGGACCAAATCTACCAACAAACAATTTAATTTGTTAAATCATCACAAAACCGTCAATGGGCAAGTAACGTCCGTTTAAAATTGAGGCCACGTTGGATTTGACTTTCAAAATTTACCTCTTTGCACGTGCAACTGCTCCTCCTCTTCCTACCTCACCGCCCCCTCCAGCCCCGGCCACCACCGATCCCCAAACTTCTTCTTCAGCGCCCCCGCCAGCCCCTCCTCCTCTCTCCCTACTTCCCCACCTTCTACCTCCTTGGTGCCGCGCCGCAATGAAGAAGATTTTGAATTCGATTTCAAAGTGGCCACTTACGAGAACTTCTCTCTCCGCGGACGAGCTATTCGACGGCGGCAAGATTCGCCCCTTGAAGCCTCCATCGTCGCCTCGGTCGACGCCTGACGCGTCCAAGGGAAAGAAAATCATTCAGGATCACAGAGATTTTGGTTCTGACTCGTTTGAGAAAACCAGAAAAGTAAAAGAAGATCAACAGAAAAGAGGGAGATCGGGAAGGGCTTCTTCGTTCTCATATTCGTCGGAGAATTCCCTGCGTAAAGGAAGCAGATCCGTGTCTCCTTTCAGAATTTCCGTCGATAACGTCTCCGATAAGGACTTATCCCAAGCGAAAGCGACTTCTTCTTCTCCAACAAGCAGCACGACAAAATCATTAAGCTGGAAGTCAAATCCAACATTTTAAACGGACGTTACTTGCCCATTGACGGTTTTGTGATGATTTAACAAATTAAATTTTTTGTTGGTAGATTTGGTCCCATTAAAACTTATTTGTGCCTAACGCTCATGGCCTAATAGTTTGTTGGTAAATTTGGTCCTTAACCCTTTATTAATTTTCAGTAGCTAATGACTAACTCTCTCTTAACATACACTAATTTGCTCCATTGATGTAAATAAAACCAAAATCAACCAGAATTAAATATAGATGTAAGGAGAAGATTATGACTTATGAGTGTGCTAATTTCTTAGGTTAATAATAAATAAATTTTATTCCATAATTTTATTTCTTATTTTTTGTTTTGCATTTTATGACAGTTTAAAAATCACTTAGTTAACATCCTCAATTAAAATATTATAAATATTAAAGTATACTCTTAATTCTTTAAATTTACATGTGGTTAATTTATTTTGATCTTCTAACTTTATATGTATACTTTTAGTTCTATAATTTTATCACTGTTGTGTCATTAATGAAAACTGTTGACTGAACCAATTTAAAAGATAATAACTATATAACTGTTAAAGTATGCTTAAATTTTAAATGTCATTAATAATAATTTTTAAAACCAATTTCACATCAAAAATCATTTACAGTATTTTTTTTTTTACCAAATATAATGAAACTATGAGATTTATGTTTTTTAAATTTTGAAAGTAAAATATAATAAACTTTCTTCAATTTCTCTCATAATCTAATTATCTACTCTTTTTCTGCATTTAATGAATTTTAAATAATTAAGTATGATTACATTTAAATATTTTTTATAAAATATAAAAATTAATAAACATGCAAAATGAAACTTCATGCAAATCTCCCAAAAGCTAAATATAGAAAGGATGCTAATTAGTTAGCCGAGTGACTGTGAAGCAACATGATTCACGCCTATTGAAAAATGTTGCTAGATTATGGCCTAAGGTTGTTAAGGGTATTGGATGGGAGGTAAGGGATGGTAGGAGTGTGAAATCTTGGGAGGATAGATGGTTGAATGGGGTTGATAAATTAGGGAACAATTTTGTAGGGGAGTTGGGAATGTTAAATCCAACTCTCACTACTAGAAAATGCTAAAATAGCGACAGAAAAAAAATCCGTCGCAAATTGTGACGGAATTTAAAATCCGTCGCAATTTGTGACGGAAAAACTCCCTGTGGCTGCAAGAGTTGATTGGGTGTTTAATTCAACAAGAGTTGATTATTTGGAATAGGCAAGATCAAGATCAATGCTAATGGGGTCCTTCTTGAAATTAATGTAAGCAATTTTGGCAAGTGACCAATTTGCTTGTTGTTTGTAGTTTACTTTCATAGTGGATATGTATAAGTTGTTATTTTCTTTGCTTTCTGTTGCATTAGTGAGTGTAATTTGGTTTTCAATATTAATAAAATTGACTTTTTCTATTTCATAATTTTTTTAAAAAAATTAATGTCATTTTTATATTTTTTTTATAATTTTTATAATAAAATGAATTTTGCGACGGAAAATAATTATGTCGCAAACTTTGGAAATTTGCGACGTAATTCAAAATGTTGCGATGGAATTCAGTTTCCGTCACAAATTTGGGAAATTTCCGACGGAAAAAATTGTCCGTTGCAAATTTCCAAATTTGCGACAAGGATTTTGACGGAAAAACCCTTTTTTGCGACGGATTTTTTCCATCGCAAAAACTGACTTTTTTTGTAGTGTCTCACTGTAAGTCAAACCTTAAACAGAGAAGGGAATTGGAACTGGTCATGGCTTGAAGGGGTTCTACTGCATGAGGTTACTCAACTATTAAAAGTCATTCCCCTACCGTGTCTTGAGGATGGTGACGACAGTCTTGTGGATAGGGGGGCATGGAAACAAGTTTTCGGTATTTCAAATGTATCAGCAGTTGAGAGGAGATGTGAATTTGGAAGGTGAAAACCATAAGAAGGATCCAGGTATTTTTGTGGTTGGCAGCACATGATCGGCTTCTCACGGCCGCTAGCTAGAAGAGCACGTATCCTGGGAGGTGTGCCTACTTGTAGCAGGTGTAGTGGAGGAGTTGAAGACCTTGACCATGTATTGAGAAGCTGCCCGGAATCACATCGGATATGGCTGGCCTTAAAGGTGTTAAAGGTACGTCCACAATTTTTTACAGAACACAAGATTTGTTGGCTTTTAAATAATTTGCAAGCAGTAGAAGAATGGAGTATGGTATTTTCGGTGTGCAGCTGGATGATTTGGGGATGGAGGAACAAATTATTATTTGAAGAAGGTTTTAATATATCTAAACGTCCTGAGTTTGTTATCCAAAATTATGTTAGAGAATGTGTTACCTTGTTTAGCATATTTGATGACCTTGGGTTGTTAAAGAAATCAAGAGAAATTAAATGAAATTTCCCGAAAGAGGGGTGAGTGAAACTAAATTTTGATGGCGCTGCTAGAGGTTGTCCAGGCTTGGCAGGTTGTGGAGGGGTATTGAGGAGGAGTGATGGTAGCTGGATTTGTGGGTTCGGTAGGAAGTTAGGACGATGTCAGGCTTTGGCTGCTGAAATTTGGGGATTCGTACATGGTCTTAGATTGGCACAAGGTTTGGGCTTCAACAAGATCATTGCAGAAGGGGACTCAACGATGGCTTTACACATGGTTCAGGATGCTTGGATCCAAGGAAGGGCTAGAGACAGAACTCTGAATGCATGGTTACAAGACAACAACAATGAGCTACAAATTTGCTTTTCTCACATTCTGCGAGAAGACAATGCTGTGGCAGATTGGTTAGCTAAGCATAACTTTATTTGTAGTGAGGAATTTACTGTTTTCGATTCTCCTCCAGTAGGGGTGGTAGATTTTATGTACAGGGATATTGTGGGAGCTGTTTACCCACGGCTAAATCCTGGTTATTTTTTTTTTTTAACGAAGTAATGGGCAATTAAGCTCCAATTTTTACAAAAAAAAGGGGTACTCCTTTATAAGACATTTCTAGAAAAATAACTTAATCTACAATATAAGTCACTTGAAGATGAATTAATACCTATTTATTGATTTTTTTTTTCTTTTTGCAATTAATGTTTAAACATGACTTCTTATATTTCTCTCTTTCAATAACTCATTTAATAGGGGCAAAGTTAATTTGTTTTTAATTGAAGATAAATTTAATGAATTAATATTTATTATGTTCTCATTATAGTTATTAAAACTGGACGACTAGCTGGTTTGACCAGGAAAATGGTGTACCGTTGACCTCCCCGGTCGGTCCGACCAATTTGACTAATTCAATATTTATTTAGAATTTGACAACTTCAAAAATTCAAATCTAGTTCTACATATTTTCAAAAATTATAAATTAAGAAATTATGGAAAGTTTGAGATGTCTACTTTCTAATGTAAAGAGAATCACTCAAAAATATTATCATTTAATTTTAAAAAATTCTCAAGTTCTAAAACTATTCGAAATGCTTAGAGATATAATTTCCAATCATTATCCTTAGTGTTTCTAAGTCTCAAACATTCAAATTCCACCCTTAATACCTCAATCTAATCAATAATTGATTCTTAATTAACTCTGAACCTCAATATTAAAATTTGGGATGTTACAACTGAGAATTTGAGTATTGCAATTAGCAACTATCCTATTTTGGCGTCATTCAACTTCACTTTCTCACCTATTTTAACTCAGGTTAGGTCCGGTTTGACTTCGATCTATTCCACTGGCACTTAACCCATTACCCCGACTGCATCGTTGTCGGTTTGGGTTTAATATAACCTTAATTCTTATGAATTAGTTGAAGTGATTTACTGGAGTAGTACACTTTAGTCTATTATGAATACAAAACTAAAGCTTATAATCAAGGAAACAATAAAGGTCTAACAAAACAGAAACTACAAAACCTAACCTGATTAATTAATAAATCAGATAAAAGTTAAAACTTAAAACTATAAGAATCAGCAAATTATTAGTTTTCCCAAATATATATCATAAGTTCCATTAATTTTGATTCTTAGATTAATAATGAATTGTGAATGAGTATTAATTAATTCAATCTCAAAGAAATTGTTATTAGTCTGCTAATTAACAGCAAATTTGTAACATCCCATTTGAAAACGGCGGAATATTTTTTTTTTTTTAAACGTTTCCAAATATTTCAAGCAGAGTAGTCAGAGTAGAGCATTGGAGCGAGTGAGTAACTGATTCATAACAAACATCAACCATAGTGTAACTTTGTAATGATTACAAGTAATCCTAGAGTTTGAAAGTGTATAACCGAAAGCGGTAAAGATATATAAGTCTCTCGCCGCACGTCTACCGCGCTTGCCTCGATCTTCGATCCGTATTCCTCCGGATCCCGAAGCTATAGCCGAGATTCAATTCACCATATTGAATCTCAAAACGGTTAACCTCATACCCAAACAATACAATATACAAACAACAGATATTTCTAGAGCTAATACCACAAGATATCATAAGCATACAAACGATGCATGATCATTATGCCGACAAACATAAGCACAAAGCAATATGTAAAGCCCCATAAGGTAAACAATAAAAACCGCACTATTCACCAAAGGCCACGATAATTACTCGTGTCCTCGCCGCTAGGAAAACAAAACGGTGTTACCAAAACTATAACCCGTATAACCGTTCGTATAACGGTCTACGAACATATCATTGACATATAAGTATTTAAGATGTACAAGATTAGTGTTACAAGACGCGTCCGTACCTTCGTTGACGACGTTAGGTACTTCGCGGAAAAACGTACTTTTTACGGAAAAACGTGAAATGTTCACCGCCGCACGTTGGGCGCGTAACGGCAAAGCAAATCAAAGTTTCGATGCCCTATCGAGTAATATCACTTTCATTAGTGATTTGACATCATAATCGGCATTTTAGGTAAAAATTACCATTTTGCCCTTCTACCCCTAATTTGGCGGAATTTCGCGTAACTTCGTTACTTTGACCGTATTCCATTTCAAAATTATCCCCACTATGTTTTTACCTCGTCAGGCATCTTTCAATGCAATGAGGCATAAAAACAAGCATAGGAACAAATTCTCAAACTTCCTAGATCAAAACAACAAGTTCTACTATAACTACCGAAAGAACTACGGAAACTAAAAGCTAAGGACAGAAGAACTTACTCGGAGCTAAGGCAAAACTTTTGCAGAGCTTCTCACTCTAAGTTTCGGCCAAGGTAGAGAGAAGAGGAGGTGTGAAGAATGAATGAAGAGTTCATGCCTTTATATAGGCAAAAATTGGGCTACTTTGGTAATTTTCACTTTCCAAGTTTTGTAATTTTTCCTTTCTTTTCAACCATGTAAATTCAAGACAAAATGGTGGTTAATTCTTGTCCATGGCTGCCTTGGTCGACATAAGGAAGGTGATGTGGCATCAAACCATTGGTCCAAGAATGGTGACTTAAGCTTACTTTATGCCCTATCCGATAGAATTTCCCCGACGGTGTCCGTTTTGCGTAGTCTCTAAATTCTGAATTCATAACTTTGAAGATCTTTCTTCCTCATCAATAATATCTAATTTAACTTAGATTCCAGTCCCTTACAGTGGTTCCAATATCCAGCTTGAAGTTTTTCTCGAAAAACGTGTCCACAAGGTCCGTCCGGTTATTTAAAATCGTTTTTAATCATCAACCTCTGGACAAAAATTCACCGATTCCAAATATGTCCATATAATCATAAACTCATCTCCGGATGTTGAGTTATAATTTATTTTCTTCAGATCCAAAATGTGACTATCTCGCATTTTTCCCTATTTCGTCTTATTAGGTATATGTGCTACCGAATTTTTAATAAACTTCCGGAAGAGGTCACTTGAAGGTAAAAACTCACCGATCAATATTTTACCTTGACTTTGGAATTCCTATTCCTGGTTCTCTAGATAGGATCCGTTTCCTATTTATTCATTTACTATTCACTAACTTTAATTATATTATATAATAATACAACTTTACCATAACATTAAAATTTGTTTCTCTCTCCTTTTTCTTTCAAATTTTCGGATGGCATCTTATTATTTTTATTTTATATTTATTTATTTTTTATTTAATTTTTATTTAATTTTATTTATTTTTTCCAATTTTTTCCAAAAATTCCACAAAATCACCTAATTGGTCCATTCTTGCATTTAGGCTTAAAAATACATAAACTCACTTATTTTTCACAAAATTCTCCAATTAATTACTAAATATGTTCTTACTAATTTTAAGCCAAAAACCACTAATTTTAGGGTTTTACAAAATTACTTATGAATTTCCTTTACTTATGCTTAAGTAATTAGCCGTAAATTACTTAACTACTTTATTATCACTAGTTGATAATTTTATTAATTAAAATGCCTCATTACCTCATAATTCTAGCACCGACATTTCGTTTTCATGTATTCTCGCATTATTCTAGAATTTGAGAGGGTATTATGGTCATTACAATGCTTTTTGAGCATTCTTATTCAGTTTCTCCTCGCTTATAATTTATTAAATTATCACAATTAGAGATAATATACTCTCCTAACTCAAATAATTATTTCATTGCCTTTTAGGATTTTTCACAATTTTCCTAAGTCATTTTGCATACCAGGGGTATTTTGGTCATTTGACACTTTGGCCCTTAAATTCTCTAATTTCCTACAGAACTCATCCTAGAAAAATAGGCTATAATAACACAAGTCTTGCAACAATAATTTCACTTATCAGAAATAGCCAATTTATTTACCAAAATGTAATATTTCGGATAAATAAATATACGGGTATTACAAAATTAGTTAAACATTATGAGCACAATAAAAAGAAAGTATATAAACGCAAGTACGTAACGCAACATGAAAGAAGGCTTAAATCACCAACTTTTTTTCTTTACCAACAAAAAAAGTTATAACTCATCTAAAAGGCAAGGCATTAGTTATACCGTTCTCAATCATTTGTGTATATAATATAAATTATATTAGAAATCATAATCGTCATAAATAATATAATTAATTTAATTTAATTTAAATCACTATAACTGAAATAATCAAACTATATTTGAACCCAATTAAAATGGATTGCTTAATTATTGGACATTCAATTTAATTTTTTAACACTAAAGATACTTAACTGTCCCCATATATTTGAATATTTCTCCTTGAATATAACCCTACTTGTCAAAATGTGAATGGGATCTAGCTACAGATCATGCTTAAACCACAATTTTCCCAATAAACTTTAGTCTGTTAAGAAAGAACAATCCAGATATTTTACGTTAAATTTATGAGTTATTTCTTTTTATATATATATATATATATATATATATATATATATGAACCTCATTTGAAAATATAAACAAAACACACAAATGGGCTTCATTTCATTGTATTCCTTCTCTCCCATATTAATCCTCTTTCTATATTCTTCCCACTTCATATCTGCAAATAATAGTAGCAATCATGTCGATCTCATAGCTGAAACCTGCAAAAATCTTTCAAAAACAGATCCAAACATAAGCTTCAGATTCTGCAAAACTTCTCTCCAAGCCAATCTTCATAGCCGCTGTGTTCGAAATCTTCGTGATCTCGGCTTCATCTCTCTCAAAATTCTCAGGCACAACGTTACAGAAACTAGGATTCATATCAAGAACCTCTTGAAGAAGGAGAAGAAGGAGAAGAAGATAGACCCTTTTATTAAAGAATGCTTAGATGATTGCCTTGAGGTTTATTCAGATGCCATCCCTACCGTCAAAGACGCCATTAAAGATTACAAGGCCAAGCTCTATGCGGATTGTAATGTTAAATTAAGTTCAGTGCTTGATGCCTCCACCACTTGTGAAGATGGATTCAAGGAAAAGAACGGTGTCGTTTCGCCATTGACCAAGAGAAATAGTGATGCGTTTCAGTTGTCTGCTATAGCATTATTTATTGTCAATCAGCTTAATAGATAAATATTTAGTTTCCAAGTGCTTTTGTTTTTTCTATGTCCTAGTTTGGTTTTCTGGTTCTGGTTGTTGGGTTCATAATTATATTTCTTATTTATACCATGATTATACATGATTTCATATTCTTTCGGTGTATATATATGCTTGAGTTGAGATAGTATCAGTTTTTCTTTTTATTTTGTTTGCTTAAATCATAACTTAATCAAGGTTTAAATCCTCACGGGGAGAGATGTCTACATTTAATATCATTACCTCTAACATGAAGATATAGAGGCTTAGCAAAAAAAAATTATAACTTTACTAATTAAGATTATCATAAAAAATAATACAAATTATTTAAAAAATACACACACACACACACACATATATATATATATATATATATGTTCGTGCTAGGTAGGGCAAGGTTTAACCCCAACCTTGTGCCCAACCTGAAGTTTGGCCTTGATGAATGACTCGAGCCGAGCTTACTGGGTCATCAGATCACTTACATACTGGTCTGCATTTCGCACTCATCACAATGATGAGCAATTAATTTCTTATATGGTAGGGAGATCTCAACTGTTTAAGTTTTGATATGAATTGTCCAAATTTAAAATTTTTAACTTGTGATTTTTTTAGACAATGAATTCATTTTTATGAGAAGTAATAGTTATAAGATTATTTTTATTTTTAATTCTGCATATAATAAAATAAAAATTCATTTAAATATGAAATTAAATTAAATTAAATCTGGACCATTCAAAATCAATCTAATGTGAAGATGTGTAATGAGCACATTTTTGCTCATCAGTGATCAACATAAAATGTGCTCCCACTTACGCACCTTGCAGGGCATCAATATCACTTTCATTTATTCCAATTATTTATTTTTATGGGATTATATAAATACATTTTCTTTCTTTATGGAGGACTTTTATATTGTTTAAACTTCAAATTAAAGTATTTAAACACTCTCGTGGCTGCAAATTAGAATCAGCAGTTTCCAGTTTTATCCAACGAACTTCAAGAATTTTCTCATATTACCATAGGAATTTATTACCCATTTTAGACTTTGAGGACAATCAAAGGTACCACTCAGAAACCTAACTCGTTAATATTAAGCCATGTGGCCTAACCTCATGCAAGCTTAACTGTCGGTAGGTAATAATTAAAAATACCTAACAGCAGTTAATTCTAACACTTGTTAGGCCCAGCGCATATAATATAAGACCAAGAGTAGTATGCCTAACTTTTCAAGCGAAATATAAAAACCTAAATTAACTTTAACCTTTCTTCTAAACTACTACTTCCTTACGTTCCAAATATGAGACATTATTGACTAATTTACATGGACCAACGATGTTAGTTATTAAGTCATTTAGTGTATCTTTAATCAATACAGTAGTTTACCTACTTCAATTCTTCCCGTCCACAATATAGAGCATCTTAACTAGTTTACAGGAAATAAAAAATAACAGTTAAATTATTGAATATGTTCTAAAATGTAAATATTTTACACTTTTACCCTTGTTGAGAAATATGTTTAAAAAATAGTATTTTTTCCCCCAATTTGTAATCTCTCATTTCGATATGCTTTTTCTATCTCCAAGGCAATCCAATAATGGGCCTGTTTGGGTTGGCTTTTTTATTAGCATTACAGTGTAAAAAAACCAGTAGCTTTTAAGTCAATGAGCCAGTGACAAAAAAGCTCACCGAATGCTGTTTGGGGAGTCCAGTGACTTATCTCATTAAAGCCAATGCTAATAGACTTATTCAACCCTCCATTTTGGAGCTTTTTTTTTTTTTTTTTTTTTTTTTTTTTTTTTTTTTTTTGCGTTAGCTAAGTTCTCTATTCATGTTATATATATATATATATATATAAAAGCTACAACTATACAAATAATAAATACAACCCAATATGATAATAAATACATTTATTTTTTTATTTTTTCAACCCACGCTTCTCTTTTTGCGTAAGTTCGAGTTCTCTTTTAAATAATAAATACATTTATTTTTTATTTTTTCAATTTTAAATATAAATATAAATTTTTATCTTTATTTATTCAAGATTTACGACTAATATGTATAGTAGTAACTCAATATGATTCATGCCCCTTTTCGTCATTTTCTATCTTAACCGACTTTTCAAATAACAATCCAAACACTCATCAGTTAAGAAAAAAGTTACTTCTGCAAAAAGTCAAATGGACAATCCAAACACAAATCATTATCTATAACCCGACTTTTTTCCTACCGAACTTTTTTAAGTCGATGGCTTTTAAGCCACCATTCCTACCGCCAACCCAAAAGTGCCCAATGAAGGAGTTGGCTTCACTCTGTTGCCCAACTCCCTCCGCTGAAACTGAAGTTGGTGCTTTTTTTAAAAAATAAATATTTTAGGATATTAACTAATACTAAAAAGATACTTCAGATACTGAACGGTACTAAAAGAAATATTTGATGATCTTAAAAAAATTATCAGTAGGATCTTGAAAAAATATTTCGGGGTACTAATCGGGTACCAAAAAAATACTTCAAGATATCGACGCAGATCTTGAAAAAATACTTCATGATCTTGAAAAAATATTTTAGGAATTTGAAAAAAATCTTGAAGTATATTCTTTTAGTACCAAATAAGACTCGAAATATTTTTTCAAAATCCTAAAATAATTTTTCAAGATCATGAAATATTTTTTTAGTACCAAATCCAAGATCTTGAAGTATATTTTTAGTACCACAAGATCCCGAAATATTTTTTCAAATATCATTTTAATACCAGTTAGTATCCTAAAATATTTTTTTAATATCGTACAATAATTTTTTAAGATCATGAAGTATATTTTTCAGTATCGTTCATTCTGAAGTATCTTTTTAATACCAGTCAGTACCTTAAAATATTTATCTTTCTAAAAAACACCAACTTCGGGGGTTTTTTTTTTTTTTTTTGCCATAAAACGATGCCATTTTATAGCAAATGATAGCAGTGGATGTTGGATATGATTAGTTTTGATGATGTCATTATCCAGAGCAAAAAGCTTGCATACTACATTTATTTTTTACTTTGACTAATTCTTATATTTATTGTAGATGTGAAGTTTACTAATGAAGAACAATCAATAAAGGAGACTGAAGAAGGAAGAATTTGTTGAATATAATGGGAATATCAACATTCAAGTTCTTGTGATACTGGAAGTCTCTTTGATCAAGCAGAAGTTGAAATAGCTTAGTTCGGAGCTAAATTAAGCTATTCGGATCATCAGCATGAATAGTTATTTTTTGAGTATCGTATACATGAATAGTGCGTATACATAAACAGTGATATACGTATACGTGAATAGTCGTATACATGAAGAATACCGTGTATGTGAATAGTGTCATACGGATGAACAGTGCCACATGTGTAAACAGTGAATTCGATATTACTCTCGACATTACTCCAGTAGGAAAATATGTGGAACGCAAGTAAGCTACTGTTCATCATACTCTGTTTGCCTCTGTTCTACGTTTTTTCATGGGCGACGTTCAGTGTTTTGATAATATCTTCTAAACCAGAGATCGGATTGATGTGAAACCAGTGGCATATGAAACTAGACTCTCAATGCGTCATTTTGACATAAAATTAAAGTCCAAAGGAGTTCAGATGAGGGATATATGAATTGTTGAAGATGACAGTGAAATCAACGTCACACAGCAGACCAAGCTTCGGTAATTTGAGTGTATCTCGCAAACGACAAATCCGAATGAGCTGAAACCAGTGCCATTTGAAACTAGACTCAAATACCTCTTCAAAAACACCAAGATCATGAAAAAAAAAGATCAATTGAAGGAGATATGATGTTTTTAAGTTGATAGTCTGTTCAGGATGTTGCAAAAACGCTGATTAAGAAGAACCTCCATTCATCTGATGATAACGGACAAAATACAATGAATTTGGAGCTGATTCTTCTTGCATTGGAAAGAAGACTTAAAGAGCTTTCTGAGGATGGGTAATTTGGAATTAATCATTCTCTTTCAAGAAACTATCCGAAATTACTTTCATCCTTTACTCAAGTAAGGCTTCTTATCTCCGCAAGTAATTTGTTTATTCAACATTACTTTCCGGGGTTACTCGAGTAATACACTTTCGCTTCGCAAGTAATGTCATTTTACTTGTTTTCAAAGAACCGTTTCAATATTACTTTCGAAGCTTACTCAAGTAACAAATATATGCTTCGCAAGTAATTTTGTTTTACACCACCGAGACTTCTACTTCTTGGTTATTTTCGATATTACTCAAGTAACAAATGTTGTTACTCAAGTAATATCTTTTCAGTGGGATTTATTTGAAGCTATTCAATATTACTTTCGGACCTTACTCAAGTAATATTTTCTGGCTCCGCAAGTAATTCTGGGAAAAGTCTCTGAAGGTTCTATTTCTTAAAGAAATAAGATATTACTCAACCGAAAAACAAGATTTGTGTCAGAAGCATTTAATGCAGTTGTAGAAAACAAACAGAAGCCTCAACGGCTACTTCCAACAGACACAATAGCGAAGCACTTGATGAAACAAGATAAACGACAAAGCATTCAAATTCATCAACAGATACGCAAACGGAATTAAAGCGTGTAGCAGTCGAAGACAGCTATTATTCTGACTCATCTTCTGTACAAGTAGGCGAACACATTTAATGAAGCCACAGATGTTTAAATGCTCTCAACGGACCGATATTCAAAATGGTTACTATTCACAACGGCCGAAACGCAACGGACGAATGCTTTCAACAATTGTCTATAAATAGAGAAAGAGCGATGGAAGAAGTGCAGGACACAGAGGCACGAGCTTATATCTTCAAAATGCCAATACTCTGATATTCACTTACTCTCTGTTCTCAATGCTTATATAGTTTACCGTAGAGAGTGAAATGATTTGAATTGTACTTCAGTATTTATTTATCCACTTCTGAGAGAGAGAAGATTTATGTGTAAACATTCTATCTGAGAGTTACTCAAGATTGGGTGATCTTGAGCGGGAAACACACTGTGTTGATTACAGCTTGTAAGGGGAGTGAATCTTGGTGAGGAGATTACTTCGAGTACAGAGTGTGTAATCAACGGGTGTATTGATTACGGTTTGTAAGGGGAGTGAATCCTAGTGAGAGGATTACTTCGAAAGTACGTAACGTGTAATCAAGTTGAAAGCAGATAGTGGATTGAAATCTCGGGAGGAGCCCGGGGACCGGACGTAGGTCATCGTGGATTGGGCCGAACCAGGATAAATCACAGTTTGCATATTCTCTTCCTTTAACTCTTATATTTCTAGCATATATATTTGAATGACTGATTATCGCTTTATAAATTATTATTGTCATTCGAATTGCTTTCAGTAAGTTTCGAAAAGATTTATCAAAGTTCCTAAAGTTTTATCAGACACCCAATTCACCCCCTCTCTTGGGTGATAGCCAGGTCTTACAGTGGAGGGAGTTGGGTAGGGGAGGAGAAGCCAACTCCAATAATGACAGAACAAAAATTCTCTCTCATCACTATTTTTTCAGTACCCATCAGTATATTTAAGTAGATTTTTAGTACCCGTCAGTACCTGAAATATTTTTTAAGATCAGTTATTACCCTAAAATATTTTTTTAGGATCATGAAGTATTTTTTCAGTATCATTAAGTATATTTTTAGTACCCATTAGTACTCTGATTTTTTTTTCAAGATTAGTCAGTACCCTTAAATATTTTTTCAATATCCTAAAATAAATTTTTAAAACCATGAGAAGTATTTTTTCAGTACCGGTTAATATCCTTAAATATCTTTTTAGTACCCGTCAGTATCCTGAAATATTTTTTCAAGATCATTCAATACCTTGAAGTATTTTTTTAATATCCTAAAATAAAATTTTAAGACCATGAAAAGTATTTTTTTTCAATAACAGTCACTATTCTAAAGTATCTTTTTAGTACCCATCAGTACCCTGAAATATTTTTTCAAGATCAGTCATTACTTTGAAATATTTTTTTAATATCCTAAAATAAATTTTTAAGATCATGAAGTATTTTTTTAGTATCAGTACAAGACTTTAAGTATTTTAATTTTGTAAACAAATTTATGTAATTTTATTTATTTATTATGAAATTTAATGTTAAAAATATTTAAAATACAATCTTATCCTTTATATTCAATTATACCAAAAGCTAATGTTTTTTTTTTTTGTAAATTTGACTCTGAAAAAGCTATTCTGATAACAATATCCCAACACTATCATTTTATTAAGGATTAAAGAGCAATTTGGCTAACGAACTATTAACTTAGGAGCACAACACCCACCACAAATAACTTTTAAGTGGACCAAAAATACCAAAAAACTTTAAAAATGTGCAGTTAGCACAAAAAATGGAGTAAAACTTTTTTGTGTTGGGCGCTCCTGGAGAAAAACTTTTTTGTGCTGGGAACTCCTAGAGTAAACGTTTTTTGTGCTGACGGTACATTTTTAAAAGTTTTTTGGTATTTTTGATCAACTTAAAAAAAAATTGTGTTAGGCGCTCCTGAGATAATAGTTCATTGGCCAAATTGCTCCTTAACCCTTTTATTAAATCTCTTTTTTCAATAATCTATTCTGAAAAAATCATTTTACCTCATAAATTCCAAAAACTTTTCTCCAAAAGCTAAATCTAAACAGGCTCTAACATCCAGCCAGCTTTGAAAACCCATCATCTGAAAGCCACACCATACATTATCAGAATGCCTTCAGAGACCAAGATCAAATAGAACTCAACATAAGTTTTGAAGATCAATCTTTAGATGAAAATGATATAAATGCGAACATGGAGTTTCAAGAAGAAGAAAACATAGAGACAGAGTCCATTCAATAAAGAAGAGACGAGTTGAACTAATCAACAAGAGGAATGATAGTTTGTTTCTACTAAACACAAAGCATTCACTACTTAATCTTTAGGATGTTTTATGATACTCTGTTTGTAAGAACAAAAAAGGAACCAATGCCTTCCACGTATAAAAGAAACGAGTCCAATAGAGGATATGGGAATTTTTAGTTATTTTGGGCGTGTGCATTGTGTACATGGCTCTTTTATTCATCACCTACCTGATAGGTAAAAAAACATAGAATGAACGTACCCATTCTATAAGTTTTCACTTGATATATATATATTTTTTAATATGTAGTTGGTAAATATATTTTTCCATGTAAACATGTAACTGGGTGATTGTGCAGTAGATTGATCTGCAAGTGGAAGTTCAAGCCAGTCATCATTGCGATAGAAGAAAATTTCTAACAAATGAAGATATGAGAGCAATCGGTCATTTATTGCTGAACTCAATCATAGAAGGGACAAAGCTAAGGAAAGGTGGTATAACAAAAAATTAAGCTAGCTTCAATGTACACAGTGTCCATATAAGAGTTATTGAACGAATTTGGAATCAAGTAAAGGAAACAAGAGAAGCATCCCAAAGGAAGACTAAACATTGTGGACGTTCCCAACCAGATATAATTGATTTTCCTTCCACTCTTTCAACTCCGTCATCTCTTCCATATTAAGGGAATACGTAATCCCTCCTATTCTCTGTGTGTGTGTGTAAGATTTTTTTTAGGAATAACATGTCCTAATTTATAAGATATACTAATAATAGCATGTTTAAAAATGAAACCCTCATTGCTTGTTCTCACTCCATTAATTATCCACACACACTCTCAATATGAGTGTTCTTTGTTTACGAAAATATGTATGTATATGTGTGTCTATATATATATATATATATATATAAATTTAGTTCCTCGAAAAAATATATTTTTTTAAAGAATTTTAATCAATATTTTTATTTACATGATTTGATTATTTAATTTGTATCTTATATTGAGGGCTGAAGGAAGTATTGGATTGGTGGTCAATTGTTGGCATCAAGTTTTTATTTAACAAATTCGGTAAAGGTGCAAATTTAGCGATGAAGTTTTTCACAATGAGCACTTAACACAATTATATTTTGTTGAGTACAAAAGTATATATAATCATTTTAAGTAGTAAATTAGGCACTCCCGGAGTTAATGTCTGTCCCTTTTTTACGTTGTGAGTCCCACAAATTCTTCGAGCTCGTATGTGGTGTGCACTTATTTTGTCCTAGAGATTTGCCCCCATCTTTTTCTCTTCATTATGTCTCATTTCATCACCTCCGATCTCCCTCTTCATCTTTTTTCTACAAATTCTCCCTCCTCATTTACTTTTTCTAGATGAATCTAGCAGCAGGTTGTGCAAGAGATTTGGCAGATGGCACATAAGTAGGGGCGCCGCTGAAAAGTGGAACACCCTTGGGATTTAAGTGTAGGTGCTGGTGGGGAGCTAACAGGTGCTGCAACCACATGCCAACTAGAAGAAGATTTTTTAATTGAGGGCCCCTGATGCCCTGATGACAGCAGTGCCTAAAGAAGAGGGGGGGGGACAATATCAAACCAATGAGATTGCTTGAATGGTTAGTTCTGAGTTGTTGACTGTCAAAATATGGAATGTATCTTTAATCCAGTTCATTGATATAAACTTCAATATCTTATCGTAAGCAGTTGAGATTTCTAAATTCACCATTGTCCGAATTCATATTTGTAATTTTGTTCAAACTTAATTGCTCTTAATTCGGTTATTTGTTTATTTACTCATGAAATTATGGAAACTCTCAATTTGGAGTGGCCATCTAGTCCAAATTGGGCTTATTATCAGATTTTCTTTTTACCTTTTTAATAATGTTGAAGTGTGTGTATACATCTATAAAATTCGAGCAATACAGCAGGTTGAGCAATACAGCACAATTATATTTATTCAATGCTACAGCAAAAAGAATGAATCAATCAAAGAATGTTTGTGAAAGCCGAACACATCGGTAATCAATTTGAAGTTCCGCTGCGCGCATCCCTGTGTCATACCAGTGTAGAGCAAGAAGAGGTGGTGGGGTCGTAAAGTGAAGGCAATAGAAATTTTCTGGTATTAACGCCATTTGCGTTAAAGCTGGCGCCGGTGACTGTGTCCACCAAGAGGTTGCCGGCATAGCCTGGGTACGCCCCTTTGCCATAGACGCCGGTGCAAGCGGAAGCCACCTCTAATGGCGCCTCCTTCAGTCCCTGAAAGAATCCATTGCCAAAGGGGTTGGTGACAGTTCCGGCCAGCAGGCTGGCCAAGTTGATCACCATACCATCGAGTCCCACATCGTTGTTGGGCGCAACCAAGGGCGGATTCTGAGGACCATAAATAGGCTGGTGGAATGGCCACGAGCATTGCCCAGGACACTGAGTCTGCGAGTTACCCACCCAGATGTAAGCGAACTTGTGTCTCTTCCCGCGCAAAGCAGAGCCCACCGAGGTACCGTGAGTGCCGCACCTGCTGGAGCAGAACCCTTCGACGGCCACGTCGTCAGCAGTGAGAACCACGTTGATGGCGTCCTTCTGGCCACCCTTGGATGCCAGCTTGGCAATTTGCTGATTGGTTAGAGATTTGCCCATTGAATAGGTTTCGTCGAGGACTTGGGAAGCGAGTGAGAGGGAGACCTTGGGGTTATAGAATTTCTGAACGGTTTTCCACCAGGTGGCCACGTAAGGTTGGGAGGTGGAGGGAGTGGAGGAGGAGAGGGAGGCGATGAAGTCGGAGACGATGGCTCGCTGGGAAGGAGAGAATTTACCGTACCAGATGAGGTGGACAGAGATTTTGCCAGTAAGGAGAGGGCCTTTGTGGTATTGGAACTTGAAGTCCTGGGACGATTGGGAGAGAGTTCTGGCGGCGGAGCTGAAATGGAGGAGAGAAACAAAGAGGAACAGTTGGAGAAGAGAGGAGGAAGAGGCCATTGTGACAGTGAAAGTAATAAGGATGATAGAGAGTGAAGTGGGTGAGGTTGTGAGGAAGAAGGAAGAAGAGAAGGATTTTATATAAGAGAAGGTTTGGGGGAAGTCAAATGAGGGAGGTAAGGGGAGGCTTCTGGCTCCAGCTGGTTGACGCGTTGGCTGTCTTGATTTAAAACCATGCGCATTTCATTGGTTAGAAATGGAGATGCCATTATGAGTCATCGAGACAATTACACTGTTACAGTATATGCCCAGCTGGCCAAGGCCCTGAGACCCGACAAACATTGATTGGGGCGCTGCTTTAATTTTGATTCATCACTCGACCCGTTCTCATTCAACGGTTCAACCTAACCTCCCCAAGAAAGAGACAAACTTGAATATCAAATAAGAGCAGTGTGATAACCTAATTACAACGTACAAAAAATAAATTTATTATAAATCATACATATTAATAATAATAATCTATCATACGCATATTTGCAGGAAGTAAATGAACTTCATCTTTTTTTAATCTATCATACACAAGGCTAGATGAGGAAGAAGCTGAGTTTTTGTTGGGTGTTTATATTTTTTGTGTGGGTGTTGTGATGATTGTGGTGGAGAAGAGCAATTTGAAAGTCATTTCTCCGAAATCATTTAGGGGCATGTATGAGCACTATTGTAAAAATACATTTTTAACTACGTTCATTTTCAGAGGGACATCTATAAGCGACGTAGTAAAATTTGAAAATAAAATCCTTTAAAAAAGGAACGCCATAAGTATGCAACTTATGGCATCCGGACGCTGTAAGTTGCGTACTTACAGCATCCCTTTTAGAAAAAGGGACCCCATAAGAGTCTTATGGCGTCTATTTTTCAACAACGGACGTTGAAAGTTTTTTTTTTTTAAAAAAAAAAAAAAACTGCATTATATTTTTCACTACCCAGCAATTAGCCTATGTATAGAAACATTATCCGGCACTTCTTCATCATAACCAAAATGTCTTTACAGAAACATCATCTACTACTAGCTAATAAAAGTGTTAACTACTACTACTATGTATTATAATCACTACAAAGTGTCCAAAACTTATCTAAACGACTACTATCTAAAATAAACTATTTATCAAAATAAACTTTACTCAACTATGTGTTGAAGAAGAGATGCACAGCCAATTAAGTCTTAGATCAAATTAATGTCTTCGTCTAAGTAGGCGCCGCCATCATTACCAAAAATCTACAAATTAGAAAATAAGCTAAAGTCAGATCTATGTTATGTCTCAGTCCCTCTGCCAAAAGTTAAGTTAGATCCCCGGAAGAATGAATTTGAAATGATTGGTTTCCATCTTATGATAGGGAATGAAGATATTAAACAATCATAGATCATAGATGCAAGAATCCAGTGTTCTCCCCTTTTAGTTCATTCATAAGCAACCATTTAGCTATAAATGAACAATTCATGTATAATCACTTCAAATATATTCAGCCCAACACCAGAAAAGTAAGCAAATCAAGCTTTAAACTCGACCAATCAAATCAGCCATCAGTTATCAAATTTATTCAAAATAACTTAAAGAATGGATCGTCTACAGTACCTATAAATCTATTATACCACTTCAAACATAACTGTAACTGGCTTGTTCCAGTTAGGCAAATCTAAAGACTAAATTCTCGCTAGTCAAACCCATTACAACTTGTTCATCTAAGTGGTAACTTTACTGTCGGCGCCCAAATAGAAATAAGATTTCTTATGAACCAAACGGTAAATGACCCAAAACAAGTTACGCTGATTCATATCACCAAAAACCCGGTTAAGATAAATAACAGTAAAATAAAATCCAACTTATACTAATCATAACAAAAATAACAAAACAAAAAACAGCAAATAAAGAAGGATAAGATTGAGACTCACAAGAAATTTTACTGCCGACATGACCCAAGAAAGCTGCAATCTCCTTCATTATTATTATATATTGAGGATGGATCGATCACTCACAATTAATGGGCCTACCTTGCCACCAGTTAATTAATTCCCTCTGATTCAATTCTCACTTTGATCCATGTTAGTGATAGAAAAGGCATGCTTATCAGTATGAACTATTCATATATTTGAAGTGACCATTGAGTATATAGCCAGGAGTCATATGCAGCAGGCCTCATTATAAATGCACAACGCCTGTTCTAGGTAGTGATAAGATTAAATTAACAGACGCTACAGAATTATGAACCGACCCTGCATTCCTTTGTTCTTGCATCCCACGTCTTGCATCCTCGAATCTCTCCCTCCCACCTAATTCCGATGCAAAATCAGTTGTATAGATCAGAGTTCTCAAACACCCGAGTTATATATATTAATAAAAGCCATGTATAAAGTTACATATAAAAGCTAATGAACAACATGATATCATGCTTGTGTTGCCAAATAATAGAGTCAAGAAGAATAATGTGGGGGAGAAAATCTCTCTGATCGGATTGCTCATTAATTCATGTATTTATACACAAAGGCATTCGGTTGTGCTTAACTGACTGTCTGACACGTGTATGTGCTTGACAGTTGTAGTCTAACCACTTGCTTAACTAATCAGCTTGAGCCAATTAATCATACACACCCAAGCCGCAACCCCCTGCTCAAATGTACGAAACGCTGCGTATAGAAATGGCTCAGTTCAGATAAGCGTTAACTACAAGAATTGGACAATTTAGATATCCTGTTGGGAAGCAGATCTCGTCTTTTTTTCATAATTATCTCTCATCAGGCTATCTAGCCATTGATTAGGAAGATAAGATAAAAATCAAAGTAATATTGTGACATCTAAATTGATTAGATGAACATGATTTAGATTTAGAGATTACGAGGGATTGTATAGACAATGCTATAAAATGATGTTTGGTTAGTAAAAAGTGCTGCATACTGAAATTTTTAAGCGAATCGTCACTTGATTAGGTGATAAGTTGCTGCAGCTAATTAAAATTTAAAATAGACAAAGATGAAAGTATGAAAAAAATTGCTGCAGCTACCGTACGAGAAAGTTTTGATATTTGCTGAGAAGCTAACCTTTTCCCCAGTTTATCTTGCAACTCTAGCGAGGACCAATACCAGAGATAACCGAAAAGAACTTCCATTAAATCAATTAAAAGTTGCACCCTTTTATATTCTGAAATTTTTACTCAGCGATGAAATATCACACATGTTTCAATTATAAAGTTTGAGCAAAGGATGATTGTCTATACCTCCAATCGATCCCAGGAAGACGTTGCAACTGGCATCCTCCATTATCAAGTTCAGTTTCGTCCCATTAAGAACTAGAGGGTCTGCATTGACGTCGTCCACGGCCATTTTCATCTATCGCCACCTTCGCAATTTCACCTATGACCGAATCAAATGTGAAAACCCACCAATATTTACAGACTGGCCTTTGGCAACGAGCAAGACCACAAAGTATTATCCAAATCCAAATTATTCGAGTCGTGGCCATGAAGTCCTTCACTCTACACGTAGAACGCATTTCGCTTGGAGCCTCTGCTTCACTTTCAGAACGTAGACCGGAGTTAGAGATTTCTGGAGGCTGACACGACCGGAGTGAGAGACCAGGGGGACGTGTGTCCAGTTTCTCTGCATGTCCCTCTTCTGCCCATCCCTCCTCATCCTCCATCCTGACCGTCGAAATCTTGATCCAAGGGTCCAGAAATATTTTTGAAAAAACCGCATGCGGTAAAAATTACCGCATGCGGTTTTTTCAAAAATATTTCGGACCTCGATCAAGATTTCGACAATGTGATGGAGGATCGAGGGAAGGGGAGAGTATCTGCTTCCTGGAGGACGTGGCGACGTTGAGACCACGCAAGAGAAAAGAAGAAGAGCACTAGTGGATCGAAATCTGATATAAGAGTTTTGAGTGCTGGTTTCGATCTTCTTTTTATTTTTAGCTTATCTTCTTTTTACAAGTATAGAAGCTAGATCAAACAGATTTTAACAAAAGTTCTTATAATTTATAAGAGTTTATTTTACCATGAAGAAAAAAGCTCTTATAAAAAAGCTGCATGAGAGGAGCTTTTTTTATAAGTTGGTTTTCTTTTCTTTTTTTAAGAGAAACCTCCTTTACCTCTGCCTCTGTGAGTGAGTCCACATTACCTGCTTTTCTGATATATGCTTCTCTTTAAAAACGCACCAATTGGCTTAGTGGGTTAATGAGAAGTTGACGAGTGGCATCGTAAACTTTTACGGAAAAGCAAATCAGCAGCACAATGGAAGAGACCAAAATAAAAGAGGACCATTTGGTCTCTCTTGCTCTCTTTCTGCGTCTTCATTTTCATGCCCTTCTAAAACAATCTCGTCAACAAAAAAAATAACAGAGGAGGAACAAGAGCGGGAAATAGAAAAAGTATGAGGAAGAAACCAAAATGAATGACGAAGCTAGAGTCACAAACAAATTGGCCAGGATTATCCAACATTAGTTCTGCAGCTTTCACTGTCCTTGTGTAGAGCTCTAGTTTCCCATCTAAAGATAAGACCTTTATCGCCCCATTTGCAAGGAAGGTGTGCAGGAAGCTGCATTGCCCATATTTCTCAGAAAGATGGAAAAAGATAAGACTTTTTAAGTGGGTTTTGTGGTATTGTTGTGGTCAGAGAAGGAAATGGTGGTGATGAAGCTTCTGTGTATGTGAGGTACTATTATATATTCAGAGGCAAAAGAAAACTTGTCTGTTGAGAAAGAGAAAAGAAAATTATAAGATCTAAGTTTGCTTGTGTTCACCACAAACTTGGCTTAATGTCAGATTAGTGATTTATTCATGCTTGCTTGTTCTTCTTTCTTGACTATGGGTTAATATTTAAAATGTTTTCCATACTGCAAAATTTTTTTAAACGTCTCAAGGCGACCACAACGCAAGCAAGATTTTACGATGCTGTCATTCCATTTTGTATTGCTCATACATTTTCTATTTGTCATTCATTTTGGTTTCTTCCTCATACTTTTTCTATTTCCTGCTCTTGTTCCTCCTCTATTATTTTTTTTGTTGACAAGATTGTTTCAGAAGGGCATGAAAACGAAGACGCAGAAAGAGAGCGAGAGAGACCAAAGGGTCCTCTTTTATTTTGGTCTCTTCCATTGTGCTGCTGATTTGCTTTTCCGTAAAATTTTACGACGCCACGCGTCGGCTTCTCATTAACCCACTAAGCCAAACAATGCGTTTTCAAAGAGAAGCACAGAAGAAGCATATATCATAAAAGCAGGTAATGTGGACTTCTCTGTGAGCACTCATCCCCTATCAAACAATTGAAACCACACCGCCGCTCAAGACCATAGCCAGTACAGGAGAGGAGATCGTCGACTCAATCTCTGGTGAGTAACCTTGTTTGTGTTTTGACTTGTTTTTTTCTTCTTCTACAGACTTGTTCTTCGATTAGGTTTTGCTCTTCTTTGTTACATTTGGGGTTTCTGCCCTGATTTCTTCTTTTTCCGGGTTAGGTTTCTACTAGTTGAAATATGTGGAACTAAAGCCGGGAAAACGGGCCGAACCCATCGGGTCGGCCCTTTTAAGCCCTCGCCCTTCAAGGGCCGGACTTGAAAATTGGAGAAGTTTAATTAAAAAAGCCCTGGAGGGCCTCGTGCTTAAAAGGGCTGACCCTGGAGGGCCTCGGGCCGGCCCTTTTAATTTTTTATTATTATTTTTTGGATGCATGGATTCACATATGATAGTAATTTATTAATTTATATATATTTTATATTTGTTATAGAGTTATTTATCCATTTAAGTACAAATACATAATAAATATACTCTAATTTTATGATTTGGTTTTTTATTTGTTGCAGATAAAGATTATAATGTGTTCATGATGTGGGAGAAGAAATTCATGATATTCTTACTCATGAACCAAAGCCTACTCAAAGCGAAGCACAATCAAATGTCGTTGAAATTGATGATAATGGCAAAGATGACGACAATAATAGTCATCGTACTAATGTCGCTTAGTGGTATACTTCTTATGTTTTATGTGAGTTTATTTGTAAGCATAGTTTGTTTTTTATTATGAATTAGTGACTGTGCTTATTTGTTGGATGATTCGTATTGTTTTTTATATTAATGTTGACAATATTTATTTGATAAATTAGAATTTTATGTTGTAATTTACTAATTATATTTCTTTAGGGAAAAAACGGAAGAAAAATAGTTAAAATTTGGAATAGTAACTTCTAAACCCTGGAGAGCCGGCCCTGGCCCTGGTGCTCTCAAGCTGGGCTTTGAAAAACAGATGTTTTTCTTATCCCAGGCCTTAGAGGACTGGCCCTGTTAGGCCCTGGCCCTTCACAGGTCTATCCTGATTCCCAGCTCTACTTGTGTTGCATTGTGTCTAATATGAGTGCTGACAAGGTGACATGCCCAAATTTGAAGTGTTGCATTGTGTCTGATATAAATTTTCGGCATGTTTTGACAGTTGATATATAGAGTATGGTAGCTAGGAATGTAATGTTAGAGAGACTAATTTCATTTGGACATACGTGTTTGTGTGTCGTCAAAACATATCTTAGCAAATATACCAATTGAAGATAGTGCTATAAAAACCACTCAAAAGAGAAAATTGCTGAATATGATGAAGAAGAATCCAAACCTGATGAAGATGCTACTGACTGTCAAGAAGAATGTAACATTGATGAAGAAATAAGTATCCATAGTCTTAGAAGAACTAAAGATACTGGTTATATAAATAGAGTTCGAAATCAAATAGCATCAACATTAATGGAAAAAAAAAAATAGGTGATTTCAAGTGAATTGGATACTGGTTGACAATTTGTATGTAAGACTACTGATGATTTCTTGATTGTGCTCCACTATTGACAAATCTATTCTCATAGTATTTTTATTTTGTGAATATATTAATAGTTTAAAGGTTATTTTATAATATACCTTTTATGATAATTTTTATTAGAAAAAATGCTTATGACAAAAATGTTTGCCAAACAACTTATTTTTAATTTAAACTTTTAAGTAACTTTGAAGCTAAAAAATTTATGTAATCATCAAACAGCTTTTTAGCTTTTTTTTTTTAAAAAAAAAAACTATTTTTTTTTTAAAAAATTATCTTAAAAGTAGCTTTTAGCTTAAAAATAAAAAGGATCCAAACAGGCTAAAAACTCTTTCGGCGTCTCTTCTTTTTTAAAAATGGACGTTAAGTCATGGGCCTTGCTATACCCTTTTTTTTTTTATACGGATGCCAAATGTATTTATAATATCGTTATTTTCTAAAGAGATAATAAAATTAACAAACATAATTATAAAAAATACCAGCGTCTTTATTTTTTAGTTTGAAAATTTGACATTTTTTAGGGAATTAAAATCTATATCCTGTAGTAGTTGAGTGTGCCGGAGGAGAGGCAGAAAAAAGGTGAAGAGGGAGGTTAGAGGTGAGGGATGATGAAAGGGAAGAGAGTGCAAAATAAGGGCATTATTGATATGGTCAGAATGAAGAATTGTGGGACACACAATGTAAAAAGGGGATGAACATTACCTCTAGTTAATGGCAATGCCAAATTTGCTACCTCTTAAAATCATTATGTCTATTTTTGCATCTTTTAAAATGATTATGTCTTCTTTTACACCCTACAAAACTTAATTTTGCTTAGTGCTCATAGCAGAAAATTTCATTGCTAAATTTACATATTTGCCCTAACAAATTCGAGAGTGTTTCCTTTTTTGGGTTAAAATTCAATTTTTAGCAACAAAGTTTTTTGAAAAGAGCATTTGACATAATTAAATTTTAAAAAGTGTAAAACGACACAAAAAATGGAGCAATTTTAGCATTTATGTTAAATTGGTTCAAACATCCATATTTTATTATGTGGGATACACTTGTTCTCCCTCTAGTTTTATAATGGATGTTTGAGCCTATTTAAAAAAATTGTTAAAATTGCACAATTTTCAAAAGATTGGATCTACTTTTGCACCTTTCAATACATAATTGTGTAAGACCCTCCTGACAAAATGCCTTATTGCTAAAATTACACCTTAACCCTTTTATATTCAGTGAGCCATATAGAATTTTTCCTATAACCTAATTAAGTCCTTAATTGAATCATATAATCTAATTTATAATTTCTTAAGTTCAGTTATTCAAATTATAATTTTATTGATTCAATCATCTTTTTATAGAACTTTCCTATTTTAAATTATTTGGATTGAGGCGGCTGGATAAATTGATCAGTTTATAAAGTACTTATATATATATATATATATATATATACTATTAGATTATATATCACTTTAATTCTTAATTCTTAAGGAATAAGTGGTGGCCTGGACTTACTGGCACTTTCTATTTTTATTATTTATTGATTGAATTTTCTTCTATTCAAGATTTGTTATTTAAATTGGATGCCTTTCGGTAGGCTGAGCTGGTGATTCAACTTTGAATAATACTTGAGCTGGCAAATGAGGTAAAACTATGAAGATCAAGAGAATAATTTTCCCATATAATTTTTGTCATGCTAGCGTCTGGGTGTGTGTGTTTTTCCCCCTCCAAAGGAACTGTATTTGTAATCGCAATCGGAGAAGAAGGCCCAGAATCAAATTTGGAGCCTTATTCATATTAAAGTGAAGGCTCAAAGAGCCCAATGAAATGAATATTTATATTATATGGGCTCTGTGGTCCAAGACTATTCACACGAGCCTTCATTATGAGAACCAGAACCAAATAATAAGATGGGAAAATCAGTAAAAAGTATGGAAAATTCCTGAAAAGGAACTTTAAAAATGTTAGAGGACAAAACAGTATTCTGAATAATATTAGAAAGGTGTGAGAGCCTCATTTATCCTTTTCAAAATTAAATGAAATGAACCCTTCGTTTTTGGGTTCAACTGACGAAGGAGTCAAACTTTCTCACCAAAAGGGAGGGGGTTCGATCCTGGAGTTGGTCAAGACGCTAGGGGAAGCATCCTAGGGGTCTACGAAGCAGTGGAAACATTGGGCTCCAAGCGTCCTTGGATTGTGGATGAGCCCAACCCCTTTCCTAAATTTTTTTTATCAAAAAAAGGAAAAATGTTCATTTGTGTTTTAAAAACCTACTCCCATTTTTTCGATAAGGGTTTAACAATTTCAAATAAGGTTCTAACAAGTTCTGGTAAGTTTTTCACAAATTTTAGTTCAAAAATCACTAGTTGCTACAATAGCAAAATATTATCCTTGCTTCAGATAAAAGTTTAACAAGTTCATATAAAGTTTTAATAAGTTCTGAAAAGATTTTTACCAATTCCATTCAAAAATCACCATTTGCTACAATGGCAAGGTATTGATTCTCACTACTAATAAGAGTTTAACAGGTTCATATAAGGTTTTAACAAGTTTTGATATAATTTTCACAAATTGCATTTCAAAATTCATCACTTGCTATAATTAACAACAAGGTATTAATTCTCACTTTTGATAAGGTTTTATTAATTCCCAGTGGTAAGTGGTGATTTTTGAATTGGAATTTATGAAAATCTTATTAGAACTTATTAAAATCTTATATGAACTTGTTAAACACTTACCAGAAGTGGTAATCAATATTTTGTCATTGTAACAAGTAGTGATTTTTAAATTAGAATTTATGAAAATTTCATCAGAATTTGTTAAAATCTTATTTAAACTTATTAAACTCTTATAAAAAATGAGATCATGTTTTTAAAACTCAAAGGGACATGTCTTTCATTTCCATTTAATTTTAAAAAGGACAAATCAGGCCTTCACACCTATATTGTGTGATGAATATTCAGAACACCTTTTTAACTTTTTTTTTTTTTTTTTTTATCATTTTTAAAGTTTGTTTTATGAATTTTCTCTAAAAAGCATACGTTTAAAATTTTATTAGCGTGATATGTTTTATTTTTAAAGATTGATTGGATTAAGGAAGATGACTAGCATGTTTTTAAAAAATACATGTCATATTAACTAAATTAACTAAATCTACTCAAATCAAGTAAATATATATATTTATATTAAAGACTATGAGGTGTAGTTCTACACAGAGTGTATGAGATAACTCCTTTAGAAAAGAGTAAATACATAACTTGATCACAAACTAACATATAATCAGTTACAAGCTCTAAGTCGATTAATCTGATAAGAACTAAAATATAAACCTATTTTTATGATGTTATAATATATATAACTGTATCTTTACTAACAAAGTATCTGGATAGATTATTCGAGTCGAATAAAGCTTTCATGTATAATATTCAAACTCAACACATACGACGACATCTTGATAAGTCTCTAATTACCTCATTCATCCAACTCTATACTATCAAAGTTTTTGCTTTATACAACAAATATTCAGGTGAGTTTGGTCTCGTAAGCTCTCAGGGCCAAGGCCAGCTACAAGCACAAAGAGCGTAACAGATTGCTCATCAATGAACTCCTCACATTAGCAAGAAGATTTAAACTCACAATAATTAATAAGTCAACTCTTTACCAATTAGACTTACTATCAAAGTTAATTTTACTTTGTAGCTTAGAAAAAAGAACTCAGTGATTTCTATAATCCAAGAACCAACGTTTATGGAAGGAAGACTGATAAGGGATCAAGAAGAGAACCAGAAGGAGCAAGATTGCCACTCCCCACGGTGACCCTCCGGCACGGTGCAGCGAGTTTCTCTCCGACGGAAGCAGTTTGAGAAGTGAAGATGGTGAGCCAGAGAGGCAGTGAACAAGCAGTAACAAGAACAAAGGAACAAGACAGAGAAAGATCTTGACCTTTACCATCATGTCCTCGAAAGCCGACTCGTAGTTTATGTACCATGAAAGCCCTAACACGAACAAGAAGACGATGAAGAAGAAGCAGAAATGGATTGGGAAAGAAAAGTAGTCCAGCACTGACTGATTATCATATCTTGCCATTATTTATATGAGTGGTGAGAAAATCCAAGAACTGGACAAGAAGAAGTGGGTTTTGGGCTTTAAGCAAGATCTTGACGATGAAGAAAGCGAAGAAGAAGAAGGTGCTTAAGATGTCTCAGAGGAAATTTCTGGGATTCGTTTTGCAGATAGCTGACTGTATGTGTTTTGTGAAATATGCTTTTATATATATATAAAAGGAATTTGGGGTCGGTTTGAAATTCCACTCACTGTCACATCAGGCTTTTAGTTCAAAGTTGTAATCATACTTTGTTTCAATCAAAAATTTGCAATTATACTTTAAGAAGAAAGGTATTATCTTTTTATAAATGCTTTAATTATATATTTAGCCTTTGATTGCTCGTTAAGTAATTTAGTCTTGTACAATTTTTTGGTAAGAAATTATTTAAAAACCTTTACTACCAGATCAGCAATAAATAAATTATTATAATCTCATATTAAAATTTGATATTACAAGCACACACTACTTTGTCAAAAAAATTACTCAAATTAAAATAAACATAGCAAAGAAATTAAAGAAAAGGAAAATAATTTTGCAGGTGATATATTTTTTTCTCATTTTTTATTTTGGTACATGAGTGTGTTTTTCTCACATTAAATTCTTTAAATTTTTTTCTTAGCATTGCTAGACTACTAGCCCTTATAACTTTGTTAACACCGTTAGCCTTTATACAAAAGCTAATGGTGCTAACACGCTAAGTTGAGGACTTTAATTTAGAGAGAAAAAGATTAGATATGTACATAGATACATGCAAAAATGATTTTTCCAATTAAAAATCACAATAATTTGAAAGCGAGAGGAAACAAGTTCTTTAATATTAAGAAATTTGAAAATAACCATAGTAAAGAGTTGTCCCATATTAATTAATTAGAATAGTAAATAACAATAATTTGAAAATGAATAATCATATATAGTTTCAAAAAGACATGGTAAAGTGGACCAAATTCGAAGCTAGCTTGGTGATAACGCCCAGCTAAGATCTCTGGAATTTACTTTTCTTGCATTATTCGACTTTAAGTGTGGACCTTCACATCTTGATTCTTCGATGGAGCAAATACTAAATAATTATTTATTTATTTTGTGGCTGAGATTAATTTGAAATTGCGAGTATCTGAACCAATGAGTGATCTCCATTTGTAACCGACCATAGATATCAAGAACTTATGAAGACGAGTAAAATAAGGAAATGATAAAGACACAATAACATATGTGTTCGTGTTGTGTTTGGGTCTTTGGAAAATGGGGTAACATCATATAGAAAAGCCGGTTTTTTTTTTACCAAAATAATGTTTTAAAAAAAAAATATTTACCAGATTAAAGTAGATTCGAAACATTTTACCAAAATAATGCGGTTAGTGGCGCGCTGTCAGTCACGGAACCACGGGCGCAAACGTAGTGTCCACGCCATGACGCATCTTGACAAAATTTATGTCGTGACGTGGGGACTCATCCACGCCACCTAATAGCGTGGATGTTATCCACGCCACCATGCCACCTAGTGGCGTGGATAACATCCACGCCATTGTGGCGTGGATGATTATTGAATCCATAGTTTAAAAAATATATATATATATATATATAATATTAATATTAAATATAAAAAAATTAATATTAATATAATAATAAATGATAAAAAAAAGTGGAATAATTTAAAAAGCTCTACTTTATTTAATTTGAAGTCAAAAAAAAAGAAAAGATTTGAAATAACTCATTAAAAACGCTTTTAAAAGATTACGCAGTAATTTGGTTATAACAACAGATCACAATACGGGATCTATATATTTGTTATACACCTAGAATTTGGTTATAACAACAAGTATTGATTTTGAGATCCGTATAAAAAAAGTGTATCGTGTAAAAGTGTTTCACAGGATTTGTATAACTTATTATAAAAAAGTGTACCGCGTAAAAAGAGTTTCTAAATCCGAAACACTTTTACGCGTACACTTTTTTATACAGATCCTAAAATCAATACCGTTGTTATAACCAAATTGTAGGTGTATCACTAATATATAGATCCCTCGTATTGCGATCTGTTATAACCAAATGTACCGCGTAATCTTTAAAAAGCGTTTAATGAATTATTCCAGCCTCCACGCTTTCGTCTTTTGACTTCAAATTAAATGAAGTAGAAGCTTTTTAAATTATTCCACTTTTTTTATCATTTATTATTATATTAATATTAATTTTTTATATTTAATATTAATATTATATTTAATTATAATTATTGTTATTTTTAAACTATGGAATCAGACCCACTTAAAGTGGGTCTCGATTCAATAATCATCCACGCCACAATGGCGTGGATGTTATCCACGCCACTAGGTGGCGTGGTGGCGTGGATAACATCCACGCCATTAGGTGGCGTGGATATCCCACGTCACCGACATAAATTTTGTCAAGATGCGTCGCCACAGTAAAACACTTTTGCGCCATTAGTTCGCGTGACTCGATGCGCCACTAACCGCATTATTTTGGTAAAATGTTTCTAATCGCTTTTAATCTGGTAATTTTTTTTTTAAAACATTATTTTGGTTAAAAAGCCTAGAAAAGCCATTATGCTTGATTCTATTTTGTACCTTTTTTATATTTTATTTATTTATTTTTACGGTAAGATCAAATTTAGGGGCGAGTTGATTTCTAAAAGTTCATTAGAATAACAAGACGATCGAACTTCATATGACCCCAAAAAATACTTATAACACCATTTACAAATTGCTTAGCAATAATGTCTTTACACATGCATCACACAGTGGGAGTGATAAAGCCTAAGTAGCGTCCCATATGGCCTCCAAAGCAACCATGTTCTACCATTATCACGGTGGTGTTCTTGTCATCTAAAAGGTGTCCAATCAATCTTAGGATCTTCTACATGGCATTAAAAAGAGCAACAATTATTATAGGCCTAGTAAAAGAGAAGAAGAATTAATTAATAAGATGCTGGAGACAACATTTAGACTTCAATTTGCTACATGAAAACCCATAATGTTAGTATATACAAGATGTGATGGTGCAGATGCAGAGTTAACCTTATTACATACTCAGTGTGCTTATGTGTGTTTTTACAACTCGGAACCTTAAGCCTGTGGCAAAGTGTAAAGATATCAACTATTTCTCTTAGAGTCTTTAATGTAAGATATATTTACTTAATTTGATTAAATTAAAGAAGTTAGTTAATATGATATATTTTTTCTAAAATACCTAAATCATCTTTCTTGATTCACTTCATCTCTCTCTTATTTAATTATTGTTAAAGGAGCACTAATAAAAAGTAAATTAGAAAAAAAATTGACAAACATAAAAAATAAGTCTTACATTTAGAATCAAGATCAACCTTCTAATTAATTAGGTCATATATTAAAGACCGAAAGGAGTATATTTTATATTAAAGACCAAAATTGTATAAGTGTTTAAACTAAGCAGCTTCATGACTAAGAACCAGTTTTGTATGTGCTTGTAAAATTAATGTGAGTTGCGTATATAGCTACTAATTAGACGAATTTTGTCGGTAGCTTATTGTCCCACCGCCCCCAATATGTTTTGTAGTTGAAAGAAACTTTTGGCTGATGAAAAAGATATGCGTATCGAATAATCTTCTTGTTCAATGCATCACCTTTATTCTATATTCTCGCCTATAAATGAATGGCCACTTTATCTTTTGGATTGATGCCCATAATGAATTATTTGGAAATTGATGGTTGTAACTCGATGATTCTCGAATTATATAATGGTAGTAAATTATTAAGACAATATGTACCGTCAGGTCAATCAATTTTGTCTATAGATGTGAAAACACATATGTATAATTATTTAGGATAAAATTGTCCAGTTTTGATATTTTCCTTTTCTGGTTTTGTGTATGTTTGTGAAAATGTGAAATAAATATCACCTTTGGTATTTTTTGTTTTTTGTAAAATACAATAATTTTTATGAAATATTTGTTGTTGAATGTTTTAACACTTTAAGAAAGACTCGAGGGAGGTTATTTGTGGCATATTGGACTAGAAAACCCCAGCATGATCCAACTGTATTTTAATTAAAGGTAACGTAAAGAAAAAATAAAATAAAACACCAACTAGCTATTATAATTAAGGTATTCAAAATCAGACTAGTCAAAAAACCAGTTAAAGCAATAGTGCATGAGTAATGGGTTAACAGTTCAAACTAGAATTAACCTTGGATCAAATTGGTCTTAATTAAAATAATTGATGGAAATGAAAATGGGAACAAAAAATTAAATGAAGATTCTAGAAGATTTGAAGATTAATGAGAAAATTTAAAAATATATTTCTTAATGTTGATATATCGTTTTCTTTATTATTAATTAGTATTCACATTCAATTTTATGATTTCGAGAATGTTCCGTTTTAGTTCTTGGGGTTTGAGTTGGGGCTATAAACAGCATGCAATACATCTTGTTTTGTAGGCCTAAGGATTGAATAATATGGCTTATTGAGTTTCCCCTCTCCTATATTTCTCTCATCCTCTATTCATATTCATCTGGTTTTTCTCCTCCTATCTCCTCTCTTTCTCTTCTCTATCCTCTCTCATTTCCTTCTACCTCTTCTCTCTTCTTCTCTCCTCTCCCTTTCCCCTTCCTCATCCTACATCAATAATATTTAAATAAAAAACATTAATCCACAAGTATATAGAACATTTGTATATAAACACACATAATTGAATAAAATAGAGATATTAAAGTTAAAACTGTTATGAATGTTATAATTGTATGGATATCCATAACATATAAGACTAAGTGCCTGTTTGACTTAACTTATTTTTAGCTTATCTTCTCCTTATAAGTATGTTTAGCCAAACAAAATTTTACAAAAGCTCTTATAATTATAAGAGCTTATTTTATAATGAAATTTTTTTTAAAAAAAATAAGCTCCTCATAGAAGCTTTTTTATAAGCTCTTTTTGAGAGAGAGAGAGAGAGAGAACCCGTAATCTATCATTGGCCTACGCACAATTTACTATTTGTATGGTAGTATATCCAATGTAATTATTTTATTCATTTTCCTCATTTAAAAAGTATAATACAGTTCAAAAGATGTGCTATTAAAATTTTTCATATTTTATATTTTTACAAGTAAACGAAAACGTAATAACATTTTTTAAATTTTTTTGTCAAATTAAAATATTTTTTCCGATAAAATTATATATGGAATAAATGAAAATTAGTCTCGTAGTATGATTTTAATATAATTTATTTTAATTTGTATTTGAAAAATTTTAAAGTAAAAATAATTTAATTTCTACAAATTTTAAAATTTATATAATTTTTTTTATTGAGCAAGGTAAGTATTTGTCGTTGGCTTATACTACCTCCAATTCTTAATACGTGATATGAAGGAAGCCATTTTCATTAATCAAGCAGGAGAAAATTTTTATTAGAAAAAGTGCTTATGACAAAAAATTTGTCAAACATCTTATTTTTAATTTCAAACTTTTAAGTAACTTTTGCCTAAAAAATTTATATAATCACCAAACAAATTTTTTAGCTTCTTTTTTTTAAAAAAAAAATAGCTTTAGCTTAAAAGTAGCTTTTAATTTAAAAATAAGAGAATCCAAACGCTCTAAGACTCTTCATATTCGATCCATATTGAATGATATTATAGCTTATAACCCCAAAATTGAAGGCTTTGTAACATTTGCTCTTTCTAACACCTAATGATACAATTATGTTGCTTAATTCATCTCTTCATGTATTGTAACTTATAGAGATAGTCTTTAATATTAGTCTAATAGAGCCATGTACACACATTTGTGATAAGGGAATAGAATAAGAATCACTACCTCTTTGTTCTTCAATTCTCTCTTGTCTTACTCATCTCCCTCATCCTAAATATTTATTGTATTCTTCTTATTTTCATAACAAAAACATGATAGATTGTTATTCTTTTAAACTCATAAGAAAAGGGGAAAAAAAAATTACAATTCAACCCAATCGACCGCCTAAAACACTTGACTAGACCAACTAAGGGCCCGTTTGGGATACTTTGATAGAAAGTAGCTTTTTGTTTCGATGGACTTTTCTTAATGGACTTATTTTCTTATGGATTTTTTCTAATGTGATTTGTATTTGGGATAGCGGTGAAGTAAGCTTTTGTTTCTAATGGACACTTGTTTTAAGATAGCTTTTAAAAAGATAGATGAGATGAAAAATGACCGAAAAGGACATTTAATCAAATTCATATATATATATATATATATATATATATATATATATATATATATATATATAATATGTTGTACAAAATGTAATAATTTGGGATAAAAATTTAAAATAAATATAAATTTGCCAAATAAAATAGTAACATTACCATTAAAAAATAATTTTTCCCATTGCATTATATTGTTTTTTTGTTGGAAAAAAAATTGTTCACAGAGACTCAATAATTTTGAACTAGTGAACGTAACTCTAACAATATGTAGATTTTGACCCCTTAAAAAAATTGTAAAATATGTCATGAACTTAAAAAATTGGAAATTTTGAAGAGGAGGAGGACAGAAGGTAGTAATTGTTGAGGCATGCGAAGAAATTATTGAAGAGGAGAGGAGGGGAGAGAGAAGTTTTGCTTTTTCTTTTTGGGCAAATGGTCCCAAAAAAATGTTGTGCTTTTAATGGGATAATAAGAACTAAATGTTCATTTAAAAAACACTTCAAACCACGGTGTTCATCAACTTAAAAGTCACGTCAAACAATCATTTTTTTTTGCTTTTCGCTTTTAGTAGACTTTTAATGGGGGCTTATTTAAACTTTTCTGTGCCTACGCCAAATGCTCTAAGGGACTGGTTGACCAGTTTACTAACATGAGTAGCCTATCAGTTGAGTTTCAATATTATGTCTTTGATAACGGTTCGTACAATCTATGCTTCTTATTTAACACGGATGGGAAGAGTTGCACCGTCCAAGTTTTGGTGGAGGAAAGTAACCAAAAGGTGTGTGTGGTGAGGTGCATCGGTAATTTTATATATAGTGGGCCGAGAATGTAAATATGGGCTGGCCTTATTTGAGCCCATTAGTGTTGTAGCAATTGATCCAACCGTTTAAGTCAATTGGGCAATATCTGAATCGTTGAAGCTTGATAAATCCTGGACGTGGATTTCGTTTGTAGTTTTTCAAAAAGCTTAAAAGCCTAACCTAATTGACTCATAACAATCATTGTGGGTTCAAATCCTATCAATACGAGGATTTTGTCTATAAGTACCTTTTTAAACGTTCTTTAAACTCAAAAGTATGTCCTGACCTTAGTGAGCCCCACAGACTTAACTCACCTAAACTTTTTTTACTATAATAAAGGCCATTTTTACCCTAAATCCATACAATCTAGATTAAAGTATACTTTTAGTTATTTAAATTTCATATGAGGTATACTTCTGATCCTTTAAATTTGCATGATTGCCCTTTTCGAGATTTAAACTGTTTTTTCCGACTTAACTCGTTTGTTAACCCATTTTATTTTTACGAGAATTTTTTGTAACACTTTTTTTTTCATTATAAACGTTTAACACCTAACCTAATACAATACAAAATTTCTTTATTTTTTTGTTTACAAATTTCATCAACGATAAAAAAAAATAACCAAAATGCCAACATTTCATATTTAACAAAAAATATCTAAAAAATATAATTCATATTTTAACTCAAAATGTCCTTTTCTTTAATAATTAATATAATTATTATACTTTACAAATAAATTTAAGTTTCCTAAAAAAATTATTTATGTAATTTTTATATGCAAAAAATTATTTATGTGGTGGCGCGGTGGTGGGGCGGTGGCGGGGTGGTGGTGGCGGTGGCGGTGGTAGTGGTGGCGGTGGTGGTGGGTGTGGTGGCGGTGGCGGTGTGGTGGTGGTGGCGGTGGTGGTGGTGGTGGTGGTGGTGGTGGTGGTGGTGGGGTGGCGGTGGTGGTAGCGGTGGCGGTGGTGGTTGTGGCGGTGGTGGTGGTGGTGGTGGCGGTGGCGGTGTGGTGGTGGTGGTGGTGGTGGTTGTGGCGGTGGTGATGGTGGTGGTGGCGGTGGCGGTGGTGGTTGTGGCGATGGTGGTGGTGGTGGTGGGGGTGGCGGTGGTGGTTGTGGCGGTGGTGGGGGTGGTGGTGGTGGTGGGGTGGTGGTGGTGGTGGTGAATTAGGATAAATTTTTGCTTCGAAGAGGAAGGAGTCTTTTTTTTTTTGGAGAAAAATGATTCGGTCGTGCCCGGAAGCGAGAAGCTGAAAATTTTAGCTTCTTTTTTTTACTCTCCAAAGCATAAAAAATAAACCGGTTCATCCGGGAGTAAAAAAAAACCGGATTTACCAAACACAATTCCCATATATTTTTGTTCTGGGCACGAAATTAAGAAAAAATGCATTCAGGAGTGTTACCATGCACACCCTAACTTTCTAAAGGATAGTTTTGGTCCCATAATTCTAACATCATTGATGTTGTTAATGGAAAACGCCGACGCAACAAATTAAATTCAATTGATAATCGAAAGCGGTGACAAAACATATTTAAGTTTTAATTTTTAATAAAAGTTAAATATGATATATTTTTTTAGTAAAAATTAAAACTTAAACATGTTTTGTTAGCGGCTCATCAATTACCAATTGAGCTTGTTGCATTAGCATTTTCTCGCTAGTAATATTAACGATGTTAAAATTATGGAACCGAAAAATAGACTTTATAAAGTTAAAGAATCAAAAGTATATCTTATATAAACTTAAAAGATTAAAAATATACTTTCACCTACAATCTATAACCCTTAACTAATGTCAAAATAGTTGACCCAAAAAAAACTATTGTCAATGTAAAATGTCAAATCCATACAATCGTACTCCATGTATTTAGGCATTTTTCTAAGTGCAGAAGAGACCACGTCCCTGAAATAAAATATAAATATTTGGGATTCCATATTCTTATTGAAAACCCCATACGTATATGTATTTTCGCTGCAACTAGTTGCAAGCCAGGGTCACTTTGGTTCTTTATATACATAAGGTCAATTACTAATTTAGTTCTTACATGATATTAATTCATGTAATTGCTATAAGTAAAAGAAAAAGAACAATAACATATAGCTAAGCACTACCATATTTTCACTGGCAGAATTCCCTTTGTACGTAAGCTATAATAGAGAAAACAATAAATATGAATCACACAGAATGAGCATTCATTTTTAATGAACACCAGAAAAGTAAGCTAAAGTTCCAACAATGGCTCCATTAATGTAAGTGGCAGGTTCGGAGTGAGCATAATCGGATCGATCATTGGAGTACTCATCGTTCTGGTTCGGACCTCCAACAATGGCTCCGATCAATATGTTAGGGTTAGGGTTTGGCGAGTTGAAGAACTGTTGAATCCCTTCGTTGCAGCTTATGGCTTGTGGATGAGCTGCTAGAGAAGGCAAGGATGATCCTCTGTGATGAATTTTTCTGGGAAAGTTTGTGTCATACCCTACCATGTACGATATCTTCATTGGGTTGTCTCCTAATATGTAGTCTATCTGGGATTTTCAAATAAATATAATATTAATGTTTGTTAATTAACAAATGCAGATGAAAAAGAGTGAAGAAAGAATCTATGATTTTTTAAGACTAAAAAATTGTCACCATTAATTAATATCATTTACAAAAATATAGAAAAAATAATAATCTTTTAGTCCTTATAGTTTTAACTCAATTATAACTTAGTCCTTAAATTAACTTTGACTCGGTGCAACTCAAACCCTAAAATTTTTTACTCAATTGAAATTCGGTCTTTAAGTTTTAACTCATTGTGCAGCTCTTCAATCTTTATAGTTTTAACGATTTTAAACTTTTTCTTGTAATGAAATGTTTGAGTGAGTTGGGTCTCATGTCATAAAGTTAAGGCATGCCTTCTATACTCAAAAGTCACTTGTAGAGGTACTTGCATACCGCTTAGGCACTTACTAATAAGATCCTTACATCGGTAGCAAAATTTGAACTCATGAAATTGTGAGTTATGAGTCAACTTCTTACCAATTGGATCAATATTTAGTTGAAAACCATTTCAAAATTTAATCCCTAAACCTCATGAAATATTTAATTTATTTTTTAAAATATGGGGAGACTAGTAATACTTTAAATAGTTAAACTATATACGAACAAAGTTGCATCAAGTCAACATTGAAAGATTGAGTTACAACTGAATCAAAATTATAATGATTAAGTTGGGCTGAGTTGAAGTTTGGGGATTGAGTTATAATTTAATCAAAACTAAAAGGGTAATAAGATTAATTTTTCCTACAATATAATTGTGCTAAGAGTAATTTTATTCACTAGTTACGAACAGTCTAAACAATAGAACGAACACTTTGTAATCACTTACCTGTCTCTTTGCAAGGCTTTTGATTGTAGGAGAAGTCACAAGGAGGTTGCCACAATAAAATGAGTGTTTTGTAGCAGACATGTACTTTGAATATGTTGTCAGCAAGAATGTTATTGCTGTCACATATTGCATGTTGCTTCCTGGTAGCTTGTACATTAGTCCCCCTGCAAATCATCATCAATAATTAAAGTAACTGGTTTAAGTCTTTAAATTGTAAGAAATTACTCGCTCCGATCCCTAACATATACAAGAGCTATTTAACTAATTTAGGAGATTAAAAAAATGAAATAAAATATTCTTGTGTGACATTAAATTATCGGTTTATAAATTAAGTTTATCAAGAAATTAATTTTTGGACAAAATAAATAAATTGGTTTGGAGAGAATAATAAATGTAGGAGATAAAATATACCGGGAAATTATATTTTTGGACAAAATACAGCCCTAACTAACTCTTATGTAATGGACTAAACATAGTATCAAAGAAAATGAAATGTGAAATCATAACTCTTGTATATAGTGTGGTTTGTTACCTGGTGTATATTGCGTAGTTGTAGAAGGGGACTTAGGCAAGATCTTGCACACAAAGTTTTCAGCTGCTTGCTTATATTCATTAAAATTGTTGTCATTATTCAGCAATGCTCTCTGCATTAATTAACATGCATTCACACATATCAACTTCATTATTTGTATTGATTAATAAAGTTGACCTATTGATATTTGAGTTATCTTTCTATAAAATTTTGTAAGATGTGTGTGTGTGTGTGTGAGTTCATAAGTCAACCATAGTTAAATAAGAAAAATTATAAAAAAAACAGAGAGGAAGGTTCTTTACCCTAGAAAGAAGACATGGGCACCAGCATATTTGTTATCCCAGCTAAAGATATCAGGCTCATCAATAGTACCCCAAGATTTTACCAAATTGTTGTAATAAACTTTGTTCGTTGCTCTATATAACCATGCTGCTCCCCACAATAGCTCATCCTGATATGAATTAATATAAATTCCATACCAAAAAAATTATTTAACACTTAACTTTGAGTAGTATTTATATAACAATAATTCAATTAATTTTCATAATATTTCTAGATTGATGAGTTAGGGAGAAAATGGTATATACCTTGTAACCAGAATATGAGCAATAAAATGGGCAAACCGCATGTCCAAGTGAATCACTATAGGAACCTTGATATTTCAAAGCAAACTGAAACACCTTTTGAGCCGTTCTCACCAATAATTTTGAGTATGTCCGGTCAACCTTACCGAACACTAGAGAGGCGGCGGCCAAGGCGGCTGCGGTTTCAGCCGCCACATCCGAACCCGAGTTTTTGGGCGAGACAGAATACACGGTTCGAACTGTATCCATGTCCTCGGGCCTTTCCCAACACTTGTGATCCACATTCGGGTCCCCAACTCCGACATAAAGGATCCCAGGCTTCGAATTGGTGCACTTTAGCAAATAGTCTGTAGCCCAGCGAATCGCAACCCTAGCTTCTTGAAGCTGAGGTCCCATTTTGTTGGCATACTCAAGTGATGCCCATGAAAGCATGGTGGTGGTGAAGGCCATGGGGAAATTGAATTTGACATTATCTCCAGCATCATAGTAACCTCCTTTCAAATCCACCTATCAATAATTAAAATACCAACACAATTAATAATAAAACTTGTCTTATGTTTGATGAATCGAAACCTTATAGTAAATTGCTAAGAATATGAATTTAATTTGGTACCTTGGCCAAGAAACCATCAGAAAGAGCTGAAGAGAATCTCCAAGTGATCTTCTGGTTTGAAGGAATCTTGCCTGACCTTTGACCTTGAAAGAACACTAATGACTTTGCAAGAGCTTCTCTGTAATTTTGACCACATTCTACACTATTAATATTGTTTCCTAACATCAACAACAATAATAATGTTATTGTAAATAACAAATTTAAGAACCACGAGGAAGCTCCCATGTCTAACTTCTTGTGCCTTTTTCGAGGTTATATTGAATGTTATGAATGTCAACTTCCAAATTTATAAGCAAAGGATGTGAATTCATCACAATCTCAATCACAAACATGCATGCATGCCGCAAAGTTTGGCTTTTACTACCCAAGATACCTTAAAGTTTATAATATTTTATTTTCTAATCTTATCCATTGAATTGGGATTTGATTTTTCGTTCCTCGCGTCAATTATACTACACTTTCTATGTCTATGATTTCTTAGAATTTTGCACTCCTCCGGTTCTTAATTTATTAAAAGTTACTTAGCTAACTTAGAAACATTAAAAAAAAAAACTAAATAAATTACTTAATTATAAATAATGTGACCTGATCTCCCTTGAAATTAAATATCACTATATATATTAGATTATGTATCAGTTTAATTTATAAGTTAGAAAATTAGTTTGAGGAAATATGACACTTATAAATATTAGAGGTAAAACAGATTGAAGTATCATATTTAAGATAAAGATTAACCCCTAACCAGCTCTCCTATGTTTGGAACATGAAGAATATGTTCAAATATATATCGTGAAAGGGAGAAGGTATATGTGTGTATTAAGAACATACGTTGGTTTTTAATTACAAATATGTTGTCTTAAAAATATTAAAAGAGAAATTTTTTTCCAAAATTCAAGATTAAAAGTCCATATATATATATATATATATATATATATATATATATATATATATATATATATATATATAACCAAAGGTAACTCTTTTTAATTGAAAATTTATAATTGATAGAGGGATTACATCACTTGTTCATAAAATCTCTGCCTATGCTTTAGGAATAAGACTTTGAATTCCCTTTCTTCGATTCAATTTTACAATGTGAAGTTAATGCATCTCCATGCTTTAAGATTATATTTGTTCATACAAGTTACAAATGCTTGGAGTGCTTTGAGGATTAGCAAGTTTAGGTTATCAACACCTTACTTCTTTATTATTTCAATATATCATTTCAGTAAAAAGAAAAAGAAGAAAGCTCGTTTTGTAGTGTGATCTTGAATAAAATATTGTATTTTTATGTAATATTTTTATAGCTTTTTTTTACATGAACTACATCTATTATAGGTTTATTATTATAAAAATATCATTATTTATCAAATAAAAATATGAAACTCTTTTTTCGCTTAATCTCATTCATTTTCTAATGTTCATGCATAACTCTTTTTGTTTGTATATTACGACGGACAAATCATATCATTAGTCAACACATATAATTGGGTACCACAATGAAAGGCTTTTAAAGATCATTTTCTTGGACAAGAATTCTCTTCCTCTTGGCTTTCCTCGAAATTCATACATTAAATCCAATCTAATAATAAATGGGTTTAAGGTTGATTCAACGCCCTGAAGTATTTTACTAAGTATGCTCATTATCTTAAAGTACATTGTGCGGTGCAGTTTTATCATTTAAATATTTTTTTCATGATCAATTTTGATCATAAAGTATTTTTTTCATCAAGAGCCATTTTAATCTTGTCGTTAACTCTCCAAAAACTCTGTTAGATAAAGGTGTATCAAGCATCCTAAATTGTACAGTAGCACTTAGCATTCTACAGTATTACTCCCTCTGGTCCTTGATATAGAGCTATTTACCTAATTTAAATATATTTATGAAGTTAATTAATATGTATGTTTTTTTTTTCATTCCCTCTCCTTTTTTATTATTATTGAGGGAGTATCAATAGAGGTAAATTAGGATAAGATATGAAAAATATGTTTTATATTTAGAATCAAAATCAATCCTCAAATAAGTCATTATTAATGGCCATAGGGAGTACAAAATAGAGTATTTACCTCCCTAATCTATGTCTATTTTTAAGAAATATATGCAAAAAAAAAATTTAATTTTTCTCACCAATGTTGGAACTTGCGTGAATTAAAGTATTTTATGAGTTAATTCTTTTTATCACTTTTTTTTTCATATTTTCAGTAATCATCTTCCATATTTGTATTCATCCTTGGCGTTTTTAATAATCATTTTAAAAAAAAATTCCAGTCGTCATGTTAAATGTTTTCTATACTTGTCTTTCATGTTTTCAAACTTGTATTTATTTTTAGTACTGAGTAAAAGATGAGGTGAATAAGTTTTAATTTCACAATACTAGAAAATGCGTTAATATTTAATTGGACGATTGCTAGTTAGTCCTTTGGACCAAGGGATTTGCTTTTCGTACTCTTAACGCTCTTGATCTTTCGACTTGCCCAAATATTCCCGGCAAATCAATAATCAGACAATATTATTTAAAAAATAATAATACATATGTTCTTGGGGCATTGTACAAAATTCAAAAAATATATTATTCACAACTTCTTCATGTGGCGAACAGGGATATTATATCGTGCAACATAAACCCACAGTGGTGGACAGGGCCATGATAGGAAGAAAAAACGTTATGCAATATGAGTAGGGACTATTTGTTAAGTTGTCAATGCTAGTTAACGAAACGATATTAACATTTTTGGTACTATTTTAAAACTTTCATTCATATTGTTAAACCATTTTCTAGACTAATAACATGATTGCTAAATGATAATGGGCCTGTTTGGAGTGGCTTATTTTTCAGCATTGGTGTATAAAAATTTCAGTGGCTTTTAAGCCAACGACCCAAATGGTGAGAAAAAAGCCAATTTTTTCCTGTTTGGATCGCCTTATCATTGCGTTATTTGAACTTTAAGTCAAAAAAGCTCAAAAAAGTCGTTAAGGAAAAAGCTCCAGAATCCAAAGCCTTTTTCCATAATGCCGACTTTTTGACGTGGGCCCCGCCACTTCTACCACCATCAATCCAAACACAAATCATTATTTATAATCTGACTTTTTTCCTACCGAGCTTTTTTTTTAAAGTCAGATAGCTTTTAAGCCATCGTTCCTACCACCAACCCAAACAAGCCTAATGTTGGTTGACTTAGCGATGATGTCATTTTTATCCTATTTTGGAATCTTCATGTGTCCTTTTAGATGCATCTGAAAAAAATGGAGTGAGAAGCGCATGGATAATACTTCATGATTATATTTTTGTACATTAATCCTATAATTCAATATATTGCATATTTACTTAATTTGATTAGATTAAGGAAGTTAGTTAAGTTATTTAATATGACATGTATTTTTTAAAATATCTTAGCCACCTTTCTTAATTCTCTCATTCCCTCTCTAACTACCTTAATTATTGTTGAAGGAACAAAAATAAGGGTAAATTATGAAAAGAGTAACAAATATGAAAACTATGTCTTATATTTAGAATCAAAATCTACTTCTTAAATAGGTCTTATATTAAGAACGAGAGGAGTATTAAATTAGATTTAAATAAAGTCTAATCTAATTTGACATGTTTATTCTACAATGCACATTCTTTCAACATTACTCAATAGAACTTAAATCACTTCTGCTCTAATCAATCATCGTTAGTTTATCTTAAAAGTTTTGTGTGCATACTTTTATATCATGAGATAAACGCGTATGTTCTAAATCTAGAGGAAAAACCAATATTATTTTTTACGTAAACAGAAACTCACCTTTGAGAAAATCATTGAGCACTTAGTTAAAATAGAATATATATAAAAAAAAAAAAAAAAAAAAAAAAGTGAAATCTTGCATGTCAATACTTATTAGTCTTATTTGCCAAGAAAAGGTATGTTCTCTGTTAGTTAAGAAAACGACTACGCATATGAAAGAACTATTTTCTATGAAAGAAAATTTTAGGTGAGTGGGCACTAACTGCAGAATCCTATAGATATATAATGCTTAATAAGTAACGGTTACAACGAATAACCATCATGTATATTAAGGCTGAGTTCGCACAAAAATATATAATGCTAAAACTTGACAATTAAATTTGCGCACTATTATATATTGAGAGGAGAAATTTGTGAAGACAAAAATATAATGTTTGTAAACATTAACCGCCATATATTAAGTGACATAAATGACGATTCTTATGAAACAACCGTCGTTTAGCACTTACAAATGATTTGTCTTTGAACCTTATATGAGCGAAAACAAATATATAACGGTTATAATAATTAACCATAAAGTATGATTCCTAAATATTTGGTTTTTTAAAAATACTTAACGGTTAAAAATGATAACCGTCATATATAAGAAGGCATGATTCTGAAAAAAAAATTTATTTGATAATATTTTGATAGTTATTCACAAAAAACTATTATATATTCTTTAAGAGTAAAAACAATTATTTGAAAATACATTACGATTCTTCACAAAAAAACCATTAAATATTATTTAATATAAATAAAAGTGGGATTTTGAAAAATATCATATACAAGGGGGAGAATCCTGAAAACAAAAAGATTGACAATAGATTACAGTTTTTCATAAAGAACCTTTGAATATTCTTTAACATAAATAAAGGTGGAATTCACAAAGAATTCATATATATTAAAAAAAAAAAATGGCGGCTTCTTCACAAAGAATAGTTAAGTATTGTTTAATATAAATAAAAGTAGGATTCTAAAAATATTATATATAAGGAGATAGGATCGTGAAAAAAACAATTAAAAAATTAAAATTGGCAATAGATTATATTATTCTTCTTCATAAAAAACTGTTAACTATTCTTTAATATAGACAAATGTGAGATTTTGAAAGATGTCAAATATAAGAAGGTGAGATTCTTTTCTCTTTTTTTAAGAAAAAAGTTCATTTGATAAAACATTACAGTTTTTCACTATAATAACTGTTAAGTATTGTGTGATACAAAAATGTGGGATTTTGGAAATATCAAATGTAAGGAGGCAGCACACTGAAAAAATGTTATTTGACACAACTCGTTCAACTTTTCTAAAACGTTTTTAGAGCTTCCCTAGTGGGTCTCATACTCTTCTTTCCATAGATTTTGTTCTACCGCTACTAGTTTTGTTCTCCACCACTACCATGAGTCTTCACTCTGCAACTCCTTTCTCTTGTAATTCTCTCCTGTGTAAGCTTTCATTTTTTTTCAGTTAAAGTTTTTAGTTTCATTTTATTTTTTTTATATAATGATAACTCACTAATTGATGATCAAGGTCACCGCTGGTTGGGATTACAATATCTGATTTGATGATGGCCATTCGTTTGAAGATTAAAAGAGAGAAAGAAAATGCCAAAGAAAAGTAGAGAACATGGAAAAAACGATGAGATAAAATGCTGAAATTAAGCATCTAACATCCCTAAACTTTAGCAATCCAAACTGTATGTATGTCAAAATTAGGTTTGTTGAATTGGGTTCTGAGATTTGCTGAAGATTTTATTTTTGCTATTTTTACTATATTCTTATCTACGTAATTATATTTAGAGATTTGTTTAAGTTTTTATATTTACTTATTTTTACTATATATATTCTTAGTTTCATATTTATATTATACTTTTGTAGTTAAAGGATATGTGACAGGAACTCTTGGAGCACTAGCACGTGATCTTTAATGTACTGAATTTTGAATAGTATAAATATAATTTTTTAAAAAAATATTATCATCTTATTATTAATAGTAAAAAAAATAACTATATATAATAATAATAAAAAAAGTCAATACATTACTGTTATTAACAAAGAACCGATATGTAAGCAAAAAAGAAGCTGTCGGCATGGAAAAGCAAATTCTTATCTATTGCTGGTCGCTATGTGTTGATTAAATCTGTGCTATCCGCTCTTCCTAGCTATTGTATGCAGTCAACTCTCCTCCCTATTTGCACTATCAATGAGCTTGATAAGATTTCGAGGAGGTTCCTTTGGTCTCAAGAGGAGGATATGAAAAAAATGCATCTCATAGCTTGGGACAAAGTGACTCAAGCGAGAAAGCAAGGGGGCCTTGGCTTCAAAAATCTTCGTCGTCAAAACAATGCATTTATTATGAAACTTTGTTGGAGTCTCTTGACGAGAAAGCATGATCTATGAGTTCAATGCCTTTGGACTAAATATAATTGCGGTCACCTACCCCTTCCCAATGTCACCAAGAAAAGGAACTCTTCCCCTGCATGGAAAGCAATTGCTCAAGTTTGGGAGAAGTTTCTTTCGGGAGTTGGGAAAAAGATTAATAATGGGGTCGGGACTAAATTTTGGCATGATCTTTGGCTCCCTATTGATCATCCCCTTATGGCCTTCGTTGCTGACCCCTCCTTTGTTAATGAGAACGAGACTGTTCGTGATCAATTGTTGGTGAATGGTATATGGGATATTGACAGATGGCGGGGCATTTTGCCTTCTTCAATCATAAATATTATCTCTAAAATCCATCCCCCTTCTAGCAATCTCCCTGACTGTTTCTCTTGGAGAGCTGCGAGAGATGGTTGCTTCTCTGTCAAGTCTGCTTACAACTACCTTTCTAATCATGAAAGAATGAGAGATAACAGTTTCTGGGCTTTGATGTGGAAATGGCAGGTTCCTGAGAAAGTAAATTTTTTTATGTGGCAAGTTGCCCATGAGAGGCTGGTCACTAATTCTCTCCGAGTAAAAAAGAGGTCTCACTGCTGACAACATTTGCCTGTTTCCTTGCAATAGTGAGGAAACCGTGATTCACGTAATCAGGGACTGTGCGAAGGCAAAAAGCTTCTGGAAACAAATTTTAAGGCCTAACTATTTTTCTCAGTTTTTTACAGGTAATTTGCAAGCTTGGCTTAATTGGAATGTCTATCACAACCCAGGAACTGGAAGATTTCAAAATTTCTCTTGTCCAAGAGTTTTTAGTTTGGGGTGTTGGATCCTCTGGACAACGAGGTGCAAATTCCTGTTCAAGGGCGAGACGACAGATACCAGGGGGATGCTACACTTTTGCAATTATCTCTTAATGGAAAATACCTCCAATCATGTTCTTGCTCACAGAATTTTCCAACTTGGCAGGATAACAGGAGAGTCTTGGTCCCCTCCTCCTGTGGATACGGTTCGCATTGATGTGGATGGTTCAGTGCGCTACTATCACCAAGCAGCTTGCGGAGGAGTAATTAGGAACTCTCACGGTCATTGGCTGATGGGATTCCACAAATCTCTTGGACATCATTCAGTGATTGAAGCTGAGCTCTATGCCATCATGACAGGATTAAAAGTGGGGCGCCAGATGGGACTTCAGAGAATCCACCTCTACTCTGACTCTATCAAGGCCGTCAACATTCTCATGAGAGATTGTTGTACTGAGAGTCATCATTAGAGAGACTCGGGACCTCCTCTTCCAGGATTGGAGCGTTGAGATCTACTATACTCCAAGAGAAAACATCTCTTGTGCAGACTATATGGCCAAGCATGGTCATGATAACCAATCTGAGGCGGATGTGGTTTTAATACCAACAGTTCCTACCGGATGTCTTCAAATGTATCTAAAGGACCAATCGGTCTGCCAATCCTAGTTTTTTGGCCTTCCTTTTGTATTAAGGGCTAGATTTTCATAGTCTTGTCCCTTTTCTCTTTTTCAAGCCTTGGCTTGCCTGTACTTTATTTAAAAAAAAAAAAAACCATATGTATGCCCCTCAATATATTACAGTTTGAAACCATTATTTATCTGCGCCAAACATATATATCGTATTTATAACAGTTTAGAATTGTCATATATAGTCAATAATAACCATAATATAGATTTGAAGCCAATTTTTCGTTGTTTTATTTAGTTCGTTTTATGTTTTTACAGTTAATCTCAGGTTCATATTAGTTCAAAAAACCTTTAAAGGATTTTTCCTCTGATCAACAGTTTTTTTTTTTTTTTTTTTTGGGTACAAAAGAGATTAAACTAAATAGGAGGGGAGTTTATTCCCATGCAATCTTCATTAACCCCGCTCCGTAATTCAGGAGACACATCTCTACTCTGATCAACAGTATTGTTTTCTATCATTGGGCTTTTCGGCCCAGAATCTAAGTCCATGACTTTTTCCTAACAAAGCAATGGCCCAATTAAATGAATGGTGTTCATATCATATGGGCCCTGCTATCCAAAAATACCCGCATGACACTTTATTCTGATAACCAAAACCCAATAAAAAAATATACGCACTATAAATATATTTTAAAGTTTATTAATGTTTTTCATTAGTAATATTTTTTCTTAGTTTGAAAAAAAAAATGAAATTCAGAACAACCCATCTTTAAGTGAACATAATGGTGAAGTTAACAATATATATTGGTTCTTTTAAAATGAAATAATTAAATTATAACAATAATGAAAATTTTGAAATATGTTCCTCATATATTTATTACTTCAAATTTAGTTCAAAAATTGATATTTTAGAAATTTTAATTGAAGTTATTTAATTATTATAATGTTATCATTTGTTTGAAATAATGATATGTGCATATAAATTCATTTTTAAATATAATTTTAATGTGATTTGGGTATTTTATATCTAAAGTTATAAGTGGAGTTGAACCCACACCATCCCACTATTGAGGGAGTTCATGTAACATGCCACTAGACCAAGAGGCCATCGGCTTTGTTACACACACAGACAAATACATACAAACACATATTTCATATGTAACAAAGTTTTGTTAGGATGACTCACTACCTAAAACTAAAAGAACTAAATTGGATGTCTTAGAAATTTTACCGTTTTGCAATGAAAGATTTTAATAAAACAATTTTTTTCTTAGGCACGAGTATCCTCCTATTGAAGGCAATCATGTTTGAGGCACCGTCGAGCACTAAATGTAGGCAACTCTCTCAACGAGGATTCGAACATTGATTCACCATGTTATAAGGGATTAGCTCCTTTTACCAGACCCAACACCTGTTAGTTTAATAAAACAATTTCACTTGTGAGAAGTAGGGTAAGAAGGGTGTGCATGGTAACTATTCTATTTTTTAAAGATCAAGTTTCGAGATAAACGTTTTTTCTGAGAATCAAAATTACGTTTGTTAACTCATTTTATTTTTACTACGAAAATCAGAATTACGTTTGTTAAAAAAATGAATAGCATTTTTTTTTTGTTCGTTACTATAACGATATGTGCATTTGTAAATTCACCAATGAACTTGACCTAATATATCTAAACAATTTGACCCAAGTTCTGTTTATGTAAGAAATTTCATAAGCAAAGGTAGGTAGGAGCTTTAATCCGAAAATAAGTGCAAATTAAAAGTGTAGATTCAGTAGTTTGGCACTTAATATCCTACCTTCTAAACTTGCAAGAAGGTTCTACTCATACATTTATGCAGTTTATGGTCGTTGATAAGATACAAGAACCAGTCATTATTATAAGAAACTAGTTGTTGGATTATCACATTAAATGCTTATGTGAAAACGTAGATTAAATCATATAAGTAAGCCAATTCGGTTCAAATACTTCAAGTTAATTATGATTAGTTTAATACGTTGAATCTAATTTTTAAATCAAAGAAACATTGTAATTAAGTTTAAAATTTATGGTCAGTCGAAATATTATCTTCAATGGTCAACCCCAAAACTGTAGGCCAGATTCGAAGCTCAAGACAATTTAAAATTAACTCAGTCAAATAACATCCATTATAAGTCGAAGTCACTTTTAATAGAGAGAGTGAATTAAATAATTATTCAACATTGAAGAAAAAATATTATTTGGCCTAAAATCTCCTAATATAAATATTTTTAGAAGTATAATTTGGTCAGATTAAAGTTAACTGAACAAATTAAACCGAAGGGTATCAGTTGGTTCGATTATTTATTCTGTTATATTTAGTTGATTTGGTTTTTAGTGTTCTCCAATCATACAAATCTACTGTACAAACCGACATGAATTGATTTGGTTCAACTATATATCTGTTCTACTAAAAGTTTAGTTGATTCAGTTTTGCTGTTTCTAATCAAATCAATCATTGTACACTAATAGTGTACCATTTGCATTTTCAAGCACCTCACCAAAACCAATAATATAGTTATTATTAAATGTATTTAAAAGTGAAAAAATAATAATAATTCAAATTTACTCATATTTAAAAATTTAAACAATGAAATACATTTACATTTTTTAAAAAATAAATTACATATAGAGAAACAAAAAAAGGAAAGTTGCTGGACAAGTAACTCATTATGGTTAAACTAGGGTGAAAATAGGTTAGGTGGCCTGTCAGAGCCTGACCTATTTAAAAGTAGGAGTAGGTTCATATATATTTTGCTTAATAGGTCAGGTCTATACTCACTGAGAAATCTATTAAGCTTGTCAATTCAACCTATAATAGATTTATAAAAAAATTATATTCAAAAAGGAACAGAAAAAAAAAAGATCGAAAATTGAAAAATATAATAAGATGTAATGAGAAACTATTAAATCATAAGGGGCAAGCTTCAAAATTGGGGGTTTTAGGGAAGCTATGTCTAAACCGGCTGGCCCATTTAGGCTGAGTCAGTATAGAGCTAGCGCTTATTCCCAGCTCTACACATAGCTGATGAGTTGTACATACTCAATGATATAAATCATTTGGTACTTTTGGCAATAAATTTAGCAATGGAGGGTTATATATATATATATATATAGCAATTACTAAGATTAAAATTTAGTCTAGTAAATAATAACATAACTTATCTAAATCCCAAAGGTCAAATTGAAAATTATTGGTTAGTCATTGATGAAATTTGTAGTAAATAATAACTAACTTATCTAAAAAGGGAAAATTAGTTCAAATTGATGCATGTGGCCCACTTTAAGTGACTTGCAAGTAATTTAAAAACTGATGTTTGGCATAACTTCTGTTTTATTATCTTAATTAATTAATTATTATTGATGGGTTAAGTTTAAAGACCCAACAAATTGATGAAGGACCTCGAAAGTGAGTCCGTTAGGTAATCAAATGGATATAATTAAGTCAACCACTAATCTGAATTTAATAAAACTGTTATCCATTTGACTACTTTTTTGAGTTACTTGTCTACCACACCACATTAAAGAATATTTTTTCATTTAGATAAAGTAATTAAAAAAAAAAAAAAAGAGATGACAGAGGATTTCCCTTTTTCGTTCCAAGTCAGCTTCATTCACTTTGCCCTTAATTGACGTTCAAATGGTATATTCACACAAATTGTCATTGTAAAGCTTTTGACAAAAATTAAGAAAATTAGTATTGAGTAATCTAAATTATAATAAAATTTCATACTCCATCCGGTCCTAATTATAGGATATATTTACCTAAGTTTGGATAGATTAAGGATAATAGTTAAATTAGTTAATCATATTTATTTTCCCAAAATATCCTTATTTAAAATTTAAAACGTCATCTAGTTACTTTGATTCTCTATTCTTTTTTGTACCTCTCCTACCCCACATACAACTTCTCCTAACTCTCATACAGTTCAGCGTTTTCGATCTCCCTTAAAAACTTCCAATCTACTTTTGAAAATTGAAAGTGTAATTTAATAGTGATATCATTATTAAATATGACAAAAATTGCTCAAAATTCTTTCATTAAAAAAAAAAAGTAGAATTGAGGTGTATGTAGCATTAATGAGTTACAAATATTACTCACTTTGTAGAATATATAGGTGAATTATTAAATTATTATTATGTTTAATATATTATTGAGAAAGTATCAATAGATATATTTTGGAAAGAAATTAAGAAAAACTAGAATATTGTCCTATAATTAGAATCAAGATCAACTTTTAAATGTTATTTTATAATTAGGAACGGAAGGAATAGTATTATACTAGTAAAATATTATCTTAACTAAACTATTCAAATTTTTATGGCAAAAAAATTATTGCAGTTTCATTGTATTCTTGAATTAAGAAAAATTTCTAATTTTTTAAATGATAAAATTTATCCGGAAGTTTCATTGCCCTGATAGTTTTTGTATTGGAGTTTTGGGTATCGGAAAATTTTTGTTGGATCAATTTTTTCTTGAAATGTTAAAAAAAGTAGCAATATCGCCTCTGACCATTAAAAATGTTAACAATCAACATTAGTTTCTTGATAATTAGGGTGACTTTGCTCCTTTTTCAATACTTTCATGTTGAAATTGATCCAACAATAGTTTTCAGATACTCAAAGCTCCTATATGAAAATTTCTGAGACAAAATTGGACTTTAACCCATTTTTAAAAAAAATATGCTCAGTTTACTCCTATTAAATGTCGGTGTATGTTAATAAAATCAAGGCAAATAATGTATTCATTTGGCTCCATTGATATTTGTTTGTTTTGATCATAAGTCATATCATTAAATTTTTTTATATGAATATACAATTTTACCCTTCATTGATTATACATAGATTTTATTCTTATTGGACATAGTGTATATTCAATGGGGTATTGTTGAAAATTGTTACTCTTCTGATCCTATTTATAAAGTATTTCTATTATATTTCATTCAAACCGGAAAAACCTTAAACTTTATTGATTCTACAATAAAATTCAACAACTTCCCAACTTTATCCCTATTTAACCACACACTCTCCTAGAAAATACTCCATCCATCTCTAAATATATTCTTCAAATTCAAAAATATATTTGTCCCAAAATATAAGCTTCGTTTCAATTTTGTCTCAACATTTATTATTTTTTTCCAATGTTACCCTTGTTGACTACATATGTTTGTCCCAAAAACCGGGATTTGTTTCTTATATTACGGACCACCCTATGAAAAATACTCCCTCCGGTCTTAATTATAGGACAATATTTGGGACTTGGTTTTGGTCATAAATCCTAATTTAGGTTTTCGAGATGCTTCGATTCAATAAATCCTAATTCTAGGATAATATTCTAATTTTTGTCAATTTCTTTCTAAAATACCCCTATTGATACTTTCTCAATAATAATTTTACAATACACATATATATATTCTATAAAATAAATAATGTCTACAAGTCATTAAAGTCACATACACCTTAATTCTACTATTTTTGTTAATATAATAATTGAGCAATTTTTATCATATTTTTCCCATATCACTACTAATACTTCACCCACAATAATGAATTTAATAGCACGCTTATATTCTATCAAGTGAGAGATTCAACTTTATTTTTTACTCAAGTTCTTTGTTCCATAACTGAATTGATACATGGATTATAGAGTATGTCATAGGACGATGATATATGAAATTATGAAGCTTAAGCCGAAATATAAGTCATTTATTTATAATATAATGTACAGTTCATATATGAATGAAGGATTATGTGAAATCAGTAAGATAATTGAAGTGCAAAATTTATATAAGGGCATTTTAGAAAAATGTGCAAAATAAACTAATTTGACTCATCCTTAATTTCTCCAAAATCGGTAAAATATATCCTATAATTAGAACCAGAGGTAGTAATGTTTATTATAAAATGGACCGGAGAGAGTAAATAGCATTAAGGAGTAAATATTAAAACAAAATTAATAAGATTTAAGGTTTTTCTTGATTCTAGTGAAACATGTTAGAAGTAACATATGAGTACAAACTAAGGGAAGAACATATTTAATAAAGATTGACAAAGTTAGAAACTTACTATTAAATTTTAAAATAGAGTTAACGAATTTTAAGATTTTGTTTGATTCCGATAAAATATGTTAAAAGTGATTTATAAATAGTATTAAGATAAGTATTTAAAGGAAGGAGTAATATCCTTGGCCGACACCCTTTAGATTGATGAATTTAATAAATTGAGGAAAAAAAAAGAGAATAAATATAAATATAGAGGTGAGAAGTGAGAAGAAGTGGCAATATCTATCTGGGCTTTAATGTGGAAATTAAAGAGAAAGGAGGAGGTAGGTGAACCAAAAAAAAAAGGTGGTATTTATTCCATAGTACTCAAATTGGATCAGCCTTCGTCTTTTCTTAGCTTAGGTTATCAAAGTTTGTCTCTTCGATTTTGTTTTAAGCTCTTTCCATTGCTCTTTCCACAAGCAAACCTGATTCCCGGCTACACATTTCCTTCATATAAAGACAATACCGGCCACACAAAGAAACCTCTTCTCAAGAAACAACAACAACAACAACATACCAAAATTTTAATTTATTTTAATCATTAAAAACCAATCTCTTCCATCTCTATGAAATAGTTTATTCTTTTTCATTGTTTTTTTTTTCTTTTCAGAAACTAATAATGGGGTTGTTTGGGATACCAATGGAAAAAATGACTTATAAAAAAGTCAGATTGTAAAATACGATTTATGTTTAAATTGGTGGTTGAATAAGTAGTTTTTACTTCATAAGTCATGTTCAAATAAGGAGCTTTTATTTTATAAGCTAGGAAAGCTGGCTTTTCAAATAAGCTGCTTTAACCCCATAAGCCCGATTTGAAAAAAATTTCATACAAAAGAAAAAAAAAAAAACGCATAAGCACGATTGAAATATGAAATAAACCTGATTGCCCCTTCTAAAAAACTATACCAAACATGCACAATATCATCTTAATTACTTGGCTTGTTTAGGACAAGGTAATACATTTTTTTTTGGGAAAAATGATATACTCCCTCATCTACTTTTTATCACATCCTTTGAACTGAATTATGCAATTTAATAAATCAGTTAAAATTAGTTAAAAGTAAATAAGTGTGAGATTATTTTATAAAGGGTAAGTAAAAAAAAAAAAAAAAAGGGACGAGAAAAAGGATAGAACATAATGTATGAAAAAATGATAGGGGAGGAATAGAATCAATTAGGGTAAAATTGGTAAAAACACACTTAATGTTTAGATAACCCCAAAACGAAGATCATGAAAAGGATCAAACCACTTCAGAAGTATGTTCTATGTGTTATTATATTTATCTATTAATTTTTTTTTTCAAGAAATAATTTTTTTTTTTTCCCTTTATGGGATGTGCGTGACTTTTGAACTATAAACAATTGACCAAATTTATGTAGAAACAACGAAATTTGATCTTTTTGAGGGAAATGAATATCAGAGGACCATCAAACTGATAAAGATACGTGATATACTGAACACCAGATAGCTACCTCTCTTACTGTTATTCATATTTCACACGAATTTTTTTTTTCTCCATATAAACGGTATTTTTATTATTTATCATTTACTATTTAATTAAGAATATTTACATTAAAAAGAAATATACAGGCACTTTGGATTTTCTCTTATATATACAAACGTCCATCTCATGAGTGAGAGAGAGAAGGGAGGGGAGAGGGAGTCATTGATTGATTTGAATCTATTTTGAAATGTTAAATTATTTTATATTTTCATGTTTTTTTTTCTAATTTAAGTTACATTTTTATTTTTAAAAAAATCGACCAACATGTCATTGATTATGTACCTGATGAGTTTTTCAACTTTTCTTGGATTCCTCCACCAACATTAAAAGCACAACATTATAATTAAATTAAATAGGAGTACCATTACTAAAATTTATAACTTGGTCACAGAAATAGGACCTCCTTTATCATTAAAATGGTTGGTAATGCATCATAAATGACCTCTCTCACATGAAATTAAATGGTTCATCAGTCACTCACCCACATGAAAACCACCCCCTTTGCATTATGTGACTCTTATTTATTTCTACTTAAATTCCCAATAAAAGCATGTCCCTCTTAGCTTATATACTCTGATTCTATTTATAAGTTATTTTTAACTAAATTATAATAATAAAGGTAGTTTTTAACGATTATATAATAAATTTTTAACTTTGCCATCATTTATGAATGGGTATCTTTCAACTTTTTATTCTTGTTTATTTTTATTGGTACAATTAATATGAGAAAATTCGCTAATCTCATTTATTATTTTGAAAGAGGATTTATAAATATGATCAAATTTTTTGATTAAAAAAAAAAAACTTATAAATAGAATCAAAGTGATATATTTACTTCCCTTTCCTCTTTTTCCCTCAAACAAAGAATTTCACTATTTTAATCCCTCAAAAATTACTCCAAAAAAACAATAATAAAAATATAAGCAAGACAATTTCCAAAAAATATATGCATAAACCACCGATCCAAATGGAACTTTATATGGAGTAGGATCTAGTTTTTGCCCTCTTTAAAGGCATTATCGAAAAATGGGAAGAAATAAATGTGATGCAGGGTATTATCTACAGGCCATAAAGTGGGGGGCTTAATCTTAATTACTGATACTACTATATGCGTCTGCTACTACTATTTTTCAGATGAGTTTTGAGAATTGAAAAAATATATCAAAATTTAGAGAACTTTGGGTCTAACTAATTCGCTTATTTACCGGTCATACCCCTGACAGCCATCGAAAAGTTTCGCTAATTTCTTCGCCTAATCTCATTGCTTCCAAGTCGCAGTCCTCGGCGGAGATGCCGGCCTCGCTCCGGTGGCTAGCATTGCCGCTGGTAAAGAACCTTCCAGAGCCTCTAAAGGATAATGTTCGGGACGATATAGAAGATGACAGCCTGTCTATGTATTCCTTCAGCCACCAGCTCCTCCCGCTTCCGGAAACATCCGCGGCTAAACTCGCTTCATGGGCGGACTGAGCTGCCGCCGCCGCCGATTGAGATTCTACAGTGACCGGTTCGTCTTTATTGTCCGATACGCTTCTCTGATGTGCGTGGCTGATAGGAACCTCGAAGTTCTCGTCAACGAAATACTCAAATGAGCCAACGGAATAAGACCTCGACCTCGACCTCGCACGCGGGTCTCCGGCAACATCTGGTGGTGCCGATCCACGGCGGCTGATGTTCCCGATTTCTAGCCGGAAACTATTGCTGCCGCTACCGTCGTCGAGCGACGATTGGAGAACCTTCATTAGCTCCGAATCAGAGGCAAAAATCGCAGATCGGCACAGCGGACAAGTCAAATTGGACTGAAGCCATGTGTCAATGCATTCAACATGAAAGGCGTGACAGCATAGCGGCAGAAGACGGAGGAGGTCTCGCTGCTCAAATTTCGAGAGGCAAACAGCACAGTCGCCACTGGTAGTATCAGAGGCAGAAGAGCGACGAGTAATAGAAGAAAACTCGAACATCGGAAGCGAGTCAACAATGGAAGCCGATGGAATCTCCGGCGAGACGCGACGGCTGGAAGAGAAAACAGGCATGGTAGTCGCAGTCGCTGTCGCAGGCGTTGCATTCCTTCTGGATGATGACGAAAAAGATGACGGAGGTAGCCGTCGGAGGCACCGGAGATTGAGGTGACGAAGGAGCTGGCAGAGAGAGAGCGACACAATGAAGGTTACAGCGAGGACAATAACAATAATGAGAACGCTGCTGTTAAGATTCTGAATAGCCGAAGAGAAATGTTGCGAAGAAGGTTGATCATCAGAGGTGGAAGTCGTTCCGGTGAAGGATTCAGGCTCTGATCCGACGACGTTTAGGGTGTAAGGTGGTGGAGAAGCCATGGCTGAAGCTGAGCGCGAGGGAGACAGAGACAGAAAACAGAGAAAAAAAAGATAGAAGAGTAGAGAAAGAGAAAGAGGGAAGGAGGGTATATAAATGGAGGGAGGGAAATGCACGTGAGGAGCACGTGATGAAGGTGAAGGTGAAGGTGGTGTTAGTAAATGCGTGAGAGGAAGTGGCACGCCTTGCTTGCATCTGTCTCTGCCTGGTCATGAGTTGCAGTGGGAATTTCATTGCCACCTATTTTTACTTTCCTTCTCGGATTTCGTGGGCCCACATTTTTTGTCCTTTTAATTTGTTCATTTTTACTGCTTTCATTACATATGTTTTTCACATTTAGCCTAGTTTTAGTATTTTCCCTTTTCTTAAATAAGTCAAATACATTGTACGCGCGCGTGTCTGTTTTTGTGTGAATATAAGGAAAATGTCATGTGTTAAGCAGATCAAAACATGCTCACTATGTAAAATCTAGGCGAATGTTTTCCAAGGACTTTAAACTCATTTATTAAGAAACTTTATTATTTTAAAAAAATGAAAAACAAAAAAGAAGTATTATAAAAAAAAATATGACTTCTTTTAGTATTATAGTTTCTAATATAGATAACATATGTATAATATAAAAATTAAATGTGAATAATAGCTTATCTCTCATGTTTTTTATGTCAATCACAATATTCATAAATTTTAAAAAAAAAATTGATATAGAGGAAAAATTAGGGATCCGTAAAAGTCCGTGATTGAAAAATTCATTGAGGAATGATACATAGAATGGTCCTTTCTGTTTTTTTCCATACATATTAGGAGTACTATTGGCGTATTTGACATCATGTTTGAGTCCTTTGTTTAGTTATGTAAATTAGGATAAAACATCTCTTACTTACGATATTTCTCGTATATTATAACTCATAATTAAAAAGTTATTTTTAAATGCTCTAATCGTTATGTAAATGGTGTATTTGTTACACAATATTTACAATTTTAGTATCGCTATTAACAACTCATATATCCATATTCACAACTTTAGTCTGAAAAATTCAAAAAATATATATTATCCGTTATTTACAATTTTAGTATCGCTATTAACAACTCAATTATCTATATTTACAACTTTAGCCTGAGAAATTCAAAAAACAAACATATTAGGCCGCTAGAGCTCTGGTCAGTGGTCGTCGGTGTCGGAGCTACGACGGCCTATCACTGGGATGGTCACCAGAGCTCTGGTGACAGCTGCTACCATCGGTCACCGACATCGAGCTCCTTCGGCCGACAAGGAGATTTAGGATTTTTTATTTAAAACAACTAAGAGTTAAGTAATTTCTCAAATTTTGCAACATTTCAAATTTTCAAATAATTTCTTCTTTAATTATTTAAATTTAACAAACATATTTGAGTTTTATTAATTTTGATAGTATTTTTCTATTTTTTTTTTCTTTATATTATGTTTTTTCTCCGTATTCTAACTTTTGCTCAGAATTTACGTCCCATCAAATCAACAGTTTGGGTCAAGTGCCCCACTTTATGTTTTGAGGGGAATAAGATTTTTTATTTTTTTTTTATTTCTAAAATCAACAGAATGTTTGCAATTGCATAAATTGTTAGGGGCATAATTTATTTTTATATAATATAAGTAATTATTAGTAAGTGTATTTTAAACAAATTAAGGACTTAATTATTGTTTTTAGCTTTAAATACTATTTCATTCTGAGAATTAAAAAAAATTTCCTACAAATAAAGAATAATGACAAAAAATTGTTTCCTAGGAAATTCATGCAAGATACATATATCTTTAAAACGACTCAAAAGGAAGGTTTATAAACACTAAAGATATTAGTGCTGAATGACCCAAAAAAAAAAAGACATGATTAAAAAAACAATAATTCCCTTACACACGCATATAAATACACGTGAATTTCTTTATACATAAATACTTTTTTTCCCTTTTTTTTATAATAAAACCCCCAAAAAAAAAAACATAAATCAAACTCACAAAACGCTACTAGTTAGGAACACTCTAGAGAGAGTATGTTAATTTAGTTTTTACTTTTTTTTTGGAATAATTAAAATTGTAGTCACCAAAGTGAGATTGTCTAGCTGGCTTGTGGAGATAGAGTGTGAAATGATTAAATGAGTAATACTGTTTTTAAGTTATAATAATATATTTTTTTATGTGGGTACGTAGTCTTTTATAACTATTTTAATAAACTTAATAATTTTATGCAGTGGCGGAATCACTTATTGGTAGCTGGGGTCTTAACCCCAGCTGACCTTCTAAAATTTGTTAGTATATATATATATATATTTATTATATGATATTTTATTTTGGCTAATAATTTAAAAGCTAATTTCTTATCTTCTCTATAAGGACAATATTTGGTACATTACTCATTAAGCTATAAGACAAAAGTAAAATTCTTGTTTGAGATACCGACTAAAAAGATTAGTATCTTTTTATTTCTTGTATTAATTTATAATTGTCGGTTATTATTTATTTGTATTTTCAATGTTGTATGATATTATTTAGTAAATAATTTAATACATTTATTTTTTAGACTGGACTAAAAATATTTTCTGGTCCGCTACTGAGTTTATGGATTAACATATTAAATGGGACCAATATCCTTATGATGGAACAAGACACGAATTGAGAAAGCTAATGCATGTTATTTGTTGAGATAAGAGTCCTCTAATCCCGTAAACACCCCTTTTAGTTTTTTTTTTTTATTAAAAAAAAAAAAAAAAAGAAAGGAAAAAAAAAGATATACAGTAACTATTACTTTTATGGTCACTCTTAATTGATCATCAAGGGAGGAATCTACAATATTAAGGCAAAAAAGTCAAAAAAAAAAATAAAATAAAAATTATATAAAAAAGTCAAATCAGACTTTATCCCTGGCAATGGAATAATTGCATGATCATATCACGATCTGCATGTACCTCGTTTTCTTGGGAAGGTTTCCTCATTTTAATAATTCAAATAATTAATTATTATTATTTTTAATGTATGAAGAATATAAAATACTAATAACTACATTCTCTTTAATTCCATGAACCCACAACAACTTTATGGACTCTTATATTATGTCTCCACGTGATAACCCCAATATTAAACTGTGATAGCCTCAATTTTAGTCAATTCTTTTTTTATTTTGATATATATTCTGGCAAGCTATAAATTGTTGGTTTACCAGAAAATAAACTACTCCTATAATTAGTTGAATTAAATGATTTATCTCTTTTTTCATTCATACCACAATTTCGAAATCATTAACAAAATGTCATAATTACATATGATCAGGAACCACACACACACACAAAAAAAAACCATAATTGCCCAAAAGCTTGAATTGAAAAATAGTTGAAGCTGCCGTAACACTTTCATGTCTAAATTTCCATTTTATATATATTCATAAATTTTGTATGAAGATTAGGGCATGTTTGAGTTTGATTGAAAAATTATGTTTACGTAAATCGGGATAAAACTTATATCATAAACTTACTTTGTATACCGTAAATCATATTAAAAAGAAGCTTTTTACCGCTAATTCAAATAAACATTTAATCTGATGGCTTTAAATTTTTTGTCCAAAAAAACCTTGTTCTAAATTTCATTTAAAATTTTTTTAGGGTCTGTTTGGTATATGAAAGATTTGGAAATGAGGGATTTTGCTTCTCTCCTCTTATTTATAAATTTGGAGGGGTTTGGAGGAGGAAGGTAATATTATTTCTTGTCCTGAAAAATATATCTATGGTTATTTTGAATATTCTCAAAACTATCCTTTGCATGTTTAAGAAACAAAGTAGCCAAAAAATCCCTTCTCATGTTTAAAATAATTTTTCAAATCAGTTAAAGATTTAAAATAATACTACTATGTGCTTGTATATATAAATTATCTAGAAAAAAAAAAATCAGAAAGGGAATGAGGAAGTGGGAGCTAAGATTTTCAAAATTTTATTAAATGGTAAATAATGCATATATAATTTATACCCTTAAGAAAGTGATGATCAAATTTTAAAAGGAGAATTTGATATATAAGTAAGAAATATAATCATTAAAAAATTCGAATAACAAGTGAGTAGCACTATGGACATGTTGATTTGGAAAATTAAAATTTTAGTGTTTTTATTGCTAATAGTCATTTTTTTAATTCTAGAGTTACCTAGGAAGTTATTTTATTTTAATTTTTTCTAATGTAAAAATCATTGAGGAAAAAAAAAATTAAATGATCCGTATCAAATATTCAAATGCAACATTATTCATAATATATGTTGCTTTTGCCAGACAACAAAAATCCAATTTGAGATGTAACTCACATGATTGGATCCCTTTTCTTGTCTCTCTCGTTATCTTTTATTAAGGATTCTATCCATTGTGTAATGTTTTTTTAAAATAAAACAAAAATCATTTTATTTCGAATAAAACACCAACACTTGACCAGATAATTCTCTCCCCGATAAACAAGGATCGAATCATGCACAAAGTTGCCATCAGAATTTAATAAAAGAGTTATCAATTCCAACAAATAAAATATTAAAAAAATCCTTCAACTTAGAAGGGAACACCCCATCATTATTATTATTATTCCAAATTCGTTAAATAATCATGGGAGCATAACTTGTCACTACCTGTAACACATAGTATTTAATAATTATAAAAAAATATGAGTGAAGCAATGATATCATATGTTTTGGGTCGTACAATATATAAATTATTATAGTAATTAATTAATTATAATCAAGCTGTCTCGAGTTGAACAGATATGATGATGAGCGCGTGCACGTTTTCAATCTTGGCTTTGCTTTGCTCACAATCTTGGCATGCATATATAAACAATACATGCTTTTTATATATATATATATATATATATATATATATATATATATATATATATATATATATATCTTTGGTACAACTCCAACATAACTACTTAGTTTTAGTTTTATTATAATTAAAGGTCTCAATTATTGGAAAAGGGTTTTCAGTGCAACTACTTTTAAATTGTTTTAAAAAAAAAAAAAAAAAAATCTGGTCCCCTTCCAAAGTTGGGAGAAATGGCACTAATAATTAAATAAAAGGGTTGTGTATATGGGTTGAGTATGATATATATGTTTCAACTTGATATAGCAATTGGTCGTTTCTTCATTTAAACTTGTGGATCAATCCCCCAAAGACAACAAGGTATTGATTGCATTGGGTTGATAGTCACGGATTGGGTTTCGGAGCATCTAATATGGATGGTCCAAGTGTTCAAAAAAAAAAATATGGATGGTCCATATCAGATCGATTTATAATTTTTTTTTTTTTTGAAAATAACTATTTAATGGATATTGTTGATGGAATAATTTGCAAAAGGATGAGTTTTCTTTGAGAGGGTACCAACAGTGCAGAGATAATAAATGAGGCGGAAAAGCACTATATGAAAAAAGAGCTTACTAAGAAAAATAAGGAGCAATTTTATTATAGATCTGGGTGAGATCATGGTCCCCTAAGTGTACATGGCGACCCTATTTATAATACTGGATTGGCTAATAGGTGAGAATAGTGGCCTAAGTTTAATGGAAATGAGTTAAGATTAGACATCTGTTAAGCAGTATGTGTTAGGCGAGCTTGTGCAGGGTTCAATTTAAACTGTAAGCTATAGGAATGCATTTATCTCACATAGCCAATATATCTAAGTTAAACTGATGTTCTAGGCCTAAAAATTGTCATAGGAATATGGGAGAAATAGAGTAAGAAATGTACGTACATGATTGGGGAAGCTTCTTTACAAATAAGTGGTGGGTCAACTGAATAACATTTTGATCGGTAGTTTATTGTACCATTGTGGAAGTTGTGCAGTAAAATGTTGTAGCAATAATGTGTTAGAAGCAATCTGGGGGATTAATATGACTTAAGATGAAGTCTGAGCTCTGCCTGTTTTAACTATGCTTTTTTTAACCGCAGTCTCGATCATTTACTTTATTTTGTTATTAGTAGCAATAGTTAAACCAACCATCATAATTGTTACCATTATACAACTTTCATTCAATTACTAGCTGCATAATTGGTGTTACAGTCTCTATGAGACAATACTCTATTCACTACTCTATTAGTTGTTCGATTGGTTCACTTGCTACAAGGGGATTTTGACCAACAACATGCCTCATTCGGTTATGAAAGCTATTTTTTTTGCTTATCAAGGTGCATTAGAATTTGATTATAACTAGAAAAACATCTATAAAACTCAATAATTCATGTCCAAACGTGGCATCCACCAAGGAATTAGTATGTGGTAAAGGAAAAGAGTTTTTCAGACAAGCTCTATTTAGGTTAGTAAAGTCTATACATACCTAGTGCTTACCATTCTTTTCTGGTATGACAACTACATTAGCGACCCAATCAGGATATTGTACCTCCCTTACCGACCCATTGTTCATGAGTTTCTACACCTCCTCATTTATGATTCTGTTCCATTCTTGTGCAAACTTACATTGCTTCTATTTGACTGGCTTGTATGTCGGGTCCACATTGTGTCTGTGTTATCACTTTAGGGTTTATACCTGTCATATATTCATGGGACCAAGCAAAACAATTGACATTGTTATTTAAAAACAAAACTAACTTACCTTGTATGCTCAATGTCAGTTCTAACCCCGTATAAAACTTTCTTTCTAGATGGTTTGGGCATATTAGGACCGTCATTTGTAAATAAACGGTCTTAATAAAAGTTGCGACCGCCAAGCTTGTGTCTTGTTTTTGTTCATATTCTCAATTTTTCCTTTAATTTTTTTTTCATTGAGTTCTTCTTGAGCTAATCATCTTTTTGTTTAAAAAAAATAATGAGGACTCTTAGGACCGGATATGAATAAAACTCCGGTCTTAAAAGTAATTTGCCGGTTTTAAAAATGTAATTATATATTTAGACCGTCTACTTTATAAATAACAGTCTTAATAAAATCCAAAATATACTAAAATTCATTTCTTTCGCGCGGAATAACAAATTTCCCTCTCAAAACTTCTCTCGTCGCCGATAGTGATTTCTCATGTTACAAGTTTGTTTGTGTTTCTTCGGTAAACGTTGCTCTCTCGACAATCGCTTTACATTTCCTTAGTTAAACGTCTATCGACCAAGTTTGTAAAGGTGTTTCGGGTAAATAACTTTATGGTTTTCTCGGGTTTAACGAAATCAATGAAATGTTCTAGTGGGTTTTCTCTGTTGTTAATGAATATTGTATTTTTAAGATTATATTTTCGCTTTTGACCTACCCAAGCGACCAACAAATGTTTTTAGGTTACTCTTCGCAACATCAACGTTCGTGGTGGGAGAAGAAAGACTCAAACCATTTGAATTTATATGCTACGTGAGTCCACATTTAATTTCATGCGATGCATTTAATTTTCTCGTCATGCTTTAATTTTTCTTCGTGGATTCAACGTGATATTTATGACCAAAAGTGTTTCTTCGTTTATGCATTTAATGGGCAAGTTTCTTCGTTGAGCATAAATATGAATTTGGTGTTTCCTTATTTTGTATTCGTGTCATAAATAGGAATTCTACTATGGATCACGGTTGGATAAGCTGCATTTACGGACGAGTGTTGAATATCGAATGGGGTGGGAATTTATATAATTTGCTAAACAAAATACCCATGATGATAGTGGGAAGTTTTATTGCCCTTGTGTAAAATGTTTGAATGACAGTGACTAAGTCTTCGAGGTTATCCACAAACATTTAATTTGTGAAGATTTTGTAAGACTTATACAAAAAGGTATGTGTTTGGCATGGTGAAAAAGTACCAAGTGGGTCTCAACATGAGGAAGTGGCCTTTGATGATAATGACAGGGATATGGATGATCACATAGAGGACATTATTCGTGATGTAGGAGAAGAGGCTTTTTCATCAATCACATGCATATGGTAATATGTGCGAGAGACGCAGAGGCCCGCTTATACCACGGGTTGTAAAAAATATCAATTGTTAATTGTGTATTGAAATTGGTAAGCTTGAAGGCACGTCATGGATGGAGCGACAAGAGTTTTTCTGAAATGCTTGAGGCTTTTAAGGACATGCTTCCGGATGATAATGTGTTGCCGCATCGATACTATGATGCTAAGAAAATACTTGGGGATGGAGTACAAAAAGATCCATGCATGCCGAATGATTGCGTATTGTATAGAAAAGAGTTTGAAGAGAAGCGAGAATTGTCCGATATGTGAAACACCAAGGTACAAGTCAAACAAGGGGCCACAAAAGTGTTGTGGTATCTTCCAATCATACCAAGGTTCAAGCGGTTGTTTGCGAATGAAAATGATTAGAATTTGAGGTGGCATGCGGATGAGAGAATTTCGATGGAAAGCTTCGACATCCGCCGATTCTTCTCAATGGAAGAAAATCGATCATTTATTTCCAAACTTGAAGAACCTAGGAACCTTAGGCTTGCCCTTAGCACGGATGGCATGAATCCATATGGAAGCCTTGCATACATAGTTCATGGCTCGTGCTCTTATTATTTACAACTTATCTCCAATGCATGAAACGAAAGTACATCATGCTATCTATGTTGATTTCGGGACCAAAACAACCCGGAAATGGCATTGATGTTTACCTTGAGCCCTTGATCGAAGACTTGAAGGAGTTGTGGGAAGAAGGTGTCGATGTTTTTGTCTCTTTCAAGAAGGATGTCGTCTACCTGTGGTTGGTCTAGCACTTTCGTGGGGGACAGGTTCAGTAACTACTATGCTGGTCGCTTATTGGCTTGTTTTAAGGTCATTTGGTAACATTCACCAACTACCCTCTGCTCTTCTCTTATTTCTCGTACACCCTAGAGGGTATAGAACTTCACCACTTAGTGGAGGGTGGATGCTACAACCTTCATCCTATAAATCCAGAGTCTTCCCAATAGTGCATTGTAAGCCAACGAACAATCCATTACCTGATATTTGTAAGGTAGATTCAACCCTACTACATACATTAAGAGGGTTATCTCTTTAATGGTTTTGTCTGGTGCCTCGTTACCAAAGGCTAGTACGGATGGCGTCCGAACGATATGGGATTCCAATTCCACTTCTTTGATTCACTACTACAAAAAATGGATTTTACTTCCCTGAAAACATCTGTTTTTCAAAAAGAAAAGTAAAAAATAAAGGCGGTGACATTTTTGTAATTATGATAAAAATTTTAACATATTGGGTGTCCTTTTTAAAATTGGGACACTGAAAATGGTATTTCGGCATCCCAATTCAAAATTGGGACTCCTATAGTGGGCTTTAGAGATCCTAATTAAAAAGTGAGACGCCTAAAGTGAGACTTTAGGCATTTCAATTAAAATTGGGATGTAGGAGAAATAGGTTCTAATTTGAAAGAAGGGCCAAAGCTTGATTTGAAGAAAACTCTGTGCCCGTCAACTCCGTTAGCCATAGAGACAATTAAGAAAGTGAGCTTGTGTGTTGCTCAGAATGGATTGCTGCTTCTTCTCTTAGCAAATAATAAAAAGATTAAATTATGGATGGTATGGGTTTTTTTGATTGATTTTAAAGATTCATTTCCCTCCTAACACAAAGCTCTCTGCATTATGTTAACTTTTTTTTTCTTTCTTCTTTCTTTTCCTCTTTGTTTCTTTGGGAGTAGATTAAGGAACGTAGAGCAGAAAAGTTTGAATAATGGTGTTTCCTCATGAACCTCATTGATTTTTAAGCTCAGAAAATGTTCTGATATCTCAAAAGAGTGTCGTGAATGGGCAAGAAACCTTGTCTCTGCTTCAGCTTCTACTTCGGCTTCAGCCTTGCCATTCTGAGAAGCCTGAGCAGAAGCCTTGCCATGCAAGAAGCTTAAGCGAATAGCCTTGCCAACAGAAACCGATCCAGTTTCGCTCTCCGTTTACACCATCTTCAGATCTGGAGCCATTACTATGTGAGAAGCCTGAGCATATGGTCTCAATCACAGATCTGGTCTCAGTTGTAGATCTATTATTCTTTCTTCGATTCCTTTCATTCTTGCTACAACTCTTCTCTTTCTCCATTCCTCTACTCTGAATCTCTCTATGGCACTATCAGAAGGAAGAGGCACTTAAGTTGACATGGAGCATCAAGCAGAGGATCTTAGCATCGTGCTTGAGTTTAGGTGAAGCAGGCAATGCACGACATGCAAAGGATCCATGATTTTGTTTTTAAAAAAATACCTTACAGCGTCCCTTTAAAAAAGGGACATTGAATCTTGACTTTACTATGTCCCTGGCATAAGCGTCCCCCTATTTTTAGATGTTAAAAGTGTTGTCTGTAGTAGTAATTGTCTCCAAATATATTATATTAATTGAGCTTCCTAGATCAATCAGCACACGTTTAATATCAAAATTATCCAAATACATAGAGATTACTAGTGTGTCATCATGTGGTTGGTCTAGCTCATTGATGAGCTTACTTTTGTCGCGAAAAGCAATCAATTAAACTAGGTCCTAATTAATTATGCGGTTTAGGGTCAACCTAGGTCATTCTCCCAAGGAGCAATCTGTGGGTTTTTCTTTAGGTTGAATTTAGGTGATGAAAAAATGCAATTCTGGGGGGTTTTATAGAAAGAGATTTAAAATCCTAAGCAAAGAAATTAACTAATAACTAAGAAAATCAAATAAGAAAAGATAAAGAAGGTTTACTTCGGTGCACGGTAAAGGAACAACTCAGATTCACATGGAGTCAACTTTCCTAGCCCAAATCAATTAATTAAACCAAAGGGAGATTAGTGAAAAATTAGAATTAATAAATTTAATCAACTAATTGAAACATGGGAAACCCTCAAGTTCAATAACACCTAATCCACTAGAAAACTCATAATGGAATGAGTGCTAGTTAATTAAACTGATTAAAACTCAATCATGATTAATTTCTAAATATTTAGAATCTTGTTTACAATTATCCAATTAAACAACTAGAAAATCTATCAACTCAATTAAACAATTAAATCGATAAACCCAATTGACAATTAAATTAATAACGAAAACTCAATTATTAATTCAATTAACAATCCAAAGGTTGCAAACAAGAATCCAACAATAAGCATAAAAACTTTAAATTATCAATCTAATCCAAAAGAAATGAGTTTACAATCTAAAACTAGATTGTTCTCAATTAACACAACTTGAAATCCTTTAAAACTAAAGAACCTCAAGTTTGAATTAAGAAGATAAAAAGAATAACACTCCCTTGTGGTCTTCAAATGTAAGTTCCTAGGCTCTAGCTTCCTCCATGCTCCTCCCAAGTTGCCTCCCAAAAGAGCTTAAGCTCCCATGGTGAAGAACTCCTCCCCAATCCCCTTGTACAACTTGGTCATGGATGAATGATGAAGTGGGACGTTGGTGAGGAGAATGTGTGTGAATTGGTGATGGCGTGAGTTGGTGATGGAATGAAGGGATGAACGATGGTGTTTGGCTGCGTCGTGCGTCTCTTTATAGGCAGCAGCTAGGTCAATTAATGAGAGGAAAAGAGGGCTTTTGAGTACCAACTTGAGTACATTAAAATTCCACCATTAGATCTTCTTTTAGCGTCCAAGGTTAATTCTGCATCGTAGGATCTTCTAATATGCTTTCCTTGTTCTGCAAGAATTAAATAAAATCGTGATCTATCATATATTTGGAAATATTATTCAATCACAAGATATCAATCAGAATATTAATAATTTAAGCCTAATAATCTCACAATTAATTCTGATTTATATTATTTCCTAAAATTGGCTAACAATCCAAATATTGCCTAATAAATCCAAATTAGCCTAAAATAGTCCCCAAAATAAATGAATAAGGCGGGATAAAATATATGAAAATTGGGATTTATCACTCATCTATCTCATCATCGAAGAACATGATTTTTTTCTTCCTTTGAACTTGCAAGAATGTCCTTCATTTGTTTCTAGTGGGTTGTTTTGGAAAGAGCTTGGCATGCCATTTTACTATGGAGTATGTAACGCCACTTATCTCTGAACTACTCGTAATACAATTGATGGTTCAAAGGGTTTTTGGGTGGTTCCGCTGGCGCTGGACCTACAGGTTAGTACCGTTGTTGGATATTGTAGACTTACCTTTCTTTGTTATTAGGTTTGTCATGTGCCTGCGTTTGAGGAGTTCTACCACTTCCAACCTTAGTGCAATACAGTATGATGTTAGATGAGTGTGGTCAGAATGAAACTTGCATCATTTGAACCTATCTCACTATTTTGCTAGCTTTTTGGTCTTGGGGGGGCCATTTAAGCACGTTGACTATGTTTGCAAGGGTTTAAACTAACTCACCAGAATTGACGGAGAAATTATAGTCTTCTATCCTTGGAGGGAGTGCTTGGTTGGGAGGGGTTGACATGCTACTAGACTAGTTTCCTCCTTAGTTCGTCATTGGGTATGGCTCTGCCCTCCAACTGCGGTTAGAACATCTTGGGTTCCTACTCCTCCTATCTCATGGTTCATCATCGTGGTGGTAGGACTGAGTAGTATTCACCTTGTCTTCTTCCCACTTAATTTAGTCCCAAGCTTGAGCCATCCATGATGTGACAAGTGTATTTGGTAAGTTCTTTGTATAAATTAGAGTTAGGGTGCAACCCTTTGTGGAATGCAGTAATGGCGTTTTGTGCATTGCAATTGGGTATGTTGATTATTATTATTTTTCGTTGAACCTACCAACATAGTTCTACAGTGACTCTCGCTTTCCCTAGATAACCTAGTAGAGGTCGTTGGGCTACTTTTCAAGTTTCCGGCTATTAGAGAATTTTATATGAACAAGTCATTAAAGTCTGCGAACGATCCTATCGAGTTGGTTGGTAGGTTGGTAAACCATTTCAATATTGGTCCAACCAGACTAGACCCAAAGCCTTTACACATACAAGCTTCTCACGCCTCTTAAGGTATCATTGCAGTGTGCATCCTTTGTCGATACTGTGTCATATGCTCGTCTAGGTCTATTAAACCATCATAAAGTCGTACATTCGGGAACGTGAATTTTTTTGGGCATCTCCATTAGTGTGATATCGTTTGTGAAGGGTGAATCGTCAAAGCTATTAGGGGATTGGAGATGTCACACCTAATAGGTAGAGTACCATTGCTTTTAGTTCTTGGAACCTCTGGTCCACCCCCTATCATCTAATGTACTAGACCTTGGTAGGTTGGTCATTACCTGTGGGTCTGTCCGCCCCTCCGTCTCTCCATTAGGCCTTGTTAGTGTGGTTGGTGTACTTGTCACATGAGGGTGATTAGTATTGTTTCTAGTCAGGGTTTCATTACCTACAGTTATGGGTGTGCCTGTCGTAATGTTGGGGTCTCTAATGATGGCAAACATAGGATAAGATCGAATGGAAACCATCCTGCTTTGTGAGGAGCGGGTGTGACTTGCAAAGAGCGTATGACAAGCCATTCTCGTAAAGCATTGTTCTCTTCTTCCAAGCACTAGAGTCGTTCCTACTGCTACCCAGCCAACCAAGCCTGAACGGAAATGTGATGAGTCTATTCTTGCAATAAGATAGCCATCTTGTCCAGACACACCTAAAAGTTGGTGGATAAGTCTCCCGTGGTAGGTACATCCATCATGGTGAATAATAAGAGTGAACAAAGATGAAATAAATTTCACTGAAGTTTGTTGCCGATAGGGTGGAAATAAACCAGGGGCCTGTCAAGGGCCTGTTAAAAGCCTTGTTAGGCCTGGCCTGTCAGCCTAAAAGGCCAGGCCAAGGCCTATTTTAAGGCATGTTTGTCTTAACAGGCCAGGCCTAGGCCTCCAAATAGGCCTGATAAGCCGGCCTGTTAAGAGTAATTTTTTTATATAAAAAAAACATTAATTAATATCCCTCCCCCTCCCTCACTCATAGCTCCTGTTCGCCCAGTTTCAAACCAAGAACCCTAACTCAGAGCTTCCCGTTTGTCACTCTCGGCTTTTCACCGTCAGCCGTCACACATCTCAGGCTCTCAGCGTTGAGTCGTCGATCTCACTCTCAGCCACCTTCCGCTTATGATTTATCACTCCCTGAAGTAACCCTTTCCCTTTGATAAAAAAAAGTAACCCTTTTCCAATAATCTCTGATCTTCACGCTTCCTGAACTTCCGATTATGCTAATATAGTCTAGTACCAGTACGTACTAACACTCATGTTTTCATTTTATGATTCTTAGCTTTTTGGTTGCATTTGATCTCAATCGATTTTTGTTGGCCTTCGCAGGAAAATGGGTTCCAATAAGAATGATTACAGCTTTTTGAAGGATATCGGTCTGGATTCCACCAATATTGGCGGTTTTGTAGACGGAAAATGGAAGGCCAGTGGTTCCTCTGTCACTTCTGTGAATCCTTCGAACAATAAGGTGGACCTCTTGACGACATCGATAACGACTTTGACTATTTTTTTCGTGTTTAATTGCAATCCAAGATCTTCGAAAGAAATTTGGTCCTTTTACTGTTCCATGCAAATGTTTTTCTTAATTACCTTTTGAGTAATAGTTTCCTCAATCATTCAGATGTACATGTTCGTTTTTATGCTAGCAAGATTTTCTTTATTTTCTTGGGATTTTGGAATTGGGTTTTGATAAAGATGTATTTGATACTATCAGGTTTCTAGTGGTTTTTTCTCTTGAAAAATACATTATGAATGGCTTCACTGATACCTTTCCCTGTCTCAATATTGCAGAAATTGCAACAAGAATTACAAGCTAGTTCGGGCTCTCATCCATTTAATGAGGTACCATTTCCGCTTGATATCTTGTTTTAAAGTATAAATATTTCAGTTGGTGATTCTTGATGCGGACCAAAATGCGCAGCAAGATAATTAAACTTTTAACCCACCCCTGTCTATAGCTATAGTTTACAATCCACTTGTTAAGTTTTCCCCTTTAATTATACTAAAACTATGATTTGTAATGGAAACTTTCATCGGTAAATTAGCCTTGCAAAACCGGCCAATTAAATGAGTCTCGTTTCGCATGATAGATTTTCATCATTTCTGCCTAAGTTCTTTTAGGGATGATGAGAGAAAAATATTTCACATCTTTTTTGTAGCCTTTCACCTTGAAAAATTGAAGGGTATAGGATATGCATAAAATCCTTCTCCCCACTTTGTGTATGCTGAATTATATACTTCCATACTCTTCGGTGCTTCTACTTAAGTTATTTTTTCTGCCTTTTCTGACTTGTCTATTGCCTGGAAATAGATAATTTACTACAACATATGTAATCCTCAATCTCTTGGCCAGCAGCCAATAACTTTCTTCTAAGAGGTTGGTTTGTTGTTCTTTTTATGGTGAAATGTTGTGGTGTTCATATTGTTAAAGAAATCCTTCTTATGACAATCCAATATCAATTATAGGTTCTTGCATTATGCAACCATCCAGCCATTTTGGACAAAAGTGAAACACAGGGTTTTTTAGGTAATTAACAAGCTGGTAGATTTAATATTTTCAATGTTATAATTTATTAATTTGTCACTTAGCCTTTTTATTCTTTCAGTTCTATCTTACATATGTAAATTTTATCCTATTAGTTGTTATTTTACCCTTATGGAAATGAAACCAGATCATTTGGCCTGTTATCATTTGGCCTATTTTCGGCCTGTAAAAACACATGCCTCTTAACAGGCCAAAAGCCAGGCCAGGCCTTTATACAGGCCAGGCTCAGGCCAAAATTTTAGCACTGTAACGAGCCACGAGCTAGGCTGCCACTTCCTGCACATGACGAGGCCTGACACATTAAGGGTGAGGCTTGGCCTGACCTGTTTCCACCCCTAGTTGCCGAGCCCTTATGAATGGTACCAAATTGTTGATGCAATAATTTGCAAAAGGGTGAGTTCACAGAGATAATAAATAAGGCGAAAAATCACTATATGAAAAAATAGCTGAGTAAGAAAAATAAGGAGCAACTTTATTATGGATCTTGGTTAACTATAGAGTAGCAAGTAAAGAAATAAATGGGTGAGATCATCACTACTACAAAAAGTAGATTTAACGACTTCACATTAATGACCGTTTAAATGAAACCAGACATAGAAAAAGAGGCGGTGACATTTTTTAAATTTTGTGTCCATATTCAATGATTGTTTTATAAAATCCGTCATTTATATTTAGCCCAAAAAGAATTCATAATGCCTGGTTCCTCTAAAACAGTAGTTGAAACTATTTTATTTTGTAATACCTCGACATATAATTAAAAACCATTGTGGAAAATTACATTAATTGTATACTTAAGTTCGAGGGTTTGAACCTCACCCATAGAATTATATTTTTTTGTATATATATACGATTGTTCTTCAAAAAACTGTCGTTCAAACTTTGTAACACCACGATTGTTCATTGTAAAAGGTCGTGGAAAATGTTATGGCTTGTATAACTAAGTCTGGTTCAAACCTCACTTTTGCTCTCAAGCTCATCTCGCGTGCGCTCTTCCTTTCTCTTTTAGCTCCGACCGCATGATATCTCTCTCGCTTAGTATTCCTTTTTGTGGGGCTTTCCCTCTCTGTTTTTGCTATTTTACTCTCGCGTTGACAAAAATCGTTTACTTTCACAATCCCTTGCTAGCCCTCTTCTATAATTGTTCTTTTTTCGTTTTCTTTGCTTGCATGGATGTTTCAATTGATTGATCTTGTTTCTCTGCATTCTCTTTCTTTTTATTGAAACACTAATGCTTACTCCTTTTCAATTCATTGTCAAAACCCTGATTGAAAATTCATATTTTTTGTCTTACATCCACATAAATGTCAAAACCTTAAGTGTGATTTTTTTTTTGCTTGGTCAATATTCTTTGTGGTTGTTGCAGTTATTGTATGCGTTTTTTTTTTTCACTTGAGTGAGCAAAATATTTGCATATGCCCTAATGATTGCTTAATGTACAAAAAAGAGTGTGAAGAGCTTGAGAAGTGTTCTATATGTTTTATATGTGGTGGTATTGGTAGGCCAGAATTAATTATTTGCTACAAAAGCAATGTAACTTGTGAACATATGTAGTACATTACATTTGGAGCAAGTAGCATTAATTTTGGCCAATCAACACTACCACATATATTACAAGGTTCAACCTGCGATGGAAATGAATACAAGACACGCATACATAGCACAGAGCTTAGACGAGTTCCAAACAGACCTACAATGCCAAGTTGAGTGGGTTTTTTGTAGCTATTAGTTATGTTTTTCACTCCTTTTACAATCCATATTATTGTATTCATGACATTACATATCCTCTGAGTTTCAAAAAGACAAGTGAAGAGTATTATATAATCTGATATAATATGTAATCTTATCTGTAAATATGTACACCTGTCTATATGTATAAAACCCTATTGTTCAATGTAATATAAATACTGAATACAAAGGATGCTCAAGGCCATGTGCCTTTTTACTCAAATCTGATTCCCTAAAACTTTATCTTGGTATTAGAGCTTGGACACTTGAATATTGTTAGTTTGTTACTATAGCCCAAAAATACACATTTAGTAGTTTTGAATTGCAGTTTGTGTTCACTATATGTTCTAAGACAGGGTAACAATCTCACACACATATATTCAATATAACAAAGCTGGTGGTTCTGGAGGAATGTTTTTTTTGGACCGATTTCTGGAGGAAATTGGTACATTACAGAAAAAATGCTTTTTTTCACATTCTAAATTTTTTTTACAATTATTTCAGTTAAAATAATATTATTTTTAAGGGCGTTTAATTTTATCATTTTCTATATTATTAATAATAATAATTATTTTTTGTTTTTGAAAAAAAAAAAAAAGGAACTTACACAAGTTTGGCATCTTAAAGGAGAGAAGGGAGAAGCGCATGGAAACATCATTGTCTTTATATGCTCCCAACTACACACCATCATTAGAAAAAAATTGCCAGTTTGTACAGAAAAAAGAAAAAAGGGAGATAGGAACGAAGGGGAATGTGGGGCCACCAAAACCTCAAAACAAAACAAAATAAAAAGTAATATATATATATATATAAATATATAAAACAAAACAAAATAAAAAGTATATATATATATATATATATTTATCTCGAATCATCTCATGATGGTTGGTGGTCACTGGTCACGCACTCGGATGAACAAAATGGACAACACAGAGGTTGTTACGCCTTTCTTTCTCTTCTATCCTTAGTTTGTTACGGTCTCTCTATTCCTGACAACCTTTTCCTTTCCCTGCATCCTCTAAAATGTTTGTTTGGTGTGAGGTGAGAGGAGGGGGGAAAATTTAAGCTGGATTTTTAAAACATTATAGTAGTGGGTTAAAAGTTTTTAATTAGTTTTTGTGTTAAGTAGCAATTTTCTTTTTTAGGAAGTTTTTTTTTTTGGGAAGCGAATGTTGCGGAAGTTTTTTTGGGCTTGATGTTTTTGATCAACGGTCAACTAACCGTTGACCGTTAGGGTAGTTACCCTAACGGTCAACGGTTAGTTGACCGCCGAGAAGGCAACATTGCTCCCCAAAAAACTTTCAGAACAAACTTCCAGGGCAAAATTGCTTATGGGGGTATACTTCCTGGGCAAAATTGCTACTTAACCCTTAGTTTTTTTTTTTTTTTTTTTATCAAAATTTTGTGACCTTTACTTCTCTAATTTTTTAAAATTTAACTCATAAATTTTTTCTCTCATCTCCCTTTCAAATCCTTCCTAACAAACAGATCTTAATACTCTATCCATTTCTTATAATTAGGGGTGGAAATATGTCAAGCCCCTAACAAAGGCCTACGACCTAGCCTATTTAGTAAATAGGTAAGACTCAGGCTTAAACCTGAGTTTATTTAGATAAACAGGTCAAACCTATTTTTATAAAGTCTAGCTTACAGGCCTGGTCTATTTAACTTTTTTAATTTATATTATTATATATGTATATACAATATCATGTAAATAATTTTATAAATTATTTATCAGTTTATCAACTTAACATTAATTCTAAGTTTAACATCTCATTGTCATGACCCTCAACCCTTGCTTTCGCTTCAATCATTCACCTCATACCTCTATTCTCTTTGATTGCTTAAGATGGCAACGCTAACTCACTCTCTCTCCTCCAAATTTGCGTCGTCCACTAAAGCATAATAATTGCTGACTTTATTTTAGTTCTAAATGAAATATTATAATCTTAGTATAAAGAGTTTGTCCCAATTTAAGTAGAAAAAAGTAAAAGAGGTAAAATCCATTTTTACATGTTGCTTCTATGATTAGTCAATTTTATAAAATATATCTCGTTATTCAATAGATGATTAGTTTTTTTTTTTTTACTTGCTTTGACAACTATTGCCAATAGACATTCTTTTCTTTTCTTTATTAGACCCTTATATCATGATGAGAATGGAAGTTAAACTTTTAAGACATACTGTAGGATTGTAAAAAAGTATGAATTAGGGTTACATATGAATTTGTAAGCATAAACTTTAAAGACTATTTAAAGGTCTATATTTTAAAGTCTTTTAAAAAGCCTTCAGACTTATTAAACCCAGACTCAGGCTTTAAATCTCTGTTGTAGGCCGAAATCTATTTAAGTAAAGTATAACCTAATATAGTCTATTTCCACCCCTACTTATAACTCGCGTATTTAACTATGTCATCCAAATTAAGTAGTTAATTTATTAAATTTATCTTAAAAATATTTTTTTCCAATTTTTTTCTTATTTAAGAGCATATATACAGAGAGAATTACTATACTAGACCTCAAGTTTCCATCTAATAATTACTATCTCCGGTCCTAATTATAGGAACACTTTTGTAATGTAAATTGCACTACAAAAATGTTTATATAATTAGGACCGGAGGGAATATAATAGGAGTAATATTAAGAGAAAACAGTTAATTAATGATACGCCAAATGACTTATATTTAAAACCACTAATTTCTTCTAGAATTCATCTTATATGAGGGACTATATAGAGGATAAATATGTATGCTTCCTTTCTACACGCACTCTTAGATATAATTTTTGGCCCACTACAAAAACCAAATTAATTTGTCAAGAAATAAATTTATAACATACTTTTTTTTTACAAATACTCTCACCATATCAAAGTTGTCAAACTCACGAGTTTAAGCAAATTCGTGACAATGATATAAACTCGTATCGTGAACTCAAACCATAAACTCATAAGAGTTTACTTTTATTATTAAATAGGTATTACTAGTGTATAATTAAATAATTTAAATATAAAAATGACAACAATTTGATTTAAATTTATTTTAAATCCAAATAATTGAAATTAAATATACCAACATTCATCATTTATCATATTTAACAAAAAAATTCTATAAAATTTATATATAAAGTCGTTGAGCATGACCAAATCAAAAAAGTTAGCATGAGTTTAACGGTAAGTTAACATAGTTTCGTAAGCTAGAAACATAAAAACGGTAAACTCGGTGTATATACTCGTGAGTTTAACCGAGTTTACAACTAGCACGAGTTTACCACTGACTCGACTCGGTTTTGTAAGCTAACGTAAAAATGGTAAATTTGAATAATCAACTCATGAGTTTGACAACAATACACCACACTTTTTTATTTCATAATCTTTTTAGGATTATATGTGTCGTACATTAATAATATACACCAACCCCTTTGTTTGGAGCATTTATTAAAAAAATTATTATGTACTCTCACTAACAAGAAATATGTATTTGATGATAGTATCAATCATTAAAAGACACCGACCAATTTAGATGAGGTTATTTCTTAAAATAAAGTTGTTTTTTTAACATATTTATTAATTCAACTAACTTCAACTACATGTTTTATCATATCGAACTAGTTATTGATATCGTATGAAAGAGGTAAGAGGGAGTAGTAAATAATATTCTTTATAAGTCTTAAACCATATTATTTTTTTCTTTGAATTTTTGAAATTATAGAGTTTTCTAATTTATTTAATTTAATAATTTTTCATCATTCTATCAAAAAAATTAATACAGGATTTTTTTTTTTTGTTACCATTTTTCATCTTGGAGACCATACTTTAAAATTTTATAATTGAAGTATTATAGTTTACAAAATTTTAAATTAATCAGTCATCAGTATCATTATTATAGTTTATAATAATAAAGACCAAATGAGATATACTACTTAAATTTTAAACAATAAAATTTTAAATGAAATTCGGATAACTATATTTTCTTCAAAATCTTCTTATGTAATTCATATTTAAAAGTTTAGTGAGATTATTACCAATAAATGTGATGTGTTTAAAAATCTCGGATGCTCTAATATCAATAAAAATTAAAACCCTTTTTGGGTAAATACAAACATTTGTTTGATTAAATTAGAGGAACCTAACATTATAATGAGAAATTTGGGGTTAGGTCCTCTATCTATTTTTAATGGAACTCAATTTTTACATTCTGCATATTACTCAATGTTCATTGGCCATTTTTTAACTTTTAAAACATTTATTGTTTGGTGAGGGGTAGGTTTTCTGTTCATGATTTTAAGAGGAACCCACTTTCCCATGCCTCCTTGTGAACCCCACCAAATTACACCATATTTCTTATATTCATTGAATAACCTTCATATTGAATATAGTCAATATACACACAACCTCTGGTCCTAAATCTAAGACATAGTTAGCTTTTTTTGGAGAGATTAATGAAACTAAACAAGTTACTTAATCATATCATATGTTGTGTAAGATTAAATTGTTTAACAATTTATAAGTCAGACAAATTAATTTAGAGAAAAAACGATAAATATAAATATTTTAAAGTAATTTAATTAGCTTCCTTAGTTTTTCCAAAAAAATCAATTAAAACCTTATATTTAAAATGAGACGTAATACACACACACAAATATATATATATATATATATATAACACTTCTATGGATAAATTTACCAAATAAGGTTATATATAAAACACTTCTATGGATAAATTTACCAAATAAGGTTATTTGTTGTTAACTCTGGCAGGATGATGATGTAGAAAGTAGGTAGAAGTGCACAAGGTTCAAACCTTATTTAAATTAAAAAGTTTAGGTAGGTTGAGGTGGCTCAAAAACTTGCTAGATCATGGAGTTTAAACTTGTAGTACCTTTTGACCCCAAAAAAAAAAAAAAAAAAAAAAAAAAACACTTGTAGTACCCATGCCCATGAAAAATGATGAGCATAAGATGGTAATCAAAATTTGATATTGTCTATATTTTTATTTTTTAAATACGGAGTTTAATATAAAGATAACTTTTAAATCAATACTTCTTAAAAATAAATTTATTTTTTTAAAGAAGTTATTGTTACAAAAACTTTAAACTTAGATAATCTAAATCATATTTGGATAATCTAGATCTCACCACAATAACAGACCTAGTCTTAACCAAATTGATTTTTTTTTGGGAGAGATTAAGGAAATTAATTAAATTATTTCAAAGTATTTGATATATTTACCATTTTTTTCTACAAACTAATTTATTTGACCTATAAACTGATATATAACTCAATCATACACAATATATGACATGATTAAATAACTTATTTAGTTTATTTAATCTCTCTAAAAATATCAACTATATCTTATATTTTGAATTAGAGTTAATATAAAAAAGATTACCCTTTCTCTGTGATTAAATGATAGGCTAATGAGTATATGAGTACGTAAAAAAATGTAGACCAAACTTTCCCAACTTGAATGAGTAATTAACGCCCACACAAGTACTCCCTATGTGCTATTTGCAATCATTTGATCAAATCAATGAAATTCACCTTAACAAAGAAACATGTTTTTTTGTTGGAGTTAGGGAGATTTATAGGTTTGATCAGATCGTTGCCTTTGTCGTTGACCAAAAAAACTGGAGAATTTGTCAGGGATGTTTTGTAGTACTATTTTGATTTGTTTTGAATTCATTTCATTCCTGTTCATTTTAGGGATTTGGTTTCCCAATTGTATCTTTTTTTTCTCCTTTTCTTTTTTTCACAGTTCATTTAAGATCTCAATGGTCCATATTTTTCATATTTTAAAAATATTATTATAATTTTACCTTAAAAGTTTAACATATTAGATGGATCGTTGAGGTTTTAATACAACGATGGAAAATAGAAAATGAGAGTAAGGGATATATGAGAGAAGCTAAGTCCATCTTTTAAGGCATTAGATCTGAATCTTGGCTCATCCTTGAACTGCACTTCATTAAATATTTAAATCTTCCCATAACTATATAAAGACCGAAATATTGAATCAATATTAGAATCAAAAGTTTGAGAATATCATAACCACTGACTTATAACTTATAAGTGAGATTCTTCTATCTATAAGTTGCAATATTTATAACTTATGAATGATAGAGAAACAACGCTTTGTGTCCTATTTTTAAAGTCATGTTATTTAATTTTATTATATGAATATATAATTTATCTATCATTATTATCGTATAATTTAAAAATTTATTAAACCTTGATATCAATTTTGTGAGGTTTAATGTGTTTTCCCGATAAAACATGTTGAAAGTGACATATGAATAAGATTATAGGAGTATAATTCAATTAATAAATAATATAAAATTCATTAAAAAACATTGTATGTTTATATGCTTGTTTCAAATTATAGACATAGCAAGAATCACGACGAGCCCCGTAATATGGTTAGACCTGTACATGTTCAAGAAGATAAAGAAAGGAAGGGGGATGGAAGAAAAATTGATAATGTATGATATATTTTTAATATTTATCAATCTTTTTCTAATTTATTCCTATTGATTCTCCCCCAACATTAATCAAAGAAGTAGGAGAATAAAGAAATTAAGAAAGATGACAACGATGTTTTAGAAAATACATATTATACTCCCTCCTGGTCCTAATTATAAGAGCTAGCTGATCTTTTTGGAACGATTAAGGAAACTAATTAAATTATTTTAGAGTATTTGTATTTTCATTTTTTTCTTCAAACTAATTAGTTTGACTAATAAACTAACATATAATTTAAAGATTCACAACATATGAAATGATTAAGTAACTTTTTTAGCTTCCTTAATTTCTCCAAAAAAAGTCAATTAGCTCTTATAATTAGGACCGGAGGTAGTACTAACTAACATCCTTAATTTAATCAAATCAGGTAAATATGTTTTACTACTGTTAAGAATTTTCGTTAAAAGACCTTCATTCTCGGAGCCACTCTCCGTTTGTATGCATAGTATCTAGCCTCTACTGGGCAGGGATCTTTCCCTTAAAATAACTTAGTAGGTTATTGTTCCTTTAAGGAAATTTAAGTAGTAAGTTATTACCCTTACCTAGGAAGACTCTTAACCGAGAAGTCATGTGTTTTGAGACAAACCTAAACAATAGGTTACCTTGTCTAAGGGAAGACTTAGGTAGTTTTATCTTCTAAATTGAACTATCACTTTAGTTTCGGGAATTCCAGTGACTCCGATTTTCCATATCGCTAGCGATCTCGAGTTTTTGAAAAACTCTAACCTTTACCTTAGGGTATTTGTTTTATTGTATCACAATATCAGTATTATATCATTACTCTTGTCCTTGTTGTCTATACAATGCTCTCGAGACTAGCTGTGAAGCTAGCTCGATACCAAAATGTAACACCCCAAGTTCCGTAGCAAAAATCGTCTTTTGTTGACACGTGGTTTTATAAAAATTCATCGAGTTTGAGGTGCTACTGACTTTAGCGTTTGCGGAAACGGAGAGCATGTACTAAAAATTTGAACAATAGGTATAACAATGAGTAATCGATATGAAATACTCGACATATGATGATGCTCGACGATATCGATATATATTACAAAATCTCCCGAAGGAATTATTCATGTGATACAGTAATACAAAACTTTATAATTACAATTCTTACATGTAACTACACCCTCTTTAACCAAGCCTTGAGTGGACTTAAGGCGTAGAACCTAACTCAGTTAAATCATCCCATTTGGCCAGGCTGGGTAGGTCTAGTGGGAGTCTCACCGTGCTAGGGTGACTGATTGACTGAACCACATAGACGATCCTTCTAGTTTAAGCACCAAATGATGTGAAGTAACTTTATTAGATTCATGCCATAAGGTAGGTTCTGTTGACTTTCTTCCCGCATTTCCTTTAACTGGTGCCATCTCCGGCCGTCTCATCGACGTCTATCTATGACTCCATCCCCTGGTGTCTCCTCCGGTTCATTACCTGAATCCTGTCTAATCATGCAGACTGAGGTCCAATACCCATCGGACCTCAGGTAACGGTTAACCTCATGCTAATGTAAACAATATATGTATGACAGGTATTCATGACATTTTCATAAAAACACTACAAAAGCCCATAACAGACGTAGGAAATACACATATATGTAGGGCCATAACAATACACGCCACCTCCCCCATGACTGTTTTGTTATCCCGGGCTCGCACTGTTCCCCTGGTGCCACGATGTACAGTCGTGTCCTCAGCGCTAGGAAAACTCTAACGGTGTTAACAATACCATAACCCGTATATTCATGATGTCACCAATTTCAAATGAGACAAAGTCTCAGTACAAAAACACAGCAATCATATATGAGCATACAGCAAGCATCAGAGTCAGTGTTATAGTACGTCGCGAACGTACCTTCGTTGACGGTCCTTCCGGTATGTTTCACAAAAAAACGGTAATTTTGACAGCGGCCCGACAGCGGCACAACAGCGGTACGACAGCGGTATGACAGCGGTATGATTACAGATATCCTATAAAGATTATATCGCATTTTATCAGTATTTATCATTATAACGGACATTTTAGGTACTAATTAGCATTTTGCCCCTGACCCCCTAATCGGTGGAATTTCGCCAGAGCTTCGCTACTTTGACCCTATCTCTCCAGAATTTTGACATACCTCTTTTCCCAGTATATTTTCGAAATAAATACCATATCTACCCCTACATATGATATCTAGACTATCTGGAAAATTTAAAGACCATTCTAGCATTCCTACTATATCTACCGAATAAAACACCGAAGCTTAAGACCAGGGGACCGAAAAACTTACCCGGCTTTGCTAGAACTCCCGAGAGCTCTTCCTTCTCTCTAACTTCTCTCTAGAATGCGGTTTAGGGGTGGAGAAAAATGAAGAGGAAGGCTGCTTATTTATAGAAGAGAGGAGGGACAAGGTGGGAATTTCATCAAATGTCTTCGGATCGGATTTCAACCGTCGGATCGCACTTCGCCACGTGGCTTCATCTTGGCCTTACACCTACTTGGCCGACATCATCCTTCTAGAAGAAGATGATGTCATGTGCCGACTTACCGATAGCGTTTCCCGATCGGTGTCCGAATCGCGTAATTTTCTTTGAATCTCAAAAATCCGAGGGTAGGGTTTTGGAGTTCTATTCTTCCTCGTTCAAAGTATTTGGGTTAACTAAATTTTTGATTCCATTGAGGGTATTCCGTTCTTTGGCCGAACATTTCGGCCAGGCCGCAGTTTGGCCACTAAAAGCTTCCGACGGGTCCCAACTCTCGGATAATAATCCACTGGTTCATAAAATGTCCTGACCTAAGAATCCTTATTCCTGGTTTGTCACAACACTGCGTTTCCCTCTGGGTCTCAGTTTTACTATCTGCCTATTCTCCCATATACCCATCTCTTATTTACTCTGTTGGTTTTCAGAAATGACTTCGGAGATAGTCCACTACGAGGTAGAATTTCACTGGTTTATAAAAAGTCCAGATGACTTGGACTATATCCCTATATTTTGTGTAGGATTTTATTTCTATCCATTCTCAAATGTCCCGTTGGCTCTTTACCATATATAATATTATTTTAATCAAAATATCTAGATATTTATTTTTTTCTTTTATTTTTTATTTATTTTTCTAAGCATAAAATATTTTATTTTTTTTATTTTTTTATTATTTATTTAATTAATAATTTCGAATTTCTCCCCTTAAATTAATTATTTACTAATTAATTTACTTATAACATAATCTAAACAATTAGCCACTAATTACTTAATTAGCCATTTACTAATTGTTGATAATTTTCATAATTAGGATTAATTATTATCTCACAACTATTTTACTTACACTGGTATTTTATATCCCATGTAAAATATTAAAAATCATGGGGCCAAAAAGTGCTTTTAATATTATTATATTTATGCATCTTTATTTTCCGGGGAAATAATCCCAAAAATTCCTAAAATCAAAGATAAAGACACTTCCTAAGTTTTTGTCAATAGTTGAGGTCATATAGTATTTATCATAATATTTTCAATCCAATTTATGCCCTAATAAAGTATTTTTAGCCTCCTGCAAAGCCTTATCTCTTTAATTTTAATAGAGTCTTTCTAAGGTAATAGGACAATAATACTCATTATTTAAGACCACACTTTTACCCATTTTAAATAGGTAATATTGATTTAAAAGAAATATTGAAGGAATTTTATTTATATAATAATCATCCGGGTATTAAAAATCCGGGTATTATATGGAGGGGGTTAAATCCTGAAGTTTGTCAAGAGGGGAGACATTTTATGTTTACAAGAACGAATGAATACAAAGCTAAAAGTGGAAGCATGCGTACTCTTCTTAGTCCTGAATTCTTTGTGGAGTGATCAAGCGTCATCTCCGCTGATCATGCAGGTGGAAATTTAACCCTCTCCTAAAATTTTTTTATCAACAAAAAAAAAAGTTTCAAAAAAGGGATAAGGAAAAAAATTGTCCAAAAATCTTATTTTGAACTGATATTGGGCTGAAAAGCCCATAATAGTAAACCCTGAATTGTAGCTATACAGATAGACCCAGAGTAGAGTGAATGATCCGCCATTACCTCGGTAATCACCAAACATTACATTTCACTGTCCCAACTCAAAGCCTTCTCCTTTCTTCTTCCTCAGGCGATCACTCTCTCCGACTCTGCGAGACCCGAGCGATCCGATTCCACATCATGTTCCGCCGCGCCACTACTTTGCTGGGTCGCCCCCTTCTCGCTGCCAGGGCCCGCCGTTTCTCGACGGATCTCCCCGCCGCTCACACCGCCGATTCCCAGTTCGTTGAAGCATGGAACAAGGTGGTTCCTAATTTGGATCCACCTAGGACTCCTTTGGCGTTCATGACCCCTCGCCCTGCTACTCCCTCCTCGATCCCATCCAAGCTCACCATCAATTTCATGCTCCCTTACTCTTCGGAAAAGTCCGGAAAAGAGGTTGGTTTTGGTAGATTCTGATTTGATTTGGTTTTTGGTTTTTTTATGTTTTGCGTCTTTTACACCTGGAAAGGATTAATTTGGAACTAGAGCTAACCCTAGATTTACTCTTGCTGTTCTCTGGTCTATGCATATTGATGAAAACAAGCTATCCAAGTTTGGATTGTCGAAAATTCTGAGTGACAAACTCTGGATTAATGAATGTCACTTATTTAGGGCCAACAATTAGCGATGCCCTTGTTTAAGGGTGGTGGGAGTTTGGTTTCAAGTCCCTCAAAATGGTTGTATCCATAAAGTTAGCATTATGGTTGAGTATCGATCAGGAAAGCATAAGCAATAAACCTTCGTTTTCCTTCCTTTTTTGTTGTTTTTTGGACCCACTCCTGTTTTATTTTAAAACGAAAACTATATTAACATTTAATATACAGTTGATTGCTACCTGAATACAAGATTGAAGCATTATTTCACTTTTTTCTCTCGTGTTAAATGATCTCTTCATAGTCGTACTTGCTAACCACCAGCGTCTATATTTTTCCCATTCCCCTTGCTACTTTTCAAAAACCTAGGTTCTATTATTCACAGGGCATTTTGATCAAAAGGCTTCCCGAATAACCTTAGTCTCTTGTAGAAAGCACACCTGTTTCCAAGCGTATTTGTATTCACGCCCCATATTCCCCAAGTCTGTTTCCAATTAGTTCTTTCATGTTTTCAACGTAGTCCTTCACGTTTCAAGAAACATGAGACTAATAATGAACTTTTCAATTTTCATTGACAAGCACGGTTCTTTGAAGCTTGCACTGAATTTATAATGGTGTGGTGAAGGACGGGTTTCCAAATTATTTGAATGTCATCTATTCTTTACCTCTCTGTACTCCAGTGTACCAAAATTGCCTAGTGACTGGTCATTGTGATGCACATAATGGCAGTATTGTTGCCATGTAATTTAATGCATGCTTGTTGGTCTAGGTGTATGGCTATTGAATTCAAAGCCTCTATACAACTTCAAGTACACTCACAATGCCTATATATCAAATTCCCCTTATTACTTTTGGTAGATTCATTTCTGCAGTTCTCCTGGTAGCTTGATCAACAAGCTTGTTGAATAACCAGAGTCACTTTGCATCATCCTACTGGCCAATATGTAGAATATAGTTTACAGTTTCTTGTTAGAAGCATTTCTCTACTCATGGAGGAGAGCTTATCCCAAGATTTTGTTTATTTAGCTCCTAAACTATGTATGTGCTTGTGATTTTTAATTTGCTTCTCCAAGAGTTCATGTACGTTTAAAAAACTCTGAGTATTTTCCATATTTCTTTTTTTTTAAACCATCCCCTGCCCCTTTTAATGCCAATTCAAAGGTCAAAACTCAAGACTAAGTACTCACTTCAGCTGGGATATAAAGAGCAGCTGAAAAGCCTGAAGGAAAAGGTTTCCTTGTTTAAGTATTGAAACTTTAGTCTTTCAAATATTCTTTCCAATTTTCATGTACATTAGCCGTTGTTTAATAAAGAATTCTCATTTCCTTTTTCATGCCTCTGTTTATATTAGGAGCTTTCAATCGGTTGCTTGGATGATGTTTGACTTATTTATTCATGATTGACTGTTATTCTTTCATCATTGATTTATCTAGGTAAGATCCTGGATCATGTTATGATTTAGTTGTTGTTATGACTTAATGTATACCTCTACCCTTCTCTATAGCTTAAGCTCAGCTTAGTATCCTATCCCATTGCCTTTTGTAGAAATATACTTTTCGCTATTTATGAATCCTGCATAAGTCTAGCAATACTCATAACGAACATTAATAATCCTCAGGCCATGGCATTGATTTATAAGAATATGAGTTATAGCTTTCATTATTTTAATTTTATCACAGTAAGGAGACGAGTTGTAAGGTCATTTCTATCTTTCTCTCTTGTAATTGATGGGGCCAGAATTGTGAATAGACTCTAAAAGAAAGTATTTTAATCGTTTGGATAGACCTATCATGGTGTGTTTAGTCCTGACTGCAAGTACACTTGTGAGAGGATGGTCAACTAGTAATAATCCATAGACCTTGATAAATTTGGCCATCAACAAACACACACACGCACACACACGGATGATTAAAAAACTTTAAATGAATCATGAAATAGGCAAAATGTGAAAAGGGGGAAGGAAGAATAATTGGCAGTAATGTGCCTTAATATGTTAACCAATATCCAGAGTCAAGTAACTACTGAAGAGTATTGTACAACACAAAGCAATTTCTTAACACATAACCATGACAAAGATCTTCAAAGAAGACTTTGGACAAAAGAATTATTGCTGTGGATCTGCATCCTCGGGGCTGATTAGTTCTGAGTTATGACTGGTTGCTGTAAAGGAAAAAAATGCAGCATTTGACAAATTGGTGGATAAACTGTTTGCAAAAATCAGATATTGAAAGATCAAAGAAGCCAAATTTCTTGTGTTTCTTGGACTTGCAAAATTGGTGAGTGAACTGTTTGCCAAACTTAGATTATAAATGCAAGTTGACACTTTTTTCTACCTAAAATTCTCCTAGCCGACAACCTTGGTTCCTATAGCTTGTCATTCAAGGGTAGGTACTGATGTCCTGATTCTGGGAGAAATCATACTTCTGAATTAATTAGTAACACTTATAAATTAAAGACTCAAATGAAATTATAGAAATCCTAGTTCATGAACAAGATGAGGCTTGGTATGCTCAAAAAGTAAAACAAAATAGTGAAAAAATTACCTAAATGCCTCTTAAGTCTTACAGATATTCAAGCACCCTTTTGCTCATGAAGGTTTTGAGAAGGTTCCCCAAGTTTCCCTTGTTACATATGTGCTAAACAATGCTAGAGAGCTGAAATTTGTTTTGCATGACTGTCCTGAATTCTTCAAAATCTGCTGCCAGTGCTGATTATCATATTTCTACAATTTAATTAGATGCGAAATCTAGAAATATACTTTTTGTGGTTGTAGAAGATGTTTTTTGTTGGCACCCCTTCTTTTTTTATTTTAAAAACTGCGTTATTTGTCCAATAAAAAGTGACAATAACAATAATAGCAGTAATAGATAGTATTTAATGGCAGAAAAATAACAAAAAAAATCAATTTTGAAGAAGAATTTTATCAATATTTGTGGCACGCGCATTGTTGTTCCTGTATTACACCCAAAAGGCTCCTTCTTGGCTTAATTACTTAATTAAATCAGCGAACTTGGAGATATCAAAATTCCAACTACTAAACAAAAATAACGAAGACGTGTAGTGCTATATGATTGGAGACTTTGCATGTACTTTTTTCTGTTTGAATTGATGTGTTAACTTTTCAGTGGAAACCACAGAAATTGAGTTGCTGCGAAGAATATTTGCTCTTGCAGACTTACTCATTGTAAGATAGAGAAGGCATGGAATAAAGGATTGGTTTTTAGTTTTGATGTATGCTTCAATTCTTCTAGTATTATTAAACTGGTCCTTTTGTATTCCAGTAAAGGCATGCAAACCTATAAATTTGTAGCGCAATTAAATTATTGTGCTACAATGAAAGAATGTTACTTAATGTATGTGGTCAATTCCCTCAAAGAATTTAATTACGCTGAAGTAACGTAGACTGTCAATCTGATTCCCCCTTTGAAGCATATGATATAACATATGCCTAATTTTCATGTTAATAGGTTGACATGGTCATAATACCAGCAACAACTGGACAAATGGGTGTTCTTCCAGGACATGTAGCTACAATTGCAGAGTTGAAACCCGGGATTCTATCTGTGCATGTAGAGAATGAAGTGACCAAGTACTTTGTGAGTAGTGGCTTTGTTTTCATCCATGCAAACTCTGTTGCCGACATAGTAGCTGTTGAGGCCGTGCCAGTCGATCAAATTGACAGCAGCCTAGTCCAAAAGGGTCTCCAAGAATTTACCCAGAAGCTGAACTCTGCCACGAGCGATTTGGAGAAGGCCGAGGCTCAGATTGGGATTGATGTCCATAGCACACTCAATGCGGCTCTTTCAGGCTGAGTTCTGCAGGGGTTTTCCTGCAGAGAATAGGTTATTCTCACCTTCATCGTTTGTCCTTCATTTTTTGTTTGTGTACTGAGAAGTGGCTGATGAACATTTGAGTCTTGTGTTACCTTGTTGAAAGTGGAATTTGGTGAAAATAATCTTTCAATAGATCCTATCTATAGCTCAAGGAAGCCAAAAACGAAAGCTTAATTTCCGTTCTTTACAAGGAAATAAGAGACCCCTCTCATGAAAAAGGATTTTGCTCTTTGTAATTAGAGATGGGTGAAACTAACCTTAAAATTCACCAATTTTTCACATTTTAATTCAACAATGAAATCTGCAAGATATTACTGTTTCTCCTGTGCATCTTTGCTTGTTGGACGTGTTTATTGAGCACAATGAAATGTGAACCGCTGTAGATTTTTGTATTTTTTATTCTGCTAGCTTAAACATTTATCAATCCTAACATGACGCAGGAGTATTAACCTATTCTTACCTAAGGTAGAGAACAGGAAAATGAAGAAAATGTGATATAATTTTTTTCCTTTTGGCTGGAGGAAAACGTAGGATATGATGGGGATAACTAATCTCGAGAGAATTGAACTAGACAATCATAAGATTGCTAACTTGATAATTGGTGATCTACTGGTACGTATTATGGGTACTTAAAATGTAGAGGGTCCAAAATATTACTTTGGGGAGCCTCCTCTGTTTATAGGATTTTATATATATATATTAAAAAAAAACACACAAAATGAATACACTTAAGCCTATTAAATGTAACTTAAGCAAGGAGATAACTCGTAAATGATGCACTCATTTTTTGAGTCCGGACTAGTGGGTTGTTTGGATATTTGACCTCTGTTGAAAAACACCAGCGTCTAGAAAAGGTGGCGTAGTTTCCCCTTTATAGTTGGTACTTAGTTGGGTCTCTTAAACATCTAGTTAAACATCCAGTTAGAGGTCGATCCTTGGTTGTGTGTATGAAAACAATTTCGTGGGTAGCACTAAAGCCCTTTGGGAAAGCTTATGGTCAGTGACGGATCTTTGATGAGGCCGGGGGGCCATAAAAAAAATTAATCATGTAAATTGAATGTGGGAATGTAAGATATTTTGGTTTAAGCCAGTGGCAAATCTTTGATGATGGCCCCCCAAAAAAAAATTAATCATGCAAATTGAATGTGAGAACGTGGGATCTTTTGGTTTAAGCTACAGAATGTGGAAATTGTTCAATCAATTAATTAAATTTAATGGACAATGAAAAATTAAATGTGAGTGATTGATTGATTAATTAATTATTCCAATTATGTCAAAAATCCATCAGCATCACTCGTATCATTTTCACATCTTTTGGCGTAAAGTTCAACATGTAAGTTGGATTCAACATGAAAGCTGGATAATCATACTCATTTGGCCCCCAATTTTTTTAAGAACATTTTCCCTTTTTTTTTTCATTCCCTCCCGCAATCTCGCTCCTAGACATTGGACATTAGGGCACGCTTCTATTATTCTCTCAATCTCCCTTGATAACTCAATAACGAGAACAAGAGCGAGGAACATGCCTGTTATTCTCTCAACCTCCTTCAACTCTACAACCTACAGGTAAATTCTCACATCTTATTCAACTCTATATTTACTTTGTCTGGTCTTGATTCTTTTCTAATATAAGAAATTTCTTAATCGGTAAATCTCGTTGAAATCGTTGAGTTTGATAAATTATTTTCTTGTTCCTTTCTTTGTTTCCTTCTTTGTTTTCATTATTTGATTTTGTTTCTTTGTTGTTGAGAAATGATAGTAATAGATATCTTTGTTGTCTTTACAACTCAAACCTGGATTTGTCCCCTTGTATTTTTGCGGTCTATACCGAATATCACGATCTTGGGATAAATTTTTGGCCCCCAAATATTTATCCCAAGATCCACCACTCGCTTATGGTGTAAGAGGATTAGTCACGCTACAAAAAAAAAAGGAAAAAAAAAAAGACTTGTTTATTAAGTGTTAAATCAAATTTTAGTTAAGAAAATATTTCATCTGGTCCTAATTATAAGACATCAACTAACAAGTGTTCTTTGTCATTTTTATAAAGCATTTGCTTATTTCCAACGAGAGTTAAATATCGTTTTCCATGTATACTTATATTTAATAAGGGTAGTGAGAGATAGTAATAATTGATATGCTATTAGAGTTTAGTGTAATTAGTATGGACAGTATTGAAAATTACTTAAATTTTAAGATAACTTTAATTGCTTTTATTAGTTTATGAAAATTGTTAGTTTATTCAATAAAGTATATAATGAAAAATTCACCATTTCCTTCCATATCTTCCCCCAACGAAGATGGACTCAAAATCCTCCATTTCAATTAAAAATAAATTAGTCTAGTTTGTAAGAACTTGCCAATGTACATCTTCTCTAAAGAATGATTGCAAATTCCACCATGAGAATTTTATCGGTAAGTATGCAAATATTTTTCGAGCTATGAGACATGATCCTAGTAGTTGCTAATTCCCTAAATCCAATTCACACAAACTTCTCAAGTTCCAAAAAAAATGTAAAACATATCAAAATATAATTATGAAAGAGTGACAATCAGATTTCATAAGATTGATTAATGACAATTGAGCTCTCCACGAAAATTTAAAAAGAAAACGAGTTACTAATATCCATTTAGATAATCATAAATTAAGAAAACTCAATTAAAAATAAAGCATTTAAGTTTTAATTATAACTCTGAATTTGTAACTGATATTCTTCTTTACAATTTATTTCTAGGAAATGTTTAGGACTTAATTGTCATTAAACCAACATCTTAAGGCTTAAATGTGGTTTAATAAATTTGAAGCTTGCAAATTGCAACCAAACCAATCTCCCATCATTTGGACCTACCTCCACAATAATGTTTGCTACTCTCGTAGACCCACCAACTCCTCATTAATGAGCATCGCATGGGTCATTTGATTCTTGTTATTGTATTTTTTTCTCTTTTTTAATTATAAAGTTATTATTAATACTCCACTTTTATCACATTACTGAGCTCAAATTATTCCCTTTTAATTTCCTTCTTACATGTATTGTATTTTATTTTTATATTTAAATCTACAAATAAAAATTATTTTTGTATTGTTTTTTATTTAAATTTTCAAATAAAAATTCTTCTTATCAAGACATACTTGAAGTGTCATATTCATTATGGTGGTTGCAACCAGCATACATTCCAAGAAAACAAAAAAAGCGAAATTTTATAAAAGGACAAGAAGTATTAATAAAAACAAAAAACAATTTGAGGAAAATAACAGTTGCTATTGGGCCTAAAGGTCCACATGTGTGGACTCTTCTAGGAATGCCATGTGTGAGGCAACTCACCTCCCATCATGATTTCTTTTTTTTGTATTGTAATATTTATGACTTTCAAAAATAGTATTTAATTACCAATAAATATTGGTCCAATTGGTAAGGCATTGACTCATAACCATAAAGTTGTGAGTTCAAATCCCACTGATGTTGAGGATGGTATGCAATCTGTAAGTATCTCTATAAACGCTATTTGATCTCGGATGCATGCTTGACTTTGATGAGCCCCAGGACCCAACTCACCTAAGCGTTTACGAACCATGAAAATAATATTTAATTAGTGTAAATATTTTTTTCCCTTATAGTTATTTGAATGAGTTATATTTGAGTATTGTTAGGACAAATTGGAAGGTAGCTCCCTCAAAAAAGTTTTTTACACTCACATAGACTCAAACTTGAGGTCTCATGCTTAACAACCAAAACTCTTACTAGTGTCAATGTCCATTGATTAGCTTGTTTAGATTCTAATAAATAAACAGGTTTATTAAACCTAGACCGACAAGCTTGTGCAAACCAAAAACCGGCAAACTAGTCACTTAATGTTTCGTGTAAGCAACCAATATGAGGTCATCCTTGACTTGGAGTTGACTTGAACAACTCAGCTGAGTTGAGCGAGTCGCCAAGTTAACTTTTTTCCCTTCTTTCCCTTCTGAAATTGATGAAACGACATTGTTTGGTCCTTTTAAAAAAATAAAAATAAAATCGATGATCCTTAACTTAGTACCTCGCTTGGTTTAATGGTAAGTCCAGGTTTAATAACCTCGGAAATAAGCTAGACTGTTCTTAACTCATGAATAGTATAACTTGTTTAAATTTTAATTTATATACAAATAAATTTTGGATTAATTCACCAATATCCACACTACTAGAAATAGACGAGTCTGGTTTGTGGAAATGTTGGCCTACAATGGGGGTTCTCATCACCTCAAAGTAATTATCACGGTTGTATACTCAAAACTCGAACACAAAATCACTGATTAAGTTGAAAAACCTATAGTCATTAGTCAGTCAATCCAAGCACTTGGTGGTTTTACAAAATAGATTTTGGGTCCATGTTGTATGAGGTTAGAGGCAAATCAGCCTATTTTGAGAGAGATGATTCTCTTTAGAAAGTGTTTCTGTGTTAGAGTACCCATGGAAAAAGGAAAAAGACAAGTTAAAAACAAAGTTTTTGATAGGGCCCATTAGGCTCTTTCGTTTTCTAGAATAAGATTGGAAAGAATTAAATTTCACAATACTTACGAATAATATAATTTTCTGTCAATTTTATATTATGTACTTTTGACAATAAATTTTATATTGATTGCTACAATAATTATTTTCACAAGCAAGAAAGGAGTAAAATGTGCAATTAGTAATAATTGACCTAGTTGTTTGATGCTACTTCTAACCAATTGACAAATGACAATACACTTGACAATTTTCAAACCCAACAACAGGCTATTAATGTTTCAACTCTTTAAATTCATTTAATATATTTTGGATATTTATTATAAGCATTGCAAATATTATTTAGAATTTTAGACTAATGGATATTCATAACTATCATTTTGAAATTATTTATAGGGTTTTACACTTCGTATTGCGCAGAAGAAGAAGATTCCTACACACACATGAAATGGTGAGGACTCTACATCTTTAAAAAAAAAAAAAAAAAAAAAAAAAAAAAAAATGGAAATGGTGGGACCCACATCTTTTTGTATCTATGATATGAAGATACACTTCTCCTACAACATGAGAAGTGTATTTCCCTTATTTATAACCTCCAAACGTTACATTATTTTGTTATTTATTCATCTCTAACCTCATGGTTAGACTTTAATAATTGAAGGTTTAAAAATAAAGATTAATCATTAACATCAAACTGTCCCAGTGGCAAAGCCTCCTGTACACTTGGATGAGATTTCAAGCTTTAACCCAATATTGTTATGAATACAATCCAAAGGAAAAACACAATCTAAAAAAAATCACATTAGACATTGAAATGCTTGTGTACTTGCATGTTTAATTTGTATAGCAAAGAATAGAGATTATTTGATTATGTACAAAGTATTTGTTATTTTGTCTTATTCATTTTTCTTATATATTTTTTTGTAATTTATTTATTATTGTATGCTAATATATTTATTTTTGAGACAATCTTAATTAGATCCAGCTGAAATAACAAAATTTTAATTTAGACCCATACTTTTAACAAATTCTTAATCAAGCCAAGAGGCATGATTAAATTTTTTTTATAATGTTATTAAAAGACCAGAATGTCCTATGTTCTTATAACCATAATTTTTTTTCTGTGTTTTAAAGCTTATAAGTTATAACCATTCTTCTTCTTTTTTTTTTTTTTTTTTTTAATATAAAAATTGGACTAAATCCATGATCCTCACAGCACCTTTTTTCCCATTTATGTGCTTTGGAATCGGATTTGTCTCTAGTGGTCTCCAACAGCAATCCCGTTTAGCACAATGGTTGTTGTATACTCCTTCGGTTTTAAATATATAATAAAGTTTGTAGTACAAATTGTACTATAAACTTTATCTTATATTTAGAACTGGAGATAGTATATCATTTGTGCTTTCATCTCTTTCCCTCTCATACTTCTGGAGGGATTGTTCTTTATAATCGATTTGCATAATTCATCTCTTTCCCCCTCCTTCTGGTTGTTGTTACATTTTGATATAGTAGCTCTAGTGAAGAACTCGTGTTTGATCCCCTTTTAGTTGGTTTAGCTATTCAAACTATGCAGAGGGGTGAACAGTGGCGGATCTTGGGATAAATATTTGGGAGGTCAAATATTTATCCCAAGATCGTAATATTCGGTATAGACAGGTAAATACAGGGGAGTGACAAATCCAGTTTGAGTTGTGAAGATAACAAATATATCTATTACTATCATTTCTCACCAATAGCAAACAAAATCAAAGAATGAAAACAAAGAAGGAAATAAAGAAAGAAACAAGAAAACAATTTATCAAACTCGACGATTTCAACAAGATTTACCGATTAGGAAAATTCTTATATTAGAAAAGAATCAAGACCAGACAAAGTAAATATGGAGTTGAATCAGAGGAAAGAAATAAGATGGGAGAATTTACCTGTAGCGAGCAAGAGGAGAAAAATCACAAATGAGTTATCAAGGGAGATTGAGAGAATAATAGAAGTGTGTCCTAATGTCTAACATCTGTGAGTGGGATTGCGGGAGGGAATGAAAAAAAGGGGGAAATGTTTTAAAAGAAATTTGGGGGCTAAAGGAGTATGATTATCCAGCTTTCATGTTGAATCTAGCTTGCGCATTTCAAACTTTACGCTAAAAATGATATGAGTGATGCTGATGGATTTTTGACATAATTGGAATAATCAATCAATCACATTTAATTTCTCATTGTCCATTAAATTTAATTAATTGGTTGAACAATTCCCACATTTTGTAGTTTAAACCAAAAGATCTCACATTTCCACATTCAATTTGCATGATTAATTTTTTTTAGGGGGGCCATCATCAAAGATCTGCCACTGGCTTAAACCAAAAGATTCCACATTCCCACATTCAATTTGTATGATTAATTTTTTTTGGGGTGGGGGCCATGGCCCCCCCTGGCCTCATCAAAGATCCACCACTAGGGGTGAAGTCTCGGGTATGAACAGTATGCTTCTGAATTTTATACTCCCTCCGATTCTAATTATTTGACATATTTACCAGATTTTGGAGAGATTAATGATATGAGTTAAATTAGTTAATTTTATTCATTTTTCTAAAATGTGCTTATTTAAAATATGATATTCTTCCTATCTCTTCTGTTCATTCGTCTTTGCGTTTTGGTCAACTAATCTTTGGGGTCTGCTACTATTATCGGAATAATTTAATAAATATTTTAATATTTTAATGAAATTATTAATACAGATGCATTAAATTACGTTGGACTATGAAATAATATACTGAGTTTTTTTTTTTAATTATCGATAATATTGACCCTTACCATTAGTTTAATCATATAGTCTTGGACATATACTATATTTTAAAGTTGGTCAAAAAACAAGGACACATATTTTAACAATAATGTCTAGAACATTGTTTTACTACCATAGTATGAGACCTAGCAAGCAAATTTATTGGCCGCTTGATTTTCAATCCACTTGCCATACTTTTATCCATGCTCATCCCTCTAATTAAAAAGGATGATGACTTTTTTTTTTTTTTAGATTAAATTATATGTTTTATCCTAAAATTTTTTTGCACATAATCTCTCAAATTAATTAATTTTTATTCCTACATTTATTGATTTTCTCCTATAACACTAGTATTATAAAAATTAATTAATTTAAGATCTGCAAAAGGTGTAAAAAATAATAATCAAGATACAACATATAATTTAATCTAAATAAATTAAATAAAAAAATGCCCTCATCCCTTTATCCATAAAAAAACTAATTGATATATTTATGTTTTTGTATTATATCACAATATATATGGTCATTGAAAATTTTAACATTGGATCATGCATTTGGAAAGAATGGCGTTCGTAATAAAATAATGTTTTATTTTTATAAAAAAAATAAAGTTATATTCTTTTTTAAATTTACTTGTTATTATGATCTTTTTTTTTTTTTTTGTTAGGAACAATACATCTAGTAATCTATATTCTCTTTAGAGTTAATTCTATACGAAATAACCACAAAATGTGGAAACATCTCCTAAAAAATTCAAATGCTTGTTCACGAGCACCAAAATTATTAAATTAGTCTTCAAATTCAAGTAATTTTCAAAATTTTCCTTATACTTCTTTTATCAAAATATATTTTCATTGTTAATAACACTAAACTTAAAACATCAAATTATTTTCAAGTATCACTCTTTACTCCTATTAAATATATATTATATATATACTTTAGTAGAAATCTGTGATATCAAAGTTTGAGGGAAAAGATTTAAATGCCCTCCCTCTATTTCTCATTATTTTCTTCTCTCATCTTTCTATCTATTTCCTCCCCGTCGGCGACCACCTCTGCTACCCACTTCCATCGCTCATTGCCTCCCCATTCTGCTTCCAACGGCTAGATTGATGAACCCAAAGAAGGAGCTTTTCGCTTTCCGATTGTGGTGGTGAAATCAAAGACCTTCTCTCTCTCTCTCTGATTTCCTTCTTTTTCTTCTCCATTCAAAAATAATAGCCTCCATTCCAGCCATGATTTCTATTAATGGTGATGATAATGGAGACAACAATGGTGGCATTGGTGATGAACGGATGACGGTGATGGTGAGAAAAGTGTGGTGGTGGTGAGGACGGGAGAACAGTCAATGCCTTCCAATGGCGGTGTTTGTGTGACCTCTGGCGGTGGTCATGGCAAATCCTGATGGTGAATGCAAGATTTCCGACGGTGGCAGCAGTAAACCCGTCCTTTCTCCTTTCCTTGTTCTCAACATCTTCCCCTTCTCTCATTCCCCTTTTGTTTCTCTCCACTATCATGCTTGAGCTTGATTCAGTTGCAAAAGGAGGAGGAGACACATAAAAAGGTTACAAGAAGAGCAAGAGATCAATAATTAATTTTTTGGGGTTAAAAAACACAACATATGAAATGATTAAGTAACTTATTTAGTTTCCTTAATCTCTTTAAAAAAAAATCAACTAGATCTTATAATTAAGACCAGAGGTAGTAATTATTATGGGTTTTGTTTTCTTGTTGAAAGGTGAGGAAAAGAGTGAGAAAATGGAAAAATATTAGTTAAGATTCTTTATCACATTCAATGGTCATGGAACTAAATATGATTTGTTGATTTTTTCTGCTTGTGTGAATTCTTTGATCACTGAACTATGTGCTTTATTATATGTTTTGGGAATCTCTATGATTTGATTTTCTCGGAATCTAGTTTGGTTTGGGTTTCTCTAGTGGCTCGCCCAGGGTGCTTTATTCTTTTTTTTTTCTTTTTTAAATTAAAATATCAGGAGCATTATTATAAAAGCTAACACTTTAAAAAATTCAAACTCCTTTTCAATCACCTATCTAGCATTTCCATTCTTAGCTGTAAAAAAAAAAAAGGAGTGAGAGAGAAGAAACGGGAAGGTGGGATTGGCACATGTAATGATTAGATTAGATGTCACGTATGGCTTGGAAGGGGGCCGTGCCCGTGGACTTGATACGGGCAGGAGAGAGAGAAGGGCTGACCTCAGCCCACGGGTAGATAGAGAAAGACGCTTGAATGGTAGCGCCAGCGAGGCCATGCATCATGCGGGTCCCACATAACACCCACCTGATGCTATTTGTCGTTTTGTCCTTCGCATGTGGGCCCCAAGCTTAGTCAGCTCCGACTTAGCTCTTGCCCCCTCCTTCTCATTCGCTGGGGCCCACGCTTGTCGTCTTCTTATTCTTTACTTTACCAAAACTTTTTGGAAAAAGATAGAAAAATAGTACCATTTCAACTAAAAACCTTAAACTCTTTTTTTTTTTTTGGGGTAAAAAAAAAAACCTTGAACTCTTGATGTAATAGGAATTTGATTTTTTTAAGTTTATGTGTTTTTCTCAAAATGTCCCTCACTTCTTACATCCATCTTTTTATCTTTTTCCTCCTTGCCCTCTTTTTCTTCGCCTGTCTGCCACCCTATCACCAACGCTCCACCGCCTCCTCCTCCACTCTTTCGTCACCCTCACCACCACCGCCAACGCTTTATCGCCTCCTCTTCACTCTTTCCTTACACTTAAGTTAGGCCCCTATAAGTCGATTTATGCCCCAACCTCATTAGGGTCTGGCCTAGTTTTACCTGTTTAATAAAAAGGCCAGGCTATGATTTATTTAGAGGTCTAAATATATAAACAGGCTAAGCTTATTCTATGAAGGTCTAGCTTCTTTACAGATTTTAAAATATGATTTCATTTATATTACATATGTCTATGTTATATTTATATTTTTTTTATCATTTTTAATTTTAATTTAAAAATAAAATTATTAAATTATAATGAGTCGGTTGTCTATAATTTAAAATTTAAATAATAGATTTTTGAATTACTTTTGATTTTGATTTAGTTAATTATAAGAATTAAATTTTAATTTAATCATATTGTAGCTCTAAATTATAGGCCTTTAAGTCTTAATTTTTAAGCCTATTTAAAGGTCTACATTATAAGTAGTCCTATAAAAAGCTTCAGACCTGACTAAGCCTTTTAAAGGCTCAGGGCTAAGCCTAAAAAAAAGCCTAGCCTAGGCTCAGGATTAAGATTTAGGCCTTTGTTAACAAACTCAAGCCTATTTAGCTAAAGTCTGGCTAGACCTGGTCTGCTTCCACCCCTACTTACCACCACCAATGCTCCACCGCTCGAGCTGATGTACCACCACTCCTTTCGCATCAATGAACACCGGATTTAATTATGGCAATGCTTGTTTGCCCGCCATCACCACGGACTTTGATTTACAGAGCCGTCGCAGCAAAAGCACCATATATGATTCATGGCCGAAGGGAGTTGGGGGAAAAACATGGTACCGACACTAGTGCAAAAAAGGGCTTTAAGACCGCCTCATTTAGACCGGACATTGGACGCACCGGTCTTAAAGGTATGACCGGTGGCAGTTTAGTAAATATAAAGAATTTCTTATGTATGAGGTGGCGAGTTTTGTAAATATAAAGAACTTTCTTATGTTTTGTAAATATAAAGAACTTCTTATGTACGACCGTGTGAGTTTTGTAAATATAAAGAACTTCTTATACCGAGATCATTTTTTCATAGGTCTTAAATATATTATTAAGACCCGTTAAAAAACAAACCGGTCTTAAAAATGTTATTAAAAATATTCAAATATCAATTACTTTATGAAGAAATCTCACACAACCAGACTAATATTTTATGCGGTCCAAAATAATAAGGAAAAATTTAAATATAAAGGTAATAAAGTTTTAAGACCGAACATATATAAAAGCCGGTCTTAAAAGTTATTCTTTTAAGACGACATAAAATGTGGCGGTATAAAATATAGAAAAAGAGTGCGGATAAAAAATTAATTACTTTTAAGACCGGACTTTAATATATCCGGTCTTGAATACTAATTATTAAGACCGTCTATATTTTCATCCGGTCTTAAAAATGAACCACCAAATAAACATTTCTTCGCGCGAAAGCTTTTGTTACTATCATTTGAAAGAACCTCTCGTTCACGTTGCGAAACCCTTCCCGTTGCATTACCTCTCTTCCGTCTCGAAAATGAACGGTGAAAACGATTCTATTCTTGTTCGGAACGCCCGATTCTTCTTGTGACTAGTGTGGTCGAGAAGCGAACCCTCTTCATCTCACAATGAGCCTCGTAACCGCCCTGCACGTCATGGTAGAAGAGGCACACGAATGATGGATGTAACCCTAAGTCGGTCTTCTGGCTCAAGACTAGAGATTCAGTTTGATGAAAAGTTGGAACCTTTCGGTCCCAAGAAATCCAAATATACTAGTTTTGTTGGCTATCTAGCACGCAAGCAAGGTTAGCATCTTGGCGAGATAAGTGGAAAAGTGTGGAGGTTGGCACGATAAAGGATCCTATTTGGGACATTATCCGCTTATATACACCGTCCCCGATTTGTCGGAAGTTGAAAGACAAGACATTGTCTTATTGTCTTGATCGGTGGAGGAAGTTTAAGACCTTTCTAGTTAACAAGTATATTTTTGCCGAGGTTCAACCTCAAGAAAATCCTTGGGAGAAATACACATTTATTGATGAACAAACTTGGCAACAATTTGTTCAGCTGCGGACCACTCCTGAAGCTCTGGTGAGTTCATATTTAGTTTTGTTTGCCCTTTTGTGTGCTTATTAACTTTTGTGCGAATATGTGAATGTTATTGTGTTCATCTAATCCGTTAGTTAAATGGTTTGGTGTGTGAATAGAAGTATACATTTCCTGCCTTGTCTATGCAAGTCTGATATGTAAACCCTGAAAAGGTAAAATACTAAGAAGGTAATTTAGGGAAATAATAATGACATAAGAGTCAAGCCATTATTATAGTCTTAGTTCTGTTATAGTAGGTAGTAGTTAGACATTGCTATTAGTTAGTTAGTATGTTAACTGTGTAATGGTTTCAGTGCAAGCTTCTTGGGGCTTAAGAGTCAAGCCTCTAACTATATATAAGAGGTTAGTCTAATATGTGTAGGAACCAGTTATGATGAATGAATGAATTGATCGAGTTGGCGGCATTTACGCAACTCCCTTTCCTCTCGTTTCTCACAATTTCTTCTACCATTCTACATCTTTCTTAAATAAAATGTTGAAACTTGATGAAGTGAATTTGACTAATGTTTGACCTTCATATGAAGCAGACGTTCTCTAATTTCTGTTAGACATCAATGTCTAGAATTCATAATTAATAGTTTTTTTTTTCAATTTTGATTCACAGAAAAGAAGGGAACAAGCACAGGAGATAGGGAGAAAGAATGATTGCCCGTATAGGGCTTCTCGCGGCGGATATGAAATGGCCGAAAAAGAATTGATGGCGGCCAAGCGGAAGAGATTGGAAGATTAAGTGAATCCAATCATTCTGCGATAGTTGATCGCCCATCTCCTATACGTCGCGAGGAGTTATGGTTGCATATTCGGCAAAAAAGCCAAGCGGCGCTACACGAGTGAACAAACTCGTGTAGTTCTTTGAAAAGAATTGTAAGTATCGTTATTGTTATTTTTTAGTTATTAAACATGTTTCATTACTAAGCTTCTCGTTATCTGTATCTTACAGGAAGATCTTAAAAAGAAAGAAGTAGAGGGATATTTAGTGTCGGACGAGAGGAATGATGTTCGGCGTTGCGGCCGGAAAACCGGATCACGCGGGGCGTGTAAGGGGGGTTGGAGGACGGGTAGGCCTGAAGGAATACTTTGATAAATCCAAACGCCACAAACAAAGTATGGTTACCCGGGAGGAGATGGAACAAACGGCGGCCAAAATAAGCGATGAAGCGGCGGCTAAAGAAGCAATGTTTCAATCCCGGATGGAAAGACCACGGCAAAATTCAGTGAGGAAGAGCGGCTAAAGAAGCAATGTTTCAATCCCATATGAGCCGAGATGAAGGAGGAAATGAATCAGATGAGGCTGCTTTTGAGCTCTCGTCCAGAGAGCGGTGTTCCCGTTGTTGGTTTTGATTAGTTTTGATGATGTCTTATATAGATGTCATTCTTAAGAGCAAAAAGGTTGCACACTACATTTACATTATACTTTGACTAATTCTTATATTTAAATGTAGATGTGAAGTTTAATGATGGAGAATAATCAAGAGAAGATAAGAAAGAAAGAAGAACTTGCTGAATATAATGAGAATATCATTATTCAAGTTCCTAGATTGAATCTACAAGTCCTCACGATGATATGGAAGTTGGAACGGCCCAAATCGGAGTTGAAATAAGTAAAATCAAGTTTTGGGATGAATTACCTCGAGCCAAAGGGTCTAGCCTCGAGTTAGAGGTGTTTCTAAAGTGTTTTGGACACATGGGACAAGTTGCCTCGAGTCAGGTTCATCACCACCTCGAGTTAAAGTGTTTGCTACAGTGTTTTTGGCTTCGAGTTGATTTACCTCGAGGCGGGCATCGATCACCTCGAGTTAGCAACCTCGAGGCAAGAATTCAGACTTACCTCGAGTCAAAGAGCCTTCAGCACACTCTGTTTCACGTGCGGCTACGCGACCTCTGGTAATTCGATGATATCTCCCAAACTAGGAATCGGAATTACGGGAAATCAGTGGCATATGAAACTAGACTCCCAATGCGTCATTTTGATATATAATTCAAGTAGAAAGGAGTTTATATGAGAGAGCTATGAGTCTGGTAAGTTGGAACATCAATCACCGTCACAGTCCAGACCAAGCTTCGGTGTTTGGAGTGTAACTCACAAACTACAAATCCGATTGAGCTGAAATTGGTGGCATATGAAAGTAGACTCACAGATCTTTCCATCAAGAGTTGAACCAACGAAAACGGAGTTCAGACTAAGGATATATGGCCCTCGAAAGTGGACACATGAGATTCTGGAATCAATTCAGCATGGCTTCGGATTTACGGATATGGCTCACAACCAATTGAAGTTGTTGCCTCGAGCCGTAGGAATGCAACCTCGAGTTGGTTAACTCGGGCCAAGAATTTATGCACCTCGAGTCTAAGCAGAGAGTTAGATACTTGGAGAAAGGAATTTACCTCGAGCCAGAAGATATACCTCGAGTCTGATGACAAACAGACTCGATAGACATTTTGAGAAGGGTTTTTGCCTCTAGGCAGAAGGTTCACCTCGAGTTAAATGGCCAACCAGAGAGTTAGAACAATGGAGAGCACTTTTTACCTCCAGGCAGAGAGTTCACCTCGAGGCAATTGCCAACCGAGAGAGTTTGAACAATGGAGAGCACTTTTTACCTCCAGCGAAAGTTCACCTCGAGGCAAATACACAGTGGAATACTCGCAAGCTTTGACGATGATTTAACTCGAGACAAGGAAGAAAGACGCCTCGAGTTAGCTACCTCGAGCCAAGATAAGTGTTACCTCGAGTTAATATCTCATCTGGATTTCTTTGTTTGAATATTACCAATCGAATACCTCGAGCCAAGTTTTTCTGTGCCTCGAGTCAGATAGCATTCTCTATCAATTGATTATGCAATGAATACTCAAATATTCAGAAAGCATTCAGAAAGTATTCAGGAAGTGTTGAGAAAATATTCAGCAAGTATTCAAGAAAAATTCATGAAGTACTCAGGATTGAATACTCATCAAATGTCAAAGCTTCTGGTATATCTGAATCAAATGAGATACTTGAGTATGACATATCAGTTGCAGAAAATCATTTTTGCAACATTGATCGAATGGATTGATTATTCCATCTACATCATTCAATATTAACTGAATTATCATTAATCATCTTCTTGAGTGTTTTTCAGATGATTAATCGTTGATTGAATCTTGATGAAGCGTGAAGCACCGAAACTTACAAGGAACAGCCGACAAGATGAAGGATGCCCATAACGTTAAAAGCATCGAATATTATTTTAAGCCATCCTCGAGCCCAGGACCACACGAATGACAATCGTAAAGTGACTCCACCAAGTAGACAATCAATCATGGCTAGGAGCGCATATGCTTAAACATCTTCAACGGACATATTCAAACATTCAAACGGTCGATTCAAATCCTTCAACGGTCCTCAAGCTTCAAGCGATATAAATACCCGAAGGTTTGAATTCATCAAAGGCGAAACAGGACATATACAGAAAAGCATTCAAAGCGATCAATCTATATTCGTATATATCTTCGAGATTATTGAGCTTCGGTGATTATCTTTATCTACTCGTGAGGAGTTTCAAACACTTATTTGATTAGTGTGTTGTAAACTCTTAAGGTTGTGGAACCTTAAGTGTGGGTGTACAATTACAACTTGTAAGGGGAGTGAGTCCTAGGGAGAAAGGATCATCGAGTACGAGTGTGTAATTGTGTCTTTGAGTATTTGGTTACAACTTGTAAAGAGGGTAAGTCCTAGTGAGAGGATTACTCGAGAGTTACGAGTGTGTAATCAAGCTTCAAGATAGTGAAATCCCGAGTGTGCGGGTGCGGACGTAGGTCAAGGAGTTGGACCGAACCAGGTATAATCTCTTGTGTTCATTGCTCTTCTCTCTATCTCTGTTTTAAGTGTTCTTGAGCAATTAGCGAAAGAATTTCAAGATCACCTATTCACCCCCCCTCTAGGTGATATTCCACCTTCATTTGGTATCAGAGCTTAGGTTTCTCATTTGGGCTTAACATCCCGAGATAGATCATGGAAGGAATATTACCTGACGGTGCCTCAATCAACCGACCACCTGGCTTCAACGGTGAACACTATTCATTACGGAAAGAAAAGTTCAAAGCGTTTGTGTTAGCCACGGAGTATGGTCTGCGGGAAGTAATAGAGAATGGGGATTATGTTCCCACAAGAGAAGAAGCGAACTAAAGTTCGAAGGCAAAAGATGAGTTCAACAAAGACGACGAAGGAAAATAACTCTTAACCAGAGCAATTCTAATGCTCGAGTGCTCTTAGTCGAAGGAGTATTTCCGCATCTACAATATATCTCTTTGCTAAGGAGATGTGGAAAGCTTTGGAAATGACATACGTGTCAACTATAAGTGGAGATAACTCCTCGAGATGAAGCAAGTGAGGCAAAGGAAGTTGCAAACATGTGCTTAATTCTTTGAGGAAGAAGAGCAATATGAAAACGATGATGAGGTATTTGATTCGAACCTACCTATGATGAACTTTACGAGTATAATGAATTACATTCGAATATAGTAAAATTGTGAAAGAACTCATTATCTCAAAGAAGAAAATCAAACTGCTTGAAAAACAAGCTAAAGATATTTCTCCGTCTTGCGAAAACATGATTTGCAAAACATGCCCCGTTCTTGAAACGAAAAATGTTTATCTTACCAAAACACTTGAGAAGTTCACTAACGGTAGTGAAATGCTCAATGTAATCTTGAAAGCTCAAAGATTTACAAATGATCGATCGGGCATTGGTTACAATCCTATTCTTGATAAAAGAAAAGGAAAAAAGAAGATGGGAGGAAAATCTTATTTGAACTATTTTCGAAATCTGTTCATACTTCAAATCCATTTGCTCATTGTAATTATTGTAACAAGAAAGGGTCATAGCACATCATCTTGTTTTCATAAAAAGGAAAGAAGGGATAAACCCGTTGGTAATTATCAATGGCTACCAAAGGGAACTTATGTTTCCCCTAAGGCTCGAACTAACCGGAAGGACCCAAGTATAAATGGGTACCAAGATGTCCACCTAGTGCTTTATGTGTGCGAGATTGATTACGAAAAGAATGGACCTAGACGTATAGAGAAGAATAAGAATCGAAGAGCTCCTCATGAACCGAAAATGAGACTTACATCAGTTAGGAGAACTCGTGGAGAAACCATTGCTACAACCTTATCCTCAAATCAAAAGAAGCAATGGGCACAAGCAAGAGGAGTATCTTCCACCTCAAGAACAAACTACCACAGAATACCATTCAACTATCTTGAGGAAAACAAGAAAATGAGATTCTCTCAAGTATCAAATAGAAGACACTTGAAGTCTATACCCTACGAGAGAACTTTGCGACACCCATGAAAAGACATATGAAGAAGATGCGGTGGGTAAGCAAAGTCGATCTTCCAAGTACTTAAGGTACAAGGTATACAATGGTAAAGCCTCCTATGCTATTATACGTAATATTAATTGAGGTTTTATATTGTGGAACCGTAGGAATGAGTATTGCAAACTATTCTGAAATTAAGCTTTCAAATGTCTTAAAATCCATTGATTTTAAAAGAATTGCAATATTCAATAGCTTGACTCTTTATGCTTATACATTGATTTGATAGTGTCCTCTGGTGAACTGCATGTTGGAATCATACTCGAGTAATGGCAAACATACTTGAGTATTGTCGGGGTTTAATGAGCATGCTAGTGTTTCAGGAAAGAACCATAATCAAATATTTGAAAATGATACTCGAGTAAAGTCGTGGAGTCTTTGGCACTTAGGAATCTAATTGCATCATACTCGAGAGAAAGCTTATCAAGCTTCCAAATATGTAAAGAAAAGCTTCGTGTCAGGACTGTGGTTGTATAAACTCTGATCAAAAGGAAGCTGAATGAATGGAGCTTGAATTTGGCGACATTATCAAGCAAGCTACCACAAGGACAAGAGAAATTACGGTGATATCTAATTCTTACCCTATTTTACACTTAAATGAATTACATATGTGGGTAATGAATACTTGTCCATTTTTGCATTCCATTAGCAATCAATCATTTATGGGTTTCAAAACGTTTTTCAGATTGCTAAATGGATCGTAAATGAATTTGTGCATAACCTTCTGAGTTTATGTTTTTGAAGTGCACAATTCTAAAATATGTTTCAAATTTCAACTCACTTTGTTTTGTGAAAATGCATATATATGATTTGAAAACATATCCATACTTTAATTGCATTCAAATGATGTTTCAAAATTGGAAGTTAATATTGTATATTGAATGTCGGATATGCTTCAAATTTGTCTAGCTGATTTTCCTGTCATTCACATATTGATCATCAATATTTAATGCGATACTTGAACTCCTTATTCTTTATTCTCTAACTAGTTAGACCTCATATCTAACAAGTTGATCTTCTCGAGTTTCAAGCTTATCTCCTATAAAAGGATTCAATCGTGAGTGTTATGCCTACTTCATAAATTCTTATTGATCAAAGTTATTCCAAGTTTTATGAATGTTCATTAGTGCATGGAATATTAATGCATTAACCATTATGTGGAATAACTTACTAGGATAATATTTTGAAACTCTAGTCATTTGGGCTAATGAGTATGTGCTACATTATCCATGAATCCTAGTAGTCATTCTGTTACTTAAATACATCAACATTGTCTTCATCTATTCTTTTGAGTAACTATTTTCAAATACTTGCCTTGACCATTCATATGCTTGAATTCATTTCTAAAAGGCATGATCATCTCTTGGTTAATTGCAAAGTCATTTTGCTTATATCCTACTTAGTCTTGTTGACTAATTCATTCTCCTTATGACTTTTGCTTTTGGGATTCAATGTTCGACATGTTCTACAAAAGCTGAAGCATCTTGATATATTCATTAAACCTATTGACTTCCTCCATGTTTAGAGTGAGCATCAATTTCAAGCATGTTTCAAAAATGAATCTTTCATTCATGAAAATTTTGATTTCATAATGCATTATCATATTTTGAAAGAACATTCAAGATTTGAAACACTTTGTATATTTCATTATCATTCTTGAAAAATCTGAGCTCATTCATAAACTGAGAATTGATAAATGCTTATCTTTATGGATAAGATTTTCTTTGCTCAAACTTACATGTATTTTGTCAATGACATCATTTCAGCATAAAGTATATTTACAAACTGTCATTGAGAAATAACATTTTTGGTATCATTTAGTTATTACCCTTTTTGATTCATTGGCTTGAACTTATTTGATTGGGTAAAATTATGTTTTTGATCCTTGATTGTTATACTCTTTGCTCCAATATCATATTGTTAAATTATATAAGAGCTTAAGAGTTGTCATGTCTAATCTAGTATGGACTCAAGAATCATTGGGTACCAAAGAGCATATATTTGTTTTACAGGATCCTCTTACTCGTGCCAAGAAATAAAGATTAACAGAAGGGATCACTTGCAAAATAACTCGGTGGCTTTGTCTACGCAAATTCTATAACAGCACTTGAGTGACATCCCATTACTAGCAAGAAGCTTAAACCAAGTTCATAAAGAGCACATTAGCTTGATGAGAAGCCATGAGCGTAAACGAATTTTGAGATCCCATTCAAAGCTCATTTGTGATTTCTGCATCTAAAACGCATTAAGAGCAGATGGTTACAAAGACTCATCCTCCCGAAGCTCATCAATATCTGGGAGAGCCTCAATATTGATCACATCATCAGCTAGCCACCAGTGATGCATCTATGGATTACAAGTGATTATGGCTCAAGTAATTACAATATTACTTGAGTGAGGTATTGTATTTTTGAAATAATGCGTATATACCATAATCATGTTAGGCTAACTTGATTTTATTCATTCGATTCTATCTCTTGAAGTTTAGCCTAAGAACACTCATTTTCAAAATGATCCTTATGCTTTAATCATTTTTATTATCATCAAATGCATAAGTGATTTCTTGATGCCGATTTCAAGTCCACCTAAGTGAACTTGAAAGTTCTTAACTATGAGGTACCATGTTGTGAGCAAAGATTTTTTTTTTTCAAACCTCATAACATTTGGTGACACATTATTATTTGGTATCTTTAAAAAGGGGAACTACACATGTTTTAATCATGCATTCATTAAGGGGGAGCTTCACATTCACATGTGTTTGATATCTTAAAGGCTCATCTCCTTTATTTGAAGAAAACCCTTTTTTAAGCATACTCATCTGAATTCACTATGTTTTATTAGTTTTGATGATGAGTTAATATCATATTTTCCTTTCACTAGCCTTATTTGAAAATTTCATTTAGAAAGGAATACTTTGATATTGGTTGTACTAACAATCTCTTTTGCAAAGAAATTTTTCAATTTGTAGCGGGGGAGATTTTGTCGTAAGTTCAACTTTCCTTAATGCAATACAAGGAGAATATATAAATTTAAGGAAAGATGCCTTGATGATTGAAGCTGAGCTATAAAGGAAGAGAGTCTACAACTGCTTCATCTCGGGCCCACGGGGATTCAACCAAATTGCATACGGACAAGCAAATGAACTATCATTCATCATTCATCATTTGCGGAACCTACATGAGCATTTCTAAACTCTATCTTTTTATATTCGGTAGAAATGTTGCACATGTTTGGTATCTATATGCCTTAATTGTGAAAGTTGTTTTGAAAACCTCTTCAAACCCTTTCAAATTTGTTTTCATAAAAACATTCCAAATTGCTTCATATTTAGAATGAAAACAATTTCAATCGGGGAGAGAAAATCAGTTCCTTGAATCATTCTTATCTGGTTTAATATCTGTCTCTAAGTATATCTTATTTATACTTCAACTTTTTGCTAATGACAAATAAGGGGGAGAGAAATGGCAAGAAAAATATGTGTTCTAATATATTTTCATATTCATGTATATTTTTCTCAAAGTATTTGCCATCATCAAAAAGGGGAGAATGTTGGTTTTGATTAGTTTTGATGATGTCTTATATAGATGTCATTCTTAAGAGCAAAAAGGTTGCACACTACATTTACATTATACTTTGACTAATTCTTATATTTAAATGTAGATGTGAAGTTTAATGATGGAGAATAATCAAGAGAAGATAAGAAAGAAAGAAGAACTTGCTTTGAATATAATGAGAATATCATTATTCAAGTTCCTAGATTGAATCTACAAGTCCTCACGATGATATGGAAGTTGGAACGGCCCAAATCGGAGTTGAAATAAGTAAAATCAAGTTTTGGGATGAATTACCTCGAGCCAAAGGGTCTAGCCTCGAGTTAGAGGTGTTTCTAAAGTGTTTTGGACACATGGGACAAGTTGCCTCGAGTCAGGTTCATCACCACCTCGAGTTAAAGTGTTTGCTACAGTGTTTTTGGCTTCGAGTTGATTTACCTCGAGGCGGGGCATCGTCACCTCGAGTTAGCAACCTCGAGGCAAGAATTCAGCTTACCTCGAGTCAAAGAGCCTTCAGCACACTCTGTTTCACGTGCGGCTACGCGACCTCGGTAATTCGATGATATCTCCCAAACTAGGAATCGGAATTACGGGAAATCAGTGGCATATGAAACTAGACTCCCAATGCGTCATTTTGATATATAATTCAAGTACAAAGGAGTTTATATGAGAGAGCTATGAGTCTGGTAAGTTGGAACATCAATCACCGTCACAGTCCAGACCAAGCTTCGGTGTTTGGAGTGTAACTCACAAACTACAAATCCGATTGAGCTGAAATTGGTGGCATATGAAAGTAGACTCACAGATCTTTCCATCAAGAGTTGAACCAACGAAAACTGAGTTCAGACTAAGGATATATGGCCCTCGAAAGTGGACACATGAGATTCTGGAATCAATTCAGCATGGCTTCGGATTTCTGGATATGGCTCACAACCAATTGAAGTTGTTGCCTCGAGCCAGTAGGAATGCAACCTCGAGTTGGTTAACTCGGGCCAAGAATTTATGCACCTCGAGTCTAAGCAGAGAGTTAGATACTTGGAGAAAGGAATTTACCTCGAGCCGAGAAGATATACCTCGAGTCGATGACAAAAACGAGACTCGATAGACATTTTGAGAAGGGTTTTTGCCTCTAGGCGAAGGTTCACCTCGAGTTAAATGGCCAACCAGAGAGTTAGAACAATGGAGAGCACTTTTTACCTCCAGGCAGAGAGTTCACCTCGAGGCAATTGCCAACCAGAGAGTTTGAACAATGGAGAGCACTTTTTACCTCCAGGCAGAAAGTTCACCTCGAGGCAAATACACAATTTGGAATACTCGCCAAGCTTTGACGATGATTTAACTCGAGACAAGGAAGAAAGACGCCTCGAGTTAGCTACCTCGAGCCAAGATAAGTGTTACCTCGAGTTAATATCTCATCTGGATTTCTTTGTTTGAATATTACCAATCGAATACCTCGAGCCAAGTTTTTACGTGCCTCGAGTCGAGATAGCATTCTCTATCAATTGATTATGCAATGAATACTCAAATATTCGAAAGCATTCGAGAAAGTATTCGGGAAGTGTTGAGAAAATATTCAGCAAGTATTCAAGAAAAATTCATGAAGTACTCGGGATTGAATACTCATCAAATGTCAAAGCTTACGGTATATCGAATCAAATGAGATACTTGAGTATGACATATCGATTCGAGAAAATCATTTTTGCAACATTGATCGAATGGATTGATTATTCCATCTACATCATTCAATATTAACTGAATTATCATTAATCATCTTCTTGAGTGTTTTTCAGATGATTAATCGTTGATTGAATCTTGATGAACTGTGAAGCACCGAAACTTACAAGGAACAGAGCCGACAAGATGAAGGATGCCCATAACGTTAAAAGCATCGAATATTATTTTAAGCCATCCTCCGACCAGGACCACACGAATGACAATCGTAAAGTGACTCCACCAAGTAGACAATCAATCATGGCTAGGAGCGCATATGCTTAAACATCTTCAACGGACATATTCAAACATTCAAACGGTCGATTCAAATCCTTCAACGGTCCTCAAGCTTCAAGCGATATAAATACCCGAAGGTTTGAATTCATCAAAGGCGAAACAGAGACATATACACGAGAAAAGCATTCAAAGCGATCAATCTATATTCTGTATATATCTTCGAGAGATTATTGAGCTTCAGTGATTATCTTTATCTACTCGTGAGGAGTTTCAAACACTTATTTGATTAGTGTGTTGTAAACTCTTAAGGTTGTGGAACCTTAAGTGTGGGTGTACAATTACAACTTGTAAGGGGGAGTGAGTCCTAGGGAGAAAGGATCATCCCGAGTACGAGTGTGTAATTGTGTCTTTGAGTATTTGGTTACAACTTGTAAAGAGGGTAAGTCCTAGTGAGAGGATTACTCGAGAGTTACGAGTGTGTAATCAAGCTTCAAGATAGTGAAATCCCAGAGTGTCTGGGTACTGGACGTAGGTCAAGGAGTTGGACCGAACCAGTATAATCTCTTGTGTTCATTGCTCTTCTCTCTATCTCTGTTTTAAGTGTTCTTGAGCAATTAGCGAAAGAATTTCAAGATCACCTATTCACCCCCCCTCTAGGTGATATTCCACCTTCACCCGTCACACCTTCACCTGCGGTTATGCAGCAGAGCACTAGGGGGAGCTGCATTGTTGGACAGTCATAGCAACCTCCTCCTCAAGTTCCATCCCCTGGTCAAGCTGCATCCCCTCCCCCTCAAGTTCCATCCCCTACTGCTCATTTCACTGCCAAGGAAAAAATATCTGATTTGGCAAAAAAAAAAATATTTTAAAGATAAATCGTGGTCTGTCCAAGAAGTAGTTGGCGTCCCTCATCCTGTAGATGTTTACCTTGATAATATAGATGTAATGTCCCTGCTAATTCCTGGACAGGAGCTTAGTAATCTAATGATTCAACTGTTTATGAAGTAAGAATCTGATTCTATGAGTACATAATTTAAATGCATCGTTTAGACACACATACATATATACTAATTCCCTTATCGATGTCATTATTGTAGGTTCATGCAACAAGAATTGGCCAAACAGGGTAGAATAAATGATTTTGGATTCTTGTGCCCATTCTATGCAAGCACAACATCCTTGGACTTGAGACAAGAATACATGTCAACCAGGGTGTGTGAAGTGAGAAGAAAGGTGTACGTGTTTCCATACTTCCACAGGTACATATCACAATTCTTGTATACAATTCACTTAATATAATTCGCTACATATATCACCGAGTACTTTATCTTGTGAATTTTCAGCCGCCAACGGGCGATTGGTCCTCATGTGCATGGAGGATCATAAAGTTATCTTCTTATGTTCCACTTACAATGAGCCAGAGCCTATATTGAGGCAGAGCGTCAACAAGTAAGCATGTCATTTTGATTCTCTTGTCTGAAATCTCTATTGTGAATTTTCAGTGAACATTATTGATAAATTTGTGATTTTGATGATAGTGCCATGATGACCTTCCAAGTCGAGGTAAACAAATAACGTGGGTGTCAGGCCACTTATCCTAAATGGTTAAGACCAGAGGTTAGTACATATTTGGACACTGGCGCACTGCCTTGCGAACTTGGTCAGTAAGCTATATATGCTAGCTCTAATATATATTTCTTGTTCGTTTTAGACCCATCGGCAACCAACGGGGTCCAACTTATGTGGCCTATACGTCATGAAACACATGTATGATGTTATCAAGAGAAAAATGACAAAATTGTTCTCAAAGGTAAATGTATTTGATGTTACATATTGTGGCTGAATTCAGTTTCTGGCTTCATGTTACATATGAAATATGCACGCAAGTTAATTTAGTTTTCGTCTTTGATTACGAGATGTTTTTAGGACCTGCTTTCCCTTTCCCGATGATGAAGTGGAGCACATACGCAATTTGTTTTGTGAATATCTATATGAACTAATTAATTCCTAAATTCATTTGTAAAATATACGCACAATGTGTAATTCAATAATAAATTTGTACATTTTTGAAGAAATTTGTTCATTCATTCTAGATATTTAGTGCTTGAAATTTGAGGTACAAGATGTTGTAAATGAGAAAAAAGATACTATCTGAAAGTCCGGTGCTAAAAGTCTTCGTTTATTTCTAAAAATATGGCGAGACCTTTAGGACCGCAGAATTATTAAACCTCCGGTGCTAAAATCTTGGTTTATATTGAAAAAACTATATCTAGACTTTTAGGACCGGACGTAATTATTTGTCCGGTCTTAAAAGTCTTCTAAAAATTCGCTAGACTATTAGGACCGCATCTTTATGGTACGACCGGTCCTAAAAGTCTACATTTAATTAATTAAAAAATATGTCTAGACGTTAAGACCGTAAATTTGTTAAATAACCGCTCCTAAAAGTCCATCTTCTTCGTTTATTTTTAAAAATATGGCGAGACGTTTAGGACCGCATATTTATTAAACCTCCGGTGCTAAAAGTCTTCGTTTATTTCTAAAAAAACTATGGCTAGACTTTTAGGACCGCATATGACTTATACATCCGGTCCTAAAAGTTTTCTAAATATTCGCTAAACTTTTAGGACCGAATTTTTATATTTCGTCCGGTCCTAAATGTCTACGTTTAATTAACAAAAAAATATGTCTAGACTTTTAAGACCGTAGTTTTGTTATATCTCCACTCCTAAAAGTTCAGTCATAAAAATATTTTTAAAAAATATGACTTAATCTTTAGGACTTTGTATATATTTGTTTCCTCTTAATAGTTTTTGACTCGATTTTCAGACAACCGAGGTTCTGGCATTCTGCTCAAGCTAGGTCCCTCGTTGTCGTCGATGTTACCTCTCTTGATGTTGAGCAAAGCATTATCGGTTTCCCTTTTCATTGTCTCTTTTCTTTTTGTCGGAAAATAAGGAAGATGCGAAAGGAAGCGAAAATATTCACCTCAGGTCGAGGTAACACCGACGACAACGACGGTCCAACCTTGACAAGAATAGTCATTTGGTTTGTTTGTATTCGAATAAGGTAAACAATCTTTTTTTGTTTTTTGTATGTTCTTAACTGTATTGTGGGAATTTTTAATGTTGATTTACACGAGGACAATGTTTTGTTTGTTTCTTTTTTTGTCGGAAAAAGAAAGAAGATAATGAAAAGGACATGACAATCGAATATGGAAACAAAAAGATTTATATTATTTTTTTTGCTGCTGCCCCGTGAGGAGGCGGCAAGTCTGAAAAAAAAAAAAACAGAAAAAAAAAAGAAGAAAAAGATCTACTCCCCCCCATCGTTGTCGAAGGGGAGGGAGAGGTCGGAGAGGTCGTCATATGAAGGATGGTTCTCAATGTCCTGGGCATCGAGAAGCGCCGCGGCTTTGCGTTGACGGCGTGATAGACTGAAAAAGGCGCCGCGGTGTCGGTCTATATGATCGAGGCGGGCCGGGATGTGTTGAATCTTACGGTAGAGGGTCGGAGCCGAAGGCAACGGAGGAGGAGGACCTCGTGGTGGTGGAGCAGCCATTACTGTGGATGTTTCAGAAGTGATGGAGAAGAATGTGAAGGAAGTAAAGTAACATCGGATTTAAATAGAGAACCTTGTCCGAACAATGTGAAACGCCGGAAACAATAACGAGAAGACACATAGTTCCTCAGAATACGAGGAGACGCCTAGTTGGGAAGTTTATCTGGAAGTCGAAGAGATTCTGAATCATTCATTTGAACAGAGTGTAGGGATATGACTCGGGAACCTTTAATACCAAATATTGTAAAAGATCCGTTTTTAAAACTAGTTAGAAAAAATTATTACTTTAAAAAAATTGATGTGAAAAAAAAAGATTTCTAGGACTGGATATAAGATAAAATGTCGGTCTTAAAAGTAATTGAATTGATTGAAAAAATAAATAATAGACTTTTAGGACCGGATATATTTTAAAAGGTCGATCTTAAAATCATTTGAATTGGAAAAAAAATAATACTTTTAGGACCGGGTATATTATTAAAGTTCGATCTTAAAATCAATTAAATTGAAAAAAAAATTAAATAAAAGAATTTTAGACCGCATATTTATTAACTCCTCATACCTCTCTATCATTAACTCCTTATTAAACTCCTCATACCTTGTAACTCAACATACCTCTTTGTCCTTAGTAACTCCTCACAATCTCGTAACTCCACACTACGTGGCTCTCTGCCCTAACTGCTTAACCCATGGTTAGATACAAGAGAACCGCTCGTAGGGGTGCTCTTACTCCTGATGCTCATGCCTTCCGTAGATCGTTATACGGTGCGCCTCCTCCATCAAGAGTGTGTTCTATTGTGACAGAGGAGTCTCGGGTCGTTGGACCCATTGTTATTTCGGATGATGAAGAAAGACTCCGCAAACGCATTTGAATTTATATGCTACAGGTGAGTCCACAAGACCTTCACGTGATGCATTTAATTTCCTCGTCATGCTTTAATTTTTCTTCTTGGATTCACTGTGATACATTTATGACCAAAAGTGTTTCTTCGTTATGCATTTAATGGGCAAGTTTCTCCGTAAAAAAATTATATATATACATAACCGACATTGAGCATAAATATGAATTTGGTGTTGCCTTATTTTATATCCGTGTCATAAATAGGAATTCTACTATGGATCACGGTTGGATAACTGCGTTACGGACGAGTGTTGAATATCAGAATGGGGTGAGGGACTTTATAGAATTTGCTAAACAAAATGCCCATGATGATAGTGGGAAGTTTTATTGCTCTTGTGTAAAATGTTTGAATGAGAGTCGACTAAGTCCTGAAGTTATCCACACACATTTAATTTGTGAAGGATTTTGTAAGACCTATACAGTATGGGTATGGTATGGTGAAAAAATAACAAGTGGGTCTCAACATGAGGAAGTGACCTTTGATGATAATGACACGGATATGGATGATCACAGAGAGGACATTATTCGTGATGTAGGAGAAAAGGTTTTTCATCAATCACATGCATATGGTAATATGTGCGGTGATGCGAGACCCCGCTATACCCTGGTTGTAAAAAATATCAATTGTTGAACGCCGTATTGAAATTGGTAAGCTTGAAGGCACGTCATGGATGGAGAGACAAGAGTTTTTCCGAAATGCTTGAGGCTTTTAAGGACATGCTTCCGGATGATAATGTGTTGCCGCATCGATACTATGATGCTAAGAAAATACTACGTCCTTTGGGGATGGAGTACAAAAAGATCCATGCATACCCGAATGATTGCGTATTGTATAGAAAAGAGTTTGAAGAGAAGCATAATTGTCCGATATGTGAAACCCCAAGGTACAAGTCAAATAAGGGGCCGCAAAAGTGTTGTGGTATCTTCCAATCATACCAAGGTTCAAGCGGTTGTTTGCGAATGAAAATGATGCAAAAAAGCTGAGGTGGCATGCAGATGAGAGGATTTCTGATGGAAAGCTTCGACATCCGGCCGATTCTTCTCAATGGAAGAAAATTGATCATTTATTTCTGAACTTCAGTGAAGAACCTAGGAACCTTAGGCTTGCCCTTAGCACGGATGGCATGAATCCATATGGAAGCCTTAGCAGCATGCATAGTTCATGGCCTATGCTCCTTATTATTTACAACTTATCTCCAATGTTATGCATGAAACGAAAGTACATCATGCTATCTAGTTGATTTCGGGACCAAAACAACCTGGAAATGACATTGATGTTTACCTTCAGCCCTTGATCGAAGACTTGAAGGAGTTGTGGGAAGAAGGTGTCAATGTTTTTGACTCTTTCAAGAAGGATGTGTTTAAACTGCGAGCCATGATATTTTGTACTATAAACGACTTCCCAAAGATATGGGAACTTGTCGGGTATAGTGTAAAAGGTCATAAAGCATGTCCGGTTTGTGAAGAAGGCACACGCTACCATCAACTTCAACATGGAAGAAAAACTGTTTATCTTGGACATAGGAGATTTCTTAGACGGGGCCACCCATATCGTCGATTAAAGAAAGCCTTTTTTGATGGCCGGGAGTATGAAGATGCTCCGGTGGCATTGGTCGGGGAGCAAGTTTATGAAAAGGTGAAAAATATCGTGTCATCTTCGGTAAGGCGCAAAGAGTAGAAAAGAAACAAATATATGGAAAAAGAGATCTGTATTTTTCAGACCGAATTTATTTTTGTCTGGTCTTATAATTTTGATCTTTTAAGAGCGGCGGATTTTTGCCCGGTCTTAAAAGTTGAGTTTTAGGACCGAACAAAAAATATTTCAGCTTTATTTAGTACGACTTTTAAGACCTAATGTTTTAAATGTCCGGTCTAAAAGAGTTTCTTTAAGATCGGTTCGAGTCCGGTCTTAAATGTGGACTTTTAATACGCGACCGGTCTTAAAGCCCTTTTTTGCACTAGTGCGAAACTTTTACGCCACACTCTCTTTGGCGTTGAAACCTTTATGCATTGGTTCAAACTGAAGAATCATGGTGCTGAAGGTGATTCGATTGAAGGTGGGAAATTTCCCTCTCTTTGGTGCTCTTTTATCCCGGTTGATTCGTTCGAAGGATTCGACCGAAGAATCTTGTGTAGTTTATGTGCCCTTCTACACTGCTTTTCTTCATTTTTTTAGTCTGGGTATGTGATCATTCCCTCTTTACAGGAGTTGTTAAATTGACATAGCAATGGACAAACACAGTGGCGAAAGGTGAATGGATCAAAGCCACAATCTCAACTGCAGAAAGAGAAGGTCCATCTATCCTTCTCTCTCTTGTTGATCAGTTGCTATGAGAAGAAGAATTTCAATAAGAGGAACAATGATTTTTACAATTAGTTATGTTGTTGATATTTGATTTGACTTATGTAATCTGTCAATGGTCTTGGTTTTGAATTTATATTTGTTTTGGGAGTAAGACTTTTAGGGTGTGCATGGTAACCATTCTGTTCCCCAGCATTGTTTCTGAAATGAAACAGTTTTTTTTCAGATTATGTGCCTTGGAAAAGTTCTGAGAATGAGAATTATATTTGTTAACTTATTTTATTTTTACTCCGAGAATCAAAATTACGTTTGTTAACACATTATTTTTTTCATCTTCATTGTTTTCCTCTTCCTGATCCTCTTCTTCATCATCAACAATGAAGCCTCCCAATGTCTCATCTTCTTCATCTTCAACAGTTTCATCCACACTAGGAGCTTTCGTTCGTCTAGAACTTGTACTACTTTCTCACATTCCAGTCATCATCTTCACATTTGTTGTCTTTACCTTTCTTTCGCTTTCTTCCAATGGTCATCCTCATCTTTTATTTGGTTTCTTAACTGGGTTTGTTTTCTGCAGAGTTAGTCCTTTATCAACAAATCCATATAATTACGCATCCTATAGTAAGTTTCACTCATAGATATGTATAACAGAGTTAATACAGCATCCTTCAAATTTGTTAGCTTGATGATAAAAGCTAGTGGCCTTGGGATAAACATTATTTGATTTTGAACTTGGAGGATCGATTTAACACAGCCAAATCCAAACAATGAATAATCTTTGCAAATAAAATATGTACAGTTACGAAACTAAAATTTCATTCATCCAATGACCTATCTAATCAAGTAAACAGAGTACAGTCGAAATTACGGATTTACTTTTAACAGGATCAATTCCTAAAACATCAATATCCTCAATGTCAAGCCCATTACTTGAACTTTCAGAAACCTCCTCAATATCCGAAATCGTCTTCTTTCCCTCTTGAACTCCACTGTCTTTGAAATCGAACCAAACGAGCGATTTCCCATATAATTACAAACGGTTGCCGACCTCCATCTCAACCTTCTCGAACTTTCTGAAAATCCGAATTTCTCCATCGTTCTTGCTAAACACCCAAATTGGGTTTCTTCCTATAACCTCAAACGAAACCCTAGGCTCTTCTCCGGCATTGCTCTCTTCTAGCGAGCTTCTCAGTTGGAATGAAATGTGACGGCGAGAAACGGTGCAGTCGTTGGTGTTAAAACCTGAGCCTCGTCCGAAAAGGATCTCACCGTGCGTTCCTAACATGAATTTGCTACCATCTTCACTTTCGACCTCAACCGCCATGGATTTCCACTTTGAAGACACCACCCCGTCATGACGTTGCCGGCTCAAGTTGGGTTATTCACGATGAGGAATGAGATTATTGGATCTAGAACGAAGCCAGATCAAAGGGTCGGGTTGAAATTTTGGTGATTCTGATTTTGTGCCCAGACATAGAGAAGCAGAAATTTTTTAGCTTCTTTTTTTTCCAGCACAAAAAATAAATTGGTTCATCCCGGGAGCAGAAAAAAAAAACTGGATTTACCAAACACAATTCCTATCCATTTTTATTCTTGGGAACAGAAATTTTTAAAAAACTCATTCTGAGAGTGTTACCATGGACATCCTTACCCTCCCAAGCAGTGCTATCGGCGATGGATTTTGCGCCGGCAATAGTTCTTTCTTTTAAAAAAACTTGAGGTATATTTTGTAAAAACACATAAACTTAAAAAACCTAGATTCCTAGCTCATCATCCTTTTATCTAGAGCCGGGAAATCGGGCCGGCCCAAACCCCGGCTCGTACGGCTCGGACTTGAAAAATATGCCAAAAATTTGAAATTGGCTCTGCGGGGCCTCGGCTTAATCGGTAGGCGCCTTACAAGCTCGTTTAACTATAGTTTTTTTTTTAAAAAAAATAATGACTTAGACTTCCACTTAATGAATGTGTTTATTTGTAATTACTTAGATTTTTTTAGTTTAAACTATAACCTTTTTTTTATGTTTATTATTATTCGTATTAAAACACATAATTAGTTATTATAAATTTTAAAGAAGAGATGTTTTCATATTAAATAAACACATACTTTGGTATTATAATATTATATAAGTAATAAATTATAAATATATTTTGTGTAAAATAAATATAATTATTTTTACCGTCAAGTAAAATCATGGATGGAACCGAAGGAATCAGACACACAAAATTACGAGAAGGAAAAGCAATTTATCGGGGCATACATAAAGCGGTTCATTTATTTAATATTTTTTAAAAAAAGGAAAAACATATTCTTTGTGTTTATTTGTTTTTTATTACGAATTAATGAATGTGTTTATTTGTTGAATGATTTATATTTTTTAGATATTAATGTTGATAACATTTATTTGATAGATTAGAACCTTAATGATTGCAATTTACTAATTATATTTCTTTGAAAAAAAATCGAAGGATAAATAGTTAAAATTTGGAATAATAATTTTCGGCCATGTAGGGCCGACCCAGTTACAGATTATTATCGTCGAGCTTTGAAAAACAGATGTTTTCCTTACCCCAGGCCCTGTCGGACCGGGCCGATACTGAGATAATAGTTTTCATATGGGGGTTTCCCAAATTTAAACTTAAATGTATTTTCTCCTTCTTTTATTCTGTTCGTTTCCCCCTTCTTTATATACTCCCCCGGTTCTAATTATAGGAACATTTTTGTAGTATAATTTACACTATGGTTACTTTAATTATGACCGAGGTAGTAAAATATTTAATTATTGGTGTTAATATTATATTCATTTTGCGATGTATTTCATCATCATCGATGTGACATGACTTCGCGCTAACTTTCATTTTTTACTCAATTAATAATCTTTTTTTAAATAAGGAATGATCAACGATCAACCATTAGTTAAGGATAAATAAAAAAATTATGTTATCATAAATTTAATAACTTAAATTAATTTCAACTAATTTTATTACTATGTGTGAAGGAGAACATTAGTGTTTATGTTGAATGTAGAAATTTCTACTGGGGTGATTACAGCGGAGGGGTAATTTCTAATATAAATGACTAGACGAGGCATTTTAGAAAACACTCAATGTGGGTTTTTTTTTTTAATAAATGATTAACTTAATTTAAATTTTTAATATATATCAATTAGTTATCTAACTCTTATAATTAAAATTGGTTGAACTATTTTATTTTTATTTTTATTTTTTTTGTTTTTACACGGCTATCTGCCTCAGTTGAATTCGAGCCTGTCAAGCCACTTGATAGTTATCCTGAATATATTCTCTTAATTAATTTAACTTTTTAATATATATCAATTAGTTATCTAACTCTTATAATTAAAAGGGTTAGGAATATATTTTCTTAATTAATTTAACTTTTTAATATATATCAATTAAAGTAATTTAGTAATTTAATTATTACCTTAGAACGCTAAGACAAATAACTTTTAAGTGGACCAAAAATACCAAAAAAACTTTTAAAAATTTAATCAAGACAAAAAAATTTACTTCAAGTGCGTTGAGCACAATTTTTTTTTTACTTCAAGAAGACTTGGCACACAAAAAATTTACTCGATTTTTTGTGCTGATGGCATGTTTTTTTAAAAAATTTGATATTTTTTATTAACTTAAAAATTATTTTCTTTGGTTTCATGAGATAATAATTTGTTGGTCAAAAATTGTTCATCAACTCTAATTATAATTGGTGGAACTATTTTTTTTTTGTTTTTACATTGCTATCTGCCTCAATCGAATTCGAGCTTGTCGGGCCACTTGGTAGTTATCCTGAATATATTTTCTTAATTATTGAAAACATAATTTATTTCGTGTGGAATTTATTTTTTACATTCACATGAACTTAAATTTTGGTATTTACAAAACCAAAATCTCTTTTACTATAACATTCCCTATTGAACTAACTGAGGTAAAAAAATAAATATTAAAAGACACATTAGTCGTTTAAGAAATTAAAAGACACAAAAAAAGGAAAAAGATCTCATGTAAAAAAAAATATTAATAAGAAGGACATGATAAATTTTTAAAATTATGAATGACAGGCTTTTAAATTTTATCCAATTTTCCCAAAAAGACACAATGCATGAAACTTTTTATTTTAAATCGTGAAACATTGACATAAATAATTAAAGGGAAGAGGTGAGTTGGAGAAAGTGCAAAAACTCTATTGGAATTCATTTCTGATGCGATGTCTGTCAAAGTGTTTCTTTCCTTGTCCCCTCCATTAAACCTCCTGCTTACTGCCACCTGACGTGTCCTTTGCCTTTTCCCAGATTCTCTGTTCTTATTTTTCTCTCCAAGTCCTCATACTTTATCTTAATTCACTTCTTGCCCATTTATTTGATCTTCTTTCACTTTAGCCCTCGTTCCCTATAAAGATAGTTTATGATGCAGTGAAATGAAACCCAACATACCCTCTCCCACTCCCACGCCTTAATATGAGATTTAATTTGTTGTTTTTTTTTTTTTCACTAAAATAAGTCTTATATTAAGAATCATATAGAATATTTAAAATAATATAGGGTTAAAGGGTAATTTTGGCCCGAACATGTCAAAAAGAGAATAATTTTGTTGATCATTAGTTATCTTAGTTAATTTTAACCGTTAATTGACCAAATATGATGAGTTTGAAGTCTATATGTCATCCACGTCATTTTTGTTATTATGTAAATCGCTTCAGAAGTTCATATGTCATTTACTTCATCTTTTTTAAAAGTTAGATTTGAAATTTGGTTAAAGGTAATTTTGCCCCAGAAATTTTAAAATGGGAGCAATTTTGCCCTGGTTATTATCTCCGTTATTTTTTACTATTAGTTGACCAAATATATTGAATTGATAGTCCACATATCATCCACGTCAATTTTGTTAAGGTGCAAATTTGCACTGGAAGCTTTAAATCCAACATTGGGGGAAAAAAAGAGTAGTTGACAGATAGACTTCCGGGGCAAATTTGCACATTAACAAAAATGACGTAGATGGTATGTGGACTGTTAGCTCAACATATTTGGTCATCTATTGGTTAAAATTAACTGAATAAAGGCCAAGGCAAAATTGCCTCTCGGTAAAAACTTCCTAGGCAAAAGGTGCCCCTTAACCCTTTGAAATTTGTGGAACGAATTTGCACCTTAACAAAAATGACATGGATGACATGTGGACTGTCATCTCAACATATTTGGTCAATTAATAGTTATAATTAACCGGGTTAATGGTCATGGCTAAATTGCTCTATTTTTTACACTTCCGTGGCAAAATTGCCTTTAAGTGAAAACTTTTGGGGCAAAAATACCCCTTAACCCAATAATATTATTAATTATCATATATGAAGTAAAATATAATCAAACTTTGTGTATTGTTACACGGTTCTATAAGAGAAAAGAATGTATAGATCCATCACAAAGAAGGTGTTGAGGTGTAAAACCTTATTATATCTTTCTGGGTCTTAAGTTTGAGTCGCAAAAGAAACACTTATGCTAAGAGGGGCATTCATGAACCTCAAACTAGATAAGTCGGTTGTTGGATACTTGATAATAAGATCCAAGAAAAACATCGAATACCAGATAGCAATATCAAAAAGAAAGAAGAATGTAGTCATACAATTAAAAAGATGATGTTCTTTACTCATGTTTTTAGAGTTCTTGCGGGAGTAATGATCAAGGGCTTAAGGATAGTTTTATCCATAAACTATTTTGCCAAGAGAATTGAATATCTTAAACTATTCATTGGAGTAATGTTGCCCCTCAAATATTAAAACCGTTTGCAACATCGCCCCTTGATTATCGGACATTGACGTTGATAAAGAATTTACGATAATGTGAAGAATAATAGTAAGCTCCATTAAATTTATATTCTCATGAATTATGAGAAAACGGAAGATGATCTTCTCCTCATCCTTTTTCTCCTTTTCTTTCATCAGCTCATCTGAGTTGTTGATTGGGAAGAGAAGATAGATATTAAAGTGGTATTGTGATTGATTGGACGGATATGATTTAAAAATGATAAGAGATAATAAAAAAAGAATTATGGGAGAAACTCAACCCTAAAAAAACATGCCCTCACCATTGGCGTAAACATATTTATGATTATATATATATATATATATATATATATATATATATATATATATATATCGTGGGGTAATTGAACGAAAATTATTTTTTATTATTTAATTTGAAATGTACAAAAGCAGAAATTATTGTAAATAAGATTAAGAATCTAGTATTCAAAATAAAGAAGCAATGTATGATGGCTACAAATTAGGCCTTATCACATGGACAAGCTATACGTGTCCTGAGAAAAAAGATAGCAAGTAAAAGAAAAGATTCTTATGTAAATGATTATTATTATGAAGTTTAAGGCACTTTGTCCCAAACAAAGACTACAAACCTTAGCATCGATCATTCTCTCTTCGTCCTTTAATATATATTAACAATTAAAAATTCAATCATTTCATCATTTTCTTATTGTAAGTTTGTAACTTATAATTAATGCAACTAAGAACATGAGGCAACTAAAATGTACACTTAAAAAAATATTGACAGCATCTATCATTAATTTTAAGATAAATAATAAAGTGATGTTTTCTGCCGATCGACTCTTCATGTCAAGCCTACCAAAATCCAGCTTGATTTTTATTTTCAATATAGTAAAATATTATGAGATGCCGAAAGTATATGTTAATCTTATAAAGTTACATCAAGATGTTTAGTTCAATCTTTTAATTTTATAAAGTGTATTCTAGTCTCTTAATGTTAATACAATTAGTTTTATTAACAGAAATTGCTAACTTAAATTCAAATATTGACTCTACAATTAAATGCTACGGTATCATATTAATATTTAATTTAAAATTTGTAAATTGAAAAATATTTTAAATAAAATATTATGTAATGTAAACTTTCAACATCAACAACTCATCTTTATAAATATAAAAAAAAAAATTATATTAAATGATTAAATTTTAATCATGCTTTATCAGTATTTGAATTGCAAAGTCACTATTTAAATTTGTTGAGTCGGTATTTTCTATTAATGAGACTAACAACGTTAACATTTAAGAATTAAAAACTTCATAAACCTAAGGGCTAAACTAAAATTGAATATAAACATAAATGATGAAACTTATAGTTTACCTTTTCTTTTTCATATATCTAATTAAGGAGACTATAAATTTGTATTCAAATTATGTGAGGAAGGTGTTTAAAGACAATACGTTTTGATCTATTATCTGTCGCCATGTTATGTCTTCCGTTGAAGTGAATGCAATAGTGATATATAATGTGATGTAACATGGGGTGGACAAAAATGTAAAAACAGCAACATAAATTGTTCTTGTCATGATTAGATTGAAACCTATATATAGGAAGATCCAGCTTCCCTGCCTATCCAAAAGGAGCTCTCCGAGACCGATTTTTTTTTATTTTTTTAAAAAAATTATTTTAATGGGTAGAGAATCTAAAATAAAGATAATCTCTAACTAATATTTTTTTTAAAAATGATTTTTTTATTGCAGCTAAAAAAAAAATAAAATCTAAACCGTCCAAATCGATCTAGATCTATATTGGATAGGATTGACCGATATTATCATCATCATCTTTTTATTATGGTTGTATCGATCTTTTTTTTTTATTTTTTTTTTTAAAAATTATTTTAATGGGTAGTATAACTATTGTTGTTGTAAATCTAAAATAAAGATAATCTCTTAACTAATATTTTTTAAAAAAAAATGATTTTTTTAATTCAAAAATTCAAAAAAAAATTAAAATAATTAGAAAAAAATTCAAATAATTAGGTTAAAAAAAATAAAATCTCGACTTCACACAACCGTCCAAATCGTATCTAAATGACCCAGACGCGCCAGGTGCATGGTGCCTATCCAAAGGATAGACACCAAAACCAGTTCTATATTGGATAGGATTGACCGATATTATCATCATCATCTTTTTATTATGGTTGTATAAACTGATATTATGTATCTGAGCAATCAACTACTCTAATTTTGGTATTCGTAATCGCCCCTCCCACTAGCACAAATGTCTAATATGGGACTTAAATTTGAGATCTTAAGGGATATAGCAGAGCTTTATACTGTTAGACCAACTATGTATAACTATTGTTGTTGTAATTATTGCATTTAGTGACGCAAACGATCGTACGATAACGACAAGGACTAGATCAAATAACTGAATAAGTAGTATGCGCTTGATATGATTGCATGGAAACCCTAGAACTTCCTACGATTCTTATTATGATTGATTAAATGGAAAACCCATTATGAACGCCACCTTTAATGTTATGATTGGCTATTATTTTGAACTAAGCCAAAGTCATTATGAGTCGATAGATGTAGTGCTTCAAATAAAAATTGCAGTTCCGGTGGGAATCCTTTGTTATAAATAAATGTCCATGATATTGATGTTAACAAATTAACTTGAAGATGAATTTTTTTTAAAAAAAAAAAAAACTTGAAGTTTATGATTTAAAAGGTAATTATCATTTAGGGTGTGTTTGGTTTGAGGGGAGGAAGTGGGAGGGAAGGGAGTGGAAAGTAGGGAATTATTAAATCATTAATGAAGGGAATATTCTTTTTTTGTTGAGAGTATATTTTTGGAATATTGAAAAGTTTATGAGGTTTTTTGGTAAAGAGAGGGTAAAAGATTAGCCCCTCCCCTCTCCCTCCCTCCCCATCCCTCAAGTGAAGACTAAATTGAATAGTTTTATCTTTAGGTTTTTACTTTTTACTTCTAATGACAGTTTTGAGAAGTATCTAAATTTTTTCTTAAGAAGAAATTGTGTTTGAATTTTTTTTTTTTTTTATAGAAGTTATAGGGGTTTACACAATGAATTTATGAACATTAATTAAGTCCTTAAATTATATATTTCCTTATCTTGCTCTATTAAATTTTATAGGGCTAAAATATATTTTTAATCCTTTAAGTTTATATAAAGTATACTTTTGATCTTTTAATTTTATAAAACATACTTTTAGTCATTTAATTTTAACAAAATTAATGTTATTATGAAAACGACGTTGATACAACAAACTCAAGTGATAATTGTTTGAACTTAAGTGTTGCTTTTTGATTTAATATTTTATGCAGTCACTCATTGTTACATAACTTGTCTCATGTTTGCTCTAAATTTGTCATTTGTTGTTATGTAATTAGTCATTGGTTGTTTTAAACTTGTCATTAGGGTAAAATTGTACTTTCATGTTTGGAATTAATAACACTCTATCTAGGCTTCACTACAATTTGATGATTAAAAGGGACCTAATTGTAATTAATTATGTTAATGGGGACTTGATTGCAGTTTTTCCAAATTTTTACGGGCAAAATTTCTACTAAAACAAAATTAATATTTTAAGGAAAAAATTATGCCACAAAATATTTTATATTGGGTGTTAGATCCTCTTGAAAAAATACTTCATGATTTTGGATAAATTACAAAATACTTTTAGGAAGGTGAACGCACATATTAAAATACTTTAGAGTGTTATACGTTGTTTGCATCTTAACCCTAAAATATTTTAATTAATTTTTTTATACTGTTTTATTATAAATTTTCTCTTCATTAACATTTTCTAATCCTACTCATCAATTTCTTTTAAATCGAACCCTCCCCTTCATTTTCTTTGTGCCAAACAGGCCCTTCTCTCTCAACTTTTTCAATATTCAGCTTCTGCACATTTTATTCTATGTTTTCATTGTTTCCACTGTCCTATTATTCTCTTCTTGTTTTTGCATAAAATTTTAACTACTCAAGTCTTGCATTGGTAGCAACCCTATATAAGAAGATCCCTTACACTCGATATAGTCAATAAGTCATCGAGTAAGGCTTGCTTATTAGTGTTGGTAGTATCCCTCCGTCTTTAATGTAAGACCTATTTACCTAATTTGAATAGATTAAGAAAGTTAGTTAATATGTCACGTTTGTCCTAAAACATCATAATCATATTCCTCAATTCTTTTTACCCTTCTCTTACTTGATTATTATTAAAAGGGTATCAGTAAGGTAAAATTAGAAAAAGATTGACAAATGTGAAAAATAAATCTTATATCAAGAATTAAGATCAACCCTCAATTAAATTCTACATTAAGAACAGGAGGGAGTAGCTTATAACAACCGATCACACTTTCTACACTAGATGTAAAAATGCTTTGTTTTTTGCATTAATATTGATACTATAGCATGCATGTGCTTAGCAAGAAGGATTCTTGGTCTCTAGCAATTGAGCTACTAATGGTTTGGAAGTGTCATATCCCTAGTTACCTTTCCTAGCCACACAAGAAAACCATCTTGAAAAGCCTCACACCTAAAACCCTACGACTTTACTTGAAAATTAGATACGTTTTGTCATATAATACTTCCAATTCCACATGTTCTTAATATAAAATTTAATTAATTTTTTTAGAGGAATTAATTAAACTAATAAATTATTTTAAAGTATTTATATTTATTATTTTACTCCAAGCTAATTTATTTAACTTATAATATGATTAAATTAATTCATTTATTTTTATTAATCTATCTAAAACATCAACTCGTGTTTTTATATTAAACACTAGAGGAAGAATATAAGAAATGAGCTTGTGAAAATTTATACTTTTACAATATTTAATATTTGATATTAAATATTGATTGATGCTTGCTTGCATTGGAAGGCCATGTGGGGTTCATTTTCAAGAACTGATCGATCTTGTGACATTACACGAGTCCTACAACTATAGGGGTTTACGTTGAATGATTAATAAAACAGAGACTTGATTTTTTTTTTTTTTTTTTTTGATAAAAAGAAAGTAAGAAAGCCGAAGATTTGGGGGCAGAGTAGAAATATTAAAATGAGGAAGGGCCAGATGTCAAAAGAGAAGCACAAAAAAAAAAAGGTGTCAAGGACTTTTTGGTAAAATTAAAGCTAAGATGCAATGCACTGAAAGTTTGCCACGAACTGTGTGTAACATTCGAGAGTACCCGCTTTTGTTATTTTTTTAATGAGGCCCCATCATTTGTACGGCAATTATCACCTGCACCACCAACCAGTCATGCTTTCAATGCTCCAAACCAATCACCTCCTCATATCATAACATATTTTTGAGAAATTTTTTAAAAATACCATTTGAATTTAAAATTTTAAATAAGAGATTTCCTAATAAAACGAGTTGTAATCATTTTTGTTTTTATCATGGTTTTGAAACCGGACCGCCGGATTGGCACGAACCGCCAACCGGCCGTAAAAACCGTCGGTTTAGTCAAAACGTGATGACCGATGAACCCGGGGTGACCGATGGGTCACGGGTGGACCATTTTTTTTTTTTAAAAAATATATATCCTTCAATTTTTTTATTTCTCCCTCCATTTTTTTTTTCCTTTTTTTTCACTTTTGGATGTCATATGGATTTGATTTGGATTCGTTTTTTGGTTTTCTTGAAGTTATTGTGGTTTTTGTTTTTCGGTTGGCTCTGCTTAGTGGATGTCAAATGTAGGTTGTAAAGAAAATTGTTAAGAATATCGAATGTCACAAGTATTGGAGTATATGATTATTTTTTGCCACTAATCCAATTGAAATGATATATAGTATGTCAAATTTAGGTTGGTATGATAAGAAATTAATTATTTTCTAATTTTTATACCTCACCGGTTAGGTAGGGTTGACTTTGGTTGACCCAATTAACCCTTAACTCGATCTGACCAATGGGGTTTAACCTTGGTTTTTATTAATCTCGTTCTGTTGCTTTCAATAAAATTTTGAAGTTTAAGTGGTTTTTTTTTTTTTTTTTTTTTTTCATATTTTCATACATTTTTGAAAGAAAATTTTTGTCTCGTACCTAAATTTATAAGTTTAGTATATAAATCAATTCAATCTATATATATTATACAATTAATAGAGAACAAACATATTATCCATAAGTCATTTAAAGAATTATCCAAAACATGAGACCAACAATCTAGTTTATAAGTAGTATTAGAAATTTTATAAACTTTCATAAAAAGTACGATCTAAAACTTATGAATTATGAATAATCTAATTTATTATGAATTTTATGTAGCGACATATTGCTTTTTTTTTTTTCCTTGCAAAAGTGTAGTTATGATAATTAAATTTTGCACAAGATTTCATTTACGTATTTTAAATTTGATAAAGCGCCTGCTTCCTTCTCGAGCTCTAACATCATTAATTTTATTAACGAAAATATTAAATGTTAACAAAAAAAAATCTTAAATGATAACATGTTAAATTTATTTTTTTAAATAATAATGGTGGACATAAAAAATTATCATTATTTAAATTGATATTACTAGGATTAGAGCACTAAAGTCTAAAATTACTTTTCAAAATTAAGAAACTAAATTGAACAGTGAAAACCTTTATAAAATTATGAGATGAAATACTATCCCTTAATATAAGTCTCAAATAACAAATTTGTGTAAGTTAAAAATAGTTAAAATTATTTTTAAAAAATAAATATGTATTTTTCCCAATTATATTCTTATTTGTAAAGAGAGTAATCGAGGGAGAATAAATACAAAAATATAATAAAGAGGTAAAATGGAAAAAAGGACAATAAATACTTAGATAATAAAGCTTATACGAGTATTTTAGTCTTTTTTTTTCGCCAAATTTATTTTTTTGTTTATAATCTACTTTATAAGTATGAAATTTGGAAAGTAAACAAGATTTTTACATTCTTATAATTATAAGAAACTTTATTTTATAATGAAGAAAAAAAACTTAAAAATAAGCTCCTATGGGAATTTATTTTTTTTCTTTTTTTATAATTTCTTTTTTTTTAAATATATAAAAAAACCTTTAATCTCTCGATCAAACACTCGCACATCGTTGCGCCACCACCGCCACCACCACCACCGCATTACGCCGCCACTACCACCTTATTATAATATACCTTTTATGATAATTTTTATTAGAAAAAATGTTTATGACAAAAAATTTTGTCAAACAACTTATTTTTAATTTAAACTTTTAAGAACTTTTAAAATTTAAAAAATTTATATAATCACCAAACAAATTTTTAGCTTTTTTTAAAAAGTTTTTTTAACTTTAAATTTTAAAAGTAGCTTTTAAAGCCTAAAAATAAGGGATCCAAACTTTCTTAAAATACAATTAAGAGCTTATATATATTTTGAAATATACATATTATCAAATTTGAAGCTTATAATAAACATAAAGGGGTTACATGGGTTTACGATTTTTTCCAACAAATATAATATATAATTTTTGGAAAATATCAATGAGGTCTTAAAGAAAAGAAAAAATATTAAAAAAGTCCCAACCTCAATTCTTTTTTTTAAAAAAAAAAAGTCCCAAAGATTATATATATATATATTAATTATGGAATTCCAATATCAAAAAAATATCGTTGTCAAATGGCTTTTCATGTTGTTGACATAACTTTTCATGTTGATAAAATTTCTTTATGAAAATATTGTTGTCAAAATGGTTTTTCATGTTGTCGAAATGACTTTTTTTTGTCAAAAGTTTTTCAGGTTTCTAAAATTCTACACATCGGAGGAAAAACTTGGAAAATTTTTAAGAACATTAAAAACTATTTTGACAACAATATTTTCGTAGGGAAATTTTTAACAAGAAAAGCTATTTTAACAACATGAAAAACTAATTTGACAATGAGACTTTTTTGATATTGGAATTTCGTAATTAATATAAAAAAAATTAGGGGGTTTGGGGTTAAGACTTTTTTAATATTTTTTTTTTTGCGACCTCACTGATCTTTTCCCTATAATTTTCTTAAAATTTTAAATAGCACCATCTCTTAAGGTAGTAACTGCTGTGATTGAAGGGGAGCAAGTATACGTGGCAGTGCATGCAGTATCTGATAATTTCTCAAGTCCAATGGTGCGGCCTTTAAATAACTGCCAGCGGCCTTTCTTCTTCCTCCCCCCACTTTCTTCTTCTTCTATTGTTCTCTCTCTCTCTAGCGCTCCAATGGCTTCCTCTCCCTCATCTTCACCATCAGCTTCCTCCTCAAGATCGACCCTGTTCTACTTTGGCGGCTTCCAAGATCACTTCGACCAGCCTCACTTCCTCGAATCTTGCTTCCTCTGCCGAAAACCCCTCGGTTTTAATACTGACATCTTCATGTACAGGTTCGTTTTCTCTCTCTCTCTCTCTCCTTTCAGAGATCTCTGCTATTGGCAGATCCAGATTTCTCCTCGTTTGATGTAACTGATTTGATTAATTGTGTAGATTTAGCATGAAACATGTGGAATTTTCAGAAATTAATAGTTCTGTGTTGTGGAATTTTTTTTCCCACTCGATTTGGATGTGTTTAGGGTTAAATCTGATGAATTTTTTCTGTGAATTTTTTTTACAGAGGGAACACACCGTTCTGTAGCAAAGAGTGCAGACAAGAACAGATAGAATTCGATGAGGCGAAGGAGAAAAGCTGGAAGGTTTCGTCGAAAAGAGGTGTGAGACAATCTGAATCGAATCAGAACTCTTCGACCGATAAGACCGTTAGAACAGGAACTGTTGCTGTGGCCTGATGATTAATTTTTCAAGGGAGGAAAAATAATAATAATCCAATTTTGAGGACCAAACCATAAAAGAGATTTGGAAACTCATGGAGGAGGAGGAAGAAGAAGAGTAATAATATATATCACTGTAGATTCTGAGGAATTGGGCGAATCTTCCTTATTTGTCTGATTCCTTCTTTTTCTTCTCATGGTTGGGATTCTGAGAGAGACATGATGATCCCAACCAAAGAATTTTGCCTCTCTCTTCTTTTCTTTTTTGGTTTGTATTTTCTGCTTTTGGTTTCACAGTTTGAAGAAGAAAAGGCTGATGATGATGATGATGATTGTGTAATTCATGTGTAAGGCCTTTAAGATGTTCTGTGAAAAACTCGTGTGATTGCAATGGAAGAAGTATCAAAGATACTGCTACTGTTTTTGCATCTTCAAAAGCCAAAGATCTACTTATATATATATATAGTTTTGTTTACAAGTAGTAGTTTATATTCAAGATTCAATGAGAGAAACCAAACTGAATCATGTGAAGTCAAAAAAGTGGTTGGATAGAAATCTTGAGGTTGGGTTTTATAATTAACTGGGAAGAAAATAGAAATTAAAGAGAGGGGAATAGATGTAAAAACCGAATTGAAGTTGAAGCGCTTTGGTTTTCAGGTGAGAGACTTCATTGACTTGTTGAATTGGTTGGTGAGAATGAATTAATGACTCAATTTTTAAGTTCTCTGAGAGTAAAAGGGAAGAATATGTTTTATTTACTTATTTCAATAAATAAATAAATCAATTCAACTTCTATGTGTTATTTTTTACAATTATTCTTAACTTTTAATGGGATATTTTTGCAAATAATGAATTTTTATTAGAATCAACTGAGTATTATATGAGGATATTTTTGGTAAAAGAAACATTTAATATAAGAGTAAAAGATCAAAGCAAAGTATACACATCGACTTTATATTAATTATTAAATAGGTATTACTTAGTGTATAATTAAAATCTAAAAAAAAAACAGTTTGATTTAAATATATTTTAAATTTAAATAATTGAAATTAAATACATCAACATTTATCATTTATCATATTCAATAAAGAAATTTTATAAAATTTATATATAAAGTTCATTTGAAACATTATCAAGTTAAAAAAGTTACACTTAATTTAAGAGTAAGTTAACACGATTTTGTTAATTTAATCGTAAACTCGGTGTATTAATTCGTGAGTTTAACAGAAGTTTACAACTAAGACGAAGTTCACTTGTGAATGACATTTCGTTTTTTGTGAGTTTGAAATATAATAAATTCAATAAATCAAATCGTAAGTTTAACAACAATACTCAAAAGGATACAACAATTAAAACTCAACAGAAGGGAGTGATTTTCTTTCTTTGGTAGGTTTAGTTGTTACTCCATTTATAAATAATTTTTTCAACATTTAAAATAGAAAATTGTAATAAATAATAAATATAATTTTATAAAAGAATCACAAAATTTCTCCACCAAAGTACCTTATAAATATGACAGGAAGGAGTAACTCTTGTAAGTACAAAATTTCAACTTTGTTCTTTTATGCTTTTTTTTTTTTTTTTTTGCTCAATTATTGTTCTTTTATGCTTGAGTGGAACTAAATTGGCATTGATTAATACATGGGTTGACGTTTACTTTGAAGAGATTTGTACATACTGTGAAACATAAAAATAATCATTATAAGAAGTTTAAGAACAATTTATTATTATTTTTTTGAAGAAGAAAAGTAATTTACCTCATACATATCTTAGATAAACTTGTTCGAATAAACTCTTGATATTCAATAATAACGAAAAGTTATTTAAATAAATAATTTACTTAATTAAAAATAAGATAAATGATTTATTTATTAAAAAATGCGTGTTAATTTTTTTAAGATACCCATTTAATTATTTATATTAGAAATTACCGTATTGATAATTTTCTTAAGAAAAAATCACGAGAAAAATACCACTTGAATTTCAAAATCTCAAATAAGTGATTTTCTACTTTGAAATGAATTGTTAATTGCATTATTGTTGTTATTTATCCCATTAGTCTTAGAGGTAACATGATTTTAAAGATTAAGTGGTATTTTTCCTGTCATTATCCTTTTTTTTTTTTTTTTAATATGGGTATTTAATAGAAATAGTTTTTTTAAAAAAATTATAAATTTGAAAGAGAGTGAATGTTATTTTTTTTATATGATTTGCTAATCAACCTAAGAAGGGCATTGCCCAGGGTCTATGACCTAAAATATTAATTGAGAGAGGTATCTATATTTAATATTCAAGAGTTGAATATGATTGTTTCTAATAAAAAAACATACTAATACTTAGAAAAAAAAAAAAATTTAAATATGATGAGTCATGGACGAGGACTTGGGCCAGTTGAGCACCTTTTAACAATAGCGAGCCTCTTCATATGTGAAGGCTAACCCAGTACCAAAAAGCTCCATGTGGTTTCATAAGCTCGTAATCTTCCATTTTTCTCAGCTTTTAAGAAATTTTAGGATGTTTTGTAATTTTCTATAAATCGTATTAAAAAAAATAGATCTTCTATTCCAACGGTGCATGAGATAAAACATATTTGAAGAGTTGATTTTAGTTCTAAATATAAGATATAGTTTTCATATTTGTTAATATTTTCCTAATTTATCTTAATTGACACTCCCTCAACAATAATTAAAAAGAATGAAGGAGAGAATTAAGAAAGATAGGAAGAGACGCTTTATAAAATACATGTTATACTACCTTTGATCTAATTATAAGACATAGTTAACTTTTTTTGGAAAGATTAAGGAAGCTAAATGTGTTTCTTAATCATTTCATATGTTGTGTATTCTTAGATTATACTACCTCCGGTGCTAATTATAAGAGCTAGTTGATTTTTTTTGGAGAGATTAAGGAAGCTACATAAGTTACTTAATCATTTTATATGTTGTGTTTTCTTAAATTATATATTAGTTTATTGGTCAAACTATTTAGTTTGAAGAAAAAAATAAAAATAAAAATACGTTAAGCCTAATTTAATTAATTTCCTTAATTTCTCCAAAAAAGTCAATTAGCTCGAGTATATTAGTTTATTAGTCAAACTAATTAGTTTGAAGAAAAAAAATAAAAATAAACATACTTTAAAGTAATTTAATTAGCTTCTTTAATCTCTCCAAAAAAGTCAACTAGGTCTTATAATTAAGACCGGGGGGAGTATTAGCTAACTCAACTAATTAAATTCCTTAATCTAGTCAAATTAAGTAAATATATCTTATATTAAATACCGAAGGGAGTATTATTTATACAAATTACCCTGAATATATGATTATTTTAAGGTGCGCTTTCCAAATAAAAAAAAAAAAAAAATAACATTGGAAAACTTTGTCAATGTCGTTTCGAGCAAAAAAAAACTATGTCAATGTCGTCACATTCAAGGAAAACTTGCTCAGTGATCTTCCAGCTAATTCTAGTTTTGGTGGCACATTGGAAAAAGATGTCAACATGCTGCTTAAATCTTTTTCTTCTCACTCTCTTTATAAAACTTATGTTTTCTTAATTCCCCATTCCCCTAATACTGTGATACCAACCTTAGCTCTATAAATTTTCTTCATTCTATATAATTGATCTTTTTAACAAAAAAAGGTAATCAGTACTTGAAGACGATCTGAAAAATAAATTTTTTAAGCTAAAACAAACATGTCCTTTTTTTTTTTTTTTTTAAAAAAAAAAGGATCAAATGAAAGCACACAGGTTAATTAACACACAAACACACACGCCCACACAAGGCACAAGTCAAACTTGTGACCTTTCTTTCTTCTAAAGGGAGAGCTAGGTGGCATGTGAGGTAAAGCTCAGTGGCAATGGGTCCTACAATTTTAAAAAGAAAAGAACTTGCAGATTGTAAACTTATAATGTTGAAAATGAGATATAAGAAATAACAGTATCAGGCAATAAAATTTTATTATGAAATATGATAAACCAAACACATCATAAGGTTGCTTTGCAAGAGCAACTTGCTACACACATTTTTAATACAAACCAAACTAGATTCAAACATTATAAAGTTCAATTATGAGGAGCTCTCTCAATCATTTTTTATTAAGTCAATTCAACCACCATTACTTATTATACATATTTTTATTTTATTTTCTTACTTTGAAGCAGCAATGCTCTGAAATTGAGCTTTAGCATAAGCAAGGAGATTATCTTTAGGAGGTAAAGCCAATTTAATTGTTGGGTGATTCACAATTTCATGACTCCATTTCTCAAGCTTTGGAAATTTCTCACCATTGAACCAATAATGAAGCCCTCCAGCTTCTTCAACTATGGGAAGCCAATAAGCCAGATACAAACCAGCAATATCCACAAACCCCACTGAATCTCCATTGAAGAATCTTCCTTTTAGCTCCTTTTCTAGAATCTCCAGAGCTTCCAATGATTCTTCTACACCCTTTTCTCTTTCTCTCTCATTTGGGTTCCATGCCGCTTTAGATGTTGCAGGCAGAACCTATACTTACAGTAAAATGATTGTTCAGCAGTTTACAATTGTGGAAGTTGGGGTAAAAATCATTTTTGGTGTAATGTGATTTATGTTTAAATATATTTTTATACAAGAGATTCATTTTATCATAAATTTGTTTTGACGATATATCTAAACATTGTGGGTACAAATTCATATTCAAATGGTTATAGTATCTCGAGTTATTGGGAAACTCCCCCTCATGACCCAAATACGAAAGATGTTGTCAAAAAAGCCCAAAAAAAAAAAAGTCACACATCAGAAAAGGCCTAGGACCTTTTTTAATATTATTTCAAAAACATTAACAACTATATTAGTACAACATTAACAACTAAATCAGTACACGTTAACAACTAAATCAGTACAACATTAACAACTAAATCAGTATACGCTAACAACTAGGGTCTTTTCTGATATATGACTTTTATTTGGGTCTCTTTTGACAATATCTTGCTTATTTAGGCCTTGAAGGGGATTTTCCCCAAGTTATATATTTGATAGTATTCGAATCAAATGATTACAAGGAGGATTGTATAAGCTATGATACAAAATACTTTGTTTTGTATTTGTGATGAAATTACTAGAGCATGAAGTTATTTAATCATAGAATTGTTCTCGTATAATGAAGAACTTTAGAATATTTCATTTCTAGATGAAATTTTAAAATATGCTTCAAAGATGATGTAAAAGTAATAGGATTAACCTTAGATCTATATGATTAATAAATGAAAGGAACATAGTATACCTTGTCATCGATGAACTTAGCCCAGAAACGAGCTATGGCTCTATGATGAGGATCAGAAGGCAAGAAGGGATCACCATGACCTTTATTCCAAGTCTCATCGATGTATTCAACAATCACAAGAGACTCACATACAGATTTCTCATTATGAACAAGCACAGGAACCAACTTGTGAACTGGATTATACTTTATAAGAAGATCACTTTTGTTGTTCACATTTTCATGAATGTATTGATATTCCACTCCCTTTAGTTGCAGAGCAATCTCCACTCGGCTCACAGATGGGCTTCCTACTTTTCCCAAGAGCTTCACCTCTTTCTCTCCGGCCATGTCGGTGCCGATGCTTCTTTCGCCGGAGACTTCAAGGTGCGATTTGCGTGTGATGTGGGTTTTGGTCTTTCAATTATTGTGGTTCATTTTCTTTATATAAATATATATATAACCGTGTGTGTGTGTGGATCGAAGCAAACAAGTTGTATGTTTATTTAAGGATACGAGGATTTGAAAATCATTATCTCTTGATGAGGAAGGACAGGTATCAAGATCATGACATCACCAAAAGGTTAATTAAATGTGTTGGGCAACTCTCCATATGTATACATTGCATGGAAGCTGAACTTGTATAATTATTCCTGCCCTAATTCAATATAATAAGAACTAACTTATCAATTTGTAAAGATTAAAAAAATTTAGTTTCATGACAAACAAGAGAGAGAGAAACTTAGTTAAGTCAATTATTTTTACAAAATGTGTTGGTTTTCTTAAGCATTGTTTTAACCATTTGCATTGAAAACTACTCACTTGATCGATGAAGTTTTCCTTCACATAAGAAAAACACTTTTGTGCTTTATAAGGCAAAATTTCTCTCACATTTATTTCGTACAATGTAAAATTACTTAATATGTGCTAACAATAAGAGTTTAGAAAAATAAATTAAAAATTTGAAAGATAAAGTGGATTGAAGTTTTAAATTTAGAAGATGGGAGAGAGTATAACACTAAGAAATTCAAATTAAATTTGTTTATAATTAAGAAGATGACTTGGATCAAAGATGGGGAATTTAGTGGCTGAATATTGGTCAGCAAATGGCTATATTAATGAGGAAGAATTGCAGCCTAGAGCGAAGAAAGGCAGAGATAGGGCTCAGTAATAGAGCTATCAAAATGGTCTGGACCCCGCGGGCCAGCCCATTAAACCCCCTTAATTTTAGCCCCCATATGTTAGGGTTATTTTTGGCCCTAGCTCAAAATAACCCCCACTCTTATGGGGTTATGATTAGGGGTGAAAAAATCAAGAAAGCGCATCGTGGCCTGGCTGCTAAAAAGCACGATCGATCGGCTGGCTGTCAGCTATGCGCTGCGCCTAATTTTTCGCTGTTTGCCTTTTTAAGCCCGGCTCGTGTGTAGGCGCAGAAAAACTGTCGCCGGCTGTTTAAGCAATTAGGCTGTTTTTCGGCTGTAAGAACGGGAGAGCCTGTTTACAAGAGGCCTATTTTCTGCCTGTAAACAAAGGAGGCCTGTTTTCCTTGGGGTTTGTGGCTGTTAAGCAGCAAGTACAAGATTTTTGAAAATACGGGCCGCTTAACAATACGCGCTGCGCGCATTTCAAGCCTAAAAATAAGTCAGAATGGCGCTACGCGCAATTTCAGCCGCTTCCCTACATAATGCGCGGCCTACTGCATTTCACCCCTAGTTATGATAAGGTGGCCCGTGGGCCACCCTATTTTTTATACTTATGCCTGCGTCACGTAGAGGAAGAGGACTCGCCTGCAACAAAATTACAATCGCGCCAACCATGTCTCAGATTTGGATTTTGTTAATTGAAGCTCCATTATTAATTATTGGATACTAACCTGATGGCATTCATGGATTTTTTTAAAATGCCTTTTTTTTGCTCGGGATTCTTTTTAAAATTGCTTTAATTCATGTATTGTTATTTACATGACGTTTTTAACAACAATCATATAAATGAAAATTTGATGGTGTTAAATTTTTTTTTTTTAAAAAGATTATCATAACATTTAAAAATGGTCCTATTAAAATAACTAAAGGGTATGTAAGACTCTTTTTTTCCCTGTATATAAAAAAAAAAAATTAATAGAGGATATGCCAAAATTATGAGAAATTTCAAAAGATATTTCATTTTTTTTTTTGCCAGCACATAATTACAATTAGGGAAAACCACTTTAAGATTCCAAAGAACCAAAAAAGTCCCTAAGAAAAGTCAGTTGTCAAAAAGTCCCAAGGGACTTGATGGTGATTAAGTAAAAAGATGAAATTACGTAAATATCCTTAGTGAATTTGTGAAAAAGGGAGAGAGTCTCAGTTCAAAATCATTGTACTCTTTATGTGTCGATGCTGATTTTCGCTTTGGTTCAAATAATACCATAAGCTACGTATATTAAATCATCATCTTAAAATGCTATTGTGTGAAAGTAATGTTTTTTTAAAAAAAAAAATTGGGATTTTTAATCGAAGTAGAATTACTTAGTGCACAAAAGCCCAATTAATATATATATCCTGCTGATGCGATTCCTAATGGAGGATATTATTTTCATTAACAATAATATATATATATATATATATATATATATATATATATATATATATATATATATATATATATATATATATATATTGTGAAAATGGAAGAAGCAAATTCCCAAGTTTGACTCATCTCACTTTCAATGCAAAACTCTTTACTATCATGGTTTGATAAACTTTTTTTTTTTTAAAGTCAGGATAAATTCTCTAATATGCCCAAAAAACTATTGCTACTATATTTCATATATTAGACTGTTACAAGGATTGAAAATTGCTCTTATAACCCCTTATATCTTGATTTCAAAGCGTGATATTTTTAAAATGATTTTTAGGCTTCATGAAATTTCTAACCCTGTAGGATTATATAATTTTTTGTTCGGGGAATTTATTTAATATCGGCTTTTTGGCCCTGTGGACTTTTTAGCCCACGCGGGCAGGGCTAACGGGTTGGGGTGGACTATTTTGAGCAAACTTCTACTTCGACAGTAATGGCAAATCCCACTAGGAAAGTAAATTTGGTAGCAGACTGGATAGTTAAAGATTTTGGAGGGGTCTTCCCGGTGGATTGGGTCTTGCAACTGCCGTTGCAGTTGCAGAGCATTTTGGAGAAAGACAGTGTTTGGAGTGCAGTGTTAGGAGCTGTGATTTCGAAAAAAAGTCTAGTAACGTTGCCAACTGATTTTGGGTTGATCTTTAAGTTCGTTGGATTCAAAGCTCAAAAAGCTTATAAAGCCCGTTAAGGAAAAAGCTATACCTGAGAACCTTTTCTAAAAATCTCTCAGCTTTTTGACATGGGCCCCGCCACTTCTACTACCATCAATCCAAACACAAATCATTATCTATAACCTGACTTTTTTCCCACCAAACTTTTTTTTAAAGTCGAGATAGTTTTTTAAATTCACATTTCTACCGCTAACCCAAACAGCCCATATGTGGTTACATGTGGTTGAAATTGACTTAGAACCCGTTGGATAGTTTTTTTTTTTTTTTTTTTTTTTTGGGTTAAGCGTTTTTTAGAAAAAAAATTAATTTTGCGTTTGGATAGGCTTTTTTGATATAAAAAAAAGAACTTTTTTTCCAAACTAAAAAAGTGTTTGGATTATTATTTTAAAAGTTAGTTGATATGGAAAATAACTGAAAATAATATGAATCATATTGAATACTACATATACATATTAGTTGTATATATTCAGATAATTGAAGATAAGAATTTTAAATTAAAAAAAATGCGTTGTCCCCCTGTCTTTCTAAAATCGTACCCATTTGAATTTAATTTAAATGCGGCCACGTCATTGCCACCAACCATAGCTTCTCAATTTTGTAAACAAATTCAAAATCAGAACTCAGTACAGAACCATAGTGGCAAATATAGTAATTTATAGAAAAACTCATAGACCTTTTCAAAAGCACGACAATTTTTTGAGAGGAAGCGACCAAAGCTCTGCGAGAGGACAACACGCGGCGTATCAACTTTTCCATTAGGCCAAACTCTCCTCCTGTGACCGTCACCTGAGATGGGGTTGTTTTTTGTTTTGTTTTTTGTTTTTTTTTTCAGAAGTTTAATGGACTAAAAACTAATCTAAACACCTTCAAAAACCTTCAACTAAGCATTTTTTTTCCCCTCCTTGGACGCTGACCCGAACACACTAATAATATTGATCATGACCGAAGGGTGCTGACACTTTTACCAAAGGAGAGGGTTGATCTTGGAGTTGTAAACTTATTTGAGGCGATCCGCAGCTCCAAGTCTGCAGGTTAACGAGGGTAATAGATGGATTACGCCTCGCCTTAACATTGTCGAGTATCACTTTTAGGAGAAAATGAGATTTCGCCCGCTGCGACACTGCGCTGGATTGTGGGTGAACCCAACCCATTTCCTAAAATTTTTGTATCAAAAAAAAAAATGATCCTGATTGATGTATAGCGTTTGGATTTCATTGTTATTTTCAGACTTTGTACTTGTTTCTGTCTAATGAAATTCAATTGGCCAAAAAAAAAAGATTAAAGTGCATAAAGGAATTGTTGAGAGAATCTTAAGTTAAACATGAGATGTTGTGGGATGAAAATGTTATTTAAGCTTATTTTGATAAGTTGATCAAAACCACTTCTCAAAATAAGGTGAAAATAATTTTAAACAAATGGACCCTAAATTTGTTTATATCAAATCATAAAATAATAAGGAATATTATAATTATAACTTTAGTTCGCCAAGCTATAAGCTATATGATTTCTAAAATTGATATAAAGCAAATCTTAAAAAGGAAAAAAAAAAAGGCCCAATATGAAGCAAACAAGTTGATATATGTTTTTAGATATAAACATAAAACAAGTTCATATATATATATATATATATATATATATATATATATATTAGGAAAAATTTTAGGTGGGGTTAGCCACCGGTACCCCACCAAGGTTAGAGCATGCCTTCAGGCTCAAATAGCACTTACAGATGTACCCACATCGATCAGTGCAAGATCGCTTCTCGACAGCTTCAAAGCCAATCCTCATTGCTTACTGAGATCATCCTACCTATCAATGAGGCCTTCACATCGATCAGCGGGTATCAAATCTCCTCCTTTTTAGGGTGATGGCCTTTAAATTTAACGCCTTAACAATCAAAGGAGTCCAATCCTCATTATCAAACATGAATTTTTTGATTCATCCTACCTATAAAGATGACCATTTTTTTTTTTTTTGGGTAAAATAAAGATGACCATTTAAGGATACAAGGATTAAGTAAGTCTTGGTAATCTGGTCCAACATGAAAAGACCCGGTCCAGATGAAAAATGGCCCAACCAAGTAATCAGACCATCGGACTAGTTGGGTTGGTTGGGCTAGACTGGGCTCCAGACCACACAGTCCGGTCTAGGCCGAGGATTGTAATTTTTTGATTTAAAAAACCTTATTGAAGAAATGATTTCCTTTTGCCGGGGAGAATGATTTGTTTGAAAGTTTCGATGAACCTTTAGCATCATCTCCATTAAGTGTAGCTGCCAGCAATTGGGGATCACCATCATTCATCAATATGAAGTTTATATGCTGCTTCTGCTCCTCTTACATTGACCACTGTCCCTTTAGATAAAGAGTTTCTCATTAACGCTAGATATGGTCTAAAGCATACATGTGAGTGAACAGAAGTTAAAGAAATATATCTTCCTGAAAGTATTGTTAATAACTTTGAAGCAAGGTATCTCTTGTAAGTCGGTGATTATCTCTCTTTTACTATTGAGAAATTTAGAGAAAATGATAGAAAATCGTTTGGGGTGGTTTGGATACATTGAAAGAAGGCCATATGGTCGTCGATGAGAAGGGTCAATTAAGTAGTATGGACTCTTTTAGAAAGAGGTAGAGTATGACCGAAGCGAACATTTAATGAGGTTATAGAGTGTGATCTATTGGGTAATAATACATCTAAAGAGATGGTTTTCAATCGAGCACAATGACGTCGTGCAATCCATGTAGCCTGCTCCACCTAGTGGGATAAGATTTTATTGTTGTTGTATCTTTTGGGTTTTCTCTATTATTTTTCTGGGATTCTAGCTGTTTGGTCTTAAGGAAGTTCCTTATAGGATAATGAAATAATTAACAGGAAAGATAACCCAAATAATGGAAGATGGGAATGGTTTAGTAGTGTTACAGATGTCTTTGATATCTATATATATATAACTCAAAGTATATGTTTAAGTAATAATGTGATACTACCTTCGGTAAGGTTGATCTTATAGTAAAGACAAGATATAGTATCTCACGAGAATTTTGTAACTAGTAGTCTTGTTTTATGTGGCTAATTACACTGTGTAGCTTAGTTTAAATAAAGTTTTGAATCCTTTTGGATTGTACATATTTTTCTTTCAAATGGACATTGATGTTCTTGTATTTGAATTTAAATGTGAATCATTTATTGATATGTGGACCTTTTTTCTTTTCATACCAGTACTTATTTATTATGTTCTGCATTTGTTGGAAGTTGGAACAACTAGTGAGGTCTGGGACCATGACTTCTGATGCTGGTTAGTACTGCATCAGCATAAATATTGACTGAATATAATCTATGATTATATTTGTGTATTCTTATAATCAATATAGTGTTAGATGATAGATGCATATTTACTTGAACAGAGGATTCTGCTTAAATGGTGGACCCCTCAAAGTGTGTGGATTCTTCATATTTTGTGTCTATCTCCATATCCTTATCTGACAGTGTCCTGCTATGCTCTCACAAGAGAGGAATCAAAGATTTTACAGAGGATAAGTGATATATGTGGAAAGTGAAGAAAAACTGAGAGTGAGTACAAAAAATGTTCCTGCTCACTAAAAATGGAAAAAAGAAATGAACATTGGACTAGAGTGAAGTAAAGTTCCATATGTATGTGGTATTGATTTCCCTAAAAACAATTAAAAAGACCCATCACATGGTGTTAAGTTATAAAAATAAAGGGAAAATTAATTATTTAATCATTATAGTTTTACCGAATTTGTAACATAGTCCCTATATTTTTTGGCCGTTAAAAGTATGATTAGAGCTTAGCGGCCTAAAAACACTTTTATGTCAAACATTCAATGCAAAGTTTCAAAAGGGAGTATCAAAACTCAAACGAACGCCTTCTCTCATCAAGGGTAGTATCAAAGCTTCAATGATCATCTAATTCATCCTACCTATAAATAGAAGTGCATTCAAAACGGATCTAACCACCAAACGACAAGTATTTACTGTTACATTCAATTATAAGTCTTTGAGCTCTGACTCTCTACTTCTCTGTACTTCAATGCTTAGTTTATTTACTCAATAGAAATCATAAAAATAGCTGAACGTGCTTAGTCAAAGGAGATGAAAACCTGAGCGAGTTGAGGAAGAGAGGAAAAACAATGCATATCCACAATTCTTAGGGAGGATGAAAACAATGCATGGTCAATACCCAAACACAATTTCATACCCAAAATGATATTGTACGTACGTGCTAGCCCATCATATATAGTGTTAAACTTGTAAGTTGACTCTTTAAATTTATCATTTTTATATTTGTAACTTACAAAATCACATTAACTCTTTTTGAAACATATATTTAAGGTAAATTAGTGAGTTGATTATCTAAGTTTACTGTTTTTAAAAGAGGTGAGCTAGCCAAACATGTACTAATAGAACTTGATTTACCAAATGTGTGGGAGGATAAATTATCAATATCAATGGATTTAATTTCAATGATTTGATACTTCATCATGGTATTTCTTTATTTTTAAGGGCTATCTCCATAGGAGTCTCCTATAGTTCTATTGGATTTGGAATACATTTAAACCAAATTATTGTCTTTTTCATATTTTAATCATTTAATCACATACTTTTAATGTAACTATTTACTGATAAAAGTAAACTCTTATAAGTTTACAATATAAACTCAGTCTTGCTTAAATTTATGAGTTTGACAAATTTTCTTGATACAATGTTATCTAATTATAAATAATAATAAGCCAAATCATCAATATATATATAATCTCATCCCTCAAGCTGATCTCTTTCACGGCTTAGCACTGGCTCTTCTCACAAATCACTGTAGATAAGCCGTCCAGAATTCCGACCAAAAAAAAAAAAGCCGTCCAGAATTCCTCTGGCTTCACGCCAGCTCCTTCACGATAAAATAAGTCCTGACCTATTTTTCTTCTCTTCTCACTAACTCAACCTGCCTGTCACTCTTCATCTCTCCCTCACGCAACCTTCTTTTTCTCCTCTCTCACTCTACCTTCCTCTCACTCTTTCACTCTCTTCACGGGACGGAATGCATCCCCAAATAACCCTTCTTCAACCACTCTGGCATCTGCCTTTGCGAGGAGGACACAACAAAAGCCCTTGCTCCTAGATTCATCGAGATAGATCAAATAACTCAGCCACAGCCTCAAGAGGGAAAAGAGCTTTCGCGCAGGGAATCAGCGAGAGGGATCAATGGCATTGTTCTGTCATTTCTGGATCCAAGGAATAACTGGTTGGCTGCTCAGCACATGAAATCCGTCTCCACTGGCCTTCGCAATTACGGTTGCTCCTCCTCCCTTTTCCCCTCTCTCTTTTCGAATCCCTAATCCCATTTTTCTTTCAAACCTTTCCCTATATCACTGATTTTCGGATTTCTTTCTCTGTTTATTGATTTTGGGAAATAGGGCTCCGATATAATGTTCTTTATCATCCGTATTTCGATCTGGATGTGAAGGAGGCTTTGAATCGGCTGCGTAGGGAGATTGTTGATGCACGCAATCAGCGTCTTAAGCGGCCATGGACCTTTCCATGAAGCACGAGTACCTCCCTGAGAATCTTCAGGTTCATCTCCTGTTCTTTGTTCTTCCTACTTTGTGTCTTAAGCGATTACTGTTCTTCTTCTTGCTTCTTTTATCTGTCATATACTTTACCATATTCTTTTTATAGTTCTGGGATAAAATGCACTTTATTTTTTTGGTATGCGACTTTGTATGATTTTTCTAGTCTGTTTTTTTTTTTCTTGGCACTTTAGTATCATATCCATAGATCATCAATCTAAGAAAAGTTCTGCTGTAGGATAAATCAGTAGGTGGTTTTCCACAAAGGAGAACACTTTTACGGTTGGAGCATTTGCTGTTGACCATCTTACACATCAAAGCAAGACTCACCAATCATGAGAAGCTTGGGGTTATACCACGTTTTTAGGGGCATTGCTAATGTTGAAATGTTTTTCTCAATTCAATCTTTCCTCTTGTTTCATGCATGCATCTATTTGAATTTCCTAAAATATGATAGCTTTCATAGTTTTTAAGAAGAATGCAACTCATCTTTAGGAAGTTCTAAAAAGATTTTTAAGAAAAAAAAATACTCATCTGACTCCTGTTACTTCCTTTTTTATTGGTGAGTGCAGATCTATAGATTGCAGCTCCGTATGCAACATGAGAGCAGGACATTGTTTGAGGAAAACCAACTACTTCCAGAGATGGAGATTAAGAGTAGGACATTTGGTAATTTTCTTCTTTATGACATACCAATTGCTTAACCTTTGCAGCAATTGTTTCTTTTTTACTTATTTGATTCTTTAGTGTTGAAATGTCATATCTGTTGTACATGATAGCTATGTTGTAATAAAAGAAAGGTGTGTTTGCATTTTTATTTCCTGTGAATAAAGCATGCACGCTCATGAATAGTGCAGAAACTTGTGTGTGGATGGCAAATGATAGCTTCTGCTATTGCTACTCTCAATTGCTATCAATGGATGTCTTACATCCATTATCCATTAGTGAATAAAGCAGAGGGACAAATTTGTATGGGTGGATGGCAAATGAATAGTGCAGAAACTTGTGTGTTTGTTCGCTCTATAGTAGCAAATATAACCTTCAGTGCAACATGAATCGTTGGTGGCAGCTGTGTGCTCTATAGTAAAAAAAAACATGTTTTTTTAAGCTATCAATAGTGCTTTCCCCATATTGATTATGCCTTTTGAAAAGTTTGCTCTACATTTAAATGATAGATACTATTTTCATTCATGCTCTTTGATTTTAATTTTTAGCAATCTTTCATGTCAAACCAGTTTGTTTGAGATCAATCAAACTTTAGGGAAAGTCAGTTCTGCATAGTTTGTGTTTATTTCTTCTCCTAAATGAAAATGGAAGAAGAGGGACTGCAAAATCTAAGCTGTATAATCATCCATAAGTAATCAACTTCCAAATTAATTTAACTTCCTATGCAGAGTAATTTTTTTTAAAAACTAATAATTAATATAGACATCATGTTCTCATTGAATCACTAGATTATTAATCACAAACTGTTATGATATCAGTATCTCCAAATGCCAAGACATGCACAAAGAAAAAGAAGAAGAAAAATAGATTGTCCATGCTCAGAAAATCATTTTAATTCACATTTGGTTTTACAACTAAAAGAATAGAAATGGGATGTACTTGTCATAAGTTTCACGAGCCAAATTTACTATTTGCTTTACATCTGCTTCTAGAATAGCTGATAAGCCAATGCCATTTTCTGAAGGTAGAGGCAATTGCTTCTTCTCTTGCGAAGAAACAATTTGCAAGCATGCACGCAACCTGTCCTCCCTGCCATGAACTGTCCGCTTTATCACTTTTACTTTTAAGTTGCACTTTTGGGAATAGAATAAAGCTTACTTTCTTTATTTGCTGGCAGTACTTTTAGCTACAATGTGAAATAAATTGCACACCTTATTTGATTTTTTCTTAAACCAATAAGCTCATCGTCTTGAGGAATTGTGGGTGTAATTAGCTTTAGTAGGAATAGTGCAAATATATTATTTAAAAAAAACTGTAGCATAAATATAGGTGAAGAGGTTTATGCATAAAAAATAAACTTTTAACGAGCACAGGGAGGACGAAATTGGACTCATATATAGCTTCTGCTATTGCTACTCTCAATCGCTATCAATGAATGTCTTACATCCATTATCCATTAGTGAATAAAGCAGAGGGACAAATTTGTATGGGTGGATGGCAAATGAATAGTGCAGAAGCTTGTGTGTTTGTTCGCTCTATAGTAGCAAATATAACCTTCAGTGCAACATGAATCGTTGGTGGCAGCTGTGTGCTTTATAGTAAAAGAACATGTTTTTTTAAGCTATCAATAGTGCTTTCCCCTATTGATTATGCCTTTTGAAACGTTTGCTCTACATTTAAATGATAGATACTATTTTCATTCATGCTCTTTGATTTTAATTTTTAGCAATCTTTCATGTCAAACCAGTTTGTTTGAGATCAATCAAACTTTAGGGAAAGTCAGTTTTGCAGTTTGTTTGGAAAGTCTGTTTCTTGTGACGGGAGATAGCTTCTTTGATTAATGATTGCAGGAAAAAATGAAGACTTTTGACTATACAATGGTATAGGTTTTGTCTTTCTTATAGGTTGTAATGTAGGCTTATAAATTTTGCTGGTAACATTTTTACCTTAGTTTGACTTAGTTGCTAAAAAAACATGTTCACCTGGTCAAAAAAAGACAAAACATGTTCACATCCATGCAACTTATAATACCGATGAGTAGCCAGTCTTCCTTTTTTTATATATGATACCTATTTGATATGTTCTTCTGAAAAGTTTAAAAAGGAATTCTAAAACTGAGTAAAGTGAGTAGGAAAGTGGAGATTTGCTGATCTGTCAGCAATGTCTAAAGACAACTTTTCATTTATGTGGTTGCTGTGCTTTGATTCTGTAGTAGGTAATTCTGATTGGACATGTTTGTTTTCATGAACTACACCAAAATAGTCACTTAAATGGAACTTTGCAGCATGCTTTTTCATTTCCAGACACTGCCAAACTATTTTTTCACCTTTACATTATTTATTTTAACTTTTTATAAACAGGGAGCTCAATCACTGCCTATACTATACTATTACCTCTTAGCTTTTCTTTTTGTTTGCTAGCAGTTTACATTGAAGTAGAAATTGTTGTTCTTCCTATAGGAAGCGGTTTAAATTTGTTACCCCAAAACAGATAGCTATATGACAAAAGATTCGTAGGCCCTGTATCTCAGATAACCAAGGTTATACTAGCATAACCTACTAACGCCTCAATTTACTTTTGTAGGTGTATCAAACATGTGCAGCCTAAAGCGTGAGGAATTTAAAGGATGTGTCCAAATGGTAACAAAGCAAATTTGCAACTTCATCAAGTAAGTCCAAAAGCTATACAAGGGTTAGCTGTCATAACATGTAAAAGGTATTGTTGCTGTCAAACTAAAGCTAAAACTAATAACAGCCGGGTTCTTAAGAGGTAAAGCATGAATAACTATGAACCTCCAATTTATTAATGGAGTGAAATGGTTTCTTTTTATCAATAAAGGCGGCCAAAGTGTTGCTTTTCTCATGTGCTAGCCTTCAGCAGAAAGAAGCTAAACAATAAGGCTGAGGAAGGAAATAAAACCACAAGAAAAGGCACAAGTCTAGGAGCTGGCCTCCCCCTTGTCTCGGGCTCGAGCCCGCTCCCCCCCCACTTGGAGTATCAAAAAAAAAAAAAAAAGACAAGAGGGAAGAAGCCATCATGAAAGAAGTAGAGAAGCAACAGAAGTTTCAATTACAAAATGAACAAGCCTTCATGAGCTATAAAGTTTAACGTGTCACCCATCAAAAGCATGTAAAATTGCGTTGTTGTAAAATTTTATCATGTGTTTGTAATGTCACTATTTTCATCTGAATATACACTGCTGAGATATGACCTTTTTTTACTACACTTTTGTCTCCATTTAGATTCAGGTATTACTTGAGATTTGTGGTCATTTTACATTGCTACTTTGTTGAACCACCAAGTTTTATCATCATTTGTAGCTAAAAGACTCGGTCTTTGGCTTTTGTTTTTGTTTTGTTTTGTTTTAACACTCAAAATATGACTTGCAGTATGACCATTTGGAATAGTGGTGACAGATTACTTTAAATATGTAATTATTCATTGATAGTGATGTTTTAATATTTTTTTGAAGACAAGAAAGTTACATTACCTTGTAAGTAAAATATGTTTGAGTAACTTATGAATTAATCTCAACCCGTGCAACGTACGGGAAAGTATAAGCTCGTTTTATAAAGAGGGAAAAATCTCCTTTAAATTAATCCCTTTCGAGACTTATAAAATAGTAGCAGAGAAGTATTAGTACTTTCATGATTTTCGTGGGTCTTTTTATTATAAAATTAGGATCATCCAAATTTTGACAATTTAAAATAAACGAAATCCTACTAGAAACTAACATGGCATCTAAGTTCTAACACACACACTACTGCTGCCCCTCGCCTGCTGGTTGCTTAGATTCTGCCCTTCCTTGATCTCATCTCAAGCATCATCCTGAAACCACAAATAAGCTGCCTCATGAACGATTCAAAACAAAAGCTTCCAAGAAAAATTTGATTAAAAAAAAACAGAATAATTATATATCATGAGATCAAGTTTATTTGGTGAATGAATTAAACCTTTCTAATAACTTATATTTAGTTTTAAAAAGAAAATAGAACTGTTTATGGCTTATTCCTCAAGAATTTAATTTTTCTAGCAAACATGGGTTGCAAGATAATATACATTGATACACTACACCAACAACAAAAGTCGATTAACATGAAATTTAACGACGGAATAGACTGTCATTATATATATAACTGATCGATATTTTAGTTATTCACAACACCAGAAAGGGAAAAAGAAAAAAGAAAAAGGCAGAGACTATGACCTCAGACGTCCACAAAATCAAATTGTCTCGGAGAAGTTGGATGATCAAATTAGTGTCTTTGTATGAATCTTCACCCATTTTGTCAAGTCCAGGAATTGCCTCATCAAAGGCCTGCCAGATAAACAACACAGTAAAACTCAGGAGGAAGGAATAATGTATTTTTCAAAACCTAAACCCTAAACACCAGCACTTGTCATTGATCAAGTACAAAATAAGTTATACCACCCAATCATTATTAGGACCCATCAACATTAATATTTGATGCAATAAAAAGAGTATGGTAATTGTATTAATGAGTGATATATACCTTCTTAGCAATATCACAAGCACGATCCGGGTTGTTGAGGATTTCATAATAGAATACAGAAAAGTTGAGAGCAACTCCAAGTCTTAATGGGTGTGTGGCAGCCAATTCTGCTAAAGCCATATCCTTCGACAAAACCAAAAAACAAAAAATTAACGGTTCAGTAACTAATGATATATCAAGACTATATATAAGACTGGAAATAATTCTATAGAAATGTGGAAACTTGTAATTATCAGTTGCAAAGTATGTTTATACTCCTCTAAGCCCGGTTTACAAGTCATTTTTAGAATGTTCCATCGCGACTAAGAAAAATCTTAAATTTTATTAATTCTACCTTAAAATTCAACAACTTTCCAACTTTACCCTATTTAGTATAAACTAAATCACTATAGTTCTTATTATAAGTTCAGTTTAACTTTGCCTTAAACCCCATTACCTCTTGTCCTTACTATAATAAAACTAAGAAAAACTTTAAACTTCATTATATTAACTCCGATTTAAAATTCAACAACTTTCTAATTTTATCCTTATTTAATATACATTATACTATTCTGGTCCTTATTGTAAGTCTAGTATGACCAAATCTGACATGAAAGTTAAGACATCCAATATTTCTCAAAATTGATCTATTTTTTCAAATTTACCCTAATTTAATGAGTATGGAAAGATTATGGATAATATGTCTTACCTATTTCTTTTATTGAATAGGGATAAAATAGGAGAACAATCATTAAAAACTCTCATGATGAACTTATATTTAAGATCAATTGTTTTTTACCAACCCTATTCATAATAAAGGACCACAGTGACACCTTATAAGAACAAAATATACACAATAATAAAAGAATAGTACATCCATATAAATAAAAAAATAATAATAACAAGACTTATAAATAGGACAAAAAAAAAATCCTTCACCTGAGCAGACTGGTAGACCAACATAATATTATCGGCAACCTCTTTATTGTCATCTCGAGAGTTGAACTCAGCCAAATATCTAAGATAATCAGCCTTCATCTTAAGAAAAAACACTTTAGACTCAGCAGATGAGGCAGATGGAATAAGATGAGACTGAAGAATCCTCAAAACCCCATCACACATCTTTCTCACTTCACTCTCAATCTTCCCTCTCAACTCCTTTGCCATGGCGACATGTTCTTCATTTCCCCTGCTCTCTTCCTTCTGTTCAATTGACGAAATTATCCTCCACGAAGCCCTCCTTGGCCCAATCACGTTCTTGTACGACACAGAGAGCAGACTCCTCTCCTCCGCCGTCAACTTCCCCGTCTTCGCAACTTTCTCCATATACTCAACCATCTCATCATATCTCTCCGCTTGCTCCGCCACCTTCGCCATGTAAATGTTTTGTTCACGCGACGACTCGGTGGCTGACATTTTAGCCTATTAAACTAACCGCTTAATACTGCAAATTCATTTCAAAAAAAAAAAAAAAAGTAATCAGATTTGTACATTGGCAAAGGCAGGGCAAGATTAAAGTTTCAAAATATCAATCAAATGGCGTCTAATAAGTTGCGACGAGAGGGGTACTTATTATTATCACAATTCAGTCTTAAGTATCAGATTCATTACCTAAATGCAAAATGTTAAACGATTCACAAAAACTAAGGGGGAGGAGCCAAAAAAATCAAAACTGAAAACACTGAAGAGGAATAGAAGCCGAGAAAAAGAAACTGAGACTTCGATCAGAAACTGACACTTTGATCAAAGACGGTTACCTTCGTGCCTTAATGCGAGTTAACGGGGGGAGAAGAGAGGTTAAACGGCGACGTGAGACATGGGAGTGGGAAAAAGAAAATTGTGAACTATCAATAAGATCGGAAGAGTAGGAAATATCGTTGGCAAAAAAAAAAAAAAAGGAAAAAAATGACAAGTGTTGAGCAAATTAAAATATTTCTTCAAAAGGTAGTCGTATTATAAATTTTAAATCCGTTATTTATTTATTTTTGAAATTTTCGGTTTGACTGTTTGAATTAAATTTTTTCTGTTCTTAATTATTTCGATATTTTTTTTTTTTTTTACTCTGGATTATCTTAATTTTTTATGTATTATTAAAATGTAAAATTTGATAGGTTTAAAATCATAAATTAAACATTTTTTTGTAGGCCAGGTATCCAGTATCCACGACTGGTAGAGGTAACTAAACCCCTCACACCGTAGACTTCTCGAATGAGCTTTAATACTGGCCATGAATAATTTGAATTTGTTGTTTAGTTTTGCAATCTTAAAATATAGATTTTTAAATTTTTAACCCATCATTCTTTAGTTATGTTTATTTTTATTTTATTTCAAATTTAATTGAACTTAAAAATAGTTGTATTGTTCCATAATTATTTAATAATCTCAAATATTTAAGTTCTTAAAAATCTTGATAATGCAACCATATCGGCATATGCGCTATGAATTCAGTTGCTGGGTTTTCGATCGAGACTTTTTCCTAATTTCTCAATTTATCTTCTCATAATATCATAAATAATAATACTTATTTTATAATATATATTTTATATATTTTTTAATATTATACTTATCATAAACCCAACAATCTCATCGTAACTCTCTGCTTGCTCTGCCGCCTTGGCCACTAATCTCCCGCTTAATACTGCAAGTTGACTTCATAAGAACCAAAAAAAAAAAAAAATGCTACAAAAAACTATCAGATTTTCTTAAGAGGTAGAATAACATTATCAGAATAAAAATAAGGATATATTCATGGTTAAAAGTCCTAAAAATGTTGAATTATCAACGCATTTCAAGAACTTTTAATAATTAGGAAATGGTCATTAAAGTTTAATCGAATTTTTGTTTTGGTCATATAGTTTCAAATCATGATTTTTGGTTTCTATAATTTTTTTTTTGCCTAAAACATTAGTTCTTCCCCATAGTTTCCTAAAGACCTGGTCTGAATTTAACAATATCAAGTCTATTAACTGAAATCAAAACCCATTAAAAGTACAAAGATCAAAACGAAAAGTCCATAAAAGTGTATTATATATATATATATATATATATATATATATATATATAAACAACTTAAACTCAGGATAGAAAGCAAAGAAATTGATTTTGAGCGGAAAATAAAATTTGATTTCCAACATTGAATTCATGCTTTGTAATATCAGCTTCAAATCTAATACTTCCCAGTCATTAATTTAGGACTTAATTAGGGACTTAATGTTGGTCTTAAATATAATGTAAAACCTATATCACATTTTTATTCATTTTTCAAAATTAACTATATTGTTATTCTTTAACAATGATCAAAAAAATTAAAAACGGGCACTCAAATTATTTAATTAGGTCTTACATTAAGAAAAAAATATTAGTTAATTATAGTGTTTTTTTTAAAAATACATTATATTAACTAACATAATTAATTTACTCAAATTAGTTAATTAAATATATTAAGAAACATAGGAGTATATCTATTTGTCCGTCTATCTATCTATTAGTACTATCTTAAAGCAGGGCCCACCATGGTGCAACAAGTGACACTCATGGACGGAGACAAATCAACATTTTTTCTAGTTTTTAATATAAGATATATTTAGGAAGTTGATATTTATTCTAACTATAAGGTGCATGTTTGGAATCAACGTTAGGAGAGCGTTAGGAGCGTTAACGGTAGAGTTAATGGGCGTTGGAGAAAAAGCTCAACAACGTGGTGTGTTTGGATTACGCGTTAAGTTCACTTGACTTAACAAAAAAAAGCTCAAAAAAAGCGTTAAGGAAAAAGCTCCGTAACCCAACTTTTTTCATAACGCTCTCGCTTTTTTACGTGGGCCCCACCACTTCTACCACTATCAATTCAAACACAAATCATTATCTATAACATACTTACTTTTTTTTTCTCACCGAGCTTTTTTTTAAAGTCAGATAGCTTTTAAGCCACCGCTCCTACCGCCAACCCAAACAGGCCCAAGATATAATTTTCATATTTGCCAACATTTTCCTAATTTACCCTTATGAATGTTCCCTCGGTAATAATTAAGAAGAATAGGGAATTAGAGAATTAAGGAAGATGGTTAGGATATTTTAAAAAATATATGTCATATCAATTAACTCAATTGAGAGAATTAAGGAAGATGTTTAAGGTATTTTAAAAAATATACGTCATATTAATTAACTTATTTAGTTTAATCCAATTAAGTAAATATATTTTATATTAAAGACCAAAGAAGTATTTATATTTCTTAATTTTGATAACGGCATCTGAATTTACAGTTTTATCACATGTTTATTTTTGAAACATATGTAGTGTTTTAAATTTCCACTTAAAACTTGCCGGTAACTTAAAAGCCTGCCCTCAAACTTTTGGTGGGAAGGAAATAATGGAACATAGAAGACTCATGGGTAACATTGTCAATCATGGCAGAGTGAGTGATCTCATAGAGGGTGGCCACTCTAATATAAGCCCAATTTGGGACTTAATCCCAACCAATGGCCAACCTAACAAAATTATATGACCAAAGCTGCAAATGGAGTATATATATTAAAAAAAGTGGTTTCATCACGATGCAATACCCTAAAAATCGTATTTATGATAAGTATCATATTTCGGTAAATAATACCTATTGAAAATAGGTGAATATGTGGTTTCAAATAATAAGTAATAATTATCTTATTTTCTAAGGTAATTACTATGGGAATTAGGAGAGATAAAGAGCTAAAATCCTTGAAAAATGTATTTTATAAAGGCGAGAAAATGGCCCGAAAATATTATGATAAATCTCATATGATTGTAAATATTGACAAAAACTTAGGAAGTATGTTATCTTTAATTTTAGGAATTTTTGGGATTATTTCCTGAAAATATATAGAGCATAAATATAATAATATTAAAAGACTTTATGGCCCAAGTATTTTTAATATTTTACATGGGATATAAAATACCAATGTAAGTCAAATAGTTGTGAGATAATAATTTATCCTAATTATGAAAATTATCAACAATTAGTAAGTGGACTAATTGTTTAGATTAATTATGAAAATTATCAACAATTAAGTAATTAGTGGCTAATTGTTTAGATTAAGATATAAGTAAATAAAAATAAATATAAAAAAAATAAAATATAAAATGCTTAGAACAATAAATAAAAAATAAAAATAAAAAATATCTTGATATTTTGATTAAAATAATAATATATCTGGTAAAGAGCCAACATGACATTTGAGAATGGATAGAAATTAAATCCTACACCAAGATATAGGGATTTAACCTATGTTATCTGGACTTTTTATAAACCAGTGAATTTCTACCTCGGAGTGGACTATCTCGAGGTCATTTTAAAACCAAATGAGTCATTAAGATACGGGGTTTTAAGGGAAAAGGTCGGATAGTCGAAAGAGAACCTATACAAAATGAAATAGTTGTGACAAACCGGGGATAAGGTTTCTTAGGTCGAGAACATATTACGAACTAGCGAATTTACGTCCGTAAGCCGACACTTAGGAAGTGATTTCCGTAACCGTTGGTGTCACGTCCTAAAATGTTAAAGCAGCAACGAAATGCCCTTAATGGGATCATAAATTTCATTAACCCATATATTCCTACAGAGGAAGAATGGAACTTCAAAACGTTGCTTTTAGATTTTTGAGTTTCGTCAATATTACGCGATTAGGACACCGATCAGGGAACTTTATCGGTAAGTCAGCAAGATGACATCATCTTCTTCTAGAAGAATGACATAGGCAAGACATGTGTAAGGCCAAGATGGAGCCACGTGGCGAAGTGCGATCCGACGGCCGAAATCCAGTCTGATAAAGTAATGAATAGTGTCAATTTTTCTTCTATAAATAGAAGTCTTCCCCTCTTCATTTCTCACACCCCAAAACCGAAATAGAGAGAGCTTTTAGAGAGAAGGAGGAGCCCAGAGAAGTTCTAGCCGGACCCTGGGTAAGTTCTTCGGTTCCTAGTCTTTAGTTTCGGTAGTTCTTTCAGTAGATGTAGTAGAAATGCTAGATTTATCTTTAATTTTCAAGATAGTCTAGATATCATATTTAGGGGTAAATATGGTATTATTTTCGAAAATGTTATTGGGGGAAGAGATATGTCAAAATTCTGGAGAGATAGAGTTAAAATAGCGAAGCTCTGGCAAAATTCCGCCGATTAGTCAAACTAGGAGCAAAATGGTAATTTATACCTAAAATGCCTGTTATGCTGCTAGATATTGATAAAATATTATCCTTATAGGATATCCGAGATAATCGCATCATTTGTCGTACATTGTTGTGCCGCCGCTTTTGCACCCATTTGTCAAAAATTACCGTTTTCGTAAAACGGACCGAAATACCGTCAACGAAGGTCCGTTCGCGTACCGTAACTGTAGCTCTAATGCTTATTGTATGAATATATATATTTGTTGTGTTCTAAATATTGTGGTAACATACGCGGTTATGTTACATACGCGATTATGTCACATACGTGGTTATGTCACATACGAGGTTATTATTGCTGTAGCATACGCGGTTATGTTACATATGTGGTTATTGTCTTACATACGTGGTTATGTATTTCTAATCATACATCCGTTGTGGATCGTTGTATTGATTGTTCTTTGTCATGAATATCTGTCATGTATATATTGTCATATTTAAGCATGAGGTTAACCATTACCTGGGGTCCGTATGCATTGGACCTCAGCTCTTAAATATAGCGTCAAGTTCAGGAGGAACGAGGATCGAGGAGAAAGGCAAGCAGGCCGCATAGAGATCCGGCTGAAGACTTTCCTTCGTTGTTATCTATTTTTGTAAACACTCGGTACAATGTACCGTTATCGTAAAACGGACTTACGGCATTTGAAATATATGTATCAGTTACTCAATCGCTCCGATGCTCTACTCTGATGATATATGAAAAAAAATTATACTACTTTTGAAAATGGGATGTTACAACTGACGGGTCTAACGGTATAAGATCCCACCATATTTTTTTGGGTCTCAAGTTTGAGCCCTAAAGAAAACATCCATACTGGAAGGGACAATCACAAATCTCAAAATTGAAGTAATCGATTGCCTAGATACCCATAATAGGATCTAGAAAAAGTGTCTGGAACTGATTAATAGTATAAAAAAACAGGTAAAGTGTGACAATTTTAAAGCTTGGTGGCTGATCAGTATTACGGATACAAGAGGCCAAGAGTAAGACCCATGTCCCAGTACTGACATGGAACTTGCGGCAAATTTTAACAAGCAATTATGGAATTCTTGTGCAGAAACCTCTCATTCTGACTTCTGATGTGAACTCCACGAAAGCCTGATGACTCCTGCCAATTTTCAATTATTGCAAATAGAGGTATGAGATTTAATCGATAGATATATAATATATAATATAATTAAACTTGATAACTAACATCAAAATTTAATAATTGATTTAAGTAACTATTATCGAAATTTAAACGTTAAAGTAATGTTAACAGTTTTAGTGCGGGTAATATGTATCACTCTCTCTATTTTTTAATATAAGATATATTTATCTAATTTAATTAGATTAAAAAAGTTAGTTGAGTTAATTAATATAACATGTATTTTTTTAAAATTTCTTAATCACTTCCTTGATTCACTCCTTCCTTCTCTTCCTATATTGTTGTTGAGGGAGCATCATAGGGGTAAATTAGAAAAATATAGATAAATATAAAAAATAATGTCTTATATTTAAGATTAAGATTAACTCTTTAAATACGGCTTATATTAATGATAGAAGAGAGTATTAAAAATCTGAATATGCCTCCTCCATCTATGCGGCCACTATTGTGCAATTTGAGATATGGACTTTCAATTCTATTTTTTTTTTCTAAATGTGGATTAGTTTAAAATTCAATTCAAATTTTAATTTTGATTCAATTTCAATTTCAATTTCAATTCTTGTTCATGCATAAATAGACACTTGTATTTTTAGAAATTGCTATTTCACTTATGTTTATGGTTAATCTTCTAATTCTTCTTGTAAATTATCTTATTCTAGTTGTTCAGATGTACCTAACACTTCCACTTATAAAAGATGTTATTTCCTTTATACTCCATTCGTCCCTATATATAAGTTTCAAATAACTGATTTTTTATTTATTAAAAAATAATTAAAATTAGTTTATAATAATAAATATGTTTTTTTTTTCAACTATACCCTTATTTGTAAAGAGGATAAGTGAGAGAGAGGATAAATTCAACAAATATAGTGAAGGGATAAAGTTTTTTTTTTTTTTTTAAACACAATAAATACTTTGACAAAATTAAAATAAAGCTTATATTTTGAAACAAGCCCATTAACAAATTTGAAACTTATAATTAAGAGAGGAGGGAGTATCTCAATGACCTAATTTTTGTTGTACATCCTCTTATTCTAGTTGTCTATGTAGAATTGGACACCTGCATTTATTGGAGCTGTTAATTCATCTCTTTTTCTTTTTAATCGCTTAATTTTCCTGATAAATCCTCTAATTCCACTTGTTTGATATAGACATGGACACTTGCATTTGTTTTGTTACCCGGTTTTTGCACTATATAATCAAAAGGCTTTGGTGCTGGGTGGCAATCACTACTACAAAATAGGGCTACGACATCCTTTTTTTTTTACATTTAACGTCCTTTTTGGCAAAACTTACGGCGTCCTATTTAAAAAATTAGACGCCGTAAGTCAGCACTTAAGGCGTCTAATTAAGTATGGCACAAAAAGTTGTTCCATAGTACACTTACGGCGTCCTATTTTTATAATTAGACGCCGTAAGTTCAACTTACGGTGTCCAAATAAAGAAATTAGACGCCGTAAGTGTTATTTTATTTTATTTTTACATATTTGCTTCGCATATTTACTGCCCACAATCTCTTACAAAAACATTCTTACATATCAACCGACAACAATCACCACAATGTGATAAAATAAAACAACACCTATGTGCTAAAAGGTTAGCTCAGCTAACCTTATACAGAAACGTAATACATCCATGTATATATAACAAATATCCAAGACACATAGTTCATGATGAGTTGGACATGAGGTAGCAAAGTAGTAACAACAAAGTGTAAGTGACTAACTTCAAATCATCTTAACCAATTTGCTCTAACTAATTTAAGTGGTAACTACTACTACTTCTATGTACAACAATCACCACAACGTGTCAAAAAGTTGTCTAGCTACCTACTATTAATTAAGCAATATAAAGACTAATTTCATTCATCTATGTGTTGAAGAAGATGTCCAGCCAACAGGTTTCAAATCAAATCCATATCTTCCTTCGAGTAGGCATCCTCAGTACCAAAAATCTGTAAAATTGAAAATAAGGTATAAGATAAATCAATCAAGTGAGATATGGATTAGGATACATTTAGTTACACAACATTTTGATCGAACATAGATAAAAAATACAAGACAAAAGATAAATAGAAGGCAAGAAATTTTGTAAATGTCATGGTACACGATACAACCTTAAATCCATCAGAGGCTTAGGATACATCCAATCATCACATGTATTCTTTATTTTGCCCCACATATACAATTGCCCTCCACCTGAAAAGTGAATAAACTTCATAGTTATGACACTGAAACCAGAAACTATTTCGTAGAAAACCACCACCCAACTCCCAAGTCATAACATATCAGACAAGAACGATTCAGTTCACAGGCAACTCAGCAACAAATTACTCCTATAATCCTATAATGTACCGCATAAATAACAGGTCAAAAGTATAACTCCATTTTGCTGTGACAAGGGGTCATCTGTTATAACTCCCTTTGGCCACCTTCAACATTATAGAAGTACTGCAGGCTTTAATACAACTTCTAAACAACCACACAAGTAAAAAAACTCAAATCAATATGTACACTATCCACAAAAATGAAGGCAGTGGACAAAAGGAATCCAAAATGAAAACGTGGAAGTTGGTAAATTGTGTAAGAATTTGTTTTATTATTTTTAGGCTAATTTTTTCTTTTATGAGCTAGGTTGATACCTGATAATTGAATATTTCATACACTTATTTTTATCTCTTGATTAATAATTTAGGGCTCTTTAGTTAATAAATAATGGCTTTTATACTTATTTGGGCTTTGGGCCTTTGATTATATTTTAGCCATTTTTAATAATAAAATTCCAGTTTTATATTGCTTCACTATTCCTACCATAACTCTTGAACCAGACATCGGATTTGCCTCATTTTTGTTTCCTATTTCAGATGATTCAGAGAGCTACAATTGTTATGAAGACATGAAGGGAAAATTCGGACAAGAGGGCGGTCGATTTTAGAGCCGAAGTCGGAATTTTATTTGTGCTCGAATTTGTAATTAAAGCCCATTTTTTATTATTTTCTGTTTTGAGCCTGAATTGTGGATTGGAGCCCCATTTTTGTTTTTCCATTTTAGGTTAAGTGAGGCAGCAGCCACAAACACATTCTCATTCACGTTTTTACTCAGTTTTGGATTAAAATACAGAAGTTTCATTTTCTCTCAACTGTTCTTCATCCGTTCATCGTGTTCTTCGTGTTCATGATGAACTTCTTCATCTCTTTCCCATTTTCGTTCTGCATAGCTATGATAGGCTAGGCTTCTGTGATTGACCCATGGATTGGGGATTCCATGAATCCAGAGGACACGCGCTTCAATCGGTAACGTAATTCGTTTTTGTTTATTTTAATCGGATCCGATTATAATTGCGGATTAGGTATTAGATTTAATACCTAGATTGATATCCCAAGGACATAGGTCGGACCGGGTTCCGAGAGAGCGTTGTGCGATCGCACAGCGAGCTCGCCACGTGTTCGATCAAATGCTAGACGATCGTCTAGTCGAGGGAATATCGGACAAATGCGAGATTTCGGTTGTCCAATCAATCACGAGTTTGGTTATTATCTTTTTGTACGATAAAGGTTATGGAATCCCAATTCTGGGTTAATCGTTTTTAATCGGATTAATCTCGTTTTCTTGCTTTTGTTTTAATCTTTTGCATTGAAAACAACTCCCCCAATTTGTTCTTTTTGTTTATTTATTCGATTTAGACCGATTGTGAATTCGCGTTGGGAAACGACCCAGTGTTACATTATACCGCAAATCCTTTTCTAATCTGGTTATTTTGGGAGATCACGGCAAATCTCTGTCAAAATATGGGCATTTAGGGAGTTTGCATCGGTTTGATTAGACGTATTGTAAATAGTATCGTTTCGGTGGTTCGGGTGGTTGGATAGAAATTTTTCTGATCTAGATCACTCAAACCAGGTCTTATTCACAAGGAATTGGGCATTCTAAACAAGAGTCACTCTCATTAAGAGTGAGGTGTGACCTATTTTCCCCAAATTCCATCGTTTAGACCACTTTTTCGCTGTTTTAAGTTCCTCTTTTATGATTTCTACTAAGGCATTTTTTTCGGAGTATCTCCGAATGGTCTGAAATTTTGCTAGGTGATAGAAAATGGCCTAACACACTGGGCACATCGAAAATCTTTATGTGGTATTCTTATTTTCGCCAAATTCCATCGTTTAGACCACTTTTTCAATTTTTGAAGTTTTTTATTCCATTTTTGGGTTCCCCAATGGTCTAGGAGTTTCCCTGTCCAAGTCCCATAAATTTTAAAAATCATTTGATCCTTTTTTGGACTTGTTTTGGTCAAATTCCAACATATGTTTTTGCTTTTTGTGTTTTTGTTTGTGTGCCATCTTAATGTTTCCTACTTTTTACCACTTTTAGTGGCATTTTCGTAATTTGCGCTTTTCGGTGGCATTTCGTAATTCGATTTTCGCAAATTCCGCCTTGTGTTTATCTTTGCATGAGTACTAGGAGTACTATTAATCCAGAAGACTTGTTGCCATTTGATCCTGAAATAGAAAGAACAAATCTTACTGCTAGAAGATTTGTTAGGATAAGTCGTGGGATTGATACTGAATTGGACATTGAACTTGAGTCTGATTGAGTCCATTCTGTTGATCTTGACTCTGATAGTACTTCTGATAGTCTTGTTGTTTTCACTAATTCTAGTAGCAATTTTGCTAACTCAGAAATTATGGCAGAGCAAGCAGCTCGTCCCACTTTGAAAGAATTAGCTACCCCTGATGTGGGCAATCAAAATTTGTGTATTCAATATCCCGAACTTTTGCTAACTTTGAACTAAAATCTGGTCTTATCCATTTGTTGCCCAAGTTTCATGGTCTTGTAGGTGAATGTCCTCACATGCATCTAAAGGAGTTCCATGTGGTATGCAGCACAATGAAACCTCAAGCAATTGATGAGGACCACATTGCCGAGAGCTTTTCCATTTTCCCTAGATGGCGTGGCCAAGGATTGGCTATACAATTTGCAACCAACATCTGTTGGGAGTTGGGATGATATGCGAAGTTATTCCTAGTGAGATTCTTTCCTTCCTCAAAAGCCATTGCTATTCGAAGGAGATCACTAGTGTTAAACAAATCAATGGGGAGACCATGTATGAGTATTGGGAGAGGTTCAAGCGATTGTGTGCTAGCTGTCCACACCACCAGATTTCGGACCAACTCCTAATTACATATTTCTATTCTGGTTTCTTATCGATGGATAAAAGTTTCGTGGATGCATCTAGTGGTGGGGCCTTAGATAGCAAGATACCTGAAGAGGCCCGAGAGTTGATATCTACTATGGCTGCTAATTCTCAGCAATTTGGCACCAGGGCCAATAGTACTCCTGTTTACCAGATTCAAACACCTTCGGTCTAGTACGATTCTCGAGATTGGAGAATAGACTTGATGATTTGACTTCCCTTGTGAGGCGGTTGGCGTGACCCGGACATTACAATCTTCCCTCCTCGGATTGGGTACTCATGTGGTTACATTCGACCCTTGTCATTCTACCGATTCTTGCCCTACTTTGCATGATCCTGCTTATCAAGACCAGTCGGTAGCTGCAGTGGGTGTTTTTCCAGGAAAGCCACAATACCAGCATAATAATGCTTATTCTAATACTTACAATCCAAGAAGGAGAAATCACCCCAATTTCCGTTGGAACCAGAATCAGAACCAGAGTAACCAATATCAGCAGAATTCTGGGAATTACCAACAGAGACCGTACAGACCACAAAATTTCCAACAGCAGTATGCACCTCCTTTGCCAACACCACCTCTTCGACCAGCCATATGTGCACCTCCACAAGCGGCACAACAACAGGCTAGTAGTAGTGGTTCCTCATTGGAGGATATGATGAAGCAATTTGTCACAGCCAATATGCAGTTCCAACAGCAAACTGACACCTCCATTCAGAGTTTGCAAACACAGATTGGGTAGTTGGCAACATCATTGAATCATCTTCAACCTCAGGGATCCAACACTCTTCCTTCACAAACAATTCCTAATCCCAAGGGGAATGTGAGTGCTATCTCCCTTCGATCTGGCAAGCAATTGGAGGAACTCAACCAGCTACAGATGTGACTTCCATATCAGAGAGAGAGTCAGATAATGTGAAGATTGACTCTAAAAACAAAAAGGAAATGCAGCAAGGTGAAGAGGAAGACATTCCCATTCCTCTTCCTTTCCCTCAGAGAGCCCCTCGATCCAAGAAGTCGGCAGACAAAGCACAAGAGAAGGATATACTTGAGATATTCGGAAGAGTAGAGATCAACATTCCTCTCTCGGATGCAGTCAAACAAATTCCTAAATATGCCAAGTTTCGAAGGAGTTATGCACCAACAAGAGGCGACCAGAAGGGAATGAACGAGTGAGTTTGAACCGAGAATGTATCGCCCTCATCCGGCCTACCATGCCTTGCAAGTGCAAGGATCCAGGGACGTTTTCTATCCCTTGCCTTATTGATAATTATAAATTTGATGATTGCATGCTAGATTTAGGTGCTTCTATAAATGTCATGCCTGCATCTCTCTATAGATCTCTTGGTCTTGGTCCCTTGCGTCCAACTGGTGTTATTGTTCAATTAGCTAATAGGAGTAATGTCCATCCTTCTGGTTTAGTTGAAGATGTATTAGTCAAAGTTAATGAATTGATATTCCCTGCTGATTTTTACATCTTAGATATGGAGGATGAGTCTTCTATCAGTAGGTCACCAATCATTCTAGGGAGGCCTTTCATGAAAAAAGCTATGACTAAGACTAAGATAGATGTGTATTCGGTACTCTTTCCATGGAGTTTGGTGATATTTCGTGAATTTTAATATCTTTGATGCCATGAAACATCCTAGGGAAGAGCATTTCGTTTTCTCGTATTGATGTGATTGATGATCTTGTGGATGATGTTCTTGCTGATTGGTGTTTGATTATCCCGATTTTTTATCCGAAAGTGATTCCCGCCATTTGTGCATGTCTTGATAATGAATGGTGCTGTTTGCACTCATTTGGTTAATGCTGCATTATTTGGTGATTCGACTTGTTGGGTGATTCCGCATTACTTGTGGATTCTGATATTGATTCTGAGTTTGAGCTTCATCCTAATCTTAATGTGCATCCTGATTCTGATTTTTATGAACTTAACTCTGATTTTGATGAGCTAAATTCTAATGTTAACATTGAGATGTATAGACACGTTCTTCGCTTCTTTGAATGTGGTTTCGTGCATTTCGGTGTGATGACATCCAAGTTGTTGCAACAACCGTAAGAAATTTGAACCCAAGAGGGGTGAATTGGGGATTTTAAAAATCTTTTCGAAATGCTCTGTTTTTTTAACACTAAAAACGAGAGATGAACTAGAATGATAAAAACTTTGAAAATCTTTTTGTAACTCAAGTAAAATTAGTTTGTATGACAAAAAGAGTTATAAAGCTATAGACAAAGTCATTCAAACATATATCCGGAAATAAAGGAGATTAAGGAAGAGAATATGCAAACCGAGATTTATACTTGGTTCGGCCCAATCCTTGACCTACGTCCGGTCCCAAGCTCCACTTGAGATTTTCAATCCACTATCCTCTTATTTAATCCGGCACAAGAGAAGCCTTTACAAACCCACAAGTTCACCCAGGCACTTGTGAAGCCAAATCTCTCTCGAGATACTCCCCTTACACAATGTAAGGTTACAATCTGTTTCCCACTCAAGATCACCCAATCTTGAGTAACTCTCAAATAAACAGATATAATGTTTATAACGAATCTTCTCTCTCAGAAGTGAATAAGATAAACACTGAAGTACATGACAAATAATTTCACTCTCTATGAAGAACTATGTAAGCATTGAAAACAGAGTGTGTATGAGATAAGCTATAGATTCAGAATTTGGGCATTTTGACAGTGCAAGCTCTTGTCTCTCTCTCTCTCTCTCTCTCTCTCTCTCTCTCTCTCTCTCTCTCTCTTTCTTCGTTTTGAATGTGCCTCTACTTATAGATGAAGATCATCTGAACGTTGAGAATATGACCGTTATGAATAGTAGCCGTTAGAGATCAGTTGGAACTAGCCGTTAGAACTTTTGCACAGCTTTTGATGTTCTGATACAAATCTGAGATTTTGAGATTTGCTTCTAATCCTTCGTTTTAATCATCCGAAACTCACTAACAAAATGGTTAAACATATCTAGGAACATTAGAGATTAATCATAGGAAGTATTAAGATCAAACTAGAAGGCATTGCAAATTCGTCAAATTTGAAATTCTGAAGACGCGTTGAAACCTTGAGGTTTTATCGAAACCTCGAGGTTTCACTTGAATATGAAACCTTTGAGAAAATCGCGCCAAGAGCAAACCCGGAGGTTTTCAAAATCGGTGAAAAGTCGTTTGCTCTCTGGATGCCAAAACTGGAGGTTTCTCACCAAAACTCGAGGTTTCGCTCAAATGTGGAAATTCCGAGTTTTGCGCCAAAACAAAACCCGGAGGTTTGAGAGTAAAACCGGAGGTTTTGTAAACTTGGAAAGCCCGGATCCTCTCTCGCCGGACAAACCTCGAGGTTTGTCCAGAAACCTTGAGGTTTCTCATAATTTTCAGAATTTTGAGGAAACAATATTTGATCTCAAACCTGGAGGTTTCCCATAAACCTAGAGGTTCTGAAAACTGGCGAAAAACTGAGTTTTCTCTGGAAGGTCAAAACCTTGAGGTTTCTTACCAAACCTCGAGGTTTCACACAATTTTGTGAAACCTAGAATTTTCAAGTTAAAATAGAACCTTGAGGTTTTAGACAAAAAATGGAGGTTTTCAAGTTGTCAAAACTTAGGAGACTCTCTGTAAGTCAAAACCTCGAGGTTTAAACAAGAACCTCGAGTTTTCCATTTTCCGAGAAAATGCCGAGAAGTCTCGTGTTATGAAACCTTGAGGTTTCTCCGAAAACCTTGAATTTTGCTCGTCTATTTTTCTCCGTAAGGCCAAAACTCTTGGCTAATCTCAAACTCAAGTTTACATGTCCGAGCTTGAGGTAAGAATCCAATGCAAGAAGAATCAGCTCCAAACTCATTGTATTATGTCCGTTATGATCCGATGAATGAAGACTGTTCTTAACCAGCGTTTTTGAAACGTCTCTAACTGACTATCAACTTTCGAAGGCCATATATCCCTAGTCGTAACTCCATTTTGGTCCGTTCAAGTCTTCATGGAAATCCCTGTAAGTCTACTTTCATATGCCACCAATTTCAACTCAATCGGATTTGTATTTTGTGAGCTACACTCAAAACATTGAAGTTTGGTTTGCTGTGTGGCGTGAATTTCAGTGTCAACTTCCACAATTCATATATCCTTTATATGAACTCCTTTGGGCTTGGATTTTATATAAAAATGACGCATTGGGAGTCTAGTTTGATATGCCACTGGTTTCACCTCAATCCGATTTCTGGTTTAGGAGATATCATCAAATTACCAGACATCGCCCGTGCTGAACGTGAAACAGAGTTGTTGAAGACCGCTAAAACCTCGAGGTTTCACTTGTAAACTCAAGGTTTGCTAGTCCAGAGACACCAGAGATGCTGAAGACACTCAAACCTCGAGTTTTCTCGTCCTAAACCTTATATTTGCTTGTTTTAACTCTGAATTGAGCCATTTGAACTTCCATATGATCTTGGAGGCTTGTAGCATCGATCTAAGAACTTTAATAATGATATTTCATTCAGCAAGTTCTTCTTGCTTTAATACCTTATCTCCTTCTTGATTATTCTTCATAATTCAACTTGGACTAATCTACATTAAACATAATAGTTAGTCAATGTAGGAGATAAATATATTATGTAAACTTTTTGCTCTTAATAATGGCTTCTATATTAGACATAATCAAAACTAATCATATCTAACAACAACCACCCAAGCTTGTTCCTTCCATTGAGTAACCACCCAAACTTGAGTTAAAATCCGTTCCAGATCACCTAAAATATGCATTTCTGGAGGTGGATGAACAGTTGCCAGTCATTGTGGCAAATAATCTTCTTCCTGAACAAGAAGAGAAGCTGCTAAGCTTATTGAGGGCAAACAAGAAAGCCATTGGGTGAACATTAGCTGATATCGTTGGCATCAGCCCCTCTATGTGTATGCATCAAATTCTTTTGGAAGAGGACTCTAAGCCGGTGAGGCAACCTCAAAGACGCCTTAATCCCTTTATCCTTGATGTGGTGAAGAAGGAGGTCACTAAGCTTCTACAAGCTGGTATCATCTATCCCATTTCTGATAGCCAGTGGGTTAGCCCGGTCCAGGTGGTTCCTAAGAAATCTAGAGTCACTGTGGTAGCCAATCAGAAGAATGAGCTCATTCCTACTCGAGTTCAGAATAGTTGGAGAGTTTGCATTGACTATAGGAGACTCAACCAAGCCACTCGCAAGGATCATTACCCTTTACCTTTCATTGATCAGATGTTAGAGCGATTGGCTGGCAAGTCTCATTACCGCTTCGTGGATGGCTACTCCGGATACTTCCAGATCCATATTGCTCCTGAGGATCAGGAAAAGACGACCTTCACATGCCCCTTTGGAACATATGCCTACCGAAGGATGCCTTTCGGCCTCAACGCACCGGCACCTTTCGCCGTTGTATGGTAAGCATTTTCTCTGAGTTTCTAGAGGACTGTATGGAGGTCTTTATGGATGATTTCACTGTATATGGGTATGATTTTGATGCATGCTTAGCGAATTTGTCTAGAGTCTTGCATAGGTGCATTGAGTCTAATCTTGTGCTGAATTATGAGAAGTGTCACTTTATGGTTGAGGCAGGTATAGTCTTGGGACATATAGTGTCTAGGAAAGGGATTGAGGTAGACCCTGCTAAGATAGATGTGATTACTGCTTTGCCTTACCCCGTATCTGTGCAGGAAGTTCGCTCTCTTTTCTTGGTCATGCAGGTTTTATCGGCGTTTCGTTAGGGATTTCAAAGAAGACCGCCCGACCCTTGTCTAACCTTTCGCATAAGGACACCGACTTTGTATTTGATGATGCTTGCAAGGCGGCCTTCGATCATTTGAAGCGTTGCTCGACTACAACCCTGATGATCCCCCGATTGGGCATCCCTTCGAGTTGATGTGTGATGCTTCCAACTATGCGGTTGGTGCTATCTTGGCACAGTGGGTCGATAAAGCATCTCATGTGATTGCATATGCCTCCAAGACTTTGGATCCTGCCCAGTCTAATTACACCACTACTGAAAAGGAGTTGTTGGCTATTGTCTTTGCTTTTGATAAGTTTAGGTCATATCTGCTAGCTAGTAGAGTAATTGGTTTCTCTGACCATGCTGCTTTAAAGTTTCTTTTGAAAAAGGCGGATGCAAAGCCATGACTCATTCGGTGGATGTTATTGCTCCAAGAGTTTGATGTTGAGATTCGAGATGAAGTGGAGCACAAAAGCGAGTAGTGACCACTTGAGTCGCATCACCCATTTCTCCCTCTATCCCCTCTTCTATTCGGGATGATTTCCACGATGAGCAACTTCTCTACTGCAAGGTAAGCTTCCATGGTATGCGATCTCGGTTAACTACTTGGTAGCCTGGTGTTTTTCCTATAGACTCTACTAGGGCCCAAACCTTTAAATTAAAGAGTGAGTCTAAATATTATGTTTGGGATGACCCTTATCTGTGGAAATTTTGTAGTGACCAAGTAGGTAGGAGATGTGTGCCTGATCATGAGTTTCACTCTATATTGCATTTTGCTCATGCTTTTGCCTGTGGTGGTCACTTTGGACCCCAAAGAACTGTTAGGAAAGTGTTAGATAGTGGATTATTTTGGCCTTCCTTATTTCATGATTCTCATTTGTTTTGTAAGTCTTGTGATAACTGTCAGAGGGCAGGGAGTATTTCCCGTAGGCATAAGATGCCCCATAACCCTATAATGTTTTGTGAGATATTTGATGTCTGGGGTATTGATTTTATGAGTCCATTTCCTGCTTCATATGGTTATACTTACATATTGTTAATGTTGATTATGTCTCGAAATGGGTTGAGGTAAAAGCCACTCGGACTAATGATTCTTTCCGTGGTGGTGGATTTTGTTAGGTCTAACATTTTCGCGGGTTTGACATTCCTAGAGCTATTATCGGTGACTGGGCTCCCATTTTTGCAATCAAAGCATGGGTGCCTTGTTATGCAAGTATGGAGTGCTTCACAAGGTCTCCACAAAGATACCATCCTCGGACCAATGGTCAAGTGAAGTCTCAAAAGAGAGATTAAGCAAATCCTTCGGAAGACCGTTAACTCTTCCGGAAAGATTGGAGTAAGCGATTAGAGGATACTTTGTGGGCATATCGCACCGCCTACAAGACTCCGATTGGGATGTCTCCTTATCGGCTTGTCTTTGGTAAGGCATGTCATCTTCCGGTTGAGTTATAGCATCAAGCCTATTGGGCCATTAAGCAGTGTAACATGGATTTGGCTAAGTCTGGGATGGAGCGGAAGCTAGAATTGTAAGAGTTGGATGAGCTTAGATTGGATGCCTATGAGAGTTCACGGTTATACAAGGAAAAAACTAAGGCATTCCATGATAAGCATATTCGAGGAAAGAATTTTTCGTGGGCCGAAAGCTCTTTTCGTTTAACTCCCGTTGAAGTTTATGCCTGGTAAGCTTCGATCTAAATGGGATGGCCCTTTTGAGATCACTAACATTTTTCCATTTAGTGTCTTTGAGCTATGTGATCCACCCACAGGAAGAACCTTTAAGGTAAATGGGCATCGCCTCAAGCAATTTCATGAGGGATCCCAAAGAATGTACACGAGGAAGTAGAGATTCTCCTCATTGATGCCACTTATCCTCCTTAAACCCTTGGGGAGTATTCTTCTTTCTTCTCCCTCTATCTCTTTTATTTGTTTTCCTTTTTCTACTTTGCTTTTTTTTTAAAATAAAAAAATAAAAATACAGTCTCTCTTTCTATGATTGCTACATATTATGAACTTGGACATTTTGGTTTTAATGGATCATTCTCGTTTGTCTGCAATTCGACTCTTCGATTGCATGTCTTAGTAGTTGATTTGATGTTGTTGATTGCCTAAGTTGGTATTGACCTTGTGAGGTTTTGGGCCTGCTTGAATGGAATTCATCTTTTACCATTCTTTCTTTCATGTGTGCATCTGCTCTTGATTTGTGTTCTCTAGAACTTGATCCTTTTCTTTTTGAAACTACATTTTTCACTTACATGCATAAATATGATAGAAGCTTGTTTTCTTTCTTTTATTTTCCCCACTTTGGCCAAATAGCTTTCCCTTGCATTATGTTTCCTTTGCTAGCCCATTTGTGCCTTTTCGCTTCTTTTCTAAGCCACATTACAAGCCTAAGCGTAAAACCATTTTATTCCGCACCTTGGAAATTTATTGAGCATTGGTTTCACCTTGGTTTTGTGTTTAAGTGTGGGGGTTGCTCAAGAGTGCAACAATTTAAGTGTGGGGGGGAGATATTCGATTTTGTCATTGTGATTATGTATATAGTTCTTCAAAACAAAAAACAAAAACAAAACAAAACAAAAAGAAAAAAAAAGAGAAAAGAAAAGGAAGAAAAGCAGAAAAAGAAAAGAAAGAAAATACATAGAAAGAAAGGAGACATATGAGTAAAATAAAAGTTTTCATACATAGAGAATAATTGTGTTAATCAATGCTCTTTTTAATTTCTTTGGTGCTTAACCTCTCATTTCATACTATATTACCTACCTTCACCCTAACCCCATTACAACCTTTAATAATAAGCTCTCTTGATTTGTGCAAGCATGTGTTATGAGTAGTGGAGACGTAGAAATTGAGCAAGCTTATGGTAGAACAATTTTCTTGAGTAGAATTTGAGCGATACACTTATTTACCTTAAACACTTGAGAGATTGATTGATTGAGCGTATCATTTGAGAGACCATCTTTTGTGATTAGCATCATTGATTGAGATTACCATGAATTGTAATTTGAGATGAAGGGATTTTAGTCTTGATTGATTGGTCTTTTGGAGCTTTGTGTCCCTTGTTCAATTTTTGTATTGTTAGCAATTGTTAGGAAAGAAGAGTTTCTTCTTTAGGTCTTTTTCTTTGAATTTTGCTCAGGAGTGCAAAAAGATAAGTGTGGGGGAATATGATAATTGAATATTTCATACACTTCTTTTTATCTCTTGATTAATAATTTAGGACTCTTTAGTTAATAAATAATGGCTTTTATACTTATTTGGGCTTTGGGCCTTTGATTATATTTTAGCCATTTTTAATAATAAAATTCCAGTTTTATATTGATTCACTATTCCTACCATAACTCTTGAACCAGACATCGGATTTTCCTCATTTTTGTTTCCTATTGCAGATGATTCAGAGAGTTACAATTGTTATGAATACATAAAGGGCAAATTCGGACAAGAGGGCGGTCGATTTTGGAGCCAAAGTCGGAATTTTATTTGGGCTCGAATTTGTAATTAAAGCCCATTTTTTATTATTTTCTCGTTTTGGGCCTGAATTGTGGATTGGAGCCCCATTTTTGTTTTTCCATTTTAGGTTAAGTGAGGCAGCAGCCACAAACATATTCTCATTCACGTTTTTACTCAGTTTTGGATTAAAATACAGAAGTTTCATTTTCTCTCAACTGTTCTTCATCCGTTCATCGTGTTCTTTGTGTTCATGATGAACTTCTTCATCTCTTTCCCATTTTCGTTCTGCATAGCTATGATAGGCTAGGCTTCTGTGATTGACCCATGGATTGGGGATTCCACGAATCCAGAGGACACGCGCTTCAATCGGTAACGTAATTCATTTCTGTTTATTTTAATCGGATCCGATTATAATTGCGGATTAGGTATTAGATTTAATACCTAGATTGATATCCCAAGGACATAGGTCGACGGGTTCGAGAGAGCGTTGTGATCGCACAGCAAGCTCGCCACGTGTTCGATCAAATGCTAGACGATCGTCTAGTCGAGGAATATCTGGACAAATGCAGAGATTTCAGTTTGTCCAGAATCAATCACGAGTTTGGTTATTATCTTTTTGTCTTATGAAGGTTATGGAATCTCAATTCTGGGTTAATCATTTTTAATCTGATTAATCTCGTTTTCTTGCTTTCTGTTTTAATCTTTACTGCATTGAAAACAACTCCCCCAATTTATTTTACATCTGTTTATTTTATTGATTTAGACCGATCGTGAATTCGTTGGGAAACGACCCAGGTTACATTATACTTTAAATCCTTTTCTAATCTGGTTATTTTGGGAGATCACGGCAAATCTCTGTCAATACCGTTAATTGATGTTAGAAACAAATCAAGCTAAGAAGGATATGTGACGTGGAAACGGAAAAATTTGGAAAAACATTTGATTAAGTTGATTTTTCCGGTGTGATCTTAAATATTCTAATCAGATTTGTACATTAGCAAATGCAGAGAAAAATTAAAGTTGCAAGAAATCAATCAAGGGGTCTAAGGAATTCAGTATAAGTGGCGACCAAACGAAAGGGGCACTTATTATTATCACAACTCAATCTCAAGTATCACATTCATTACCTAAATGCGAGAGGTTCAACTATCCACAAAAACTATGGGGGGAGACCAAAAAAATGGAAAATGAAAACACGAAGAGGAATAAAAGCCTAAAAAAAATGAGACTTTAATCAAAGACGGAGGTACAACGGCTCAGACGTGGAGGTGGGAAAAAGAAATTTGTTAACGATAAATAAGATTGGAAGAGTAGGAAATGTCATTGGCAAAAAAAAAAGAACAAACAGAGAAGTGTTGAGCAAATTAAAATATTTCTTCAAAAGGTAGAATAACACTACCAGTAGTGTGTGTATAACTTTTAAATCCGTTATGAATAGTTTCTTCGCACCAGAAAAGTAGCTGATTTCTGGTGGGAAGGCCAAAACAAAACTCACTGGGTTGCATGGCAAACACTTACACGACCTAAAGCGAAAGGGGGCATGGGATTCCGAGACTTCATAAATTTCAACAATGCCCTCCTTGCAAAAACAGCTTGGCGCTTATCCCAGAATCCGAATGAATTGTGGGCAAAGGTACTCAAAGGGCTCTATTCCCCTAATGACTCTTTCCTGGAAGCCAAAAAAGGGCACAGAGCCTCATGGTGCTGGTCTAGCATTCTAGAAGGAAGAGAGTTTATCAAGAAGGACCTGTGTTGGCAAATAGGCGATGGAAAGTCAGTGCGTATTTGGAAGGACAGGTGGATCCCATCATTACCTAATCATAGACTTGACACGGAGGATGAGGCCCTTAAAAAATCTCAACAGACCATGGCTGCCCTCCTTTCTAATGATAATAGAAGTTGGGACTTAAATCCAATCAGGGTGAATATAAATGATCAAGTTCGTGAGGCCATATTGATGATTCCTATCCCTTGTAACCCATGTGAAGACAGGCTGAGGTGGACTGTGTCAAATAATGGTATCTACACGTCTAAGCTGGGTTATTATGGTCATGCTAGCAAGGCCACCGCGTTTACTCAGTCAGCTACTACGTCCTCCCCTTTAACCAGAGCCATATGGAGAGAAATCTGGAAAATTAAGGCACTTCCGAAGGTGGTCAACTTCATCTGGAGAGTATTATCAGATGCTCTAGCCACTAACACCGCCTTGGTCTCTCGAAAAAGGGGAAGCACGGATCTATGCTCTATCTGCAATGATGCTAGAGAAACAATGGAACATCTGTTTTTCCATTGTGCGTGGGTTAGGTGCGTTTGGTTTGGGTGTAATCTGTCTATCAAGTACGACCTGAGAAATATTCAAAGCTTCAGGAGGTGGCGGCTGGATGTAATGAACTCCAAAGGCCGACTAACTGAGTATGATATTGCACACATTAGCTGGCTCCTCTGGTATATTTGGATCAGTCGCAATGAAAAGATTTTCAATGGTACCACACCCAATCCAGGGTCGGTCATTGAGAGAGCATCTCAGTCGGTGACTGCATATTGGAATGCGTGCTTTCCCCCTCGCTCCAATGAAGATAGTACTATCCCCAAGCCCAAAGCTTATTGGTTCCCTCCACCAGAAAATTATCTTAAATTTAATCTCAATGGTGCATTCCATGAACACACGAAAGCTGCTGCAATAGGCGTCCTATGCCGTGACCATCAAGGAAGAATGAAGTGGGCTTTTGTTGATAAGATTAAGTCCCTCTATGACGGAGTCTCTTGCCCTTAAAAGGGCCTTTATGATAGCTCAAGATCTTGGGAACAAGAACGTGATTTTTGAATCTAACTGCTAGACCCTCGTTCGTTGCCTAGAAAAAAAACCAGCCTGATCTTTGTGAGTGGCAGTCTTGTGGATTACTTGGAGACATCCTTGAAGCTCTTCAGTCCGAGCCTAGCTTTTCGGTTCAATTCATCCCTCGCCAGGGAAATCGGGCAGCAGATGTGCTTGCTGCAATTACTTGTAAGGGGGTGTGCCCAATCGGGTGGGTGGAAATACCCTTACCCCCTTTGTCTACGATTCTGGAGGACGACGTGAAGAGATCAAGGATTACACTGAGTCACCCCTCAGCACTCCACAGACACGGTGATCCTGGCTGAGCAATATGACTATGGTTTCTTTTTTTAGCAGCTAGCGTCCCCGTGCGTCTTTTAGCTGTTTCTTGCTTTCTCATTTGTATGCGTCTTCGTTTTGCTTTCTTTCCTACTCTCAGCGTGGTGCCTCGTTTTGCATGTGTCGTTGTCTGTTTGCTTCTCTTCATTGGCAAGCATTGCCCTCAAGTCCGTGTAATTATTTCTTTTTTCTCCAGTTAATGAAGTATCTTGAAGTGTTCAAAAAAAAAATACTTAAATGGACGGGTTATGAGTACACCTTTGGGTTGCCATAGCCACCAATTTAGTCAATTGTTTTTTTAATAAATAAATATATGGACTGAGGACAGTAAGTTATAGTATAATACCCATTTTTCCTTGATAGCCTGAACCTCAGTCTCTCACTCTCTTTTGTGTTGTCTTTTCTATGTAACTCTGACTTTAATTTAAAAGTTGGAGTTTGAACATTAAAATTATATTATGCTGATACTTGTCTAAATTTAGGTTCTTTTGTGTGAATTATGATTATTGAATTTTGAAGATTCAGATTTCACAATTTAAATTGATAGATTTGGATTGAATGATGGATGCTTAATGCTTATATATATATATATATATATTTTAAAAAAACAGTCAAATGTAAATGGGTTACCAAAAACCCGGTTAGCCTGCCCATATATGTACTAGCCCATTTTACACGGGTTTAAATGAGTTGAGGTACGGGTATGGGTTAACTTGTACCTGTATAAAGTTAAATGATCAAGTTATGGGTTTGAGCACCAGCTATCCAACTCATCCATTGCTCTGCCCTATGGCTGGGTGTCGATCTGAGACTTTTCCCTAATTTCTCCTTTTATCTTCTCATAATATCATAAATGAAAATACTTATTTTATAATATTTTTGTTTTGTTAGAAAGGTGATTAGTTGATTAGTTAGTGAAGACCTTATTATATAAAGGGTCTAGTCATTGTGGTTTAATGTGTGTTGGATAGTTAGATCTTTACCATGTTAGAGAGAAGTTAATTTGAGTCTCTTTTTCTAGAGGGGAGTCCCTCCTAAATCCCTAGAGTTAGGGTTTGTTAGTTATCTTCCTCAAGTAAGAATATATTAGAGATAATCCTTGTAGATTATAGTTTATATGAGCATATTGCTCTTATTGATATTAATATAAAATTCTTCAACTTCTTCATATTGTTTCTTTAATACTTCTCCAATTATACTTGTTAACATGCTTTTTGTGATATTTTTTAAATATTATACTTATCATAAACCCAACCATCTCATCGTGACTAGCTCTCTGCTTGCTCTGCGCCTTGGCCACTAATCTCCCGCTTAATACTGCAAGTTGACTTTATAAGAACAAAAAAAAATTGCTTTGTTACTTATTATTCTATAATTTCATTTATTCTGATGAATTATACTTCAAATAAACCATTCTTATTTCTTATTTGAATAATTACATGATAAATTCTATTTATCATAAATAATTTTTTTATTGTAATTAAATCCTAAATAAAATTAGGATGTTGCACAGTGGAAATGAGTAGCACTCATGAAGGGAGACAAATCAACCTTTTTCCTAGTCTTTAATAAAGACATATTTGAAAAGTTGATATTGATCCCCTAACTATAAAATATAATTTTCATATTTGCCAAAAGTATTTTCCTAATTTACTCATATTAATGCTCCCTCAAAGAATAATAAAAGAGAATAGGGAAGAAGAGAATTAAGGAAGATGACTAGAGTATTTTAGAAAATATATGGCATTTTAACTAACTCAACTAACTTCCTTAATCTAATAAAATTAGGTAAATATGTTTTATATTAGGGTGAAGATGCAAAAATACTCATGTAGTCTTCCCAAAAGTGCATCCAACACCAAGTATTTTTTTTTTTTTTTTGTAAAAGTGACTAGTGGTTACAAAAGTGGAGGAAAAATACACAGACCGTTAGTTTAACTTTTTATGTATTGAAAATGATGAAGTGTGGATGTTTGCAAATCAATAAAGAAAATGGACTAAGGAAAATTATAGACAAGGGCCCATATAGTTTAAAAATTACAATTCAGCCATACAAATATTTAAAAAATGTTCACTTTAGTCCTCTCCATAAACTTTGTACGTTTTCAGTTGAGTCCCTAGGTCCTTCTTCCATGGACATGGACCTTGATCTGTTGAGGCTCGTCACAATAATGCCACCCACATCCCCGTTGGGCATTGATCTCGACCTCGACACTCTATTATTGCAAGCTTCACTCATCTCGTTCTCTTTCTCCCCACCACCCACGCTCGACACTTTCCCATTCCTTCTGCTTCCTCCTCCCACTATTCCTCCCAATATTTCTATCGCCCAATTCTACTTGATTTTCCTCCCGCCGCATCAAACCCCTCCATATGGGCGTCGTTTGCATCCTCTTCCACACCTATTCTAGCCATTCCACTGCCTCCGACATTGACGGCCTCTTTTCTCTGACGACTTCACGTACTTCGATGCCAAACGTCCCCGCTACCTTATAATCGTCGTGTCTGACTCTGACGGCCTCCCAATTCACAGGTCACAGATTCCGAGAAACTCCCTTTATCAACGGCACCACCCAGTCCACCACGGAGGGCAGGCTGTGATTCAAATCGATCGGTTTCCTTCTGCTGATGATCTCCAACAGCAAGATTCCAAAGCTGAACATGTCGCTCTTCGTGCTCATCAGATCCCCTGGCACCAGGTAGCACGGGTCCAAGTATCCCATCGTCGCTGCCGGCGGCGTGCATTTCACCCGAACGTGAGGCATGTGTCCCTCAATGCCAGAACGAAATCGCCCAGCCTCGCCTTTCCCTTCTAGTCGATCAGAACGTTGGACGACTTTATGTCTCGGTGAATCACCAACGGAAATTTTGTTGGAAATCCTCAGTCATCTTATTTTGGTTTAAAATCTTGCCTAGTTAGCAGCTTTTACTTCCACTTGTCTCTTTAACATCCACATCATCATTTTTAGTACAGAAAAAGTCAAACTAACGGTCAATGGGTATTTTTGCTCCACTTTTTTAATCATGTCGTTACTTTTGCACTCCAAAAAATACTTGATGTTGGGTGCACTTTTAGAAAAATCATGTGTATTTTTGCATCTTAACCCTTTATATTAAGGAGCGGAGGAGTATTAGTATTTCTCAATTTTGATAACGGCATCTGAACTTACAGATTTCTCACATGTTTATTTTTAAAATATATGTAGTGTTTTAAATTTCCACTTAGAACTTGCCAAGAACTCGATAGCCTGCCCTCAAACTTTTGGTGGGAAGGAAATAATGGAACATATCAGACTCATGGATGACATTGTCAATCATGGAAGAGTGGGTGATCTCATAGTCGGTGGCCATTGAAATCTAAACCCAGTTCGGGACTTAATGCCTACCAATGGCCAACCTGATAAAATTACATGACCCAAGCTGCAAATGGAGTATATAAAGGAAAGGTAGTTTATCAACTGGTCTAGCAGCATAAGATCCCGCTAGATTCTTTTGAATCTTGAGTTTAAGTCTTAAAAGAAACATTAGTGCTAGAAAGAACAGCCACAAATCCTGAAAATTGAAGTAATGAGTTGCCTAGATACCCATAATATAGGATCTAGAAAAGGTGTCGGCCGGTAATATAAAATACAGGTTAAAGTGTCACGATTTTAAAGCATGGTGCAGGCTGATCAGTATTACGGATGCAAGAGGCCAAGAGTAAGACCCATGTCCGAGTACTGAGATTGAACTCAGCGGCAAATTCTAACATGCAATTCTGAAATTCTTGGGCAGAAACCTCTCATTCTGACTTCTGACTTGAACTCAGGAACGCCTGATAACTCCTCCTACCAATTTTCAATTATTGCAAATAGGGGTATGAGATTTAATTTTTATATATATATATAAAATTTAATATTGATAACCAACATCAAAATTTAATAATTAGTTTTAGTAACTATTATCGAAATTTAAACGTTAAAGTAATGTCAATAGGTTTAATGCTGGTAATATATATTACTCCTTCTTCCAGTGCTATTTAATATAAATATTAGTATATAGTTATTAATTTTATTAGATTTTTAAAAAAGTTGTAAGTTATCTAAACTAGTCTCACTTCCTTAACTCACTCATTCAGCTCTTCATTGATTGTTGTTGAGGGAGCACTATAAGGGTAAATTAGGAAAAGATAGATAAATATGAAAACTATGTCTTATATTTAGGATTAATATCAACTTTTCTAAATATATCTTATATTAAGGACCGATAGGAAGTACTAAAAATCTGAATATGCCTCCCCTATCTATGCGGCCACTACTATGCAATTTGAGATACGGACTTTCTATTTCTTTTTATTATTATTTTTTTTAAAAAAAACTTGTGGATTAGTTTAAAATTCAATTCAAATTCAAATTCAAATTTTGATTCAATTTCAATTCTTCTTCATGCATAAATAGACACTTGTATTTTTGGAAGTTGCTATTTCACCTATGTTTATTGTTATTCTTCTCATTCTGGTCGCAAATTCTCTTATTCTAATTGTTCAGATACACCAGAACACTTGCACTTATAAAATATGTTAATTCCCTTATACTTCGTTCCTCTCTATATATAACTTTCAAATAACCCATTTGTATTTTTTTAAAAAAATAATTAAAATTACTTCAGAACAATAAATATGTATTTTTTAAACTATACCCTTATTTGTAAAAAGGACAAGTAAGAAAGACAATAAATGTAACAAATACAATCAAAGGGTAAAGTTGAAAAAAAAACGCAATAAATACTTTAACAAAATTATATTTATATTTATATTTTGAGAAAGATTCATTCACAAATTTGAAACTTATAATTAGAGAAGGGAGGGAATATTTCTTGTTAATGGCCTAATTTTTGTTGTATATCCCTTTATTCTAGTTGTTTATGTAAAATTGAACACCTGCATTTTTGGGAGTTGTTAATTCCCCTCTTTTTCTTTTTAATCGCTTAATTTTCATGATAAATCCTCTTATTCCACTTGTTTGATATAGACATGGACACTTGCATTTGTTTTGTTTTGTTACCCTGTTTTTGCACTATATAATCAAAAGGCTTTGATATTTGTTGGCAATCTCCATTTTACTGTGACAAGGGGTTATGGGTTAAAACTCCCATTTGCCACCTTCAACATTCTAGAAGTACTGGAGACTTTAATACAACTTCTAAACAACCACACAAGTGAAAAATTCGAATCAATATGTACACCATCCATAAAAATTAAGACGGGAGGCAAAAAAAGAAATCCAAAATAAAAACGTGGAAGTTGGTAAATTTTTGTAAGAGTTTATTTTCTTTATTTTAGGCTACTTTTTTTTATTAGCTATGCTGGTTTGCGTTATCCGTTAATTGATGCTAGAACCGAATCCAGCCGGGAAGGAAAATCTCCACCCCTAATTCTCTCACAGTTCACCTTTTTGGTTTAATTAAAGCTGGCCAAACCAGGGAACCACTTTGGTGCTCTATCTCAAGTTTTGGCAGCAAATCATCCATCTATCTATCTCGATCTGATTTTTCTGACTTTAATTCCTAATTAAGTCATTCCAACTTCCATATAATCTTGGAGGCTTCTAGCATCAACTCCCAACTTGATCATTCTTCATCATTCAACTTTTTTTTCTTCTCTTTCTTCTTCTCTTGATCATTTTTAATTCAATTCTTTCTTTCTTCTCTTCTCTTGATCATTTTTCAACTTGTACTCATCATTTTTAAATAAAAAAATCGAGCCTATGAACTTTTTTAAAAAAATGTTAGTTCAAATATTATCTTTATTTTGATTCTCTATCACCATTAAAATCTCCATGATTTTTTTTTAAAAAAATATAAAATAAAATAAAAAAGTAAACTTTTTACTCTTAATAATGGCTTCTATATTAGACATCAAATTTAATCATATCTAACAAAAACTCCCGTTGGCCACCTTCAACATTCTAGAAGTACTGGAGGCGTTAATACAACTTCTAAACAACTACACAAGTGAAAAATTCGAATCAATATGTTCACCATCCATAAAAATTAAGACGGGAGGCAAAAGAAATCAAAATAAAAACGTGGAAGTTTTAAATAGGCAGGGAAAGTGATTACGCCAGACCATTTATTAGCCAAGCTGCACCTGCACTTGCATGATGACAACAGATATAGCTATTTCTGCTGAGTTAATATAATCTTTAGTGCTCCTGCTAAAAATATAATAATAATCTTTGGTCCTTAAATTTGTCTTATTTTGATCTCTCAAGTTTTAAATTATAAATTTTGGTCCTTCAACTGTCATTCCGTTTAAAATATTGATCCTATAATTTAATGGGTTAAGGTGTAAAACTGCACATGTGTTTTACCTCGAGTGAGCCGCCCAACAACAAGTGTTTTTTTTCGGTGCAAAAGTGATTATGTTGTTTCAAATTAAATGTAAAAATATCATTTGACCGTTAAATTTGACTTTAACAAAAGTTTGATTTTTTTTTTACTAATTGGACGATGACGTGTCTTTCAAAAGTGTAAAATATACATGTTGTTTAGCAAAAAAGAGCGCCTAACACTAAGTTCTTTTTTTTTTAATTTAATAATTTTATTTCAATTAAAGGAAATTTTATTTCTCTAGGTATAATTCTTGAGAGGCCAAATTTTTTATTTCCATAATTTATTTTCTTTTATTTAAAAATCCTTATTAAATTTTCTAATTAATAATTAATAAATGAGTATTTATAAATTTGATATTATAAACACTATATTTAATTAAAAATAATTTTAAATTTTTTATCTAACAAATTGAACCAGAAAGTATTTAAATAATTTTTCAATCAAAACCAAACACTATTATTTAATTTTTATTGCATTAAGAAATATGTACTATAAACGTTTGCACCTCTAAATGGGTTATTTCTATTTATATGATGAATGAAAGTAAATAAATACATGTTATAGACTTATAGTTATAAAGTTGACTTTTTCAAAGTAAATGAATTATTATTTTTTGATAGAATAAATGAATTATTTCTTTAAATATTTATTTTTCAAAAAATTGAAATTATTTTTAAGTAAATATATTATTTATAATATCAAATTTCAAATTCATAAATACTCATTTATCAATTATTAATTATAAAATTTAATAAATATTTTTAAAATAAAATAAAATAAATTATGGAAATAAAATTTTTACCGTTTTTACTCATTGAATAAATCCTCCTTCCCAAAATTATAAATCAGAGAAAAAATTTGGCCTCCTAAGAATTATACGTAGAGAAATAATAATTTTTCATTAATTGAAATAAAATTATTAAAATAAAAAAAGCATTTAGTGTAGGACACTTTTTGGTTAAATTACATGTGTATTTTTGTACTTTTGAAAACCACTTCATCATCCGGTCAACAAAAAAAAGTCAAAATTAACGATCAAATTGTATTTATGCACCTGATTTGTAACCACATAGTAACTTTTACACATAAAAAAGCACTTGATATTGAGTGCTTCTCGGGTAAAACACATGTGCATTTTTACACCTTAACCCTAATTTAATACTTACTACCTAGATCATTAATGGTTTGTGTACTTCATATGGTTTGTCATTACATTGTCCTTCTCTTCGTTACGGCAAAGGCTCGATATTTCAAAAAAAAAAAAAAAATTGACTTGTGGGTATATATGTTATCACTTACGTATGTTTGATTTGAAGGAAGGAGAAATTTTTTCTCTTATCTCTACTAATTAGCTCATGGATCTCACTGTGATTATAATCTCTACCCTCCCATGGACCCCACTGGAGACTAGAAATATTTATCAAATTTTATGGACAATTTGGTAAAAGTATGTCCTCCCCTCCCTCCCCTCAAACCAAACATCGCTATGAGGGATAACTAAGCATTTACTGTATGTGGACGTAATCAAAAGTCTCATTGACTTCAATATCTCTCCTTGTTGCTTCATATGATAAAAGTAGCTTTGAAAGATAGGTCAAAGAGGGACTACGATGATATTCCAGTCTAACATTGAGCATAACAGTGCTCATACTTAATTTCTTGATTTGTTTCAAAATTGAGATATTATTATATAATACTCATACTTAATTTCTTGATTTGTTTCAAAATTGAGATATTATTATATATAAGATATATTTCGATTTTTAATATAAGATATAGCACATCCCAAATATAAGACGTATTTAGTTTTGATGCCAAATATAAGATGTATTTTATAAATTTATCATTTTTTTTTGCTAATTTACCCTTATTAATGGTTCCTTAATAATAATCAATGAGGGAATAAAGGAAGATTATTATGGTGATTTTAGAAAATACATGTTATATTAACTAACTTCTTTAATTTAATCAAATTAGGTAAATATATCTTATATTAATGGCCAGAGGAAGTAATGTATATCATATTGATACAGTTTGTGTGCTTGTTTAATGACATTGCGGAAACTAAGAACCAGATTTGGTCTTTTGTAGGGTCATAAATCTTCTTCCTACAGCAGTCTCCCCAGGCTCACCAAGTTTTGCAAGATGGGCCATCCTCCTTTGCCACAACTTTGAAGGGTTTGGTTGATTTGACTTTTCTTCTTGATGATGCAAATCATCATTTTCAAACAGGTTAATATTTTTCTCATCAGGATTAGATTCATCTGCATTTATGATTATCTGCTTCAGTCTCTCCACCACCTGACTCATCCTCGGTCGCTCTTTTGCACTTTTACTCAGACAATCATCTGCGAGCTTGGCCACATTTCGCGCTAAGTTTATGGAATACTGGCCTTCAAGTCTTGGATCAATTATCAAACTGAAATTTCTTCTATTAGTAGGGTGCATTTTCACCCACTCCAAGAGTTTCTGCTCTGTCTTTGGCCGGTTTCGATCCAGCGATCGCCTCCCGGTAAGAATTTCATAGAGAACCACACCAAAACTCCATACATCACTCTTTGTAGTAAGATGGCCTGTCTCAAGGTAATCTGGAGCAGCATAACCATATGTCCCCATCACCTGTGATACTCAAAAGTAACTGATTTTCTCAATGTCGGTTATGAGTAGTAACACATCAGACAATAAAATGGCTTCATCTAAAGATAAATAACTTGCAAGACTTGTGTTACAAAGCATAATTTTACATCTCAAAGCAAATATAAAGCACATAACACTTACTGCAGTTGAAACATGAGTATGCCCAGCTATTGGCCCCTCCCTAGCAAGTCCAAAATCAGAAAGTTTTGGCCTAAAATTTTCGTCCAGTAATACATTTGAGGTTTTAAAATCTCTATATATCACCTGCAGAATATATGTACAAAAAAATGTCAGAAGGGAGAGCTAAAATGCAGAAAGTAAGAACCAATGAATATGAAGAGCAGTGTCATTCATATTATGTGTCATCTGAATTATTGTAATGGCAATATCAAAACTGATATTCTCAAAAAAATAAGCATTAGTTAGGTAAGGGTCACTAATAGTTTCTGAAGGTCTAGCACTCATCTTCACTATGTGTTCTGCACTTCTGCTACTTTATTCTCTCGTAAGTGCGCTTGTATTTTCTGAAACCTGAGACTTTATATCTATATATCATATACTATCTTGAGTTTACTGTTTGGATTCGATCAGATCCTCCCTAAGTTGCAAGCGAATCGCTCAAAGTTCTTGATTCTGTCTCTATCACAAAAGAAAATGAATATCATCCCAAAAAACACAAGCCAGTGACTGATAGCATGAGACAAAGAACGGGGGAATATAATATATCTATTTACTTCAGTTTTTTGTATTTTTTGGTTACTTCATCTGTGAAGATATAGCTCTAATATGAACCTGAACTTCTAATTCTTCATGGAGATAGGCTAACCCTCGAGCTGCTCCAAGGGCTATTTCAAGTCTTGTTTTCCAGGGAAGAGGATCATACGCCTTGTTAAAAAGATGATATTCCAAACTTTTATTCGGCATGTATTCATATACAAGAAGTCTCTGGATCCCTCTTTCAGTATCCACAGCACAATATCCGATGAGTTTCACAAGATTTGGGTGCTCCACAACACCAAGAAACTGAACTTCAGCTAACCATTGCTTATGACCCTACATAACAAAACAAAATCCTGAAATGCGTCTGGGAATTCAGATAAATAAGCAACTTCAAAGCACATGAAGAAGTTCATAATGGACACTTGATCTCTCTCTTATGCTTTTATCTACCCAATAAAATAAGAGGTATGCAAATTTAGTGATGACAGAAACTTTCGATTTAACAGCAAAACAGATTGCCGAAAGAACAATTCCATTGCAATCCATGTGAAGGCTTATATCAAGGGCATTTTGAAGAATGATACTGATGACTGTAGATGAATGATCACTGCTATAATTCTCACATTTCTGAAAACAAAAGCGAACAGTTTCTCTATCATGGAAAACTAAGTGAAAAATCTATCCGGACATTTGAAAAGCCACTCTAGATGCCTGTATGTCATCTCCTTGCATGAGAACATTCAGTTAAAGCTAAATAATCCAATAAAAATAGGCTATAAATGCAACAGGGTGAAAGGTGAAAATATAGTGCTTATATGTCTATTTGTCATTTTAATCTAAAGACACCTAAAATCAGACTAAGATATGAGGTAGCATCAACCATCTTTGAGAGATCTGAGCAATCAATAGGCATCTGAATACTTCACTAGATTTTGTTGCATGATCCTCAAATCCATACAGTACAAAATATAACAAAAAGGGCAGACACATATGAGTAGCAATAATAAGGACATAAAAGACATTACATAAAAAATTAGTGCCCCATTTTCCACGATACCTCTATATCTTCTTTTGCTCAGCATCAAAACTTAATGCAGAACTTTCAGTAGAATGTTTTCTGTGACACTACAGACAACAATGTCACCGATTCTGATCTTAAAAGGCTATTTGAGTACCCAAAAATTACTGTATGTTCCACAAATCATCAGATAACTAACGCTATGGATAAGATTTTCCAAATTAGGCAGAAAAGGTAACTTCTGCCTATTGCTATTCGTAGGTTCAGAGGCAGAGGATGCCACTGTCAAATGGTGAAGGAGAAAACTAGAATATCTGCAAGAGTTGTATAGTTCATTTTTGCAAGAATGAAATTTTCTTCTACAAGAGAATGACCAGAAAATAATCCTTTCAGTTTCCTAATGCTAAGTGAAATTCTCTTGTTTTCTTTCATTTCTCCTTCAGAAAAGCACTACTTACTTTTTTACAACCAGTCCCAATTCGACATGACCTTATGGAAATATGAATAACAAGTGAAATCAATAATTACTTGTACCTGTAAGTCGAGTGATCCCTACAATGACGGCATGTGGTTTATATAAAACACTAAAATCATGTCTTGCCCTACCTGATACTACCTCTGATCTTTAATATAAGATCTCACTCATAGTGCAATTTGCATTACGAATGATATTTTATATTATGGGAGGTAGTATATTCATACTAAATATACTTTCAGATTCGTATCTATCAGCTGATCTGAGTTGCAACAAATTAAAATTTCAATCGATATAAAGAGACAAACTAGATTCTTCAATTTTTTTTTTTTAAAAAAAAAGAACTAGATTCTCTTCTATCACAGAAGATTCTTCTGTGCGAGGAAGAAAGAAACATGATGTGTATGGCCCACACGATGAGCAAGAAATTGACATGGGGCGTGTGGCTCACATAGATAAGTCCCACTAGATTCACTCCCATGCGCTTTCTAGTTCTAACAAGCCCCTTTTTTCCTCTTTTTTTGGTAAACTCCAACAAGCCCTTTGAAGTTTGATGCATGATAAAATAAAACCCCACAATACATGCGGGTCCCACATGATCAATTCCAAGTGAGAAGAGTGATCCAGGAAGAGTCTGACTCACTAGGACAAGTGAAGTAGTGAACCCAAATTTTGATCCCTCCATTGTTCAAGTGAAAAGAGAGGAACAAATAGGGTAGGGAAGACCCACATTGGGCTCACATTGACAAGTGGACTCCACCTTTATTTCTACCTGTTTTTAACTCTTGACCGATTGAAAGAATCCAAATCTGTTGAACCCCCCCCCCCCCCCCCCTCCCATCTCTTTCCTCACTATAACATCTAAGAGGATACAAAATTCAAGCAAGTTGTGTTCATAGAGGCATTCTCTAACAAGCTACTTCAGAGAGGTTTTATAGATCTGGAGTGTCGTACCTGGAATCCATCAGGGTCAAGCCTCTTGATGGCCACCGAAATAAACTCCTTTTTATTGGCCTCGATTGAACCTTTATATACACTCCCAAACCCACCTTCACCAATCTTCAAAAGCCTACTGAAATTATTCGTGGCTCGCTGGAGTTCAGCCAAGGAAAAAACACGCAAATTGTGAGCCTTCTCTTCATACAATTCTGGAATCCCACGCGGTGAGATGGATGCGGACAAAGATTTGGCAATTCTATTGACCTCAGAGTTTTGGGACTTCAATTCTTCTTGAAGCTCAGATTCTAATGACCTTCGCCTCCAATGTCTAGTGAAGTAGTGAAAGCAATACATTGTAATAGTCCACTACAAATCCTCGATCAACCTATAAATAATGTATAGAAAATCGCCAGAACAATGAGAATGCGAAGATAGCCTCGGCAATTTCTCCCTGAATTTTTTAAAAAAAAGAATGCATCACCTTCCTGTTCTGAGATTTGATTTCGTTCTAACCCATACAATACGAGCTTTTACAAATTTCAAACACTGATATGATACTAGGAAAAATATGCGCAGAGATCAGAGTTTTACTTTTACCTCAAGAAAATGGAGACCAACCTGATGAAAAGTGTGGATAGAAAACAACGAAGAAGCGAGGAGCCAGATGCATAGAAGACGCAAGAGAGTTGAAGAAGGCAAGGCAGAGAGAAGATTGAGTGTCAAAAATGTAAAGTGAACAAAAGATTTGGCTCAGCACAAAATACACAGAAGGAGAAGCAAAAAGGGGATAGAGTTGGAGTCAGAGAACTCAACGATACGCAAATCAAGAAAGGTGATAAAGAAAGAAGGTCACGGATTTTGTACTCTGTTTTCTCAGTTTGACTTTGGTTCCCCTACTCTATAATAAATGCAAACAAAATCCTGTAGAGAAGACTTTATTTGGAATAACTATGAGACCATTTCATCATTCCGTCGTATTATGATAAATATAACAAGACTTTCTCTCCGTGCAACCACGGATACGTAAAAATTGAACATGGGTTAAATTGAAGAACATATGCTACTATGTGATAATAAAACCAATTCATAAGAACATCATATTATTTCAAATCAAGCTTTTGAAAAACTTATCTATACACAACATTTGTTGTAGTACTACTGGATTTATTGAATTCATCCAATATAAGTATTCTCAAACCCTTAAAACTCTTGACCCTAGATAGTGCAACATATAATTGCCTATGTGAAAAGACTAGACTCGAAAAGTAGAGACCTACATCTGACATTGATTGACCTTGGCTTTTTTTTTTCCGTCATTGAAAATGATATTATAATTGGAAATCGCCTCCTTGTCATATTGAAAGGCAATTTAGATTCAGATGGGTTCATCTCCATTATGTGTATCAAAATCTCTTCACCAGCGCTTATGTCATTCAATGCCTTTGCCCTAATGACATTCTTGCCAAGTTGTGTTACTTATAGTCTTGTACCATTGCACAAGCCAGTTGCTTGATCAATATTTCTCATTAACATAACTAATACACCTACTTTCAAAACCAATTTATGATGAGGAATCCCTGAGCATTTATTGTATTTAGATATTCTATGTTGTACAAATCCTATAAACTTCTGTTTGCCTTATCTGTACAACTTATAGAGTCCGAACTGAAATACTCCACCGGATCACTTGGCAACAAAGAACAAATATATTCATTCAATGTGTCAACATTTTCAATTAAAGGAATTAGAATGGTTCTGTTATTGAGGTAATCTACGTCAACAACACGTTCTACTAAATGTGGTTCGATAGATTGAATGATGGACCTAATTGGATTACAATCATCATGTAGCAACAACTTGGAGGGTATTGAAATGTCTACAATGCCATCATGGGGTAATCCAATATCTCCGTCTCCAACTTGTAGCAACCATTCTGAAATGTTATAATTTTTTCTTGTTCAACTGGATCGCTTGAAATAAATGCAAACAAAATCCTGTAGAGAAGACTTTATTTGAAATAACTATGAGACCATTTCATCATTCCGTCATATTATGATAAATATAATGCACTTTACTTTATTTTTTGGGGAAAAAAAAGACTTGCTCGTTGTTAGAGCTCCGACAATCCATCACCGTCAGCCACCATGTCAGTGCAGCCACCGCTGGCCGCTCATTGTAGCTCCAGCACCAATTATTTAGGGTTAGTTTGGATTGAGGAAAGGGGAGGGGAGAGAAAAAAAATGGGGGAGAGTAAAATTTTGTGAGTCCCACTAGACTAAATTTTAGTACAATTTTCTCCTCCCTCCATTTTTTTCCTCTCCCCTCCCCTCCCCTCCCCTTCCCTCAATCCAAACTAACCCCCAACCATTAGAAATTAATGTTTTGTTTATGTGCTTATTTCACTTGTTCATAAGAAGCAGAACATGAGATTTGTTCAATTTGTGTTGTTCATATGTATAATCCACTAGGGTTCAAAACATGCAAATGAGATTTGTTTATGAACTTATGTTTTCTTGTTAACCTATTAATTTGTATTGTTTATTTGCCTATTTCCTATTTCACTTGTTCAAGAAGAACTTGAACAACACAAATTCAACAAATCTTATTTGCAAGTGTGTAACTCTTCTTGAACATGTAGAATCGTCATATTAACAACATAAATTAATTTCCATTGGTCAGAGCTTCGATGGTCGGCTGCTGGTGACCGATTGCCAAAGCTCCGACGACAATCAATCTTTTTAAAAACAAAAGGATTAAGGGGTAATTTTACTCTAGAAATTTTCAACAACGGGCAATTTTGCCCCGTAAATTTTTCTGGGGCAATTTTGCTATGATTGTTATTCCAGTTTATTTTGATCGTTACTTGACCAAATATCTTTGGATTGGCAGTCAACATGTCATTCACATCATTTTTGTTAAAGTGGAAATTTGTACCGAAAGTCCAGATGTCATTTACTTTTTTTTTTCAAAATTATATTTAAAACTTCATGGTCAAATTTGCAAATTATTAAAAATGATGTGAATGACATGTGGATTGCCTACTCAGTATATTCAGTTAATTAGTTAAAAATTGCTCCATTTTTTATACTTCTGGGATAAAATTACCCCTCAGTGAAAATTTTAATGGAAAAAATTCCCCTTAACCCTTAAATAAAATAAGGGAAACCAAGGTCCCAATTAAGAAAAATAATATCAGAAAAGTCACATAACTTATCAATGACACAATCATTGACAAGGGAATAAGCTAACATTAATAAGTAATGGGATTTTGCAAATATTTTTTTCTTAATTGGGACCTTATTGTCATTTTCCCAAAAAATAATAAAGGAAGGTGCATTATTGTTTTTTTGGCTCACAAAACTTATTTTTATTTTAGTCTTTGTTTGTGAAATTTCATAATGTTATAGGGTCGATGGAACAAATTTGGTCATGTAGGACTTAATTGAAATTTTCTCAACCATGAACCTATCAAAATCACTAATAAATAAATACTAAATATAAATATTTGTTCGGAAAAAAAAAGTGAAAACTTTGTTTCTTTTTGTTGGGGGACGAAGACTTTGTTTCTCTCACTTGAAATAATTATAATTAAGGGTTAAATATCATTTTTACTACGGAAGTATTGGTAAGGGGTCACTCAAGACCCAAAAGTTTTTTTGATATCATTTTTGCCCCGGAAGTTTACAAAAGGGAGCAAATATGCCCGAAAGTTTTTTTAGGAGCAAATTTGCCCTGGAAGTTTTTTTAGGTGCAAATTTTTGCCAAGTTTACAAAGAGAGCAACAATCCAACGGTCAAGATCAATCGATCAGCAAGATCATTATGTTTGTAAACTTAGGGCAAAAATGATACCAAAAAATTTTCGAGTCTTTGAGTGCCCCCTTACCAATACTTCCATGACAAAATTGGCATTTAACCCTATAATTAAAGACCTTTTTGGGATTCATCCTGGAACTTAACTTAAGTTTTTAATATCCATTATGTCAATTTCATCAACTATACATATAATCATGCGTCTTATTTTAAAATATTATTATTTAACTATAAAACTATAGAATATACAATAATGTTTTATTGAAAAATTTTATATGATTAGATATAAATAACTTGACGTAAGTATGGCCTGTGACTTATTTTATTTTTTTTGCATAATTTTTATTTTATATCAATTAGCATAATTTTCATGTATAGCATTTTACATTTTTTTACTAGAAACCGAATAGTAATTATCGTGATTGCATCCCTAGGGTTAGAAAACAAGATCATTGGTTAAGTTGGAATAACCCAAAGTAAGTTACCATTACAGAGCTGGTCTAGCGTTGTAAGGCTTCGCTAAATTCTTTTGGTTCTTGAGTTTGAATCCCATAAGAGACACCTTTGGTGGGAGGAGCAGCCATAAACCCCGAACTGGATAATAAAATCAAAAAAAGGAGACACAATCGGTTAATATCCAAAACGCTTGGTGATTGTATGGCACTTTAATGTTATTACCTCCGGTCCTTAATATAAAACTCGATTAACTTTTTTGGTGATATGGAATAAGCTAAATAAATTACTTTAAAATTTTTATATTTATCTTTTTCATACCAAACTAATTTATAAACTAATATATAATCAAATGATACACAACATATATTATGATTAACTAACTTATTTAGCTTCCTAAACCTAAAAAAAAAAAGTCCGGCTTTATATGGGGGACCGGGTTATTATACTATTGTTTATATGTATGATGGTTCTGTATATCATTATTAGTTTGATTGTTTTTTACTTAAGAATTCTAGTTTAATTGTCTCATTTTGACTTGTGCCTTTGTTTTCCATACAAAACGAGGGTGAATTTAGTCAATTTGGTTATATCAAATTGAATGTCATGTGAACAAGTTATTAGATTTTTTGGGCCCTAAATCACTTTGTCCTGATTGGAATATAAGAAAATGAAGGATGCAATTGGATAATATCTAACTTTAATCTTATAGAGTAGTTATATGATGACATGAAGTCAACCAAGTTATATTTATATTTTAATTGTCACGGATTGGGTTTGACTATATATATTCACAAAATTCCGAATTTGTGATGGAATTCTTTTTCGTCACAAAGTCCGCATTTGCGACGGACAAAAATTCCATCGCAAATTCAGAATTTTGCGACAGAGTTTCGGGCCGTCGCAAAAGTCTAAATTTGCAACGGAATTTTTTCTCTCCATCGCAAAATTCCATTTGCGGCAACATAATTTGCGATGGATGCTAATCCGTCGTAAATGGTTTTTGTGATAGAAATTGGCTATTTTAACACAGATTTCGTCCATCACAAATGTTTGAATCAAGGAATTCCTTTGGCGATTTTGGAGATATTGGTGGCTTTGATCACATAGATCGATGCTTTCGAACCTTTTTGGAGGAAGGGATCCTTTGATGATCATTTTTTCACTCGTCCTTTTGATATCATATTTGGTCCTACTTCTTCTTTTGCACAGAGAAATATGCAGAACGTGAACAAAGATAAGGGAATCACCGGTAGAAGAATAGTAGCCCAGATCTATAGAGAGTAAGGAGGAAGAGGTGTGCCAGTGGTGGTGGGGCGGGGTTCAACGATGAGGAAGAAGGGAAAGGAAGGAAGAAGATGATGAGGTGTTGGTGCTGGGTTCACATGTGAACTGGCTCTTCCACATGGCGGTCAACGTGTCACCTTATCCTATATGGCAAACGTCTGTTAGTCTCACCATTAGCCGAAGGCAACATTGTTACATTTTAGGACTTCGGGGGCGACATTGAGACAAAAAAAACTTTCAGGGCAACATTACTCGGGATATACTTGGGGGCAAAATTGCTATTTAACCCATAAATAAATACTAAATATAAATATTTTGTGGAAAAAAAAAAGTGAAGGCTTTGTTTCTTTTTGTTGGGGGGCGAAGACTTTGTTTCTCTTACTTGAAATAATTATAATTAAAGATTTTTTTGGATTTATCATGGAATTTAACGTGAGTTTTTTATATATATTATGTCAAGTTCTTCAACTACAAATAATCATACGTCCTATTTTTAAATATTATTATTTAACTATAAAATGACAGAATATACAATAATGTTTTTTTGAAAAAATTGATATGATAAATATACAGAACTATGGCCTGTGACTTATTTTATTTCTTTGCACAAGTTGTTGATTTTATATGAATTAGCATAATTTTCATGTATGGCATTTTAAATTTTTTTATTAGCAACCAAATAGTAATTAGCATGCCTACATACCCAGGGTTAGAACACAAGATCATTAGTTAAGTTGGAATAACCCAAAGTCGGTTACCACTTACCATTACAGAGCTGACCTAGCGTTATAAGGTTCGCTAAATCCCTTTGGTTCTTAAGTTTGAGTCCCATAAAAGACACCTATGAGAGGTAGCCACAAACCCCGAATCGGATAATAATATCAAAAAAAGGAAACACAGTCGGTTAATCCAAAACGCTTGGTGGTTGTATGGCACTTTAATGTTATTACTTCATTCTTAATATAAAACCCGGTTGACTTTTTTGGAGATATTAAAGAAGCTAAATAAATTACATTAGAGTTTTTATATTTATCTTTTTCATACTAAACTAATTTGTATGACTTATAAACTAATATATAATCAAATAATACACAACATATATTATGATTAACTAATTTATTTAGCTTTCTAAACCTATAAAAAAAAACCGGCTTTATATGGGGGCGGGGTTATTATACTATTGTTTATATTTATGATGGTTCTGTATATCATTATTAGTTTGATTGCTTTTTACTTAAGAATTCTAGTTTAATTGTCTCATTTTGACTTGTGCCTTTGTTTTCCATACAAAACAAGGGTGAATTTAGTCAATTTGGTCATATCAAATTGAATATCATGTGAACAAGTTATTAGATTTTTTGGGCCCTATATCACTTTGTCCTAATTGGAATATAAGAAAATGAAGGATGCAATTGGATAATATCTAACTTTAATCTTATAGAGTAGTTATATGATGACATGAAGTCAACCAAGTTATATTTATATTTTAATTGTCACGGATTGGGTTTGACTATATATTTGTCTAAGCTGTACGTATACATCAAAGGGTTTTTTCATATTTTATATACGTGGCAACATATATATAAACCTATATCATTATTTCTTTATGACTTCACATTTTGAAAATAATTATTTATTGCTATATATAAACCTATATAGCTACAAAAAAATATATAGAAAATGGGAAAAAAGCTCTGTAACGATGGGTTGCTCGCTTCGTATTTCTATATGGCTCAAGTTTCATGTAATCGTTATTTATTATCGTGTGTTGATGCATTTTGATTTTTTATAAAAAGAAAGAATAAATATAACTTCACTGGTCCATAATATATGACATATTTGAAGATTTGATTTTTGTCATAAATATAAAAAGATATTTTTCATATTTGTCCTTCTTTTTTTGATTTACTCATATTGATGTTCCCTTAATGATAATCAAAAACAATATGGAATATGGAAATTAAAGAAGACGACTAGAATATTTTAAAAAATATATATCATATTAACTAATAATTCAATTGATTTTTTTAATATAATTAAATTTAATAAATATGAATTATATTACGGACCGGAGGGAGAATAAATTATAAACATATAATGAGGACCTATTTTATCCTCCAAGCTGGTAACACAAAACACAACAAGAATGACGAGTTTTATGACCTAATGATATAAAATTTTTCTCAAAATGGAAAGTTATGGCTTGTAGATTTAATATAACCTATAATTTCAGACGGATATCCTTTTAAATAAATAAAAGAGAAAGAGTTTTATGGCACAGTAGTAATATACTCAAATATTGGGGGCATTTAGTAAACAGTATATGTGGATCCACCTTCATGTAAAATCTTTTGGTATGCCAAACCTATTTTGAATCACGTGGATCCTTAAAGATGTTTATTTATATAAGGATTAAGATGCAGATTTACCAACAAACTATTACCCGAAGAGCGTCTGGCACAAAAAATAATTGAAGGGATCAAATTGGCAATGAACTATTAAAAAGTGAAAAAAAAAACAAATTGAGCAGATTCGCCAACGAACTATTACCCTATCAACTTGGTATTCTATCTTCCATTGATGTCATGTCACAAAATCGTGGCGTCGGCATCTCCAAAGCTTCCATTGTTTCTTGGGTGTTCCACTCACCCTCTTGAACTCATCCAAGTGATCCACATTTTCGGCCAAGCACGCGCCTTACACCCCAGTTTGCGTTCCTCCGATGCCACCTGGCAAAGAATCGTCGTTGCCACAACGCACCGCTCATATGGGTCACATCTCCGTTGGTGTTTGCCTTATCCAACAAGAAGGCTTAACCGCTTTTTTCTCCAAGATTTCCGCCACCGTCCTACGCTGTCAGCTTCATATTTTAACATAATAGTGATAGTTTTTTTTTAATAGTTATTTGATATATATTTTTCACTTTTTAATAGTTCGTTGGCCAATTTGATCCCTTCAATTGTTTTTGTCTTGACGTTTTCCTCGAGGTAATAGTTTGTTGGCAAATCTACACCTTAACCCTTTATATAAATTGAGATAATTTTTTTTTTACATACTTATCTCATATACAATAAATCATGATTAAAAAAGTTGGTTTTGAAGGATTAATCGTTAATGAGCTTTTAGTCATGTCTTATCACTTTGGGTCTTGTATTGACTTTTCACAAATTTTTTTAATTCGTGTAGTTATTCCTTTGGTTCTTTAGTGAATTTTGACAATCTTTTTGGGACTTGTGTAATTATTGGTATTATAAGTACTCAATTATCTTTTTTTTTATCAGCAACTTTTTTTTTAGGACTGGTCCTTAATATATATATATATATATATATATATATATATATATATATATTTTAGTTTCAAAAATTTAAATTATTTTTTAATGCTTACTATCCCTTACTCGCCCCTAATTCTCTTTTATTTAATCATTTATTATATATTTTCTCTCGTATTTTATACACATTCTTTCTCATATTTCTTAATCATTCTCTCTCTTATGATCATTTCATAAACATGGGCATATTTAAAAGAAACATGACATTACTAACAGAGGTTAGCACAAGTGGTAAGCGGCTTGTGTCGCTTAAACAAGGTCTCGAGTTTGAGCCTTGTGAAAACATGTTAGCTCTTTCTGGCATCGTCTTCGCTCTGACGACGGTTTCACGTCTCAAATCTTTGATCTCCCTCATCGACAACGATGGACTAACCACGATTAGTGGACTGCCAAGTTCGTTTATTCAATCCGACGATCTCAGATCTATGATTTTTGGTTTTGATTTTTGCTATGAGTGTTTTGAGATCCATAATTTAAATTTAAACATATATACTAAGAGATCAAAGAGTTTCTTCTCTTTTGATTTTCTAGGGCAATAAAAGAGGAAAAATATGTAGCTCGTTGTGCAATACTGCATGTGCGGTACTGTCACTTAGAATCCTCTTCATCCATACTGTTTGATTTTCTTGAGCTTCTCTTCGCGATTTGTGTATATTTCATATTCGATTATCTCGGATTTCATTTGATTTTTCTGTTGATTATTAGATTTGAGTTCTGGATTTGTGTTTGGTATATGAAGGTGTGATGAAAACGAAGACGTGGTTGTGGTTATTGGGTTCCAATGATAGACGCCGGTGAGTGGTATGTTTTTGTTTTTTTTTAAAAAAAAAATACCTTGTGGTGTAAGTTGCACTTACGGCGTCCTACTTTTTTTAGACGCCATAAGTTGTACCTACTACATAGATAGGCATCTTGCAGAAAAAGGACGTTAAAAGTGCAAAATATATAACCCCTTTTTATAATAGTACTAATATGATTATACATATGCTTAGGGGGGAAAAATTGTCCCAAAAATAATTTTAAAAAATTGCTAAAAAATGTAAACACAAAGTGGATACATCTTTCCTTGTAAATTGCATAAAGTTTAAGGAATGATATTTGTTATTCATAGTCTGTAAAAAGTGCTGATTATACTCTTTTTTTCCATAAAAAAGACAAAATGATATTATTAACCACGAAGTTTACAACAAATTAACAAAAGAAACTGAACTAAAATGCAATAAATTAAGCATACATAAATCATTAGCGGTAGCAATAGCAATAAGGAAATAAGGAAATTCTTTAAGCATTGACTGAATATCTTGAATCATGACATTAATATTATATGATTGAACTTGTTGTTATGAAGATAAAAGCTTTCTCTAAGCATCAAATCATTTTGTGCGTTTTCATCTGTAGAATAGAGGTTCAAAGGCATTTGTAGTAAAATCATGGATCCTTTTGACATTGCTTCCTCTAAATTTTTGAGCGAAGGATTTGAAGATTAAGAAAATTTATTGAAGATTTAAGTCTATGTAGAATGATTATCCAGTCTTCATAATTGAATTCATCTACATTCATTGGCAAAATTTTGATTGAAGATTTACTCATATCTTCCATATGAATATGAGAATGAAGTATTGTCAATAAAATCTTTCCTTGAATTTTCTTGTTGACTTGTAAAGGATGATCTGTATGTCCATAATACAGAGCATTATTTCTCTCTGTGTCAGATGATATTTATAAGATTGATAATACCCTTTAAAAGAACGATCTCTCCATTCTTGAATAGCAGACTCATGAAGTCTTTTTCAGCCATAATTTAAACTCCGAAAAGGATGATAATTGAAATTTGATTAAAAAGAAGCCAAACCCTATTACTTTAGCATGGGGACATGTGGTCAAGAGACGATGAAGGGTTTTTTCACAGTTGCATCCAAGATGGCATTCATCGGAAGCATTAAGGTGATGATGCTTGAAGACTTCAAAGGATGATTATATGCTCCTTTTACAATATGGCTTTTCATAAATTTATTAATTTTGGGATTTTTTTTCCTCTGTATTTTTTCCCCTTTAATTTTCTTTTAATCCAAACATAGACTTAATGAAAACGTTTTGTGAGGCCCCACATACTAATAAAAAAACCCTATCATATAACTTCACTTTTTAATTTATCAAATGTGCAATGGCAGTTATATATAGAAAATCTTTCATTTTCATTTTCATGCAAGTTTATTATGTAAGATATTTTCATATTAAAAATATTTTTGTACCTTTCATTTTCCTCCTGCACAGCTTAAGACAATTTTTGGGGCTTGTTAAGTTAATGTTTTTGTAAGAATGTTAATTTCAATTAAGAACTACAAATTTTTATATTTCAAAGATATATGTGTGTTGATGGGAATTAAAATTATTTTTAGTCAAAATATTTAGTAATCATTTAATATTTTCAATACTTATATTTCATATATATTATAACGATTATTAAATAAAAAAAATAAATTTCAGTATTGAAAATATTAAAATGACAAGCACAGAAAAAATAGAATATTAATACTGAAAACATAAAATATAGGTATTAAGAATTTAAACATGAGTATTGAAAAAATAACTAAAAATTTAATTTCCATTAAGAACTTTGTTCTTTTTTAAAATTTTCAAAATTTAAAAGTCCAGAGGATACTTAATTTCACGCCCTCATTAGTGATGCAATTCATGCTCAGGAGGGAGGCTCATCTCCCTTCTTACTATTTGTTGCAGTATCCTAGCTCAAGCTTTAGGCTAGCCATCCATATTGAAAAAAAAAAAAGAAAAAAGAAATCATAATCAACTACAATATATGAATGAAAAATAAAGAGTCAAATATAATTACTTCCACTTAGTTTTTTAAAAATTACAAAAACATTTCTGGCTAAAAACAAATTACAGAGACATTTCCACTATTAAACTTACTTTCTAATTAGATTTTTAGTACCACTAAGAGTCCTTGATAATTTAACTGTAATTAAAATTGATATAATGATTCATAAATACTCTAGTGTTCTATAAATGTATTATTGAAATTAATTAATTTTATTTTACAAAAAAAATGAAAATTTTATAATCTCTCAGTTCTTTTTATAATATTTTTAGGATTTTTGGTATTTCTATTTAAAAATTATTTTGTAAAATCTAGATAGTAGTTAATATGTTTAATTTATGATAAATCTTCTAAAAACAGTGCTTTTAAGTTTTAACTACTTCCTCTTAGTATAAGTTCCTTTGAACTATTTTACAAAAACTAATAAAAATAGTTACATTATTAAAAATGTTTAAAAAATTTTCATTTTCATTTTTTTACAAGCACCCATGTATTTTTTTTTTTTTTATTTTACAAGAAGTAATTCTATTCCAAGCATTCCAAAAGAGATGAAAATATTGGTTGTTAATTTTTGTTGTTAAATTTCATCTTTGCCTCTAATAAATATAATGAATTTGAAAAATATACAATATTTAATATCTCCTCAATGATAATTGACGTGAGGGGTACATTTTGGAATAAAGAAATAAATAATCTATAAACTCTTTTTTTTTTATACAATCTTGATCAAACTCTTTAGATATATGACTTGTATAAAGCACATGAGTGAGTAACTCTCCCCGCTAGTTATAAGCAATGGCGGACCCAGAAAATTATTGGTAGGGGGGGCACCATTGGTGGGGGGATTCGGGGGCAGCGCCCCTGAAAAAAAAAATTTAAGCAAAATTTTAAATGCATTAAAAAACAAAAGAATATAAAGGAAAAAACAAGGTCAAATATATTACAATAAAAATAATTACAATGTCATTCTTCTAGGCCTAATTTTTTGGAATTCTATCATAATTGCCTTATTATCAATGTTATCAAATACATCTTTTTCAATATAAGGCACTAGACAATCATTCAACCATTCATCTCCTATCCTATTACGAAGTGCAGTCTTGATGTATTTCATAGCTGAAAATGCTCTTTCCATAGAAGCAGTTGCTCCAGGCAAAGTTAATGCTAACTTTACAAGTAAATAAACCAAAGGATACATAATATGTTTTTTTCTTTTCAACCATCATCTTGGCAAGATCAGCTATTCCTTGCAAATTCAAAAAATCAGGATCAAGTTGCACATTAACAATATACGTGTCGAGCTGATATTCAAGAATGACAAAATCATTCCAATCAAAATCGAAGGATAATAGTGGGAAAATTCACACAACTTATTCTTGTCAAATCTTTGAGAAAGAGTTGCACGGATTTAAACATGCCATGCATTCCAAACAAATTTGAACTAACTTCACTAAAACGATCATTCAACTCTTGAAGTTGAGTATCTATCACTGCATAAAATATGTCAACCTTAAAGTGATGTAAATGAGTAACTGGTCCTCTACGTTTTGTTCTCCCTTGTACTTGCAGTACACTTTCCATATCAGGGATATCTATATCATGTTTTATACAAAATTCAGAAGTCTTCTGAAATAGATTATCCCACCCACTATCTCTCATCTTCAGTAATAATGCCTTTGAAACTTTTACAAGACTCATAACATTTACAATATCTTGATCTTTTCTCTGAAGTTCTTGTGACAACTCATTCGTTATTGCCAAGACCTTGATCATCAAGTGCAAAAGTAATACAAATTCAAAAGTTTCCATACGCATCATAAGGCTAGAGGCTTCAGACCTTTTTGCATGCATAAGGGTTGTATCATCTTTTACAATTTCTAGCACATCAAGTACATGATCAAACAATGAACACAGACTTACCAATGATCGGTAATGTGAGCTCCAACGTGTGTCCCCTGGTCGTGACAAACTCATTTCTTGATTCAAGCCTCTCCCTGATTGAACATCATCACTTGCAATACTTTTGACTAATTCTTCCAATTGCTTTTTTCTCAAAATATCTACTCTTTTGCAAGAAGCACCAACTACATTACACACCAACGGTATAAAATTAAAAAAGTCAGTCAATGCGTAAACCTTTTTTGCACAAGCTACTAGAGCTAACTGAAGTTGATATGCAAAGCAGTAAACATAGTAAGCAGAATTATTTTCAACTAAAATCAAGCTTTTCAAACCACTGAATTGACCACTTATATTGCTTGCGCCATCATAACCTTGACCACGAATCTTTGTCAAGCTCAAGCCATTTTTAGCCAAAATTAACTCAATCACTTCTTTAAGTGAACTCGCTGTAGTATCTGAAACATGAACAAGACCAAGAAAACGCTCAATAATGTCACCGTTGCAGTTCACATATCTTAAAACAATGGCCATCTGTTCTTTAATTGATATATCACGAACTTCATCAACTAGTATAGAGAAGAAATTATCCCCAATGTCCGAAATAATAGCTCGGTAACTAAACTAAACAACATTAGTAATATCTTTACGAATTTTGGGAGCTATCATTTTGAGATTCTTTGGGGCATTATTCAAAGATACATTATTTACCTCCTCATTGCTTTCACAAAGGAATTTTACAAGCTCCACAAAATTTCCTTGATTCATCGAAGCGTCTGTCTCATCATGTCCCCGGAAAGTCAAACCTTGTCGTATAAGATATCGAATACATCGAATAGAACCATTCAGATGAATACGATAATCCTGTTTGGCTTTGTCAGAAATGTTAGACATAACAATGTCAATATGTTGATTTTGATTCATCAAATCTTTGGCAGCACTGAAGCACAAATTATGAATGCTTCCAACTTTCCCAACATGTTTAAGAAGTCGTCCTTTCTCCTTCCAATTGCTAAATCCTTCACTCACAAATGAATCATGACCACCTCCTCCATCACCATGCTCACAATTAAATAGATAACAATGCAAGCAAAATACAACATTTTTGATTCACTATACTCCAACCAAGTGCCAAACTCAATGTACCATTGAGGATTAAATCTACGCATTTTACGCCCAATTAAGGATTGAGGAAAGTTGTCAAGTTTTGGTTGACAAGGACCATTCGTTAGATAAATTCTTCGAATCATTTCCCTTTCTTGAGCACTCTTCGCAACTATCATAATAGGAAGTCTTTTACCCGGATCAGGAACATACAAATCCGGTGGACCTTCTATTGTTGGTTTATTTTGACTTGAGGGAGTAACACACTCATCTTGAGTTAAATCAATAAATGAAGATTCCGATCGAGAACGTTTAGTTCCACTACCACTTGACTTTGAAAAAAAGAACCTATATATCTTTCCATCCTTAAAAATGGCAAATAACAAAAATGAATCAAACCAATCCTAAACATAATTAACTAACCAACACAATGAAAACAATATACTAGCAATTTATCAAACATTTTCTATAGCTCTCACAATACAAAATTATCCTAAACACAATAAACTCCAGAATTTTCTATAGGAGTTTAACATTTACATGTGTGAAACAAACTGATTTACCTTCTTTGGAATATCTCCGAACAAACTCAACTATCAATTTGACAAAGAATCGACTTTTCTACATGAGGAGGTGGCCACGAGTTTGATATTTGGAAAATAATCTCATCAAGTAATTCACGGTGTAGTCCCTGCAAAAGTAAAAAGTTCATGATGAACTTCAATTACAGCGTTGACAAAGAAATATATCCCATCACATTACTAGTCAAATAAACCCAAAAGGAGGAATTAAATTATTATCCTTCAGAAATTTGACTTATATGCACTAAACAATCTTGTATCTTATTTACCAACTCCATATTGATTAGCTTTCCAGGAAATGAATACCTTTTGTTGTATCTAGACCAATATTCTCTCTTTTCTTCATTAGAGCAGTGTATCTCTATTGAATGAATTAATACAGTCTTTAGCGTTGATGTCTTTCAGGTTAACAGAATCAGGGAAATTTCAGACAATAATAATCTCTTAGTCGTACATACAGATAGACCTGAGGTATTAATTTGGGATATTGAAGCTCAACCCGCTCGCCATGCTATCCCTGGAGCTGAACCTTCCTTACCGAATCTGGTTTAGTTTTTTTTTCTCCTCATACATTTTTGCATTAATTCTTTAGGGGAATATTTGCATTATTAATTAATTGTTATATTTAGAAAGGATATCCGAAAAGGACTTATACATCTACAAAGTAGGGGATATAAGTGGGTTTGAAGATGTTATATCAACCTAAAGTTTGGATATATATTGAGTTTATGTGTATTTCCACTTATATATCTTTCTTTTAGCCAAGTAGCGACATACTATACACCGAAAGCCTCAATCCTAAATGAACATCAACCATATTACAAGCTTTGAATTTTCTGTTATTGCTATGTTTTACAATTCACGCTCTACATATGAATGATGCTTACATACTTCTCTTAGAAATATTAAAAATCTAATGGCCATATAAGAAGTAAAAAGCAATTGAAATTATTGCATCATATTGATTAGCTTTCCGGAAATGAATACCTTCGGCTAGTATTGAATGATATGTCGAGATAAGGCCAAATAGGTTGCATATAAGTGTATTGGGAGGCTCTTCAACAAATATGCCGCATCAAGAGAGTGCTAGTAATCGGTATAAAAACAAATAGTTTATGATTCTTATCAATTTCGACCTTAATAAATTGAATAGGAAGGAAAAAGGAATACCGTAATAGATATTAAAAGAGCACTGAGAAAATAATCAATCAAAATGAAGAGGAAAAAGGAATACCGAAATATGAAATTAAAATTAAAAGAGCACAAATAATCGGTATATAAACCCTCTGCATATACCCTAGCATCAATCAAAACAAGCTTTTCCACCTGAAAAGAGGAACTACAACCAAATGCTCAATGCATGCCATTGTCACTAAATGAATAACCTTTTTTACCTATGCAATTTTTGCCAAATTGGGTCTATGGAGGATATTCTGAAGTTAAACTATTGGGTGACACATACAGCTTCTGGATAATTGACTGCAAAGTCAATGGCAACAGCAGAGCCAAGGCTTGGTCCAACTAATATCATAGGCCTTCTAATGTACGAGTTCCAAAAGTTTCAAACAATGAGTAACAATTGGAAGGAAAACAAAAGAGAAGAACAAAACTAATTCGAGGAACAACACGAGTTCCAAAATGAGTAACACATTGGAAGGAAAACAAAAGAGAAGAACAAAACTAATTGACAATCGGGAACAACCATTTTAAGAAGCCCCAATGTGACTTTCCCGCAAGCATACATATCTCTAGTAGAAATTGATACACCATACACAAATGAAATATACCCCAATTCAGAATTGCAAGATTATTTTTAATCACAGTTCAGCAGAGGAAGCCACGGACTGGAAATTGGAATAATGGAAGCCGTGAGAAGATTAAACTCACCTGAAGAAATAGAGGAAGCCACAGTTTGGAATGGCGGCTGAGTCGTGAAAAGGAAAAGCCAAGACCTCCCTGAGCTTCTGGGTCCGACTCCGAGCTTCTGTGCGTCCGAGCTTTTGGAGTTCTGGGTCGTGCCGAAGGACGACGGAGGTGGGTGGCGATAATGGAGGGAGGAAGGAGCAGAGTGAGCTTCCTGGGTCATGTGTGTCGTGTGTCTCGCTAGGTCAAAAAAGAGAGGAAGAAGAAGAAGAGTGAGCCGATATAGAAGGACTTTTTTTTTTTTTTTTTTTAATAATAATAATTTCCGGGGGGGCATGTGCCCCCCCTTCTACAATACCTACGTCCGCCCTTGGTTATAAGTTGTTTTCAATTATTTCATGCATGTTAAGAAAATCATGTCACATCGTTAAATTTGGAAGAAAAAAAGCCCAATAGTCTATTTTTATCTTTATTAATTAAAGAAGTGCAAACAATATATGTAACATCCTCCATTTTAAAGGACAATTATTAATTATTAGCTTAATTAAATCATTCATTAAAATGTTTTATACATACATTTAAATTTTGGATTTTACTAGACCCATACTTTTTAACTAAGTATTGCTTCAAGATTTGCTAAACTATCCAAAATATACTAGAGTATGCCAAGTGAGTCCTAATGTGGCAATATATAATAATTCAGCATGTACCAAAAGGGTGGAAGCACTACCATTAGCAAAAGTATTTTAAGCTTCCGAAGCCTTTTTTGACTGACCCACACAAAAACTATCACCTGAAAAATATTTGTAATCATCAATCCAACTCATTATAAATGCTAATATGTGCTTGTGAGGTGCCAAGTGGAACATTTTATATAACAAAGTACTAGGTATATAATTTACAATTTTATTAAATCACAATTTCTGTAGCGTAATTTCTAAATCAAATTTCATATAATGAATAACATATATAACATGCTAAGCAATAGATCGATACCCTGACAATCCTTGTCACCCCCACCCTTATTCCGCTGACAGAACGGATGAGTTGTAACATAATAGGTTTAGTCTCTATGATAAGACTGTACCAAGATCTCCAATAATGAAGTATAGTCCGGCCAAAGGCTATAGAACTCATATCGGACCATAGGTTCCCTTTCCTTCGAATATAGAAAGGAATCACTGTCCCAAGGGTTCACCCTTAACCTGGCCAAAAGAAAAAGGTGATACCAAGAGCAGTGAAAATATCAAAGTCATCCATTGTGCACCGAGTGGTAGCATACAATGTGGTATTTTATACACAATAACTCTCATCACCACTTCACACCCATTATCACTCTACATCCATCCGTATAAACAATCATAAACTTGGCATGTATATACGAGTTTCAAACAAGATTTTATGAAACATCGTCTCAATAATTATTAAGATAACAATATTATTTCAATTCATGAAATCATAACAAAATTGCATTATCCAGAACATATAATATCATAATTTTCTCTCTCAATAACTATTTCAAAGTACCATTAATATATTAATCAATATCCATATATTTTCATTTTCATAATCATTTCACAAAATACTCACAAACAACATACTAATATATATAACAAGTGAAAAGTGGATACCTCAAGTTCCTGATACAAAAGCTAAGTGTGAGAGCAGTCAAGTCCACTTTAAAAATAAATATATAATAATACGTTAATATATTTAACCAAAAATACGAAGTAATACAATAACAAGTTTTTTTTTTTGTAACAAGTTAATTAAACTATAATTGTTTTACTTTAGTTTTCTTAAAAAAATGATAATTAATATATTCCTCAAATCATTATTACAATTCCATTTTCTTCCTTCATAAATTATTTCTCTCTATTTATGATCATTAAGATATCATCATATCCTTAATTTAACCAAAATACCCAATTTCCTATGATAAAAGTTTCACCTAAAAATTTCAAATATTTCATATTCATTTATGAACCTCAAATCTAACCCATCTAATCCCCAATATAACCTTTAATAAATTAAATGAATTATAAATTCGCATATAAGATACCTATAATCATAAATCCTCAATTTTTCAACCTAATACTAACTTATATAAACATAACCCAATTTATTAGGAAAATCTTCACATCTCCACATGATAAAAATCTTCTCAAACCTTAATTTAAATTCCAACCCCAACTCACAATTTTATATAGTTCAAAAATTAGCAAAATTAAACCGATTAAACTGATAATAGTATCTCCAGTAATCTAAATAAATGTCTTAAACCTCATTTAATTGGTAGAATAATATGATAAAACATAAATCCTAAATTCTTTTAGACAGAAAATTAAATTTAAATTCCCACAACTACCAACTAATAAATCTAAATCGATTAAAATTTCTATTAATCATGCTCTACAAATATATAGTCATCTTTTATCAAAACTTAAAACTTTGATAAGGTTCTAACTCCAAAATTTTCACTAATCAATATTATATTATCCTCATTAGAAAGAAAAAAATGCGTAGAATAACTTTCATAAAGAAAATTTGTTGAAAAGAAATTAATTTCACTATCTAAACGATCTTATAAAATAAAGGGTGAAGGGTCAATTTTCTGATTCGCATCACAAAGGATCACCCAAAGACCACGACCTTTTTTAGGGATAAAAAATACACACGACGTTACCGTTTTGGGTGTAAAAATACCACGGGCGTTAGTTGGACCGTTAACGATGACGTGGAATAAAAAAATTTAAAAAAAAAAAAAAATTCGAAAAAAATTATTTTAAAAATTCAAAAAAAATTAAAATAATTAGAAAAAAAATCAAAAAATTAGGGAAAAAATTGAAATAATTAGCAAAAAAAATTCAAAAATTACGGAAAATTTCAAATAATTAGAAAAAAAATCAAAAAAAAAAAAGTTCAAAAAATTAGGAAAAAAATCAAATAATTAGGAAAAAATTTAAAATAATTAGAAAAAAACAAAAAAAATTTTTTTCAAAAAATTAGGAAATAATTAAAAAATTAGGGAAAAATTAAAATAATTAGAAAAATAAAAAAAATACCTCCGCTAATGGGCCCCACCACCAAAATCGTTGGCCGCCGCCTTTATTTTAATTAATTAATTAATATTTTTTTCAATGAACAACTTACCTTAGTGCATCTTCAACGGTTGTAGGCACGTGTATATACAACTTCTCCTCTAATAGCTTACCCTAGTGCATCTTCAATAGCTTACCCTAGTATTTTTGGTTATCCGGCCGCCGCCGGTGGTGGGGCCCCCATCGCGAGAGGTATTTTAATTTTTTTCTAATTATTTTTTTTCCCTAATTATTTGAATTTTTTCCTAATTTTTTGAACTTTTTTCTAATTTTTTGATTTTTTTCTAATTATTTAAATTTTTCCCTAATTTTTTTATAATTATTTCAATTTTTCCCTATTTTTAATTTTTTTTTCTAATTACTTCTTTTTTCCCTAATTTTTGAATTTTTTTTTATTTTAATTATTTTTGAATTTTTTTCTAAGTATTTTTATTTTTTATTTTTTTATTCCACGTCATCATCCACGCGGCGTTTCAGTTCAATCATCATCATCACGTCATCGTTAACGGTCAACCGACGGGCCGTAGTATTTTTGCACCCAAAACGTAACGTCGTGTGTATTTTGATCACCTAAAAAGGTCGTGGTCTTTGGATGATCCAGGGAAAAAGGTGATGTGTATTTTTGACCCTTCACCCTAAAATAAATAACATACATTAAAATATTCTTCAAACTCTTCCTTTTCTTCTCCTCCCCTCCTTTCCTCATTCCCTCACACTCTCTACGTCGCACTCTTGCTCAGCTCGTCCAGCCCATTCTCACGCTCACAAGTCACGCACACAATCATAACACCACATTGATATTTATAACGGATCAGGGAGAGGCCGTTTGGGGAAATACTTGCTCCCTAAGTATGTATTTATGTTTTTTTTTAAAAAATAAATAAATATTAATTTATTATTAATTTATTCAATATTATTATTATTATTATTTTCCTTTCTTCTTCTGCACATTCTTGCCTTTTTTTTTTTTTTTTTTACAACAACTATATATTATTTCCACACCCTTATTTTACTAATTTCTTTTACTATCATAAATGATACTTTATATACAAACCTTTATTTTGATAATCATAATAAATTCATATATCATGATTAATTAATTTTTCTTATTTGTAATTAAATCCTAATATAAAAAAACTAGGATGTTACAATATATAATATCAATTTCTTCCATGAAACAATTTACCGGAATTGTAACTCATTTGGGGTACAAATGAAAAACCATTATATAACATATTACATTATGGGCTGAGAAATTTTTCTAAATACTCATTTTGGTCCTTAATATAAGACATATTTAAATAATTAATCTTTATTTGAAATATAATATGTAATTTTTATATTTATCAATATTTACCTAATTTACCTCTATTGATTCTCCCTTTACAATAATTAAGGATGCGAGAAAATAAGAAAATTAAGAAAAGACGGGAGGGAGTAATAACTTATAACAAGGATTCAATGGTGTATGAGGTGTCTTATGGAAATGAGTGAAGGTTTCATGATGTTTACATTTCTTGAATTAATAAGGATATAAATGAATTTTCTTTTCCCTTTTTTTTGGGGGATCCAACAATATGTGACATGCTTTTCTTAAATTATGCGAGGTAGTTGGAAAAAACTTTTTACCTACTTAGACTTTTTATAAGCCACTTCTAATATTATTACTATAATTAATAAGAGACATAAAATTAATTAACCTTGTGTGATTTTTTTAAAAAAATTCTTATTATGCTCTTATTTATACTCATATGGCTCCCTTATGTTTTTAACTTTTTATTACAGGATACCCCGGCCATATTTTCTCACTTAAACTAAGTAGAAATAAGTAAGCCATTAATTTTGTCACAAAATAGAATAAATATTCAAATTTACCTATTCTTGAAATAGAAAATTTTCATATTTGTGTATCATAGTTAATGATTTTAAATAGGGTGTGGAGTTTTTTTTTTTTAAAAAAACTTAATTAGTATCCTATCAAGTAACTTATAATGATGATCTCTTTTAGCAGTGCCAAATTGTTGTCATAAAAAAGCAGATGCAATGTTGTAGGGAGCCATGCGAATAAAGCTTTGAGAAGAAAATTCATTATAATGGAATGTGTGTTTGAGATAGTGGTGGAAAAATGACTTATAGACAATATGACTTTTGAAAAAGTCAGATTATGTTAAGTCAGATTCTGAAATATGATTTAAGTTTGAACTGACTGTAGTATAAGTAGTTTTTGTAAAATTAAAACTTATTTAGAATGACGGTAACATAAATGACTTTTGAGATAGTTATTAGAGAAAAATTAAAATTACAAAAAAGTGAAAAAAGATGCTAACTTACAAAATTTAGCTACCACAAAATCGATTTGAGTGACAAAACAGAATACCAAACATGCTCAATGTGCCAAACCAATGCTCCATTTAGTATGTTAGAACAAGTCACTAGAATTATAACTGAATGCGAAAATGAAAAATGGACTATTTGGTGCTTTGGAACTCACTTCCATAAAATAATGAGTGAAAGTGAGTTCTCGGTGTAGATCCATGGAACTGAGATGAGTTCTATGGAAGTGAGACTTTAGGTCCATTATACCCTCATACATTTTATTACTTGACACTTTGCCTTACTTGACTCTACCACTTTCTCTCTCTCTCTTCACACTCCTTCTCTCTCACTTGGGAGCTTCAAGATGGCAAAAGACAGCAAGGAGTGAGAGTTATAAAAAGGGACAAAATCTTCTAGAAAATATTTTTATAGAAAGAAAAGGTTCGGGCCAAAAACATTACTACATAAAAAACAAAGATTGGGGGAGGGAGCATATTTAAGAAAGGATTATTAAATGTCGTTTTTTATATGAGTTGCGGCGCTTACAAGAGCACGTGGCAGGTGAACGACAGGGAGTTTTGAGTGGGGATTAAGCAAGACGGTGATGTATCAGTCACAGACAAAAAGGCTCACAACAACTTATCTGGCAACACCCTCAGTGTGACACGTCAGCTAGGCATGCTATTAATTTATTAATTATTCTTATGCACATTAACAATTAGATTAATTAATACAAGTAGTGTACTTCTGCTCCATTAAATTTATATGAATCAATATCATAACAACATTATCATAAATTTCCCTAAGCTATCATTAAAATCTATCGAAATGTTTACATCATTTATCATTTATTTTAGTTTTTATAAATATTTATATTTACCTAAAAATTCCACTCTTTCAATAAATGAAGAAGCATTTATATTTGTCTAAAAATAATTTTTATACAAATGAAAAGTAATTCTAATATATATATATATATATATCTTCACAATTTCCAATATATTATATAATTTATTATTTTTATTATATTATAAAATTTTAATTTTTTATCATATTTATTGAAACTTCTTTATTTAGTATTCTTTTGAATCAAAACAAACTTTTTTCTTTTTTGGACATGACACCATTATTAGAAACATGTTTGGAAGGCATATTTTTATTCACCATATGTTATTAATAATATAAATTTGAGATTCCATAAAAAAATGAAGTAAATTTGAGATATTATATAATTTATATTAAATTTTTTTTTGCACAGACATTTATAAATATTTTTATTTAAGTATGAATCTATTAAAAAAATTAATCATATTTTTAACTAAGTTTTCTATGTCTTCATTAATTAATTAAGTCTTTATCTCAACATTGTCAAGGTTTAACATATAACTATTTAAAAATTTTAAAAAAATTAAGAAAAATAAAAAAATCTTAAATCACTTAAACAATTTCAGTCTAAATTGGAGAATTAGTAATGATGAAGGGAAAATTAGTAAATAAAGTTTATTTTAATATAGAGTTAACGATTTAGATTTTAGTGTGTATTTTTAAAATAGAGGGATATGTAAAATATAGATTTTAGTCTCACTGAAGCGCTCACTATTCGATTACTGATCGCCTGAAAATCCTACCTCCTTCTTTTGACCACTCTTTTAAGCCCTTGCACTGTTCTGTTTTGTTAATCTGATACTTTCTCTCTCTCTCTCTAACTTCTCTCTCCTACGAAATCATCCGATTTGGCTTTGCTTTCTCTTTCCCTTCTCCCTCCTCTCCTCCCCTCCCTTCTTCTTTCTTTTCTTTTTTTCCCGTTGCCCTTTTATCTATCAACCCCTCGTATCGCACTGTCACGACCAGCCAATAAAACCCTAAATCCACCACACTTCACTGTACAGGTGCTTCCTTATGCAACCCTTTTTTTTTAAAAATCTTTTTGTGTGTGTATTTATGGGCTGATGATAGCTGATCGGTTTGAGTTGTTGTGGGGTTGTTTTTCGTAATATTGTGGATCTGTTTGTTTGGTTGCAGGGAAAATTTGAAAGAGGAGTTTCATTCTTTCTTTCTTTTCTCTTCTTTAAATTTTTGGGTCTTTCTGATTTTATCTCTTGAGCAATTAAGAATTGGGATATATGTCCTTCAATCAATCAAGGTCCGATAAGAGCGACAGTCAGTACCGTAAATCCGGGCGACCAGGGAGCTTCAATCAGCAGAGGGGTTCCTCAGGCGCGTACGTTAAGGGCGGTGGCGGCGGGCCCGCGCCTTCTCCCGCGATCACTTCGGGTGCCGTACAGTCCTCTAATCGGAGGTAGGTCAGGTTCTTCGATTTTAGTTTCTTGCCTATATCGATGGATTGTGTGAATTGTGGGAATGGGAGGGATGTAGTATTAACATTTCTATGTAGAATTGTCTTTTTCGACTATGAGGAATGTGTAAGATTGGGATACTGGGGTTCTTTGATTTGAGAACAAATTGATTTGTTTTTCTATCGTCCCAATCAGTGTACTTTTTCCTGTTTTGCTAACTATCCTTCTTGCTTTTCCTAGTTATAAGAGGTCCAATAATCCACGTGGCGGGCAATCTAGGGTAAACCCTCCCCCTGTGAATTCAGCCGAGTCTAATGGTGCTTCTACAGTCCGGGCCATACCAAATGGTGCCCATACACAACAATCACCTGGTATGCGTGACATTTTCCCGTAATTTTTTTTGGGTGGGGAAACGTTGGTTTTGTTCTGCCTTGCATTTATTGTTTGGATATGTTATCTGGTGGAATTATGTGCGTGATTGCATGCGTTGGCCTTATTGTAAAAGACCCTTCTGAGGCTCAAAAGCCACTGACTAATTTTATATCAGCGAGTGTTTTGTATAGTATGGTTTTGTTCTGCCTTGCATTTATTGTTTATGTTGTCTGGTGGAATTATTTGCGTGATTGCATGCGTTGGCCTTACTGTAGAAGATCCTTCTGAGTCTCAAAAGGCACTGAATAATTTTATATCAGGGAGTGTTTTGTATGCTTTGATTGTGAATATTCGTTATGGACTTCAATCATGTGGTGTAACAGGAGCATCTGATGCGCCATTTACAAATGCAACTGCCAAATCATCTGAACCCTCATCTGTACAGAAGAGCACCAGAGGTGTTCCGAAAGCTCCAACTCCTCGACCTACCGCTGTGAATTATGATGCAGCAGCTTCTGCAACCCCTGCCAAGGGTATGCTACTCCTACATGCTTTGTACTCTGTGCATAAGACAATAAAGAAATCCTAATATGCAGTAATTGCAACTTGAATTGCAGCTTGAAAAATTAAAATTTATTTACTTTGCTCGTTTATGTCTTGTTAGTCTGAACTGATAGAATTTTGATGTTTATTTTTTAAATAAATTAACGCAGTCCCTGAAGATTCATCCAAGCCATTTGCTTTCCAGTTTGGGTCCATTAGTCCCGGTTTCATGAATGGGATTTCAGTAGGTTTCTTATCTCTAAATTCTTAAAGTGTCTTAAGTATTTGTATTTGTACACCAAATGTCTCTTAGATTGTTTAGTCCCAAATATTTAATTGTGTTCATTTTATGGTAACTAGATTCCTGCTCGCACAAGCTCAGCTCCTCCAAATTTGGACGAGCAGAAAAGAGATCAGGTATGCAAGTTTATTCTTTTTCCATCCAATCCCTTGTTTGTTTTTGCTGCAATATTTATCTGCCGCCAATGCATACACCTTGAGAATGAAAAAGAATATAGTATCAGAAGCTGAATCATGAATGGTGGCTACGTTTTGTCTGCTTTATCATAACTGGTTCTTCAGGAGTTGGCTTTTGGGAATCAAATCTGAAAAAAAAAAAGAGCCCGCAACTTTACATACATTCATGCTTTGCTTATTCTATACTAAGGAAATAATAATGTGTTGTCTGATTTTGAATTTTCAGGCTCGTCATGGTTCTTTAAGACCTGTGCCTTCAGTGCCAACACCTCCAAAGCAGCTGCCACCAAGGAATGATAGTGGTGTTACTGACCAAACTAATGCTGGGGAGGTTCATTCAGTGAACAAAGTGAAAAAGGAGGAGCAGGCGTCATCTTTGCCCCCATCAAGCCAGATGCAAAAGCCATCCGTTGCCATGACTGGGATGATGGCAATGCCATATCATCACCAATCACAGGCACCTGTACAGTTTAGTGGTCCTAGCCCACAGATTCAATCTCAGGGAATGCCAGCAGCATCTCTTCAGATGCCTATGCCTTTGACAATGGGAAATGTTGCACAAGTACAACAAGTTTTTGTTCATCATGGTCTTCAACCTCTTCCAATTCATCCTCCAGCAATTATGCATCAAGGCCAAAACTTGAGTTTCACTCCTCAAATGGGTCATCAGATGCCCCATCAGTTAGGTAGTGTGGGTATTAACATGAACTCACAATATTCCCAACAGCAAGGTGGAAAATTTGCTGTTCCTCGCAAAGCCCCTGCTGTCAAGATTACTCATCCTGAGACACATGAAGAGCTGAGGCTGGACTTTGACAAAAAGGCAGATTCACATTCAGAAGGCATGACCTCAGGTGCTAGGTCTTATCCTAATGTTCCTTCTCAGTCTCAACCTGTTCAATCATTTGCTGCTTCGCATCCCCTCAACTATTTTCCATCCAGCACTTACAATAGTAGCTCTCTTTTTTACCCACCTAGTTCTGTTCCTCTATCAAACATCCATATAACTCCTAATTCTCAGCAACCAAGATTTAGTTATCCAGTGAATCAGGGCCCCCCAAATGCAGGTCTTAACAATCAATTATCTATTGGTTCCTTGCCTGTTAATGAAAATGGTGCTTCTGTTCCTGGCCTCAGTGTAACACCAAATCTGGAACATTCTCGTGATGTGCAGAAGGTGATGTCATCAGGTACATCTGGAGTAACTCATGCTAGTATCAAACCAAGTGGCGGCTCTGGTATTGTGGACTCGACAATCACCAATTCTAGTATTTCTGTTGTTAAAACAAGTGAATCTCCCAGCTATATAGGGTCATCTAATTACATTGGTTCCACTGTGTCTCATAAAGGCTCTGATAATTTTTTGGAGACCTCTTCACAGCAGTCTAAGTCATCCAGTGATTCTTTTGTTTCAAGGCCAGTGCCAAAACAACCAGCTGCGGGATCTGCTGAGAAGCTTGTATCAACTCCCTTGATGCCTTCTTCTGCTGCTGTGAGTGAGAACTCTGTCTCGGTTGTGCCCAACAATGAAGGCAGAAGGAAGGAATCTCTTAGCAGGTCAAACTCTTTGAAAGATAATCAGAAAAAAACAGGGAAGAGAGGCCAACCGCAGTATCAGGTACTTGGATGCTTTCATACTCAGCTTACCTTTTTTTATCTTTATTTACTTGAAATGATGTATTTTATTTTTGGTTATTCCCACAGCCACAGGTTCCTGTACAATCTCCTACAGTGGTTAATGTCCCTTCTAAAGCTGGAGATAGTGTTACGCTTGATCGTGAAGTTTCTGATACTGTAGAAAACAAAACAAAGGCTTGTGTAGTAATAACCAGTGAAGATAACTCTAGCACACCAGAGGCATTATCAGCTCCAGTTAGCAGTGATATTGGTCCTAATGGTAATGAAATGAACATTGGCCCTCCTGCAGAAGGTTCTGTCGGTATTTCAGCTAAAGGAGTTGGTACCTTAGCTGTTGATAGTTTGGATAACCATGATCATGATAAACTAGAGGAATCATCACAACAAGATAAGCTTTCAAAGATGAATATACTCGAGGTAGGTGATAAAAATGAAAGATTTTCTGAAGTACTTAAACAAAAAAGTGATGACATTGGAACTAAGTTTAAACAAACAGAACAAGATGCGGCCAAGGAATTGCAAGATGTACAACAAAGATTGGAATCACAGGCTGAATCTACAAATTGTAGATCAGAATGTGACGAGGGTGATAATTTATATGTGCCTACCTCAAATGATTTGGATTCTAGGGACATCTCTTTAAATAGAAATGATAGTACAGTTAGCAATGAATCTATTTCTGCAAATTCTGCCACATCTGATAAGAATTCTAGTGATCTCCCAGAAGCCACTTCAAATCATAGCAAGGATTTGCCAGAGAATGTGGACAGTGGCTCAGTGTCCCTTTCAACGTCAGTGAACAAGGATAGACTTATTTTGGAGCCAAATAAGGTGAAAACTACAACAAAAGGAAAGAAGAAAAGAAGGGAGATTCTTCAGAAAGCAGATGCTGCTGGATCAACTTCAGATCTTTATAATGCGTACAAGAAACCTGAGGAAAAGAAAGAAGTAGTTGTAAGTTCAGAGAGCAAAGAAAGTACTTCATCTGGAAGTTTAAAGCAATTGCCTGATGAGGCTGCTCAATCAGATGCTATGGCAACTGAGAAAGGTGGTCATGATAAAGCTGAGCCTGATGATTGGGAAGATGCTGCTGAGATGTCTTCCCCAAAATTGGAAGTTATGGATAAAAAACAACAGGTTAGCGATGGAAGTGAAATTACTGCTAAAAAATACTCTAGAGATTTCCTTTTGAAATTTGAAGAGCAGTGCATTGATCTTCCCGAGGGTTTTAAAATTGCAAAAGAGATTGCTGAGGCTTTGATGAATTCTAATATTACTGGTTCTCATGTTGAACATGATTCACATCCTAGTCCAGGAAGAATTATGGATAGGTCCAGTGGGATGCCTAGAATGGACCGCCGCGGGTCTGGGCATTTTGAAGAAGACCGGTGGAGTAAAGTCCCTGGACCTTTAAATTCTGGACGTGACATGCGTATGGATGGTTTTGGAGGTAATACAGGATTTCGACATGGCCAAGGAGGCAATTTTGGTGTTTTGAGGAACCCACGTGCTCAGACGCCTCTGCAATATGCTGGAGGCATTCTTTCTGGACCAATGCAATCAATGGGAAATCAGGGTGTTATGCAGAAGAATAGCCCTGATGGTGAGAGGTGGCAACGAGCAACTAACTTCCAGCAAAGGGGTTTAATTCCCTCTCCTCAGACCCCTCTACAAATGATGCATAAAGCTGAGAAAAAGTACGAGGTCGGTAAGGTGACAGATGAGGAACAGGCAAAGCAGAGACAGTTGAAAGGCATTTTGAACAAGTTAACTCCTCAGAATTTTGAGAGACTTTTTGAGCAGGTAAAAGCTGTTAATATTGATAATGCTGTCACCCTTACTGGTGTAATCTCTCAAATATTTGAGAAGGCTCTAATGGAGCCTACCTTCTGTGAAATGTATGCCAATTTCTGCTCACACCTAGCTACTGAGTTGCCTGATTTCAGTGAAGACAATGAAAAGATAACTTTTAAGAGATTATTGTTAAACAAGTGCCAAGAGGAATTTGAGAGAGGTGAAAGAGAGCAAGAAGAAGCTAATAAGGATGATGAGGGTGAGGTCAAGCAGTCTGATGAAGAGAGGGAAGCGAAACGAGTTAAGGCAAGAAGACGCATGTTAGGTAATATACGGTTGATTGGAGAGTTATATAAGAAAAAAATGTTGACAGAGAGGATAATGCATGAGTGCATCAAGAAGTTACTGGGATCGTATCAGGATCCTGATGAGGAAGACATTGAAGCTTTGTGCAAGCTTATGAGTACCATTGGGGAGATGATTGATCATCCCAAAGCCAAGGAACACATGGATGCATATTTTGAAAGGATGAAATTGTTATCGAACAACATGAATTTATCTTCTCGAGTTAGATTCATGTTGAGGGATGCCATTGATCTTAGAAAGAACAAATGGCAACAGAAGCGGAAAGTTGAAGGTCCAAAGAAGATTGAGGAGGTGCACAGAGATGCTGCCCAAGAGAGGCACGCCCATACCGGGAGGCTAGGACGTGGTCCAGGCAATGCGTCATCAAGAAGGATGGCTATGGAATTTAGTCCAAGAGGGTCCTCTGTGTTATCTCCTCCTAACACCCCTATGGGGACGCGTGGGCTTTCTGCTCAAGGTCGCAGTGGTGGCTCTCAGGATGTTCGCCGAGATGATAGACCATCAAATGAGGCTAGAAATTTGTCCGTTCCTTTACCTCAAAGACCTTCAGGTGATGATTCTATAACCTTGGGTCCACAAGGTGGTCTTGCACGAGGAATGTCCTTTAGGGGGCCTGCTGTAATTCCAAGTTCTCCTGCTCCTGATGGGCTCCCAGGTGCAGATTCTCGAAGAATGACGTCTGGCCTTAATGGTTATAGCACTTCGTCAGAGCATGCTATGTACAGCAGTAGAGAAGATCAAATGCCAAGATATGCTACAGATAGATTTGCTGGTCCATCTTCTCATGACCAATCAGCTGTTCAGGAGCGTAATATTAATTATGGCAATAGGGAGTTGAGAAATGCTGACCAGAGTCTTGAGAGACCTTTTGCAACTTCACCTACTGGAGTGCAAGGATCTGCAGTCTCCAATAATATTCCGTCAGGGAAAGTTTGGCCGGAAGAACGACTGCAGGACATGTCCATGGCAGCAATTAAAGAATACTACAGGTATCGTTTTCTTTTCTGTCTTGTTTTATCTTTTGTTGCCATTGTAATTATAGTGTACTAATTCCGTTCTATGTTGCAAAACACTGTTTAGTCTTATGCCTTCCATTTGTAATTATAGTTGCAAAACACTGTTTAAATACCTGTTCCAGCAATTTGTCTATTCCACATTTATGATTTATATCTGGATGCTAACTGCCCAGTGGTGTGTATAATGTGTTATTGGTTGATCAGTTTCTGTGCTGGTTTTAGTCAGTTGGTTGGGACTGATTACTTTCATTGTGTTCTAAAGAAGGTTGCAGAAGTTACTGCTGCTATGAAATGCAAATTTGTGATGATTTTTTCAAGCTGTATAACTTCATTTAGATATGTAGTTACAATGTCTGGATTCGTGAAAAAAAAAAGGAAGACTAAACTTTTTAATAATTTCATGCGTTTTGCCATGCACACTACTGCTTTTTTATTGTGTATGAATTTGGGTTGTTATATGATCAAATTAAATGTCATGATTTAACCTTTGCATACTGAAAGTAGCCAACGTATATTGTTTTTGGTCTGGTAATGTTACATTGATCAAGTTGTTTTCCGTCCATCAAGTTTGTTGTATGTTTATCTGACTGAATGCTTTGACTTCCAGTGCTAGAGATGTAAAAGAAGTTGCGCTATGTGTCAAAGATCTAAACTCTCCAAGCTATCATCCTTCGATGATTTCTCTATGGGTCACAGACTCGTTTGAGAGAAGGGACACAGAACGAGATCTTTTGGCCAAATTACTAGTGAGCCTTACAAAGTCTCAGGATGGCCAAATTACCTTGAGTCAGGCTCAGCTTATCCAAGGGTGAGAATTAATTGAAAGTCTTCTGATTACCAGGGGAAAATTGTTATTGCATAGAACCTCATTAGTTAATTGTTATATTTTTCTCCTGCTAGGTTTGAATCTGTTCTAAGTGGTCTGGAAGATGCCGTTAATGATGCCCCCAGAGCCCCGGAATTTCTGGGTCTAATTTTTGCCACAGTTGTGACGGAAAATGTTATCTCTTTGAAAGATATCGGCCAACTATTATGTGAAGGTGGGGAGGAACCAGGTCAACTCTTAGAAATTGGACTTGCAGGCGATGTTCTGGGAAGCACCCTCGAAGCCATAAAAATGGAGAAGGGGGATGCTGTTTTGAGTGAGATACGATCAAACTCCAACATGAGGCTGGATACTTTCCGGCCGCCCAATGCTGCATTATCAAGAAAGTTAGGAGCATTTATTTAGAGTATAATGATGCTCATTGTATCTTTTGTTGTAGGTTAGAGGGGCGGGGATTTTTTTTTTTTTTTTTGGTTAGTATTACTATTACTATTACTAGTGTTTAAATATGCAGAAATTATTTTCTCTATGGGGTGGTTGGGTAGCCATATTTTATATAACACTGATCTTTCCTTTGTAACACTCTCCAACATTTTAATTACTATTATGAAAGGTTCAATTGGGCATCTCAAATCTAAGGCTGCCATGTCCTTTTGTCTCTACCTCATGGAGAGGTTTCAATTCTCATTATTGCCTTGTATGATTTTTAATGTCCATGAAAATATATGAAGCAGCAAATTGGTTTTCACCAATCACCATTTGCATCTGTATTATAGCTTACTTCAAGTTTAGCCCTAATGTAGTAGCGCGGTCTAGGGTTCTCCTAGGGTTTGTTGAAGTGGCGACTTTGTTTGGGGTCTCTCCACAGTGAGAGAGTCGGTGATGGCGGCTGAGGGCTTTTTCTGGTTCTGGTTTGTGGCTCCGTCAGGAAATTGGAGGAAGGTGATTGATTAGGGCGGAATAGGAGATTGGAGCTGGTCTTTCGAAGTGTTGGAACAGGGGCTTATGGAAGGGGAAAAAGAATTTCTGGGTTTGGTGGCTGCGACTCCAAGGCTTGATGGCACTGAGAAGGAAGAGACTTAAAGATTTTGGAGGGCGTCGAGGTTTTGCAGTTGGTGGTTGAATCTTTGAAGCTGGTTGGGGCCAAAGACGCTAAAGAAACCCATGTTTGGGGTGCTGAATCTCTGGAACGCTTTGAGTTTGGGACTGAAGGATGTTTTTCCAGCGTCGATTTTTACTCTGATACTGAGGCAGTATGAGATCTATTTCTTGGTACTACCAGGGCTTGGGGGAGATCTCTGCTAGTATTTTTAAGTCTTGGTTCCCCTTCTTATGCTTTGTGATTTGTCTTTATTTTTGTTTAAGTGGGTATCTTGTTGGTAATGTGTTTGCCTTCTTTTGTGGGTTTATTCTTGCCATGATCACTGCTTCCTTGGTTTTTGTTATCAAACTCCCGTTGGTGTTTCACCCTCCTAGTTCCTAAGTGTGTTTGAAGCTGCTTATGTTTTTGCAGTATTACTGACATCAAAAGGGGTGGGTTCGGGAGGGCATGTCTTTGGACAACCACTCTCTATCGCCTTCTTCCTTTGATCATGGTGGAATGAAAGTTGGCCTCCTCGCCTTCAACTTACAAGATTATGGCCTCTGTCATCTATTTTATTTGTACTAGTTGAATCTGTTTTTAAGAATGATTTGTAAAATTTGAAAGTTGACTTGAGTGTGTGAAGATTTACAATTAATAAAGACATTTGAATTTTTCACCTAAAATCCTTAGACAATTTTTACATTCAATTCAATCCTAATTAAATCCAACTAAAATATTAAAATTTAAATTAAGACTTCTACTTTTAACAAATTCCTAATCAGGCCTACATGTCTCATTAGGAATTTCTGAGGCCAAAATGCCCTTTTGGAGTTAAGAGGAAAATTGTAGGTAATCAAATCTTAATCATTTCAGTTTTCATTATTTTAACTGAATTTTATTGAGACTTTTCCAATTTGTTTCTTTCCATCTTTATCGGTTTGCGTATTAACTTTTCATAACCGAATTCTTGCCCTCTTGATGACATGGGAAAGTTTTTCCGGCGGCTGGGCGGAGGCCTACTCTTTAATATGGATGAGCAGAAGGAAGACGGAAAGTAGACAGTGGCAACGTCCAACATGAACATTGATATATGATATTGTGCCCCTTTAGTGATAGCTTTTTCAATGGGATTTCCTACTTACTTACGAAGTAAACATGTGAAAAAAAGTCTGTATAGTACTTTTCTAACATTTATTTAAGAAATGGGATGTTATAACTACCATTTTTTCATTGTTAGATCAGAATCTCAATAGGAGAGAGAAATGATAAAGGTAGATGAGATTTTGATCTAACGGTGAAAAAGTGGTAGTGACATGATAGTGATAATATCCTATCCCTTTATTTAAGCATGCACATTGCATCTTTTAGTACACATCATAATAATTTATGACTTTCTTTTTCATCTAATCTAACGAAGAAAAAAGTTTATACTCCTTCTGTTCTTATTATAAGGTATCAACTAATAAGTATATTTAATCTTTTTTTATAAGGCATTTGCTTGTTTCCAAAGAGCATTTTTTTCCATTTATACCCCTAATTAATAAGGGTAGTAGGTGAGAGTAATAATTAATACTTGCAAATTACACTACAAAAGTGCTCATAATTATTATAAACTTCCTCCTGGTCTTTATTATAAAGTACCGACTATCAACAATTTTTGGTTGTTATTATCACAAACTGCCTCTAATTGACTGATTTATTGGGTTTTTCCCATTATGCCCTCATTTATTGAGCCAATATTTTTCATTGACTACTACATTCCCAATCCATTTAGCATGTTTTTCTCCCCCCCATTAAGTTTGTATATTTTTAATTAAATCAACATGTTTCTCTCTCTTTACCCATTAGTTTGTATTTTCAATCCAATCTGCATGTTTTTCTCTCTCCCCCCCAATAAAGTAAGGGTAAAGGTGAAAATATTTATCAACTGAACACTAATTTAATAACTTAACCGTCCTTCCTTGGTATAAGAGACATTGCAGTTGATCTTATAATAAAGATTAGAGAGTATGATATTAGAGGCTAAGTGCAATTAGTAGGGGTAATATTGAAAATTACTTAAATTCTAAGACAACTTTATTGACTTTAATTGTTTTTATTGGTTTGTGAGAATTGTTAGTTCTTACCTTATAATAAGGACGGGAGAGAGTATCGTTTAAATTATACAATGATAAGAATTTTACACACACACACACACATATATATATATATATATGAGTCTATTAATCAGAACCAAAATAATTATGATTTGATTATCTTCAATTTTCTTTTTTAACTATAAAAGGGCATTCTAGTCTTTTGATAACATTAAGAAAACTCTTGACCTGATTAAGAATTTGTTAAAGTATAGGACTGTATTTAGATTTTGGTATTTCAGGCTGATTTAATTGAGATTTTCCCTTTTAAATATATAAACACATATGTATATCCATATAATCTAAAATGATACATAATGCGGAATCCATATAGAAGAAGACAATTAATACAAGTTATGAATAACACAATTGACCTGATACTATAAGTAGATTGTATGCTCAAAATTTACTGTTTAAATTAAAATAAATTTTAAATTAAAAATAATTCAAAGAATTTGGGGAAAAAAAAGGAAAGAGGATGAAAAGTAAAGAGTTAAGGAGCAAATTTGTTTTGGCGAGTTTTAAGTTGGGGGCTGAAGAATCTTTATCCGAAAAGTTTTCTTATCTTAATATTGCCCCATAAGTTTCAAAATGAATAATGATATTCTTCATTTAGTTAAAAAATTTCAATATCACATTTTTTAAGATTATCGTTAGCTTTTTAACAAAATAAAACAACGTTGCTATGTTTTAAAATTTCTGGGACAACATTAATATTGGCCATAGGATATTGTTAATACCATTTTTTGTCACTACCACTTTTTTACCATTAGATCAGAATCTTGTTGTCTCAATATTATAGGATATAATATTGTCACTACCAATATTACTATCACTTTTTTAAGTTTGAGTCTATATTTCTAGGAGGATGGATGTGCTACTTTACTTAAGAGTTAAGTAAATAAACCGAGCGAACAGGTCTCACTGAAAACGGCCACTGATGATCTCCTGAAAAACCTACCTTTCTTTTGACCACTCTTTTTAAGTTTTAAGCCCTTACTGTTTTGTTACCCTGACGCTCTCTCTCTCCCCCTAATTTCTCTCTCCTACGACTGTTTGCCCGTTTGGCTTCGTTTTCTCTTTCTTCCCCCTCTTCTCCCTTCTTTTTTCATTTTTTTTTTGGTTCCTTACCCTTTTTATCTATCAACCCCTTCGTCTCGTACTGCCATGACGTCCCAGTAAAACCCTAATCCACCACACTTCCCTTTAAGGTGCTTCCTTCTTCAACCCCTCCTTTGTCTTACTCTGTGTGTATTTACCGGTTGATGATAATTGACGGGTTTGAGTTGTTGAACGGTTGTTTTTTACAATATTGTGGATCTGTTTGTTTGGTTGCAGGGAAAATTTGAAAGGGAGGACTTTCTTTCTTTCTTTTCCTTTTGTTTTTGTATTTTTTGGGGTTTCTGATTGTTTCTGTTGAGCAATTAGAATTCGGATATATGTCCTTCAATCAATCAAGGTCCGATAAGAGCGACAATCATTACCGTAAAACCGGGCGATCAGGGAGCTTCAATCAGCAGCGAGGTTCCTCAGGCACGTACGTTAAGGGCAGTGGCGGCGGTCCCGCGCCTTCTCCCGGGATCACTTCGGGTTCCACACAGTCCTCTAATCGGAGGTAGGTTAGGGCCTGCGAGTTAAATTTCCTTTCTTTTGTTGTTGTATTGTAGGAATTTCGGGAGTGCTAGGTGTGTAATTTCTACATTTCTATGTAGTATTGTATTGTCTTGTCTGTGAGGAATGCTGTCAGATTGAGAAACTGGAGTTCTGTGACTATTGTTTTCTATCGTCCGCGTCAATGTGCTCTTTCTGTTTTATTAACTATGCTTCTTGCTTTTCCTAGTTATAAGAGGTATAATAATCCACATGGTGGGCAATCTAGGGTAAACCCTCCCCCTGTGAATTCAGCCGAGTCTAATAGTGCTTCTACAGGCCGGACAATACCAAATGGTGCCCATTTACAGCAATCACCTGGTATGTTTGATATTTTCTTCTCTGTTGATTTTTTGGGTGATTTTTTTTGGGATGGTGGGGGACTTTTGTTTTGTTCTGCCTTGCATCCATTGTTTGGTTATGATATCTTGTGGAATTGTGCGCATTAATGCATGCATTGGACTCTTTATGAACTTCATTCATGTGGTGTGGCAGGTGCATCTCATGCGCCAGTTGCAAATGCAGCAGCCAAGTCATCTGTACAGAAGAGCACCAGAATTGTTCCGAAAGCTCCAACTCCTCGACCTACCACCATGAGTTCTGATACAGCAGCTCCTGCAACCCCTACCAAGGGTGTGTTACTGCTGCATGCTTTTTACTCTGTACACAAGACAAGGAAGAAATCCTAATATGCTCACATTGCAGTTTGAAAAAAAAATAAAAAATTTATATTTACTTTTCTCACCTATGCCTTGTTAGACTGAACTGTTTGAATTTTGGTTTTTGTTTGTTTTTTTTTTAATTATGATTATAATTAATGCAGCCCCTGAAGATTCATCCAAGCCATTTGCTTTCCAATTTGGGTCCATTAGTCCTGGGTGCATTGATGGGATTTCTGTAAGTTTCTTATCTGTATTTCTTGTATCTGAAGTATTTTGTACAGTGCATGTTGCTTAGATTTTTCAGTCAGTGTAGTTAATTGTGTTCATTTTATGATAACTAGATTCCTGCTCGCACAAGCTCGGCTCCTCCAAATTTGGACGAGCAGAAAAGAGATCAGGTATGCAGGTTCATTCTTTATTCATGTAATGCCTTGCATTTTGTGCTACAATATGGATTCATTTCTGCTGCAAACTCCTTGAGAAGGAAAATGAAAGTGTCGGAAGCTGAATCATGAATGGTGGCTAGATTTTGTCTTCTATACCTTGAAAATAATAATTTGTTGTCTCTTTTAATTTTCAGGCTCGTCATAATTCTTTTCGACCTGTGCCTCCATTGCCAACACCTCCAAAGTTCCTACCATCAAGGAATGATGGTGTTGTTACTGACCATGCTGGGGAGGCTCATTCGGTGAACAAAGTGAAAAAAGAGGAGCAGGCGTCAGCTTTGCCCCCATTTAGCCAGATGCTAAAGCCATCCGTTGCCATGACTGGGATTTCGATGGCAATGCCATATCATTACCAATCACAAGCACCTGTACAGTTTGGTGGTCCTAACCCACAGATGCAATCTCAGGGAATGCCAGCAGCATCTCTTCCGATGCCTATACCAATGGGGAATGTTGCACAAGTACAACAACATGGTTTTTTTCAAGGTCTTCAACCACTTCCAATTCATCCTCCTGGAATTATGCATCAAGGTCAAAACTTAAGTTTCAGTTCTCAAATGAGTCCTCAGATGCCCCATCAGTTAGGCAACATGGGTATTAACTTGAACCCACAATATTCCCAGCAGCAAGGAGCAAAAATTTCTGCTCCTCGCAAAACTACCACTGTCAAGATTACTCATCCTGAGACACATAAAGAGGTGAGGCTTGACTTTGACAAAAGGGCAGATTCACAATCAGATGGCACCTCATCAAGTGCTAGGTCTTATCCTAGTGTTCCTTCTCAGTCTCAACCTGTTCAATCACATGCCACGTCTCATCCCCTTAACTATTATCCATCTAGCACATACAGTGGCAGCTCTCTTTTTTTCTCCCCTCCAAGTTTATCAAGCAGCCATATAACCCCTAGTTCTCAGCAACCAAGATTTAGCTATCCAGTTAACCAGGGCCCCCAAAATGCAGGTTTTAACAATCAAATATCTCTTGGTTCCTTGCCTGTTAATAAGATTGGTGCTACTGTTCCTGGCCATGGTGATTCATCAAATCTGGAACATTCACGTGATGTGCAGAAACGGATCTCACCAACTACATCTGGACCAATTCACGCTAGCATCAAACCAAGTGGCAGCTCTGGTGTTAAAACAAGTGAATCTCCCAGCTCTTTTGGGGTGTCTATTGATGCTGGCTCAACTGCCTCTCAGAAAGGGTCTGATAATTTCTCTGAGACATCTTCACATCAGTTGAAGTCATCCAGCGATTCTTTTGTTCCAAGGTCACTGCCAAAAGAACCTGCTGCAGGATCTGCTGAGAAGCTTGCATCTACTCCTTTGATGCCTTCTTCAGCTTCCATGAGTGAGAATTCTGCCTCAGAGTTGTCAAACAATGAAGGTAGAAGGAAGGAATCTCTTAGCAGGTCAAACTCTGTGAAAGATAATCACACGAAAACAGGGAAGACAGGAGAATCATTGCATCAGGTACTTGAATGCTTTAATGTCGACTTGCCCTTTTCTATTTTTATCTTATCTTAATTTACCTGAAGCGTATTTTCTTTTTGGTTGTTCCCACAGGTTCCAGTGCAATCACCTACACTGGTTAATGTACCTTCTCAAGTTGTTGATAGTGTTATGCCTGATCATGAAGTTTCTGATACTGTAGAAAACAAAACAAAGCCTTGTGCAGCATTGACCAGTGAAGATAACTCTAGCAAACCAGAGGCATCATTAGTTACAGTTAACAGTGGTATTGTCCCTGATGCAAAAGAAATTAACATTGACCCTTCTGCTGAAGGTTTTGTTTGCATTTCAGCTGAAGGAATTTGTGCTTCAGCTGTTGATAGTTTGAACAATCAAAAGCATGATAAGCAAGAGGAATCATCTCAGCAGGATAAACTTGTAAAGATGAATATTCTTGAATTGGGTAATAAAAAAGAAAGATCTTCTGAAGTATTTGAACAAAAAGGTGATGACAATGGGACTAAGTTTAAACAAACAGAACAAGATGCTGCTAAGGAATCAGAAGACGTACGGCAGAGACTAGAGTTTCAGGATGAATCTACAGACTGTAGATCATTATGTGATAGGACAGGTGATAATTTAGGCGTGTCTACCTCAAATGAATTGGATTCTAGAGACATCACTTTAAATAGAAATGATAGTACAGTTAGCAATGAATCTATTTCTGCAAATTCTGCCATTTCTGATCAGAATTCTAGTGATCTCGCAGAAGCCACTTCAAAACATAGCAAGGATTGTCCAGAGAATGCAGAGAGTGGTTCGGTATCCCTTCCAACATCAGTTAACAAGGATAGACCTATTTTGGAGCCTAATAAGGTGAAAACTGCAATAAAAGGAAGGAAGAAATTAAAGGAGATTCTTCAGAAAGCAGATGCTGCTGGGTCAACATCAGATCTTTATAATGCATACAAGAGACCTGAGGAACGGAAAGAAGTTGTTGTAAGTACAGAGAGCAAAGAAAGTACTTCTCCAGGAAGTTTTAAGCAGTTGCCTAATGAGGCTGCTCAATCAGATGCTATGGCAACTGAGAAAGGTGGTCATGATAAAGTTGAGCCTGATGACTGGGAGGATGCTGCTGACATGTCTTCCCCAAAGTTGGAAGTTCTGGATAGAACTCATCTGGTCAGCGATGGAAGTGAACTTACAGCGAAAAAATACTCTAGAGATTTCCTTTTAAAATTTGAAGAGCAATGCGTTGATCTTCCTAAAGGTTTTGTAATTATAGAAGACATTGCTGAGGTTTTCATGAACTCTAATATTACTGGTTCTCATGTCGAACGTGACTCACATCTTAGTGCAGGAAGAATTATGGATAGGCCTGGTGGGATGTCTAGAATGGACCGCCGTGGGTCTGGGCATTTTGAAGAAGACCGGTGGGGTAAAGTCCCTGGACCTTTCAATTCAGGACGTGACACTCGTATGGATGGCTTTGGAGGTAATGCAGGATTTCGACCTGGCCCAGGGGGCAATTTTGGTGTTTTGAGGAACCCGCGTGCCCAGGCGCCTATGCAATATGTTGGAGGGATCCTTTCTGGACCAATGCAATCAATGGGAAATCAGGGAGTTATGCCAAAAAATAGCCCTGACGGTGAGAGATGGCAACGAGCAACTAACTTCCAGCAGAGGGGTTTAATTCCTTCTCCTCAAACCCCATTGCAGATGATGCATAAAGCTGAGAAGAAGTATGAGATCGGTAAAGTGACGGATGAGGAACAAGCAAAGCAGAGGCAGTTGAAAGCCATTTTGAACAAGTTAACTCCTCAGAATTTTGAGAAACTTTTTGAGCAGGTAAAAGCAGTTAATATTGACAGCGCTGTCACTCTTACTGGTGTAATTTCTCAAATATTTGAGAAGGCTCTAATGGAGCCTACCTTCTGTGAAATGTATGCCAATTTCTGCTTACACCTAGCTGCTGAGTTGCCTGATTTCAGTGAAGACAATGAAAAGATAACTTTTAAGAGATTATTGTTAAACAAATGCCAAGAGGAATTTGAGAGGGGTGAAAGAGAGCAAGAAGAAGCTAATAAGGATGATGAGGGTGAGGTCAAGCAGTCAGATGAAGAGAGGGAAGTGAAACGAGTTAAGGCAAGAAGACGCATGTTAGGTAATATACGGTTGATTGGAGAGTTATATAAGAAGAAAATGTTGACAGAGAGGATAATGCATGAGTGCATCAAGAAGTTACTGGGATCGTATCAGGATCCTGATGAGGAAGACATTGAAGCTTTGTGCAAGCTGATGAGTACCATTGGGGAGATGATTGATCATCCCAAAGCCAAGGAACACATGGATGCATATTTTGAAAGGATGAAATTGTTATCGAACAACATGAATTTATCTTCTCGAGTTAGATTCATGTTGAGGGATGCCATTGATCTTAGAAAGAACAAATGGCAACAGAAGCGGAAAGTTGAAGGTCCAAAGAAGATTGAGGAGGTGCACAGAGATGCTGCTCAAGAGAGGCACGCCCATACCGGGAGGCCAGGACGTGGACCAGGCAATGCTTCATCAAGAAGGATGGCTATGGAATTTAGTCCAAGAGGGTCCTCTGTGTTATCTCCTCCTAACACCCCTATGGGGACGCGTGGGCTTTCTGCTCAAGGTCGCAGTGGTGGCTCTCAGGATGTTCGCCGAGATGATAGACCATCAAATGAGGCTAGAAATTTGTCAGTTCCTTTGCCTCAAAGGCCTGTAGGTAGTGATTCTATAACTTTGGGACCACAAGGAGGTCTTGCAAGAGGAATGTCCTTTAGAGGGCCTGCTGTAATTCCAAGTTCTGGCCTTAATGGTTATAGCAATTCATCTGAGCGTGTCCTTTACAGCTCTAGAGAAGATCAAATGCCAACATATGCTACAGATAGATTTGCTGGTCCAACTGCTCATGAACAATCAGCTATTCAGCATCGTAATATAAATTATGGTAATAGAGAGTTGAGAAATGCTGACCGGAGTCTTGAGAGACCGGTTGCAACTTCACCTCCTGGAGTGCAAGGATCTGCAGTCTCTGAGAACGCTCCTTCAGAGAAGGTCTGGCCAGAAGAACGACTGCAGGACATGTCCATGGCAGCAATTAAAGAATACTACAGGTAACTTTTTCTTTTTTTTAGCTTGTTTTATCTTTTGTTGCCATTGTTTCTGTCTCTGCTGTATGCTGGATGTGGTGCAACATTTCTTTTCCCCCTTTCTTTACTTCTTGGATTTTAATGAGGGCATATTATTCCGCATGAGAGGAGGTCTTGACAACTTCTCTAGGCATTTTCTTGGTGACAAGGAATTGCCCTCTTTCTGTGTCGATGTTTACATTGGATTCATAAAGCTTTTCTTGAATTATAAGTTGCTAATCTTCATCTTATTTCAAGTAGAGAATATTGTGCAGGAAGAATAACGATGGTTAATGTGTAAAAATTAATTCTTAGTTACGTTGAATTGTAACCTATTGTGAACCAAATGTGTTCAATATGGAGCCACGGTTATTTCAATTGCTACATCTGCCGCTACAAGTGGATGACTTGCACATTTTACATTATATTTTGCATGAACTGTGTTTTAAAATGTTCATATAGGTATAAAACTGTCAGTAGTGTGTTCTGGTTAAGAGAATGGGGACTGGATGCTGATGCCACAATTTATGGAGGCATCTAAATGCTTGGCCTATGAAATCCAGCATTATATACTTCATATTGCTATTTTGAACTATATAATTATTTCTGCCACGCATTAATGTTTCAATCTGCGATGGTGCATGCCTTGGAACCAAGAACCTGCTAACAGTTTTCTCCGTTCCGTTATAGTTTATCTCGCAAAACATTGTTTAAATAACTTTGTAGATAATTTTAACATTATAGCAGGAAATTTGTCTGTGACATGTATGATTGATATCTGGATGCTAACTACTTAGTGGTGTGCGATCATGCTTTCACAATTGATTACTGTCTGTACTGGTTTTAGCTGGTTTCAGTGTAACGCCCTTTATATATTAGTTAAAGTGTTTGGATGCTAACAAAAAAGGGACAAGATGCAGGCACAAACTGCTGACATGCACACAACTGCTTTTTGGTAGCTTTAGGATTTATTGTTATGCAATTTAAGTTCAATGTCATGCTTTTAGCTTTTACTACTGAAAGTAGCCAAGTTTCTTGAGTGTGTTGAGCGACATATATGGTTCTCCTAGTCTGTTAATGTTGCAGTGATCAATTTTTCAACCATTAAGTTTCTTTTTTGTCTTTGCGACTAAAATTTATGATTTCCAGTGCTAGGGATGTAAAAGAAGTTGCACTATGTGTCAGTGATCTAAAGTCTCCAAGCTATCATCCTTCGATGATTTCTTTATGGGTCACAGACTCCTTTGAGAGAAAGGACATGGAAAGAGATCTTTTGGCTAAATTACTAGTGAGCCTTCCAAAGTCTTATGATGGCACATTGAGTCAGGCTCAGCTTATCCAAGGGTGAGAATTAATTGAATGTCTTCGGATTACTGGAGGAAAATTGTTATTGCATAGAACCTCACCATGTTGTTAATTTTTTTTTCCTTGCTAGGTTTAAATCTGTTCTAAGTGGTCTGGAAGATGCCGTTAATGATGCCCCCAGGGCCCCGGAATTTCTAGGCCGAATTTTTGCCAGAGTTGTGACGGAAAATGTTGTCTCTTTGGAAGAGATTGGCCAACTATTACATGAAGGTGGCGAGGAGCCAGGTCAACTCTTAGAAATTGGACTCGCAGCTGAAGTTCTTGGAAGCACATTGGAAGCCATAAAAATGGAGAATGGGGATGCTATATTGAGTGAGATACGCTCAAAGTCTAAGTTGAGGCTGGAGACTTTCCGGCCATCCAAACCCATTATATCAAGAAAGTTAGAAAAATTTATTTAGGGTATAGTGATGCTTATTGTATCTTTTGATGTAGGCTAGTTGGGTTTTTGCCCCACTTTCTTGGGGGAAATTAAATTTTTGCTAGCACTACTAGGGTTTCGATTTGCAGTAATTATTTTCTGTTTGGGGTGGTTGGGTGGCCATAATTTATATGCACTGATCTTTTCTTTGTCCTCATTGTAACACTCTTCAACATCTTACTTAAATTGGGCATCTCATATCCTAGGCTGTCTATGTATGTACCAGCAAATTGATATCCCCCAATCACCAATCTCTATGCATGTGCAATTAAGTTCAGTTATGGTGCAAATTTTATTGATGAGGGGAATTTGATAAATTTCTCTACACAGAACGCAGTAGTATTCTACAGAGTATGTATTCATATAGTACTGATACTCTTATTTAGGTTTTCTTTCACTAATGAAATTTTTAATTGAGGACTTTTTCTCTTTGTTCTTAAAATTATATCTCCATTTCTAATCATCGATCCTCCCTAATATAAAAGGAGTTATTATTTCCATAGCTAGCCATCTTTCTTTAAAAAGCGCATGATATTGATAGTGTTTTTTGCCTGTGATCATCATCCACCTTTAGTAATTGAGGAGGCAAATGATGAAAGATAAATATCAGTTTTATATTATTGTGATATTTGTTCGTTTTCCTTTGCGAATGGTAGACATCCATTTTCAATTTTTTTAAAGAAAGTCGTTCCAATAAAAAAAACAAGAGATTAATACAGCTAAATAATTTACTTCATCATATTATATATTGTGTATCTTTAGATTATATACTAGTTTATTAGTCAAATAATTAATTTGGAGAAAAAAATAAAAATAAACATACTCTAAAGTAATTTAATTAGCTTCATTAATTTGTTCAAAAAAGTCAATTTGATTTTATAATTAGGACCAGATACAGGGTATTATTTGGGTCCAACTTTGTTTTGGGTTAATTTTACATATAGGAAAAGTTGTGATGGACGTTGTTTGATCAAAATGTTGATAACCTGTTAGATCTTGGAGGTACAAAAATCTCATAAAAAATTATATTATAAATTAAGTCTTATATTTAAGACTAAATGAGTAATTTATAACTATATTATTGAGAATAATCTCGTGGTTTGTATACACCCTATTATCATCATTAAAAGGATGAATCTAAGTTTCATTATTGTATCAATATTTTAAGGGTTAAGCAAGAATTCTACCAAGGATACATTTTTTTTTTCCTGACGAAATTTAAAAGAATCGTTGACCAGTAAAAGTCGCTATCTTGACCCCAAAAGATATATATGTTTTTTATTCATGAGTTTCTGGCACCAAACGGGAATAAATAAATAATTAGTTGTTAAGCTGTCTCATCAGCTACTGTATTAATATCCTAAATTAAAAGTTGTCCCTTCGGAGACATTCGATTGAAAAAAAAAAAAAAATCAAAAATTAAGTTGACGATAAATATATTCTTAAATGATTGTCAAATAAATAAATAAATATCCCTTTGTATCATTGTATGGCGAGACAATAAGGAAGGAAAATAGTTGGAAAAATGATTTTTTTTTTAAATTTTATATAATCTAAAATAAAGATAATATCTTAAATATTAGAGTATTTTTTTTAAAAAATTATTTTTAATTAAAAGATCATTTTTTTTAAAAAAAAACTTAAATTTGACAATTTAGATCAGATCTAAACACTCCAAACATAATTGGGCCTGTTTTGGTTAGTAGTGGGAGCAGTGGTTTAAAAGCTATATGACTTTTGTAAAAGTTCGGTAAGAAAAAAATCAGGTTGTAAATGTGATTTGTGTTTAAATTGATAGTGGCGAAGTGATGAGGCCCGTGTTAAAAAGCTGAGAGCTTTTTTTAAAAAAGCTCCCATTGAGCTTCTTTAAAGTAGCTTTTTTGAAAAAAGCCTAGTGGAATAAAAGTCAACCCAAACACCTTCTATTGAGCTTTTTTTTCTACTGGAGTTTTTTTTTGTTTTTTTTTTAAAGTTAAAGTTCATTAACGCTCTCACCAAATAGGTCCATTAACTCTGGTTCCTCCCTTCCTTACATTTAACTTTCTTACTGTTTGATTCCTAGGGATTGTAATAGGTTAGCAGATGCCCTCACTAATAGGGGTATTTCGAATTCTAGTATCCTTGATGAGTATCCTACGACCTTGAGAGGTTGGTTGGACCGTGATTGTTTGGGATTTAATTCCCCTTGTGTGTAATCTTTCTTCTATTGTAGGCTTTATGCTCTCTTTTATAGCAAAAAAAAAAAAACTTTCTTACTGTTGTCCAAACAGGAAAAACTCATCTCTTCTCCCATTTTTCTCTACATTTCCTTTCGATCCAAGTAAAGTTAAATCGATCAATTTGTAACTTAACTTAGCCTAGATTAAGAAAAGTTAAATTACAAATTGATCAATTACTTAAAAAAAAAAACAGTAAAAATAACCCAAGATAATATAAAAATCTTTCAGATCTACTCCTCCTCTTCTTTTTCAATATAAACCCATTTCGGATCTATCCACTTTCTGATACTCACAACCCAAAGATCCAACCAGCTTGTGGTGGCGATGAAGAGTAAGAACAATAAGTCTGTACTGATCCTTCTTCTTCTTGTTCTCATGAGTTTGCCTCCTCTCTCAGCGTCTGGTAATAATTATGGGAAGAAGAAGCACTTTGTATTAATCCATGGAGGCAGTCACGGCGCGTGGTGCTGGTACAAGGTGGCGACTCTTTTAAGATCAGAGGGCCATAACGTGACAACGCTTGACTTGGCTGCTTCTGGTTTAAACCCTAAGCAAGTGAACCAGATACGTTCCATTTCAGATTACTACGAGCCATTGATGGCGCTCATGGAGTCGGTTCCGGCGACGGAGAAGGTGATATTGGTCGGACATAGCTTAGGAGGGGTATCTACTTCTGTTGCCATGGAGAAGTTTCCTCACAAAATATCAGTTGCAGTTTTTGTTACTGCCTATGTTCTCAGCCAAAGCCTCTCTTATCCTGCAATTCTCTCGTAATTCTTAACTGTGCTTAATATAAAATATATTTAGAGTATTGATTTTGATCCTAAATATAATAATTGAGCAATGATTTGTATAAACGGCTACAAAACAGCTTGCCATAATACTTTTTATGCGGTTTGTCACCGCTACGCATGTCGGTACGTGGCGGAGCCAGGATTGTTCGTGCAATTAGTAGGGGGATTCGGGGGCTGCCCCAATTTTTTTTTTAAAAAAGAAGTTTTAAATGCATTAAAAAAAAAAAAGCTGCATAATGAGGAATTTATATCATATCTGATATATGATTGCACTGAATAATTCCTCGCTTAAATAAAAATAAAGCCAAAGGAGAGAACCAGAATTCCAGAATTATACTGAAGCCCAGTATTAAAATAAATGGGGGAAAAGATAGGAACAACAAAGGAATTGCTGCAAGAAACCGCAAACACTTAATCTTTTAAATTCACTTGAAATTTAAATCACACATCGATGGAATAAGAAATTGACTGTAATACATGATTCTAAAGTATATATCATACTTTGATTAAAAACTTGTAAAGAAAAAAATTCCTTAATTACCTCCAGAGGGGGAACAGTGTGAAAACAAGGAACTTTATTTTTGTTCCTGTTGGATTTTGATTTGGATGATGATGGTGGTGAAGAATGTAGAATCCTAGCGATCCTCTTTCGCCTACTACTCCAGAAATTTTTAACATCATTATCTGTTTTTCCTGGCAAATAAGACGCATTCTTTGCCCATTTGTTCCCAAATTGTGCCTGCATCTCAATCACCACCCTCTCTTCATCCAGCGAAAATTTGCACCTACTAATTTAAAACAAAAACAACAAAATCCCATCAAATAATTTCAAATTTAAGCTTAAGTACTCAAATCAAAATCATCCCAGTAACAACATAGAACAACACTCTAACAGAACTTTCATCAAACACCAAATGGACAAAAGTATGTATATAGAGAAGAGGAACGAGTAATACTTCTTGAGATTTGGACTAAGCTTCTTGACCGGAGACGGCAAGATTTTCCGGTGCGTTGAAGAAGGTGCTTGGATCGAATGAAGCTCCAGTCTTTGGGGCCATACTTGTTGACATGGTTTAGAAGCACTTCGTCTTCATCGGCTTCCCCATTTTTTTTTTATTTATTAAAAAAAAAAAAACTCAAAAAACTCCTGTCTACACCTGCGGTCATGTGCTACACTGTGGTTCCGCCACTGTTGGTAGTAGTGATCAAAACCGCTACAAATAAACAGTTTTAACCACTAAAAAACGTCATTTTTTTAGTGATAAAACAAGGGTTAGGTGCGATTTAGCCAATAAACTATTATTAGGCTGGAAAGCGTCAACACAATTAACTATTAAGTGAACCAAAAATACCAACAAACTTTTAAAAAGGAGCGTACTAAAGACAATGCAAGTTAACAAAAAAAGTTAACATAGTTATCTAAGGTCAGATTGACCAGCGAACTTTTACTTGTGAGCGTCCAACACAAAATTCTAAATTTTACTAAATTAAATAATTTTTTCTCAATTGTCATTATTCAAAACTACTAGTATAGATATCTATGGACAAAAATTACTCATTCTTTAATTTTGTCAAAATTATAATTTGCTAAAATAAACAAAATTTTTAATTAAAAATATAATTATATGATTTAAATAAAACTCAAGATGTTTTATAATTCATCATATATGTTAAACAAAAAAAAATTATATGATTTATTTTTATTTTAGAAGAAATTTATGTGAGTTAAAAAATTCATTTAATGTTAATAAAATTTAAAGAATCTATTATATCCTGAAAGAAATGAAATGAGTTTGATTTTATTTTTATAAAAAGAGCTTAATGGATATCAACGTTGATCTTAATAATATAAATCCCAAGAACTTGATGATATATTTGTTAATTAAATGATCTATTGATTATATGAATACGAGACTTGTTGAAAAAAAAAAGATATCAACAAGTCTCATATTCATATAAGCAATAGATTATAAAACACCTTGAGTTTTATTTAAATCATATAATTATATTTTTAATTAAAATTTTTGTTTATTTTAGCAAATTATAATTTTGACAAAATTAAAGAATGAGTAATTTTTGTCCATAGATATCTATACAAGTAGTTTTGAATAATGACAATTGAGAAAAAAAAATTATTTAATCTAGTAAAATTTAGAATTTTGTGTTGGCTTCTTGAAGTAAAAGTTTGTTGGCCAATCTAGCACTTTAGATAATGGAGGTTAACTTTTTGTTAATCGGCGTTGTCTTGAAGTATTTCCTTTTTAAAAGTTTGTTGGTATTTTTTTGGCCTACTTAATAGTTAATTGTGTTGGACGCTCCTGAATTAATAGTTTATTGGTCAAATTACACCTTAACCCGATAAAAACTAAGAGAAACCCGTAAATTAACTCCTACGTAGTCTACAAGGAGCATATATTTAGGGATGTGCAAGAAAATCCGATAGTCCGATTCGGTCCAATATGACATGGTCAAATTTGACGCTTCAAAAAACCTACCCGAACACTAGTTCGCAGTCTATACCAAGTTGGTTATTTGGGTTAGACCAAACCTCATCAGATTGCCTTTCCAGACCCCGTTGTTAACCATATTTATAAATATTTTTTTAAAAAAACCCATTTATTTATAGGTACCTATACTTTTCTTTATTTTTTAATTCGATACTTGTGTATTTTTCCTCCTAGTTAAATGTTTTAATTTTACTCTGTTAGTACCATTAACTCTTGTAGGGGACTAACGATGCTAAATTGCTAATGGAGTAAAGTTATAGAGCTAAGGATATTAACAGAATAAAATTAATGAATTAATTAAAGGAAAAAAAAAAATCCATAAGTACCAATATATTTTATAGTTTTTTTTTTGTTTTAAAATTATTTTTTTAGTCTCTTTAAATTCTATGGTCGTGAATCAATATTTTTGACATATCACTGTTGTTTTATTTATAAATCCTTTTTTATCAAAATTTTGATCTTATTTATAAGTCAAGTTTCAGGATAGTAAATGAGATGGTGATAATTTTTCCTATATTCATTATACCAATAAAAATAGAGAGAGAAAAAAGAGTTGAAAAATATTTGTTCATAAATGAGGGAAAATTTTGAAATTTACCTCATACTCATTGAGTTAACTACCTCATATATGTGATTTATTTAAAAAAAACTTCTAAATAAAATTAAAGTGATACGTGATGCTCTCTCTCATCTTGGAATCACTTTCCCTACCCATCCCAAGGATGGATAGGGAGAGCTTTTCCCACTTGGACCATCAGATCCCAGATCGGCCCGGTCCAGATTTCATTTTTTAATATTTAATTTTTTAAAAAATAATTATTTTAATAGGTAGAGAATCTAAAATAAAGATCATTTTTCAACTAACATATTTTTTAAAAATGATTTTTTTATTTAAAAATTAATAGTTTTAAAAAAATTAAATCGGGACCGGATGAACGGTCCAAATTAAGAAAAGCTTTCCCTACTTATCTTGGGATAGGTAGGGAAAGTGGTTCCGATACAAAGGGGTTGATAGGTAAAAAGGGCAAAGGAAAAAAACGGAAAAGAAGGAAGATGGGGGAGGAGAGAGAAGGGAAAGAGAAAGCAAATCCCAATAGGATGATTTCGCAGGAGGGAGAAGTTAGAGAGAGAGAGAGAGAGCATCAGAGTGAGTGGCTGCTGTTAGAAAAGTACCTCCCCCCCACCCAAGGTTAGAAAAGTATGTTCACTATGGGGGGCTTCGGTCCACTGCACACCCAAAGGCAGTGAACCCCTGCCTTTTTTTTTTGGCAAAGACCCCCTCCCTACAGGGGGCAGTGAATGGTCCACTGCAGTGGACCATAGCTGCCCCCGTTCACTATAACTCCTCTCACACATATCTCATAAATAATAGGGAAAATTACATAGAGGTCCCAAAGAATAGAAATAATTACAAAAAAGTTCATTGAAATCACCAAATTACACAAAAATCTCAAGGGGTTTTTTTGATATTATTTGTATGAAAAAAAAATCCAAGTTTTTAAAAGTTGTTGTAAATATGAATTTTTCTGTTGTAAATATGGCTTTTTCTGTTGTAAATGCCTAGATTTTAAATTTTGTTGTAAATATAGCACTTCTTGTTGTAAATCTAGCCTTTTTCTGTTGTAAATGACTTCTCTATGTTCAAAATCCAAGTATTTAAATATTGTTGTAAATATGGTTTTTTTTTTCTATTGTAAATATGATTTTTTCTGTTGTAAAATGTAAATGGACATATTTTAAATTTTGTTGTAAATATAGCAATTCTTGTTGTAAATATAGTTTTTTTCGGTTGTAAATGACCTCTCTATGTTCAAAATCCAAGTATTTAAATGTTGTTGTAAATATGACACTTTCTGTTGTAAATATGGCTTTTTCTGTTGTAAATGGTCAAGTGTTTAAATGTTGTTATAAATATGACATTTTCTGTTGTAAATATAGCATTTCCTGTTGTTAATACAAATAATATCAAAAAAAATTCCTTGGGACTCTATGTAATTTGGTGATTTCAAGAGACTTTCTTGTAATTATTTATGTTTCTTGGGACGTGTATGTAATTTTCCCTAAATAATAAGTAACCTTAAAATAAATATAGTTTATACAGCTAATCCATATGGACACACGAATAAAACAGACCAGTGCAAGAGTTTAAAAGAGGGATTTGGCTTCTCTCATATACCCCTTACTCTCTTTTTCCTTTTTTTCCACTATTGGATTAAGATCTCAAAAGTCCAGATTTAACATGTTAAATCTTTAAGGTAAAATTATACTCCCTCTGGTCCAATAATTAGAACCGGGGGTAGTAATAATATTTTTATAATATGTTGAATATGAACCATTGAGATCTTAATCCAATGAAAAAGAAAGTAAAAGAGGAGTATAAGAGAGAAGTCAAATCCTTAAAAAAGTGGTCAAATGAAGGAGGTAGCTTTTTCAAGGGTTCACATTAGGTGCATATCCTTTATGTGTACCTTATGTGCTCATCCTCTAGTTTTGGGTTGAACACATTTTTTTTATATATTTTATTTATTTAAATTATATATGTTTATCCTGAAATATTTTTTGTACATAGTATCTCAAACTAATTAATTTTGAAAATACTGGTGTTACAGGAAAAATATTTCTGAATATAGGAATGAAAATTAATTAATTTGAGATACTAGATACAAAAAATATTTTACGATGCAACATATAATTTAATCTAAATAAAAAAAAATTAAAATATGTTCACCCTAAAATTAGAGGGATGAGCACATAAGGTACCCATAAAGGTTGTGCACCTAATGTGAGCCCATTTTTAGGAGATCAGTAATCGAACAGTGAGGTGAGACCTCTTCGCTTGTTTTATAGCCAAATTCTTTATTTACTTTTAATTAAAATAGATATTAAAAATTAATATAATCACTCTAATCCTTATTATAACGCATCAACTAACAATTCTCACAAATCAATAAAAATAGTTAAAGTCATTAAATTTAAGTAATTTTCAATATTACCTCTACTAATTACACTAAACTATAATATTATATTAAATATTACTCTCATCCACTACCGTTATTAATTATGGGCATAGGCGGAAAAAAAATTGATGCTTTTTGGAAACAAGTAAATGACTTATAAAAAGGACAAAATACACTTGTTAGTTGATGCGCTTATAATAAGGACTAGGGGATATATATTCATATTACTCAAAAAAATATATGAGTAAAATACTCTAACCTATGTTACATTTTGCCTTACTTACTCTTTTTATTTTAAAAATATACACTAAAGTCTAAATCGTTAACTCCGTTAAGGATTTTTATTTTTTAATAAAAAAATATATTAAAATAAAATTTATTTACTAAATTTCCCTTCATCATTATTAATTTCCCAATTTAGATTGAAATTGTTTAAGTAATTTAAGAGTTTTTTTATTTTTGTTAATTTTTTATTTTGCAAATAGTTATCTATTAAGCTTTTTCCTTGTTGAGATAAAGACTTAATTAATTTATTTAATGCTGACATGGAAAAATTAATTAAAAATATGATTAATTTTCTTAATAGATGCATACTTAAATAAAGAGGGTTATCAAGCAAATTTTCTCTGAAAGTTTTTACTGAAGAGCAATGTTACCTTAGAATATTTTTTTGTCCCAATATTACCCCAGAAGATTCAAAACATAGTATTGTTTGTATTTTCGTCAAAAAGTTGACGATCAATGTTGGTTTTTTAATAGAATATGGCAACATTCTACATTTTAAACTTTCGGGCAACATTGAGACAAGAAAAACTTACAAGGCAACAAAAATTTAAATTTTAAATTAATATAAGTTATATAATATCTTAAATTTACTTTTTTTTTTTATGGAATCTCAAATTTACATTATTAATAACATGTGGTGAATAAAAATATGCCTTTAAAATATGTTTCCGATCATGGTGTCATGGCAAAAAAAGAAAAAAATGTTTTTATTGATTTAAAACAATACTAAATAAATAAGTTTCAATAAATATGACAAAAATTTTAAATTTTATATGTTTGGGGGTTTGTATTACCAAAACAATTTCGGGTTTGTTCAAATTACTATTAAGGACCAATTTTCCTTGTAACATCTTAATTTTATTTTGAGGATTTAATTATAATTATGAAATAATTATATAGGATGATTTTTATTAAATTGTAAATGTGGGGAAAAAAAAAGGAAAAAAATCTAAAAAAAAAAACAACAACAAGGGTAGATGGGGCAGGTACCCCCATCCTCATTTGCTTTATTTTTTGGAGGAGTGGTTCAACCACTCCCCACCCCTTTATTTGAACACACACTCACCCACACGGTCAGCAGAGGTGAGAGGAGAGTGTGAGGGAAGAATGAGAGGAAAAGAAAAAGGGATGAAGGTTATTTTAGGATATATTATTTATTTTATAAGATTATTTATATAGCTAAACTAGCTTCTTTTCAACAAACTTTTCTATGAAAGTTATTCTATATATTTTTCTTTTTCTAATGAGGGTAATATTGTGTTGGCTAGTGAAAATTTTGGAGTTAGGATTTTGGGAGGGTTTTAAGTTTTGACAATAGAACACTATATATATGTAGTGAATGATTAATAATAAATGTTAATCAGTTTATATTTATTATTTGGTTGTTGTAGGAATTTAAAATTAATTTTTTCTATTTACGAAGTTTAGGATTTATGTATATAGAATGTTTTTACTAATTAAACGTTATGTAAATAATTTATTTGGGTTAGCGGAAATATTATTGAAATATGAAGGACTAGACTATCATTTTTGAAATTGTAGGTCTAAAATGTCATCTTTGAAATTCATAGGATTAAACATGTTAGTTCTCAGTGTTTTGATGATAACAAATACTAAGGTTTTGATTCAGTAATTGTTGCCTAAGTAAGAAGTATACTTGAGCAAGAGTCTGTCTCTACCCGAGCATACTCAATCTAACAGTTTGTTAAGTATGTCTACAGAAGCTTACTCAAACATCAATTAAGTAACGCTCGAGCAGCCTACTCGAGCAAGTCATTCTTTGTGCCCGAGCATGGTCAAGCTAGAGTGAACAATACTCTCTGTCAAGATGCTTCTCGAGCAGCAGGTAAGTAATGCTCGAGCATGGTGCCCAAGTAGAGGCAAATCTATAATCGAGCACTATCACTTATGTAACACTCTCTCTTTGTTTGCCTGATTCTCGAGCAAGCTCTCTATGTTGCTCGAGCATGGTGCTCAGGTAGAATTAGCAGCCTACTCGAGCAGTCACAATAATTGCTTTTTGTCTGAGGTATACTCGAGCAGGGTGTAAGGGTTGCTTGAGCGTGCTGCTTGAGCATGGTAAACTTGATACTTGAGCATACATACTTATTTCATTGTTTTCTTCTCTGTCTGACTAATGCTCGAGCAAGTTCTCAGGTATACTTGAGCAGTCTACTCAAGCATAACATAAATGCTTCTCGAGCACCAGTAACAAACACATCTATATCAAGGAATTCAATGTTGCTCAAGCAGTAGAAATTCAGTGCCCGAGCATGATACTCGAGCATGGGCTCAACATTGCTCGACCATGAGTGACTTTCACATCTGCAAAGGCTATTTGCACATGTCTGCTCAAGCAACCAAGACTATCTACTCGAGCATGGTTCATCATCTATCAGAATATACTATAACCATGAAATCATTAATTGAGTTATCATCTGTATCTTTATTTACATCTCATTTATATTATTTCTAATCATCCTTGTGAGTGATTTGTAGTGGTTTAATCTTGTTCAAATTGAGATTAGCCAAAAAGCCGTTTACTGTGTCAGAAGCATTAAATGCTTATTTAGCAAAACAGAGCTGTAAACGAAATGGGATTTTCTTTTTCCCAAAAAAAAAAAAAATTTAATTAAGGGAAAACTAAGCCTAAATTTTCTAATAATTATTCTCATGATTATTTTAAGCCAACATTTCATAATAAACATATTTATCATATATATACTTATTTTATAATTATATTTAAATCCTAAAATTAAAAATTAGGATGTTACAACATGCACATAAGCATATTTAACAATCTTAGTGTCATCTAAGCTTAATTAATGGTGTAACTTTGGCTCCAAGGTCTTGTGAAACTTTAGGGACTAAATGTTTGAAAGAAGTAAATTTGAGGGACAAAAACCACTTGCTTGAAAATTTAAGGACCAAAGCAAAATGATTGCAAACTACAATGACCAAATATCATATTAATCCTTAATTTTACAAGTGAGAAGTGTAATTACCTCTGGTGGGGATAATTGATACATATATTGCCATGAATTTGGGCCCAATAAGTCTAGCGGTGGGAGGCTTGGTGTCCATCTCCTAAGAAAAATTGTGTGTCCGTCAATGAAACGTTTCTTCTGCTAAACTGTAATACAATTAATTATTCTTTTATTAATTGACTGAAAATCCATAAACCAAATGTTTTCAATAAAATATTATACAATTGTAATACTTTAGATCCTTATGCATGCCTGATCAAAATCCAAATTCCTTTTTTTTTTTACAGATAAAAAAAAATAGTCTTATACAATGTACTCCCTCTAGTCCTTATTATAAGTCACCAACTAGCAAGTGCATTTAGTCCTTTTTATATAAAGCACTTGTTTATTCCCAATGAGCATTAATTATTTTTTCTATGTATGTCCATAATTGATAAGAATAGTGGGTGAGAGTTATAATTAATATGATATTAGAGTTTAGTACAATTATTATGGGTAATATTGAAAATTATTTAAATTATATGACAACTTTATTAACTTTAACTGTTTTTATTGGTTTGTAAGAATTGGTAGTTGATGCCTTATAATAAGGACTAGAAGGAGTATGAAAAATCAGCCATACTATACTATAGGTATATGACTCAAACAATGCAATTTTCATATAATATATTAGGGTTGCACAATAGGTATATGACTCAAACAATAGAATTTTCATGTAATATATTAGGATTGCACAAAGAACGGGCTACCAGATCAGGTTTAATATCAACCTGAGGTCTCTGGTCTGAAACGGGTTTGGTCCCTCAGGGTGGGGACTGGTCTACCAAACCATATGTATTTAAAGAAAAAAAAAAGAAAGACAATGAACTAGGTCATGGAAGATTAACACCTTGAGCTCTTAATGGCCTCGTAATGGTGAAGGAACGACCTCAAAAAACAACCTTGTAGTCATAGCCATGGCTTCCTTTGCCAATAAACCTTCAGTCAGATAAGTCATTGGGCTAGTTGACGTTAGAAAAATAAGTTCACATAAATTGGGAAATCATATTCGAAAAGTAGTTTCTACACGGAACACCAACATTGGTGGTTTCGGTTGCAGAATAGCAATAAAGATTACTGGTGTCTGGGGTTTGAGAAAGAGAAGTTGGGGACAGGCGTTGACAAGAAGGTGATGACTGATGAGGGTAGAGAAAAGAAGTGAGTGGAAAGTGAAGGTCATATATGGGCTGTCGGAAAAAGAATGAAAAGGATGAGAGGTAGGGAAAGTGATTCCCTTCGTATCGCACTATATTGACGAGCTAATAAAACTCTAAATCCACCATAATTCACTGTACAGGTGCTTCCTTATACAACCCTTTTTTATCGTTTTGTGTGTATTTATGGGCTGATGATAATTGATCGGTTTGAGTTGTTGTGGGGTTGCTTTTCGTAATATTGTGGATCTGTTTGTTTGGTTGCAGGGAAAATTTGAAAGAGGAGTTTCGTTCTTTCTTTCTTTTATCTTCTTTAAATTCTTGGGTTTTTCTGATTTTTTTTTCTTGAGCAATTAAGAATTGGGATTTATTTCCTTCAATCAATCAAGGTCCGATAAGAGCGACAGTCAGTACCGTTATAAATCCGGGCGACCAGGGAGCTTCAATCAGCAGAGAGGTTCCTCAGGCACGTACGTTAAGGGCGGTGGCGGCGGGCCCGCGCCTTCTGCCGCGATCACTCCGGGTGCCTTACAGTCCTCTAATCGGAGGTAGGTCTGGTTCTTCGAGTTTTATTTTTCTTGCTTATGTCGATGGATTGTGTGAGATTTATTTTTCTTGCCTATAAATTTGTCAGTTCCTTTGCGTCAAAGGCCTTGTAGTGATTGTATAACTTTGGGATCACTAGGAGGTCTTGCAAGAGAAATGTCCTTTAGAGGGCCTGCTGTAATTCCAAGTTCTGGCGTTAATGGTTATAGCAATTCATCTGAGCGTGCCCTTTACAGCTCTAGAGAAGATCAAATGCCAAGATATGCTACAGATAGATTTACTGATCCAACTGCTCATGAACAATCAGCTGTTCAGCATCGTAATATAAATTATGATAATAGAGAATTGAGAAATGCATACCGGAGTTTTGAGAGACCTGTTGCAGCTTCACGTCCTGGAGTGCAAGGACCTGCAGTCTCTGAGAACGCTCCTTCAGAGAAGGTCTGGCCAGAAGAACGACTGTGGGACATGTCCATGGCAGCAATTAAAGAATACTACAGGTATCTTTTTCTTTTCTCTAGCTTGTTTTATCTCTTGTTGCCATTGTGTGTCTGTGTGTCTCTGCTGTATGCTGGATGTCAAAATATAAATTTGTCTTTGCGACATGTATGATTGATATCTGGATGCTAACTACTCAGTGGTGTGCGATCATGCTTTCATAACTGATTACTATCTGTACTGGTTTTAGCTGGTTTTAGTGTATCACCATTTATATAGTAGTTAAAGTGTATGGATGCGGACAAAAAAAGGACAAGATGCAGGAACAAACTGCTGACATGCATACAACTGCTTTTTGGTAGCTTTAGGATTTATTGTTGTTATGCGATTTAAGTTCAATGTTATGCTTTTAGCTTTTACTACTGAAAATAGCCAGTTTCTTGAGTGTCTTGAGCAAAATATATTGTTCTCCTAGTCTGTTCATGTGTTATATAAGTCATAAATAAATAGTTAGGGCAGAATAATTGGGAATTAATTGGCACAATATTAATCTTATGAGGCCACGTGGCACTATATTAAGTCTACGAGGCCATTAGCTAGGAATTAGTTAGGTTAGTTAGGATTCTGTTATGATGCTGTTATGACTGTTGGGTTAGGACTGTGATTTGCTATTGCTTAAGTTTAAGGCCATATCCTATATAAAGGGAGAGCCTAGGCTAAATGACTCATGTATGTTCAGATATTGTGTATGAATGGAATGAGCAGTACAAGTACAACAGTACTGTTTCGAATGTGTCTCTTCTCCCAATCTCTTAATTCTCTACAACCTTCACAACGATGGTATTAGAGCCGAATCATCCTCAGTTCACTTCTGTTACACTCTAAAGTTCTTGCTCATTTCTGAACTATTCCTCTCTTCTTCGAAGTTCAGATCTGTTGACAAGAACAAATCAAGAAAATTGAAAAAGATAGTCAATTCAATTAAGAACCAAGGTCAGTTCTGGGCTCTTCAATAATCAGCCATCTCCATTGCAAATTTTCAATTCTGGGTTCAGAAATTCAAAGAAATTCAAGAAAAACTCAAGACTTTCAGTTCTGACCAAAAAAGGAAAAAATTGTCAACTGATTCTGGGCTCTGCTTGTTCGATCTGTGACAGTATTTGGAGTCAAATATCATCTGATTCTGTGATTCTTCATATTCAAATTGCTTCGTCAGACTCTGAGTATTCATTATCGGATTCTGGGTTGCGTCGCACGTTGGGTTCTACAATCATCTCACCATCATCGATTACTATTCATTTGTCAATTCCGATTGTGTGGGTTGGGTAATCGTCAGACTTTGAGGTTGTGCATCGTCAGGTTCATTTTGGTGCTCGTTTGAGTCTGACTCTAGGATTTGCATGCCTCTGATTCACATCGCCAGGTATATTGGGTTCCGAGTCTCCATCTGAAGCAACAAACTTGTCAGATTCTGGTTCTGGGTTCAGTTCGCTGACTTTGTTCGTTGGTTCTGGGCAAGTTTCGACTACTTCTGGTTCTCGTTTCTGGTTTCGGAGACTATTTGTTGTCTGCATTGAATGTTTCACTTTTTCATTCTGCTCATCAGGTTCTGATTCTTCATCCATTCCATCGACTAATGTGAATCATCATTGGGTTGGGTTTGGATTTTGCGTTGGGTTCTGCGGACGTTCTCCTCATCTGACTCTAGGCATAGCGTCAACTCGTTCTGGTTCTTAGTCCGTTTTCAGCAACAGGTTCGGGGCGTTCATTTTTGATCGACAGGTTCTGGTTTTTTATTTTCAAATTACTCGACTGATTCTGGTTTCTTCATTTCAGACCGTTTCATCGCGATTCTGGGGTCTATTATTGATTCTGGCGTCACTCTGTTTCTTCGGAAGTCTGGGCGTCATCTTGTCTTCGGATTTAACAGTTCTGCTTCTGTATCGTCGGGGTCTGATTCTATCCGTCTGAGTGGTTGTGGTTCATTGGGTCTGGGTTCTTCATTTCTAAGTTCTGGTTTGGTAGTCTGTTTTCTGAGTTCTGGTTTCTGGTCTCCTGGTTTTTCTGTTAATTTCTGGGTTCGTCAATTACTTATGTCGTCTGCAATCTGGATTCATCATTGGGCATTCATTAACATCAGATTTTTGAGTCTTTTATGGTCAATACAAGAGTCCAAATCGCTGCCATGGCTGATCCCATTGAAAACCGATTTAAAGCAATTGAAGATACTCTACTGCAACATGGGGACATTTTGCAAACCATCTCCCCTCAATTAGAGACTTTGTTGCAGATGACAGAGAAGCGTTGTGGACTAGCCATGAGGGTAAGTGCAAACGAGACAACTCACAGGAATGTGGAGAGTGCGACAGAAAGAACTATAGAAGCGAGCTTGAGCGACTTGGAGTTGTCAACGCAAACAGTCTCGCCGGCGCTGTTGAAGGAGAAAAACGTAATTGCGGCAGATGGAGTATACGGGTCCGTGAATCTCGACTCTCCTGGAGGATTACATGAACTCTCGCAGGCAATAGACACGAGTGAAGTGTCGGAAGCGATGCCTGGAGTAGTTTCCTTCGTTCCGGCGGAGGAGTTCACGTGGCTTGGTTTAATTGAGTTTGAAAAGTCTAAGGTCTAGCTGTCTTCCATCTTCTGTCAGAAAGATTTTGAAGATACATGTGGGTTTCTCATGCTCAATGACCTCGTGGGCTTTGACAGTAGCAGTAAAGGCAAGGGCCCAAAGTGGTTTCTCCCATGGATCAATTTCAATTGGCCTACTTTGGTTGGGATTTCGATATGCTTTTGACCAAGAATATAGAATAGGAGTAGAAAGACACAAGAAATGGGACTAGAAGAGATAGAGAAGAGAGCTAACTAGGCTCTCACAAAGTTGTATTCTGCAATGTCATGTCAAACATGATTGTACAATAGTAGGATGGTTATTTATAAATGATAGCCTCCCTCAAAGTGTTAGTAGGATAATTTACTAATTATCCTACTAATTATGTTTTATTCTCTTAGGTCCCTAAAGAAAGTTGACACATAGATCCCTAAGTACATTACTAGATATTCTATAACAATGCCCCCCTTAAAACAACCCTTGTCCTCAAGGGTTTGGCAATGGAAATTCTGGAAATTGGTGTTTCAAGCTGAACAATGAAACCCATGTAGCTTCTTCCTCCGGATAACCTTGCCATTGCACTAAAACTTCGGTAATAATCCTTCGTTTCTTCCTACCAACACGTTGTGACAATTTGCTGATGATATAACGAATTTGGGACTGTTGGCCACTCTATTGGCGGATGTTTTTGCCTAACACTTGGGTCAGGACAGAGTTTCAGCAAAGACACATGAAAGGTAGAGTGAATTCTAGTTTCCGGAGGCAATTCCAGCCTATATGCAACTGGACCGATTTTGTCCAACACCTTGTAAGGACCAAAAAAATTAGGAGCAAGCTTTTGATTGCTTTGATTGGCAGCTGAAATTTGACGATAGGGCTGTAACTTTAGAAAAATCCATCGTCCTACCTCAAATTCTCTATCCGAACATTTCAGATCAGCCTTTTGCTTCATAGTATTGGCTGACCGATGCAGATGGTACTTCAAAACAGCAACCATTCGCTCCCTTGCTTCAAAACTATGATCAACTGCTTCAACTATAGCTGACCGGGAGGTATAAGGAACATATACCGAAGGTTTTTGGCCATATATATGCTTGTGAGGAGTAGCTTTAGTGGAGGTATGATAATTAGTGTTATACCACCATTCAGCTAGAGGTAACCATTGGTTCCACTCCTTTGGAACTTCCCAACTCATGCATCTTAAATAAGACTCCAAGCACCAATCGAGAACTTCTGTTTGACCATCACTTTGAGGATGGTAAGCGGAAGAAAGGTTTTATTGAACCTTGAGGATCTTAAGAAATTCCTTCCAAAAGTTGCTAAGGAAAAGTGGATCCCTATCACTCACAATTTCAGCCGAGGCACCATGTAATTTATAAACCTGATCCAAAAACACTTGTGCCAAAGTAGAGGCTGAATAAGGATGAGAAAGTGAGATAAAATGGGCATATTTAGTCATTCGATCAACAATAACTCATATCACTTCCTTACCTCCTGATTTAGGCAACCCTTCGATAAAGTCCATAGAGATACTTTCCTATACTTGGAATAAGGAGAGGTTGCAACAACCCAGGCGCAACAACGGTTTCATATTTACATCTTGCACACGTGTCACAACCTCTTACAAAATCCTCAACATCCCTATGGAGATGTTTTGTTAGAAGCAAGTAGGAGATGAATAGAACAATCTCTAATCTCAGTGAAGACGCAAGCGTATTCACACAGATTAGCCAATCTTTAATAATTAGGAAATTCCACTAATTAATTAAAGTCCAAGAGGATACTCCGATAAATTACTCTCTCAAATATTCCATACTTTATTGATGAGGCATTAGGCCTTTTTATAATGATTTACAGAGAGTAGCGAAATCTAAAACTATATCTAAATCTAAGATTTAGATAACTAATAATCCTAACAATTATATCTTATCTAATAAGATATTCCTAAAAATAATATTATTAAACAGACTCGATTGAACAAAATATAAAAGATAATCAAAACAATAAATTAATTCCTAAAATATAAATAAAATATAATTAAAACAGATTCGATAAATTAATGCCTAATTTCTAGGATTTGGATCGCTATCATTTCTCCCCCCTTGGAAAAACAACTTGCCCTCAAGTCGAAAATCGGGTTTTTTATTTATTTATTTATATAAATAATAATAATAATAATTTATTATTTTTATTTTTATTTTTCCTTCTTCTCTTCAATCGGGGTCCTCCGTCGAGTTCCGTAATGTCCCTCTAATTCGCATTCGACGGTGTCATTGCACCGGCCTTTGAGTGGGTTCCTAGCTTCGTCGACCTCCGGGAGCGAGAAGGAAGGCAGAGAGCACCGATGACTGGTCGGAATGGGCAGCGACCGAAAAACAGAGGTCGCGTTCATGGCGGCGTTGATGCTCGGGGTCTTCAATGGTGGCGTGATTTGTGATTAAAGGAGCCGAGGATGTTGAAGAAACAGCCAGAGGGTAATTTTCGGTGGAAGACCCGAGAGCAATAGAAGGTGTGGAGGATCCAGGTGGGTTTTGGGTCGGTTTGGGCCCTTTGTAATGGTCAACTGTTGTTCAAATTCAATCGCCGGGCTAGCCGCTCGGTAAACACTCCTTGGTTTGTGCGGGCGGACGTCCGACCTTATTTTTCGCTCGGGCATGTCGGGAACACGCCGAGAAGGCGGTGCTCGCCGTTGGAGACACGTGTGACCCTTCGTGCCCATTCCCGACGGTATTCTTTCACCGAACGGTCGGCCCGACCGACAGGCGAGAGGTGCTCGTCGGGGTTGAGAAACTCGGGTGGTCCAAAGTGCTCCTCCAAGGCTTTGACGAGATCTTCCCGATCGTACGTCGCGCGGGAACTTATCCAGGAGAAGAGGTCTAATGCATCCCCTTCAAAATATAATGCCGCCACGTCAACCTTGTCTTCGTCCGAAGTATGGTAGTAGCGAAAGAATTTTTCAGCTTTGAGGATCCATCCCCTCGGGTCACCACCAGCGAACTTCGGAAAGTCGAGCTTGGCATATGGGGAACGAGTTGGCCCCCGCGATGAATCAGAATCCTCATCGCTATTCTCTGGGTAACGGTGTGTTTTGCCTCTCCGGTGAGTACATCGAGCAGATTGAGCCTCTAAGGCATCGACTTTATCTCGGAGTTCTTCGATCATGTCAAGTCGTGCAGCAATTGTGGCAAGGGGGTCCGAAGTTGCAGATGCAATTGGTTGCTCCCTCGTTGCATTCGGGATGGTTTCGTTTGGTTGTGATGTGATGTGTGGAGGGTCCGAGTCTTTTGGCGGTGAAGCAGAGTGGTCGTGGTGAGGCGAGGATGGATTTTGTGATTGGGACGGTCTGTGCGAGGTAAGTGTTTTGCCCATGGTGGATAGGATCGGTTGGCTTTGATACCAAATGTTAGAAGCAAGCAGGAGATGAATAGAACGATCTCTAATCTCAGTGAAGACGCAAGCGTATTCACACAGATTAGCCAATCTTTAATAATTAGGAAATTCCACTAATTAATTAAAGTCTAGGAGGATACTCCAATAAATTACTCTCTCAAATATTCCATACTTTATTGATGAGGCACTAGGCCTTTTTATAATGATTTACAGAGAGTAGATTCTATTCAAAATTCAAATGCGAAATCTAAAAAGATTTAGATAACTAATAATCCTAACCACTATATCTTATCTAATAAGATATTCCTAAAAATAATATTATTAAACAGACTCGATTGAACAAAATATAAAAGATAATCAAAACAATAAATTAATTCCTAAAATATAAATAAAATATAATTAAAACAGACTCGATAAATTAATGCCTAATTTCTAGGATTTGGTTCGCTATCATGTTTCCACCAAAATAAACCTTTTACCTTGTAATAGGTACCTTGAATACCTAAATGGCCTCCTTGAGGGCTAGAATGAAGCCATTCCAACAATTTATGTTTCAGATCAGCAACATTGCCCACTACCAAATGGTTCTTCCTTAAAAATTTACCATCCCACGAATACCTTTGAAATTCACCATCTTTCTCTTTTACTATAGCTAGGAGAGCTTCATTTTCAGGATCCATCTCCCAGCTGTTCTGAATTTCTGTGAGTAACTTAGGGGAAATTGTATCCAAGGAAATCTGCAAAATTTGGGATTATGTAATCTGGATAATGCACCAGCCACAGAATTATCATTTCCCTTTTTGTATTGAATCTCAGTTATATCCTAAGAGTTTGGCTATCCAATACATTTGAAATGGCATTTTTAATTTCTGCCCCAAAAGATATTTTAGACTTTGCTGATCCATCCGAATGATGAACTTACCACTTTCCAAATATTGATGCTAATATTCCACCGCTTGTACTACCGCCAATAATTCTTTTTCATAGATAGAAAGGTTACATGTTTAGGAGTGAGAGCCTTACTGAAATAGGCCAATGGCTGACCTTGTTGCATCAATACATCACCTATATTTCTCCTCCACAAGCATCCGTCTCAACCACAAAGTCCTTGGAGAAGTCTGGTAATGCCAAAACAGGTGCTGAAATCAGAATTGACTGCAACTTTTTAAATGTTGTAGCTGCTGTTTCAGACCATTTAAAAGCGTCTTTCCATAATAAGAGAGTAAGAGGCTTTGCTAGTGAGCCATACCCTTGAATAAACCGTCGATAATACCCAGCCAATCCAAGGAAAGCTCTCAACTGCCTTGCTGTTTTTGGTTCGAGCCAATCGCCCACGCTGGATCTTTTTGGGATCAATAGCTACTTACCTTCACTGATTATGTGGCCCAAGTACTCCACACTATTGGCAGCAAATGTGCACTTGCTCTTTTTGACAAAGTAGTAATTATGTTGCAAAATTCCCAACACTTCTTCGAGGTGGTGAGCATGTTCTTGTATGGTATCACTGTATATAAGTATGTCGTCGAAGAAAACCAGAACAAACTTCCTTAGAAAAGGCCTAAAAATATCATTCATGGCTCCTTGAAATGTGGCTGGAGCATTAGTTAATCCAAATGGCATCACTAGCCACTCAAAATGCCCTAAATGAGTTTTAAATGCAGTCTTATAACAATCATCAGGCTTCATTCTGATTTGATGGTAACCAGCCCTCAAATCCAGCTTTGTAAACCATCTTGCATCATGTAGTTCATCCAATAGATCTTCTACTAACGGAATGGGTTACTGATTTTTTTTTCTTATTCAACTCGCTAAAATCAATACACATTCGCCAAGTTCCATCCTTTTTCTTCACTAGAACAATAGGGGCTGAAAAGGGTGAAGAACTTTCCTGGATAACTCCTGTTTGGAGCAAGTCAGCAACTTGCTTCTCAATGACATCTTTCTGAGCAGCCGAATATCGATATGGCCTCAAGCTTATAGGATTTATACCTTCTTGAAGCACAATAGGGTGATTATTGAAAGACGGAATATCACCAAGAGGGGGGGTGAATTGGGGATATAAAAATTTCTCGCGTAAATACTCTGTTAGCCGAATGTGAAACAGGGATAAACAGAGTAAGGGTAAGAGAGATTGAACACAATGAATTTATACGGTTCGGTCCAAATCCTTGACCTACGTCCGGTCCCCGAGACTCTCCGGATTTCACTAATCCAAATGATTACACACTCGTAACTCACGGAGTAATTCTCTCTCTAGAACTTACTCCCCCTTACAAGTTGTAATCAAATATCCCAATCCTAAAGTCCCAATACTTTGAGATTCTCACAAGAAGAATAATCAATGATGAACTCTCTAAAAGAGCAGATTAATAAACACTGAAGTATGATATATTCGAAGATATTAACTCTTTGAGTAGAAACAATAAATGATCTTAATGACTAATTGAATGCACAACGTTTCGGTAGGTGGAGACTTGAATGCTTCTCCTATTTATAGATTGGGCGATTGATGACCGTTGAGAAGAACTTAATGAGCCGTTGTGGGTAATCAATATATCCGTTGTAATTTCTTTGCTCGGTTTCTTCGTAAGCTTCCGACATTCGACCGTTATTCTCCGTTGACATTCTTTATTCAATTTGTCCGTTGAGAGACAAGAAGAATGTTGTCTAGGAAATAGCCGAAATGCTTTTTATTGTCCAGAGTTCTATTTCTTCATTTAGCTTTGATATCTGGGACAACATTTAATGCTTCTGACAGGAATTCTCTTTTCGTAATTTCAAATTTAAAACATGTTAAATATGTCTGAAATACACTAGCAAAATGATTAAACTTGGTTAGGAACAATAATAATCAATTACATGAAACACCAATGACTTAATCAGCTAATATCAGATTGCGCAGACGAGGATTCAAATATTGTCATGCTTGACTCGAGTCATGCCTAGAGTCATAATTTCAAAATCCATTAAGTTGACTCGAGTGATGGTCGGAGTCATTATGAAGCAACTATGAATAGAAGGTATTTCGATGATGTGCCTCGAGTCATGCCTAGAGTCATAATCTTAAAATATACTTAGATGACTCGAGTGATAACTAGAGTCATTTAGAAGCAATTCCAAACAGAAAGTATTTTCAATGATGTGACTCGAGTCATGCCTAGAGTCATGCAAGTGATGACTTGAGTTATGACTTGAGTCATCGCTGAGAAATTTCAAACAAAGATTTGCGCGAGATGACTTGAGTCATGACTGGAGTCATGTCGATAAATTTCAAACAGAATCAATTTTATTTGAGATGACTTGAGTCATGACTCGGAGTCGTGTCGAGATACATGGATGACTCGAGTTGATTAATGATGACTCGAGTCATGATCAATATTTTGTCTTTGAAATGACTTGAGTTATGACCGGAGTCATGTCTCGAGAATTTTCAAACGAAACGATTTGTCTTTGAGATGACTTGAGTCATGACTGGAGTCATGTCTGAAACAATTTTGAACAGAAGCGAAGAGTGAAATGATGACTCGAGTTATACCAAGGATGACTCGAGTCATTTTGTCGAGGAAGTCACTTTGCAAATTTTAAGTACATGGATGACTCGAGTTGTTTAATGATGACTCGAGTCATAGTCAATATTTTCAATTGTTTTCAAAGCTCAGTGACTTGAGTCATGACTAGAGTTAAAATGTAATTTTATAAGTTATCTTTTAAATCAAATTCTTTTGGCTCGAATCAATCTTACAATTGTCAATCATCATCAAAACACATGAGAACTAACATTCTCCCCTTTTTGATGATGACAACACTTGTAATATGAGAAGTGAAAATGAGTTGTACAATTTCATGTATGACTCGTGAATCAAAGGAGACATCAAAGTTCATTGCATATGTGTAGATATTTGAAATTCATAGATAGCTCATACATTGCAAATTTTGGATATAATGTAAACTTGACAAAGCTAAGAACATCTGCAGAATGAGAAAACACTTTAAATTGCAAACTACAGCAAACTACAATAAACTAAAGCATCAAACTAAATTCTTCATTTCTTCTCATTCTCATTCTCTCCCCCTTTGTCATTAGGCAAAATGGGAGGAGTGTGAGGAGTGGAGGACAGGGGAAGCACGCAAAGCCCGGAGAATGGGCGAGAGGTGAGTAAATGGAGAGAGTGAGAGATGGAGGTGTAGGTGGAGAAGGGAGAAGTAGAGGGGAGTGTGGTTTAGGAGAAGAGGGTGAAGAGGAAGGAAGGGAATGAGTGGGAGAATGTTTGGGAGAGTGGTTTGGGGAGGGACCCAACTTGGAAGGACCAGCAGTATCTTCACTTCTGAGTAGCTTGGAGATCTTGGAATCCAATAGCTGGTACAAGTCGTGCATGGTCTCAAACCTCTGTCCAAGATCCTCAAAATGTTCTTCAACATTCTCCAATCTCTCATCCATAGAGTCTATCTTCTCATTCCTGGAGTTAAGTGTGGTAACCAATTTTCCAACTTCTGATTCCAATTTATCATAAAGTTCATAATATTGAGCAGTGAGGGTTGTCTGGAGAGTGCCGAAAGTCTCTTGCATAGCCTTGGTCACAATGTTCTTGATTTCAGCATTGAGATTTGAAGCGAGGTGGAGGCCGAGACTCGAATAGGAGAGGATTGAGCTTCGGTTGGCTCATGCATAGAAGCTCTAGATTTAGAAGGGACTCGGATTGTCCGAACCTTCTTTAAAGGAAATTTTCATAAGATTCGAGATGGTTTTGACCAAACGAGATGTGGCTTGACGGGTTTTCAAAAAGATCAAGATACCGATTTTGTTGGTATATAGCGAAGTGAGACCAGATTAGGAAAAGGGATTGTGGCTGAAGGAGAGGAGTCAAATTTGAACTTCTTCATCTCTTGATAGACCCAGTGTCCTATGTTAAAAGACACATTGTCAACCAAAGATGCAAAAAGGCTATAGTCATTGGAATTGAAGTGAGTAAAGTTCTTGCCTTTTTGAACCAGGTTCCTTGAATATATGTACCATAAGGCTCTATGAAGAGGAGGCATATCAACAGGAGAGAACTTCAGTTTTCCATCAAATGGTACACCAGGCCTCAGGATTTTGAAAAATCTTTCTTTGTCATACACAATGTGAGGCACAGATGGGGGATTTGCAATAAAAAGAAGAGAATTGATTATATTGGCAGAGAGAGTGATGGATTTCCCTATAACAGATGTGATGCATTTATCCTCAATGATATGACCCCTTTCATTGACTACATTAGCCATGGACATATTGAAATAGAAGTGCTTGACTAGTGAGGGAGTGTAAGGAGTGTTTATAGCCAACAAATTCTTAAATTGATCTAGCCAAGGGGATAAATCAAGGTCACATTCATCTTTTAGTTTGGCTAAATCCACATTGTGGGGACGTAAACCTCTAGCGTAATATTTTTCTTTAAACTCTAGCATTTCAAAGTATTGGACATTGGAGTGGGTTGACATATGAATTCAGAATTTGGAGGTTTTGCTAGATTAGGAGGACTAAAGACATATTTGATAGGTTCGATACCTTAGAGCCGGAAAGGAGCAGATTTGAGCCGGCTGAACCTTTGAACCGAAGCCCGAGTTTCGTAAACGATGGAGACAACCTTTTTCTTCTTCTTATGAGGTGCCACATCTTGGTTCCTTATCTCTCGCGCTTAGCGGCTTCGTAATCAATAGGCTTTGGTGGAGGAACTTCGGGAGGTTCTTGAATCGTCAACTTCTTGGACTTCTTTGTTGGATTTTCTCGAAGGAACGAGAGGTATTACCTTTGAAGATGGTTTTCGTTTGCGCTTGGGTGGTTGGTTTTGGAGGTGACCCGTCATGTCGCCTCATAGTCGGAGGATGAATCTTTCTTTGATTTAGGATTTGTAGGTGACATCCGGTATGATTCGTAGTCGGAGAGGTGATGATTTCGAGAGAAAGATGAAGATTCGAGAGAGAGATGACTCGGGGTAGGGTTTGAAGTTTCGACGAAGTGAAGGATTTAGATGATAAAGCGGATATATAGCAAGAAAGATGACTCGAGTCATTTAATGAGTGACTCGAGTTACATAATAGCAAATGCTGACCTTTTGCTTACCTTTTACTCGAGTTGTCTTTGTCGTCAAGCTTCTGATTGCTTCTGGATGACTCGAGGAACGCCTCGAGTTGCATTTTGTCTGACTCCAGTCACCTTTTCGTTTCAACATTTCTGGTTGCTTTCTGTGCTATCTTTGACTCGAGTTACTCTCTGTGACTCGAGTTACTGCAGAATCTCACAACATTGTCAGTGTTTGGAATGTCATTATGACTCGAGTTATTTGACAAATGACTCGAGTCACATCAGTAAATACGCAGAAACAAGACCAGATATGAGTTTATGAGTTTTAACTGATATAGTCCTGCAAAAACATTCTGTAAACACTCTGAAGCTTAAGTTAGTGACTTTTAACTCATCAAAACATATAACTAACATTTTTGGAAGAGAATTAACTTATAATTCATTGGGATTTACCATTCCCAATTCTCTTCTTATAAACATGAATTGCTCTTTGGCCGAGGTTTGGTGAAGATATCGCAAGTTGCGAGATGTGTTGGGATGAACATCACTTTGATATCCTTTTCCGAACATGATCTCTTATGAAGTGATGCCTCACATCAATGTGCTTGGTTCGAGTATGTTGGACCGGATTCTTGGCCAAGCTTATAGTACTTGTATTATCACAGAGGATTGGAATCTCCTTCAAGTTGATCCCCAAGTCTGATATTTGTTGTTTGAGCCAAAGGACTTGAGCACAACAACTTGATGCAGCTACATACTCGGCTTCAAGTTGAAGATATCGCACACTTGTCTGTTTCTTTGCTGAACCATGAAACTAGTGAACCTCCAAAGAACTCGCATTGCCCACTCGTACTTTTTCTATCGCCTTATATCCAAGATGGTCCGAGTGCGAATATGCAACCGAAATTCTTGTTGGCCTTTTGGGAACCAAAGGCCTAATTCTTTTGTGTCGATAGGTAGCGAAAGATCCTCTTGACATGTTCGCATGTGACTCTTTTGGAGCGATTGAAATCTTGCGCACATTCCTACGCCGAATTGGATATCTCGGTCTATCGGCGGTTAAGTATAGCAAAGAACCAATCATTCCTCTATACTTAGTTATGTTGAAATCTTTGCCCTTTTCTTCATCAAAGCATCCGAGAGATTTGTTGAGCTCATTGGTGTGTCGCACCATTGCAATTTTCAAGGCCAAATTTCTTGAGCAAATCTCGAGATATTTTGTTTGAGAGATGAATATTCCATCCTTCCGTTGTTTAATTTGCAAACCAAGGAAGTAATTCAATTCCCCCATCATAGACATTTCAAATTCTCCCCGCATTTTCTTGGAAAATTCTTCACAAAGAGAATCATTAGTAGCACCAAATATAATATCATCAACATATATTTGGACAATTAAAATTTCATTAGACTTATTACTCTTTATGAAAAGTGTTGTGTCGACTTTTCCTCACGATAAAACCTTGATCAAGAAGGAATTTGCTTAATCGCTCATACCAAGCTCTTGGAGCTTGTTTCAGACCATATAGGGCTTTCTTGAGACGATACACATGATCTGGATGATTACCATTTTCAAAACCGGGAGGTTGTTCTACATAAACTTCTTCTTGAATAAAACCATTTAGAAAAGCACTTTTCACATCCATTTGATAGAGTTTGAAACCTTTTACATGGCAAAGGCAAGAAGGACTCTTATGGCTTCCAATCTTGCCTTTGGAGCATAAGTTTCTTCATAATCAATTCCTTCTTCTTGATTATAGCCTTTAGCAACCAATCTTGCCTTATTCCGGACAATGATTGCTGATTCATCTCGTTTGTTCTTGAATACCCATTTAGTGCCAATGACCGGATGGTCCTTAGGCCTAGGTACCAAATCCCAAACTTGATTTCTATCAAATTGATGTAACTCCTCTTGCATTGCTATCACCCAATCATTGTCTGAAAGGGCTTCATCAATCTTAGAGGGTTCAATGTGAGATATGAATGCGAGAAAAGGTTACTTCATTCAAAGTGCTATTTCGGTTCTTACTCCTTGATTTACATCACCTATAACTTGATCCGAGAGGATGATTCCTAATGAATCTCCAAGCTTTAGGTTGAGATTGAAAATCATTTTCGAAGCATTTTCAAAAACATCTTGAGTTTTCAAGAGGCGGGAGTAGTCTTTGAAAAGAACTGATTTCTATAAATATTTTCTTCATCATCATCCAAAGGTTTCTCATATTTGGTTTCACTAAACACAATATGAATAGACTCTTCAACAATACGAGTACGAGTATTGAAAACTCTATATGCTTTACTTCTATTAGAGTAGCCAAGAAATATACCTTCATCAGATTTTGAGTCAAACTTACCCAAATGATCCTTACCATTATTGTGCACGAAACACTTACACCCAAAGATGTGTAGATGGCTAAGATTGGGCTTTCTTCCTTTGTACGGCTCATAGGGTGTCTTCTTAAGTTTCTTTCGGATGTATGCACGATTTGATATGTAACATGCCGTACTCATTGCATCGGCCCGAAGACTTGAGAAGTTTGATTCTCATTCAACATTGCTCTTGCCATTTCGTGAGAACTCGATTCTTTCTCTCCACAACACCATTTTGTTGAGGAGTCCTTGGGAAAAAGAGAAATTGTGATCTATCCCATGGGTATCACAAAATTCTTCAAAGGAATTATTCTCAAATTTTTCACCATGATCAGTTCTTATACCTGAAATAGAGATACCTTTCTCGTTTTCGACCTTTTTGGCAAACACAACAAACTAACCAAAGGTTTCATCTTTTGCTGATAAAAACATAGTCCAACAAAATTTTGAGAAGTCATCAACAATAACTAAAGTATAGAGATTTCCACCAAGGCTTCTCACTCTAGCGAGTCCAACTAAATCCATGTGAAGTAGTTGAAGAGGCTGTTAGATGAAATTTCATTTTTGGATTTGAAAGATGATTTAGTCTGTTTTCCTTTCGACATGCATCGCATATCATATCATTTTTGAAATTTAGTTTTGGTAAACCAATGACCAAATCCTTTTCTCGTAACTTGTCAAGTTGAAACATATTGACATGAGCTAAACGCTTGTGCCAAAGCCAACTTTCTTCCAAGTTCGATAAAACAATTTTCGGAGGAAAGTTCATTGAAATTGTTAGAGAGGTTTAGAGTATAACAATTACCATCTCTAGGAGCTCTAAATAAAGCTTTTGATTTGAGGTTGATTAAAGGGCAGATCATCTTTGCTAACGATCAAGCACTCCTCTGAGTCGAAGATGACAAGATTTCCTTTGTCAGTACTCTGACTTACACTGAGGAGATTATGACACAGGCCTTCTACAAGGTAGACGTCCTTGACTTGAGGTCCATTGATGTTGCCAACTTCACCAATTCCAGCAATCCTTCCAGATTGATTACCACCAAAAGTCACAGTGCCACCATTTTTGGTCTTGAGAGTAGCAAATTTTGTATGATCTCCGTCATGTGTCTAGAGCACCCACTATCAATATACCACTGTTGGATTTTGATGCTCTCGGACATACCGCAGATCTCAATAAATCGGGTTTTAGGTACCCATCTTTTCTTGGGTCTTTTCGGGTTAGTTTGTGACTCGGGAACCTTATAAGATCCCTTAGGCACCCATTGATAGTTACCTATAGGTTTACTCTTTCTTTCCTTTTTGTGGAAACGGGAAGAAGTAGTATGACCTTTTCGGTTACAATAATTACAATGAGCAAAAGGATTTGATGAATGAATGGATTTTTACGAAATAGTTCATGTAGAATTTTTCACCAAATTTCTTTTTGCCTTTCTTCTTATCAAAATCGGGCTTATAGCCAATTCCGATCTGTCATTTGTGAATCTTTGCTGTTTTAAAATAACATTGAGCATTTCACTTCCTTTAGTGAATTTCTCAAGTGCTTTTGTAAGATGTATATTCTTTTTCTCTAAATCAACACAATCCTCGCAAATGACATTTGCAGAAAGATTATTAACTTGCATTTCAAGAGTGATGTTCTTCTTTTTCAAAGCAATATATTTTTCAGCAAGTTTTTCAAATTCAGATTGTACAAGACCATATTCAGCAAATAATTCATCATAGGATGGTTGAAGATCATATACCTCATCATCATTTTCGGTTTACTCCTTTTCTTGAGCTACTAGGCATATGTTGGCTTTTTCTTCATCCTCAGCTTCAACATTGTCGGATGAACTATCTCCCCATATGGCTGATACATAAGCTTTCTTTTTGAAGTTGCTGAATTTCTTCTTTTCTTTCTCCTTGTTCTTGGTGGGACATTCGACTTGATGTGGCCGGGCCTTTCACATTCATAGCGAGATGATTGGCTTTTTCGTCTCAACACTAGAGCCACCTTTGTGAAACTTCTTGAATCCTTGGTCCTTCTTATAGAATTTTTGAACCTTCGGACTATCATGCCCAACTCTTCATCTTCATCTACCTCATTTGCTTCTTTTTGTGCTTTGAGAGCGATTCCCTTGTTTTTTGCTCATTGATCTCATCTAGTCCTTTTCGAACTTCATTTTGCCTTCATACTCGGACAGCGCCAAACAAGGTCTCTAGAACTCATTGACTCTCCATGAGCTTCTTCAATAGCTGTTACCTTGGCTTCCCATTCTTTGCCGAGGATATTAAGAATCTTCCTCACTTGGACAAAGTTGTTCATAGTCTTTACCCAAGGCGGCGAGTTGGTTGATCAAGTGAGTGAATCTCGGTTGAAACTCAATAATAGATTCCCCGAGACTTCATACGGCGAGATCGTATTCGGTCATGAGGGTGTTTACTCTATTCTCCTTGACTCGATTGTTCCTTCATGAGCTATCTCCAGAGCATCCCACATGGCTTTAGCGGATGGCAATGTACGGATACGAAAATACTCTTGTTGACTTAATGCGCTTTGCAATACGAGGACAGCTTTCTTGTTGAGAGTGATATTTCTCCGTCATTGTCATCATAGGTATCTTCGAGCTTTGGGATTCTAAGACCATTTTCGAGTATTGTTGGATTATAGTCTCCTATCTCGAATACTCTCCACAATCCATATTCGATGCCAAAACAAAGACTTTGAATTTGGCTTTCGAATGAGTAATGCTCTCCACTAAAACCGGGCGGTCTGTTGATAGAAGCTCGTCGGGTAGGATTCCGTCCATACGATCCTTCTCGAGATGTTAATCTCTTCGAGAAAACAGGCTCGATACCAAATGAAAGACGGAATATCACCAAGAGGGGGGTGAATTGGGGATATAAAAATTTCTCGCGTAAATACATTAGCCGAATGTGAAACGGGGATAAACGAGTAAGGGTAAGAGAGATTGAACACAATGAATTTATACTGGTTCGGTCCAAATCCTTGACCTACGTCCAGTCCCCAGACTCTCCGGGATTTCACTAATCCAAATGATTACACACTCTGTAACTCACGGAATAATTCTCTCTCTAGAACTTACTCCCCCTTACAAGTTGTAATCAAAGATCCCAATCCCAAAGTCCCAATACTTTGAGATTCTCACAAGAAGAATAATCAATGATGGACTATCTAAAAGAGCAGATTAATAAACACTGAAGTATGATATATCCGAAGATATTAACTCTTTGAGTAGAAACAATAAATGATCTTAATGACTAATTGAATGCACAACGTTTCGGTAGGTGGAGACTTGAATGCTTCTCCTATTTATAGATTGACAAAGATTGATGACCGTTGAGAAGAACTTAATGAGCCGTTGTGGGTAATCAATATATCCGTTGTAATTTCTTTGCTCAGTTTCTTCGTAAGCTTAGACATTCGACCGTTATTCTCCGTTGACATTCTTTATTCAATTTGTCCGTTGAGAGACAAGTAAGAATGTTGTCTAGGAAATAGCCGAAATGCTTTTTATTGTCCAGAGTTCTATTTCTTCATTTAGCTTTGATATCTGGGACAGCATTTAATGCTTCTAACAGGAATTCTCTTTTCGTAATTTCAAATTTAAAACATGTTAAATATATCTGAAATACACTAGCAAACTGATTAAACTTGGTTAGAAACAATAATAATCAATTACATGAAACACCAATTACTTAATAAGCTAATATCAGATTGCGCAGACGAGGATTCAAATATTGTCATGCTTGACTCGAGTCATGCCTAGAGTCATAATTTCAAAATCCATTAAGTTGACTCGAGTGATGACCGGAGTCATTATGAAGCAACTATGAATAGAAGGTATTTCGATGATGTGCCTCGAGTCATGCCTAGAGTCATAATCTTAAAATATACTTAGATGACTCGAGTGATAACTAGAGTCATTTAGAAGCAATTCCAAATGAAAGTATTTTCAATGATGTGACTCGAGTCATGCCTAGAGTCATGCAAGTGATGACTTGAGTTATGACTTGAGTCATGTTGAGAAATTTCAAACGAGAAAGATTTGCGCCGAGATGACTTGAGTCATGACGGAGTCATGTCTCGATAAATTTCAAACGGAATCAATTTGCACCGAGATGACTTGAGTCATGACGGAGTCGTGTCTCGAGATACATGGATGACTCGAGTTGATTAATGATGACTCGAGTCATGATCAATATTTTGTCTTTGAGATGACTTGAGTCATGACCGGAGTCATGTCGAGAATTTTCAAACGAAACGATTTGTCTTTGAGATGACTTGAATCATGACCGGAGTCATGTCTCGAAACAATTTTGAACAAGCGAAGAGTGAAATGATGACTCGAGTTATACCAAGGATGACTCGAGTCATTTTGTCGAGGAAGTCACTTTGCAAAGTTTAAGTACATGGATGACTCGAGTTGTTTAATGATGACTCGAGTCATAGTCAATATTTTCAATTGTTTTCAAAGCTCAGTGACTTGAGTTATGACTAGAGTTAAAATGTAATTTTATAAGTTATCTTTTAAATCAAATTCTTTTGGCTCGAATCAATCTTACAATTGTCAATCATCATCAAAACACATGAGAACTAACAATTATGGCTTGCCCTTAGTGGAGATAGGCTTTTACGCTCATCAAATAAACCCTCAAACCTTTCTAACGACCTCTGAATCTCAACTGGCAGATCTGGAATTATTGGGTTTCCTGTCATATCAGTCCCGCCCCCTTTTGGTAATGGTTGCAGCATCGGAACGAGATATATTTGTGGCTCAATATGCTGATTAAACTCCAATTTGGAGGAAGGAACCACCTTTAAAGAATTTGTAGGGCTTGCTTATAATTCACACAACTTACCCTTATACCAAAACTGCATGGATAGCTTCTCTTAGTCCCATAAGGCGCTCTTCATTGTCTTTAACCATGTCAACCCTAATACAATACGAAATGTATTTAATTTGATGATCCGAAGGTCACATACAAAATCCAAACCTTGCATTTTCCACCGGAAGCCATGCCACACACCAAAAACCTCCAAACTCTTCCCCCCAGCTACCTGAACCACAGCTATAGGAGTGGCTAGTGCCTTCCATCCCAATCTGACCGCTAAATTGTAATCCATAAAATCATGGGTACTACCATTGTCAATCAAAATTTGAATGACTCTCTTGCCCACACTCCCTTGAGAACGCATTGAATCACAAGTGTCGACCCCATTGATGTCATGTAAAGAGATCAAAGGGGCATAATCATCCTCTCCTTCAGTTTCTGGATCCGCCTCATCACTGTTGATATTTTCTTCAATTAGATCTGGGCTAATGTAATGTAACTGAAATTTCTGCCGTTGAGGACACTTGTGCTCACGGGAAAAAGGAGCATGACAGTAGAAACACAGGTTTTTCACTCTGTGTTCCAATTCTTCTTCAGGGGTAAGAGGTTTGAACGTCTTATTTGGAGTTTTAGGTACTAGAGATAGCGTTTTGGATGTGTTACTGACAGATTTTTCTGCATGTGGAGGTTTATTAGTCAGCAACGCCGAATGATATGTATTGGACGGGAGAGCCCCTGGACGTGTCAATGAAGACCATGAGGTTGGATTTGATACACTTTTCTCTGGTTTATCAGCTGATACCTTTTTATTTAAATTGTCCACAATTAGCTCCCGCATTTTTGCCAATCGTCTTGCCTCGGTCAATGTTCTAGGGTTAAACATTTGAACCGGACCAGCCAACTCTGGTTTAAGGGCTGAAACATATGCACCCACCAAATAATCTTCAGTGATATCTAATTTGGCGACAATAAAATCGAATTCGGCATTGTAATTCACCAAGGATCCCGTTTGCCTCAAGTGGGTGAGATCACTCATGGGATTTTCAAATGCTGGACCAAAATTATTTTGCAAGAGAACTGCATATTCATCCCAAGAAGGCAGCCGATTGCGGATTCTCCTTTGAAGTGCATGGTGCCATTGAAAAGTCTTGTCATCAAGGTTAAGAGAAGCCATTTTACCTTGCTTTCTTCCGATGTGTCATCTAACTCAAAAAAACGCTCTCATTTGAGCAGCCAAGTCAATATATCATCACTAGAATATTTAGGAAATTCCATTTTTGTAAATTGGGTCGGTTTATGGTACTGTGGTGGCCCTTGCCGACATTCTTGGTGCCTATCCTGATTTCTTGGTACATTCTGTCCAACTACACGGAACTCTTGCATTTCTCATTGCAGATTTGTCAAACCAGTATTAAATCCTGCCAACAGCCCTTGTAATGTGTTATCCATTGTTTGTAATCGTTGCTCAATAGTCTGAAACCTTTCTTCTGCCATTCTTGACCTTTCTTGAAGCCTTGTTTCAACCATGCAGCAAAGAATAGAAGAGGAAAAACATGTGGCCAATGATGACAGAACTGAAAACCAAATCAAGAAAGCAAAACCAGAGATGAAATTTGCAGAAACAGAACCAAAGTCAAGATTTTAGTCAGAATCAGTCGACACCCACGTCAGAAATTCACCGGCAACCAATTCAATTTGAATAAATGCACAGACACCTCTCTTACATTCCAGTTGACCCAAGCCCAAATTCTTGTGGCGCCAAGAATTAACCCAGTTGCTGAAATTAGAAGTGACAAACCGGATGGACCCAGAACTTCAATGAATTAGAACCAGATAAAGAAACAGAGCATTCTTGAACCAGCACGTGACGACGCACGTGCACCTATTCAGAGTGAAGAAAATTGCCGACAACCCAATTAAAAATTGCTGACAACCCACTTACAAAATTCACCGACCACCAGTGAAGACGCCACGTGCACCCACTTCAGATTAAAGAAATAGCCGACACGATGAAACAGAGTATTCGTAATTCCGTTGAAATAGAATGAACCAGACGAACCCCGAACTGTGACTGACGGGTAGTAATTATCCTGAAAGCGGACGAACAAGAAGAGACCAGTAAATCTGACACTAACCCAGTTCAGATGGACCAGTCGAGGCAAGCAGAGATGTTGAAATCCCGATGAGGCGATGCCATGCCTAGAGTCACGAACAGAGTCAGCGGCCTGAGTTCTTGGTGTTTTCTTGAAAAATCGTTGATGAATTATGACTACCCAATGCGTTCTGCTTTGAGACAGATATAGCAAAGACTAATGGTAGCCTCAACTTTGACGTATCAGGTAAGTTCTTTAACTTTCACTATCAGACGAGTAGAACAGAGCATACAGAGAACCTAGAATTCTTTTTCTTTCGTTTCTTTTTGCACAGAAGAGGAATAGGATAGAAACAGCAAACAGAAGCGGTCAAGGAGGGACAGCTTTGATACCACTGATATGCTTTTGACCAAGAATAGAGAATAGGAGTAGAAAGACACAAGAAATGGGACTAGAAGAGATAGAATAGAGAGCTAACTAGGCTCTCATAAAGCTGTATTCTGCAATGTCATGTCAAACATGATTGTACAATAGTAGGATGGCTATTTATAAATGATAGCCTCCCTCAAAGTGTTAGTAGGATGATTTACTAACTATCCTACTAATTATGTTCTATTCTCTTAGGTCCCTAAAGAAAGTTTACACATAGGTCCCTAAGTACATTACTAGATATTATAAAACAGATTTGGTTTAGGGGCAAGTAATTATATGCTTTATGGAAGAATCTGTTTGCTGAGTAGGAAGAAAAGGAGAAACACTAGGGTGCTCCAATACTGAAGATCAATTTGAAGATAAGTTTGGGATACAAGATTTCAAGCAACAGTTCCTTCAAAGATTAGCAAAAGTTGTAGAATTTAGCAACTTAGGCTTTTGTTTCTATTATTTCAGTTTTGTAATTTTTGGGTTTAGTTTTTTGTTTTTGTTGTCAATCAGCCTTGAGGACAAGGGACTTTAAGGGGGTATTTCTATATAAGTCATAAATCAATACTTGGGGCAGAATAATTGGGAATTAATTGGAACAATATTAATCCTATGAGGCCACATGGCACTATATTAAGTCTATGAGGCCATTAGTTAGGAATTAGTTATGTTAGTTAGGATTCTGTTATGATGCTGTTAGGACTGTGATTTGCTATTACTTAAGTCTAAAGCCATATCCTATATAAAGGGAGAGCCTAGGCTAAACGACTCATGTATGCTTAGATATTTAGATATTGTGTATGAATGGAATGAGCATTACAGCAGTACTGTTTTGAATGTGTCTCTTCTACCAATCTCCTAATTCTCTACAACCTTCACAACATCATGTTGCGGTGATCAATTTTCCAACCATTAAGTTTCTTTTTCGTCTTTGTGGCTAAAATTTATGATTTCCAGTGCTAGAGATGTAAAAGAAGTTGCGCTATGCGTCAGTGATCTAAAGTCTCCAAGCTATCATCCTTCGATGATTTCTTTATGGGTCACAGACTCCTTTGAGAGAAAGGACATGGAAAGAGATCTTTTGGCTGAATTACTAGTGAGGCTCTCAAAGTCTCACGATGGCACATTGAGTCCGCTCGGCTTATACAAGGGTGAGAATTAATTGGATGTCTTCGACACGGAGGAAAATTGTTGTTGCATAGAACCTCACCATGTTGTCAATTTTTTGTTTGTTTTTTTTTTCCTTGCTAGGTTTGAATCTGTTCTAAGTGGTCCGGAAGATGCCGTTATTGATGCCCCCGAGCCCCGAATTTCTAGGCCACATTTTTGCCAGAGTTGTGACGGAAAATGTCGTCTCTTTGGAAGAGATTGGCCAACTATTACATGAAGGTGGCGAGGAGCCAGGCCGACTCTTAGAAATTGGACTCGCAGCCGATGTTCTTGGAAGCACATTGGAAGCTATAAAAATGGAGAAGGGGGATGCTATATTGAGTGAGATACGCTCAAACTCTAACTTGAGTCGGAGACTTTAGGCCACCCAAACCCATTATATCAAAAAGAATGCCTATGGAATTTAGTCCAAGAGGGTCAGCTGTTCATCACCGTAATGTGAATTATGGTAATAGAGCGTTGAGATATGCTGACCGGTGTCTTGAGAGACCTGTTGCAACTTCACCTCCCGGTGTGCAAGGATCTGCAGTCTCTGAGAATGCTCCTTCAGAGAAGGTCTGGCCACAAGAATGTCTGCGGGACATGTCCATGACAGCAATTAAAGAATACTACAGGTATCTTTTTCTTTTTTCTAGCTTGTTTTATCTTTTGTTGCCATTGTGTGTCTGTGTCTCTCTGCTTTATGCTGGATGTCGTAATATAAATTTGTCTTTGCGACATGTATGATTGATATCTGGATGCTAACTACTTAGTGGTGTGCGATCATGCTTTCTTAACTGATTACTGTCTGAAATGGTTTTAGCTGTTCTCAGTGTATGTATATGAGTTAAAGTGTTTGGATGCGAACAAAAAAGCGACAAGATACAGGCACAACTGCTGACATGCATACAACTGCTTTTTGGTAGCTTTACGATTTTTCGTTGTTTTGCAATTTGAGTTCAATGTTATGCTTTTAGGTTTTACTACTGAAAGTAGCCAAGCTTTCTTGAGTGTGTCGAGCGACATATATGGTTCTCCCAGTCTGTTAATGTTGCAGTGATATATTTTCCAACCTTTAAGTTTCTTTTTCGTCTTTGTGGCTAAAATTTATGATTTCCAGTGCTAGAGATGTAAAAGAAGTTGCGCTATGCGTCAGTGATCTAAAGTCTCCAAGCTATCATCCTTCGATGATTTCTTTATGGGTCACAGACTCCTTTGAGAGAAAGGACATGGAAAGAGATCTTTTGGCTGAATTACTAGTGAGGCTCTCAAAGTCTCACGATGGCACATTGAGTCCGCTCGGCTTATACAAGGGTGAGAATTAATTGGATGTCTTCGATTCACGGAGGAAAATTGTTGTTGCATAGAACCTCACCATGTTGTCAATTTTTTGTTTGTTTTTTTTCCTTGCTAGGTTTGAATCTGTTCTAAGTGGTGCGGAAGATGCCGTTATTGATGCCCCCAGAGCCCCAGAATTTCTAGGCCACATTTTTGCCAGAGTTGTGACGGAAAATGTCGTCTCTTTGGAAGAGATTGGCCAACTATTACATGAAGGTGGCGAGGAGCCAGGCCGACTCTTAGAAATTGGACTCGCAGCCGATGTTCTTGGAAGCACATTGGAAGCTATAAAAATGGAGAAGGGGGATGCTATATTGAGTGAGATACGCTCAAACTCTAACTTGAGTCTGGAGACTTTCCGGCCACCCAAACCCATTATATCAAAAAGGATGCCTATGGAATTTAGTCCAAGAGGGTCAGCTGTTCATCACCGTAATGTGAATTATGGTAATAGAGCGTTGAGATATGCTGACCGGTGTCTTGAGAGACCTGTTGCAACTTCACCTCCCGGTGTGCAAGGATCTGCAGTCTCTGAGAATGCTCCTTCAGAGAAGGTCTGGCCGCAAGAATGTCTGCGGGACATGTCCATGACAAAGCAATTAAAGAATACTACGGGTATCTTTTTCTTTTTTTCTAGCTTGTTTTATCTTTTGTTGCCATTGTGTGTCTGTGTCTCTCTGCTTTATGCTGGATGTCGTAATATAAATTTGTCTTTGCGACATGTATGATTGATATCTGGATGCTAACTACTTAGTGGTGTGCGATCATGCTTTCTTAACGATTCTTTATGCGAAATGGTTTTATTTGTTCTCAGTGTATGTATATGAGTTAAAGTGTTTGGATGCGAACAAAAAAGCGACAAGATACAGGCACAACTGCTGACATGCATACAACTGCTTTTTGGTAGCTTTACGATTTTTCGTTGTTTTGCAATTTGAGTTCAATGTTATGCTTTTAGGTTTTACTACTGAAAGTAGCCAAGCTTTCTTGAGTGTGTCGAGCGACATATATGGTTCTCCCGATCACATCGTTAATGTTGCGGTGATATATTTTCCAACCTTTAAGTTTCTTTTTCGTCTTTGTGGCTAAAATTTATGATTTCCAGTGCTAGAGATGTAAAAGAAGTTGCGCTATGCGTCAGTGATCTAAAGTCTCCAAGCTATCATCCTTCGATGATTTCTTTATGGGTCACAGACTCCTTTGAGAGAAAGGACATGGAAAGAGATCTTTTGGCTGAATTACTAGTGAGGCTCTCAAAGTCTCACGATGGCACATTGAGTCCGGCTCAGCTTATACAAGGGTGAGAATTAATTGGATGTCTTCTGATTACCGGAGGAAAATTGTTGTTGCATAGAACCTCACCATGTTGTCAATTTTTTGTTTGTTTTTTTTTCCTTGCTAGGTTTGAATCTGTTCTAAGTGGTCTGGAAGATGCCGTTATTGATGCCCCCAGAGCCCCAGAATTTCTAGGCCACATTTTTGCCAGAGTTGTGACGGAAAATGTCGTCTCTTTGGAAGAGATTGGCCAACTATTACATGAAGGTGGCGAGGAGCCAGGCCGACTCTTAGAAATTGGACTCGCAGCCGATGTTCTTGGAAGCACATTGGAAGCTATAAAAATGGAGAAGGGGGATGCTATATTGAGTGAGATACGCTCAAACTCTAACTTGAGGCTGGAGACTTTCCGGCCACCCAAACCCATTATATCTAGGGTATAGTGATGCTGGTTGTATCTTTTGTTGTAGGCTAGTTAGTTTTTTGCCCCACTGTCTTGGGGGAAATTAAATTTTTTCTAGTACTACTAGGGTTTCGATTTGCAGTAATTATTTGCTGTTTGGGGTGGTTGGGTGGCCATAATTTTTATACACTGATCTTTTCTGTCTTCATTGTAACACTCTTAAACATCTTACTTAAATTGGGCATCTCATACATCTATGTATGTACCAGCAATTTTATATTCCCCAATCACCCATCTCTATGCATGTGCAATTCAGTTCAGTCCTGGTGCAAATTTTATTGATGAGAGGAATTTGATAAATTTCTCTACACAGAACGCAGTAGTATTCTACAGAGTATGTATTCATATTGTACTGATATTCTTATTTAGGTCTTTTTCACTAATGAAATTTCTAATTAAGGACTTTTTCTCTATGTTCTTAAAATTATATCTCCATTTCTAATCATTGATCCTCCATAATATAAAAGGAGTGATTATTTCTATAGTGGGCCGTCTTGCTTTAAAAAGCGCATGATATTGATAGTGATTTTTGCCTATGTGATCATCCCCCTTCTTCAGTAATTGAAGAGGCAAAATGGCAAATGGTGGAAGATAAATATCAGTTTTATATTATTGTAATATTTGTTCGTTTTCCTTTGTGAATGACAGACATCTATTTTCAAATTAGAAAAAAGTTGTTTCCAATAAAAAAAATAAAAGATGAGACTTTTTTTTGACTTGGTTGAATTGCTTTTATTCACTCATTTATATACTACTCTGGTCCTAATAATAATAAGATCAGATTAACTTTTTTTTTTAGAGATTAATGAAGTTAAATAATTTATTCAATCATATTATACTTTGTATATCCTTAGATTATATATTAATTTATTATTTGAATTAATTAATTTGGGGGAAAAGATAAAAATAAACGTACTCTAAATTAATTTAATTAGTTTCCTTAATTTCTTCAAAAAAGTTAACTTAATTTTATAGTTAGGATCGAACATAATATTATTTTGGTCCAACTTTTTGTGTGGTTAATTTTACATATTGGAAAAGTTGTGATGGACCTTGTTTGATCAAAATGCTGATAACCTGTTGGTTCATGGAGGTACAAATTTCTTATATAAAGTTTCATGTTATTATTTCTGGTCTTAAGTATACACATATTTTATAGTTTATAACTATATTATTGACACGTGGTTTGTATTTCTATTAGTTCAGAACACACTATCATCATCATTATAAGAATGAATCTAAGTTTCACTATTGTATCAATATTTTAAGGTTTAAGCAAGAATTCCACCAAGGATACATACTGACGAAATTTAAAAGAATCGTTGACCCATAAAGATCGCTATCTTGACCCCAAAAGTTGTACATAATACTCCCTCTGGTCCTAATTATAAGAGCAAGATGAATTTTTTGGAGAGATTAAGGAAGGTAATTAAATTGCTTTAGAGTATTTTTATTTTTATTTTTTTCTTCAAACTATTTAATTTAACTAATAAACTAATATATAATCTAAGGATACACAATATATAATGATTAAGTATCTTATTAGCTTTCTTAATCTCTCCAAAAAAAGTTAACTAGCTCTTATAATTAGGACCGGGGGAATTAATAATGTAGTAGCATATATGCTTTTTTTTCCCCATGATTTTCTGGCACCAAACGGGAATAAATAATAAAGAGAATAATTAGTTGTAAAGCTGTGTCATCAGCAACTGTATTAATATCCTACATTAAAAGTTGTCCCTTCGGAGACATATATATTCTTAAATGATTGTCAAATAAATAAATAAATATCCCTTTGTATCATTGTATGGGGAGACGATAGGTAAGGAAAATAGGTGGAAAACTGATTTTTCTTAAAATTTTATATTTTCTAAAAAAATTATTTTAATGGATATATAATCTAAAATAAAGATAATCTCTTAACTATTATTTTTTTTAAAAATTATTTTCATTTAAAAAATTATAATTTTAAAAAAACTTAAATTTGACAATTAGATCAGATCTAAACCCTCCAAACATAATTAATTAACTCTGGTTCCTCCCTTCCTTACATTTAACTTTCTCTCTGTTGTCCAAACAGGAAAAACTCATCTAGATCTTCTCCCATTTTTCTCTACATTTCCTCTCTCGATCCAAGTAAAGTTAAATTGATCAATTTGTTGTATTAAGCCAAGTTAAATTACAAATTGATCAAGTAATTAAAAAAAAAAAAGGTAAAACTAACCAAGATAATAAACAAATCTTTCAGATCTACTCCTCCTCTCCTTTTTCAATATAAACACATTTCTGATCTATTCACTTTCTGATACTCACAACCCAAAGATCCAACCAGCTTGAGGTGGCGATGAAGAGTAAGAAGAATAAGTCTGTACTGATCCTTCTTCTTCTTGTTCTCATGAGTTTGCCTTCTCTCTCAGCGTTTGGTAATAATTAAGGGAAGAAGAAGCACTTTGTATTAATCCATGGAGGCAGTCACGGCGCGTGGTGCTGGTACAAGGTGGCGACTCTTTTAAGATCAGAGGGCCGTAACGTGACAACGTTTGACTTGGCTGCTTCTGGTTTGAACCCTAAGCAAGTGAACCAGATACGTTCCATTTCAGATTACTACGAGCCGTTGATGGCGCTCATGGAGTTGGTTCCGGGTGACGGAGAAGGTGATATTGGTCGGACATAGCTTAGGAGGGGTCTCTTCTTCTGTTGCCATGGAAAAGTTTCCTCACAAAATATCAGTTGCAGTTTTTGCTACTGCCTATGTTCTTAGCCAAAAGCTTTCCTATATATCTTGCCGTTCTCTCTCAGTCTCAGTCTCAGGTAATTCTTATTTTGTACTGCTTAACATAAAAGATATTTAGGGTTTGATCTTAGTTCTAAATATAAGGTATTATTTTTATATATTTTTTTCCCTTAATTTACCCCTATTGATATTCCTTCAATCATAATTAAAGAGGAGAGAAAATGATAGAATGGAGGAACATTAATTATGAGTGTGTTTTAGACAACATATATCATATTAATTAATTTAACCAACTTTCTAAATCTAAATAAAGTAGGTAAATATGTCTTCCGATGAATAATTTTTTATTTCTTAATAAAAGTGCTATACCTAAGTAATTTATTTATACTAAAAAAATTAGTTAAATTAATTATTTGTAAGAAGTGTCTTTGGCCTTGGGTATACTGGCACAAGATTGCCACTTGTGGTACGGAATCACTTTCCCTTCCTATCCAAAGGATAGGCGAGAGAAGCCTTCTTCTCCCGGGACCATTCAGATCGAATTTTTTTTACTTTATATTTTTTCAAAAAAAATTATTTTAATGGGTAGAGAATCTAAAATAAAGATAATCTCTCAACTAACATTTTTTCAAAAAATATTTTTTTATTTAAAAAGAAGCAGTTAAAAAAAATCAAATTGATCGTCAGGATCGATCCTGATGGCCTGGATCAGATAGGTAGATGGTGCCTATCCGAAAATGCTTCCCTTGTTGTACTGGGTTTGGAGGTCGATGCCCATTGGTCCTCAAGCCCTACGCTTGCTGTCGAAACTCAAAAGAATAAATGTGTATTAGTTTTTTTTAAAACACCTCCTTTAATTATTATTATTATTATTTTCTTGAAATCCCTTTTTAATATAGGGGAAAAGACATTAAAAGAATTTTGAAATTGTAAAATCTCAAATCAGATCAAAATGACGAAACTCAATGAGCAGTTTACAACTGTTCATTTTTTTGGGAAATACCTAATTTAAAAGTTTTCAAATTTAAAGTTCTTTTGTGTTTTTTCCCTTTAATAATATTATACACAAGTAATGGAGGTAATTAAAAAAAAAATTTATGAGGTAAAGTGAATTGAGGTGTAATACTTAGAACCAAGACAAGCCCGAAAATTACTCCTATCGACTCGTTTGGATTAATGGTGGCAAATTTTTTTTTTTTTTTTTTTCAATCTGACTTTTACAAACTTAAGATATGATAAAAGTTAGATTGTAAATTTGATTTACATTTGGATTGACAGTGGTAGAAGCCCATTGCACTGTGAAAATCAGATCTTAGTAATTTCTTCTTAAAAGTAACTTTCGGCCTAAAAACCCATTTGAGAAAATGCCAACCCAAACGCCTCATTTTACTCCCACCGTACTTTTTTCTTTTCTACCGTGCTTTTCCGGCCCCCACTTCCTTCCCAAACAAGTCATACATAGTTTAAAGGGGCATATGTTATAGGGATGTGCAAAAAATCGAAAAGTCTAAGTAGTTTAGTCTGGTCCAGTCTAACCTGGTCTAGTTTGACGCTTAAAAAAACCTACTCATCAACACTAGTTTGGCAGACTAGATCAGGTTAGTTGTTCGTGTTAGACCAGACCTCAACCTAGCTTTCTAGACCAATCAGTTTTGTTTGACCCAGTTGTTAATCATATTTATAAATATTTTTTGAAAAAATAATTTGTAGGTAGGTATACTTTTCTTTAATTTTTAATTTGATGCTTGTGTATTCTTTTCCCTTATTAAATGCTTTAATTTTAATCTGTTAGTACCGTTAACTCTGTAGGGGGCTAACAATGCTAATGGAGTAAAGTTACAAGAGCTAACATATTAATAGATTAAAATTAATGATTTAAGGGGAAATTCCATATAAAGCTACCTAAAATAAGAAAATTCTAAATTAAGCTTGTAAATTCAACAAATACTTAATTGAATTATTATTGAGATTTCAAATGGAAGAATCATATATAAAAACAGTTGAATTGTGTAAATTATTATTAGAGTTACTAAACTGAACAAATTATTAATTAGGTTATGTGATACAATTAGAGATTTAGAATTTGAACCAAATTACCTCTATATCCCTTAGTTGATTTAAAAAAGAATAAACAAAATTAGAGACGGAATATTATTGTTTATATACTACGGAAGAACCCTAACGACAAGAAAATCATTGGATGCCTCAACACCGTTAAAAAATGGACAAATAAGGCTATAGTAAGTTGATTGTAATGTTAAATTTTTATTTCTTAATTCCTTTTAGTTAATCCTTGTATTTTTCTGAAGACTATGAGCCACTTCATGGAAATCAAATACCAAGTTAGCCTTCTGCTTTGTTCTCGAAGACCTAGGGCCTCTCGTCCTCTCCATATTATTGAATTTCTCGAGGAAGCATCGGAAAAATTAGGAAAGATTTTGTTTTCCCCCTTGCAGGATCAGCAGAGAGTGAAACAAAACCAGTAGGAACAGTAAGAGTAAGACTTGAAGGATTTTCTTATTTAGTGGGTATATGGGACTGTAGACATTTTATAGAATGTTGCTGTTTAAATTGATAGTATCAAGAAATTTCGGCTCTTGTATTTACAATTAAAATAAAATGAACTTTGAATATGTTCACCTAATCAGAGTAAAATATAGATGTGAGGGATTTTCCGAAGCGGAAAGGCAGCGTGTAGGAGTCAAATATTTTGTCCAGGGCATTTTTGGAATAAAACCAACATTTTAAAATTATAAATTGGGTCATTGACCCAATTTAAGATTTGTCCAGTTTACCAACCTTATACAGAATTTTCCTATTTTAACGGTCTTTATATGGGATTCTCCTATTTCAAATTGTGGGTAAAACTACTTTAATGCTCTCTCATCTCTTCTCTCCACTTTTAAAAGAGTTTTTTTTTTTTTTTTTTTTTTTTTTTTTTTTTTTTTTTTTGCTCGAGCACTTTTAAAAGAGTTTAACTACTCTATAACTTTATTGCTTTATATATCAACACTAACATAATAATAAAATAAAATATGATTTGAGCGAATTTCTTTGTTGTCCCACCTGAGTTTTTAAATGTTTCTTTAGGATTGGATGCTGGTAGTTAAGTAGTGTCTTTGTATTAACCATGAATAATTCAAGGAAAAAAAGAAAGAAAGCAAAACACATATATCATGAAAGTATATTGATATCAATTAAATGATTTAGTTGAAAAATGTGATGTGATAGTAATGATACAAAACAAAACAAAAATATGAGTTTTTTTTATAAAGAAAATAATGTAATTATTTTTATCAGGTGAGACAAAAAAATAAATTTTTAAAAAGGGAATGCATAACACATACTAAATTAAGTTTGCAAAAATCAATTGAAATAAAAGTCATTTTTACCAACATTAATTTAAGTAAACTCTGAATAATTTTCCCTAACACATAAATGTGCGTTATTAAAAAAATAATTTAGTTAAGATCTCAGTTTTTTCAAAAAAATTATTCTTTAATATCAAAGGCCTATAAATTTGATATACTCCTAAAGATATGTTAGATAAAAAGATATTAAATGTACTTAAAACTTTCATAAAATACTTAATATATTTAGAGTAAATACCATTTTGGGTCCCTGGAAAAAAAAAACACGGACTCCATTTTGGTCCCCTCATAGCTCATACAAAGAAATGCCCTTTTACTTCCTGAAAAGGACGAATAAGGGTCGATTTGTGAACATTTTGGTCGCAAATTTCCAAAAAAAGCCCTTTTTAGTCCATAAAAAAGTCTCATTTTAGTCCCTGGGACGAAAATGGGGTCCTTGTTTTTTGTCGGGGACTCAAAAGGGTATTTACTCATATATTTATTAAGAAATTTAGAACTTTGAAGAAAAAATATAGAACTTTGAAGGATTTTTTTTTTCTATATATAGTAAAATTTAGACTTATACAAAATATTTTTTATATTGACATATATTATATATTTTTGAAAAAAATTGTTCATGGGAATAAAGTGAACTCCTTGTTGTACCTTTTTTTCTTATTATTATAGTTAATATATTTAAACTAGGGAAAAACACTTCTCATGTTGTAGGAGAAGTGTATTCTCATGTCACATATACATGAAATGGTGGGACCCACGTATTTATATAATTAGCATTATATATATATGTGGGTCCCACCATTTCATGTGTGTGTAGGGATCTTCTTCTTCTCATGCAAATACGGTGAGAAGTTTAAACCCCTTAAACTATAGATTAAATCATATTTTGTTTCATTAAATGTTATATATATATATATATATATATATATATATATATATATATATATATATATATATAAGATACAAAGTAAATGAAACTCTTTAAAGAGATCAGGGAAGAGAGAAGAGGGCATTAAAATCATCTTACCCACCATTTAAAATATTAAATTAGCTTAATGACCCAATTAGGGATTTATTGATTTTACCAACTTAATTTAAAAATCTCCTATTTATAGTGTTTTTATATGAGATTTTTCCCATAATTTAATTAAGAGAAAATGTGCCAATATTTTTTTTTTATAGTTTTTTGTTTTAAAATTATTTTTTTAGTCTCTTCAAACTCTATCCTAGAATTGTTATTTGTTGACATACGTGAGACTCTCTCTCATCCTTTTCATTACTCCCTCAAGTTCTAAATATATTTGCACTATAAACTTTATTTTATATTTAAAATCAGAGTTAGCATTCTCTAGCCTCATCAGTCATCACCGTCTTGTCCTCCCCAGTCCCCAACTTCTCTTTCTCAAACCCCAAACCAGACAACAGACACCAGTCATCTTTAATATTATTCTAATCGAAACCATCAATGACTTCTCTGACTTTAGGTTTATTGGCAAAGGAAGACATGGCTATGTCCACAAGGTAGTTTTTCTGAGGTTGTTCCCTCACCGTTAGGAGGCCTTTAAGAGCTCATGGTGTTAATCTTCCATGACCCTGCAGTGTTCATTGTCTTTTTTCTGTTTTTGCTTAAATACATGTGGTCTGGTAGATCAGTCCTCAACCCGAGGGACCAAACCCGGTTTTAGATTAGACCTCAAGTTCATGCTAAACCCAATTTGGTAGCCTGGTCTTTGTGCAACCCTAATATATTATACGACAATTGCATTGTTCGAGTCATATACATATAGTATGACTTATTTTTCATTTATTGTATGACTATTTTTTTATCTGTCAAAAAAATTGGATTTTGGATTTTGAACAGACATACATAAGGATATAAAGTATTACAATTTTATAATATTTTATTGAAGATAGTTGGTTTATGGATTTTCAGTCAATTAATAAAAGAATAATTAATTGTAGGCTAAAGTATACTTTTAGTCCTTTAAGTTTTACATAAGGCATACTTTTAGTCCCTTAACTTTATAAAGTATACTTTTAGTCCTAAAATTCTAACACCGTTAATGTTACTAACGGAAAACACTGACGCAGTGAACTTAATTGATGATTAATAACATTTAATTACACAAATTTTATATATTCTTCAATATACTCATATTTTAAATTTAAGATTTATAACATTTAATTACACAGTCATCACTTAAGTTTACACCGTTATCACTTGAGTTTGTATTTTCCGTTAGCAAAACTAACGATGTTAGAATTATAGGACTAAAAGTATACTTTATAAAGTTAAGGGACCAAAAGTATACCTCATGTAAAATTAAATGACTAAAAGTATACTTTACCCTTAATTGTATTACAGTTTAGCAGAAGAAACGTTTCATTGATGGACACACAATTTTTCTTAGGAGATGGGCCCATCAAGCCTCCCACCGCTAGACTTATTGGGCCCAAAATTCATGGCAACCCATATGTATCAATTATCCCCACCAGAGATAATCACACTTCTCAGTTGAAGCAATGGAAGTTGGTCTGAGTGGAAGGGGTTCTGGTCGTTTAAGTAAGAGATTTCAGTTTTGAGCCTTTGAAAATTTTGACTTTCGCACCAATAGTGATAGCAATTATTCAAACACTATGGTTTTGGTTTTGGTAACAGTTGTCTCATGCCACTACTAATTTAGTAGCGGGTTTGACCAAACATGCAACCAATGTTGTCAAAATTAAGTTTCTATGTAAAAATGGAAGAGGGTGGTAGAAACATAAATCATAGAAACGACACGAAACGTAAAGTTTTTACTACTTAAGGTCAAGATACAAAATTATATGTGTGTGTGTGTGTGTACACACATATATCTGTGTACACAAATATAATATGTATGTATGTATGTTAAAAAAAAAAATTTACTACTAAGAATTTAATGAACAATTCCATATTTAAAAGATATAAATACATAACTATATAAAACATAAATCCAAAAACACAGAGTTTAACAACTTTTACAACCAAATTCCAAAACATCAAGAGAATAAAATTTAACAATTCCTAAATTATATCAGCTGATTAAAATCAAACACATTAATTTGCAAGTCTTCAATGTGCTCTTCTCTTGCTCTTATAACAAGTTCATTTGCAAAACTTGGAATGTTCAAATCATGACTATTCATTGGTCCCTCATTTCAACTTCAATCAAGTTTTTTGCATCAAGGGCACAACATCTAAGTTATCTATATGTAACATCCTCCATTTTAAAGCACAATTATGAATTACTAACTTGATTAAAATATTTTACGCACACATTTGTGCTTTGAATATTACCAGGCCCAGACTTTTTAACTAAGTATTGTTTCAAGATTTACCAAAATATACTAGAGTATGTTAAGTGAGCCTAATGTGGCAATATACAATAATCCAACATGTACCAAAAAGATGGAAACACTATTGTTAGCAAAAGTCGCTTGAGCTTCTGAAGCCTTCCCTGATAGGTCAACGTGAGAACTATCATTTGAAAAATGTTTGTAACTATCAATCTAGCTCATTATAAATGTTAATATGTGCTCATAAGGTGCCAAGTGGAATATTTTGTATAACAAAGTACTAGATATATAATTTACAAATTTCCAAATCAACAATTTTGTAATAAAATTTCCATATCAAATTTCATATCATCAATCACATATATAACATGTCAAGCAACATATCGATATCTTGACAATCCTTATTACCCCCCACCCTTATTCCGCTGACAGAACCCATAGGCTGTAACGTAATAGGTTTAGTTTCTATGACAAGACTGCACTAAGCTCTCCAATAACTAGGTATAACCCGGCCAAAGGCTATAGAACTCATATTGGACCATAGATTCCCTTTCCATCAAATATAGAAAGGTGTAACTGTCCCAAGGGCTGACCCTTAACCTGATCAAAGGAAAAGGGTGATACCAAGGGTCCTAAGACCATCCACTGTGCACCGAGTCGTGGCATACCACGTGGTCTTTTATACACAATAACTACCATCATCACTCCCACATCAAGATAAACAATCATAATCTTGACATGTATATACAAGTTCCATATGAGATTTTTATAAATAATTATTAAGATAACAATACTATTTCAACTTATAAAATCATAACTGTTGGTTATGATTAGTTTTGATGATGTCCTATATAGATGCCATTATTAAAAGCAAAAATATTGAGTAATATAGTTATCTCCTACGTTGACTAACTGCTATATTTAATGTAGATTAATCCAAGTTGAATCTTAGAGATTAATCAAGAAGGAGATATTGAAGAAGGTAGAACCTGCAGAGAATGATGAGTCCAAGCTAAATTATGAAGAATGATCAAGATGAGAGATGGAAGAAGGAAGAACTTGATGAATGTAATGAGAATATCATTATACAAGTTCCAAGATTGATTCTAGAAGTCTCCACGATCAAATGGAAGTTGGAATGGCTCAATTCGGAGTTAAAATAAGCAAAATGGAGCTTCAGGATGATCCAACTCGAGTAATGAGGTTGATGTAACATCCCAATTTTTATAAAAGTAATTAAATATTTTAGGATGTGATTTATTGTATATTTGAGGTGTAGAAAATACTTAGAAATACAAAAGGAGAATTAAAGAAAATATTGTAAGTTTATTTGTTAAGCATTGAGAATTTTATCTAGACTATAATAATACTAATAGGTAAATGTTTGTTGATGCTTGTATATCCTTGAAGTGTGACCCTCAGTTGCTTGGAATGAGTGGACGTGCATGAGGTAGTTTTGAATTGGAAATGAAATTATATAGAGGAGGGCCCACAAAGTAAACAAATAGATCTTTTGTAAATGGGATAGGAATTTGTAATACATGCTATGGGGATGTTACCCGTGATGTAGTGTCGGGGCTCAAGCATTTATGATTTAAGTGCGGTCGCATAAGCACAATGGGCAGAGAGCAATTAGAAGTTCAAGGGAAATATATAATATACATATATACACATAAGTGTAGGGCGGAGGTTCATGTGTGTGAAAAGGATAAAAATACACCTTTTAAAAGTAGTCAAACGCGTAAGACGAAAGTGGAAATAGAATACATTGGTAATTAATAAGCATGGATTCAGTTTGCCTTGTCCGTGGATGAGTATATATTTTAATAGTTAGTAAAAAGCAAAGGGAGTGCTTTATTGAATTCAAAGGAGTTGTACGCGTGGGGTCATGAAGGGATTTCATGCAAATAAACAAATAATATATATACTATCCGTATGCACCCAGACGAGCAAAGACAAAGGGAGGAATATGATTTGCGCGAGAATAGTGAGCACGTGTGCATACTTTTGGGGGAGTTATATTTTTTAATAATAATAATAAAGATGAAACCTCTCTTTTTTTTATATACATATATTATTCAAGTGGGCAGCAGCGCATGGGCTGCTACCCGTTTTTGGAAATCTGTATGAGTGTGAAAAGCACCAATACACACCCACCAAAAATATATGGCAGAGGTAGTGGGACTTACAGAAAACGATATAAATAAAACACACACATACCCACACTAACAGGCCCGATAAAATGCAGCCTCGGGGTATTATATACCCACACCATCAGCCCATTTTCTCTTGTTGTCTCGATTGCAAAATTCTGGTCTCAGTGTTAGAGTTTGATGAGCTCGTCATTCGCTTTGCTAATACTCCACATATAAGGCAAGCCTATCGGATAAATTAGGTAACCAAACCGACTTCTTTTCAATTAAATTTCTTCACGAAAATTGTTCTTCATATTTTTCTTATTCTAATGGGGTGTTATTTCACTGATTAGTAAAAAATTTTGGGTTTGACTTTTATGATATTTTGTAGTTTTAACAATAGATGACCATATTTATGTACGGGGTAATCAATAGCTAATTTTAACCAAATTGAAATTATTATTTGGCTATTGTAAGGATTTAAAATAATTTTTTATTTATTTAAGAGGTTTAGCATTTAATCCTATAGGATGTTTTTACCGATTAAATTTGGTATAAATATTTTGCGAGTTGAAGTATTATTGGAATTTTAATATATTAAACTTGTCATTTCGAAATTTAGAATAATAAACTGTTCTTTTCATCTTTTATTATTAAAAATATTTTATTGATGAATTTATACATTTTGAGTCGCATAAAATTATAAGTAATGGTTTTAATTATGTCTAGGCTTAAAGAATTATTGGATTGTGTTCACATCAGACGGGAGGTATATTTAATTGGGTTAGGATGTTGAGGAGAGCAAGTGTAGAGGAAATTAGACTTTTGGGAATTTAATGTATTTATTATTATTTGAGGTTGATTGTATTTACATTTATAATGTAGAGTTTTCTTGATCGGTGATTGTGCGTACCTTACCCCTCGAGTTAAGTTTGAGCTTGAAGTTGAGGTAACCGAGATTAATTTATTTTATATGCCTGCTTTGGACTGTAAGGTTTTCTAAACCTTACTTTTATAATTACTATTTGTATGAGCTTTGAAGTTTATATGTATGTTGAATATAAAATTATCTCAGTGAAGCAGTGTATTTTTCAACCAGTATACGTATGTGGATATTCATGTTGAGTCCGTTATTGTTGTGATGGTTATAGTATGTGTTGTGGAATCGTATATGGACTAATTAATTGTGAAAGTGTTGTCTTTGTTATTGTTGTGATGGTTATAGTATGTGTTGTGGAATAATGTATATGGGCTAATTAATTGTGAAAGTGTTTTTGTGATTAAATTAGTTGAAATGTTGAATTTGGAAAAATAATGATTTTGAAGCTCATATTAATGTTATCTTGTGGAGGACATGTTGGGACGTGTGGAAGAGATGTGAGGGTGAAATTGTGCCCATTGGCTCTCTCATATTCCCTGGCCCGGATTTGAGTCGAGTGTTTTGGGCGGACACCTCCCCGTTACGGTATATTGGTGGGGGGTTTGTGGGAAATGTTTTGTACCCCGGACCCCTAAGTGGTAGCATGGGAGGGGACGGTATCCTTGAAGTGATACCTAACCTTGGCGGGTTTACTAGCAGCGATGGACCGATCCGCGTCCACGAGGAAATAAGGAGGAGCAGGATGGAAGAGTGGGGATGGTTAATTGTTAGAGTTATTATGTATTAAACGTTTTACCTGTTGTTATTTTTGTGATATTTAATTATTGAAATTGTTATTATATTAATAGTAAACCTGCTTCTCTGACTTGCAATCCTTTCATGCATATTTTATAAATTAATTTTGGTTACGGGGACTTTATGTCTCACCCCGTTATTGTTAATGTTTTTCAGGCGAGACCTCTAATTTCACTAGAGGCCAAGGGAAGCAGCCGAGGCTTAGAGTTTCTGAAAATTGTAGGCCTCTTTTGGTGTTAATGTTGTTTTGATTATTATATTGCCATTCTAGGGCCCTCATGTTTTGGATCATATCTTATGTTTGGGAAACAATTTTCGTAGTGACTGTTTAACTCTTTTGTTGGGCCGAGAGGCCTTATTTTATAAACACTCGATAACTTTGGTGGATCCACAATTATGTTTTGTGAGGAAATTAATTTGTTAAGATATGATGTGGAGTTTAATCGTGTGAAACTCGTGGGCTTCATATTAATCCATTTGTTAGTTGTGCCCGAGTTAAGAATTTTTTTGTAGCGAGTTTGTGGGCGGATTTGTGCCCCTGGACTCGAGTTTGTGGGCGGAATTTGTGCCCTGGACTCCGAGGTTTGTGGGCGAGTGTTGTGCCCGAACCCGATATGTGTGATATTAAAAGAAAAAGTTTTCTCCACTAACACTTGTTAAAGGGATTTTGTAAAACAATCATGATTAATTGTTTTTGTGAGGAAAGGTCTTTCCAACTTGGTATCCGAGCCTTAGGTTCCCATTTTTGGCCCTGTTGTGCATTGCATGTAGAATATGGCAATATATAATCTTTACACATCTGCTTCCCTTGTGTGTTGTGTTTTGTTTCTTATCCTTACCATTCTCCATCTATGGTGGGTTTTACCCTTAGGTGGGGAGAGAGGATGATGAATACCAGGAATATGAGTTTGAACATCGATGATAACGGCCAACAGAGACCCAATGGACCACAAGATCAATTAATCGACACAAAAATGTCATGGCGATTTGTATGAGTGGACTCTTACAAAAGAGATAAACGATTGAGGAGGCTTGAAGAGGCTAAAGCCAATGATGGATTTGAATTGGGGAGGTCAAGTCATAACAAAGAGGTTCATGGAGAATCGGAGGAAGAGAATAATGTTTCTTCTAAGGAGCGAATTCCAAATCCATTGAAATCGACCCGAAAAGTCGGCGGAGCGAAGCGTTGCTTCTGATATGCATAGAGATAGGATATAATTAAATCCCCACTTTGTGTCATGGGAATATATAGGGTGGTTATACCAAGAAGTTGGTATAGTATGGCCTAGATCCTATCAAGACTTTGAGGTTAAGTGTGTTTAGGCAAGAGAAATCTCGGGATAAGTGACCTCTTGGGAAGTACTATAGGAATTTATGATTCCCTGATTTAGGGCCTTAGTACTTTGAAGTATGACGTATGAGATGTTGTGAGGATGTTAGATTGAATAAGGAAATGATTGAGACTAGGCTTAAATCTAACCTAAGTTGAAATAGTACCTAGGTCAAAATGTGAATAAGGTTACACTAAGGTTCCAATGTGTGAGAATAGGAATATTGTGAATATTGATTAGATCAAAATGTGATTAAGGTTGTACTAAGGTTTTAGTACTTGAAAGTAGGAACCCTGTAAGTGTTGATTGATATGGGACTAGGTGCAATGCTTTGGATATGATTGAGGGTTATCGATTAGATGAAAGAATAATGTTAGAATAGGCCCTTGTGATATTGAGGACTGGAATTAGAACTTTGTGTATTGTGTTTTGGTCATGAGAAGGACATTTGAATGTTTCGAGGTTTAGATTCGGAATGAGAATTATGATCCTAGTTTGTATATTGGGTATTATGAAGGTAATATGATTTCTTGGCCTAAACAATGTTTTTGATTGTGAATCTAATAATTATTGTTGGTTGGGCTTATTTGAGGATAGTGCACGAATGTTATAAGCTATGAATCATTATTATTGTAGTGTGTTTATTGACTATGGTCAATGTTTGATTTGATTAATGAACCTAAAAGTGATTTGGTAACGAGAGATTCTTTAGGCATTTGATTGATCTGAATAAATTAAGACACTAGAGTGTGGTAGCCATGTGTATGAGGTATTTGGAGGTTACTAGCAAATAGGGGGGATGATTTTAATCTCATGATTTTTCCTTAGCGAGAATAAGTACCTATTGCCGAGGATAGATGATTTACCAGATCAGCTAGTAAGCTCATATTTTCAAAAACCAATCTGAGATCAGGATATCATCAATTGAGGATAAAGGTGGAAGACATTTCGAAGACTGTTTTTCATACCAGATATGGCCATTATGAGTTTCTTGTCATGCCTTTTGGGTTGACTAATGCGCCAGCGGTGTTTATGGATTATATGAATCGGATTTTCAGACCTTATCTGGATCAATTTGTGGTGGTGTTCATTGATGATATCCTTATCTATTCGAAGAGCGAAGAGGAACACCGGGAACACCTTCGGATAGTACTGCAAATTTTAAGGAAGCATCATTTGTATGCAAAGCTGAGTAAATGCGAATTTTGACTAAAGGAGGTCAAGTTTTTAGGTCATGTGGTCTCGGCAGATGGCGTGGCAGTAGATCCCAGCAAGGTTGATGTAGTGTTGAAGTGAGAACCACCTAAGTCTGTGACGGAAGTGCGTAGTTTTGTGGGATTGGCTGGTTATTACCACCGTTTTATAGAAGGATTCTCTCGGATTGCCGCACCGCTCCGATTGACTAAGAAGGAACAACCGTTTGTTTGGGATGGGAAGTGTGAGGCAGCTTTTCAGGAGTTGAAGAATCGGTTAACCACTGTACCTATTCTTATCATACCCAACCCGCACAAACCGTACACGGTGTATACAGATGCATCGTTGAAGGGCTTGGGATGTGTGCTCATGCAAGATGGTAAAGTCTTAGCTTATGCCTCTCGACAGTTGAGGCCTCATGAAGGGAACTACCCGACGCATGATCTGGAGCTTGCAGCTGTTGTCTTTGCCTTGAAGATTTGGAGACATTACTTGTATGGATCACAATTTGAGATCTTTAGTGACCATAAGAGCTTGAAGTATCTTGTGGATCGGAAGGAGTTGAATAATCGACAGAGAAGATGGATGGAATTCTTGAAGGATTATGATTTTGAGTTGAAGTATCATCCCGGAAGGCGAATGTAGTTGCGGATGCCTTGAGTCGGAAGTCAATGCACGTGTTTCACATGTGTGTAATCGAGCATAACCTCCTAGAAAGATTATCTGAGGTCTATCTTGAACCAAAGTCAGAGGTGATTTTGGGTTCAGTACTTGGGAACTTTGACTTTTATGATGGCTTAAGAATGGTTCAGATGGAAGATGACTAACTGCTGAAGATCAGGAGAGAGTTAGAGAATGGTGAAGTATCTGATTATGATATTGGAGATGCAGGTATGTTGAAATACAAGAAGAGGATATGTGTCCCGGACAATGAAGAGATTAAGAAAACAATCCTTGAAGAGGCACATCGGAGCAAGTATACCATTCATCCTGGAATAACTAAAATGTATCAAAATCTAAACCAAGGATATTGGTGGCCTAAGATGAAGCGTGATGTGACAAACTTTGTAATGAAGTGCTTGACGTGTCAGAAGGTGAAGATCGAGCATCAAAAGCCTCCAGGGTTACTACAACCTTTAGAGATTCCTCAGTGGAAGTGGGACAGTATCTCCATGGATTTCATTGTGGGACTACCGGAGACTACAACATGCCACAATGCCATATGGGTCATTGTAGATAGGTTGACGAAGTCAGCTCATTTCCTTCCGATTCATATCGGATATAGCTTAGAAAGGCTAGCGCAACTATATGTGGATTGGATTGTCAGGTTGCACGGGGTACCCACGGAGATTGTGTCAGACCGTGATCCGAGGTTCACATCAAACTTTTGGAAGGCCTTGCAGGGGGCTATGGGGACTTGGTTGAAGTACAGTACGGCCTATCATCCACAGACGGATGGCCAGACAGAGAGGACGATACAGACACTTGAGGATATGCTGAGGGCTTGTGCCATTGAATTACCTGGTAGTTGGGTTCATCACCTGCCTTTAGCAGAGTTTGCATACAATAATAGTTATCACTCGAGCATTCAGATGGCTCCTTTTGAGGCATTGTACGGTAGAAAATGTAGATCGCCTCTTTGCTGGACTGAATTGAACAAAAGAACCGTGATTGGACCAGACTTGGTGGACAAGACTACAAAGAAAATTGAGATGATTCGCCAGAAATTGTTAACCGCTCAGAGCAGACAAAAGAGCTATGTGGATAGGCGGCGTAGACCTTTAGAGTTTGGAGTAGGTGACCATGTGTTCCTTAAGGTTTCACCGGTAACTGGTATTGGTAGATCTATTAAAGCCAAGAAGTTGACTCCCCGATTCATTGGACCATACGAGATTTTGGAGAGAATTGGACCGATTGCTTATCGAATTGCCTTACCACCGCACTTGTCGAGTGTACACAACATGTTCCACGTGTCGCAACTTAAGAAGTATCATTCAGATTCTTCCCATGTGATTGAACTAGAAGATGTCGAATTGAGGGAAAATTTGACTTACATGGCCGAGCGGAAAGAATTCTTGATGTGAAAGACAAACGATTACGAAATAAAACAATTCGTCTCCTAAAAGTTTTACGGAAGGGTATGTCTCCAGGTGATGCTACAGGAAGCGAAAGGCGGCGAATGCGACGTGATTTTCCCGATTTGTTTAGTTAGGTACGATTGTGTGGTATTAGTATTGATAATTATGGTTGTATTGTTTTTGATCAAAACTTGTGTGATGTTGAAATTTTGTGTGGTAATCTCCACTATGTTGTGCTACGTGTCACTTGTGTTAGTAGTCTTATTTTGACCTTGTTGTTCTTGTGTTGAAATCTTGTGTTGTGGAATTTATTCTCTTGTGACGTGTTAGAAATTTTGGGGACAAAATTCTATTTAGGTGGGGAGAGTTGTAACATCCCAATTTTTATAAAAGTAATTAAATATTTTAGGATGTGATTTATTGTATATTTGAGGTGTAGAAAATACTTAGAAATACAAAAGGAGAATTAAAGAAAATATTGTAAGTTTATTTGTTAAGCATTGAGAATTTTATCTAGACTATAATAATACTAATAGGTAAATGTTTGTTGATGCTTGTATATCCTTGAAGTGTGACCCTCGGTTGCTTGGAATGAGTGGACGTGCATGAGGTAGTTTTGAATTGGAAATGAAATTATATAGAGGAGGGCCCACAAAGTAAACAAATAGATCTTTTGTAAATGGGATAGGAATTTGTAATACATGCTATGGGGGATGTTACCAGCGTGATGTAGTGTCGGGGCTCAAGCATTTATGATTTAAGTGCGGTCGCATACACACAATGGGCGGAGAGCAATTAGAAGTTCAAGGGAAATATATAATATACATATATACACATAAGTGTAGGGCGGAGGTTCATGTGTGTGAAAAGGATAAAAATACACCTTTTAAAAGTAGTCAAACGCGTAAGACGAAAGTGGAAATAGAATACATTGGTAATTAATAAGCATGGATTCAGTTGCCTTGTCCGTGGATGAGTATATATTTTAATAGTTAGTAAAAAGCAAAGGGAGTGCTTTATTGAATTCAAAGGAGTTGTACGCGTGGGGTCATGAAGGGATTTCATGCAAATAAACAAATAATATATATACTATCCGTATGCACTCCAGAGACGAGCAAAGACAAAGGGAGGAATATGATTTGCGGCGAGAATAGTGAGCACGTGTGCATACTGGGGGGAGTTATATTTTTTAATAATAATAATAAAGATGAAACCTCTCTTTTTTTTATATACATATATTATTCAAGTGGGCAGCAGCGCATGGGCTGCTACCCGTTTTTGGAAATCTGTATGAGTGTGAAAAGCACCAATACACACCCACCAAAAATATATGGCAGAGGTAGTGGGACTTACGTAAAACGATATAAATAAAACACACACATACCACACTAATGTGCCCGATAAAATGCGGCCTCGGGGTATTATATACCCACACCATCAGCCCCATTTCTCTTGTTGTCTCGATTGCAAAATTCTCGGTCTCGGTGTTAGAGTTTGACAGAGCTCGTCCGGCGCTTTTGCTAATACTCCACATATAAGGCAAGCCTATCGGATAAATTAGGTAACCAAAACCGACTTCTTTTCAATTAAATTTCTTCACGAAAATTGTTCTTCATATTTTTCTTATTCTAATGGGGTGTTATTTCACGATTAGTAAAAAATTTTGGGTTTGACTTTTATGATATTTTGTAGTTTTAACAATAGATGACCATATTTATGTACGGGGTAATCAATAGCTAATTTTAACCAAATTGAAATTATTATTTGGCTATTGTAAGGATTTAAAATAATTTTTTATTTATTTAAGAGGTTTAGCATTTAATCCTATAGGATGTTTTTACCGATTAAATTTGGTATAAATATTTTACTGAGTTAACAGAAGTATTATTGGAATTTTAATATATTAAACTGTCATTTCGAAATTTAGAATAATAAACTGTTCTTTTCATCTTTTATTATTAAAAATATTTTATTGATGAATTTATACATTTTGAGTCGCATAAAATTATAAGTAATGGTTTTAATTATGTCTAGGCTTAAAGAATTATTGGATTGTGTTCACATCGACGGGAGGTATATTTAATTGGGTTAGGATGTTGAGAGCAAGTGTAGAGGAAATTAGACTTTTGGGAATTTAATGTATTTATTATTATTTGAGGTTGATTGTATTTACATTTATAATGTAGAGTTTTCTTGATCGGTGATTGTGCGTACCTTACCCTCGAGTTAAGTTTGAGCTTGAAGTTGAGGTAACCGAGATTAATTTATTTTATATGCTCTTTGACCGTAAGGTTTTCTAAACCTTACTTTTATAATTACTATTTGTATGAGCTTTGAAGTTTATATGTATGTTGAATATAAAATTATCTCGGTGAAGCGAGTGTATTTTTCAACGGTATACGTATGTGGATATTCATGTTGAGTCATTATTGTTGTGATGGTTATAGTATGTGTTGTGGAATACCGTATATGGACTAATTAATTGTGAAAGTGTTCTTTGTTATTGTTGTGATGGTTATAGTATGTGTTGTGGAATAATGTATATGGGCTAATTAATTGTGAAAGTGTTTTTGTGATTAAATTAGTTGAAATGTTGAATTTGGAAAAATAATGATTTTGAAGCTCATATTAATGTTATCTTGTGGAGGACATGTTGGGACGTGTGGAAGAGATGTGAGGGTGAAATTGTGCCCATTGGCTCTCTCATATTCCTGGCCCGGATTTGAGTCGAGTGTTTTGGGCGGACACCTCCCTGTTACGGTATATTGGTGGGGGGTTTGTGGGAAATGTTTTGTACCCTGGACCCCTAAGTGGTAGCATGGGAGGGGACAGTATCCTTGAAGTGATACCTAACCTTGGCCGGGTTTACTAGCACTGATGGACTGATCCACGTCCACGAGGAAATAAGGAGGAGCAGGATGGAAGAGTGGGGATGGTTAATTGTTAGAGTTATTATGTATTAAACGTTTTACCTGTTGTTATTTTTGTGATATTTAATTATTGAAATTGTTATTATATTAATAGTAAACCGCTTCTCGACTTGCAATCCTTTCATGCATATTTTATAAATTAATTTTGGTTACGGGGACTTTATGTCTCACCCCGTTATTGTTAATGTTTTTCAAAGGCGAGACCTCTAATTTCACTAGAGGCCAAGGGAGAAGCCCGGAGGCTTAGCGGTTCGAAAATTGTAGGCCTCTTTTGGTGTTAATGTTGTTTTGATTATTATATTGCCATTCTAGGGCCCTCATGTTTTGGATCATATCTTATGTTTGGGAAACAATTTTCGTAGTGATTGTTTAACTACTGTTGGGCCAGAGGCCTTATTTTATAAACACTCTGATAACTTTGGTGGATCCACAATTATGTTTTGTGAGGAAATTAATTTCTGTTAAGATATGATGTGGAGTTTAATACTGTGAAACTCGTGGGCTTCATATTAATCCATTTGTTAGTTGTGCCCAGAGTTAAGAATTTTTTGTAGCGAGTTTGTGGGCGGATTTGTGCCCTGGACTCTGAGTTTGTGGGCGGAATTTGTGCCCTGGACTCCAAGTTTGTGGGCGAGTGTTGTGCCCTGAACCCGATATGTGTGATATTAAAAGAAAAGTTTTCTCCACTAACACTTGTTAAAGGGATTTTGTAAAACAATCATGATTAATTGTTTTTGTGAGGAAAGGGTCTTTTCAGTTGAAACTCGAGTTAACCACTTTGCTACAGCGTTTCTGGGCTTCTGAACAGGTGTAACTCAAGTTATCAAGTGTAACTCAAGTTACGTAACTCGAGTTATCACTTAATAACTCGAGTTACAGTGCTTTTCAGCAACTCTGTTATACTCTGTTTCGCGTTTCAGCTGGCGAGGTCTGGTATTTCAATGATATCTCACAAACTAGAGATCGAATTGAGGTGAAACTAGTGGCATATGAAACTAGACTCCCAATGCGTCATTTTGATATAAAATTCAAGCCAAAAGGAGTTCAGATCAAGGAGATATGAATTGTGTAAGTTGACACTACAATTCACACCATAGTGCAGACATAGCTTTGGTATTTTGGGTGTATCTCACAAACTACAAATCGGATTGAACTGAAATTGGTGGCATATGAAAGAAGACTCAAAATTATTTCTATCAAGATTTGAACCAAGAAAAACGGAGTTCAGACCATGAAGATATGGCCTTTGAAAGTTACAGTAAGTTCAAGATGGTTCAAGAACGCTCAACATACAATGAGTTTGGAATGAGTTGATAACTAGGCTTGGATAACTCAAGTTATGATTGGAAACTTGAGTCAACGTCAATCAGAGAGGAAGGCAGAGAAGAAAGAATATTGAGAAGAGTTTTTAACTCGAATCAACAAAGTAGCAGAGAATGAACAACTCAAGCACAGTAACGTATCTGACAATTCTGATCTTATTGTTATCAATTGATTACTACTTGCTATGCTTCTCAATGTTATTAATAATCTTCATGAGCAAGTTTCTGTTGGAAAATATGCTCTTTGGTCACTTAAGCCCAATTGGGCTTAAGTGAGACTACAGCCCAAGAGCCCTATGGCCCTTAGGGTTTAGGGTTAGGTCTTGGTGTAGTAGTATATAAACATACTTTCACCCATTGAGAAACCTAATTGACAAGGAAGCTCTCATCGTAAATAAATCCCTAGAGGCGAGACGTTCATCATCGAACGGTTGCCCACACAACCATCCTATCCCCCTCGAGAGATAGTCCGGAAGATCGATCATAGAGCGGACTTGGTGATTCGTGACTTGACTGATTCGAGAAGAGGCTTTTAGATCGCTCATCTTTCCAGGTAATCAAAATGATGAAGGTTCATCTTTTTCTACATCGTCTCGGTTTGATACGCTTCTGCGTTTCTGGTGAGATTCATACAATTGGCATCAGAGTCGGTTCGCGATGAGGAAAAGAACCAGATTTTGATTTAGTTTATGCGATCAAATCTCAGATTTTTCAAAATATTATTTTTTGAAAAATATGGCATTTATTTCTATATTTGTTATTGGTTTCATGAGAATTATTCGTTTATAATTCAGATTTAATATTAGTTTTAATTTTAATCGGTTAATCGCTTTAATCCATGGTTAGATTTTCTCGTGTATTTCTTGATTTGTAACAAGGAGGCTAATCCCATATGATTAGGTTTCCCCCTTGCTTGTTCTTATGTTTTTTTTTTGAAATTTCTATGTATTTTTCCAAATTTACGTAAAAGTTTGAGATCAAGAAACTTCAAGAATATGAACATTTCGGTACGACACGTTTCGTGGACTTCTAGACCTTGGATTTGGACGAACCATATATGGTTGGAAAGAGGACGGAAAGACGAACAAAGTGGGAGTTGGACCGACGCCAGGGGAGCTGGCACGCGCCCCCACACGCCGCCACAAGCCCTGCGAGTGGGCTTCATGCGCCGACAAAGAATCCTCGTGTGAAGGCGCGTTGGGCCACCTTTCGGGGTGGTTCGGCATTTTGTGTGATCGACTCCCCATGGCGGTCCTTCCCTTGGAGTTTCATGCTGAGATGACTTCGGCTGACGGCGCAACAGTACTGACGGCTAGGGTTTCTCTTTTGCATCCTAGGGTTTCTAGCCAAAAAGTGGGTCTTTGGGCTTTTGGGCCCATGAACACCCTAAAGGGGCTTGAGACAGATACTATGGCCTGGACAAAAGAGAAATTTCAAAGTTGTAATTTTCTATTTTATTTTAAATAGAAAAGCCATAGATTAAAGTTATTTGTTTAATTTAATGCTTTTATTGAATTGTATGAATTATATGTGCGATTAACATGATTTTAGAAATAACATGCCATATAGAATAGGAAGATGCCATATTGTTGCATAATCACATGTCATAAATGCATAGTAGCTATTATGTCTTGAATCGACTAGTATGATAGTTATTATGTGAGATTATTTAGGTTATCCACTAAACTAATTATAAATTATTATGATTTTATATTAAAATCTAGAATAATAATTGGATTAATTAATTGTGGAATTAAAAATCTAGACAAATAATCCAGGATATTTCCTAAAAGAATTGTATATTTAAGAGTGATTTAAAAATACTCTAAATTGAACAATTTTTGGAATTTTTTTAAAAAAATCTAAATTTAAAAAATATTGAATGAGTGAAGGTTTTAAATTAAGCAATTAATTTTAAAACCTACGGGGCCCAATTGTGGGTTTATTAGTGAAATGGTTATCATTTTGAAGCCCCATCGGATAAGGATAATCGGATTTCGCTAGATTAAACCCTAATATTTTCAAAATTTTAGTAAAGTTTTGTACGGTCCATCGTCGGCAACACTTAGACACTAAAGATAATTTTGAAAGTAAACAATGGTTAAATACATTCAACTTTGGTAAAATTATTAACCCTCCCATCGAGGCTCTGACAATGGAATTGAAGGCCCAAAAATTAACAATATTAGTTTTACAAGTATCTTGCCCATCGTAAGCCTTGTAGAGATAACTAATGGATTGTTAAACAATAAACGAACAGTAGTTACTAGAATCTACTAGCGCAATATCTGTTTGTTGTTAATTATAGTTTGTAATTAGTGTGTTTTTTTTTCCTTATTTTCAGAAAAATGTCTTTCAATCCTTTAGCTACAATCTTGAGCCAAAAACCTATGGATGGTACAAACTACAAACAATGGAAATTTTTTTTGGATATTGTTCTTCAATATGAAAAGCTCAACTTTGTTCTAACTGCCCCTATGCCAACGCATCTTGCAGGAGATGCGTCTGTGGCAATCCAGACAAAATTTCAGCAAGAGAAGGAAAAACGGGAGAAGGCGAATGTGGCGGTTCATTTGCTATATTTTAGCTTGATCTCGCCGGTCACCTTCGGGAGCAAGTGAGCATGATTGAGAGTGGAGCGAAATGCTCCGGACTCTTGATGGCATGTTTGCTACGTCTAGCGGCTCGCTAGGCAAAATGCGCTGAATTCGATCACCAAGACGGTGATGTGCGGAGGAAGTGTGCGAGATCATTGTTTAACAATGATAGCAAACTTCAAGAAGGTGAAGATCATGGTGTCAAATTTGAACAAGAAGTAAAAGTTGACCTTCTATTGCAATCACTGCCTGATTACTTCAATCATTTCAAGATGAATTATAATATGAATAAGATGAATCTTGACCTCACTCAACTGATGCATGAGCTTGAGAGTGTTGAACAGTCTCTAGTCAAGCAGGGCAGTGCATTATTTGCTAGTGAAAGTTCTGTGAAACCTAAGGGGAAACCCAAAGGAAAGAACAAGAACAAGAAAAAGAAAAAGAAGAAATCAGGTATTCCAGTTGCCAAAACGGTTGCAATGAAGCATCCAAAAGGCAAGTGCTTCAAGTGCGGACAAAAGGGGCATTGAAAGAAAAATTGCCCACGTATGAATCAACCAGATATGGGTAATTTACATGTGATTGAGGCTTGTTTAGTGGAGAATCACGATGAAAAATGGATCGTTGATTCAGGAGCCACTAACCATGTTTGTTACTCTTTGCAGTGGTTCAAACATAGCTTGCCTGTAAGTGAAGGACAAAGAGTTTTGAAGCTTGGAACTGGGGAGCTTGTGTCTGCACTAGCAGTGGGACAAGTTATTGTATCTTTTGATAATTTCAGAACTTTGGTTTTAGAAGACTGTTTATTTATTCCAGAATTTAAGAGGAATTTAATTTCTGTTAGTTGTTTGAAAAAACATGGTTTGATTCGAGTTTAATTCCTCGGTTTCAATAAGAAGCAAATCTTCTTTTATTTTTTTCGGTGTAATGATTAATGGTCTTTATTTCCTTAATCTGTTCCTGTGAAGTTAATCATGTTGAATTAAGAGATGTTGAGCATAATAATTCATCAAAGAAAAGAAAAGTTTCCAATGAAACTTATCTTTGGCATTTGAGATTAGGTCATATTAACTCTAACAGGATACAAGGTTTGGTCAAAAGTGGGATTTTAAAATCCCTGAACTTTGAACCGATACCAGTATGTGAATCTTGTTTAGAAGGTAAAATGACCAAGAGATCCTTCAAGGCCAAAGGAAAAATATGGAAAATATACCTGAACATACACAGGAACCAGAAATAGAACCAGAAGTTCAGCATAATGATGAACGTATGGAAGAACAAAATCACAAATTGGTTAATCCACCTAATGAGGTCCTCATCAAGGAATTGTTAACCCACAAAATATGGATTTTTGTAGATGCACAACATCAAGTACGACAAAGTCGTAGTGGGAGATTGATTCGTAAACCTACAAGATTTCTCTTGTTGGGTGAGTCATATCAAGATGTCATCATTGATGAAGATGATGATCCCACGAGTTATGACATGGCACTAGGAGATGTTGATGCTCAGGAATGGCTTGAGGCTATGAATCGTGAAATGGATTCTATGTATTCCAACTCGGTTGGTCTCTTGTAGATGCACCTAAAGGGGTAAAACCCATTGGGTGTAAGTGGATTTACAAGAGAAAGAGAGGATCGGACGGGAAGGTTGAAACCTTCAAAGCTAGATTGGTGGCGAAAGGGTACTCTCAAATAGAACATGTGGATTATGAAGAAACTTTTTCGCCGGTTGCCATGCTTAAGTCCATCCGGATTCTCTTAGTTGTTGCAGCAAATCTTGATTATGAGATTTGGCAAATGAATGTCAAAATTGCTTTTCTAAATGGAAATTTGGAAGAGGAAATCTATATGCAGCAACCAAAAGGGTTTATAGCCAAAGGGCAAGAAGAACTGGTATGCAAGTTGCAAAGGTCCATTTATGGACTTAAGCAAGCGTCCAGATCATGGAACATCAGATTTGATCAAGCCATTAAATCTTATGGTTTTGAGAAACATCCTGATGAGCCGTGTGTGTATAAAAGGATCCAAGGTAATGCAGTGTCTTTTATGGTACTTTATGTGGATGATATACTCCTTATCGGATATGACACAGAGGTATTGTTAGGCATAAAGACCTGGCTGAGCAAAAATTTTGATATGAAGGACCTGGGGGAAGCCAATTAAATTCTTGGTATTAAACTCTTAAGAGACCGGAAGAATAGGGTTTTGGCATTATCCCAGGCTAAATACATCGACAAAATTCTTGCCAGGTTTAGCATGGAGAATTCCAAGAGGGGGAATGATACCCTTCAGGCATGAGATTCATCTCTCTAAGGAGCAATCTCCTAAAACTCCTGAGCAGAGAGAACGCATGAGTAGGATACCTTATGCATCAGCTGTAGGTAGTCTCATGTATGTTATTCTTTGTACCAGACCATATATCTGTTATGCAATGGGAGTAGTAAGTCGGTACCAATCTAATCCTGGGGAGGAACACTGGGTAGCGGTTAAACATATACTCAAGTACCTACGGAGAACGAGAGATTATATGTTGGTCTATTCTAGTGGGAGTCTTGAAACCATTGGTTATATGGACTCAGATTTCCAAGGAGATATTGACTCATGTAAATCACCTCGGGATATGTGTACACCCTTAATGGCGGTGCCATTTGTTGGAGAAGTGTAGAACAATCATGTGTGGCTGACTCTGCCACAGAGGCTGAGTATGTAGCTGCTTCTGAGGCTGCAAAGGAAGCTGCATGGTTAAAGAAGTTCCTAACGGACCTTTAGGTGATTCCAGGTGTTAATTGTCCTATCACACTTTACTGTGACAACATTGGGGTAGTAGCACAGTCCAAGGAACCAAGGTTTCACAAGAGACAAAAATACATACAGAGGAAGTACCACTTGATCCGAGAAATAGTTGAAAGAGGAGATACATTGGTAGTAAAGATACCATCGAAGAAGAGAACCTTCGACCCTTTTACTAAGAGTTTGCACGAACGTGTGTTCGAGAGGCATGTTACATCTATGGGTCTTAGGAAGATTCCAAAATTGCTATAGCTTTAGGTAGTTGAAATTTCATTTTGTTATTTTGTGCTTTTTGAGCAAGATATTATGACATTGTTTTTTTCTGAATAGTATAAATGATGTGTTTTTCATTTATTTTCGCACACTATTTACAGACTCTAAGGTCCGGATCAATTGTGGAGTATATGATCATATGGATACATTCATAGAGGACATGGTCATAGGTTCTCACAATTGATGAATAGGTTCATGACTATTAAATTAAGTTGGGCACTTTATTTAGGCTGCAATATTTTATGAAATGGTTTTGTCCGAATCATTATAAAGTATTGGTGTGAGTAAATACTTACATTGAATAGATCAAGGAGAGATTTGATTAAGGTTGCTCTTTCTGTCATAAGGAATCAAATCTCCAGATAACTATAGTCATGTAGTTGCTCTTAATCCTAAGTTTATTTTAAATAGGTAATCGAATAGTTTTCATTCTTTGATTTACCAACATGTGAGGTTTGATCTATAAGACGACCAATAACTTGGTATTTTGGGATTGAGACTTTTTGGTTATCGGTGTTTATGAGATAAACAACATGGAATTTATAGGAAATGTCCACTTGATATGTTTCGGTACTTGGATATTGAAGACAACGGCCGGTGCATGTAATCTATTAGAGAAACTATCACGATCAAGGGAATAAATAATTGATTGAGTTACGTAAAACTGGTCAATCAAATTATAGACATTCTATAAAGGGGTAATGCATATTCGTGTTATAACCTGTCATTAATCTTGGAGTTCACATTCGGGCTTTTAGTGGAGTAGCACCGAACTAGATAATCTTCAGCAGATTATCATGAGCCTTGATAAATGACAAATGATAGATCCCCAGGCTAGCTCGAAACAAGGGATGAGGTAAATTATCAGATGATGATGGCTTATGGGCTACATGGTCTTGGGTTTACGAACTCAAGTTTTGTATCTCAAAGAGCAAGTGGGAGATTGTTGGAAAATATGCTCTTTGGTCACTTAAGCCCAATTGGGCTTAAGTGAGACTACAACCCAAGAGCCCTATGGCCCTTAGGGTTTAGGGTTAGGTCTTGGTATAGTAGTATATAAACCTACTTTCACCCATTGAGAAACCTAATTGACAAGGAGGCTCTCATCAAAAATAAATCCCTAGAGGCAGACGTTCATCATCTGAACGGTTGCCCACACAACCATCCTATCCCCCTCGAGAGATAGTCTGGAAGATCGATCATAGAACGAACTTGGACTGTTCGTGACTTGGACTGTTCGAGAAGAGGCTTTTAGATCGCTCATCTTTCCAGGTAATCAAAACGATGAAGGTTCATCTTTTTCTACATCGTCTCGGTTCGATATGCTTCCGCATTTCTGGTGAGATTCCTACAGTTTTAGTTGATCAAAAGCTCGGATTGAGGATCAATGCTAACAAGCATAAGTGAATGAACTGGTTTAACTCGAGTCAGGCAAGATAACTCGAGTCATCTTCCAAACAGAAAGCATCTAACACTTAAAACAACTCGAGTCACATGGAATAACTCGAGTTAACCTCCCTGCATCAGAAAATCACCGTGTCCGAAATCTTGGATTCTCATCAAGAACATCCAGATGAATTCCAAAAGAACTTATACTACTTCTTAACATTATTTCTATCATTTGTGTATAAGTTTCAGGTGATTAAATTTTGAGATTACATCAAACTTGACAAAAAATCAAAATCTGTCACAAGCATGAAGGAGTTTCTGCAGATTTTCAGAAATAGCAGAGAAGACCGAATTCAACAAGGAACTTGAAGAATGAAGTTGAATGCTCAAACTGTAATGTTCTCCAATGGATTCAAATGTTCAGACAGTGAAATGCTTCAACGGATAAAGCTTCAACAAACAAGAATTCAAATTATCCCAACGGTAATATTTCTCAAAGGACCGATATTCAAAATGGTTACTATTCACAACGGTAATATTACACAACGGTTGAAGAGACGATTGTCTATAAATAGAGAAGCATTCAAAGATAGACATACAACAACAGAGACACGAGCTTACATCTTCAATATGAAAATACTCTGATATTCATACTCTCTATTCTCAATGTTCATATAGTTCATCATAGAGAGTGAAACGATTTGTATTGTACTTCAGTGTTTATTCATCTACTTCTGAGAGAGAAGAGTCATTGTAAATATCTATCTGTGAGATACTCAAGATTGAGTGATCTTGAGTGGGAAACACATTGTGTTGATTACAGCTTGTAAGGGGAGTGAATCCTAGTGAGAGGATTACTTGAGTACGAGTGTGTAATCAAGCAAGTGTATTGATTACGGTTGTAAGGGGGAGTGAATCTAGTGAGAGGATTACTTCAAGTACGAACGTGTAATCAAGTTGAAAGAAGATAGTGGATTGAAAATCTCAAGCGGAGCTTAGGGGACCGGACGTAGGTCAAGGATTGGGCCGAACCAAGTATAAATCGTTTGCATATTCTCTTCCCTTATCTCTTATATTTCAAAGCATATATATCGAATGTTCATACATGTTTGAATGATGGCTATTGCTTTATCAATTATTATTATCATTCAAACTACTTTCAATAAGTTGCGAAAAGATTTTCAAAGTTCCAAAAGTTTTATCAAACACCCAATTCATTTTTTTTTTCTTGGGTGATAGCCATGTCTTTCAATAACAAAAGTGCATTATCCAAAACATATAATATCATAATTTTCTATTTCAATAACCATTGCAAAGTACTCATTGATATATTAAATCAATAATACAATCTCACCAAAGTCACATTTTAAAATAAAATCCTACAAGACAACTTCATTAAGAACATAGTTTTCATAGATTAAAAATCATTTACAAACATCATACAAGCAAGTACAATAAGTGGAAAGTGGTTACCTTAAATTCTTGACACAAGAACTAAGCATGAGAGGAGTCATGTCCACTCTAAAAATAAATATATAATTACACGTTAATAGAATTAACAACAATACCAACTAATACAATAATAATTAATTAATTAAATTATAATTGTCTCATTTTAAATTTTCTTAAAAGAAGCGAGAATTTATCTATTTCTCAAATTATTGTTACGATCTCAATTCCTTCCTTCATAAATTATTTCTCACTAATTATAATTATTAAGATATCACCATATCTTCAATTTTTCAACGTAATACTAACTTTTATAAATATAACCCAATTTATTAAACAATCTCCAAACCTTCACATACTCAAAATCATATTAACTCTAATTTAAAATCCCAATTCCAATTCATAATTTCATATAATTCAAGATTTAGTAAAACTAACCAATTACAACTATAATAATACTTCTAGTAATCCAACTAGAAGCCTTAACCCTTATTTAATCGGTAAAAATATCTTATAGGACATAAATCCTAAATTCTTTTAAATAGAAAATAAATTTAAATTCTCACAACAACCAATTAATAAATATAAACCAATTAAAGTTATTTATTAATCATGCTTTTTATATATACAATTATCTATTATCAAAACTCAAAACTTTGTCAATATTCTAATTCCAAAATTTTCAATAATCAATATTATATTACTCTCATTAAAAAGGGAAAAATGCGTAGAAACACTTTCTTGAAGAAAACTTATTGAAAAGAAATTAATTTAACTACCTAAATGATCTTATAAAATAAATAATTTACCTTAAAAACTCAAATATGCTCTCTTTTCTCTCATTCCTTCTCTTTGTCTCCTTTCTTCCTTCCTTGTCTCACTCTGCTTTACCGTCTCTCCGGATCCTCACACTTACACATAGTGGCGAAGCCATGATTTTATATTTGTGGGCACACAATTAGTGAGGGGATTCGGGGGTATTGCGCCGAAATTTTTTTTTAAGGAAAATTTTAAATGCATTGAAAATCAAATGGATATAGACAAGAAAAGTTAAGAAAATGGTAAAGGATACAAAGATCAACTCCATTAAGTGGGTTCTAAGAAAAATCAAATGTGTAGAAAATAGGATCAGCATATACTATCAAATTAGCAATAAACTATGAATTTTCTAAATCCTAACAAATTTCATTCGATGTCAAGAGGCACAAACTATCCATCTCACTTCTGTAAGACAAAAATTAGGTGACCAAAGGAACAACATCTAACAAACTCCTACAACTGTAATTCATGGAGGAAGAGCTAGAAGATAGATGAACAAGAGATAAATGAAAATTACCTCAGAAAGAACGGAAGCTGTGGATCTGGAATGGAGAGATTTGGAGAGTAGGGGAAGCTGTGGATTTGGAACGGATTAGCGAGGGGAGGCTGTGGATCTAGAACGGACAGATAAACCAAACTTACTGCAAGCCATCAAACTCATTACAATTCATTATGGAACACAAAACTTTAAAAAGCTACAAACTAAATAAAAAGTTCTAAACACGGAGAATTTTACATAAAACCAAAGTTTCAACCACCAAACTCATTACAATTTTAAAAAGACAATTTTTTGGGGGGTACTTATTGAGAGTGTATTTCATCCTAAAATTCATAAAATCACTTGGTGTCACAGTGCTCCTGTTGACCTGTTCTTATCTGGGTCAGGAATTTGTCAGAGTGGGGTACTATGTGAACAATGACTATGGGGATGAGCACCTAAGAGAGGAACCTCCACAAAAGGTTTTGGTTGATAAGGTTCAAAGGAACATATTATCTTATAAACCAAGGGTTACCAAGTTCCCCATCAATTTCCATCCAGAGAACAATGAAAATGCAGAGCAACCTCCTCCTCCAACTGAGGACCCACCTCAAATTGACGAAAGTAAAGAGGGGCAACTTGCTTCCCCTGATCATGTTCAACCAGAAGGGTGTGAATCCTAAATTTTACAGGTATAGACAAACATTTTGTTTTGAACCTTTATAATTTTACTCTAAAGGATGCAGACAAGATGCCATTAACATGGATGCTTGAGTTCTGCAGCTGCTATCAACCATCTGAAATTGGATGAGACAATTAACACACATGCCTACTTTTGGTTAATTTTTGAAACTCAGTTTCTTTCAATGAACCCTTGTGGTGCTTCCAATTTGGTTTTGATTGTTCAAATGCAATTCAAGGTTTAGATTTTGTTAGTTATTTTCTTCATGGTTTGTCATATTTGAGATAAATGCTATTAATTTGGGCATTCTAAATTTTACATTTGTAGTATTCTCTTGGTCTGGTTTTGTTTACATTGTCCTGCTTGACAGAATCAATAATCAAGCAATGCTTCCAATGATGCGATAAGAAACTATTGCAGATGCTTGGTTTATTAACAAAAGTTTTATTCACCAAATATTATTGTTACTCGAAGCATAAAAAAAGAAGCTATATAATCCACTCGAAGATTGATAATAATAACATATGCCAATTGCTTTTGTTTGCCTCAGCACTTTACGCCCCAAAAATCAACAACAAAATCAAGAAAATTCAATCCGCTTTTGTTTGCCCTAGCACTTTATGTAAAACAGAATCAAGAAGCCATAAATTCAGAAATAATTTCATCCTAAAATCAGCAACAAATTCATCCTAAGACCTAAATTCAGAATTCAGCAAAGGAAAATTATTGTTGAGAGGGGGGATCAGGAAAATTACCTTGAGACAGAATCGATTGAGCCGGCCTTGTTGTGCGAAGGTTGAGCGACAACGGACAAGAGCGAAGAGCATGGCTGCACAATTTGGAGAGTTGGGAGACTGCAACAGATACCGATGGTGGACGAGAGTGGAGAGCACAGAGAGTGACGGCGGATGATTTGGAGATGAGAACGGAGAGATCGATGGAGAGTGAGAGAACGGAGAGATCGATGAAGTAGAGAGTGAGAAAGGTTGAGACGAGAGCAGAGAACGATGAAAATGGGGGAAAAAAAGGGTAAAAGGAAGATATGAGGCTCGAATTGGCGACCTGTGACTAAGGGAATGGCATAGAGAATTAACCAAATGCACTAGGTGGACATGCTGTTACTAAATTCTTTCAAATTGTATATATTTTATGTCTGCACTTGCCCATATTTGCTTACACACATACACTATTAAACAAACACAAACACACTGCACATGCATATATATAGGTGAGGTGATGAGCCGGTGGAATGATTTTTTTTAAAATATATAATATGTCTCCTCTACCACGCAAAGTGGTAGGAAAGCTGCCACTTAACCCAAATCAGTGGCAGCATACCTACGACAATTTTTTTAAAATATCCATATACTTTTTTTTTGGAATTTTAAGGATATTATAGTCTACATCTTCTCAATCTTCTTCATTTGTCACTCTCCAATCATTACATCTTCTCAATCTTCTTCATTTTTCACTATTCAATCATTATCGGATGGAAGATCATCAAAATTATATGCATGAGAGTTTTGAGCTTTCTTTTTCTTGCCAAATCTTGAATTGGCCAACACAAAACATCATTCACAGTCTTTTGATTTTGAGGAAATAAAAATAGGGTTTTTATTTTTTTGTTTTAAGTAAAAACGATAATAATGGTAAAAATTTACATTTTTATCATTTTTAAGCGTGATTTTTATTAGTTTTTACTCATGACAGATTTTCCGGTCTTTAGAAACGTAAAAACTGGGATTAGTTCCAAAACTGCTGGGATTGCAGTTGGGCAATCAGATGGAGTTTCAAAAAATCCTTCTCTATTCTGATTCCCTAGATGCTGTCAATATCCTCATGAGAGATTGTTGTTACGCTGACCACCCGTTGAGAGACATTATCAGACCAGAGATCTTCTCTTCAAGGACTGGGACGTGACACTTCACCATACCCCAAGGGACAACATTTTGTGTGCGGACTATATGGCCAAGGAAGGCCATAATGCACCTGCCGATGCAGACATGTTATTAGTTCCGACAATCCCTGCAGGATGTCTAGATATGGCTCTAAAAGACCAATTGGTCTGCCGCTCCTAGTTTGATGTATTTTTGAGCTAATTTTTCATAGTCTAGCCTCTATCTTCTACCTTCAAACTTCGGCTTGTCTATATCTTCCAGATTAAGAAACGTAAAAACTTACTGTTTTGTTAATCTGATGCTTTCTTTCTCTCTCTAACTTCTCTTTTCTACAAAATCATCCGATTTGGCTTAGCTTTCCCTTTCCCTTCTCTCTCCTCTCTTCTTTCTTTTCATTTTTCCCCCCTGCTCTTTTTATCTATCAACCCCTTCGTATCGCACTGTCATGACGAGCAAATAAAACCCTAACTCCACCCCACTTCACTGGACAGGGCTTCCTTATACGACCCCCCCCCCCTTTTTAATCTTTTTGTGTGTGTATTTATGGGTTGATGATAGTTGATCGGTTTGAGTTGTTGTGGGGTTGTTTTTCGTTATATTGTGGATCTGTTTGTTTGGTTGCAGGGAAAATTTGAAAGAGGAGTTTCATTCTTTCTTTCTTTTCTCTTCTTTAAATTCTTGGGTATTTCTGATTTTATCGCTTGAGCAATTAAGAATTGGGATATATGTCCTTCAATCAATCAAGCTCCGATAAGAGCGACAGTCAGTACCGTAAATCCGGGCGACCAGGGAGCTTCAATCAGCAGAGAGGTTCCTCAGGCGCGTACGTTAAGGGCGGTGGCGGCGGGCCCGCGGCTTCTCCCGCTATCACTTCGGGTGCCTTACAGTCCTCTAATTGGAGGTAGTTCAGGTTCTTCGAGTTTTATTTTCTTGCCTATGTCGATGGATTGTGTGAATTGTGGGAATGTGGGGGATGTATTATTAACATTTCTATGTAGAATTGTCCTTTTCGACTATGAGGAATGTGTAAGATTGGGATACTTGGGTTCTGTGATTTGAGAACAAATTGATTTGTTTTTCTTTCATCCCAATCAGTGTACTTTTTTCTGTTTTACTAACTCTCCTTGCTTTTCCTAGTTTTGAGAGGTCAAATAATCCACATGGTGGGCAATCTAGGGCAAACCCTCCCCCTGTGAACTCAGCCGAGTCTAATGGTGCTTCTACAGTCCGGACCATGCCAAATGAGGCACATTCAGTGAACAAAGTGACAGATGAGGAACAAGCAAAGCAGAGGCAGTTGAAAGCCATTTTGAACAAGTTAACTCTTCAGAATTTTTGGATAATTTTTGAGCAGGTAAAAGCAGTTAATATTGACAGCGCTGTCACTCTTGCTGGTGTAACTTCTCAAATATTTGAGAAGGCTCTAATGGAGCCTACCTTCTGTGAAATGTATGCCAATTTCTGCTCACACCTAGCTACTGAGTTGCCTGATTTCAGGGAAGACGATAAAAATATTAGTTTTAGGAAATTATTGGTAAACAAATGCCAAGAGGAATTTGAGAGGGGTGAAAGAGGGCAAGAAGAAGCTAATAAGGATGATGAGGGTGAAGTCAAGAAGTCAGATGAAGAGAGGGAAGAAAAACGAGTTAAGGCAAGAAGACGCATGTTAGGTAATATACGGTTGATTGGAGAGTTATATAAGAAAAAAATGTTGACAAAGAGGATAATGCATGAGTGCATCATTAAGTTATTGGGATCGTTTCGGGATCCTGATGAGGAAGACATTGAAGCTTTGTGCGAGCTGATGAGTACCATTGGGGAGGTGATTGATCATCCCAAAGGCAAGGAACTCATGGATGCATATTTTGAAAGGATGAAATTGTTATCGAACAACATGAATTTATCTTCTCGAGTTAGATTCATGCTAAGGGATGCCATTGATCTTAGAAAGAACAAATGGCAACAGAAGTGGAAAGTTGAAGGTCGAAAGATGATTGAGGAGGTGTACAGAGATGCTGCCCAAGAGAGGCAGGCGCAAACTGGGAGGCTAGGATGTGGTCCAGGCAATGCATCATCAAGAAGGATGGCTATGGAATTTAGTCCAAGAGGGTCATCTGTGTTATCTCCTCCTAACACGACGCGTGGGCTTTCTGCTCAAGGTTGCAGTGGTGGCTCTCACGATGTTTGTCAAGATGATAGACCATCATATGAGGCTAGAAACTTTTCAGTTCGTTTGCCTCAAAGGTCTTTAGGTAGTGATTCTATAACTTTGGAACCACTAGGAGGTCTTGCAAGAGGAATGTCCTTTAGAGGGCCTGCTGTAATTCCAAGTTCTGGCCTTAATGGTTATAGCAATTCATCTGACCGTGCCCTTTACAGCTCTAGAGAAGATCAAATGCCAAGATATGCCACAGATAGATTTGCTGGTCCAACTGCTCATGAACAATCGGCTGTTCAGCATCATAATATCAATTATGGTAATAGAGAGTTGAGAAATGCATACCGGAGTCTTGAGAGACCTGTTGCAACTTCACCTCCTGGAGTGCAAGGAGCTGCAGTCTGTGAGAACGCTCCTTCAGCGAAGGTCTGGCCAGAAGAACCACTGCGAGACATGTCCATGGCAGCAATTAAAGAATACTACAGGCACCTTTTTCTTTTTTCTAGCTTGTTTTATCTTTTGTTGCCATTGTGTGTCTGTGTCTCTCTGCTGTATGCTGGATGTGGTGCAACATTTCTTTTCCGACTTTCCTTTACTTCTTGGATTTTAATGAGGGCATATTATTCCCTATGAGAGAAGCTCTTGATAACTTTTTCTCTGGGCATTTTCTTGGTGACAAGGAATTGCCCTCTTTCTTTGTCGATGTTTACATTGGATTCTTAAAGCTTACCTTGAATTATAAGTTACTAATCTTCATCTTATTTCAAGTAGAGAATATTGTGCAGGAAGAATAATGACGGTTAATGTCTAAAAATTAGTTCTTAGTCAAGTTGAATTGTAACCTATTGTGAACCGAATGTGTTTAGTGCAGAGCCACAGCTATTTCAATTGCTACATCTGCCGCTACTAGTGGATTACTTGCACATTTTACATAATACTTTTCATGAACTGGGTTTTAAAGTGTTAATATAGGCATAAAACTCTCAGTAATGTTTTCTGGATAAGACTTGAGAGAATGGGGACCGGATGCAGATGCCCCTATTTATGAAGGCATCTTCCATTTCAGCGAATGCTTGGCCTAAGAAATCCAGCATTATATACTTCATATTGCTATTTTGAACTATATAATTATTTCTGCTACACATTAATGTTTCAAACTGCAATGGCGCATGCCATGGAACCAAAAACCTGCTAACAGTGTTCTCCGTTCCATTATAGTTATGCTTGCAAAACACTGTTTAAATAACTGTGTAGATAATTTTAACGTTATAGTAGGAAATTTGTCTATTTGACATGTATGATTGATATCTGGAGGCTAACTACTCAGTGGTGTGCGATCATGCTTTCTTAACTGATTACTGTCTGTACTGGTTTTAGCTGGTTTCAGTGTAACACCTTTTATATATTAGTTGAAGTGCTCGGATGCGAACAAAAAAGGGACAAGATACAGGCACAAACTACTGACATGCATACAACTGCTTTTTGGTAGCTTTAGGATTATTGTTATGCAATTTAAGGTCAATGTATGCTTTTAGCTTTTGCTACTGAAAGTAGCCAAGTTTCTTGAGTGTGTTGAGCAACATACATGGTTTTCCCAGTCTGTTAATGTTGCAGTGGTCAATTTTTCAACCATTAAGTTTCTTTTATGTCTTTGTGACTAAAATTTATGATTTCCAGTGCTAGAGATGTAAAAGAAGTTGCGCTATGTGTCAGTGATCTAAAGTCTCCAAGCTATCATCCTTCGATGATTTCTTTATGGGTCACAGACTCCTTTGAGAGAAAGGACATGGAAAGAGATCTTTTGGCTAAATTACTAGTGAGCCAAACAAAGTCTCATGATAGCACATTGAGTCAGGCTCAGCTTATCCAAGGGTGAGAATTAATTGAATGTCTTCTGATTACCGGAGGAAAATTGTTATTGCATAGAACCTCACCATGTGTGTGTGTGTGTGTGTTTTTTTTTTCTTCCTTGCTAGGTTTGAATCTGTTCTCAGTGGTCTGGAAGATGCCATTATTGATGCCCCCAAAGCGCCGGAATTTGTAGGCCGAATTTTTGCGAGAGTTGTGACGGAAAATGTTGTCTCTTTGGAAGAGATTGGCCAACTATTACTTGAAGGTGGCCCGGAGCCAGCCCAACTCTTAGAAATTGGACTCGCACTTGGAAGAACATTGGAAACTATAAAAATGGAGAAGGGGGATGCTATATTAGGTGAGATACGCTCAAACTCTAATGGTTATAGCATTTCATCTGGGTGTGCCCTTTACAGCTCTAGAGAAGATCAAATGCCAAGATATGCTACAAATAGATTTGCTGGTCCAACTGCTCATGAACAATCAGCTGTTCAGCATCGTAATATAAAGGAGAAGAGAGAATGATGAAATGAAGGAAGATTTGTAGTGTTTTAGATTAATACATTTCATAGTAACTAGTTTAATCAACTTTCTTAATACAATCAAATTAGATAAATATTTCTTAATACAAGTCCTATACCTTAGTAATTTATTTAAATTTAAAAAAAATAGTAAAATTAGTTATTTACAAGAAATGTATTAGCTTCCAGGGACCTTGGGGTATAGTGGCACAAGATTGCCTCTTGTGGCACTAGGTTTGGCAGTCGACAGTCAACACACATTGTTCCTCAGGCCCAACCCTTGCTGTCGAAATTTAAAAGAGTAAATGTGTATTAGTTTTCCTAAAACATGTCTTATAATAATAATTATTTTTTGTTGAAACCCCTCTTAGTATACACAATTAATAGAGGTAATTTTTAAAAAATTATAAATTTATGAAGTAAAGTGAATTGAGGTGTGCAAAAAATCTACTAGTCCTGGTAGTGTGATCCGGTCCAATTTGACCTGCTCTAGTTTGACGCTTAAAAAAACAACCCAAACGCTAATTGGGCAGGCTAGATTAGGTTGGTTGTTTGGGTTTAGACCAAACCTTAGACTAACTTTCCAGAGCAATCAGTTTGGTTTGACTCAGTTGTTAATCTTATTTATAATTTTTTTTTGAGGAAACCTATTTGTAGATATTTATACTTTTCTTTAATTTTTAATTTGATATCTGTAATTTTTTTTTCTAATTAAATGCTTTAATTTTACTCTGTTAATACTGTTAACTCTTGTTGGGGGCTAACAATGCTAATAAAATAAAGGGAAAATTTATATATGGGCTCTTTTAACCCAAAAAAGTTTAAAAAAGGTCCCAACACTCTGCAAATCTCAATAAAGATCCTAGGGCTTAAACTGACATTGAATTGTAAAAGAAAATGACGAAAAAACAACTGACTGAAAAATAATTTCAAAATTCTCATCTCAAAATCAATTAATTTCCCTCACTCGCTCGATTTCGTCTCTGTGCTTGTTGCTCACTCGTCGACCTTCTGAAGCTTGTGTGTGTCGCCGTCGCCTTCGTCGTGTGTGTCGTTGTCGCCATCGTGGTTCGCCTGTAGGTAACATTTTGGGGATTAGGGTTTTTTGTCCCTTTTTTTTAAGACTGCCAGAGTTCGATCCCTAAATAATTCATCGAAGCAACCTTGGGAACTCGGAGGCAACCCGCGTGTGTAGAATTAGGGTAAAGCTTTATCATTTGCGTTAAATTTCATCCTCATATTATCGAGCTGTGCTAATTTGGTGTCAGTAGCTAACTGAGTTGCGTTTTTCTCTGCTTTATAACCATACTTATCCACTTGAAAGTTGATGTATTTCCAGTTTATTCTTAGGAAGAATAGCCTATACGCTTTTTTTTTTAAAAAAAAATAATAATAAAAAAAGTCCCTTTTGCATGAATTTTGTTGTGTTTCTTGGCTTTGTGGTAGGTGTCCAAGGGATCTGTGTGGATAAAGAAAAGGTCAAAGGTATTAGATATTGGCTAACCCTAAATAATGCTGATGAAGTCTGAAGCTTTCATGGATTAGCAAGTTTCTACAGGAGGTTTGTTAAAGTTTTTTTTTTAAAAAAAAAAAAAAAAAAAAAAAAAAAACTAATGCTACACATCTAAATGAGCTTGGTAAGAAGGATGTGACTTTTAAATGGGGTGAAACACAAGAAAATGCTTTTAACACATTGGCAAAGAAATTAACTAATTCACCATTATTGTGTTTACCTAATTTCAACAGTGTTTTTGAACTTGAATGCGAGGCTTCTAGAATTGGCATTGGTGCTATTTTGTTGAAAGAATAGAGGCCTATAGCTTACTTTAGTGAGAAATTGAGTAGAGCTTCCTTGAATTACTCTACATATGATAAGAAACTCTATCCTTTGAAAAGAAATTTTAAAACTTGGCAGTATTATCTGTGACCTCGAGATTTTATTATTCATTCTAACCTTAAAAGTTTGAAGTTTCTAAAAGTCTCAAGGTAAGCTTAGTAAGAGGCATGATCGCTGGGTGTCTTGATTTGATTATGATTGAATTTCATTTTTATATAGTTTCCCTTGTTATTTGCATTTAGTAAGGCTTTTTGGTCAAATAATGTTCTAGAAGACTTTGTTTTGGATTTTTTATTTTAGATAGCTCACTTGTTCTTAAAGATCAAGTAATTTTCTAATTCTTTTATGCTTGAATGGTGCCAACTAAAACAATCAATCGTCATTACGACATTATTTATTGCATTTATGACTAGGATTTTATTTACAGAGTGTTCTATGGTTGCTATATATGTAGGCTGCGTTTTTGTACTTGATTTTCATGTTTGAAGGACTAAGAACTTTGTTATTTGAGAATGATTATTTCTCTTTGTGTGACAATATCAAGAGCTGATATTAACAAAATCATCAAATAAGGAACAAACTTCCACAAACAAAAGTATGATCTTGATGCATCACCGAAGAAGAAAAAATGATCTTGAAAGTGCGAGAGAGTTAGAAAATCATCACAACCAAGAAACTAAGCAAAAGGTTTTCATTACCATTAATGAAAAATCTACAAAAATTTGTTAGTATGCCATACTAGTAGAAGAAAAGCATTTATTTTGCATAAACAACCTTGCAGGCAAAATTTTAACTTACATAAGGTTCCAGGCTTAATTTATCTAGTTTTATTGAGGGAAAATGAAGTTTTGTTTGCGGTTGTAAATCTATAAATGTAATTGGGCTTGCGAATGACTTTTTGTTTTGTTAAAGAAAGCATTTATAAATCTGAAATATGAATCTTTGGGTGATAGTGGTACCATGGTATTATGAGTTTCGAGTCTTATGCTGTAGCAATTTAGTTGTTCATCGCTGAAAAATAAGCAATTTAGTTGTTCATTGATGACATAGCTCCAGTTTTTTTTTTTTTGCTCATACATAGCTCCAGTTTTTCAAGTTCTGGATTAGGAGTTTAACAACCTAGGTCAGTGTCCAGCATGGTGTTGATCTTCTTAAATAGAAGACTTGGACACTTCTGTCAAGAATCGAGACAATTGATTGCTTTTATTTTGCATAGCATGTCTATTAAATATCACGGTGAACCATAGGAGACTAAGGTATGGATATGATGGTATTTGTCGTGTAACACATTTCAACAAGAAACTGTGGTAGGATCTCGATAGGATCTCTTCAATGTGTATTGAGAAATTCTTGATTAAATCTTAGCTAATCTTCAGTTTCTATTGCCTTTTATAAGTCATTAGCAAATCTTGAAGAGCTAAGATTGATTCATGGTTCCTAATATGTGCCATTGTGTGTCTTGTCTTGTTACCAGTAGGGATAGTGGCATTCTTAGGTGGTTTATTTTTTTCCATCCAACATTAGAAGTTTGATGGCTCATTTGACTAGAACCCGTCTATCTATTTTTATTTCAAGCACTCTTGTGGGGTTCATGTGCTTTCCTGGTTACAAATGTGGGATGGCTCAGAGCAAGGCGATGATGGGCACACAATGCCATTCTACCCCAAGGAAGAACTTCGTGAATTGAAGGTGGGCTTATTGTGGTGACTGGTCACCCATTCTCGCAACAACCATCGTCAAAAAGTGTTGTCTTTAATTGAGGACTACCACAAGTAAAAGAAGAAACATTAGGGGGCATAGTTGTTAGGACACATATGTATTTATGATTTCTTTGTATTCATGAGGATGACATTAAACCTTCTTGTTATTTTGTGAATTGTCTACTGATGCTAACTTGAAAATCTTTATTCAATGACAACAGAAATTTTTTGCTTCTGTTTTGATGTGTTCATGGAATGAGAACTGCAAAAGAATGGACAGGTTTAACAAATTCAACAGTGGGCGCTAACAACAATAACAGGGGGCGCTAACAACAATAACAGTACCTACTAACAACAATATCATGGGATGCTAACAACAATATCATGGGATGCTAACAACAATAACAGGGGCAGCTAACAACAATAACAGGGAGTGCTAACAACAATATCATGGAACGCTAACAACAATAACAAGGGCCGCTAATAACAATAACAGGGAGTGCTAACAACAATAACAGTACCCACTAACAACAATATCATGGGACGCTAACAACAATAACAGGGGGCACTAACAACAATAATAGTACCCACCAACAACAATAATAGGGGGCACTAACAACAATAACAGCATCAACTAACAACAATATCAGGGGGCGCTAACAACAATAAGAGGGGGCACTAACAACAGTAACATACCCACTAACAACAATAACAAGGGGTGCTAACAACAATAACATGGGGCACTAACAACAATAACAATACCCACTAACAACAATATCGGGGGGCGCTAACAACAATAACAAGGGGTGCTAACAACAACAACAGGGGTACTAACAACAATAACAGTACCCGCTAACAACAATATCAGGGGGCGCTAACAACAATATCAAGGGGCACTAACAACAATAATAGGGGGTGCTAACAACAACAACAGGGGGCACTAACAACAATAACAATACCCACTAACAACAATATCAGGAGGCGTTAGCAACAATATCAGGGGGCCCTAACAACAATAACATGGGGCACTAACAAAAATAACATGGGGCACTAACAACCATAACAATACCCTAATAACAACAATATCAGTACCTAATAACAACAATATTAGTCCCTAATAACAACAATATCCAACTGCATATATTTTTCAATGTCATTTACATTTGTAACAAAATATGAATATGTGTACATAAATGACACTTGGATACTATTGTGTATTATATCCAACCTTCATTTACAACACCAAATGCATCTACAAATTCAAAATGGCAACATCACATATCATCTCCAAAAATAATATGTAGTTGTTAAAGGGGGTTGTTTTAGTTGTTAATGGGGCTGATGTAGTTGTTAGTGGTTCTTGATATTGTTGTTAAAGGGGGCTGTTTTAGTTGTTAGAGGGGGATGATATAGTTGTTAGAGGGGGCTGATGTAGTTGTTAATGGGGGCTGATGTAGTTGTTAATGGTTCTTGATATTGTTGTTAAAAGGGACTGATGTAGTTGTTGATGGGGGTTGATATAGTTGTTAGTGGTTACTGATATTGTTGTTAATGGGGGCTGATGTAGTTATTAAAGGGGGCTATTTTAGTTGTTAGAGGGGCTGATGTAGTTGTTAGTGGTTATTGATATTGTTGTTAAAAGGGGTTGATATAGTTGTTAATGGGGGTTGATGTAGTTGTTAAAGGGGGCTAATGTCGTTGTTATTTTTTGTCGATGTAGTTGTTATTTTTTTTGCTGATATTGATGTTAAAGGGATCTGATTTGGTTGTTAAAAGGGGGCTGATATTGTTGTTAATGGGGGCTGATGTAGTTGTTAGTGGTTACTGATATTGTTGTTAATGGGGGTTGATGTAGTTGTTAGTAGTTGTAGTTGTTACTTTTTGCTAATATTGATGTTAAAGGGGTTTGGTCTGGTTGTTAAAAGGGGCTGATATTGCTATTAATGGGGGTTGATGTAGTTGTTAATAAGAGTTGATGTAGTTGTTAATGGTTACTAATATTGTTGTTAATGGGGACTGATGTACTTGTTAATGGGGGCTGATGTAGTTGTTAGTGGTTACTGATATTGTTGTTAATGTGGGCTGATGTAGTTGTTAATGGGGGCTAATAATATTGATAAACGAGTACCTTATTTTATCCCATTTTCCTGCTTCTGCACACACAACTAACAAAGATCCACTAGTGTAGTTGTTATAAGTCAATGACATTATAACACCTACCGATGTTTGTAAGTATGTAAATATTGCAGGACCTGTCCGCTGTTCTCAAACCATTAACAAAGATCATTAAAGAAGAAAAAAATTGCTCTTGTCGTTGAATTAAAATTGTCAAGCTAGCATCATTAGAAAATTTATAGAAGAACAAATGTTAAAGGTCATTTTCATGAATACAAATTTGTCATAACTACAAATGCGCATGTACAGAACAAGTGATATACTACAATATGTTCTAACAAGTATGTTGTCTAATGTCTCATCTTCTTCTTGTGGGTAGATTGACTTGTGTTCCCTCGTCAAAACAGTGGCCTTTAATGCATGGACTCCATCTGAATGCCTTTGGAATCCATCGGCTATAGCTGACCAAGCTAAAATTGCTTTGGCATCTCCTATATTTGCAACAAAAGCCTAACGAACATTCAGAGAACAGGAAATTAATTATCTTTCTGAATTTCATTGCAAATTGTTTAATGGAAAATCTACATTTTTCTACGGGTATTGACCATGAAAATTATGTGCAACATCTATAGGCCCAATAATGATAGTATCCAAGTAGCATCAGATACAGCGTTAGGAACTACAAGGAGCATAAGTCTCATGAGGTTTTATTTTATAACTAGAAACTTGGACAGATAGCAATGCTTGAGACTTTTAAGGATAAATTTTTGCAATTTTAAAATTTGAATTTTGAAAAGAAATGTTGAAGGAGTAGATCAAGCCTTACTTTTTGTCCCAATACCCAGAGCATTTAAGTGAAAACTCTTGAATGGCTTTTTTATAATCACAATTTAAAATGTGTTATTAGGAGGAATAGATGGGGATAGATGATAAATGTATATGTCAAAGAGGAATATACCTTCTCAGGGGTGATATCATCAAAAACATTCACATTACCTTTGACTCGGTAAATTGATAGGCTTTGGAACTGCAACTTTGCCTAATACAGTCATACTACCTCTTTTGGAACTCGAAGAGACCCACCTGCAACAGCATTAGCCCCACTATTCTCAAATCTCAAATTTGAAACCTCCCCATTGATAAAGAAAGGATTAAAGGTAGCACCATAATTTGAACACAAATTTCATTTGGTTTCCTACACTATCATATCACTATACAAAATAGATACAACAAAATAATCAATAGATACCTTCAATCCCCACTCAGCATACTTGAAGTCATAGCTTAGTTGCTGCCACACATGTACAATCATTCAAGCCACTTGGAAGGCCTGTTGCACGAAAGGCATAGATAAGGGCAATTGTGTGATATTATATTCCTGTACATGCATAGAAGACACCATATTTCGAAAACAAATTGATCAGAATACTATCAACAAAATGAAAGTCCATAAACATAAATAATGTCTCTAAAAAATTCACAGAGAACTCAAGTCTTATATATACTATTATCTAAATTGATGTGGCTAGAAGCAACAAATTGATTTCTGTCAAACGTGTTTCCTGCACCAAAAGTGCTGTTAAACTTCTTATCCACTCAAAGTTCTACCAATATGATCAAACATACATGTATGACTGATAGGGCAAAACTTTATAGCCTAAAAAACTCAGCAAGTGCACGGGCCGTATCAAGTAATAAAGAGTAAGTAAGATATCGTTCCCACGAGGACTTAGTACCCACAACTTCAGTTAAGCATTAATTTCACAATTTCGTTTAAGTTGAGCAACCAAATTAAATTTAATGAAGAGAAAAGAAATTAAAATTAAAACAAAGAAACTACCACACTAATGAACGAGCAACCTAGAGTTACTAATCTCTTATTTGTTTCCTAGATGTTATCCCCACTAAATTAATTTTGACTTAACTTACTCAGCTAATCTAGAGTATCAATGTCTATAAATGCCTTCCGGTCCATTTATATACCTATCTTAATTAATTATGTAATGCCTCACACAACTAAATAAAATGCATTTTAGATCGGGCTCACTCTAATGTGATTATGCGGAGCTTCTAGGTATATTCCTATCCTAGACGCAAATTAGATTAAAACCTAATTTCACATTAAATTTAAACCTAATTCTACATTATTTATTCCCATGGTCAATTTAGGATTCCCTCTTCCAAGTTCAACCTTAAATCCCCAAAACATGCTCAATGGTGATCAATCAATAAACAATAACAATAAACACGGGATTAAATAAATCGAAATAAAATTACTTAAAAATAATTCGTGGGAATAATCTTTAAATCTCAAACAAGTTCATAGATCCCCTAGGTTGAAAAGAGAAATTAGCCACGCATGGCTTTAATAAAATTCGTAATAAAAAGATAAAGATTTCGAGGTTTAAAGAATAAAAAGAGATGGGAAAGAAAGCTTCTCCGTCGCCTCAACGATCCTTCCGTCCTTCCGTGGAGATGGTGAAGATAACCTAAACCCCCTCTTGCTCAGCTTCGTTGTTCGTACGTGATCTCCTTCCTTCTCGTTCATCGCGTCTGAATTGTGTCTGCGCCGTGCCGTGGTATTTTTCTTCTTCCCGTTGCTTCTCTGTGCGTGCCTTTTAATAGATGTTCTTTAGGTTTCTTGTCCGCGGGTCCCACATGCTTCATATCTTTTTATTGGATATTATATCTTCACATCAATATCTCCTCAATCACTAAACATCCGTCACAATAGCTTCGTGGGTCCACCCTCTTTATTCCATTTTATCCTTTAATATATATATTATTTGATTCCTTTTTTATCTCTTTCTTCATATAATATCTCCTGCACAATAAAATAGGATATCAATAGATTTCTGTTATAATATTCTTTTATCCTATATTTAATTAAAAGATAGATAAATATATAAAAGATAATTAAATAAGTATAATATTAATAAATTCAATCCAATATATCTCAGAATCTATACTTATTTAATTATAAAATATATGCTTATCAATGACTTCACAAATTTATTCATTTGAATTGTAACTTGCTTGTTATTGTATATTATTAATCAGTTCAAACTCATTTCTCAACATGAACTGCCATGCCACCCCCTTCACCAGGAAATAAAGAGCAGCTAGAGGCATGAAAAAGAGTTCAAAATTCAATATAGGTTATTGATGATTCATCAAAACATGTATAACAGGACCAGCAGGTTAGTCACTGGCAAAAGGTCAAATACAGAACACACCTTCTCGTAAAGCATTAGAACTTATATAAGCACATATGCTGGTAATGTTATGGAACCACGGAGTTTCTAAAGCAACCCTCTGAATAGCATCATTTGAAAGACAAACAAATGTAGATAATGATCGAATAAATACAAAGCACCAAAAATAATAATCGCTGACGAAAAAAATAACAATAATGATTTTACACAAGGGAAAGATCCACATGCAAATTTTTATCAACAGTCAAATACTAATAACCTCATTTAACTTATCCAAAGTCGTTAAAGAATTGGCTTCCTGGTTAGGTTTACCAAAAATTCAAGTAAACATGGTTGATTATGAGAAAGTTAAAACATGATTCCCTTTTGCAACGCAAATAATCAAGAAATTGATGAGATACATAAAGAGCTCAATTGTTAAATCAATGATACTGAGAATTGCAGAAATCATATAAAAATCAAAGAAAAGAGTATCATACGACGACGACCCTATCAACTTCGGAGGGTCGACGGTGGTTGACGGTTTCACCTACCCGATGACTTCGACAGACGAGACGAGAGACGGAGATGATGTTGCTACTAAGTCGGAGACCACACGCAAGAGGAAAGAGTGAGTGATTTTGAATTGGGTTTTTCAAGGGTTTTCAGTCATTTTGCCTCAGAATTTCATGTCAAAAGAGGCCCTAGGGCCTCTTCTAACATTTGACTTTTCTTAGGGCCTTTTTTGACATTATCTTAGTATAAAGGGCCATCATGTGGATTTTCCCTAAAATAAAGTTAAATGAGCTAACGACATTAACAAAATAAAATTAATGATTTAATTAAGAGAAACATACATAGGTGCCAATATTTTTTATAGTTTTTTTTTTTGGGAAAATCCTAAAAAATACTATTTGAAATTCAAAATAACAAATAAATGATTTTACAACAAAATAAGTTAAATAAGTTATTGTTTTTTAATACTATTATTGTTTTTGTCAACATGATTTTGAAATTTAAACGTATTTTTCTATCATTTTTTTTAAAGTTTAAATTATTTTTTTAGTCTCTTCAAGCTCTATCCTCGTGAATCGATATTTGTTGACATACATAAGAGACTATTTCAAATCCTTTTCATTCTTTTTCTGGCAACCCTATGTTTGTCCTTCACTTTCCTCTCACTTCTATTCTCTAGCCTCATCAGTCATCACCGTCTTGTCCTCCCCAGTCCCTAGCTTCTCTTTCTCAAACCCCAAAACAGACACCACTAATCTTTAATACTATTCTTCATTCAAAACCACCAATGGCTCCTCTTACTGAAGGTTTATTGGCAAAGGAAGCCATGGCTATGCCTATGTTATGGACTCATATATGAGGCCCATTAGTTATGCGGCCCAGCAAGAACAATTTGTACCAGAATCCCTCCATAATCAGGTAATATACCAATTGGCTTATAATCAAGGCTATAATCATGGAATGTGTAGGTAGTGCGGCTGAAACATGGGTCTGGAGACGCACAAAGCCTAAGGACCGAAACCCTAAAGGTAATATCTATAAATAGAAGGTTAACTTAAAAGGTACACATTCTCTATTCATCATATTTATTATTCAGCCTCATTGTGTGTAATATCCTAGTTTTCATATTAGGATTTAATTATATAAAAAAATTTAATCATGATATATAAACTTATTATGTAAATGTCAGAATAAAGGTTTTCATATAAAATAGTATTTATGATAGTAAAAGAAATTAGTAGAATAAGAAAGTAAAAATAATGAATAAACTAATAATATTTTATTGTTAAAAAAAAGGAAAAAGAAGAGAGATAATTTATAATATAATATAAATATACGTGTTGCCCACCACAATTTATTATGGCGGTGGAGGAGGTAATAATTACCTTCCACCGCCATCTATTAATCTATATATATATATATATATGTGTGTGTGTGTTATGTGAGTGTGTGTGTGTGTGTTATGTGAGCGTGTGCGTGTGTTGAGAGAAATGGGGAGCAGAGAGGAGAGAAAGAAAGAAAGAGGGACGGCGAGAGCATGGTAGTCAAAAACGCGTTTTAACACGTAAAAACGCCGCTTTTACGTTTTATTATCAGTAAAACGTGTTTCGTTGCATAAAAAACGGAGTCAGGGTGGAAACATTAAAAACGTAGTGTTTCAACGTAAAAGCGTCAAAACGGAGCGTTTAAGCAAAAAACGTGGGGAAAAAAAAAGCCCTAAATCCCTAATCCGGTATTCCCTCTCGGCTGGCTCATTCTAAATCTGAAGTCTCAACCTGCGGCCGCGACTACTTCACTCCTTCCATCAAAATCCCTCCTCCTCCGACGCCCTTTACGTCCACAGTCCACACCGTGCCTCTTCCACCCCCTTCGTCGTCGGCTGCTCACCATCGCCGTAGAAGACAAGCGCGATTTTCGGCCTTCTCTGTCCGTTGCTCGTGGAGTCGTGGCTGATTAGTTCCTCTCCTTCGCTTTGTCTTTGTCCCTGTTATACTCCAAACGGTATGTTCATTTTTCCTCTTCCCCTGTCATTTTGGATTTCTGGATAGATTGGAGGGAAGCTTTGATGGATTTAACTGGTCGTTGACTAATTCTGGTTTTAGCCTGTTTTGTGTTACTTTGGATACGTTCGCGCATACATATTGACTTGAAATCGTTATACTTTATGTTCAGTTAAAGAGTGAGCTTAAAATTTGATACTTACACGCATACATATTTCTTTTTTGCGATTCTCAAATCGTTTTGTCCAAAGAAAGACGGTGAGATTATGAGTAAACTTATGGCGAGAATTAGATAAATATAAACTGCTGTCATTGTATGCCTTCTGTTCTGTAATTCTGTTTTGTTGCAGAATTGATCTGGAATTTTTACACTATATGGTATTTTAGTTGCTTTTATCTTCTGATTCTGCTTTTATTAGCTTAGATTGTGTTTGTGGTACTGAATTTAAATTAGACTTGAATGTTGAACTGTATTGTATTGAGGTTGTTTGCCTTTGTTTGAATGTATTTGATGACAATGTTGGATATTTTGATTGATATTCAGTATATGTATGGTATTATGGATGATGGCAGGTGCCTTACTTTTCTGGAATTTTTTTTTAATATATATGCAGGTAAAAACTACATTTTTTATTACTATTTTACGTTTTACGTTTTTTCATTCTCCTTCCGTTTCCATGTAAAATCTACGTTTTCACTACCATGGGTGAGAGAGGAAGGTAAAGAAGAAAAGAAGAGCCTAAAGGATATTTTAAGGTACGTTATTTATTTTATAAGATTACTTAGGTAGTTAAATTAATTTCTTTTCAACAAATTTTCTTCATGAAAGTTATTCTACGTATTTTTCTCTTTCTAATGAGAGTATAATATTATTGATTAGTGAAAATTTTGGGATTTGAATTATGATAAAGTTTTGAGTTTTGATAATAGATAATTGTATATATGAAGAGTGTGATTAATAAATAACTTTAATCAGTTTAGATTTGTTAGTTGGTTGCTGTGAGAATTTAAATTTATTTTCTAATTAAAAAGAAGTTAGGATTTATGTCATATAGTATATTTTACCGATTAAATAAGAATTTAAGCATTTAGTTGGATTACTAGAAGTATTATTAAAGGTTTAATCGGTTAGTTTTACTAAATCTTGAACTATATGAATGTATGAATTGGGATTTAAGATTTTAAATTAGAGTTGATATGATTATGAGTATGTGGAGGTCTGGAGATTTGTTAAATAAATTGGGTTATATTTATAAAAGTTAGTATTAAGTTAAAAGTTGAGGAATATATAAACTGTTATTTTCGAGGAAAACTAAAGTGAGATAATAATTTTTAATTAATTAATTATTAATATACTAGTGATTATTCTTGTTAATTCTATTAACGTATAACTATATATTTATTTTTAGAATAGACTTGATCTCTCTCAAGTTCAGTTTTTGTGTCAAGAATTTGAGGTAATCATTTTCCACTCATTGTACTTACTTGTATGATGTTTGTGAGTGATTTTTAATTTATGAGAACTATGTTGTTAATGAAGTTGCCTTGTGAGATTTTGTCTTTAAAACGTGACTGATGAGATTGTATTATTGATTTAATATATTAATGAATACTTTGAAATGATTATCGAGATAGAAAATTATGATATTACATATTTTGAATAATGCACTTTTATTATGATTTTGTAAGTTAAAATAGTATTGTTATTTTAATAATTATTGAGACAATATATTATTTTATAAATCATGTTTGGAATCTTATATAAACATGCCAAGATTTTGATGATGTGGAGCTGTGATGGTTGTGGAGTGATGATGAGAGTTATTGTGTATATAATACCACGTGGTATGTCACCACTCGGTGCACAGTGGATGGCTTGATATTTTTAGGGCCCTTGGTATCGCCCTTTTCCTTTGGCCGAGTTAAGCGTCAGCCCTTGGGACAGTGACACATTTCCATATTCGAAGGAAAGGGAACCCATGGTCCGATGTGAGTTATGTAGTCTTTGGCTAGGCTAAACCTCATCATCGGAGAGCTTGGTGCAGTCTTGTCACAGAGACTAAACCTATTATATTACAGCCCATGAGTTATGTCAGCGGATATAAGGGTGAGGGGTGATAAGGGTTGTCAAGGTATCGACCTATTGCTTGACATGTTATATATGTGATTCGTGATATGAAATTTGATTCAGAAATTTTATTACAAAAATTGTGATATGATGATTTTGTAAATTTGATATATAGTACTTTGTTATTTAAAATGTTTCACTTGGCACTTCACGAGCACGTATTAGCATTTACAATGAGCTGGATTGATGGTTACAAATATTTTTCAAGTGATAGTTCTCATATAGATCAATCAGGGAACGCTTCGGAAGCTTAAGTTACTTTTGCTAACGGTAGTGCTTTCACCTTTTTGATACATGTTGAATTATTGTATATTGTCATGCCACTAGGGCTCACTTAGCATATTCTAGTACATTTTGGATATTTTGGCAAATTCTAAAGTAATATTTAGTTTTAAAATATGGCCTAGTAAAATCCAAGGCTTAAATGTTTGTATAAAATATAATTATGAATAGTTTAGTTAAGTTCTTAATTAATAAATTGTCCTTTAAATTGGAGGATGTTACACTATGCACACACCCCACCCATTTTTGGCTAAACGCCATAGCAGTGGACAGTGAACCATTGATATTCTTCGGTGTCTTCCTTATAGACATCCTAGAATAATCATACTCTCTTTGGTATCTGCTTATAGATATCTTGTAGAGATTCACCGATCCAATATCAATACGCTAGTCTATTGAGGCTAAACATCTGTGTTCTACACCAGAACAGTCTAAAAGGTTATTTTTTGAGGTCGTTCTTTCACTGTTAGGAGGCCATTAAGAACTCATGGTGTTAATCTTTTTGACCCAGTTCATTGCCTTTATTTTCCCCTTAAATACAATATGATCTGGTAGACCAATCCTCAACTCGAGGGACCAAACTCGAATTCAGACAAGACCTCGGGGTGATGCTAAACCTATAGCCCAATCTTTGTGAAACCCTAATATATTATATGAAAATTGCATTGATTGAGTCATATACCTATTGTTCAACCCTAAAATGAAAATTGCATTGTTTGAGTCATATACCTATAGTATGACTTATTTTTCATACATAGTATAAGACTATTTTTTTTTCTGTTAAAAAACTTGGATTTTGGATTTTGAACAGACATGCATAAGGATCTAAAGTATTACAATTTTATTGAAAATATCTAGTTTATGGATTTTCAGTCAATTAATAAAAGATTAATTAATTGTATTACAGCTTAGCAAAATAAACGTCTCATTGATGGACATAATTTTTCTTTGGAGATGGGCCCACCAACCCGCCCACCGCTAGACTTATTGGGCCCAAATTCATGGCAACCTATATGTATCAATTATCCCCACCAGAGTTAATAACACTTCTCACTTGTAAAATTAAGGATTAATAACTAGCACTACTAGTAGTGCAGTGGTATTGAGATTCATTTTTCCCCTTAGGTCCTGGGTTCGATCCCCCCCCTCCCCTATCGCCTTGTATCAAAAAAAAAAAAATTAAGGATTAATATGATATTTGGTGGTTGTAGTTTGCAATCATTTTGGTTTGGTCTCTAAAGTTTTAAGTAAGTGGTTTTGATCCCTCAAATTTTTTTTTTTTTTTTTTTTTTAAAACATTTTGTCCTTAAAGTTTCATAAGAACTTGGAACCAAAGTTACACCATTGATTAAGCTTATATGATATTGACATTGTTAAATATGCTTATATGAATGCTGACCGGGCAAGCTAAGATGAAAAAATAAATTCTAAACTTATACTTTTAAAATTTATTATATTATTTTTAAAAATAAAACCATGTGTTATATTTTTTTTATTATATAACGAATTTTAATCATATAAGTTTAGAATTTATTTTTTCACCTCATCTTGCCCGGTAAAGATCCACATAAGCAAATTTAATGGTGTTAGTACCACATAAGCTTGATTAACGATGTTAACTCTGACTCTAAGTCTTCTGAAACTTTAAGGACTAACGGTTCTAAATATAATAGCTAGATAACTAATTTACAAAAAAAAAAAAAATTTATTTATGTGTAAAATATGTGTGCTATTTGTTCTAAATACTCTTTTTAATTATTTACATTGAAAAATATTCCTATGAAGGAAGTCTCACTTAATATGTGCATTCAATGGATCATAATTTAGAAAAAAAAATTATAAATTTCACTACAAAAAACTGCTGGATCAAGGAGGGAATTACCGACGGAAAAAATTTCATTTGCGATGGAAGTTACTGATGGAATTCTGTTGGTAATGTTTTTTGCCACGCTTTTTTTACGTGATGACGTTTTTTGTAGGAAATTCAATTACCGACGAAATTACGTCGGCAATTTCTATCGCAAATCAAATTACCGATGGAATTCCATTGGTAATTTTCATCGGTAATCCAGCGTTTTTTTGTAGTGTTTGATAGATAAAGTGAAATATTAAAGGATTACATTTAAAACCAAAGAAAACTCCTCATCTAACTTCTATATTTAGGATTAGAACTGTTACAACACTCAAGACACCATATTTTTGAAAAAGTTGCTTGTATTTGTAGTTATTTTGAAACCCGTACTAATGGCAACAAAAATTTAACTTTTACTTCCTGCGAAACTTGAATTTTGGCCATCCTATAATTAATAACATTTTATAGCTGCCACAAAGGTGGGAAACTTTTTCCAAAATTTAAATTTGTGTCATTGAGAATTTTGACTTTGGCGCCATTAGTGGTAGCAATTATGAACAAGGTTCTGAAAATTGGACTGGTCACGAGCAGGTGATGATGACGGGTCGGGTCGATTGGGTTAAACCGGTATTAATTAAAAATAGAGCTTAATGAAATTTAGTAAAAATATTTATATTTTAATAATAAATTTTTTTTATGATTAAAATATATGAAGATATAATATGATGATTGGACAATATGAAAGGAGAATATACAATATTATATTAAGCCCTCTCCCTATGCAAACACCACCTCTACGCATCATTCCTATGGATTTGGATTCAGTCCTCGCCCCTTACCGTTCTCTTCCGTCCACTGCGTAAAAAAACAACACGATTCCTTTTTTTTTTTTTTAACAAATATTTTAGGATCGTAGATACTACAAAGATATTTTGGTACTTAAAAATATATCATGATTCTTAAAAATTATTTTAGGATATTGAAAAAATATTTCGGTACTTCTTGGGTACTAAAAAAATACTTCGGGATCGGCGAGAATAATTTTGGATGGTGCGAAAAAATACTTGATGATCTTGAAAAATTATTTTAGAATACTTAATGATCAAAAATAATTTTTCAAGATCAATAAGTATTTTTTTAGTACCAGCCAGTATCCTCAGTCAGTATCTTGAAGTATTTTTTTAGTACCAGTAAGTACCCTGAAATATTTTTTCAACATCCTAAAATAACTTTTAAAAATCATGAAGTACCCGTTGGTATTTTTTAAGTGCCGGTTAGTATCCTAAAATATCTTTTTAGTATCTACAGTATCCTAAAATATTTGAAAAAAGAAAAGAAAAGAGGAATCAGTGTTGTTTTTTTGCGCAGTGGACGGAAGAGAACGGTAAGGGGCAGAGGACTGAATCCAAATCCCATTCCTATGTCCAACTGCACATTACAACTCCCTATAACAATTATGTGTACAGAGCACACTGCTCAATGTAGACCTTGCCACTACTATCCATCCATTGCATTTAATGACGGATTGACAGTTCTCTTTTTCGATTTTTCCTTCTATTACATTTACTTAGACCCTTCCCTCTCATTTTTTTTGGCTTAGAACTCCCTTCCCTCTTCAAACCTCGTCTCCAACGCATCCATTCTTCTTCTTCACTCTCTCTCTCCCTGCCGTCTTTCTCTCCTCACCATAACCCAAACAAATCGTACCAAATGCTTGATCTGCTTTTTCTTCTTCTTCTTTGATCTGTTAAAAGATGAAATGGCAACCCAAAGATTTCTTTGATCTGCTCATGTTCTTCACATTTTTCAGCGAATTTGAGTCACTGTTGTTGACGAACACTGACTAAACTCAAAGCCATGGATGGATTTACACCTCCGGCGACTTTGCCGTCTACTCTCTCTCTCTCTCTCCATCTCTCCCTCTAAACGTCGACACCGGTCTTCCTCTCTTCAGTCGGTTTTTTTTTTTTTTAAAAAAAATATATATATATATATATATATATGCAATTCGGTCAACTCGGAAACCCGGGTTTGTCCTTAACTCGGACCGGCTTTCCGGCCGGTTCACCGGTTTCCGGTCCGGGTTTCAAAACGCTAATTATGAAACACTCCGGTTTTGGTAACGGTTGTCTCGTTGCTTGTTTCAGATCACGTTTGGAAACTTAGAAAGTGTTTATTTAAGTAAATCGAGATAAAACATCTCTTATATACTTACCTTATATACTATAAATTATAATTTAAAAACTATTTTTAAATGTTTACATCGCTATTTTAAAAAAATATCATTGCGGGTTTGACCAATTGTGCTACAGTTTCTTTAAACCCATACGAAACCATTTTCCACAGCTACTTAGTAGGTGTTTCAAAAACTGCTACAAAATAGGCTGTTAATGGTCAAAAAAACCCTAACAAATAACTGTTCTTCGAAGCATTTGTGTGTATAAATGAAATTAACCAAAGCTTAATTGATAGGATGTGACACTTGCACTGACGCTGGTGAGGCCTGTACCGATCTACAATGATGTTGCATTATTGGAAAAATAAACAACAGTGACAAGTAGCAGAAATGGGAGAGTTCCAAAAATATTCATCATCTCTAAGGATGACGACTTGTTAACAGAAGACTTCCAAAATTGGATGATTCAGAGATCTCTTCCATTTGATGATATCAAAGTGATCGAAGGTTCAGATCATATGGTAATGTTTTCTCAACCAACCAAGTTAGCCCCTCATCACCTTCTCCAGATCGCCGACATGTATTAGCATGATGCAGTTAATGTAACACAGGAGTTCTCAGTCTAAATCTTATCAAAAACATCATTATTCATTTTCATATGTCAACTATATGTCAGTTTGATACATATCAGATGATATGGAACTGATGGGGGATCGCAAAAGAAAGAAAAAAAAAAAAAATACCAAAACGATTTGTGGATTACTGGATTAGGACGAAGAGTCATGAATTATATGAAAAGTAATCATCTGCTGCCTGTAGGTGTTAATGCTTGTGGGACGCGGCTTTGGTCCTATCCACGTTGCCACCTGCTGCGGTCTTTTGCATGAAACGGCGCTGTTTTTGTCTTAAAAACTGAGCTTTCCCTCTTTTTTTCTTTTTTTTTTCTCTTAAAAAAAAAAATATTTTAGACACTGACTGATTTTTTCCTCTTTTTCTTTTTCCTTTGCAAAGGATCGCAGCAGCGGATGGCAATGTGCATAGGATCAAAGTCTCGTCTATGCTTGTGTGGCTATATTTTACTCCTTTTTTTTTTTTTTTTTAGTGGAATAGGATATTGAATAAATAGGAATGGCATTACAAATTTTCTTAATAGGAACCTCTCTAACCTGTGTTTTGAAGCATATGCGGCTTGTTTCAACTTTGCACAATGATTTCTATAAATTAACTGTAAGAAACTATTGAAAAATATTTGACTAAAATAATCTTTATTAATTATCTAAATATCTCTTACATGTAAAATTGTAAAGTAGAGTAATAGTTATTTTAAGCCAGAGGAAGTATAAAGAAATGAAAGAGGAAGTTTTTGAAGAGAAAATTTGAGATAATAATGAGGGTATAATTGTAAGAAGACTTGTCTAAAATGAAAATTGGTAAATATAGAAGTTTAAGTTACAAATTTCATTTTGAGGAAAAAAAAAGTTGCAAATTACAAATTTCCAATTATAAAGTTTTGTATTAATTTCTATATAGGGTCTTTAATTGTCGTTCTCTCAAAAAATAGACAGAAATTAGTATGATACTTTTTTTTTTGCCACCAGAAATTAGTATAATAATATATAGATAAGGATGGTTACATAATAATTATTAGGGAAAATGGGTCATTAACAGTAATTTGAACAAACCCAATTTTTTTGGTTATACAAACCCCCAAACATAGAAAATTTATAAGTTTTTCATATTACAAAATTTAAAACTTTTTATCATATTTATTGAACTTATTTGTTTAGTATTGTTTTGAATCACTAACAACATATTCCTTTTTTCCTTTTTTTTTGCCATGACACCATGGTCGAAAACATATTTTGAAGGTATATTTTTATTCAACATATATTATTAATAATGAAAATTTGAGATTCCATAAAAAAAAAAAAAGTAAACTTGAGATATTATATAACCTATATTAATTTAAAATTTAAATTTTTTAAATATTTTTTTGCACAAACATTTATAAATATTTTTATTTGGGTCAAGTAGCAGATCGACCCTTGAAGTATAGTAACCCAAGAAAGCGAATGTTTGCCCGTAAGTTTTTTTCTTATTTCAATGTTGCTCTAAAAGTTTCAAAACATAGTAGTGTTGACTTATTTCGTAAAAAACTAACATGATTGTCAACTTTTTAAGGGATATATGCAACATTATTATGTTTTGAATCTTCCCGGGTAACATTGAGACAATAATTTTTTTTAGGGTAATATTGCTACTCAGCGAAAACTTGCAGAGTAAATTTGCTATTTAACTATTTTTAATTGCTCTTTTAAGCCCTTGCACTGATCCACCACTCGGTCCTATTTATAAGTCCATTTTGACAAAAAAATTTGGTCTTATTTATAAGTTCTTTTTTAGGTATTAAATGAGATTGTGACAATTTTGCCCATATTAATTATACCTATGAAAATAGAGAGAGAGAAAAAAGTTGAAAGGTACCCAATGAAAATAGAGAGAAAGAAGTTGAAAGATGCTCATTCATAAGGACAAAGTTAAAAATTTACCCCATAATCATTGAGCTAACTAACTCTCATTTGTATGTGTATTTTGGTCAAAAAGGATTTATAAATAGGACTAGGTTGGTATTTTATTTGTGTTGGTTCTAATTAGTGGTAAAAACCACATTTTTAATGTGATTTATTATTTTCAAGATATATATGTAAAAAAAGTTTTATTTCAAATTACGGTTGACTTTTGTTTTTTTTCTGCCCCTGTCCAAACAGTAGGCACTTAAACTGATTTCTCTCTCTCTCTCTCTAACTTCGGAATCGGTGGGGTCCTCTTCCCTTATGTCCAGTGTCTCTGCGATCCTCTTCTTTAAAGTGGCGGGGTTTTGACGTCAAATGGGGCTGTTGGCTTTTTGTTTTTTAATATCTAAGGTACTAAAAAAATACTTCAGGATACTGACCGGTATTGAAAAGATACTGAATAATCTTGAAAAATTATTCTAGGATGTTGAAAAAATATTTCAAAGTATTGACTGGTACTAAAAAGATACTTCATGATATTGACTGGGGATACTGGCATTTTGGTACTAAAAAAATATTTCATGATCTAGAAAAATTATTTTAGGATATTAATAAATACTTCAATATCTTAAAATAATTTTTCAAGATTATAAAATATTTTTTTTAGTAACCAAGATCCCGCCAAGATCCTGCGCAAAGATCTTTTTTAGTACCGTCAAAGACTCGAAATATTTTTTCAACATCCTAAAATAATTTTTTAAGATCATGAAGTACCCATCGATTTTTTCGACGGCCAAGATCCCAAGATCTTTTTAAAGACCATAAATATTTAAATTAAAAAAAAGAGGCAACAGCCCCGATTCGGCGTCAAAACAACACCACTTTAAAGAAGGGTTGCGCAATGGATGGTAAGGGGCAGAGGACCCCAGCCGGTTCCCTAACTTCTCCCTCCTACGAAATCATCCGATTTGGCTTCGCTTTCTCTTGGATGCAGCTTTTGTCCTTTGCATATAGCGTCTGCTGAGCTCCGATGCATATAAAACGGCAGCGTTTGATGCAAAATCCAACTGTTCCTTCTTTTTCTTTTTCTTTTTGAAAAATACTAGTATTTACCATCCTGTAGTATTTTCCAAACACCAGTCAGTACCTTGAAATATTTTTTCATTATCCTAAAATTTAGAATACTTATTTTAGGGTACAAAATGGTACTAATAAGATACTTCAGGATACTGATTGGTACTAAAAAAATATTTCAGGGTACTGATTAGTACTTAAAAATACTTCACGATCTTTAAAAATTATTTTACGATCTTTAAAAAAATATCATTCACCATCCTGTAGTATTTTTTAAGTACCAGTCAGTACTCTGAAATATTTTTTTAGTACCATTCCGTATCCTGTAGTATCTTCTTAATACCAGTTAGTACCTTGAAATAATTTTTTCTTAATACGGAATGGTACTAAAAAAATATTTACTCTTATTTAAAAAAATATGATGAATACTATTTATTTATTTTTTTAAAAAGAAGGAACAGTTGGATTTTGCATCAAAAGCTGCCGTTTTATATGCATCGGAGCGCAGCGGACGCTATATGTAAAGGACGAAAGCCGCGTCCCTTTCTCTTTCCCTTCTCTCTCCTCTCCTCTCCTGTCTTCTTTCTTTTCCATTTTTTTTCCCTCGCCCTTTCTATCTATCAACCCCTTCGTGCCCTGTATTGACGAGCCAATAAAACCCTAAATTCACCACACTTCACTGTACAGATGCTTCCTTATACAACCCTTTTTTATCCTTTTGTGTGTATTTATGGGCTGATGATAATTGATCGGTTTGAGTTGTTGTGGGGTTGCTTTTCGTAACATTGTGGATCTGTTTGTTTGGTTGCAGGGAAAATTTGAAAGAGGAGATTCGTTCTTTCTTTCTTTCTTTTCTCTTCTTTAAATTTTTGGGGTTTTCTGATTTTTTTTCTTTTTCTCTTGAGCAATTAGGAATTGGGATATATGTCCTTCAATCAATCAAGGTCCGATAAGAGCGACAGTCAGTATCGTTGTAAATCCGGGCGACCAGGGAGCTTCAATCAGCAGAGAGGTTCCTCAGGCGCGTCTGTTGAGGGCGGTGGCGGCGGGCCCGCGCCTTCTCCCGCGATCACCCCGGGTGCCTTGCAGTCCTCTAATCGGAGGTAGGTCTGGTTCTTCGAGTTTTTTTTTTTCCTTGCCTATATCGATGGATTGTGTGAATTGTGGGAATTTGAGGGATGTGGTATTAACATTTCTATGTAGAATTGTCTTTTTCGACTATGAAGAATGTGTGATTGGGATACTGGGGTTCTGTGATTTGAGAACAAATTGATTTGTATTTCTATCGTCCCAATCAGTGTACTTTTATCTGTTTTACTAACTCTCCTTCTTGCTTTTGCTAGTTTTAAGAGGTCCAATAACCCACATGGTGGGCAATCTAGGGTAAACCCTACAGTCCGGACATACCAAATTGTGCCCATACACAACAATCAACTGGTATGCGTGACATTTTCCCGTAATTTTTTTTGGGTGGGGAAACGTTGGTTTTGTTCTGCCTTGCATTTATTGTTTATGTTGTCTGGCGGAATTATGTGCGTGATTGCATGCGTTGGCCTTACTGTCAAAAATCCTTCTGAGGCTCAAAAGCCACTGAATAATTTTATATCAGCTAGTGTTTTTTATACTTTGATTGTGAATATTCTTTATGGACTTCAATCATGTGGTGTAACAGGAGTATCTGATGCACCATTTACAAATGCAACTGCCAAATCATCTGAACCTTCCTCATTTGTACAGAAGAGCACCAGAGCTGTTCCAAAAGCTCCAACTCCTCGACCTACCGCCGGGAATTCTGATGCATCAGCTCCTACAACCCCTGCCAAGGGTATGCTACTCCTACATGCTTTGTACTCAGTGCATAAGATGAGAAAGAAATCCTAATATGCAGTAATTGCAACTCGAATTCAACTTGAAAAATTAAAATTTATTTACTTTTCTCGCTTATGCCTTGTTAGGCTGAACTGATTGAATTTTGATGTTTATTTTTAAAATAAATTAACGCAGTCCTTGAAGATTCATCCAAGCCATTTGCTTTCCAGTTTGGGTCCATTAGCTCCGATTTCATGAATGGGACTTCAGTAGGTTTCTTATCTCTAAATTCTTAAAGTGTCTTAAAGTATTTGTATTTGTACACTAAATATCTCTTAGATTGTTTAGTACCAAATATTTAATCGTGTTCATTTTATGGTAACTAGATTCCTGCTCGCACAAATTCAGCTTCTCCAAATTTGGACGAGCAGAAAAGAGATCAGGTATGCAGGTTTATTCTTTTTCCATCCAATCCCTTGTTTGTTTTTGCTACAATATGTATCTACTGCCAATGCATACACCTTGAGAATGAAAAAGAATATTGTATCAGAAGCTGCATCATGAATGATGGTGGCTACGTTTTGTCTGCTTTATCTTAATTGGTTCTTCAGGAGTTGGCTTTTGGGAATGAAATCTGAAAAAAAAAAAAGAACCCGCAACTTTACACACATTCATGCTTTGCTTATTCTATACCAAGGAAATAATAATGTGTTGTCTGATTTTTGAGTTTTCAGGCTCGTCATGGTTCTTTAAGATCTGGGCCTTCAGTGCCAACCCCTCCAAAGCAACTGCCACCAAGGAATGATGGTGGTGTTACTGACCAAACTAATGCTGGGGAGGTTCATCCAGTGAACAAAGTGAAAAAGGCTCGAGGAAAAAAAAAGAAAAAAGTGAAAATGCAGGAGCAGGCATCATCTTTGCCCCCATCAAGCCAGATGCAAAAGGCATCCGTTGCCATGACTGGGATTTCGATGGCAATGCCATATCATCAATCACAGGCAGCTGTACAGTTTAGTGGTCCTAACCCACAGATTCAATCTCAGGGAATGCCAGCAGCATCTCTTCAGATGCCTATGCCTATGCCTTTACCAGTGGGAGATGTTGTACGAGTACAACAGCAGGTTTTTGTTCATCATGGTCTTGAACCTCTTCCAATTCATCCTCCCGCAATTATGCATCAAAACTTGAGTTTCACTCCTCAAATGGGTCATCAGATGCCCCATCAGTTAGGTAGTGTGGGTACTAACATGAACTCACAATATTCCCAACAGCAAGGTGGAAAATTTGCTGGTCCTCGCAAAATCACTACTTTCAAGATTACTCATCCTGAGACACATGAAGAACTGAGGCTGGACTTTGACAGAAACGCAGATTCACCTTCAGAAGTCATGACCCCAGGTGCTAGGTCTTATCCTAATGTTCCTTCTCAGTCTCAACCTGTTCAATCATTTGCTGCTTCGCATCCCCTCAACTATTTTCCTTCCAGCACTTACAGTAGAAGGAATGATGGTATTGTTACTGACCAATCTAATGCTGGGGAGGCTCATTCAGTGAACAAAGTGATAGATGAGGAACAAGCAAAGCAGAGGCAGTTGAAAGCCATTTTGAACAAGTTAACTCCTCAGAATTTTGAGAAACTTTTTGAGCAGGTAAAAGCTGTTAATATTGACAATGTTGTCACCCTTACTTATGTAACTTCTCTAATATTTGAGAAGGCTCTAATGAAGCCTACCTTCTGTGAAATGTATGCCAATATCTGCTTACACCTAGCTGCTGAGTTGCCTGATTTCAGTGAAGACAATGAAAAGATAACTTTTAAGAGATTATTGTTAAACAAGTGCCAAGAGGAATTTGAGAGGGGTGAAAGAGAGCAAGAAGGAGCTAATAAGGATGATGAGGGTGAGGTCAAGCAGTCTGATGAAGAGAGGGAAGCGAAACAAGTTAAGGCAAGAAGACGCATGTTAGGTAATATACGGTTGATTGGAGAGTTATATAAGAAAAAAATGTTGACAGAGAGGATAATGCATGAATGCATCAAGAAGTTACTGGGATCGTATCAGGATCCTGATGAGGAAGACATTGAAGCTTTGTGCGAGCTGATGAGTACCATTGGGGAGATGATTGATCATCCCAAAGCCAAGGAACACATGGATGCATATTTTGAAAGGATGAAATTGTTATCGAACAACATGAATTTATCTTCTCGAGTTAGATTCATGTTGAGAGATGCCATTGATCTTAGAAAGAACAAATGGCAACAGAAGGGGAAAGTTGAAGGTCGAAAGCAGAGGCAGTTGGAAGCCATCTTGAACAAGTTAACTCCTCAGAAGTTTGAGAAACTTTTTGAGCAGGTAAAAGCTGTTAATATTGACAATGCTGTCACCCTTACTGGTGTACTTCTTCAAATATTTGAGAAGGCTCTAATGAAGCCTACCTTCTGTGAAATGTATGCCAATTTATGCTTACACCTAGCTGCTGAGTTGCCTGATGTCAGTGAAGACAATGAAAAGATAACTTTTAAGAGATTATTGTTAAACAAGTGCCAAGAGGAATTTGAGAGGGGCGAAAGAGAGCAAGAAGAAGCTAATAAGGATGATGAGGGTGAGGTCAAGCAGTCTGATGAAGAGAGGGAAGCAAAACGAGTTAAGGCAAGAAGACGCATGTTAGGTAATATACGGTTTTTTGGAGTTATATAAGAAAAAAATTTTGACAGAGAGGGTGATGCATGAATGCATTAAGAAGTTATTGGGATCGTATCAGGATCCTGATGAGAAAGACATTGAAGCTTTGTGCAAGCTGATGAGTACCATTGGGGAGATGATTGATCATCCCAAAGCCAAGGAACACATGGATGCATATTTTGAAAGGATGAAATTGTTATCGAACAACATGAATTTATCTTCTCGAGTTAGATTCATGTTAAGGGATGTCATTGATCTTAGAAAGAACAAATGGCAACAGAAGCGGAAAGTTGAAGGTCCAAAGAAGATTGAGGAGGTGCACAGAGATGCTGTCCAAGAGAGGCAGACCCAAACTGGGAGGCTAGGACGTGGTCCAGGCAATGCATCGTCAAGAAGGATGGCTATGGAATTTAGTCCAAGAGGGTCATCTGTGTTATCTCCTCCTAACACCCCTATGGGGATGCGTGGGCTTTCTGCTCAAGGTCGCAGTGGTGGCTCTCAGGATGTTTGTCAAGATGATAGACCATCATATTAGGCTAGAAATTTTTCAGTTCGTTTGCCTCAAAGGTCGGTAGTGATTCTATAACTTTGGGACCACTAGGAGGTCTTGCAAGAGGAATGTCCTTTAGAGGGCCTGCAGTAATTCCAAGTTCTGGCCTTAATGGTTATAGCAATTCATCTGAGCGTGCCCTTTACAGCTCTAGAGAAGATCAAATGCTAAGATATGCTACAGATAGATTTGCTGGTCCAACTGCTCATGAACAATCAGCTGTTCAGCATCGTAATATAAATTATTATGATAATAGGGAATTGAGAAGTGCATACCAGAGTCCTGAGAGACCTGTTGCAACTTTACGTCCTGGAGTGCAAGGATCTGCAGTCTCTGAGAACGCTCCTTCAGAGAAGGTCTGGCCAGAAGAACGAGTGCGGGACATGTCCATGGCAGGAATTAAATAATACTACAGGTATCTTTTTATTTTTTCTAGCTTGTTTTATCTTTTGTTGCCATTGTGTGTCTGTGTCTCTGCTGTATGCTGGATGCGGTGCAATTGATAGGATGTGACACTTGTACTGGCGCTGGTGAGGCCTGTGCCGATCTACAATGATGTTGCATTATTGGAAAAAGAAACAAAAGTGACAAGTAGCAGAAATGTGAAAATATTCATAATCTCGAAGGATGACGATTGTTAACAGAGGACTTCCAAAATTGGATGATTCAGAGATCTCTTCCACTTGATGATATCAAAGTGATCGAAGGTTCATATCATATGGTCATGTTTTCTCAACCAACCAAGTTAGCGTCTCACCTCCAAATCGCCGACATGTATTAGTATGATGCAATTAATGCAATACAGGAGTTCTCAGTCTAAATCTTATTATAAACATCATTATCCATTTGGATATTTCAACTATATGTCAGTTTGATAGATATCAGATGGTATGTAACTGATGTGGATCGTAAAAGAAAGAAAAAGATACCAAAACGATTTGAAGATTAGTGCGAAGAGTCGTGAATTATATGAAAAGTAATCATCTGCTGCCTGCTGGTGATTAATGCTTTTGTGGCTATATTTTACGCCTTTTTTTGTTTTTGTTTTTTTAGTGGATGTCAGATAGGATATTGAATAAGTAGGAATGGCATTACAAATTTTCTTAATAGGAACCTCTCTAACCTGTGTTTTAAAGCATATGCGGCTTGTTTCAAACTTTGCATAATGATTTCTATAAATTAACTGTAAGAAACTATTGAAATATATTTGACTAAAATATTTTGTATGAATTCTTTAAATATCTCCTGCATGTAAAATTGTAAAGTGATAGTTATTTTAAGCCAGAGGAAGTATAAAGAAATGAAAGAGTAATTTTTGAAGAGAAAATTTGAGATAATAATAATCTATAATTGGATATTAAAAAGAAAAAGATGCCCTCTATTTGTCCTATTCTTCCCCAAGCTCATCACCACGTTTTGCCCATTAAGGTGTGTAGATGCCTCCACAAGGGAAATGTAATACTCCCTTTTGTATATTATATAAAACATAATGTTGTACCCCTATCGGCCTCGTCCTTTTGGGTGACGAGTGAGAGGGATACTTTATATTTATTACCTTTCCTTTGTTATTTAATCCCTTTAACATACATCAGAGTGTGCGTGGCAGAGCATATGATCGGTTTGGACAACTACAATATACTGATAAATGTACGATAGCCAAAAAGTAAATAGTTCTTGTAGGGTTAAGGGTAAAGTTATCCAAAGTAAATACTAAATGGTAAATAACTCATACAGTCATCCCAAAAATAAATGTACAAAATGAGATAGGGCATTCCCTATTTCTTTAAACCTCCGCTATATGCCCTTACCTTTCAACTTCTGAACAGCTCAGGGTCTATCACTTGTGTCTACAAAATAGTTTGGAGTTCAAAAATGAACCTCAGAGTAATTGTTAAACTCAAGTATCATATGTATGCAGTGTATGAATGCAATCATAATCATGAAAATCATAGTCAACATGACAAACATACCAGATATGCATTCAGAACCACAAACAAAATACCATATATCACAAGCCGTTGAGCTGCCTTACCAAGACAAGCCCCCAGAATCACAAGTCGTTGAGCCTCCTGAACCAGGCCAGCCTCGGAATCCACATAACCGTCGAGCCGCCTAACAGGGCAAGCCCCAGAAAATCCTCAGCACTAGGGGTAACACAATAGTCAGGGCCTCGAACCCCAATAGTTCTAGATGCATATTAGGCAAACACAAGCATGACATACAAACATACAACAGTAACATAAGTATTTGAGTAAACAGTTACTACATGTTGGTTGTTCAGAGATTTGAAATCTTACAATGTCCGAAAGCCTTTCCGGATGTGTTTTTGCCCTAGACAACATCAATATACCTTATTTTTAGTATTTCTATAAATTCCCCTTTTATTCTTGAGAAATCCGAGCCATTTTCTCCAAAATTCCAGAAACCCTTGTTCAACTTCAAACATTTTAAATTAATTCTATAAAAATCTAATTGACACGAAATTAGTGGAAATTGAACCCTTAGGATGTCTAGTTTATAGTAAAAAATACTCACAAGGTCCAAAAGGGTTCATATTTTATCACACAGCCCAAACTTCGCTCGCTGGTCAGAAAAGTATTTCAGCTTCTTGAGCAGTTTTCAAGTATTTATTTCTCCTAGTAGGATAATTGAAAAGGTACCAAATTTTATATCAAAATGAATCTCAAGAAGTATAATTTAAGCATGTAAAATTTCAAGGAAAATGGACTCCATTTACTATTTTAAAATACCGATTAAGCTTCACTGCCCAGAAATCCTGAGATTGGCAGCAAGCTGTTTCTTTTGGTTTTTAGTGTTTTCAGGCTCGTAAATCTTATCTTTGACCTATCCCCATGCAAAATATTGTTTCAAACTCATTGGAACCCTTAAAAATATCAAAATCAGATAACAACTTCATGCTTTAACCATTTGGACGAAATCCCTAAAATTCAAACTTCAGAAGCTAGTTTCGGGGTTTACCTGAATTCGGAGCTTTAACCGGTGTTTCGGTTTCTTTCTTAGGGTGTACAATGACGCCACATATGCAGACTAAATCAGAGAAAAAGATCTGAAAATTAGAAGAAAAGTGGAAAAGTGAGCACCCTTTTAACTAGCGGTGCACAACAAGAACTAGTGGATAAAGGAGTGAATTGGATAAATTGAATAAAATCACATGGATTAGAATTTGAGGCCTAGAATGTGCCACATTAGGCCCTGAAAATATCTGAAATTTCTTGAAGAAAAGAAAAGAAAACATGCAAAAAAATCAGGGTACATGCTTTTAACCACTGGGTAAAAGGGTGTTTTGGGTAATTCAAGTAATTTGCACATAGAGAATTATAAAAATATGATTTCCATGGGCAAAATGGCGCCACATCAGCTACATCTGGAAGACTCTGGAATTTCTTGGGGAGAAAGTAAGGAAACCCTAATACATGCTATTAACCAGTGGACGAAAGCGTGACCCGGACAATTTCCTTGACCCTGATCATTTTATAAGGACAACAACCCTCACATTCTTGGCTACCAAGGGCGCATATAAGGAGGGTAGTGAAGTAATTAGCCAAGTCCATTCACTCGGAGAAAGAAGCCGAAACACTAGTTAAAACTCCGAATTCAGGTAAACCCCGAAGCTAACTTAATTTAATTTTGATCCTCAAGTTTTATTCCATAAGTTTTTGTCCCTTAAATTTCATTTCATTTAAGAGTTTGGTCCTTATAATTTAATAAAAACTTGGATCATTTTATCCTTTAAGGGACCAAAACCCATAATTTAAAATTTGAGAGATCAAAATCAAAATAAGAACAAATTTAAATGATAAAAAAGCCCTAATCCACATATTTTTTTTCGTGTTTCTTTTAATAAAAAGAAAACAATAAGGTAAGGTCATTCTATTTTGACAAAATACCAACACCCAAGTTCCATAGTTTTGGGTCCACTATCCCGATCATGATTTTTCTACCCCTAATGGAAATGTCCTTCCCTTTTTGGCTGGTTGTGCTGGTTGTGGGCGAGGAGGGATTTGAACCCCTAACATACACTGTGGTTTGTAGCTTCATGCTCTAATCCTTTGAGCTACAGGCCCCACCCCATCTCCACTGGATCTATTCCCACGGAGTCATTTGAATTTGAAGGTCCAATGATATACATGAGGAGAGAAAGAGTGATGCTACATAAGATGACAAATAAATATGATGCGGAATCTTTTGATTGGAGAGAGCACAGACGATATGGTCCACTGAGGACACACAAGAAACATGTAGTAGTGAAGTTGTGTAGGGAAGTGAGTCAATCAGGATTGCATTCGGTGCTCATCACAGTGATGATCAACCTATTACTCATCACTGTGATGATCATAACATATTCCCATCATGTATGTGTATTATACATTTTTCATTTTGTTGGTCTTTTGCCTGCAACTTGATAGAACAAATCCAATAATTGTGAGCAGACAGAGATAGTAATACATATAGAAGATAATATATATATTTTTTTTTCAATGGTAAACAAAATCGTAGTCCACAAAAAGATATTTTGCTCATTCTCATCCGTATAAAAGGGCGGCAACGTACATCTATAAATAGATTCCACGAAACACACAAAAGATAGACACAAGTGAGATATTTATAAGAAATCAAAGAAAGTAGAGAACAGAGAAAGAAGAGATAGTAGGCAACGGACATGAATGGCGGTGTGGGAGAAGCAAGCTATGCAAAATATTCGTTACTTCAGGTATCAATTCATTATATATACATAAGAATCACTTTCAATTAATTACATCTTTTTTGTAGTTTAACAATTATGTTAGTATATTCCCTTGGATCTCAAATATAATTTCCTATATTAACTAATTCATAGATTTTTTTTTTTTAGGGAATCATAAAAGAAGAGGAAGTGGATTCATTCAATGTTCCTCAATACTTACCATCCCCATCTGAAGTTGAAGAGGAGGTGTTGAAAGAAGGGTCATTTAATATCAATCGCATTGAGGTATCTGAAATGAGTTGTAAGTACGCTGGCCATTATGATTATAGCAAAGCAATGGACAATAATGAGTTTAGTGCATCTGAGGTAGCAAGTGATTGTGGACATGACTTAGCAAAGTGTACATGAGAGCTATGGCCGAGCCCTTATTGATCAATCACTTTAGAGAAAAAAATATTCTAGAATAATTTAATTGACTTCCTTAATTTATCTAAAAAAATCAACTGACCGAAGGGAGTATCATTTTGGTCCAACTTGTTTTTGGGTTAATTGTACATTATAGGAAAAGTGCTGATGGACCTTATTTGATCAAAATGTTGATAACCTGTTGGATCTTGGAGTTAAAAAATCTCATATAAAGTTATATCTTATAATATAATTTATATTATAAATTATGTCTTATATTTAGTCCGGATGAGTAATTTACAACTATATTATTGAGAAGAATCTCGTGGTTTGTATTTCTATCAGTTCAGAACACCCGATCATCATCATCATCATCATCATTAAAAGAATGAATCTAAGTTTCATTATTTTATCAATATTTTAAGGGTTAAGCAAGAATTCCACCAAGGATACATTCTGACAAAATTTAAAATAATGGTTGACCCGTAAAAGTCGCTATCTTGACCCCAAAAGTTATATATGTTTTTTATTCATGAGTTTCTGGCACCAAATAAACGGGAATAAATAATAAAGAGAATAATTAGTTGTTAAGCTGCCTCATCAGCTATCGTATTAATATCCCAAATTAAAAGTTGTCCCTTCGGAGACATTCGATTGGGAACAAAAAAAAGTAAGTTCACGATATATATATTCTTAAATAATTGTCAAATAAATAAATATCCCTTTGTATTATTGGATGGGCAGACAACACGGAAGGAACAAAAAAATAAGAGAGGAAAATAGGGGAGAAATGATTTTTCTTAAAAGTCTGTATTCTTTAAAAAATAATATTTTAATGGATATATAATCTAAAATAAAGAGAATATTTTAATTATTATTATTTTTAAAATAATTTGTTTAGATCAGATCTAAACCGTTCAAACCTAATTATCTCTCTGGTTCGTCCCTTCCTTACACTTAACTTTCTCTCTCTGGACCTTTGAATTCAGGACGTGACATTCGTAAGGATGGCTCTGGAGGTAATGCAGGATTTCGACCTGGCCAAGGGGGCAATTTTGGTGTTTTGAGGAACCCGCGTGCCCAGGCTCCTATGCAATATGTTGGAGGGATCCTTTCTGGACCAATGCAATCAATGGGAAATCAGGGAGTTATGCCAAAAAATAGCCCTGACCGTGAGAGGTGGCAACGAGCAACTAACTTCCAGCAGAGGGGTTTAATTCCTTCTCCTCAAATCCCACTGCAGATGATGCATAAAGCTGAGAAGAAGTATGAGGTCGCTAAAGTGACAGATGAGGAACAAGCAAAGCAGAGGCAGTTGAAAGCCATTTTGAATAAGCTAACTCCTCAGAATTTTGAGAAACTTTTAGAGCAGGTAAAAGCTGTTAATATTGACAGCGCTGTCACTCTTGCTGGAGTAACTTCTCAAATATTTGAGAAGGCTCTAATGGAGCCTACCTTCGGTGAAATGTATGCCAAGTTCTGCTTCCACCTAGCTGCTGAGTTGCCTGATTTCAGTGAAGACAATGAAAAGATAACTTTTAAGAGATTATTGTTAAAAAAATGCAGAGAGGAATTTGAGAGGGGTGAAAGAGAGCAAGAAGAAGCTAATAAGGATGATGAGGGTGAAGTCAAGCAGTCAGATGAAGAGAGGGAAGAAAAACGAGTTAAGGCAAGAAGACGCATGTTAGGTAATATACGGTTGATTGGAGAGTTATATAAGAAAAAAATGTTGACTCTGAGGATAATGCATGCGTGCATCAAGAAGTTACTGGAATCGTATCAGGATCCTGATGAGGAAGACATCGAAGCTTTGTGCGTGCTGATGAGTACCATTGGGGAGATGATTGATCATCCCAAAGCCAAGAAACTCATGGATGCATATTTTGAAAGGATGAAATTGTTATCGAACAACATGAATTTATCTTCTCGAGTTAGATTCATGTTGAGGGATACCATTGATCTTAGAAATAACAAATGGCAACAGAAGCGGAAAGTTGAAGGTCGAAAGAAGATTGAGGGGGTGCGCAGAGATGCTGCCCTAACTGGTAATAGAGCGTTGAGAAATGCAGACCGGAGTCTTGAGGGACCTGTTGCAACTCCACCTCCTGGAGAGCAAGGATCTGCAGTCTCTAAGAACTCTTCCTTAGAGAAAGTCTGGCGAGAAGAACCACAGCAGGACATGTCCATGGAAGCAATTAAAGAATACTACAGGTATGTATTTATTTTTTCTAGCTTGTTTTATCTTTTGTAGCATATTTAATGGTTCTTATAGCAATTCATCTGAGCGTGCCCTTTACAGCTCTAGAGAAGATCAAATGCCAAGATATGCTACAGATAGATTTGCTGGTCCAACTGCTCATAAACAATCAGCTGTTCAGCATCGTAATATAAATTATGGTAATAGAAATGCAGACCGGAGTCTTGAGAGACCTTTTGCAACTTTTGGAGTGCAAGGATCTGCAGTCTCTGAGAACGCTTCTTTAGAGAAGGTCTGGCGAGAAGAACCACGGCAGGACATGTCCATGGAAGCAACTAAAGAATACTACAGGTATGTATTTCTTTTTCCTAGCTTGTTTTATCTTTTGTAGCATATCTTAATGGTTCTTATAGCAATTCATTTGAGCGTGCCCTTTACAGCTCTAGAGAAGATCAAATGCCAAGATATGCTACAGATAGATTTGCTGGTCCAACTCCTCGACTTACTGCTGTGAATGCTCCTATAACGCCTGCCAAGGGTATGCTACTCCTACATGCTTTGTTCTCGGTGCATAAGACGAGAAAGAAATCCTAATATGCAGTAATTGCTACTCGAATTCAACTTGAAAAATTAAAATTTATTTACTTTTCTCGTTTATGCCTTGTTAGGCTGAACTGATTGAATTTTGATGTTTATTTTTTAAATTCATTAACGCAGTCCCTGAAGATTCATCCAAGCCATTTGCTTTCCAGTTTGGGTCCATTAGTCCCGGTTTCATGAATGGGATTTCAGTAGGTTTCTTATCTCTAAATTCTTAAAGTGTCTTAAGTATTTGTATTTGTACACTAAATTTCTCTTAGATTGTTTAGTCCCAAATATTTAAGTGTGTTCATTTTATTGTAACTAGATTCCTTCTCGCACAAGCTCAGCTCCTCAAAATTTGGACGAGTAGAAAAGAGATCAGGTATGCAGGTCTATTCTTTTTCCATCCAATCCCTTGTTTGTTTTTTCTACAATATGTATCTACTGCCAATGCATACACCTTGAGAATGAAAAAGAATATAGTATCAGAAGCTGAATCATGAATGGTGGCTACGTTTTGTCTGCTTTCTCTTAATTGGCTCTTCAGGAGTTTGCTTTTGGGAATCAAATCTGTGAAAAAAAAAAAAAAGAACCCGCAACTTTACATACATTCATGCTTTGCTTATTCTATACCAAGGGAATAATAATGTGTTGTCTGATTTTTGAATTTTCAGGCTCGTCATGGTTCTTTAAGACCAGTGCCTTCAATGCCAACACCTCCAAAGCTTCTGACACCAAGAATGATGGTAGTGTTACTGGCATGGAAAATACATCGGTGCTTTTGGTTTACGAAGGACAATGAGGTCCTCGCCATGGAATACGAACACTTTTTTAGAATGACGACTCTGCATGATTAATCTATTGTCACTCTTATTCTTTCCTCCGCATTTTGTGTTCGTATATATCTGTTATGCTGTCTATATTTTTGTCTGTTTCTTGCTTTCCGCTGTATCAATAAAAAGTATCTGTTATGCTGTGTTACAGGTTCTGGCAACCTCAAAAAAAAATAAAATTTGATTTTTCAACATTTAATCTTAATATTTTGCAACGATCCCATTATTTATAAAATGATGTTATTTTTACCCCTAAATATCCAATTTTTAATCACCGTTATCGCTGGGGTCTTGTAGTCCTAATGACACTAAGTAACCTCCCCCCCCCCCCCAAAAAAAAAAACTCTCTCTAAACGTGAGGGATGCAATGGGCATGAACTATGACAAAAAACTACCGTAATCACTCATCATTACTATTAAAAATTACTAGTATTAATTTGTCTTACCAAAAAAAATATATTAATTTGTACGATCAATGACTAGGTGGTGAGTTGTTGGAAAAATTATATCCATTTGATTCCACCAAAATACGTGGCTGTGTTTAACTATGGTCATCCTTCATCTTAAGCATAATGAAACACATTTTAAGAAGTATCTTGTGTGTTGTGCTTATTTGGGAAGCACAACAAAAAAAAGCTTTTTAAAATAGTTTTTTTTTTTAATTTGATACTTGTGTATTTTTTTTTCCTAATTAAATGTTTTATTTTTACTCTGTTAGTACTGTTAACTCTCATAGGGGCTAACAATACTAATGAAGTAAAGTTACATAAGTTAATGATATTAACAGAACAAAATTAATAATTTAATTAAGAAAAAAATTCATAGGTACCAATATTTTTTGGTTTTTCTAAAAATAATTATGTTTTTTTTTCCTCTTCAAAGTTCAAACTGTATCCTCGTGATTAGTTGACATACTTGAGACTCTCTCTCATCCTTTTCATTCTTTTTCTGGCACCCAATGTATGCCCCTCACTTTCCTCTCACTTCAATTCTCTCTCTCTCTCTTTTTTGGTGTGTGTGGATAAAACAGGCAAGCCGAGACTTGAAAATAGAGTTTAGGAACTAGATTGTAAAAATCTAGTCCTTAGTACATAAATGCAGGAAACTAGAAAGAACAAGATCGTTTATCCTTTAAAACTTTATCAAGGCATCCTCTGGTAATAGTTGGAACCAGAACCACCTCAGCATCGACAGCAGCGCCCACTATTACAAAACAGGGCTACGACGTCCTAGTTTTTAGACATTTAACGTCCTATTTTCGCGGGACGCCTATCTGGGGGCGTAAAAAAAGTTCACCTTATGCCATCCTAAAATTGTTAGGAAGCCATATTGATATCTTACGGTGTCCTAAAAATATTTAGGACGCCATAAGTCTTTTTTTTTTCAAAAAAAAAACCCAAACAGGGGTTCGGAGCATCTGAGAGCGGGGAGCGAGTTGATTATTCCAAACGAAATTAACCAAAAGATCAGAACAAGGAATAATAAGAAGAGGTTAACAGAATACGTACGCTTATTCTAAGAATCTTAAAGCAAGAAAAATCTCAAAACCAAATATGCATAAACAATACAATGAACAAAGCTGAGATGAACTCAGAATCGAATAAGATCCAGTCTAGATGAGATGAAAAACAAATCGAATCAGATCCATGTTCAACAATAAATCAGCTGTGAGACTCGGTAGAGCAAAGTAGATCTAAAAATATAAAATTCTAGATCTAAGAACAACATATTTACGGCAAACCGAGTGAGATTCAGCGGTACAAAAATGCGAGAAATTGATCGATTACGTAGAGCAAAAAAAAAAAGACATAAGGACAAGAGGGAGACAATATTGGTGTATGTGAGGAGAGGAGGAGAGGCGCTTGGATTTGGACGAAGGACTGAGGTCGGCGAGGCAGCGGAGATGAGAGCTAAAGAAGATAGAGTGTGAAGGTAGAGCACGGGATGAGAGAACGGATGGTTTAAATTTTGCTACTTTTGGCGTCTAAGTATCAAAATTAGACTCCAAAAGTCATGCTTTTAGAGTCTAAGTTTAAAACTTAGACTCCAAAAGTCATGTCGTACAGCAGAAAAGAAGGTCACGTCGTGTAGCAGGGGGTCACGTCGTGCAACAGGGGGTTATGTATTGGCCCGCGAGAGACACTTTTGGAGTCTAAGTTTAAAAATTAGACTCCAAAAGTAGCGGAATTTAAATCCACGGGCGGCAAAATGAATTGTTTGGCGGCAAAAAGCAGTACTTTTGGCGTCTAACTTTTGAACTTAGACGCCAAAAGGAAAACTTTTGGTGTCTAAGTTTTAAAATTAGACTCCAAAGTCAAACTTTTGGAGTCTAAGTTTAAAACTTAGACTCCAAAAGTGTCTCGCGGGCCTCACACATAACCCCCTACTGCACGACGTGACCTTCTTTTCTATTGTACGATATGACTTTTGGAGTCTAAGTTTAAAACTTAGACTCCAAAAGTGCCTCTCGCGGGAATTTTAGCGTCTAAGTTTGTAACTTAGACGCCAAAAATTAACTTTTATCACATATAATTACAAAAATGCCACCACCTTTATTTTTTACTTCTTTTTTTTTTTTAAAAAAAGGACGTCTTTTTGGGACGCAAAAACCGTTTTTTTTTTGTAGTAGTGGCCATGGCCCTCCTTGGCCATATAATCATCACAAGAAATATTGTCTCTTGGATTGTGATGTAATTCCACATCCCAATCTTGGTACAGAAGATCTCTAGTCTCCCCAATAATGTCTCTGAGGGGGTGATCAGTGGGGCAGTCTCTCATAAGGATGTTGATAGCATCTAGGAGTCGGAGTAGATGAGAATTTTTTGAAACCCATATGTTGCCCAATTTTTAACCCTAGCATGATAGGATAGATTTCAGCTTCAATAACCATATGAAGGCCAAGGGATTTGGAGAAGCCCATCAACCATTCGCCCTGAGTGTTTCTTATCACTCCCCCACAAGCCACTTGTTGTTGGTGTCAAACTGAGCCATCCACATCAATACAAATGACATTTGCCAGAGGAGGGGTCTAGGATTGCTCCTCAATCTTGTCAAGTTAGAAAATCTAGTGACTAAGATTCTGCTTTGCATTGCTTTCCATGATAAGGTAGTTGTAAAGGTGGAGCAATTCTCTGGTGTCTATGCTTTCTCCTTGAAATATAAATTTACATCTGGTTGTCCAAAGGATCCAGCACCTCAGGTTGAAAATTCTTGTCCATGAGAAGTTCCGAAATATTCCTTTTCCCGCTTTGTGATTGCTGTTCCATTTGAGCCAATCTTGCAAACTGCCATTAAAAAACTGGGAGAAATAGTTAGGCAATAAAATATGTTTCCACAAGTTTTTAGCACGCTCATAGTCTCTTTTGATATGGATCACACTTTCCTCAGCATCACATTGAAAAGGAAAAAAACTATCATTGGTAAGACCTCTCCTGGTTCTGAGCAAGTTGGTGACAAGTCTCTCGTGGCCAACTTGCCACATAATTTTTTTTTACTTTCTCAGAAAGTTGCCATTTCCAAATCTGCGTCCAGAAAGTATAGTTTTTAATTGCTCCTTTGTCGGAAAGAAATTGGTAGGCAAATTTCACAGAAAAACTTCCATCCTTTTCTTATCTCCACGTGAAACGGTCGGGGAGGTTCTTTGGATTGAGGGAGCATTCGGACATAGTATGAATAATTGCAAGAGATAGCAATCCTTTCCATCGATTGGTGTCCCATCTTCCATTCAACAAAACCTGATCTCTTACTGTCTCATCCTCATTGATTAAGGATGGACATGGACCTATGATATGATGGTGCGATTAGGGGGAGCTATAGGTCGGACCAAAATTTGGTTCCTGCCCCATTGTTGACTTTTTTACCCACTCCACTGAGAAATTTATCCTAGACTTCGCATCGCTTTCCGAGTGCGAAGAGGAGTTTTGCTTTTCGGAAACATTAGGCATAAGATGGTTGCCAAGTTGTATTTAGACCAAAGGCATTGAACCCAAAGAATAACTTTCTTTGTTAGGAGGCTCCAGCAGAGTTTCATAATGAATGCTTTGTTTTGACGTCGAATATTCTTGAAGCCTAACCCCCTTGCTTCTTAGCTTGAGTAATCTTGTCCCACGCAACGAGATGTATTTTCCTCATATCCTCGTCCTAGGACCATAAGAAGTTCTTGGAAATCTTCTCGATTTCACTAATAGTGCAAATAGGTAGGAAGGTTGACTGCATACAATAGCTGGGAAGAGATGATAGGACCGACTTAATAAGAACTGAGCGATCTGCAATAGTAAAAAATTTACTTTTCCATTTGGACAACTTTTGCCGAGCTCTTTGCACAATTGGATAATATGTAGCTTTAGTAACTCTCTTATGGATGAGCAGCACCCCCAAGTATTTCCCAAAATCTGCAGTAAGCCCAATCCCAAGCAGCTAGCTTAGGCCCAATGCACGATTAAAATTGATGTTTTTGGAGCAAAACATTCTGGATTTCTCTAAGTTAATTCTATGCCCTAAGACTTCACAGAAGCTTTGCATCACTTTTCGAACTTCAGCCATTTGGTTACAAGAAGCTTCAGTGAAAAGAATGAGGTCATCGGCAAAGAACAAGTGAGATATATGAGGGCTACCTCTCTTGAAGGTGAAAGGCTTCTAACGGCGGGTCTCACCCTCAGCTTTAATGTACTGACCAAGGCGCTCCATACATAGGACAAAGATGTACGGGCTAAGAGGGTCTCCTTTTCTAACTCCATTAGAAGGGATAAAACTTGTGCTTTCGTCACCATTCCAGAGTACAAACATAGAAGTGGTAGAAATACAAGCCATAATGAGATCCGGAGGTTGTTCTCAAGGTTTAGACATTTGAGGGTGTTTTTGATAAAACCCCAATATAACCTATCAAAAGCTTTCTCCATATCTATTTTGATAGCTACAAAACTTTTTTTTTTCTTTCCATTTGTTCTCATGGAGTGGATGATTTCCTAGGCAACAAGGATATTATCACGGTGGATCTGATTTACAATAAAGCCTGCTTGCTCTTAGCTAATAAGATGAGTCATGACCTCTTGGAGCCTATTTTCCAGGAGCTTAGTGATAATTTTGAAGCTCACATTACACAAGGATATATGATGAAATTCCTTTAAAGTTGAAGGGTTATCAACTTTGGGAACAAGGACAACCTTGGACTAATTTATGCTAGACAATTTAGAAGGGTTAATAAAACATTCGTCAATGAGAGCACAAATTTTGTCCCTTACTACATTGCACCGAGTGCGAAAGAAGTGGGCGTGAAGACCGTCGGGACCGGAGCCTTAAAAGCTCCCATGGCAAATGTCGCATTTTTTATTTCAATTCTACTAGGCTTTCTTGACGGGATGCTTAACTTGCTAGCATCAATAAAGGGAAAGTTAGAGAACCACCCCTCGGGGTTCTTCACACTAGTATCTTGAGAATAGAGATTTTTAAAGAAATCATGAGCCATCAATTTCAAGGTATCGTGATCCTCAATCCATTTTCCCTCTTTTTTTAATGGCACCAATTCTCTGCTTCTTCCAGTGGACAATGGTTGAGGCATGGAAGAATCTTGTATTTTTGTCTCCTCCCTGGAGCCATTTGCTTCTAGATTTTTGAAACCAAACAATTTCTTCCTAAGATGCCACTTTATGGTATTCCGCCCAAAGCTTTTTTTCCAACCGAAACAAGCCGTTTGGAGATTCATCTTTCGCATTTATCAATTCCCTCCAACCGCTTAATCAACTCTTTTCTTTTTAGTAAAGTTTCCCACACGGTTCTCATTCCACTCCGGCGAGTTTCTAAATGTTTGTAGACCTTCAAGCCAACTTTTCTCGTGCTATGCTTCATTGGTGATATCTTTGAAGTCATTTTCAAGAGCCCAAGCTATCTTGTGAGAGAAGTTTTTTATAGTACCAATTCTCTGAGATGTGGGATTAGAATTTACCACCACAATCCTATGATCAAATTTAAATTTGAGCTCGTGTCAGACGATGAAGTTGGGGAAGTAATTGAGCCAAGTAAAGTGTTGAACACCCAGTCCAGTCTTTCCTTCAGGCCTTGTTTTTCCCAGGTGAAATTTTTGCCCTGAATTGTGGCTTCTAAGAGATCAGTGTCATCAATGCAATCTCTGAAATGTTTAATTGAGGCCCAAGATGGATCACCCCCCCCAAAAAAAAATTGTCGGTTGGGGATAGGTAAGCATTGAAGTCACCCAAAACAAGCCAAGGAAGGGTAGAGGTAAATGCAATAAGATGAAGAGAGTTCCAAAGCATAGTTCGCCTATGGAGTTAGTTTCACCATAAACAACGGTAATAAGGCTTAAAACTTGATTTTTCAGGTTTTTAATTTGGCAATGAAGAAATTGAGTTGTGGAAGAAAGATAAGTAATTTCAAATGCATCATTATTCCATGAAGCCAAATGCCACGTAAAAACCACTTGATTCAACCTTTGAATCCAATGGCTATAACCTAATTTGCAACAAACTTTATTTGCTCTATCGCCACTAATTCTAAGCTCCAAGAGACATAGAATATCAATATTATATTTACTAATAATATCTTTAATAGTTAAAGGGAAGGTCCAGTAATAGGCCCCTACAATTCCAAGAGGCAACAATCATTAAAAAAGATATGAATTGCATAGGACATGAATAAGAATACTTACCCATTGCAGTTGGCCTCATCTTTTTGCTCCTGCTCAAATTGAGTTTCAGGTACCATTGATGCATGATCCTCCATGAATTCATATTCGACCTCAACTCTCAGTTTCGATTGACTTAGATTACGGGGCTGCATTGTTTCTTGAAGAGTCTCCATATGAGAATTGTTTGGCGCCACGAGATACATCATCGGAGCCATCAATAGGACTTCTATTGTCTCTCCATTGCAAAGTTTGCACATTGCCTTGGACCACATTGTGAACTCGGTGCCCTTTATTATTTTGGACAAGAATATGTCCTTGGCTTGGTTAAGGAATCGCCTTATCAGAGATATTGCTGCTATTTGTAGAATTTGATAGGTCTACAATTGCCTGGCCCATCCCAATTGATGCAACATGATGGATGTTTGGTGTCTGGCTCAGTGCATTTGAAGTCTCATGGAGGAAAATACGTGGTTGTCCCAACTCATTTGAAATAACCGGTCCATTTCGTTAGAAGTAGCATAGAGGGTATTATTAGCGTGAGGGGTGATAAGTGGTCGGCCCCAGATCTATGTGACCTAGTCGGCCCTTTTTTTTTTGCATTTCCTTTGGGCTTGAATTCAAGTTTAGATTTAGGGCCCAAATTAGACCCCATTGCCTTGCCCGCTGTGCTCTTTTTCCTTTCCTTGACATGCGACCCCGACTCTATCTTGCGCACACTGATTTTTGGGATTTGTACACGCAGCGAAATTAAAAGCTTACGAATCCCATCAGAGGATCCATCAACTGCGTTTAGATCAAGGTTCATTAGAAACCATACCTATGCGACATTCGTGAGCGTCCTACGTTCGATTTGATCTGGTGGGCTACCTACTCGATCAACAGGAGCAGACTCTGTGAATCCCCTTCCTCTACCGGTATCCACATGAATGGCCTCGAACATTGATGGCAGCGTGGTAGCACCTTCAAACCTTGCGTCTCTCCTTTTTTTTCTCTAGGGTTTCTCGCGGCTTCTCTAATACGTCTGACCAATGTCCCGTAGGTTTTTCTAAACCTTATAGGCGTATTATATTCAAAATTAATCATTATTAATTTTAAAATTTGAATTTGGATTAAAATAATATATTAATTAAATCTATCCAATAGATCTAATCCAATCTATTTATTTAATCCAAATTAAAAGCCTTTCGATTTAATTTATCTCTATAAATTAAATCCGAGATATGATATCAATCTATTTAATTAAATCTAAGATACTATATCTCAATTCAAATTAAATTAGATATATGATATCTATATTCAAAAATTAAATCCGAGATACAATATCTCTATTTATTTTAGATATTTAATTTATCAAATATGTTAAATATAAAACAAATATTATATAATAATATTATAATCTTTATTAAATAATATTATTATATTAATTTTGAATATAATATATATATATCCATCCTGGATTAAATACAGTATTCATTAAATCTTAGACATATCTAAGATTCAATGAATCTGGACACTTTTGCTCGTGTTGGGCTATTCTTGTGTGCGACCCTGCAAGCCCACATGAGATTGGCAATGGGCCAATATCGTATTTGCCGCCCACAAGTCGCAAGCGGCCTCTAGCAAGACATTGCGACTACCCAATTCATATGGGGATCGATAATACGATACAACCTATCGTACAACCATGTCACGTCCCTTTTGTCACTCGATAATTTGGTCAAGGATGAGGCATGGATAATGTCAACTTCCTTTTCTTGACCATTACTTTCTCGATTCTTGAGTAGTCTGACAATTGAAATGGAAATTCCTTTCCATCGTAGTATGGCCATACATTTCTCAGACTCACTCATCAAGGGGCCCAAAGATATATCTCTACAAATGTGAGGGACAAATTCTATCTTGACCATTCACATTCCTCTGCATGAGAACCACTGATCCCGATCCAAGCCTTTATCATCACCCGGTCAAAGGTGACTTTTGACTAAGTCAAAGAGCAGCGACTCATCATGTAAGAATCCATGATGATCTCAAGTCAAAGGGTGTTGTGACGCGGTTATACATGAGAAAAGCTTATGACTTAATCCATGCAACTTTCTCATAGTGGGTCGGTCCAGCACCTTGTACTCTTACAAGTGCTTATGACTTTGACTTATATCTCCATACTCATCAAAGTCATACTAGTCTTATTTCATCTTGGGTCCCGCAAAGATGACTGACCAGGGACATTTAGGATAATCTATAAGATATATCCAAAGATGCTGTTATCACTATAAACATGCAAATGAAATGATAACTAAGTGGAGATGACTTGCCCCTAGGGCATAATCTCCAACATTGATGACGCTACTTCTGAGGGAATTTTTGCCCGGTTTGATGTCGCCGCTGATCTCACTGCCAGTCTCGCCTCTTTTGGGTACGTTCTTATCAGGAGGATTTCCCTTTAACTGATTTGTTTCCTCATCTATGTCTCCTATCACAGCAACATGTGATTTTTGCTCGAAATTTCCCTCTGTCGTCGCCGTCAGACCAAAGCCCGAGGGATGGCGTTGACCCTCTCGATGTTTAGGTCATCTCGGCATTCAGGATTTGCTTGACCTGCGGTTAATCATCCATGGACCAAAGGTCTCTTCCTTATCTGGGTTAGTCGCCGGCGATCTCATCGGATGCATCGTCGATGGCTGAACTGGCTTGGTCGGCGATTGCGCTGGGTTTTCCCCTCCTTGGGAGGCTGCGGGACAGTTGTATGGGCATTGATCTTTCCTGTGATCAAATCGACCACAAGAGAAGCATATGAGGTTGAGACCCTCGTATTCCACATTAAAGATCGACCCTACTGCAATGACCTCTGGTACCAATTTTTTCTGGAGGTTTGCTTTCCACGCATAAACGCACAAAATTGCCTTTTTCAATTTTAGGAGTTGTAGCTTGAAAATCATGTAAGGTATTCATATCCACTTTCAGTGTTCTTCCAATTTTGTCTCCAAATCTTGAGATACAATGGTTGTTGTAGCAATGCATTGGGACATTTGGGATGCGCACCCATGTTGCAACTCGCCCTAGTAGGTATTGGTGGGGGTTGAAGTAAGGAGACCAGGATTAAACTAAGACAGAGTGCTGTTTTATTACCCAGGGGCCATCATACAAAACTTTCCGGTAATGTGCTTGCCATAATTCTTGGTCTTAATTGGAATCTTACCACAAAGTAGTTGTTGGGGAGGTCAATGAGCTCAAAACTTGAGAATCCCCACATGCGTTTCAATAGGTCTTTTAGTACATAAAGGTTGAATCTCTTACCATGCAATGTTAGGATTAGAGCATAGTTCCATGGTTCACACCACTCATTATACTCATCTTCAGTGCATGGTGCCACTGGGTATAGTTCCATGAGTTTCTTCATCTCCTCTGATCCCTCAGGTATTTTCCAACATATCTCCGTGTCATTTGTAAAAAGATCTTCTTCCTCCATAGTGGAGTGGATGTGTGCTACACCGTTGAATCCCATAAGAGAAGCATAATAGGACGAGAATTTTGGGATATGATCCTCTACTCTGTCTTTGGTTGTCTTATCTTTAGGGTTCTTATTTTCCTCTGCAGATTTCTATGAATCTTTGTCCAACATTATGTCATTCATAATGGTATTTAGAGCTTCTTCTATTTTCTTTTTCTTTTTCCGGTCATCTTGCCCTTCAGCTGGTGGGCGGTCCGGTGGAACTTTGGGTTCGCCGGAGTCAGACATTGAGAGAGAGAGCAAACAGGTGTCTAGTGTTTCAACAATTGTCCTTTCTCACTTCAATTCTCTAGGATCATCAGTCATCACCGTTTTGCATGTCCTCCCCAATCCCTAACTTCTCTTTCTCAAGCCCCAAACCAAACACCAGTAGTCTTTAATGCTATTCTTCAACCGAAACCACCAATGGCTTCTCTGACTGAAGGTTTGTTGGCAAGGAAGCCATGGCTATGTCCACAAGGTTGTTTTTTGAGGTCCATCCTTCACCGTTAGGAGGCCATTAAGAGCTCATGGTGTTAATCTTTCATGACCCTGTTCTTTCATTGTCTTCTTTTTTTCTTAAACACATGATCTGGTAGACTAGTCCTCAACCTGAGGGTCAAAATCCGATTTGGTCTATCACCAGTCTAGACCTGGGTTACAAAGTTTAGCAGCTCGAGGTAATTTCGGACCGGACCTTAGGTTGATCGAGCCTTGATCCGATATAGGCCGATATTTGTGCAACCCTAATATATTAAATAAAAATTGCATTGTTTTAGTCATATGCCTATAGTATGACTTATTTTTCATACATTTTATAAGACTATTCTTTTACCTGTCAGAAAAATTGGATTTTGAACAGACATACATAAGGATCTAAAGTATTACAATTGTATAATATTTTATTGAAAATATTTGGTTTATATATTTTCAGTCAATTAATAAAAGAATAATTAATTGTATTACGAGTTTAGCGGAAGAAACGCTTCATTGATGGACACTCAAATTTTTCTTAGGAGATGGGCCCACCAAACCTCCCACGGCTAAACTTATTGGGCCCAAATTCATTGCAACCCATATGTATCAATTATCCCCACCAGAGGTAATAACACTTCTCACTTATAAAATTAAGGATTAATATGATATTTGATCATTGTAGTTTGCAATCATTTTGGTTTGGTCCCTAAGGTTTTAGGTAGGTGGATTTGGTCTCTCAAATTTACTTCTTTCAAACAATTAGTCTTTAAAGTTTCATAAAAACTTGGAGCCTAAATTAACACCATTAATTAAGCTTATATGACCTAACGTTGTTAAATATGCTTGTGTGAATGTTGACTAGGCAAGCTAAGATGAAAAAATAAATTCTAAACTTATATTTTTGAAAGTTATCATATTATTTTTAAAAAATAAAACCATGCTCTCTTCTTCGAATGGTTTTACATTTTGTTAAGAAATGGGAGAGTTCCAAAAATATTCATCATCTCTAAGGATGACGAATTGATAATGATTACTTCCAAAATTGGATAATTCGTAGGAGATCTCTTCCATTTGATGATATCAAAGTGATCGAAGGTTCAGATCATATGGTCATGTTTTCTCAACCAACCAAGTTAGCCTCTCACCTTCTCCATTTGATGCAATTAATGTAACACGAAGTTCTCGCCTAAATCTTATCAAAAACATAATTATCCATTTTTATATGTCAATTGTATGTCGAGTTTGATGTATATCGATGGTATGTAAGCGATAGGGATCGCAAAAGAAAGAAAAAGATACCAAAACGATTTGAAGATTAGTACGAAGAGTCGTGAATTATATGAAAAGTGATCATCTGTCGCCTTTGTTGATTAATGCTTTTGTGGCTATATTTTACTTTTTTTTTTTTTTTTGAATATAAAACATATTTACTTAGTTTAATTTTAATCCTCAAGTTTTATAATAGGTTTTTGTCCCACAAATTTTATTTCGTTTAAAAGTTTAGTTTCTATAATTTAATAAAACTTGGATCATTTTATCTTTTATTGGACCAAAACTCATAAATTGAAACTTGAGAATAGTAATACATATAGAAGATAATATATTTATTTTTTTCATGATAAACAAAAACGTAGTCCACAAAAAGATATTTTGCTCATTCTCATCCGTATAAAGGGCGGCAACGTACATCTATAAATAGATTCCATGAAACACACAAAACATAGACACAAGTGAGACATTTAATTTATAAGAAATAAAAAAAAAAAAAAAAGTAGAGATCGAGAAAGAAGAGACGGTAGGAATATAATGGAGGTAAGTCAAGTGCTTCACATGAATGGCGCCGGGGGTGCGTATGGGTAGGGTCGGGAGTGGGAGATCCCGCTTTCGATGCCTTACTTGAAGCATCCCTAGGAAGTAAAATGTAGCCTGGAGCCTGGCCTTGCCTGATAGAAGTCCTAATATTTTTAGGTTGGACATGGCGGGCTTCCCTGCCCAAATGGTGATACTTTGCCACATCCTATGTAAAAAAAAAAATAGCTTTAATTATATTTGATAAAACAATATTGCAAATTTCAAATGTAATACATAATTATATACTTTAGAATATTCCAAAATAAGTCTACAACTTGAATCTTCAAATTAAAAAGAAAACCATATGTCTTAACAAATAGTCAAAAACTCATACGTGAAGAATGAAATAACATCTATAGTCTATTAAATACAAGACATCATTATCAATATAATGGACTAATGGTCAAATACTCAATAGATATATTAAAGTATTAGTAAATATATAATATAATATAATATAAGTATATAAAGTATTATATACAAAAAATTATGTCAAATATAATAATATATATACTTACTAGGCAAGGCCAAATGGGCGGGCATACCCCACCCGATGTCCGGCCTTGCCCGCAAAAATGTTCGGCCCGGTTGTACCCAATTTTTTTTTCGGGCTTCTTTTTTTTTCAAGTTCGGCGGGCGATTTTTCATCGGGCTTGACGGGCACATGGGCTCCTAGACTTCATGCACACCTCTAAATGATGGTGTGGAAGAAGCAAGCTATGCAAGAAATTCGTTACTTCGTGTATCAATTCATTATATATATATATATATATATATATATATATATATATATATATATATATATATATATATATATATATATATATATATATATATATATATATAAGCACCACTTTCAATTAATTACATTTTTTTGTTTGTGTATTTTAACAATTATGTTAATTTTTTCTTGGATCTTAAATATAATTTCTTATATTAACTAATTCGTAGATTTTTTTTTTTTTTTTTTTTAAAAAAAAAACAAGTAGGTAGGTTGGTTATTTGTAATTAATGTGTAGCAAATTTATGATACTTAGTTCCATCATTTAATGATTAAGAGTTAGTGGATAGCGATAAAAATGCTTAATAAGTAGAGGTATGATGGGAAAAGAAAAAAAAAATAAACAAATGAGAGATAAGAGAGTATGATATCTTATATACCAAGTCAAAATACTCAATACTATCAACTAATTTATATTTAGGTAGTGTCTGGTGCAACAAAGAATAGTTTTTTCAATCCACTATTTTCAAATTCACAAATAACTTCATTTTTTGGACGGCTTAGTGGATAAGACTCGCTTCAACCTCCCACCCACCAAGTGTGATATGAGGAGAGTCAATTTATGAACCCTTACTTTTGTAAGTGGAAAGCTTGTTTCTAGGATTCAAAAATGCCACATCTTAGTCACATGACAGCATAATTTTGAAAAAGTTGCTTGTATTTGTAGTTGTTTTAAAACCAGTACTAATGTTGGCAACAAAAAATTAACTTTTACTTCCTGGCAAAACTTGAATTTTGGGCATCCTAAAATTAATAACAATTTTATAACTCGCCACAAAGGTGGGCAACTTTTTCCAAAATTTAAATGTGTGTTCTTGAAATTTAGCAATTATTCAAACACTTCGGTTTTGGTAGGGGTTGTCTCATGCCACTACTATTTTAGTAGCGGAGTTTGACCAAGCGTGCAATAGTTTCTTCAAAGCAATGCAAAACTATTTGTCATGGCTGACTTAGTAGGTGTTTCAAAATCTGCTACCAAGTAGATTGTTAATGATCAAAACTTGCTAATAAAATAACTGCTACAAAATACTACTACCTTCATCTCTAAATATAAGATATAGTTTGTAGTGCACTTTATATTATAAAGGGTGAAGGAGCAATAATACACATAAGCTTTACCTTTGGGAGCGCCCAGCACCACGAGCTTTTTTTTAGAACAAAAGTACATATGTGGTTACCATTTTGGAGAAAAAGTGACACAAACCCATCAGCCATTGGACGTTGACCGTTAAGTAGGAACGGTTAACCGTTAGTGCTTACGTGGATGATGAATTGGAGAGAGATGAAGCCAAATGGGAAGAAAAAATGCTAAATAGGATGGTGACGGTGCAAAGTTTAAAAAAATGGGGGGGGGGGGGAAATTATGGAAAACCCTAAAATGGAATGAAATTACAAACCAAGAATCAGTGAAGAGAAATCCAATTAAGATCCCTGATTGATTAAAACAAAACAAAAAAATCCCTCTAAACCTACAAGATCTGTAACCTAAACCGATCGAATGTTCAACAACACCCTCAAACTCTTTCAATTTTAGAAGCTCTGAGAATTCTCTTCAAATTTAACAGAGCAATCATGAAATTTCATACGTAAAAAACCAAACAATTGTTAGAATACGCACAACTGGGTAATTGCAAAGAAATTATACAGATTTCGATTAATCAAAAGCGAAAGATATAACCATCGAATTCTACATTCAGATTCTTAACCTAAACCCCCAAAATACATTACGACCATCACTTCATAAATCACAACCAAAACAAACTTCTAATTCTAATTCTATCCTAGATCTTCACAATAAGATTCAAAGATAAAACCTTCTTTAACCTCCGAAAGCGTACAAAATTCTTCCCTGCCTCTTGAGAGCATAAACCACATCCATGGCGGTAACAGTCTTTCTACAAGCATGCTCCGTGTAAGTCACAGCATCATGAATCACATTTTCCAGAAAATCTTGAGAACACCACGAGTCTCCTCGTAGATTAGACCGCTGATTCGCTTGACGCCTCCTCTTCTCGCCAATCTTCGAATCGCAGGCTTCGTGATTCCCTAAATATTATCGCGAAGAACTAGTGGATGAAAGCCTCTGATCCTTGGTCGTAATATCAACTCCATCGCTTAAATTAAAATTCTCCAGATCACTTTTATGATATTCCGTAAAATCGTCGAAAACAGTAATCATGCTACACACACTTGGGGTATCCAAGACTGAATTTGCGCTACAATAGCGCTGGAAATCGGACTTTCCACATGATGAATAATACCGTGAAGATGGAGAAGAAACATCACCATCATTTAATGACGAGACCTTCAAGGCAGGGAGCGAATCGAAACGATCAAGAGACGTCTTCGCAGCGGCCTTGAGAGTGCCTCCCATGAATCATTTGAAGCTCAATAAATCCTAAAAAATGGAAGCCTTTAGAATCACTAATCAAAAGGAAGAAGGAAACAAATCTAGAATATAGTCCTGATTCGGTTCAACTAAAGTATTAGGGAAACGGACACAGAGCATCTTACCTGTCGGCCCTAAAGACTCAGAACTAAGCGAATCGAAATCTCGATTGCGCCGGATTCTGATTTCCAAATTACAAATAGTGAAAGCCTTCAAAAATTTCATTATAGGAGGCGGGAGCTACCTTGCTTTTTCGCGATAAAAAACATTAAAAATTTCATTGATTCTTGGTTTGTGCGTTGGTCCGGTTTTCTTTCATTGACAAATTGCTTTCAGTCGATGGAATTCTTCACACTACTAGAAAAATAGGAAATAGCTACGGAATTTGCTACGGAAAATTTTCGTAGCAATGGTGTCGGATTTTGCTACGGATTTCTAAATCCGTAGCAAAAAAAAAAAAATTGATGACGGAATAAAATTTATGTCGCAATAGCTACGGATATTGCGACGGAAAAGTAAATCCGTCGCAGTAAAATGGCGCCAAAAAGGCCGCCATTATTTTTTTGCGACGGATCTCCGATCCGTCGCAAATTGTGCGACGGATCAGCCATCCGTCGCAAAGCGGGCGCCAAAAGGCCGCCATTATACGTTGTTGCGACGGATCGCGATCCGTCGCAAAGCGTGCGACGGATCAGCCATCCGTCGCAAAATGGCGGCCAAAAAGGCCGCCATTTTTACGCTTTTGCGACGGATCATCTATCCGTCGCAAAGTGGCGGCCAAAAAGGCCGCCATTAATACACTTTTTGCGACGGATCGGCGAGCCGTCGCAAAATCTTGCGACGGATCGCCATTTGTCGCAAAATGGCGGCCAAAAAGGCCGCCATTTATACGCTTGTTGCGACGGATCTACGATCCGCCGCAAAATGTTGCATCTAAAAGCCGCAACATTTTGCAACACCCCCCGTATTCCCAATTTTCCCCGCCGCCCTTCCCTCCTCCGGCCCCCTCCCCACCTCCGGCCGCCCTCCCTCATCCCGATCCCCCTCCTCCCCCTCACCCGACCCCCTCCCCCTCCCCACCTCCGCCTCCCTCCCTCATCCCGACTCCCTTCCCCTCCTCCCCCATCTCCGTCGCCCCTCCTCTCGCCGCCTTCTCCCGATCGATCCCCCATTTTTGCAAGGTATGTAAGCTGCCTTTTTTCCCCCTTTTTGCGTTTTTTTACCTTTCATTTTTTTGCAGTTACAAACAAATCCACTTTTGATTTTCCGATTTTGCGGGTTAGCTTGAAGTATATTTTCTTTTTATTACAATTTGATATTTATGTTATGTTTGCTTATGGAATAATGAAAATATGTATGTTGGTATGGGATTATCGATTACATGAGTTTAAATTGTTTTTTTTACATAAGATAAATTGTGAAATTAAGATAAAATTAAGATTTTGTATTAGTTGTTATTGATGAAGTATTTAGAAATTCCAATTCTAGCACTTTTTATTATGAAAATATGTATGTTGGTAGAAGATTATCGATTACATGAGTTTAAATCGTTTTTTTACATAAGATAAATTGTGAAATTAAGATAAAATTAAGATTTTGTATTTAAATATAATAATTATATAATTATAATAGAATTATACTATTCTAAAATTCATTCTAAAATGAATATTCAATATTACTATTTTTTTATATTTAAAATTAGAATTCTAATTAATATTGAATTTATATTAAAAATTGAATAATTTATTATATATACTCATACTCATTTAGATATACTTAGTAGAATTCTATATAGATTTCTATATAAAAATCTACTTTGTATAAGTATATATGATATGAATTCTAGTGATTCAAAAATCTCTTTATAATAATATAAAAATAGAAAAATAACAGGTAAAAATCTTAATAGAACAATAACAAATTAAATGAAGTAGAGCTTTAAAATATTCAATTTTTTTATCATTTATTATTATTATAATAAAATTAGTATAATTAGTAATAAAAAAATAAAATAGAATTCAATATTAAATATAATAATTATATAATTATAATGTTTGTATTGATGAAGTATTTAGAAATTCCAATTCTAGCACTTTAAGATTTTGTATTATGTTTGCTTAGCTGGAATAATGAAAATAATGAATAATGAAGTATTTTTATCTAGCACTTTTTAGGAATTTAGAAATTCCAATTCTGATTTTGGTGTGATAAAATTAAGATTTTGTATTAGTTGGTATTGATACATAAATCTTTAAATAGGATTATGTTGAAACTAGAAAAGTGAAGTGTTTAGAAATGAAATTTAGGGATAAGACAATTAATTAATTAATGTCAAGTGGGAGGAGGAAGATGTGACATTGAAGAATAATCACATTTGTATGTACTATAAAAATTAGTAGAATTTATTATTTGATTTAGGCTATTATAAAAATGACAGTTAGTAATTTGTTTAAAAAATATTTCATTTAAATTTTTTATTTGAATCTATGTTTAACAAGTTATACAATAAATTTGATTAAATGTTAAGTAATCTCTTTGATCTAGCCCATATAGGTTACAAACTCCAAAATACTTAGTATTCTATTCTTTGTTTGCCCCCTCCACATGCATGTCCCCATGTTTTGGTGTGCTATCCTCATTCTCTGGTTGTTTGCTGGAATATGTTCTTTGTTCAATGCATGTGTTTGTTTTTCACTTTCTTGATTAAGTGGCAATTGGTAGGCATAAGAGGCGACTTATATATATTTGTGGTATGTTGAGATGTTAATTAGGTTAGTAACTGAACTAGCTAGGAAGTATGGAAGGCAACCGTGATAGAAGTTGGATGTACAATCGTCTAAGCGATAGAAGACAAGTAACAACTGACATTCTTCGCGGGTTTGGAAGAGTTCGTCCAATTTGCTTTGGCGAATTCAAATAATTCAAGAAGGGAGATCAGGTGTCCGTGTGCCAAATGTAAGTGTTTAAGATTTACAGATGCAGACACGGTCAGGATTCATTTGTGTCAAAAGGGATTCATAAAAGATTATGAATGTTGGGAATGTCATGGCGAAGTCCGACAGACACCGAGTGGTTATTACGGGGACAGTAGTCATCGAGAAAACCTTAATCAATATGAGCAGTTGGTTATGGATGCCGCGGGACTCGATCGATCGCCCAATATTTTGATCCCGTTACTCATGCCGAACCGTCATACATGGGAGAGGAGACGGTACCCATCCTCAACCATCAAACATGGGTGAGGATCCTCATCCGAAGCCGCTAGGTTCTATAAAATGCTTCAAGAAGCACAACGTCCGTTATGGGAAGGTTGCGACCACTTTGAAAATAGTGAATATTCATCGCTATCGGCTACCCTAGCAACACTAAGCTTGAAGACTGATCACCATATGAGTGAGAGGAATTACAACGAAATGATGCAGATCATAAGTAAGGTTGTTCCCAAAGACAATAATTTTCCGAAGGACTTTTACCAAGCAAAAAAAAAGGTGAAAGAGCTTGGGCTTGGATGTGAAAAAATTCATTCTTGCCCCCGAGAGGATGTATGTTGTATTACAAGGATGATCCGAGTGACAAATTGCAAATTCTGTGGACATGACAGATATAAAGTTGTGGGGAAAGGAAGGAAAAAGACCCGCCATGCATTAAGCAAGATGTGGTACTTTCCTCTCGGTGCCCGGACTTACGAGATTGTATGCATCCAAACAAAAACCGCTCACATGAGATGGCACCGGAGCATCGTAGGGATGAGAACTTTGTGACGCATCCATCCGATGCCGAAGCTTGGCGTAAATTTGACGAGGCGAATCCTTTCTTTGCTATGGATCCCCGTAATGTTCGTCTTGGTCTATGTTCGGATGGGTTCACTCCTTTCAACAATACGGGCGAAATTATTCTGTTGGCCGGTCATTGTGACTCCGTACAACCTCCCACCTTCTATGTGCATGAGAAGAGAGTTTTTCTTCCTTAACGCGTTAATCCCCGGGCCGTAGAACCCAAAAAAGAAGATAGATGTGTACCTCGGGCCTTTGATAGACGAGTTGAAAATGTTGTGGAGTGAAGGTGTTCTTACGTATGATATATCATTAAGTCGAATTTCACCATGCGGGCTGCCTTAATGTGGACGATAAATGATTTCCCGCATATGGGATGTTGAGTGGCCGGCAAACATCGGGAAAGCTCGCATGCCCGGTATGTCTTGAACAGAACATGGGTTTTAGCTTGGAACACGTCGCAAGGTCGGTTGGTTTGACAGCACCGACGATTCCTACCCCGATCATCCGTTTAGGAGAAATAGAAAAGACTTCACGCGAAGGTTGTCGAACGAGCAGATCCACCTCGTCGTTTAAGTGGACAAGAAATATGGGACGGTCGGGCACATTCCGAGTGTCGAAGAGGGGGCTGCTTCAAGCGAACCCGAGGGGTACGGCATTGATCATCATTGGAACAAACGCAAGATCTTCTCGGGAACTACCATATTGGAAAGATCAATTGTTAAGACACAACCTCGATGTCATGCATATTGAGAGGAATGTGTTTTGCAATATTCTGTACACCGTGATGGACACCAAGGGCAAGACGAAAGACACGGTCAACGCAAGATTGGACGTTGAAGCGATTTGTAGAAGGCCGCTTTGCATTTGGTGGACGGTGGCACCGGACGAATTTCCAAACCCGGAGCGCCGTACACATTCAATAAAGAGCAGAATTTAGAATTGTTGCAATGGGTTAAAGATCGAAACTCCCGACGGTTATGCGTCAACCTGGAAAAGATGTGTCGACATGCACGAGGTGAAGTTGAGCAAGATGAAGAGTCATGATTGTCATGTGTTTTTCGAGAGATTGTTGCCGTGGGCCTTCAAAGCACTACCGAAGCATGTATGGTCTATTCTAACGGAGTTGTCCATGTTCTTTAGAGAAATTTGTGCTTCAGAGCTTAATGTTGAAAAGTTATGACACTTGGAGGCGAGCATGCCCATAACGCTATGCAAGTTAGAAATGGTGTTTCCTCCTAGCTTGTTTGACTCAATGGAACATTTGCCCGTTCACTTGGCATACGAAGCAAAGGTAGGAGGCCCGCAATAAAAGTATAGATGGATGTATCCGTTTGAGAGGTAATATATATATTGATTTGCGATGTTATTAATTGACCGACATGATACTTTAGCTCGAGATATTCCATTGTAGGTTTTTACGCACACTTAAGCACAAGATAAAAATACAAGGTACGTTGAAGGATCTATCGCTGAAGCTTATCTAGTCGAAGAGGCCACAAAATTTGCGTCATACTATTATCCCCTTGAAATGATGTCAAGATGGAGAGGGGTACCTCGTAACGATGATGCCGGTGATACGAGGGATCAAAAATCAATATTTAATTTTCCGGGCGAGTCATGGGAAAACGATGGAAGTCAACTCTTGACGGAAGAGATAAGCGAGTTGCGAGTGGTACATTCTAAACAACGTGAAGAGGCTGCAAAGTACCTAGAGTAAGTTTTTTGTTTGTTTACTATTACGGTAAGTATTAAAGTATTAACTTAAGTTTTTTTGTTACGTTACTTCTCTAATTGGGTCGATCGGAAATCCTTCAATGTTGGTGTCCCAAGTTGATCAATTCACTAATTCTGAGTTTCCAAAATGGTTTCGATCATATTTCTTGGAAAATCCATCAGATCCCAATGAAGTTGCGTGGAGTTTATCTTATGGAGCTGCAATGACAGTTACCCGATGCAACAAATATATAATCAATGGGTATCGATTTGCAATGTTGACGCGAACGCAGTACACTATGTTGCAATTACGGTGTATGTTGTCGAGGTGACCAAATTGACGGGGTGGAGGCCGACTACTACGGGAAGTTAGTTGAGATAATTCATTTGAGTTACCGGTGGGACAAGGTGGTGACCCTTTTTAAGTGTGAGTGGTTTGATAACGGTGCTGCGTGGGACAAAAGTGGACAAACATGGAAATATTGAGATCCTTTGGACAAGGAGATATTCGGTTGGTTATGACCCATTCATCTTTGCTCAACAGCGGAACAAGTTTACTATCACCATACCCTACATCTCGCCAAGGGTGGACGGGAGTTATTAAAACCAAAGCACGAAATATTATACCAAAGTCGAAAGAGCGGGAATCAAATGACAAGTATGGCGAACCTTTCCAAGCCGATGTGGAATATGCGCCCATAAACATCTTCGATGACGAAGTACCAAGCAATCTCTTTGATTCTCGTGCGGAGTTAGAGTTGATTCCTATACAAATTGACGATGAGAAATCGACGATGAGGATGAGGGCGAAATGAGCTTTCTCGATAGTGAATGCGAGTTCGACGACTATGAGAGTTCGAGATGAAGACATGCAAGTAGATGTCGATGAACGGGAATCGTCCGGTTGATTTGTGTTAGTTCTTTGTTTATGACAATATGTTATACTACATACTTTGTTTCTTTGCTACCGTCATATTAACTAATTTTTTTTATATATATATTTTGCCATGATGTCTATAAGTGTTCGAGATGGAGCATCCAGGAGGACGTTCGGGTAGTGGACGTGGCGTTAGTGGTCGAGCCCGGCCCGTACTATAAGAGGGGGTAGGGCGACGCCAACCGCTCCATATGAAGGCGAGGTCTCGGCTCTTCTCCGGAGGTGCCACTATTTGATTTTTCGTCGTCACCGTCGGGATATTTGTCATCTTCACCGTCACTTTATACATCGTCATCACCGGCGGCTACCCCCGATGCGGCAAGGAGGACCACGGGTTTACTTTACCATTTCGATTGATTTACATTTGTTTAGTTTCTTGAAACCATCTATGTACAAACATCTTCAATATTTCACATTTCTTTCTTAGCACACGGCTGCGTCGCCTCGAGCCACGTCGGGGAAGAAGGTAGTTCTTCGAGGTACCAATCGGGGCTCAAGAGATCCCGAGACGGGGTTTCTTTGGATCCGTCCGACGGCAATGAGTAAGTCAAGCCAAGTTACCCGTAATGTTACAATTTTCTTTTCTAATTGGTTTGTATGCTAATATTTTCATGATAATCTCGTTTTCAGATTTTTGCACGATACTCCGGTGGCGACTTTCATGTCGGACCAAATATTCCGTAATTACACTCAAGCTTGGACCGCGTGGACGAGAGATTCCTAAGAAGCAACGAGAAACGTGGTTCAAGGAGTTCTTGGTAAGTTATTTTTTTATGCGTGTTAATTTAGTACTTTTAAAATTTTGAGCACTAATTGTTCGTTATTGATTTTCGGGATAAGCATATGACGTTGCACGAGCATCTTGAAAATCTGAAAAAAGCTTATAACCACGGGCGGCGTGATGGTGCGTCGAAAGCTCTATGCATTGAGAAAGTCGAGAGGCAAGACAGACCGAAAACTTCCACGGGACACTAGAGATGAATTATTTGGCAATTGGGAAAACAATGACAAGTTTAAGACCATAAGTGCGAAAAATAAGCAAAATAGGGCCAAAATGGAAGGACCATCATATCCGGCGGCTCCATATCAATTAGTGAGCATCGACGCAAAGTTGTAAGTACACGTTATTTTCTATTTACGTATTCAATATTTTGTACTTTGAAGTAATTAATTAAGGTCATCATTTGCGTTTGCGTTAGAGTCTGGGAAGCTCACTGGATCGGTTGAGTGGGTTACCTTTCGGCGGACCCATTCCCGATAGCTTTGAAGGGAGTGAGAGGCAATGGATTAATCCAAGGGCGCAACAAATAGCGGTTAGACATTTATTGCCTTTATTACTTGTTTTATGCACAACCATATTTATTTCATTTTACATGTCTTATTTGTTATGTATTTGTTTGCTTGTAGGAAAACTTTGAGAAGCTGTCGCAAGAGAGAGCCACGCAGCGTGAGCCCGACCCCTCATCCTCTATATCCGACAACGAGAGTCCGTTCTTTCGAGGCTACCGGCGGATTTGACAAGAAAGGAGGGTCTTTGGATACGGTGAGTCCGCCACCCGACCGAAGGCAGACAAAGCGCCTCTCATCCGGCACCGTAGGGGTTTGTTCGTGTAAACATAATACATTTGGTTTTGATAATTTTCATTCTCTTGTCCATTCAAATGAAGTACAAATAATAAATGTACTAATCAATTTTGTAGATGAGTGAAGAAGATGAAGGCGTTGGTGGAGGAGCAAGCAACACAGATGACCCAGAACGGGAGATGATGAGCCGCGGCTTACTCGGGAAACGAGAGATGATGAGGCGCAGATGATTCGGGGAACAAGATCGATCAAGCGGGCGTTGCGGCGGAAAAAGATCGATCAAGCGGCGTTGCGCAGAACGGGCGATGATGCGACGGGAGATGACTCAACGAGAATGAGTTGATGAGGGTGATGCGGCTTCAAATCATGTCCCTTGTGAAAGATGAGGTTCCGGTCGACTCCGGTGATGATGACCATCTTTGGTGATGACGATGATCACAATGTTTGTTTAGCCTACTTTTTTGTATTTGCTTGTTGCTACTATTTTTTGTATTTGTTTGTTGCTACGGATTATATATATATTGTGTTTTCACTATGTAAACTCTTTTTTATCGTTAATATATTCATGGTACATTACTTTACTATTTGTATTCAATTTTCTATTAAAAAAATTTAAAAAATTTAAAATTTGCTACCGAAAAGAAAATCTCCGCAAATTCTGAAATTTGCTACGGAAAAACAAATCGCTACGGAAAAAATCCGTAGCAAATTTCAAAATTTGTGAAATTTGCTACGGAGAAAATATCCGTAGCAAATTTTCAAATTTGCTACGGATTTTTTTCCGTAGCAATTGCGACGGATTTTAATATCCGTAGCAAGTTGCTACGGATATTAAAATCCGTGGCAATTGCTACGGATATTAAAATCCGTGGCAATTGCTACGGATATTAAAATCCGTGGCAATTGCTACGGATATTAAAATCCGTGGCAATTGCTACGGAAATTAAAATCCGTGGCAATTGCTACGGATATTAAAATCCGTAGCAAATTTGCTACGGATTTTCAGATCCGTCGCAATTGCTACGGATTTCCTGAAATCCGTAGCAATTGCCACGCGATATTTTGCTACGGACAAAATCCGTAGCAAACATGTTTTGCTACGGAAAAATGGGTTTTTGCTACGGATTTTTTCCGTAGCAAAAACCGAAATTTTTAGTAGTGATCAGCAAGTAGGATTTTGATTTAGCCAGATTGTAATTTCATTCCATTTTAGGGTTTTCCATAATTTTTCCCCCAATTTTTTAAACTCTGCACTGTCACCATCCTATTCATCATTTTTTCTTCCCATTTGGCTTCATCTCTCTCCAATTCATCATCCACGTAAGCACTAACAGTCAACCGTTCCTACTTAACGGTCAACGTCTAGTGGCTGATGGGCTTGTGTCACTTTTGCTCCAAAATGGTAACCACATGTGTACTTTTGCTCCCAAAAAAAGCTTGTGGTGCTAGGCGTTCCCAGAGGTAAAGCTTATGTGTATTATTGCTTCTTCACCCTATTATAAAATATGTCTTATATTTAGGATCAATTTTTTTTCAGTGTATTATGCGAACCATTTATGTGTATAAATGAAAGGGAAAAACACTTCTCATGTTGTAGGAGAAGTGTTTTCTCATGTCACACATACGTGAAATGGTGGGACCCACATATATATAATTAGCATTATATATATGTGGGTCCCACCATTTCATGTGTGTGTAGGAATCTTCTTCTTCTCATGCAACATGAGAAGTTTAAACCCCATAAATGAAATTAACCAAAGCTTAATTGATAGGATGTGACACTTGCACTGACGTTGGTGAGGCCTGTACCGATCTAAATGATGTTGCATTATTGGAAAGGGTAAAAGAGCAAAAATACACATGTGCTTTACCCTCGGGAGCGCCCAGCACTATATGCTTTTTTTGGGAGCAAAAATACACACGTGGTTACCATTTTGGAGCAAAAGTCACACCCACCGTTAATTGTACAAACGTTCGTTATGCACCGTGTATTATTTATAATTGATGAGAATTGTTACAGGTGAGCGCTCCTGAGGATAAAACACATGTGTATTTTTGCTCCTTTACCCTATTGGAAAAATAAACAACAGTGACAAGTAGCAGAAATGGGAGAGTTCCAAAAATATTCATAATCTCTAAGGATGACCACTTGGTAACAGAGGACTTCTAAAAATGGATGATTCAGAGATCTCTTCCATTTGTTGATATCAAAATGATGGATTTCGTTCCCATCCCATTTTCTTTTTCATCTCAATCATTGGATTGAAATCTCAACGGTTTAGATTTAATCTTTTATAAAAATATTATTTTTAAATATTTTATTAATATTTTTTAATAATTTAATTTAATATTAATATTTTTATAAAATATTAAATCTAAATCGCTGAGATTTCAATCCAACGATGAGATAAAGAAGATGATGTAAAAAAGTAGATGGGAGCCAGGTCCAAAGTGATCATAGGTTCAGATGATATGGTCAGGTTTTCTCAACCAACCAAGTTAACCTCTCACCTTCTCCAAATCGCAAGACATGTATTAGTATGATGCAATTAATGTAATACAGGAGTTCTCAGTCTAGATCTGATCAAAAACATCATTATCTACGGAATGTCCAATGACATAAATGAGGAGAGAAAGAGTTATGGTACATAAGATGAAAAATAAATATGATGCGGAATCCTTTGATTGGAGAGAGCACGAACAATGTGGTCCACTGAGTGCACACAAGAAACATGCAGCAGTGAAGTTGTGTACAGAAGTGAGTTAATCGGGATTGCATTCGGTGCTCATCACAGTTATAATAACCTATTACTCATCACTGTGATGAATGGAAGTGAGTTAATCGGGATTACATTTGATGCTCATCAACGATGATAACCTATTACTCATCACTGTGATGATCATAACCTATTCCCATCATGTTTATTATAAATTTTTCATTTTGTTGGTCTTTTGCCTGCAACTTGATCGAATAAATCCAATAATTGTGAGCAGATAGAGATAGTAATAGTAATACATATACTAGAAGATAATATATTTAATTTTTTTTAATGATAAACAAAAACGTAGGCCACAAAAAGATATTTTGCTCATTCTCATCCGTATAAAAGGGCGGCAGCGTACATGTATAAATAGATTCCACAAAACACACAAAACATAGACACAAGTGATGAGATATTATTAAGAAATTAAATCAAAGAAAGCAGAGATCAGAGAAAGAAGAGATAGTAGGGAACGGACATGAATGGAGGTAAGTCAAGTGCTTCACATGAATGGCGGTGTGGGAGAAGCAAGCTATGCAAAAAATTCGTTACTTCAGGTATCAATTCATTATATACATAAGAATCACTTTCAATTAATTACATCTTTTTGTAGTTTAACAATTATGTTAGTATATTCCCTTGGATCTCAAATATAATTTCCTATATTAACTAATTCATAGATTTATTTATTTTTTAAAAAGTAGGTAAGTTGGTTATTTGTAATTAATATGTACCAAATTTATGATACTTAGTTCTATCATTTAATGATTAAAAGTTAATGGATAGAGATAAAAATGCTTAATAAGTAGAGGTATAATGGGAAAGAAAAATTTAATATGAGAGATAAGAGAGAATGATATCTTATATAGTTAGAGTTCATCATCATGAACGCATTATCAAAGAAGCAGACAAAGAAAATATGTTAGCAAATATATATGTGTGTGTGTGAAGAATGATTAATTATGATTAACTACTGCTACATCTAAACTAGTAAACAAAGGAAGAAAGGTTATAATATTCTCTAAGACAACATTTCCTGCTCCATTTATTTAACTAGCTACTTGAACAAATTGCTTCATTATATTGATACCAGATATGCCTGAATATGATTGATGATATATTTATAGTTTCGCCATCTCTATCACTCAAATAAATTATTTTATTTTAGGGAATCATAAAAGAAGAGGAAGTGGATTCATTCAATGTTCCTCAATACTTACCATCCCCATCTGAAGTTGAAGAGGAGGTGTTGAAAGAAGGGTCATTTAATATCAATCGCATTGAGGTATCTGAAATGAGTTGTAAGTACGCTGGCCATTATGATTATAGCAAAGCAATGGACAATAATGAGTTTAGTGCATCTGAGGTAGCAAGTGATTGTGGACATGACTTAGCAAAGTGTACATGAGAGCTGTGGCCGAGCCCTTATTGATCAATCACTTTAGAGAAAAAAAATATTCTAGAATAATTTAATTAGTTTCCTTAATTTATCTAAAAAAATCAACTGACCGAAGGAGTATCATTTTGGTCCAACTTGTTTTTGGGTTAATTGTACATTATAGGAAAAGTGCTGATGGACCTTATTTGATCAAAATGTTGATAACCTGTTGGATCTTGGAGTTAAAAAATCTCATATAAAGTTATATCTTATAATATAATTTATATTATAAATTATGTCTTATATTTAGTCTCGGATGAGTAATTTACAACTACATTATTGAGAAGAATCTCGTGGTTTGTATTTCTATCAGTTCAGAACACCCGATCATCATCATCATCATCATCATTAAAAGAATGAATCTAAGTTTCATTATTTTATCAATATTTTAAGGGTTAAGCAAGAATTCCACCAAGGATACATTCTGACAAAATTTAAAATAATGGTTGACCCGTAAAAGTCGCTATCTTGACCCCAAAAGTTATATATGTTTTTTATTCATGAGTTTCTGGCACCAAATAAACGGGAATAAATAATAAAGAGAATAATTAGTTGTTAAGCTGCCTCATCAGCTATCGTATTAATATCCCAAATTAAAAGTTGTCCCTTCGGAGACATTCGATTGGGAACAAAAAAATTAAGTTCACGATATATATATTCTTAAATAATTGTCAAATAAATAAATATCCCTTTGTATTATTGGATGGGCAGACAACACGGAAGGAACAAAAAAATAAGAGAGGAAAATAGGGGGAGAAATGATTTTTCTTAAAAGTCTGTATTCTTTAAAAAATAATATTTTAATGGATATATAATCTAAAATAAAGAGAATATTTTAATTATTATTATTTTTAAAATAATTTGTTTAGATCAGATCTAAACCGTTCAAACCTAATTATCTCTCTGGTTCGTCCCTTCCTTACACTTAACTTTCTCTCTCTGGACCTTTGAATTCAGGACGTGACATTCGTAAGGATGGCTCTGGAGGTAATGCAGGATTTCGACCTGGCCAAGGGGGCAATTTTGGTGTTTTGAGGAACCCGCGTGCCCAGGCTCCTATGCAATATGTTGGAGGGATCCTTTCTGGACCAATGCAATCAATGGGAAATCAGGGAGTTATGCCAAAAAATAGCCCTGACCGTGAGAGGTGGCAACGAGCAACTAACTTCCAGCAGAGGGGTTTAATTCCTTCTCCTCAAATCCCACTGCAGATGATGCATAAAGCTGAGAAGAAGTATGAGGTCGCTAAAGTGACAGATGAGGAACAAGCAAAGCAGAGGCAGTTGAAAGCCATTTTGAATAAGCTAACTCCTCAGAATTTTGAGAAACTTTTAGAGCAGGTAAAAGCTGTTAATATTGACAGCGCTGTCACTCTTGCTGGAGTAACTTCTCAAATATTTGAGAAGGCTCTAATGGAGCCTACCTTCGGTGAAATGTATGCCAAGTTCTGCTTCCACCTAGCTGCTGAGTTGCCTGATTTCAGTGAAGACAATGAAAAGATAACTTTTAAGAGATTATTGTTAAAAAAATGCAGAGAGGAATTTGAGAGGGGTGAAAGAGAGCAAGAAGAAGCTAATAAGGATGATGAGGGTGAAGTCAAGCAGTCAGATGAAGAGAGGGAAGAAAAACGAGTTAAGGCAAGAAGACGCATGTTAGGTAATATACGGTTGATTGGAGAGTTATATAAGAAAAAAATGTTGACTCTGAGGATAATGCATGCGTGCATCAAGAAGTTACTGGAATCGTATCAGGATCCTGATGAGGAAGACATCGAAGCTTTGTGCGTGCTGATGAGTACCATTGGGGAGATGATTGATCATCCCAAAGCCAAGAAACTCATGGATGCATATTTTGAAAGGATGAAATTGTTATCGAACAACATGAATTTATCTTCTCGAGTTAGATTCATGTTGAGGGATACCATTGATCTTAGAAAGAACAAATGGCAACAGAAGCGGAAAGTTGAAGGTCGAAAGAAGATTGAGGGGGTGCGCAGAGATGCTGCCCTAACTGGTAATAGAGCGTTGAGAAATGCAGACCGGAGTCTTGAGGGACCTGTTGCAACTCCACCTCCAGGAGAGCAAGGATCTGCAGTCTCTAAGAACGCTTCCTTAGAGAAGGTGTGGCGAGAAGAACCACAGCAGGACATGTCCATGGAAGCAATTAAAGAATACTACAGGTATGTATTTATTTTTTCTAGCTTGTTTTATCTTTTGTAGCATATTTAATGGTTCTTATTGCAATTCATCTGAGCGTGCCCTTTACAGCTCTAGAGAAGATCAAATGCCAAGATATGCTACAGATAGATTTGCTGGTCCAACTGCTCATAAACAATCAGCTGTTCAGCATCGTAATATAAATTATGGTAATAGAAATGCAGACCGGAGTCTTGAGAGACCTTTTGCAACTTTTGGAGTGCAAGGATCTGCAGTCTCTGAGAACGCTTCTTTAGAGAAGGTCTGGCGAGAAGAACCACGGCAGGACATGTCCATGGAAGCAACTAAAGAATACTACAGGTATGTATTTCTTTTTCCTAGCTTGTTTTATCTTTTGTAGCATATCTTAATGGTTCTTATAGCAATTCATTTGAGCGTGCCCTTTACAGCTCTAGAGAAGATCAAATGCCAAGATATGCTACAGATAGATTTGCTGGTCCAACTCCTCGACTTACTGCTGTGAATGCTCCTATAACGCCTGCCAAGGGTATGCTACTCCTACATGCTTTGTTCTCGGTGCATAAGACGAGAAAGAAATCCTAATATGCAGTAATTGCTACTCGAATTCAACTTGAAAAATTAAAATTTATTTACTTTTCTCGTTTATGCCTTGTTAGGCTGAACTGATTGAATTTTGATGTTTATTTTTTAAATTCATTAACGCAGTCCCTGAAGATTCATCCAAGCCATTTGCTTTCCAGTTTGGGTCCATTAGTCCCGGTTTCATGAATGGGATTTCAGTAGGTTTCTTATCTCTAAATTCTTAAAGTGTCTTAAGTATTTGTATTTGTACACTAAATTTCTCTTAGATTGTTTAGTCCCAAATATTTAAGTGTGTTCATTTTATTGTAACTAGATTCCTTCTTGCACAAGCTCAGCTCCTCAAAATTTGGACGAGTAGAAAAGAGATCAGGTATGCAGGTCTATTCTTTTTCCATCCAATCCCTTGTTTGTTTTTTCTACAATATGTATCTACTGCCAATGCATGCACCTTGAGAATGAAAAAGAATATAGTATCAGAAGCTGAATCATGAATGGTGGCTACATTTTGTCTGCTTTATCTTAATTGGCTCTTCAGGAGTTTGCTTTTGGGAATCAAATCTGAGGGAAAAAAAAAAAAGAACCCGCAACTTTACATACATTCATGCTTTGCTTATTCTATACCAAGGGAATAATAATGTGTTGTCTGATTTTTGAATTTTCAGGCTCGTCATGGTTCTTTAAGACCAGTGCCTTCAATGCCAACACCTCCAAAGCTTCTGACACCAAGAATGATGGTAGTGTTACTGGCATGGAAAATACATCGGTGCTTTTGGTTTACGAAGGACAATGAGGTCCTCGCCATGGAATACGAACACTTTTTTAGAATGACGACTCTGCATGATTAATCTATTGTCACTCTTATTCTTTCCTCCGCATTTTGTGTTCGTATATATCTGTTATGCTGTCTATATTTTTGTCTGTTTCTTGCTTTCCGCTGTATCAATAAAAAGTATCTGTTATGCTGTGTTACAGGTTCTGGCAACCTCAAATATATTTTTTTTTTTTGATTTTTCAACATTTAATCTTAATATTTTGCAACGATCCCATTATTTATAAAATGATGTTATTTTTACCCCTAAATATCCAATTTTTAATCACCGTTATCGCTGGGGTCTTGTAGTCCTAATGACGACACTAAGTAACCTCCCCCCCCCCAAACTTTCTCTAAACGTGAGGGATGCAATGGGCATGAACTATGACAAAAAACTACCGTAATCACTCATCATTACTATTAAAAATTACTAGTATTAATTTGTCTTACCAAAAAATATATATTAATATGTACGATCAATGACTAGGTGGTGAGTTGTTGGAAAAATTATATCCATTTGATTCCACCAAAATACGTGGCTGTGTTTAACTATGGTCATCCTTCATCTTAAGCATAATGAAACACATTTTAAGAAGTATCTTGTGTGTTGTGCTTATTTGGGAAGCACAACAAAAAAAAAAGCTTTTTAAAATAGTTTTTTTTTTTAATTTGATACTTGTGTATTTTTTTTTTCCTAATTAAATGTTTTATTTTTACTCTGTTAGTACTGTTAACTCTCATAGGGGCTAACAATACTAATGAAGTAAAGTTACATAAGTTAATGATATTAACAGAACAAAATTAATAATTTAATTAAGAAAAAAATTCATAGGTACCAATATTTTTTGGTTTTTCTAAAAATAATTATGTTTTTTTTTTCCTCTTCAAAGTTCAAACTGTATCCTCGTGATTAGTTGACATACTTGAGACTCTCTCTCATCCTTTTCATTCTTTTTCTGGCACCCAATGTATGCCCCTCACTTTCCTCTCACTTCAATTCTCTCTCTCTCTCTCTCTCTCTCTCTCTCTCTCTCTCTTTGGTGTGTGTGGATAAAACAGGCAAGCCGAGACTTGAAAATAGAGTTTAGGAACTAGATTGTAAAAATCTAGTCCTTAGTACATAAATGCAGGAAACTAGAAAGAACAAGATCGTTGATCCTTTAAAACTTTATCAAGGCATCCTCTGGTAATAGTTGGAACCAGAACCACCTCAGCATCGACAGCAGCGCCCACTATTACAAAACAGGACTACGACGTCCTAGTTTTTAGACATTTAATGTCCTATTTTCGCGGGACGCCTATCTGGGGGCGTAAAAAAAGTTCACCTTATGCCGTCCTAAAATTTTTAGGAAGCCATATTGATATCTTACGGTGTCCTAAAAATATTTAGGACGCCATAAGTCTTTTTTTTCAAAAAAAAAACCCCAAACAGGGGTTCGGGAGCATCTGAGCAGGGAGCGAGTTGATTATTCCAAACGAAATTAACCAAAAGATCAGAACAAGGAATAATAAGAAGAGGTTAACAGAATACGTACGCTTATTCTAAGAATCTTAAAGCAAGAAAAATCTCAAAACCAAATATGCATAAACAATACAATGAACAAAGCTGAGATGAACTCAGAATCGAATAAGATCCAGTCTAGATGAAATGAAAAACAAATCGAATCAGATTCATGTTCAACAATAAATCAGCTGTGAGACTCGGTAGAGCAAAGTAGATCTAAAAATATAAAATTCTAGATCTAAGAACAACATATTTACGGCAAACCGAGTGAGATTCAGCGGTACAAAAATGCAGAAATCGATCGATTACGTAGAGCAAAAAAAAAGACATAAGGACAAGAGGGAGACAATATTGGTGTATGTGAGGAGAGGAGGAGAGGCGCTTGGATTTGGACGAAGGACTGAGGTCGACTGAGGCAGCGGAGATGAGAGCTAAAGAAGATAGAGTGTGAAGGTAGAGCACGATATGAGAGAGCGGATGGTTTAAATTTTGCTACTTTTGGCGTCTAAGTATCAAAATTAGACTCCAAAGTCATGCTTTTAGAGTCTAAGTTTAAAACTTAGACTCCAAAAGTCATGTCGTACGACGAAAAAGAAGGTCACGTCGTGTAGCAAGGGGTCACGTAGTGCAACGGGGGTTATGTATTGGCCGCGAGAGACACTTTTGGAGTCTAAGTTTAAAAATTAGACTCCAAAAGTAGCGGAATTTAAATCCACAAAGCGGCAAAATGAATTGTTTGGCAAAAAAAAAGACTTTTGGCGTCTAACTTTTGAACTTAGACGCAAAAGGAAAACTTTTGGTGTCTAAGTTTTAAAATTAGACTCCAAAAGTCAAACTTTGGAGTCTAAGTTTAAAACTTAGACTCCAAAAGTGTCTCTCGCGGGTCTCACACATAACCCCTACCGCACGACGTGACCTTCTTTTTCAGATGATATGACTTTTGGAGTCTAAGTTTAAAACTTAGACTCCAAAAGTGCCTCGCTGGAATTTTAGCGTCTAAGTTTGTAACTTAGACGCCAAAAATTAACTTTTATCACATATAATTACAAAAATGCCACCGCCTTTATTTTTTACTTTTTTTTTTAAAGGACGTCTTTTTGGGACGCAAAAACCGTTTTTTTGTAGTAGTGGCCATGGCCCTGCTTGGCCATATAATCAGCACAAGAAATATTGTCTCTTGGATTGTGATGTAATTCCACATCCCAATCTTGGTACAGAAGATCTCTAGTCTCCCCAATAATGTCTCTGAGGGTGTGATCAGTGGGGCAGTCTCTCATAAGGATGTTGATAGCATCTAGGGAGTCGGAGTAGATGAGAATTTTTTTGAAACCCATATGTTTCCCAATTTTTAACCCTAGCATGATAGGATAGATTTCAGCTTCAATAACCATATGAAGGCCAAGGGATTTGGAGAAGCCCATCAACCATTCGCCCTGAGTGTTTCTTATCACTCCCCCACAAGCCACTTGTTGTTGGTGTCGAACTGAGCCATCCACATCAATACGAATGACATTTGCCAGAGGAGGGGTCTAGGATTGCTCCTCAATCTTGTCAAGTTAGAAAATCTAGTGACTAAGATTCTGCTTTGCATTGCTTTCCATGAGAAGGTAGTTGTAAAGGTGGAGCAATTCTCTGGTGTCTATGCTTTCTCCTTGAAATAGAAATTTACATCTGGTTGTCCAAAGGATCCAGCACCTCAGGTTGAAAATTCTTGTCCACGAGAAGTTTCGAAATCTTCCTTTTCCCGCTTTGTGATTGCTGTTCCATTTGAGCCAATCTTGCAAACTGCCATTAAAAAACTGGGAGAAATAGTTAGGCAATAAAATATGTTTCCACAAGTTTTTAGCATGCTCATAGTCTCTTTTGATATGGATCACACTTTCCTCAGTATTACATTGAAAAGGAAAAAAAACTATCATTGGTAAGACCTCTCCTGGTTCTGAGCAAGTTGGTGACAAGTCTCTCGTGGCCAACTTGCCACATAAATTTTTTTTACTTTCTCAGAAAGTTTCCATTTCCAAATCTGCGTCCAGAAACTATAATTTTTAATTGCTCCTTTGTCGGAAAGAAATTGGTAGGCAAATTTCACAGAAAAACTTCCATCCTTTTCTTATCTCCACGTGAAACGGTCAGGGAGGTTACTGGATGGAGGGAGCATTCTGGACATAGTATGAATAATTGCAAGAGATAGCAATCCTTTCCATCGATTGGTGTCCCATCTTCCATTCAACAAAACCTGATCTCTTACTGTCTCATCCTCATTGATTAAGGATGGACATGGACCTATGATATGATGGTGCGATCAGGGGGAGCTATAGGTCGGACCAAAATTTGGTTCATGCCCCATTGGTGACTTTTTTACCCACTCCACTGAGAAATTTATCCTAGACTTCAGTAATCGCTTTCCAGGCAGAAGAGGAGTTTTGCTTTCTGGAAACATTAGGCATAAGATGGTTGCCAAGTTGTATCTAGACCAAAGGCATTGAACCCAAAGAATATCTTTCTTTGTTAGGAGGCTCAGAGTTTCATAATGAATGCTTTGTTTTGACGTCGAAGATTCTTGAAGCCTAACCCCCTTGCTTCTTAGCTTGAGTAATCTTGTCCCACGCAACGAGATGTATTTTCCTCATTTCCTCGTCCTAGGACCATAAGAAGTTCTTGGAAATCTTCTCGATTTCACTAATAGTGCAAATAGGTAGGAAGGTTGACTGCATACAATAGCTGGGAAGAGATGATAGGACCGACTTAATAAGAAGCGAGCGATTCGCAATAGTAAAAAAATTACTTTTCCATTTGGACAACTTTTGCCGAGCTCTTTGCACAATTGGATAATATGTAGCTTTAGTAACTCTCTTATGGATGAGCAAAGACCCCCAAGTATTTCCCAAAATCTGCAAGTAAGCCCAATCCCAAGCGGCTAGCTTAGGCCCAATGCACGATTAAAATTGATGTTTTTGGAGCAAAACATTCGGATTTCTCTAAGTTAATTCTATGCCCTAAGACTTCACGAAGCTTTGCATCACTTTTCGAACTTCAGCCATTTGGTTACAAGAAGCTTCAAAGTGAAAAGAATGAGGTCATCGGCAAAGAACAAGTGAGATATATGAGGGCTACCTCTCTTGAAGGTGAAAGGCTTCTAACGGCGGGTCTCACAATCAGCTTTAATGTACTGACCAAGGCGCTCCATACATAGGACAAAGATGTACGGGCTAAGAGGGTCTCCTTTTCTAACTCCATTAGAAGGGATAAAACTTGTGCTTTCGTCACCATTCCAGAGAACAAACATAGAAGTGGTAGAAATACAAGCCATAATGAGATCCAGGAGGTTGTTCTCAAGGTTTAGACATTTGAGGGTGTTTTTGATAAAACCCCAATATAACCTGTCAAAAGCTTTCTCCATATCTATTTTGATAGCTACAAAACCTTTTTTTTCTTTCCATTTGTTCTCATGGAGTGGATGATTTCCTAGGCAACAAGGATATTATCACAGCTGGATCTGTTTACAATAAAGCTGCACTGCTCTTAGCTAATAAGATGAGTCATGACCTCTTGGAGCCTATTTGCCAGGAGCTTAGTGATAATTTTGAAGCTCACATTACACAAGGATATATGATGAAATTCCTTTAAAGTTGAAGGGTTATCAACTTTGGGAATAAGGACAACCTTGGACTAATTTATGCTAGACAATTTAGAAGGGTTAATAAAACATTCGTCAATGAGAGCACAAATTTTGTCCCTTACTACATTGCACTGAGTCTGAAAGAAGTGGGCGTGAAGATCGTCAGGACCTGGAGCCTTAAAAGCTCCCATGGCAAATGTCGCATTTTTTATTTCAATTCTACTAGGCTTTCTTGACAGGATGCTTAACTTGCTAGCATCAATAAAGGGAAAGTTAGAGAACCACCCCTCAGGGTTCTTCACACTAGTATGTTGAGAATAGAGATTTTTAAAGAAATCATGAGCCATCAATTTCAAGGTATCGTGATCCTCAATCCATTTTCCCTCTTCTTTTTTAATGGCACCAATTCTCTGCTTCTTCCAGTGGACAATGGTTGAGGCATGGAAGAATCTTGTATTTTTGTCTCCTCCCTGGAGCCATTTGCTTCTAGATTTTTGAAACCAAACAATTTCTTCCTAAGATGCCACTTTATGGTATTCCGCCCAAAGCTTTTTTTCCAACCGAAACAAGCCTGTTTGGAGATTCATCTTTCTGCATTTATCAATTCCCTCCAACCGCTTAATCAACTCTCTTTTCTTTTTAGTAAAGTTTCCCACACGGTTCTCATTCCACTCCGAAGCAGAGTTTCTAAATGTTTGTAGACCTTCAAGCCAACTTTTCTCGTGCTATGCTTCATTGGTGATATCTTTGAAGTCATTTTCAAGAGCCCAAGCTATCTCGGTGAGAGAAGTTTTTTTAGTACCAATTCTCGAGATGTGGGATTAGAATTTACCACCACAATCCTATGATCAAATTTAAATTTGAGCTCGTGTCGACGATGAAGTTGGGGAAGTAATTGAGCCAAGTAAAGTGTTGAACACCCAGTCCAGTCTTTCCTTCAGGCCTTGTTTTTCCCAGGTGAAATTTTTGCCCTGAATTGTGGCTTCTAAGAGACCAGTGTCATCAATGCAATCTCTGAAATGTTTAATTGAGGCCCAAGATGGATCACCCCCCCCCCAAAAAAATTGTCAGTTGGGGATAGGTAAGCATTGAAGTCACCCAAAACAAGCCAAGGAAGGGTAGAGGTAGCTGCAATAAGATGAAGAGAGTTCCAAAGCATAGTTCTGCCTATGGAGTTAGTTTCACCATAAACAACAGTAATAAGGCTTAAAACTTGATTTTTCAAGTTTTTAATTTGGCAATGAAGAAATTGAGTTGTGGAAGAAAGATAAGTAATTTCAAATGCATCATTATTCCACAGAAGCCAAATGCCACCAGAAAAACCACTTGATTCAACCTGAATCCAATGGCTATGACCTAATTTGCAACAAACTTTATTTGCTCTATCGCCACTAATTCTAAGCTCCAAGAGACATAGAATATCAATATTATATTTACTAATAATATCTTTAATAGTTAAAGGGAAGGTCCAGCCGCCGGCCCCCTACAATTCCAAGAGGCAACAATCATTAAAAAAGATATGAATTGCATAGGACATGAATAAGAATACTTACCTGTTGCAGTTGGCCTCATCTTTTTGCTCCTGCTCAAATTGAGTTTCAGGTACCATTGATGCATGATCCTCCATGAATTCATAGTCGGCCTCAACTCTCAGTTTCGATTGACTTAGATTCTGGGGCTGCATTGTTTCTTGAAGAGTCTCCATATGAGAATTGTTTGGCGCCACAGATACATCAGTCAGGCCATCAATAGGACTTTTATTGTCTCTGCATTGCAAAGTTTGCACATTGCCTTGGACCACATTGTGAACTCGGTGCCATTTATTATTTTGGACAAGAATCTGTCCTTGGCTTGGTTAAGGAATCGCCTTATCAGAGATATTGCTGCCATTTATAGAATTTGATAGGTCTACAATTTCCTGGCCCATCCCAATTGATGCAACATGATGGATGTTTGGTGTCTGGCTCAGTGCATTTGAAGTCTCATGGAGGAAAATACGTGGTTGTCCCAACTCATTTGAAATAACCAGGTCCAGCTCGTTAGAAGTAGCATAGAGGGTATTATTAGCGTGAGGGGTGATAAGTGGCTGGCCCAGATCTATGTGACCTAGTCGGCCCTTTTTTTTTGCATTTCCTTTGGGCTTGAATTCAAGTTTAGATTTAGGGCCCAAATTAGACCCCATTGCCTTGCCAGCTGTGCTCTTTTTCCTTTCCTTGACATGCGACCCCGACTCTATCTTGCGCACACTGATTTTTGGGATTTGTACACGCAGCGAAATTAAAAGCTTACGAATCCCATCGGAGGATCCATCAACTGCGTTTAGATCAAGGTTCATGAGAAACCATACCTATGCGACATTCGTGAGCGTCCTACGTTCGATTTGATTTGGTGGGCTACCTACTCGATCAACAGGAGCAGACTCTGTGAATCCCCTCCCTCTACCGGTATCCACATGAATGGCCTCGAACATTGATGGCAGCGTGCTAGCACCTTCAAACCTTGCGTCTCTCCTTTTTTTTCTCTAGGGTTTCTCACGGCTTCTCTAATACGTCTGACCAATGTCCCGTAGGTTTTTCTAAACCTTATAGGAGTATTATATTCAAAATTAATCATTATTAATTTTGAAATTTGAATTTGGATTAAAATAATATATTAATTAAATCTATCCAATAGATCTAATCCAATCTATTTATTTAATCCAAATTAAAAGCCTTTCGATTTAATTTATCTCTATAAATTAAATCCGAGATATGATATCAATCTATTTAATTAAATCTAAGATACTATATCTCAATTCAACTTAAATTAGATATATGATATCTATATTCAAAAATTAAATCTCGAGATACAATATCTCTATTTGTTTTAGATATTTAATTTATCAAATATGTTAAATATAAAACAAATATTATATAATAATATTATAATCTTTATTAAATAATAATATTATATTAATTTCGAATTTAATATAATATATATATATATATATATATATATATATATATCCATCCCGGATTAAATATGCATATTCATTAAATCTTAGACATATCTAAGATTCAATGAATCTGGACACTTTTGCTCGTGTTGGGCTATTCTTGTGTGCGACCCTGCAAGCCCACATGAGATTGGCAGTGGGCCAATACTGTACCTGCCCACAAGTCGCAAGCGGCCTCTAGCAAGACATTGCGACTACCCAATTCATATGGGGATCGATAATACGATACAACCTATCGTACAACCATGTCACGTCCCTTTTGTCACGCGATAATTTGGTCAAGGATGAGGCATGGATAATGTCAACTTCCTTTTCTTGACCATTACTTTCTCGATTCTTGAGTAGTCTAACAATTGAAATGAGAATTCCTTTCCATCGTAGTATGGCCATACATTTCTCAGACTCACTCATCAAGGGGCCCAGTATTATCTCTCTACAAATGTGAGGGACAAATTCTATCTTGACCATTCACATTCCTCTGCATGAGAACCACTGATCCCGATCCAAGCCTTTATCATCACCCGGTCAAAGGTGACTTTTGACTAAGTCAAAAGCAGCCGACTCATCATGTAAGAATCCATGATGATCTCAAGTCAAAGGGTGTTGTGACGCGGTTATACATGAGAAAAGCTTATGACTTAATCCATACAACTTTCTCATAGTGGGTCGGTCCAGCACCTTGTACTCTTACAAGTGCCTATGACTTTGACTTATATCTCCATACTCATCAAAGTCATACTAGTCTTATTTCATCTTGGCTCCCGCAAAGATGACTGACCAGGGACATTTAGGATAATCTATAAGATATATTCAAAGATGTTGTTATCACTATAAACATGCAAATGAAATTATAACTAAGTGGAGATGACTTGCCCCTAGGGCATAATCTCCAACACTGATGACGCTACTTCTGAGGGAATTTTTGCCCGGTTTGATGTCGCCGCTGATCTCACTGCCAGTCTCGCCTCTTTTGGGTACGTTCTTATCAGGAGGATTTCCCTTTAACTGATTTGTTTCCTCATCTATGTCTCCTATCACAGCAACATGTGATTTTTGCTCGAAATTTCCCTCTGTCGTCGTCGTCAGACCAAAGCCCGAGGGATGGCGTTGACCCTCTCGATGTTTAGGTCATCTCGGCATTCAGGATTTGCTTGACCTGCGGTTAATCATCCATGGACCAAAGGTTTCTTCCTTATCTGGGTTAGTTGCCGGCGATCTCATCGGATGCATCGTCGATGGCTGAGAAATTGGCTGAACTGGCTTGGTCGGCGATTGCGCTGGGTTTTCCCCTCCTTGGGAGGCTGTGGGACAGTTGTATGGGCATTGATCTTTCCTGTGATCAAATCGACTACAAGAGAAGCATATGAGGTTGAGACCCTCGTATTCCACATTAAAGATCGACCCTACTGCAATGACCTCTGGTACCAATTTTTTCTGGAGGTTTACTTTCCACGCATAAACGCACAAATTTTCCTTTTTCAATTTTAGGAGTTGTAGCTTGAAAATCATGTAAGGTATTCATATCCACTTTCAGTGTTCTTCCAATTTTGCCTCCAAATCTTGAGATACAATGCTTGTTGTAGCAATGCATTGGGACATTTGGGATGCGCACCCATGTTGCAACTCGCCCTAGTGGGTATTGGTGGGGGTTGAAGTAAGGAGACCAGGATTAAACTAAGACAGAGTGCTGTTTTATTACCCAGGGGAAATCATACAAAACTTTCCGGTAATGTGCTTGCCATAATTCTTGGTCTTAATTGGAATCTTACCACAAAGTAGTTGTTGGGGAGGTCAATGAGCTCAAAACTTGAGAATCCCCACATGCGTTTCAATAGGTCTTTTAGTACATAAAGGTTGAATCTCTTACCATGCAATGTTAGGATTAGAGCATAGTTCCATGGTTCACACCACTCATTATACTCATCTTCAATGCACGGTGCCACTGGGTATAGTTCCATGAGTTTCTTCATCTCCTCTGATCCCTCAGGTATTTTCCAACATATCTCCGTGTCATTTGTAAAAAGATCTTCTTCCTCCATAGTGGAGTGGATGTGTGCTACACCTTTGAATCCCATAAGAGAAGCATAATAGGACGAGAATTTTGGGATATGATCCTCTACTCTGTCTTTGGTTGTCTTATCTTTAGGGTTCTTATTTTCCTCTGCAGATTTCTATGAATCTTTGTCCAACATTATGTCATTCATAATGGTATTTAGAGCTTCTTCTATTTTCTTTTTCTTTTTCCTAGGTCATCTTGCCCTTGGTGGGGCGGTCCGGTGGAACTTTGGGTTCGCCGGAGTCGACATTGAGAGAGAGCAAACAGTGTCTAGTGTTTCAACAATTGTCCTTTCTCACTTCAATTCTCTAGGATCATCGGTCATCACCGTTTTGCATGTCCTCCCAATCCCTAACTTTCTTTCTCAAGCCCCAAACCAAACACCAGTAGTCTTTAATGCTATTCTTCAACCGAAACCACCAATGGCTTCTCTGACTGAAGGTTTGTTGGCAAGGAAGCCATGGCTATGTCCACAAGGTTGTTTTTTGAGGTCCATCCTTCACCGTTAGGAGGCCATTAAGAGCTCATGGTGTTAATCTTTCATGACCCCGTTCTTTCATTGTCTTCTTTTTTCTTAAACACATGATCTGGTAGACTAGTCCTCAACCTAAGGGTCAAAATCCGATTTGGTCTATCACCAGTCTAGACCTGGGTTACAAAGTTTAGCAGCCTGAGGTAATTTCAGACCAGACCTTAGGTTGATGCTGAGCCCAGTCTGATAGGCTGATATTTGTGCAACCCTAATATATTAAATAAAAATTGCATTGTTTTAGTCATATGCCTATAGTATGACTTATTTTTCATACATTTTATAAGACTATTCTTTTACCCGTCGAAAAATTGGATTTTGAAACAGACATACATAAGGATCTAAAGTATTACAATTGTATAATATTTTATTGAAAATATTTGGTTTATAGATTTTCAGTCAATTAATAAAAGAATAATTAATTGTATTACAGTTTAGCAGAAGAAACGCTTCATTGATGGACACTCAAATTTTTCTTAGGAGATGGGCCCACCAAACCTCCCACGGCTAAACTTATTGGGCCCAAATTCATTGCAACCCATATGTATCAATTATCCCCACCAGAGGTAATAACACTTCTCACTTATAAAATTAAGGATTAATATGATATTTGATCATTGTAGTTTGCAATCATTTTGGTTTGGTCCCTAAGGTTTTAGGTAGGTGGATTTGGTCTCTCAAATTTACTTCTTTCAAACAATTAGTCTTTAAAGTTTCATAAGAACTTGGAGCCTAAATTAACACCGTTAATTAAGCTTATATGACCTAACGTTGTTAAATATGCTTGTGTGAATGTTGACTAGGCATGCTAAGATGAAAAAATAAATTCTAAACTTATATTTTTGAAAGTTATCATATTATTTTAAAAAAATAAAACCATGCTCTCTTCTTCAGAATGGTTTTACATTTTGTTAAGAAATGGGAGAGTTCCAAAAATATGCATCATCTCTAAGGATGACGAATTGATAACAGATTACTTCCAAAATTGGATAATTCAGAGATCTCTTCCATTTGATGATATCAAAGTGATCGAAGGTTCAGATCATATGGTCATGTTTTCTCAACCAACCAAGTTAGCCTCTCACCTTCTCCATTTGATGCAATTAATGTAACACAGAAGTTCTCAGTCTAAATCTTATCAAAAACATAATTATCCATTTGTATATGTCAACTGTATGTCAGTTTGATGTATATCAGATGGTATGTAACTGATAGGGATCGCAAAAGAAAGAAAAAGATACCAAAACGATTTGAAGATTAGTGCGAAGAGTCGTGAATTATATGAAAAGTGATCATCTGCTGCCTGCTGTTGATTAATGCTTTTGTGGCTATATTTTACTCCTTTTTTTTGTTTTGAATATAAAACATATTTACTTAGTTTAATTTTAATCCTCAAGTTTTATAATAGGTTTTTGTCCCACAAATTTTATTTCGTTTAAAAGTTTAGTTCCTATAATTTAATAAAACTTGGATCATTTTATCTTTTATTGGACCAAAACTCATAAATTGAAACTTGAGAATAGTAATACATATAGAAGATAATATATTTATTTTTTTCATGATAAACAAAAACGTAGTCCACAAAAAGATATTTTGCTCATTCTCATCCGTATAAAAGGGCGGCAACGTACATCTATAAATAGATTCCATGAAACACACAAAACATAGACACAAGTGAGACATTTAATTTATAAGAAATAATAAAAAAAAAAAAAATAGAGATCAGAGAAAGAAGAGACAGTAGGAATATAATGGAGGTAAGTCAAGTGCTTCACATGAATGGCGCCAGGGGTGCGTATGGGTAGGGCTGGGAGTGGGAGATCCCTGCTCGATGCCTTACTTGAAGCATCCCTGGGAAGTAAAATGTAGCCTGGAGCCTGGCCTTGCCTGATAGAAGTCCTAATATTTTTAGGCTGGGCATGGCGGGCTTCCCTGCCTAAATGGTGATACTTTGCCACATCCTATGTAAAAAAAAATAGCTTTAATTATATTTGATAAAACAATATTGCAAATTTCAAATGTAATACATAATTATATACTTTAGAATATTCCAAAATAAGTCTACAACTTGAATCTTCAAATTAAAAAGAAAACCATATGTCTTAACAAATAGTCAAAAACTCATACGTGAAGAATGAAATAACATCTATAGTCTATTAAATACAAGACATCATTATCAATATAATAGACTAATGGTCAAATACTCAATAGATATATTAAAGTATTAGTAAATATATAATATAATATAATATAAGTATATAAAGTATTATATACAAAAAATTTATGTCAAATATAATAATATATATACTTACTAGGCAAGGCCAAATGGGCAGGGCGGCATACCCGCTCGATGTTTGGCCTTGCCCGCAAAAAATGCCTCATGGCCAGGTTGTACCCAATTTTTCTCGGGCTTCTTTTTTTTCAAGTTCGGCGGGCGATTTTTCATCGGGCTTGGGACGGCGCATTGGGCTCCTAGACTTCATGCACACCTCTAAATGACGGTGAGGAAGAAGCAAGCTATGCAAGAAATTCGTTACTTCTTCAGGTATCAATTCATTTTATATATATATATATATATATATATATATATATATATATATATATATATATATATATATATATATATATATATAAATAAGCACCACTTTCAATTAATTACATATATTTTTTTTGTGTATTTTAACAATTATGTTAATTTTTTCTTGGATCTTAAATATAATTTCTTATATTAACTAATTCGTAGATTTTTTTTTTTAAAAAAAAAACAAGTAGGTAGGTTGGTTATTTGTAATTAATATGTAGCAAATTTATGATACTTAGTTCCATCATTTAATGATTAAGAGTTAGTGGATAGCGATAAAAATGCTTAATAAGTAGAGGTATGATGGGAAAAGAAAAAATAAATAAAAAAATGAGAGATAAGAGAGTATGATATCTTATATACCAAGTCAAAACACTCAATAATATCAACTAATTTATATTTAGGTAGTGTCTGGTGCAACAAAGAATAGTTTTTTCAATCCACTATTTTCAAATTCACAAATAACTTCATTTTTTAGACGGCTTAGTGGATAAGACTCGCTTCCAACCTCCCACCCACCAAGTGTGATATGAGGAGAGTCCAATTTATGAACCCTTACTTTTGTAAGTGGAAAGCTTGTTTCTAGGATTAAAAAATGCCACATCTTAGTCACATGACAGCATAATTTTGAAAAAGTTGCTTGTATTTGTAGTTGTTTTAAAACCAGTACTAATGTTGGCAACGAAAAATTAACTTTTACTTCCTGGCAAAACTTGAATTTTGGGCATCCTAAAATTAATAACAATTTTATAACTGCCACAAAGGTGGGCAACTTTTTCCAAAATTTAAATGTGTGTTCTTGAAATTTAGCAATTATTCAAACACTTCGGTTTTGGTAGGGGTTGTCTCATGCCACTACTATTTTAGTAGCAGGTTTGACCAAGCGTGCAATAGTTTCTTCAAAGCAATGCAAAACTATTTGTCATGGCTGACTTAGTAGGTGTTTCTAAATCTGCTACCAAGTAGACTGTTAATGATCAAAACTTGCTAATAAAATAACTGCTACAAAATACTACTACCTTCATCTCTAAATATAAGATATAGTTTGTAGTGCACTTTATATTATAAAGGGTGAAGGAGCAATAATACACATGTTTTACTTTGGGAGCGCCCAAAGACCACGGGCTTTTTTTGAGAACAAAAGTACATATGTGGTTACCATTTTGAAGCAAAAGTGACACAAACCCATCAGCCATTGGACGTTGACCGTTAAGTAGGAACGGTTAACCGTTAGTGCTTACGTGGATGATGAATTGGAGAGAGATGAAGCCAAATGGGAAGAAAAAATTCTAAATAGGATGGTGACGGTGCAAAGTTTAAAAAATGGGGGGGGGGGAAATTATGGAAAACCCTAAAATGGAATGAAATTACAAACCAAAAATCGTGAAGAGAAATCCAATTAAGATCCCTAATTGATTAAAACAAAAAAAAAATCCTCTAAACCTACAAGATCTCAGAACCTAAACCGATCGATTTGTTCAACAACACCCTCAAACTCTTTCAATTTTAGAAGCTCGAGAATTCTCTTCAAATTTAACATGAGCAATCATGAAATTTCATACGTAAAAAACCAAACAATTGTTAGAATACGCACAACTGGGTAATTGCAAAGAAATTATACAGATTTCGATTAATCAAAAGCGAAAGATATAACCATCAAATTCTACATTCAGATTCTTAACCTAAACCCCAAAATACATTACGACCATCACTTCATAAATCACAACCAAAACAAACTTCTAATTCTAATTCTATCCTAGATCTTCACAATAAGATTCAGCATAAAACCTTCTTTAACCTCCGAAAGCGTACAAAATTCTTCCCTGCCTCTTGAGAGCATAAACCACATCCATGGCGGTAACAGTCTTTCTACAAGCATGCTCCGTGTAAGTCACAAGCATCATGAATCACATTTTCCGAAAATCTTGAGAACACCACGAGTCTCCTCGTAGATTAGACCGCCGATTCGCTTGACGCTCCTCTTTCGCCAATCTTCGAATCGCAGCTTCGTGATTCCCGAATATTATCGCGAAGAACTAGTGGATGAAAGCCTCTGATCCTTGGTCGTAATATCAACTCCATCGCTTAAATTAAAATTCTCCAGATCACTTTTATGATATTCCGTAAAATCGTCGAAAACAGTAATCATGCTACACACACTTGGGGTATCCAAGACTGAATTCGCGCTACAATAGCGCTGGAAATCAGACTCTCCACATGATGAATAATACCGTGAAGATGGAGAAGAAACATCACCATCATTGAATGACGAGACCTTCAAGGCAGGGAGCGAATCGAAACGATCAAGAGAGACGTCTTCGCAGGCGGCCTTGAGAGTGCCCTCCCCATGAATCATTTGAAGCTCAATAAATCCTAAAAAATGGAAGCCTTTAGAATCACTAATCAAAAGGAAGAAGGAAACAAATCTAGAATATAGTCCTGATTCGGTTCAACTAAAGTATTAGGGAAACGGACACGAGCATCTTACCTGTCGGCCCTAAAGACTCGAACTAAGCGAATCGAAATCTCGATTGCGCGGATTCGATTTCGAAATTACAAATAGTGAAAGCCTTCAAAAATTTCATTATAGGAGGCGGGAGCTACCTTGCTTTTTCGCGATAAAAAACATTAAAAATTTCACTAATTCTTGGTTTGTGCGTTGGTCCGGTTTTCTTTCATCGACAAATTGCTTTCGTCGATGGAATTCTTCAAAGAAGTAGGATTTTGATTTAGCCATTGTAATTTCATTCCATTTTAGGGTTTTCCATAATTTTCCCCCAATTTTTTAAACTCTGCACTGTCACCATCCTATTCATCATTTTTTTCTTCCCATTTGGCTTTATCTCTCTCCAATTCATCATCCACGTAAGCACTAACAGTCAACCGTTCCTACTTAACGGTCAACGTCTAGTGGCTGATGGGCTTGTGTCACTTTTCCTCCAAAATGGTAACCACATGTATACTTTTGCTCCCAAAAAAAGCTTGTGGTGCTAGGCGTTCCCAGAGGTAAAGCTTATGTGTATTATTGCTTCTTCACCCTATTATAAAATATGTCTTATATTTAGGATCAATTTTTTTTTCGTGTATTATGCGAACCATTTATGTGTATAAATGAAAGGGAAAAACACTTCTCATGTTGTAGGAGAAGTGTTTTCTCATGTCACACATACGTGAAATGGTGGGACCCACATATATATAATTAGCATTATATATATGTGGGTCCCACCATTTCATGTGTGTGTAGGAATCTTTTTCTTCTCATGCAACATGAGAAGTTTAAACCCCATAAATGAAATTAACCAAAGCTTAATTGATAGGATGTGACACTTGCACTGACGTTGGTGAGGCCTGTACCGATCTAAATGATGTTGCATTATTGGAAAGGGTAAAAGAGCAAAAATACACATGTGCTTTACCCTCGGGAGCGACCAACACTATATGTTTTTTTTGGGAGCAAAAATACACACGTGGTTACCATTTTGGAGCAAAAGTCACACCCACCGTTAATTGTACAAACGTCCGTTATGCACCGTGTATTATTTATAATTGATGAGAATTGTTACAGGTGAGCGCTCCTGAGGATAAAACACATGTGTATTTTTTCTCCTTTACCCTATTGGAAAAATAAACAACAGTGACAAGTAGCAGAAATGGGAGAGTTCCAAAAATATTCATAATCTCTAAGGATGACCACTTGGTAACAGAGGACTTCTAAAATTGGATGATTCAGAGATCTCTTCCATTTGATGATATCAAAATGATGGATTTCGTTCCCATCCCATTTTCTTTTTCATCTCAATCATTGGATTGAAATCTCAACGGTTTAGATTTAATCTTTATAAAAATATTATTTTTAAATATTTTATTAATATTTTTTATAAAATATTAAATCTAAATCGTTGAGATTTCAATCCAACGATTGAGATAAAGAAGATGATGTAAAAAAAAGTAGATGGGAGCCAGGTCCAAAGTGATCATAGGTTCAGATCATATGGTTAGGTTTTCTCAACCAACCAAGTTAACCTCTCACCTTCTCCAAATCGCAAGACATGTATTAGTATGATGCAATTAATGTAATACAGGAGTTCTCAGTCTAGATCTTATCAAAAACATCATTATCTACGGAATGTCCAATGACATAAATGAGGAGAGAAAGAGTTATGGTACATAAGATGAAAAATAAATATGATGCGGAATCCTTTGATTGGAGAGAGCACGAACGATGTGGTCCACTGAGTGCACACAAGAAACATGCAGCAGTGAAGTTGTGTACAGAAGTGAGTTAATCGGGATTGCATTCGGTGCTCATCACAGTTATAATAACCTATTACTCATCACTGTGATGAATGGAAGTGAGTTAATCGGGATTACATTTGATGCTCATCAATGATGATAACCTATTACTCATCACTGTGATGATCATAACCTATTCCCATCATGTTTATTATAATTTTTCATTTTGTTGGTCTTTTGCCTGCAACTGATCGAATAAATCCAATAATTGTGAGCAGATAGAGATAGTAATAGTAATACATATACTAGAAGATAATATATTTTTTTTTTTTAATGATAAACAAAAACGTAGGCCACAAAAAGATATTTTGCTCATTCTCATCCGTATAAAAGGGCGGCAGCGTACATGTATAAATAGATTCCACGAAAAACATAGACACAAGTGATGAGATATTAATAAGAAATTAAATCAAAGAAAGCAGAGATCAGAGAAAGAAGAGATAGTAGGAACGGACATGAATGGAGGTAAGTCAAGTGCTTCACATGAATGGCGGTGTGGGAGAAGCAAGCTATGCAAAAAATTCGTTACTTCAGGTATCAATTCATTATATACATAAGAATCACTTTCAATTAATTACATCTTTTTTGTAGTTTAACAATTATGTTAGTATATTCCCTTGGATCTCAAATATAATTTCCTATATTAACTAATTCGTAGATTTTTTTTTTTTTTTTAAAAAAAGTAGGTAAGTTGGTTATTTGTAATTAGTATGTAGCAAAGTTATATATGATACTTAGTTCTATCATTTAATGATTAAAAGTTAATGGATAGAGATAAAAATGCTTAATAAGTAGAGGTATCATGGTAAAGAAAAAATTAATATGAGAGATAAGAGAGAATAATATCTTATATACCAAGTCAAAATACTCGACCTATGAGCTAATTTATATTTAGGTATTGTCTGATCCAATAAAGAATAGTTTTTTTCAATTCACTATGTTCAAATTCACAAACTTCAATTTTTGGGCAGCTCAATATATAAGACTCATTTCAGCCTCCCACCCATCAGGTGGGATCTGAGAGAGTTTGTATGAAGTCTTATCTTCACAAGTGAAGAGGTTGTTTCTAGGATTTAAAGATGCCACCTTTTGATTACATAATAGCAATATTATTTACGGTTGTTCTAAGACTCACCATCTAAATTCTCAAACTTTATTATGTCAAAAAAATATCAAGCTTTAATTATGCGTCATTTAAATTTTAATAAAAAAAAGGGAAATGAGAGAAAATATTGGAAAAAAATAAGTGAAAAGAAAATGTTATTTCACCGCCTTAGCCCTTATGAAAAGAAACATGTTGACAATTTCTCTTTCTCCTCCTCCACTTTTCTTTCCATTTTAGTTTTCTTATTATCTAAAAATGGAACAATAATAACAATATTTGTTGTTGGGAAATAGCAAAAAGCACTTACATTGGCGAAGCCAATTAGAGAGGAAGCCATAACCAACATGTACTACAAAATGCTGCTCCCAACCACAACAAGAAGCCTAGTAATTGCAGATTTGGGTTGCTCTTCTGGTCCAAACACATTCATTGTGGTTTTTGAAGTTATCAAAACAGTGGAGAAGCTTTGCCAAGAGCTAAACCATCAGTCTTTAGAATACCAAGTCTTCTTTAATGATCTTCCAAGCAATGACTTCAACAGCATCTTTAGGTCACTTGACAACTTCAAAGAGAAACTCAATCTAGAAATGGTTTCCAGGTTTGGTCCTTGCTTCTTAGCAGGTGTCCCTGGTTCCTTCTATGGCAGATTGTTTCCTTCAAAAAGTCTCCATTTTGTGCATTCCTCTTATAGTCTTCAATGGCTTTCTCAGGTATATTACTAAATATCTACAATATTAATTCAGATTTCTTTAGATTTTCCCTCTTTCTTGCTATAAATGGTCCTCCTTCCTAATAACTAATTTACATATATTAAGTAAATTAGTCGACTTAGTTATTTGTACAAAAAATGTGTTAGTTTTTTATTTATTTATTAAACTACCCATTTTAATCATTTTGCATTGGAAAATGCTCTCTTGATCGATAACCATGTTGGAAGAGGAGTAAAAAGTATTGTACCTGCTAAAGTTAATTTTGTTTTCTGATTAATTATTTAGGTCCCGGAGGTAATAGAGAACAATAAGGGCAACATTTATATGTCAAGCACAATCCCCTCAAACGTATTGAATGCTTATTACCAACAATTTCAAAGAGATTTCTCAATGTTTCTGAAGTGTCGTGCCAAAGAAGTGGTGGAAGGGGGGTACTATGGTGCTCACATTTTCGGGAAGAAAATGTGACGACCCCTCTAGCAAAGAATGTTGCCTTATTTGGGAATTTATGGCCAGAGCCCTCAATGACCTTGCCTCCAAGGTATTATTAATTAGTACTCTATTAGGCAGTGTTACGTTGAATTATATATTTAAGCATTTTCAGACTCACTTCATAGTAGTTTTCGAATGTGATTAAATTTGTACATTCACTAATTTCAAACTCTAAATCTTATTTAAAAGGAATCAAGTCCCTTCAACTTAACCGATCAAAATTTCTATCCTTTGAGATATTTATTTATTATTATTTTTATATTTATAAAAAGGCCAAATGACATTGATTAATAACAAAAGTTAAAGTACATCATGAACGCAATATCAAAGAAGCAGACAAAGAAATTATGTTAGCAAAAAAAAAAAAACAAAGTGTGTGTGTGTGAGAAGAATGATTAACTACTGCTACATCTAAACTAGTAAATAAAGAGAGAAAGGTCATAATATCTTCTAAGACAACATTTCCTGCTCCTTTTATTTAACCAGACACTTGAGCAAATTGCTTCATTGATACCAGATATGCCTAAATATGGTTAAGGATATGTTTATAGTCTCGCCATCTCTATCACTAATAAATTATTTTATTTTAGGGAATCATAAAAGAAGAGGAAGTGGATTCATTCAACGTTCCTCAATACTTAGCATCCCCATCTGAAGTTGAAGAGGAGGTGTTGAAAGAAGGGTCATTTAATATCAATCGTATTGAGGTATCTGAAATGAGTTGGAACTATGCTAACGATTATGATCATTGCAAAGCGATGGACAATAATGAGTTTAGTGCATCTGAAGTAGCAAGTGATTGTGGACATAACTTAGCAAAGTGTATAAGAGCTGTGGCTGAGCCCTTATTGATCAATCACTTTGGAGAGGCCATAATTGAAGATGTTTTCAAGCAGTACCAACAAATCTTAACTCATCACATGTCTAAAGTGAAAACTGAATTTGTCAATGTTACCTTATCCATGACTAGAAAAGTAGTATGATCGATCACATTGTAGTATTAATATAGTGCAGTATCCTATTGATGATTTATATACTTGTGGTTGTCTTAGACAACATCTTTAATTTGATAGTTTGAGTTGTGTGTTTGCTAGATTTATCTTAATTTATGCATGGCTTTAGACTTCAAATTTGTGGATTTAATAAAACGATGTTTTAAGAGAAAACATTATCAATTCTTGGGTTTTCTTCTTTTTTATTTGATCAAGGTATTTTGAACCACTTTGCATTTGACACTAATCCCTAGCACGAGAGGATTTTGTCTTTTCTAACAAGTAGGCTTCCCAGATTTAAACTTGTGTTCTTATTTTTATAGAGTGATCAAGTCACTTATCACATCAACCAATAGTTTATTGGTTTTTCTTATTCTTTCCCCCTTTTGGTAAAACAAATCATGAATTTTTCTTAGAGATGGGAAAATTTAGATAACATTTATATTTTGACCATTTCAATCATTTTGAAATCATGCGATTAATTACATGACCATGCATAGCAAATTACAAGATATTAGAATATAAGCCCCACATTGATTAATACAAAGCTGAACGTATATAACCATGAGATGAGTCCTATCAAATTGACTTAAGTCCTTTTGATAGGAAGAGACCCTCAACATATGCGCCTTAATATTAAGAATTTAGAATTTCAAATAAGAATTCAACAGAAGGATCGAATGTATGATAAAATGCCTCATAATGAAATCACATTTAAAACATTATCCACATTTTTCTTTCGGTGACAACATATCCACATTTAGTTATTGATACTGGACTTGCAATTAATGTTCTGTTGATTATGGGGAAGTACATTCTTCTGCATGGAATTCCATATAAAAGATTTAAAATATATCTTTTAAAAAATATATGTTATAAAATTAAATTAAAAAACATACAACCTTACGCAAGTCATGGTAGGTTTGATTTCTAACATTTACACACACAACAATATTAGTTAGGAGAGATATGCTCTTTTGGCCTCAATATCTTGGAGGAGATAGTTTAGTTTTCCTCACAACAAAGCATGCTTAGCTTCTTGTATTTCACCCCCAAAAAAAAAACACCCTATTAATTAAGGCTTTAAATTTTAGTCAAATATTTTTTTAACGAAAAAAGTGCTTTGGTCCGTTTGGATTAGAGTTGGCAAAAGAATTTCTTTCCAATATGACTTTTGTTATTTTAAGATAGTATAAAAATCATATTGTAAATGTGATTTATGTTTGAATTGATAGTAGTAGAAGTCCATCTGCACTATGAAAAATATGTCTTAGTAACTTCTTTTTAAAAGTAGTTTTTGGCCTAAAAGCCCTTTTTTTTTTTTAAAAAAAATAAATAAACTTAAACACCTCATTTTACTCTAACCATATTTTTTCTTCCTATCGTGCTTTTTCAGTCTCACCGTTTTCCCAAACAAGCCCACTGGATCCATTGGGATGTGCAACATATCCAAGAGTTCATTTTTCAAACTTTTCCGCTCGGAAGGATAACGCTTAGCCGCGCTTAGGTTGAAAAAGAAATTGATTATTTTGACTGGTTATGGACAAAATTTTTAATATATTTTTTAAATTTCTAAAATATGATTAGTTATAGTAGGAAATAATTCAAAAATAAAAATTATTAGAAATTACTTAACAAAAGGGATCCTATTTAGTATTTACTACTCTAGTTTTGATATTAACTACTTTAATTTCGTTATTAACTACTCTTATTTTGGAAATTTAAAACAATATATTGAGAATTTTGTCGATAGCCCGTCAGTGGCGGAACAAGGAATTTTTTTAGCCAGGGCCAAAAAATACCCACTATACTACAACCAGCAGTTTTGCACTCACTAATGATCCAGATCATGCATATGGAAGTTTCATAAACACAACACCATTCAAACCATAGGCCAAATATGAAAATGAAATTAAATAACAAGGCCAGATATGAAAATGAATAAATGAATGAAAATGAAATTAAATGAATAAAAAACGCATCAACTTCTAGCTAGTCGGACGGTGATATACGATTGAAGAGGAGTGAAATTTGATAACAGGGCCAGACATTTGATATGATTGAAGAGGAATAGAGAGGGAAAAAAATACATGGTCAGACGTGGTCGCTCGCTTGTCGGACGGTGGTCGCTTGTCAAGTAGTTGTGAGACGAACGGAGGTCGGACGTTGGAGACTCGGACGTCACCACGCCCCACACGTTAAGTCGGTGTCGGACGGTTGGAGACTCGCCGACTCGGAGGAAGAGGGAGACTGGGGGTGGAACTGGACGGTGGAATCATGGAGAGGATTCAGCGCAGTCAGAGTTAGAGCAGAGAGTGAAGCGTTGATTAGAGACGTGGAGGGAGAAGGCGTGTGGAGGAAGTCAAGGGAAAATGAAAAAAGAAAAAAAGAAAAGAAAAAGAGGGAGATAGTGAAATTATAGAAAAAAAAAATGAGAGATTAATTAGGCCAAATTATTGGTCATAATAAAATATCATATAATATATACATATATTTTAAAAAAATTAGAAGGCCAACTAGGGTCTTGATAAGAGATTAGCTGAGGTCAAATTAGTGACCAAAATAAAATATTATATAATAAGTATATATAATTTAACAAATTTTAGAAGATTTTAGAAAGAGTTTGGGGCCAGGCCCGCCTAGCCATCAAATAGTCCCGCCTCTGTAGCCTGTCAAAGTAGTGAATATGAAAACTTAAGTAGTTAATAGCAAAACTAAAGTAGACTTTTGTTTCGTTATTAACTACTCAAGTTTTCATATTGACTACTTTTACTTGAAAAATTTTGAAAAAATATATGTATTAGACCACTAGAGCTCCGACAGTTTTTTTAAAAAATAAAATGTAAGGGCAATTATGTAATTTTTCATATTTTTTAACATTTCAAAATTTTAAATTAGTGCTTTTATAATTATTGAAATTCTAACACCTTTATTTGTCTTTGTTTATTTTAAATGTATCTTTTCGTCCTTTTCCCTTAAGCCTAAAACCATTATGAGTTTGAAAACAAGGAGGAGGAGGAGGAAGAAAACAAACAGCTTGTATTTGTTCAATACACTTAGTTTTCAATTCTAACAAAGTTTACCAACATCCATCCTGGATAATCTAGTTTTATTTGAAGACAAAAATTAGGCCAAACGATGAACTTGAATATATTAAACAGGCATGCTAAAAATGTAAGGCATTTATATATTACTCCCTTCGTCCTTATTTATAATATATTATTTTCAAAATTGGATTGATTTCTTCCTCCAACAACTCACCACTACCAGTAAGCGTCTCCCAAACACTAATTTCATAATCCATAATGGTAAACATTATCCAAAGGTAATTTTAGGCCCGGGATAAGAAATACCTATGTTTTTCAAGGCCCGCCCTTGAGCATACGGGTCGTGGCCTTATATTTAGAAATTTTGGAAACTATTTTTCTAAATTTTAATTTTTTTTTTTTTTACATTTTTTAAAAGAAATATAATTTGTAAATTATAACAATTAAAGTTTTAATTTAACAAATAAATGTTGTCAACATTAAACATTAAGGTCTAAACAACATCTATTATGCAACAAACAAACACAATCACTAATTTATAATCAAAAGTAAGTTATTGTCCAAAAATAACTCATATGAAGCATAAGAAGCTAACCACTAAGCAATATGAGTATGATGATTATCATTTTCATTTTCTTCACCACTATTATCAATTTCAAAGACATTTGATTATGCTTCACTTCGAGTAGTAGACTCTGCTTCATGGGTAAAAATATTAAGAATTTCTTCTCCCCCTTCATGAATATATCCATAATCTTTATCTGCAACAAATAATAAACTAAATCATAAAATTAGAATATAATTATTATATATGTGTCATTAAATTGATAAATAATTTTATAACAAATACAAAATACATATAAATTAATAAAATTTTAGGGTTAGGGAGAGGCACAATCAGTCAATTAAGGCAATAAGCAAGGCAAGTTACGGGAAAAAAAATTTATCAGGCTTAATGGACCAACCCTTTTTGTTCTTTAAATTTTCCTTTTTTTAGCCTGACTTTTTTCGCCGCCTAATTTATAAACTTGACCCTTGAATTAAAAGCGTTTGAGCAGGCCAACCTAACAGGTTCAGCCCAATTTGCTTTACCGTCAACAGGATTAATTAATAGTCATGGGCTCATGCTTAGGTTGGTTTTGCCCTGACCCACGACTACACCATTGCGAAACTATCCAGTCCAGATTTGGACTCTAGGGTTTCAGCCTCATAAATAACTTTCCCCACTTCAATTTATAAGCTTGATCCTTAAATTAAAAGCGTTTGAGCAGGCCAACCTAACAGGTTCAGCCCAATTTCCCGGCTTTACCGTCAACAGGATTAATTAATAGACATGGGCTCATGCTTAGGTTGGTTTTGCCCTGACCCACGACTACACCGTTGCAAAACTATCCAGTCCAGATTTGGACTCTAGGGTTTCAGCCTCATAAATAACTTTCCCCACTTCAATCCTCAAACGGCGGCAACAGGCTTCACTCAAACGGCTCAGTTCTAGGGTCTTCCAATCTCTCTCAGCCGACCAAAATGGTACGCCATCTCTCCGTTATTCTGTGTTTGTCGTTGTAGTTGCTGAAACATTCGAATTATATTGATCAATTCCGTATATTTGAATTAGTTTTCTTGGGGATTGATGTATTGGAGATTGTTGATCATAAAAAGTTGGCGATAGCTAAGAACTGATGTGATTTCTGTTTAGATGTTGTTTGCTACATTAGCCTGCAACTTCCGTTTCTTCAGTATTTGTGAGAAAGGACACGAAGTTTTAACAATTTTGCCTGCTGATTCGAAGCTATAATACCATAATTTATTATCTGGGATTAATTTGATTTTAGTCAAGTGAATCCATTGGGTGTTAACATGTATGTTTCTGCATTTGTTCTAGTTCATTTTGGATTGTCTTTATTTTAATGTGGGATTGATGCATGTATTTGTAATCCTCTACGCAATACGTATAAAGGAGCGGAAGTGGGTATGGGAAAAATCTGCATAGGCGGCTGAATAAACTTGCGAAATTATAGATAGTGTGCCAGTTCAACACGTTTTGTTTCACTTATGAGTTAATATCCCACCCCACATCTAAAACAAAATATTTGCATCTAATATGTGATTATCAGTTGTTTCTATTTTCATGCTACCTTCGCATTTTCAAGAGACCTTGTTGTTTTCTATTATCTGTGTGTAAGACTTTGCTTTATCCTTTTACTCATTGGTTTCCTTATGTTATGTAGACCAAGAGAACCAAGAAGGCCGGTATTGTTGGGAAATATGGTATGTTAACTCTCTTCTTTCATTATTAACGAATTTTGTGGAGAGGCTTGCCTTTGAAGTAGAAAGTTGTAGAACATTAGATATGTAAATGTCATGGTCATGGTCATGGCAGCATGCTACAATATTTTAGCTATTGCTGATTTCAAGTGGACAAGCTTTTCTCATTCTCCCATCTCGTTCTGCTTACTATTCTAGCCATTATCGTTGCAGTTTCTGATGTATCCAGAGTTAATGTAAATATTGTTTTGGGATACTGATGTTAATGACCCAGAATTTATTTAATAACAGCTAAGGATCTTAGCAGATGTTATCATGCAACTGCATTGTGGCAGAGTTTTTATTCCTTTGCTCCTAAATTTCAGGCACCCGATATGGTGCTAGTCTTAGGAAGCAAATTAAGAAGATGGAAGTGAGTCAGCACAGCAAATACTTCTGTGAGTTCTGTGGGAAGGTATTTACTTATAATTTTTTTAATCACTATCATTCATAGGCTATGATAGCCTAATAGTAATTATATGTAGCCATACAACTTCTAATGACTTTCCCCATACAGTATGCTGTTAAGAGGAAGGCTGTGGGTATATGGGGCTGCAAAGATTGTGGAAAAGTGAAAGCTGGAGGTGCTTACACATTGAAGTAAGGATCTTTGATATTTTCTTATTGGGATAGTAAAACTTCTGATCCCTCAAGTTTGTCTCATTATCAATTTGGTCCTTGAAATTGAGTTTCATACACAATTTTACGTTGCACCAGTGTTTATAAACGTGTCTTCAAACCACGTATATAGCGACTTGTTTGACAATAATTAAACTTGAGAGATCAAAAGTTTCATTATTCCCTTTATTATTTTTCAGTCAATTAATATCTTGAAATGAGAGGGTTATGGCTCTGACCTGCTTCGTATTTGTTGTTTTTACAGCACTGCTAGTGCGGTGACAGTTCGGAGCACCATAAGGAGGTTGAGAGAGCAGACTGAGAGTTAAAATCATAATTTTTATTTTTGTTGCTTTCAAATCCGAGCTAAATTTGGACGCATGTTTACTATTATTTCTTTTATAACCACAGTTGATTTAGATATCGAGAAAGACACCTCTGTTGGATCTGGTCCATCGAAGTATATCGCTATTTCTACTTCAAGTTCGAATAATTGTGTTTTTGTGTTTTCCCTATGGATAATGAGTGGTACTATCTTTGATTTCAGTCATATCAGTGTGCGTCTGTTTTTTTCGTTATTTTGGGGTGTGGAAGGGGGTCAGGTTTGTCTCAGCGGCCGGCGTTTTTCTCCTTTTCTCAGAAGCTTTAAAATCTGTTTGTCCAATGAATCTAAGCGATCCCAAAGTGACACGTGATATAGTTTTTAAAATGGCATATCCACCTCCCCTTTTATTATAATATCAACCGTCCATTCCTGCCAAATCCCTATCCCTGACACCATTTGCCACCTCCGCCGATCGTCTTCGGCACTGTTAAAGCTCCTTGCGATGTTTTTATTTTTTTCAGCAGTGAGTTCGAATCAACATCCTGTGCAAAACGTGAATCTTGTGCCAAGTTCAAATCTTGGTGGAGGAAACAAACACTCTCAACTCAAATTGAACAGCACTGCAATAGAAAGAGCCAAAATAGCTTTGGGGAAAGGAATAGAACCTCTACTAAGATTCGGGTTTCGCTAAGAACCCCATTGTTCCTATCACTTGAAGCTCATGCTACAAGGTTCGGCCATTAGATAGATTAACTTGAACCGTGGAGTAAAACGGATATTTGAAACTGAACTGATTTTTTTTTTTTTTTTTTGGCTTACCATTCTAGAGTGATGGAAAATTTTGGGACTCCTATGAACTTGAGAAAATTGTAATCCAGCCATTTTGATAGCTTGTCTATGTTTGATTCTATGGGGCAGCCATGTAAGAGCTGTGTAAATGCACTTGTTCAAAGCTTTCAGGTGAATTTATTCTGATAAAACTTTGATTATGGCATCTCTGAGGTGGAAAATCTTATTCTTACAGGAAAATATAATAATTTCAGTTGGTGATCATTGACTAACATAAATGAGTTGTTAGAGTTAGGAAGAAGAGCTCTATTTTACGTATAGGTGCTTTCTGGATATGAGGAGCGAAGAATAGAAGTTGCATATTTCAAAGCATTAAAATGAATGGCTACAATTTAATGAAATCAATAGTTGAGATGAGTTTCTAAAAAATACTGAGAAAATAGGCCGCTGAGGGAATCCACTTCCGTGTGGAAGGTATAATTACACCCCACTGTCACCTCCCAGGCACTTACCAACAATGGGCCTTTTTGAGAGTGTTAGAAAAGTAGGTTCATATCAGTTGAAATAAAACTCCTATCAAATATGTTGTAAATGACGCAAAAAAAAAGCATTCTATCGTTAATCCAAACAGACATAACGTTAGTAATTTTGGGTAATATCCCCAATCCTGTTAATACATTTTCTCTAAAATTAAGGTAACTGTTATTTTTGTTGTGAAGTAAAATAACCTCCGCGGACTGTCGAACTCTGTCCTAGAACTCAATGTGTTTGCCTTTCCCTGAGACGGTCAGTGTGCCTGATGAAGAAATCAGATTGAGGTTGTCCTCCATTCTTGAAGGAACATGATATTGGTGGTTTCCGCAGCCATTTGCCCATTCACTCATCTTGCAAGCTCGATGTTTGTCCCCATCCCTTACCAATTACAGCTTCCTTGATTGAAGGGAAAATCAGTGCTTAAGAGGATATTTCTACTCGCAATACAATTCCACCTAATCATCAAGCCCCTTGAAACCAACTCCTTTTAGCCACATGTGATATGATCAAGACTTCCCCACAAATCCCTTTTGATCTTGGTTTCCTCATGATCATTGCACAAAGGGCATAAAAAAAATCTCAAGAAGATACTGAACAATGGTTTATATGCTTGAAAATCATTAGCTGATTATTTGTTTTCCTCTCAACTTTCAAATATGAATGTTTAATTCAAGGAAAAATTGGGGAAAACCCCCCCAACGAAAATTGTTTGTGAGAAGGGCATTATACATGATACTCTGCAAAATTTGTACACATATATCGCTATTCTAATTTAAGGCATCCTCACTAAAAAAATTTTAAAGGGAAATTTTTCTCAATTTTCCCTTAATTTAATTCAAAAATTTATTTCAAAATTCTTGACTAATTGATATCGGTTTTTTTTTTTTTTTTTTTATTGTCCTATTAAGGTTTTTCTTGACCTCTCCTGGGAGTTTTCGTCATAATTGATATCAACACGGTTGTTGCATAAAGGTTTTCTTGACAATTTTTTTTTAAAAAAAATAAGAAAATACTCTCCCCGGTCCTATTTATAGGAGCAAATTACCAGAATTTGGAATGATTAAGGAAGAAAGTTAAATTAGTTAATTATATGTATTTTCCTAAAATACCCCTATCATCCTCCAAATATCTCCTCCTCCATTCATGCAAGATCTCTAAGCACCCATACCTTATTACCTGACACATCACGTACTTGTTCCCTCACACTTCACTGCCACGCAGGATATTTATTTCGCCAACTCAGCCTTCATATGAATTTGTGGTGATGATTATTTACCTCTATTCTATTGGTCCTGGATGTAAAACATTATTTTCAATCTCAACGTTTGATTATTGAATATACATAGGGGTACTATAGGGAAAAAATGATAAAAGTTAAAACTTGCTCTTATAATTAGGACCAAAACCAACTCTAAAATTTGCTTCTATAATTAGGACCGGAAGGAGTATCACTTAAATTTTAAAATTTCAAATCAATTATTTCCTTGTAAAAATTGTCATTCAAGTATAGTCAAATACCTATACTCTTGTTAATAAAACTGATACTGATTTAAGATTTTAAAATTAAATAAGTATTTACTTATTTTTTAAAATTTTATCAATCTGGTCATCATTGAGATTTTTAGTGGCGGGTTTATTAGGACTTTTGTGAGGTTGACATGACAAAGATTGATGTGCCTGTGATTACTTGTCAATTACGAAATCCATGTGTAAGAGGATCATTTGATTGAAAATAAATACGAGTAATAATCAATGCGGCTGACTCATGAAGCTGTCAAATTCAGTTGAAATAAAAGAATCTTAGACATTGAATAAATGGGTATTCTGACGTAAACGCACATCTCTATAGTTCTCAGGTGATCTTATCCTAGAATCGTACCCACTTAAACGTTAATTTTTCAAAATGTTCATTATGATAAAGTCTTGCCACAAATCTCAAATTCATCAGATTACTCGTATATCACACATCTAGAATGATTTATACCAGAAAAGAAAAATATCTTAAACTTCATTAACCCGATGATAAAATCTGACTTTATCCTTATCTAATACTACTACCTCCGATTCTAATTATAAAACATATTTAACAGATTTTTGAGGGATTAAAGATATGAGTTAAATTAATTAATTTTATTCATTTTTCTAAAATACCCTTATATAAATTTAGTTAATTAGCTAGTCGAAATCTCCGAAACTATATGTTAGATCCAACTTTTTTCATTTTGTTACAAGCCCAACGCATATTGATTCTTAACGCTTTCAAGTTTCAACATGAGCAAAGCAGAAAAGCCCAACATATGCTTTTTCAAATGGTGTTGTATTAATTGAGGTACATTATTGAAGAGGTATTTTAGGAAAAAATGAACAAAAATCAGAATATTATCCTATAATTAAGACTAAAAATAACTCTCAAATGTTATTCTATAATTAGAATCGGAGGGAGTATATATTATACTCCTCAGAACAAAGTTAACACAATAATAAATAAAGGACAAAAATATACATCCACATTTAAAAACTTCACAAGTTGCTTTGTAAATGGGTTGAGTTTCTCTCCTAATCTTTTTCTCATTATCCCTCGTCATCCTTAAATCATATCCGTCCCATCAATCACAATATTATTTTAACATTTTCTCTCATCTTTCTAATCAATTAGGGGATGGATTTATGAGAGAAAAGGAGAAAAAAGATTATGAGAACCCTCGTAAATTTTGGGGGGGGGGGAATTGTCTCCCTCCACAATATCATATTTGGAGATGATAATATCATATGAATTGACTTGGGACCACCCCAATCTAGAGAGTGAAGATAAGCAGCATTGTCCCAATCATAGAATTAGCGAAAGCAAACAAATTTGGGAAAATGAGACTTTGTTGTGACGTTTTCTCCTATTATTAGAAGCACACATCATTACAACAGAAGCTAAGAAAAAATTTATTATACTCCTGAGAACAAAGTTAACACAATAATAAATAAAGGACAAAAATATACATCCACATAAAAAAACTTCACAAGTTGCTTTGTAAATGGGTTGAGTTTCTCTCCTAATCTTTTTCTCATTATCCCTCGTCATCCTTAAATCATATCCGTCCCATCAATCACAATATTATTTTAACCTCTCTCTCATCAATGGCTCAGATGGGTCTATGAGGGAAAAGGAGAAAAAAGATTATGAGAACCCCTCATAAATTTTGGGGGGGGGGGGGGGGAATTGTCTCCCTCCACAATATCATATTTGGAGATGATAATATCATACCACCCCAATCTAGAGAGTGAAGATAAGCAGCATTGTCCCAATCATAGAATTAGCGAAAGCAGACAAATTTGGGAAAATGAGACTTTGTTGTGACGTTTTCTCCTATTATTAGAAGCACACATCATTACAACAGAAGCTAAGAAAAAATTTCACCAGTTTTTCCAGCACTTGCATCTAGATTAATATATACAAAAATGAAGTAAAACATAGTAAAGGAAATTTTAAAAAACAAAGAAAATAGCCTTTGATCAAATGGTGCCGATCCGCCTCCCTCTCTACTATACAAGCAAGTAACCGGATTTCAAGGAAAGCAAAATGTCAATGAGATTATGACAGTGTAGTAAAACTACAGTAGAGACACCATCCTCTCCCACAATCTCGAAGCTTCTTGATTAATACTGGAAGCAGGAATTAACCGTCTCACCTGACCGGAATTTGGAGGTTCATTGTCAACGTTATGATGCATTTGGTTTTGTACAGCCTTAACAGCAGCTACTCTGGCGGCATTGGCTGCTCGATTAGCTGCTGCCACAGCTCTGTTCACTCTTTCATCTACTTTGGACACGTCGTAGGCTTTTTCTGCTGCTCGCCGTGCCTCCTGTTTGTTCAACAGAGCCACAAAATCAGTTGTGAAGGTCAATAATAACTGATATTAACAAGTGTTCACTACTCTCTCTCTCTCTCTCTCTCTTAATGCTAATCCATATATCATCAATGTATTAAACAAAATCTACGGCAAGCTATACTATTATTCACAAGCTATGAATCGTGCAATTTATTCTACAAAAGTAAAACCACTCAGACTAATGACTCAATCTTTAGCATTACTCGACCATATCCATATTCCATAGAGTCACAGCAGCCAGCAAAGATCACCCAGATGCCATGTAAACGTGAAAGAAGGTATTTTAAATCATGTTTCTTCTTTAATTGTAGCTAACTGAGGAACATTTAACAATAATTAAAAAGAAATACAAATCATAAACAAAACTATGACCTGCACTGCATTGAGCACTTTGGAATGATTTACACCAACAGGTGACACAGGATAGGTGGAGTTCTGTGTGCTTGGAACGTCAAGAACTCCATTTTGCCAGTAACCAGATTGGGTTTCTCCATTTCTAAACGTATACATTCCAAGCCCTTGCCTCCTACCCTCATGCCAGGCTCCTTCGTACCGATGCCCATTTGCAAAACAATATACCCCAAATCCATGCATCTTGTCAGCAAAGTATTCACCAGCATATGTGTCCCCGTTTCTAATAAAAAATGTTCAATAAATTCCAACCAAATATTAGATACATATAGATATCTGATTCAATTAAAAAACAAAGCATTTGTGTAATTGTATGTATTACTTAGCCAATAAGCAATCATACATTTATGAGAAATCAGAATGAGATATTCAAGTGCAACTTGATGGACAACTAATACTTAACTATATGCATGTACAGGATCCAACTCACTCATATTGAGTAGAAGGAGTGAGTTGCACTATCTTTTTACGAGAAAAGAGAAGTTGATGAATGTATGTTCAATCAAGTATCTAAAAAGTACAACATTTACTCATTTTGTTTTCTGCATAATAACGCTTTGATTAGACCGAGACTACACGGAGAGAAAAAATCATCACTACTTAACCCAGTAAATGCATTTAATCACATAATATATTGCAAAAGACAGAAAATCCATTTAATTCACATAGGGCTACATTGGAGGAGTAAAAGGCTGAAGTGTTGTCCATCAGAGATAAACACTGCATCATAATCACAAATATAACAAGCCCATAGGATAGCTGTGGGTCATTGCAATTAGAACTTAATACATTAATGGAAATCCTTTCAACTTAGGTCAGTTCCATTAAGTGATGATAAATTATAGGTTACATTCAAGTTTTGTGTTACACTCGATGACCTTTGAAACTGAGTTAGAACGATGCATGACTAATTGTGCTAGAGATAACCTTCTTCAAATTTACTAGCACTGAAATCTTTGTGGTCTAAAACTAAACCTTAATCAAGTGCAGTACTGTAAAACCAGTGAAGAAGTAATTTGATGCGTTACTCAGAAGCATGCTTATAGGGGTATAGAACATCCTTGCCTTTCCTCAACCTCTGCTTTCCTCCATTTCACCTTAAAGTTGGCCAACAAAACAGACATGACGTTAATAATCCCATTTGTAGCTGACCTGCTTTATTTTTCATCCATCATTCTTTTCATCTCTCTTTCTCTCCAGATCTCAATCTTCATCAATATCCCCTCCCACACTGGAAAACTCCTGACAAACCATCCCCCCTTTCTTCTTTCAACATTTTGTTTCAATGTGCTAACATATAATTCCTCCTCGATGACCACTACCCATGCTTAGGATGAAATTGCTTGTAAAACAGCATAGTTACCTTTTCTTCCTGGTTTATCAAATATCCTGCTGAAGCACTATGAATTTTATATTCAAGCTCACTCATCCTTAAAGGATGTCCCTAAAACTAAATTGGTAGCAGGGTTCATTGTTAGCCTAGGTGTAAGGATTACCAGGCATTAGATTAAAGAGTCAGTTGAAATGCTCTTCCCTTATGGCAACACACACATATATATATATTCACTTAAAAATGTTTACTGTGCGTCTATCACAATCTCCACCTTTCTTCCTCATACATCGATATTTCAAATACTCAAAGCAAGTATCCCAAGCTTCTTTCATAGATTATTCACATTCCTTTATCCAGTTTTACAATAGACAACTGCTTATATTTGTTAGATAAGGTACTAGTGTTCACCATCTCCTTCCCTTTTGAAACATCCTTGGCTATATCTTTCATCTTTGCTATCCTCCAGGTAAGGAATGGTTTCTGAGTCTACAAAAGGGGATAAAAGAGAAATGGTTTCTGAGTCTACAAAAGGGTATGGAATGGTTTCTAAGTCTACCATGTGATTGGTGATGATTCAATCCAACCAGATTCCCAGAGGTTATTCATTGTACTTGAGGAGGAAAAAGAGAAAGAAAACAAGAGACTGGTGGAGAGAAAGTGAGAACCAAATCCAGGGCGAGGGGAAAAAACTTGTGGACTTATGATTAAGAAAGTATTAGAAGTCAGGTGAAGACACTATTAGTGTAAAAGTTGGTTTATATACCACATAAGCTCCGCTGTTAGTTAACTCTGAAACTATTTGAGTAGACAAGTTTAGGTTAAATGTGCAACAGTTTGAAAGTTGAGAGACCAATTTGGGGGAAATAAAAAAGATGACAAGAGACCAAATTGCAACAAATAGTTCACTGAAAGGACTATAATATCAATTAAGCCTACAATACTATATTCAACTGTCACTTCACTTGTCTAATGTGTCCTCACATAACAATCTCCCATTGATTGATTTATTTATTTATCCCAGTCAAGTAAAGCCAGAATCCAAATATATAGTGGAATAACAACAGTTTTCCATACATTCTACTTCAACCTTAATTAATACCACAATGTTGTTCCTTCCAATTGATTCCAGTTCTTCCTAACCCAATAAGTTGAGAAGCAATAGTTTTCTTCCATTTAATTCAGCTTCTACCTATCACAAGAAGTTCTGAGACAATTTTCTAAAAGTGCCTTCTGTGATCAGACATGCCTGTTACTAGTAGACTCAAATTGAGATTGACTACTTTGGACTCAATATGTGGGATAATCATGCACTTCACATGAGCAAGGATTTCTCAACCAATTAAACGCGTATGCCCACTTGTTTATCTAAATAAGAAGAAATCATGCATTTATTGGAACTTGTAACACAATAAGATATGATGCAATAGACACGTGTTTCAGTAAACTATTCACACTTCACAGAATAGGCCCAAGCTCTTCATTTCCTCATCCTTTGTCTAATTTCAAAAGAAAGGGCAGCAATTATACTACCTCTGGTCCTATTTATAAGAAACAAGTTATAGTTAAATTGTTTTTAATACATAGGCGAGGAGGGAGTACTATAATCAAGCTAAATAAAGAAGAAAGAAACTAAAATTCTAACAGTTTATAAGAAATCTACATATCATAACTAGAAGTCCATGCGATCCCTTGTTTAAATTTTACCTGAAATGGTAGTGGCCAAGCCCATGCTTCACGCCCCATTTGAACTCCCCAACATATCGGCTCCCATCCTCGCAAGTGTGAACTCCACAACCATGAGTCTGTCCATTGGACCATTCCCCAGCATAGACATCCCCAGTATAAAACCTGTACACTCCAAAACCTTGCCTAAGGCCTTGCCTATATTGCCCACGATAGCGACTACCCCTTGCCCATGTTTCTACTCCATATCCATCATACTGACCATCAACCCAATCTCCTTCATACCTCCCACTCATATTATAGTAATACACCCCACTTCCAGAACACTTCCCCTTGTGAAACTCTCCCTCATAGACGTCGCCGTTGCTGTAGACCTGAACCCAACATCCCGAACTTGCTCTCTTCTCCGACTTTTGACGCGACCCAATTGTCCAAAACACAGGCAAAGACGACCTAGATTTGCCTGAAGACGATTTCAACTTAATTGGAAAGGAACGGGCAAGGAACAGGCGGATAGATGGTAGACGAGGAAGAGCAAGATTGAGGGAGAATAAGAGCGCACAGGAAAAGGCAAACGCCGAGAGAAAATCGAGAATGAACGAATGACTAGGGTGAGAGAGGATGAAGTAAAAGAAGGGAAGAGACAACAATAAGACAACACGGAGATGAACTCGCAGGCGGCGAACGTGCTTAAGGCGGCGGAGGAATCGAAACGCAGCGCTCCGCGCGGCGATTAAGATAGAAACTAAAGACGATTGGGGCGACTTGAATTGAGGGTTTGTGGCTTCGGGGAATCGGTACAGAGTGGGAGATTTTGAAAGAGACGAGGAGGCTTGGGTCAAAAGGGGTCTCTTGTAGGGCGCAGTAGAAGATGGAATTTGAGGATTCTCGTTGAGGAATTGAGCGAAAAGTTGGTGAGGTTGATGATGGTGTTTCTGGTGAACCAAAGAAGGATTGAAATCGAAAGAAATGCCGATGCTTTCTTTGCCGATCTGAACTTCAGATTTCTTCTGATGCATTACATCACAAAAAATGATCCAATTCGCTGCCTCTTGTGAAATCCAAATTGCGACCTTTCTCTCTCAAGTTTCAACGAACTCGTGTTCCTTCTTGATGAATGGTAGGAATCGCGAGTTTGTGTCGGGAAATCAATGGAGTGTGCGTGAGAGAAGTTTATGGGAAGCAAAGCAAATTACGAAAGGGAAGAGACCAAATTGAAGGAAAGAGAAGCGAGCGAGTGGTGAGATATCGAGAAAGTGTCAAAGTGGGAAGCGGCTCTCGCGAGGGATTAATATGAATTTTACAATTTGAAATTATTGACACTAAATACCCTCTTGGCTCTTGACGTTAACTACAAAGTGCCTTGACTATCGAGGAAAATTAATTATTAATAAATTTAATAAAATAAATCAATTTGTCATTGTTTATAATTTGGATTTTCTTATTCTTTTGCTGTCATTATCTCTTGTAGAGGGGCTTAGTCTGAAACTTGTATCACTATAAAAATAATTTCGTATAATACAGTTAAAATATACATATTTTATTTTATTTTAATAGATATTTATCATTTTAAAAATTATTAATTTATTTTTTAAAATTTTTCATTTTGATTATAAATTTTTGTGAGAACTTATCAAATTTATTAATATAATTAATTATATATTATTTTTTGGATAGGTACAGATATATATAATAAGATTAAATGATTTCATATATACACACAAATAAATTAACGAAAATAGACTAGATTAAAAATTATTGGGAGAATGACTATAGATCCCAAAACTTCAATTTAATGATAGTTAGAATTTCATTACGAAATAAATTGTAAATAAAGTTGTAAACATGAGAATATCAATTATAAATAGCGAGACTTAATTGTTACTATTAAATATTAATTTTTATAATTGATATGGAATTCATATTTTTAACTTATTTTCATAGAAATAACTATCATTAGGTTAAAGTTTTAAAAACTAAGTATATTTTCCCAAAATTATCTCAATTATTAAAATCAACTTATAAATTTCTAAGTATTTGAGAAAGAAATTAAAAATTATGGGAACCATCTTACCAAATAAAAACTATAGGGACTATTTTTTTGAACAAAGAGTATAAAGGAAAAAATATAGTAATAAATTTCTTGTGTGTATGTATCGTTTTATTAGAGTTACTATAATTTTATTCGAACCATGATTATGACAATCTTAATGAGGACTTCCCACACTGTGAGAGAGGCTCGTTTAAATTCTATTATTATTATTTATTTATTTTTCTGGAGCATAAGCCTTCATTAATTACTTATTCAATTTTGGATTCTTCTTTGAGGGTTGACAAATGACGAGCCGTCCGTTGCTTATGTGTATTTGAAGTAAACAACATTGAAAAAAACTATGGCCAATTAAGAAATATTAGTTAATTTATTTAACTTGTCTTAAATGGACAAAATTTGTTTATTTTACTCTTATTAAAGAATGTGATTTTCAAATATGTATTTATTATCTGTCACATCTTTCTCTCCTCCAAGTATTAAAAATAAAAAATAATCATTAATTACATTGTTAACCACTTATACTTTGGAACGGAATGATCAACTATTAGAAAAAAAGTTTTTAAAGCTGCTACATCTAGATCTTTATAAGCGGAGATGGTTTAAAAACTATTATTTGTGACATTTTTTAAATTTAATACAACGTAAGATCGGTCGAGCTTCCCGCGTCTAAATAATATTTTTTAAACCGGTTATAATTTAATATAATCTTGATAAGTATTAAATATATAAAATTTCAAAAGTTAGATTCTTGTTAGACTAGTCTCTCAAACAACTAGTTTAAACATTCTTTGAGAGACCGTCGTTTCTTTACAATTAGTATTAAATGTTTCTGAGTTTTTTCAGCTTCTCATGTAAACTTCTCAACGCGTCCCTTCCAAATTTGAAGCCACTCCAATCAATTATTGTACTCTTCAACCATCATGTCTATTTAAACTCCTCAATCCTTTCATTTCTTCAAAATAAAATTGTCTCTCACACTTCCTTTTCTCTCCTCTCTCAATCAATGTTATTATAAAACACAACAAAACCTCATCAATTCATCCTCCAGTTCATCCTCCGCGTGCACTGACTCCACCGTTGCCTTCAATGAGGAAAGTTCTTGATCAGCTCCATACAAGTAAGTGAAGCCTTGCAAGACTGGTCACTCAGCTGCACGCTATCAATGAGAAGTTGAATTTTGTACTCAACGCCAATGATGTCGAGTATAATCTATCTTCTAACCCTCTTCTCCTCCCTCTTCTTCCTCCCTTGCCTCCGGTGATGACAAGGAAAGATAAGGAGTTTAATATGTGTGTGTGTCTTTTTTATGATGTAATATGCTGCCTTCAGGCAGCTAAAAATATATATATTAATGAAAAAAAAGTCTATTTATAATCTTAATCTTGATCTTGAATGTCTATTGTTTATATATTCAGTTGTTGTTTTTTTGTCTCTGACCTGACAAGTTAATTTTATTTATATACATATAACTATGTAAGATATAACTAATATATTAGTAAATTATATTATTGGACTATTGTTGTTAATTATATAATTATTTGATGTTGAAACCAATTGTAGTGGCACTAGGTCTAAATATGATAATATGAACCATCGTTTAACTCTTCACCGGTCTAAATGTCATTTAATCTTCAACCATTCACTTTTAATTCAAACCTATTAAGAAATACACCGATCTCATTAATATTATTTAGACTGTATGTTAGGAGACAATCGGTCTTACTAACATTATTTAAATCACTTTTTAAAAGATGACCGGTATAAATACGTAACGTTTCAACTTCCAATGCATAAATCATCATGTCTCGTCATTACCTGAAGTTTTCGACCATCAGTTCGGATTACAAATACCAATGTGCCTATAATTCTAAAGTTCAAATTCAAAAGTCTCTTTCTACATTTCTCTTTCTTCTTTGAGCGGCAACACTTTCAATGTCAAGAATAAAAAGAACGCATTTTCCCTCTCCTTCAGCAGTTGCAGTTACCTCGTCTTTGTAGCCCCCTCCTCCTCCAACCTTCGAGGAAATTATATAGAGGCTATCTTTTTCCTATAGGGCATTGTTCTGGAGGTTATGGAGAAGCAAGATCGCTTCTCCCAACAACTAGCTAAGTTGGCGGTGAAGGTGGACAACATCCTAAACCGTTTGGTCTAAGGATTGTCGCCTTGAATGGTTATGATGTCTGATGGCTCAGGTTTCAAACCCCCTTTTGTATACATATTTTGATGTAATTTTGATTTTTTGCTTGATCATCACACACACACACACATGCATGTACTGTCATAGCCTCTAGGCAATCAATATTAATGAAAAAGTTTCAATCTTATTCAGTTTTTGATCAGTTACTATTATTTCTTTCTCATGATCTTCATATTTTCTTGTTATATGATCATTCACATCGTTTAAGTTCTTGTTTATGAATTTTGTTCTCAAATTTTATTTCTATGTTTTTAAAAATAACATATTAGACTAGTTTCTTTTAAAGATGGTCTTGTTATAAATTAAATATTTTTTTTACATATTTAGACCGGATGTAAGGAGGATCGGTCTAGAAAAATTAAATATGAAAATTTGCTCGATAAAAATTGTTGGCTTTCACAAACTCTCTCTATCCCTCTGTTGTAAGTGTTCTCTTTTGTTGTCAACGTTTTAATGTTGATCTTGATGTTCACATAAGTGTGATTTTTTTTTTATATGTCCTAATGATTGCATAATGTACAAAAAAGAGTATAAAGAGTCTTTAAAGTGTCTGATATGTGTTATATGTAGTGGTGTTGGTAGGCCATGATTAATTAATGCAATGCAGTTAATGAACATATGTAGTACTTTACATATGTAGTAGTTCTGTTATGTACTACACAAATTAACGAGCTGCATTGCATTTGAAACTAAGAATTTTATATAACAACAATTAATTCTAGCTAACCAACATCTCCACATATATTACAAAGTTCAATCTGCAATGGAAATGCACACAAGATATGCATACACATCATAGAGGCTGGATGAGCACCAAGTTGAGCAGTTTTTCGTAGCTATCAATAATGTTTTTATGCTTCTTTTACAACCCATAATATCACGTTCATTACATATTCCGTTGAGTTGCAAAAAGACATGTAAAGAGCATTAAATAATATGTTCTAATACGTAACTCCGTGCAATTGAAAATAGGGGATGAATACAGTTGGAGGTTGCAAATATAGGCAAGCTATTCCTTTAGAACTTTGAAGAATAAAAAACCTTCCTTTCACGAGTATTAATATAATACACTATGTACAAGTTTGCTCTAAAGATTCATTTTGTGCTTATTTGGAATGTCAAATATGATATACATGAAAGTTTATATTTTTTTTTCTGCTTGCTCTATATTCTATGTAGTTGTTGTAGTTATTATATGTAATTTTTGTCCATGAAATTCGTTATGGTTGGGATTGTGAAACTTGTGATTATGACAATGATGCAATTTTATTATATCATTCTCATAATGGCAAGTTTCACAAATATAATCATCATGAATTCTATGGACAAAAGTTTTTATACACATATGTTAATTGAATCTTGTTTGTCATGCCTTTGTTCTTTTCTAAGTTTTTTTTCTGTTTGGATGACCCACCTTAAAAGGGCTTAGATCATTATTGAGTGTTGGATATAATTTTAACCTCGACGTGGGGAACTACCAATGCGTAGTTCGTTTTGCGGGCTATCCATATAGTCGATGTAGCGACCCTTGGATTGGGTGCTAAGCTTACTAATCTTAGGCATTTTGGCTATTTTGAGATTTCAAGTAGAATATGGCTCTAGCTGACCTCAACTTTAAGAGATAAAGGTGGAGTATCTTATTGTAATGAAATTGAGTTTAATATGGTTGATATACAAAGAATTCTATTTTTTATGGTTGAATATCGTCATGTGATGAGATCTTGGTTAAGACAGGAATCAAAATGAATGCCAATAATAAGGAGCTACCAGAATAGGTGAAATTACTAGTGATTGTTTGATGATTAAGACATTAAAATTAGACGATGAAAATGTAAGCCGAGTGATCTATGCTTGGAAGAAACATTCATTGAACTGGATTAATCATCCAATCCAAACAATTTGTCCTTGTAAGTGTAGATCATCAAACCAATGTTTTCATTCTTGAATTTAGAGTTATTAATCCCCATCTTGTCACTAGTATTTCTACCTAGTCGGTTACTTTCTTATTACTAGCCTTCAACTTGTTTTCCATCACATCCAAAATCTGATCATGATATCAAATTCACTCATATAAAATCCAATTATCATATTTGTATATTAACTTTGTTATACTCAGATTCATTAAATAAAATCTTCTCCTTTATTACCTAAGACTGTGGTAGAGAGGAGCCATGTTTCATATTTAAGGTCCAAAAGAATCAAAATGCATAAGTATGATAGCCTAGCACCCAATTCATGGGTAGTTGCATACAGGGGCGGACCCAGAAAATGATAGAAGGGGGGCACAATTGGCGGGTATTCGGGGCAGCGCCCAAATTTTTTTTTTTAAAGGAAAATTTTAAATGCATTAAAAAACAAAAGAATATAAACATGAAAACAAAATATCAAAAAAACATTTATGAAATCAAGTGAATACTGATGATGTAATAAGAAGAGAGACAATTATTTTACAAACCAATCATTTAGAAAAGCAAGACTAAGTACTGTTAGAAATAAATGCAGCTCCATAAATTACAATGAAGGGTGGGTACTCAATAAGTTCAAGTTTTAAATGCATTAAAAAACAAAAGAATATAAACAAGAAAAGAAGAGATTATTAAAAAAATATTCATGAAATCAAGTGAATACAAATGATATAATAAGAGAGACAATTATTTTACAAACTTGTCATTTAGAAAAGCAAGGCTAAGTGCTGTTAGAAATGTAGTTACATAAATTACAATGAAGGATGGGCACTCAATAAGTTCAAGTACATATATTTTAATAACAAAAGTATATTACAATAAAAATAATTACAATGTTATCCTTCTAGGCCTTATTTTTTAGAATTTTATTATAATTGCCTTATTATCAATGCTATTAAATACATCATCATTTTAATTCCCTTATTTTTATTTTTTAAAATTTCACCATAATTCAAGGGGGGGCACTTGCCCCCCTTCTCATACACTTAGGTCTGCCTATGGTTGCATACATCTTTAAAGATGCTGGCAATATGAATAATGCCATTGTCAACAATATGCATGTGTCAAGCCTAAAATTGCATCTATTATCCAACACTAAAAATAATATAACTCCTTTTGAGGTAGGGAAAATGTGGGTAAAAAAAGTAAACATGGAACAAATACTGGAGTTAATATTCAATTATCTAATAGTCTTGTTAAGATTCATGATTAGTTATAATTTTTTTTAAATATTGATTGCATTTGTAATTTTAGGGTTGTCTGTTGAATTTATATTGTATAATATAACTTTTAGATGTAATAATCCAATAGAGCTTATGTGAAACAAAATAAAATATACATTTTTTTAAAAATAAATTCCCACATTTTAAATTAGGTATGAAATAACCTGGTCTAAAATGTGAGCATTTTTTTATTATAAATTGAATTTTTTTAAGATCAGTGGTTAAAATCACCAATCTGAAAAAAGTAACTTTTAAGATCAGCTATAGGACCAATCTTAATAAGACATACTTTCAAAACCGGTCAATATAAAATCGGACATAAATCCGATCTAAAAGCCCAATTTCAATCAATCTAAAAGACCTTTTTTCTAGTAGTGATTACCAGTCATTGTCTTTTGAGGATGTTGGGGAGAATGAAAAAGGCGTGTTCTCAATTTCTGGACTTATAAACATTGATCTTGGGAAGAGAACTTCATTTTGAAAAAATTATAATAAGATGTTCAAAAAATGAGCTATGTTCTGTAAAACAAACACACTCAATTAAATATTTAAACTTTGATAAAAATGCATAGTTCTACATGTTGCAAGTATTTTATTTGAATATTAGTAGTTTCCATTATTCGTCTAATTTTTTTAACTTTTCAGAGCTTAGCTTCAGGTTCAATATGTGAATCGAAACATTCAAGGAAATATTTTTTTGGACAAAAAACATTCAAGGAAATTAAATTGAAATGGAAGAATGAACAAACATTATTCAATAATAAAAGTCGATTTTCTTAAAAAAAAAAAAGAATATTTTTATAAATTATTTTTATGCCACGATATTATCAAAAAATTCAAGAAATTAATTTTTTGTATGAAATAAGAAAAAAATTGATGACAAAAATTTAAATGTTAAATTTCATGAACAAATTAAATTAAAAATTGGGCTCATAAAGAAAAATCAGAAATGATTGAACAAATGCTTGTGGGTCAGACAACAAATAGTGCTTATTAAATAGGGCCATCTAAAAGTATATAGTTTTGCGCATTGCAAAATTAAATGGCCATTGGGCCTAACCCAGAACATATTAAGTTTGAACGATGTGGAACAGAGCTGAGATTCCTATTTTCTCAATAGAATTCCTTGTGCTACCCCTTGTCTTCGGCTCAACTAAGTAAAAGCGTCGGATACTCTCACTAAAGAGAGGGAGTTCGATCCTAAATTGATCAAGACGTTTGGGAGGCGATTTTAACTCCAGGTGTGCAGGAACGCTCGAGAGTAATAGACGACACGCCTCTTCCTAACATTGCAGATCACCTAGGAGGAAGAGAGATTTCGCTCTGCTTTTGGATTATGGGTAAGCCCAACCTCTTTCCTAAAATTCTATTATAAAAAATAAAAAAAGGAATTCCTTGTGCTGATATACTGGGTTTCTCTCTCTCTCTCTCTTCTAATTTCCTTTTCATAATTTTATATCTACCATTAGAATAACAAAAAAAAAAACTATAGATTCAATATTTTATAAAATTATTACTATAGATATAAATAAATAAATAAATTTAAACTCTTAAAATGCGATCTAATGATCTATCGAGTTTATAATAGCAATATAGAGATAATAATTAAATTTAATTTATAAAATATTATAATAATGATTTTATAAAATATTAAATCTAAACCATCAATTTCATAATCTAAAAAGTGGAGATGGAATCATGGAAAGGTAATGAGAAATAGGAAAAAGAGAGTATCCTCTTCCGCAATTTGACCAAAAAAATAAAAAAAGACTTCATATGATTTTTTATTTATTTTTGCTTCTTGAATAATAAAGGATGATTACCATTATTTGCGCCTAACAAAAATGTTAACATATATACAAATCCATTAGCCTTTTTAACACCAAAAAAATAAAACGAAATTAGTTGAGTTATTCAACACATGAGCGTTGACCTTATTATTATTAACTAAAAATTAAAAGATCACAGGCGTTGACGTTATTATTATTTTACTACTTAGATTATATATTAGTTTATTGGACAAATTATTTATTAGAAAAAGATCTAGTTAATTTTTTTTTTTGAGTTCTTTAGAGTTTTATATAAAAACTAAATAAGTTATTTATTAATTTCATATGTTATGTTTTCTTAGATTATATATTAGTTTAACATTTAATTATACAAATTTTAAATTATTTAATTTGAAGAAAAAAAATATTTTAAATTTAAGTTTAATTTAATTTAATTAACAAAATCTCTCCAAAAAGTCAACTAGGTGGAAGGAGTATAATGAAACGGTAATGTCTATCGGGTTGTGTGTTACGAACCGAACGCCATGCGAGATGAGGAACAAGTACGTATTTTGGGATGGCTTTCATACCAGAGGCTGTGAATGCAATATTTGCAGAGTCTGCATATAACACATCAAATCCAGATTTCCTTAGTCACTGAAACAATGGCCACCGTATCGTCGTCAGTTTGAGAGATTGTCCTTGGCCTTCGATATGCCCTTCACAATGGCTGTCGTTTCTCTCCACAATCTCCGAATCTATTTCTTGAATGTCGCTATGGAGAGGCTGTGAATGCAATATTTGCAGAAAAAGTCTGATATAACACATCAAATCCAGATTTCCTTAGTCACTTAAACGATGGCCACCGTATCGTCGTCAGTTTGAGAGACTATCCTTGGCCTCCGATATGGAGATGAAGGAGTGCAAAAACGGAGATGAAGGAGTAATGGGTAATAGAGTTATAGCTGATGTGTCAAAATGTCCAGGTGTTATTTTTTAATTGGTGAACTGGAGGAACTCGTTATAAGGCACTGGATGTAAGTTTTGTCCGTTTAGAAAATACCCTTATCTAATTAAGTGATGTAATTAGAGTTTAGTATTAAATGAAGGATATTTTTAATGAAGAATTAAGATTTCTAATTGTATTTAATCAAGTTCATTGGTCTTCATATTTTGCGCCAATATTGATCATTTTATAAGCGGAGTATTCGAAAGTTTCATTTCCTCAGTTTGGAATATCTTGAAAAAAATGTAAAAATGTTATAAATTATTTTATTGAATAATATATGGGGTTTAAACTTCTCATATTGCATGAGAAGAAGAAGATTCCTACACACACATGAAATGGTGGGACCCACATATATATATAACGCTAATATATATATATGGGTCCCACCATTTCATGTGTGTGTGCGACATTTAATATACTTATCCTACAACACGGTAAGTATTTTTCCCATAATATATACCTATAACGTGTTTTGTCGTGGGATTTGGATAAGATTATGTTACGGATCGACTCACTACCTAATAAAGGGCACGACCAAAGCCAAGGCATACGGGACCTCGGCCCCACCGGTTGGCATGCCCAAGCAGTAGGATCTCGAGTATCCCGGTTTTCCCCCGTAATCGGGGGTAATCTATCATATCCATAATCCAGGGATATGATAGATAGGCGCTAAGATACCACGCGACACCCTATAAATACCAGGGGTAACAGAAGGCGCGCACACGTTCTAACTCGCCTCTTTACATTCAAGATCGCACAACACAACCCCCACTAAACACATACCCCCTCCCCCTTTTGCGAAAGGCCTTGTGTTTGGTGATTCCGTCACCGGATATCTCCACTCATAGATACTCCGCAGAGGCAACCCAATCCAAAATCAAACCACCACCCGCTTTGTCTTTGGACATCCGGTTCCACACCGAACATTGGCGCCGCCCGTGGGGACCGTAAATTTCGATCCCCGTGACCAACAATGGCTACTACTAGAAGCAAGACTCGGAACCCTCACCGGAGAGTCCATCGCGTGCGCAGCCGAGACAGTCGCAAAGAACAAACTCAAGGACCTCCCTACCGAGGATATCCCCAATAACAATGATAGCAAGGATGGGAACAGTGTGTCAGACACAGCCTCGTCTCCCCCACTTGGAGCTAAGTGTGACGACATACCGAACCCAGACCTTATCCTCCTCCAGAATACACAGCAATCAATTCTAAGGAGGATAGAGAACATGGAGAAGCGACATGACCTCCGGCCAAGAAGACTTCAGAGTAATGCAACAGATCATGGAAGACCACCGCCGGCAAGCTAAAGCGTCGGAACACGAGCAAGACCGGGATACACAGAGAAAGAAAGTAAGGATATCCCGGAAACACGGAGGCCCTAGGCCGGTCAGAAGCTCAAGGCATGACCGGTATGCAAAGAAAACGACCTCTTCGGAAACGGACTCCGAGTACGAGGAGACCCGAGACCCCGATCGGGTCGGAAGAAACGTTTTCTAGGGAAGACCTCGGATGACGAAGACCGAGACAGAGAGAGGCCGCCCAAACCCAAAGGGCTCGCCCGGAATATCATGTGAAATATATAGCGGGCCACAACAACCAGCCCTTTCTCGGAAGAAATCGAGAATGCTCCATACCCTAGCAAATTTGAGCCGGCCTCTTTACCGAAGTATGATGGCGTGTCCGACCCGAGGGCCCATCTCGACGCCTTTGAGCTACTCATGTTCGTAAGGCAAATCAAAGGCCCGGTCATTAGTCGGCTCTTCGCGGCCACTTTGATCGGTCCGGCTCAAATTTGGTTACACACACTGCCGAAAAGATCCATCCACGACTTTCAAGGCCTCGGACGCAAATTCGAACTGAATTTCGCAACTAGCCGGAAACAACCCAAATCTCAAGATACCCTAAGTAAGATAAAGCAACGAGAGGGGAAACGCTACAAAAATACCCGGATGATTTAAGGTGGTAGCCCTCCGGTGTAAGGTCCCTCCCGAGAAAGCATTCATGTGCATTGTCTCGTGGACGGCTTGGAACCCTCTTCCTACCGGCAAACTCCATCTTCAAGAACCGGTATACACTCTCACCGAGTTCAACACCCGCGCGAAGCAATATCCGGAAGTAGAACAGATGGAGATCGCCAATACTAATGGCGATGAAAAGCGAAGCACACCACCCCGGTCAAGAATCAACCGAGCGGTCGTAAAGAGGAACCCCGTGCTCGAATCGAGACAAAGAAACAAAACCCGACAAGTCGAGAGAGGCCGAGGTATGGGAGGTACACCCCGCTCAATGTTTCGCGGGGCCAGTTATGGAAAGAAGTGGCCTCCACAGAGATGAGAAAGGTAGACCGACCCAGGCCCCCACGTTTCCGACCCACCACGGATCAGTCAAAGTTCTGTGATTTCCACGACGGACCGGGGCACACCACGAACCAATGCTTCGAACTCAGGGACGCAATTGAAAGATACATCCGAGAGGGTAAATTGCGCCGCATTCGATAAAAACACAGGTCGGAAGAACAACAAAAGGAAACAAGGCCGAAGCCCGAGTCCGCCCCCACTCAATCGGAAAGTCGATGGAATAGGACGACAATCATCATCCGACGACGAGCAGTTTCCGGAGATAGACATGAACCACAGGTGTAACGTAATCAGTGGAGGCATGGGCGGAGGAGGAGACACCTCAAGTCAAAGAAGAAAATACTTGAGGGAGGTACTGTCAGTAAGATCCCCCCAAGTTCAAAGACAACCATGACCGACCGACGCCTCCAGCATTACAGTTCACCACCGAAGACCTAAAAGACGTCGTACCGGGGCACCAAGACGGATTGGTAATTACCGGGATCTTGGTAAACTGCCTTGTGGAAAGGATTTTCGTTGATCCCGGCAGCTCAGCAGATATCATCATGTGGGACGCCTTTAAGAGGATGAACTTGGATAAAGAAGACCGCGTCCATGCAAGACAACACTCGTAGGCTTTAACGGTGAACAATCCAAGCCGAAGGGGTACATCGACCTCAAGCTGACCTTGGGAAATAAAAAAGCCTTCAAAGCCGAGAGGGTAAGATTCATCGTGGCCGACTTCCCCTCCCCGTATAATATGATTTTGGGCAGACCAACCATCCACACTGGGATATGGTTGCATCCACCAAGCACCGAAGTTAAAAATGGTCGGGCTCAAAAATACGGTTATCACCATAACCGGGGACCGAAAGGAAGCTCGACAATGTTATTATGAAACCATGCGAGAGAACGGGACCGGGAAGGCGTCATCACCCAGGATCAAAACGCCACGGGAAGTACGGCGGCGAAAAAAAGCAAAGCAGAGCCGACCCGTCGGTGTGGTGGAATTGGACTTAAGAGATGAGGAGCCCGAGAACCCAAGACCCGAGCCAGAGGGAGAATTGGAAGATTTAATCCTGAGGGAAGATTCGACCCAGGTAACAAAGATAGGAGGCACAATGACCCTAGAGCTCAAAAAGGAATTAAGCAATTTCCTAAAAGCAAACCGAGATCTTTTTGCATGGAGGGCCTCGGAGGTGCCCGGAATCGACCCCAACTTCTGCCGCCACAGGTTGGCAATCAAACCGGGATCTACCCCGTATCGCGAAGAGACGAAAACAGGGGACCGACAGCGGATCGCCTTAGAAAAGCATGTGAAGGAACTACTAGAGGCCGGATTCATCCGGAAATACAATACACCACATGGTTATCCAATACGGTCATGGTCCTAAAGCCTAACGGGAGTTGGAGGTGTGTATAGATTACACCAACTTAAACAGAGCCTGCCCTAAAGACTCGTACCCGATGCCGAGCATCGACCAATTGGTCGACAACTCATCCGGATTTCAACTATTATCATTTATGGATGCTTACTCCGGATACAATCAAATAGCGATGCACCCGAAGATCGAGAACGGACGGCCTTCATAACCGACAAGGCCAATTATCGCTATAATGTCATGCCGTTCGGGTTGAAAAACGCCGGGCCACCTATCAACGAATGATGAACAAAGTCTTCGAAGACCAGCTCGGCCAAAATGTAGAAGTATACATTGATGACATGATCGTCAAGTCGGTGAAGCCGGAGACCACATCCAAGACCTCGGACAGACGTTCGAAAAGTTACGAAAGCACCGAATAAAGCTGAATCCGGCAAAATGTGCATTTGGAGTCCCAGCAGGAAAGTTCCTCGGGTTTATGCTCACACACCGAGGAATTGAAGCAAACCCCGATAAGTGTAAGGCGGTCTTGGATATAAGAGCACCAACCAACAAAAAGGAGGTACAACAGCTGACCGGGAGGTTGGCGGCTATGACAAGATTCTTACCCGTGTCGGCCAAAAATGCCCTTCCCTTCTTCAAACCGCTAAAGAAGGAGACGAGAGGCGGATGGAACTCCGAATGTGAGTCCGCATTTGCAAAAATCAAACAATGCTCGGGCTACCCGCCGGTCCTATCCAGCCCGACTCAAAGCGAGACGGTTTTCCCGTATTTATCCGTCGGCCAAGAAGCCATAAGCGCCGCCCGGTTCGAGAAACCCAATCCGGCCGTATACCGATTTACTTTGTTAGCAAGGCACTTCGACCTCGGAACTCGATATCGAAGTTGGAGAAGGTAGCATTCGCCCCGCTAACAGCGGCAAGACGCCTACGCCCATACTTCCGGGGCACAAAGTAGTGGTACGAACCAGCCCGACCCAATCCAAGTGTTCTACACAAACCGACTGGCGGCCGGGCGAATGACCAGCTGGGCCATTGAATTATCAGAATTCGACATTTCCTACGAAGCCCAGCACGCGATAAAGTCGCAAGCCTTGGCCGACTTCGTAAGGGAGCTTACCCCAACCCACGAGGGAAGGGACGTCGGTCTTAAAGAAAGGACGGTATACGTCGACGGATCCTCAAATACAAAAGGGAGGGGGGCTGGAATAATAGTTGAAAATCCAGACGGAGTCGCCGTCGAACACTCCCTCCACCTCAAATTTCCGACATCCAACAACCGAGGCGTAATACGAGGCGATGCGGCGGTCTCGAACAAGCAAAGGAGTAGGGGGCGCAGAGAGTCAAAGTCCTGACCGACTCCCAGCTCGTAGCGGCTCAGATACAAGGCTCCTATCAAACCAAAGGCCCGTTATTGGCAAAATACTTGAACAAAGCCAGAGACATGATGGCCGAGTTCGAAGAGGTGACAGTCACTCATATCCCGCGGGAGGAAAACACCAGGGCCGACATATTGTCAAAACTGGCTAGCACCAAAGGTCCGGGAAATTACGGACCGTCGTCCAACAAAACCCGGACGAACCAAGCCGTCATGTCCATATCATCGGCCTGACCGGAGAAAACCGATCGAGGACTACCTAGAAAGAGGAATCATACCCACCGACACAACGGAAGCTCGAAAGTTGATCCGGCAGGCCGCCATGTACACGGTGGTGGACGATCAGTTGTACAGGAAAGGATTACACTCCCCCATGATGAGATGCTTGAATGCAACCGAGACCAGGTTCGTTCTCGCTGAAATACATGAAGGCATGAACGGTCAGCATATGGGAGGAAAATCCCTAGCTCGGAAATCACTTAGAGCCGGATACTTCTGGCCAACGATGGCGGCAGACTCCATGGAAACGGTACGAAGGTGCGACAGTTGTCAGAAACACGCCAACATCCTTTGGCGCTCCCCGACGTAACTAAAAAGCATTACGGCTCCCCGGCCGTTCTACAAATGGGGGATGGACCTTCTCGGGCCATTCAAAACAGCCCTGTGACAGCTAAGGTACCTCATAGTCGCGGTCGACTACTTCACCAAATGGATAGAAGCCGAGCCATTAACCACAATCACCTCGGCCCGCATTCAACGATTCTTTCAAAGCATCCTCTCTCGGTTCGGAATACCGGCCGAGATAATTACGGACAACGGTACGCAGTTCATCGACAAAGGATTTCAGAGCATGATGTCGGACCTCGACATCATGCATCACTTTTCATCGGTCGAACACCCCCAATCCAATGGGTAGGCCGAGGCCGCCAACAAGGTCATCGTCGACGGGTTAAGAAGACGCATGGAGGACGCCGACTCTTCCCGGGTCGAGCAACTCTCACAGCCGGCCCCGCGGGGGTATAGGACGAGCGTCCAAACCTCCACGCAGAAACCCCATTCCGTTTGACATATGGATGCGAGGCGATGATCCCGGTCGAGATAGGCCAACCGACGTGGAGGAAAATGAAAGCTAGCAGGGAAGGAGAAGAGCCAAACAATGACGCCTTGATGACAGAGTTAGACCTCATTGACGAGGCACGGATCCTGGCGCACCGCGAGACCTCACCGCAGCAACCGATCGCAGCCGAAGTACAACCGAAAGGTGAACCTCGCTCCTTCAACCGGGCAACCTCGTACTCCGACGCGCCGACATCGGAAATAAGAACGCCAAAGATGGCAAGCTAGCGGCAACCGGGAGGCCCCTACCGCGTAAAGGAAAATCGAAAAGGGCGCCTACATCCCGGAGACCCCGAGCGTAAAGGTCAAAAGGACGGAACGCCGACAACCGAGAATCTACTACGCTAGACCTCGGCCTCGCCTACCAAGATAGAACCGACGGGCGCATTTCTGTTGCAATTTTTCAATTAATTTAGTATTTTCAATTTCAGTTTTTATATTTCGCTGAAAGACATCACTCATTGTTTCTTTCATTCGTTCTTATTGAAAGACTCCCCAGTGGAGACACCAATTATCCATTACGGATTGGTTAAATAAGGTATCGCCGTGGCACAAGCAGCCCCGATCAAGCAAAAATACCAAAAGAAGGGATTACACCAGGGTTACCACACCCAGGTTGCGTATAGCCCGATCCGTGGCACCGACCGATGCCCCAATTCGCGGTACTACACCCGGCTACCACGCCCGGTTCGCGAGACGGTAAAAAACACCATCTCTTTTAAAAAAAGATGCATCGAAAAATGCTCCTAAATAGGGAGGTGAATTGTCACACAGCCCCGATCAGCCGACATGTACAAACCGTGCGTTCGTTCGGACACCGCGATTGTGCATCCGACATTTTGCCCCTATTTCGGATAAAAAAACCCCGGACAGCCATATCCGGATCTCGCAGCTTCGGGTTACTCCCCTACCCCCTTTTCCCGAAGTCAACCTATCGGAAGAAACACTTAGCGATACTGCGCATATAAAGGCCCTGGTCCGGCCATAAAAAAATAAAGAATGTTAACTAACAGTTGACAAGACAAACTGATTGGTTGAAATCAAGTTTTATAAATATTACAAGGTTACACAAAGGAACCCGGTACAAGCCACCAGTTCAAACCTACAAAGTTACAAAAAGGAACCCGTACAAATGTCCGGTTCAAAATACAATGCTAAAATAAATTATGCGGGGGAGGGTCATCCTCCGAAGCCACGGCCTCCGAATGCCTCGACGACCGGAGCACATTTGGAGCTCCCTCTCCACCATCACCCCGTCGGCACCTTAACTTCCCCTTCCCCATCCAGCTCCTCCCCGCAAAGGAGTCGAGTCATCCTCGGGCAACGCGGGCGGGGTAGAAGATGCCATCCTTCACATAGGCCCGGTAATGATAGCCGTCCGTCCTAAGCTCTACCCCGGGGGTTAAGGTGACGGATCCGGGCCAAGGCCATGTCGAAGGGGCCGAAGCGGCCCCCTTGCATATGTCCCGCATTCGATCCGGCTCGCTTCTCTTCCGCAAGTGCGCGTTGACATCTTCAAGTTCGTAACATAGGTCCGCCCGCTGGCTCTGAACGGTCTTGAGGGCATCCAGCCCTGCCAAATGTGCTTTCCGAAGAGCGGCCATGTCCGAAGTAGCCTTCTCTACAGCTTCCTTGCAAAGAGTAAGCTCCTCGGACGCCTTCCCGGCGCTCGCCCTCGCGACCTCGGCGTCTTCTTCAGCTTTAGCCTTGGACGCCTCCGCCGCATCTTTTCCTTCTTCACCGGGGCGAGCCTCGGCGAACTTTTTCACATACTTGCCCTTAAGGGCGCAGATACGCCCGGGCCAAACCAACACCGGGCAGCGGGCGAGCCCGGATATCGTGAACCACGGCCTCATCAATGTCGGCCGGTGGCGTTTGTAAATTGGCGAGGCGGCGGAAGGCAACTTCGAGCTCCTCGCCCAAAGGGCTTTTCTCCCAAGCGAGACCCCGGACGATCTTGGGAGCAGACGGAGAGGCGACAGGAGATGAGGGCCCCTCGGAAACCTCCTTACCCTTGGAAGGAGAAGCAGATGACGTCTGGACAGCCTCACCTTCGGGTGACGAAGGCGCCCGGACAGGAGACGCGACTTTGGCCTTCTTAGCTCTTGTGCGACACTGGCGGGCTGCACCCTCCGGGGCTTGGAAGAAGGACGCTTCCGAGGATTCCTATTCGGAGGAGCCTCCGGATCAGGAGTCACGACCGAAAAGTACCGCGGAAGCTCCCCCATCGCCTCAGCTACAAAACACAAAGGAAAGTAAGGAAGTTAGTAAGGCAACAAAATCAACGAAAACAAACGCAGTAACAATAACTACAAGCCACAACAAATTACGTATCCCGGCTCCGATCCGGGACCGGTGATGAAGAAGGCCGCGCTCCTGGCACCATATGTTTTCACATACGAAACCAGGCGATCAACGAATACGACCTCGCCAGCAGGAAGGTCGTCGGACATCACTTGGTACGAGGCGGAAGCGAGCCTATGGTGATCAAAAGTCCAAAGAGGGAAACCTCCACTCCACATCACGGCCTCGGCCCCCTTCAAGAACCAAGGCCGCCGGCCGGGTTTCGCCACCACTTTAAAGAAACCATTCTTAAAGTATTTGAAGGAGTCCGAAAAGGCGTGAAGCGGTTTTCGGTCGGGGTCACCCCGGAGAGAGGTGAGCCCCTTTAATTTCTCGTCCTCCTTACCGCAGCGAGGAGTGAAAGGGCCGAAGAAGAAAAAGAATAAGGTGGCGGTACAAGGAATAGGTACCGAGAAGGACCGACATAGCCGCTCGAAAGCAACTATGTAAGCCCACTTTGTTGGGGTGGAGTTGAGAAGGGGCCGGATGGAGACGGCCGAGGCGGGACATTTGAAACTCGGTGAACGGAAAGCGAACACCGAGCCGGGTCATATAGGCCTTATAAAAGAAAAAGAAGTTGGTGAAATCGCCAACCCTCGGCTACGTACGGGCTTCTTCCCCGGGGGCAAAAGTAATGTGACCTTGCATAGCCGAGAGCTTCATTTGGCGGAGGGCCCGAACGGTGATCGCCGAATGGGTCGTCCACACGTCCCGGGTCACCCAATGAAGTGGTCCCGCAAGAGTTTGAGGAGAGGCGGGGAATCCGACCTCCCGCCGCCGAGGGGGCATCATTTGGCGAAAGCGACCTTTCCATTTACCTATAAAAGCAAAAAACAAAAGTGTTAGAATCAAGTAGATGCGAGGATACGTCACGTAAGAAAGAAACGGTCGGTCGAAAAGAAGAAGATATGGGCGGGCGAGCCGACAAAGATGACGACAAGAGCCTAAAATTGCGTCGGCCCTAAAATCTTCGCCTAGCGACAAAGTAAGAACTTGACTCTACGCAATCCCAACAAGGGCCGGCATACCCCTCCGGCATATGAGTGGACCTAGGGCGAACAGGAGGGTTATAAGGATTAACGGGTAAGGCCGATAGGACCGCGACCTCTCTCCGACCCTCTGGAAAAGATCTAACAGGGGGGCGAGACCCTCTAACGGCCCCCTACGCGTGCCACCCGAGCCGCCGCCCGGGGAAGGAAGCCGCCTTTGCTCCTCGGACAAAGGAGTACCCAATAACCAAGTGGCTAGTTCGAGGAAAGCGGGCACTAAGGGCTTCCACCTCTTCGGGAGTCAAGTGACCCGAAGTCGAAGGTCGATTACTCCCACTCATTGTCACCCAAGGACGCAAACCTAAAGAGAGGAAATGGCAATAAGGAAAAAAATGATAACTCCTCCGGCAATGGAGGCGAAGGTTTGTAGGCGTAGGAAGCAAAACACAAATTAGCAACCTAAAACCTACCCTTAAATCAGCAACCTAAAACCTACCCGAAATCTCTACAAAACCACGGCGCGGTTTCACGACGGATCGAGCAAACGAAGAAAAGAAACAAAAAACCCAAAGAACAGGAGAAGTGGCTTACCGGGATAAGGAGGAAGAGGACGATCCACCGGAGGAAAAAAGCCCGAAACCATGGGAAGGAAGCTCGCACTTGGAGAGCCGCTGCGAATCAAAAGACCCAAGTGGCAAAACTTGTCGAAGTCGAGAAAACTTCGAAAAATGTTCGAAAGTGGAAGAAAGAGAAGAGAAACAGTTTAAAAACCCGTGAAACGCTAGGGGATACGAAAAGGCGCAGCGGAATTAAGGGCAAACCCGTAAGTTCACCGGCGTAAACGAGGAGACGTACCCGGGAAGAACGCGCATTAATGGCGCACGAAAACCAAAGGCGGCAAAAGAATGACGGTTGCAAAACCTCTCCACTCCAAAGCCGCCAAGTGGTGGCGCCATGATGGCGAAGTCGAAGGGCTTTTTAAACCCCGAAGCCTGGCAGATCACCTCGGGCTCCTAGGGTCACCAACAGCGACGCCGACCCTCGAGAAACAATCTCGGGTCCGGAACACCCCGGCTGGGCACCCACCTCGGACCCGCGCGTCGGACGAGTCCACTAAGGCACCCGGACCGGGGCAAGGGCGCGTCCCCGGCCGGAGAACCAGGAACACCCCGAAGCGGCTCAAACCCTTGAACTATCGAGCCGGGGAAACCGTTACGGATCGACTCACGGCCCAATAAGGGCACGACCCAGCAAGGGCATACCGGACCTCGGCCCGGCCCGGTTGGCGGCCCAAAGAGTAGGATCCCGAGTATCCCGGTTTCCCCGCAATCGGGGTAATCTATCATATCCATAATCAGGGATATGATAGATAGGCGTTAAGATACCACGCGACACCCTATAAATACTAGGGGTAACACCAAGGCGCACACGTTCTAACTCGCCTCTTTACATTCAAGACGCACAACACAACCCCCACTAAACACATACCCCCTCCCCCTTTTGCGAAAGGCCTTGTGTTTGGTGATTCCTTGCTCACCGGATATCTCCACTCATAGATACTCCTACAGAGGCAACCCAATCCAAAATCAAACCACCACCACACTGGTGGACATCCGGTTCCACACCGAACATATGGGTTTAAACTTCTCATATTGCATGAGAAGAAGAAGATTCCTACACACACATGAAATGATGGGACCCATATATATATATATAATGCTAATTATATATATATATATGTGGGTCTCACAATTTCATGTGTGTGTGACATGAGAATACACTTCTCCTACAACATGAGAAGTATTTTTCCCATAATATATACCTATAACGTGTTTTGTCGTGGGATTTGGATAAGATTTGATGCTATACATTTCTCCTTTAATATTTGTTATGATAGGAAAACACAAATACACAATGTGGTTTCTGACATTTGATACAACCTAGCTCTATTCCTTTTTCATCTCCGGTTATTTTGGTCCGTAAGAAGGATGGTTCTTGGAGGTTTTGTGTTGATTTTAGAACTCTTAATGTAGTCATAGTTAAAGATGCCTTTCCGATTCCCATGGCAGTTGAGCTTTTGGATGAATTACACGACTCTATTTTTTACTCTAAGTTGTACTTCGGTTCAGGTTACCATCAAATTTTAATGCATACGCTGATAGAGAGAAGACTGCTTTTCGTTCTCATTTGGGGTTATATGAATGGCCTGAAATGCCTTTTTGGCACACAAATGCCCCAGCTACTTTTTAAAATTTGATGAACCCTATTTATTTTTCAGCTCTTCATTTGACAGTTTGTACTGCTTTTCTTTTTTTAATGACATACTCCCTCTGGTTCTAATTATATGACTAAGTTTATAGTGCAAATTGTACTACAAATTTAATCTTATAATTAAAATCGGAGGTAATATTAATTTACAGTGCTTCTTGGGATGCTCATTTGCACTTGTTTTGGAGCTATTACAACGACATAAGTTATTATTATTTTTGTTTTAGTTGCCCACCCGGTTCACCTGGGCTTCGCCCCAACTAGTCCGTATCCGATCCGCGTCGCGTACCTGGTTATGGTGGGAGAGTCTCCCAGCGGGGTTCTTTTTTGCATTCACAAGCCGAACCCGAGCATTCTTGCCGACATGCCGCTACCACTAGCCAACCCCATTAACGACATAAGTTATTTGGTGACAAATCCAAGTGCTCTTCGTATAGTTTCAGCACAAGGTGTGGCAATAGACCCTGCAAAAATTCAAGGAAGACAAAATTGTCCCAAGCCTACTACGGTGACTCAACTTAAAGTTTTTTTGGGCTTGAGTGGATATTATAGGAGATTTGTTTGAAACTATGTCTAAAAGGCCAGCCCATTAACTCAGTTGCTTTGTAAAGACAGTTTTAAATGGTCCCCAAAAGCCCAATCCGCTTTTGATCTCCTCAAAGATGCCATAACCGAAGCTCTTGTGCTTGCTTTGCCAAATCTTGCAAAGCCACAAGTGGAAAGATACTCGCTTTCCCACCACCACGTTTCTTAATTCAAGTGTGGGAATAGAGAAAATGGTGTTGAAATTTCTTTTCCTGATCAGAGGCCTAACGCGGAAATAAATTTAAATTAGTCTGAATCAAGGTTAGGTGAATCAGTAATACAAAAAAAAAAAAAAATCTTAAAAAGTCGTTTGGATGAGTAGGAAAGTTTTTCTCATTTGCATCATTCAGATTTATTTATTTTTTACTTTTTATTTTTCATTCAAAAAAAATTATTTTAATCGGTAGAGAATATAAAAGTAAGGTAATATCTCGACTAACATATTTTTTTTAAAAAAATATTTTCATTTAAAAATGGACAATTAAAAAAAATTAAATTTGAACCGCTAGATGAAAAAACTTTTCCAACTTATCCTTTGAAGAAGGGAAACTGGATCGGGTTGAGCGGTATTGGGCTAGGACAACCATCCTATAGCATATTTCTCTAAAAAATTGTCCGCTCGTCTTCAATCGCAATCTGCATATGTAAGGGAACTTCATGCTATTACCGAATCTATTGCGAAATTTCATCATTACCTCTTTGGGCACTCATTCACCATCAGAACAGATCATGCAAGCCTTAGGCATTTACTCGATCAGACAATTGAGACACTGGAGCAGAAGGCTTGCTTGCCTAAGTTGTTGGGCTATTGGTTTACAATCGAATATAAGCTGGGTAAGCACAATCAAGCTGCGGACGCTCTTTCTCGGATGTCTTGTATGGCTATTAACTGGAACGTTTATGGATCGGGTATATCAACAATTGGCTTCTTCTCCTTCCATTCAGAACCTCCGAGTTAAGATAGAAGCTGATCTCTCTTCTCTCTCTCAGTATCGGGTAAAGTAGGGCATGTGTATTGGCAAGACCGATTGGTTATTCCCGCTGAAGATGCCAATCTTGTTCGGAAAATTTTGGATGAGTTTCATTCATCCGTGATTGGGGGACACGTGGCGTTTTATCGAAATCAGAATGTATATCCGAGGATGTACTACTCCCTGGTCTAATTATAAGACATAGTTGACTTTTTTTGGAGAGATTAAGGAAAGCCTAATTAAATTAAATTTTTTAGAAAAGTATTTTTATTTTTATTTTTTCTTCAAACTAAATAGTTTAACTAATAAACTAATATATAATTTAAGAAAACACAACATATGAAATGATTAAGTAACTTATTTAGTTTCCTTAATCTCTCCAAAAAAAATCAACTAGGTCTTATAATTAGGACCAGAGTTCTACGTGTCAACAGGCTAAATCTTCTCAGTTACATCCTACTGCGTTGTTGAATCTCCTACCAATCCCAGAGTGTATTTGGGAGGATATTGATATGGACTTTATCGTTGGCTTGCCGCTAGTAAAAGGGAATGGCATTATTATGGTTGTAGTTGACAGACTATCAAAATATGGTCATTTTATTACTCTACCTGCTCATTTTTCTAGTCTGCAATCTTTCGTTAAGAATATTGTCAAATTCCATGGTATTCCCAAAACTATAGTGTCTGACAGAGATAAGGTGTTCACTAGTGCTTTTTGGAGGCATCTTTTGAAGCTTCAAGGGCTCATTTGAATTTTAGTTCGGCATATCATCCATAGTCGGATGGACGGTCCGAGGCTTTGAATGAATGTGTTGAAATGTATTTACGATGCTTTGTACATGAATATCCTCATATCGACAACACTCAGTAGAGCTTCGTCATCACCAGAAATTAGCTTTGGTTTGTTTTGGGCCATTCAAAATTACTGAACACGCCGGTAAAGTTGCTTATCGTCTAGATTTGCCTTCCCATGCTAAGATACATCATGCCTTTCACATTTTGGTTTTGAAGAAGTTTCATGGTGATGAATCTGTGACCTCTTATTTACCTCTCCCATTGCATACAGAACCTGAGGGGCCTATCAATCACCCAATTACTGGGAAGACAGATCATTGTTGGACGTTGCTTATCCAAATTTGGACCTTGCAGATAAGGTCTCTTTTAATGGAGCCATGGAGGGGATATTGTAATCGATGATATAGACATGGGCTTAGAAATTAGCCCAATGGAAGGAGAAAAGCCCAAATCACCAAGGAAAAGCCTAAGGGTAAAAGCCTATATTGATGATATGTAGTGTGGTAAGTGGTTATATGTCTTTGTTTGATGTGTTCCGAACCACGGGAGTGTATTTTTCAAATCTGGAAATTCATATCAGTGGGTGCTGCTGTTCAAAGTTTGAAGGCTACAGTAAATGTATGTATATGTTAATAAAATGTTGTTGGAATTTAAGATAAAATCCCATGGGTTATGAATAAGGAGAAAGTTGGAAAAGAAGAGGAAAAAAGGAAGAAGTAATGAGTGTGTGGATAGAAGTCTCATATTGATTAGTTGGAGAAAAGTTGGAGGGTATATAAGTCTAAACTTTGCTCCTATTAAATGGAGCCTTGGGCCAACCCACTTTTGTGGATGAGTGAGGACTTAGATAACCTTTGGTCCACCACACACGCGCACGCCACCGTCCATTCAGCTCAGTCCAGTTCGTGTGTGTGAAATAAAAAATAATTTTTTAAATTTCCAATTTGACCCTGAATTTTTGATAATTCCTTTTTTGCCCCTCCGAGATTTTCCAACCAATGGCTACGTATTGCGATCCGCTCCATTCTGGTGCGTCTGTTCGTGCAACGCAATAGTTTGCCAGCAACGGGCGCCGGTCGCTTTTGTTCATTCCGTTCTGGTGCGTTTGTTTGCACGACGCACCAGTTCGTTGCAACAGATGAGTCCATCTAATTAAGCTTTTTCGTTGTCTATAAATAGGGCACCCTAGTCACAAAATCGTATCCGATTTTTTCTATGTACACTTCTTCTGCTTACTGCATACACCAAACATATTTTATGCGTTCCGAAAGCAGACTCATTGGATTTTCTTGGGCTTCAGGTTGAGAGAGTCATCATTCTGAAGACGAATAATCTGCTCTATCTTGGGAGGCAATTACTCAGCAACCTTCAGCATCCGTATTGATGGAGCAAAATTTTCTTAAGGAAATAACGTATGTTGGGCCCGGATTTCTTCATAAATCATTATCATATTCAACAGTCTTGTGAGTTCGTTTATACCTTTTTCATATGATACAGACTTGTTGTATGCTCTCTGTATGTGATATTTTAATAATACAGATTCTTGTTATACTATTTTAGTAGTTTCTGTTTATAGTATATTCAATTTCTACCTATTTTCAACAACAAGTGTATGGTATAATTAACAGTTTGTTACATATATAATGTTGAAGGCTTATGGGTGTGTGTATGTTGTGCAAGCTATCGATTTTGGGTTTTACTGTTTGAGGTGGGATTGCTGAAAGGGTAACCAAGCTAATTAATAATATAAGAGTTAGTTATTTTGGATTTGTATTTTTAAGCTGAAAACCCATAAGAGGTTTATTGTTTAACATTTTTGGATGTTAAATGATTGCACCAGCTATCTAAACTATGTTTAGAAATATTAACTGATGGCTCAACAGTTAATGTAAAAGCTGGAAATTTTTAAAACAGAAAGAAGTGATGTTAACGAGTTTTGAAGAGGTTATAATATTCATATGTTGATGGAATATCATGATTTAAGTATCAATGGGAAGGAGCTTGATTTTTTTTGAAGCTAAAAGTTTAAAAAAAGCTCACTGTTTTAATGATTAATCGTGTGCCTTAATCCTAGACACGTAAAGTATATGAAGTTTTCCATTTCTCCCCAGCTGTCACGGACAACCTTGTTTAGCTAGAGGAAGTTCCATTGTATTCCCTTTTTGATAGCTTGAAAAGCAAAGAAAGTGAATAGATACGAGAACAAGATAAAAATGAAGGTTGTCAAGAGTAAGGCTAGAAAGCTAATTTCAAAGGCTTAGAGTTTTAGAAAATGAGTTTTTAGAAATAGATGGGTTAAATAATGAGCTGAGTCATATTTTTCTTAAAATGAGATTCTCAAAAGTGTAAAAAAAAAAAAAAAAAAAAAAAACTTTGAACCACTCTATTTGGAGTTAAAATGGTTTAGTTATGAGTTTCTAGTGTTTCAAGATAATCAATTATTTCATGGCACCTAAGATTTGAGAAAGAATTTTAAGGTTTTGTTCTTTCTAAGGATACCTATTGCGTCATATGTGGTTCTTAGATGGCTAACCAACTTTGATAAGTGACCTTAGAGTAAGGTGTGTTACAATATCCACTCATTTCCATTCACCATCTATCATTAAAATTTAAACAAAATACCAAAATTAGTTGATAAAGCCAAAGATTTATGTGAATTTTCAACCTTCCAACTTCTTGCAATTATTCCTTTTGTCTCCATGATGAGCCGGTAGTCCTCATGCAATTCAGAGGATGATGAGGTTGCTATTTTTGTGTGGGTTTAAATTGATTTATTTGGGCATAATTAAGTGTTTTAGTGCATATTTGATCACAAGGGTATTTTGAGAATTAAATGTTATAGATGCTATATTTTGTAAATATATGTGATTATTAAATATTTACTATTTATTTGGACATATGATATTATCTTTGAGAGTTTAATTATGTACGCGATGGATGGCGTCACTTGGATTGATGAAGAGCAAAATTGAACCTTTTCTTTTGGGCTCATTCTCCGTGGCTTACACCCGACTCCATTACAAAACCCTACCCCATGCTTAATAACTTGGTCGATGAGGGAGACATCTTAACTACTAGATGTCTAGATTAACGCCTGAGTATAACAAAAAATAAAATAAAATTAGTCCTCATCTAACTTGTGCTACCATAATCTTTTTGAACCGGTTTAGGTGCCCATCACATTAATTGATGGGCACTATGAGCTCATCTGATTTTAACTGTTCATATTTAAGTTTCACCACTACCGAACAAACTTTTAAATATTTTTAAACAGTTGTTGTAAGTCTACTGTTATTTTAAAACAGTCATTTTGTTAGTCTCTTTCAAAAACTGTTTTTGAAAAAAAAAAGTGGTTGACAGTAGAGAGAGAAAGAGAGAGCAAGAGAGTGGAGATGGTAAGTGGAGAATAGGTGGAAAGTCAAGTGAGTGGAGGCACTCCTCTCATAAACTAAACCTCGAAACATAAGAAGAAAATGGTGCTTATTATAGACGATTTATTAGAAACAACTGAACTACAACCACGACAACAAACAGATAAAATGAGAGAGAAAGTAAAGCAACATATTCAAACAAATTAAAATTAACATCATGAACATTAAAATGAATATTCATGCATATTGGGTACCCTGAAAGATTGAGCAACAGACAAGGAAGCAAAACTTTTTATTCACTTTCTCCTCAAGATCCTTGACTTTTTCCACGTCTTCTTTCGGCTCAATCTCAACATTGGTAAACAAGAACCCTTCTTTTTTGACTTTGAACCCACCTTTATCAAGCTCTTCCCTTTTCTTCACCCTCGACCACACCTTAATATTGGAGAAGCAAGCCCAGAATATGATTCTGTGAGGAATCTTCTTCTTACCTTTCTTTTCTTTCTTCTTCTTATCTTCTTTCTCTTCGTCTACATCGTTATATATTGGTGATTCTTTCATGTTGTGTTTCCCCAGTAATTTCTGAAATATAGATGTAGGATGGGAGAGAGAGTGGAAGAGAAAGAGATGATGAGAGAATTGGAATTGGGAATGAAATGGAAGAAGGAGTGTTGGAATTATTATATAAGGTGGAAATATGAGAGCAGCGTGTGAAGAGATTGTTTTTAAATATTTGAACAAAATGTGGGACGCGTATAAAGTCAATTTTTTTGAATATTTCCGACTTTCAACTACTGTTTATGAAAAAGTAGTCAGTAAAAAAAGTTATGACTATTTTTTCAAAAATAATTATTGTAATACTTTCAATGCCTTAAAAAAAAAGGGTTGTTGAAAGTAAAAAAAAAATATGTAGGCCACAGGAGTTATCAAAATTCACATTCCGTTTAGAAAAAAACGTTGTTTCCTATTATTTCTCTGGAAAAATGGCCAGATCTAAAATTTGTTTTATCTCCATAAATCAAGGAGTTGTCATATTTTAAGATTATATATGATTTTTTTTTTGGCTAAAAACATGATCAATTAGGTAAGATTCAAAATTTAATTGCCTGTGTTACCCAAAAAAACCAAAAAAGAAGAAGAAGATATTCTCCATAAATTAAAGAGATACCATAATTCAAAAATATTGCTTACTATTTGCCAATCAATTCGACAAATCTAAACAGTTAGTTAGCGTAAATCAAGAGTATCCTTTTTTTCCCCCAAAAAAACACATAATAATTAATAAATACTGGGATACAAAACTTATAAATTTGATTCACACAAAAAATAGTTTTAATTTTTTTCCCTATAGTTTCTCAAACAAACCACTAAATCTGGATTTTAGTTTAACTCAGAATATCTAAATGTAATTCACAGACTTTGACGTTGATTTATAAAGTTGCTGTAGTTCAACACATTTTAGTAGAACAAACTTCCCCTGTAAAAATTATATTTCATTTCTACGTTATGATACCTATACCTATTATTTCTCCATAAATCAAAATTCACATTCCGTTTAGAAAAAAAAATGTTGTTTCCTATTATTTCTCTGGAAAAATGGCCAGATCTTAAATTTGTTTTATCTCCATAAATCAAGGAGTTGTCATATTTTAAGATTATATATGATTTTTTTGGCTAAAAATATAATACCCCGAAAACCCTAACTAATATAAGTAAAATATTTGGATAAATATTTCTGAGAAAATATATTGTCTCTAATTTTGTAACTTAATTGTTATAAATTTAGGAGCAATTTCTCTTTAAAAATTAGAAGAGATAATAAGCTAAAATCTATGAAAAATGTGTTTTGTAGGGCATTAAATGGACTGAAAGTATTATGATAAATCCTATATGGCAACAATTATTGACAAAAGCTTAGGGAATATGTTATATCTAATTTTAGGAATTTTGGGGTTATTTCCCGAGAAATTTAGAAGCATGAATATAATATTATTAAAAGCACTTTTTGGCCCCATGATTTTTAATATTTTACATGGGACATAAAATACCAATGTCATTGCAAAAGTTGTGAGATAATAATTAATCTTAATTATGAAAATTATCAACAATTAGTAAGTGGCTAATTAAGTAATTAGTGGCAAATTGTTTAGATTACGATATAAGTAAATTAATTAGTAAATAATTAATTTAAGGGAGAAATTCGAAATTAATAAACAAATAATAAATAAAAATAATAAAATATAAAATGCTTAGAAAAATAAATAAAAATAAAAATAAAAAAATAAAATATCATGATATTTTGAATAAAATAATAATATATTTGGTAAAAGCCAACAGTGACATTTGAGAATGGATAGAAACTAAATCCTACACCAAGATATAGGGATTTAGTCTATGCCATCCGAACTTTTTATAAACCAAAGTGAAATTTACCTTCTGGAGTGACTATCTCCGAAGTCATTTCGAAACCAACCGAGTTATTAAGATACGGGATAAATCAAGAAAAGGGCAAGATAGTGCAAATGAGAACCAATAGAAAAACAAATTGTTGTGACGAACAGGGATTAGGTTTCTTGGGTCGGACATATTATGAACCAATGAATTTTTGTCCAAAAGTTTGGTGCTATCGAAAGTTATTTCCAGAATCGACGCGTTTATCCGAAAATCTTCGAGACTACGGAATACCCTTAACGGGATCAAAAATTTAGTTAACCCAAGTGGTTTTAAAGAGAAAGAATAAAACTTTAGTGCCTTGCTCTCGATTTTAGAGTTTCTCCAAAATGCGCGAAAAGAACACCGAACCGGGAACTTTATCGCATTCGGCCATAAAGTAGGAGCTTGTGACATCATGGATGACATCACATTGTTGACTTTGGGGCATGGGGAGGTTGGCCATGAGGTTTCAAAGGCCAAGATTGAGCCACGTGTAAAGATGCGATCCAACGGCCGAAAACTGATCTGAAAAAGTGTGAATAGTGCACACAATTTGCCTATAAATAGCACACTACCTCTCTTCTCATTTCACACCAAAAATTTGAATCCTAGAGAGAGGTTAGAGAGAAGGAAGAGCCCGGAGAAAATATAGCGGAGCCCTGGGTAAGTTTTTTCGGTCCCTGGTCTTTAGTTTCGGTAGTTCTTTCATTAGATATAGTAGAAATGCTAGATTTATCTTTAAATTTCAAAGATAGTCTAGATATCATATTTAGGGGTATATATGGTATTTATTTCAAAAATATACTGGGAAAAGAGATATGTCAAAATTCTGGAGAGATAGGGTCAAAGTAGCGAAGCTCTGGCGAAATTCCGCCGATTAGGCCAACTAGGGGCAAAATGGTAATTTGTACCTAAAATGCCTGTTATGCTACTAGATATTGATAAATACTATCCTTATAGGATATCTGAGATAATTGATCCGCTGTCGAGCCGCTGTCAAAAATTACTGTTTTTCGTAAAACGTGCCGAAGTACCATCAACGAAGGTAAGTTCGCGACGTACTGTAACACTAACTCTTATGATTGTGGTATGCTCATATATGCTTTCTGTGTTCTTGTACTGAGACTCTGTCTCATTTGAAATTGGTGACATCATGAATATACGGGTTATGGTATTGTTAACACCGTTAGAGTTTTCCTAGCGCTGAGGACACGACTGTACATCGTGGCACTAGAGGAATAGTGCAGACTGGGATAACAAATAGGCTGCAGGGGGAGGGGCTGTGTATTGTTATTGCCTTACATAACTGGTTATATATTGCCTACATCTGTTATGGGCTTTTGTAGTGTTTTTATGAAAAGGTCATGAATACCTGTCATACATATATTGTTTACATGAGCATGAGGTTAACCGTTACCTGAGGTCCGATGGGTATTGGACCTCAGTCTGAATGAATAGACAGGAAAGGGTCTTGAACCAGAGAAGGCACCAGGGGACGAAGCCATAGATATACGTCAGTAGACGGAGCCGTGAGAAGGCACCGGTCAAAGGAAATGCGGGAAGAAAGTCAACAGAACCTACCTTATGGCATGAATCTAATAAAGTTACTTCACATCATTTGGTGCTTAAACTAGAAGAGTCGTCTATGTGGTTCAGTCAATCAGTCACCTTAGCACGGTGAGACTCCCACTAGACCTACCCAGCCTGGCCAAATGAGATGATTTAACTGAGTTAGGTCCTATGTCCCAAGTCTACCTAAGGCTTGACGGAAAAGAGTATAGTTACATAGAAGGAATGTAATTATAGAGTTTCGTATTACTGTATCACATGAATAATTCCTTCGGGAGATTTTTGTAATATATATATATCGTAAAGAACGCCGACATCATCATATGTCCGAGTATTTCATATCGCTTACTCGGTGTTATACCCATTTGTTCAAATTTTTAGTACACGCTATCCGTTTCCGCAAAACGCTAAGTCGTAAGCACCTCAAAACTCGATGCCTTTTTATAAAACCACGTGTCACCTAAGACGATTTATGCTACTAAATTTGGGGTGTTACAAAAAACATGATCAATTCGGTAAGATTCAAAATTTAATTGCATGTGTTACCCAAAAAAGAAAAGAAAGATATTCTCCATAAATTAAAGAGATACCATAATTCAAAAATATTTCTTACTATTTGCCAATCAATTCGACAAATCTAAACAGTTAGTTAGCGTAAATCAAGAGTATCCTTTTTTTCCCCCCAAAAAAACACATAATAATTAATAAATACTGGGATACAAAACTTATAAATTTGATTCACACAAAAAATAGTTTTAATTTTTTTTCCCTATAGTTTCTCAAACAAATTCCACTAAATCTGGATTTTAGTTTAACTCAGAATATCTAAATGTAATTCACAGACTTTGACGTTGATTTATAAAGTTACTGTAGTTCAACACATTTTAGTAGAACAAACTTCCCCTGTAAAAATTATATTTCATTTCTACGTTATGATACCTATACCTATTATTTTTCAAACAAATCGCCAACTCTGAGTTTTATTTTAACTAATTTTTTTTGGTCGAAAACAGCCATGTAAATATATAGTTCACAAGTGTCAAAAAAAAAAAAAAGTTACAAGGATTGTTTTTATTAAAAACAGTCACTGTATTTACTTTAAACAACTGTTTTTGAAAAAAAAAGATTTTTTTTTTCTTACTTTCAAGATTGTTTATCTCGAAATTGAAAGTTAAACCAAAATTTCAAAATTGTCACCGCCTCCTTTTTAACTTCTGTTAGATACAGAGCTCCAATGGATCTGATTGAAGATGTTTTAGAAAGCTCTATGTATCTACTTTATATAGCAATAATTTCAAGAGCATTGAACATCGATCAATATACCTTATACGATCAATATACGATCAATTATTTTCGTGCTCTGGAACCTAATATAGTCAATCATGATTATGCATATTAAAACCATGCATTCAAGGCCATTGTTTGACATATGACCATTTATAATTCATCCTGACATGTCAAATATACAAACAAAGCCTCATATGGAAGTTACACACCTCATTGAGTTACTTATACAATTTTCAACCTCTAGCAAAGTACTCCCTAGGAAATTCATATCTTCTTCAACTTACCCTTGTCTTCTTGCTCTTCCTCAAGAGGATCATACCCTAGCATGGTTAGTCATTGTAGAAGAGACTCAAAGAATCCCAGTAGTAAAAAATACCATTCATGCATACAAGTTAAAAGTTTGGTACATGACATGCTTGCAGTATATGAATTCATGATCATTACTATAATGACATGTTTACATGCTCAATGTTTCATAAATCACACTTGGCCATGACTAATTAGAAATAGAGCTTTAAAAGTTCATTCGTGCTTCATGTAATCTAAACAAATTAATCATACATATTGACACACAAGCATGAATATCAACCACAAGATGAAGTAGTTAAGTTTACCACCTTTTAGCTTTACTAATTGAATTCCTCTTGGTTTTCTTTGCTTCCACAACTTGATCCACAATGATCAAGTCTCCAATTGCTTTTCCCTTGGTATCTCAGGACCCTAAGGACAAAATATAATGCAATTTCCATCAAGAAATACCCTTATTACATTCATTATGACATTAAGAAGCTAACTTTCCCTTAAAAACTCAACTTTGCCCGTTCAATTCAAATAAAATCTCCTTCCCCTTCAATTACTCAAAACAATGATATAAGGGGCTATTACACCTAAATTCCATACAAGTGTCTAATGCTTCCAACTTTGTTCCTTACTTGTACACATTATCATTTTTCATTTTAAACTCATAGGAAGCATCAAAATGGACAAAATTCCTCGCCTTTTCCCAACCCTGTTTTGGCCAAAATTCATATACAGGGAGGACAAAATGAGTTTTTAAACTTTCATTCCACTAACTACCATAATTGCATCTCTAACTACTTTCTTATTTAATCTTAAATCAAGCTTTCCTTAATTTTCTAAAAATTTGGCAGCACCTCCCCTTATGTTTCATGCTTCCAAAAATTACAAGATCTCATATCAACGCAAACCATCATCAACAACAACAATATATAACAACACACCATATATACACACTTACATAAGTCCAAGGTTTGATTTCTTGAAACCCTAGACCTCACTTTCTCATCTTGCTAAAACAAGAAACCAAGAGAGGATTTAGAGATTAAAAGTGGTGTTGAACAAAAAAACTTGAAGAGATGGAAAATTTGACATCAAACTTACCTATATATAAGTTTAGCAAGATATCATTTCCTCTTCTCTCTTCTCCTCTTGCTCACTCTCTCAGTCTTTCTCTGTTTCCAGAGGTGGCTGATCAAAAATGATATGGCGGAGAGTTAGATGGCTCTTCTTCAACTATTAACTCAATTTAATAAAATCTAAAGTCCACCTCAATGAAAATAATTATTTCAATTGCTTCTTTATGATTCATTGGCTAGAATTCCACCTTGATCTCTTCCTTTTCCATGTGGACGCCCACATGTGCTCTTGGAGGGAGCATTGGATTGTCCAATTCAATACAAAATAACACTAATTACCCTTAGCTCTTTATTAATATGAGATTAATATTCTGCAATTTCTTTTTGGAAATTATTTAATTAAATGGCCAATGTGAGACCATCAATAATTGAAAATTATTGGGGAGTAATTCATAAATTTTTCTAAAATCCAATTTGGTCCGTAAGTATTTTTCCCATAATTTCCAAGAAATTGCCTTATTCTTAGATAAAATGCCCATACAATATTCTTTAAGATAAACTTTCCATTCAGGGGGCATGCATGGAACCATTTTTATAAGCTCACATTAACCTTAAAATAAAATTTCAATATTTGCTCCCAATTATCTGAGGCCTCCTGGTATTTTTCATAACTAAATTTGGCAAATTAATTATCATTTAATTAACAAGAATTCCAATTATTCTTCAAAATTTCTTTTTGAGGTAATGTTCTCATTTGTACTTCAATTAAGGCTCAAATATGGTTTAGAAAATTATTCTCTACCGTCATGTGTCTCTGGGTGCTTTTCTTCAAATCCTAGGAATAATTTCCAAAATTATCCTTACGTACCCGTACTCAGAAATTACAGTTATACCCAAACTCGAGGCAGTAGGTATACAATTTTACCTTGTCCAGAGTACTATTTTATTTGTCCTTTGGCTAACTAACAATTACACATTTAGCTTCTATTCAGAGGGGCCAAATTACATAGTCATGGGAATCATTCTATCTTTTGAACATTTTCGAGATTCTTGCTAAATTGGGTTTAATAGTCTACTTTATTTGAGCTTATTTTTAAACTTCTTGGTCCAAAATTTAGGATGTTACAATTATGATGATGATGATGTTTGTTATTATTGTTTTTTGTTTCTTCTTTCTAGTGAGCAGGTAACACCATGTTTGGGGGAGCAATTGGCTGATACCTAGAGCTACAACAAGAGCAAGATAATATGGAGGAAGCAGCCGTCAACACTTTTCTTCTTCATCGGCTTATCTATCGAGGAACCAGAGAAGGGAGCCGATTTTTCACTGTCATCTTTTCTTCATTGAATCTTCAGCGGAAGCAGGGAGGGTTGGACTTGCGGGAAGCGATTTTGACTCTGTTCTGTGTCTTCTTCCCTAGGTCTGAAGAGTGAGAAGAGAGAGAACTTAGAGGGAGAGATAGAGGAGCAACCTTTATCTCTTTTTGAGCTGACACACAGCTTGAGGACGTGAGCTTGGTTGGAGGAGACGCCATTAGAGAGCTTTGATAGAGAGGTCAAGGAGAACACTGTTGGAGCTTCTGGTTCTCTTCTTCAATGCCAACAGTGAAGGAAAGGGGAGACCAACACAATGAATTTGGGCTCTGGAATTACTGTTGCTGAGATGATTTTGGTTGTAGTTATGAGTAGCTAGTTTGTTTTGCAATGTAGAGCAACTATGAACTTGTGGGTGAATTAATATTTTCTTTTTCACTTAGTAGTTATGTTTTAATGTTAATTTTTGTTACTTGGTTAATTCTTGTCTACTTAGTACTTGATCACCACTAAGTATGAATTTGGAGAATTTACATTACTCTTGGGAAAGGGACCTTAATTTAATCATGAGATTTAGTAACGTGGGATTAAAATTTATTCTAATTTGCCAATAGGATATGAATATACCTATTGCACCATATAATCATATTAGAGTGATATTAAATATTTATTGCCTCTTGAGTAGTTATCTTATAAATGACATTTTTAACTTTTGAGAGAGGTGTAAGTGATCGGGATATACTTATATATGCTTATACTTTAGATTAACAAAATTGACATTGGAACTAATTAGTTAAGTGAAAACAAGCCTTTTGAACTTAATAAGGGAATAGTAACTTTGGGTTGCTCTTTTAATAATTTGGTTTGCTCAACTTAAACACAAGTGTAAAATCAATGCTCAACCGAGTTTAGGTACCAAGTTCTCATGAACGATACTTTTCTCATTACTTTATTACTTAATACAGCCCATACACTTACGGAGTTTTATACTACATATTTTTCCCCCATCAGAACTGTTGGGATCCGTACACGCAGCGGAATTAAAAAATTTACGAATCCAAAAAGAGGATCGCTCAACTGCGTTGTAATCAAGGTTTGTTAAGAAACCGTACCTATACGAAAACTGGAGTACGTCTCGTTCTAATTTGAAAACGTGGGCTACCTCCTCCGAACTCGTGTTCACCTCTATTTCACGTTCAGCTTGGGCGAGGTCTGGTAATTCAATGATATCTCTCAAACCAAAAATCAGATTTAGGTGAAACTAATTTTGTATGAAACTAGACTCACAACGCGTCATTTGGATATAAAATGCAAGCCCAAAAGAGTTCCGATCAAGGCGATATGAATTATGGAAGTTGACAGTAAAAATTCACGCCACTCAGCAGACCAAGCTTCGGTATTTTGGGTGCATCTCCCAATCTACACACCCAATTGCGCTGAAACCGGTGCCATTTGAAACTAGACTCACAATTCGTTCCATCAAGCTTTGAACTAACCAAAACAGAGTTCAGACTAGGGAGATATGACCTTCGAAAGTTGACACTCAAAATTCTAGAACTATTTCAGCATAGGCTTGGTTTTCTCGATCACTAGTGTAACATCCCATTTGAAAACGGCGGATTTTTTTTTTTAAAAAACGTTTCCAAATATTTCAAGTAGAGTAATCAGAGTAGAGCATTGGAGCGAGTAAGTAATTTACATTACATTCAAAATATGGACCATAGTGTAAATGTATCGGATTACAGTCATCCAGAATTCTCAAAAGTTAAAGAAACTAAAGAAAACGATAGATAATGTAGACACGTCTTGGCCTACTCCACCTGCTTGCCTCGATCGCCAAACATCGGTCCTCCAGACCCTGATGCTACAGCTGAGATCCATTCCACATATGGATCTCAGGTAACGGTTAACCTTATACTCAAATAAAACAAAGATATCGTACAATGATATTCATTTCAATACAAAGATATCATCACAAAAGCAAACAGCGAGATGTATGATCAATAACATGGACAGAACATAAGCACAAAGCAAAGTATGTAAAGTCTCTCTCGACTAGTTCTGCACATATCCAAGTGCCACGCCTCCAACGTGTCCTCGGCGCTAGGAATAACTCAAACGGCATTACCAATACTATAATCCGTGGGTAAAGTGTAAGTATCTCCGACGATTCTCAACGTAACCTCGCCTATGAACATATCTATAACGCAAAAGTATATAAGCAGCATAGAGTTAGGGTTACAGTACGCGTCCGTACCTTAGTTGTAGATATCCGGCTCTTCCGGCTAAAAACGGTACTTTTTGACGGCCGTACGTAAAACAGCGAAACAGCGGCAAACAACGGAACGATGGAATTTCGACAGCGGTTCGACGTCAGAAGTATTCTAATCAGAATAATAACACACTTATGAATATTTGGCAGCATAACAGGCATTTTAGGTGAAAAAGACCATTTTGCCCCTACTACCCCTATTTGGCGGAATTTCGCGTAACTTCGTTACTTTGACCTTATTCCATTTCAAAATTATCCCACTAGGTTTTTACCTCGTCAGGCATCTTTCAATGCAATGAGGCTTAAAAACAAGTATAGGAATATATTCTGAAACTTCCTAGATCAAAACAACAGTTCTACTATAACTACCGAAAGAACTACGGAAACTAAAAGCTAAGGACAGAAGAACTTACTCGGAGCAAGGCATAATTTTTCCAGAGCTTCTCTCTATAGAACCTCTCTCTAGGTTTCGAATTTTGGTGTGAAGAATGAGAGGAGAGGTGCTTGCTATTTATAGAAGAAGGGAGGGACAAGGTGTGAATTAACACCAAAGTCTTCAGATCGGATTCTGGCCGTTGGATCGCATTTTTGAGGACAAAGCATTCTTGGCCATCCATGGTCAAGGCCGACATCAAGGGGTCCCAAAATTCAAAGAATGAGTTGTCATCCAATGATGGCTCTTGCTTTATGGCCTCGGTCGATAAAGCTACCCGATCGGTGTCCGTTTTCGCGATTTCACGAAACTCAAAAATCTGGGCATGTAACTTTGAAGGTATTTTCATCCTCTTTCATATTATCTATTTGGATCCTCTTTTTGATCATATCCAGGTATTCTCGGTGCGTCGAAGATATTCGGACAAACGCGTCCGTTCGGAAATAGCTTCCGATAGAACCAACTTCTGGACAACAATTCACCGAATCGTAAAACGTCCCAGTTGTTGCCTAACTTAATCCCGTGTTTGAAAACACGCAATTGTTTCTATAGGTTATCACTTTGTCTATCGACTCTACTCTATCTCGATCAACTTTTCGTCTTATTAGGAATTAGGGTTTTCGGTTGCGGAATTAACGTCTGGTAAATTCTTTCCTCGTGTAAAAATTCACTTGTTCTTAATTTGATCAGTCTGAAAAGACTTTTACCTCTGGTTTACCTGTAGAATTTATTTCTAACTTTTCCCCCGGCTACCCTATAAGTGACTCACCGCATTATATTATTATTTTATTCTAATTATCATTTTAATTATTTAAACAATTCTTTTTAATTAAAAATACCAATAATTTCGGCCCCTTCATTTTAAAATTCAGTTTTAATTATTTTTTCATAATTTTTTCCATTTTTTAAAAATATAATATTTTTTACCAAAAATTCCCGTTTTACCCTTGTCTTCGTTAAGGCTTAATCGGCCTAAATTCTTCGTTTAGTGATCTTTTTTGGATTAGTTTTCTTCATAAACTTATCTTTACTAATTTTTCTTAATCTTTTTATCATAATCAGTAAGAATATTTTATGCTAATTACCAGCCTTAATCTCTTAATTAAGGATTTTACCATAAATTTAACTTTATATATTTCTCTTTTTCTTGAATCAATTAGCTAGTAATTATCTAATCATTCTCTTAACAATGGTTGATAATTTTATAATTTACAGTATATTATTATCTTACAAACTTCATCCGACATTGTCACTTCATATCCTATGTAAAATATTAAAAATGTTTACACCATAAAGTTACTTTATGGTTTAGGAATGCTTTTTAAACATTTCTTCATGTTATTTCCTCCTGAAATAATTTATTAAATTCTTATAATTAAAGATAATGCTCCCATAATTTTCTCATAATCTTTCATGATCTTTCGTATTTATCATAATGTTTTTAGACCGCTTTTATCACCATTATTGCATTTTTAGTCATTTTATTCATATGATTTTTCAGTAACTTTTTCGACAATTTACTCGAAAATTATAACAATTTTCTATAATAGTTTTAAACTTATGAATTTGCTTCATCAAAATATTCATTAATTTCTCTTATCTCAAGAATTCCATTTGCTAAAAATCCGGTATTACAACTAGAGCCGACTCGAATCCACTCCTCTACCTAGTATCCACACCGAATAGCCTTGAACATGGATGGCAGCGTGATAGCGCCTTCGTATTGTTACGTCTCTTCTTTTTCTCTCTAAGGTTTCTCGCGGCTTTCTAATTCATCCATTTACCTAATATGACTAGATCAATATCTATTTATAGGGTTTCTAAAACCCTAATAAATCATATTAAGATATTCAAAATTAATCCAATCAATTTTGAAATTCGAATTTCAATTAAAATAATATATTAATTAAATCTATCAAATAGATAAATAATATATTTATTTGATCTGAATTATAAGCCTACATATTTAATTTATCTTTATAAATTAAATATGAGATATGATGTCTTTTTATTTAATTAAATATGAGATACTATATCTCAATTTAATTAAATCGAGATACTATATCTTTATTCGAAAATTAAATCGAGATACAATATCTCTATTTGTTTTAGATATTTAATTTATCAAATAAATTAAATACAAAACAAATATTATATAATAATATTATAATCTCTATTAAATAATATTATTATATTTAATTTCAAATTTAATAATATATATATATATATATATATATATATATATATAAATAAAATATCCATCCTAGATTAAATGTTTTATTCATTAAATCTTAGACATATCTAAGATTCAATGAATCCGGACACTTTGCTCGTGTTGGGCTATTCTTGTGAGTGACCTGCAGGCCCACATGAGATTGGCAGCGGGCCAATATTGTACCAGCCCACAAGTCGCAAGCGGCCTCTAGCAAGACATTGCGACTACCCAATTCATATGGGGATCGATGATACGATACAACCTATCGTACAACCATGTCACGTCCTTTTTGTCAGGCGATAATTTGGTCAAGGATGAGGCATGGATAATGCCAACTTCCTGTTCTTGACCATTACTTTCTCGATTCTTGAGTAGTCTAATAATTGAAATGGAAACTCCTTTCCATCGTAGTATGGCCATACATTTCTCAGACTCACTCATTGAGGGGCCCTGTACTATCTCTCTACAAATGCGAGGGACAAATTCCATCCTGACCATTCACATTCCTCTGCATGAAAACCACTGATCCCGATCCAAGCCTTTATCATCACCCGGTCAAAGGTGACTTTTGACTAGGTCAAAGAGCAGCGACTCATCATGTAGGAATCCATGATGATTTCAGGTCAAAGGGCGTTGTAACGCGGTTATACATGAGAAAAGCTTATAACTTAATCCATGCAGCTTTATCATAGTGGTTCGGTCCAACACCTTGTACTCTTACAAGTGCCCATGACTTTGATTCGTATCTCCATACCTCATCAAAGTCATACTGGTCTTATTTCATCTTCGCTCCCGCGTAGATGACCGACCAGGGACATTTAGGATAATCTATAAGATATATCCAGGGATATAGTTATCACTATAAACATGCAAATTTAAATGATAACTAAATGGAGATGACTTGCCCCTAGGGCATAATTTCCAACAAGAACAACACATGGTAACCACTGAATTTGGCTATTGATATTTAGGTCTACAAAATGAGCTATTTACACTAGAATTTCTAAAACTCTTTTAACACTTTTGAGACAAATTACCATACAGACCATTTGCATAATAAGTAGAAGATAACTATTGATTAAACCATATTTTGATATACATTTTTATTATTAATTTGGGGAATTTAATGTATTTCGTAGGTCATTGTTGTAGGATTAAGCACTAATTTGAGTTAGGGACATTTGTATTCAATTAAGTTTAATTAGGGGAAAATATTCATAATTTGTTAATTACTCACATAAATGATTATTTGGATTTTTGATGCTACCTTATATTTAATCTTACATTGTAGGTATTTAAGAAGAAAATTAGAGATTGTGGAACATGTCAATTGGGGTCCGAACTAATATTCTTGAGGACTAGGGAGAATTTTGAAAAACGGCCCATAATTTCTGGAAACCGCAAATCAACGAAGAAATGGGCTAGAAAATATTACAAAAAATGGCCTATGTTGTTTACAAATATCATTTTGACCACACACACAATTTACAATTTTCATTTTAGTCCCTCCACATACTTTTGAAATTTTCAAATTGGTCCATGGTCAAAACTTGCATTTTGACTAGAGACCAATTAGTCTTCTTCTTCAGACGACCAATTAGTCTTCTTCTTCGGACGATACTTCCAGATGAGGAGAGAGGTGCCACAACATTTTCCTGGAGCAAGAGAGATCACAGTAGCAAGGGGAGCTTAGTATACATGAGAGTTTGAACTAGAGCTGAAGGGCAAAGGAGATCACCGTCATCACCCATCTTCACTTCACCACCACGGTAGCCTAAGGTTTCATCACCACCATCCTCACCGTCGTCCCCTTCTTCCTTTCTCTAATTTCACTCTCTCTTCCTTGTACCTCTCCGTTCTTCACCGTTAATACCGCTAGCCTTCCTCTATTTTTGTTGTCACTGGAAATTCTTAGGCCATCACCGTTGGCCTCTTCCTCTCCATTCCAGATTCATTTTTTTCCTTCACTCAATTCCCATGGATTTTCATTTTCTTGAAGAAGCTGTGGCTAAGCTCAAACTCAGAGCGGCTAATTCCTTTACTTCTTAGTGAAGAAGATTCGTGCTTGAGCTCAATGGAATATACAAGGGAGTTTTTCTATCATTCCATTAGTATAGAGTTATATACTTAGCTTTCCTAGTTTTAGGAATGAATATATATGATTATGGAAGTGATATTGATATTGATTTATATTTGTTGGTTTGATATTTGTAGTTGAGATTGGATTTTGTAGTGTGAAGATTGTATATGTTTGAATTTCTTTGTGGTAGCAATGAGATTATGTTAATTAGGATGTTATTGTCTAGTTAATGTGGTTGATTTATGCATTTGAAGGGCTGGTTAGTTCTCAAAATCAAGAAGACTCTTGTTGCATCATTCCAATTTCAATTACACATTAAGTGGTTTTAAAAAATATCTCAAGAGATAGTAGTTAGCTATGTTTGTAAGAGTTACTATTAATTGGAAATATTAGACTCAAGTGTTATCTTGAAGTTTTTCTTAAGACTTAATAAAGTTTTAACTCCATAACCTTTTTGAGGAAGGATAGTCAATTTCTTCATTACTAAGAGCATACATCATATAATTCCTTTTAATCCAAAACATTTCTTCATTGTTTTCCAAAAGTACCAAAAAGATTAGAAATAGTTTTATTTACATGCATTTTAATTCGAGAAAAACATTTTCAAAACCCCTTTTCTAATCATGTTTTTTAGCATATAGTTTAACCTAGGGAAATCAAAATAAAAGGCTCCTTGATATAAGAATGATACCGAGTAGTTGCACCATATTGCATTTTAATTCATGGTAAAAATTTCTGATTTGACCTCGAAACGGCTAAGCTTATGTAAAATCAGCTATCACGATTGAACTTGTAATACATTAATTATAATAATTTAAGTTCTTACTTGTGGTATACCGAAGTTGTCATTAAACTCTAAATGATTAGTAATACTTTAAACTCAGAACTATTTCCCCATCGAGATACCATATATCCTCTTAAAAACAATAAGGAGCAAAACAAAAGAAAATGACAATGTCGTTTATGGCATTCGCATAATAAAGACATTGTGTATATGCGATTGGGACGCTAATTGGTGGAAAATGACAATGCCGTTTCCTTAATGGCACATTGTGTATTATTTGGATGCTTATTATTGTTGTACTTTTATAAGTAGAGGCGCCATGTTTTTAAATTGCTTATTATTAGATATTGTAGTCCCTTAATGCACCATATTACTAGGTTATGAATGTTGTAAAGTGCTGCCACCAATAAACCATTTCACTCAAGGAGCTTCTATGTTCCTTTGAGAAATTCTCACATGAAATGGGTGCACCACGTCATCTATGCACTACCTAATAAAATCACATCGCATCAATCTCATTACATCTTATGTGAAAGAGAGAAGAGAGATTGGAGAGACATTTTCAAATGACACAAATGGGATAAGGATAGAGATAAACACATAGGATCTAATAAGATTGATGTGACATGATTTTATTGGGTAGTGCACAGATGACGTGGTGTGTAACATCCTATTTCTAAAAGCAGTATATTTTTTTTTTCCATCAGAGTAGAGCATCGGAGCAATTGAGTAACTGATACATTTATTCAAATTGCCGTAAGTCTGGCTGATTTACAGAAGCGGTACATTGACAAAGAGTTTTCAAAATGAATAACGACAGAAGAAAGTCTTCAGCCGAGTCCCTATGCGTGCTGCTTGCCTTTCTCCTCGATTCTCGGTCCTCCTGAACCTGACGCTATATTAAGAGCTGAGGTCTAATGCGCCGAACCCCAGGTAACGGTTAACCTCATGTTTATATACACGACATAGACAGTATATGAGGACAATAACAAGCATACCCCAACATCATATAAGCCCCCTGGCAGATATGTCGCACTTAGCATACGGTTCGCACTTCACAATGGTATTCACACTTAGCAATGGTATTCGCACTTAGCAATGGTATTCGCACTTAGCAACGGTATTCGCACTTAGCCAACGTATCCTAACACCAAGCAAGCATAATAACAGTAGAATAAGCATACCACAGAGCTATCGACTACTTCACATAGACATACCATACACATAGCACATAGACGCATACAATAAACATCAGAGTTAGTATTACAGTACGCGAGCGTACCTTCATTGACGGAAAACGGTACTTTTACGGAAACGGTACTTTTTGACAGCGGGTGAAACAGCGGTACGACGGCGGTACAACAACGGTCCGATTATCTTAGATATCCTATAAGGATAACATTTATTAACTTCTAGCGAGTATAATAGGCATTTTAGGTATAAATTACCATTTTGCCCCGAACCCTAATCGGCGGAATTTCGCCGAGCTTTACTACTTTCGCTCTATCTCTCCGAATTTTTGACAGATCTTTTCCTCATCATATTTTCGAAATATATATCATATTTATTCCTAAATATGATATCTAGACTATCTTGAAAAATTAAAGATAAATCTAGCATTCCTACTATATCTACCGAAAGAAACTACTGAAACTAAAGACCAGAGACCGAAGAACTTACCCCGACTTTGCTCAGACTTTCTCCAGAGCTTCTCTCTCTAAACCCTCTCTCTAGGCTGCATTTTTGGGGGTGAAGAAATGAGAAGAGGAGGGCTTGCTATTTATAGAAGAAAGGAGGGACAAGGTGAGAATTTCTTCAATTGTTTTCAGATCGGATTTCAACCGTCGGATCGCACTTCGCCATGTAGCACCATCTTGACCTTCCACATTTACCGCTTATGTCATCCTTCTAGAAGAGGATGATGTCATCTTCGCTGACTTACCGATAAAGTTCCCTGATCGGTGTCGGAATCGCATAATCTTGACGAATCTCAAAAATCCGGGAACTAGGTTTTGTAGTTCCATTCTTTCTCTTTAAAACTACTAGGTTTTATTATATTTTTGATCTCATTAAGGGTATTCCGTTATCTGCCGAAGATTTTCGGACAGACACCAACGCTTACGGAAATCACTTCCGATAGAACCAGCTTCTTGGCAGAAAATCACTAGTTCGCAATATGATATGATCTAAGTAACCATATCCCTGGTTTGAAAAACATGGTGCGTTTTCTATAAGTCACTTTTAGCACTATCTCGCCTTATCTTAATTATCCGGTACTCCTAATTACGCCGTTGGTTCAGAAACGACTTCCGAGACCGCTCAATCCGAGATAGAATTTCACTTTGGTTCATAAAAGGTCCAGTGGTAAAAGACTAAATTTCTATATATTGAGGTAGAATTTCATTTCTATATGTTCTCATATCTCCCTGTTGGCTCTTTACCGATTATATTATTATTTTATTCAAAATATCTAGATATTTATTTATTTTTCTTTTATTTTTTATTTATTTTTCTAAGCATAAAATATTTTATTATTATTATATTATTTATTTTATTATTAATTTCGAATTTCTCCCTTAAATTAATTATTTACTAATTAATTTACTTATGTCTTAATCTAAACAATTAGCTACTAATTACTTAATTAGTCACTTACTAATTGTTGATAATTTTCATAATTATGATTAATTATTATCTCACAACTATTTTCTGACATTGGTATTTTATGTCTCATGTAAAATATTAAAAATCATGGGGCCATAAAGGGCTTTTAATATTATTATATTTATGCTTCTCTATTTTTCAAGGAAATAATCCCAAAAATTCCTAAAATTAGAGACAACATACTTCCTAAGTTTTTGTCAATATTTGCGTCATATGGGATTTATCATAATGTTCTCGCCATTTTTCGCCTTATAAAATACATTTTCAAGGATTTTAGCTCTTTATCTCTCCTAATTCCCATAGTAATTACCTTAGAAAATAAGATAATTATTACTTATTATTTGAAACCACATATTCACATATTTTCAATAGGTATTATTTACCGAAATATAATATTCGAGATAAATAATTATCGGGGTATTACATGGTGCACCTAGTTTATGTAAGAATTTCTCATGTTCCTTGACCCCTAATTTAGTGGTAATTTCCCTATTAAGTCAAATGAGTTAGCTTAATGGAGTGAGTGTGAATCTTACATTGTATTTAAATTCTATGCCCTTTCCTCCTTTAGTAGCCTTTCCCATGAACATCAGGCTCTTCATCAAAGCACTGATGTGATTACCACAAGTCCAAGAGCTAGCTGATGAGTGGGGTAACAAGTGCAAGTATACACTATCAATGTAATACTAGCAAGTATCCCAGAGTAATAAAATATCGTTCCCTAAGGACCAAAGTTCCAACTACCAACCCAATTTACTTGAATTTAAAGTTGATGCAACCATATGAGTTTTTGGATGAACATATTAAAAGAAAATAAAATGACAAAGAAATTGAATCAAACTTTGTAGAAAACAATTAACAAAAGCCTAGGGTCATGTATGTCATCAATAATCCATTTAATTGTTCTTCCTTTACCAAAAGCTAGATTAAGACATAATCTTCTTTTAAGGTAGAATTTAATTACTTAACCCATGAATTGGAGTATGTCAATCGAATTTCAGATTTTAATCTAATTGCTTATTCCTAAGTCAAATTAGCCTAATCCTCAATCCTAAAGTCATGTTCCCATGCTCATTAGAATTAATTCTTGCATTAAGTCCAGAATTCTTTATGATTGCATAAAGCCTATGTCAAGTTCCTTGCTAGTACCTTATGTTCTTTAATCAATTAAACCTAGAATTAACTAGCCTTTCCCAAGGTCTAATTAATCTTTCATTTCCTTAATTAGATGATCAAACTAACAAAGGCATTAAGAATGGATTAAAGAAACTCATCCAAAACAAGTATTATGTAATTAAAAACAGAATTTCAATTAAACTTCATAAAGAATTCATACATGACCTTAGAAATATACTTAGTTCATGCTATTCATGACCAAGCATACAAAAGGGAAAGAGATGAAGAACAATAAATTAAACTAAAACATTCAAAAGAAAAGATTACAACTAATCGTCCATGTAGGAGGTAGAACCATCGCATGTAGGACTTAAAATGAACGAAACATAACATTAAATTATAACAATCGAAAGGAAAAGATTACAACTAATCGTCCATGTAGGAGGTAGAACCATCACATGTAGGACTTCAAATGAACAAAAGGAAAATAATACATAAGAAGCATAAACAAGATGTAAGAACCATCCATATAGGAGGTTTTGAACAAGAAAAGAAAGAACTTAAGATGAAGGAGATATGAAACTTAAGAAAGAAAGAACCTAAGGGAGAGAGAGCTCTTCTCCAAGTGTTTTTTTAGCTTCACAACACTCTTCTATTTATAGGCAGCTAGGAGCATCTCATCCATGCACTTTACAACTCAAATTCGTCACTTTTCTTAGTGGCCAACTTGGAAGCATCTTTGAATCACTTTACAGCTCCAAAACCGTGTCCGATTTACAACCTGTTTTACACCACGCATTCGGTGGAATTGGGCCACGTTGTCTTCATATGAAATGTAGCTCTGGATGTTAGCTTTTCAGTCGTTCAAACCGGACCTCATTTGGAGTTCGGAAGCCCAAGTTATGGATCCCATACTGTACGTTGTTCCAGAGTCCGTCACAACACCTTGTCTTGCATTCCAAGCCCAATTGGGTCCTCTAAACGTCTCATTTAGCTTCTGGACTCTTCATATAAGTTGTAGGGCTTTCATTCAGCGTTCCTAAAAGATAAATTTCAGATCAATTGGAGGTCTAGAACTCAAATTATGATCAACATACCAAACAGTGTTCACTACCCAATTATAAAAGAGATGTGATTTAAGCCCAATTTTGAACAAAATTCCAAATATGACCAAGATCTATACAAATAAATTCTAAAAACTAATTATGAAGATGAAACTACATATTTAACTAATTTAATCCATTAAAACATGACAATGATAGAGTTTGTAACTCCTTTTTGCAATTAAAACATCATAAATTCCAAGGTTATCACTAGCCTAGTCCCAAAAGACTAGCCTATTGAGAGAGCCCTTTAAACTTATAAACCTTACCATATTTATGAGGCTTCCCGACGTGGTGCTCATAACACTCGAAAAGTATATTGATCACAATTCTAGAAAACTAAAATCACAATTCATGAAGGTATACTCTGATGGAATTGAGATTAAGTAACAAGTAAACTTCCCTATCAGCTCTCAGACTCAATCTAGCTTCATATTTCACCAAGGAATCAAAATCTCAGCCACTCATGACATAAGAATCAACTCCACCGAGCTTAGGATTCGTCAAGGTCATCACAACAACTGGAAGTGCATATCAAGTTGAATAAAAGAAAGAATGTGGTGTTGATGATGAAGAGAAAATGAATCGGAGGTGAGAGGAGTTTCAGATTTAGAGAAATTCAGATCGAGCGAGAGGGCGTAGAGAATCCCTGCAAATCAGATATGAGTTTGCTCTCCAAAGCTCTAGGTCCTTCTTTGTATTTTCTTCAATTGAGGTCCCTCTTTATATTCATCTAAGTCCTTGGTTACATTTTCTTCAATTTGCACTTTTTATGTCTTCATTACCTGCATATAATCTGGGAGGAATCTTAATGAGATAATTGTATGCATCATCATTAATTTTTTGAATATCCTTCATTGCTCTTTCCCATGTCTGCGGGAAGGAAGCTTTGGCTGCCTTCCACATCTTTTCTTTTATATTTGTTCTTGGGAATCGCTTTCCAAAGTGTTGTATTGGTGCCGAACATAAAATCGATGATCTACTCCAGGTAAGAGCTCATCAAAAGTAGGTAAAAGATCCTATAAAATCATTACAATATTAGATTTAAATACTATATGTTAAATTAACAAAGTTAAAAAAGTAGACAAAGAATGAATTTTACCTTTTGCTTGTATGTAAAAAAAGGGTATATGACTTGTACTTATTTGTTCCACCGAGGTCTTCAATCAAATTAGATAGAAACCAAGTCGAAGAATATTTGGTCTCTGCCTCTACAACAAAAACAACAATAAGGAGCCTTTGCTCATTATAATCTCACTCCATCGCAGCCAATAATTGGTATTTGTATGGCCCCTTAAGCAAACACCCATCCAACCTAATAATTGGTCTACAAGTGAAGAAAGTATTCTCACAAGCCTCAAAGTATATATACAGCCTTCCAAATTTCGGGAGCATGTTTTTCTAGATGGCGATAATGTCAAGCTCTAGATCATAGTTAGGTGTGTTAGTATTTAGGTGTCCTAGAGACAATCTATAAGGACAAATCAGCACCATTTCTACGTTGTAGTATTTTATTATTAATAAATGAGCACATTTTATCTTTATCATATTTATTTCTCGCCTTTATTTTAAGGTAAATATGTGTTTGAAGGTAAAAGCCCTAGGAATAGAACATGCATGTGTTATTCTTGAGGATAAATGATAGAGATCATGATCATGAGGACTCGAGAACACTGGATATCTGTTGCCTAAAACTTGTTCCTAGTCTTGAATCACCAAGAAAGGGCATTGATGATCTCAATAAAACTAGTACGACATTATCTACATGTATGAAATAAAAGGTAGGGACCTCATGGAATACAGGCATGGTGATGCCTTAGCTGATGTCATGGGTGGATCTGTTGGAGAACAAATAGCACCGAGCTGACTCGCCGAGAGACTCCACAAAGATTCATTATAGGGAGTATCATTGGATATGTAAAGTCTCTCATCGTTTGGTAGTACGGATCGTCCTAAACTTAAGGATGTCATCGAACATTATGTCTTAGGGTTATACTTTAACTGTACAACTCTATCTACCAAAAAATGGGGAGAACAATGTACTTTTGAGTGTAACTCGAATACATGAGTATAGATGGACATGCTGAGAGGAGTCACAGTCCCCTACAAGGGATTAGTCATTCACAAGACCGGTAGAGCTTGTATAGCTTCTAATTAACTTAGGAGTTTGTGCGAACAACAAGTGATCATGAAGAGTCATGATCCGTTATAGAGTTAATATTAGAAGATTCCTAGTTTTGTGAATTAGCTACATTTAGTCAATTAAGATATATGATACTTTACTTTGCTCTCGACTAAATGTGAATGACGATGTGAGAGATGATGTTTGCATGGTATCCAAATATGAAAGGTAGATCATTTAATTAACTTAATTAGTTCTGGGGCCGCAGAGCATTGCTAGTATCTTATAAGGTCATTAAATAAATTGGGCCTGTTAAAGGAGTTTTAATTGGTTCAAGTTTATTTATGTTAGTGACTAATTGAGCCTAATGGGTCAAACATAAAGGTTATTCCCGATTGCTTAAAATTAGCAAACTTAGGTCAATAATTGTTATTGGAATTTATCAAGAGCAAAATTGACTTAGGTCAATAAGAAGCAAAATGACATCACATTATTATAGAAATCCAAATGTGTTGGAAATAATGGGGTCTTAGGCCAAGTTGAATTTTGAATTTAAGTTTGAAATTTAAATTTGAATTTTAATTCAAAAGGTTAGGTTAAAAAAGATAATTATGAAAAAAGATAATTATATATATATAGATCCAATAATGATTGGATGAAGATAGGAGAAATAATAAATGGGGATTGAATTAAAAATGATTTTGAATTTTAGTCTAAGAGATGAATGTGATTCATCATCTTAAATTATTATTCAATTAATCAATTAAGATATAAATGTAATCCATAATCTTAAATGGTTGACTCAATCAATCAATCAAGAAATAAATTTGATCCATCATCTTAAATGATTGATTCAATCAATCAATCAAGAAATGAATTTGATTCATCATCTTAAAATTCAATCAATCAATCAAGATATGAATTTAATTCATTGTGATTTGGATTTTCTAATTCAAGCTTAGATTGAGTCTTCCTTGTAAGCACTTAAATCAGGGTTAGACTCTTATAAAGTGATGATTTTTTTTTGTGTCCCTCTCTTGCACGTTTTTCTCGGAGAAAAACAAGATGCTTTTGTACTCTCTAAATTTCGGTCTTCACCAAGGTTTAGAGAGAAAAAAGGTGCCATCAACAAGGGCAAGGTTCCAATGATCTTGTTCCTCCTATCTTTAACCTAATCCTAAGAAACCACCATCTTCTTGAAAAGATAAAAACCCCAGGAAACCAAAACTCAACATTGTCTTCAGCTAGCAAGCATCTAAGGAGTGGGAGGTTTCAAGAGGAGTTCTCGTTGCAATCAGGGGATAGCCGTGTGGATCAACGTTAAAGGACATCAACAACACTAAGGTCTTCAAGTGATCTAAGGTAATCCTAATCTCCAATAGTCGTGTTATCAAGTTATCCTAATCCCCAATAGTTTTAACAAGTAATCCTGAAGCTCATGAATATTATAAATTGTTATAAATTTTCATGAGCACCGTAAAGAGTTACGGATTAATAATCAATAACTAATTAACGTAATGAGTTAAAGTTAATAATTCATAAGGACCGTAAGGAGTTACGGGATTCTGCAATGATTAAACAAAATATTGTTTTCAACCTCATGAAACATTACATGAAAGTCATGTAATAGGCAAAATTAACCAACAAGGTGGCCTATATACTTTTGACAACACTGTAGAGTGAGGATTAGACTTAAGGCCTTTTCCAATATTCACAACATATGAGGTTATGGATTCTTTAAAATCCTCTTGTGTGTTATAAAGGGTTCCTACCTCCCACTTGTATTCACTCATATTTTTTAACATCCTATGTAATGGAAACACATTCCTAATGCATTCTCCTCCTTCATTTTCATCTCTAGCTTCTTCCTCAACAGCAAGACTTTTTGAATCTTCACTCTCATCCTCTTCATTTGAGTTTTTTCTACATTGTATATTGACCACCTCAATATCACTTTCATCCACTTCTTCTTCACTATAATTAAAGTAAGTATTCAAGGCACTATCTTCAACACCATAATTCCTCATCTTTGATGTAAAATTTTGAATTTATACATAAGTCCAAATTGCATAAGAAAGCAAGAAATTTGAACACTTGACTACAACTTTGATTATATATCAATTTGAAGGGTAATCTCTTGATTTTGTCATAATTCTTTTTTTCTATTTGTTGTGCAATTCTGATTTTGAAGGTTGTATTAAATTTTTTTAGTGCATGGATTGCATCTGAGGTTGAACAGTTTGATATTTGTATATTGTGCCTTATTAAACAAAGAAAAACATATGGCAACTGTTTGAGGAAACAATAACGGGTATTTCCTTCATGTTTCCTTATCCCAATCATTAACTATCATAATCATTGTATTGGGACCCAATCTAGATTTCTCCACTACCCACATGATGTGCGTAATTGTTCACTATTGTTTGTGTTGGAAGCCTTTTGGTCTATAATTGGAAACATCATGTTGACAACAACTTTGATTTGAGCATGAGTATGTTATAACTAAGTTTATCATGATGATGCTGATAGCCAGTTTTTTCAAGAAGCAATCAATGATACTTACATTAGTAGTAATTATGTATACATCTATGGAAGGGTTTCGCTTGAGTGATAGGGAAACATGTAGGAAGGTGTGATGACAAATTTTAACATTTGTATGGAACTTCTCTTTAGCAAATGAGGGGCGCTAGGGCTATGTTCTAATATAGCTTTATGTGTATAATTTTTGTACTTGCTTGATAGTTAATAAAAAAAATATTTGCAGGAGAAAAGATACAAGAAAGCAAAACCAAAGGAGGCAATCTGCAAAGTAATTGAAATATGCATCAAGCTTGTGGTTGCAAAGTAGATATGCACCAAACTACCAATCTACCAAAAGTTGATAACAGATTGACTGCAGGGTAATTGACTGCAGATGTGATATGCTAAAGCCGAAGAACAATTCTTAGTTGAGAGAGATTTTTCTTCCTTTTTCATAAGTTTATAACAATCAAGGTTTTGATATCGAGGGCTTCAAGTTTTTAGATTTTTCAATTTACACATAGTTTAAATTTAAGATTAATAACATTAAACCTGCCAAGAATTTTGGGCAGCTATGGCTAACACTAATCAAACATTGTCAAGCCTAGTAACTAGAGCAAAAAATTATTTATAATCAACCTCAAATTCTTACCTATAGCCTTTTACAACAAGGCATGCTTTGTATTTATCAACTCCACCATATTTATTTAGCTTTGTTTTGTAAACCCATTTGACTCCAATGGATTTTTGCCCCTTCGAGAGCTCCACCAATTCCCATGTATTATTTTTCTCTATAGATTTGATCTCCTCATCCATGACTCTTTTCCATTTTCTTTCTTTATTTGCTTTTTCAAATGTGAGGGGATCACAATCTGCAAACAAATCAAGGGAGCCACATAATAGTTATCAGATAAGTCATCTCCACTTACATAATCTATCATCAAAGATGGTCTCTTTTGAGATTGACTAATAGTTATCGAGGTTCCTCCACTATTGTGAGATCGACCGGCGAGGTTCCTCAGTTGGTGTGCTTCTACATCATTTGGAGAATTTTCAATAGTAGCAACGGTAGTATTTTCTGGGTGTGGCAATTGCTCCTTTTCTTCTTCAATTTCATAATCACGATAAATTGGAGAAGGTTGCTTCCTATTCCAATTCCAAGTGCTTTCTTCATTAAAAATAACATCCCTGCTAATCACAATTTTATTGGTTAGGGATTAAATAATCTATATAAGCTTTAGATTTCTCACTTACACCCCAAAAAAAAAACATTTTTCACTTTTATCATCAAGCTTCTTTCTTTTCTCATCTGGAACATGGGCATATGTAATGCAACTAAAAATTATGAAGTGATCAACAGTTGGCTTTCGTCCACTCCAAGACTCTTGTGGAGTCATGTTTTGAACAACAAAAGTAAGGCTTCTATTCAAGACATGGATGCTCAAATTCACTGCTTTTGGCAAAAAATTATTTGAAACTTTTCCTTTTGCTAATAAGCTTCTCATCATGTTGATGATGGCTCTATTCTTCCTCTACAATACACCAATTTGTTGCGGTGTATAAGCAGCTGTAAGGTCTCTTCGAATACCATATTGCTTGCAAAAAGTTACAAATTCTTTTAAGCAATATTCTCCACCACGACCTATACAGAGAGTTTTAATAATCTTACCTGCTTCATTTTCAGCATGAGCTTTAGAGCTTTTAAATAAATTAAAAGGTTAAATTTTCTCCTATAAAAAGTAAACCCAAGTTTTTCTAGTAAAATAATTAATAAATGTGATAAAATATTTCTTACCACCATTGGAAGTTGGAGTGATTGGCCCACATATGTGAGAGTGAATGAGCTCCAAGACTTCTTTTGCTCTCCATAATTTTCCTTGAGGAAATTGAGAATGTGATTGTTTGCCAACAACACACTCTTCATAAACTTGGGAAGGATCGGAGAAGACATTTGAGGAAGACTTGTTACTATATTTTTTTGATGAAAAAGTTTTAATCCACCAAACACTACTACAAAAACAGATATGGCGTCCCCAAAAGACGTTCTTTTTTTTAAAAAAAGGAAGTAAAACATAAAGGCGGTGACATTTTTGTAATTATATGGAGGCTTTTGGCGACCTAATTGGGAAAAAGGACGCCAAAAATAACTTTTAGCACCCTAAGTTAAAAGTGGGATGCCTTAACAAGGGACTTTTGGCATTCTAATTAAAATTTAGGACCTCAAAAGTGAACCTTGACTCCACTTGTGGCGCCAAAAACAATATGTTTGGCGTCCGAAAATCAATTTAGGACGCCAAAAGCATTATTTTTGGCGTTCGAAAAAAATTTAGGACCCCAAAATTTTTGGCGTCCTAAAATCAATTTAAATCAATTTAGGACGCCAAAAATACTCCACCACACCTCCCAACGTCCCTGCACGACGTGGCCTCTTCTCTCCTTATTTCATTTCATTTTGATCTACACGACCTCCTTCTCTCCTCTGCACCTTCAATTCCAACGCTCCCTGAGACCTTCACCTTCTTCTCTCCGCCGATGTCGCCCCTCCTCCCTTCTTCGTCGACCATCGTGCTCGTCTTCCTCGTCATCTTTTTCCGGCGATGCGAACCTCTCCATCTGCTTTTACTGAAATCGAACTCAGATCCGAGCTAATGAAGGAGGATGATGGCAAAGTTGAGCGAAAACACAAATCTATTTTTTTTTTTTTTTTTTTTTTTTGAGTTGATCTTGTTATTTTAAAAAAATGTGAACTCATATTCGATATGCTTCTTGTCCGTTCTCGCTTCGTTTGCTCTTTCCTTGCCTATGGTTTCTTTGATTATGTTTCATGATTTTCTTAGTAGCTTTTGGATCTGTAGAAAGTTTTCTGATTTTGAGTTGATCTTGTTATTAAGGTGAGCAAAACATGAATCTACACCTGTATCTCCTCGAATTTGTTGTTGTAATATAGATCTACACATATAGAATTTTTTGGCATTTTGAGTTGATTTTGTTATTAAGGATACACCATTTGTTTTTTGATTTTGGATCCGATTGAATTTGGAATATAGATATGGAAGTATTGTTTGATAGCTGCTGAATGTGGTTTGGGTTTTTTTTTTAAAAAAAAGGCATATGGTATCCGAAAATATTTGGGACGCCATAAGCATGATCTTAAGCAATATGGCATCCCAATTTTTTTTGGATGCCGTAAGCTTCGACTTACCTCCCAGATAGGTGTCCCCACAAAAAAAGACGTAAAAGGGGGGAAAAAAGGATGTAAAAAGGCTTTTTTTTTTTGTAGTTGTGAAAATTCAAATGGCCGTAGTGATAATGCCAAAGCTATGAGACATCCTTCTCAATAGCCATCAAGCAAGATTGAACACTTCTAATCTCCAATGAGAATAACCTATTTGAAGTCATTGGAATAACAATAATAGCACCTCGTGAAGAATCATTCAAGCCCCTTTCTGAATAGTAATTGTATAACCTTCTTCTTGGAATTGACAACCACTCAACAAATTTCTTTTCAAATAAGGGAAATAATAAACATTAGAAATTGTTTCAATAAAACCATTTTTAGTTTTTACTTTGATGTTGCCTTTTCCCAACACTACAACAATAGAGCAATCACCAAAACTTACAATGGAATTAAAACCTTAATCCAAGGAAGAAAATAAAGATTTTCTTCCATACATGTGGTTGTTATAGCCAAGTATCCACATACCAAATATCTAATTGTGATGCTTCGATAACTTGGTAAGCCATCAATAAAGTATCTTCCACCTTATTTTCTGCAAAATTTGACTTCTTTCCTTTTTCCTTATTGTTAGGTAGCTTAGCATAACACTTAGAACGGTAATGACCAAATTTATGACATCTAAAGCATTCTACCTTAGGTTTGTCAAATTGCAAATTTCATTCTTCATGTTAGCTATGAAATTCATACTCTTTCTCCTTGAAATCTTTATTGAAAGTGGAGCTTAATCACCAAGAGGGTAAATTGGGGATTTTAAAATTCTTTTGCAAATGCTCTGTTTTTCGACACTAAAAATAGAGGTGAGCAGAGTATAGGGAAGAAGAGCAATACACAAGGAATTTATACTGGTTCGGTCCAACCTATTGACCTACGTCCATACCCCAGACTCTTGGGGATTTTTCACTATCTCAATTGATTACACACTCTGTAACTCAAGAGTAATTCTCTCACTAGAACTTAATCCCCCTTACAAGTTGCAATCAATATCCAAATCTCCAAGTCCCCTGCTTGAGATTCTTACAATGAAATGATTCACAATAAATTAACTCTCTCTAAGAGTGGATAAATATAAACACTGAAGATCAAAGTATCAAAAGATACTTTACAAGTGAAAACTGAAAGAGTAGTTGGTAAACTTGAATGCACTTCGTTTTTTGCAGATGTGTTGTTGAGAAGAATTGAATGCTACTCTATTTATACTAAGATAGCATTAAATAACTGTTGCAATTCCATTATAACCGTTGGTGCATTAATCTAGCTGTTGGAGGCACTTTGGTGTCTGCTCTCTCTACTCTCCAGTTAGTTGCTTTTGTTCAGAGGATTAGTGTTGACTTCCCTTGTAATAGATCCGTTGGAAGAGCAGCTACGCTTAGGAAAGCAGACATTAATCCCTTTGCAACGTGTAGAGAATGATGGTACAAAAAGGATGCAAGTTTTCCGGACTTTGCATTTAATGTTCGACATCACCTTTTGCTTTTGTTCAAATATTCATTTAATATCTTCTAAACCATCTGTAACTCACTAACAAGCTGATTAAACATAGTTAAGAATAGTAGTGAATGTAGAAGAGAAGTATTAAAATCAAACGGGAAGATTTCGGGAAATTTGAGCAAATTGATTTTCAAAATCAGCGATGCAAACTCGAGTTTTGTTTATCAAAACTTGAGTTTTGGACTTTTATATTGAAACTATGTTTAAGTCCAAAAACTCAAAACTGGAGTTTTTCAATTGCAAACCTGGAGTTTCCAAAATGATAAAATGAGCGAGCTCTGTAAGCTGAAACTCGAGTTTCCAAAACCAAACTCGAGTTTCTATTTTAAATGGAAACCTTTGAAAATCTTTCCAAGTGAAAACCGGGTTTTCAAATGTAAACCGGAGTTTTCAAAATGTTGAAAAATAGCGAGATCACTCAGTATGGCCAAAACTCGAGTTTCCAAAACTAAACTCGAGTTTCCATCAAGTATGAAAACTTAGACAATTTTATCCAAAGTCAAAACACATAGAGAACTAACATTTGCCTCAGTTTCTACCTCTACCTCTTCCTCTAGAATTTGAGAAACAGGTAACAATGGAAGCTTTTAAAGGCTTCGTCTCTATCATTGAACTGCGATTCACTTTCTACTCATGAACTAACAAAGAGCTCTATAATTCATCAAGTGAGAATGCATCTATATCTTTTGACTCCTTAATTGAACAAACAACATAATTAAATTTTGGAGTTAAAGAACACAATATTTTCTCAACAATAGTAACATCTTGCATTTTTCCACCATACAAATGTATTTTGTTACTTATCTATAAAGCTTTGCCACAATAGTTGGTGATAGATTTGCCATATTTCATCTGCAGATTCTCAAAATCTCTTATTAGAGCTTGAAGCTGTGCACGCTTTACTCTTGTAGTGTCTTTATATTTCCTCTTCATAGAATCCCATATGTCCTTGGAAGTATCTTTGGCAAGAATATTTTCCAATGGGACGATCAATTGCCTAAAATAAATAGTTCTTCTCCTTTAGATCTTTTAGCTTCAACTCTTCTGCTTCTAATGGTTGTGTATTCGCAGGTGCTACTACACCCTTCTCTACAACTTGCCAATACTCCTTGGATCTCAAGAAGTTCTCCATTAGCAAATCCAGTTATCAGTGACCATTAAATCGTGGAATAAATGACTGCACAAAGTTTGAATATGAAGAAGACATATTGATTCAGCAAACAAAAACAACATGTACGTTAGAATTAATAAGAGGAAATAATATTGCGCTATATAATTTTTTTTTTCAAAATTAGTACTCTTAGAAATCAACTAGGCTCTTAGAAACAAGACTCGTGTTGGGGATGGGACCTACACTAAGGACCAACCTTTGGCAACGAGAGATGATGAATGGATGCCAGACGCATCCTCGACGGAGGACGGTGGGATTCCATCGGAGGGAGAGATCGTTGGAATACTTTGATGTGTCAAAAGTGTCAGCTTGGGTTAGGTTGCCCAAGTTGCCTGGATTACTATGACAGAGGTATTCTTTATGTCATTTGCTCTCAGATTGGTCGGTTGATATGAATACTTTGAACAAAAAGAAAGGTGTTGAACTTGATCTCAGTGCAACGAAGATTCAATACGAAGGCTGAACAGACAAAACGAAGGAGTCGAACCATATAGCCCAGGTGTAGGGAGCCTATTAATTAGAGAAACAGCAGCTTGGAAAGCGTCAAACCAAGGGGCATTCTTCGGGCACGGGAAGATGAATTCGTGAAAGGAAACAATTTCGACATAGTTATACTACATTATGGTATTCCCCTCTCTCCAAGACCACCATTCCGTTATACTCAGCACTATATATATCTTTAACACTTTTGTACCGTAACTTCATTAATAGTAAGCATTATTTTAATGGTTTACTGTTTCTACAGCTGCATTTTTTGCATACTTTTCACATAAAAGTGAATGGGCCCCATTTATAAAAAAGATGATGAGAAAATATTGGTTCCACTCATTTTTAGTTGAAAAAAAAGATGAGACATTAAACCCTTATTTTAACCATATTACATAAAGTTTCTTTTTTTGTAACTTTCCAAACACAAGTAATTGATGAATTTTTTTTTTTTTAAGATATTGAAATTTTCAATTTTATTTTGTTTTATTTACAATTTATAGAATAATTACTTATTTTTCTCAATTTATAGGAAATTGAGAAATGAGTTCTTAATTGATAAACCATTTTTCAATTTTCCTGCTATAAGCCAGTTCTTAAAAAATTACATAAATATTGGTGTATCCTATTATTTCACTTCAATTTATACTATCTTCAGTTCTTCTTTCTACATTTGTTTAGGCAATAAGACAAACAAAAAATATAAATGCAAGATCAAAGTGCTAGGAATTATCTAAGCTTCCAGCACAAAATTTTATGTATCACTTGTTCAGCATAATTTTATTTAGTAGTGACAAAGTGCTAGGAATTATCTAAGCTTCCAGCACATTATTAATCACTTGTTTAGACACTTCAGATAATTCAACTTTGATGAAAATTAAACTCAGAGGGACATCATCAGTGATAACTAAACCCCTGCTGGAAAGCCCAATGTCTCCACAAGAATCACCATCAGCAGGACAGAACACGATCTTATAGAGAAACTTAGCATATTCTTGAATCCGGAACACGCCCGTGATAGTGTTTTCGTACCCACTGATTTTCACAGACTTGACTCCATCCTCTTCTTCAACAATAGTCCACTTTGAGGGAAAAGGAGCACAGCTTGGTATTGTTTCATCAACAGTGAAGAAGTCCACCCACACGTTGGTTGGAAGGAATCTACTTCTTACTGGGGACGAAATTTTCCATGGCAAGCCATTTTCGAGATGGATGGGGAGAGAGGGATCTGGCTTAACACTAAGAGGGCAAGTTTCGTTTCCTGTCTTGGCAAGAGTCAAGCCACTACCTAATCCATTTATAAATGGAAGGATATAGTAAGTGCCACCGTTGATAACCGGCTCGCCGTGGCCATCGATGACGATGGCTTTGGCTGAAGAGGCTATGAAGGCAAAGAGAGTGAAGAGAGCAATCAAGGAAGGCTTCATTATTGGTAGCGAGAGAGAGAGAGAGTGAGAGAGAGAGAGAGAGAGAGAGAGAGAGAGAGAGAGAGCAATGTCTTTCTTTTTGTGTGATGTGGTTGTGTGGAAACGGGAGAGGCCAAGGGTTCTACTTATAGATCTTATGACTTATGAGTGATATTTTGGGCATTCAATTATTGAAGGACGACAAATTATGAAAAAGATAATCAAAAGTTTTGAGACAAGTGACACGCGTGAAACTTTTGTCGAATAAATTAGTTTGTCTCAGCAATAATATACTTGCATGCACGCACCAACACATATATCAACAACTTATCTTATTTTAATCCTACATGGTAGATAAGTTATTTGAAAAATTAAAATTTTATGATTTTAAAAAACAACTCATGGGAGGGCATTGTGTTTTTTGTTATTCTAAATTATGAATTTTTATATTTTATAAAATCATAAAGTTTGAAATTCTTTAGATGACTTATCTCCCATGTAGGATTAAAATAAGGTGAGTTATTGTATTTAATTAGTCAGAGAATAGATGAGGTGGCGCTCTTAGAATATGTACGTAAGTATTTCTCTTGTTGCACGTACTTTATGACCTCTTAAGCTTCCCATTTTTCAATAAATTTGGCATATATTTTTATGAGAAATATTAATGTATACTCACCTCGCTTGAACCCTATCCAATGAAAATAGAATAACTCATATTATTTTTATAAGTATCTTAATTTGGAAAAAAAAAAAAAAAAGATAAAATAACCAACCAATATTTTTCTTAAAAAAAAAAAAAAGAATCTTTTCATATATATGAGTCATGAGCAAATTATGATTTAAATTATCTAAATTGTTGTGTTTTTATTAGATAGAGTTTAGATGACGTTATACACTCTTGAAGTATGTAATTAATTCTCATATATATTTTGGTAGTGATCAATGTTAAATTAAATGGATTCATTTGAGATTTTGATAAGATATGAATTTTATCACTATTTGGCGATTTTAACATAAATATCACAATTCCAAATAAAAATAAAAATCGGGCAAAATAAATAATAATTTTAACTTGCAATTCTGAAATTAAAAAAAAATATGTTATTTTATTTTCTTTGTCTTAACTTCTTTTTTCTCAGCCTCAAATATGGAAAGGCTTATCCCTAAGAAAAACCCCACGAGGAATAAAAGCAGAGTGAGATGGTCACGGGTCATCGTAACGTTTCAATCGTATTTGTCGTCTTCTTTATTATTGGTAAGGACTAGGCGAGAGGGACCACAACATATTTGTCGTCTTCTTTATTATTGGTGAGGAGTAGGCCAGAGGGACAACAACGTCTCCTGCCTTCTTCTCCATTAGGTCTTCATCATCGAGCAGAGGAGGGCCAGTTGCAGATTGTGCAAGTTAATTGAGAATACAAAACTTGGTTTTGGCTTGATAAAATTTAATCAAATGGTTTTAAACCTTAGACTAACACATTCTTATGTAAACACCAATTGACAGTAAAAGTGTGTTGTTGTGATCGATCCTTTTTGAAACTCAGGGCATAAATATTTTCACCTTTTTCTTAATAAGTGCACTTCCCAAAATTCAAAAATAATTTGTATAACCCTACGAAAATTCCTGTTGTAATCAAGTAATATTATATACTATTTCTGTTTGCCTATTATGTTGCGTACTATTGCTCTAATTATTGGCGGTATATTAGTTGGGTATTACAATTAAAGAATATGATAAGGGTTTTTAAAAAAATATATGTCATATTAACTGATTCGACTAACTCCCTTAATATAATCAAATTGAGTAAATATATCATATATTAAGGATTAGAGATGGATTAGAGACAAGGCCTTCAACCCATCCAGCAAAAACAAACTCCAGAGAATTGAATTTTCCGTTAGCAACCTACAAAGAGTTGAGATGAAATATTTTATACATTAGTTGTGTTACGTTGAGGTTTGAGCTGAAAAATCCGCCTTCAAATTAGCTGCCACTGCACCACTCCAGTCTGTCACTTCTTGTCAAGTATAGTAATTATATACGCAGACTCAACTCATATTACCGACTCTAATTTCAATGGGATCCAAAGAGGGCCTTTTGAGTTGTTTCTAATGTTTAAATTAATCACAATGAAGAGAAGAAAGTGATTGATGTATTGAGAAGGATATATGGCCAAGGCCTTGAAACGTTCGAAGCTAGCAAAGCCATACTGCATTGACAGCAATACATTATTCTACAGATCATGTAATATCGGCTGGGCGATTCATTCATTCGATAGTCTTGTTTTTTGGGCTAAGATTTGGATGGCTCATAGTTTGAACTTTGAGGTTTTACTTGCGCCTTTGTGAATCACACATTTCCTTTTCTGCTCGACATAGTTTCGCATTTTTGCATGTAATTTTAGCACTATCTCTATTTAACCGGATTTGCCTTCAAATTAGTAAAACAAAATTAAGCTTTAACCCAATCGAATGGTTGATAATTCATTTTACATTCATAAAATCAAACAGAGTTTGAGTCAGCCTCAGGGGATTTTTGATTGTGCCCATTTGGGTTAGCGGTAGAAGTTGCTTTTTCAATATAATTTATGGTCTACGACGTAAGTGTATAAGAGAAGTTTTATTTGCGTAAACGTAACTTTCTATTGCCAACTCAAACATACACACTTGTTTATCATGTCACTAACGTCCTAATATGCTTTCAGAAAAACATTACATTGACGTGTTTGTATTTTTCAATGTAATTATAAGATATTCAATCTCACTATATTATATTCAAAATAACATTCCTGATGTGAATTTTTTACCTTGAATATTTGAACTGTCAGTTTTGATAGGGAGAATCAATGTTCTTATGCTCAATCCAATTATTACGTATTACTACTCCCCACACTGTGCATGTATTATCACTCCTTTGTTTCTTTTTATAAAGAACAAATACATATTTTCTCAATATAGAAAAGGTAGGCCAATCTAGTTATAAATTTTAAATATGCGTTAGAAAAAACTTTTATTCCAGCAATAGTCTTGTACGAACTTATAATGTGGGTTCAACCCACTAACCTGTGGGGTTAGGTGTGAGTTAAGATTGACACTTTTGCAGCCCACACGTGGGCCGCAAAGGCCCGCACCTTGTAGCCTGGGGTTGGTGCTAACTATTATTTTTTTTTCAATTTCCTTTTAGGCATCTTAAAAAAAAAAAAAATATGAATGTGTCACTTTGATTTAATTAGTAAAAGTTTCGATTTCTTTGATTTGATTTGAAAACCTTAAAGTGCCACACTCCCACTTTAGTACCTCATAATCCTAAAGATAAAAAATAACGTAACATCCTCCTTCCTTCTTCTTTAGATGAAATTATTATATCTCGATTGTCACAAAACCTTAAATTTCCACACTCCCACTTTAGTACCTCATAATCCTAAAGCTTGATGATGATTTGATGTTTTCATTTTTTAACTTTGACAAATTTAATGAATTTATATCTTGAATTTTGGATTAAGTTTTGACTTTTCGTAAGTGGAATGTTGATGTTAGGAAAGAAAATTTGATGACTCATATATATGCGTAAAACTTTAGGCCATCTTAAAAAATAGTGAAAAAAAGGGGAAAAAAAAGCATGGGTTGCCCACCAACCCACCATTGCTGGTTAGGATTGGCATTTTGATAGCTTGCAAAAGTCTGAATAACCCGCGGGTTGATGTGGGCCAGCTCACAACCTGTGACTGGACTGTATTCCCAACTCTACCCTTGTATTGAAAAGAGAAATGATCAAGTTGACCTATTGGCTCATCTATTAACATGCTTCTCTCATCTTTGGCAGGGGCATAAGTGAGAAATTATCTAAGGAGTAATTACCTTTTATTGAGAACGACTTCACGAGATATGAAAGTAATCATTAAAAAATGATAAATAACGTGAAATCTAAGAAACGAAAGTAATCATTTTAAAGTATCGATTGCACCTCAAAATGTCATTGCATGCAAATTACTTATCATGAGATTCCCTTTTATAATCATATCTATTTCTTGAAACCTTATAATAATTCATCCTGTTATGTATGGATAGGGGTTAAAAATACATGCAAACTTAAATCCAAGTTATACTATGTTTAAAGAAAGTGACCATTTTTATTATTATTGGAAAGTAGTTTGTCAATTCAGAAAGAAGAGGATAGTAGGTGTTAGTGATGGATACTTGATAACATAGGGAGTTCGTGAGATTTTAGTGATAGAGAGGAATAGTGATGAGGAGCAATAGAGGAAAAGACGTAAGATAAGATTTTTCAAAATCATGAGACTTTTAGGCCAAAGATTTTGAAATATTTTTTTAGACAATTCTTTAAATAATTTTTTTTTTTTTTTTAAAAAGGACCTACTTCACTGTTTTGTGCCAAAACAGAGTAGTTTTGAGGAAAAAGGAAGGCAGCGGACGCGGAGAAAAGTTGGGTCCTTCTGAGCCACTCCCACCCTTCCCTCCTCCTTTATATTACGACTAAATTTTTGGTCTTCTCGGTTCGGTTCTTCTCTTTGTTGGCAGTTGATTCCATGGAGTCACGAGTGTTGTCATGCACCACCTCCTTCTCCTCCTCCCTCCCCAACCTCCGCAGGCTCCTGCGTGACTCCCCTAATGCTTCCTTCCTCTCTGTCAGGTCGATCGGGGCTGTTGCCAATGGTGGCAATCTTATCTGGAGAATGCAGCTCTGTCCCGCGATTTGCTCGTTGGCGTTGAGGAACGATGCTCCCCTCCAACCTTGCCTCGCCACTGCCTCCTCTTTGGCTGATGGAAGTGATTCCGTCGGGTGAGGTTCGTTCCCTCCATTTTGACTTTGTTTTGTTTGTTTTGTTTTTACAGGGAGACGAAAGTGGCTCTGGTTGGGTTTTTTGATAGGTATCCGGTGCTGGTGACTGGATTCTTCTTCTTCAAATGATATACTCATTTGGTTAAAATTATATATATCAGTACCCTATTTCAGTGTTTATCATTAGTCAATGTCTTTCTCTCTCTCTCTCTCTTCTTCTTCTTCGTAGGGAGGTATTGATTGAATAGTTTAGTGTCACGTGGAAGATGAAGAAATAATTATTTAAAATTTGACTTCATTGTATCCTTTTCAAATGAAAAGGACGAGGAATGTTAATTATTAACCAGCATGTCTAAACTTTGTCGCTTGCCCATTGAAAATAAGGAGGTTCATTACTGTATTCTACCCACAATGTTAGAAACGACATTGTTTCCCTAGCATAAGAAAAAAATATTAAAGGAGAAACGTGTCATGCCATATCCCCGATTTTAGGCCTAAAAGTTCAAGAAGCCCAGTTGGCTGGCTAAGAGTCCTGAAAATGCCCGAAAGATAAAGGTAAAACGTGCAATTAAAGTTTAGCCAATGCCAAAATAAAATAGCAGACTTGCCAATATAACATGATATAGCTACGGTCCCAGGTTTCGTAAAGCGTAATTTCTTCAGATTATATGTATGTAAGGGCAATTTTAGAAATTATGCTTGATATTTCAAGAAAAAGCCCCTGAGACGCATGAAGGAAGGGAATAATTCTCTGGATTATATTATATTTGAAGCTTAATTGAGGTATAAATGAGATAATTACCTCACAAATGAATTTTTAATAATTGTTGGAATATTGGCTAAATAAAGTGTAATTAGCCAAATTTGTGTATGAAAAATATCATGATGCCTCAAATAATTGAGTAAAAATAAAAAACAATTATATTAGGATTAATGTGAATTTATAAAGATGGTTTTATACCCAAGAAATGGCGAATTTAGTTCAAAGAAGATTTTAAAGGGAATTTTTACCCAAAAATAAGGCATTTTCTTGAGAATTAAAGGAAATTAAGAAACATTTATGGGTCAAAATGTGGCCAGAGAAAATCAGAGAATTGTTTTATGAGAACAATTAGCTTTTGGAAGAGTTATATGATTTTTATTGGTTGGAAAATTAATTATGGGATTTAATACCATATATGCGAAGGAGTAGTCCAAAATTCCAACCATAAATCCAAAAACTCAAAAATTCATCCAAGGCCATTTTGAGGGTGAAAAATTCGTGCTCCGTTCCGCTAAGGGAAGAGAGAGATATTTATTTGAAGCTGTCACAAACTCTCGTACAATTCACTGCTGAAAATTTTGCAAATTTATCACCAAAAAAATTAAGGTTACGTTGTTGCATAATGAAATGGCTTGATATGGAAATATGAATTTGATTAGAATAAAAAAGTTTGTTACCGTCAACAGAGGAGAGAGGAGAGGGACGTTGTGGTTCGGAGTCGGAAAAAGATTGTGTTGGGGATGGGGTCTTCTCTCTTTGGCGCCTAGAGAAGATGAATGGATGCCAGACGCATCCTCTACGGATGACGGTGGGATTCCATGGGAGAGAGAGGACAGGTAGCGAAGTGGAAGAATGCGTTGATTGTGAAGCTTTTAGGGCAGAAACGAAGATGAGAGCCGTCAGGAGTAAGGAAGCTTGTCTGGAGAGCTTTGAATTCCTCGACCATTGCCCACTTCTAGTGAGAAATAGCAAAAGCATCAGAGACACTTTTTCAGTACCTGAAGATTCTTGATCGCCTTTGATGGACATTTTTATCTGCTGGTCTTTGTTCGACTGAAGTGGGTTCATAAGAGTTATATTGGAATTCTTAATTGATAAACCATTTTCAATTTTCCTGCAATAAGCCAATTCTTAAAAAATTACATGTATCCTATTATTTCACTTCAATTTATGCTATTTTCAGTTCTTCTTTCTAAATTTGTTTAGGCAATAAGACAAATGAAAAATATAAATGCAAGATAAAAGTGCTAGGAATTATCTAAGCTTCCAGCACACTATTTATTTATCACTTGTTCAGCATAATTTTATTTAGTAGTGACAAAGTGCTAGGAATTATCTAAGCTTCCAGCACATTATTAATCACTTGTTTAGACACTTCAGATGATTCAGCTTTGACGAAAACGAAACCCAGAGGGGTATCATTCGTGATAACCAAACCCCTGCTGGAACGCCCAATATTTCCGCAAGAATCACCATCAGTGGGACAGAACACGATCTTATAGGCAATCTGAGTATATTTTTGAATCTTGAACACGCCCTTGATAGTGTTTTTGTATCCACTGATTTTCACAGACTTGACTCCATCCTCTTCTTCAACAATAGTCCAGCTTGAGGGCGAAGGAACACAGTTTGGTAATTTTCCCTCAACAGAGAAGAACAATCTAGAGTTCGTAGGGATATAATAAATTCTTAATGGGGACGAAATTGTCCATGCCAAGCCATTGTCGACTTCAGCTGGTGATTGGACAACACTAAGAGGGCAAGTTTCGTTGCCTGTCTTAGCAAGCCTCAAGCCACCACCTAATGCCCATATATATGGAAGGATGTAGTAAGTGCCACCGTTGATAACCGGCTCGCCCTTGACATCGACCACGAAGGCTTTGGCTGAAGATGAAGACTTCCAGCCACCCTCCAGAAGGTTTTTGAATATTCCAGCCACCATTGTTGAAGCAGCCTCCACCAACCAGCCACCATTGTTGAAGCAGCCTCCACCAACCACCCTTGTTCACACCTCACCTACCCCAAAACTCATACTATAAATAGAGGTGGATACCTCATTTGTAAAGATCGAAAATCAGTGTTCATCACCAAGAAGAGTGAAAACAAAGTGATCCAGAGAGTGATCCTTGTTTGAGAGTTTTTTTTTATATGAGTTTTGTAATCTATTCTTGTGAGTAATAGAGGTTATTTTCTCTCAAATTCATGTTTACCAATGCCCAGTTGATCTAGAAAGTCCAACAAGTGGTATCAGAGCCTGGTTGGAGGTGTTGGTTGAGTTTTTGGTTCACCGGACGAATTTGGGTTTTCTGAGTTTTACTCAAAATCCAATTCTGAGTGCACCATTGGATTCGTCTCATCGACACGAGTCCAACGCACCAAACGGCGACCTAATCGGAGTTCAAACGAGCCCAGAAATCACGGTCAAAGTTTGGTCAACCTTGCCGGAGTTCGCCGGAGAAGACGACACTGTTCACCGGAGTTCCGCCGGAGAAGACGACCGGAAATACTGTTCCTCACCGGAATTTGCAGTTTTTTCGGAAATTGAAGAAAGACCCCTCAAATTTTTTAAAATTTCAGTTTGGTCCCCAAATATTCAGGAAATTTCATATTGACCCCTGATCTTTCTGAAATTCCAGTTTGACCCCTGATCTTTCTGAAAATTGCAGTTTGGTCCTCAAAGTTTTCGAAATTGCTGTTTTGCCCCTAGAGTGGAATTTTGACCCCGTAGTGTCAATTCCATTTTTTGACCGTTCCGGAGCGTAACGGTGAGCTCCATTTTTAAAGATTCAACCCCGATCGTGTTGAAAAATTATTTGTAAGGTGATAATGTCCACGGAAGAGTCAACATCATCTTTCGGAGCAATGATTACGCTATCGCCACAAATTACACGCTGTGGAGACCTCGGATGGAAGATCTCCTAAGTCAGTAAAGATTTGTTTGATCCCATAGAATTGATGGGTAAAAATCCCGATCCCGCCTTGAGGAGTTAGAGTGGAAGAAATCAAATCGAAAAACTATTGGTCAAATCCGTCAATGGATTGATCATAGTGTCTTCCACCATGTTGCACAAGAAACAGACGCATATGCCCTCTCGGAAAAAGTTGGAGGATATGTACCTGCCAAGACCGCTCGAATAAAGCTCGTTGATGAGGCGTTTAGTCAACATGAAGCTTAAAAGTGGAACTTCGATTCGAAGCATACCGAGTGAGTTCCGGAGCTTGGTCAACCGGTTGTCGTCGTAGAGATGCCACTTGGCGATGAAGTTCGGGCGTTGCTACTACTCGGTTCCCACGATAGTTGGGAAACGCTTTGGTCGTGTCACTCAAAGAACTCGGCCCAAATGGCAAACTTACCATGTCAATGGTCAAGGATGCCTATTCAGCCGATGAAGAAGCAAGGAGAAAGGACATGGGCACAGATCGGACCCATGCCCTTGTCACGAGAAAGGGGGAGGCAACAAAAGAAGAGTAATAACAAATCGAGAGCGCGAAGCAAGAGCGGGGGCAGGTCCATTGATGGTAGAAAACCATCTTATAACCGCCATCATTGTGGATTAGAAGGACATATGAAGAAGAAGCTGCTACAAATGGAAAAAGGAGCAAGACCCGAGAGTTCATAGCCGAAGAACAAGGGTGGAGAAACATTAGTTACTATCTCCGGTGATGTAGCTTATTGTTCAACCCAAGATGAGACATGCCTTCACGTCTCACGAGAAGACACGGAATGGGTGGTAGATACTGCAGCGTCCTACCACGTGACTCCATACAAGGAATACTTCACAACATACAAAGCCGGTGACTTTGGAGCTGTGAAAATGGGAAATTCCAGTTTCGCAGGGATTGTCGGAATTGGTGATGTTCAGATAAAGACAAGTTCGGGAGCACAATCACTTTGAAGGATGTCCGCCATGTGCCGGACCCGGTGAATCTATTGTCGGGAATAGTTCTTGACAAACGGGGCTATGATAGTCACTTCGGTAAAGGCACATGGAAGTTGTCAAAAGGCGCTATGATAGTCGCTCGAGGACATATTTGTGGCACGCTATACAAGACTCATGTGAAGATATGCAACGACGGCCTCAACGTTGCGAGAAAAGGAGGCGTCACAAAATGTGGCACCGAGAGACTCGGCCACATGAGTGAGAAAGGGTTGTCTACCCTAGTAAAGAAGGAGCTTATCAATGTAGACAAGGACGCTGCTTTGGATCCTTGCAATCATTGTTTGTTTGGTAAAGCATAGAGTCTCGTTTAATTCCTCTTCAACGAGAAGATCGGAGATGCTCGATCGCAGTACACTCGATGTTTGCGGTCCCTTGGAGGTTGAATCACTCGGCGGCAACCGATACTTTCGACGTTCATCGATGATGCTTCTCGAAAGGTGTGGGTGTATCTTTTGCGGACGAAGGACCGGGTATTTGATTACTTCAAACTGTTCCATGTCATGGTAGAACGTGAGACGGGAGAGAAGTTGAAGTGTCTTCGATCCGACAATGGAGGTGAATACTCCTCCAGCGGTTCAATGCCTATTGCAGATCATATGGCATTCGACATGAGAAGACGGTCCCACGCACCCCTCAACACAACGGTATAGTTGAAAGAATGAACCGAACAATTATGGAACGTGTTCGGAGCATGCTCGAGTATAGCTAAGGCGCAAAGCCATTCGGGGAGAAGCGATCGAGCCGCTTGTTACTTGATCAACCGATCTCCATCAAGTACCATTGGATTTTGAAGTTCCGAGAAACTTTGGTCTCGGAAAGGATCCATCATACTCCCACTTGAGAGTATTTGGGTGTTTAGCGTACGCACACGTATCCAAAGAGCTCAGTGAAATTTGGATGCAAGGACCACTCCATGCATATTCATAGGCTATGGAAATGAAGAGTTTGGATCTGATTATGGGATCCTAAGGAAAAAAGGGTAATCGAAGTAGGGACGTGGTGTTCCATGAAAGCAAGACAATAGAAGATATTGAAAAGCCCACAATATCTCGGAAGACAAATGTTGCTCTTCGGGTGCGAGGCAACATCGGAATCATTCGTGAGAAATGATGATATAGTGCCGAAGAAATGCCAGAAGTAGAAGACAATGAGGAAGATGACGGTCGGCGGGGAGCCACAACCCCAACTTGCCAGACGTTCGGAACCATCACAAGGCCAAGATGATGGTGGATTTCCTCAAATTGCTCCGAAGTTCGTAGATCGAACGAGGTCGATTCGTCGAGAAGATATCCAGAATCGAATACCTTCTACTTACTGAGGATGGAGAACCAGAGAGTTTCCATGAAGCAGTATCTCATAAGGACAAAGAACGTGGTTGCTCGCAATGCAAGACGAGATGGAATCTGCGGAAAAATCAAACTTATGAGATCGTAGAACTTCCACGAGGAAGAAGGCACTTTGAAAAATAAATGGGTGTTTGAAGAAAGATGGCGGTGGAAAAGTGGTGAAATACAAAGCACGGTTGGTAGTCAAAGGATTCCAGCGGAAGAAGGGGATCGACTTTGATGAGATTTTTTTCACCAAGTAGTCAAGATGACTTCAATTAGAGTCATACTTGGATTGGTCGCAAGTATGAACTTAGAGCTTGAACAAATGGATGTGAAGATGACTTTTCTTCATGGAGATTTAGAAGAAGAAATCTACATGGAGCGGAAAAGGTTTTGAGGTTTCGGGGGATAACCTCGTTTAAAGTGAAGAAAAGCATACGGTCGAAGCAGGCACCTAGACAGTGGTACAAGAAATTTGACTCGTGCATGGTGAGTCAAGGGTACAAGAAAACTGCAGCAGATGAGTGTGTCTACATTCAGAAGTTTTCTGATGGAAATTTCGTTGCTCTTCTACTATATGTAGACGATATTCTGATCGTAGGGAAAGACGCAACGAAGATCAGCCAGCTGAAGAAGGAACTTTCTAAGTCTTTTGACATGAAAGACTTAGGACCAGCTCAACGAGATATTGGGAATGCAAATCACCCGAGACGAGGGGAAAAACGGAGGTTATGGCTATCTCGGGAGAAGTATATTGAACGAGTACTTGAACGGTTCAATATGAACAATGCCAAACCAGGTTAGCATTCCATTGGCCAACCATTTCAAGTTGAGCAAGAGATCGTGTCCTCATCCAAGGAAGAGATTGGGGAGATGTCGTACGCCATATTCTTTCGGAAGTTTGATGTATGCTATGGTGTGTACGATACCGATATTGCTCACGCGTGGAAAGGTGAGTCGTTTTCTCTCCAACCCGGGAAAGAGCATTGGGAGGCGATAAAGTGGATTCTCGGATACCTTAATGGTACATTGAAATTATGTCTTTGTTACGGGGGGCGATCCAATCTTGGAAGGCTATACGGATGCGAGATATGGCGGAGATCTTGATAGTAGAAAATCTACTTCGGGATTCATTTATACTTTTGCGGGGGAGTTTGTTTCATGGCGTCACGACTAGGAAGTGCGTTGCTTTGTCCACAAATGGTTGAATACATTCTTTGCTGCTTTGGAAAAGAGATGTTGTGGCTAAAGCGTTATCTCCAAGAGTTTGGAATCAAGCAAAAGGAGTATAAGTACATTGTGATGTCGAGTGCTCTAGATTTGAGCAAGAACTCTATGTACCATTCATTCCGTACAAAACATATTGATATTCGCTATCATTGGATACGCGAGGTAATGGATCGACAATTGTTGAGACTAGTAAAGATCCATACGAAGGAGAATCCTCGGACATATGATGTGAAGGTGGTGACTCGAGAGAAGCTAGAGTTATCGGAAAACATAGCTGGAATGTTTTTCTTCGAGATATGGTGGAGGGAGAATTGAAGACTTCCGTGGCCCACCCTCCGGAAGGTTTTTGAATATTCCAACCAATTTGTTGAGGCGGCTCCACCAACCAACCCACCATTGTTGAAGCGGCCTCCACCAACCACCCTCGCTCACACCTCACCTACCCCAAAACTCATACTATAAATAGAGGTGGATACCTCATTTGAAAAAGCGTCGAAAATCGGTGTTCATCACCAAGAAGAGTGAGAACAAGAGTGATCCTGAGAAGTGATCCTTGTTTGAGAGTTTTTTTTATATGAGTTTTGAATCTATTAGCATGAGTAATAGAGGTTATTTTCTCTCAAATTCATGTTTACCAATGCCCAGTTGATCCAGAAAGTCCAACAGAAGAGGCAATGAAGGCAAAGAGAGTAAAGAGAGCAATCAAGGAAGGCTTCATTATTGGTAGCGAGAGAGAGAGAGAGTAATATCTTTGTTTTTGTGTGATGTGGTTGTGTGGAAGCGCGAGATGCCAAGGACTCTACTTATAGAACTTGGGATGGGGGAGCATGGCTCCCAGGTTTATCCAGATCAGATTTGGAAGGTCTAATTTTTTTTTTTTACTTTCTATTTTTTATAAAAAATTATTTTAATAAGTAAGAAATCTAAAATAAAGATAATATTTTAATTAATACTTTTTAAAAATAATAAATTTTTTATTTAAAAATCACCAACTAAAAAAATAAAACTTAGATCATCAAAATCGATCTGGACGATCCAGAAAAGGTTCTCCACTTCATATCTTTTGGATAGAAAGGAAAACTGGTCCTAGAACTTTTTATTTTTATTATATATATATATATATATATATATAAAATAATTTTAGGAAAGGGGTTTAATTTCCTTTTTTGCCCAAGACGGGGCGTTTGGAGGTCACCATTGGCAAGATCTTTGGTCAAAAAAGATAAAATGTCTCCACCTCCACCCAGTGTTTCCACTGCATCGTAAGTCCCTAGGATGCCTCTCCCAACTCCTTGACCAACTCCAGAATCAAACCCCTCCCTTTTAGTGAGAAAGTCGACCCTTTAGTTGAGCAAAGAACGGGGGTTAACTGGTCCTAGAACTTGTGAGTGATATTTTGGGCATTCAATTATTGAAGGACGACAAATTTACAAAAAGATAATCTAAAGTTTTAAGACAAGTGTCCGGCCCAAAAAGAAAAGAAAAGAGACACGGGAAACTTTTGTTGCATTAATTAGTTTGTCTCATTAATATACTTGCATTGCTCAAACCATGATATTCTGATTAATTAAAATATAATAACTTTTTTTAAATAAAAATTTATGGGAGGGAATTGTGTGTTTTTTGTTTTTTTAAATTATAAATTTTATATTTATTAAAATCATAAAATTTGAATTTCTCTAAATGAATTGTCTACCAAGTAAAATTAAAATAAGGTGAATTGTTGAATTTAATTAGTCAAAATATCGATGAGGTAGCCCTCTTAGAATATATATATATATATATATATATATATATATATATATGTATTTTCTTGTTGCTTGTACAGCATGACCTCTTATGCTTCCTATTTTTCGATAAATTTGGCATATAGCTTTATGAGAAGTACTTATGTTTACTCTACAAGTGCCACGTCACTTAAACCCTATCTAATGAAAATAAAACCACTCATATTATTTGTATAAGTATCTTAATTTAAAAAAAAAAAGCTAAGATAAATTAACCAACCAATATTTTTCTTAAAAACAAAATAAAATTGAATATTTTCATTCAAATGAGTCATCAGTAAACTTGGATTCAACTTATCTGAATTTTTGTGTTTTTAGTGAACAAAGTTTAAATGACATGGTATTATTAGATTGGATTATGCAACTAATTCTCATATTTTTATATATTCGGGTAGGGATCATCAATGCTCAATTAAAGGGATTTATTTGATATTTTGTTCGATAAGATATAAATTTCATCCCTATTTGAGGATTTTAACATAAATACCATAATTTTAAATAAAAATAAAAATAGGGTAAAATAAATAATAGTTTTAACTTGCAATTCTAAAATTAAAAATAGTTTTTTTCCCTCTTTGTTTTAAATGCTTTTTTCTCAGCCTCACATCTGGAAAGGCTTATCCCTAAGATAAACGCCACGAGGAACACAAGCAGACTGAGACGGTCACGGTTCATCGTTACTTTTGAATCATCATGGTACGGAGTAGGCCAGAAGGACAACGACGTCTCCTGTCTTCTTCTCCATTAGGTCATCATCATCAAGCAGACGAGGACCAGTTGCAGACACAAGTGATTGTGCCAGTTAATCAAATGGTTTTAAGAGCCGTTTGGATGGTTTTTTTTTCTCCCTAAAAAATGTGATTTTTTTCTAAAGATACAGTCCTTTTTTATTATTATTAATAAATGCGTTTGAATGAGAGTTTTTTTTAAAAAAGTAAAAGTAACAAAAAAATAAAAAAAAACACAAAATTTTGCTTTTTTTTTTTAAAGCTTAAATTTGTAGCTTAAAAAAAAGTAGGTGCAAAAATAGAGAGAGAATGAAAAAAAAAAAAAAAAGACTGGCTCTTCTTTAGTGATTTGTTATGACAACAATTACCTTGATTTTTAATAAAATGACAACTCTATCCCCAGATTTAATAAAAAAGTACTTCTCTATTTTAACATTTAAACAGCTTTTTTATTATTATTTAAAAGTGGTCATTAAATTATGTATCCAAATGTAAAATAGCTTTAACTTTTAATTAAATTAATTTTTTAAAAAGTAATGTAAAAAAAATTCTTTTTTTAGAAGCCCATCCAAATGGGTTCTAAACCTTAGACTTATACATTCTCAGATGCAGATGGTTCCCACTAGGGTTTTTTTTTGGGGGGTTAAAGGATACTTATATTGAAACTTTAAAAGATTACAACTAAAACCAGAGAGGGATAACAAAAGGAAGATAATCAGCAACAAAGAAATAGAAGGTCTAAACAAAATACACACAAACAAAATATACAGAAATAAGCAAACTACAAACAATCACCATTCAATGAATGAATGGGGAGGAAGCATCATGAGGAACAACATCCACTTTCTGGGCATCCAAGGCTAGAAGAGACGTTAAAGACGGTGTTGATTGAAAAACCTATCTGATCAAAGACACCCTTTATAAAGCAAATGCAATAAAATCATGAGACGATTACAGCTTTGGGGTAAAAGCAGAAGAATCCAACCCTTGGACGACAAAAAGCGAATAATATCAAATATAATACTCTTATGCCTCAATTCAATCAGATCCGAGAGATTTTGCATCAACACATGTCAGAATTGAGAGACAAACAGTTTCAAAAACCATATTATCATTACCAAGATCAACCGCGAGCATCAATGCCCTCTTCAAAGCTAAAGCTTCAGTCATAAAAGCAGAGATCGATTTCACCTTATCCACAAAACCCCATTTAAAATCACCAAAATGATCCCTACAAATAACACTGATAGCAGCTCCGATCTTATTAATTAGCCGAGAAAGCCCCATCACAGTTAACTTTTAGCTTGCCCCTAAGTGGAGGACACCAACGAGCGAGATGATTAGGACCGACCTGTTGTCCCACCAAGCTTGTATGTTTTTTTTTTTTTAATCACAACTCACCCAGAAGTCAAAATTGTTTTTCCTTGCACATTCAATGACATTAAAAAGATTAGGCATATTATGATTAAAAACTATATCATTTCTTTGTTTCCAAATAAACCATAAAATCCAACAAATTAATGATAGGTCTTGCTAACTCAAAGAATGCATACCTGTAATATTAATCCACCAGGCATTGAAGTTTGACATGCTAGCAAAGTCGATCCTTGCACTAAGAGTACAACCGAACCAAATACATCTAGTCCAAGCAGTGGTGGTGCCACACTGGTGCAGGTGTCTGCAAGTGTAGACAAAATATTCTAAGATATATATATATATATATATATATATATTTAGCTGAAACCTATTAGCATTAATGAGTCCATAGCATAGTGGTAGAGCATTTGACTGCACACAAAGGGGTCGCCAGTTCGAACCCGTTGGGCCCTTTGCTGTGTTTAATCATAAGGTTTTCATCTTTTTATAACTAGCCACTATTTCCATTTTTTTATATCGTTTAAAATTAAAATTAAATAGATTTATCATATATAATTTCACTCTTAATTTTTTTATTGTTTAAAATTAAAATTAAATACATTTAAATTTGGTTTGGGAAATAAATATTTCATTCTTCTTTTGTTTGATTCGAAGTCCTAAAAAGAAATTTAATTCTTCTATCGTAGACATTTCAAACTCACCTTGTATGATCTTAGAGAACTTTTGACACACTTATATTGAACGTGATATGTTTGATGAGATGGATGATGAAGATATGATGTAATATTTTCAAGAAATGAAGAATCAAATAATATTTTTGTAATCGTTTTGTTGTATTAAGATAGTTATTTCTTGATTATTATTTTTCTATATTAAGTTAAAGTTTTTTTTTCTTTTCATTTGTTTATATTCTTTTTTTTAATTATGCAAACACAAATAAAAAATCTTAGCTCCGCCACTAAATCCAAGAGCAATGAAAAAAACAAGTGCTCAATCGACTCCACGTCTCTTTTGAGGGTGAAAAAGTCGTTATGTATTCCGCCAAGGAAGAGAGAGATATTTATTTGAATCTTTGGCCAAAAAAGAAAAAGAAAAAGTTGTGGTGGGATTAATGGGCTTGTAATTTTATTAACCACCGTTAATAAGTTGTTAAAATCCTTCTATTTCAGCAACGGGTGAATCATCATGGTAGGGAGTAGGCCAGAGGGACAACGACGTATCCTGTCTTCTCCTCCATTAGGTCTTCATCATCAAACAGAGGAGGACCAGTTGCAGACACAAGTGATTCTGCAAGTTAATTGAGAATACAAAGAATACAAAACTTGGTTTTGGCTTGGTAAAATTTAATCAAATTGTTGTAAACCTTAGACTAATACATTCTCATGTGCACATGGTTTTCACTAGGTGGGGTTTGTAAAGGATAAGATGTATGCATCCTTGCCTCTGCAAGGTGAGAAACTGTTTTCAAAATTTGAACCCATGACCACATGGCAACTACCTTTGTTGTTCCAAGGTGAAAAATGATCTTCGGCCCTTCTTATCTTGAAGAAAAGTATAAATTTAGTTTTCATCAAATTATTTTCATTCTTGACATAATTGAATTATGAAGTACTCCCTCCGGTCCTAATTATAGGAACACATTTTAGAGTTGGTTTTGGTCCTAATTATAAGACCAAGTTTTAACTTTTGTCAATTTTTTTTCCTAAAATATCCTTATTGATACTTTCTCAATAATAATTAAAGACAATAATAATTTAATAATACACCTATATATTCTATAAAGTAAATAATGTTTGCAACTCATTAATGTCATATACACCTCAATTATACTTTTTTTATATAAAATAATTTTGAGCAATTTTTGTCATATTTTTTCATATCACCCCTATTAATACTTCATCCACAATAATTAATTTAACAACACGCTTATATTCTATAAAGTGTGAGATTCTACTTTATTTTTTATTTTAAATAAAATAATTTTAATATTCCTTTAAAAATATTATAGTACAATTATGCAAGTTGTTATCTTCTAGGTTAGTCGGAATCAAGACAAAGCCACTTGTTTTCATTTTTTTTTAATAAGATAACAGAAAAAGAACCTAAAAGTCGGAAAATTCTGTGTGTCTTAAGAATTGATAAGAGACTATACCTGATAAATAATTAATAACTCATCTTATACAACTAATTTGTGGGGAATGCAAAACCGCAAAACTGAGTGTGCGGGGCTATGATACAACTAATTTTTCCTTGACATAATTTTCAATTTTCAGTAGGGATGTTTTTGAAAAATGATTATAATTAACTAATTTAACTTCTCTCTTTAATCTCTCTAAATTCTGGTAAATAGTTCCTATAATTAAGACCGGAGGGAGTAATATAGAAAACATTTTAAATGTTTTTACTTTTTACTCAACCTAATTTGAAAGTAAAATTGGGATAATTAACTCGTTTTTGTCCCCTTTGTTATCATTATATTTTTCTTAATTTAATGCTATTACTCAGGAACATAATAGGCATTTTTCATATACAACAGGAAAAATTAATAGTAAGATATTCTTATGGTATTACTTGGTTTTTAATCAGGTTCTTGTGTGTGTCTATATATATAAAATATATTCTCTTAATTGGGTCTTTACATTTCCTCATTTACAAGCATTAATTAGTCTCTATGCTCATAAATTGTTAACGTGTGAAAAAAAAAAAACAACGTTAATAGCTGATGATGAGATACAGATTTATTTTTCCCTACATTTTTTAAAAAAGAAAATTATGTTTTTATTTTATTCCGCTTAATGTCGTGTGAGTGCAATTGTTCTTTATTGTGCCAATGCCATAAACGACATTGTTGTTTTCTTTTTCTTGTTCCTCTTTGTTTTTAGGGGGAAATGAAAGAAAAATACCAATTGAATTTTCAAAACCTGTGAAGCAATAACATTAATAAGATTAACAAGAAAAGTAAAGTAATGACAACTCATTTTTGTTGGAAAATCACTTATTTAAAATTTTAAAATTCAAGTAGTATTTTCTTAGGATTTTTTTCTTATATTTAAGAGGATATACTCACTTTGTTAAAATATATATATATATATATATATATATATATATATATAGAGAGAGAGAGAGAGAGAGAGAGAGAGAGAGAGAGAGAGAGAGAGAGAGAGAGAGAGAGAGAGAGAGAGAGAGAGAGAGAGAGAGAGAGAGAGAGAGAGAGAGAGAGACCCTGTTTCAGTGTTTATCATGAGTCAATGTCCCTCTCGCTGTATCTCTCTCTTTTTTCTTCGTAGGAAGGTGTATCTCTCTCTTTTTTCTTCGTAGGAAGGTACTGATTGTATCTTTGCCAAATGAAAAGGACGAGGAATCTTAATTATTAACCAGCATGTCTAAACTTTGTCGCTTGCCCATTGAAAATGAGGAGGTTCGACACTGTGTTTCCCTAGCATAACAAAAAAATACTAAAGAAGAAATGTGTCATGCCATATCCCAGATTTTAGGCCTAAAAGTTCAAGAAGTCCAATTGGCCAAGAGTCCTGAAAATGCCCGAAATATAAAGGTAAAATGTGCCATTAAAGTTTAACCAATGACAATATAGCATGATATAGCTATGGTCCAGTTTTCGTAAAGCATAATTTCTTAATATTATATGTATGTAAGGGAAATTTTAGAAATTATGCTTGATATTTCAAGAAAAATCCCCAGAGACACACGAAGGAAGGGAATAATTCTATGGATTATATTATTTTGAAGCTTAATTGAGGTATAAATGAGATAATTACCTCACAAATGAATTTTTAATAATTGTTGGAATATTGGCTAAATAAAGTGTAATTAGCGAAATTTTTGTATGAAAAATATCATGATGCCTCAAATAATTGAGTAAAATAAGAAATAATTATTTTAGGATTAATGTGAATTTATAAAGATGGTTTTCTCCCCAAGAAAATGGCTATAATACCCTGAAATTCATATTTATTATAAACATTATATTTTGGTAATATAATACCTATTTAAAGTAGGAAAGTATGATGTCTCTAATTTCAGTAATTTATTTATTTATTTCCTTGGAATCTAAAGAGGCAAAAATCCAATTTTATTTTAGGGACCATAAATTGCCCTATAATTATTAAATTAATACATGGTGCATAAATGACAATGTAAAGCCGAAAGTTGTGAGAAAATAATTAAACCAATTAGAGAAAATTACCAACAATTAGTGGATAATTCAATCTACATTAATTGAATTAATTTCATAAGCTTTCATAAAATAAAGTATCATAATTAAGTGAAATCTTAATTAATTCATAATAGACAATAAAATGGCATGAAAATACTAATTAAAGGGAATTAATAGCAATTTATGGACAATTAAACTAACATTAAAATAAATAAATGGATTAAATTCCATAATTATGGTTAGTGGCAATTAAAGAACATTAATTTAGGATCTTCAAAATTGGTTAAAATATAAGGGCGAGAAATGAAGAATTAAGCTTGAATAATAAAGCACAAATGACCATGATTAGCTAACCAACAAATCCTATGTTGACACATGTAATAATGGGACAATTAAGCCTTTGTTTAGAATGATAATTAGCTTAATTCATTTGCCCCAAAAGTCACAAAAACGTGCAGCTGAAATTGAAGGAAGAAAAAGAGATTATTTATGATATAATCATGCAAGCTTAGCTTTGAAAAGTCAATAAAAGCAACTAGCCAATTAGAGGAGTGAACCAAGAGATATTTGCTAATAAAATAACATATTAAATGGCTAGGAAAGGTGGAGTATGTCGACTGGATACATGGAGGAATTAGATGAATTTATAATCAAAGATATTTGATTAATAAACAAACACATTAAATTAAATGCTAAGGGATGTCGGCAAGCTCATGTGAGAGGATGATATTTTGTTAATTAAAAAAAACACAATATATTAATGGCTGATTGAAAATGCATGTCGGCCAACATGGATAACTTTGGTTTCAATTGAATAATTGAATCAATTAGCTATATATTAAAAACACATTAAAAGCTAAAAGTGAGCATTGATGTCGGCACAACCATGGAGGAAGAGATTAAATATGATAAAGTGCATATTAATCTAATGGTTGAAGGGAAAGAAGAAACTTTGGAGTACTTGGTAAGTTACCATTTTATCCTTGAAATTTTCTCTATAAATAGCAAGGTTCCTCTTCTCATTTCTTCACACCAAAAATCACAAAGAAATCAGAGAGAGGTTAGAGAAGTGAGAACCAGGAAAAGCGAGCGGCGCACAAAGACCCGTGAAGACTTTCTTCGATTGTTATTCATTTTGAAAACTCTCGGTCAATGTATCGCTTCTATAAATCAGCCAGACTTACGGCAATTTGAATAAATGTATCAGTTACTCAATTGCTCCGATGCTCTACTCTGATGAAAAAATATATATATACTGCTTTTGGAAATGAGATGTTACAATGACGAATTTAGTTCAAAGAAGATTTTAAAGGGAATTTTTCCAAAAAAAGGGCATTTTATTGGGAATTAAAGGAAATTAAGAAATATTTAAGGGTAAAAAATTAATTATGGAATTTAATTCCATATATACCAAAAAATAGTCCAAAATTTCAACCATAAATCCAAAAAACTCAAAAATTCATCCAAGGCCATTTTGAGGGTGAAAAAGTCGTACTCCGTTCCGCTAAGGAAAGAGATAGATATTTATTTGACTATTTGGCCAAAAAGAAAAAGAAAAGGTTGTGGTGGGATTAATGGGTTTGTAATTTTATTAATAAGTTTTTAAAATCCTCCTATCTTAGCAACGGGTTGGGTCTAGTAAAAAATGTTAGTTTATTATAATATAGTGAACCAAGATTTGAATACCTGCTGGAAGATGTGTCATCATTTAGTGCCTTACAATACCTCAAAAGTTATCAATGCCAAGCCAAAAAAAAAAAAAAAAAAAAAAAAAAAAACTCCTTTCTCCTTCATTCCTCTTCATTTTGATGCACTTCCAGCCAAATATATATATGGGGAAATCATTTATCCTGTGACAGGATATAATATTGTGTTGTGTCCAGTGAGCTTACATGACGTCGTTTCGGTGGTTTGAGATTAAAAAATTAAAAGAACTCTGTGCTTGCTCATTGCTTTGTCTCAGCGTTCCTCTTCTCAGCTTTGCATAAACGAGTAAAATGAAGAAGCTCGTCAGACACTGTTATTATATAATCACAGCTCCTTGACTCCCCTTCATCCCCATCGGCCTTAACAGAACCATAGCTGTGAGTTGAGAGTGAAAGAGAGAGACGAGGAAGGGGAGAGGGAAAGAGAGATAGCCATTTTGCTACTCTGCATAACGCATAGGAAAATAGGGGAGTCCGGTTTCAGCTGAGAGCCCATAGTGCAAGCCGGAGGTTGAATATATGCTTTGGTTCTATATATATATATATATATATATATATATATATATATATATATATATATATGAAAAGAGAAGGAAAACTTGACTTCATTGTGAATGAACATGTCTTCCTTCCATTTACTCTTTTCTTCATGTTGCCTCTTTCTGCATAGCCGTCATATTCTGTAGCTTCATGTTGCTTCTACATCCTTCATTTCCTTCTTCAACTTGCAGCCTTTGTTGACTTTTCAAATTATATTTGCTTTACATCTTGTAGCTACTACTTGGTTCTCATTTGTTCTAGTCTGGCGGTAATGGGAAGAGAGAAATATCAATTTGCTTTAATTCATGCTTCCATTTCTGCATCCGTATGACAACTCAGGCTTCCACTTGATTCTTGATTATTCTACTATGGCGGTGAAAGAGAGAATCAGAGTGAATAGAATGATGATGAGGCGTTACTTTTCCCTGGTCTTTCATCTTCTGGTGACATTCATAATACTTCTCCAACCTCAGAATTGCAGGGCAGCTTCTCCATCATGAGAGGTCATTTAATCTGGTTTTTCCTTATTCCAACGTTACTGTTCCTGCTGCAAAACTTAAATTTCTAGAAATGGAAGCAACTTCATTCTTTATGTTCAACAATTTATTTAGACACTTCATACGTAAGAAACATGCTAAAAATTTCTCTGTTTTAGTTCCATGAGATAGAGTACCCAAGTTCATTTGAAAATATATTTCAAAAACCTATGCTAGAGTCAAGGCCCATATGCTCAAGTCAGAGACTTCTGAATTTGAAAATAAGTTTAAGTCAACAAAATATGACTTGAGTCAAATAACACAGGCTCGAGTCAATATCATTTCTTAAAATATTTCACAAAAGCTTATGACTCAAGTTAAACATGATTGGCTCGAGTCACTCAAAGTTTAAATATCTTTGTCTACTCTCTGTCTTGTGTTAACTCGAGTTTTACAACTTGTAATGCGAGTCAATTTGACAGTAAGTTACTGATTCAAGTTTGATCAAGTTAAAACATTTTGGGCTTGAATCAATAACCACATTTTGTTTACAATTGTCAATTATCATCAAAACACATAGAGAACTAACAATAATGTTAGCCACTTGATCTTCACTTTTGCAAAATACCAAATCAATAACACCATCATTGCAAAGGTCAAAGAAAATGATATCTCACATCAATAAGTTTGCTTCATCCATGCAAAGTTGGATTTTTGAATATTTTAATTGTTGAAACATTGTGACAATAAATTGTTGTTGCACCTTTTTCTTGATTCTGAATTGCTTCATGCAATCTTCTTAACCATATAGCTTGACAAGAACAGACTGCAACATCTACAAATTCAGCTTCTATAGTTGACAAAGTAAGAATTGGTTGTTTCTTTGAATACCACATCTTTCAAATAATGAAAAATTCTCTTTGCAGCTATGAGATGAGTCTCAGTTGAATTTTCCATTTACCCACTTATAAGACTAACACCATGTTTGATGTCAAGCCTTGTAGGAGTAAGATATATTAAACTTCCAACCATTTGTTTGAAGAAAGTAGATTCACTTTCTTTTCTCCATTATCCTTTACCAATTTGGAGCCACATTCAATTGGAGTATAAACAGGATTGCAATCCCTCATTCTAAACTTGTCCAAAATCTCAAGAACATATTTCTTTCGTGAAATAAAAATTCTAGATGGTGATTGCATAACTTCAATACCAATAAAAAATCACATTAATCTCAAATCGACATATCAAATTCTTTCATCATGCTCTCCTAAAGGAATCAAGCATGCCTATATCATTTTCAACATAAATCAAATCATCAACTTAAAGAGTCACAACAAGAATTTTTCCATCATTTCGAAATTTTCTAAAGAGAGTATATTCATGAGGGCATTTTTGAAATCTTCTATAGAAAAAAAGGCATCTATACGACTTGACCAAATTCATGGTACTTGTTTAAGTCTATATAAAGCCTTTTTCAATTTATATACCTTTTCTTCACTCACTTTCTTCACATATCCAAGTGGCTGATCAATATAAACTTCTTCCTATGCTCATCATGCAAAAAGGTAGATTTGGCATCTAATTGATAAACCTGCCAAAACATTTCGGCAGCTATGACTAACACTAATCAAACAATGTCAAGCCTAGCAACTGGAGCAAAAACTTCTATATAATCAACCCTAAATTCTTGCCTATATAGCCTTTTACAACAAGGCGTGCTTTGTATTTATCAAGTCCACCATCTTTGTTCAGCTTTGTTTTGTAAAACCGTTTCACTCCAATAGATTTTTTCCCCTTTAGTAGCTCCACCAATTCCCATTTGTTATTTTTCTCTATAGATATGATCTCCTCATCCACAGATATTTGACATTTTCTTTCTTTATCTGCTACTTCAAATGTGAGGGGATCACAATCTACAAACAAAGCAAGGTGAGCCACAAAATCATTATCATATAAGTCATCTCCGCTTACATAATCTATCATCCAAGATCTCTTTTGAGATCGACCAGCCTGAGGTTCCTCCACTATTGCAGTGGTTGGTGCTTCTACATCATTTGGAGAATTTTCAAGAGTAGCAGTGGTAGTATTTTCTGGGTGTGGCTATTGTTCCTTTTCTTCTTCAATTTCATAATCATGATAAATTGGAGAAGGCAGCTGCCCATTCCAATTCCAAGTGCTTTCTTCATCAAAGATAACCTCCTTGCTAATCACAATTTTATTGGTTAAGGGATTACATAATTTATAAGCTTTAGGTTGCTTACTTATACTCAGAAAAAACACATTTTTCACTCTTATAATCAAGCTTCTTTCTTTTCTCATCTGGAACATGAGCATATGCAATGCAATCGAAAATTTGAAGTGATCAACAGTTGGTTTCGTCACTCTCGGCCTCTTGTGGAGTCATGTTTTGAACAGCAAAAGTAAGACTTCTATTCAAGACATGAATGCTCCAATTCACTGCTTCTGGCCAATAATTATTTGGAACTTTTCCTTTTTCTAGCAATCTTCTCACCATGCTAGGATTTCCTCTATGATACACCATTCGTTGTGGTGTATAAGTAGCTGTAAGTTCTCTTCAAATACCATATTGCTCGCAAAAATTTATAAATTCTTCTAAGCAATATTCTCCACCACAATCTATATGAAGAGTTTCAATTACATTCCTGCTTCATTTTCAACCTAAGCTTTAAAGCTTTTAAATAAATTAAATTTTTTATTTTTCTCTTGTAAAAAGTAAACCCAAGTTTTTCTAGTAAAATGATCAATAAATGTGATAAAATAGTTTTTATCACTGTTGGAAGTTGGAGTGATTGGCCCACATATGTCGAATGAATGAGCTCCAAGACTTCTTTTGCTCTCCATGATTTTCCTTGAGGAAATTGAGGGGTTGTTTGCCAACAACACACTCTTCACAAACTTGGGAAGGAGAAGAAATTTAAAGAAGACATGTTATGATATTTTTCCGATGAAGAGTTTTTAATCCACCTAAATTCAAATGGTCGTAGCGATAATGCAAAAGCCATGAGACATCCTTCTTAGTAGCCATCAAGCAAGATTGAACACTTATAATCTCCAATGGGAATAACCTATTTGAAGTCATTGGAATAACAACAATAGCACCCGTGAAGAATCATACAAGTCCTTTTCGAATAGTAATTGTATAACATTTTTTTTTTTTGCAATTGACCACCACTCAACAAATTGCTTTTCAAATTAGGGACATAATAAACATAAGAAATCGTTTCAATAAAACCATTTTTAGTTTTTATTTTGATGTTTCCTTTTCCCGACACTTTAACGTAGAGCAATCACCAAAACTTACGTGAGAATTAAAACATTCATTGTAATACCTAGGATATTTATAGTATTTCTTAAATATTTCTTTTAAGTCAATGTTATCTATTTAAGATAAGTAAATTTATGGTCTCAATGTTGAGCATAATTAGTTTATTTCCCTAAGAAAAATCTGTCAAAAATTAGGAGAGATAATGTGCCAAAAAGCCAAAGACGTATTTTTAGGGCATAAAATGGCCCGAAAATATTATGATAAATCTTAAAGGGCAGTGAAATAAATATTAAAAATTAGAGAGAATATTGTGCTTAATTATGGGAATTTAATAAATTATTTCCATAGAGATGGTAAGGGTAAAATTTAATATTATTATAAAAGTACTTTTTGGCCCCCAATCTTTTTAATATTTTACATGGGATATAAAATACCAATGTAACTAAAATAGTTGTGAGATAATAATTTATCCTAATTAAGAAAATTATCAAAAATTAGTAAGTGGCTAATCGGGTATTTAATCAAATAATATAAGATGATTAAGATATTAATTGATTTAGTTTGAAAAAAATTAATTAAGTAATTAAAAGGGGGGGGGCGAAATTCACAATAAAAAATAAATGGAAAATGTTAAATAATAATTTGTGTGTGAAAAGGGTTATGGCTATTTCAAATAATATCTAGATATTTGGAATTTAATAATAATATATCCGGAAAGAGCGGGACATTCGAGAATGGATAGAAATTAAATCTTACACCAAAATATAGGGATTTAGTCTATGTCATCCGACTTTTTATAAACCAGGTGAATTTCTACCTCGGAGTGGACTATCTCGGAAGTCATTTAAAACCAAATGAGTCATTAAGATACGGGATAAATCGAAATATGGCGAGATAGTAGAAATGAGAACCTATAGAAAACGAAATAGTTGTGACAAACCGGAGATTAGGTTTCTTAGGTCCGGACATATTATGAATCAATGAATTTTTGTCCGGAAAGTTTGGTGCTTATCGGAAGTTATTTTCAGAATCGACGCGTTTATCCGAAAATCTTCGGACAGACTACGGAATACCCGTAACGGGGTCAAAAATTTAGTTAACCCAAGTAGTTTTGAAGAGAAAGAATAAAACTTCAGTGCCTTGCTACCGAAGTTTTGAGATTCTCCGAGATTGCGCGATTAGAACACCGAACTGGGAACTTTATCGGTACCGGCTCATAAAGCAAGAGGCATGACATCATGCATGACCTCAATTATTCTTGGGAATTGTGCAAAGAGGTCGGCACACACAATGAATGGCCAAGATGAAGTCTTGCAAAAACCCTAGATCCGACGGCTCAAAATCGATCTGAAAAAGTTTGAATTAATCACTGAAATGCCATCCGTTTCTTCTATAAATAGAAGGCACTTCTCTTCTCATTTCCCACACCAAATTTAGAAATAGAGAGAGGTTAGAGAGAAGGAAGAGCTCGGAGAAAATTTGAGCAAAGCGGGGTAAGTTCTTCGGTCCCCAGTCTTTAGTTTTGGTAGTTCTTTCGGTAGATGTAGTAGAAATGCGATTTATCTTTAAATTTCCCGATAGTCTAGATATCATGTTTAGGAGTAAATATGGTATTTATTTTGAAAATATATTGGGAAAAGAGATATATCAAAATTAGGAGAAATAGGGTTAAAGTAAGCGAAGCTCGCGAAATTCCGCCGATTAGGGGAGTCGGGGCAAAATGGTAATTTGTATCTAAAATGCCTGTTATGCTGCTAGATATTGATAAATACTATCCTTATAGGGTATCTGAGATAATCGAACCGCTGTTGAGCCGCTGTTGTACCGCCGTCGTACCGCTGTTTCACCCGCTGTCGAAAATTTCCGTTTTTCCGTAAGAGTTCCGTTATACCGCCGACAAGGTACGGACGCGTATTGTAACCTTAACTCTTATGCTTGTTGTATGCTATATGTGATTGCTGTGTTCATATACTGAGATTCTGTTTGTTTGAAAATGGTGGAATCATGAGTACACGAGTTATGGTATTGTTAACACCGTTGAGAGTTTTCCTAGAGCTATAGACACGACTGTACATCTTGGCACCAGAGAGTGTGCATACTGGGATGACATATATACTGCAGGGGCTGTGTAATGTTATTGCCTGATATGTTGAATAGTGTTTTATGTTGTGAAATGTTGTGAATATCTGCCATGCATATACTGTTTACATAAGCATAGGGTTAATCAGATTACGAGATCCAATGGGTATTGGATCTCAGCTGTTAATATAGCTTCAGGATCTCGAGGTGTTCGGGACGTGGTGAAGGGTAAGGAGCCGGCGTAGAGAGGCTGATGAAGAAAATAAAATTGTTGTCTATTTAGTTTTAAAAATTTCAGATGAATGTACTACTTATGACTACCAACATATCATTATGAATGTTATTCAGTGACTCTGTTTCCATTTTAAATCGAAAAAAATTTCTAACGCTCTACTCTGATCAAAATACGACGAGAAAACGTTTACGAAAACGGGGTGTTACATTCATCTAAGAAAGAAAATAAAGATTTACTTCCACACATGTGGTTGCCGCAGCCAATATCCACATACCAAATATCTGATTGTGATACTTCAGTAACTTGGTAATCCATCAATAAAGTATCTTCACCTTATTTTCTGCAAATTTTGACTTCTCTCCTTTTTCCTTATTGTTAATTAGGCAACCTAGCATAACACTTAGATTGGTAATGACCAAATTTATGACATCCAAAGCATTCTACCTTAAATTTGTTGAATTTCAAATTTGGTTATTCGTATTTTCTATGAAATTCATCATCTTCCTCCCGATATCTCTATGGCCACGATATCCTCTTCCTCTACCATGACCTCTCCTCTACTATCTCTTCGTCTAGAATGTGAGAAATGGATAATAGTGGAAGCTTTTTAAAGCCTGTGTCTCTACCATTTAACTGTGATTCATTTTCTACTCATGAACTAATAAAGAGCTCTGTAATTCATCAAGTGAGAGTGCATCTTGGAGTTAAATAATACAATATTTTCTAAACAATAGTAACATCTTGCATTTTTTTTTCACCATAAAAACACATTTTTTTTACTTATCTCTAAAGCTTTGCCATAGTAGCTGGTGACAAATTCTCCATCTTGCATCTGTAGATTCTGGAAATCTCTTCTTAGAGTTTGAAGTTATGCACACTTTACTCTTGTAGTGCCTTGATATTTCCTCTTCATAGAATCATATGTCCTTGGAAGTATCTTGGCCAGGAATAGTTTCCAATATGGGACAATCAATTGCTTGAAACAAATAGTTTTTTGCCTTTAGATCTTTCAGCTTCAACTCTTCTGCTTCTGATGGTTGCGCATTTGCAGGTGCTACTACACCCTTCTCTACAACTTGTTAGTACCGATCTCAAGAAGAATCATGCTCCAGTGATCATAATGAGCATTAATGCATGGAACAAATGGCTCTATTTTTTGTAAAAGAAAACTAGCACTCTTATAAACCAACTAGACTCTGATACCACCGATGAATATAAACAAATATAATAGAGAGAAAATAGGAGAATGAAATCAGATTATTTTATTCACTAAGAGTGAACATATAAGTAGGCAAATACGTTACAAATTAAACAATAAAATAATAACCCTCTACTAAATAAATATGACACAATTAACATTAATAAGCGAGATAATGTTTTTGAAAGTGAGGAGAGAAAATCAAGGAAAAATTAAGCCAAAATAAATTAAGCGCCGTGGGCGTAATTCATGGGGGAATCACGTGACGGGGGGAGTGGAGCTATAATGCGTTAAGTTCGGAGGTGATGGAGGGAGGACGCAATAAAAGGAGTCATTAACTAGGAATTCAAATATGGATAAGTAGAAGAAGGTATTACAACAAGTGGGCTTGGATGTTGGACCGATGAATCTTAGCAAACAAAATGGGTCCAAGGGAATTGCCAAACCTCTCAATCGAGAGGGAGTAAACGTCAGATGGGCCCTAAACGCAGACATGAGAGTGAAATGGGTATTACAATTGGCATTATTGGGTGCAGTTGGTGCTAAGGCAGAAACGAAGACGACAGTCGTTAGGAGTAAGGAAGCTTGTCTGGAGAGCTTTGAATTCCTCGACCATTGCCTACTTCTAGTGAGAAATAGCAAAAGCATCAGAGACACATTTTCAGTTTGGCAAAAAATGAAAATAAGCCGGATCCTCCATTTTTAACAGACCAATAGACGGGTACTTGGTCCTGAAGATTCTCGATCGCCTTTGATGGACATTTTCATCTGCTGGTCTATGTTCGACTGAAGTGGGTTCATCAGAGTTAATGGGCTCAGTGATCTATCGAGCTCACACTCATTATTGGCGATAGAAGCTCTGGACTCATATATTGGCGTAACAAAACCAACACGCGGCTCATTATTGAGATATCACGGGAGATTGTGAAGCTGAATCTGAGACAGGTTGATTTGGCGAAGCCATTGGTAGAGTGTCTCGAATAACCAGAGGAATCGAAAAATTCACATTTGGAGTAGCTGCAATAGATCGCCTATTTAGAAATCCCAATACAAAAGGAAAATTTGAGGCATCAATTATCACTTGTCAAGAAACATAAACACGACCAGTAGAACTCACACATGAATCCTTTATGTTGTGAGGCTGGTCCAAGGATAACAAGCACATCCAAACGGTTGCAAAGAGTTGTAATCTGGTTCTATTTTGAACAGACAAAACAAAGGAACCTATTAATTAGAGAAACAGCAGTGTGGAAAGCGTCAACCCAAGGGGCATTCGGGCACGGGAAAGGAAACAATTTCGTTATAATTACACTATGTAAGTATATGTATACCTAAGTTGTCCATAAAATTACACTACATTATGGTATTCCCCTCTCTCCAATACCACCATTCCATTATACTAAGCACTATATATATATATCTTTAACACTTTTGTACTGTATTAACTTCGTTAATAGTAAACATTATTTCAATCATATTATAAAGTTTCTCATATTTTGGTAACTTCTCAAACACAAGTAATTGATGAACCTATCTCTTAAAAAATATTGAAAATTTCAAATAAATTTTATTTTTTTACAATTTATAGAATAATCACATACTTTTCTCAATTTATAGGAAATTGAGAAATGAATTCTTAATTGCTAAACCACTTTTCAATTTTCATGCAATAAGCCAATTCTTAAAAAATTACATAAATATTGGTGTATCCTATTATTTCACTTTAATTTATGCTATCTTCAGTTCTTCTTTCTACATTTGTTTAGGCAATAAGACAAATGAAAAATATAAATGCAAGATCAACGTGCTAGGAATTATCTAAGCTTCCAGCACATTATTTTATTTATCACTTGTTCAGCATAATTTTATTTAGTAGTGACAAAATGCTAGGAATTATCTAAGCTTCCAGCACATTATTAATCACTTGTTTAGACACTTCAGATGATTCAACTTTGACGAAAATTAAACCCAGAGGGACATCATCAGTGATAACTAAACCGCTGCTGGAAAGCCCAATATCTTTACAAGAATCACTATCAGTGGGACAGAACACGATCTTATAGGTATAGCCAATCTTAGTATATTTTTTAATCCGGAACACGCCCGTGATAGTGTTTTCGTTCCCATGGCCACTGACTTTCACAGACTTGACTCCATCCTCTTCTTCAACAATAGTCCACTCTGAGGGAAAAGGAACACAGCTTGGTGTTGTTTCATCAACAGTGAAGAAGTCCACCCATACGTTGGTTGGAAGGAATCTACTTCTTACTGGGGACAAAATTTTCCATGGCAACCCATGTTCGAGATGGATGGGGAGAGAGGGATATGGCTTAACACTAAGAGGGCAAGTTTCGTTTCCTGTCTTGGCAAGAGTCAAGCCACCACCTAATACATTTATAAATGGAAGGATGTAGTAAGTGCCACCGTTGATAACCGGCTCGCCGTTGGCATCGATAACGAAGGCTTTGGCTGAAGAGGCTATGAAGGCAAAGAGAGTGAAGAGAGCAATCAAGGAAGGCTTCATTATTGGTAGCTTGAGAGAGAGAGAGAGAGCAATGTCTTTCTTTTTGTGTGATGTGGTTGTGTGGAAACGGGAGAGGCCAAGGGTTCTACTTATAGATCTTATGAGTGATATTTTGGGCATTCAATTATTGAAGGACGACAAATTATGAAAAAGTTATTCAAAAGTTTTGAGACAAGTGTCAGGCCCAAGAAAAAAAGGAAAAAGTGAGACGCGTGAAACTTTTGTTGAATAAATTTTGTTGTCTCATGGCAATTTACTTGCATGCATCAACACATATATACTTTTTGACTAATTTAAATACGACAATTTATCTTATTTTAATCGAAGATGAATTATTTAAAAAAATTAAAATTTTATGATTTTTAAAAACAACTCATGGGTGGGAATTGTGTTTTTTTTTTCGATATTATGAATTTCTATATTTTATAAAATCATAAAGCTTGAAATTCTTTAGATGACTTATCTCTCATAGGATTACAAATTCTTAGAATATGTAAGTATTTTTCTTGTTGCACGTACTTTATGACCTCTTATGCTTCCCATTTTTCAATAAATTTGGCATATATTTTTATCAGAAATACTTATCTAAACTCTAGGAGTGTCATGTCAATTGAACTCCATCCAATGAAAAAAAGAACAACTCATATTATTTTGGTAAAAGATATCTTTTAGTCCTTTTAAGTTTCATGAGGTATATTTTTTGGTCCCTTAACTTTATAAAGTAAACTTTTAGTCTATAATTCTAACACCGTTAATTTTTGCTAACGAAAAATTCAAACTCAAGTGATAATAATGTAATTTTAAATGATGATTGTGTAATTAAATACTATTAAAATTAAATTAAAAATATGGTAAATTGAAAAATATATAAAATTTGTGTAATTAAACGCTTTATTAATCATCACTTGAGTTAATAGCGTCGGCGTTTTTCCGTTAGAATATTAATGATGTTAGAATTTTGGGATCAAAAGTATACTTTATAAAGTTAAGGGGGAAAATATCTTGTATAAAACTTAAAATGACTAAAAGTATACTTTAGCTTTATTATTTTTATAAGTATCTTAATTTGGAAAAAAAATATAAGATAAAATAACCAGCCAGTATTTTTCTTTAAAACAAAAAAGATAATTGAATATTTTCAAATGAGTCATTAGCAAATTAAGATTTAAATTATCTAAATGGTTGTGTTTTTATTAGACATAGTTTAAATGACGTTATACTCTTAAAGTATGTATGTAATTCTCATATATTTATATATTTGGGTAGTGATCAATGTTAAATTAAATGGATTCATTTGAGATTTTGATAAGATATAAATGTTATCCCTATTTGGCGATTTTAACATAAACATCATAATTTTAAACAAAAATAAAAATAGGGCAAAATAAATAATAATTTTAACTTGCAATTCTGAAATAAAAATATATATTTTATTTTATTTTCTTTGTTTTAACTTCTTTTTTCTCAGCCTCAAATATGGAAAGGCTTATCCCTAAGAAAATCCCCTCGAGGAACACAAGCAGAGTGAGAAGGTCACGGGTCATCGTAACGTTTCAATCATATCTGCGGTCTTCTTTATTATTATTGGTAAGGAGTAGGCCAGAGGGACCAAAACATATTTGTCGTCTTCTTTATTATTGGTGAGGAGTAGGCCAGAGGGACAACAACGTCTCCTGCCTTCTTCTCCATTAGGTCTTCATCATCGAGCAGAGGAGGGTTTGAGCAAAAAAAAAAAAAAAGCAGAGGAGGGCCAGTTGCAGACACGAGATTGTGCAAGTTAATTGAGAATACGAAACTTGGTTTTGGCTTGATAAAAAATTTAATCAAATGGTTTTAAACCTTAGACTAACGGCATAAATATTTTCATCTTTCTTAATAAGTGTACTTTCCAAAATTGAAACTTATATTCTCATTCTTACTAAAGAAGACGGCTTACACTTCAACCTACAACTCAATAGTAAAAGTGTATTATTTTCAGTTTTTGCCATCAAACTAAAAATTTCAAAACAAGCTTATTGTCACTTGTTAGCCATTCTCGGCATCGTTAGCCTAAAGTCTCCAATCTGATCCTACCAATATTAAACAAGATTATCACTCTTCTGATCCTTAATATAAAATATGTTTGGGAAGCTGAATTTGATCATAAATATAAGGCATAATTTTAATATTTATCAATATTTTTTCAATTTACCCCTATTGATTCTCTTTCAACAATAATCAAGGTGGAGAGAGAATTAATGATTAATGTAACATCCCAAATTTTGGGATTTGAAATTTGAAATGTTGAATAGGAAATTATTGTGAAATTTGGCCTAAAATAATTATAAAGTTAATTATTGGAAATAAAATACCTATTTTTCCCTAGAAATTTACAGGAAAAAAATAAATTCAAGGAATATTCGTAATGGATAGTTTTAGGCCTAAAAATTATAGAATTAATATTTAATAGCCTAGGAAAAATTTAATGGAGAAAGAAAAATCCTTACATGGAATTAAAGATTTATTTATACTATTTATCCAATATTTGCAATTAAATGAACAAAAGCCTTTAATTGCAAATAAGAGTCTTGAAGATAATCAAACAGGTCAATTTTTAGTGGTCCCCCAATACATACATATATATATATATATATATATATATATATATATATATATATATATATATATATATATATTCTCAAGCAAGTCCAATTCTCTTTTTTTCTTCTTTTGATAAGAAAAAGGTTTTGGAGGGGTTCGACATCCGTCCCCCGTCATAAAGATTTACTGCAGGCTACATGAAAGACTTAATGGGACTACGAGACTTACCAAAGCGAGCCCCGTGACTCATAGAGGATCAACCCACACCCAAGGCTAATCCTGGATCCCTTACCATCTAAGTCAACTCACATTGGCAGTCCAATTCTCTTATTCAATATTGGGTCATAAGCAACAAAACAAGCCCAATGAAACAATCGTCTCTAGCCCATGATCCATTAACCACTTCAGCCCACACATATATTCCATTCCCTATTATTTTCTCAGCCCAACATGGAGGACCAAGAGTCAGAGGAGATCACAACGTTTTTTTTTTCACGTAAACGCAGAAAGCAAAAGATCATAACCAGCGCCTTTCATAGAAACGGAGAAACAGAGATCACCATCCTTCTCGAACAGCATGCATCCCAAACTCCCCATGCTTCTTGAGCCAACAGCCACACTCCCTCCCTCATTATAATCTCTCCAGTCTAGAGAAAACAGAGACAGAACCGAGAGTGAGACTCCAGAAGTGAGTGATCATTTTTGGGCTCCAATTTGGAATGGGAAACCTTTGATTTTTTCCATTTTGTTGTTGTTGATAGTACTCATAATAATTTTTAACACGAGCCAAAGAACATATAAAATGAACATGTATAATGAGAGTTATGATTTTTCAAAGTTAAGTTATGAACACTGGAACATTTCTGTTTCTAGAAATGAATGGTATTTTTTGGGGCTGATTTTGAAATGGGAAACTTTTGATTTTTTCCATGAACTTTTTTCAGAATGTTGTGCCCATCTTAAGATTTAAAATAAGCCCAATATCGGATCAAATGGACATGTAGAACGGGAGATATGATTTTTCAAAGTTAAACCATGATTCTGGACAACTTCTGTGCTTCTAGAAGACAGTTTCATTTTCGGGCATACTTTTCACTGGGTAAATGGTGTCCAATTGCCACTAAACCTTCCAAAATTAAAGTAGATATAATAAACTTTAATTTGATGAGTCATACACGTAATTTGGATTTGTATTATGAGAGATATGAATTTTTGAATATGACCTATGAATCCGAAACAAATTTTGGACAGTATGTTATTATTGTTGGTTATGGATTTTTATGCCTGGGAATGACTCTTGAACATATTTTTCCTTGCAATTTAACTAAAAAATAATGACATAGGCTTTGGAACCAACCCATTTGGACATTTGTACAATTAGTTGTGATTTTTCAAATTTTGGTCGGGAAATTCTAAAAAATCCAAAGTCCAGATTTAAGTTGAACCTATTTTTCAAAATTCTGGGAATAATACAGACACATATTAGTGTGGTGATTATTTTTCACTTAAAATAAACTTAAGGAGCTTCAAATAAAAATTTGAACCACTTCAATCGAAGTTCTATGAAATTAATTATTATTTTCAAAGATTTCATACCAAATCTGGAAAATTGGGCCTAAGGATGGAAATAAAATGTAAAACCCAAAATAAATAAGTTGGGCTTCAAAGATTAAAGTGAACCCTTGAAGAAGTTATTATAGGTCCAATAGCCTTACATTGAGCCTAGTGCAATGACACTAGAAATTGTTAAGAGTTTGGATAAATAATAACATGTCGTCCGTAAATATATGTGTGCTTATAGGACCCACTAATTGCCGAAGACAATTGAAAGGACTTGGAGCCCAGTTGAAAAATGTAAAGCAATTAGGTAGTAACTCTAATCTAAAATACTTTATATGAGCTGTGTATGTTTGTTTGAATCATATATGTGAATGTCTTGTCTCGTATAGGCCAGCACCACTTGTGATTCGATTGAGCGAAAAGGTTGACTATAAAGTACCTTCTCGGTGGATAAAATTGGGGTAGGGCCTATTGGACATAAGTCCTAAGGTGGCTAACCAATTGCATTCAAACGACTTGAACACTTCTAATCGAGATGCTAGCAGTTCCAGATGGGACTCTCAATAGGTTCTAGTCGATTGTTTTGGTTAGGTGTCTAATAGAGAACTTTGACTGGAGGGACTCTCGGTGCATGCCACATGGTATACCTAGCGCTATGGTTATGAGATATGTATATGTTATTTTGGCTATATGTGATCTGCATTATAGATTCTGAATGCTTTATGTTGTGTGGACTGATTATATTATATTGGTTGGCTTTCATATACTATTTATATTTTGTTTGTGAGATTAACCAGTTACTCTAGAATTCTCGGGATTCCAGCCCCTATTACTACTTGTGAAAAGGACAGTGTATTGGGCACGGCTCCTAGGGCAAAGCGGCGGATATCGACAACTGGAGATTTCGGATCAAGGCAAGGGCAACTGCTAGCCATCTTTGATCGATTTTTTTAAAAAAACATGGTAATAGTTACTTTTAGAAGTTAAAGATCCTCTATATAGCCCTACAAAAATTCATGTTGTAATCAAGTAATATTATATCAGTATGTTTTACTATTTCTGTTCGCCTATTATGTTGTGCACTATTGCTCTAATTATTGATGATATATTAGTAGGGTATTACAATTAAAGAATATGACAAGGGTATTTTAAAAATATATATCATATTAACTAATTTGACTAACTCCCTTAATCTAATCAAATTGAGTAAATATATAATATATTAAGGATTAGAGACAAGGCCTTCAACCCATCCACGAAAAGCAAATTCTAGAGAATTGAATTTTCCTGTAGCAACCTACAAAGAGTTGAGATGATTTTTTTTTTTTTTTTTATATTAGTTGTGTTACGTTGAGGTTTGAGCTGAAAAATCCACCTTCAAATTAGCTGCTATTGCACCACTTTTTGACAAGTATAGTAATTATATACGAAGACTCAACTCATATTACCAACTCTAATTTCAATGAGAACCAAAGAGGGCCTTTGAGTTGTTTCTAATGTTTAAATTAATGACAATGAAGAGAAGAAAGTGAAATATGTATTGAGAAGGATATATGGCCAAGGCCTTGAAACGTTCGGAGCTAGCAAAGCTATACTACATTGACAATAGTACATTATTCTATAGATCATGTAATATCTGCTGGGCACTTCATTCATTCCATAGTCTTGTTTTGTGGGCTAAGATTTAGACGGCTCATAGTTTGAACTTTGAGGTTTCACTTGCGCCTCTGTGAATCACACATTTCCTTTTTTGCTTGACATAGTTTCACATTTTTGTATGTAATTTTAGCACTATCTCTATTTAACCGGATTTGCCTTCAAATTAGTAAAACAAAATTAAGCTTTTACCCAATCAAATGGATAATAATTCTTTTCACATTCATCGAATCAAATGGAGTTTGAGTTAGCCTCAAGGGATTTTGATTGTGCCCATTTGGGTTAATAGTAGAAATTGCTGTTTCAATATGATTTATGGTTTACGATGTAAATGTATGAGAAAAGTTTTATTTGCGTAAATGTATTTTTCTATTGCCAATTCAAACAGACACACTTGTCTATCATGTCAATAACATCCTAATATGCTTTTAGAAAAACATTACATTGATGTGCTTGTATTTTTCAATGTAATGATATGATATTCAATATCACTATATTAGATTCAAAATAACACTCATGATGTGATTTTTTTTATCTTAAATATTTGAACTGTCAGTTTTGATAGGGAGAATCAATGTTCGTATGCTCAATCCAATTATTACATATTACAACTCCCCACATTGTGCATGTATTATTACTCCTTTGTTTCTTTTTATAAAGAACAAATACATACTTTCTCAATATAAAAAAGGTAGGGGAATCTAGTTATAAATTTTAATTATGCATTAGAAAAAACTTTTATTACAACAATAGTCTTGTACGAACCTGTAATGTGGGTTCAACCCACTAACCCGTGGGTTTAGGTGTGAGTTAAGATTGACACTTTTGTGGCCCAGCTCACACCGTGTTGCCCGTGGGTTAGTGCAAACTATTATTTTTTTTAAATAAATATGATAGTGTCACAAAACCCTAAAGTCCCACACTCCCACTTTAGTACCTCATGATCCTAAAGATAAAAAATCACATCCTCCTTCCTTCTTTAAATGAAATTATTATATCTCGATTGCTTAATGATGATTTGATGTTTTCGTTTTTTAACTTTGACAAATTTGATGAATTTATCTCTTGAATTGTGGATTAAGTTTTGACTTTTTGTAGGTGGAATGTTGATGTAAGAAAGAAAATTTGATGATTCATATATATGCGTAAGATTTTAGGCCATCTTAAAAATAGTAGTTGGGGGAAGCATGGGTTGCCCGCCAACCCACCACTGCTAGTTAGGATTGGCATTTTGCTAGCTAGTAAAAGTCTGCATAACCCGCGGGTTGATGCAAAGCTAGCTCACAACCTGTGGCTGGACTATATTCCCAACTTTACCCTTGTTTTTTGTAAAAAAAAAATGATCAAGTTGACCTATTGGCTTTTCTATTAACATGCATCTCTCATCTTTGGCAGGGGCATAAGTGAGAAATTATTTAAGGAGTAATTACCTTTTATTGAGAACGACTTCATGAGATATGAAAGTGATCATTAAAAACAATAATTAACGTGAAATCTAAGAAACGAAAGTAATCATTTTAAAGTATGGATTTCACCTCAAAATGTCATTGCATACAAATTACTTATCATAAGATTCCCTTTTATAATCATATCTATTTCTTGAAACCTTATATATGGATAGGGGTTAAAAATATATGTAAACTTAAATCCAAGTTATATTATATTTAAAGAAAGTGACCCTTTTTATTATTATTGAAAAGTGGTTTGTCAATTTAGAAAGAAGAGGATAGTAGGTGTTAGTGATGGATACTTGATAACATAGGAAGTTTGTGAGATTTTAGTGATAGAGAGGAATAGTAATGAGGAGAAATAGAGGAAAAGACGCGGGATAAGTATTTTTCAAAATCATGAAGTATTTTTTTTATACCAATTAGTATCTTGAAGTATCTTTTTAGTACCCCTAAAATATATAATTTTTTTTTTATTAAAAAAAGGACCTACTTCAATGTTTTGTGCCAAAACGGCACAGTTTTAAGGAAAAGGAGGGTAGCAGATGCTTGGCGAAGCGGAGGAAAGCCAGATCCTTCTGAGCCACTCCCACCCTTCCCTCCTCCTTTTTATTACGACCAAATTTTTGGTCTTCTCAGTTTGGTTCTTTTCTTTGTTTGGCAGAGTATTCCATGGAGTCGCGAGTGTTGTCACGCCCCACCGCCTTCTCCTCCTCCCTCTCCAACCTCCGCAGGCTCCTGCGTGACTCCCCTAATGCTTCCTTCCTCTTCGTCAAGCCGATCGGGGCTGTTTCCAATGGTGGCAATCTTATCTAGGGAAGGCAGCTCAGTCCCACGCTTTGCTCGCCGGCATTGAGGAAGGATGTGTTGGGATCCGTACACGCAGCGGAATCAAAAAAATAATAATTTACAAATCCAATCCGAGGATCGCTCAACTGCGTTTAAATCAATGTTCGTTAAGAAACCGTACCTTTAAGAACTCGAGCGCGTCCTATGCGTGTGCGTCCTTCACGAACTCATGTTCACCTCTATTTCACGTTCAGCTTGGGCGAGGTCTGGTAATGCGATGATATCTCTCAAACCAAAAATTGGATTGAGGTGAAACCAATTGTGTATGAAACTAGACTCCTAATGCGTCATTTTGATATAAAATTCAAGCCCAACAGAGTTCCGATCAAGGCGTTATGAATTGTGGAAGTTGATAGTGAAATTCATGCCATTCAGCAGACCAAGCTTCGGTATTTTGGGTGTATCTCCCAATATACACATTCAATTGCACTGAACCCGGTGCCATTTGAAACTAGACTCAAAATTCGTTTCATCATGCTTTGAACCAACCAAAACGGAGTTCAGACCAAGGAGATATGGCCTTCGAAAGTTGACACTCGAAATTCTCGGAACTATTTCAAAGATAGGCTCGGTTTTTCGATCACCAGGAGCCGACTCACGAATCCACTCCTCTACGGTATCCACACCGAATATCCTTGAACACAGATGGCGGCGTGCTAGCGCTTTCAAAAGATTCTCGCATCTCTTCTTTTTCTTTCTAGGGGTTCTCACGGCTTTTCTAATTCATCCGTCTGCCTAATACGACTAGATCAATATCTATTATAGAGTTTCTAAAACCCTAATAAGTCAGTATTAAAATATTCAAAATTAATCCAATCAATTTTGAAATTCAAATTTCAATTAAAATAATATATTAATTAAATCTATCAAATAGATCTAATCTAATATATTTATTTAATCCGAATTATAAGCCTACATATTTAATTTATCTTTATAAATTAAATATAAGATATGATATCTTTTTATTTAATTAAATATGAGATACTATATCTCAATTTAATTAAATCTAAGATACTATATCTTTATTCGAAAATTGAATCGAGATACAATATCTCAATTTATTATAGTTATTTAATTTATCAAATAAATTAAATACTATATATAATAATATTATTATCTATAAATAATATCATTATTAATTTCGAATTTAATAATAAATATATATATATATATATATATATATATATATTTATTCATCCTAGATTAAATACGAGTTTTCATTAAATCTTAGACATATCTAAGATTGATGAATCCGACACATTCGTGTTGCGCTTATTCTTGTTGTGTGCATGTTTGCCCACATGAGATTGGTAATGGCGATAATATTGTATTAACCCACAAGTAAGTCGCAAGCGGCCTCTAGCAAGATATTGCGACTACCCAATTCATATGGTGATCGATGATACGATACTACCTATTGTACAACCATGTCACGTCCCTTTTATCACGCGATAATTTGGTAAAGGATGAGGCATGGATAATGTCTACTTCCTTTTCTTGACCATTACTTTCTCGATTTTTGAGTAGTCTAATTGAAATGGAAACTCCTTTTCATTGTAGTATGGCCATACGTTTCTCAGACTCACTCATCGAGGGGCCCAGTATTATCTTTCTACAAATGTGAGGACAAATTCCATTTTGACCATTCACATTCCTCTCCGCATGAAAAACCACTGATCCGATCCAAGCATTTATCATCACCCTAGGTCAAAGGCAACTTTTGAAAGTCAAAGATCGCGACTCATCATGTAGGAATCCATGATGATCTCATGTCAAAAAGGCGTTATGACGCTTGGTTATACGTGAGATAAACATGACTAAATTCATGCAGCTTTCTCATAGTGGGTATTTGGCCCAAAGACTCAGACTCCTACAAGTGCCCATGACTTTGATTCACATCTCCATACCCCATCAAAGTCATCATCGGTCTTATTTCATCTCGCCATTTCCCGTAGATTTAGATGGCCGATCAGAACATTTGTGATAATCTATAAGATATATCCAGGATCGTTATCACTATAAACACGAAATGAAATGATAACTAAAGAAAAATGATGCCCTGCAGCAAGACAATTTCCAACAAGATGCTCCCCTCTGACCTTGCCTCGCCGCTGCCTCCTCTTCGGCTGATGGAAGAAATTCCATCAGGTGAGGTCCGTTGCCTCCATTCTGACTCAGTCCACTCATTGTCATCTATGTCCTTATCCACTTTGTTGTCATGGTTTTGTTTGTTTGTTTTGTTTTTACAGAGAGGCTAAAGTGGCTCCGGTTGGGTTTTTGATAGGTATCCAGTGTTGGTGATTGGATTCTTCTTCTTCAAATCATATACTCATTTTGTTAAAATTATATATATCAGTACCCTATTTCAGTGTTTATCATTAGTCAATGTCTTTTTCTCTGTGTGTCTGTCTCTCTCTTCTTCGTAGGGAGGTATTGATTGAATAGTTTAGTGTCACGTGGAAGATGAAGAAATAATTATTTAAAATTTGACTACATTGAATCCTTGCCAAATGAAAAGGACAAGGAATGTCAATTATTAACCAGCATGTCTAAACTTTGTCGCTTGCCCATTGAAAATAAAGAGGTTCATTACTGTATTCTACCCACAATGTTAGAAACGACATTGTTTCCCTAGCATAACAAAAAATATTAAAGGAGAAATGTGTCATGCCATATCCCCGATTTTAGGCCTAAAAGTTCAAGAAGCCCAGTTGGCTAAGAGTCCTGAAAATGCCTGAAAGATGAAGGTAAAACGTGCCATTAAAGTTTAGCCAATGCCAAAATAAAATAGCAGACTTGCCAATATAACATGATATTGCTACGGTCCCAGGTTTCGTAAAGCGTAATTTCTTCATATTATATGTATGTAAAGGCAATTTTAGAAATTATGCTTGATATTTCAAGAAAAATCCCGAGACACATGAAGGAAGGGAATAATTCTCTGGATTATATTATATTTGAAGCTTAATTGAGGTATAAATGAGATAATTACATCACAAATGAATTTTTAAATTGTTGGAATATTGGCTAAATAAAGTGTAATCAGCCAAATTTGTGTGAAAAATATCACGATGCCTCAAATAATTGAGTAAAAATAAGAAACAATTATTTCAGGATTAATGTGAATTTATAAAGATGGTTTTATACCCAAGAAATGGCGAATTTAGTTCAAAAAAGATTTTAAAGGGAATTTTTACCCAAAAATAAGGCATTTTCTTGGGAATTAAAGGAAATTAAGAAACATTTATGGGTCAAAATTTGACCAGAGAAAATAAGAAAATTGTTTTATGAGAACAATGAGCTTTTGAATTTTATTGGTTGGAAAATTAATTATGGAATTTAATTCCTTTATATGCCAAGAAATAGTCCAAAATTCCAAAACCTAAAAGATTCAATCAAGGCCATTTTGAGGGTGAAAATTTTGCGTTGTGTTCCACCAAGGGAAGAGAGAGATATTTATTTGACTATTTGGCCCAAAAAGAAAAAGAAAAAGTTGCGGTGACATTAATGGGCTTGTAATTTTATTAATTATCATTAATAAGTTTTTAAAATCCAGCAACAGGTTGGGTCAAGCAAAGAGGTTAGTCCCTCAAAATATGGCAAACCAAGGTTCGAATTTTCGCTCAAAGATATGCCATCATTTAATAACTGACAGTATGTCGAACAAGATTGCTTCCAATAGGAAGATACCATTGCCTACCAAAAACAAATCCTCCTATCTCCTTCATTCCAGCTCTCAAGTAGTTGTTGGCAAGAGACAGAGAACAACAAGTGCAATAAGAGTGGGAAAGCTAAGAAATCAAGCTTCCCAAGGTAAGAGTTAATTTCATGGTGACTGGTTTAGTGGTTTTGATGTGGTAGTTGATGTTGTTTGGAATTTAGGAAGCTTATGGTTTTTTTTTTTTTAAAGAAAAAAAATAAGAATTTAGAAAGCTTGAAATTCTATGGGAAAATGCTGGTCAATTTTATAGAAATTATGGAATCAATTGTTTAAGTTTAGATTAATGCTCAAGAGGCATGAAACTTTTTTTTTTTTTTCCTTTTTCTAAAAGGCATGAAACTTTTGAAAACAAATGAAGGTGGGTTAACTCCATGAACCATGGAAAAATGGGCCTGATCAATACCAACCCGTTTGAAGGCCCATTAAGAAACCTTTTCTTTTTAAAAGGATAGCTTCTGTTTTAACTTCTACTCCTTTTATTTTTTACTTCATTTTTAAGGTGAGATATTCTTTTATACATGTTTAGTTTACAAAATTTCTTCTTTTGCTTAGCATAAAAGGAGTTGAGAAGGAGAAAAACTGTTTCCCGTATTAGCAGAAAATTTTCTTCTTTTGTTTACAAAATCAAGCTTCCCAGGCTTATGAATCAATTATTTAAGCTTATATTAATGCTCAAGAGGCATGAAAATGTTGAAAACAAGTGATCGGTGGAATAGAAACAAAATCCTTGATTATTTTCCTTTGCTTCCTTTTGACAATTCTAATGTTTCCAACGTGTTTGTAATGGAATTTCTTGTGGGAAAAGGGTGAGACACTAAACCTTTTTTTTTTTTTTTTTTTTTTTTTTTTTTTGAGCAGTGAAAAAGGAAAAAAACAGAGCAACCATAACGTTGGAGCAAAGAAAAAGGAAGGTGGGACTAGAGAAAAGGAGAACAGTGAAAATAAAAATGAAAAATAGACAAAGAAAGAAACGGTGGAAAAAAAGTTGATAAGGTGGAGGAAGAAACAACTGAAACATATAAAAAACAAGAATGAAACAAAAACGGAGGCAAGTAGACAATGAACGATTGAAACACATATGTAACTGAAGAGGCTAAGGGAAGGCAGTGGAAGATGAGACAAACGGGGTAGATGGTTTAGCCAAGGGAAACCAGAGATAGAAAGGAGAAGACAATGGACTGTTAAGGAGAGATGCTACGGTATGGAATCACCGGCAAAGCGCTACAGCAAGCGCCGATATGAGAGACCGAGTGACAAGTCCCTATTTTTATTATATATTTTCATACTTTAGTTAGGGATTATGTCATAATAAATGAGTTTAAAATGTCTTCTTTATAATTAATTGGGATTAAGAGTAAATACATTAAATTAAAACAAAAAAGAGCAAAATTATCATAAAAATTGTAATTACTCTTAATCATTATTTTTTAGAAGATTTGATATTGGTTTAGTTGTTTGTAATTGTAGGTGGTTGAAAAATTGGATAAAATCTCTAAATGGCAGTTTGAGGCTTGAATTTCAAAAATGATAGTTTGATCCCATGAATTTCACAAATGATAGTTTAGTCTACTGTAAAAAACTGCAGTGCTTTGTTTTGTTGAATGAGGTCATAAGAGAGTAGCATCTTTAGGGCCCGTTTGGTATGTGGAAGATTTGAAGAGGGAAAGAAATTTAGAGGAGGGAAAAGAAGAGAAGGGAAGATTTTGAGGGATGAGGGAAGATGAGCTCTTTGGTGGGAAGAAAATGAAGAAGGTTGTTGGGAAAGAATAAAGAAATAACTATGCTACCCTAAAAAGTAATTAATTCAAAATGAAAAGGAAAAATGTATTTTTTTTTCATAACTCGAATTTGATACAAATTTGCTTTCAACAAATTCAAATTTATGGGTCAAATTTGAATTTTATGATGAAGCATTTATTTCGCAAAAAACAAAAATCAAAATCAAAATTGTCTAAAATCTTCTTTTATCAAATTCAAGTTTTTCGCATAAATTCAAATGTAATCACATTTTCTTGCCTTATAGAAAATAAATTTTTTATGAGGGATAAATATGTATGAAAGCTTCACTATTCATAAAGGGAACTTGGGTTCCAACAAATTTTGGTGGGATCTTATCTTCTTACATTTAAAGAAGATTGGTAGGCGTGGAAACTTGAGTTTTGGGATGATTAAAAGCTAAAAGTGCACCAAACAAGGGAACTTAATCATCTTTCCTTTTCTTCTCACCCCTGCGTACCAAACAGAACTATACTCCATAGCCAAACCTTGAAGGCTTTCACTTTCTCTCTCCCCCTGTGCATCTCATCGCCGGGGATCTTTATCTCCTCCACCATCGTCGCCGGCGACGTCCCTTCTTCGTTCATCCTACTTTACAACTGTGTCAAGACCGACTTCAGTGGGACAGAGCACAGATAGAGAACTCATATCGGACCTCCACCATTGCATCACCTCTATCTCCACCTTCTCTGACATACTTCCTCCATTTTTTCCGGCAAGCCTTACCATCACAACCTCCCCACCATCATCATCACTTTCTTCATACCAAATCTTGAGCATGCAGTGTGAAAAAGTATAAACAACGGAGGAGGAGGAGGAGCTGCGAACAATTGGGAGAAGAACATGGAGCATCGACTCGTCCACTTGTCTCCACCACCATAAAACCACCATCCACTAACTCACCAGAAACTTTCTTCCCTTCCACCTAGACCGCGGCTGTCTTCTTTTCCTATACCACATCACTCATAATTCTTCCCTCTCATAATCACTTTTAATTTTCTGGTGGTATTTAATTATATTGGAGAATTGTTTGAATCTGAGGCATATTTTTCTTCTTGATGGTGGTTCTATAAATGGCAACACCTAAATCTCTCTTCTCCTAGAATAAGGGTTCGTTTGGATCGAAGAAAAGGTAGGAATGGAAAGTAATGGAAATGAAAAGAATGGAATGGAATGAAAAATATTTTCCCTCAATGCCTTTGGTTTGCAGTAGAAAAGAAAATGGGTTGATTGCAAAATTTCTGTTTGGTTAGGAGAAAATGAGGCAAAATACCATTTTGCCCTTAACATTTAAATTTGTACTAGACACTCGCACTGCAGCACACTCAAGTAGTATGCCATGCATTAAGTTGAGGCGAGTGTCAAGCAATATTCATTAGTGTTAACCAACACTCGAGTGTCCACTATGAACTCGAGTGTGGAACATAACACTTTCATAAATCAGGCAAGTGTCAAACAAAGCTTCTTGCGAGTGTTGGCCAGCACTAGAGTGTCCCCACGACACTTCCAGAAATAAAGCGAGTGTCAGGCAAAATCCTTGTGAACTGTAACACTCAAGTGTTCTGAGTCTAGATTCTAGAGTGTTGATGTTTACACTTGAGTGATCTTCTCGTAAGAGTTCCCTTATTCAAGTTTTAGTTAATATATTTAACAAACATTTGAGATCATCAAGAAAGAATAAGAGTTTCATCGCATAATACTATCTTTGATAAACATAAGATTGCAAAACAAACATTGAAGATCTGCAAGAAAAAAATATGAGATTTATAAGAAACATTTGCAATAAACACTGAATTGCAGAATAAATTAGTCTCATTGATAAACATAAACTTAATACAAAGGAGTAGATAAAAAAACATATAATAGAAATTAAAATAGATCAGATGCTCAGTCACTCTCCCCCTTTATCAGCAGGAAAAAAAGGTAGGGAATGTGAGATCAGAGGAAGAAGAAGGTGTGTAATTGACTATGGCCTTAGAGGGATCAATAGGAGGTGCAATGGTAGCAGTGCAGGAGGAAGTGGAGGAAGAGGTAGGTTTGAAAGTGGGATCTGGATCACCAAAGCTAGATGAGGAAATAGGAAAATGAGTAGTAGAGGATGGTGGAATAGAGGAAGGGAGAGGGTCCTTAGGGATAGGAGTGGTGGTGGTGTCGAAGATGGTGGATGGTTTAGGTATGGACTTGGGTATGGTAGTGGTCTCAGGTGGTGCAAAAACTGGAGGGGCCTCAATCATAGGTATGGATTCAAAAGAGACAAAAGTCTGTGGGTCAGAAGAATGCTCAGAAGCTGAGAATCCCAAAATATCTATATTCTTCTCACGTTGGTTGATTCTCTTAGAATGCTTTTCCTGGTTGTCAAAGATAACCTGGAAGTTGTGATCAATCTTATTGACCAAGATCTTGCCTATCTCCTCCAAGGTATTGACTAATGTCTCATTGGTAGCTTTGATTCTGGTTAATAACACCTCATTAGCCTTCAAAATGGACTCATTGGATCTCAGCACTATATCAACAACCTTATTTAAGGCATCCTCGATGTAAGACTGTAAAGTTTCCCCAAAGAATGGGGAGAAGCAGCAGAGGCAGTAGGAGAGCTTGGGGCTTGGGATGATTTGGCCTTATTTTCCCTGAGTGAGAAAGTCATCTTCTTTTCTGCCTTGGTTTTTGATTGCCTCGAAGCCCCACTAAAAGAAAATTTTCATTCTTTTCATATGATCTTTTCCAAATCTCAATGGCTTTATTGGTTTCTCATCAGGGTGAAGAAACCACACGTTGTTATAGAACATAATATAGGAAACTAGATTGTGAAATGGAATACTGGATGTGATATTAAAGTTGAACCAGAAATGACGCACTCATCCATTACCCATTCACCAACATTCTGGGGCTCTGGGATATAATAGAAGCAAACCTAGGATAGTCTCATGACGTAACATGGGAAAAATTCCTACCCTTCTGTACCATGTTCCTCTTATAAATATACCATATGACTTGGAAGTATCGCATATAGAAGCAAGGTTGAAATTAGGTAGCCCCATAGGTTCTCCTAGTCAGTATAGAGAAAATCTCCTAATCATATAGTTGCTTCTCAAACACAGTAGGAATATCTATAAACCCTAAAATGGTATTGATGGGCTGATAAGTGATTTTTATCTTCTTTCCCCTGACTTTAGTCTTGATTACCTCTTTGATAATATTATCCTCTACATCAATAACATTAGCTATTCTCATGTTGAAATAAAGATTTTGATCACAGTAGGAAAATATATAGTCCTTAAACTTAACAACAGTTCATATTGCTTCATCCATGGTGATAAGTCTATATTGCACTATTTTTTTTAAAATTCAACTAGATCAACATTAATAGTTGGGCAAAATGAACTTTCTCCTATAGTAAAAATTAAAAGACTCTAATTAGAGATAACAATAGGTGTAGTGATAATACTCGGAGGAGGAATCAGTGGCTGCAACTCTTCTAGTAATTGAGAAGGTATGGGGCTCACAGGCCGAGAGGCAACCGGAGTAGCTTGACTACTAGTAGCCTTAACAAATAGAGGACTAAATCTAGATTTTTAGGGAAAATGATATTGTTTTTGAATATTTCTCAGAGTAGCTTGTACTACAATCTCCCATTGTTGGGTTTGCTTATTGGCCTCTATTTCTTTGCCTTTTCCTTTCCTAGTAGGTAGAGACGATGTTGAGCGAGTTTGAGGTTTGCTTAGTGTTGGTCAAATTCCTCTTGTGGCAAGCGAACCAGTCGAACAAGTAATAAAGAGTAAGTAGAGTTATCGTCCCACAAAGGCTGTTAATACCAATTATTTAGCTGGTTTTGTTGGTCAAATTCTCTTATGGCAAATGAACTAATCAAACAAGTAATAAAGAATGAGTAGAGTATCATCCCACAAAGATTGTCTGTAATATCCTTAAAATATTTTTTTAAAAAAAAAACTTAAAAAAGGTATATGTATATACCATGTGGCAGGTATGCTGCCACCAATATGGGTAGGTGGCAGCATCCTGCCACTTAACGTGGCAGAGGGAGACATTAAAAAAAAATATTTACCTCACCGCCTCATCCCTAAATATATGTATGTGCAGTGTGTGTGTTTAAATAGTGTATGTGTGTGGGTGGTGAGAGAAGAGATAGGGCGCGAGAGAGAGAGAATTGAGAGAGTGGGAGACGGTGAGAGTGAGGAAAGAAGGAAGGGGAATGAAAAGAAGTGTCTAGAAGATATTTTAAGGTAAGTTATTTATTTTAGAAGATCAATTAGGTAATTAAATTAATTTCTTTTCAATAAACTTTCTTCATGAAAGTTGTTCCATGTATTTTTCTCTTTTTAATGAGGGTAATATAATATTGATTATTGAAAATTTTGGGATTTGAATATTGGCAAAATTTTGAGTTTTGATAATAGATGATTGTATATATGAAGAGCATGATTAATAAATAACTTTAATCGGTTTAGATTTGTTAGTTGATTGTTGTGGGAATTTAAATTTAATTTTCTATCTAAAAGAATTTGGGATTTATGTTTTATAGAATATTTCTACTGATTAAATGAGGTTTAAGGTGTTTATTTGGATTATTGGAGGTATTGTTGTCAGTTTAACCTGTTTAGTTTTGCTAAATCTTGAACTATATAAAATTATGAGTTGGAATTTGGAATTTAAATTAAATTTTGATATGATTTTGATTATTTGTAGATTTGTTAAATAAGTTGGGTTATGCTTATATAAGTTTGTATTAGGTTAAGAAATTGAGATTTGTGATAATAGGTCTTTTGTATTTGAATTTATAATTCATTTTAAATTTATTGGAAGTTATATTGAGGATTAGGTGGATTAGATTTGAGGTTTTATAAGTAAATGTGAATATTTGAATTTTTAGATGAAGCTTTTATTTTAGGAAAATTACTATTTTGGTTAAATTGAGGATATGGTGATATTTTGATCATTATAATTAGTGTGAAATAATTTATGAAGGAAGGAACTGAGATCGTAACGATAATTTAAGGAATAGATAAATTCTCACTTCTTCTAAGAAAATTTAAAATGAGATAATTATAGTTTAATTAATTAATTATTATTATATTAGTTGATATTGTCATTAATTCTATTAACATGTAATTATATATTTATTTTTAGAGTGGACTTGATATCTCTCAAGATTATTTATTGTGTCAGGAACTTGAGGTAACCACTTTCCACTTGTTGTACTTACTTGTATGATGTTTGTGAGTGACTTTTAACTATATAAATCTATGAAACTACGTACGTTGGTAATAAAGTTGCCTTGTGGGATTTATTTTGAAATGATTTGTGATATTATATGTTATGGAAAGTATTCTTTACATGGTTTCTTGAACTGAAATAATATTGTCATCTTATTGATTATTGAGACGTTGTATTATTTTTATAAATCATGTTTGAATCTTATACATACATGCCAAAATTATGATGATGTGTAGCAGGGATGGATGTGGAGTGATGATGGGAGTTATTGTGTATATAATACCATGTGGTATGCCACGACTCAATGTAAAGTGAATGGTCTTAAGGCCCTTGGTATCACATTTTTCCTTTGGCCAGGTTAAAGGGTTAGCCTTTGGGACAGTGACACCTTTCTCTATTCGAAAGAAAGGGAACCCAAGGTTCGATATGAGTTCTATAGCCTTTGGCTGGGCTATACCTCATTATTGAAGAGCTTGGTGCAGTTTTTGTCCTAGAGACTAAACCTATTACGTTATAGCCCATGGGTTCTATCAGCGGAATAAGGGTAGGGGTGATAAGGATTTGTCAGGGCATTGATTTGTTGCTTGGCATGTTAGATATGTGATTCATGATATGAAATTTGATATAGAAATTTTATTACAGAATTTGTGATCTGATAAATTTGTAAATCAGATATCTAGTACTTTGTTATTTAAAATGTTCCACTTCGCACCTCACGAGCACATATTAGCATTTATAATAAGCTGGATTGATTGTTACAAATATTTTTTAGGTATTAGTTCTCATATGAATCTATTAGGAAAGGCTTCGGAAGCTTGAATTACTTTTGCTAACGACAATGCTTCCACCTTTTTGGTACATGTTGAATTATTGTATATTGCCACATTAGGGTTCATTTGGCATACTCTAGTATATTTTGGATATTTTGGCAAATCTTGAAGCAATACTTAGTTAAAAAGTATGGGTCTAGTAAAATCTAAAGCTTAAATGTGTATATAAAACATTTTAATAAATGGTTTAATTAAGTTAATAATTAATAATTGTCCTTTAAAATGGAGGATGTTACACTGTCGATACTGAGAATGATGTCAATTTCAAATGACAAGTGTGTTGTGTGAAAATTATATTTGTTTGGTTGTTTTAGCTATTTCTAATGACACGAAATAAACAAGTGATCGGAAGTCAAAGGAATATATCAGTTAAACTGTAGGCTGAGCTTGGATTTCATCCTAATTTGTGTCATTCCCCTAGTTTGCATACAACGCATTGCTATAGCAATTATACTGCACAACGTCCACAATGCTACAACATAATTGCCTTTCACAAGTTTATTTAGTCAACCCACCACTATCCTATACAGAAGCTTCCGCAATCCTATAAGTACAGTCCTCGCTCTACTCTCCCATATTCCTATGGCGATTTCAAGTTTAGTCTGTCGGATTAAACCTACATGTTACTGGTTATGAGCAGTACATCCATTCCTGGCATCTACAGTTTAGGTCGAGCTGTGCACGGGCTTGCCCAGCAAACACTATCTAACAGAGGTCTAACCTTGACTCCCATCCATTAAGCCAAGACCATAGAGATAACCCTTAGTGTCTGCTATTCGGCTATGAATTAAAACATTTTTAAACAAATTGAATTTATTAAAATAAAAACTAGCAAATTGGGTTCATTCTACAACTTAGAAATTCATCCTCACTCAGCGAAAGGACATTTAATTCATGACTGATGAGGGACAAACAGAGCAGAATAGCAGAGAATAGCCCATGGCAAAATTACGAAAGTAAAATAACAAACGAAAACAAGAAAGCTCGTCAGAAGGTTGACAACGTAAGAGGCGTCCTGTCACGCGATATCTCTATGACTTTTACGATTCGTCTTGCTCCGGGGAAGAATTTGGTCTGGTCTACTATCCTCTCAGTCAATCTTCTCTTTCGTTCCTTCGATGTGAGTTCAGTCAGATGGGAATTGTGTTGACTGCTTAACTCTCATGACTTTGACTCCTTTAGGTTTTGTCACACTTTCCTCTTATAGTTAGGTCTCCTTTGTTGCTCTTCCAGTTAGTTGGTCCTTCCAAATTTGTTAGGTCCAAGATCCTAGATTCGGTTGATTGATCCTTCTTTTAATATCGCGGGATTCTTTAAATCTTTCTTTTGATTCTCCGCATCTTTTGGATTTAGCTTCAATCAATCACCATCTTTACGCGCGTATGGGTAACCTGTCTTAATTTCCAGAAAAATCGCGAGGAAAGGTTAGAATAGCTTAGCGCAGGAAAGGTTAGAATAACTTAGCGCATAATTGGGCATCATTTACGATGCTACAGCATACGGTCGCATTGTATTGCTAGCACAGTTGTGGGAATACCTTATGCTATAGCATTGTATCAGCTTCGTTATGTGTTTTCATCTTCTTGTTATGAATTTTCTTATAGCCATGTGTGGCTAATTTTCTTTTCAACCTAGAGAACCTATGAACTTGTTTGGGTTCTAGTTATTATTCTCACGGATTATTTTTTGATTAATTTTATTTCAGTTTATGTAATCTTGTATTTATTTCTATTGCTTAGTAATTGGCCACTATTAAGCATGTTTTGGGGATTTAGGGTTGAACTTGGAAGAGGGAATCTTAAATTGACCTTAGATTAAATAATGTGGAATTAGATTTTAATTTAATTTGTGTCTAGGATAGACATATATCTAGAAGCTCCGCATAATCAAATTAGAGTGAGTTTGATCTAAAACGCATCTTAGTTAGTTGTGTGAGACATTACCTAATTAATTAAGATAGGTTTATAAATGGACCGGAAGGCATTTATAGACATTAATACTCTAGATTAGCTGAGTAAATTAAGTCAAAATTAATTTAGTGGGGATTAATTCTAAGAAACCAACAAGGGATTAGCGACTCTAGGTTGTACTTCTCGAATTGGAATTCGTCTTTTGCTACTATTAGTTTTCTTATTAATTTTCTTTATTATTGAAAATAATTCTGACTCGCTCAACTTAAACGGAATAAGGGAATTTAATATCTAATCACTAGTTTGATTGAGTCCTCGTGGGAACGATAATTTTCTTATCACTTTATTACTTGATACGGCCCGTATACTTGCGGAGTTTTAGGCTTAAAGTTTTGCCCTATCAAGTTTTTGGCGCCGTTGCCGGGGACTCAAGGCAATTGGTGACTAGTATTAGAAATCTTTTAGTAGTTTTAGTTTGAGTTTTTTTTTAAAAAAATAAAATAAAAAATCTTTATTTATTTTTCTTTTCTTTTTAATTTTTTGTGTTAGTTTGATACTTTGAGATTTATTTGGTTTTGCAGGTACTCCGGTACATGTCTTGTAGAACCAAATCTACTAAAACGCCACTGAAAACAAGGAATACACAAGAGCTTTTGGAAGCCACAACACCTCAAATCCAAGAGGGGGAATTGATACTGACCGACACTTTGAAGAAATGGGCCGCGGATGAAAATGATCGTTTGTGTATCAATGATTTTTACGGGAAGACAATCTCGAGGGTATCAATCGGGAATCAAAGTACCGAGTTTCAAGCCAACAATTTCGAAATCAAGCGAGACTATGCTTAAGATGCTTGAACTACAGGGTCAGTATGCAGGTAACAATTCAGAAGATCCAAATCGGCATCTGATACAATTTCTTGACGTTTGCAACTCATTCAAGATAAATGGAGTTCCTGATGGTGTAATTCGCCTTCGGCTTTTTCCTTACTCTCTACAAGGGAAAGCCAAAGAATGGCTCAACAACTTAGAAGAAGGCAGCATAACCTCTTGGGAGACACTGGAAGAAAAATTCAGATCAAGATTTTTTCCACATAATAAGATTGTGGACGCACGAGCCACTCTTACTAATTTTTGTCAACAATTTGGTGAACATCTGTATGAGGCCTGGGAGAGGTTCAAGTTGCTTGTCAGGCAGAGCCCTGGCCACAATCTAGAGAAATGGGTCTTGCTTCAAATATTCAGTACTCGGTTGACGCCTAAATCTAAATCAGAATTAAATGCTGTCACTAATGGGGGGATTACAAAGCAACTGGTAAATCATGTCTGGAAATGCCTAGATGACTTATCCACTGACTTTCTACAGAACAACAATGATAGAAGGCCTGTGAAGTCAGTTGATAAAGTTATTAAAGACCATTCTTCACAACTGATGGCAATGTTAAATACAATCAACAAGAAGGTTGATCATTTAGAAGCTCAAGTAAATCGATCTAATGGTAGACACATGGGGGTCAACTCTATTTATGCCCCTTGTGATTACTGTGGAAATTGTCATGAAAATGGATAATGTCTCATATCTCAACAGATAGAGCCAGTGAACTATGCTGGAAACTACCATGGCAACAACCAGAACAATCCTTACTCGAACACCTACAATTCTGGGTGGCGTAAAAATCCTAACCTCTCTTGGAAATATGGTGCAACTCTTAATGAAGCATCAAACTCTAGTACAAGACAAGTGCCACCTCCTGGATTTCATCAATTGGAAAAGGAAGTCATTCCTACCCAAGAACCTAAATTTGATCTAGAAGCAATGGTATCTCAACTCGTAAGTTTTCAATTAAAGAGTACTCAAGATCAAGCTGCTAATAACGCAGAAGTAAACTCATCTATCAAGAATCTTCAAGTACAAATGGGACAAATTGCAAATGCTATGAATGTTTTACAACAGAGAGAATTGCCGAGTAATACTGTCCCTAATTCTCATAGAGATGAAATAGTGGAGTGTAAAGCCATTGCCCTTAGAAGTGGTGAAGAATTACATGAGATACAGCAGCCAACAACGAAGCCTTCATGTTCTAATAGCGAAGAAAATCCTGCGGGCCTTGTAGGAGGTAATGAAGAGTCTACACAAAAGGCGAAGGGAGTAGATGAGGACAGTGAATCCCGAAAGAAGGAGGTAAAGAAAAGGAAAGCAAGTACTGAGATTCCTAAATGGAGACCGCCTCTACCATTTCCTCAAAGATTCCAAAAGAAGGCATTTGATGAGCAATACAAGAAATTCTTGTATATTTTCAAGAAATTACACATTAACATCCATTCATAGAAGCGTTGGAGAAAATGCCTAAATATGCTAAGTACTTGAAGGAGATGTTGAGTAAGAAGAAGCATTTTACTGAGTTTGCAACTGTAGCATTGACCAAGGAGATCACTAGTGTCATTAAACCTAATGTTCCTTTAAAGTGTAAAGATCCTGGTTCCTTCACTATTCCATGTGTGATCGGTGACAAATTTGAAGGTGGTGCACTGTGTGATTTGGGGTCTGCTATAAATCTTATGCCTCTATCTCTGTTTAAGAAGCTTCAACTAGGGGAGGCTAGTCCTACAACTGTTACACTCAAGCTAGCTGATCAAAGTCTCTCTTATCCATATGGTATCATTAAGGATGTACTAGTGAAAGTTGGCTCTTTTATCTATCCGGCTGACTTCATTGTTCTTGACATGGATGAAGATCAAGAGATTCCGCTAATTGTTGGGAGATCATTCCTGGCTACTGCGAGAGCATTGGTAGATGTTGAACAAGGAGAGATAATTCTACAACTTGGTGACGAGCAAGTGGAGTTTAAGAGGGACAAAGCAATTGAGTCTCAACATGAATTCAAACAATGTGCAAGGGTTGCTGTGATAAATGACCTGAATCAAGCTAAATTGGATTCATCTGCCAATAAAGAGCCCCTTAAAACGATCTTCATTGAGCAAAAGAGTGTGGAGAATACTTACAGAACGGTGAACAAATTGCGAAGACCCTCGCATCCTCTTCTCGGGAAACATTGGCACCGCTTGTCTCAACCTCCTTGACATTCTGACATAGTCGGGCTGAAGACTATAAACTAAGCGCTTATTGGGAGGCAACCCAAGGTTTTTGCTTGCATTATTTATTTTTATTATTATTATTATTATTTTCTTTTTATTTTTATTTTTCTTTTTATTTTTCTTTCAGTTTTATTCAGGTATGAAGATGATCACTCCTCTTGTTGTCGCAAAGTCTTGTGTGTGCACTCTTTCCCTTAAAATTTGAAACATCATGAATGGTACTAGAAGAAGCATTCCACATCATAGTTAGAGGCCTAAACCAGGGGAGTATTAGTTTCTTTCCCTCTTTATATTTTTGCAACATTGAGGACAATGTTTGATTTAACTGTGGGGGAGGGATATAATTTCTTTGGTCATTGTAATAACCGGATAATTATTTATCTCGAATATTATATTTTAGTAAATAATACCTATTGGATATAGGTGAATATGTGGTGTCAAATAATAAGTTATAATTATCTTATTTTCTAAGGTAATTACTATGAAAATTAGAAAAGAAAAAGAGCTAAAATCCATGAAAAATGTATTTTATAAAGCGAGAAAAATGGCACGAAAATATTATGATAAATCTCATATGGCAACAAATATTGACAAAAACTTAGGAAGTATGTTGTCTCTAATTTTAGGAATTTTTGGGATTATTTCCTTGAAAAATTGAGAAGCATAAATATAATATTATTAAAAGCACTTTTTGGCCCCATGATTTTTAATATTTTACATGGGACATAAAATACCAATGTCAGTAAAAGTTGTGAGATAATAATTAATCCTAATTATGAAAATTATCAACAATTAGTGAGTGGCTAATTAAGTAATTAGTGGCTAATTGTTTAGATTAAGATATAAGTAAATTAATTAGTAAATAATTAATTTAAGGGGAGAAATTCGAAATTATTAATTAAATAATAAATAAATAAATAATAAAAATTTTTATGCTTAGAAAAATAAATAAAAAATAAAAGAAAAAAGTATCTAGAATATTTGAATAAAATAATAATATATTCGGTAAAGGGTCAACAGGACATTTGAGAATGGATAGAAATTAAATCCTACACCAAGATATAGGAGTTTAGTCTAAGACATCTGGACTTCTTATAAACCAGTGAAATTCTACCTCGGAGTGGACTATCTCCGAAGCTGATTCTGAAACCAACAGAGCAAATAAGAAACCAGGTATTTATGAGAATAGGCAGATAGTAAAAAGTGAACCCGTGGTAAACTTGAGTGTTGTGACAAACCAGGATTAAGGTTTCTTACGACAGGACATATTTGAACCCATGAATTATTGTCGAGAAAACACGGCTATCGGAAGTCGTTTCGCAATCGATCGCATCGGCCTGAAATGTTCAGCCCAAGAAACGGAATACCCTCAATGGGATTAAAAATTTAGTTAACCCAGATATTGTGAATGAGGAAGTTTAAACCTTGAAACACCGTTGTCGAATTTTGAGTTTCGGCAAGATTACGCGATTCGAACACCGATCGGGGAACGATATTGGTAAGTCGGCTAGTATGACATCATCAAAGATGATGTCACAAGGGGGAGGTTGGCACATAGGTGGAGGGCCGGGATCGGTCCGTGTGTCCCAAGTGCGATCCGACGGTTGAAATCCGATCTGAAAACAATTGAAGTAATTCTCACCTTGTCCCTTCCTTTTCCTATAAATAGCCAAGCCCTCTTCACTTCATTTCTCACCAAGAATCTGAAATATAGAGAGAGAGAGTAGAGAGAAGGAGGAGCTCTTGGAAGTTCTAGCAAGCCGGAGTAAGTTTCTCGGTCCCTAGTCTTAAGCTTCGGTAGTTCTTTCAGTAGATAGAGTAGAAATGCTAGAATTTCTTTAAATCTTTCGAATAGTTTTAGATATCATATTTTATGAGTATATATGATATTTATGTTGAAAATATTTTTGGAAAAGAGATCTGGCAAAATTTCGGAGAAATAGAGCAGAAACAGCGAAGCTCTAGCGAAATTCCTCCGATTGGCCTAACTAGGGGCAAAATAGTAATTTTCGCCTAGAATGCCTGTTTTGATGCCAAATGTTGATAAACACTATCATTATAGGATATCTGAGATAATCGAGCCGCCGTCGTACCGCCGTGTTTTCCCGCTGTTGAATTTCACGTTTTTCCGTAAAAGTTCCGTTATACCGCTAAAAAGGTACGTTCGCGTACTGTAACACTAACTCTGATATTTATGGTATGCGTATATGTGATATGTGTATTGTATGCCTATGTGAGGTAATTGATAGCTCTGTGGTATGCTCATTGTATTGTTTTTATGCTTGTTTGTACGTTCGCGTACTGTAACACTAACTCTGATATTTATTGTATGCGTATATGTGATATGTGTATTGTATGCCTATGTGAGGTAATTGATAGCTCTGTGGTATGGTCATTGTATTGTTTTTATGCTTGTTTGTACGTTCGCGTACTGTAACACTAACTCTGATATTTATAGTATGCATATATGTGCTATGTGTATTGTATGTGGTAGCTGATAGTTCTGCTGTTTGTATGTACGTTCGCGTACTGTAACACTAACGCTGATGTTTATGTTATGCATGTATGTGCTATGTGTATTGTGTGTGTATAGTTGTTATGTTGTATGCAGTACGTTCGCGTCGTAACACTAACTCTGATGTTTATGTTATGCATATATGTACTATGTGTATTGTGTTATGTTGCTTGAGTGCATATAGACGTTAGTGTGTATCAGTATGCAAGCTGGGAGCGATATGTCCACACTGCTGGGAGCGATATGTGTGATTATGCTGGGAGCGATGTGTCTGCATTGTGTATGTGTGAAAATCTTTGGGAGCGATGTGTCTGCATTGTGTGTGTGTGAACATCTTTGGGAGCGATGTGTCTACATTGGTTGTGTGTATGTGTTGTTAATGTTGTGAACGTCGTAGTCCATATGTTGTATATGTAAATATGAGGTTAACCGTTACCTGAGGTCCGGTGCACGTTGGACCTCAGCTCTTAATATAGCGTCAGGTTCAGGAGGACCGAGAATCGAGGAGAGAGGGAAGCAACACGCTTAAGGACTCGACTGAAGACCATCTTTTGTTGTCACGGCGCGTGACGCCACGGAGACAATTTTGATTCCTCCGTTGTTATCTACTTTTGCAAACACTCGGTACAGTGTACCGTATTCGTAAAACAAATGACCGGACTTACGGCATTTGAAATATATGTATCAGTTACTCTTACGCTTCGATGCTCTACTCGATGAAAAAAAAAAAATTATCTTTGCTTTTGAAAATGAGATGTTACAGTCATGCTTGCCCTTATTATGCAATTGAAAAGATTTTTATTATTTATTTGAGATTTTTGCATTGTTTAGGATTGACTTTAACTTTGAGCCTTCACCATCTTAGAAAAATATTATTAAGTCAAAAATTTAAAAAAAAAAAAAAAAAAGTTCTAATTAAGCCTCTAAAGTCTTGCATTTTTTTCAATCTTGAGATTGACTATGAGAATATAGATTAGTTTGTAATATGATCAACAGATTATTAGTTTATGAATATTTTGCTACATGATTTCTTTAGAAAACTAGATGATGACCTTTGCCAGCTAAGTAAAACTTGTGAGGGAAATGACTTAGGTAAAAAAAAATAAAAAAATCCAATGACTTCTCTAGACTTGACTTAGTAACCGGGGGCACTTCATCACCAATGTTAGCACTCACGTCAAACGGTAAAGTCAAAGAGGGTTATGAGTTGGGCTAAAAGCCTATTGAGGTGCCTGTTGAAGTAACTGAGTAACTAGTGCTGCATTACCCATGTGCAGGGTCGCGTCAAAAGGAGACCTACAATGGCTCAAGATCCAAAAAAAAAAACAAGAAGAAAAAAATGAAAACAAAAAATCCTACCTGAGGATCCTTATTAAATTAAATGAAAAGCTTGGTTTAGTGGGGGCATTTAAATTTTTCTGAAGAAATTGAGTAGCGTAATATTCTTTTACTAATCTTATTGTTGAACTTATTGCGTGCCGATCTTTTGATCATAGGATGTTAAGAGACTGTTACAATTGTTCAAGGCTATTGGCTTAATTATGTGTTTGACACTTTGAACTTAACTAATTAGTAGTACATTACTTTGAACTTAATTAATTAGTAGTACTTTCTTGTGTATTGACTTTGGTTGAGCTTGTGCTTGGAGTTGCTATGAAAATATTATATTTGTAATCTAAGGGTCCTTGGTTACTTATGTCTTGTATATTGTTAATTTTATTGGCTAGAGTGCTTCGGTTAGAGAAATTAAGTCTTGCCCATTGGGAGAGATTTAATCCACTTAACTCAAGCTAGCTCAAATAGTCTTTTGAGTACTTTTATCAAATTAACACACTTCCATTATGTTTTGAAACAAGTATATATAAAATTCATTGTCCAAGAATATTTTACCATACTTTTCTAAACCAATTTCCATTCCATTACACTTTTATTAAAAAAATTCAAAAAAATTAGTTTTTGAAGCCTTTTAGTTTAATTGAAATTTATAAGTGGAAAAATATAAATGCAAGACCAAAGTGCTAGGAATTATCTAAGCTTCCAGCACATTATTTATTTATCACTTGTTCAACATAATTTTATTTAGTAGTGTCAAAGTACTAGGAATTATCTAAGCTTATGCTTCCAGCACATTATTAATCACTTGTTTAGACACTTCAGATGATTCAACTTTGACGAATTAATCTTTCTGTTCATATTATATATATATATATATATATATATATATATATATATATATATATATATATATATATATATATATATATATATATTCATTCTTGGCACAACTTGGCATGAGAAATTCATTATCCATTCACTGACCCTTGTTTCTTGCTTTATCTCTTTCCTTTGAAACTACCCTATCATGGCTAGTTACTGAGAGGTGAGATTCAAAGAATCCCAATAGCGAACAATACCATTCATTTAATCAAATTATGTTCTATCATTGAACTTATCAACAAATAGCATTGTCAAAACTTACATGCAATCAAGAATATGCACATAAAAACATGAATTGTTGATCATGGCCATGACACAATTCAAGAAAACATTCAACATGTTCAAGATAAAATATTTATTCAACTCATGGCAAGCTATGAAGCGTAACAAAACATAAACACAACTTAAATACAAGAATGTAAAGTTGTTACCTTGAAACTTTATTAGTCTTTCTTTGCTTTTCTTTCTTCCCTCTTTTGTACTTACTTTCCTTTTGACTTATTCTTCTAGGCTCTTGGAGAATATCAAAGCCTAGATAATCACGTAACATAAGGCACATCAATATCTCTATTCAAAACTTATACTTAAAGCAAGCTTAAATTCTTAATTCTTTCCTCCTATTTAATATTTAATCTTAACTTTTGGATTTTTGATCCAAGAGGTTTAAATTGAATATCACATTCCATATCCCACAATTTTGCAGGGATAATTCACTTTCAATCTTGGATTTTACAAAATCCAATCCTTTACCCATTAATTCTCCTGGGCCAAGACATAGAACTTATTATGTAAAAATGCCAATTTATTTACCAAAGGTTCCAAGCTCATTGTCTCTAACACTTTCCCACACAAAATTTCATTCTAAACTCATTGGAAGCATCAAATTCAATAAATTTCAGTCTTAGCCCACTCAGCATCTCTTGGCTAAAAATAGGAGAAAATGGGAAAATGATTTGGATTTTGTTTTCCTTCCATTTGATACTTGTTTTGATATCATTAACCTATTCTACACTTTATTAAATAATAAAATCTATTAACTTGAATATTTTTGGAAAGCTAGACAGCACCGCTGGGGTTCGTGCTTCCAAAAATTCCAACAACACTTTATTTTCAAGCTTTCAACTTCCAACAATGCTCCTTCATGGTTAAACATCATAGCTGAGGCCATTATGCTTTCTTCTAAACCATTTTCCAGCATCTAAACAACAATATAATCATTCTAGCAATTGTCAGAAAACAGAATGGCAAAGGGCAAGGGAAGAACTTTGTTCAGAAGTAATGAAACTTAACTCATTATTAAACTTACGGTTACCTTATCTCCTTCTCGTGGCTTGCTCTTAACTTTCCTGTATTTTCCTCCTTGGTTATTCCTCCTAAGCTAAAGCCGCAAAGTAACTAAGACTTTGTTTGGGAGTTTGGAAGGAAAGGGATGCAAAGAGAATGGAGGGGAAGGGATGGAAGGGAAATGGAGGATATTTCCTCCCCTTGTTTTGGAGTTAAAAAAATAGTAAGAGAGGAAGATGGAGGATTATGAGTTATTTTTAGAGTAAATACCCTTTTGGGTCCCCGACAAAATACACGGACCCCATTTTTGTCCTTAGGGACTAAAATGAGACTTTTTTATGGACTAAAAAGGGCTTTTTGGAAATTTGCAAAGGACAAACATGTTCACAAATCGACTCTTATTCGTCCTTTTCAGGGACTAAAAGGGTATTTCTTTGTATGAGGGACCAAAATGGGGTCCGTGTTTTTTTCCAAGGACCCAAAAGGGTATTTACTCTTATTTTTACCATTTTATCATTTTCTTTAATAATTAATATAATTATTATACTTTACAAATACATTTAAATTTAAATTTTCTAAAAAAATTATTTATGTGATGGTGGCGGTGGTGTGGTGGTGGGGGTGGTGGGGGTGGGGGTGGGGGTGATGGTGGTGGTGGTGAACGAGGGTAAAAATGTAATTAATTTATTTTCCTTCTTAAAACCCCCTATATTAGGGAAATTTTATTTTTTAGAAGAAAGATGATTTTTGGGGATTTGTAAAAATCCTTGATTTCCTCCCCTCTTATTTTTAAAACTTGTAAACAAGGGATGAGACTACAAAAACCCTTCATTCCCTTTCCTTTTCCTCCAACATAGAACTCTCAAACAGGTCCTAAGATTCTTGGTGAGGAGAACAAGTTTTAGGAACGGATTATGGTAAGAAATCGGTGATTTTTATTGGAAATGGCTTCAACTTTAATTCCTCTTTCTCTTTCTACTTGCAAGAGTCATCCATGAAAGTTTTATCTCTCCTCTGCCTTCCTTGGTCTAGATGAAAAATTCAGAAGGAAAGGAAGAGAATTGTGTTTAAAAATCAAGGATTCATTTATGTTATGGAATAAATTATTAGGCCCATTCAAGTGAGGCCCAACAAAGGGCAACCAAACCCTAACCCTAAGGGAATGACCCATTATCCCACAATCACATAGTGGGAGGACTGGGGCAAGCAACATGCTAATGATGGGAACGTGCTATACGGATCCTCTATGCCTCACGATAAATAAGAGGGGAATTCTCCAGGTGAACAGTACACACACAAGTATTCTGAACTCTGCCTCTTTACAATTAAGTCTACACAGAACACACACCCCACTCCCTTAGGTGAAAGCCTTCATGTGTGTGCTCTGTGATCTCTTATTCTCATAGGTATCCCATCCATGGATACCTAGGAGGTAGATTCTTGATCCTACATCAACATACTAGCCCACCTAGGGCTAGACATCTGTGTTCTATACCAGAACATTGGCGCCGACCGTGGGGATCGTTAAAATTCGATTCCTGTGACCACGATGGTTCAACCAAGAAGCTGCAATAATCGGTAAATTTCTAATTCCCGCGACCAGAGATGGTGAATGATGCTGATTCCTAACTTTTAAACAAACAATCGTGAAGTTTTGTGGTTAGGGTTTATGGTGGTCTACGTCTCTACGATCTAATAAGTTTGTGCTGGTTGTTCGTCAAATTGTTAAATTCGAGATATTCAAAGAGCCGATAGGGATTAAATTTCCCTGTAGTTGCGTGAATGCGATACTTTCAGCTTTTATTCTCTTTTCGCGGCGAAGAAAAGAGGGGTTCAACAAGAGGTGCTTCAAGCATATCATGCTGAAAGATCCCAGATTTTGATTTTGTATACAAAAAATGGAGATTTTGCATATCCCTATTTGGAGATTCCGAAGACCTCCGTGATGGGGAAGAGGAGAATGATCGAATCGCTTTTGGGAGTGGCTGCATTCTACGATAACGTTGTAAAAGGCGGAAAAGGGATGTAGAAGCAATCTTTGTGACGTTCTCGGATTTGCTGCTGGCCGTGGTAAATTTGCCTTGTAAAGGAGTCTCGGCTCCATGCATGAGGATTACGATGGGGACTGTGCTATTAATGCTTCCATCCAACACTGAGATGCATGCCGAGATATGCATGTCGGAGAAGGAATTATGTATGTTGAAGGAGTATACTCCACGAGATAGGAGTTGCCGAGATAACTCATATGCCGAGATAGATGAAGCCAGCGGACGAGGTCATACGAGGATTAAAAGGTGGCAGGGCCGAGCTGAGTTACGCCTGTTTGTGCGCATATCTGGATCCCGTGCTGAGATGTCCTGATTGTGTGCATGACCGGGATAGTCGGCCGGGATTCCTTCATCTGTTCAAGAGGAAAATCGGGAGACTTCTACGGCCGAATTGCGATCTTCTTAATAAGACGCTGCTGTTCTCATTAGATCCTATCTGCCTTCTGCAAATGCAAGTCAAAAGTTGACCGGCAAAAGAAATCATTGCTTTCCATGCCTCGTAGTGTGGTGCATTTTGAGATATACATGGTGCATGCTGAGACTAAAAGGTACATGCTGAGATTCACACCGAGATTCCCCATGTGAGTGCATGTCTGGGATACCTCAGGGTCCAATGCCGGGATACTATGCCGAAGTTCCTCAAAAATCCTGGGTTTGGACGATGACGGGATATTTTGATCTATGGAACAATGCCGAGATGCAAGTCGGATGATCCTCTTCATGAAATGGCCGAATTTGAAGATGCCGAGATGCGAGAGACGTTGATTCGACGATTTCTACAGTGATGAGACCAAGGATGTACATTGTCTCAAACTCGAAATTCTACAGTGGCGGGACCCACTCTGAGCAAATTTTACCATCCAGAGGAATCAGGTATTCGGCAAGACAAATGGAGCACGTTTTTGACATGGCACAAAAAATCTAAAGAATTTATGGAAAAAGTTCCTCATCAACAGTTTCAAGATCGCGAAGATTTCCTATGATACAGAGTTCTGAACCATTTTCATTGGTTTGTCTCAAGCTCCCTCCGTCATTATCTTCAGGAACCCATATTTCCAACCCAACAGCACTCATGAGGATTGCGGCTTTGTTACTTTGGAAATCTTGAGTCTATGCAGAATTGTCCAAGAAGATTCGCTTACCTACTGAATTTCAAAGTTTTGCTGCTTTGTGACACATGGAAGCACATGGAACTTGGTTATTGCTTTCTTTTTGCTTCGAGGTGATCATTCTTTCCGTTGTAAATATTTGTGCGAAGAACCTTGGAGATGGACGGCTTGTATTAGCTATTTGTTGACAAGGTCGGTGAGGCCATAAGGTTGATGAGGCTAGTAACCGTGGGATAAAATGATGAATAAGGATTCTTACCAGGGCACTAAAACCAAAGGCCATTACTAGAGCTGTTTGGGTTGATGGTTTCTTCAAGAAAGGCAACTTTCAATATGCCTTGGATGTGTTTGACCAAATGGAGGTTGAAAATATTGCACCTGTAGACTTCATATTTAACACCATTGTGAATGGCATGTGCAAAGTTGGGCGAATGTTTGAGATGAGGGGTATTCTGAACAAGTTTCTTGAGATGGGTTTTAATCCTACTTCAATGATTTATAACAGCTTCATTGATGGATAGGTCGAGAAAGGTGAAATAGACCTACATGGAGAGGTGTGAAAACGGAATTGGTGGATAATACAAAAGCAATAATATTAATCTTGCTTCGACAATTCATAATGAGATGAAAAACAAAGGCTTGAGATTAAATATTATTTCATACAGTGCTCTCATCAACGGTTTCTGCAAGAGGATTGGCCGTCACTTGGAAGCTTTGAACATTGTTTCTAAAGTACTTTTTAGTGCACCAGAGAAAAAGAAAGTGCTCAGGTCAAAGTTCAGAAGACTGCTGAGAAATTGCTTTTCAAACATTTAAAAGCATTAAAGCTGAAAAAACTTTCAGATGATGTCAAAAACCAGAGGATTTTGCAACCAAATAGTTGTTTTTGCATGAAGGATTATTTCTTATCGACCATACCAAGGCGGGATCTTGTCAGACAAATCTACAGAAAATTAAATGTCCAGATAAGTATTTATTATTTACATGAAAATTCTAATGCTTGGTGGGGCTTAACTGAAATGGTCCATCAATTTGCTTCTTTACAAAAGTTCCCTTATATCTATGTGTGGTAGTTATAGTAGCATGAAGGAGGCGTCTAGTGTCTTTAATAACGTGAGGGAACGTGACACAGCCTCTTGGAATTCAATAATTGCTGCTGTTGTAAATAATGATAATTTATATATGGAATAGTCTCTTGATTATGTATTTTAGCGCAGGAAAATTTGAGGATGTAGAGCTTGTACTTAATATAATACTAGAAAAGGATTTAATCTCTTGAAATTCAATCTCCAGGCCATTAGATTCTTAATTTATCATTTATTGCAAAGATTTGATTGAAGATGAATGCTACAGGAAAAATGGGAAGGGTGGCAAATCATTCTATTATTCACAGGAGGCAATTTTCTTTATTTTATGTGGGAGACCTTGTTCTGCAGAATGAGGGACAAGATTAGAACCTTTAGCTTGACCTGGCATTTCTTGTCTGATTAACGTCTACACTACTATGATGCATGAGTTGTCTAAATCAGGGAAGGAAAAATATATATGTGTGATCCTCTCAAGATTGCTAATAGAAGGCTGCAACTTTGATATGGAGAAAATCATCTTAGATTTACTCATTGGGATTTTCACAAGTTTGCGAAGATAGAAACTCCAACGTTGGAAAAAGCACACTTCATTGATGCTGATTGAAACACCACCTCCCATTTCTTTTCAAGCCATACTTGGTCGAAGATGTCCTAATTTCGCTTTGGCATTTTAAAGCCGTTGTGAGGATTTATTTTGGTGCTTTCAGCAAAAATATTATGGAGAAGGTGGTTGATGTTCTTAGTTCCCTTGAGTATTATTTATACTTTTCATCTGCACACGGATAAGACCTATGAAGTTACACTTCAGTGGTAGAATAAAGGCTTGAACTCAAAAAATGCCCTCATGATGTCAACTTGGTCAAATTTATTAGCCATGCTGAAGTGAGAATTAATCTTACTTCTCCAGGCTGCAGATGGCTTACACGTATTTCTTATATATTAGTGGCCTTGATGATGAAACCTTCAAATGCTTATAGGAAAATGCCCAGCATATGGCAGAAATCAGAAGGAATGATTCACAATCTCCTTTGTCATACTTGAATTCAATTTCTCTGAGACTTGTGGGATTGAACCAAGAAGATTTTAATTGCTCTTAATGAGGGTGCCATGCCAATTATTTAAAATTGCCTAAGCGATGGGCTCTTTGTAAAGTTTTGAAGGCCGACCCGATTTAACTGAATCTAGTTTAAAATCCGGGATCCGTGTAATTTTTTCAAGACAGACTCAATATAACGAATCGGTTAAAATCCGCTCCGTATAAATTATTTGAAGGCGGACCCAGTTTAAAACGAAATCTCGTTAAAGTTTGGGATTCATATGAATTTTTGAAGGCGGACCGGTTATACCGAATCTAGGTTAAAATCCCGGCTCTGTGTGAATTTTTGAAGGCGGACCCAGTTATACCGAATCTAGGTTAAAATCCCGGCTCCGTGTGAATTTTTGAAGGCGGACCCCGGTTACACCGAATCTGGTTAACAACCGAGCTCCGTTGTGATAGAGGTTAAAACGTGTTTCCTTGGAAACATACGTGTTTCCTAGGGGCACAGTAACGCCGACATAGGGCTAAACGTATTCCTACAGGATGCGGTAACGCCCACATTATGGTTAAAATGTGCTCCCTTTGGGACGCGTTAAAACCAACAAGCCCTTGTGGCCATGATGCATCAAAGCTTGGGGTAATGAAGCAAGCCGTCACAACGACCTTGATCAAGTCGGAATGTTTAGAGTTTAGTTGCGACACTGAACCTAGATATGTGGCGGATAGCTCTTATTCCTGATTAATTTCTGGTTAGTCACTCAGGAGGGTTGATAGCCCATGGGTGGTCCCAGACCCACATTCTACGCAGCAAATTTCTGACTCTGGCCCAGTCATCAAACAAAACTCGGACGAGTTTCGAAGGCGGAACCTGATTACACTGACTACAGTCAAAATCCGAGTTCCGTATGAAATGAACCCTTACGATGGGACGAAGGCGGACCCGGTTACACCGAATGCGGTTAAAATCCGGCTGCGTGGAGAAACCAATTCAAACATGTGTCCTTTGGAACGATAAAACCGAAAGGTTAAAACTTATGTCCATTGGAACACGATAAAGCTGAAAGAGCGGTCAAAACATTTTCCAAGTTTTGCAGGAAACATTGTTGAAGGTGGACTCGATTATACCGGATGCGGTAACGCCCACATTATGGTTAAAATGTGCTCCCTTTGGGACGCGTTAAAACCAACAAGCCCTTGTGGCCATGATGCATCAAAGCTTGGGGTAATGAAGCAAGCCGTCACAACGACCTTGATCAAGTCGGAATGTTTAGAGTTTAGTTGCGACACGAACCTAGATATGTGGCGGATAGCTCTTATTCCCGATTAATTTCGGTTAGTCACTCGGGAGGGTTGACGGCCATGGGTGGTCCCAGACCCACATTCTGCGCAGCAAATTTCTGACTCTGGCCCAGTCATCAAACAAAACTCGGACGAGTTTCGAAGGCGGAACCCGATTACACTGACTACAGTTAAAATCCGAGTTCCGTATGAAATGAACCCTTACGACAGGGACGAAGGCAGACCCGGTTACACCAAATCTGGTTAAAATCCGGGCTGCGTGGAGAAACCAATTCAAACATGTGTCCTTTGGAACCTGATAAAACCGAAAGGTTAAAACTTATGTCCATTGGAACACGATAAAGCTGAAAGAGCGGTCAAAACGTTTTCCAAGTTTTGCAGGAAACATTGTTGAAGGCGGACTCGGTTATACCGAATCTGGTTAAAATCCCGGCTCCGTGTGAATTGTTGAAGGCGGACCCGGTTAAAGGAATCTAGTTTAAAATCCGGGATCCGTGTAAATTTTTAAAGGCGGACCCGGTTAACTGAATCTAGTTAAAATACGGGATCCACCAGTAAAGACGGCAATGCCGCAAGTCTATTTAAACGACTGAATTTTGGGTAAACAAACCCGTTTTCAGAAATCAAAAACCCGGAATCTCGGTGTTAGAGTACACCACCCGGAATCTTGGTGTTAGAAGACATAACCTGGAATCTCAGTGTTAGAATATATTAACCCGGAATCTCGGGTCAACACGCAAGCAATCCCAACAATCACGAACATCTGGTCCGTGTTGGAAAATCAACACATCCCGGCTCGGTGACTTGAACTACCAGGGGGGCAGCGAGTGGATAACAATTTGTTAGTGGAAAAGCATATTATCAATAATCGGGAGGGATTATTGCAAACCGTAACGTTTAATGCAAATTCGGACAAGCATTCGAAATGAGCAAGCTAAACGATTTGTGCAAACATAAGTATTTTCCATTAAATGTGATTTGCTTACATGTTATTAAATGCGGGTATATAAACCGGATAATTATCCGGGAAAAATTGCTACGAAAGCAAGCAATGGATCTTATTTCTTCTCGTACAACCGGATAAGCTGGATACTTCTCGGCCAAGTCCGCGTTTCATATCCAACAAATAATACATCCGCGGCTCGAGACCCGAACTACGGCCGGGGGAAACTGTTATGGAATAAATTATTAGGCCCATTCAAGTGAGGCCCAACAAAGGCAACCAAACCCTAACCCTAAGGGAATGACCCATTATCCCACAATCACATAGTGGGAGGACTGGGGCAAGCAACATGCTAATGATGGGAACGTGCTAAACGGATCCTCTATGCCTCACGATAAATAAGAGGGGAATTCTCCAGGTGAACGGTACACACACAAGTATTCTGAACTCTGCCTCTTTACAATTCAGTCTACACAGAACACACACCCCACTCCCTTAGGCGAAAGCCTTCATGTGTGTGCTCTGTGATCTCTTATTCTCATAGGTATCCCATCCATGGATACCTAGGAGGTAGATTCTTGATCCTACATCAACATACTAGCCCACCTAGGGCTAGACATCTGTGTTCTATACCAGAACAATTTACATTTCATTTCATGATTTCACAATTCCACCAATCAAAATGTTCCACATATTCCTTTTCCTTCATCAGTTTCTAACCACAATTTCTTACCTTCTTCTCCTCCACGAAAAACAAATGTTTCTTCCAAATTAATCACTCCATCAACGCCATAAGGTCCCCTTCATTCTGGACTTTAATTAACTTTAATAGGTTTAGGTTTTAGGAGGAAAATATTTATTTTATTGGCCCAATAATAAACGTGGACTTAAACGATTTCATTACCTGACGAGTAACTTTTGGATTAGTTAATTTAATCCAATACTCATATAATTACTCCTGACTCTTTTATCCAATTATTTGAGGCTTTCTGTTATTTTTCATAATTAATTTTGGCTAATTATTCTTTTAATTAACCAAAATTCTATTAATTCTTTAAAATTCCCTTTTAAGGCAATTTTCTCATTTATACCTCAATCAAGCCTCAAATATAATCTGGGGAAGTATTTTCTACCTTCCTGTACCTTTGGGGATTTTTCTAAAATTTCGGGCATAAATTCCAAAATTACCTTTAGTGCCCAAAATTTTCATAGATTACGCTTTTGCCCAATCCTGGGACAGTAGGTGTACAATGCTACCTTGGCTAGATTACTATTTTATTTGGCCTTTAACTAACATTTAATTATATGTTTACCCATTAATTGAGAAGGATGAATCATACATAATCCCTTAGCATCATTCTATCTTTTGGGGCACTTTCAGGACTCTTGCCATAGTGAGCTTGGTAGCCTATTTATTTCATGCTAATTTTTGAACTTCTAGGCCCAAAATCTTGGATATGACACCAAACCCAAGGAAGAGATATAATTACATAAGTTGTGACAAACATAAACTAAAACAATATAAAATTTTAGAAGCTGGCACACACATATACATAGAGGTGAGATCAGCCAGAGCCACCTATGGCGTAGTTTTATTTAGTAGTGACTAAGTGCTAGGAATTATCTAAGCTGCCAGCACATTACACTTGAGACACTTTTTCAGATATTGATGCAGCTTTGAAGAACACAACATTCAAAGGATCATCATCATTGATAACCAAAAGCCTATTTCCCTTATCGTCCTTGGAAATGCCAAGATCTCCACAAGGATCACCGTTAACGGAACAGAACACGATCTTATAGGCCCAACCATTAACTTGTTGAATTTTGAACCAACCCGTGATAGGATTCTCGAATCCACTGATTTTCACAGTCTTGTTCCCATTCTCTCCTTCAACAAAACTCCACCTTGAGGGCAAAGGAACAGATTCTGGTACTTTTCCCTCAACAGAGAGGAACTCCAAGCTGGAGTTCGTTGGGACGTGTAAAATTCTTAATGGGCACGCAATCCTCCATGGCAGGCCATTGTCAACTTCAAAGGCTGATTGCACAACACTAAGAGGGCTTGTTTCGTTTCCTGTCGCAGCAAGCCCCAAGCCGCCACCTAATGCCCATACATATGGAAGGATGTAGTAAGTGCCACCGTTGGTAACAAAGTCGCCGGCAGCGTCGAGGACGACCTGGGCTTTGGCTGAAGAGGCGATGAAGGCAAAGAGAAAGAAGAGAGCACACGAGGAAGGCTTCATTGTTGGTAGCCTGAGAGAGAGCAATGACTAGGTTTGTATGTGATGTGGTTGTGTGGAGACGGGATAGGCCAAGGGTTCTATTTATACTTATAGAACTGAGTAATAGGTTAGGTATTCGATTTTTGAACGACGACATATGTGTGAACAAGATAAGTTTTGAGACCCGTGAAACTTGCCTTGAATAAGTTAATGGGTTAAAGTGCATCAATATCTAAAAGTATTTTTTTGTGTGGTGCACCTAGTGTTATAAAATATTTTGAGGTGTACCACGTAATCAGTAGTATTTTTTCATATGCGTCCATCACCTAAAATATTTGTGTGCAATTTTTCACTTAACAATTTAAGTAATATAGGGTGTTGAATACACCTAAAAAAATATTTCAGAATGTTAGATGCATTAAAACATAATTTAGGGTTATGGGCGCATTTGGGGAAAAAAAATTCAAGGTCATAAATGACCTGGAAAAATACTTCTAGGTGTTGGATACACCACAAAATACTGTAGGATACTAGATGCACTTTTAAAAAAAAAATATTTCGAGGGACTGTATACACCTTATTCGGTATGACATTTGATGTCTTGTTAAATTTGAGAAATATTTTTGGGAAATCATCAAATGCTAAATTAAAGAAATTTACTTGAATTTTGATAAGATATCACATTTGTGCTGGGAGATTTTAGTTTAAATACAATAATTATAAATAAAAATAAAAGGTATAATTTAGTATAAAATAAATAATAATTATTCGGGTAAAATATAATAATAACAACAACAACTATAACCTGCAATTCTGAAATTAAAAAAATAGTTTATTTTATTTTATTTGTTTTCTCTGATTCTTTTCCCAGCCCCACATGCGACGCGATTTGGAATGAAAATTGAAAAAGGATTATCTTATTCCTTAAGAAAAACGCCACGAGGAACACGAGCAGAGTGAGACGGCCATTGTTCTTTATTACGTTTCAATCTTCTTCGTAGTCTTCTCTTGAACCGGAGAACGTGGCAGCGACTGAGGGACAGAGGGAGTAGGCCGTCTCCTGTTCTTCTCCAACTGTCTTAATCATCGAGCAGAGGAGGACCAGTTGCAGAACCGTCGACGAAAGATAAGACTACGCCGCCACTGTTCCTGTGATTCTTATTCTCCTTTTCCTACAAGTCTCACCAGAGAGAGAGAGAGAGAGAGATTCATCATCGTTTTCAAGATCTGGATTTGAGATCTGGTTCATCATTTCTCTCAGAGGAGAAGAGACGCCATTGTGGGGGTGTTTCTGATAAGTTGATTGTCTCTCTTTTCTTCATTGTCCTTGTGATTTTGAATTATGAGTAGCTAAACTGTTTATTCTAGGATTATATCAAGCCATTATATGGATTGAGACTTGTTTATTACTCTCTTTTCGTTGTTAATAACAATTGTTTTTAAATATATTGTGCCTTCCAAGTGTTTGACCACTATTTGGACAGTGTTGTTCATTTAAATTATGCTTTATAAAGATAATTTAAACGGAGAATTTAGGTAAAAACATGATAGAGTTGAAGTTTGTCAATTAACTTAGAATCACATGAACTGTTCATTAACAGAGAAAAGGTGGTTTGCCAGAATTGCATTTTTTATTCTTATTTTATTTTTTTAGGTGAAGCTATAATTCTTAATCATGATGGTGAAGAAGAACGTGAATCAAGGTGCAGGTAAGAAGGAGAAGAAGGTGGCGAGCGAAGTCCACAGATAGGAGATGCTGAGTAGCAATGTCTGAGATGAAGAGGCTAGAGAGAGAATGTAGTGTGAGTAAAACCAAGAGAGAAAGTGTAACTTAAAACTTACTACTGTTAATTAATCACTTAAGAACTACTTATGACCCAAATAGTATCCTTAGTTAAGCTACAAACTTAAAACTTTTCTTTTAAATGGGGTATCATGAATTTTTTAAAAAAAACTGAGAAAATTCTTAACTAATTCAATATATCTCCAAAATTAGTGGTTCAAAACTCTATTTCTAGTTCTTAGAAAGTCCTTTAGTAGACAAACAAGACCCAGGTTCACATATGACATTTTTAGCTCAAAAACGACTATTTTCGAACCACGACAAATATTTTTCACAGCAATGTTACAAAATTTAGTTCCAACTTCAGAAAATCATAATTCTTTATCTACACATCCAAAAATCATATTTAGGACTTGTTAGAAAGCTTAAGATGTATACTTTATTCCTACAAAATATCAGGGCCTAAATTGCTCAGATTCCCTGTCAACATGGATCTAACAACTCATAGCTGAACTAAACTAATAATAACTTTAACTATCTACCTTCATGCATATTAGCCATAGCTCCTTATAGAGCTTAGTTACAGCCCATGCTAAAAATATAGAACTTATGCAAAGATTCCAAAATAATTTATATACTACTGCACACAAAGGATCATAGAATTAATAGAGGTTCCTCCATCTTCTTCAATCTTCAACCACCTTGCCCTTTTTTTGTGAAAATCATGCCCATAAGGTTGGATAAGTGAGAATGGGGTGAGATTGGGGGAATCTCACTAGCAAAACATAATCTCAATCATGGTAGTCAAAATCGCGTTTTAAATCGTAAAATCACCAATTTTACGATTTTTTTGGTTAAAACGATCGATTCGCATTCAAGATCGTAATTAGCAAGATCAGACAAGATCGCAGAGGAAACTCGTAAGATTGTAAAATCGCTTGAGATCGCCGATCTTGCAATTTTTTTGACTCGATTCAATAAACCCATTACCCAAGTTTTGACCCAGTTTAAACCCATCTACAAACCCTAAACCGAACCGACTCTTATCAACAATGGTGCAACTTGATTCTCTGCCTCTCCTCTTCACGCTTTGTCGTCACAAGCCCGCAACCAGTATGCTCATTTGATGAGGGACTTTTTGTCTTTAGCCTTGGGGTCCACAATAAAAAATAATCAAGGATTACGTATAGGTAAACCAAGGATCGTTCTCTCTTCTCGAGGAGCCTTTTATTGAATCCTAAGTAATTTAAATGCCATGAAGATGCAATTAAAACAAGGAGAAAAATAGGTTTTGGCTTTTCAAATTAATAAACTAAAGAGAAATGCACTTTAAGAATTTAGGTAAAAACATGATAGAGTTGAAGTTTGTCAATTAACTTAGAATCACATGAACTGTTCATTAACAGAGAAAAGGTGGTTTGCCAGAATTGCAATTTTTTTTTTTTTTTTGAGGTGAAGCTATAATTCTTAATCGTGATGGTGAAGAAGAACATGAATCAGGGTGCAGGTAAGAAGGAGAAGGAGGTGGCGAGCGAAGTCCACAGATAGGAGATGCTGAGTAGCAATGTCTGAGATGAAGAGGCTAGAGAGAGAATGTAGTGTGAGTAAAACCAAGAGAGAAAGTGTAACTTAAAACTTACTACTGTTAATTAATCATTTAAGAACTACTAATGACCCAAATAGTATCCTTAGTTAAGCTACAAACTTAAAACTTTTCTTTTATATGGGGTACCATGAATTTTTTTTTAAAAACTTTAAAAATTCATAACTAATTCAATATATCTCCAAAATTAGTGGTTCCAAAACTCTACTTCTAGTTCTTAGAAAGTCCTTTAGTCGACAAACAAGACCCAGGTTCACATGACATTTTTAGCTCAAAAACGACTATTTTCGAACCACGACAAATAATTTTCACAGCAATGTTACAAAATTTAGTTCCAACTTCAGAAAATCATAACTCTTTATCTACACATCCAAAAATCATATTTAGGACTTGTTAGAAAGCTTAAGATGTATACTTTATTCCTACAAAATATCAGGGCCTAAATTGCTCAGATTCCCTGTCAACATGGATCTAACAACTCATAGCTGAACTAAACTAATAATAACTTTAACTATCTACCTTCATGCATATTAGCCATAGCTCCTTATAGAGCTTAGTTACAGCCCATGCTAAAAATATAGAACTTATGCAAAGATTCCAAAATAATTTATATACTACTGCACACAAAGGATCATAGAATTAATAGAGGTTCCTCCATCTTCTTCAATCTTCAACCACCTTGCCCTTTTTTTGTGAAAATCATGCCCATAAGGTTGGATAAGTGAGAATGGGGTGAGATTGGGGGAATCTCACTAGCAAAACATAATCTCAATCATGGTAGTCAAAATCGCGTTTTAAATCGTAAAATCACCAATTTTACGATTTTTTCGGTTAAAACGATCTGATTCGCATTCAAGATCGTAATTAGCAAGATCAGACAAGATCGCAGAGGAAACTCGTAAGATTGTAAAATCGCTTGAGATCGCCGATCTTGCAATTTTTTTGACTCGATTCAATAAACCCATTACCCAAGTTTTGACCAGTTTAAACCCATCTACAAACCCTAAACCGAACCGACTCTTATCAACAATGGTGCAACTTGATTCTCTCGCTCTCCTCTTCACGCTTTGTCGTCACAAGCCCGCAACCAGTATGCTCATTTGATGAGGGACTTTTTGTCTTTAGCCTTGGGGTCCACAATAAAAAATAATCAAGGATTACGTATAGGTAAACCAAGGATCGTTCTCTCTTCTCGAGGAGCCTTTTATTGAATCCTAAGTAATTTAAATGCCATGAAGATGCAATTAAAACAAGGAGAAAAATAGGTTTTGGCTTTTCAAATTAATAAACTAAAGAGAAATGCACTTTAATTAAATGCAAAACTATTATTTTTGGTATTTTCTTTATAAAATGGAATGGAGTATGAAAATGAGTATGAAATGTATAATGGATACTCTTGGAAATGGAATAGTGACTATCATAGTTCAATTAATTGTAGGAGTAAATTTTCATTAAGTATTGATGAAAAACCTCAAGATACCACTTGAGTCCAATATTCTCAATCAATAGTAGCTCCTACTACCGTAGCTAACTACTATTTCTTAAGATATTGTTTAAAACCACATAGTGTGTGATTAGAATTACATTAATGCAACTTGCTTCCTCTTGTTATGAATGCGATGCCACGCCACTCAATTAATCCAATTCAATCATACTATCTAACAATACCACGTAGAAAACACAATATCATTGAATCAATAAAGAAAATACATACATATATAAATCCAACAAGCTATAAAAATCCAATCCAATCACAAAAGTTCAATCCACAAAGTTATCCAACCAGGTAAACTAAGTCTCAACAATTCAAAACAATATTCCTAAAACTAGGAAATTCACATTCAATTAGAGAAAATAAATTAAACAAATAAACTCCCCTATTTGAAGCTTTGGAACTCAAGTCCATCTTTCCCAATCCCAAGAGATGAAAGTCTCAGACACACATTGAACCCAGGTTGTCACCACCAAGGTTGAAATTGCAGCATCCATGGAAAAGAATAAAGGGAAAACAAAGGAATTATTGAAGAAGGTGGAAAGTTTGGTGAAACTGATGAAGAAAGAAGGTGTGGTGAGATGGAAGAATGAAAAGAGGAGACTGGAGGTGTGGTGGTGAGGTTCAAGGTGTGGTCACGGCCGACGGGGAAAAAGGCAAAGGTGGAGACCGAAGGAGGTCCGATTCTCTCGTCACTCACGGCGTTCGTTCTCTGTTCGCGTTCTGATCTGGGTCTCGCGTTGGTGGTGGAGGAACAATGGTCACCAGCGACTGTGGGGATGATGGTGATGGTCGTCGGCGACGGTGGGGCGAAAGTGGAGGAGGATGAGGATGAAGGTGTTGTGTGGTCGAAGGTCGAAGCTCCAGGTACAGGTACAGGTTCAAAGTGTGGTCTCTTCGCGATGTTGGAACTGAATATATCCCCTGGCTATCAGGTCGCGTGGCTGAATGAAGAGGAAGCAAACCTAATTCTCCAAAACGCAGTGTTTCACACAGGGACTTAAGTGAAAGTTCTGGAGAGGGATTAAAGTTCAAATGTACAAAACATCTTTGGGGCGAAACTGTGATTTTTGAAACTTTTGGGTAGTTTTCTGTAATTTATCTTTGGCCCTTTTCTTCATTAATTTCCAATTTTCAGAAATTGTTGGGGCCTTTCTTGTAATTTTCCCCAGTCCTCAAAACATTAATTTTGACCCTAAAAAACTTCAATTTCTTCTGAAACACATACAATGCAAGATTAAACACAATGTAGTATCAAAAGTTTAAAAATCATTTGCATGAATAATTAATAAATTATGGTCATTTTAACCCTAATTTTACTTAATTCAATACAAATATCCCTAACTCAAATTAGTGCTTAATCATGCAATAATGTCCAAGAAAATGCATTAAAAATCCCAATTTAATTGTGAAAAATCATATAAAAATATGGTTTGATCAATGCTCAACCCACTACTAGAAAATATTTAAATAGCAACGGAATTTGCGATAGAAAAAAATCCGTCGCAAATTGTGATGGAATTTGCTACGGAAAACAAATTCCGTCGCAAAATTTTGCGACGGAAAGTGAATTACGACGGAAAAATAAATCCGTCGCAAAAATCAAACAAATTTCCCTATTTGTGACAAAAAAAATAAATCCGTTGCAAATTTTTGCGAAAACAAATTTTGTCGCAAAAATAATAAAAAAATCCTTATTTGCGACGGAAAAAGAATTCCGTCGCAAAACAAAAATCCTTATTTACGACGCAAAAGGGATTCCATCGCAAAAAATTTCCCTATTTGCGACGGAAAAAGAATTCTGTCGCAAATGGGTTTCAATCAATTTAAATCCAAGAACTCTCCGGTTCTGTCTTAATTTTCAGCCTAAAAGTTTCGTTCCCGCGGCTGCCTTTTCGCGCGCGAAGCTCGCCTGTTCTCAATCATCACTCGCCAAAAGTGCTCCACCATCATCATCCGTTCAGTGGTTGTCCTTCCCCCCGTCTATTGTTCTGGGTGTGAGATCAGCCTTCGGTAATGATGAGCAGGTAGATCACAGGCTCAAAACGCGACGGCTTGGAGCTCTTGAAACCATGTGACTACCTCCGATAGCAATCTCTGATGGGTGCCTTTAGGGTCCTTGGTGGTGATTGATGGGTTGCGGTGGGGGTTTTCTGGTCTCACAGTCAATAAGAAGAACTAATGGGTAAGATTTGAGGTACTTTCGTTGATCTGGGTAAATCAAATGCTGAGGGGCTCAGGGTTTCAAAAGTGATGCCGCTCATGAACTCGGAGGTTAGTTCTTTTATTAAGTTTCAATTCCCCTCTACTGATATTATTTTGAGATTAAGTTATGTGAATGGTAAGATTGATCTTATTTATAGTGGAGCCCTTATGTTGAGTGATGATCTTTGTTCAGAAGGGTTTAAATCAGATGTGTGCTTACAAGGATTGCAGATGCGCTGGTGCGATCCCTTTTCCTCTGGTGCAATACCCGCTTTAATTATCTCTCTCTTTTTGGTTCGCTTCGCGTTCGTGTGATTGGTCTCTTGGTATTTCATTCCTCGCAAGGTAATTTCCTTTTCTTCCATAATCTCTTCGACATTTGTGTCTCGGCCTAAAATTATTGTTTGGCTGCTAAGTAAAATTATTAGCTGAAGGGATTTGTTTTTTGTGGGAGGAATTGAAATAAAATGTTGACGTATGAGTAGAGAGAAACTTAAACTAAGTTTAATGGTTTGCGAGTTTGCAAGGGTTTTTCTATTTTCGCTTATATCTATTTACTCTGGTGCTTAAGGATGAAAAGGGCCAGTGAATGTACATTTATTCTCCTTAAATGCCTGAATTGATGATTGTTTAGTCTTTGTTGGGTTTGATTTTCATTTTTTTTCTTCTGAGTTTCGATGAGAAGAAGTTCAGAAAATTCGATCATGAAACTCTGAATTATTCTGTTGCATTGGCTAGTTCATCTATCTGAATTTTATTGGGACCGTGTTTTATAAATTGATCTAATTTTGCTGCTATCATGTCGCCTCCTGTGTCATCTATCATTTATATTGGATATTTCTGATCCCTTTCGTTCTTTACATCTGCAGGCTGTCTTAAACCAGGAATTTGAACTATGAAAAACGGCAAGGGAGCAGTTGATGATCGGTTAGTTCATGTACCATTAGATCTTGTATTTAAAGAAAAACAGCTAGTCATGACGTGTCTTTTGAATCCCCAAGGTGTACATGTATGAAAACTTGTGTGCAAGAATCAATAGGTTCATGGCCTCTGTTGCAAATTTTTATGAATTCAAAACCTTTTGTACAGCCAAACCATAATAATAACCATTGCAAAAAAGTTAACACATGCATCAAAAGCTTTTCTATTCTACTATTAACTATTGATTGGACACTTGCTCCTCTTTTAGATTGGTTCACAGATATATACATAGTTTTAATACTTTCGGATTTCCATAATTGATTGGGCTATCGATTAGCGTGAATGAGTATATAAGATCTCAAAATGCTAATATATGTGAATGACTATATAAGTTCATTGGTTCCAATCTGGAAGCATATCGTTGTAATAATAATTGTTAAACGATCGAGGTTGTAAATTCATGCTCTGAAGGAAATGCATAGAATTCTGTCTGTGAGTAGTTTTCAATTCCTTAAACTATTTGGTCAAGCAGGTATATGCATATTTTAAGTTGCAGTTTCTCCTCTGGCTATTGAGTACTTTGTTAGGTATTTTGTGCTTTTTTTTTCCTGTTGTTGATTGGAATGTTAGAAGCGCAGAACCGAATGGAGACTATGAAATTGTATGTTTTGAATCCTGTTCAATTTCAAATGTGTTTTAGTAAATATTCAGTAGTTATTATCATTTTGACCACAAAAAAAGAAAAAGAAAAATTAGTATCATGGATTTGAATCATCAAATGAATTAATAATTCTTATTTTCTTATTTGTATTTTCTTGGCATTGTTTTTGTTTAGTGCTTGAGTCCATGTCTTATTTTCAGATATGTTATTATTTCAATTAAGCATGTTCATCAGGGATGTTATGCCACTTTCAGAGTCAGTTTCTTAGTCGTCCAGATATTTTAGGAAGTTAGGTTAATTCTTTTGCTTGTATATAACTCATATGTCACCATGTAAAAAGCATCTTGTGTTATAATTAGAACTTCATTGTTTTCCTGGAGATTCTCCTACTGTGTTAATAATTATTGATGAAACACCATCTTTTAAGCCACACCAAATATTTGAAACCGCTTTTACAATTTTTCTTGTCCCATATTTTATTTATTCCTATTTTTCTGTGTTAGATCTTCTCTTGTCCTGCTGGGTTGTGATCTGGGAAAGTATAATGATTCATATACTATTAGTGCAAATCGGATCTCTTTTCCTCGAAGAACTATATTAATTGTTTCCTTTTAGTTTCTAATAGCATTTTTTTATATTCTCAAACGCTAGAATGCTAAATGTCTATTTTATAATGGTTGATTGTGGATGCAAAATCTATGTAGGTAGTATAATTATTGTTTATGTTTTACCTTGTAAATGACTAACACATTTCATTGCACTACAGAGAAGGTGCTCTTTGGAGGAGTGGGTGACCAAACTTTTGTCAGACATTGATGTATCTAAATGTGCTTTGTGGTGTCTTTTTTTGTGTGCTTTTTAGTTACTTGGTGTATAACTTATTTACGCTTTTTAGTTTATTTTGTTGGCAACATTGGTGTTTAGATTTCGTTTTGTTTATTTATAATTTTTTAGGATTGCTATTGTACATATTTCTACATACACTTCTTTAATACAATATTCAGTATTATTTATATACATTTTCTTATTTGTAATTTTTCCTATAATTTTTATATTTTTAATTTGGTATTTATTTATATTTTTTTTTTGGAATTGAGATTTGCGATGGAAAATGAATTTGTCACAAAAAATGGAATTTTGTAACATAATCAAATTCAGTAATTTTTTATATTTTTTTATGTAATTTTCATATTTTTTTTATATTTTTTATATTTTTTTAAATAAAATGCGTTTTTTTGCGACGAAAATTCAATTCCGTAGCAAATTTCGGAATTTGCAACGGAATTCATTTTCGCCGCAAAACTCAAAATTTGCAACGGATTTTCCCTTTTCCGTCGCAATTGCGACGCGGTTTTTGCTACGGAAAAATTCCGTCACAAATCTATTTTGCTATGGAAAAAGGCTTTTTTGCTACAGAATTTTTCCGTAGCAAAAATTGATTTTTTTATAGTGACCCTTAATCGCTACGATGGCAATCCGCTTTTGGCGTTTTGCTCGACGCTCGCTCTACTTCCTCGGAAGTAATAAGACAAAGGAAAGGCGGGTTCCACTCCGGCTATGGAGCGTCAAGCCACTCTACCGATAGGTGCTTTGCCAATAAAGCAAATTTTCAATGATGATTGACCACCTCATAGGACTAGGAATATGGCTTACTCATCTACTGAAATACTGACTTCAAAGTCTGTTGTCTCGATTTAGAGTATTTTGTTTTGGTTTTGGTGATTTGGTATTTTGTATTTGTGGCTCAAGTTGAATGTTTCCAACTTTGGAGATGCCATGCTAGATGATGACTATATTTTTATTTTGAACGCTTTGAATTGTCTTTTAGGACTCATTAAATGTTATTTTGAATGCTATATATTTTTATTTGAAGATTGAATTGTCTTTTAGGATTAAGTTGTGAGTTAAATGTTATTTTATATGCATATATATATATTTATTATTATTATTAAAATTAAAAAAGTAAGATCTTTACGATCCGTGCCGATCCCACTATTTACGATCTCTACCCCCTTCCGATCTTAAGTAAAATCGCGATCTTGACTACCTTGAGCTCAATATATGATGTGCAATAGTAACAAACTAAGCATGTGTAAATAGCCAATGCAAGAAAAACAGTTTACAAGTACATATACACACGGTCATAACACAAACTCAAGTTAGGATTTTACATGTTCAAAGGCCTTGGTACACCATACATGGGAAATAAACATGCAAGCAACCAAGCACAAGCTAATATGAGAGCGAGTTTTACTACCTTTTTCTTCTTCTCCCAAGTTACCTCCTTGAAGGAGCGTGTCAGGCTTAATTCCTTGGTAACTCTTCAAAAATAACCATTTTTTTGCCCAAAATATACCTTACAAAAGAATAAACTCTATGAACTCATAATTAACAAGGATAGGTGCTAAATGTAATGACCCAAGAATTTATTTGGGGCAAAAGTATTAAATTATGATGTAAATAAAAAACAACGACATAAAAGTAGAAGAAACAATGAGTAAAGTTGAAAGAAGTGATAGTCATAATAATATAATTAGATTTACAAATTTCATGTCTGTATTTTGAATTTTGGATTGATTGAAAAAAATTAGATATATTTAATTTAAGTGCGCACAAGCGCGAGCGCGCACACATATATATAATATAAAAGTTCTTTTTACGAAAAAAATTATAAGTAATTAGTATAGTTGAAAAAATAAGGGAAATAACTAGTGTTAATATCTGATTGAGAGCAGCACGTTTAATATTAAAAATATTAATTAATATTTTTGTTAATATTATATCTATCTTAGAAGTATAAATATGAGATATTATAATTTGATTCGATTCGATTCGATTGAATTCGATTTTATGCTTTGCCTATGTCGTAATAATTAAGTTCACATTAGGTGCCCAATAATTAATTAGGTGTTCCTTATATGCTCATACCTCTAGCCTATATTTTTATATATTTTTTATTTATTTAGATTTAAATTATATGCTACTTTTTGAAATATTTTTTACACCTAGTATCTTAAATTAATTAGTTTCCAGTCTACTGGTGTTACAGACAAATATTTATGAATGCAGAACTGTAAACTAATTAATTTGAGATACTAAGTACAAAAAACATTTCAGAAAATATCATATAATTTAAATCTAAATAAATACAATATAAAAAAAATTAAAAATATGCTCATACCTCTAATAGAGGTATGAGCACATAAGAAGCACATAATTATTGGGCACCTAATGTGGACTCGTGTTGTAATGGCTTTGAAAATAAAATAAGTCGAGTAATTAATATTTCTGCAATTGTTGAAGATTCCTAACACAAGGGGATAAATGGCCTAGTGGAACTTTGTGGCTTGTTCCTTGTTTGTTAGGTTTAGGAGTTTGAAAACTTCGTTGGCCAAATTGATATTTTATAATGTTCAAACACTGTGAAATAACAATAACGCCCTTCTGTCTTAAAAATAAGTATTACAAAACAAAACAAAACAAAACAAACAAATTTTTCCCCTCTTCTCTTCCGAGTCGATTTCATAACAAAGAAAAAGGGCAGAAACCTCTGGAAAGTTTTGACATGCATGTATATATTTGTTATATATACATGCATGTATTCTGTTTTTGTATAAGGTTAGTTGAGCTAACCTTTTAGAACATAGGTATTGTTTTATTTCATCACATTGTGATTGCCTGCTGGTATGTAAAAAAAAAAATTGTAAGGAATTGTGGGCAGTGAATATACGAAGCAAATATTTTTTTTAAAGAAAATAACACTTACGGAGTCTAATTATTAAAATTAGACACTGTAACTTAAAGCGTCTAATTTTAATAATTAGACTCCGTAAGTTCTAACTTAAGGCGTCCTATTTTATTAATTAGACGCCTTAAGTCACAACTTACGGAGTCTAACAACCAAAATTAGACGCCGTAAGTGTCCTCTTGGAGGCCAATTGTGCTATACTTAAGGCGTCCTATTTCAGTAATTAGACGCCTTAAGTCAGAACTTATGGCGTCTAATTATAAAATAGGACGCCGTAAGTTAGACGTCCCGCAGAAAAAAGACGTTAAATGTGCAAAACATAGGACGTCGTAGCCCTATTTTGTAGTAGTGTAAAATAACTTCAGAGGAGGAAGAAGAGTTACGTCGAACAGTTCCTCCTAGAGCTTGGTTCTGGCTTTTGGGTATTCCCCTTACTGAAGAAGAGAAACAAGAGGCATTGCTTCGTGGAAGCCATAGTGGAGGGGGGGAGTAAAAAGAGGTCCCAACCACCAGAAACTAAGAGGCGGGGTAAGAGTAACTCTATCCCGGACTCTGACATACCCCAGCCATAGGGTATCAGCAAAACTAACCCAGGATCCCTCACCAGCCAAGGTTTAGTGCAGAGTTACTTTACTCTGCACTACGTGAGCCAAAAAATAACCTCCACCTCATCTTTAAAAATGAAAAAATTGAGTTGGCTACGGTAAAAACCAAATATGCCAAAACTTATGATGGGCTGCGAGTAGCCAAGGCCGAGAGGGACAAAATATATGAGGAGCTGCAAGTAACCAAAGCGGAGAAGGACAAGACTTATAAGGAGCTTCTAATGGCAAAGGAGGATCTTAGAAGGACGAACTCGGATTTTCTTTCTCTTCAACAAACTCATGCCACTAATGTGCAATTAATGGAAGATTTAAAGATAATGCATGAGAGACTTGAAACCAAGTTGAAAGAAACCGAGGACGAGCTCCAAACTGCCAGTATCGACGCCTCTGCTTATCTAGCCGCGTTGAGAGACTCTGTGGAAGGTTCCTTCAACAATGCCTTGAATCAAATCAAGTTGCAGAACCTCGGCATTGTTTTAAACACCTCCCGTTTGCATTACAAGGCTTACATTAGCGATGAGAAATTAATCCCACCCCTTCCTCTCTGATGATGATTCTGTATCTCAGTTGGATGGGGGTCAGCATGAGGAAGGAGGTGAAGAGGTCAGTATTGCTTACCCCTCAACAGCAAAGGTTCAACCAGAGGCTGAGGTTCCTCGAGATTGAAGGGTCGGGATGCCAGCTTCATTTGTATATTTTTTGTTTAGGGCTTTTACGCCCCTTTTGGTTTTGTAACGTATCTTGCCGGATTACTAAACCGGTTTATTTTTTCTGCATTTAACTTCATTGAACTTGGACAAATCGGATATCAATTTGAGAATTTATTCATTCCTTTACCAACTTGGAAATACTTTCGAGTTTCATCTTCAATGTAACAATAGGTTAACTATATGAACTCAAACATATTTTCAGAATTCTATTCAATGACTGGGCCAAAGTCAAAAATATATTACGCAGAGTCTGCTTGAATATTCATCTGGTATTGAAAATGATATATCATTTTTGTGAAGATTTTTTATTAGATCTTCACATTACATTCCGGTATACTTAACCAGAATTTAATTCGGAGTAAGGGCAATCTATCACATGTTCAAACTCAGTTTCTAACCAACATTTTAAACATTTCGACCAGATCAGCGTCAGGATGACAGTTCATCTCATTACCCAAGAATAAAATTTTGATTCATCACAACTACGAATGCTTATTGTTATAGCTTCGCTTTATCTGAAACCAGGTTCAACTACCATAGTTTCATTTATTCATTCCTCCACACTTGCCACAATTTGAAACGATTTGAAACATAATTTTCAACTGAAAATTTCGTCATTTATTTGCTTTGAAAATGAAATTGACTAGATGAGTTTGCCAACATAATCGACTTTAAACAATCCCTAAAAGGAAAATTGCGCTTAAAACAAAACAAACTTAACATGGAGCTCAGATTTAACTGTAATATACTTTTAGTTTATCCGTGTTCCATGTTCTTTTAATTATTTTCTTATCCAGAGTCTTCAACATATAAGCTCTTTCATTAAGCTTTTCTCTAACCCGATAAGGACCTTCCCAATTTGCAGCAAGCTTTCCATCTCTGGCATTTTTATTTTCTACATCTGCTCTTCAAAGCACCAAATTACCTTTTTCAAATGATCTGGGTTTCACTTTTTTATTATACTTGGCCGTGATGAGCTGCTTGGTGGCCATATCACGGCAATGTGCCGTGACTCTGACCTCATCTATTAAATCCAACTCGACAGCCAAAGCTTCGTTATTTTCCTCCTCTTTCTCTTGAAGAATCTTCATTCTTCTCCATGATGGCTGACCTATCTCAACCGGGATCATAGCCTCACATCCGTAAGTTAACCTGAATGAAGTTTCCTTAGTTGACGTTTGAACACTGATCCTGTAACCCCACAAGACAAAGTACAGCTGCTCAACCCAACTGGACTCTGCATCCTCCATCGCTTCCTTAATCCATCAACAATTATTTTATTTGCTGCTTCAGCTTGCCCATTTGACTGAGGATGCTCCACCAAAGCAAAGTGATGTTTGATGTAGAACTCGGACATCATTTCTTGGAACCCCTTATCAATAAACTGGGTTCTATTATCCGTTACCACCTCAGCTGGCATTCCAAATTTGGAAATAATGTTTCTTTTGAACAACCTTTGCACCCAGGCTGAGGTAATTGTCATTACAGGTTCAACCTCTATCCATTTAGTAAAATAATCAACAATTACGATAAGCCATCGTAACTGTCCTACAGCCGCTTTAAATGGTCCCAGCAAATTCATGCCCCATTTGAAAAAGGGTCATGGAGCCGAGATAGATTTCAATTCAGCTAGGGAGACCAAATTATTTTGTCATGTTTTTTACAACTAACATATTTTTTAACATGATCCTTTGAGTCTGCCTCCATCGTTGGCCAATAATAACCTGCTCGTACAGCTTTCCTGGCCAAAGCTTTAGCAGCCATGTGTTGGCCATTGATTCCTTCATGAATCTCGGCCAAAACATATCCAACCTCTTTTGAGTTCAAACATTTCAACATTGGAGAGTGCAAGCCCTTTTGGTATAACTGATCTTCCACAACTGTGTGCATGACTGCCTCTCGTACCAATTTCTTGGCTTCAATTGAATCATCGGGGATGACTCCTTTTTCCAAGTAGTCTATTATTGTTCTTCTCCAGTCTTCTGCTACCGAGATAACCATAACACAACTATGCTCTAATAAACTTTGTTGAATCACTATTCTATAATTATCCGGGCTCTTTGTACTTGGCAATTTTGACAAAATATTAGCCTTGGTATTCTCCCCTTTAGGAATGTGACTAATGATCACCTCTTCAAAATCGGACATAACTTCTTTCACTTTATTTAAGTATTTCACCAGTAAAGGACCTTTGGCTTGGTATGTCGCTTCAATTTGTGCTGTAACAAGTTGAGAATCAGTTGAAACTTTAACTTTTTTAGCTCCATGTTCCTTTGCTTGTATTAACCCGGCTAACATCGCTTCATACTTTGCTTGATTATTTGATGTTGGAAAGTTCATTTGAAGAGAATGCTTAGTTGAAACTCCTTCTGAGCTTTCAACAATGATTCCAGCTCCGCTTCCTTTAACATTTGACGACCCATCAACATAGACTTTCCAAGTATCTACATCTCCATTTTCCCCTTTATTTGCCGGGGTTAACTCCACTACAAAATCAGCCAGTGCTTGCGACTTAATCGCATGTTAAGCTTTATATGTGATATCAAACTCAGAAAATTCTATGGCCCAGCTAATCATCCTTCCTGTAACATCTCATTTGAAAACGGCGGATTTTTTTTTTTAAACGTTTCCAAATATTTCAGGCAAAGTAATCAGAGTAGAGCATTGGAGCGAGTAAGTAATTTACATTACATTCAAAATATGGACCATAGTGTAAATGTATCGGATTACAGTCATCCAGAATTCTCAAAAGTTTAAGCAACTAAAGAAAAGGATAAATAATGTAGACACGTCTTGGCCTATTCCAGCTGCTAGCCTTGATCGCCAAACATCGGTCCTCCAGACCCTGATGCTACAGCTGAGATCCATTCCACATATGGATCTCGGGTAACGGTTAACCTTATGCTCAAATAAAACAAAAGATACGTACAACGAGATATTCATTTCAATACGGCATATCATCACAAAAGCAACCAGCGAGATGTATGATCAATAACATGGACGAACATAAGCACAAAGCGGTATGTAAAGTCTCTCTCGACTAGTTCGCACATATCCGATTGCCACGCCACTAACGTGTCCTCGGCGCTAGGAATAACTCAAACGGCATTACCAATACTATAACCCGTGGGTAAAGGCATGTAAGTATCTCGACGATTCTCAACGGAACCTCGGTCTATGAACGTATCTATAACGCAAAAGTATATAAGCGGCATAGAGTTAGGGTTACGATGCGCGTCCGTACCTTAGTTGCGAATATCCGGCTCTTCCGGCTAAAAACGGTACTTTTGACGGCCGTACGTAAACGGCGAAACAACGGCTCAACGGCAAACGATGGAATTTCGACGACGGTTCGACGTCGAAGTATTCTAATCAGAATAATAACACACTTATGAATATTTGGCATCATAACAGGCATTTTAGGTGAAAAAGACCATTTTGTCCCTACTACCCCTATTTGGCGGAATTTCGCGGAACTTCGTTACTTTGACCTTATTCCATTTCAAAATTATCCTCACTATGTTTTTACCCCGTCGAGGCATCTTTCAATGCAATGAGGCTTAAAAACAAGTATAGGAATATATTCGAAACTTCCTAGATCAAAAAACGGTTCTACTATAACTACCGAAAGAACTACGGAAACTAAAAGCTAAGGACGGAAGAACTTACTCGGAGCAAGGAAGAATTTTGCAGAGCTTCTCTCTCTAGAACCTCTCTCTAGGTTTTGAATTTTGGTGTGAAGAATGAGAGGAGAGGTGCTTGCTATTTATAGAAGAAGGGAGGGACAAGGTGGGAATTAACACAAAAGTCTTGGATCGGATTCGTAGTTGGATCGCATTTTTGAGGACAAAGCAATCTTGGCCATCCATGGTCAAGGCCGACCTCTTGGTCCCCAAAAGTCAAAGGATGATGTCACCCGAGATGGTGACATCACGGAGCCATACCGATAAAGTTCCGATCGGTGTCCGTTTTGCGCGATTTTGAGAAACTCAAAAATCTGGGCATGTAACTTTGAAGATCTTTTCATCCTCTTTCATATGATCTATTTTGATCCTCTTTTTGATCATAACCAGGTATTCTCCGGTGCGTCGGAAGATATTCGACAAACGCGTCGATTACGGAAATCGCTTAGATAGAACTAACTCGGACAATAATTCGAATCGTAAAGCGTCCAGTTGTTGCCTAACTTAATCCCATGTTTGAAAACACGCAATTGTTTCTATAGGTTCTCACTTTGCCTATCTCGGCTCTACTCTATCGATCGGCTTTCCGTCTTATTAGGAATTAGGGTTTTGGTTGCGGAAATCAACGTACGGTAAATTCTTTCTTCGTGTAAAAATTTACTTGTTCTTAATTTGATTGATCTGAAAATACTTTTACCTTTGGTTTACCTGTAGAACTTAATTCGACTTTTCCCCTCGGAATTCGCCTATAAGCCGACTCACCGCATTATATTATTATTTTATTCTAATTATCATTTTAATTATTTAAACAATTCATTTTAATTAAAAATACCAAGAATTTCGGCCCCTTCATTTTAAAATTCAGTCTTAATTATTTTTTCATAATTTTTTCCATTTTTAAAAAATATAATATTTTTTTACCAAAAATTCATGTTTTACCCCGCCTTCGTTAAGGCTTAATCGAGCCTAAATTCTTCGTTTAGTGATCTTTTTAGGATTAGGTTTCTTCATATATTTATCTTTACTAATTTTTCTTAATCTTTTTATCATAATCAGTAAGTATATTTTATGCTAATTACCGACCTTAATCTCTTAATTAAGGATTTTACCATAAATTTAACTTTCTATATTTCTCTCGTTTTCTTGAATCAATTAGCTAGTAATTATCTAATCATTCTCTTACCAATGACTGATAATTTTATAATTTATAGCATATTATTATCTTACAAACTTTATCTTGACATTGTCATTTTATATCCTATGTAAAATATTAAAAATGTTTACACCATAAAGTTACTTTATGGTTGGAATGCTTTTTAAACATTTCTTCATGTTATTTCCTCTTAAATAATTTATTAAATTATTATAATTAAAGATAACACTCCCATAATTTTCTCATAATCTTTCATGATCTTTCAAGTATTTATCATAATGTTTTTAGACTGTTTTTATCACCATCATTGCATTTTTAGTCATTCGTTCATCGATTTTTACGTAACTTTTTCGACAATTTACTCGACAATTATAACAATTTTCTATAATAGTTTTAAACTCATGAATTTGCTTCATCAAAATATTCATTAATTTCTCTTATCTCAAGAATTCCAGATTTGCTAAAATCCGGGTATTACACTTCCAACCAAATTCAACTTATGGAGCACATGCTAGATTGGTTGACTAGTTCTAACAACAATTTGATGTCCTTGGAAATAAGGACGAAGTCTTCTTGCTGTGGTGAGTAAGGCAAATGCCACTTTTTCAAGCCTTTGATACTTCAACTTAGAGCCTTGTAAAGCCCTGCTTACGAAATAAATTGGTACTTGGTCATTTTCTGCTTCCTTGACCAAAATCGCACTTACAGCTTCTTTGCCCACAAACAAATACAGGATCAGGATTTCTCTTGGTTTCGGTTTAGACAAAATCGGTGGGGCAACTAAATATTTCTTTATTTTTTCGAATGTGGCTTCACAATCCGGGTTGCAACCTCCTTGAGCCTCCTTTTTTAGTAATTTGAAGAAGGGAATAGCATTTTCCGCTGACTTTGGCAAAAATCTTGTCAATGTAGCCAATCTTCCTATCAATTGCTGAACTTCTTTCTTGTTTTTGGGAAATAAAGCTTTGCATTTATCTGGATTAGCTTTAATCCCTCTGTTTGTTAACAAAAATTCTAAGAACTTCCCAGTCGGGACTCCAAATACACATTTGGCCGGGTTTAGCTGTATTCAATAAGCCTTCAGCTTGTTAAAAGTTTGCTCTAAATCTCAAACATGATTTGCAGGGTAAGCCGACTTGACAATCATATTGTCAATATAGACTTCTATATTTTTGCTAAGCTGATCTTCAAACACTCTGTTCATCATCCTTTGATATATAGCCCCTGCGTTCTTCAACCCAAACGACATCATATTATAACAATAGTTAGCCTTTTCAGTAATGAAGGTCGTCATCTCTTGATCCTCTGGGTACATTGCTATCTGATTATATCTGGAATATGCATCCATGGAGGATAACAATTGAAAACTAGATGAATTGTCAACCAGCTAATCGATATTAGGCATTGGATATGAATCCTTAGGACACAATTTATTCAAATCAGTGTAATCCGTACATACTCTCTACATTACACTTGGTTTCTTCACTATAACCACATTGGATAACCCAGTGGTATACTGTATTTCCGTATAAATCCAGCATCCAACAATTCTTTAACATGCTCTTCCATAGCCTGTCTCCTTTCTGGGCCAAGTTTCCTTTTCTTTTGTGCCACCGGAATTGATCCTGGATAAATTGCCAATTTGTGACAGGAAAAATTAGGATCAATTCGGGTATCTCTGATGACTTTCAGGCAAAAAAAAATCCTGGTTCTTTTCCAAGAAATCTTCCAACCTGGTTCTAACCTTCGGATTCATTATTTTGCCCACTCTCGTGACTTGCCTAGGCTCATCTCCCAACACAAGATTCTCCAACTCACCTTCTGGCTCTGGTCTTAGAATCTCGGATTCTTCTCGCATGTCTAACTCCACCATATTTATTGGTTTACTTTGTTGACTCTCTTTACACTTGCTCGCACTCCTATCTCCTCTGCGAATCCGGGGTGGGGAGGAAGGTCCTCCTTCACCTTCTTTGACTGTTTAAAAATAACATTACCGAAATTATTTTTGATCTCCATTAATAGTAACGATTTTATTCTTGTTACTCACCATCTTCAACTTTTGATGCTTGGTGGAAACCAACATATCCCAGTTATGAATAGTTGACATTCCCAAGATTATATTATATGGAGATGGGAAATCAGCAACAATGAACCTTACTCATTCTGACTTGAATGCTTCCTTTGTTCCCAGCGTTAACCTGAGATCAATATACCCCTTAGGAGGAGTATGTTCCCCATTAAACCTATGAGGGTTGTCTTACAGGGCTTCAAATCTTCTTGATCAAGATTCATTCTTTTAAAAGCATCCCAGAGGATAATATCAGCACAGCTTCCAGCATCTATGAAAATCTTCCTAACCCGGCAATTTACCAAGGTTCCCATAATCACCAAACCATCATGACCTGGACTACATCTTTCAAATCTTCTTCAGTGAAGTATAATAGAGGAGCTTCCGGTTTGCTAGAATCTTCTTTGAACTTCGGCTGATCCCTTACAAAAAGGACCTCCCCTAAATACTTTCTCCACTGGCTTACCGTATCTCCCCCTCCACCTAGAGCTCCGCTGATAACGTTGCAATCAAACTCGAGCTTCTTGAAATTCATCATCCTTACCATCTGGTTTCTTCTGCTTTTCATCTTTCCTTTTCTTTTCAAGAGCCGAGCAATTACTGCAACCTCCTTGCTTGCGCTTATATTCTTTCATCCCTAGGTTTTTATCACATATTGTCGTAATTTACCCTCTATGACAAATTTTTCCACAACATCTCTTAGATTCCAGCATTGATCAGTAGTATGCCCTGGTCCATTATTGAATGCACAAAATCGAGATTGATCTACACCTGCCTTATTGTAAAGTGGTCAAGGTTGATCCGCTTTTTTCATCTCGATCAACGCTACCTCCCTCCAAATTTGAGACCGTGGAGCATTTAAATGAGTATACTTTTCATATTTTGCTTCATACTTTCCAGCCTGAAATATATTATTCGGGTTTCTTCCGTGAAAATCTTGCTTTTGACTTCCTAGTTGTTCTTTTCCTTTTGGAGGTGGACTCTTCCTCCTTTCCTTTCCCGCTGCATTAGTTGTCTCCATTTGCTCCAGCTCCAGATATTTCTTTGACCGAGTTCTAAAGTCCCCAGGGTCTTAACGAGATCCTTATATATTGACTTTGCCAACCGAGATGAACCATCCAAGCCGACTACTATAAAGTGCACATGCACATTTTCTTCCAATCCATACACTTGTAACACGACATCCTTAAAATGATCCAAGTACTTTTGGAGTGTTTCCCCTGGTTGCTGTTTAATCTTGTCGAGAGTAAACTCAGACTTTGATTGTTTTTTGCTTGTTGCAAAATTCAGCAAAAACTTGTCTCCTAAATCTTCAAAATTCTGGATTGAATTTGCAGACAAAGTGTGAAACTAGGTTTGCGTAGCTCCTTTCAACGTTGTACCAAATATCCGGGAAATGATGGGTTCCTCAATTCCCCTCACATACATGTCCATATCGAAAGTATCAATGTGGACTTGTGAATCCCGACTTCCATCATACTTCAACAAAAAGGCCGAATCAAAATCTTCCGGGTAAGGAGCATTCACAATCTCGTCAGTGAAGGGATTGTTGTTATACTACCCCTGCCGTACTTTCTCCTATATGTCCTAGGAGCATTTTGCGTTCGAGGTACCACATCCCAGTTTTGATCCCCAGTTGTTGGCTCTGTAGTAGGGGGCCTGCACCTTGCACTTTAGAAATTGGAATCCAGACTTGACTAGCCAGGTCTTTTTCAGCTTTATTAACTCGAGTAGGACCTCCTGCACCAATTTGAACGAACACGGTTCATTACGAATCGAGTTTTCAACTCTTCTAAGACGCTCATCCACCAACTGCATTCTTTGAATCTCTTCTCGCCGCAGAGCTGTATTACAGCGATCCATATCCTCCTGCATTATTCTGATATCCTCTTGCCTCTGGAGATTGTTGCGCTGCTCGAACTCCTCAATTCACCTTAATATAGAATTTAAAGTAGCTTACATGAGGAGAGTGTTTGGATCTACGATTGGAACCTGTGGAGGAGGGACTTGCTGCTGGACTTGGTGGACAACCGCATTCTAAAGGGTTGCCGCGAGTGCTAGGGAGGAAGCCGTATTTGATACGTCACTAACATGCATTGCGTTAAAATCTGGGACATCCTCAGGTTGCTACAATTCTTGATTTTGCTGCGATGGATTTCTAGGAAACTGCCCGTGCAAGGGCATCTAACTGTTGCTTCTGGTATTGACCATGTTTGGTCGCGGGAATCAAAATTTATCGAGTCCCCACGATTGGAGCCAATTGTTTTGTCTAGGTTGACAGAGATGTCCAGTCCGTTAGACTAGTATGTTAATATTGGATTGGGTAACTCTCTCCTAGGTATCTATGAATTAGATACCTATGAGTATAGCAGACCACTATGCACGAATAGGAAGTAATCGGCGTTAGCCAAAGGGGGTGTTGTGTGTACACAGTAACGGCAGAATAGTAATTGAGAGAGAATAATCATACCTCCAGGGTTTACCTCTTATTTATAGATTTTGCCTGTAGGGTTAGGGTTTGGACTTATGGGCCTTTGTGCCTCCAAGCCCAAGTGCTATGCCGCCATATCTAGATCACGCAGATTGCCCCTTCTTAGGCCATTTATTAAATGGGCCTCATATGAGTCTATAACAAATGTTTTTATTTTTATCGCCTGCACTTCTAAAATGTTTATATTAATTATAAAATGTTATATCTCAACTATTAGAAGTTGATCCGATGTTTAAGATAGCAAGAGTAGATGAAGGTAAACTGAGACATTCTCTCCCCTTTTGTTCTATAGGGAGTTACTAATTGTCTAATTGTATAGTTTAATGCCACGTGGATAATGAAGAAATAGTTATACAAAATTGAATACTCTGAATCCTTGCCAAATGAAAAGGACCTGAATTATTATGCCTAAACTTTGTCGCTTGCACATTAAAAATAAGAAAGAGGTTCATTACTTTATTCTACTCACAACGTTAGAAACGTCGTTGTGTTTGTTTCCCTAACAAATCAAATATTAAAGGAGAAATGTGTCATATCTGATGTATTCACAACAAGATGAAAGGACTTGATCATTTTGTATACACAAAAAGTGTTAGTACTCTGCAATTTTTGTACACACAAGATAGGGGTTCTCTACAAATTTTGATCAATTCTTTCTTCCAATTTTTCCCCATTTTCCTAAAAGAAAATATCATGGTGATAAACAAATTTATATATATATTTTAATTCTCAAGGGACTTATTTCTTTTCATGAAGAAATTTCACATAATATTACAAAGTTCAAAATTCATTCAAGTTCACCTTATTTTGTCGAGGTTTATAAATTTCAAAATATTTTATCAATTATAATTTCAAAGAATTGGTGTTGGATTTAAATGGACGAATAAGTAAATAAATGACCAAATTCACTATGGCTACTTTAATATGATTATTTGAGTTGAAAGTTTGTGCGTGTAAATGTAGAAAATACCTATGAACGCGTTATCTTCAATTAAATCTGAAAATACTTGCATCTGAATAGTGAGTAACTTTTCCACAACAAAAAACAGCTCTTGGCTTAAGAAGTGTTTGGATTGGTGATGTGACAATTGGACTTTTCCCCCCGGGGGGATACTTCAACCCATAAGCGAAAATTTCTTGGTTTGACTTTTCCGCCGTAAAGAGAGAACAAGTTTTTTATCATTGAGAGAAAATAAATTAATTACTACATAAAAAAGATATTGGTCCCACGTGCTTTTAATAAAATAATATTTTAGGCCTTATTATAACTATTAGTCCACTTGTAGGCGAAAATTTTGATCCTAGTCTACTTATATATAAAGTATGTAAGGAATAAATAAATAATAAAATTTAAGGAAAATCGGGATAAACACCCCAATTAGAAATTTAATTGGCATGAATAACCTAATAAATTTATATATACGAAAAATGATAGTAGTCTGATTGAGCTCATTCTCCCCAATTAAATTTTGAAAGGGAGACTTTTCTCCAATTTTCCACAAAATTTATGCAATTTAGCATTTTAAATTTTTTTCCCAATAATACACTAACTATTGTTATTTTTATTAAATTCTTGTCCTTTTTAGTCACTTTTCATCTAAACTTACTTTTGCATTAATCATCCAAATAAGTTTCAATTTATCAAACTGACTTTTTCAAAAGCCAATCCAATTATAAATCATATTACACAATCTAACTTTTACTCAATCTTACGTTTGTAAAAGTCATATTGAAAGGGAAAAAAAAACACTTGTGCTATGGCTAATCCAATCGTGACAAAAAAGTAAATAAATAAAAGTATGACAAATAATTAAAGGTAAAGAATAAAATTCTGACAATAATGGTTCAATATAATTTTAAATTTTCATTAATATGAATTTTTTATTATTAAAAAGTCCACAAAAGTCCACAAGACAAGATCTAATGGGAGAATTGAATTGAATCAAATCAATATAAGTAAATGGATGATAGATAATTCTAATGAGAGAGGTTTTCTAAAAGAATTAAACCAAATTAAATGACTTCAGTAGAGGAAATATCATATTCATATCTACCCAACGTTAACGACATTGTGTTTCCATAGCATAATAAATATTATAGGAGAAATGTATTACCGCGGACGTTTTTACAGTCATATCAAGGAGTTGCTTATATTTTAGTATCTTTTTAGCTAGACACAAGTAATAATTCAACTAGTTTAAAAAACTACTGAAATTTTCAATGAAGTTTTATTACAATTTCTAGAAAATTTACTTAATTTTTCTCAATTTATAATATATCGAGAAAAGAATTCTCCAGTTGATAAACCAATTTTTCCTCACATTTTTTATGATTTTTTCCTTAAACTTACATGCAATAAACGAATTCTTAAAAGTTACATAAATATTGGTGTATCCTATGCTTTAACTTCACTTTATGCTACCCCGCAGTTCTATATATGTACATTCGTTTACTCACACACACACACACACACACACACACTCTCTCTCTCTCTCTCTCTCTCTCTCTCTCTCTCTCTCTCTCTCTCTCTCTCTCTCTCTCTCTCTCTCTCTCTCTCTCTCTCTCTCTCTCTCTCTCTCTCTCTCTATCTCTCTATATATATATATATATATGGGAAAAGTATTTCTGTCACTGAAGATAAGTTTATCTCAAGTGACTCCCAAAACCACGTCGTTTTGAATGAATGAAGAGTGTGTTTGTAATTTTAGGTGAATTAATGAAGGGTATTTCGGTAAAAGTATATGATAAAAAAGTAAACAAAATTACAGAAACACCTTTCATTAATCCAAAACAACGTAGTTTTGGGGGTCACTGAAGATAACTTATCTCTAGTGACTAGAGAAATCATTTACCGTATGTATGTATGTGTGTGTGTGTGTGTGTATGTATATACAGTGGCGGAGCCACATGGGTTTCTTTGGGTGCAAGTGCACCTATAAAAGAAACCAAAAAATAAAAATAAAAATCAGTTCTCTTGAATGTGGACATACATTCACACAAATCATAAATATACATGCTTAAGATTTTTAATAAAATAGGAAACAATCAAAGAAAACCTAATAAAAATAAATTAGTAAAACATCATGGTATATATGTGTTTCTTAGTTTTGAAGTTCACCGACTTTTGCAAAATTAGTTTTGGTAATACTTATTTGAGTAACTCAAAAGTGACTTTTGAAAAATGGAATATTAACCTAAAATTGGGTTTTGTAAATAGTAAGAGTGTTACTTCTAGGAAATTAGTTTTGAGAACGAAAAAGCGGTTTATCAAACTATCACCCCTCACATACACATAAATGTTTCCTAATTTTCCTTCAGTGAAATATGTCTGTATTTTCTAAAGCATAGTTCATTCTTACATTTGATATTGCTTAGTTGACTCTTGATTATTATTATTTTATGTTCAATTGAAGTTTTCTTTTCTTTTCTTGTCTATATTCTTTTGTTTTTTTACTACATTTAAAACTTTCTTTAAAAAAAAATTCCGAGGGCGCTGCCCCTGAATCTCCCCATTAATTGTGCACCCACAAATATAAAATCATGGCTCCGCGACTGTGTATATATATATATTCTTAATTAGCGCAACAAAATGACAGATGCATAATGCAAGATCAATTTGTTTACGTACATTTACTATAACCATCCATTTTATCATGCATATAAAGAGGACAAATAATAAAGCTATATACGCACTCAACAAATTAAGCAAAATGTCCCAAACAACATAAATTGTAGAAGCTCAGAGAGAGAGAGAGAGAGAGAGGGAGGTATGCGACAGAAACTCTAGGTAGAAGAACAGTTTTATTTAATGCGATTGTGAGATCCAGTTCTAAGTTCAACAAGTGTTGTGGCATACTGGCATTATTACTAATCCACATTTACTTCTATGCCATGGAAACACAGAACATTTTTCTCTGTCTTGTATCTCCATTTCAGTCCACGTTAACGTCTGGTTTAATGCTAGCTGCGCCTACAGGCACCTTTCCTTTATTACTATTATTTTTTTAATTATAAGGGTAGGCACTAATAACTGAGTTACAAGCGGCCTGGATCGAACCCGTAACCTCCCTCTTACAACACAATGGAGCATCAATACCAATAGGCTTCAAGGTCGTTGGTTACATGCTCCTTCTCTGCAACCCAGTTCTGTTGGATCATTTGGGCTGCATATTGTTTCTTCGTGTTTGATGTTTGTTTTGCTAGCTGTTTGTTTTGTTGTTCTCCTCTCTTCTGCTTTGGGATTGGGCCTCACTGTGCTTATACTCTATTAATAATGTAAAGTGGCCCAACATGTTGTAGATGTGGGGTTTTAATGAATTTGTCTTGTTATATATATTAACCGGAAAAAAAAAAAAAAAATGAACGCTGGTTGTTGTGCTCTTTTTATTTTTTGCTCAAGGGTTGTTGTGCTCTTGACTATTGCAATTGATACAACGTCGGCCCCACATATATTTGAATGGATCTGATGGGCAATAACTACCTATTTGGGAACACACACTGACATTGACATATTATATTTACAGAAGAAGAAGATACTCTGCTGATCATCTTTCTCCACATCCCTCCCATTATTAGATCTGGTCGATTTCTCGTCGATGATCAGGGCGCAATTTTTTAAAAATTTTTCTACGGGTCCTTGATTAAGATTCGGGAGCACGATGATGAGGGATTGACAGAAAAAGTAATAAGGAGAGGATCCGGACTCTTATATTTACGCAGGTGTCATTTTATTCTTTTTTTATTTTGAAAAGAAACATAAAAAATTAAAATAATGTTCTAGATATTAACATGAAAAGTAGAGAAGATTTAAACAAATCCTTGAAATTTAAAACTATCAAAATAAAATTTTCAACTAGCGAGTGATATAATACCACTTTTACATCGTATGGTAGCCATGAGATAAAAGCTGTGTATGCATTATCAAATGGTCAGGAAAGGAGCAACGTTGCTCATAAAATGTAGAACATGAAGTAATGGCAGAGCCTGTGGCAAGTGAAATTTTGTAATGGAAAGATATTCACTAATTATTTCAAAAATATAAAAATTTCAAATTTTTTTGTCAAAATAAAATTTTAAGTTTAATTTTGTGTAAATAAAATTATTTTTTAAGAAGGTCTGCCCATTTAAGGCCTTAGCTCACTCAGATTCCCAAAAATGGGTCATAAAACTACTCCACTTTTCTCACTACTTTCAGTTCTCGTCCTTCTTTACCAACCTTCGCAAATCTCAGATTCTCCTTCTTCTTCTTCTTCTTCAGACAACACTTTCATACATTGCCTCCACAATCATACCCAACACTCTCACCCCATAAACTCAGCAATATTCACCCCAAATAATGCCTCTTTCTCTTCAGTTTTACAAGCCTACATCAGAAACCTCCGTTTCAACAACTCATATACCAGAAAACCAAACCTTATCCTCACTCCCCTACATGTCTCCCATGTTCAGGCAGCCGTTATTTGTGGCCAAAAGCACAACTTACAGATGAAGATCCGAAGCGGAGGTCACGACTATGAGGGCGTCTCATACACATCTTCAGAGCGCTTTTTCATCCTCGACATGTTCAATCTCCGGTCCATCGACGTTGACATAGAGACCGAAACGGCTTCTGTACAAACTGGAGCAACTCTCGGCGAGGTCTTCTACAGAATAGCAGAGAAGAGCAAATTCCATGGCTTCCCAGCTGGTGTTTGTCCCACAGTTGGTGTAGGAGGACACATAAGTGGCGCTGGATACGGTAATATGATGAGAAAATATGGTGTGTCGGCGGATAACATTGTCGACGCAGAAATAGTCGATGTCCATGGAAGATTGCTTGATAGAAAATCTATGGGTGAAGATCTATTTTGGGCCATTACCGGCGGCGGAGGAGCCAGTTTCGGAGTCGTGATTTCCTACAAGTTGAAGCTTGTAAGAGTCCCTGAGGTTGTTACTGTGTTCCAAGTTGCCAGGACATTAGAGCAAAATGCCACGGATATATTATATAAGTGGCAACATTTTGCTCCAAGTACTGATAATGACCTATTTATTAGGGTGATTATTGAAGTGGTTAATGCTACTCAAAATGGGGAAAAGAAGACTGTGAGAATTACATTTATAGCCTTGTTCCTTGGTGACTCCAAAAGGCTTCTTTCTCTTATGAACCAGGACTCCCCTGAATTGGGTTTGAAGGAATCGGACTGTATCGAAACAAGTTGGCTTAGATCGGTTCTGTTTTGGGATAACATTGTTATTACAGCGCCTTTGGAAATTTTAATTAATAGGGTTCCTCAGTCACTGCGTTACCTGAAAAGAAAGTCAGATTATGTGAAGGAACCTATTTCTAAAGAAGGTTTTGAGCGGATATGGAAGAAGATGATTGAGTTGAGGGACACAGCTATGTATTTCAATCCTTATGGTGGACGAATGGCTGAGATTCCGGCGACCGCAATTCCTTTTCCTCATCGAGCTGGGTATCTATGGAAGGTACATTTCAAAGTTACTTTGCTAATTATTTCATTTCAAAAGTCTATTATTGATAGAATTACAGGATATTTAATATTGCCACTGATACATGCCAACGCTGATTTTTATCTTTCTCTGTCTTTTGCCTCAAAATCTTATCATTAGATTTAAAAATGGAGAGTTAAGATTAAATATTTTATAAAATTACCGTTATAAATATAAATAAATTTGAAATATTATAATTTGATCTGCATTCATAACTACATATCAGAAAAAAAAAGTTAATTCATAAAATTTAATAATAACAATATTTTTTTATAAAATATTATATTTGAACAATTCATTTTCTAATCTAAAGGTTAAAGATGACAAATTGAGAAGAAAAGAAGAAAAAAAAAGGAAAAAAAAAAAGAGCACCTGCTTATCCACACATGGGCTTGCACACACAAAAAATTGATGAGCATGATAATTTCAAGTCTTTAATGAGTACCCTTTCGAATTCAAAAAAAGAAAGAAAGAAAGGTATGCTAACTCAACTAATAGTCTCCTGTTCAAATATGTAGATTTTTTAAGAAATGAGAAGCTTAAATATATTGTCATTTTCTACCTTTATTCATCACATTCCTTTTCTTGAGGCTTGTTGGGGTCCAATATGGCTGGTAGATATTGGGTAGATTCGCACATTAACGGATCTTCACATGTGAAATGTACACACAACGACAAAATTTAATAGATTATTTGCTGAACGGAGAAAGACAGGTGGGGCTGATTTTATCTCACGGATCCTTCTCAAATTTCGTGGTTTAAAATAATAGGCAAGTATTTCGACTTTAAAAAAAGTCCAGATTTAAAATGAAAGTGATGTATAATTCTCTTTAATGATTGTTGGTCATCAATATCAAATCTATAATATGCTAATTCATAGGAGCATTATTAAACAGATACAATATCATGCGAACTGGAATGAGGAAGGGAAAGAGGTAGCAGATTATTACATAGAACAACTCAGAAAACTTCACAAGTACATGACTCCCTATGTGTCCAAGAACCCTCGAGCAGCATACCTAAACTATAAGGATCTTGACTTGGGAACAACCAACCACAATGGCAAAAACAGCTACCAAGAAGGCAGTGTTTATGGAGTCATGTACTTCAAGGACAACTTCCACAGGTTGGTTCAAATTAAGACCAAAGTTGATCCTCTCAATTTCTTCAGAAACGAACAAAGCATCCCTCCACTATGAACTCATAAATGCTACTTCTCTAGTTTTAAATGTATGATCTAATTTGTACTATAATTTGTATTACAAACAATGTCATGCATTTAGGATCGGATGTAATAATATTTATATGCATAACTCAATTTATCTCATAATTATTAAGGAACAAACTGCTTCAATAATAGCCAGTCTGTCCTTGATGAAGGAACTCATATAGATTGGATTTTTGAATTTATTTGGAATATTGGTGTGTGTGCATGTGTGTATGTGTTTGCATTATTGGTAAATAAACATCTTAATTGATTGCAAAAATTGAGATTGTTGCCGACTATAGTACTTTCTCCGGTTCATATTACAAGTCATTTCTTACTATCTCACTATAACTAATTAAAGATATCAGATGTGGTTAATTTGTTAACTTTACCTAAAACTAAAACAATTTGCTAATTTTGATAATATTTAATACCATATAGAAACACTACATTATAATTCGAATCTTCTTGCAGTAAACTATAATGGAGATAATATTTGGGAAAATTTTATTAATGACCCACTAAATAACTTATATTATATAGATCAAGAATTTTTTTTTTTCTCTAGAGAATATACTATATCTGAATCGGACTACATGCATATCTATGTATTTAATGCAATAATATAAGACTATGAAAATATCATTAAGTGAAAATGGGGGTTAATTTAAAGCATTATTACACTCTTCACACATCTTATATAAGAGTATCGAATTAGCAATACAAGAGTTTACTTGTGTGGAGATATACTATATTTGATTGGAAACGAATTAATCACTGTAGTTCTTATATTTCATGCGCTTACATTAATTGTGGATCACTAATTAAGATCAATTATTGGAGCTTAATTTTATTGGAACACGTGAATTTGAAACTTTTGTCAGTGATGGTTTTAAGCGAAAAGCGGCATTTATCACCCAGAGAGGGGGGTGAATTGGGTGTTTGATTAAAAAATTGTTACTTTGAAATTCTTTTCGCAACTTGCGAAAGTTGTTTGAGTGACAAAAATAATTTATAAAGTGATAATCGATCATTCAAATATATATCTTTGGAAACATAAGAGATAAGGGAAGAGAATATGCAACCGAGATTTATCCTGGTTCGGTCCAATCCTTGACCTACGTCCAGTCCTCAAGCTCACTTGAGATTTTTCAATCCACTATCTTCTTTCAACTTGATTACATGTTACATACTTGGAGTAATCCTCTCATTTTAGGATTCACTCTCCCTTACAACCGTAATCAATGCACCCACTTGATTACACACTTTGTAGTAATTCTCTCACTAGAACTTACTCCCCTTACAAGCTGTAATCAATACAATGGGTTTCCCACTCAAGATCACCCAATCTTGAGTAACTCTCAGATAGTATGGAAGGAATGATTACAATAAATCTTCTCTCTTAGAAGTGAATGAATAAACACGAAGTACAATACAAATCACTTCACTCTCTATGATAAGCTTATCTAAACATGAAAAACAGAGAGTAAATGATGTGAAGGTCAGAGTATTAGCATGTTGAGGTTGTAGGATGTTTTTTCTCATTTCTGTCTTGAATCTGTTTTCTTTTATAGGTAGAGATCAATATATGACCGTTGGAATCTTGATTATAACCGTTGCCTTCATTAGACAAGGTTCTGGTTTTGTGTTGGTCTTCTTCTCTCTCTAATCTTCACTTAATCATTTGTGTAGAAGTTCGAGTTGACTCTCTGCAAATTTATCCGTTGGAGTAGCGGAGTCTTTGGATGTGGAAATCATTCTTTAATTCTTTGTAGGCGTGTGCGAGACGGATTACCCAAAAGTATGCAACTTTACGGGTTTTGCATTTAATGTTCGACATGCTTTTTGCTTTTGCTTTAAACCTTCAATAAACACTCTCTAATTCATCGAAACTCACTAAAAAAGTGGTTAAACATATCTAGGAACATTAGAGAATAATGATAGGAAGTATTAAGATTAAACAAGAAGGTTTTACAAAATCGTCGATTCGAATTTCAAACTCTACGATGAAAACTTGAGTTTTGATATCAAAACTCGAGTTTTGGACTTTGGTGTGTAAAATCGATTTAAGTCCAAAAACATCAAAAGCTTGGAGGTTTTCTTTCAAAGCTGAGGTTTTCAAATCATTGAAAAACATCAAACTTTACCTTGGCCAAAACTCGAGTTTTGATCTCAAAACTCGAGTTTTCATTTAAACATGAAAACTTGGGTAAATTCGTGCCAAGTCAAAGCGGAGGTTTTGGAGAAAACTGGAGGTTTTGAAAAAAAACTAAGAAAACATGAAGACTTTCTTTGAGCAAAACTCGAGTTTTGAAATCAAAACTCGAGTTTTCACTTTTGTAAAAACTTTGAGAAACCTTTGTCAAACTCAAAACCGGAGGTTTTCACAAAAAAAGCGGAGGTTTTGAAAAGCGGCTAAAACACGAATCCTCTCTCGCAACTCAAAGCTGGAGTTTTGCTTCAAAACTCGAGTTTTCACAAACTTTGTGAAAACTTGGAAAATTTCAAGTTAAATTGAAAATTTGGAGGTTTTAGGCAAAACGAAGGTTTTCAAAGTTCAAAAACTTAGGAGACTCTCTGTAAGTCCAAAACTCGAGTTTTTAATGGCTGGAGTTTTGTCTTTTTCGAGAAAATATTGAGAAGTCTCTACGTATGGTCAAAACTTGAGTTTTCTCTGAAAACTTGCGGTTTTGCTTTGTTCAGGATTTTTCCCATTAAGATCAAAACTCTTGGCTAATCTCAAACTCAAATTTATGTGTCCAAGCTCGAGGTAAGAATCCAATGCAAGAAGAATCGGCTCCAAACTCATTATATTATGTCCGTTATGATCAAATGAATGAAGACTATTCTTGACCAGCGTTTTTGAAACGTCTTGAACTGACTGTCAACTTTCTAAGGTCATATCTCCCTGGTCCCAACTCCGGTTTGGTTCATTTAACTCTTGATCGAAATTTCTTTGAGTCTTCTTTCATATGCCACCTATTTCAGGCTCAATCGGATTTGCGGTTTGTGAGATACACTCAAAACATTGAGGGTTGGTTTCTTGTGTGTGGCGTGAGTTTCGGTGTCAACTTCCACAATTCATATCTCCTTTATCTAAACTCCTTTGGGTTTGAGTTTTATATCAAAATGACGCATTGGGAGTCTAGTTTCATATACCACTGATTTCACCTCAATCCGATTTATGGTTTAAGAGATATCATCGAATTACCAGATGTTGCCCGTACTGAACGTGAAACAGAGTGGAAAAATGTCGACCGTCTCGCAGTAAAGGATCCTATTTGGGACACTATCCGGCTCACATACACTGTCCCTGACTCCCAGAAGTTGAAAGACAAGACATTGTCTTATTGTGCTGATCGGTGGAGGAAGTTTAAGACCTTTCTAGCTAACACATATATTTTTGCCGATGTTAGGCCTGACCATAATCCTTGGGACAAGTACACATTTATTGATGAACAAACTTGGCAACAATTTGTTTAGCTGCGAACCACTCCTGAAGCTTTGGTGAGTTGTTATTTAGTTTTGTTTGCTTATTAACTTGTGCGGATATGTGAATGTTATTGTACGTGTTCATCTAATCATGTTAGTTAGATTGTTTGGTTTTTGAATAGAAGTATATATTTCCATCATTTGTCCTGCATAAGAGGAGCATGTCTTAGTTGTATGCAAGTTTGATATGTAAACAGTGCAAAGGTAAAATACTAAGTAGGTAATTAGGGAAATAATAATGGCAAAGAGTCAAACCATTATTATAGTCTTAGCTAGTTCTTTTGTAATAGGTAGTGGTTAGACATTGCTATTAGTTAGTTAGTATGTTAACCGTGTAAAGGTTTCGGTGCGTTCGCAACTCACTTTACTCTGGTTCTCCCAATTTCTTCTACAATTCTACATCCTCCTTAAATGAAATGTTGAAACTTGATGAAGTGAATTTGACTAGTGTTTGAGGTTCATATCAGCGAAGTTCTCTAATTTCTGTTAGTGAGATGGTTGGAATTCATAATTAATAGTTGTTTTCATTTCGATTCACGAAAAGAAGGGAACAAGCACGGGAGATAGGAGAAAGAATGATTGCCCCCATAGGGCTTCTCGCGGTGGATACGAAAAGGCTGAACAAGAATTGATGGCGGCCAAGCGGAAGAGATTGGAAGATGAAGCAGAAGCAGAATCCAATCCTTTTGCGATACATGATCCGCCATCTCCAATACGTCGTGATGAGTTATAGTTGTATATTCGGCAAAAGCCAAGCGGCGCCTACACGAGTGAACAGACTCATCTAGTTGCTGAAAGAATTGTAAGTATCATTATTGTTAATTTATAGTTACTAAACATGTTTCATTACTAAGCTTCTCATTATCTGTATCCTACAAGAAGATCTAAAGAAGAAAGAAGCGGAGGGATCTTTTGTGTCGGACGGGAGGAATGATGTTCTGACCGTTGCGACCGGAAAATCGGATCACGCGGGGCGTGTAAGGGGGATTGGAGGAAGGGTAGGCCTGAAGGAATACTTTGGTAGCGCCAAACGCAAGAAACAAAGTATGGTTACCCGGGAGGAGATGGAACAGACGGTGGCACATGAGGTGGCCAAATTGAATGAGCAAGCAGCGGCTAAAGAAGCTTCATTGTTGCCTATTTTCAATTCCCGGTGAGGGAGATGAAGGAGGAAATGAATCAAATGAAGGTGCTTGTGAGCTCGTGCGAGAGACCAGTGTTCCTCGCCACTCTCACCTACGGCTATGCGCCGCGAGCACTAGAGGGAGCTGCATTGTTGGATGATCGAGCAACCTTGTGACCTTTATGTGGAGGATCCGAACATCATGATAGATGATTGGTTGCAAAAGGACCGGTCCACAACTTGGGATCAACGTACACCACCAACAAATGGCTTATGATGAAGTCGAGTGTCGGTTGAAGAGGTGATCGTTGATGCACCTCTCCCTCTCCCAACTGATGAGCTGAAGCTTGTAAGTGATGTCATTGGAACCTTGATCTCGTGGCCAGTGAAGCTTGTGCATGTTTCTACTCCTCCTGATGCTCCAGCCCCTCCTGAATTGGTTGGCACGGCTAAGTTGAGTGCCAAGGACAAGCTTGTCCTTATGGTATCCAATAAACAAGTTGCACTTAATCAAGGGCCTGTCAATACAGAAGTAGGTCTTAAAAACAAGCACCCGGTTTTGGTTGACCAAGATGATATAGTTTCCCTATTTGTTTGATAAACAGAGCTTATCGATTCAATGATTCTCATGTTTATAAAGTAAGTATCTTCTTCTATGAGTACATAACATAAATGTGAGACACTCACATACGTATATACTAATTCCCTGACGTCATTATTGTAGGTTATTACATCGTGAATTGGAACAGCAGGGCAGAAGCAAAATATTGGATTCTTGTGCCCGCAGTACGTGAGTCAACCACCCTTAGCGAAGAGACAATCATACATTAAAACAAGGTTGACCAAGAAGAATAGGAAAAATTGGTACTTGGCACCATACTACAATAGGTACATATCATAATTCTTTTTCGTAATTCCCTTAATTATATTCTCGCTACATATTACCGAGTACTTGTCTCATTGTGAATTTTCGAGTCACCATTGCGGTTGGTCCCGATTTGCCCAAATGAGAATAAAGTGGTCTTTTTATGCTCCATTCACTACGAACCAATGCCTACATTGCGGCAGATGGTGAACAAGTAAGCATATGTCATTTTGATTGTCTAGTCCGAAATCTCTCTTTGTAAATTTTCGGTAACCATTATTGAGTAAATTTGTGATTTTGACAATATATAGGCCCTTAAAATCATTCCAAGAAAAGGTCAAGAACAAGTGCGGGACTGAAGTCAAAGATCCTACATGGATCAAACCAAAGGTTAGTACATATTTGGACACCGGCACACTTTGGCTTGTGAACTTGATCGAAAAAATATATGCTCTTATATATATTTCTTGTTTGTTTTTAGACCCGTCGGCAACCGAAGGAGTCCAACTTATGTGGACATTATGTCATGACACACATGTATAATATTGTCATGCAACCAGTGACTAACATCCAAGCAAAGGTAAATGTAGTACATAACTTTGCTTGTGCGCTGACCCCTTTGATATGCAAGGAAGGACGACTAATATATTTCTGTCTTTGATGCTACAGACGTTTGACTGTGCTGACCCATTTCCTGATGGTGATATTGATCGTACACGCAATGTGTTATCCGAATATCCGTATGATCGATCATCTCGGAAAATCGGAAAAATAGTTGATTTGTGAATTCATTGTAAATATATGCTAGATGTATGTATCAACAATCATCTTGATTCGTAATGAACAATTGTCCAATTTGTGATAGTATACAATAATAATTTGTTAATTCATTTAAAACAAGTTTCCTTGTGTCCATTAGTGGTTGCTGAATGTATTGGATGGTGGAAAAAATATTCATTGCTTAATTTACAAATGCGAGAAGTTTAGGACCGTATTTTACTAAGTAGCCGTCCCTAAAAGTCTTCGTTTAATTATTCAAAATGCCAGTATTTTAGGACCGTATGTTTACTAAAGAGCCGGTTCTAAAAGTCTTCGTGATTCACAGTAACATAGGCCAGTCTTTTAGGACCGCATGTTCACTAAGTAGCCGGTCCTAAGAGTCTTCGTTTATTTATTTGTGAAAAAATTACAGTATTTTAGGACTGTACATTTACTATATAGCCGGTCCTAAAGGTCTTCGTTTATTATTGGAAAACATGCCAGTATTTTAGGACCGCATGTTTACTAAGTAGCCGGTCCTAAAAGTTTGCATTTATTTATTTGTGAAAATTTGCCAGTATTTTACGACCGTCTGTTTACTAAAGAGTCAGTTCTAAAAGTCTTCGTGATTCACCGTAAAATACGCCAGTATTTTAGGACCGCATGTTTACTTAGTAGCTGGTCCTAAAAGTCTTCGTTTATTATTCAAAAATGCCAGTATTTTAGGACCGTATGTTTACTAAAGAGCCGGTTCTAAAAGTCTTCGTGATTCACAGTAAAATACGCTAGTCTTTTAGGACCGCATGTTCACTAAGTAGCCGGTCCTAAAAGTCTTCGTTTATTTATTCAAAATTGCCAGTATTTTAGGACCGTATGTTTACTAAAGAGCCGGTTCTAAAAGTCTTCGTGATTCACGGTAAAAAATACGTCGGTCTTTTAGGACCGCATGTTCACTAAGTTACGGTCCTAAAAGTCTTCGTTTATTTATTTGTGAAAAAATTACGGTATTTTAGGACCGAATGTTTACTAAATAGCCGGTCCTAAAAGTCTTTCATTAGCGACAAATATACGATATATTTATTAATAATATATATTTTTATATATAAAATCTCTTATAAATTAAATGAATAATATTTTTGCTTAAATTAAATATGTATTCAATATGCAATTAACTATAGTCTACATTATTAATTATTCTATTTGTAACTACTTTATTAAATGAATAATCATATTATTAAATTAAAGTCTTTCCCTATTATTCATATTTCATAACCGATTTACTTTATTTATTTATAGAGTGTAATAGCATCAAAACATTAAGTTAAATATTTGTCCATATTATAACGTAAACTCCATATTTCATAATTACCTAATTTCTGCTTTTTTTTTTTTAATTTTAGTGTTTTGAGTCTCGCCATTTTCCATATTTCATAATTGACTTTCTTATTGCATTCCAGGTTCGATAATGCATATAATTAAACTGGCAGATTAATTAAAACTCCCATAAGAACAAAATCCAGAAATATTTTATGTAATAATTTTTACGCTAGGGCAGTGATTACAAAAAAAAAGCAGCAAAAAAAGCAAAAAAAAAACTATAAAACAACTAATCCTCCCCGTCGTCGGAGAGGTGGGAGGCGTCAGAGGCAATTTTGGAGGCGTCGGAGGCGTCCTCTTGTGTAGGATCGTACTCCACGTCATTGGCGTCGAGTACCATGGTCGCCTTCGGTTGACGGTATGAACCGTTGAAACAATTGGCCCAAGCGTCGGTCGATGTGATCGACGCGGCCACAATGTTTTGCACCAACCGCTGATGACGAGTTGGATTTGGAGGCGGTGGAGGAGGGGCCGAGGTTGAAGAGGAGGAAGAGGAAAAGGAGGACCTGGTGGAGCAGCCATTACAAGTGGGTTTTAGTCGGTGGGAGGAGGCCGTGTAGAAGTGATAGAGAAGAATGTGAAGAAACTAAAGTAAGAATGGGTTTAAATAGAGAACCTATCCCGAAGAATATGAAACGTTGTGAACTTTTTACGAGGAGACGCATTGTTCTTCGAATACGAGGAGACGCTTAGTTGGTCGGGTTTACGACCTTGAAGTCGAAGAGACTCGGATCATGTGTACGGGGTGCAAGGATCGACTCGCTATCCGAGTTTGAAGTGATGAACATTTAATACCGGATTTTGTAAAAGATCCGTTCTTAAAAGTAATATTTCTTAAGGAAAAATTCTTACTTTACAAAAAAAAAAAATTGATAAAAAAATAATTGACTTTTAGGACCGGATATAATATAAATGGACGGTATTAAAAGTAATTGAATTGTATGGAAAAATAAATAGTAGAAATTTAGGACCGGATGTTTCTAAAAATCCGGTCTTAAAAGGTATTTAATTGAAAAAATAAATAATATACTTTTAAATCTGGTTACATAATAAAAAGAGTGTATCCATCTCTCTGTCCTCATTAACTCCGCACACTAACCTCCATGTTCTTATTAATAAAAAGAGTGTATCAGTTGGAGCTCTCTGCCCAAACTGCACAAAGCCTCAAACCATGGTTAGATACAAAAGAACTCCTCGTAGGGGTACTCTTACACCTGAAGTTCTTGCCAGACTTAGATCGTTATACGGTGCACCTCCTCCAGCGAGAGTGCGTTATGTTGTGATCGAAGAATCTCAGGTCGTCGGACCCATTTCTATTTCGGATGATGAAGAGGTTGCCGCACCCCCCCTCCAGCCTTCAAACCATGCAGAGGTTCCTGCTCCCCTCTCCAATCGTTGGCCCCAGCGCGCCTACCGCCGACCCCTCCTCTTTCCTCTAATGATGCACTGCGGGTTATGCGAATAAGACAGAACTTGCCGATCTCGGCGGGAAGTTAATGCTTTTAACGCCGATATCGCCAAGGCATTGGATGATAATAAGCTTTAGGATGTTTTGTTAGATTCTTGTCATTGATAATGATCGTTATTGTTTTTCTTTTTTTTTTTTTCTTGTGTACGTGCATATTCTCCGAGTTATGTATGGAAGCAGTAAGAACTAATTAAGCTTGTGCCTTTTTTATATTCATATTCTCCAGTTTTTTCCTTTATTTATTTTATTAATTCAGTTTCACAAGGCGCTCGCCAAAGGCAAATCTCATTTTTTTTAGTTTGGTTCATTAATAAACGAAGAGGTTTACGACTCTATAAGTATTTGACTTTTAGGTCCGGATGTTTATAAAACTCCGGTCTTAAAATTAAATCAATAGTAAATATTAGGACCGAAGTATTCTTAATTGCCGTTGACTTTTAGGTCCGGATGTTTATAAAACTCCGGTCTTAAAATTAAATCAATAGTAAATATTAGGACCGAAGTATTCTTAATTGCCGGTCTTAAAAAGGTATTAATAAAATTATTCTTTAGGACCGCACACTTTATAACTAACCGGTCTTATTAATAAAATTATATATTTAGGACCGGACACATTATAATTAACCGGTCTTAATAAAATCCAAAATACTAAAACTTGTCTCTCTAGTGGGGAAAATTAAATTTCCCTTTCAGAACTTCTCTTGTCGCGTCGAGAGTGATTACTCAGGTTCTGTCTCCACATTTTGTGTGTCGCGTCGTCATTTGCTTCGCGCCGCTCTCTCGACAATCACTTTCTAGTTCCTTAGCTAAACGTCTATTGACCAAGCTGTACGAGGTGTTTTGGTTATATAACTTTATTATTTTCCTTGTTATGGTTCTGGGTTTTTCATGGGTTGAACGAAATCGATGAAATGTTCTTGTGGGTTTCTTTGTTGTTAATGAATATTGTATATTGTAGATTATATTTGCACTTTAGACCTACCGAACTGACGAACTAGTGTTTTTAGGTTACTCTTGCCGTCACGCAACATCAACGTTAGGACGGAGAAGAAAGACTCGCAAACCCATTTGAATTTATATGCTACGGTGAGTCCACAAGACCTTCATGCGATGCATTTAATTTCCTCGTCATGCATTTATTTTGCTTCTTGGATTCACTGTGATACATTTATGACCAAAAGTGATTCTTTGTTATGCATTCAATGGGCAAGTTTCTCCGTAAAGGAAAAAAAGACATAACCGACATTTGAGCATATATATGCATTTGGATTATGTATGTCTTATTTTATATGCAAGTTTCAATTTTTTCGGGTTATGTATGTTAAATCTTTCCGTCTATATATATGAATTCTTCTATGGATCATAGTTGGATAAATAATGCTTTACGGACGAGTGTTGAATATCAGAATGGGGTGAGGGAATTTATAGAATTTTCTAAACAAAATGCCCATGATGATAGTGGGAAGTTTTATTGCCCTTGTGTAAAATGTTTGAATGAGAGGCGATTAAGTCCTGAAGTTATCCACACACATTTAATTTGTGAAGGATTTTGTAAGACTTATACGGTATGGTCATGGCATGGTGAAAAAATGCCAAGTGGGTCTCAACATGAGGAAGTGGCCTTTGATGATAATGACACGGATATGGATGATCACATAGAGGACATTATTTGTGATGTAGGAGAAGAGGCTTTTGAGCAATCACATGCATATGGTAATATGTGCAGTGATGCAGAGACCCTGCTATACCCTGGGTGTAATAAATACCAATTGTTGAACGCTGTATTGAAATTGGTAAGCTTGAAGGCACGTCATGGATGGAGCGACAAGAGTTTCTCTGAAATGCTTGAGGCTTTTAAGGACATGCTTCCGGATGATAATGTGTTGCCGCATAGATACTATGATGCTAAGAAAATACTTTGTCCACTAGGGATGGAGTACAAAAAGATTCATGCATGCCCGAATGATTGCATATTGTATAGAAAACAGTTTGAAGAGAAGCAGAATTGTCCGATATGTGAAACCCCAAGGTACAAGTCAAATAAGGGGCCTGCAAAAGTGTTGTGGTATCTTCCAATCATACCAAGGTTCAAGCGTTTGTTTGCTAATGAAAGTGATGCAAAAAAATAGAGGTGGCATGTTGATGAGAGGATTTCAGATGGAAAGCTTCGACATCCAGCCGATTCTTCTCAATGGAAGAAAATCGATCAATTATTTCCGAGCTTCGGCGAAGAACCTAGGAACCTTAGGCTTGCACTTAGCACAGATGACATGAATCCCTATGGTAGCCTTAGCAAGATACATAGTTCATGGCCCGTACTCTGATTATTTACAACTTATCTCCTATGTTATGCATGAAACGAAAGTACATCATCTTGTCTATGTTGATTTCGGGACCAAAACAACCCGAAAATGACATTGATTTTTACCTTGACCCTTGATCGAAGACTTGAGGGAGTTGTGGGAAGAAGGTGTCGATGTTTTTGACTCTTTCAAGAAGGAGGTGTTTAAAATGCGAGCCATGATATTGTGTACTATAAACGACTTCCCAAAGATATGGGAACTTGTCGAGTATAGTGTAAAAGGCCACAAAGCATGTCCGGTTTGTAAAGAAGGCACACGCTACCATCAACTTCAACATGGAAGAAAGACGGTTTATCTTGGACATAGGAGATTTCTTCGACGGGACCACCCATATCGTCGATTAAAGAAAGCCTTTTTGGTGGCCGGGAGTATGAAGATGCTCCGGTGGCATTGACTAGGGAGCAAGTTTATGAAAAGGTGAAAAATATCGGTGTCATCTTCGGAAGAGGCGCAAAGAGTAGAAAAGAAACAAATATATGGAAAAAGAGATCTGTATTCTTCGATCTTCCATATTGGCGCAATCTTGATGTGAGACCTTTGTATTGATGTCATGCACGTGGAGAAAAACGTATGTGATAGTATTGTTGGCACGCTTCTCAACATACAAGGTAGTTCAAAGGATGGTGTGAAGGCAAGATTGGATTTGCAAGCAATGGGAATATGCGAAAACTTACATCCAAGGCCATATGGGAAGAGAACTTATTGTCTCCAGACTTCTCATACTCTTTCTAAGGATGAGAAACGAAGTTTTTGTGAGTGTTTACATGGCACAAAAGTTCCCTCGGGGTATTCTTCAAACTTTAAGAGGCTTGTTTCGATGAAGGACTTGAAATTAGTAGGCTAAAAGTCTCATGATTGTCATGTCTTGATGCAACAGCTACTCTCAGTAGCTATTTGAGGCATCGCCGAATATGATCTTCGGGTCATCTTGACTAGACTTTGTTTCTTCTTCAATGCGGTTTGTAGTAAAGTTTTTTAGATTGAAAAGTTGGATGAATTAGAGAATGAAGGATATCTTATCTTGTGCCACCTTGAGAAGCTTTTTGTTCCTACATTTTTTGACATGATGGTTCATCTAATTATTCATCTAGTGAGGGAGATAAAGTTGTGTGGCCCTATCCATTTACGGTGGATGTACCCAATTGAAAGATCTATGAAATTCCTAAAAGGGTACGTGAAGAATGCATACCGGCCAGAAGCATCAATTGTTCAAAAATATGTTTCTGAAGAAGCCATGGAATTTTGTCAAAATTATTTGGCCAAAGTAAGACATATTGGGCTTCCAAAACGTCAGCATTCTGAAGGGGGTAGACGAGTTGCACATAAAGAAGCTGTAAGGAAAGAAAATCATCGAATGACTGAACAAAGGTTGATTAGGGAGCATAACAGAACATGTGCAAACTGGTTCAAACAAAAGGTCGAGGGAGAGGAATGTGTTTCTGATACAATCAAATGGTTATCCCGTGGTCCTGAGGTTGATGTCATAAGTTGGAATTCGTATATGATCAATGGTTATACATTTTACACGAAGTCCCTAGATGATAGGAGCACCGTCCAGAACAGTGGTATTATGTTAGAGGCTGAATCTATGCACTTCTCCAGTTCGAAAGACAACCGGCCTTTATTGGCAGTCATGCCATATTATGGGGTTATTGAAGAGATTTGGGAGGTGGACTATGTTAAAATTAGATTTCCCATTTTCAAATGCAAGTGGGTTAATGTCAAAAATGGTGTTTGGATCGATCGGCTAGGACTTACATTAGTCGATATCAATGGTAGATGTTTTGGAGATGAACCTTTTATTATGGCAGACCAGGCAAAACAAGTGTTCTATATCACCGATCAGGAAAATAAAATGTGGTCTGTAGCTCTCCAAGGAAAAAGGGTCATTGATATTGATGATGAAATTCATTCGAATTACGGTCTTCCTGAGAGTACTCCTTTTTCAAGGGGTATACCGGACATTAACGAAGAAGATGAAGCGAATAATGAACCCAGAATAAGAAATGATCATCAAGAAGGGATATGGGAGGATATCCCTTTATAAAAGAGTCAATTCATATGGTAATATTCATATGCAGAATTCTTTGAAAACTGTAAGGTTTTAACTATATTCCTTCTATGTTCTTAAACAATGAAGGTTTTGTTCTTGTTTTATTTGTAGCAGGATCCGATATATATGTTATAAAAGGGGATATAATGTTATGTACGTTGTTGGGTGGGATCAGATGAAGGCTTGGTGCGGTATTTGAAACTCATCATTGTATTTGTAAGTTATCTTATTACATTATATATTCATCATTACGGTGTTGTACTGTTCTTTATTAAACGACACTGACTGTGAAACTTTTGTTCTTGTTTTATTTTGTGGCAGGATCCGATATATATGTTATAAAAGGGGATATCAAGTTACGTTGTTGGGTGGGATCAGATGAAGGCATGGTGCGGTATTTATTTGTAACTCATCATTGTATTTGTAAGATAATTCATTCTTTGTGTTGTACTAAATTAAGAGGCCACATAACTCATGGCCGGTGATATTTGTATTCTTTTCCCAATTCAATTTATTCATAATGGATTCTTCATAGCTTGTAGCTTAAAGTATCTAATTATTTGTGCTTGGATTGTGTCTTTGGATGTGTGTAATATATATATGATCGGGAAGAACATAACGGGGAAAAATTTTGGAAAATTTGGACCTAGGAAATAATATCATTTGGTCTTAAAAGTTCAAATTTTAAGATCGGATGCATTTATAAGTCCAGTCTTAAAAGTCTAGCCCGGTCTTAAAAAGTTCAACTTTTAAGACCTAGCTTTACCAACTACCTGGTCTTAAATTTAATTAAATTTAGAACCGGATTAGTTAGTCGCCTGGTCTTAGAAGTCGGTATTTTTTAGACCAGGAGATTATTTATCCGGTCTTAAAAATGTCGATATGTTAAGACCGGTCTATGTTTATGTCCGGTCTTAAAAGTTGATTTTTAGGATCGAACAAAATACATATCGGTCTATTTAAGTACGACTTTTAAGACCTAACTTTTAAAATGTCCGGTCTAAAAAAGTTTCTTTTACACCTAGGTTCGAATCGAGTCTTGAAAGTGACGGACTTTTAATACCGGTTGAATTTGAACAAGACCGACTAGTCCGGTCTTACGGTGCCTATTTTGTTCGGTCTTAAAATCCTTTTTTCCACCCGTGTGTATATTATATAAGTGATATTTAAGGGTTGGATTTTATTTTTGAAAAATTTATTATTATTTTTCAAGGAATCCTTATTAATTATGTAAAGTATGGGGGTTTTCTCATGATTAAAAAGAGTAGTATAGAAAAATCAACTCATATTTATTACAAATAACTAATTTTATTTATTTACTCAAATTAATTAAATAGCTCTTATATTAACCACAGTAAAGAGTATAACTTTTTATAATTTTTTTCAGCACATAAAAAATTAATGGGCTAAATCGATAATACTTGCTAGTGTATAAAAGTATAAAATTGGATATAAACGTTAAAGTATATTAAAATAAAGTACGATATATTATGAATACATATCCTCGTGTTATTTTGGGATAATTACCATAAGGTAGTGGCGGACCCAGGAATTTTACTGATGAAGACAAAAATAATTTTCAAGCTTCCACTAAAATAGACCAAGTTTAAGATAAGCACGACGAATTTCATCTTGTGGATTTATAGGATATTTCTATATTGAAGGGCGCAGTGTAGAATCTTTTTCCAATAAAGTAAGATCAACTTCTTTCACTACATCTTTATTTTCAAATCTAGGAGACTTTGAAGAAGGAGTCTCAATATTTGATAATTCAATATTAGGAGTAGATGAAGACAAAGACTCATTATTCTTTCTATTAAAATAAGTATAAATGGTAGCACTCTTTCCTATAATAATCACTTCAAAGAGCATGAAGTATTTTATGACTAATATGATTTAAAAAATATTATTAATAACAAAATTAAACCGATTAAAATTAACTATTAGTCATCATCTATATTTCTATAGTCATCTTTTAACAAAACTCAAAACTTGTCCAACTAATAATCCTAAAATATTCTCTAATAAATATAAAAGTAGTATTATTAGAAAGATACACTACTACAAAATAGGGCTACGACGTCCTATTTTTGGCACATTTAACGTCCTTTTTCATAGGGATGTCTATTTAGGGGGGCGTAGTAGGAAAGACTTATGGCGTCTAACAATAATATTAAACGCCGTAAGTCTAGACTTAAGGCGTCTTAATTTAATTTTTAGACGCCTTAAGTATGACAAAAAAAATATTTTTGACTATACTTACGGCGTCTAATTCCGTAGAATTAGACGCCGTAAGTATCATATAAGGCGTCTAATTCATATAGTTAGACGCCTTATGTGTGTTTTAAAAAAAAACATTTTTCTTCGTACAAAAACCTTCTTACATATATCAGCAGGCTGTACAATCACCACATAAGAAAAACAACACACTTATGGGCTAAAAGGTTAGCTCAGCTAACCTTATAGTTTTGGCACAAAAGTGTAACAACAAAGTGCAAGACAAAAACAGAATACATGCATGTATATATAACAAATATCCCAATACACGGTTCATGATGAATTGGACATAGATGTAGCAAAATAGTAACAACAAAGTGTAAGTAGCTAACTTCAATTCATCTTAACCAATTTGCTCTAACTAATTCAAGTGGTAACTAGTACTACTTCTTCTATGCACAACAATCACCACAAAGCATCAAAAGTTGTCTAGCTACCTCCTACTAATTATGCAATATAAAGACTAACTTCAATCATCTATGTGTTCAAGAAGATGTCCACCAACGGGTTCGAACCAAATCGATTTCTTCCTCCGAGTAGGCATCCTTTGTACCAAAAATCTGTAAAATGGAAAACAAGGTATAAGTTAAATCAATCAAGTGAATGAATTAATTACACAACTAAGGTACAACTTCAAAAAAATTATCATTTGAGAATGAAGGAGCAAGTACGTCTTCAAAATCTGAAGTACGTCTGCTCTGAATGATAAAGTACATGTATAGCATAACGTAGTATCCGCACTCCCAGCTCCCTGGTTGTTGAGGGCACTATAAATCAAAAGCAAATAGTTAATTGAATTCCTTTTTAATGAATAAAGGCATATCGAATTCCACTGTCAATCAAATAACTTGAATTGAAACAAACTACTTACTATCGGATAAACCCACGCGTTCTCTACTTGGACACGCTTTAATCCGTAAATCATTCTATATGCCTTGATGCGCTATCATTAAAATGAAAATGATTAGACATTATAATAGTTCATTTAATTCAAGAATATCAATGATTGTGCAAAAAGTTTACTTACTTGCTGAACATGGTTTTTATTTCTTTGTGTGGCCTCCCACCCATGGAATCGAACCAATAGACGGAGTTAATGGGTGGACAAAAAACACACAAAGTATAATGGTAACTAAAACAACACATACAGAATAAGATTAAGTTAAGATAAGAAGGCAATTTATTCTTAAACATTTTAAATAGACAAAACTAAAATACGTACCCTTCATGAATCGGTGCTACATAACAAGGCAATTTCGACTCTGCCATTGTAGAACCCACATAAAATGTCCTTAATTCCAAGGTACTATGGCTCCTTGATGTGTTCGATGGACATAACAATCCATATGACTCATTTTTCCGATTTGTTTGCATAGATTGTGGAAGAAACTATGATGAAATTTAAAAGATAAATGAATTGCTGAATATATAAAACGATAAAAAATCACATGATTAATTGAAAGGAAAAAAATTTACTTACAGGACTCCAAGTTTAAGCCAACATACATCTAGCTCCTCTAAATGAATAAACTATGAAAGATCTGTGTTATCAATTGTAAAAGTATATGATGGCACTCTTAAGCCGAGAATTCCTTCAGGCATCTGCATTGGGACTTCTTTAATGTCATTGTACACCTGCTGCAATCGTGCTAAGAAAGGAAATTGTGTCGCATGTTGTTCATCCTAGTAAACATAAAATACAGATTATGAGTAGGTTGACAAAAAAATGTAGCAATCAGCTGTATAGTTCAAGTTTATGTCAAGATATAACAATTTAAGCAAATTCAGGTTTGACAACAAAAATCCCAAAGTCATAGAAAAAGGATGTCATACACATAAGATTTTCTCTCAAACACATAAGCACAACAATAATGATAGCAATAGTCTAAAATTCAAGTAATAGTTAGTATTTCCTACCATTAGAGTGCGCGGTAGCGAGTTAATAAGTTTCTTCGGCCAAAGGATGAACAATCCTATCGCCTTGCCTAGTTTGGGAACCTCGTCATCAGGGATTGGGATGGCTATTTCTCCTTCCCCCTCTTGAACACATGTCACAGTCACCCTACGTTGATCTTTTGGAATTTGTTTATTATGATGGGTGGTGAATTGTGAGTGAACAAGACCATCAGCAACAAGACGAAGTTGTGGGACATCCACATATAGCTTGCAAGGTTCTCCACCCTGTAGAGGGAGAGAAGGTTCGCATTGTGGTACCTCCGGAGGGTCATAACTGTCTTTCGTGCTGAGGACGGCCGGGGAATCCTGGGTTTTACATTCCATCGACGGTTGCATCATAGATGCCACTTCACCACGTACTTGTTTCATGATATCTCTAAAGATTTCCGCTCGAATTTTGGCCATAAGCTCCGGAGTAGGATTTGAACAACAATGTGGAGTGCGTCCAAAATATTTTGTGACGCTAACTCCTCTTGGCTCCCCTCGAAGACAACCAAGGTTATATGGTTTCCCAATCACTGTTGATAGGATGTCCATCCGGTGACTCGATGTAAAGGAACCTTGGCTGCTCTGCCCTTCAAGTGAATCCTGTATCATAAAATTTTAATCCAATGAAAATTAAATACTTGTAATGTGAAACAATTTGAAAAATACATACTTCAATTTTAACTACTTACGATCCTTGCATCAACCTCAGCAACAACAGGATTGATGTATTAGTCACCCTTAAGCCTCGCATGACTTTCCATTTTTTCGTAACGCGGAGGAGGATGCGGGGTCCGAACAACTATGCTAGGGTCGATTTGGCGGGTTCCTTTCGTTCTCCAACTAAATCCGCCATCATCCTCCGTTCAAGCTTTTTATAACCAGCTCGAGACATGTAATCTTGGTACTTATTTGTCGCTTGCTTTGCTTTATTTGCTTCACTTACTTCCTGTGAAACGAAATCAAAGAAAACTAAATCAATGATGTCAAGTGTATTGAATTAAAACATAAGATAAGATTTGAAAGAAATTTTACAATAAAATGAGGCTCTTGTCGTGACACCACAAACGACCTCCAATCCTCTGGAGAAATGTACGTATATGTAACACAGGGATCCTCATTCTTGCGTGGCCCTCGAATATACTTTTGGGAGAGCTTGTTCTTGAAATCTTTCCATCGAAGACGAACTTCCCCCATTAAATGCTTGTACATGGCCTTGTTGTCTGGAACATCGTATGTTTGCTGCAAGGTAAATCATAAGATAATTACATTTCAAGCAATATGACTAAAGATACAAATGCAAATATATCAAATGTTATTTACCAACAGTTGTCGCCAAATCAACTCCTTCGTTTTTTGTGGAACCGACCTCCAAGTTGCATACACAATGCGAACTTTGCTTTGAGCTAAATAGCCAATATAGCTAGTGAACTTGTCTTCCGATCACCAATTGGATTCTTATTAGCATCAAAATCCACATGTAGCTTCTCCCGTTGTTTATCATGACGTGCAACCAAAGCTCCCATCTTTGTACCGCCTCTAACCTTTTCACAACGGGTTCGTCTTCATTCTTTGTGTGACCCATCGAGTTGTCCATGTTCTGTTAAGACAAATAAATGTTAGATATATAGGTTATTAAGTTGTAATTAAATGAATAAAATAAACAGACTGGTAAAACGAAAACGAAATCACACAATACTATTTCCTAACTTAAGGTCTTACTTTAAATGGTTTCCCATATTCCTTTACAATGATCATTTCTTACAGCATATTCTTCATCATCTACCAATTCTACTTCAGTTGTTGTAGGAGGATTTGTTGTGAACGGTGGTATATCGTCAAGGTTGAAGAATTCTTCACCATACTTTTTTTTTAAACTTTGGATTACAATGGACATCTTTTTATTTGCAGGGTCTGTGACATAGAACACTTGTTTCACCTGGCTTGCTAGAATGAATGGCTCATCTCTATGACCAACTCTTTGAAGATCAACTGAGACAAATCCAAATTTTGGATATATTACAACAGCATTATTGCTAACCGACTTACATTTGAATAAAGCAACTTTGAACTTATTGTATGTCATCTCTCATATTTCTTCAATAACTCCATAATAGGCCATTGATGCTAATACGGGGTTTTTTGTCTTTCGAACTCGAAAAGTGCATGGATTCAGCTTCAACCATCACCCCACTATTTTGCATAGAATTTATGTCATCTTGTTCTTTGGTGTAGAAAGAATACCCGTTTATATCATAACTGCTCCAAGTAATGACTTGAAAAGAAGGCCCCTGTGCAAACCACTCGATTGTATCAGACGCACCGGTCTCATGCAACACCTTCTCCTCGAACCACTTTATGAATGTCTTGTTTTGCTCATTTGCAATCTGCATGTCACTCTTCCTTGAATTCATATTCTTCAAACTCTGCATGTGTTCATCTATGTAAGGTTGAACTTCTTCCATATTATTCAAGATATACAAATGTGCCTGCAACAACTCTTCACGAGGCATATTCTTCATTTTGAGTCCTCTAGTTCCCTTGCTTATCTCCTCGTCATGCTGAGATTGTACCGTGGCCCCTGATAGATAATCTTTGCAAAAGTCCATAGCCTCTTCAATTACATATCTTTCAACTATTGAGGCTTCCGGCCGATTAGGATTTTTAGAATACCCTTTTAAGATCTTTATATATTGCTCGAAAGGGTACATCCACCTTAGGTAAACTGGACCGCAGAGCCTTACTTCCCTTGCCAAATGCACTATCAAATGCACCATTATATCAAAAAATGCGGGAGGAAAATGTGTAACATCCCATTTACAAAAGCAGTATATTTTTTTTTCACGGAGTAGAGCATCGGAGCAATTGAGTAACTGATACATTTATTCAAGTTGCCGTAAGTCTGGCTGATTTACAGAAGCGATACATTGACCGAGATTTTTCAAAATGAATAACAACAGAAGAAAGTCTTCAGTCCGGACTCGTACGGCCCGCTCGCCATTCTCCTCGGTCCTCGTTCTTCGAACCCGACGCTATGATAAGAGCCGAGATCCAATTGCAATTTGGATCTCGGGTGTAGTTAACCTCATGCTTAAATACGACTACATATACACGATAGCAGCTATCAATACAACAGTCCACAACGAGATGTATGATTAAAAACACATAACCACGTATACAAGATAATAACCACGTATGTAACATAACCTCGTATGATACAACAATAATAACCTCGTATGTGACATAACCTCGTATGTAACATACCGTGTATATAGCATAACCTCGTACACTACTACACAACAATCATATACAATCATATAATAAACATTAGAGCTAGTGTTACAGTACGCGAACGTACCTTCGTTGACGGTAAACGGCACTTTTACGAAAAATGGTATTTTCTCGACAGCGGCGCAACAGCGGGACGATTAATTCAAATATCCTATAATGATGATATTTATCAACATTCAGCATCATAACAGGCATTTTAAGTACAAATTACCATTTTGCCCTTGACCCCCTAATCGGCGGAATTTCGCCAGAACTTCGTTACTTTGACTCTAATCTTCCAAAATTTTGCCAGATCTTTTTCCTCATCATATTTTCGAAATATATATCATATTTACCCCTAAATATGATATCTAGACTATCTTGAAAAATTAAAGATAAATCTAACATTCCTACTATATCTACCGAAAAAAACTACCGAAACTAAAGACCGGGGGACCGAAGAACTTACCCCGACTTTGCTCGGACTTTCTCCGCAGTTTCTCTCAGAAACCTCTCTCTAGGCTGCATTTTTGGGGTGAAGAAATGAGAAGGGGAGGGCTTGCTATTTATAGAAGAAAGGAGGGACAAGGTGGGAATTTCATCAAATGTCTTCAGATCGAATTTCAACCGTCGGATCGCACTTCGCCATGTGGCACCATCTTGACCTTCCACATGTCCCGCTTATGTCATCCTTCTAGAAGAGGATGATGTCATCTTTGCTGACTTACCGATAAAGTTCCCCGATCGGTGTCCGAATCGCGTAATCTTGACGGATCTCAAAAATCCGACAACAGAAGTTCAAGGTCTATACTTCCTCCTTAAAAATATGTGGATTAATGAAATTTATGATTTCATTAAGGGTATTCCGTTATCTGCTGAACATTTTAGGACGACGCCTCCGTTACGGAATTAAATTCCGAAAGCACCAGTGTCTAGACAAAAATCCACCGGTTTGAAATACGTTCCGACTCAAGACACTAGATTCCTAATTCGGCAACTACTTGTTTTCGTATTGCCTCTTTTTTCCCTATCGCATTTTCTCTCTCATACCCCGTGTCTTAAATACCCCGTTGGTTTAGTAACCGACCTCGAGACAGTCGCACTCCGGATAAAATTTCACTTGTTCATAACAAGTCCAGATGTTTCGACTTTGTTTCTATATTTTGAGGTTGGATTTTATTTCTATCCATCCCTACTTAGCCATCGTGTATTTCTACTTATTATAATATTATTATAATATTATTTTTTCATTTTTTATTAATTAATTTCGAAATTTCTCTTTAAATTTAATTATTTACTAATTAATTTATTTATACCATAATCTAATTAATTAGCCAATAATTACTTAATTAGTCATTTACTAATTGTTGATAATTTTATGATTTAGGATACATTATTATCTCATGACTATTGAACTGACATTGGTATTTTATATCCTATATTAAATATTAAAAATAAAGGGGCATAAAGTGCTTTTTAATAATATTTTATTTATGCTCATTTATTTTCCAGGGAAATAATCCCAAAAATTCCTAAAATTAAAGATAACATATTTCCCAAGTTTTTATCAAAGATCTGTTATCATATGGTATTTATCATAATGTTTCTAGGCCATTTTCTCGCCTTATTAAAATATATTTTTCATGGATTTTAGCTATTTTTCTTTTCTAATTGTCACAAGTAATTACCTTAGAAAATAAGATAATTAAAACTTATTATTTGAGACCCCATATTCACCTATTTCCAATAGGTATTATTTATCGAAATATGATACTTATCATAAATATGATTTTCAGGGTATTACAAAATGCATCTCTAGTTGGGACAAAATAATATAACCCTCATTTTCCAATTCATCCAACTTTTCAATGTCAATGACTTTGTTATAGATAGCATTAAAGAACATACACAATTTTGTTATAGTGGTTCGCACTTCATCTTTCATAATGCCTCTAATAGCTATTGGTAATGATTGTTGCATTAACACATGATAATCATGGGACTTCATTCCCACTAACTTCAAATCGTTCATTGACACAAACTTGCTCACATTAGAAGAATACCCTTGTGGAACCTTGATGTCATTTAAACACCCACACAAACTTTTTTTCTCCGCTTTTGATAGTGTATGCGCTGCTGGCCCCATGTATGCCCTCTTACCATCTTCTCTTATTTGTGGATATAACTGTTCTCTTATTCCCATATCAACGAGGTCCAGTCTCGCACTAATTTCATCCTTAGTCTTCCCTGGTACGTGCAAAAGCGTACTGACAAGGCTATCACAAACGTTTTTCTCCACATGCATCACATCAAGGCTGTGTCTCACATCAAGACTACGCCAATATGGAAGGTCAAAGAAAATTGATCTCTTCTGCCATATGTTCTTCTCACCTGCAATCCTTTGTTTCTTACCCAATATGACATTGATATGTTCCACCCGACTATAAACTTCCTCTCCGGTTAATGCCTTTGGTGCTGTTCCATGCTCCGGTAAGCCGTTAAAACGCTTTCTTAACCTACGATACGGGTGGAACCGATGAAGAAACCTCCTATGACCGAGGTAGATCGTTCTTTTCCGTGCTTTTGTTGATGGAAGTGTGTGTCTGATTCACATATCGGACATGCTTTATGCCCCTTCACACCATACCCTGACAAATTTCCGTATGCAGGAAAGTCGTTTATCGTGGTAAAAATCATTGCACGCAGCTTGAAGGACTCCTTCTTATATGCATCAAACACATCTACACCTTCCTCCCAAAACTTCTTCAAATCCTCAACCAAAGGTGCCAAGTACACATCGATATTGTTCCCCGGCTGTTTTGGTCCAAAAATCATCATAGAAAGCATCACATACTTGCGTTTCATACATAGCCAGGGAGGTAAGTTGTATATTACAAGGAGAACCGGCCACGCACTATGGGTGCTACTAAGAGTTCCATATGGATTGAAGCCATCTGTACAAAGCCCCAGCTGAAGGTTTCTTGGCTCGCTGCCAAATTGAGGGAACATTTCATCTATTTTCTTCCATTGCGGAGAGTCAGTCGGGTGCCGAAGATATTTTTCATCAGATATTCTCTCATCAGAATGCCATCTCAACTTCTTCGCCGTTGATGCACTAGTAAACATACGCTTAAACCGCGGTATTATTGGAAGATACCACAACACCTTTAAAGGTTGCCTTGTTTTCCCATCTCCTGAACCACCATCTTTCTTCACTTTGTATCGTGAGGTTTTACACTTCGGACACTTACTAAGGCCTTCATACTCATTTTTGTACAATATGCAATCATTTGGGCAAGAGTGTATCTTTTTATACTCCATACCCATCGCAGACAAGATTTTCTTTGCCTCATACATACGATTTGGAAGTACATTATCGTCTGGAAACATATCACACAACAATTCAAGCAGCATTGTGAAACTACTATCGGTCCACCCACAAGTTGCCTTTAAGTTGACCAAATGTAAGGTCCCTGTCAGCCGTGTATATTTAGTACACCCAGGGAACAAAGGTGTCTCTGCATCACTCCGAACGCTATCATATATACGCGATTGTGCAAAAGATTCTACCTCAACATCATGAATCATTCTCTCCATTCCATCATCATCTACCTCAACTTCATTTTCATGGGACGCAGTAGTTGTTACTTCCTCACCATGCCATATCCACGTTGTGTATCGAAGGTTTATTCCATCACAAAGTAAGTGATCCCTTATATCGCAATATTCCGTTGATTATCATTTAAACAATTCACACATGGACAAAAATACATCCCATTCTTTGTAGCCACATTTCTTCTAGCAAATTCAATAAACTCTTCCACTCCATTCTCATATTCTTCACTAGTTCTCAAAGCATTCATCCAACTATGATCCATTTTATTACCACCTACGACATTTCCAACAACATTCAAGTTTATAACAATTTCAAGAACGACTGGCTTTTTTCTCAATACTTTAAAAAAAAATCGGCAGTATTTCCCCTTAAAAGTAAGATGTCCCAAAATTTGAATAACAAACAATTTCAGCTTAATTCAAACAAAACTTACTAACTAAGACAATTTAGAACAATATCAGCTATTAAATCCAGCACTTTCATTAACAAACAGAACACTAGAATTATTCGTACTAACATATACTTCAATGGTAATGGTAAACCATGAAGCCATCACTTTTTTAATCAAGTTCATGTAGTTCAGATGGCTAATGATAAAGGAAAGACAAAAGAAAAATTTCAAAGACTATATTAAAAACACTTAAATCCATAATGGTTGATATGAGGAAAATATATGCGTGTGTCAATAAAATGAAAGCAACTAACCTAATTTGAGAGTGCAATAGTTTGCTTTTGCTTCAAACCTTTGACCAAGAAGGTAGAACTTACGAGATTAAATTTTCTCAAGAGTGAGGACTCACATAAAACAGAGACATGAGTTGAAGAGACCTAATCACGGAGGTTTAATAGGTCAGTCCATTAAACTCCTCATAAATTAATTAAGAATTTCAGAAACTGAGGTCATTACAGAGTCCTTTTGTGAACCAAAAGAATAATAAAGCTTTGTATAGAAAACAATTCACTGTCAAGTCTATATATAAGCTCTTGTGAACAGAGAGCTGTGAGCACAAACAAACACATGATCCACATTATTTGGTCTTAATTAAGCTTCCAAGATGGGAACTAGTAAAAGGTTTTGTTCGATAGTTATTCTTATTTTCTATGCATAGAGAAATTGAAATAACTGATCATATGAGATTTAAGATTTAAAATTAATCAATAGAAAGGGAATAAATATATATATATGGGACAGAAAAGTTACTTGTAGAGATTACACCAAAAACAAGCTAGCTATTTTTTTGTAGTAGTGATATTCTACTGTAGCTCCTCATCAGCAAAAGTGTCCTGAATATGATTCATGCCGTGAGGTTCAAGAAGCTACAAATATTGGTTCAAGAAGCTGCAAATATTCATGTACAATCACATACTAGATTAACTCATTCAAAAGTAGATAGAGACAGAGAATCAGAGAGGCAATAATTCCTAAACACTTGAATTATTTATTTCACTTTAGTACAATACTCTCAATACATTAGCTTATTTTACTCTGCAGATTGATTGCAAACTGATATTTCACGGTTGAAGCTTAATTAAAAAAAAATGAATTCATCAAGTTAAGTAGCAGCACCTCTGTGAGATATAATTATAAGCACCGATCAGCGAAGTCAAAGGGCCGAATGGGGCTGCAAATAGTTTTGTGGGCCGAAGTAATTATGGGCTTAGACCAATGGAGAACCTCATAAATGTCAAGAACCGTGGGCTGAATTCCGGACTCATGGAAATGAGAGAAGTTAAACTCTTGCAAATGTTACAATAATACCAAATTTAGTATATGACAATGCATTGAATAGAATTTCTCTAATTGAAAAATACTTGCACTTATATAGTATAGCAAAATAAATTTAACACTATACTATACTTGACATATTACTATGAATATAATTAGAAGGGGAATTACTATGAAAACCCAAGGAAATGACTTAAATTAACAAGAAGTTATAATAACAAGTGAGCTGTTGTCATTTTTTACAATGGAGCTTGTTATTGTATACTCCTAAATTGTTATTAAAACTTCTTGATAATTAAGTCCCTTTCTTTAAAACGTCAAGCAACACATAATCTACAAGTGCTATATAGTAATCACTAACTGGGCCAAGAGAAAAATCACATCCCAAGAGTGATCTTCTTGCGATCACTAATCAACTAGGGCCCTCGTCTCAAATGTAGATAGAGACAAAGAGAATCAGACAGGCAATAATTCCTGAACACTAATTATTTATTTCACTTTAGTACACTACTCTCAATACATTAGCTTATTTTACTCTGCAGATTGATTGCAAATTGATATTTCACCGCTGAAGCTTAATTTAAAAAAACATAGCCATGGTTAGGCACTAGAAAAATCCAAAGGGAGAAACTAAAACAAAGACAAAATAAAATTTTGATAACATCATTCCTCCTTCATCCTTTCACACATACACGTTAGGCACCCATTAATTATTTAACAGAAGGTGATGAGAAGGTCTGGTTTAAAATACACTAAAGTTCATAAATGCATTATATTATACAATTTCAAAGTTCATGGTGGCTGCTTTCAATGGAAGAAATTACAAAGGGAGTGAATGCATTTATCTTTTGTCAAATAAGTCAATAACATGGTGCGAAGATGTACAAAATGTCTACTTATGCTGAAAAATCAGATTGCAAAAATACACAGATAACTGTGCCTAAATTTTCCCAAAGATAGATTACTCCAGCATATCACCATGTGTACGTGTGTGTGGGTAAGGAAAACAAGCAAAGGAAAGGGCCATGTGACGATAAGATCTTTGTATTTAGCTCCTTGTATTCATTCTGTGTGATGCAACTTGTGTAAAACTCACTGTTGTTATTTATTATTGCTCATATTCATCTGAACACAAGTTTTGTCTTAACCCTCAAGCCCAGGTTTCACTTTATTCAACTGAATAGGAAGAGTGAAGAACACTAGTATTTACTTTCACATGTATCGATCGAATAACATCTCTCTTGGGTCTCTTCTTCATAAAGATATTAAACTAATTACTCAAAACTATTCCCAACTACCATGTATCACTAAAACTACTGCAGTTAAACTAGCTTTTACATGAAATCTCATACAAATATGACTATACATACGTACACACACACATATGACTTCGTTTTCAACATTCAAAAGGAGTGACTGTACAAACTGGGTCCTTCCATTGGGAAAATAATTGGAGAGAAAATAAAAAGTACTGGGCCTACCTACTGATCTCTCTATTTTAAATTGTCAAACTCATTTTTTTCTCAGAGGATCTGAGGATAACAACTAAGAACTTTATAAAAAGGTTAATACTATCAAATTAACATCTCATCACAAACTAACCTTTCCAAACTTAGCACTTCAATTTCATAATGTTTGACATTTTTTTAAGACTAACTTAGCACTTCAAACTTAGCACTTCAATTTCATAAAATAAAATAAAACAAATCCTAATTTAAGACTACCTTTTTTATAAAGTTTTTAGTTGTCCTTTTTTTCCCTTTCCGATAAAGAAAATTGGCCCTAGTTCTTCTATAGCAGCATGCCATGTTCCTATTCAAGAGTGACTCAAATCGAGTCTCCTAAAATAGAGTACATATTTAGACATATATATATAAAAGTCAAATTCACATTCTAAAGGCAAAGACCTGCAAAAAGTTTCTCGATTTGCCCTTCAAAAACAAAAGTGACATGCTCGTTAATTTTTTCGTTTTGTGAGGGATTTTCTCCTCTACTACTCCCAAAAAGTTAACAGTTTGAAAACTTAAAGCCATCGCTTGGTATACCTAAAAATATCTTTCTACACAGCATCAATACTAAAAAAGAAACAGAAACAGAGACTCCATTCATTCAATCTTTTGTACGTATAGACTAAAGAGAAAAACAAAGGAAAATTGAAAGGGCAAGAGAAGTCCGACCACAATTTAGCTCCTTGGTCTGACAGAGTGAGGTGCTGGAGCTCAGTGACGGTCGACTTCAGGAAGCAAGGCGGAGGCGCGACCGTCGGAGAGCGAGGGAGAAATTTTAGGGATTTTGCGCGAGGAAGGCAAAGTTGCGCGCTGGAGGGAAATGAAATCTGTTGACTACTGTGAATGAATAAATTGAAATGGGTTTATTATTTAAGGGCGCGTTTGGCGTCCTATAATTGAATTAGACGCCAGAAATCAATTTGGCTCACTTTTGGAGTCCTAATAATATTTTAGGACGTTTTAAGTTAACTTTCCACGTTCTAAAAAATATTAGGACGTCTAATATATCAAATTTTCACTAAATAATTACAAAATTGCCACCGCGTTCACATTTTACTTCCTATTTTTAAAATAGGACGTCTTTTAGAGAAGTAATATCTATATTTTGTAGTAGTGATAAAATCATGTATAATAAATTTTATAAAGAAAATTTAATGAAAATAAATGATTTTGTATACCTTATTCATTTTCAAAATTTATCAAAAACTATTCAAGAAAAAAAAAGGCGGATGAGTTGCTTGGAGGAAGACCATCGGATTTCGGAAAGTGAAAAATAGGGTTGGCCGGTTGGGGTTATATTGGGCCTGTTTGGGTTGGCGGTAGGAATGGTGGCTTAAAAGCTATCTAACTTTTATAAAAGCTCAGTAGGAAAAAAGTCAGGTTGTAAATATAATTTGTGTTTGGATTGCTTATTTGACTTTTGTAGATTTTTTTTTAAAGAAAAGCTGGAATTAGTGGGAAGGTCAATAAAAAAACAAGGGGCCCCACGTTCGGACTTTTTTTCCTTCGTGAACCCCAATTTTGCTCCACAATGGGCCCCACATGCGAAGCAGATAACACTAACGCAAAAAAAAAAAAAAAGCTCTAAAAGAGAGGATTTAGATTAATGAGCATTAAGGGGAAAAGTTCATTACAAATAATGCTAATCCAAACACTATTTTCTGACTTTTTTCCCACTGTGCATTTTTTCCAACACTGCGTTAATATTTTTGCTTGAAATGGTGTGGGAAATGGGGATCCAAACAGGCACATTAAAGGTTGTGGCCCCCACCTATTTATTATATATATATATTAATACATATAAAAGCAAAAGAAGGGACACAATTTGTAACACCCCAAATTCCTTAACATAAATCGTGTCGGTGACACGTGGTTTTATAAAAATTTTCAGAGTGATGGGGTGTTATCGCTTAGCGTTTTGCGGAAACGAAGAGCATGTACTAAAAATTTGAACAACAGATATAACACGAGTGATCGATATGAAATACTCAGACATATGATGATGCTCGACGTATATCGATATATATTATAAAATCTCCCGAAGGATTGTTCATGTGATACAAAGAATACAATACTTTACAATTACAATTTTACATGTAATGATACCTCTTCAACCAAGCCTTAAGTAGACTGGGGCATAGAACCTAACTCGTTAAATCATCCCATTTGGCCGCCGGGTAGGTCTAGTGGAAGTCTCACCGGCTAGGGTGACTGATTGACTGAACCACATAGACGACCCTTCTAGTTTAAGCACCAAATGATATGAAGTAACCTTATTAGATTCATGCCATAAGGTAGTTTCTATTGACCTTCTTCCCGCATTTTCTTTGACCGGTGCCTTCTCATGGCTCCGTCTACTGGTGTATAACTATAGTTCCGTCCCTTGGTGCCTTCTCTAGTTCATGACCCGAACCTGTCTAATCATGCAGACTGAGGTCCAATACCCATCGGACCTCAGGTAACGGTTAACCTCATGCTTATGTAAACAGTATATGCATGGCAAACATTCACAACATTTCACAGTATAAAAACACATCTCCGTAATCAGGCAATAACACTACACAGCCCCTGCAGTATGTATGTCATCCTAGTCTGCACACTCTCCGGTGCCACGATGTACAGTCGTGTCCATAGCGCTAGGAAAACTCTAAACGGTGTATACAATACCATAACCCGTGTACTCATAACTCCACCATTTTCAAACAAACAGAAACTCCGTATATGAACACCGCAATCACATATATGAGTATACAGCAAGCATCATAGTTAGTGTTACAGTACGCCGCGAACGTACCTTCGTTGACGGTACTTTCGGTACGTTTTACGAAAAACTGTACTTTTTGTTACGCCCGACGTCGATAACAAATAGAGACGACAAAGGGGCTCGACAACTGTACGACAACGGTTCGATTATCTCAGATATCCTATAAGGATAGTATTTATCAGTTTTTAGCATCATAACAGGCATTTTAGGTAAAAATTACCATTTTGCCCCTGACCCCTTAATCGGCGGAATTTCGCCGAGCTTCGCTACTTTGACCCGATTTCCCGTAATTTTGACATATCTCTCTTCCCAATATATACCATATTTAACCTTAAATATGATATCTAAACTATCTAGGAAATTTAAAGATTAATCTAGCATTCCTACTATCTCTACTGAAAGAACTACCGAAACTAAAGACCAGGGACCGAAAAACTTACCCAGGGCTCCGCTAGATTTTCTCCAGGCTCCTCCTTCTCTCTACTCTCTCTCTAGGGCACGGTTTTGGGGTGGGAGAAAGTGAAGAGGGGAGCTCCCTATTTATAGAAGAAGGGAGTGGCAATTTGGTAAATAACTCAAACTTTATCAGATCGATTTTTGGCCGTCGGATCGCACTTGGGACAAATGGCTCCATCTTGACCCTCCCCCTCTCTTGGCCGACCTCTTGGCACAATTCCCAAGGGAAATTGATGTCATGCATGACATCATGTGCTCTTACTTTATGGCCGGTACCGATAAAGTTTCTAGTTCGGTGTCCGAAACGCGTAATCTTGGAGAAACTTAAAAATCCGGGAACTAGGTTTTGTAGTTCCATTCTTTCTCTTTAAAACTACTGGGTTTCACTAAAATTTTGATCCCATTAAGGGCATTCCGTGATCTTTGAAGATTTTAGGACAGACTCCCTCCGTTACGGAATTAAATTCGAAAGCACCGGCGATGTAGACAAAAATCCCTTTGGTTTGAAATACGTTCGACTCAAGACACTAGATTCCTAATTCGCGGCAACTACTTGTTTCGTATTGCCTCTTTTTCCCTATCGCATTTTCTCTCTCTTACCCGTGTCTTAAATACCCTAGTTGGAGCGTCTAGACAAAAATCCTTTGGTTTGAAATACGTTCGACTCAAGACACTAGATTCCTAATTCGCGGCAACTACTTGTTTCGTATTGCCTCTTTTTCCCTATCTCGCATTTTCTCTCTCTTACCCCGTGTCTTAAATACCCCGTTGGTTTGTAACTAACCTCGGAGACAGTCACTCCCGGATAAAATTTGTTTTGATTTATAAAAAGTCCGATGACTTGACTTAGGTCGTATCCCTATATTTTGGTGTAGGATTTTATTTCTATCCATTCTCAAATGTCTTGTTGGCTCTTTACCATATATATTATTATTTTATTCAAAATATCTAGATATTTATTTCTTTATTTTTTATTTTTATTTATTTTTCTAACCATAAAATATTTTATTAATATTTTATTATTTTTATTTTTATTTAATTATTAATTTCGAATTTCATCCCTTTTTATTAATTTTTTTTTTATTAATTCATTTAAATAATCTTAATCCTCTCTTAATCCCTAATTAATTACTTAATTAGCCACTTACTAATTGTTGATAATTTTCTTAATTAGGATAAACTATTATCTCACAACTATTTTAGTTACATTGGTATTTTATATCCCATGAAATCAATGGTAGCTAAGTGGGGGACCCTAACTCGGAAGGTGACAACGACGAAGGCATATAGTCACTACGGTAGATCTCCATATTCAGTGCAGTTGGGTGCACGTTTAAAGGAAAAGTCTATTGTACCACGGAGGCACGGACATATATAAGGGATCATTTCAAAGAGTTCCTTGGGGGTAATATAGTCAAGGACTAGTTGGGGTAGGTTGTTCTTATTTATTGGGCTAGCCTGTGTGATTAAACAATTATGGCCCATAAATGTATTCATCATCAGAACTTTCAAAAATAGTAGAGGAAGACTCCTCGTCCTCGGGTTCAACTGACGAAAGGGTCGAACTTTCTCACCTAAATGGAAGAGGTTTGATCCTGGAGTTGGTTAAGGCGCTGTGAGAGGTATCCTAGGGGTCTACGAAGCAGTGGAAATATTGGGAAGAGGTGGAGGCATGTGTACTCTATAACCCAATATACCCTGCGGACTGTGCTCCAAGGGCCCTGCCCTTGAACTGTGGGTGAGCCCAACCCCTTTCCTAAAATTTGTATACGAAAAAAAAAGTAGAGGAAGAAAGTGGAGTAACACAAGTTAAAGTGGAGGTATGTGTACTTTCAATCTTGTATCCCCTATAGATCAAAGTCATAGGGCCATACTTTTAGAATGTGGGTGAGCCCAACACCTTTCCAAAAAATTTTATACCAAAAAAACAAAAAGAAATAGTGGAGGAAGATTGGAGCCTTGGTGGTGTAATTTACATGCTCATTAAATTTAGAACTCATTTAAAAAACTCTTTGCACTCTAAGACTCAAAAAGGAAAACCCTTCATATAATTAAAAAATATTAGTACTTCTCTACTCCTTAGGACTTAATTGAGCAGTTGATTATTGTCCTAATTGTAAGACATATTTTTTTATATGTATCATTTAAAAAAAAAAATTATTGTTATTGATACTCTCTCAATAATAATTAAATACAACAATAGTTAAATAACACACATATTTATCTACAAAGTGAGTAATGATTGCTAATATGGAGAAATTAAATAATGCCACACACATAATTCAACTTTTTTTTTTTTTAAATAAAGTAATTTTGAGCTTTTAAAAATAAAATAAAATAATATGTATACTTGTGAATTTGTAAATCCCAAAAACAATATAATGAGCACCAAACTCTATAATATGGTGCATTTCATTCTTGTAAATTATTGTTGTTTGTGTGTGTAAATTATTCCTTTGGTGCGTTTCATTCTTGTAAATTACTCCTCTGTCTGTCTCAGGGGCGGAGGCACACTAGTGCCTATGTGGGCAAGTGAACCCATAAAAAATTTAAAAAATATATATTTTGTGAAAGAATCTTATGACAATAGATCTGGTTGGATTAATTGGTTAAAGCTTTCGCCATCTGTGTTAAGGTCCCGGTTTCGAATGCCTTGCTTATCCTTTTTTTTTTTTGTCAATTTCATTTTCTCAACCCTCAACTCTCACGCAGTCACGCTCTGCCCCCAAATCGATCCGTCATTCCGCCAATTTCATTTTCTCAACTCTCACACTCCGCCCCCAAATTGATCCGCCATTCCGCCCCGAAATCGTTCAATCTCATTGTCTGAACTCTCACTCTCCATCCAGCCAAATCGATCCGCCCTCAAATCGTTCAGCCAAATCAATCCGCCCCCAAATTGTTCAGCCACGTCGCCGCTCCTCCGTCGTTGCATCGTGATTTTCGATCCACCCCCATTTCTGGGCATTTATAGGCAAATGAGAGGGTATTAATTTTGGGACATTGACAGACAAAATGTAACAGAAGCCAGTGGGCCTGCAAGGTATGATATATTTTCTTACATAAAAATTTGAAATTGCCACTCAAATAAGATTGAATATTTGTTTTCATTACTTCCTTTTTTTTCCTCGGATGTTTTGGATCAATGAAACACGAGCAGAGATGCTAGAAATTTCCAGGAACTTCATAATGATTTTCTTTATTCCCTTTAGAAAGTGCAGGATCGTCTTCTTCTTTCGGGTCCTTCATTTTTTGTTGGGTGTGTGCGAGTCGGTAGGGCGTTTGGTCCACATGGCTTCCCTTTTTAGTTCTTCAAGGCTTCCTCCTCCTTGCTTAACGTTGCTGCTTTATTTTCCTTTTGTTGCTGGACGTTCCATACGGTGAAGGATTTTTGGTATCCATTAGCTGAAATGTTGAGGGGGAAAGAGCTTCAATTGTGAGGTATTTTATTACCATTTTTTTGGACTGTCATGAGGGAAATCAGAAAGATAAAATCATTTTTTTAAAAGTTGGATTTCATTCTCTTTTAATGTTCAATTGTATCTGGAATTTAAGGATTTTGCATTTATTAATGAATGTAAGGATCTGGGAAAAAAAACCTTCAATTTATTCAATGACATCAAATCCTATAGAAAGAGAGGATATTCGGAGAGCTTATTTGCTCAAGGGGCCAACTCAACCAATGCTTAATCCATTCCCTCAAACGGATGTGTATGGAAAAATACGTAGATTCAATCCTTAGTGGTATGAAGAATTTGGTTCCTGGTTGGAGTATAGTGTATCAAAAGATGCATGTTTTTGCTTGTATTGTTATCTATTTGATATGGAGGTTGGAGGTAGTGGTTCGATGCATGAAGCATTTGTCGGGGTGGGGTTCAAAAGTTGGCATAAGAAGGATATAATCAAATTTCATGTTGGAGATCATAAGAGTGTCCACAATAGATGTTATCAATCTTGTCAAAATTTGATGAAGCAAAATCAACATATTGATATTGCTCTTTCAAATATTTTTGAACAACACATCCGCATTCTACATTTATTGTTTTGCTCATGAGTTACAATTGGCACTTGTGAAGGTTGCAAAACATCACAAGAAGATTCAAGATATTTTGACATGCTTCAAAAGCTGACTACCACCATTGTGTGGGGTTCATGCAAGCGGAAGGAAATTCTTCAAATGAATCAGTATGAGCTAATAGTTGAAAGAATTGCTAGTGGTGAAAATAGTTTAAATCAAGAGACAACCTTAAAGCAACCTGGAGACACTCGTTGGGATTCCCATTTTGGTACGGTTACAAGTGTTATCTCATTATTTTCTCCAATAATTTCCTTGATGAAAGTTATTGAAGACGAGCCGAAAAATGATGCTGTAAGAATCGATGCAAGTTGCATTTTGTATGCCATGGAGGATTTTGAATTTGCATTCTTGTTGCATTTTATGAAATTGATCTTGGGGATTTCTTATGAGTTGTCACAAGCACTGCAAAGAAAAGATCAAGACTTTTTAAATGCAATTGGTTTAGTGAAGGTAGTCAAGTCTCGTTTACAAGAGGTGAGGGATAATGGTTTTGATAAATTGCTTCAAGAAACAAACATTTTTGCCAATAAATATGATATTGACATTCCAATTATGAATAATGTTTATTGTCCTAAAGGGAGATCGAAATAGAGATTGGAATCATTCACATTCCTCCACTACTTTAAGGTAGAGTTATTTAATACAGTGATAGATACTCAGGTTCAAGAGTTGAATGATCGATTTGATAATGTCAATATCAAGTTGCTTGAGTGTTTGAGTTGTCTTGATCCTCGTGATTCATTTGCTAATTTTAACAATGAAAAGTTGATTGAGTTTGCTAGATTATATCCTTCGGAGTTTAATGAACTTGCAGATATTCCTTTTCTGTCTTCAAGTCTCGATAATTTTATTGTTGATGTGAGGGCTGATTCTGATTTTGTCAATTTGCAAACAATTTCTGACCTTGCTTTGAAGATGGTTGAGAAGAGAAAGGATATTGTTTATCCACTAGTCTATTTATTGATAAAGTTGGCACTCGTTCTACCGGTAGCAACTGCTAGTGTTGAGCAGGTTTTTTTTACAATGACTTTTGTTAAGAATAAGTTGCGCAATCGGATAAGTGATGATTCGTTTAACTCATGCATGTTAACTTTTTTTAAACGTGATATATTTGATACGATTGATGATGATGATATAATGCAATATTTTCAAGGAATGAAGAATCGAAGAATGATTTTGTAATCCTTATGATGTAAAGGTTAGTTGACTCTTGATTATTATTTTTCTATGTTAATGCATTTGTGTTCTCATTGTTTTCTTTCCTCCTTTTATGTAGGTGTTTGGTGTTGAACTTATTGAAAGTGTCGTGCTTTCTAGTGGATAGCCTTTTTTGAGGCATCTTTGAACTTGGAGTCTTGCCGGTTTGTAACTATCCTTCTCTTATTCTTTTGCTCTATGGTGAAAGCATGATAATAAGTCTTATTTGTATATATTTTTGTTTTCTTTTTCCTTTTTGTTCATCGAGTTCATTTTCTCTATAAAGGCACACTTAGGGTGCTCTTAGTGCTACTTCATAACTTCCTCGAATTATTATTTTAAGTTCTTGCTACCATATCCATGTGTCTTTTATCATTTTACTTTCTTGGTTGATGAATATTGGCATGACATAGCTTCCTTTTCTCGCTTTCTTTTGCATATTATTCCAAGAAATAACTTTTGTTATACAAATAATTGACAATTGTAAACGAAATATTATTTTAAGTGCATTTCAATCGTAGTATGAGGCTATCCTATCCATCCACGCATAATCTAAAGGTCTTTTAAAACTCATCTTGTCTACTTTCTTGGTCACAGAAAGTCACCAAAGTATTCCAACATTGAATATTGGCATGACAGTTTTCAAACTTTCATGTTTATGAATACTCAAGTGTTGGAATGAAAACTCAAGTATTGAAATGACGAGACTTTCTTTTACTCAAGTATTGAGTTGAATACTCGAGTATTGATTTGCTTCAAGAAATACTCACATAAAAGGTTCAAAACTCGAGTATTGGTTTCAATACTCGAGTATTGGTCTTATTCAAAGAAATTATCCAAAGCTCAAATCATGAAGAGCCTCTCTGGAAGATGAATACTCAAGTATCGACATGAATACTCAAGTATTCATATTAGTGCACAGTGACATACTCAAGTATTGAAGAACATACTCAAGTATTGGTCGCGAGTTTTGAAAATCAAGTTTAACGAATTTGTGAAAACTTCTTTATTTAATCCTAATACTTGTCATTATTATTCTCTGATATTTCCAGCCTATGTTTAACTACTTTGTTAGTGAGTTTCGGCTTGTTTAGAGGAGATTAAATGAAGGTTTAAAGCAAAAGCAAAAAGCATGTCGAACATTAAATGCTAAACCCGAAAGTTGCATACTTTTGGGTAATCCTTCCGCACACGCTTACAAAGGATTAATGTCTACCTACCACATCCAAGAGTCGCTATTCCAACGGATTAATATTCATGAAGTCAACTCGGACTTCGTACAACCTGGATTAAGTGAAGAGTAGAGAGAGAAGACTCCAAAATGCCTCCAACGGCTAGATTAATGCACCGATAGTCATAATGGAGTTCGCAACGGATCTTTAATGCTTTCTTAGTATAAATAGTGTAGCATTCAATTTCTCTCAACAACCAAGACCACAGAAAACGAAAATCATTCAAAGTTTCCAACTACTCTTGAGTTTTTTTCGTGTAAAGTATCATTGATACATTAAGCTTCGTTGTTCATTCTTATCCACTCTTAGAGAGAGTTTCTTACTTGAAAATCATTTATTGTAAAGAATCACAAGTCAAGGGGACTTGGTGATTGGATTCATTGATTACAACTTGTAAGGGGGAGTAAGTTTTAGTGAGAGAATTACTCTTGAGTACAGAGTGTGTAATCTTTTGATATATAGTGGAAATCCCGGTGTGGGAGGACCGGACGTAGGTCGTGGTTGGACCGAACCCGTATAAATCTTTGTGTCTTGCTCTTCAACTTTATCTCCTCGAATCTTTTTGGAGGTTGATGCAGCACTCAAGGCTAAGCAGATGAAGACTGATGTAAATGAATATCTAAAGATAATACCCCATCTTGTGATTTTCGTTTATGATGAATTGAAGACGAAGCCAACATTTTGGTTTGCTTGCCCACCTTCTAGTTATTATAATTCTTCATTCTTTGATTCCTTATAGGTTGCAACATGTTCTTTAATCTTGTCAAACTTTTTTCCTTTTAGAAAATGTCAACGATACAATCTTAATGCATTTAAAACTTTTCTTTAAAATAAAATAAAATAATGGGCTAAGTCTGATAATACTTGCTAGTGTATAAAAGTATAAAATTGGATATAAACGTTAAAGTATATTTTTAAAAAAAGTACGATATATTATGAATACACATCCTCGTGTTATTTTGGGATAATTACTATAAGGTGACAACGACGACGGAATATAATCACTACGGTAGATCTACATATTCAAAGTGTAGTTGGGAGCACGTATAAAGGAAAAGTCTATTGTACCACGGATCATTTCAAAGATTTCCTTGGGGGTAATATGGTCTAGGACTAGTTGGGCTAGGTTGTTCTTATTTATTGGGCTAGCCTGTGTGATTAAAGAATTATGGCCCATAAATGTATTCATCATCAGGACTTCAAAAATAGTGGAGGAAGAAAGTGGAGTAATGAAGGTTAAGGTGAAAGTATGTGTACTCTTAGTCATGTATCTCATGTGAATCAAAGTCATAACGCTTTGCCTCCTTAGAATATAGGTGAGTCTAACTCTTCTCCTAAAATTATTATACCAATTAAAAAAACAAGTAGTGAGGAAGATTGGAGCCTTGGCGGCGTAATTTATATGCTCATTAAATTTAGTACTCCTTTGAAAATCTTTTTGCACTCTAAGACTCGCAAAGGAAAAAACTCTTCATATTATATATATAAAAAAGGTACTTCTATACTCCTTAGGACTTAATTGAGCAGTTGATTATTGTCCTAATTGTAAGACATATTTTTTATATGTATCATTTTTTTAAAAAAATTACAGTTATTGATACTCCTTCAATAATAATTAAATACAACTGTAATTAAATAACACACATATTTATCTACAAAATGAGTAATGATTGCTAATATAGAGAAATTAAATAATGCCACACAGAGAATTCTTTTTTATTTTTAAATAAAGAAATTTTAAGCATTTTTTTTTTAAAAAAAATTATGTAGACTTGTGAATTTGTAAATCCCAAAAACAATATAATGAGCACCAAACTCTATAATATGGTGCGTTTCATTCTTGTAAATTACTCCTGTGTGTGTGTGACGCATATTTTCGCTTCTTATGCATGGTGGAGATCCCAAGCTAAAACTGTGACTTAGGAAAAACAACGACAGTTTAGTAAAAATATGTCATATTTTTAATAATGATCTAACTTAACTAACTTTTTTAAATTTAATAAAATTAGCTAAATAGTTCTTATATTAATAAGAACAACATATAACTATACGCATTCATCTATATGAAATATTAATACTTTTTTAATTATTAAGGCAAGCACTAACTTAAGATTATAAACTACGTAAATAACTGAAAAGTTATTTTATGTGATTAAGAGACTAAAATAAAACTTTAACTAAAGTTAGGGCTGAAACTACCCTTTGCCTATAATAATGGATAACCTGAAAAAAAGAGTAGAACCACAATAAAGCTATAATAATGGTAGCACTATTTTCAAAAAGCATCTATACCGAGCGAGGTCCCATCCATAGCTGTATATCAATCAAACAGAACTTTAAATAACTATTTAATTGAATAAAATAATTTGCAAAAGTTATTCTCATGCATATATGCTAGTTTATCTCATCAACAATATATATACATCTCTTCCCTATCTCTCCCCAATATACACATCTCTTCCCTATTATTGAACAGTGTCTAACTGTCTATGATCGAAGTTATGCCTCCCCCAATCTCTCCCCTATATACACATCTCTTCCCTATTATTGCTTAGCGACTGGGTGAGTTTGTGAATGCTATGGGTAACTCAGTGAGTCATCCTGTGGGTTTCAGGCCTGAGGACCCTACAGTTAAAGTTCAGTTCTTCACATGGTCAAGCCAAGAATTCCAAAATGAATACGCTCTCGTTTACACTTCTCGTTCAAACCCAGCACTCACTTGCCTTTCTTGCATCGCAAGGAATCACAACAAGGTGCGTTTCATACTCCATGATTGCTTGTGTGCAGGTAATAAGGTCAGAATCGGCATCGAGTTCGAGATGGAAAGACATTATAATGGCCTCCTCGCGTTTGGCCCTCCTAAAATTGACACATCAAATGGGAGTTTCACAGCGCAAAGCCAACAACCAGGAAGTTACTTTTGGATGTATCATGATCAATTCCAACCCAGAGCTGGTCAGTTATGGTTGCGTATGGTACCAAATGGATCTTGGGAAATTCATTTCAAGACACGTTGTGAGGGGATGAACACAATTCTCGCTTATATTTTTCACTTAGTATTCAATCCTTTGAAAGGCCTTGATGTCAATCTTTTTCATCCTCACTTTCAATATGTTAATTTGGGCCATTATTATAATCGACCTGTCACCTTTTGTCACTTTGACATTGTATCTGGAATGCCTCCTCATGATGTTTTAAAACATGCAAATGTTGTTCCTAATTCGGGGACATCCGATAAAATGGGAAAGCAGGCGAAGCAGAGTGAGTCCGGAGAAGAGAAGCAAGACAACAGTAATGATGGAGCTCCTCTTGGGCCAACACACAAAAACAACGTTATTATGAACAAAGGAATAAATAAAGGTCTTTTGAATGGCTCTACTATCAATATTAACATTTAGGAGGTGATACGGAGGAGCTGAGCGGTCCGAGGTTTTTCATACTACTCAGGTTCTTCATATCAGTCTATGTCTTTCAATATAGAAAAGGAACAAAGACTTGATCTTTTGTACCTTATTTTAGATTCGTTTTTGAATAAGTTTCAGTCTTATTGTACGCTGCTACAATTACTAGTCTGAAAATTGTGTGAACAAAACATATTAAGATTATCTTAGAACAATCAGAAAGGATCTTATTATTTTACTATATATAATAAATTTGAAACGTCTCATGCATCTATATATGATCAGTCTGTATGGAATATTTTTTTGATCGGCCAGTCTGAATGAAATTTGATCCCTGGTAATTAAGTTGTTACTACTTTTTTAATGAATTTTGATCACACGAGAACTACTACCTACTATAAAAACTAGCAGAAAATAAAAGTTAAGCTTCTAGCTATGGATTTAAAAGATAATTAATCATCAATTGCATTCTGATAACAGATAAAAAGATATTTCTTGACAATGAAAGTGCGAGATAAACTCCCAAAACAACTAACGAACAAGGGGATAAGTATTTTAGCATCGCTAATTACTTCATTTTATTTGATATTATTCTCTGTGTGTGTGTTTGTGGTGGTGGTGGTTTTTTTCTTTTTTTTTTTTTTTGGTGTTGAAGATAGCTTAAGTTTTACGCAGTTTGTACCCGTGTTCTTTTGATTTAATTAATTTAATTCTTTGTTTAGATATGTATGCCAATAACAAGCACATGGACATTCTCTTTGTTTTGATGCCTTTTTAAACGATTGGCGAATGGAAATTGCATTTTTTTGGGGGAATGATAATGGATGGCTTACTCTTTTTTTTTTTTTTTTTTTATTTTATTTAAAAAATATTGGAAAGAAGTATAACGAATCAATCTTTTCGAAAGTGTTGAATCAATGACATTTAGAAACGTACATTTCAAAAAGCGGTATTGAGAAAGTGGCACGAGGTGATTCTCTCATATAATGAGGAACTTTTTATTTCTATAAATTCAAAAAAAAAAAAAAAATTGTTGGCATCCTATAAATTCAATAAAGTTGGGAATGCAAGAAAACGTCAATAAATTTATATTTTATTGAATTATAAATTGATTAGTGTGTGGCTATCCGAGTTCAATTGGATATGGGAGTTAATTTTCGGTAAGTTTCAATTAGAATCCACAAGCAAATGCTCAAGTCTAATTTTCTTGGTCAATGTTTACACCTACTAATATATAGCTAGCAACCACACCTCTCATGGCACTAGTTATTAGAATCCACTTGGTATATGATAGTGGTTTGCTAATGCAATGGGTTCCTTTTCAATGATTGCTTTAACAAACCATTTAACATGAACACAACACACACATATATGTATACTACAAAAAAATTGTTAATTCGTAGCGGTTAATATGTAGCGGTGAAAAAAAAAAAACCACTACAAAATCTTATATTTGTAGCGGTTTATACCAAAATCCTACAAATTTGCAGAGGTAATACTCACGCCAAAACGTGCGCTTATTTCTAATGCACTTTGTAGTAGTTATCAAAAATAAACCGCTACAAACTTGGCGCCAGCTTGGAGCACAATGGCACGAAGGTTGTGGCGGTTACATTTATAGCGGTTTGAGGATAAGAACCACTACATAATTCAAAGAATCATAACATTTTCTTGGTCAATATTTCCTTTGCTGATTTAAAATAAGCTTATTCTAAGTGTTCATATTCATTAAATTCCTTTTTTTAATAAGGAATTTAATATTGGCTTATATTCCTCTTATTTTCGCCCTTATACAAAAATTTCTACGAATAAATACCAAATTTTGGAAATTCATAACTAATTCTAGAAAAACCCAATTGGGGTCGTTGAAAAGCCATGTAACCCTTAATATGTCTACTTTTGACTAAAAATACTTGTCATGACTAGCCACACGCAGGTTTTTCCTAGATTCCAAAAATACCCTCACTGGTCGCAGATAAAGTCCAGATTCAGGGGTCAACTTCAAATATTCATAACTAATTGTACATAATTCAGAAAATTATGATTTACCTATCAAATTAAAGCTTATTATGTCTACTTTAATCTTATGAAATTTCATGGAAATTGAACATTATTTATTGCCCCAAAAATGTGTCATAAAATCGCTGCTGCATAGGGTTTTTAGGGGCGATTTCAATACTTTTCTACAATTCAATTCCAAAGTTTCTCCGGGTAGAGAGATTCGACTATTGCTTCTTGTTTCAAAAAATCGTTGGTCATAGGGATCGAAATTTATGATCCCACGGATGGCACCAATGTTTTGTATGAGAACATAGATGTCAAGCCTGGTGGGTTAGTGCGTTGAGATTGGATCAGGTGGTTCAATCTAGATATCTAAGAGGCAGATACCTAGACGAACGTGGGATCACTGTACACAATAAGGCTTTCGCCTAAAGGGGGTAATGTGTGTGCACAGTGACGGTAGTATATTAAAAAATAATTGGTCAGTGTCATACCTTAGGGTTTTACCTCCTTATTTATAGAGTGTACCTTAGATTGAGATTTGTGGGCCTTATGTGCCTGATAGCCCAAGTATTGTAACGGCCTAATCCAGCCAAATCCCTGGATTGCGATCTTCTTGGATTATAGGTGGGTTATGATCTTGCAGTATATTGCCCCCTGTTGGGCCGATCCGTCAGTGTGCTTGATATAGGTCCGTAACAAAAAGCTATATTAAAATTGGGACTTGTCAAATCCTTGTTGGGAGATGTGAGAACTCTTTGCCCTCTAAATCTTGAGAGGAAACCTTGATCAAATAAAAATTTGAGGCATATCATTTTTGCACAACGTGGTCCAAGAACATGATCTTGGTTTCAACTATAAGCAATAGCATGTATTCCTATTATTTCAATAATTAATTTTTTAGTCCTTCAACTATTAACTCACGTATGACTCAATCTCTCAACTATGATTTGGTACGATTTACTCCCTGAACTTTTAACAGGCCTATGACTCAATCCCTTTTTTTTTTTTAATATACCTTTAGCCTTATAACTTTTAACTCATTTATGGATCGTCATATGGGGCTACGACTCAGCTCCACCTGTTTCTTTATAATAAAATTTAAACAAAAGAAAGACCCACCGGAGAGGACGGAGTGGAGTTCCAGACGCTGGTGATGCCAATGGGCTTCAAACTTGAAAGCTTCCACCGAGCTCTGCTCTAACTACGGGGGCATTATGTGTTTATCACAGAAATTAGGTGAAGCTCAACCATATCCCTTTTCGATATGGGCATTATGTGTTTATCATAGAAATTGAGGGACTAAGTAATAAGTGAGTTAATAGTTGAAGGATTAAAAATTAATTTTCTGAATTTTTTATATGTTATGTTTATAGGAATAGATCCATTTGTGGAAGTGCTTGGTGGCATCCAGAGATTCTTTAACATCGTTGTGGAAAATCTTCATTTTTTATTTAATAAACTTTTGTTAAAATTTTATGGGAAAATCCTATATAAAGTTGCATAAAATAGAGAAATTTTAAATCAAGTTGTTAAACCCAACAAATCCCTAATTAAGTTATAGACTCAATTTAAGATTTTAAAATATTGGTAAATTGACTTTATTACACTTTCCTAATCTTCTCTATCATCTTTCCTCTTGAAAGAATTTAATTTCTCTTTAACTTAGCCTTTTTATAAGTGTGCATATATATTAACATTAATATATAATAAAATAAAATATGATTCATCTAAATCAAAGGATTTTTTGTGTTCAGGAAGAATGATTAAGAATGTTTTGAGTTTTTTTTTTTAAAAAAAAACACATAACACCATTATCAATTAAATGTTTTTATTAAATATTTTGAATAAAATTTTATTTTTGAAAGAACTCAAATTATTTTTTTGTCAATAAAAAAAATCCATCTTCATTAATCACGCAATTTCACTTATGTGATATATAGGTTTTTTTACGTTAATAAATATCTTTTCTTTCAAAAAATTAATGAAAATCTTTGATATGCAGTTTACTATATCAAACAAGTTATTTTTTATATTAACATTTTTTTCTCAATGAACAAAAAATAAAGTAAAAAATAATTTTTTTATTCTCAATGTTCAACTAGAAATCATTTAATTAATATTGGGGTTGATACTTTTTTTGAATGATTATGATCATTCTTTCACAAAACATAAAATTTATTTGATCTAAGTTAAGATGAGAGAGGAGTCTACAAGAGGACAAGTAACGTCATTTAATCTAAATTTTAAAATTCTAAATTGAGTCGGTGACTTAATTAGTGATTTATTGAATTTACCAACCTAATTTAAAATTTTCCTATTTCAAGCAGCTTTATATTGGATTTTCCCAAATTATATAGATATCCCAACACTGTTTTAAATATAAACACGTGTTAATATATGATGAAAATCTTGACGATTTTAACAAAACTTGAATAAAAATTTATTTTTGTTTCCACGAAATGTCGAATATTACGGGGAAAAAATGTTTGTGTGGTCTTACAAATTTCAAAAGTCCAAATATATATTCACATGAGTTTTAAAAAATTATATACTTGCGATGGACACACACAGAGTACAGTATCAACCAAATTCATAATTAAGAACATTTTATATCCTAAATTAAGAAAAAGCATGCGGACTTGAAGAGGTTTTTTAATAAAAAAAGGGAATTGGAATTGAATCTAATTAATGCTTTATTTGGAATCTAAAGTCAAAGTTGAATAAAATGAGCGAATATTTTATAATTCTCCCACTTTGAAAGCATTATCCGGCAAAGTCATGACTTTATATTGAAATGGAATGCTGACGTATATCGTTAGACGTCAACAACTTCCGTAACAAGGGGATTATTCTCATTTACCTGTTGTCATTCGCAAAGTTAGGCAAATGATTACAAACAGATAGCTTCAGTTGTAAGCAGCGGTATGTATTTCCCTGCTTTGAATAATTTATTAATAATATAGTACTACCACCTCTTTTTCTTTTTTCTTTTTTTCTTTTTTTTGGAAAAATCCCTTTAAGCTAAGGTTCCAAAGGGACAAAAAAATATCAAAAAAGTCTTAGAGAAAATTCTAATGTCAAAAAGTCCTCATTGATTACTCATTCAATAAGTGACTAACAACTTTATCTTTGAGTTTTAACAACTCTTTGAAACCTTTTTGACATCAGAATTTTTGTGGGGATTTTTTTGACATTTTCTTGATCCTTAAGACCTTAAAGGATTTTCCCTTTTTTTCTATATATCAGAAAAGAAAACAACTAAAATACTAAAACACCACTCCTCCACCATCGAGACTCTGCAGACGAATGAATGAATCTGTAGACACATGAACACATCCATATCACTAGCTAGTTTGGGTAACTCTAAAAGTGTAGTTTCAGAAACCTTTTTCTAACTCCTTTCATATGCTTACCTCATAAATTGTAAACGCTTTTTCAAAAGCTAATCCAAACACACGAATAGATGTAATGTCCACCTACCACTCCCTTTGCAGCATGTTCCTGGTCTCACGAATGGCTGCGCATGCATCTATAAAATCACTAAACAACTGTATTTTCCTCGTGCCTGAGTCCCAAGCTTGTTTAATGCCCATAGATATTTTCGACGTGAGAGCATCACCTGTCTGTATTAGCAGCGTAAAAGCTTCCCTCACTAGATCCGTATGATCCGCTAATACCCCTCCACTGGCTACCCTTGCAAGATACTCTTAGAATTTTCTCACGGCCATCTTTGGCAGTAAACCTTTCACACCCCTTGTCCATGTGTTCCCATGTAGCTTTTATACCGTTCTACAGCCTCCAACCCGGTCTGTTTCTATTAATCTATGGCATAAGGTCATGATTGCAGCTGTATTTAATCCTTACCACTTTGGCCCAGACGGAATCCTTCTGATGAATGAGGCCCCACCCGGCTCTCTGATTTTGCAAAACCTTAGCTGCAGGTCAAATCACAAATTTTTACTATGAATTAAAATTTAAGATAGTGCAAACAACTTGAGATTGTTCTCTTATAAAGGAGTCTTTTATTTTGATTTACCAAGGTTAGACTAACTGCTAAAACCATGACCTGAAAGGGGGTTTTAAAAATGGTTTTTCCCCTTAAATTAAAATGAATAAAAATAAAGCAATTTCTAATCTTTTTGGATTTTCAAAGCAATAAAGAAGCACTACAACAAAAAGTATATTTAACGACGCATAATTAATGACCGTTTACATGAAACAAGACATAGAAAAAGAGGCAATGGAATTTTTAAAATTTTGTATCAATATTCAACGACTAGTTTACACAACTAGTCATTAAAATAACATGTCAACGATTGTTTAAGAAACACGGTCGTTTTAAATTCAGCCCAAAAAGAATTCACAATGACTGGTTCATTTAAAACTATAGTTGAAACTCTTTTATTTTGTAATACCAATCTTGGAAAATTTCATGAGTTGTATATGTAACATCCCAAATTTTGGACCTTGAGAATTAAGAATGAGCCTAAATTAGGCTGACTACTAAGCTCAATTCGGGAAGAGTCCCAAGAATGGCAAGAGATAGACAACCTCTCTGGGACTAAGTAATTCATCTATACGGGTTAGTGGACCTAGGGTTTATGGGCCGAGGAGTTAAAGTGCCAAGTGTAGAAGGGCACAAAACACCTATACGATGTTATTTCGGTTGGTAAAGATGCCACCCAACTATGTTCTGAAGTACAAGACGATTATTTGAGCAAAAATATACGGTATAAGTAAGTATGTGACATTTCCAAGCTAGATGGATTTGCCCTGCATTTTTTAGAAGACTTTGGGACACGACATCACTTGGTGGGTCTTGGTAAGCGTGTTGCAATCCTAAGTAAAACCTGAGCAAGAATCTCGAGAAAAAACCAAACAAGAAAATCAAGGCAAAACAACAAAAACCAAACATGAAAACCAAGACCACAAACACGGAAAATCAACATGTATGATGCTTTCTTGAAAACCATGCCCCTCTCCCTCACACACACATGCACACAACCAACGCACGCACAGACACATGTCACACACAAATGCACGGTGACACTTGTCACCCATGCACTTTTCCACATGTCACAACACACACACATGGTTGCCTCTCCTTGTGACACATGGCGCATGCATGTCACACACAAAAATCAGCTAATCACTCCCTTTCCCTTTCATTTTGGCAGCTCCCCCCACAAGCATTTCACACTCTCCTTCTCTCAACTCCAACCATCCTCTCCTTCCCTCTCTTCCCCAAACCGTAGACATCCCTTCTCAACAACACCAAAACCTCTTCATCAATTCCTCCCTCACGGATAAGCAAAATCTCCCAACACTCACCTTGTTGTTTGGAAAAAAAGATGCTCAAAGAAGGAAGAAGAAGGAATCCCAAGAGATTCAAGGTAAGATTGCAATTTCTTCTTTGTTTCCTTCTTGCATGTTGATTCTGGTTGAGTTTAAAGCCAACATGCATTTGGAATTTTTTTGAGTATGAATGAGAATCTGAAGTTTTAAAATGTTTAGTTTGAAAAACAGAGTAAATCTATGGTGGTAAACAATTTTTGGAGTCAAAATATGAAAATTGCCCAAGTTGGGACAAACTGCCAGTTTTGAAGTCCTGGAGGCAGTCACCTTGTGCAAGGTTTTTGATTGGTCAAATGATCTCCAAAAATTATGAAAATTTCCAGATTTGAAGTTTACACAAAGATATTTAATTTTATAGGTAGTTTGTAATTTTTTGAATTTTCTAAAAAAACGTTATGATTTTTACAAACTAGCATATGTTTCTGGAAAGTTGAATTTGGATAGTCAGTGTGTTTAAGGTGTTTGATAATGTAAATGAAGTTTAAAATGTTTCAGATTGGTAATAGAGATGTAGAGTTTTAATTTGGTGGGTAGTTTGTCATTTTTGAAGTTATATACAAAGAGATATGATTTTTACAAATTGACCCAAGTTTCTGAAAAAATCAGAAATTGTGTCTTGGAGACAGTCATATTGTGTAAAGAGTTTGACAAAGTAAATCATAAGTATATATTTTATAATTAGATAAGTATAGATTTTGAGATATATTGGATTGAATTTAATAATATTTTATACTTATTTAATTATCTTTTATATTTTTTTCTATCATTTAATTAATTATAGAATAAAAAGGTATTTCGATATAAAATCTACTTATATCCTATGATATTTTATAGGAGATATTAGCTGACTAAGGAGAAGGGAATATCAAATAAATGAAGGATTAGGTCGTGGATCCCGCGAGAGCATCAAACTATCAAACAATTGAAGGAAATATATATATGGAGCTGACATTGAAATTGTTGGTGGAAATTAAAGGAATGAATAAATAAAACAAATAAGAAAAGAGAATAAGCAATCGCATGGGTCTTGGCATAAATATTTACTATGATAACAAATGGATTTGGATAAAATATACACAAGAGTCCAAGATTGCACACGGCCCAACACATAGCCCAAGCACTTGACCTATGTTTATTAAAAAGGGAGCGACTGTTTAGGAGGGGACCAACAGTGAAAACCAAGCCGAGACGCACAAACAAAGACACGAGACAACGGATCAACGAGGAGCATAACGGCACGCCAAAAATGAACGCATAGAGACGTGGGGTAGCAGCGAACGAAAGGGAAGAAAACAGAGGATGCTGACAACTTTCTCAGCGGCGACAACAACGAGAATAGAGGAGTCTTCGACAGTCTTGCTTTCTTTCGTCTCTCTCTTTACTCTTTGAACCTGAATTCCTATTGTCATTTCATGGATTTTATTATAGCCATGTGTGGCTAAATTTTGTTTTCAACCTAGAGAACTTATGAACTTGTTTGGGTTCTAGATATTACTTCCACGAATTAGTTTTGCTTAATTTTATTTCAGTTTATCTAATCTTGTGTTTATTTTTATTGCTTAGTAATTGGCCACTATTAAGCATGTTTTGGTGGTTTAGGGTTGAACTTGGAAAATGAAATCTTAAATTGACTTTGGGATTAAATAATGTGGAATTAGGTTTTAATCTAATTTGCGTCTAGGATAGGCATATACATAGAAGCTCCACATAATCAAATTAGAGTGAGCTCGATCTAAATTGTATCTTATTTAGTTGTGTGAGACATGACATAATTAATTGAGGTGGGTATATAAATGAATCGGAAGGCATTTATAGACATTAATACTCTAGATTAGCTGGTTAAGTTAAGTCAAAATTAATTTAGTGGGAATAAAATATAAGGAACAAATAAGGGATTAGTGACTCTAGGTTGTACTTTTTGATATTGGTATTTGCTCTTTGAAAGTTCTTGCTATTATTTGTTTCTTGCTATTATTAAATTTCCTTTTATTATTGAAAACAATTCTGACTCGCTCGACTTAAACGGAACAAGGGAATTTAATATATAATCACTAGTTAGATTGAGTCCTCGTGGGAATGATACTTTTCTTATCACTTTATTACTTGATACGGCCTATATACTTGCGGTGTTATAGTTTATAAATTTTTTCCCTATCAGTAAATGAAGTTCATTAAATCTGAAACTTTCCATAATGATAGAAGACATACAAAAATTTATTTTGATAATTAATGGGTAATTTTTGGAGCTCTGTGTGATGAGTTATTAATTTTTGAAGTTAAGAATGATTTTGGAGTTTCATATTGAACAGTCAAGGAAAACTTAAAAACTGGGAATGTCTCAGCCATAAATTATCTCAATGGTTGTTAATATATGAAAATAGACTTATCAAGCTTAAAATAGAAATTGGAATCACTCCATTTGGAGTTGTATAGATAAAGTTATGATTTCTCCAAGTTCCCGGAGAAGTTGAAAGTTAATTTTGGATAAGTCTGAGAATAACCTCAAAAGGGATAATTGTTTGAATAAGTTGTAAGGTTTATACAACTTTGGTAAACATTCATTTTCCATGGTTTTAAAGTTATGGATATGTCCTTAGGGCCATAAGGAGAAGGAAGGAACTTCAAGCAACTCCGAAGGTTGGTAAAAGAGGAACCCGAGTAAGGACAGTAGTCCTTAAAAGTAGTGGGCTTACCTTACTTGCATGTATTTGATATTATACTTATGTGTATATGTATGATTGCTATGCTTAGTTGTTATGTTTAACATACTTGAATGATTGAAGCTATATTTATGATTATGCTATGGCCATGAGTATGATGCATGAAACATTGAGCATGCAGAAATGTCATTATGTTAACATGAGCTTGTGCAATACAAGTATATCATACACTAGCATGCACTGTTTGGTATTGTCTGCTATTGGGATTCCTTAGAATCTCACTCTCTACTACTAACCGATAGGCAAGTGAGCACAAGAGAGAAGTGATGCACAAGGCTTAAGGAGCGAGTGTTGCTTGGAGATGGCCCAGTGAGGGGACTGTTCAAGAACCGATGGGCAACAAGGTTTAATTTGTTTTAAGTCTCACAGTCTAAAATGAATGTAAATGTATGTAAAGGGATATAACCCCTAGGAATACCCCTGTTATGGAATCAAAAATTTAAGTTTGTATCAGTATATTGAACTATTTTTAATTTGGTAACACAACTACATATGAGCTGCATAAGATTATGGTCAAGAATGATGGCACCTTGGACAGGTGTGACAGTATACTTGAGGTCGAGGGTTCGAACCTCACCAATATCATATTATTTATACACACACACATACGACTATTTTATAGATAATTGTCGTTCAAAGTCGTGTTTTGTAATACCACAACTGTATATTGTAAAAGGTTGTGAAAAATTTTATGGCTTGTATACCTAGGTCCGGGTTTGAATTTCACTTTTGTGCTCAAACTTCATCTCTCGCGCTCTTTTCCTCTCTCATTTGCCTTCGGCCGCAATGATATGTCTCTCTCCACTATTGGAATAACTTAGTATTCCTTTATGTGGGGGATTTCCCTCTATATTTTCGCTATTTTTCTCTCTCATTTGACAAAAAATTGTTTACTTTCACAATCCCTTGCTTGCCCTCTTCGATAAATGTTATCTTTCGTTGTCTTTGCTTGCATGGACGTTTCAATTGGTTGATCTTGTTTCTCTACATTCTCTTTCTTTATCGAAATATTGATGCTTACTCCTTTTCAATTCTTTATCAAAACCCTAATTGAAAGTTCATATTTTTTTGTCTTACATCCACATAAATGTCAAAACCTTGAGTGCATTTTTTTTTGCTTGGTAGATATTCTTTGTGGTTGTTGTAGTTATTATATGCTTTTTTTTTTTTTTTTCACTTGAGTGTGCAAAATATATGCATATGTCCTAATGATTACTTAATGAACAAAAAAGAGTGTGAAGAGCTTGAGAAGTGTTTGATATATATGTTTATATGTGGTGGTGTTGGTAGGCCAGGATTATTTATTTGCTACAAAAGCAATGTAGCTTGTGAACATATTGTTGGAAATTATACCCTAAGGGCAGATCATTGTACTTTAACGTTATTATTAGTTAAAGTATTTCTCCGTTTAGTTATCATTTCATTTGCATGTTTATAGTGATAATTGTATCCTTGGATATATCTTATAGATTATCCTAAATGTCCCTGGTCGTTCATCTACGCGGGAGCTAAGATGAAATAAGACCAGTATGATTTTGATGAGTATAGATATACGAATCAAAGTCATAGGCACTTGTAAGAGTAAAAGGTGCTGGACCGACCCACTATGATGAGAAAGCTGCATGGATTAAGTCATAAGCTTTTCTCATGTATAACCGCGTCATAATGCCCTTTGACCTGAGATCATCATGGATTCCTACATGATGAGTCGCTGCTTTTTGACCTAGTCAAAAGTCACCATTGACCGGGTGATGATAAAGGCTTGGATTGGGATCAGTGGTTTTCATGCAGAGTAATGTGAATGGTCAAGATGAAATTTGTCCCTCACTTTTGTAGAGAGATAATACTGGGCCCCTCGATGAGTGAATCAGTGAAATGTATGGCCATACTACGATGGAAAGGAGTTTCCATTTCAATTATTAGACTACTCAAGAATCGAGAAAGTAAAGTTCAGGAACAGGAAGCTGACATTATCCATGCCTCATCCTTGATCAAATTATTGCGTGACAAAGGGGACGTGACATGGTTGTACGATAGGTTGTATCGTATCATCGATCCCAATATGAATTGGGTAGTCGCAATGTCTTGTTAGAGGCCACTTGCGACTTGTGGGCTGGTACAGTATTGGCCCACTGCCAATCTCACGTGGGCCTACAGGGTCGCACACAAGAATAGCCCAACACGAGCAAAAGTGTCCAGATTCATTGAATCTTATATGTGTCTAATATTTAATGAATATTGTATTTAATCTAGGATGGATATATATATATATATATGGGTTTATCGTTTGTCATGCCACTTGACATAAGGTTATATCAAGTCACCCCAAAACTACATCGTTTTGGGAGTTAAGAGAATTAATGAAGGGTGTTTTTATATTTTTGCTTTTGTATTTATTATATAAATTTTACCAAAAGATCCTTAATTAATTCCCCTAACCCCAAAACTACGTCGTTTTGAGAGTTCATTAATTCCTATAACTCTAAAACGACGTAGTTTTGGGGTGACTTGGCATAACTTTATGTCAAGTCACATGACAAACGATAACCCCTATATATATATTAAATTCGAAATAATATAATATTATTATTTAATAGAGATTATAATATTATAATATAATATTTGTTTTTGTATTTAATTTATTTGATAAATTAAATATCTAAAACAAATAGAGATATTGTATCTCGATTTAATTTTCGAATAAAGATATCATATATCGATTCAATTGGGATTGAGATATAGTATCTCAATTTAATTAAATAGACAGATATCACATCTCAATATTTAATTTATAAAGATAAATTAAATTAGCAGGCTTTTAATTTGGATTAAATAAATAGATTTGATTAGATCATTGGAATGATTTACTTAATCCAAATTCATTTTTCAAGATTGATTTAGATTAATCTTGAATATTTTAATACAGCCCAATTAGGGTTTGAGAAACTCTAGAAATAAAGCTGTAGTCGTATTGAAAAATATGAGAGACAAGCCGCGAAAGAAATCCTAGAGCAAAAGGTGAGACACAAAGAAAGAAGGCGCTAGCACGCTGTCGTACATGTTGGAGAGCTGTTCGGTGTAGATACCGGTAGAGGGAGTGGATTCGTAGAGTCGGCTCCTAGAGATTGATCGAGCAAGAAGGTGTTAGCCCATATGTTTGCAAAGGACGCATACAAGTTCGTATAGGTACGGTTTTTCTAACGAACTTGATTTAAATGTCATTGATAGATCCTCTCATTGGGATTCGTAAAGTTTTTTTTTTAAATTCCGCTGCGTGTATGGATCCCAACAGTGGCATCAGAGCCAGATCAACCATGCGTTTAAATTAGGTTTCTACGTGTGTTTATATATGTGATATATATTCTTAAACCGAGTGTGTATATGCGTTTAAATCGATATTTGATTAATCGAATCATGTATGCATTTAAAACGTAATTTCGCGTTTAGGGTTATGTTCACGTTAGGGTTAGTTCGGCATGCATAGTCAGCTTTTGTGGATGTTTTCGCGTGGATTTGAAGCGTTTAGATCTGACGACGATTAGGTTCGCGCGATGGTCACATTCTGAAATGTTCGGAAACGTGGATCATGCTCTGTGTAACACCCTAATTTTCTAATGCGTTTTCAAGATATTTTAATCAGAGTAGAGCATCAGAACAATTTAAAAGAGTGAGTATTTGATAAACATTCACTGTTGGTGTATCTGGTTGCTTATATAGCGATATAATTATTCGAATATTCAAGTGTACGATAATACATATCCAAAAAGAAATTTTCCAGCCGGGTTCTCACTAGTGCTGCTTTCCCTTGTCCTCGATCCTTATTCCTCCGGATCCTTAGGCTATATTAAGAGCTGAGGTCCAATGCCCATCGGACCTCAGGTAACGGTTAACCTAATGCTTATGTAAACAATATATGTATGACATCACATCATTAATCAACACATAAGTACATAGCAGATATAAGATTAATATATCAACAGTACACATCACATGTAAAGTTATCTATGTTAACAGTACACATCACATGTAAAGTTATCTATACAATTCACATGTATAGTTATCTATGTTAACAGTATACATCACATGTAAAGTTATCTATACAATTCACATGTATAGTCGCCTATCACATATACGTATACAATAAGGATTAGTTACTGATACAGTACGCAAACGTACCTTCGTTGATGATTTACGGTACGTTTGACGGTCGGTATGCGATCACAGATATCCTAGAAGGGTAATATCGCATTTATTAATTCATAAATGATATTCTAGTAAATACCTTAGTTACAAATGACCATTTTACCCCTGGTGTATTTATTTTTTCATTATTTTCCCTTTAAATTTCGTAAAAACGCTGTTTGACAGCATATGGACTGATTTTTCGCCTAACTTTGAAAAATTATAACTAATTCCACATAACTCGAAACGAAGATCCGTAAAATTTCTAGGAATCCTTAAGATGTCTAATTTTAGGAAACATTATTGGTTATAGCCCAGATGTTATAAACAATTCCCAGTTTTCATGATTTCAACCTCTGCCCAGAATTTTCAGAATTTCGTAGGTCATTTTGTAGAATGTTTTTCTCCTAGGACAAAACTCAAAATGACATGCTATAGGTATATTTGGAACGCTCTATATGTCTACTCTCACCATGAATTTTCTCAGAATTTTGGCATAGCATCTTCAACATAAGATACCAGCGTTTTTGAAATTGCTTCCGGGAGTCGCTAACCGACAAAATTTCGCCAAAGCTTCGCTACTTTGACCATAATCTTCCAAAAATTTTGCTATAACTTCTGCTTCATCATTTTTTCGAAATAAAGAAAATGGTAACCATAAAAACATTAAAATAATACTATAATTGGAAGATTATGAATAAAAACAACATCTAAGCTATAAATCACAAAGCAAGGGCATAAGAACTTACCTAGAACTTTGCTCTTGCCTTCCCGCAGCTTCTCACTCTCACTTCCCCTCTTACTCTTGGTTAATACCAGCTTACTTAGCTTGTGAATTGGTGAGGAATGAAGCATGCACTACCTCCCTATTTATAGTAAATCCTTGGTTAACTAGTTAGCAACTTCTAATCAATTTTAACCTTTGGATGTAACTTAACAAAAAGTTTTTAAATCTCACCCTTACACCTCACTAACCGACCTCCCCCCTCTCACAACACTCTTCATCTTTCTTTCATTCTCAAATCCTAATTTAGTTAGGTGTAAGTTGGTGTTTTTCTTGAGGATCGATTTCCACTTTTGGAATCACAATTTTATGACTTGATTTATGGTCTTTTTAAAATTTTAAAATCACAATAGTATGAATCTCAAAAGTTTATGAAAATCACTTTGGAGACAACTATGTTCAAGCTTAAATTATGCTTGTTCATAATATCTACTTATATTTGTAAACTAGTTCATGGATTTCAAGATACAATTTATTTTGTATTGGTTCTCATTCACTTATGTCTTGAATTTATCCTAATGGTTTTTATCTCATCTTTAATTAATTTACCATTAATTACTATTATTACACATGCTTATGTCATTTTTACCAATAAGTCTTCATGCAATTAACTCTTGATTATGACATTTGGAGTGTAAATATTGTTGGAAATTATGCCCTAGGGGCAAGTCATTGTATAATGAACGTTTAGGATATTTATAGTATTCTCCTTTTTGTTATCATTTTTGTTTGCATGTTTGTATTGATAATTGCATCCCTGGATATATCTTATAGATTATCCTAAATGTCCCTGGTCGGTCATCTACGCGGGAGCGAAGATGAGTTAAGACCAGTATGACTTTGATGAGATATGGAGATACAATCAGAGTCATGGGCACTTGTGTAACATCCCAAATTTTGGGATTTGAGATTTAAAATATTTTATGGAGATTAAATTATGGAATTTGGCTTAAAATAATTATGAGAATAATTATTTGAGATTTAGGCTTATTTTTCCCTAAATTTATGTTGAGAAAAGAATAAATTCTAATAAGAAGTATTGTAACATCCCATTTTCGGTGGACAATTCAGCTTCCTCATTTACCATATGGCCAACCCATATGTTTCACTCTTTTTCTCATACATGTGCTCACGTCCCTCTCATTTTCTTTATTATTATTATCATGGTGTAAAGAACGAACACTTATGCATCACCACCGACCAGCAAAGCACACGATGCAAACACTCCATTATATTCCATTTGTTCCTTCATTATATCTCATCCAGCGCATAAGGAAGATACAAGACAGCAAATATACTTTCCGACTCCATGAATTTCGGCCAGCTGCTACTCTTTTATTATTTCGACAGCCCCTCACTCTCAACTCAATGATTTCGGACAGCATATACTCTTATTCCCCACTCTTGTTGCTCCATAAGTGTTACGTTTCAGCTCCCTTATGTTCTCATTTTTGGCTAGTCACTGAAAGGCCGAGAATAGAGAAGGCTGAGCCATTAAGAGAATGCATAACACAGCCTGAAAAGAAATAGAAAGAGAGAGTGTGAGACGAGGAGATCATAAATGCGAGAAAAGAAGAACACGCGAGAGAAGGAGAGACCGAAAGTTGACGTGTGAGTGAGAGTCGGGAAGGAAAGGAAGAAGGTTGGAACCGTCCGTGTAAGCCTGCCTAACGACCAAGGTGAGTTCTTTGAGCCTCTTCCTCTTTGTTTCCATGGCTTTTACACATTAGTTTTGCTGGTTGAGTGAAGAAAAATGACAGAACCGTAAACACCTCTGTTTTTCGGACTGAAAACAGAGTAGTCTTGTGAGCTTCTGTTCCTATAGAAAAGGTTTGAGTTTTTGCACGAAATGTTTATGTAAGATAGTAGACATATTAAGCTTTAAACCGAGTCAAAACCCACCCAAAACGGACGTGTAGAATGGGAGAAATAATTTTCCAAAGTTAGGCCAAAATCTGAAATGTTTTCTGCACTTCCAGTGAACAGTACTTTTCGGGCATGATTTTGAAATATCAAACATTTGAATTTTTCCTTTATATTTTTACAGTATATAGTAGACTCAATAAGGTTTACAATGAGATTTGGATCACCCAAAACGGAGGTCTATAACTCCAGTTATGATTTTTGGAATTTGTGTTAAAACTCTGAAACTTACTGGTATGATTCTGGAGCAACCATATGACGTTGTATTTCGGACCAAGTAAACATTTTATTTTCTCCTTGACGTTTTTACAGTATGTAATATACATCTCAAGCTTTCCAAAAAGCCAAAGAACAGCTAAAACGGATTTGTACAAAGGGAGATATGATTTTCCAAAGTTTAGCCAAAATCTGAAACGTTTTCTGCACTTTTGGTGAACAGTGATTTTCGGGCTTGATTTCAAAATATCAAACCTTTGTGTTTTTGCTTGAAACTTTTACAGTAAAAAGTATACATCTCAAGCTTTCGAAAAAGCCAAAGAAAACCTAAATCGGACGTGTGGAATGAGAGCTATCATTTTTCAAAGTTTGGTCAGAAAACCTGGAAAATCTTGTTCCAGATTTAAGTAACGTCTACTTTGCAAATTCCTGGGAATTATACAGCCATTATTTGATTTGAAGACTTTTTTTTTCCCTTATACTAGACTTATAGAACTTTGAATAGAAATTTGAATCACCCCAATCGGAGATCTAGAGAATTAGTTATGAATTTTCAAAGATTAATGGAAATTTTGAGAATTTAAGGTCAAGTCTAAACGTAAGGAAATTACGGGGAATGTTAGGGATTAATCTAGTTTTAACCCTCTATAAATAATTCGTTTAGTTAGATGCTGTGCGGCACAAGAAGTGACTAATGACAATGATAAACATTTATAGGCATACCTTGACACCTCTGCTGATCCCAACACTTTCAGACAAATTAAGGATTCAAACTTGAGGTGGGTAAGCTTGTTATCTTGTTAGCTTTGTATGTATGTATTCATGTATGGTGATCATGTTTGCTAGATGATTTATATGTTTATTTCCTAGCTATGGATTTTGAGGCTGCGGTCTCATAGGGCTGCGTGTCCTAACACGGGGCTGCGTGTCCGAAGGGCTGCGGTCCTTGGCCGTTAGCTCTTGGTTACGGTGTGTTTTGTTACTATGAATTATTCTATGCATATACATGTGTTATCTTTGTGATTTACATTTCATACCTGCATATGAGATTAAGCTGTTACCCCGGGGTTCATTCATTTGAACTCCGAGATCGCATGAAAGAGACGGGTAGTGGATCGGGATCAAAAGGAAAGATGTAGGCATAAGGGTTACGGCGAAGGAACTATTTGGAAAGTCTTGAACGGACGATGCGAATATTTATCGTTTATCATTTGTCTATTTTTGGATTAATGTAATAAGATCCCTCTATGGGATAGATTCGAATCGCGAAAAGCTTATCCTCATGTCTTCAAACTAAGTTATTTTTAGAAAGTTTTATTCCGCAATTAAGTCGTCCAAACTACTTCGATGCATGTACGCTTAAACTTTGATAAAGAAAGGCACTCTTAAGTTGGGTGCCACAATTATGGTATCAGAGCATGGTTTGGACAAAAGTTTTGAAAAGGTTTTAACAAAACTTAGTTGTTTTGAAAACAGCATGAGGATTTACGGGAGAGAGAGTTACCCCATGACGTACGTATGGTAGCATATAAATAAAACAACTCACGTAGGTGTGTTGTGGGCGAAAACTACTAGGAAACCCAACCTAGTACTTGATTACAGTAGGAATGTAACAACTATTCCTAAAGTCCTAGGGAAGCTCTATTAAAGAATGACGTTATGTAAATAGCAAGTGCCTTATGCTTCGACAAGATCTTGGAATGTTAGTAACAAGTATGAAGTATGTTTAAATGCATATGAGTATCAGGAATGATTATTATACCTCGTTATTAACAATCAAATTCTTTTTGATATAAAGTACTATAGTTGTACAATGGCCAACACAAGAGCCAGTCGAAGGCAAATTCTGAACGGGCGCCCCAACAAGAAGCAAATCCACCTACACGTGGAAGGGGAGGCCGAGGTAGAGGTCGGGACGAGGCGGGGGAAGGACCAATCAACAAGTACCACTAGTTCAGGATCCCATACAACAAGTATTGGATGAACATGAGATGCTTTGAAAGAACTCGGGGAGGAGGTATTTTTGTTAAGAGCGAGCGAAACGAAGAAAGGCGGCGTGCGAAGCTGCGGAAGCACAACTAGCCCGGATGGTGGAAATGGAAGAAGAGGATAACCCTCTACGGATAGAGGTTCCACCTCCCGTCCAACCACAACGACGAGAGACTTGCTAGAGAGTCTCAATATTTGGACTATCCAAGTGCGTAAGCACAACCCACCAACATTTGCGGTGAGCATCTTTGCGAATTCTTTGAAAACCGGCTACTCGGGCGAAGAAAATCTTTGAAGTTATGGAATGTCCGAGAAGAAAGAAAAGCGCAATTAGCTATTTACAAGCGGAAGGCGATGCGAGACCATTGGTGGATGAGCGTGGCCAAGGCTCTACGTGCCCAATATAGACCAATTACTTGGGAGTTTGTTCCGAAGAAGTTCAATGAAAAGTATTTTCCCCATACAGTTCAAGTAGAGATGGAGTATAAGTTCATAACCATCAAACAAAAACCGGAAGAGTCTTTCGAAAAGTATCTATCAAGATTTGTCAATGCATCTCGCTATTCCTCCTACCTAAAGAAAAATGAAGATGAAGGGTGGAAAGCAAACATGCTCGTCAAAGGACTGAACTTTGGGATGAGAGATAGATTAGTCTCCCGAAGATTTCTTACATTCCATCAAGCTGAGGAAGAATGTAGGCTAATTGAACGCAACCTGAAGGAATTGCATGCGAGCAGGATGGAGATGAATAACGGTGGGCATAGTCGTGGAAATTCCATGAGTAATCGAAGAGGAGAGCAAATTGGTGCGGTTATAGGGTCGGAAACAAGAGGCCCAATCACTTCAGGCAAAACAATCCAAGACCACCAATGCCCAGATCTTGTGTGAAATGCGGGAAGAGCCACCCAGGGGCGAATTGTGACGGGAAGCTGATCTGCTTCAAGTGCAACCAGCCGGGACACCTTAGTTTTAACTGCCCGCAGAATGCTGGGGAAAAGAGGCCGCAAAATCAAGGAAGGGTTTTTGCTTTAACCATGAAGAGGCTAGAAAATCTCGACATGATCCAAGGTACAATCTCATTAAATGGTAATTCTTTGCAAGCATTATTTGATTCGGGTGCTAGCCATTCTTTTATTGCTTGTGATTGTGCTAAAAGGCTAGGGATAAACACCCATAGATTACCATATGATTTGATCATAAGTACACCGCTTGGTGTTAAGTCTGTAGTATCAGATGCGTGCTTAAATTGTGTGTTGATTGTAAATGGGCATGAGTCCATATTAGATTTAATTTGTCTACCGTTAGTTGGTATTGACGTCATCGGGATTGGGCGGTTGACGGCCAACGATGCTTTGATCGATTGCGGTAACAAGCAAATCCTATACCCACGGTCAACAGTGGACACTACGGTAAACAATTTGAATTTTCTCACTGCCCTAGAAGCAAAGAAAGATCTGAATCGGGGTTGCCTAGGGTATATGGTGTTTTTCTCGTTGCAGTCAGAGACTGAATCATCATTATCAAACATATCAGTAGTGAATGAATTCCCGAAGTATTCCCGAGAAGACATTAACGGATTGCCACCCGCGAGGAAGTTGAATTTACTATTGAGTTGATGCACTGGCACGGGACCCATATCTAAAGCACCCTACGAATGGCGCCTAGTGAGATGGCGAATTGAAGAAGCAAATCGAAGAATTAATGGAGAAAGAGTTCATCCGGCCTAGTGTGTCACCCAGGGAGCTCGGTCTTTGTTTGTGAAGAAGAATGATGGGAGTCTTCGACTCGCATTGATTATAGGGAGTTGAACAAGGTGACAATCAAAAACAAATATCCACTCCCTAGAATTGATGATCTGTTAGACCAATTATCTCGGTTCTTGCGTTTTCTCGAAGATTGACTGCGCTCGGGATACCATCGATTACGTGTAAGAGCGAGGATGTTTCGAAGAGACGGCCTTCGGGACCGGATATGGACACTATGAGTTTATGGTGATGCCTTTTGGTTTGACTAATGCACTGCGGTGTTCATGGATTATATGAATCGAATCTTTCGTGAGTATCTAGATCGATTTGTAGTAGTCTTCATTGATGACATTCGATCTACTCCAAGAATAAGGAGGAACATGAACATCATCTCGGCGGGTACTTAATGTGCGAAAGTGAAGAAACTCTACGCCAAGCGAGTAAGTGTGATTTTTGGCTTTCGAAGTTAAATTTACGGGCCATGTGATATCACGAGATGGGGTATTTGCTGATCCTAGTAAAGTGGAAGCGGTACTAGACTGGAAGAGACCGGAGACGGTGACCCGAAATACGGAGTTTCTTGGGTCTGGCGGGTTATTACCGTAGATTCATAAAAGATTTCTCCAGACTTGCCTTGCCATTAACGAAGCTCACGCGAAAGAACCAATCATTTGTTTGGGATGAACGTTGTGAGGGTAGCTTCGAGAGAGCGAGGGAGAGGTTAACTACTGACACCGGTGTTAATTATCCCGGATCCGAGATGAGACATATGTTGTCTACGGTGATGCTAGTAAGCAGGGATTGGGATGTGTCCTGATGCAACAGGGCCGAGTGGTGGCTTATGCCTCTCGACAGCTGAAGCCTCACGAGTCAAACTATCCAACTCATGATTTGGAGCTCGCGGCTATTGTTTTTGCATTGAAAATTTGGCGGCATTATTTGTATGGTAATACCGTGGAATTGTACTGTGACCACAAGAGCCTTAAATATCTTTTTGACCGAAAGAGCTAAACATGAGGCGGCGTAGATGGATGGAATTCTTTGAAGGATTACGACTTGGAAATTAAATATCACCCGGGGAAAGCCAATGTTGTTGCGAGATGCCTTGAGTAGGAAGGTAGCACGAGACGGCATTCATGATGATCCACAAACAGAAATTACTAGAAGATTTCGGGGATCTGAATCGTCGAATCAAATTGCTAAGGAATCAAAAGAGCCTCACAAGGTTTGTTTTGCAAATCTTCTTGTTAGTCAAGGAGAGTATGATCGAGGGATGAAATTAAAGAGGCTCGGAGCAAGATAAACACGCAATTATTGTACAAGAGTTGATATCTCGAAATGAAACTCAAGATTATGACTTGTCACCTAGTGGATTGGTGAGGTATAGAAAGAGAATTTATATACCGCCAAATGACGAGTTGAAGCAGAAAATCTTTTGGATGAAGCTCACAAGAGTAAATACACCTTACATCCAGGCATGGTCAAAATGTACCATAATCTCAAATCGAAGTATGGTGGCCGGGGTTGAAGAAAGATGTAACCCAATATGTGGCCAAATGTTTAACTTGTCAGAGGGTGAAAATTGAACATCGACAACCGCCAGGACTACTGCAGAAAATTGAAATTCCAGAATGGAAGTGGGAGGATATTACCATGGACCTGGTAGTGGGATTGCCCAAGATCAGACATTTTGATGCGATCTGGGTAATTGTTGATCGATTCACCAAGTCGGCACACTTTATTCCCATCAGTGCAAGTTATTCTCTGGGGAACCGGTGAGGTCTACATCAAGCATATAGTAAGGCTCCATGGTATACCGAAAAGTATTATTTGAACGGAGACCCTCGATTCACATCCCGATTTTGGCAAGCTTTACATGAAGCTCTTGGGTCAAAGTTAAAATTTAGTACGACTTATCACCCCCGGATCGATGGTCAATCGAACGAACCATACGTACGCTAGAAGATATGTTGAGAGCGTGTGTATTGGACTTCAAAGGAAATTGGGATCAATATCTCCCATTGGCAGAATTTGCATACAATAATAGCTATCATTCGAGCATTCAGATGGCTCCTTTTGAAGCATTGTATGGCAGAAAATGTCGATCACCCATTTCCGGACGAGAAATGTCCGAGAGGTTGCTAATTGGGACAGAGATAGTTGACAAAACCTCCGAACGCATTAAGTTGATCAAGGAGAGGCTCTTAGCGACAAAGCGAGCGAGAAAAGCTATCGATAAAAGGAGAAGACCTCGGAGTTTGAAGTAGGAGATCACGTCTTTTGAAGATATCTCCGATTCGGGGTTGGTAGAACATTAAAGAGGAAAAAGTTAAGTCCTCGATATGTTGGTCCATTTGAAATATTGGCGAAACGTGGACCAGTAGCCTACCAGTTAGCCCTACCCCCAAACATGGGAAAACTTCATGATGTATTCCATGTTTCCCAAGCGAAAAAGTATCAACCGGACCGTGGTCATGTCATAGAGTATGAAGAGGTCGAACTCCGACATGACAATACTTTCGTGGTTGAGCCGAAAGAGATTATTGATCAACGAGAAAAACAGCTCGAGCACAAAAGTATCCCTTTGGTGAAAGTGGTGCGGAAGGGTTTATCTCTGAAGAGGCAACATGGGAAGCGAGGAAAGCATGAAGGAGAAGTACCGGAATTTATGGCTCGAGTACGCAAAACGTGTAACAAATTTCGGGGGTCGAAATTTAAATTAACGGGGAGAAATGTAACATCCCAAATTTTGGGATTTGAGATTTAAAATATTTTATGGAGATTAAATTATGGAATTTGGCTTAAAATAATTATGAGAATAATTATTTGAGATTTAGGCTTATTTTTCCCTAAATTTATGTTGAGAAAAGAATAAATTCTAATAAGAAGTATTGTAACATCCCATTTTCGGTGGACAATTCAGCTTCCTCATTTACCATATGGCCAACCCATATGTTTCACTCTTTTCTCATACATGTGCTCACGTCCCTCTCATTTTCTTTATTATTATTATCATGGTGTAAAGAACTGAACACTTATGCATCACCACCCGGCCAAAGCCAAAGCACACGATGCAAACACTCCATTATATTCCATTTGTTCCTTCATTATATCTCATCCAGCGCATAAGGAAGATACAAGACAGCAAATATACTTTCCGACTCCATGAATTTCGCCACTGCTACTCTTTTATTATTTCGAGCCCCTCACTCTCAACTCAATGATTTCGGACAGCATATACTCTTATTCCCCACTCTTGTTGCTCCATAAGTGTTACGTTTCAGCTCCCTTATGTTCTCATTTTTGGCTAGTCACTTTGAAAGGCCGAGAATAGAGAAGGCTGAGCCATTAAGAGAATGCATAACACAGCCTGAAAAGAAATAGAAAGAGAGAGTGTGAGACAGAGATCATAAATGCGAAAAGAAGAACACGCGAGAGAAGGAGAGACCGAAAGTTGACGTGTGAGTGAGAGTCGGGAAGGAAAGGAAGAAGGTTGGAACCGTCCGTGTAAGCCTGCCTAACGACCAAGGTGAGTTCTTTGAGCCTCTTCCTCTTTGTTTCCATGGCTTTTACACATTAGTTTTGCTGGTTGAGTGAAGAAAAATGACAGAACCGTAAACACCTCTGTTTTTCGGACTGAAAACAGAGTAGTCTTGTGAGCTTCTGTTCCTATAGAAAAGGTTTGAGTTTTTGCACGAAATGTTTATGTAAGATAGTAGACATATTAAGCTTTAAACCGAGTCAAAACCCACCCAAAACGGACGTGTAGAATGGGAGAAATAATTTTCCAAAGTTAGGCCAAAATCTGAAATGTTTTCTGCACTTCCAGTGAACAGTACTTTTCGGGCATGATTTTGAAATATCAAACATTTGAATTTTTCCTTTATATTTTTACAGTATATAGTAGACTCAATAAGGTTTACAATGAGATTTGGATCACCCAAAACGGAGGTCTATAACTCCAGTTATGATTTTTGGAATTTGTGTTAAAACTCTGAAACTTACTGGTATGATTCTGGAGCAACCATATGACGTTGTATTTCGGACCAAGTAAACATTTTATTTTCTCCTTGACGTTTTTACAGTATGTAATATACATCTCAAGCTTTCCAAAAAGCCAAAGAACAGCTAAAACGGATTTGTACAAAGGGAGATATGATTTTCCAAAGTTTAGCCAAAATCTGAAACGTTTTCTGCACTTTTGGTGAACAGTGATTTTCGGGCTTGATTTCAAAATATCAAACCTTTGTGTTTTTGCTTGAAACTTTTACAGTAAAAAGTATACATCTCAAGCTTTCGAAAAAGCCAAAGAAAACCTAAATCGGACGTGTGGAATGAGAGCTATCATTTTTCAAAGTTTGGTCAGAAAACCTGGAAAATCTTGTTCCAGATTTAAGTAACGTCTACTTTGCAAATTCCTGGGAATTATACAGCCATTATTTGATTTGAAGACTTTTTTTCCCTTATACTAGACTTATAGAACTTTGAATAGAAATTTGAATCACCCCAATCGGAGATCTAGAGAATTAGTTATGAATTTTCAAAGATTAATGGAAATTTTGAGAATTTAAGGTCAAGTCTAAACGTAAGGAAATTACGGGGAATGTTAGGGATTAATCTAGTTTTAACCCTCTATAAATAATTCGTTTAGTTAGATGTCATGGCGGCACAAGAAGTGACTAATGACAATGATAAACGTTTATAGGCATACCTTGACACCTCTCTTTGATCCCAACACTTTCGGACAAATTAAGGATTCAAACTTGAGGTGGGTAACTTGTTATCTTGTTAGCTTTGTATGTATGTATTCATGTATGACTGATCATGTTTGCTAGATGATTTATATGTTTATTTCCTAGCTATGGATTTTGAGGCTGCGGTCTCATAGGGCTGCGTGTCCTAACACGGGGCTGCGTGTCCGAAGGGTGCGGTCCTTGGCCGTTAGCTGCCCGGTTACGGTGTGTTTTGTTACTATGAATTATTCTATGCATATACATGTGTTATCTTTGTGATTTACATTTCATACCTGCATATGAGATTAAGCTGTTACCCACAGGGTTCATTCATTTGAACTCCGGATCGCATGAAAGAGACGGGTAGTGGATCGGGATCAAAAGGAAAGATGTAGCTGTAAGGGTTACAGCAGAAGGAACTATTTGGAAAGTCTTGAACGGACGAACTGAATATTTATCGTTTATCATTTGTCTATTTTTGGATTAATGTAATAAGATCCCTCTATGGGATAGATTCGAATCGCGAAAAGCTTATCCTCATGTCTTCAAACTAAGTTATTTTTAGAAAGTTTTATTCCGCAATTAAGTCGTCCAAACTACTTCGATGCATGTACGCTTAAACTCTGATAAAGAAAGGCACTCTTAAGTTGGGTGCCACAACTTGTAAGAGTACAAGGTGCTGGACCGACCCACTATGAGAAAGCTGCATGGATCTAGTCATTAGCTTGTCTCATGTATAACCGCGTCACAACGCTATGACTCGAGATCATCATGGATTCCTACATGATGAATCATTAATCTTTGACCTAGTCAAAAGTCACCTTTGACTGGGTGATGATAAAGGCTGGGATCGGGATCCGTGGTTTTCATGCGGAGGAATGTGAATGGTCAAGATGGAATTTGTCCCTCACATTTGTAGAGAGATAATACTGGGCCCCTCGATGAGTTAGTCTAAGAAATGTATGGCCATACTATGTTGGAAAGGAGTTTCCATTTCACTTATTAGACTACTCGAGAATCGAGAAAGTAATGGACAAGAATAGGAAGTTGACATTGTCCATGCTTCATCCTTGACCAAATTATCGCGTGACAAAAGGGACGTGATATGGTTGTATGATAAGGTTGTATCGTGATATTGATCCCATGTGAGTTGGGTAGTCGCAATGTCTTGCTAGAGGCCGCTTTGCGACTTGTGGGTGATACTGGTTTTTGGCCCACCGCCAATCTCATATGGGCACAGGTCGCACACAAGAATAACCAACAACACGAGCATTTGTGTCCGGGTTCATTGAATCTCGGCATTAATGCGAAATTAATGAATACTAAATTTAATCTAGGATAAATATATATTTATTAAAATTTGAAATTAATATATATATATATATATATATATATATTAATATTATTAATGGAGATTATAATATTATTATATATAATATTTGTTTTGTATTTAATTTATTTTGATAAATTAAATATCTAAAACAAATAGAGATATTGTATCTCGTTTAATATTTGAATAAGAATATCAGATATCTGTTTAGATTAAATTGAGATATGGTATCTCATAATTAATTAAATAGATGGATATTATTTCTCGGATTTGATTTATAGAGATAAATTAAATCGAAGGCTTTTAGTTTGCATTAAATAAATACATTAGATTAGATCTATCGGATAGATTTAATTAATATTTTTTTAATTCAAGTATTCGAAATTCAGATTTCAAAAATCAGTTTTTGAAATTCGAAATTCAAACTTAATGCGTATTGATTGTACATTAATGCAGATTAATTGTACATTAATACGTATTAATACGCATTAATACGTATTGATGCACAGAAAAACGGACAGAAGCTTTTGAGGCTTTTGATGGTTGTGTGTTTGTATAAGCCAAAGAAAAAAATGAGAGAAAAATTGATCTGGTGGTGAAGAACCTAGAGAGACACGGAAGAAGCGCTAGCACACGCCGTAGCCGTGTTCGGGGAAATTGTTCGTGTGGATACCAGTAGAGGAAGCTAATTCAACGAGTCGTCTTCTATTGATCGAGGAGGTAGCCCACCAGTTCAAAGGAAACGAGACGCGAACGGATTCACCAAAGGTAATTTCGGATTCCTTAGTCTTGATTTAAACGCACCTGAGTGATCCTCGGGACGGGATTCTTAAAATTTTAATCATTGCGTTGTAAGAATTCCTACAAATATCACAATTGCTTGGCTCTCCTTTCTCTCCCCCTTGGTCTACGTCCCCCCTCCCTTTTATTTACACTTGAATTTGATTCTCATTTCATTTACATTTGCCTCAAAGTCTTGGTTAATTAATTGATGATTGTGATGTTTTATTTGGCTAATTATAATTAATCAATTTCTTTTCTTTTTCCCTTTGCATATGCACCGAATCTACCTCTTGGTTTTTACTCTTGGATTGTGTTTCTTTTATCTCACAAATTCTATGTTTAAAGTTCTCCTATTGGTTGCTTAATTTCCATAAGGACTAGACTTTATTAAATTAATTATAAAGCCCTTAGATTTAGCTTTATTTATGTTTAATCCAAGCCCTTAATGTTGGGTTGGAAAAATCTAGACTCTAATTAGTGATATTAGTTAGTGATTTAGGATTAAGGATTAATACAACTTCTTAACCCTTTTAATTAGAATTTTCGCCACTTTAATTAATTTAAGGGGAATTAATTAATCTTTGGTTAAATATTGCTAAATAGTGTTTTTGGGGTTATTAGGCTTAATTATCAAAATTTGACAAGTTTTTAAATTAATCTTGATGATTAAAAACTCCTTGTATACTAATCTTGGCCTTTAAATATTCTTTGGATACTAATTTAATTGATATATCCTTAATTATGACCTTTTTAAATTAATTAATAATTAATTTCGAAAATTAGAAAAATATCTCAATTATTGCAAATTTAATTGCCTAATAATTGTTGCTAATTTCCTCTAATTGATTTTGTCATCCTTTAATTGCTAAAATGATATAATTAAGATTATACTTAATTATGATAATCTTAGGATATTTTATGATCCCTAATAAGATTTAGAAAATTAAATCTCTAGTCACCTAAATTCTAGGGAGACATTACCTAGAAAATAGGATAAACATTACGAAAAATTGAGACCACATATTTACCTACTTTCAATAGGTAGTATTTATCAAAATATGGTATTTAAAATAAATACTCTACAATTTTTAGAGACAACATACTTTCCTATTAGAATAGGTGTTATTTATCCAAATGTTATGGTTAAGATCATTTACAATTTTTGGGGTATTATACTCGGACGATCTAATAAGGCTGGGGTCGGACATGATCAAGCTAGGTCACATTCTGAAATTGTTCGGAAACGTTGATCTTGATCGTAAGTCGGATATGTTAAGGACAACGATGTTCCTTCACGCGTCGATCGTGCTCGATCATGTTCAGACGTCGTCTATAGGGTTTGAAATTTTGGAAATAATTTTCCTAAACGATGTGTTTTTCCAGAAAAATTTTCAAAAAACAATATGCTGTTTTGAAAAAAAAAAATCTAATAGGGGCGCGCCCTTGACCCCTTTCGCTAACCGACTAGCGGGACCGCCGTGGCTAACTGTTCGTAGCACGATAATTTGATCATAATATTTTTGTTCATAATTGTATGAATTAATATATGTTGTGATATAATTTCAAAAGTTGTTTGGGTATGGTGAACAACATGGCTCTAGAATTTACAAGTGTTGTATTTTTAAATATGGCTTGCTAGTCATGCCTCTCTCTAAATATTCTTGATTTACATTCTCTTCTCATCCTACTCCCCTCGTATGTTGAAACGAGGTTTCTCCTTATGTATTTCTCTTTTCTTATTTAGAGAAATCCTCCCATTGGCTTGAGAGGATTTTAGGTTATGTGAGCCATGTTGTGTCACGGTTTTAATTATGTTTTGATTTGATCACCGCGTGATTAATTTAGAGTTTATATGAGATACAATTGTGATTGCATTCATATAAGTAGAATTAATAGGATTAATAGGAATATACCTTCTAAATGAAATCTTAAGTTGTAATGCCGTCAATTAATGAATACTTGTCAAAACCTAGATCACCCATGTGTATGTTCCACCAAAGTGGATGCATTTGAGTTATCTTGGTGAGACAAGAGTGAGTAATGGTGATACTTAACTTTCATTATTGTCTTGGCTTAATTGGCAAAGGGCTGCCTACCTAAATAACTTGTTTTTAAGCATCCTGCCAAAGCAGACTTAAATTTAAGCCAAATATGGATCTTAGCCCACTAATTATAATGAGGGTTGTTAATTCAGTGGGAGATTATTAACTAATTTTGCATATCTTTTAATTGTAGAATCATGTCGACTAGTAACACCGCTACACTATCACTGCGATTAGTCCTTGAGAAGGACAAACTTAATGGGACAAACTTTCTTGACTGGTTTAGAAACTTCAGAATTGTTCTCAAGCAGGAAAGAAAGGTTTATGTCCTTGATCAACCCATTCCGACGAGCACTGCGGCTAATGCTCCAAGAGCTCGAAAGATGCTTACACAAAGCATCGAATGACTGTGGATGTAGGATGCTTGATGCTTGCCACCATGGTTCCAGAACTCCAAAGAGATCTGGAACATATGGAGGCTTTTGAGATGATTGCTCATCTCAAGGAAATGTTCCAGCAACAAGCAAGGCAAGAGAGGTATGAGACCACTAAGGCCTTACATTCTGTAAGATGGCTGAAGGTGCATCGTTAGTCCTCATTTTTGAAGATGAAAAAGCTGCATTGATCACCTTGAGAGGCTGGGATTTCCCATGAGCCCGGAGTTAGCTACAGATATGATCTTGAACTCACTCCCGGATAGTTATGACCAGTTTATCCTAAACTATAATATGAACAACATGGAGAAATCAATTTCTGAATTGCATGGGATGCTCAAAACAGCCGAGCAGAGCATTAAGAAGAAGCCCAACACTGTTTTGATGGTTCAGAAAGGAAAGGGTATGAAAAAGAAAGGCAAGGGCAAAAGAAAGGGTAGTGGTTCAGTTGGTAAAACCAATGAGTCAAACAAACCCGAATCTAAGCCTGTAGCCAAGAAGGCAAAGCCTCTAAAGGATGGGGTCTGCTACTTCTGCAATAAACCGGGTCATTGGAAGAGGAATTGCAAACTCTATCAAGAAGATCTGAAAAAGAACAAGAAGGATAGCAAGACTATCGCTTCAGGTATCTTTGTCATAGACATTCACTTTTCTACTTCCTCATCATGGGTATTAGATACTGCATGTGGTTCTTATATTTGTATTGATGTGCAGGGTCTCAGACAGTAGAAAATTGAAGAAGGGCGAAGTGGACCTAAGTGTTGGAAACCGAGCAAGAGTTGCTGCTTTAGCCGTAGGCACTTATGAATTAGTTCTGCCCAGTGGGCTTTTGTTGAATTTGAACAATTACTTTTATGTTCCTGCTTTGAGTAGTAACATTATTTCGCTTTCTTATTTGGATAAGGAGGGTTACACTTCCATTACTAGGAATGGTAAATGTTCTATTTATCGTAATGACATTTTCTATTCTGATGGTTATTTGCATGTTGGTCATTATTTACTTAATTTAGAACATCCTAATAATGGACATATCTATGACATAACTACCAAAAGGATCAAGTCAAATTATTTGAATCCGACCTTGTCGTCTAGGCCATATAAATGAGAAACGCATTTCGAAACTCCATCAAGATGGATTTCTTAACTCATTTGATTTTGAATCATTTGATACATGTGAATCTTGTTTATTGGGAAAAATGACAAAGGCACCTTTTACTGGGCATGGTGAGAGGGCCACTAATTTATTGGGCCTCATACATACTGATGTGTGTGGACCAATGAATACATCTGCCAGAGGAGGTCATTTGTACTTCATTACATTTATAGACGATTTTAGTAGATATGAGTATATATATATAATGAAACATAAGTCTGAATCTTTTAAAATGTTCAAAATATTCCAAAATGAAGTACAAAACCAACTTGGCAAAACAATTAAGACACTTCGATCTGATCGGGATGGTGAATATTTGAGCCAAGAGTTCATTGACCATCTTAGGAGTTTTGGGATCTTCTCACAACTTACTCCTCCAGGAACACCTCAATGGAATGGTGTTTTTGAGCGGAGGAATCGAACTCTATTAGATACGGTTCGATCTACGATGAGTTAAACAGATCTTCCACCTTCTTTTGGGGCCATGCCCTAGAAAGAGCTGCATGCACACTAAATCATGTTCCGTCAAAGGCAGTTGAAAAGAGTCCATATGAGATATGGACTGGGAAGAAACCCAGTTTGTCCTTTCTTAAAATTTGTGGATGTGAGGTTTACGTTAAACACCAAGCCTCTGATAAATTATTATCTAGATCCTCAAAATGCCTTTTTGTGGGGTATCCTAAGGAAACTATAGGATACTATGTCTACAATCCTACGGATCCCAAAGTGTTTGTTATCCGAAATGGTGTCCTTTTGGAGAAAGAGTTCATCTCTAAAAGAACCAGTGGGAGTAAAGTGTACCTCGAAGAAGTTCGAGAGCCACAAGATGACATAGAACCACAGATGGAAAACAGAGAAGACTCACAATAAGTTTTTGAGCCTGCTCAAGTAACACAAGGCCCATGAAGGTATGATAGATCACGGCTATAGCCTCAGAGATATGGATTTCTAATTACTGAAAGTCATGATGTTTTGCTCATTGAGCAGAATGAGCCAACTACCTGTCGAGAGGCCGTGGTGGGACCAAACTCTGAAAGATGGCTTAATGCCATGAAGTTTGAAATGCAATCCATGTATGACAATATGGTATGGACCTTAGTCGATCCACCTGAAAGGTGTAAAAACCGTTGGGTGCAAGTGGGTTTTCAAGGAGAAAACTGACTTGGATGGCAAAGTAAATATCTTCAAGGCACGAATGGTTGCAAAAGGATTCACTCAAACTCATGGTGTGGACTATGATGAAACCTTTTCTTTAGTTGCAATGGCCAAATCAATCAGAATCCTTCTTGCCATTGCAGCATATTATGAGTATGAGATATGGTAGATGGACATCAAAACAGCCTTCCTTAGTGGAGAGCTCCTTGAGGATGTGTACATGACACAACCTGAGGGTTTTGTTCGTCCAGAAGACTCTGGTAAAGTATGTAAGCTTCAAATATCCATTTATGGATTGAAGCAAGCATCTCGGAGCTGGAATCATCGTTTTGATGAAGTAGTCAAAGAGTTTGGATTCATTCAAAACATCGATGAACCTTGTGTTTACAAGAAGGTTAGTGGGAGCACAATTGTATTTCTAGTGCTTTATGTCGATGACATCCTACTCATTAGGAATGACGTTCCTACCTTGCAGAGTGTCAAGTCTTGGTTAGGAAAGTCTTTCTCAATGAAAGATTTAGGCGAAGCCATTTACATCCTAGGGATTAGGATCTATAGATATAGATCCAAGAGGCTCATAGGCCAAAGTCATAGCACATACATAGACAAGATATTGCATAGATTCAGTATGCAGGATTCTAAAAGGGCTTAATGCCCATGTCTCATGGCATCTATCTCAGTAAGGATCAGTGTCCTAGTACACAAGATCAAAGAGACCGCATGAGTAAGATTCCATATGCTTCCGCCATTGGATCTATCATGTATGCCATGTTATGTACTCGACTGGATGTCTCATTTTCCTTAAGTATGACCAGCAGATATCAACAAGATCCCGGTGAGGGTCACTGGACTGCTGTCAAGAATATCATAAAGTACTTGAGAAGGACTAAGGACTTATTCTTGGTATATGGTGGATTGGAAGATGAGCTATGTGTGACTGGTTACACGGATGCGAGTTTCCAAACAAACCAAGATGATCTAATATCACAATCAGGATATGTGTTTCTTTTGAATGGTGGTGCGGTAAGCTGGAAGAGCTCTAAGCAGAGCACTATAGCAGATTCTGCAACAGAAGCTGAGTATATAGCAGCATCGGATGCAGCTAAGGAAGCCGTTCGGATTAGAAAGTTTGTTACTGAACTTGGGGTGGTTCCTACGATCTCAAATCCAATAGTCTTGCTCTGTGACAATAGCGGCTCTATTGCGTAGACCAAGGAGCCTAGGTCACATCAAAGGACCAAGCACATACTCAGGCGATTTCATCTTATCAGAGAAATCAATGATAGAGGTGATATAAAAGTATGCAAAGTACCAGGAGAAGACAATGTTGCCGATCCTCTTACTAAGCTGCTTGCACAAGCAAAATATGAGCGTCATGTTAGGACAATGAGAATTAGAATAATCAATGATTGCACCTAGTACAAGTGGGAGTCTGTTGGAAATTATGGCCTAGGGGAAGATCATTGTACTTTAACGTTATTATGAATTAAAGTATTTCTCCGTTTGGTTTTCATTTCATTTGCATGTTTATAGTGATAATTGTATCCTTGGATATATCTTATAGATTATCCTAAATGTCCCTGGTAATTCGTCTACGCGGGAGCTAAGATGAAATAAGACCAGTATGACTTTGATGAGTATAGAGATACGAATCAAAGTCATAGGCACTTGTAAGAGTACAAGGTGTTGGACTGACCCACTATGAGAAAGTTGCATGGATTAAGTCATAAGCTTTTCTCATGTATAACCGCGTCACAATGCCCTTTGACCTGAGATCATCATGGATTCCTACATGATGAGTCGCTGCTCTTTGACCTAGTCAAAAGTCACCTTTGACCGGGTGATGATAAAGGCTTGGATCGGGATCAGTGGTTTTCATGTAGAGGAATGTGAATGGTCAAGATGGAATTTGTCCCTCACTTTTGTAGAGAGATAATACTGGGCCCCTCGATGAGTGAGTCTGTGAAATGTATGGTCATACTACGATGGAAAGGAGTTTCCATTTCAATTATTAGACTACTCAAAAATCGAGAAAGTAATGGTTAGGAACAGGAAGTTGACATTATCCATGCCTCATCCTTGACCAAATTATCACGTGACAAAGGGAACGTGACATGGTTGTACGATAGGTTGTATCGTATTATCGATCCCCATATGAATTAGGTAGTCGTAATGTCTTGCTAGAGACCGCTTGTGACTTGTGGGCTGGTACTGTATTGAGCCACTACCAATCTCATGTGGGCCTACAGGGTCACACACAAGAATAGCTCGACACGAGCAAAAGTGCCAGATTCATTGAATCTTATATGTGTCTAAGATTTAATGAATATTGTATTTTATCTAGGATGGATATATATATATATATATATATATAATTCGAAATAATATAATAGTATTATTTAATAGAGAATATAATATTATTATATAATATTTGTTTTTGTATTTAATTTATTTGATAAATTAAATATCTAAAACAAATAGAGATATTGTATCTCGATTTAATTTTCAAATAAAGATATCATATATCGATTTAATTGGGATTGAGATATAATATCTTAATTTAATTAAATAGATAGATATCATATCTCAAGATTTAATTTATAAAGATAAATTAAATTAGCATGCTTTTAATTTGGATTAAATAAATAGATTTGATTAGATCTGTTGAATGATTTACTTAATCCAAATTCGTTTTTCAAGATTGATTGAGATTAATCTTCAATATTTTAATACGGCCCACTTAGGGTTTGAGAAACTCTATAAATAAAGCTTTAGTCGTATTGAAAAATATGAGAGACAAGCCGCGAAAGAAATCCTAGAGAAAAAGGTGAGACACAAAGAAAGAAGGCGCTAGCTTGCTGCCGTACGTGTTGGAGAGCTGTTCAGTGTGGATACTGGTAGAGGGAGTGGATTTGTAGAGTCGGCTCCTAGGAATTGATCGAGCAAGAAGGTGTTAGCCCACATGTTTGCAAATGATGCATACAAGTTCGTATAGGTACGGTTTTTCTAACGAACTTGATTTAAACGTCATTGATAGATCCTCTCATTGGGATTCGTAAAGTTTTATTTTTTATTTTTAATTCCGCTGTGTGTACGGACCCCAACACATATATAGTACATTAGATTTGGTGCAAGTAGCATTAATTTTGGCCAATCAACACTACCACATATATTACAAGGTTCAACCTGCGATGGAAATGAATACAAGATACACATACATACACAAAGGTTAGAGGAGTTCCAAACAAAACTACAACAATTACTAAGACTGTTGTAATATCCCGAATTTTGGACCCCGAGAATTGAGAATAGGCCTAAAGTAGGCGGACGACTAAGTCCGGTTCGGGAAGAGTCGCAAGAATGTCGAGAGATAGGAAGCCTTTTAGAGATTAAATAACTTGGCTATACGGGTCAGTAGACCTAGTATGTATAAGCTGTGAAATTGAAAGTGCTAATGGAAAATGGGCACAAAGGACCTATACAGTGTTAACCAGTCGGCAAAAATGTCATTTACCTATGTCTTAAGGTATGGGACAATTAGCTAAGCAAAAATGTGCTAAAATAAGAGTGCACATGACATTTCCTGGTCAGGTAAGGATTTCCTGCGTTTTTGAAAGAGATAAGAATGAAGGGCCAGCTGTAATAATTACCTGAGGACACGTGTCACCACAGGATTAAAAGAGAAAAAGTAAGTAATGATTACAAGGGCAAAATAGTCAAATCCTTACCCCTTAAGCATTGAATTTCGTCCGCCCAGGAGAGAGAAGGAAAAATCAGATGATTTTATCTGTACTCAGGCCTAAATACAAAATGCGGGTCCCACAGGCGATTTATGGTAAAAAGGGGGACCGATAGGGACCAGTTAGGGTTTTCTTTTGGACTGAATGAGACAAGTTTGGGGCCATATTGGGAATTTAAGATGGTGCCACATATGAATGTCCATTCGGGGAAAATATACGAAAAGTTGAAGAAAAGTTCAAAGGGAAGCCTGTTGACCGGCGGGACCACGTGGATTTGGTAGAAGGAGATTGGGCCGGATAAAGTGAAAAAGGCAGTGGTAAAGTGGGAGGGCAGATTTGGTGGACCCAAAGAGGCGCCACCTAGCCCCCATAATGATTAAAAGTGTGGCTTGAAGAAGAAGAAGAAAGAGAAAATCAGTGTAAAAGTCAAACCGCGGGTCCCACATTCAGAGAAAAAGGGCAAAATGGGAATAAATTAATTGGACCAGGTTTGTGGGCCCAAAATGGCGTGCCATATGTCCTTTTGGACAGGTCCAAGCTTGGGGAAAAAGTCAGAAATAATTGGTAAGTTCCGGGCCACAATTTACAAAAGTTCCGGGCCAAAACTCGTAATTTGCCCCAAAAGAAGATAAAGAGCTTCACGTTTTTGGAGGAGAATGTGCCACATTTCAAGCCCCTGGAGACCTCTGGAATTCCCTAGAAAAACTTGGAGAAGAAGTCAAAAAGTTAAATCCAATTGGACAGGAATTAACCACGGTTATTCTGGAACTAGTCAGTTACTTCTATTATTATTAAAACACATGCTCTCTCTCTCCTAAAGCAAGGGAGCACGAAATTTTGCAGAGAAAGAGAGAGAGGATCCAGCCAAGATCTCCATAGCCAAAGCAAGGTCCAAGCCATAAGGATTACCAATCAAATCTCTGAATCAGGTAAACACCGAAAACCCGCATCTTTGGAACTTAAATCTTTGATTTTCGTCCATGGGGTTGGGGCTTGGTGTTATGATTGGATTCTTTCATTTTTGATGTCTCCAATGGCTTTGGAACGTGATTTTGCGTAGGGTAAAGTTATAGCTTAAGTTTCCGAAGTCTGACCAAGGTGTAGAAAATAATCAACACGCCAAACTATGAGTCTTTTAAGATTCTTTAAATATTTTTCCAGAGCAATAGACTTTTTAATGGTTCAAATGGCGCTGGTTGCATGCATGAATTAGTTTTGTGGAATTTATTAAAAATCCTGGAAGTTGGGCCAGATTCAAAGAATTTCTGGAAATTCGGTGTGGGCTTGGTTTTGGCAAAATAAATGCAAGGGTATTCTTGGAAATACTAAAAATGGTGTATTTTGATGTTACTAGGTTAAGGGAATATTTGGAAAAGCGAACGGGTACATTAGAATATTAAAACTGTATATACCCCACCAGGTAGTAACCGCTTTACTCAGATATCTTTATGTGTTTTGTTGTAGGTTTGTTCTTCCATGTGTGTGTATATTTTTGTATTGGTGCCAAATATGCAATTAGAGCGTGTTGGGGTTCGAGTCCCTAATTGTGTGGTTCCTAGCGCTGAGGATGATCAGTCCGAGGCTGGCCTTATTGGCGGCTGTACGGGTTGATAGGTCCGGGGCTGTCCTGGTGTAGGCGGCTCTACGGGTCGTGACTCCGGTAAGTCCGGCGCTTGCCTTGTAAGGCAGCCTGACATCACGTGGTAGTTGGTGATTTGTATGTTCTGTTTGCATATGTGGTATGTTACTGATGACTTTATATCTGGCATGGTTACTTGCATACACTCTTCACATTTAGTGTTTGAGTATTGACGGTTACTCTGGGGGCCACTATCGGACCCCAGACTCTTCTGCAGTCACAGGGAACGTGCCTGAAGTGAAGTACCTTTTTGGATAGGTAAGAGCCTATTCGTACAGAATGAAGAATAGGGAATGCCCTATTATATGTGTACTCATGATTATTAGGATCACTGTATATTTTTATGGTATTTATTTTGGATGACTTTACCATTAACCCTTTGGGGACTTTTAATTTCTGTTCATTTTACTTTTACCAGTACAGTAGATAGTCCAAACCGATTAAATGCTCTGTTGCGCTAACTCGATGCATGTTCGGTGGACATAATAATGAAAGAAAGGTAATCAATAAAAGGAATCCCTTTAACCTGCCACCCGAAAGGGTGAGGCCGGTAGGGGTGTAACAACTGTTGCATATAAAATAGTCTTTATAAATCGTCGTTGTAAGCGATATTTTTTTAGAAAAAAGAGAATTTTGGGCGACCTATTTTGGCTAAACGGTCGTTGTTAGTGGTTGGTTGAAATCTAATTACAACGACTCTGTGAAAAAGAATCGTCTATGTTTACACTTTCTATGACAGTAATATTTATGAAATTGTCAAAACAGTCGTCTAAGTGTCCCAAAAATAGTCTTTAAATTTACTTTTTGTAGTAGTGAAGATGTTTTTGATTAAAAGAATTATATGATGAAATGGGTCTTGGTAGCAAGGTTGGTGGCTTTCCTAACTTCTTGAAATAATTTGGGAGTTAATTTTTCATCAAGTTAAATTGAAAACCCTAAACAAATGTATTAGTCCAATCTACCTAGTTAATTAATTACTAATCCTACAATTGCATTCATAGTATCCTTGATGAGTATGCAATTCGCATCTCAATTTTTGAGGATTGAGTTTGTAATACCCGGATAATTATTTATCTAAAATATCATAAATTCAGTAAATAATACCTATTGGAAATAGGTGAATATGTGGTCTCAAATAAGAAGTAATAATTATCTTATTTTCTAGGGTAATTTCTATTGAAGTTAGGGTGAAGATAGAGCTAAAATCCCTAAAATGATTTTATGAGGCATTAAATGCCTGTAAATATTATGATAAATCCCAAGAGGCGTAAAATATTTATGAAAAATTAGAAAGTATGTTGTCTCTAATTTTAGGAATTTTTGGGATTATTTCCCTTGGAAAATAATGAGGCAACAATTAAGTATTTTTTTTGGGATCATAAGTGACCCCATGATTTTAAATATTTTACATGGGATATAAAATACCAATGTAAGTAAAATAGTTGTGAGATAATGATTTATCCTAATTAAGAAAATTATCAACAATTAGTAAGTAATTAAATAATTAATTAATGGCTAATTGTTTAAACATGAATAAAGGGAATGTTTGAAGTTAATTAGGTGCAAACCCAAATTGAAGATTATTGACCAATAAGGGATTAGGATTAGCATGAGAATAAATTGCTAATCAATGAAGTTTGATTAAGAAGCATATAATATGAATTATATTAATGCCTAAGGCCTAATTAACTAATGGAGTAATTATCTATCTAAAGAACCAATGGGGAAATTCTTTCTAAAATAATATAAAGTAATATAAAAAACTAAATTGAAGAGCAAAAAGGGGATCACACACGGTTTTGTAAAAGAAGTGAAGAATTATTTAATAGTTAACATAGTGTATATGGATAAAGTAAAGTTGAAAAGTCAAAAGTTTAACCAACAAATGAGAACACAAGAACATGGGTTGTTTGTTAATGGGGAACATTGTGGCTTACGGAAATTGGGATCAAAATTTGATGAAGTTGAAAACATATTAAATGGTTGAAGTAAGAGGAGCATGTCGGCAATGCAATTAGATGGAGAAGATTGAATTTCATAAAGTGACAATTAATTTCCATTTGTGTCCTTGATTTTTCCCTATAAATAGAGACCCCTCCTCCTCATTTCTTCACACCAAAACCATTCTAACAAAGAGTAGAGAGAAGTTAGAGTGAGAAGCTCTGCAAAAATTCTGCTTAGCTCCGAGTAAGTTCTTCTGTCCTTAGCTTTTAGCTTCCGTAATTCTTTCGGTAGTTATAGTAGAACTGTTGTTTTGGTCTAGGAAGTTTCAGAATATATTCCTGTACTTGTTTTTAAGCCTCATTGCATTGAAAGATGCGACGAGGTAAAAACATAGTGAGGATAATTTTGAAATGGAATAAGATCAAAGTAACGAAGTCCGCGAAATTCCGCCGAAAGGTCCAACTAGGGGCAAAATGGTAATTTGTACCTAAAATGCCCGTTATAGTGCTAGAAGTTGATAAATGTTATCCTTATAGGATATCTCGAGATAATCGGACCATTTGTTTCACCCATTTGTCAAAAAATTACCGTTTTCCGTAAAACGTACCGTAGTCGACAACGAAGGTACGTTCGCGTACTGTAACACTAACTCTGATGGTTATTGTATGCACATATGTATTTTCCTCCGTCATGCTGTATTTTCTATGTTGTGCCTTAACCTTACATCTGAATGTATTGTTATTGACGTCCATATCCGATTATGTCCAATGTCCGTTGTGCCTTAACCTTACATCCGATTTGTATTGTTATTGCCGTGCATATCGATCATGTACATTTCTCCTTGTGCCTTAACCCTACATCCGATTTGTATTGTTATTGCCATATATATCGATTATGTATACCCTACTTTGAACGTAGTAAGTGTCGTCAAAATTCCATGAATATCTGTAGTACTTATATGATGTATGTAAACATGAGGTTAACCGTTACCTGGGGTCCGGTGCATTGGACCTCAGCTCTTAACATAGCGTTAGGTTCAGGAGGACCAAAGATCGAGGAGAAAGGCAAGCAGGTCGCATAAAGACCCGGCTGAAGACTTCTTATGTTTTTTGTAGTTACACTGACGTTAGACGTCCGAAAACAATGTCCCGTTATTGTAATCGACGGACTTACGGCATTTGAAATATATGTATCAGTTACTCAATCGCTCCGATGCTCTACTCTAATGAAAAAAAAAATATACTGCTTTTGAAAATGGGATGTTACAGAGTTTCTCTCATAATCCTTCATCATCTTTAAATCATATCCATCTAATTAATCACAATATTAATTTCACATTTCTCTCATCTTCCAATCAATGGTCCAAAGGGCAGATGAGGGAAAATGAGAAAAATGATGAGGAGAGGATCTCTTCCAATTTTTAAGCCCACTAGCTGTTCCTACAAGATTAAAGCTTCCAACTACTTCTAAAGCTCTTGTTCAAACATGAATGGGACTTATTGGTGATACCTTCCAACCTTCTTAGTTTCTTATTTTTCTTCATCCCCAAATGCCAATAAACCTCAACTACTACCACCTATCTTTAATATAAACGTTATATAACTAATCTGAGTATGTTAAAGAGATTAATTATGTTGTTTATTTGAAATAAATATATGTTGGTTTTATAAAGTTGGGATGAAAACCTTAATGTATGCAATTAATAGAGACACTTTGGGGAAAAAGTTACAAAGTTGGGAGACAAAATTGATTGGGTCTTATATTTTTAAAACTAAATACAATACCCAATTAGCTCTTATATTGACGACCTAAGGTAATAATACTATGCTTGGCAATCCTTTATGCGCACAATCTTATAAAGATAACAAAATATTCGTAAAGCTTAAAATAGATTTTTATTTTTATTTTTTTAAAAAAATCTTCTGATAGAATCTCCTGAATCTTCAAGGCCTTTTCTTTCTTTTATTATTTTCATTACTAATTTTGAAATTTTATAAAAAAAATAACTAATTCTAACTAATTTTTGAATTTAAATAAATTTAGCAATGGGAGCTTTTAAAAATGATGAAAAAGAGTACTTCATTGAAACGAAACACGCAGAGTTAGCCAAAACAAACAAAAAATAAATAAATAAATAAAGCTTCTCGGGTCGTAAATATAAGAATTAGTTTATAGGTTTCATTTGATCCTAAATGTAAGACCTCAATATATTTTATTTTCAAAATTTATAATTTTTTCTCCGAATGTTTTCTATTAATTGCAGATATCAAGGGAGATTTAATAAGGACAAATAATAATTAAATAATGTATTTTAAAAAATACATTATTTTATTGTTAATGACTAACTTACCGTGTTTTTTTTTTTTTTTTTTTTTTTTTAAGGAAAGGAGTACGCAGGAACCAAGAATCAATCTTTTGATAGTATTGCATTATGGAAACTTTGATACTCTTATATAAATAGACTGATAGACCCACACATAACCCCCAGGAAACAATCCTTGTCGGGAAGAATACCTTACCTGTTTTCCAAAGAAGTAAGATGCTCTAAGATTTGATGATGGACAAAAAATTAGGGAGAAATGAATATTAGGAGGAAAAACTCCCAAAAATAGTAAACAAAATTTACTATTTTTTAGAATTTTCCTTCCTAATATTTCCTCTCACTTTTCTCTTCAACCAAACATGGCCTAATAAAGGGGAAAACCTAAGGTTAAAAGTAGAATGATATAGAGACTAAATTGAAAGGAATTTTTCATTTTTGTACATTGTCCTTATTTTTTTCAATTTCATAGAAATTCAAAGTTGAGCTTTGGTACATGATATAGAGCGAAATATATTTTTTGATATTGTGAAATGTAGCTAGGTCTAGAACACATGAAATAGTTGTTGTTGTTGTTGTTGTGTTTTTAAAAGTTTAGGCGTGTTGGGTTTTTTAAGAAAAACTTGTCAAAATTTTAAGTGAACGAAGTGAGAGAAAGTTAAATGCATGATTTTTCTAGGTGTCAATCCATGAATTTGAGATGTTTCCCATTTCTATTTAATATCTCGTTGAGGTTTGTATTTTTTTTTTTTTTTTTTGGGTTATGTCGTTTTCCCTTTTTTGGATCTATTAGGTTTTGCGTTTTGTTTTCCACCATCCAATATGTTTGACTGTCGATAAGCTTTTCTATTTTCATTTCACAATTTCCTTGCAATGAAAAAGATTGAATTTTTGTGAGTTTTTTTGTAAGCCTTATCTTATTTTTCCAACTACATGAATTATATGTTGTTATTGTGTAGAACACAGGTGTCTAGCTTTAATGATCTAGAGAATGTTAATATTGGATCAATGGGCTCCTCAAGGATGTATGTGAGTTAAACACCACTGGGAAGATGATGGCTCAACGATATCTATGAAGGAGAAATCAATGAGCGCACTCAGATCACTGTGCAACACGGAGGTGGCGATTCGCCTGAGGGTGGGGTGTGTGCACAGTATGACTGAATGATAAACAATGGAATAGAGAATGTAGGGAGTGCACCTGGTGGGTAATCTCCTATTTATAGGGATTATCTAGGGTTTCACTCCCATGTAGATGAATCCATTCCTCAGGCATTATGCGTTTCCCATGTTCTGCAAATGCCTACTCCATTACCTGTACGGTCTAGTATTACAGACACGATGGAGTAGTGATTAACAATTTACCTGGCTAAACAAGGATTTTGCCGCAAGCCATTTAACCGGGCCGCATATCTGCTAGGCCCAATATATGAGTCCATAACAGTTGCCCCCAAGCTCGGTATTTCAGGTCTCTGATGTGCCGAGATTAGCTTATCAACTAACCCCGATTTCGTATATCCGAGTTCAAGTTTAACCGAGTTCTCCAGGATCCTTTTCTTTCGCATCATGCCTTCTTGCTCTCTGTCATAAATGACGGGCTAGCTTTCAAGTACTTACTCAACATTTATGATTTCGAAATTTGTACCGACAATCGATCTTTGGTCATAACCGACGTTATGAACTCGGTCATAACCGGCTATGAGCTCCTGTCACGTGAGTTATCTGAGATTCCTTGAATCCAAATTCGGCTTCTTACCCCTCGTTATGAGTGACAAGTTGATTTTCTTCCACCATCCATTCACTTTTTATGATGACCGAGATTCACGTCGTTAGTTTTGAAACTCGGCCATAACCGATGTTATGAACTCCCGCCAATCTGGGTTCTCATGAAAATTTGCTAGTACACAAGCAGGCGTGATTCTCCAAGGATAGCGGTGGCTGTTCACCTACCCACCTTAGGATATGAAATCGCCGCCCTTGCGCCATTATCTTTCTTGGTTTTCATGCGCATTTAATATCCGCGCCTTTTCGATCCAGTCATCATTGCACTTTCTCGAAAAATATTTATTTTCTAATTGGAGAGACATTGATTACCCCCCGCCGACATTTCCCAATTAAAGAGGCATTAATTACCCCTGGCGCTTACATTTCTCAATTGAAGAGGCATTGATTACCCCCAGCCGTTACATTTCTCAATTAAAGAGGCATTGATTACTCCTAGCGTTTCAATATTAGAATGTCCATATATACTCTTGTCTCTTCTTCCTATTTGCTCTATACAAACTTCTCAAACTTTTGTTCCCTTTGTTGTTTCTTCAGTCTTATAGATGAACTGCTGTTTCATACAAGCTGAATTGCATATGTCAGTGGAATTAGGTTCTGCCCATTTGTCTCTTCTTTCAAGGTTTTCAAGAATGAGTGGGCGCAACGTAAAAATGAAAGGAACAAGTTTTGGTCATAACGCCGAGGCTTGTCTTTGCCAATGGCACACTCCAGATATATTTGTCAGTCTTCAATCCTTTACCCCAACGAGCATCTGGGAGCCCATATATATTTGCCAGTCTTCATGCACCTAACTCAACTTCAACTGGGATCTCAGTCGAGGCTCGTTGATTACTGGTGAAGATCTCTGGCTTAGAGATCTCTGACTCAGAGATCTTCACCACACAATGACCCTTTGGTGTGAAACTTGTTCCACACCAAAGGGTTCATCGTGGGAACTTTTCCAACTGCAGGGATCCTCACCACATGATGAGTATCTGCAAGTTCACTCAGCAGCAGAGAGTTCTTCATACAAATTTGCCGATAATTGCTGATGACTTTGGATGTCTAGTATCTGCGACAAGTTGAGAAGTTCCCACTAGGAATTTGCCAATCCGGCTTTCTGTTGTATTTTGGCTTTGTATTTTCCCATTAGAGTCAAGAACTCAACTTATTTTCCTGTAAGAATGTCATGTAAACCATTCATTTACTAATGGAAAAATGCTTTCTGTCTTGTGTTGTCTTCTCTTTGTTCAATTTGCACCTCGCTAATTCTTTATATCTGAATTGAATCCAATCTGCAAAACCTTATTGGCGAATAAATTGGAACCTATGCAAGCATCTTTGAACGGAGAGCATCTCTTCCGCGCATTGCCGCCAATCCGGGTTGGCATTAAAACTAACCGCTTACCAATCGGGATTGATATTAAAAGAAACCGCCCACCAATCTGGGTTGGCATTAAAGCTAACCGCCCACCAATTCGGGTTGATACTAAAAGGAGGAATCTGAACGGTTTTCAAGAAAGTTATAACTGACAGCTACGTGTCCAGATACGTCATGGTGCTCAACCTTCGCTTATGTGGATTGGCCATCCCTGCTACCTCTGATATTTGTGCGCATTTAATGCTCATCGTTTCATTTGAACCGTTAATACCTTTTAGGGTATTTAAACTCCACTAATGGGGTGAATTGATGTCGCGACCCCTGACCTTTCAAATCCGCAACGTCTATATTGTGCCGCTTACTCCTTCATCATATCACTTTATACTCACGCATACCCTTGCTTTGACAGAGAATTCGTCTCCTGTCCGAAACACTCTCTTCCTTCAAAGGTTGACATATGCTTCTTCGATTTCAACAGGTATTGTCACTGTTTCCCTCGTTTCTTTGTTTTCGCACTATTCTAGCAATCATCTCTTTCTTAACTCTCTAGGTAGTCATTCCATGAGTTTTTAATCTTCTTTGTGTGCATTTCTGGGTTTTCTGGGTGCATTTCTAGGTTTTTAGGTGGGTTCTTAGTATTTGCTGCCTTTTCTAGGTACCAAAAATGACCCGTACCTTACCGCATGTCTTCAAACCCAAAGAATCTTCACCCTTCTCACAACCAGAGACTTGCAACAATGACACTCCCTTAGATACACATAACAAGTCCCTCTCTCCAAAGAATAGGGAAATCTCAAGGGACGCTCCTAGGTCAACCAAGTTCTCATTCTCGGAAACATCTTCAATTAAAGAAAGAATAAATAAAAATGAATCCCATCGGTCCCTTGAAAGTAAGAGTAAGCGTAGGAGGAACGTTGAAGTTTCATCACCTACATCCCTTAGGCCACTTACTATTCCTTCCAAAATTTCTTCCCGAGTTCCGAACCCGGTCTTAAGGCAAAACATCCCTACTTTGGTATTGCAAACTCGGGGCCCAACGCCATGTGATGAGTGCTATCACAAAAGTATTGAGCTGGCTCGGCAAGAACGTTACAGGGAGGTTGACTTATTGTTGGATAAATGTCGATGTAACATCCTCCTTCAAGCCATCCCGGCTTCTGCCAGCTTTAGACATCCTGGTTAAGCGTCTTTAACTTCTCACCGAGATAGCTCTGTTGTCTCAAGTATATATCACTTTCTAATTTTCTCGCTTTCGTCTTTTATTTTTAGGTATAGATGACTTCATCATCACACCATCCCGTCCTATCCACGACGGAAGAGTCCAGCGCATCCGCCTCCTCCCAAGTCCTAATCGGTTTAAAGCCAGCTGTTAACATTTGCGTGACACGCATTAAAAACACCCTGACCCCAAATGATGTCTCGTCCCTAGGGATCAGAGATGGAGAGGGATATACCATCCGGCTGCCCTTGGAAGGTGAATCGGTTGATTCTTGTCGACAAAAGGACAACAATCCTTACTTTTTTTTCCTTTACCAGAACGTTACACCCTACTCGGTGTGAGATTTCCCTTTACCGACTTTCAAATCCACCTTCTGAATCATCTACATCTTGCCCCCTCACAACTTCACCCTAACGGTTGGGCATTTGCCGTCGCCTTTGAGAGTTTATGTGAAGAGCACGACATTGTCTGCATCGTTTTGGTTTTCATGGCTTTTTTCTTACCATTAGAAACCAATGTCCTTTCTAGAGGTTCCATGAAGTGGTTTGGCTAGACGTCACTTCGAAGCATCCGCTATCGCAAGTTTTCCAAACCTTTTATGGACTCGTGGAAAAATTGAAAAACCGCCTTTGTTAAGGTTGCAGCCCGAACCGGGCAAATACCCTGGTTTGTGCAGAGAACCGAATCCGGGGAAACCGAGGAGAGATATCCCTTATATTGGTCAATACGCCACCACACTCTTAAACTCGAAGACTTTATCTCGAAACTAAAAAGTTTTTCTGACGCCGAGGAGGTAGCCCAACTAAAACTTGTGACACTTGCCGGCTCTTTGAAAAATCCCATGGATCCAGCTGTTTATATTTCCACACCACTGGTTAGAAGACGACCGGCTATGAGTATGAAACTACACATATATATGTTGATCTGCATATTGTGCAATCTTTATTTTTTATTCATTCTTTTGTCGACCATAATACTGACATCTTTTGTCATATTTCGCAGACCGAGGTATGGGGAGACCAAAATTTATGGCCGTCTTTGCGGCACTTCCTGAGAGTGCCGAAGCTAACCTCATTGCTCTGGACTCGGGTGGCCCCACTACTGCAGCTCCCCAACAAAATCCTACCAAAGAAGCTGTTGCCACCAGGACCTCGCGCAAGCGCTCAGCGCCAAAGGATGGAGCGGGGAGTAAAGACGGCGTGCCCAAGAAATCCAAAGGCAAGCAAACTCTAGACGCCCCGATTGCTCCAACCATAACCCCCCAATCTCAGACAACCTCGACCCCGTCCTCCACAGAAACCCATCTCGGTCTAGTCACAGTTCCTGAGGGCATCCTTTGGGAGCATGGGATAACAAAAGAAGTATTAGACGTTGTTCGTCCTCCTGCCCATTTTCATGCATCCACAGGACTTTCCAATGCTGATAAGCTGGAAATTGCCTATATGGAACTGAAAGGATTCAGAGCCATTTCTGTACTCCGGCCTTATGCAATCCTCAAAGTCAAGTATGCCATGGTGATCTCTCACTTACACCAAATGATGGAGGAGAGGGATAACATGAAAAAGGAACTTTCAACCCTGAAGCAAAACGCTGATGTGACTAAAGTCACTGAGGAAAGGGACCAAGCCCGAGTTGAATTGCAGGCATCCAATGCTGAGAAGGACAAGTTGCATGAGGAATTGCAGTCATCCAAGGCTGAGAAGGACAAGTTGCAGGAGGAAGTGACGACGCTCAAGACCAGCCTATCCCAAACTGAGGAAAAGCTAACCATGGCAACTTTGGATGTTCATTGTCTGGAGGATCTCCACACTAATGACATGCTACTTATGGAAAAGGTGCAGTTTGATACGGACCATGTTAAAGTCCTGCTAAAGACGAAAGATGAGGAACTTGGTCACGCCAAAACGCAGCTCACAGAGTACGCCAGTGGGCCGTGGAATCATTCGACAATGCCATGGTGCAAATATGACTTCTTCATCCCGATGTCGCCTTGAACACCTCCGAACTGAATTATCAAGCCTATGTCGATAAAAAAGGAAAATTGATTCCCCCCGGGGCAGATGAAGATGAAGACGAAGACGAAGAAGAAGAAGAAGAACAAGCTCCTCCCTCTTAGGTTTGTGGATAGCTTCAGTGGCCTTGCCTTGTAACTAATATATGATTCCTGTAGTGGAATTTAGGTCACTTTCTTTTTGAGTATTTCTTGACCATTTTGTTGCCGAGGTTATAACACGGCTTAAGAATTTTAATGTAATGTTCCTGCACTCACAAACCCAACTCTTCAATTTAATGAAAATTATTTACTGTTTTCACATATTGAATTTTTGCTCAATGCTTATCCACTTCCTGTATTTGGCCGAGTTAACACTTCCCTTGACATTGGGTGTGTCGGTAAAAGCTTTCCGTAACCCGCCAAAGCGGTTTCAAAGGAAGTTCATTCCAAGATAGTAGTAATCCTGTTAAATGTTTGACTTTATTTCACTAAAGCCTTAACAACCCGACTTGATCAAGGTCGGTACAGGGTTTACTTCATTATCCTAGATGACTCACCCTACGTCGGTCTCATCCGCTTTCAAGCTTTGTTAAACATGATTTCAGAAAAATGGTTTCTTGACCATGAATTCATACGTGTTTTAACTTTCACATGACTTTAGAAGACTGGTTTCTTGACCATGAATTCATACATGTTTTACGCGGACATGATTTTTGAAAACTGGTGATGGCACCATGGATTCACTCATGTTTAACCCAGACACGATTTTTGAACATTGGTTTCTTTACCATGAATTCATGTGTTTTAATTTGGACATGATTTTCGAAAACAGGTTTATTTACCGCGAATTCATACATGTTTAACTCGGACACGATTTTCAAAAACTGGTTTATTTACCGCGAATTCATACATGTTCAACTCAGACACGATTTTCAAAAACTGGTTTCTTTACCATGAATTCATACATGCTTTACTTGGACACGATTTTTGAAAACTGGTTTCTTTACCATGAATTCATACGTGTTTAATGACAGTGGTAGCATTGCGACCATGTGCTCTCTAAAAATGGGTTCCTAGACCTAAAATTCATTAATCCAACAGAAACTGGCAGTAATGCCATTGGTACATAACTTCCCATAGGAATATCCCAACTAGAAAATTTTACATAAACTCAGGACCCAGTCGCATCTTGGTGGAACTCAGCTTTCAGCTGTAATACGCCTTAAGCTTATCCACATTCCATGTCCGCTTAACAGCTTTCTTCTTCAACGTCTCCAGCTTATAAGCACCTTTGCCAAGGTTTTCCATTACCCTGTACGCGCCTTCCCAGTTTGCTGTGAGTTTCCCATGGCTGGCATTTTTATTACCTATGTCGGCCTGCTGAAGAACGAGATCTCCCTTATCAACAGACCAGGGTCTAACCTTCTTGTTATACCGATTAGCAATGATTTGTTTGGCAGCCAATTCTCGGCAATGCGTCGTAACTCTGACTTCATCAAGTAGATCCAACACCATTGCAATCGCTTGGCTATTCTCATCCTCCTCATGTAGAGCCTTAATTCTCTTCTATGAGGGTTCACCAATTTCGGCCAGGATCATCGCCTCACACCCATAAGTCAGCTTGAATGGGGTTTCTTGAGTTGCCGATTGTACACTAGTCTGATGTCCCCACAAAACGGGATATAACTGTTTCACCCAGTTTGACTCGGCCTCATCCATCCTCCTTTTTAGTTCATCAAAAATAACCTTGTTGACCGCTTCGGCTTGTCCGTTAGATTGCGGATGTTCCACAGAAGAAAAGTGCTGCACAATGTGGAAGTCGGCTACCATTTCTCGAAAACCCTTATCAATGAACTGGGTTCCGTTATCAGTAACAATCTCAGCTAGGATCCCATACCAGGATATAATATTTCGGTGAAGGAATTTCTACATCCTAGCCGAAGTAATTCTGCCTCTATCCATTTTGTAAAGTAATCCACGGCTACTATAAGCCATCGCAGCTGTCTGGGGGCCATTTTAAACGGTCCCAACAAATCCATGCCCCACTTGTAAAACGGCCATGGTGCCAAAATAGATGTTAACTCTGATGGGGGAGTCCATATGACATTAGCATGCTTCTGACAACTATCACATTTACGCACGTGATCCTTGGCGTCTGCTGCCATTGTAGGTCAAAAATAACTAGCTCACACAGCTTTTTGGGCTAACGCCTTGGAATCCATGTGGTGTTCATTAATTCCCTCATGAATCTCGGATAACACATACTCAGCCTTGGTCAAATCGAGGCATTTCATTAGTGGGGAATGAAAACCTTTCCGATATAACTCGTCACCTATCATAGCATACGAAGCCGCTGTCCTTACTATCTTCTTTGCATCTGCTGTGTCCATTGGGAGGATTCCTCTCTCAAGATAATCAGCGATCGGCTTCCTCCAGTCGCTGGCTTCCGAAATTCTCATCACACAACTTGGCTCTAACAAATTTTGTTGAACAAACGTGCGATGATTTCCGAGACTTTTCGTGCTCACCAGTTTAGAAAAAATATCTGCCCTTATATTCTCTCCTCGCGGGATATGTACCACAGTCACTTTGTCGAAGTCGACCATAATCTGTTTAACCTTTCGCAAGTATTTGATCATCAAGGGCCCTTTAGCCTGGTAAGTACCCTCTATTTGGGACGCGACCTGCTGGGGGTCGGTAGAAACATTAACTTTCTTGGCTCCGTTCTCCTTAGCTTGCAGTAACCCGGCGATTAAAGCCTCATACTCTGCCTGGTTATTGGAAGTCGTGAAATTGAAATGGAGGGAGTGCTCCAATGAAACTCCTGTAGGACTTTCAATGAAAATCCCAGCTCCGCTCCCACTTACATTTGATGACCCATCGACAAACAACTTCCACGTTGTGCTATCTTCGCTGTCCCCACCTTCTGCTGGAGTTAACTCCATTACAAAGTCTACCAATGCTTGTGATTTGATAGCATGTTGGGCTTCATAAACTATATCAAACTCGGACAACTCAATAGCCCAGCTAACCATTCGACCAGCCAAATCTGGCTTATGGAGGATTTGTCGTATTGGCAGACTGGTGCGTACAACGATTGTGTGGCTTTGGAAGTATGGGCGTAACCGTCTTGCCGTAATGAGTAAGGCGAAAGCTATTTTCTCCAACTTTTGATATCTTAACTCTGAGCCTTGCAAGGCCCGACTTACAAAATACACCAGAATTTGGCCATCCTTACCTTCCCTAACCAATGCGGCGCTTACCGCCTCTTTTCCCACAGACAAATACAAGATCAAACTTTCTCCTGGCTGAGGCCTAGATAGGACCGGCGGAGTGGAAAAACACTGCTTAATCTTTGTAAAAGCCACCTCACACTCGGAGTTCCATCCTCCCGACGTCTCCTTTTTTAACAATTTAAAAAAAGCGAGAGAGTTTTCTGCGGACTTTGGCAAAAACCTGGTTAATGTCGCCAACCTTCTCGTCAACTCCTGGCTAACGCGGCTTGACATTTATCCGGATTGAATTCAATCCCTCGATACGTAAGCAAAAAGCCTAAGAATTTTCCAGCTGGGACGCCGAAAGCACACTTCGCCAAGTTGAGACGAATCTGATATTATCTTAGTTTCTAGAATGTCTACTGCAAGTCTTGCACGTGATTTTCTATATGCAAAGATTTAACAATCATATCATCTATGTAGACTTCTACATTCTTCCCCAACTGGTCCTCGAACACTTGATTCATCATCCTCTGATAAGTTGCCCCTGCATTCTTCTCCGTAATGAATGTAGTTTTCTCCTGGTCCTCCGGATGCATAGCGATCTGGTTGTAACCAGAGTATGCGTCCATGAAAGAGAGTAATTTGAAGCCAGACAAGTTATCAACCAATTGGTCAATATTTGGCATTGTGAAGGAGTCCTTCGGACACACCTTATTTAGGTCTTTATAATCTGCACATACCCGCCATTTGCCTTTAAGTTTCTTTACCATTACGACATTCGGTAGCCAGGTAGTATATTGCACTTCTCGCATGAAATCGGCTTCCAGCAACTTTTCGACATGTGCCTCCAGAGCCTTTATTATGTCCTCGCCGATTTTTCTTTTCTTCTGCGCTACCGGGGTTGACCCCGGACAAATTGCCAATTTATGACAGGAAACGTCTGGATCTACCCCAGGGATCTCAGGCGGTTGCTAAGCGAAAACGTCCTTATTATTCCTCAGGCAGTCTTCAAGTTTTGCCCGAACCTCGGGGTTCAGTATCTTGCCGATTTTAGTGATTTGTCCGGGTTCGGTTCCTAGGACGAGATCCTCTAACTCGCCGTTCGGCTTTATTTTCTGCATCTTTTCCTCCTTGCACAAATCTAATTCCACAAGATTAACCGACTTCCCTTTTTCCTCGGCCTTGGACGCCTTACTCTTGCCCTTCCGGGATGTCGACGTTGGGTCAACCTTGCTTTCTTTGACCGTCTCGAAGTAACATTGTCGAGACTCCTTTTGGTTGCCCTTAACCATGACAACCTGATTCCTCTTGTTGACTAACTTCAACTTTTGGTGTTTTGAAGACACCAACATGTCCCAATCGTGTATGGTAGGTTGCCCCAAGATGATATTGTATGGGGAAGGAAAGTCATCCACTGAACGCTTCTTTTGTTCCCAAAGTCAATCTTAGGTCTATATATCCCTTTGGACGAGTATCCTGTCCATTAAAATCGGTCAAGGTTGTCTTACACGGCTTCAAATCTTCCGGGTCAAACCTCAAACGTTTGAATGCGTCCCAAAGGATAATATCTACCACACTTTCATTATCAATGAAAATCTTCTTTACACAGCAGTTTACTATGGTTCCCGTAATTACTAGTCCATCATGGTGGCCAGGCGATACATCCTCCAAGTCTTTTCTAGTATAACTCAGCACTGGGGGTTCCGGCTTTGAGGAATCCTTTTTGAACTTCTGGCGGTCCCTGATGGAGAGGACCTCCCTTAAGTATTTTTTCGTTGGCTCACTGAATCTCCTCCACCTCTGAACCCTCCGCTAATAACATTGCAATCATACTTAGAGTCCGGGAACTCGTCATCACTGCCCGTTGTTTTCTTTCTCTGATCTCGCCTTTTCTTTTCTGGTGGCGGGCTTTTGCTTCAGCCACCCTACCGCTTATTGTTTTGCCGTCCCTGCGTCTGAATGATGTAACGAAGGAGTTTTCCTTCTTGGACAAACTTCTCAACCGCATCCCTTAAATCCCAGCAACTATCCATCGTATGGCCATGCTGGTCATGGAATCCACAATACCGAGATTTATCCAGGTTAGCCTCTCTCCGCAACGGCCGAGGTCGCTCGATCATTTTCATTTCGGTTGCTGATACCTTCAACGGAGTATATATGTTAAATCTTCCTTCTGACTTGCCTCCTTTTGGCCTGCTGTCCTCGCTGCGTCCACGGGAATCCTGCTTACACCCGCTATATGGCTCTTTGCCCCTAGGAGGCTCTTACCCCTCTCTTTTGGGATTTGACTCAACATTTCTATTTGCTCGAGCCCTAGGTACGTTTTTGACCGATCTCGGAAGTCGGCCATAGTTTGAGGGTGATGCTTCATCACAGATTTCTTCAACCGAGATGAACCACTTAGACCGGCTATAACACAGTGTAGATATTTTTTCAAAGTCTCATTAGGCAATTGTTTCACCTGGTCTAACTTGAAGGTCTTTGGTTGCTTTCTGCTTGATGCAAAATTAAGCAAAAACTTGTGTTCCATGGTTTTCATATCCCGGATAGAATGCAACGGCCAAGAATGAAACCAGGTCTGAGCGGCTCCTCGGAGAGTTCCTACAAATAGCCGAGGGATGACGTACCCTACAATCCCTTTCACCCCAATCTCCATTTTGAAGTTGTTTACATGGTTTAGTGGGTCTTGACTCCCGTTGTATTTTGGCAATTCTCATAAGTCTAAACCCTTGGGATAAGTGGTCGCCATAATCTCATCTGAAAACTGGCTCAGGATACTATCTCTGCAGTGCCCTTCTGTAACTGTCTTGGGCATGCTAAATGACGGGGGCGTTGCCTCATCCTTGCTTAAATCCAAGTTCTCGACCGACTGCTTTCCCTTTGCTCGAGACAAGTCGGCTCTAGCAACTCGGGGAATGTCTGCGTCCATCTCTGTGGCCGTCATGTCACTAACCCGGCTCGGCTTACTAGTGTCCTGGGCGGTGTTAAGGCGGGATTTTCCAACATCATTATATGTTCCTTGAGTAACAATATTTTTCTGCTTTCCCTTTCAGGGATCTTTTCTCGGTCATTACCGACCAAATCCTCCTCATCGTGATTTTCACTAGGCTCTTCCACGTTGGTGTGTACAGACGTCGAGGCCATGACCCGACTTGTGCCAGCACCATCTTGTCTTGTATTCTCAATCTGCTTCTCCCTGTGTCCACCATGTTCTTCCCAAGCTTGTCTTATCCGTTTCTGCTCTTCTTGCCGCCAGATGGCATTTAGTTGGTCCAAGTTTCCCTAGATGAGTCGACATCTTCTTCTCTCTCGAAGTCATTGATGAGTTTCCATATTCTCCATTCATTGGACTAAAGAAACTACCACCTTGTGCAACATTCTGACGTCGGGGTGGTCAATTTGAAGCTCAGAAGAAGGGGGATGAAGATCTTGCTGTTGAACCACTCGCTGGACACTTCGGCTTGGGTGAGGAGAATTTTCCGTATCTTCTGTCTCATCCTCAGTCCTTACGATAGCGTGATGAGGACTTGGAGGGACCGAATCCGAATATTGGACTGTTTATTCTTGGCACAGCTGTTGTGGTTGTTCCTCTGGCAACTGATCTTGCCGGGGTGCCTGACTGCGACTCCTGGTTCTCGCGGCCATTCTCAGTGGTCGTTTGTTGTTTGCTTTGGTCTGGGAATCGAAGTTTACGGTCCCCACGGTCGGCGCCAATGTTTTTGTGTAGAACACAGATGTCTAGCTTCAATGAGCTAGGGAATGTTAATATTGGATCAATGGGCTCCTCAACGATGTCTGTGAGTTAAACACCATTGAGAAGATGATTGCTCAATGATATCTATGAAGGAGATATCAATGAGCGCACTCAGATCACCGTGCAACACGGAGGTGGCGATTCGCCTGAGGGTGGGGTGTGTGCACAATGTGACTGAATGATAAACAATGGAATAGAGAATGTAGGGAGTGCACCTGGTGGGTAATATCCTATTTATAGGGATTACCTAGGGTTTCGCTCCCATGTAGATGAATCCGTTCCTCAGGCATTATGCGCTTCCCGCGTTCTGCAAATGCCAGCTCTACTACTTGTACGGTCCATTATTATAAACACGATGGAGTAGTGATTAACAATTTACCTGGCTAAATAGGGATTTTGCTGCAAGCCATTTCACTGGGCCGCAAATCAGCTAGGCCCAATATATGAGTCCATAACATATGTATTACTAGTATTTTTTTCTAAAAAATTATTTAATAGATGTACATGGGAGTCATTTCCTTACTAATTGCATCAGATTGGCTCTATTTTAGATTCTACGCCATTTTACTTTTTAACTTCTTTGAATCTTGTTCAAATCAACTACTATTATTACTTAAAATTCATTTAATTTTTTAAAACATACTGAAAATTGGACTGGTTAATAAATTGGTTAAACTAGTAGTTTAAGGGTTAGCAATTCAATCAAATCAGGGTCAACTATGAATCAAACTGGAGATAACTAAAATAATACTTAAATTTTCTTGGTCGAAAAAGTAATACTTAAATGATAAGGCATTAACACACAAGTAAATATAATTTTCATGTATGAACCACACATAACCTAATAAAATAGAGTTATTAAAGAACAAATTCGATAAGTTGCTATTTTTTTTAACTCAAAATTATGTCGCTTCAATCTAAACAAGAGAAGAAAAATATATAAAATCCAATCTAATTGACCTATCCAAAACTCTTAACTAGACAGTGTCAAGGAACTAGTTCCCCAGTTCATCGGTTTGACCAGTCGACCTAAGTTGGGTTTCGACCATGATTTTTGTACAATTAATTTATTCTTCATTGGTTTAAAATTAATTGTCATATTAGAATTTTACATAAAAATCATAAAATTTAATAAATAGCCTAAATCTTAACAAAAATGCAATGTTAGTTTGTTAACATATTTATGATAATGTCTTTAAACAAACACTACTCATTTACGGAAAGGTAAAATTGTAAAACAATATATATAATTAGTACTTTCATGGAAACTTAAAGTGACAATAATTTTATAATAAAGCAAAACATCAAAAATGATAATTATTTGGAAATAGAGGAAGTATACTTTTATTTTATATTGATGATATCACATAAATTTTTAACTTTGGACTAGCTAGTTGAACGCAGGTAGACTGAGGCCAACTTTTTAACTGATACTAGGATTTTTACTCCTACTTAGTTAGAGTTTAAATAATAAAAAATTCAAATAAATTATATAGAAATAGATAACTGAATACGTAGAACAACACTTGACCCAAAAAAAATACGTGGAACAACAATTATTTATTTAATTGATTGGTGGATAAATCCTCGATACAAGGAAAGAAAGCCTCAAAGCCACAGCTTGAAGCACAAGTTTATTTATTGTACACTATACACACTTTTAGTAGGAATTAAGCCAATCCTCACATAAAATACATCTTAATTAGATCTTCGCCAAATAGTTTACAAGATTTTCTTGAATACAACTGCAAGTGGAGTCTCATCAGTCATAATTACGAGATGTCTATTTCCAGTTTCATGGTAGTAAAGCCCAAGATCTTGGCAAGGATCACCAGCTGAAGAACAGAACTTAAGCTTATAGAAGAGGCCCTGATATTTAATAATCTTGAACTTACCATCCACTGTATTGCTATAACCACTGATTTTCACAGACATTCCCGCAGGGTCTTCCTCGATGATCGTCCACTTTGACGGCGTTGGAGCACAAGTTGGCACGGCAGAGAATGCGATGTCCAGAAGAAGACCCTCGGCGATGTAAGCAATTCTCGCTGGAGATGAAATTATCAGTGCCAAGCCATCGGTAGTCTCAGAAGGAATCTGAACCACCGTCAATGGGCAGGTTTCATTCCCTGTGGCAGCTAGTCCAAGACCACCACCTGATGCAGAGAACTCAATGTCACATATGGCTTATATAATTTGAGAATTTGGAAAATATTTATTTTAATTCTACAATTATAGTTGAACTTTAAAGATTGTATATTTGGCCTCAGCACCTGTGCATCACGATTTCATATAATGAATATTCATATAACATATAGGGAAAATTAGTCTGTCCATCCTTCTAATTTTACTTGATTTTTAATGAGGTAAATATAGTTTTTCCTATTAAAATTTCCTCAATTATATGCATTAGTCCCTAAACTCATAATAGGTTAATAAGGGCTGATATGAATATTGACTAAATGACGCTTAAATTGCCACAAAATACAAAATAAAAAAATTTAGTTTTATTATCAATCTAAAAATACAAAATATTATGCCACAACATACAATCTCCTTGCATTTATACATAATCTGTAATTTGTTTGATTTTAATTTTATTTAGATCCATTTGACAAAATTAATCAAGGTGGATGTTGGGTGAGAGTCGTGTTGGGTTTTCCTCATAATCTTTTTTTTTTTCATTATATCATCCTTTTTAAATTATATACGTCCAATCTAGTATTTTTACTTTCAAAAAAAGATAAACAAAATTGGGGTGACATCTTTAATTTCAGAAAACTTTAAAAACACGAGTCATCTAAGATGTAAATATAAATCCAAACGAAAACAACAACCAAATTCAAATCACTAAACCAAAACTTAACAAAATAATTAAAATTAACATTCACGTCATCACCACCTCTTCCCGTCAAAGCTGGGATGATATGGTACGAGCCACCATTTTTTAGCACGTCGCCTTCGGTGTCAAGCACCACATCAGCTGCAACTGAAGCAAAGAGAATAATGAACAAGGTAACCAATAAGGTAACGTTCTTCATTTCTAAAGATATAATTGAGAGAGACAGAGGCTTTGGTTAGGTTTTGTGTGATGTGGTGGTGTGTAAATGATAAAGGATGAAGGGTTATTTATGGATGCACATCAATCCTTGTGAGTGGTACTGGTAGATTATGGATTATTCAGAGATATTCTTGGATGAAAAATAACAACATATATCGAAAAGAGATCTCCAATGAGTGGACGTTGTAAATTTTGGATAGCAAACAAATAGGCAAAATGAGGTACAAGAAATTCGACCTTCAAAGCTGTGGTTTATGTTCTTTTTTTTTTTCTTCCTTACAAGCTGTGGTTCATGTTATCATATCAAGAGGATTTGAAAATTTAGCCATTGTATTATAACCCAATTCGGATTGGCTAGTTAGACTAGTGAATTGGTTAACTAGTCCCCTAACTAGTCAAGTAAAGAGTTGTGGATGATCGAGTTGATTGGATTGAATTTTATATTTTAATTACTTCACTAAGCCTAAGAATGTCATTTTTGAGTGACAAAAAGTAGCAGTTCGTCAAACTTGTAGTTTAGTAACTTTATTTTATTACATTATATATGCCTGGTTTATAAATGAATGTTCCATTTATTTATGTATTAACATATTTTTATTTAAATAGTACTCTTTAAAGGATTATATATAAGTTTTTTTTTTTTTTTTTTTTTTTGTATATTTTAGTAAAATTATATTGTTTTAATTTAATTTTGTTAACCTCAATCACAATTAGATCACTGACTTAGGAACTACACTTCCTCGATGAGTTGGCATTTGATATTCAGTATCTTATTGAATTTAAAAGTCCGACACACTTAGCAGTTACCACTTGAAGTAGTCTAAAAAGCTAATCCACAAAACAAAACCGTGGTTTCAAAAATTATTTTCTCCAAGCCGAGACAAAATTTCTCTCATATATAGTTGATGGCTTATGTTACTATAATCTTTAACCACTGGCATTTCTTTTATACATTACCCGGAAATTAAGTAATGAGTTATAATGTTGTCGCGTTTACTTACTATATGTGTGTGTCTGTGTTGGTGTATTGATACATTGACTCAATTTGAAATTTTTTAAACAAACTAAAATGCATTTAAAAAAAAAAACTCCCTTTGATCTTTAATAAATGACATATTTGGGTGGTTAATTTTAATCTTAAATATAAGACATATTTTTCATAAAATATTAATGTCCTATTTTGCACCCAAAGTTATCACATAGGAGCAATGTTATCCTAAAAATTGCCAAATTGTAGCAATTTTGCTTCAATTATTATTTTGGTTAAGTTAGACCAGATATGTTAAGTTAGTAGTTCTACGTGTCATCCACGTCATTGTTGTTTAGGTACAAATTTGTCCCAAATTTTTTCACTTAGAAATAATTTTTCCCTATAAGTTTTTTTCGGTTCAATTATGACCTAAAATTTTTCAGATTGTAGCAATGTCACCCTAACTATTATCCAAATTAAGTTTTAAAATTAGTTGATCAAATATACTAAGTTGGAAAGTGTACAAAAGTGAAGAAGAAGGCATAGATGGAGGAGGAGTAGTTCACATTCGCTAAAACAGTGCTAAAGAAAAAGATTTAAGTACTAGATGTAGGACACACTGAGGGAGATTGTTGAGAACAAAGCAGCTGGAAAGAGTGCTAAAGAAAAAGATTTAAGTACTAGATGTAGGACACACTGAGGGAGATTGTTGAGAACAAAGCAGTTGGAAACCCTCCACCGTCATACCGTAACGTTGAGATAGGTGGGTAAATCTTTAATTTTCTCTTCATTGCAAAAACTCCTTCACCTCTTTTTATTTTCTCCAATCTTTCATACGGGATGCCATTTAATCAACTAATCAAACTTAATTTGGATAATAGCTGGGGTGAAATTGCTATAATTTAGAAACTTCCAGGATAACATTGTTTTTAAGTGAAAACTTTCAGGGTAAATTTGCACCTTAATCCAAAACAAATATGACGTGGATAACATGTGTGGACTAACAAGCTCAACATATTTGGTCAACTAATGGACAAACTTAACCTATCTAAATAACGGCTGGGGTGAAATTTCTACAATTTGAAAACTTCAAGGGCAATATTGCTCTTCAAAAAACTTTTAGTGCAACATTGTGCCTACGTGAAAACTTTTGGGACAAAATTGGACTTTAACACTTTCATATTTGTCAATCTTTTCCTAATTTACTCTTATTGATGCTTGATCAACAATAATCAAGGAAAAGAGGGAATGAAGGAATTAAAAAATATGACTAAGGTGTTTTAGAAAATATATGACATATTAACTAACTTAACTAACTTCCTTAATCTACTCAAATTAGATAAATATGAATTATATTAAGGACATGAGGGAATATTTTGATAAAAAGTTTAGAAATTTATTGAATTATAATTTTTTTAAACAACTGAAGGAATTATGTATTTTTTTAAGAAAAATGGGATAAAGATCTATAAAATTTCAACCAATAAAATTTGTGTAATTTATTCTAAATCTAGCAAATTGTTCCTCCACTGATGGACAAACTAAAATGGAAGGGAAGAAAATAGAGAAGTCTAGAAATAATCATTGTCTTTTTATATTTGGGACATAAATTTATGTTACAAGAAACCTATGTTGAACGCGTGTATTAGTGAAATGGACCGCTATTTGTTCTCATGCATTGAATATTAATGGAATAAGACTTCTTTATTCTCATTCCCATCACTCTCGTAGCGATATTGTTGGCAGTAGCAACACGTGTCATCGCACAAACAAGAATTTGCAACTTTCTTCCTCTTGTCCTAAATAAAGACGTATTTTGAGAGTCGACCTTAAACCTAAATATAAGATAAAGTTTTTATATTTGTTAGCATTTTTCTAATTTATCCCTATTGATGCTTCATCAACAATAATCAAGATAATAGAGAATTGAGGAATTGAGGAAAATATCTATGGTATTTTAGAAAATAAGTCATATAAACTAGCTAATTCAACTAACTTCCTTAATCTAATTAAATTAGGTAAAAATGTTTTATATTAAAGATTGGATGGAGTATTGAAATACAAAGGATGAAAGAAGCCACATGGTTGAGTCACATCATTAAGCTGAGAGATGTAATATAACTGATACATATGAATACCATCTAAAATAAAAATTGGATGAAGCAAACAGAGCTGCACAATATCTTTTTAACAAATTAACTAAAAAAAATAGTGAATTAGCGTCAGAATTTCATCGCTGATCAATCAGTGATAGTTTATTTTATGATGCAATTCAAATTCCGTTGCTAATTCACTTTGTGTTTGTTGTAGTTATTTTAGGATTGATTGATGAAAAAAATTCACTGGGAGAACTTTTGCCTTTGGGCCCAATCTTTCTTGCCTTCCATTTGTGCCCAATTTAACACAGTCTCTAAAGATGAATCTAACGATAGTTAGATTCTACAAAAATTTTGCTAAAAGGAGTATCATATTAGTCTATAAATTTTGACAGTATCATATTATAATTAAATATGAGTGTTGTAAATCAATGAGAGTGACCTGTAAAATTTAAATGCTTGATTTGTAATTAAGATCCTATATTTATAATTGTCAAAACTTCTGCAACTTATTTTTCACTTAAATTATTTGAGACTTTATCACAGTAAATGTTATTCTTATTATCGTCAAACTCGTAATTGACTCTCTAAATTTACTGGTTTTACGTTTCTAACTTACAAAACCGTGTCAATTTGTACTTAACCTCATGCTAGCCATTAACTTAGTTAAACACGTGAGTTTACATGTTGAATTTACCGTTTTTATCTTACAAAATTGTGTCAACTTGCTCTTAATTAAATTCATGTTAGTTTGTTTGTTTTTTATCATGTTCAATGGTTTTATATATGATTTTCATAAAAATTTCTTTGTTGGATATGATAAATTATAAATTATAAATGTTGATGGATTTAATTTTCAATGGTTTCTTTGTTGCTTTTACAAAATTGTAGGTGCACATGTAGCCCGTAGAGACAGTTGTAAATCATGTTCTCCCTTGTAAGTTATACATATGGTGTGTAGCAACCATAAACCACTTGGGGCTATCTACCACACACTCAACATAATGAAATCTTTGTAAATCTTTAATAATTTCCTATAATAGGAGAGGAGCCTTCGATTAGAGATTTTTAAAGCAAAAAATGAGTACGACTTATATCAAAATCTAGCTACAAAACACAAAGAGATGGAGAAAGGAAATCATATCTCCATATGATTAGAACATACCACGTAAAGAAAAGTGACTTGGTTAGGGTTGAAGAACGAAAACACGAGATATGAACAAAAATGCGTGTTAGGGCTTACGACGAGCAGTTGTTGTTGAGAAACATGGAGAAGACTTTGTGGAATTTTGACTGAAAACGACGGTCAACGACTGGAGTAGTGGAGTTTTGAGATTGGTGGATTGGGGTTTACATTTGACCTAAGAGGCTAAGACGAGTGTACTAATGAATGAAATGAAGAAGCGGGGAGACATTTAAATAGAGGGGAAAGTTCAACTTTATAACAGTTCAAATATAACACCCATAATCTATTGCTTCGTTGTTACACATATAACAGTTATTCCAAGAAATTGTTAGGTAATTTCAAAACATATATTACGATTTCTAGCTAATAATGGTTAAATATTTGCAATATTGTTTAAAAAAAATAGGGGGGGGGGTACTACTTTCGATTTCCACATGCTTTCATAAATAACACATAAGCAGACAACAATACAATAGATCATCCATAAAAACATAAAAATAAACTCAGTCAAATAGTAGGAAAACAACAATACACAGTCAAAACACAAAAAATAAGTGCCTACTTTTCTTTTCCTAATCATAGAAATTTTCTCTTCTTGTCAAGGAATAATTTTCCCATCTTCAAAACCCAAATGCCTTCATTATTATATAGCTTGACGTACAAAGCATCTTCTTCATCAGATTTAATGGTTCAAGTGGCCTCCTTTGAAGGGATTATCCTTAACTCCATCATTCATCTCCTCATCAATCACTTTATTTGTCAACAAAACAATAGACCATTCATGTTTAGAAGGATCATGAACATAGAACATTTGTTTAGCTTGAGAAGTGATGATTGAATACTATTTCACTTATTTGTATCTCTTGGTTAATAATTTAGGAATGTTTAATTAATAAATAATGGGTTTTATTACTTAATTTGGCTTTGGGCTTTTAATTGGATTTAATTCATTTTTATGATTAAATTCTAGATTTCTGATGCTTCACTATTTTCGCCATAACTTTTGATCTAGATATCCGATTAGCCTGATTCTTCTTAACAAGAAGATGGATGAAATTGGAGCTAAAGATGAACACATTTTTCTGGATTTTAATTGGGCCCAGATTTTGAATTAAAAAACCAGTTATTATTAGAGGTTTCCATATTGCGCCTATTTTGTAACCCTAGTTTGTCATTCCCTTGTAGGTTAACTTAGGTGGCGGCTATAAACCCATTCTACATTACGTTTTATGAGATTTTTGGTTTAAATTAGAAGCTTTTTATTTTGTTTGAGCTGTTTATCATGTTCATGACGTTCTTCATCTTCTCATCTATGTTTTGCCCAACCATGCTTGGTTAAATCTTTCTGATTAGCCCATGGATTAAGGATTCCACTATCCAGAGGACTCACACTTAATCGGTAACCATCTAACTCGTTTCTACATTCTTTAATCAGATTTGATTTCTGGATTCATGTTGGGTTTTTCATTAAAAACCCAAATCAATATTTCCCAAGGACGTAGTTCAAACTAGGTTAAAGTAGTGTTGTGCGATTGTACTGTGACACGCCACTGATTCAAACAAATTCTAGACGATTGTCTAGTTGAGGGAATTTCTGGACAAACACAAAGATTTCGGTTTATCCAGAGTCGATCATGAATTTGGTTATAAATATGTGTTCATCCGAGGAAGGAAAGTGGTGGAATTCAAAATCCTAGGTTCATCTTTTGTTTATCTAATTAATCTCGTTTTAGATTTTAAGTGCATTTTGTTTCGATTTAATTGTTTTATTCCTCAAACCGAAAACCCCTTTTTTTGTGAATTGTTATTGTTAATTGGACCCACTTGAGTTCCTCTGAGAAACGATCCAAGTTTCCTATACTACAATTCTTTGAATCCTGGTTATTTTGAGAGAGCCAGACAAACCATCTATCAAATTTGGCGCCGTTGTCGAGTAATTTGCATCGGTCTACATTAATAGTAGTGTAGTTTAGGTGGTTCTAGTGATTGGACATGAATTTTTTTTTTTGACCAAGATCACTCGGACTTGGTCTTATTCACATGGAACTAGGCATTTTGAGCAAGAATCAAAGAAGTGAGGTCTCACCTATTTTCCCTATATTCCAACGTTTAGACCACTTTTTCACTGTTTTAAGTTTCAGTTTTGTGATTTCTACTAGAACTTTTTTTTGGGAGTATCTTCGAATGGTCTGAAATTTTGGAACTTGATAAAAAATGGCCTAAATCACAGGACACGTCGCTCTGCCGTGTGGTCTTGAGATTTTTGCCAAATTTCATCGTTTAGACAAATTTTTCAATTTTTTAAGTTTTTATTCCATTTTTGGGTCTAGGAATAGTGTAGAAGTTGCCCTATGCAAGTCCTAAAAATTTTAAAAATCATTTGATAGTGTTTCTGGACTTTTGTTGGTCAATTTGTAGCATAGGATTTTTTTTCATTTGTGTTAACTTTGAACTATAATCTAGTCTTATCCATTTGTTGCCCAAGTTTCATGGTCTTGCAGGTGAATGTCCTCATAAGCATCTAAAGGAGTTCCATGTTGGTCTGCAGCACGATGAAACCTCGAGCAATTGATGAGGACTACATTAAGCTGAGAGCTTTTCCATTTTCCCTAGACGGTGTGGCTAAGGATTGGCTATATTATTTGCAACCATCATTTGTTGGGAGTTGGGCTGATATCCAAAAGTTATTCATAAAAAGGTTCTTCCCTTCCTCAAGAGCTACTGCTATTCGAAAAGAGATTAGTCGTATAAAACAAGTCAATGGGGAGAACATGTATGAGTATTGGGAGAGGTTCAAGCGATTGTGTGCTAGCTGTCCACACCACCATATTACTGAGCAACTACTAATTACATATTTCTATTAGGGTTTATTGTCCATATACAGAAGTTTTGTGGATGCATCAAGTGGTGGTGCCTTAGATAGCAAGACACCTGAAGATGCCTGAGAGTTGATATCCATTATGACTGCTAATTCTCAGCAGTTTGGCACTAGAGCAAATAGTACTATTGTTTACCAGATTTAAGCACCTCCAGTCCAGTAAAATTCCCAAAGATTAGAGAATATACTTGATGATATCACTTTTCTGGTGAGGTAGTTGGTAGTGACACGGACAGTACAGTCTTCCCCTTCTCAGATTGAATACTCATATGGCTACTGTTTTGACCCTTATCATTCTACTGATTCTTGCCTTACCTTGCATGATCCCGCTTAACATCAAGACCAGTTGATAGCTGCAGTAGATGTTTTCGTGGGAAAGCCACAATACTAGTAAAATAGTGCATTTTCTAATACTACAATCTAGGCTGGAGAAATCACCCCAATTTTCGTTCGAACCAGAATCAAAACTAGAGAAACCAGCATCAGCAGAATCAGAGTAACTAGTTTCAACAGAATTTTGAAAATTATTAGCAAAGACAGTACAAATTGCAGAATTTCCAGCAGCAATCTGGACCTCCTTTGCCAGCTGCACCTTCTCTGCCAGCCATATGTGCACCTCCACAGCAGCAAAACAACATTCTAGTAGTAGTGGTTCCTCATTAGAGGATATGATGAAGCAATTTGCTATTAACATTATGCAGTTCCAATAGCAAACTAAAACTTCCATTCAGAGTTTGGAAACTTTGATTGGCCAATTGGCAACATCATTAAAACAGCTCCAACATCAGGGATCCAATACTCTTCCTTCACAAACAATTCCTAATCCTAAGGGGAATGTGAGTGCTATCTCCCTATGTTTTAGTAGGCAATTAGAGGAGCCTAAACAAGCTGTAGATGTGATTGAATCAACATCAGAAAAATAGTCAGATATTGAGAAGATTGACTCTAAAATCAAAGAGGCAGTGATGCAAAGGAAAGAGGAACCTGACATTCCCATTCCTCTTACCTTCCCTTAGAGAGCCACTAAATCCAAGAAGTTGGTAGAGAATACAAAAGAGCAGGACATTCTTGAGACATTCAGGAAAGTTGAGATCAACATTCCTCTCTTAGATACAATCAACCATGTTCCCAAATATGCCAAGTTTCTTAAAGAATTGTGTAGCAACAAGAGGTGCTGAAGGGGATTGCACGAGTGAGCTTAAACCAAAATGTATCAGTACTTATCCAACCCACCATGCCTCGTAAGAGCAAGGATCCAGGTACGTTTTCTATTCCTTGCATTATTGAGAATTATAGATTTGATTATTGCATGCTAGATTTAGGTGCTGCCATTCATGTCATGCCTATATCTGTTTATAAATCTCTTTGTCTTGGTCCTTTGTGTCCTACTGGTATTATTGTCCAGCTAGCTAATAAGAGTAATGCTCATCCTACTGAGTTGATTGAAGATGTTTTAGTCAAAGTAAACGAATTGCTATTCCTTGCTGACTTTTACATTTTAGACATGGAGGATGAATCTCCTAACAGTAGGTCCCCCAGTCATTCTCGGGAAACCTTTCATGAAAACAGCTAGGACTAAAATAGATGTGTATTTTGGTACTATTTCCATGGAATTTGGTGATATTCTGGTTAATTTTATTATTTTGATGCCATGAAACATCCTAGGGAAGAGGATCAGTTTTGTGCATTGATGTGATTGATGATGCTGTAAATGATGTGCATTGATCTAGATACCTGATTAGCTTGATTCTTGTTTCATTTGTTAGATCATTCAGAGAGCTACAATTGTTATGAAGACTTGGAAGGCTGATTTGGACAAGAAGATGGATGAAATTGGAGCTAAAGACTGACACATTTTTCCGGATTTTAATTGGGCCCGAATTTTGTAATAAAAGACTGGTTATTATTAGAGGTTTTCATATTGGGCCTATTTTTTAACCCTAGCCTATTTTGAAACCCTAACCGTCATTCCCTTTTAGGTTAAATTAGGTGGTGGCTCTAAACACATTCTACCTTACGTTTTATGAGATTTTAGGATTAAATTTGAAGCATTTTATTTTCTCTAAGCTGTTTATCATGTTCATGACGTTCTTTATCTTCTCATCTGCGTTCTTCCCAGCCATGCTTGGCTAAATCTCTCTGATCAGTCCATGGATTAAGGATTCCACAGTCTAGAAGACTCACGCTTAATCGGTAACCTTCTAACTTGTTTCTACATTCTTTAATCAGATTCGATTTTTGGATTCGGATTGGGTTTTTGATTAAAACCCCAAATTGATATTTCCTAGGGATGTAGTTCAAACTATGTTAAAGTAAGCGTGCGATAAATCTTGTGACATGCCACTGATTCGAACAAATTCTTGATGATTGTTCAATTGAAGGAATTTCTGGACAAACGCAGAGATTTCGGTTTGTCCAGAGTTGATCACGAGTTCGGTTATAAATCTGTTTTCGTCCAAGGAAGGAAAGTGGTGGAATTCGAAATCCTAGGTTGATCTTTTGTACATGTGATTAATGTCGTTTTAGCATTTCTAATGCATTTTGTTTATGATTTAATTCTGTTTGATTCCTCAAACTGAAAACCCCCCTTTTTCATGAACTGTTACTTTTAATTGGACCCGTTGTGAGTTCCTTTGAGAAACGATACAGGTTTCCAATACTACAAATCTTTAAATCCTGGTTATTTTGAGAGAGCCCAACAAACCATCTATCAAGGAGCCAAAATGAAGGCTCTTCTTCATACAATTCCTTATTCAAATTCAGTTGCATCAAGCCTAAGTTATCAATTCTCAAGCCGTGATTATTGTCAACCCACTTGCAACCGAAAATAAAAACCCGAAATCTGATATAATCCAACTCCCAATGATAAACCCATGTTGTGAGAGTTCTAAAAAAAAACTAGGTTTGAAAATGTAGCGTAGTAGCTCAACCTGAGTGATCCATATGAGGAGATTAATTTTCAAGTTTCTAAATAATTAAGAAATAAATACCTTAAAGTTGCGAGAAATCAGTTTGAGAAATTATTTTTAAGACAAATGAAATAATCTACTCTAATTCAATATTTTTTTGATTTTCAAGATAAAGAACTAAACAAAATCAAAATCAACAATAACAATAAGGAAAATTCAATATATAGAGTGAGAATCCCTTGAGTTGAGATTTTAGTCTTCCTTACTTTGCTAATGATAAAAATTTAATATTATGAATTAAAAGGATGGACCTAAGCTACCACTAGATCCATACTTGTAATACTACTCATTTAATTCAATCTACTAAAGCAATTAAATGAGTACCACCATATAAATCTAACTCAAGGAGAAGAATAATTAACTTTCAACTCTAAATTGTAATTACCATTACAAAAATTCAAAGCATTCAGTTTAGACATTTAAAATCCACTCAACCGAGTCATAATAAACAACTCAACCTACTCCTAATATGAATCATACAAAGCTTATTTAGACTAATCTCTTAGCTCAACCACCTAGTTTATTCACATGACATCAAACATCTAAGCTCACAAGTCACAACCACATACTTAACTAAGCCATATAATCATGAACTAGAAAGAGAGCTTAAAGGAATTCCATTAAAGCTTAGAAGCTCAAACCATTACCTAACTCAAGGAAATCATTAGAACTTAGGTACTCATGGAGGAGGAAGATGAAGCTTGATGGAAGAAGAAGAAGTCGTCCATCTCTTCAATTTGATCCAGCAGCCTTGCTTTCAATAATCGGTGCCCAATTGATTAAATAACCAATTCGGTTCAGCTTGTTTCTTCACCGAACAGCCTTCCATTATTTGTTCAACTCCATGCCTCTTCCAATCTCACTAATTCTCCATTCGGTGCCTTTCATTTTTGCGTGCCTTCCTCTGCAACCAGCAGCTGCCTCTCACACCCATAAAAGTCCAAAATCTGCCTCTTCAATTCTTAACCATTCAATCCTCATGCATCTCCACTAAATGAGTCTTTTTAAATCTCCACTATTGATCCAGCCCCCTTCTCTTCTTCCTTACGTGTCTCCACCTCTAAATGCTTCACCAATTCGGTCCTTTTCTCAATCAATTCGATCCCCTCTTCGGCTATCAGCCAAGCTTCACCGAATGGTGCCCAATTAGTCACCAATCTTCATTTTGGTTCACAAAAGACACAAAGTGATAAGATGAGTGGAGGATGGAGGATGGAGGGATGTCGTTGGATTTGAAAGTGGAAGGAGATGGGATGTGGGTGAGGAAGTGAGAGCTCTTGTACTTTTTGTGTCTAAGTTGCTGGAATTTTTCTCTTTCCCCCCATCTAGCCGCCACTTGCTTCCTTTTCTCTTTCGGATAGAAAATGAGTTAAGGCATGTTTGGATGAGGTGTGAAAATCTATTTTGGGATTAGGCACAAAATTGCAACCACCAAATAAGCCACTTACTCATTTAATCTTCTTTTAGAGAAAAAAAAAACTATGAAAACAAATTTTGCACTAGTCAAGTTCCTTTTTTGCCCTTCATTAAGCTCCAAAATGACATCTTTATCCTTGACCAATTGACAAAAGTTGAGCTTCATCATCACCTATAAAATTAGATTCACAAAGGTAATATCTTTTACTCACAACTAAGGAATAATTGGAGTAACAAATATTAATTAAAACTATAACAATTTAACCACTATAATTCTCAAATTACCCTTTCATTTAAATATCACATTAACACTTAATGATGCCCAAAATAATCAATTAAGTCCCACAAAATCCTATGATTAACTACTAAAAATATATAAATATTGAGCTACTTTTGTCATACCCCTTGTAATTACGACATTTATTAGAGTAATACAGTGATATATAATGAGCAACACATGTATAAAATAGTAAACTGATAATAGAATACATTCTTGGCTTTGTTCAGGAATAATTTACAGAGTTCTTAATACAGTGATCCAAAGTAACATCGGTGTCGATATATACAATATGACCCAAAACAGATTGAAACAAAACTACTATAAGCTTTATACCTATATCTAGTATCTAAGGAACAACTATCATTACTCCGTAATTGTAGCCTTTCCTTTGGAGATATTCCTACTACTTTGACCATGTCTGAAACCTATACCCTTGGGAACGTCTGGATTCAATTTGAACACCAGAGTAACATGTTAATCTCACAGGCAGAGTATAAACAGTATATGAAGGTTAACCAAAATAAATAGTCCACACAGCATAAAACATTCAGATAATGTAGATCATATATACATACCACACAACCCCTAGCGCTAGGTATAACGAACTGGCATGTATCGAGAGTCCTCCTATACGTCAGAGTTCTCAATTGGAACACCCAACTAGGAATATTTGACTGGGAACTACCGAGAGTCCTATCCGAAATCCACCAGCGTTCTCAATCGGAAGTGCCCCAAGTCGCCTGAATGCAACTAAGATAGCCACCTAAGAACCACCGGTTCATTAGGCCCTACGCCTAGTTCTAACCATTGGAAAGGTACTCTATGGTCAGCCCTTCTGCTCAATCGAGCCACGAGTGATGCTGGTCTCACACGGGACATGACAATCACATATTTTATTCAAACAGTCATACACAGCTATACAGAGTATGTGAGATTAGAGTTACTACCTGATCGTTTAATTCAAGTCAATATCAAGAACTTTGCTTGTTCTGACAATTACGTATCCCTATATGAATATATCATGGACAATGGTCAATACTTATCCTAATTCTTGACATTTTAAATGTCATCTAATACATTATAAATATGGAATTACTTGACTCAGGTTAAGTCCATGATTTCATTGTTTCCTTTATTGTCACACATTTGCCCTGCTATTCCAGAATTTGTACTGAAACTTTGAAAAATCATATCTCTTAGCACAAGTGTCTAAATAGGGTGATTCCAAATCCTATAGACTCATTATTAACTCTAATATCATGGAAAATAGTTCCAATAACCAGCCACACACATATCAGCCCAGATTTCACCAAAAAGGGCTGACATCCAGATTGCATTCCAGAATTTTGCATTTCAAGGTTTCGGAATAATCCAATCCCGGAGCTTCCAAAATTCCTACCAAACCTCTATCATACACAATTTCACGTTTTAAACACAATGGAACCATCAAATTGGAAAAATTCCAAATCCCTTGGTCTTCCCTGCACCCCAACCAAAATTAGGACCCATATAACCATCACGTTTTGCAATTTTCACTTTGCAAACATCCTAATTTTGATTCCTAACCAAATTTAATCTTGTTATTTTAACCATATACACATGATATCCCATTTTAGAAAATCCATCATAACCTCTTCCTAGGGTTTCTACAGCCAAAATCCACAGAAAGCCAGAGGAATCACCAGTAAACTTCAGTATACCACCAATAAGCTTAGAATTGCTTACCTTAATCGTTAATCGGTGTTCCTCACAAAATTTCTTTCTTCCCTTAGCTTTTCAGATTTCGATCAGACCCAAGAGGTGCTGAAACAAAATATTCCATGAGCTCAAGGAGTGGGAAGAGGAAAGGACTCAAGATTACAACCCCGTAACAGTACAAAAAATTATCTTGCTTTCATGAACTTTTGGCTGTCTTCTTCCCCTTTGATATTCGGTGATTTTTGCGTTTTGGAAGGTAAGAACTAAAATGAATGATTATTTTGAAAGCACATATCAGATATATTCAGGGTGAATGGCGGTTTGGCTGAACAAATCCCCAAATCGCCCTTAACTTCCCACATATTTACAAGTTGTGCCATTTTGTCAAATTTTCAACCAATTTCTTTTTTCATTTTTTTCTGAAATCCTTGCGCCATTGTAGGAATATTTTGGTCCATTTAATTGAATTATAAACCATTCTCAAATGTCCATAAATTTTACATAATTATAAGACTCGCGGCACAATTTCATAGAAGTTGCAATTTTAACCTTACTTAAATCTTTTTCACATAATTTCTAATAAATCTCATGCAACTTCTTCTCATCCCTTTTTGTCAAATTCAAGGTACTAAAATGGAAAAAATAAGTTCCATTCCCATGTGTCTCATTGGTGCCAACATATTTCTCAAAATTTTCGGTTTCGGCGAAATCGGGTATTTCAGGTAAAACTGTCCTTTCAATAAAATTTCACTATTTCTTTTCTCCAAATTAAAATACATCATACATGTAATTTTTCATAGTGAATTTAGGATATTACATTATCACCCAAATGTGTTTAATCACCCTAAAGTATGATATCTTCGCATAGATATGATTTCTATCTTTAGAACTTGATACATGCATGATGTTAGCTACAAGAGCTACACCACTATTTTGCATTTGGCTTCGATCACCTTGCTCTTTGGTATAGAAGGTGAACCCCTTGATGATGTAACTTATAACACCCCTAATTTTTTACTACTTATTATGCCTATTAGCATGTAGTATTTAAGAATATCATTAGAGTAACGGAGCAATAGTGCGTATGAGTTGGGTTGAGTGGATGAGTAACTAATATATATGTGGCTATAAATTAAAACTAATATCAGTGTATCCGGTCGGAGATAATATCAGTACAGTTATCTGAGTATTTAGATACTAAACATCTATAAGTGTAAATACAGTCCAAAATATTAGAAACTCTGGACGAGTCTTCACATGCGCTTCTTATCCTTTATACCGACTCTTGATCCTCCTAATCCTGAAGCTAGGGTTAAGTCTAAGATTCAATCAAATTGAATCTCAGGTAATAGTTAACCTTGTGTTCAAGTAATAACAATATATAACAAATGTTCATAACATGGAAACAACATTCAGTTATTACAATACATAGCACACAACAAATGTGATGTTAACGATGTCTACACTCACAAGTGCTACGTGTCCCGAACACATATCCTCAGCGCTAGGAAAACAAGCATGCAACATTATCATGAGTATAATCCATAACTAACTGAATGTAAACACACATGTGACCTGAGACCGAGTCTTCGTCACGGTGCATGGCCAAAGACCCAATCATGTCCATGACTCCAACAATCATAAATCAATCAATCATATATACACATATAAGACACAGAAGAGTTAAAGTTACAGTATGAGTCTGTTCCTTTCTTCACGTAGCTAGCGGTATGATTTCCTTTCGGTACCGATCCCTGACTTCTCGGATATCCTATAATACTATTATCGCATTATTTCCTTTATATGATATTATAATAAATACCATATTCTTTGGAATGATATCCAAAGAGATATTTTCACCAATTTTGACGTTTTTAACCTTAGTGGATTAATTATACCATTTTTACCCTTACTTTTGCTTAAATTCAAAATTTTAACATTTACGCACTGATTTTTTAGTAGATTTTTACGTAACTTTGAAAAATCATAACTAATTGTATGCGAGCAAACAAAAGAAAATCATAACTAATTGTACAAAAATCAAAATGATGTTCTTACAAGAAACTCAAAATGACCCTTGACATGTCTATTTTCATGGAAAAATAATCCGAAACTCTAAATGCTTGAGTCATTCCCAATTTTAATTCTCCAACCACTATTCCAGTTTCAAGTTCGAAACATGGATTAACTTGAAAAATTCACATATTTTTGCACAAAACTTTAAAAATTACATGTTTTACATAAAACAAAATCCATCTTTGTCTATTACAACTTTAAAAAATTTCAGGATTTTTAGACATCATTTGATCAACCAAAATCCATGAATAACAACCATTGTTGATTAACTTCTAGAAATGTGGGTTAACTTCAAAAATTTGTAAGTACAGAATTCTAAAGATCATGTATTTTATATCAAAAAAACCCTGGATCTCTAATTTATTTCTGTAAAATTTCAAGATTTTTAGAGGTCAATTTCTACATAAAATATGGGCCACAAGGTGACTGCTCCCAAAAAACAGAAATCTGAAAATTTTCTTAACTTTCACTATTTTGATCTTTGGTTTCCAAAATTTATTTCCCATCATGATTTCAATCTATTTTGTGTTTTAAACTCATTGGTGACATTAAAAACATGAAAATAATTTTACTTTATATTTTCCCTGATTAAACCAAAATTTGGCCAAGAACAAGAGCTTACTTTTTCACATGAACACATAACTCTTCAACCATGAATTTGCTTCAAGACCTTGATGATCTTGAATCATGTTTTTAGGGTCTTGGACAACATGTCCTGATAGAGTCCCATGCCTCCAAACTCCAAGACATAAATGACCCAACAACAATACTAAAATCACAAAGCTTTAGCTAAAAACTTTACCTTGTGCTTTTAAACTTGCCTCCTTCCTCTTCTTCTTCCTAAATTTTTTGCCTCTCACTACTATATATTCAGATGTGTCACTAGTACAAAAAAGGGTTTCAAGACTCCTCATTTAGAACGAAGTATTGAGGCTTCGGTCTAAAAATTATTACCGGTGGCAGTTTCGTAAATATAGAGAAATTGTTAGACCAGATTATAGAGAATTAGGTCTAAAAAGTATGATGGGTAGTAGTTCTGTAAATATATAAATGACTTTTTATACCGGATTATAGAGGATTAGGTCTAAAAAGTATGTCAGTGGTAATTTTGTAAATATATAAAGAACTTTTTATTTGGACTTTTAAGATATTAGGTCTTAAGCGTACGACCTAATATTTTAAAAGTCCGTTCCAAAAAGTATGACGGTGGCAATTTTGTAATTATAAGAAAAATCTTATTTTTAAGACCGATGTTTAAAAAGTTCGGTCTACAAAGTATACTTTTAAGACCGGATATTTAAAAACTCTGGTCTACAAAGTCTACAAGATGAATCTTTTATTTTCCCGCGCCGACAATTGAATTAGGCTCTCTGAATCTCTCTTTGACCTTGTAAATCTCGCCTTACACTCTCTTCAACGTCATCTCAAGGCTCACAAATTTTACGACGCCGCAAAAATTGCTTTCGCCTCCTTTGCTCTCATTATCTCTTGTTTTTGTTCTAGCTTCTTCGGGTTCACAATTTTTGCTTTGTCTTCTTCGATCTGTTTCATTTTTGCTTCTTTTGTTTGTTTGCTCTATCTTTAACATTGCTTCAGATTTCTAGCAATTTTAAGACCAGATATATCTTCATCTTGGAATCGCGGTGCACGGCAGCGCTGGCGAGACCATAACCGAATTGTGAACTGGAAAAGCATTTTTGGAACGAATGGAGTGCACAAGCGTTGTGGGTGAGTTTTAAATCATCTCTCTCAATTTAGGACCGGACGGAGTAAATAGTTTGGTTACCACAAGCCATGGATATTTAATACTCATTCAACTTCGTTGGTAAATAAATCCTTCGTCTCATTTCTAGAAACTTCCTCGAGCCTGTTTGTTTTTTGGCACAAACTCCGGATCGATTCCACTCGAACTCCAACTTGGCACGTCTTCTGAGCAGGTGGATCTATTCGATTCAGCAAGGTAGCCATGAAGGATGATGCTGAGTTTCCTGGCAATATTCCTCCTTCTTTTGATCGCGTGGTACTGCCTTTTGCTTTCATTTCGTGACCTTTTAGTTATTGTGCAAAACTGAGTTAATTAATTGTTTGCCTGCTTATTGATCTTCCTCTACATTATCAAAACTCAATTTGGAATTAGTTTATATGCCCAACCAAATGTGTTGTTGTTTTTGTGCATTAGTATTCCTTCAAAGTTGTGGTACTTGAGCATGTAAATTCATCATAATTTATTGTATTTGAAACCCTCACGCAACTTGGTGAAAGACGAATCTGAGCCTTCCAATGGAAGTTGAGAACTGGTTTGTGGTCAAATATACCAGTTTCCAAACACAGTGATGCCTTTCGTGTCTTTTTTATTAAAATGGAACTTTTAAAATTGGATTTGTTTTTACATTTGGTCTTTAAAGTCCATTCTTTTTTTTTTTTGGATAAAAACGAGACTTTTAAGACTAGATATGTTTTCACATCCAATCTTAAAAGTCCTTTTTTTTTCCTTGCGATAGAAGGGACTTTTAAGACCTCATATTTTAAAAATTCGGTCTAAAAAGTATTTTTAAGACCGGTCGCACATCCGGTCTTAAAAGTAACAGACTTTTAAGACCACCTATAATGAGACCAATCCCATATCTGGTCTTACGAGGCGTTTTTCATCCGGTCTTTAAAGCCTTTTTTGTACTAGTATGTTTTTCTTGATGAAGAAATGAAGAGGGGACTATTCCTATTTATAGGCAAATGCCAAGCCCTTGTGGGCCCCAGAAGTGAATTTGCCATTTTAAACTGTGTTATATCCTCTCTCACTGAACATGGCCTAGTCATCATTTTCCACTTTTAACCCTCCCCCTTAATGCCTTAGTCGAAATCCTTGGCCATTTCAAGCTCTTGGATTGATTTCCATGTGGCATCTCCTTATTGCTCCATTATCCTTGTTGGCTCATGCAATTATATGAGGATTAAAGCTTTAATTCTTGAGATAATATCTTGAAATACTTGGCTCACAATGTTCCACCAAGGCTAGACGAAATAGTGGACTTTTGACCTTGATTTATGGAGCAAATTAACATCCTAAACAAGAGCTTACATGCCCTTTAATTACAAGTGTCATTGTAGGATTTGTTTGTTAGCTAATCAAGGTCATTTGTCTTTATTAATCAATTCTCATTTCATCTTCTTTGGCTTTATTTGTTTTGAAAAATATCAGCCCCGATTGGATGTTTTTATTGCCTTTTATCAGATTGAAGACATACGCAATTAATCTCAATTAGTGCAAGCTTATTTGCCAATTAGTATTTGCTAATTTCTTTTAATTCGATTAAGTGCCTTCATAACCTTTTATTGTCTCCTTTGAATTTAAAATAGCTATTATTTTATATGATTTTTATGTCACATGTAATAGCCCCTAATTGTAGTCTCATTAATTAACCATTTTGTCAATTAATTCTAAAGTGAAATTTGGATGAAAATATACTCAATAGATTATATTTCTTTGAGACACATATTCACCTTTGTATTTTACTAACTATTCACCAAAATACAAGGTTTATATGAATTAGGAAAATTAAGGTATTACATAACTTGCATAAGACATTGCTTGATTGCGTGGACCATATGCTAAGATCAACTTCAATTTGCTCGAAACTGATTTAGGATAAGCTCTATACTTACAAAGGACTTGATCTTTAAACCATGTTGTAAAATATTTATTGTGTTGTTGATCACACCATCTTTCTTCTTTGTATGGATTTTCCCTCTAAATTTGATGTATATGGTTGCGCACATACTCTCAACCTCTTTGAAGTTGTGCAACACATATAGGTGTGCTTACTTCAACTGATGGTCATAGATGATTCAAACTTTCCTACCCATGATCCTTTCCCTATTAGTCCTTCTTCCCTCATGCCAAGACACGGGAAGCCCAATATTGAAAGACGGAATATCACCAAGAAGGGAGGTGAATTGGGGATATAAAATTTTCTTCGAAAATACTCTGTTAGTTGCTAACTGAAACAGAGAAGAACAGAGTAGGAAAGAGAGAGATTGAACACAGGTGATTTATACTAGTTCGGTCCAAATCCTTGACCTACGTCCAGTCCCCAGACTCTCCGGGATTTCACTAACTCATATGATTACACACTCTGTAACTCTCAGAGTAATTCTCTCACTAGAACTTACTCCCCCTTACAAGTTGTAATCAAATAACCCAATCCCAAAGTCCCAATACTTTGAGATTCTTACAATGATTGGTAATCAATAATTAACTCTCTAAAAGAGCAGATGTATAAACACTGAAGATTTAAATATCCGAAGATATTGTCTCTAAGAGTAGAAACAGTAAATGCTTAAATCACTAATTGAATGTGTAGAGTTTCGGTAGTTGGATAATTGAATGCTTCTGCTATTTATAGTTGATGGCATTTAATGACCGTTGAAGAGAGATTAATCAATCTGTTGAGAATATTAAATATATCCGTTGAGTTGTGCTCTGCTTCGTCTCTTCGTATTCTTCCGAAGTTAGCCGTTATTCTCCGTTGACATTCTTCATTCAATTTGTCTGTTGAGACTCAGGTAGAATGTTGACTGGGAATGGCCGAAATGCTTTTTAGTTGCTCAGAAGCTGAATTTCCATTTTCATGCTTTAACTCTGTTCAAGCATTTAATGCGTCTGACACAGATTTGCTTTATGATAATTTGATGATTAAAACTTGTTAATCATGTCTAAAACTCATTAGCAAACTGATTAAACTTTGTTAGGAATAGTAAGAAACAATAATATGGAGTACCCAAGGTATAATCAGCGAATTTCAGATTACGAGAACGAAGAACAGAAAAACTAACATACTTGACTCGAGTTATGACTGGAGTCATAGTTCAAATATTTTAGACAGAGAACAATTTTAATATGATGACTCGAGTTATGACTGGAGTCATAGTTCAAATATTTTAGACGAGAGAAGAATTTTAATATGATGACTTGAGTTATGACTGGAGTCATAGTTCAAATATTTCAGTCAGAGAGGAATTCAGAATATGATGATGGAGTCATACCACAGTGACTCGAGTCGTATCAGAGAAAATAAATCAGTTAGAGCTCTCTGTGACTTGCATAACTCGAGTTATACGAAGAACAACTCGAGTCATATATACATCAGATGACAGAACCTGCTATCGAAAGAGTCATTTTGGAAAAGCTGAAGTACAATCATGACTTGAGTTGTTAAGTGATAACTCGAGTCATGAGCTACTTTTAAATTTGTTTTTCAAGGACGATGCTGGAGTCATATCTTACTAACTGGAGTTACTAAAATCAAAAATTCATTTACTTAATGACTCGAGAGAAATATATTTGAGTTAAAAAGCCTTATATTTGGAGTCATGACGGAACGAAGGCAAGAGATGTTATTGAGCCAATTTATTTTCTAAATGAAATCATATGGGCTTGAATCAATCTACAATTGTCAGTTATCATCAAAACACATTGAGAACTAACAAATATAAATTGCATGCTTTAAGTATGTGGTTGAAAATTTAGCTGCCTCTTTATATATATATCATTCAAAATTGCAACCCTTTGGATGACTCCGATTTTTCATAAAACCTTTCATTATCTTCATGAAACATTCAACTGGGTACATCCACCTTAAATAGGCTAGGCCACAAAGTTGTACCTCTCTAAGAAAATGAGTTGTTAGATGGACTATGATGTCAAAGTATGCTAGAAGAAAATACATCCCATGCTCACACAATTTGTTTATGATTTAGTTTTGCAACCTCGGCAAATTTTTAGGGTCTATCACTTTACTGCAAAATGACTTAAAGAAGAAACATAACTTGGTGATTGCAGCTTGCACATCATGAGGCAAGATACCCTGTATACCACCAGAATCAAGTTTTCCATCAAGGTATGATAGTAATGAGATTTTAATCCCATCAATTTCAAGTCCTTCATTAACACAAGTCTTTTGATGTTTGAAGAGTAGCCTTATGGCACCATGATAGTGTGTGAGCGTTGGACAAAGAAATATAAGGCTTCCCCTCTCATTTGGTCCTAATTCTTCCCTTATGCCCATATCAACCATGTCTAGCCTAGTTGTAACATGCCCTTATTACTACCATCCTAAATCAGAGTTACTACACAACATAGTTTGTGGATCTGGTTTGGACGAATGAGTAACTGATAGAATGCGGAAAATATTAACTTGGTAATGTGTAAAACTTAATCCCTACTGGGTTATCACATTATAATTATCCCAAAGTAAAATTTCAAATCAACAACCTTATACATCTCATTCAAAATATCTAAAATATATTTTAAAAAAATGAAAAGAACTACTTGTTAGTTCTCTATGTGTTTTGATGATAACTGACAATTGTAAACGCAAGATAAAATGAGTTTTTGATAAGTTAAAAAAAAAAAAAAACTTGCTGTCAGGTGAATACTCAAGTAATGGTTTCATTACTCAAGTATTGAATACTCGAGTGATGGTTTCATTACTCAAGTATTGAGTTAACAAAGTGAATGGCTCCTTCGTGCAAAAATGATCATTACTCAAGTATTGATTCCAATACTCAAGTAATGAACTTACGAGAAAACATTCAAGTTCTTCTCACAAAGATCAATACTCGAGTAATGGTTTGATTACTCGAGTAATGACCAAACGAGACTCTTCATCTAAAGGCGAGAATTACCAATACTCAAGTATCCATATGGATACTCAAGTATTGGTCATACGAAAAATGATTAAAGTATTCAACATGTGAATACTCGAGTATTAGTTTGAATACTCGAGTATTGAGCAAACGAAGAAAGTTTTCAAAGTTTTTCACATGTTTATCAATACTCAAGTATTGAAATGAATACTCAAGTATTGAGGTAACGAAACTTCACAAATGTTGAATACAGTTCAATACTCAAGTATTGAGTTGAATACTCGAGTATTGACCAGACAGAAAGTTTCGCTATTTCCAAGTAATTTGAATACTCAAGTATTGAGGCGAATACTCAAGTATTGACTTGGAAAAGATCTCACAAAGTTTTCAAATAGTTCAATACTCAAGTATTGGTTTGAATACTCGAGTATTGGCCATACAGAAAGGTTTGCTATTTCCAAGTGATTTGAATACTCAAGTATTGAGATGAATACTCAAGTATTGACTTGGAAAAGTTTTCACAAAGTTTTCAAGCAGTTCAATACTCAAGTATTGAGTTGAATACTCGAGTATTGGGCATACGAGATAGCTTGGCTCTTTTTCAAATATTTTGAAAACTCAAGTATTGATTTGAATACTCAAGTATTGAAGTTTTGGACTTAAACTTATTTTCATATAAAAATTCAATACTCAAGTATTGGTTCAATACTCGAGTATTGGTCCTACTCAAAAATTGTCCAAACGCTCAAATCATATAGTGCCTTCTACGGAAGACGAATACTCAAGTATTCATCGAATACTCAAGTATTCACATTAGTGCACAAAGTGCAATACTCAAGTATTGAAGAACTCACTCAAGTATTGGGAGCAAGTATTCAAAATTCAAATCATACGAATTTGTGATTTCTTCGTGTTTGATCTTAATGCTTTCTATTATCATTCTTATATATTCCCGGCTATGTTTAATCACTTTGTTAGTGAGTTTCAGCTTGCTTAAACGAGATTAAATGAAGATTTAATACCAAAAGCAAAAAGGCGTCAGAACATTAAATGCTAAACCCGAGAAAGTTGCATACTTTTGGGAAATCATACGCACACGCTTACAAAGGATTAATGCCTACTTACCACATCCAGTAATTTGCTACTCCTTATTTACTAGAAGTCAACTCTAAACTTACGCGACTGGATTAAGTGAAGAGTAGAGAGAGAAGAAGACCAAAACTGAACCAGAACCTTGGTTAATGTCACCAACGGTTATATGAAGAATTACAACGGTCATTTAATGCCTTCTGAGTATAAATAGAAGAGCATTCAATTCCTCTCAACAACTAAGACTCTAGAAAGTGAAAATCATTAAAGTTTCCATCTACTCTTGAGTCTTTCTATACTAAGTATCTGTTGATACATTCAATCTTCAGTGTTTATCATTATCTACTCTTAGAGAGAGTTCATTGATTGTAAATCATTTATTGTGAGTATCTAAAGTCTGGGGACTTGGAGATTGGGTTCATTGATTACAACTTGTAAGGGGGAGTAAGTTCTAGTGAGAGAATTACTCTTGAGTGCATAGTGTGTAATCAATTATGATAGTGAAAAACCCCAGTGCGGGGATTTGGACGTAGGTCAAGAGATTGGACCGAACCAGTATAATTCCTTGTGTCTTGCTATTCTTCTCTACTCCATAGTCTACTCTGTTTTAGTTTCGAAAAACAGAGCTTTTCTGGAAGAATTTTTTAAAAATCCCCAATTCACCCCCCCTCTTGGTGATTAAGCTCCACTTTCACTACTCCCAAGTTCCTCCTTCTTTTATACATGTCTGAGACTCATAGTTGAATCTCAGAGTAACATGTTAATCTCTACGCATAGTATATACAAAATATGATAATTAAATACCACAACTCAAACAAAGTAATTTAAACATTTAGTGTCAATGCATAGTAGCAATTAACAGTATAGCATACATGTTCTGTTAGCTGTGAATAGACCCTACAAGTCCAACATCACAAGACCGGACAAGTCCCAAATTCCACTGTGCTAGGAAAGTTAACGTAGGACCTTACCAGTCCTGAATTTCTAAATAAGAAAGATATATAAACACAAGACCCTACGAGTCCCAAATTCCACTATGCTTGGAAAATTAAACGCAAGACCTTACAAGTCTTGAATTCCTCAACCCAAGGAAAAATAGACGCTAAACTTTACCAGCTTTGAGTTCCTCAACACATAGGAACGTACATGCAGAACCTTATCGATTTCGAGTTCCTCAGCACATTAGAAGACACATACTATTGGCCAAAAACATAATTATGAATATAAACAGACACGTGTACAAGACACGAATCCAAAAACATGGAAATTAACATATGAGAATACACATGTCATAAAGAATTAAAGTTACTACCTGTCAGCATAGCAACTCCAACAATGTCCAAGTTCTTTGCGGTGCTTGCGCTCTTGAAAATTCCTATAATTTTGGGATAATGACCATTATTTAATACTCATCCGTAAACATGATAAATGGGACCTAATTATCATGTTAACCCCTATTTAACCTTTATCTTATTAGGGTATAATTTCAGTTACCCTAGTTTACCACTTTTGGACTCACCTCCAAATTTCCATAATTTTCATTAAACTTTTAAATTCGTATTTAAATGCACAAAAATCAAAATACTGTGTTTCTAAAACTCACGTGTTCCTTGACAAGTCTAATTTCATAGAAAAATAACTCCATTGGTCAGAACACGACAAATTATTCCTAGTTTTCAAATTTTCCCTTACTATCCAATATGAAACTCTAGGAGCTTGGGTCAGTTTGTAGAATTCATAACTATTTTCATAGAACTCTATAAATTCCAAACAACCCATCAAATCAAATCTTAATGTGTCTACTACACATCTAGAAAATTTCATAATTTATGGACTTCATTTACATATTTAAATACCATTCTCAAGTTAACTGCCCAGACTTAGGTTAGTTTGTAAAAATCATAACTCTTTGTATATAACTTCAAAAATTACAAACTACCTATCAAAAGCTCTTTGTGTGAACTTTAAATCTAGAAAGTTTCACAATTTTTGGAGTCCATTTACTTTGTCAAAAACCGCATGCAAGGCAACCTCCGGAAACTCAAAAGTTGTCAGTTTTTATAACTTGTGTAATTTTATTCCTTTGACTCCAAAAATTGTTTTCCACCATATTTTCACTCCATTTTTCATGATAAACTCAATAGGGATAAATACCAATTTGATCACGGAAGTTTTGGTTTTGGAGCACCCAGCACCTGGAAGTTTTTTTGTATCATTTTTGCCCCGGAAGTTTACAAACGTAGCAATCTTACACATCGGTTGATCTGATTGATCATTTTTTGTATCATTTTTGCCCCAGAAGTTTACAAAAATTTACTCCTAAAAAAAACTTTCGGGCATATTTGCTCCTTTTTGTAAACTTCTGGGGCAAAAATGATACCAAAAAAACTTCTGGGTGTTGAATGTCCCTTAGCCAATACTTCTGGGGCAAAAATGGTATTTAACCCTTACAATTATTATGAAAATTTTTCCCTTTTTACTCTTATTCCAGATTAATCATGATAAAAACATTTTAAGTTCAATTGCTATGACAAAATCTTCAAATTAAATATGAAAATATATAATAAAATTTGGATTTGTAAAATAGTAATTTATTGATAACAATACATTATTATGAATGCATGATCGGATTTTAAGTCTACGTAATAAGTTTGCTTAAACTTGTGAGTTTGACAATCCTAGATATTAAGCTTAGTGATAAAGCCCCATTAATGTTATAATCTCTAGGTGAATGAAATTTCCAAAAAATAAATGTAACATGATACCTACTTCCCCTGAACACACACACCCACACACACACACACACACACACACATATATATATATATATATATATAGAGAGAGAGAGAGAGAGATTTTGAAGAAATTTAGTTAAAAGTATTTGTTGCTTTTTTCTATTTCATTTATGTGGGTTTTCTAGTTTGGATTTTCACTACAAGGAAAAAAAAGTTGCAATGGACAAGATCCATTGCAAATTAAAAAAATCCGTTGCAAATTGGTTTAGCAACGGAAATTTGCGACGGAAAAAATTCCGTAGCAAAAAAGGGCGTTGCAAACATATTTGCAACGCATTTTGTAACATCTGTTGCAATTTGCGACGGAACAAAAATCCTTTGCAAATTGTGTTGCAAAATAATCCGTTGCAAATTGCTAATTTGCTTTGAACAAAAATCTATTTCAAATTACCATGATTTTTGTTCGTTGCAAGTTGCAATGGAATTATAATTCCGTTGCAATTTGCAAAGCGAAGTAGTATTTCGTTGCAATTATAGTTCCGTTATTATTTCAAAAATATTATAATTATTAGGGTTCTTCTTCAACAACCAATGAAATAAATGAAAAAATATTACAAATTAAAGAATCTTTGAATATGTATTAAAAAAAGTGTATATGAAGAAACATATACAATAGAAATCCTAAAAAATTATACATAAAGAAAATGAAATATAAACAATGTTGCCAATAAAATAAACTAAACAACACAAAAATAAAAAATAATGTCTACATAGTAGTTATATGGTCACGCTCATCATAATCACCAGGAGCCGACCGCTTATCCTTGTTTTCCTTCTTGTCCTTCAAAAGAGACTGGAGTTGTTCCTGTATCTGCTTCATCATCTCTGCTTGCTGATTCATCATCTATGTTTGTTGATTCACTTGTTGTCTTGTAGCCTCTAACTCTGTTTCACCCTTTTAAGCTCATTTGCAAATACAACATTAGAAAGTAAATTTATTTTTTGTACTTGATTTAAATGGACAAAGGAGTGCTAATGTAAAACAATTAGTTTCAAAAGTAATACGTTTACCTGCAGCAACACCTCCAACATCACTGGATGAGCGCTTGCTAGCCTTCACTCGGCTGGCAGAGGCACCCAACACGAACACTCTACATTTCTTGTCAAATCCTCTTGCATCATTCCAGTACGTCTTCTAGTCTTTCTTATGGATGAGATATTAGACATAGAAAAAAAATCTCATCATCAGTTTTATTATTGATTTGCTTCAAATTACCAAAATTTCCATCCTCGATTAGCTTTTGAAATTTCCCTATTTCTTCAATCAGAGCCTCATCTGAAAAAAGTTCAAACTCCCAAGTCCACGGATATGAAATAGGAATTGATAAAAATGAAAGGAAGAGAGCAAGGCGATGGAGAGTGGATGAGTTTACTATGTAAAGATTAAAAGCAGTCATATAGTTCCCAAGAAAACATTATCACAGTCTAATAATGAGTCAACATTGACATTGAAATTCTGAGGATAGAGATCAACTTATTAGCTATCAGAAGAGTAACTCTTACTTTACCCTTTTAATAAGGATCTGATTTAACCAGAAAGTATGAAACATCAAATATGGTTTTAGACAAGTGACACACTAAGAAACTCAAGCTAGTCACATGCAACTTTTGAAAATCAATCACTAACTAGTTTCAAAAAGTTATGAATTTCTCCCTAAAGGCAATAATCAAGTCCATTCAGCTAAACAAGGAAAAAGCGTCTGATATGAGAAAATTTGCTGACCTAACTAACAAAGGGCAGAGATGCAGAAAGAAGAAATTATGCATATTAAACTCTGCAATTCTTTTATTTGGCAAAGTATGATGACGAAACCAGGCAATAAAGAAAAGAGAAAGAGAGAGCAAAAGATGGATATGCATTCCTTATTGAAGATCCTTCACTTCTCTAATCATTCACTTTTTCATGCAACTTGTCAATGGTTTCTTGTTGAGCCCTTTCTCCAGCCTTTGTAGATTTGCTCACTTTTATAGCCGGTATATTGGTATTCTCAACATTCTCAGCACCCTGTTCAGAAATTTCATTTGCCGGACCATGTTCATGTGTAGGATACTCTGTTCTCCCTCACTGATAAACTCTTTTGTACTTTTAAAAGTGAACAATGTTGTGTCTCCATTCCAGTTGCAGAATTATTCGTATCTGTTTGTCTGGATGCCACCACAATACATGGATAATAAAGAGCTTAAAACACCGAACGTAATGTGAACGGAAATGTAATGAAGGTGGGGGGTTCTAATGTTACAAGAAATGTGAACATAAATGATTTGAAGGTGGGGGGTTCTGATGTTGCAAGAAAAGAAACAGATGAAAGAAATATCCCTGTCAAGCAAATGAAATTGCAAAAAAGTGAGCCCAAGAGCCATGAAAAGAGAGTAAGAGATATTCTAGTGAAGCAAATAAAAGGAGATATGAACTAGGAAGGAGACTCAAACCAGTGCGAAAAGGCAATCCAATTCTCCAAAGAAAACATCGAAATTGCATCCGGTTTGTTTGAGAGTTGACCCACTCCCAAGAAAGAAAAATTTGTGATGGAAGTTCAACATCCCAAGTCCCTCAAAAGACAGGCTCTACAACATCAACTAATGGAACATCCAATTCATCTTCTTCATCTAGCATGCATGACAAGGCCCTGGAAGATGTAGAACATCGACACGTGTCAGACGTAGGTGCAGAACTTAAGCCAAATGAGAAAACTATTGAGGTGGTGGATATGCCTAGTGAAAAGAATGATGGAGAGCAAAGGGATGGATTTGAGAGCCATGGCAAGACACCCCAACCATTTCATTAGATTTTTTTCCATTCCCCAACGGTGTCGTTTGGCTTCTTTGCGAGAGTTAATTATTTGCCGCATATGCAAATATATTAATCCCATATATTTTTTGGAAAAAATCAATATATATCAAATACAGCGATAGTCTCAAATGGTCCACGAAAGCTTTAACATTTGATTATTAGTCACATTAGATAAAAAAAATGTGCAACTGAATTTGTATTCGTTGCAAATTGTGACGGAATTTGTTTTTGTTGCAAAATTCTGCAACGGATTTGTTTTTCCGTTGCAAACTTCTGCAACGGATTTGTGTTTCCGTTGCAAATTGTGACGGAATTTGTTTTCCGTGCAAACCACGCATGATTTGTTTTTTGTTGCAAATTGCGACGGAAGTTTTTGTTGTTGCAAACTTCTACAACGGGTTTTTTTCCGTTGCAAATTGCTATGGAATTTTTTCCCGTTGCAAACTTAGCGAATTTGTTTTCCATTGCAAATTGTGACGAAATTTTTTTCCGTTGCAAAATTCTGCAATGAATTTGTTTTTGGTGCAAATTGCGACGGAATTTGTTTTCCGTTGCAAAATTTGCAACGGCTTTGTTTTTCCGTTGCAAATTGTGACGGAATTATTTTTCCGTTGCAAGTTGTGACAATGATTTCATTTTCCGTTGCAATTTGTGATGGATTTTTGTCTGTCACAAATTCCGTAGATATTTTTTTGTATTTTCTATTAGTGTTTTGACAATAAGTGATGTGAAAGCTATTGCTTAATGTTTAGGGAGTAAGGACTAAAGATAAAGAAGCAGGGATGTGATACTATTGTAGTCCAGACGAATGTATACGAATATTTGGAACAATCAAAGGTGCTTGCTTTTACTTAATGGAAATGGAATTTGATTCTTCATTTTGCTAGACAAAAAGGGGGGGGGATGCTAGTCAATACTCCCTTCATTCCTTTTTATAACTTACAATTAATCAAATTGTGTTGAAAAGTTAGTTGAAATTAGTTAGGGGCAATAAATATGTAAAAAATGAATTTTATGTTTCAAAAATGCCCTCATTTATGTAGAAGAGAGAGAATATGCTATCTAAGTGCTTTAGTCAAACATGAGAATTAAATACAATAGTGGTGTGAGTAATTTTTGTAATTAAGTGAGGGTAAAATGGGAAGTTTATAAAAAAACTTTTGAGATAATCCCTAATCTATCTTTGGAACAGAAAGAGGAATTGGATGTTTAAGAATATTTGGAACAATTAAAGGTGCTTGCTTTTGCTTAATGGTAACGGAATTTGATTCTTCATTTTGCAAAAGTTATGCTCAGGCACTTATTCTAGTTTCACAACACCACACAAATCTTATCTCGAATAGAGTACATGTGAGTAAATGTTTATAGCAGGTTGAGTAGGTGATTCTAAGGACTAGTGTTCATCAATGACTCGTCCTGTGGATGTTAAGGTTGAGCTATTCAAATGGTCAAGTGAAGAGTTCCCTCAGGAACGTGCTCTCGTTTACACTTCACATTCAAATGCTTCAAGAACTTGCTCTTCTTGTTTCAGTTGGAATCTCCACACGATTGTTTTCACGCTCCAAGATTTAATGTGCGAGAATAATCCAGTAAGAGTAGATTTGGAGTTGGCGGTTGAACGCAATAATAATGGTGTTCTCAAGTTTGGTTCAGATAAACGTGATTTTAAAAGGATTTTCTCAGAGAGTAGAAACGAACACTGTCAGACTCATTTGAGATATGACGACAGATCTAGATGGATGATCAGCAAGAAAAGTCCAGTTTCATGCGTATACATCACTAGCTAATTAAGTGTTGTTGTAAAGACGATAACAAGAGAGAGGAATGGACAATATCTCATTCACTATTTGATCATGGGGCTCTCTCATGCAATGAAGCGAAAGACTATTTTCTGCTAAGGAAACAATGATTAAATTTGGTTAAAGCAAAACAGTTATGCTGGAAATTAGACGTGAAATCCTCAAGTTGTTAATATATGTAAGTGATTTTTCCTGGTTAAAATCTGAAGTTAAACTGATTATTTGTATTGAATAATTATTAGTTAATTTAAGTTAGCTTAGGCCTAATTTAGAAATCTTTTTTCTTTTCCTTTTTCTAACTACCTCCATTTTTCTTTTTAAACAAATGGTCTTTTAGCCACATTAGAAATCTATAATTAAGTCTCTTGATCTAATTAAGAATTTGTTAAAAGTGTAGGTGTGGAGTTTTGGTTTCGATCATTTCAATTGGATTTAAATAGAATTTCCCCATTAATAAATCCCTTATAAAAAATTAATACTCATTAAGTGCCTAAATTTTATTTAATATGGAAAAAATCTAAGAAGCTTGTGTGTTTTTTTTTTTTTTTTTTTTTTTTGGGACCAATACAAAAGATTGAAATCCATTTTGAGCACGATAGTTCCCAACCTTCTCTATTGCCGTATTCGAAGAATATTTACATCAATCAAAATTCCGTTCAATTAATTATATGATGGAATTCATTCTTTCCTAGTTTCCTTTGAAAACTTATTCCTACTCACTTAGGCTATTTTATAATACCCACAATGTGGGTACGTATATATATTATAATGAACAGTGTGTATCATTAAGCCTCCCAAACTTCTAGTCCTAAAAATACTCGTTGGCTGTAATTGTTGGGTAGGTTCATTTGGAGGTGAAGGCAAGAATATGGGAAACTCACAGAGCCAAGAACATAAGATGAATACAAAGCTATACAAATGGTCAAGTGGAGAATTCCGCAAGGAGTGTGCTCTTATTTACACGGCAAGCGGCGGGGGCTTAGACTCACCAAGATCATGCACCTTTTACTACAGAGTAAGCTGCGACAAGCTGGTTATCACCATGGATGATGACTTATGTTCAGGTCGTCGTGTCAGAGTAAACATGGAGTTCGTGGCTGTAAGAGATGATAAAATTATGGTTTTCAAGTTTGGTCCTGTTAAATTTAAAGACTCTGGTCCCTATTTCCATCAGCGGAGAAGAAGATCAAGCAAAGAGGAGGTATTGTTTTTGCGGTATTTTACTGATTTATATGGAGGCAGACGCACTCAGTTGTGCTTGAATAAAGTCAGAAAGAAACAGAGATATCTTGTTATTTTCCACACGGCTATTGGTAATTCAGATGACAATTTTTCTCATTATATGACGATAAAATGTGATCCTTCTAAAGGCATTCATGTGAAGCTTTGTGGCCCGTATCGTGATCGCACAGGAGCGAGAGAATTATATGACACTGAGAATATATCAGGTATGCCTCCAGATGATGTTATTGATAACTCAGTGGCTATTCGGAATGATTTGAAGGTAGAAGATGGGAACAATGTTGGACCTACTCCACCAATCGTTTATAATACTATTCATAATAGAGGAATTATCGAAGGCCATGGCAATGGCTGGATCAACAACAAATGAATAATTTTCAAGGTCCTTTCGCTAAGTTGTCTACTATGGTATTCTTGTCCAATGTGATATACTACCTCTAGTATTAAATGTAGCAAGTAGTTTGTTGTGCAAATGGATGAGTACAACAGATGAACAATTTACATCTTTAGTTTCTTTTTACTATCCTACTAAGTTTCGAAATTTATGTATTTTACAAGTGTATGTACTTTGTTAACACTAGTGCAAAAAAGGGCTTTAAGGCCGGACGAAAGAGGCATCGTAAGATAGGACCAAATGACGGTCTTGTTCCGACCCGGTATTAAAAGTCCACATTTAAGACCGGACTACAACCGGTCTTAAAGAACATCTTCCAGACCGGACATTTAAAACATTAGGTCTTAAAAGTAGTACTACATAAGGTTGAAATATGTTTTGTTCGGTCCTAAAACTCAACTTTTAAGACCAGGGAAAATATCAGCCGCTCTTAAAAGATCAAATTTATAAGACCGGACAATTATAAGGCCGGTCTGAAAAATATCGGCTTCTAGGACCTGACGACTAATTATACGCGGTCTTAAAAGACTGACTTTCAAGACTGGACAATAAATTCTCCGGTCTTAAAAATTGAATTTTAAGAGGACTTATAAACACACCGGTCTTAAAAGACAAACTTTTAAGACCGCTTAATATCAAATATGTACACATGACCTTTAAGACCGGATATATGGATACCTCCGGTCTTAAAAGTTGAACATATAAGAGCGGCCTATTTATTACCGGTCTAAATTTTCCCGTATTTTATCCATGTTCTGTTCTTCCGATCATATATATATATTCATTCACAAGTCCACCAACCAATCCAAGACACATAAAAGTCGAATCTATAAGTACAAGCTTTGAACAAATTATGAATAAATTGAATTGGGAAAAAATTACAAATAATATTCACCATGAGTACGTGACAAATACAACATACATGCCCAATGGAATAAGTTAGTTACAATGCATAATATACAATAAGTTACAAATACATTCCCAATGGAATATTCACCATGCCTTCATCTCGATTCCCACCCAACAACGTAACATCCTCTTTTATAACATGCCCCTTAGGATCCGATCCGCCACAAAAATAGAACAAGAACAAACTTCATAGTCGGTGACAATAATGTTTAAGAACATAGATCGAAGGAATATATAATATATATAGTTAAAACCTTAAAGTTTGCAAAGAAGTTTGCATATGAACATTACCTTATATATGAATTATATTGACTCTTTTATAAAGTGATATCCTCCCATATCCCTTCTTGATGATCATTTCTTATGTCGGGTTCATTATCTGCTTCATCTTCTTCGTTCAATATTTCCGATAGACCCCTTGAAAAAGGAGTACTTTTAGGAAGACCATAATTTGAATGACTTTCCTCATCAATATCAATGACCCTTTTACCTTGGAGAGCTACGAGACCACATTTTATTTTCTTGATCGGTGATATAGAACACTTGTTTCGCACAGTGCGCCATAATAAAAGGTTCATCACCAAAACTTCTACCGTTGACATCGACGAATGTAAATCCTAGCCGATCGATCTGAACACCATTATTGACATTAACCCACTTGCATTTGAAAATGGGAAATCTAATTTTAACGTAGTCTACCTCCCAAATCTCTTCAATAACCCCATAATATGGCATTACTGCCAATAAAGGCCTCTTGTCTTTCGAACCGGAGAAGTGCATAGATTCACCCTCTAACATAACACCATTTTTCCGGACGGTGCTCCTATCATCTAGGGACTTCGTGTAAAATGTATAACCATTGATCACATACGAATTCCAACTTATGACATCAACCTCAGGACCACGGGCTAACCATTTAATTGTATCAGAAACACATTTCTCTCCCTCGACCTTTTGTTTGAACCGGTTTGCAAAAGTTACGTTATGCTCCCTAATCAACCTTTGTTCGGTCATTCGATGATTTTCCTTCCTTACGGCTTCTTTATGAGCTATCTATGGCTTGAACTTCATCAACATTATTCAAGATGTATAAGTGGACTTGTGACAATTCATCGGGATCCACACTCTTTACCGAAGCCCCTCGTCTACCCCCTTGACATCCGACGTTTTGGAAGCCCAATATGTCTTACTTTGGCCAAATAATTTTGACAAAATTCCATGGCTTCTTCGAAACATATTTACGAACAATTGATGCTTCGGCCGTATGCGTTCTTCACGTACCCTTTTAGGAATTTCATAGATCTTTCAATTGGGTACATCCACCGTAAATGGATAGGTCTGCACAACTTTATCTCCCTCACTAGATGAACAATTAGATGAACCATGATATCAAAAAAGGTAGGAACAAAAAGCTTCTCAAGGTGGCACAAGATAAGATATCCTTCATTCTCCAATTCATCCAACTTTTCAATCTCAAAAACTTTACTACAAACCGCATTGAAGAAGACACAAAGTCTAGTCAAAACGACCCGAAGATCATATTCGGCGATGCCTCAAATAGCTATTGGGAGTATTTGTTGCATCAAGACATGACAATCATGAGACTTTTGGCCTACTAATTTCAAGTCCTTCATCAAAACAAGCCTCTTAAAATTTGAAGAATACCTCGAGGGAACTTTTGTGCCATGTAAACACTCACAAAAACTTCGTTTCTCATCCTTAGACCCAGTATGAGAAGCCGGGGGACAATAAGTTCTCTTCCGTATGGCCTTGGATGTAAGTCTTCGCGTATTCCCATTGCTTGCAAATCCAATCTTGCCTTCACACCATCCTTGGAACTACCTTGTATGTTGAGAAGCGTGCCAACAATACTATCACAAACGTTTTTCTCCACGTGCATGACATCAATACGGTGTCTCACATCAAGATTGCGCCAATATGGAAGATCGAAGAATACAGATCTCTTTTTCCATATATTTGTTTCTTTTCTTCTCTTTGCGGTCTTACCAGAAGATGACACCGATATGTTTCACCTTTTCATAAACTTGCTCCCAGTCAATGCCACCGGAGCATCTTCATACTCCCGGCCACCAAAAAGGCTTTCTTTAATCGAAGATATGGGTGGTCCGTCGAAGAAATCTCCTATGTCCAAGATAAACCGTCTTTCTTCCATGTTGAAGTTGATGGTAGCATGTGCCTTCTTCACAAACCGGACATGCTTTATGGCCTTTTACACTATACCACGACAAGTTCCCATATCTTTGGGAAGTCGTTTATAGTACAAAATATCATGGCTCGCAATTTAAACACATCCTTCTTGAAAGAGTCAAAAACATCGACACCTTCTTCCCACAACTCCTTCAAGTCTTCGATCAAGGGCTCAAGGTAAACATCAATGTCATTTCCGGGTTGTTTTGGTCCCAAAATCAACATAGACAGCATGATGTACTTTCGTTTCATGCATAACATTGGAGATAAGTTGTAAATAATAAGGAGCACAGGCCATGAACTATGTATGTTGCTAAGACTTCCATATGGATTCATGCCATCCGTGCTAAGGGAAATAAATGATCGATTTTCTTCCATTGAGAAGAATCGGCCAGATGTCGAAGCTTTCCATCAGAAATTCTCTCATCCGCATGCCACCTCAAATTCTCGCATCATTTTCATTCGCAAACAACCGCTTGAACCTTGGTATGATTGGAAGATACCACAACACTTTTGCAGGCCCCTTGTTTGACTTGTACCTTGGTGTTTCACATATCGGACAATTTCGCTTCTCTTCAAACTCTTTTCTATACAATACGCAATCATTCGGGCATGCATGGATCTTTTTGTACTCCATCCCAGTGGACATAGTATTTTCTTAGCATCATAGTATCGATGCGGCAACACATTATCATCCGGAAGCATGTCCTTAAAAGCCTCAAGCATTTCAGAAAAACTCTTGTCGCTCCATCCATGACGTGCCTTCAAGCTTACCAATTTCAATACGGCGTTCAACAATTGATATTTTTTACAACCGGTGTATAGCGGGGTCTCGCATCACGCACATATTACCATATGCATGTGATTGATGAAAAGCCTCTTCTCCTACATCACGAATAATGTCCTCTATGTGATCATCCATATCCGTGTCATTATCATCAAAGGCCACTTCCTCATGTTGAGACCCACTTGGTACTTTTTCACCATGCCATACCCATCGTATAAGTCTAAAAAAATCCTTCCCAAATTAAATGTGTGTAGATAACTTCAGGACTTAGTCGCCTCTCATTCAAACAGTTTACACAAGGGCAATAAAACTTCCCACTATCATCATGGGCATTTTGTTTAGCAAATTCTATAAATTCCCTCACCCCATTCTGATATTCAACACTCGTCCGTAACGCATTTATCCAACCGTGATCCATACTAGAATTCCTATTTATGACACAAATACAAAATAAGGAAACACCAAATTCATATTTATGCTCAACGAAGAAACTTGCCCATTAAATGCATAACGAAGAAATACTTTTGGTCATAAATAACACAGTGAATCCAAGAAGAAAAATTAAAGCATGACGAGGAAATTAAATGCATCGCGTGAAATTAAATGTGGACTCACTTTGTAGCATATAAATTCAAATGGTTTGCGGAGTCTTTCTTCTCCCGCCACGAACGTTGATGTTGCGGACAAGAGTAACCTAAAAACATTGTTGGTCGTTGGGTAGGTCAAAAGCGCAAATATAATCTTCAAAATACAATATTCATTAACAACGAGAGAAACCCACTAGAACATTTCATCGATTTCGTTAAACCCGAGAAAACCATAAAGTTATTTAACCGAAACACCTCTTACAGCTTGGTCGATAGACGTTTAACTAAGGAAACAAAAGCGATTGTCGAGAGAGCAACGCGAAGCGACGACGAAGCAACACAAACAAGCGGAGACAGAACACGAGAAATCACTATCGGCGTGACGAGAGAAGTTTTGAGAGGGAAATTTGTTATTCCGCGCGAAAGAGTTGTGTTTTAGTATATTTTGGATTTTATTAAGACTGGTTATTTATAAAGTAAACGGTCCTAAATATATAATTACATTTTTAAAACCGGCAAATTACTTTTAAGACCGGAGTTTTATTCATATCCGGTCCTAAGAGTCCTCATTATGTTTTTAAACAAAAAGATGATTAGCTTGGGCGAGCGCAGTAGCAACTCAATAAAAAAAATTAAAGGAAAAATTGAGAATATGAACAAAAAAAAGACACAAGCTTGGCGGTTGCAACTTTTATTAAGACCGTTTATTTACAAATGGACGGTCCTAATATGTTATTATTCATTTAATTTTAAGACCGGAGTTTTATTAAACATCCAGTCCTAAAAGTCCTCATTTGTTTTTTTTAAAAAAGATGAAAATTAAAGGAAAATTCCAAGCTTAGTTCTTAATGCTTCATACATTACTGGAGAATATATATACACGTACACACAAAAAACAAGCGAGAAAATTATAAAAAACAAGAATCGATCGACTAAACATCCTTGTCGATATCGGCGTGAAAAGCATTAAATTCATGGGATATTAGCAAGTTCCCGCCTTAATCGCATCGCCGCAATAAAATCGTAGAGGACGAGAGGAGAGGGGTCAGCGGTAGGCGCGCCGGGGCCAACTTGTTGGAGAGGGGAGCATGAACCTCTTTATGGTCCGAAGGTGGAGGGGGTGGGGCAACTTGTTGGAGAGGGGAGGGAACCTCTTCATCATCCGAAATAACAATGGGTCCAACGACCCGAGACTCCTTGTCACAATAGAACGCACTCTTGATGGAGGAGTCGCACCGTATAACGATCTACGGAAGGCACGAGCATCACGAGTAAGAGTACCCCTACGAGCGGTTCTCTTGTATCTAACCATGGTTTGAGCGGTTGGGGCGAGAGCGCGCGTAGTGTGGAGTTACGAGATTGTGATGAGTTTAATAAGGACGAGATGTATGTGGAGTTAATAAATATGTGGGTCTAAAATTCATAATTAAATTTTTTCAATTCCATTGAATTTAAGACCGACCTTTTAAATATATCCGGTCCTAAAAGTCTATTATTTATTTTTCAATCAATTCAATTACTTTTAAGACCGACATTTTGTCTTATATCCAGGTCCTACAAATCAATTTAATTTTATTAAGAACGGATCTTTTACAATATCCGTTCTTAAAGGTTCTCTTGTTCAAATGAATTTCGAATCGCTTCGACTTCCGAGATAAACTTCCCAACTAGGCGTCTCCTCGTATTCGCGGAACTATGCGTCTCCTCGTTATTGTTTACGGCGTTTCAAATTGTTCGGGCGGGGTTCTCTATTTAAACCGAGATGTTACTTTACTTCCATCACATTCTTCCCCATCACTTCGAAACATCCACGTAATGGCCGCTCCACCACCACGAGGTCCTCCTCCTCCCGTTGCCTCCGGAGCCGACAATCTACCGATGATCCAGCACATCCCGGCCCGCCTCGATCATATAGACCGACAAAGTGCGGCCGGTTGTTTCAAGTCTATCACGCCGTCAACGCAAAGCTGCGGGCGGTACTCGATGCCCAAGACATTGAGTACCATCCTTCGATGACGACATGTCCGAGGCCTCTCCGACGACTCCCTCCCCCTCCGACAACGATGGGGGAGTAGATATTTCATTTTTTTTTTCTATTTTTTGTTGTTGTTATGCATCTGCTGCTGCTGCTGCTTTGCTCCTCACGGGGGCGCGGATAAAAAAATATAAATTAAAGATCTTTTTGTTTCCATATTCGATTGCCATGTCCTTTTCATTATCTTCCTTCTTTTTCCGACAAAAAAGGAAACAAACAAAACATTGTCGTCGCGTAAATCAACATTAAAAATTCTCACAATACGAGTTAAGAACATACAAAAAACAAAAAAACAAAAAAAGATCGTTTACCTTGTTCGAATAAAAACAAACCAAATGACTATTCTTGTCAAGGTTGGACCGTCAAAACCTCGGTTGAGCAGAACGCCAGAACCTCGGTTGTCTGAAAACCGAGTCAAAAACTATTAAGAGGAAACAAATATATATACACAGTCCTTTAAAAAAAAAAATTTATGACTTAACTTTTAGGAGCGGATATATAACAAAACTACGGTCTTAAAAGTCTTTACATTTTTGAAATAATAAAACGTAGACTTTTAGGACCGGACGAAATATAATAACAAGGTCCTAAAAGTCTAGCGAATTTTTAGAAGACTTTTAAGACCGGACCAATAATTACGTCTGGTCCTAAAAGTATAGCCATAATTTTTTTTATTAATATAAACGTAGACTTTTAGGACCAGCCGTATAATAAAGATACGGTCCCAAAAGTCTAGCTCATTTTTAAGACCGGGCAAATAATTACGTCCGGTCCTAAAAGTATACCCATAATTTTTTTAAAAAAATTAATGAAGACTTAAAGCACCGCAGGTTTAATAACTATGCAGTCCTAAAGGTCTCGCCATATTTTTATGAACAAAGACTTTCTCATTTACAACATCCCGTAACACAAATTTCAAGCATAAATATCTAGAACGAATAAACGAATTTATTCTTGAAATACACGGTTGTATGTTTATTTACAAATGAATGACTTGTTCGAAAAAATAAACAAATTTACAGAAAATTATTTTTGCTACAACATATATTTACATCCACATTTAAGAATTAATAAGGCGATACGAGATATTCACAAAACACATTGCGTATGTGCTCCACTTCATTATCGGGACGGGGACTAGAACCTCTAAACATACGTAACATCAAAGACAGCTAAAGCTGAATTAACTTGTGTGCATATTTCATTAAGCCGTAAACTAAATTCGGACATAATATATGTAATAACATCAAATACATTTACCTTTGCTAACAATTTTGTCTTTCCTCGCCCGATGATAACATCATACATGTGTTTCATGACGTATGTGCCACATAAGTTGGATTCTTTTGGTTGCCGATGGGTCTAAAACGAACAAGAAATAATATAGGATAAGTGACAAGAAATATATAGCATATATATATATATAGGTTCTTGACCAAGTTCTCAAGGCGGTGTTTCGGTGTCCAAATTAAAATATGTGCTAACCTCTGGGGTGTACCACGAAGGTTTAATAGTGGCCTCTTTCCCACGCTTTTGTCTTACCTTGACTTGGTAGGTCATCATGGCACTATTATCAAAATCACAAATTTATCAATAATTCATTGAAACCATTACAGTAGAGATTTCAGACAAGAGAATTTCAATGACATGCATGCTTACTTGTTGACGGTCTCCGTCATTATAGTATCCGGGTTATTGTGAGTGGAGCATAAGAAGATAACTTTATGATCCTCCATGCATATTAGGACCAATTGTCAGTGGCGGCTGAAAATTCACGCGGTATTATATGTAGAGAATTATATTAAGTTAATTGCATACAAGAATTGTGATATGTATATACCCGTGGAAGTATGGAAACACGTAAACCTTTCTTATCACTTCACACACCCTATTTGACATGTATTCTTGTCTCAAGTCCTTCTCTATTGTACTTGCATAGATAGGGCATAAGAATCCAAAATCATTGATTGTGCCCTGTTCAACCAATTCTTGATGCAAGAACCTACAATAATGACATCGATCAATTAATTAGTATATATGTATGTGTGTCTAAACGATGCATTTAAATTATGTACTCATATATAGAATCAGATACTTACTTCATAAACAGTTGAATGATTGCATTACTAATCTCCCGTCCGGGAATCGCGGGGACATTACATCTATTTTGTCAACGTAGACATCTTCGGGATGAGGGACGCCTACTACTTCTTGGACGGGCCACGATTTATCGTAAAATAATTATTGTTTGCCAAGTCGGTTATTTTTTGCCCGGGCGAGTCAAATGAGCGATAGGGGATGGACTTGAGGAGGAGGGGATGCGGCTTGACGAGGGGATGGAACTTGAGGAGGAGGTTGCTCGATCGTTGTCCAACAATGCAGCTCCCCCTAGTGCTCGCGCATAACCGCAGTGAATGTGTGACGGGAATATGCGGTCTACGGACGAGAGCTCAAAAGCATCTTCAATTGATTTATTTCCTCCTCCATCTTGCTCATCCGGGATTGAAACTGTGCGTCAACTTTGCGTCAATGAAGCTTCTTGAGCATTTGCTTTGACCATCGCTTCCTCATTTTTTTGGCCGTCTGTTCCATCTCCTCCCGGGTAATCATACTTTGTTTGTGGCGTTTGGATTTACTAAAGTATTCCTTCAGGCCTACCCGTCCTCCAACCCCCCTTACACGCCCCATGTGATCCAATTTTCCAGTCGCAACGGTCAGAACATCATTCCTCCCGTCCGACACGAAAGATCCCTCTGCTTCTTTATTTTTAAGATCTTCCTGTAAGATACAGATAACGAGAAGCTTAGTAATGAAACATGTTTAGTAACTAAAAAATAACAATAACGATACTTACAATTCTTTCAAAGCAACTACACGAGTTTGTTCACTCGTGTAGGCGCGCTTGGCTTTTGTTGAATATGCAACCACACCTCCTCGCGACGTATAGGAGATGGGCCGATCAACTACGGTGAAGGATTGGATTCAGCTTAAATCTTCATCTTCCAATCTCTTCCGCTTGGCCGCCATCAATTCTTTTTCGGCCATTTCATACCCGCCGCGAGAAGCCCTATGCGGGCAATCATTCTTTCTCCCTAGCTCCTGTGCTTTTGCCCTTCTTATCTGTGAATCAGAAATGAAAAAAAAACTATTACTTATGAATTCTAGCCATTGATGTCTAACAGAAATTAGAACACTACGCTTCTTATGAAGGTCAAACATTAGTCAAATTCACTTCATCAAGTTTCAACATTTTATTTAAGAAAGATGTAGAATTGTAGAAGAAATTGGGATAAAGAGAGGAAAGGGAGTTGGAAAAATGCTGCCAACTCAGTCAATTAATTCATTCATCATAACCTGGTTCCCACACATATTAGACTAACCTCTTACATATAGTTAGAGGCTTGACTCATAACAACGGCTTGCACCGAAACCATTACACAGTTAACATACTAACATCATAACACCAACGTCTAACAACCGCCTACTATAACGAGAACTAAGACTATATAATTGAGACTTGACTCTTATGCCATCATTATTTCCTTAATTTACTTAATTTCTTTATCGTGGTCTACATATCGACTTGCATTGACAAAGGCGGAAATGTATAGTTCTATTCACAAACCAAACCATTTAACTAAAAGGATTAGATGAACACAATAACATTCAAATATCCGCAGGTTAATAAGCACACAAAAAGGCAAACTAAACTAAATATAAACTCACCGAGCTTCGGGAGTGGTCGGCCTGAACAAATTGTTGCCAATTTTGTTCATCAATATATGGGTACTTATCCCAAGGCTGTTCTTGAGCGTAACCTCGGCAAAAATATAGGTGTTAGCTAGAAAGGTATTAAACTTCCTCCAGCGATCGGCACAATAAGACAATGTCTTCTCTTTCAACTTCGGACGTCGGGGACGGTGTAGGTAAGCCGGATAGTGTCCCAAATAGGATCCTTTACTTTAGAATTGTCCACACTTTTCCACTCATCTATCAAGATGCTAACATGGCTGCGTGCTTGATAGCCAACAAAACTATTATATTTGGATTTCATGGGACCGAAAGGTTGCAACTTTTCATTAAACTGAATCTCCAGCTTTGACTCAGAAGTCCGACTTAGGGTTACATCCTGCATTCGTGTTCCTCTTCTACCACGACGTGCACGTCGGTTTCGAGGCTCATTGACGAGATGAAGACGGTTCGTTCGAGACTCACACCGGTCAAAGCGATGGCGGCGTTCCGAACGGGAGTAGAATCATTTTCACCGTTCATTTTCGAGACGGAAGAGGTAATGCAACGGGGAAGGGTTTCGCAACGTAAACGGAGGCTCTTCGGTGATAGTAACAAAAGCTTACGCGCGAAGAAATGTATATTTGGCGGTTCATTTTTAAGATAGGACATAAAAAGAGACGGTCTTAATAATTAACATTCAAGACCGGTCATACTACTGGTCCGGTCTTAAAAGTAATTAATTTTTTTCCGAACTATTTTTCTATATTTTATACCGCCGCATTTTATGTCCTAGGTCTTAAAAGAATAACTTTTAAGATCGGTGATTATTTACATTCGGTCTTAAAACTTTATTACCTTTATATTTAAATTTTTCCTTATTTTTTTGGCCCGCATAAAATATTAGTCGGTTGTGTGAGATTTCTCCATAAAGTAATTGATATTTGAATATTTTTTAATAACATTTTTAAGACCGGCCTTGTTTTGAACTGGTCTTAATAATATATTTAAGACCGATGAAAAAATGATCCGGTATAAGAAGTTCTTTATATCTATAAAGCGCCACGGTCATACATAAGAAGTTCCTTTTATTTACAAAGCGCCACGGTCATACCTTTAAGACCGGTGCTTCCAATGTCCGCTACGAATGAGGCGGTCTTAAAGCCCTTTTTTGCACTAGTGAAGTGTATGGTCGACGTTGACTTTAACTTTTTTTTTTAAAAAAAAAAAACATGGTGGCTATAAAATTATACGGAAAGAAAGAAAGAAAGAACAAGCTAAGTCAAATCGCCTAGGAATAAATCACTTCTAGGAGGAAAGCTAACCAATCCGCACGAGAGCTAGTAACTAATTACGCATAAGTTCTTTTCGCTCTCTTACATGGTTGTTGTTGTGTGAGTTATATAATTTATTACAACAAGCAGATGCTTTTGTGACTAATTGTATGCTCCCTCTAGGCTTTAATATAAGACATATTTGAAACGTTGATTTTAATCATAATGTTAGATATTTTATTATTTATAATTACTTATTTTATTACTCCCTTCGATCCAAATTATAGGACAACGTTTGGGAGTTAATATTGGTCTTAATTATAGGATAAAGTTATAATTTTTGTCAATTTCTTCCCAAAATACCCCTATTGATACTTTTTCAATAATAATTAAATAAATTAGTAATTTAATAATACACCTATATATTCTATAAATTGAGTAATACTTACAACTCATTAATGCCACGCACCTCAATTCTACATTTTTTTATTTTTTTAATAAAATTATTTTGAGCAATTTTGTCACATTTAATAATGGTATCACTATTAAATTACACTTCCAACCTCTCGTAATACCCCGAAAATATTATGATAAATATCATATGACAACAAATCTGACAAAAACTTGGGAAGTATGTTGTCTCTAATTTTAGGAATTTTTGGGATTATTTCCTTGAAAAATAGAGAAGCATAAATAAAATATTATTAAAAGCACTTTTTGGCCCCATGATTTTTAATATTTTACATGGGATATAAAATACCAATGTAAGTAAAATAGTTGTGAGATAATAATTTATCCTAATTATGAAAAGTATCAACAATTAGTAAGTGGCTAATTAAGTAATTAGTGGCTAATTGTTTAGATTATAATATAAGTAAATTAATTAGTAAATAATTAATTTAAGGGGAGAAATTCGAAATTATTAATTAAATAAATAATAAAATAATAATAAAATATTTTATGCTTAGAAAAATAAATATAAATAAATAAATATCTAGATATTTTGATTAAAATAATAATATAATCGGTAAAGAGCCAACGGGAGAAATGAGAACGGATAGAAATTAAATCCTACCTCCAAATATAGAAACGAAGTCATTAACATCTCGCACTTTTTATAAACAAGTGGAATTTTATCCGGAGTGAGCGGTCTCGAAGTCATTTCGAAACCAACGGCGTAATTAGGAGTACCGGATAATTAGGAAAGGGCGGATAGTGCTAAAAGTGACTTATAGAAAATGGACCGTGTTTTTCAAACCAGGAATTAGGTTACTTAGATCAGATCATATTACGAACCGGTGATTTTCTACCAAGAAGCTGGAACTTCCGGAAGTGATTTCCGTAACCGGTGACGTCTGTTTGAAAATGTTCAAAAGACAACGGAATACCCTTAATGGAATCAACAATTTAGTTAACCCAGGTATTCTTAAAGAGAAAGAATAGAGCTTCGAGTGCCTTGATCCGGATTTTTGAGTTTCGTCAACATTACGCGATTAGGACGATCGTGGGAACTTTATCGGTAAGTCGGCAAGATGAAATCATCTTCTTCTAGAAGGATGACATAGGCAAGACATGTGTAAGGCCAAGATGGAGCCACGTGGCGAAGTGCGATCCGAGTAGAAATCGAGTCGATAATGTAATGAATAGTGTCACTTTTTTCTTCTATAAATAGAAGCCTTCCCCTTCATTTCTCACACCCCAAAACCGAAATAGAGAGGTTTTAGAGAGAAGGAGGAGCCCAGGAGAAGTTCTATAGGACCACGGGTAAGTTTTTCGATCCTTTGGTCTTTAGTTCGGTAGTTCTTTCGGTAGATATAGTAGGAATGCTAGATTTATCTTTAATTTTTCAAGATAGTCTAGATATCATATTTAGGGGTAAATATGATATATATTTCGAAAAATATGATGAGGAAAAGATCTGTCAAAGTGCGGAGAGATAGAGTGAAAACAATAAGCTCTGGCGAAATTCCGCCGATTAGGGGTCGGGGGCAAAATGATAATTTGTACCTAAAATGCCCGTTATTTGCTAGATATTGATAAATATTATCCTTATAGGATATACGAGATAATCGTATCATTTGTTGTACCACGTCATCTGCATTGTTGTCGTAGTTAGGCTTGTCGGCGCATTGTCAAAAAAATACCGTTTTAAAGTAAAACGACCGTTTCTGTTAACGAAGGTACGTTCACGCATCGTAACACTAGCTCTAATGCTTATTGTATGAATATATATGATTGTTGTGTTTTAATTATTGTGGTAGCATACGTGGTTATGTTACATACGCGGTTATGTCACATATGCGGTTATGTCACATACGTGGTTATGTCACATACGAGGTTATTATTGCTGTAGCATACGCGGTTATGTTACATATGTGGTTATTGTCTTACATACGTGGTTATGTATTTCTAATCATACATTTGTTGTGGGGTTGTATTGATTGTTGTGCATCATGAATATCTGTCATGTATATATTGTCATATTTAAGCATGAGGTTAACGTTACCTAGGTGCAGCGCGTTGGACCTCGGCTCTTAACATAGCGTACGGAGTTCGGGAGAACCAAGGACCGAGGAGAAAGGCAAAGCGGGCCGCACGAGACCGGCAAGACTTTCCTCCGTTGTTATCTACTTTTGTAAACACTCGGTACAATGTACCGTTATCGTAAAACCCGGACTTACGGCATTTGAAATATATGTATCAGTTACTCAATCGCTCCGATGCTCTACTCTGATGATATATGAAAAAAAAATTATACTGCTTTTGAAAATGGGATGTTACAACCTCCAAGAGTAGAATAGAAGTTGTTAATGGAAGTCGACGACGCCGAACTGTGTGAGAGCTCGAAGAAGTCGTATGATAGGTAGGAGAGGTCCGACAAAGAATAAAGAATCAAAGTAACTATATGCCATTTTAAATTTTAAATAAAAGCATTTTGGGAAAACAAATATATTTAACTAATTTAATTACTATATTTAATCACTCTAAAATTAGGAAAATATGTCCTATATATAATTAGGAGTGGAGGGAGTATTTAATACATATTATATTTAGATATTATCTTATCATGGTCTTGTCTTGGATAAAATATCTCTCCTAATTGTGGCCCGCACATGATTTGGATAGAGATTTAGTTTATGGTTACTTGTTTGGCTGGTAAGCTATTACAAGCCTTAATGAGTGGTTATAAATAGTATAGGCCAGGTTTTAGAGTAGTAATGTTGAAATACAGTTGTTTTTGAGGGTTTCTGACTAGTGACAACTATTCCCAAACAAGAAGCTTTGACTTGTTCTCTTCTATTCTCTTCTAATTCTAACCCTTTCTTGTTATCTATAGTTTCCAGGTTGTTAGATACTTCATTCAGAGTCACTATGGATTGAGGTATTTCATCAAGTATTCTAATGTTAATCTTTCTTGTGAAGTTATGCAATATAATATATTTGGGATATATCATTATTGTTAGTGTAGTGAAATGAATCAGAAAATTATATTATTCATGATAAATATGGTATTTATATACATTTTCATAATGATGATTATATGTGTAACCTAGTATTTTGATTACAATCCCATGATTTCAGATATTTAATACTTTTTTATTTCCAAACAGTTAGATTATTCCAACATATCAGAGCTGGTTTTTATTCCCCTCTACCTAGTATTTTCGGTATATTTTGTTTTCCTGTTTTAAAAAATTAATATGAGAATAACTACGAATTACCTTTCTTGTGGTGTCTTGCTGATTCTATAATGATGATGTGCCTTATGTTCTATGCTTTCCGGGTAAACTTTACCCAAGGAAACGATCTGTTAAAGCTATGAACATATATCATCGATTTATACTCAAATATATGAAAGATAACGTACTGATCAGAGTTACGCAAATTCGTATAGTCTATAAAAATGAAGATTATTTATATCTATAATTATCTGAATATATATGTTTGAGATTTGGCTACAGGGGTGAGAAGGAGATTATTTTTGCAGTCTCTCATGCTCCCAAAGTCACTAATTGGGTTTGTCTTTTAAATCCAAATTTTTTCATTTGATTCTGCTCGGCCTTGAAAAACACATTTATATATCTGAGCCTTCTGAGCATAATTCAAGTTTTTGTGTGCATATATATAATGTTGTCCACAACTGTGCGGACGTCGTTGGATTTTATTGCATCTCAGTTTCGATTTTCAAAATCAAAACAGTTTCGAATTGAATTTTGGCAATTTTGATGAAATCATTTTTCATATAATTGTTTCTCGTGATATTCTGATCGTTCCACCATAAAGAGAACCGGAAAAACGACCGGATTCGCCGGAAAAGGGCACCTGCGTCTGCAGGTTCGGTGGCTGAAGTCGTGTTGCAAGGTGGGTTGGATCCTAGGGCTTCGAATGTGCTGGCGAAGAAGACGATCAAAATGGTGTGTTTTGGCGTATGGCAGAAAGCTTTCCTCAGGCACGTGAAACGACGACGTTTCATTAAGTAACCGCAGACTGGGCTTCGCATTTTTTTGGGCCTTTTGTCTTGCATTATTTTGGGACGAGGCTGTTGTTTTGGACTTCTTATATATTTTATTTTCTTTGCTTGAATCAGTTTAGTTTTCTCACGTTATGGGCTAACTGATTTTGGGCTTACGCATTTTATTCCCCCAGTCACATTTTAATTCACATTATGGGCTAGGTATGTATTTTTTTTAATTCTGGGCAATTGTTATTTGTCAATATATTGGGTTGTTGTGTTGATATTAAGACCTTCAAATTTGATTTCCAAATATTATTTTGGTTAAACAAAGTTTCCTTAACTCCACTTTGTGCTCAATTCTTTGGCATTTTCCCTCTCTTGCAAGAATTAAATATTTGATTAATTGTTTGGGTTTAATTTCTGTTTCATCTCATAAATGGTTTATTTGATCAAAATATTTGAATGCTGATTTATTTTTATGTGTCATTTTATTTTTTTCAATATGAGAAAATTAATTTTGGCTATTTTTGCATTATGGTAATTTGCAAAATTTAGTTTTGGCATATCATTTAATTACCTTAATATGTATTTAATTATTTTGGACAAGTTTTCAATTTTTTTAATTTTGAATTTTGAAAAATTTATATTTGAGTTGAAATATGCTGAAGTTGATTTCTTAAACAATTTTGGATACATAAAATAGTGGGAGGGTTATTAATTTAATTATTTGTTCACCTTTGTTGATCAAAATGATTAATCCTCCATTAAGATGTGCATATATTAATTGAATTTGGATGCACAAAATAGTAAGATAATTTATCTATGATGATCATTTAGTCACATTTTGTTGATTAAACTAATTAATTAAATTATCATTAAAGATTTGTGCATATTTGGAATTTAAATGCATATATTTGATATTTATGATTAACATTCTTCTTGGGGAGTAGCCACAACATCCTCAATATTTCATGCGCGTAGACAATTCCTTATTGATGTTAAAACATCAACTCTAAATCAATGGATAATTAATTTAATCAAAGTGGGAGAATTTAGTTATTTAGTCACTCTTGTTGATTAAGTTAATTGTTTAAATTCTCATTAGGTTATTGTTGCATATTTATGTTTTAATTACACATGATATTCGTGATTATCATGTTTGTTTCCTGGAGAGTAGCCACAACATCCTCAGTTTTTTTTGCATGCACATTTTTAATCACATGGAATTATAGAATATCAATTATAATTGCATATTTAATTAGGGTGGAATAGAATGACATTGTATTTTCCAAGTAGCCCACAAGTATTAGAAAATATAATTGTGTTCTAGATTCTTGAGCCTAAACCTTACAAAGACCTCATCTATCGTTTTCAAGATTGTTTTTATCAAAAGAAGATGAACTCTTGACTCGAGCCTGGAAAACCTAAAGCCTGACTAGAGTAAATCTATCTTTTCAAATCATCGTGTCTGAACTTCTTAAATCTTTAAGTATGATTTACCTACTACATATCATCACTCATTATTATTCCTAACTATGTTTAATCAGTTTGTTAATGAGTTTTCAGATGATTTTGATATGGATTAATGCCAAATTGCATTAAAGCAATTATGTGTCAGAAATGCATTTAATGCTTTGCAAAGTGTGTTGCGTGAAAGCGACAAAGTTTCTCTGAGCATATGAAAGGTTAGATGACCATTTCATTATTCATTCATGTTGTCTCTCAACAGACAAATGGAATGTGGAATGTCATTAAGGAATGCCTGTGCATTAATGAAGAATCAATGCTTAAGTCTAACAGCTATTAATGATTATCAATGGTTCATTGAATCTTCCCAACGGTCATTAATGGCCATCAACGTATTTAAGGAGAAGCATTCTTATGGTTCAACCACGGAAACTTACACAATCAAAGCAAAGTTATTTCATTTATTATTTCATTCTTTGTTGTATATAATATCTTCGGATATCTGTTCATCAATGTTTATCAATATCTCTATGTAAGAGAGTTTAAACTTATTCATTCTTGTAAGAATCTCAAGGTTATGGAATCTTTGAGATTGTGTTATTTGATTACAATTCTTGTAAGGGAGAGTAAGTCCTAGTGAGATGATTACTCGAGAGTTACAGAGTGTGTAATCAAGCTTTGAGATAGTGGAAATCCGGAGTGTCTGGGGACTAGACATAGGTCAAGGATTTGGATCAAACCAGTATAAATCTCTTGTGTCAATCTTTCTCTCTATCTCTTTGTTTAGCTCTATTTTTGGGAGTGTGTTTTAGGGTATTTCGTTAAAGTTTTTAAATCACCAAATTCATGCTCCTCTTAGGTGATATTCCATCTTTCATTTGGTATCAAAGTTGTGTGATATTCCATGTTTCATTTGGTATCAAAGTTTTTATATCACCAAATTCACCCCATTCTTAGATAAAAGATCCAATGGAAGAAATATTACCTGATGGAGCTTTGATCAACAGACCACCGGGTTTCAATGGCGAGCATTACTTATTCTGGAAGGCTAAGTTCAAAGTGTTCATGATGGCTATTTAATATGGTATGTGGCAAGTCATAGAGAATGGTAACTACGTTCCCACTAGAAGAGAAGGAGACCTCCACATTCCCAAAACCGAAGTTGAGTTTGATGAGAACAATCAGAAGAAAATTGTTCTCAACAGCAAAGCCATACTGATGTTGCAAAGTGATCTAAGCCAAAAAGAATACTTTCGCATTTGCAATCTGGCTAGTACTAAGGAAATGTGGAAGGCCTTGGAAGTGGCCTATGAAGGAACCTCCGAAATCAAGGAGAATCACATAAATACTCTCATGACTGAATACGATCTTCTACGTATGACGTGACCTATGTGTTTGAGAGAGACTAAGTAGCTCAGAAACTCTAATACTATGAGCCTAGCATTGATCACAATGTTGAATTTCATAGTGTTTAATTTGGTGCCACCTGGTCAATAGAAAGGTAGGAGACAAACTTTCAGTCAAAGCAATATGTGATTTCCAAAAGAGACATAACTTCACAGCAATAAATTCAATATGTCACCTGAACTAGTTTATTTGCAAAGCTTGTTTATCTATTATTCTTGGTATATCTAAACTTGTTTATTCACAGAGCTTGTTCACATATGACTCTCATTAGTACACATAACTAGTTGATTCATCACACCTATTGAACTTTTTGAAGTAACTTCTAAAGATAAGGATATTTCCAAAAATGAAGATGTATTTTCCTTAGGGATCATATGTCCAAAAGTTACTTCAAAAAAGATAAACAAAGTATGAACCTTTAGTCAAAGTAATAGGTTGACAAATTACTATAACAAGAAATGAACCCTTGATCAGAGCAATAATAGGTTTTCTAAAAAAACAAAAATAACTTCAAAAATGCAAGTTAATGTCACCTTGAATGCTTTATCGCGTCGGGACTTCACAAAGGCACGTCAATCGAACAAGGTGAACAAAGCACCAAAGGAATACTACCAAGCTTGTACCCATGAATGACAAAAACATGAGTTAGGGCAAAAGAAAGCAACTCGATCGGTAGTATTTGAGACAAGTGTAAAGGTATTGACTAATGCGGTTGTTCTGAGAAGTAAGAAGAAGGATTTTATGGTAGGGCTTGACTGAAAACGGGTCTCGATAGCCAGAAAAGACAATAGGAGTACTAGGGTTACAATGTTGGAGGTTTTCGTTCGAATAGACTAAGTGTCAAGTGTGTTCTATTTCAGATACTTAAATATAATAGGAAGGGTAAGGTTTTTTGGGTTGTCGTACCAAAGACTTTACATAACGGATGTATCAATAAAACTGTTATTTATTTGTTCATATTTATTACGGTTCTTTATTAATAACCAGGAGTTATGTTATTGGTTTAACATATACATATATCACAATTACTATATAATAACTATGAGGTATGTTATTATTTATTTTTAAACTTTTTGGGCAGCTAGTGCTCAGATAATTACATTTTTATATTTTATAATAATATAGAAAAATATCACCCTTTGGTGACTAGTTGCTTGATAGATGATCCGAGGTATGTTGTGAATTTAGGAAATTTTGTTTTGTTCAATTTGAATGAATCAAAAGTTTATCATCACGCTACTCGTCACCAGCGTGCGGAAGGGGAAATTTTTCAAACCATCATAGCATTTGTTATTTCATGATGGTTTTTGCTTAGCAACCGTCAGTCTTGTGAGACAAAATACGACGATTGCTCATTATCGCCATTATTTTTTTACTCGGACTTATATTAAATGATGGGTTTTACTTACTAATCGTTATGTATCTAAGAACCTAACCACGTGGCCCCTTCTGCCCTCACTGCTATCTCTACCCCCTCTGCCAATCCATTTTTGCACCTAATGATGAGATGGCATAAGAAAAAGGAGCAATAGGGAAGGGTCTTGTTGTCATGAAGGAGGTCCAAAGAAAATTACAAGAGGGGAAGGAGACTTCTTGTGAGGTGGAATAAGAAAGAAAAAAAATTGTGGAATAAGAAAGAAAAATTATGTGAATTTATAAAGAATTGATTTTGGAGTGTACATTACAAGTTTATGCCCTAATCACATTGAGGATGTTAATGCTATGTATCAAGGAAGGTCTAACCAATAACAAAGATGGGACTTTAACACCATAACCTACAATGAAAGTCAGAGACCTAATTCCAATTTTGGTTAGAGGAATCAAGAAGGTTTATCTTATCAAGTTCAACCATATAAATTAAACCTTGGGCAAATGGTGCCTCTTCAAGAGTTTAAAAGTGATGAGAACACTGAATTACTCAAGAATCTTGTGAACCAATTTTCTTTCTTTACAACTGAGATGAAGGAACATAGGAACAATGGGAAGCAAACCATGATAATGTGACCTCTTATATCATTCAACTCTTCAACTCTTTAAGTGACATGCAAGCTAAAACAAGTGGTTCTATTCCTTCAAAAACAATCATCAATCCTAAGTCTCTCAATACTATTAAGTTAAGAAGCGGTAAGAAGGTATACTTCTTGAGAAAGAAATGTATGATTTGTTTAGCAAATTGAAAATAAATGTTCATTAATTTCAATTGGTTAAGTCTATGCCTAGTTATTACAAATTCTTGAAAGAGCTTTGTAATAACAAGAGGAAGTTTAGGCTAATGATAGAGTTCAAGTTAGCTTTAATGTGTTTGCCCTATTCAAACCCCAACTTCCTGTTAAGTGCAAGGATCTCAACTCATCCACTTTACCTTGTACCATAGGTAGTATGAATGTAGCCCAAGCCTTGTTAGACTTAGGTGCAGCCATTAATGTTATACCTAATGCTATTTTTAAGTCTCTTGGTGTCAAAGAGCTTAAGAGGACTAGTGTGGTTCTCCAACTAGCTTATAGGAGCTTTAAGAACCTACTAGGCATCATTTAGCGATTAATGTTATACCTACTATTTTAAAGTCAAAGATTTGGTTTTCCTCGCTGACTTCTATGTGTTAAACATGTCTCATGAGTCTAGTGAATCCACCCTTATCTTAGGGAGACCCTTTATGAGAACAACTAGTATCTTGATAGACATAAGAGATGGTTCAATCACCAAGGAAGTGAGAGACCATAAGCTAATTAAGCTTCAACATGTATGAAGCCATGAAGCACCCTTTTGAGGACTACTCTTCATTAGGTGTGAATTTAATGGACTTAAAAATCGATGATTTGGTGAATGAATATGAGCTTAATTTTCATATGTATAATTGAGTTACTATGGTATTGCACTGGATTCAGGTGATGATAAATTTTTCTCCCCTCCTTCTGTTGATAATTTTGATTCACTTGGGAGTGAGATTTCCAACCTTAACTCATCGATGATTGATTGTTAGTTATCCTCCCTTAGTGATTTTTCTCTTACTTCTATTAGTTCATTGGAGCTTAATTTTTCCAATAATTCATGTTTAAGTGATGATGCTTGTAAGGAAGGTGTTTTTGGTCAATGTTTCAAGTCACAAACTAGTAGAGGAAGTTGAGTTCGAGATTGGCAGCCAAGACTTGAAAGATTTGGTCTCTAAGGGGATAGCCCTTACACCAACCAAGACATCCTCTCATGTGACTCACTTTGGGCCTCAACACAATGTGGTTAAAGAGTCACTTTCTAACTTATCTCTTAATCCTATACCTAGGATTACTCCTTATATGTTGAGATTTTTTAATGAACTAATCACTCCTTACGAAGTAGGTTTGAGAAAGGATACTTTCCCCAAGCTTGTTGGTGCTATAGACCAATTGAATGTTGGTTCAATACTTAGGAAAACTAATGCACAAGTGGTAGAATCTATGGAGCTTAGCACAAGTCATAACCGCCAAAGTCTATAAAGGGGCATATCTCTATTACCCTTAATCTTCCAAAGATAATTTCCTCTTTTGTTCAACCCCCTAATTTAGAGCTTAAGCCTCCCCTTCTAATTTAAAATATGCTTTCTTTGCTGCTGATAGGAAGTTTCCTGTTATTATTTTAAATTCTTCATTTGTGAATGAGGATGTGAGATTTCTTGATGTTTTGAGTAGAAATAAAAATGCTTTAGGCTAGACTTTAGGTGACATTCCTAGGATTAATCCAGCTATTTGTACGTATCGGATCTTCTTGCATAAAGAATCCAAACCCCGTAGACAGCCCCAAAGGCAACTCAACCCCTTGATTTTAGATGTGATCAAGAAAGAGTAACCAAGCTATTGAGTATAGGTATCATTTACCCAATTTATGATAGTGAGTGTGTTAGCCCGATGCAAGTAGTTCCTAAGAAGAGTGGGATCATTGTGGTTAAGAATAAAAGCAATGAGTTGATCTCTACTAGGGAGCAAAATACTTGGCGTGTGTACATAGACTATAGGAATTTGAATGAAGCTTTTAGGAAAGCTCACTTTCCCTTATCCTTCATTTATCAGATGATTGAAAGGTTGGTGGGTAAAAGACATTATTGTTTTCTAGATGATTATTCTAGATATTTTCAAATCCTGCTAGCTTCCGAGGATTAGGAGAAGACTACTTTTGTTTGTCCATTCGATACTTATGCCTATAAGGGAATGCCGTTCAAATTGTGCAATATATGTCACTATTTTTTTTATTTTCTTGAAAATTGCGTGGAAGTATTTATGGATGACTTTACAAAGTATGGAAACTCATTCGATGCATGTCTAACTAGTTTGGACAATGTTCTTGCCGATTTGAGATGTAGCAAGCCGTACTCATTGCATCAGCCCAGAACACTTGATAAGTGTTGTTCTCATTTAGCATTGCTCTTGCCATCTCGGTGAGGACTCGATTCTTCCTTTCTACAACACCATTCTATTGAGGAGTCTTTGGGGTTGAGAAGTTGTGATCTATACCATTGTTGTCACAGAACTCGGCAAATGCATGGTTTTCGAATTCTCCTCCATGATCAGTTCTGATTCTGAGTTTTGACCGCTAAATTGATACATTTAGGTTAGAAACAAATTGATACAAATATGTTTTTGAGGTTCAAGATCGCTGTGATCGAGTTAGAGTGTAAGTATATTAAACCCTAATTAATATATGTTCTTCCTTTTCCCATTAACATAAGGCAAAAAGAGACTTGATTTTCGGGGGATGACGGGAGGAGTTATTTTTATTGAGGGACCAAAAAGGTGTCCTACTTTTTTTCTAGGGACCAAATTAGGTATTTACTATTTTGGTCTTCCTCCGTGGCATGTGACGTCAGGAACTCACGTTACACATCAACACCGTTAGTGACGCCGTTAGGAGCTAACTGACGGAAGTACTAACGTGGTATGGCTTTTGATTTCCCAAGGATTACGGGATGAGTTATTTTTATTGAAGGATTATTGTAATCGACAAATTAATTTTAGCAAATGTTTGGAATTCATGTTGAGATAAGAGAAATTAATGAATATTTTGATGAAGCAAATTCATGAGTTTAAAAATATTATAGAAAATTTTTATAATTGTGAAAATTGTTAAATTTGTCAAAAAAGTTACGGAAAAATCAGATGAACAAAATGACTAAAAATGCAATAATGGTGATAAAACAGGTCTAAAAACATTATGATAAATACTGAAAGATCATGAAATATTATGAGAAAATTATGGGAGTATTATCTTTAATTATAAGAATTTAATAAATTGTTTCAGATGAAATAACATGAAGAAATGTTTAAAAAGCATTCAAGAACCATAAAGTAACTTTATGGTGTAAACATTTTTAATATTTTACATAGGATATAAAATGACAATGTCAAGTATAAATTTTGTAAGATAATAATATACTGTAAATTATAAAATTATCAACCATTGGTAAGAGAATGATTAGATAATTACTAGCTAATTGATTCAATTAAAACAAGAGAAATATAGAAAGTTAAATTTATGGTAAAATCCTTAATTAAGATATTAAGGCTGGTAATTAGCATAAAATATACTTACTAATTATGATAAAAAGATTAATAAAAATTAGTAAAGATAAATGTATGAAGAAACCTAATCCTAAAAAGATCACTAAACGAAGAATTTAGGCATGATTAAGCCTTAACGGAAGGCGGGGGTAAAACATGAATTTTTGGTAAAAAATATTATATTTTAAAAAAATGGAAAAAATTATGAAAAAATAATTAAAACTGAATTTTAAAATGAAGGGGCGAAATTCTTGGTATTTTTAATTAAAATGAATTGTTTAAATAATTAAAATGATAATTAGAATAAAATAATGATATAATGCGGTGAGTCAGCTTATAGGCAGACCGAGGGGAAAAGTTAGAAATAAATTCTACAGGTAAACCAAAGGTAAAAGTCTTTTCAGACTGATCAAATTAAGAACAAGTAAATTTTTACACGAAGAAAGAATTTACCAGACGTTGATTTCCGCAACCGAAAACCCTAATTCCTAATAAGACGGAAAGGCGATCAGATAGAGTAGAGTTAGATAGGCAAAGTGAGAACCTATAGAAACAATTTCGTGTTTTCAAACACGGGATTAAGTTAGGCAACAATTGGACGTTTTACGATTGGCGAATTATTGTCGGAAGTTGGTTCTATCGAAGCGATTTCAGAATCGGACGCGTTTGTCCGAATATCTTCCGACGCACCGGAGAATACCTGGATATGATCAAAAAGAGGATCAAAATAGATAATATGAAAGAGGATGAAAAGATCTTCAAAGTTACGTGCCGGATTTTTGAGTTTCTACGAAATCGCGCGAAACGGACACCGATCGGGAACTTTATCGAGCGGAGCTCATCGGGAGTCATCATTAGGTGACATCATCTTTGATTTTGGGGACCAAGATGTTGGCCAAGACCATGGATGGCCAAGATTGCCACTCAAAAATGCGATCTAACTAGGAAATCCGATCCGAAGACAAATTTGTGTTAATTCCCACCTTGTCCCTATTTTTCTATAAATAGCAAGCAACTCTCCTCTCATTCTTCACACCAAAATTCTGAAACCTAGAGAGAGGTTCTAGAGAGAGAAGCTCTGCAAAAAGTCGAGCAAAAGTCCGAGTAAGTTCTTATGTCTTTAGCTTTTAGTTTCCGTAGTTCTTTCGGTAGTTATAGTAGAAATTTGTTGTTTTGATCTAGGAAGTTTCGGAATATATTCCTATACTTGTTTTTAAGCCTCATTGCATTGAAAGATGCCTGACGAGGTAAAAACCTAGTGGGGATAATTTTGAAATGGAATAAGGTCAAAGTAACGAAGTTACGCGAAATTCCGCCAAATAGGGGTAGTAGGGGCAAAATGGTCTTTTTCACCTAAAATGCCGTTATGCTGCCAAATATTCATAAGTGTGTTATTATTCTGATTAGAATACTTCGACGTCGAACCATTGTCGAAATTCCATCGTTCGCTGTTTGCCGTTTGTTGAGCCGTTGTTTATTTGTTTTACGTACGGCGTCAAAAAGTACCGTTTTTAGCCGGAAGAGCCGGATATCGCAACTAAGGTACGGACGCGTCTTTGTAACCCTAACTCTATGCTGCTTATATACTTTTGCGTTATAGATACGTTCATAGGCGAGGTTACGTTGAGAATCGTCGGAGATACTTACTGACTTTACCCACGGATTATAGTATTGGTAATGCCGTTTGAGTTATTCCTAGCGCGAGGACACGTTAGTGGCGTGGCCTTGGATATGTGAAGAACTAGTCGAGAGAGACTTTACATATTGCTTTGTGCTTATGTTCGTCCATGTTATTGATCATACATCATTGTTTGCTTTTGTGATGATATGTTGTATTGAAATGAATATATGTTGTACGTATACTTATTTTATTTGAGCATAAGGTTAACCGTTACACGAGATCCATATGTGGAATGGATCTCATTTGTAGCATCGAAGTGCGGAGGACCGATGTTTGGCGATCGAGGCAAGCAGATGGAGTAGGCCAAGACGTGTCTACATTATTCAACGTTTTCTTTAGTTTCTTTAACTTTTGAGAATTCTGGATAACTCTAATCCGATACATTTACACTATGGTCCATATTTTGAATGTAATGTAAATTACTTACTCGCTCCAATGCTCTACTCTGATTACTCTGCTTGAAATATTTGGAAACGTTTTTTAAAAAAAAAAATTCCGCCGTTTTCAAATGGGATGTTACATTTTTGGTATCAGAGAAGTAGTCCTGGCATTGATATGACTATGTTATTACGGACAATTATGGTAGGACAGTTAAGGCTAGTCTATGTGGGTGTGGCCAATCGGTCGCCATAGAGTTGGTGAGGTCCCCATGATAGACACTTATCACGGCCATTACATTCGGTTAACGGAGTTATGTTCAAATTAGCCTTTTTCAAAAACTTTGAGCACTTTTTGGAAAATGAGTATTGATATGACCTAGTGCAATGTGTAGAGATGAACAGAGACGATAATCCGTTCGTTTGGCGGTATGGGAGATGGAATCGGACCGCTAGGAAGTCGGTGGGGACCGAGATGATAGGAAGAAGGCGAACCACGATCCAATCTACCCTCCACCGGAACCGAGCTTGTACAACCTATACTTGCCCCGCATACGATTATGTACCGGCTTATGACGTTGACTATCTTATTACGGACCCCGATAACTCCGAACCCCGTATATCACCCGGGACCGGAATACCCGGATTATATTTACGATCCCGAACCGTAGTAGAATCGAAGAGGAAGACCCGGAACCCATGTATTTTGAAGATGCACCCGTTGCAACCCCCGATAGTTCAACTCACTCTTCGTAGGAGACAACTTTGATTTCCGGACATCCAAAACCTCGATACCGAAGAAGTCACCCTTGACGATTTTCACTTCGTGTTGGGCGATATCTGGCCTTAATCCAACAATTAGAATCATTTTACTTGTTTGCGAACAGTCTACAAACACTTCGAAAGAAAGGTATCTAACCTTCCTTCACTTGGTTCAAAATTCTCAAAACTAGAGGAACTCTCATTCGCACGGAGACCGGGTCGATCCACTCTCTTTGTTTCCCGTGACCCGTTTTTGGGCCGGAATCACTAACGAACCGCGGACGAAGGCCCTATTGTAGACGCTCGTATCTATCTTCGTTATCGAAAAGCATAGTGCACCGCACATGTAGAAAGAGCGAGACGGTGAAAGAAAATTTGTGGAACCATAGATAGAGGCTATATAGTATATTATTTGTTTTAAAACTCTCTAAATTCCCCGAGAGATTGTGTTTGAATAAAAGGGATTGTAGAATTTTGTATAGTTTAGGATATTCGAGGTCAACTTGTACAAATAAGATACATTAATAATATATGTTGTTTTGTGTGCTTATTTGTACTAATTCCCTTATTCCTATCTCTTGTTATAAATAAAAAGGTATAAACCTAAAGAATGGCGAACCTAAGAAATTGGCGAGGCCAAACTAGAGGTAGAGGACAACCTCAAAGAAATTTCGAGTTACAAGAAATGAAGCAAGCGTTTGCAAGAGCAAAGAGCTCTTATTAACGTACTTGGAAGAAAGACAAAGAAATCAACAAATGAAGAAGAAAGGAACGACACCGAGGAAGAAGACGAAGATGAGGACGAGACTTGGAAGAAGTGAGTCGGAGGGATCTCGATCACCTTCGCGATCGTTACAAGTAATAAAAGCTTTGGTAGTTCTTACATATTCGACAAAACCATGATGAGTCATTCGAGGATTACTTCGCAGATTCACCAACCTATCTCGATACTCATCATATCGAAGACCAACGACAACGGCGGAAGGCGAGTCGATTGGTAGAACCCCGAGGTTTGAGATTCGGGAAAAGCTGGTGTCACGGCAATTTCGGATCGATTCAAGCGATAGAATCATGTCGTCTAGTCGAGCGTAATGCGAAGGAGCTCGGGAGGATCGACATCTCAACAACAACAACAACAATAACAACAATGCAAACCGTGGCGGGTCAAGTCGCGGAGGTTCCTCGCGAAGAGGAAGGCACCATGGAACAACTCCGAGGCGGAGGCAAGAAGCCGTTCCAACAAGGGCAACAAGGTTATCCGGTCAGCGGGGACCCAAACTTGCCCAAAGTGCAAAAAGGACCATCCGGATCCATTTGTGATGGGAAGCCGATCTGCTACAAGTGCCAAAAACACAGGCATATGGCCGGCGTCCGGAGATTGCGGTGGTGGCAAGACCGGGAACCAAGGCCGGGTTTTTGCGGCGATGCGGAGGCCAGAGAGTCTCCAAAGATGGTGCAAGGTACTGTTATTATCAACGGAAATCTACTGCAAGCATTGTTTGATACGGGTGATAGCCATTCGTTTATTTCCTATGATTGTGCAAATCGTTTAGGAATACATGCCTCTAGATTGTCTTATGATCTGATAGTATCTACACCACTTGGCTTGAAATCCTTAGCTTCTGATGCATGTATTGATTGTACCGTGAGCGTTGATGGACGAGTTTCAAAAGTGGACCTTATCCGACTGCCACTTCATGGCATAGACGTCATACTCGGGTTGAATTGGCTAGCAACGAGCGGTGCGATGATCAATTGTAGCAGCAAGAAGATAACGTTCTTCGATTCACCTAGCAGAGACAAAGTTGATGTGAGCCTGAATTTTCTCTACGCTACGAGAGGCTGACGAGATGCATGAAGGAGGGATGCCAAGCATATATGATCTTTTTCTCGGTTAAAGCCGAGCGAGCTTTCACTTGAGAACATTCCCGTTGTAAACGAGTTTCTGACGTGTTCCGGAGGATCTCACCGAGCTACCTCCTACGAGAGAAGTCGAGTTCACCATTGAATTGATGCAGTACAGGATCAATTTCAAAGCGCCGTATCGTATGGCTCCAAATGAGATGCGGGAATTGAAGAAACAACTTGAAGAGCTATTACGAAGGGGTTCATCCGACCCGAGTGTATCACCGTGGGAGCCCCGGTCTTTGTTCGTGAAGAAGAAAGATGGAAGTTTCCGACTCGTATCGACTACCGTGAACTCAACAAAGTAACCGTCAAGAACAAATATCCACTTCCCGGATTGATGATCTTTTGGATCAATTATCCGGTTCCACCGTATTCTCAAAGATCGATTTACGTTCGGGATATCATCGATTTGCGAGTCAAAGACGATGATATTTCCAAGACGGCTTTCAGAACCAGATATGGGCATTATGAATTCCTTGTGATGCCTTTCGGATTGACCAATGCACCTGCGGTATTCATGGATTACATGAACCGTATCTTCCGACAACACCTGGACCAATTCGTGGTGGTGTTTATCGACGATATTCTCGTCTATTCTAAAAGCAGAGAAGATCATGAAGAACATCTGCGACTAGTGTTAAAGATACTGAGGGAGAAGCGACTCTACGCCAAGTTGAGCAAATGCGAATTTTGGCTCCGGAAGTTAGATTTACGGGCCATGTTATATCAAGTGGCGGAGTTGCGGTTGACCCGGGCAAAGTGGAAGCGGTTACGGTGGAAGAGACCCGAAACTTGATGACGGAGATTCATAGTTTCCTAGGTTTGGCGGGATATTACCGCAGATTTATACGGGATTTCTCGCGTCTTGCCCTACCATTGACAAAGCTTACGAGGAAGAATCAACCCTTTGTATGGGGAGATGAGCGTGAGGAGAGCTTTCGAGAGACGAGGGAGAGGTTGACTACGGCACCGTATTGATCATCCCGGATCGATGAGACTTACGTGGTCTACGGTGATGCCGGTGGGCAAGGATTGGGTTGTGTCCTAATGCAATTGGGCGAGTGGTGGCTTATGCCTCTCGTCGGCCTAAAGCCGCAAGAGTCGAACTATCCTACACACGATTTGGAGCTTGCGCCATCGTGTTCGCTTTGAAGATATGGAGGCATTATCGTACGGTACGACCGTAGAATTATCTTGCGACCACAAGAGCCTGAAGTATCTCTTTGATCAAAGGGAGCTGAATATGAGGCAACGTCGTTGGATGGAATTCTTTGAAAGACTACAACCTGGAGATCAAGTATCACCCGGGAAAGCAAACGTCGTTGCGGATGCTCTAAGCGGGGAAGAAGGTGCAAGTATCATACATGATGATACAAGAGCAGAAATTACTTGAAGATTTCGAGAGACTGAATCTTTCAAACCAAATCTGCATGAATTTCAACGCACCAAGTGACGCCTACCTTGCAAATCTTCTTGTGAGTCAAGGGAGTACGACCTGAGAGATGAAGTTGATGAAGCTCAGAGACAAGATGATTGGGCAATCTCCATGCGGGAGAAGATCTCTCAAGGTGAAACCCAAGACCACGACCTTTCATCTAGTGGATTGGTCGAGTACAAGAAGGGCGAATCTACATACCGCCGGTTGATGAATTAAGGCGGAAGTAATGGATGAGGCTCACAAGAGTAAGTATACTCTACATCCGGGAATGGTCAAGATGTACCAAAACATGAAGGCTGAGTTTTGGTGGCTGGAATGAAAAGAGACGTAACTCGTACGTATTTGGGTGTCTAACTTGCCGAGAAAGTAAAGATTGAGCACCGGCGACCCCCGGTCTTTCGCAAGGACTAGAAGCTGCCGGAGTGGAAATGGGAGAATGTGACCATGGATCTTGTGGTAGGTCTACCTAAGATCGGGCATCACGATACCATTTGGGTGATCGTCGGACCGATTAACCAAGTCGGCACATTTCATACCCATTAGCATCCACTACTCTCCGAACGATTGGTTGCAATCTACATCAAAGAGATCGTGAGGCGCACGGAGTCCCTAAGAGTATTATCTCTGATCGGGATACTCGATTCCAATCCCGCTTTTGGCAAGCACTACATGAAGGAATGGGTACCAAGTTGAAGTTCAGTTCGGCTTATCACCCTCAAACCGACGGTCAATCGAGAGGACGATACGAGTATTTGGAGGATATCTTTGCGAGCATGTGCCCGGATTTCAAAGGAAATTGGGACGAACACCTCTCACTAGCAGAATTCGCGTATAACAATAGTTATCATTCAAGCATACAAATGGCCCCGTTCGAGGCTTTGTATAGGCGAAAGTGCCAATCGCCTTTATCTTTGGACGATGCGTCTAAAAAGCGGTTGCTTGGACCGGATATGCTAAAAGAGACCTCCGAGCAGATCGCTCGATCAAGAAGAGACTCCTTGCGCACACGATGTAGATAGAAGAGCTATGCGAGATAAGAGGAGAAGACCGTTGAAGTTTGAAGTCGGAGACCATGTGTTTTATGAAATTATCTCCGAGTAACCGGTGTCGCGAACACTAAAGAGAAAGAAGCTTAGTCCGCGTTACGTTGGACCATTTGAAGTGTTAGCCGAGCGAGGACCGGTTGCGTATCAACTAGCGTTACCCCAAACCCGAGTAATCTCCACGATGTTTTTCACGTGTCACAACCGAAGAAATACCTACCGGATCGAGATCATGTCATAAAGTACGATGATGTTGAAGTACGGCATGATAACACCTTTGTAGTCGAGCCGGAGCAAATTCTCGAACACCGGGAGAAACGGCTTAGGACTAAAACTATACCGATAGTGAAGGTGGTGCGGAAGGGTTTGTCACCAAACGAGGCAACTTGGGAAACCAAGAGTGACATGAAGGAGAAGTACCCGAGTTTATGGCCCGTAGTCTAGTTAGTATAGATTAAATTTCGAGGGCGAAATTTTGTTTAAGGGGAGAGAAATGTAATACCGGATTTTTAGCAAACGGAATTCTTGAGATAAGAGAAATTAATGAATATTTTGATGAAGCAAATTCATGAGTTTAAAAATATTATAGAAAATTGTTATAATTGTCGAGTAAATTGTCAAAAAAGTTCGGAAAAATCGGATGAACGAGAATGACTAAAAATGCAATAATGGTGATAAAAACAGTCTAAAAACATTATGATAAATACTGAAAGATCATGAAAGATTATGAGAAAATTATGGGAGTATTATCTTTAATTATAAGAATTTAATAAATTATTTCAAAAGAAATAACATGAAGAAATGTTTAAAAAGCATTTCGGAACCATAAAGTAACTTTATGGTGTAAACATTTTTAATATTTTACATAGGATATAAAATGACAATGTCAAGTATAAAGTTTGTAAGATAATAATATACTATAAATTATAAAATTATCAACCATTGGTAAGAGAATGATTAGATAATTACTAGCTAATTGATTCAATTAAAACAAGAGAAATATAGAAAGTTAAATTTATGGTAAAATCCTTAATTAAGAGATTAAAATTTGGTAATTAGCATAAAATATATAATTACGATTATGATAAAAAGATTAAGAAAAATTAGTAAAGATAAATGTATGAAGAAACCTAATCCTAAAAAGATCACTAAACGAAGAATTTAGGCATGATTAAGCCTTAACGAAGGCGGGGGTAAAACATGAATTTTTGGTAAAAAATATTATATTTTTAAAAAATGGAAAAAATTATGAAAAAATAATTAAAACTGAATTTTAAAATGAATGATTATTGTATTTTTAATTAAATAATTAAAATGATAATTAGAATAAAATAATAATATAATGCGGTGAGTCGGCTTATAGGCGAGGCCCAGGGAAAATTTAGAAATAAATTCTACGGGTAAACCATAGGTAAAAGTCTTTTCAGATGATCAAATTAAGAACAAGTAAATTTTTACACGAAGAAAGAATTTACCAGACGTTGATTTCCGCAACCGAAAACCCTAATTCCTAATAAGACGGAAAGGCGATCGGATATAGTAGAGTTAGATAGGAAAAGTGAGAACCTATAGAAACAATTTCGTGTTTTCAAACACGGGATTAAGTTAGGCAAAAGCGGACGTTTTACGATTCAAATTATTGTCCGGAAGTTGGTTCTATCGGAAGCGATTTAAAGTAGAGGACGCGTTTGTCCGAATATCTTCCGACCACCGGAGAATACCTGGATATGATCAAGAAGAGGATCAAAATAGATAATATGAAAGAGGATGAAAAGATCTTCAAAGTTACACGCCCGGATTTTTGAGTTCGCGAAATCGCGCAAAACGGACACCGATCGGGAACTTTATCGGGCGGAGGCCATAAAGCAAGATGTCACCATTGGATGACATCATCCTTTGACTTTTGGGGACCAAGATGTCGGCCTTGACCATGGATGGCCAAGATTGCTTTGTCCTCAAAATGCGATAGATCTAACGGAATCCGATCAAAGACTTTTGTGTTAATTCCTTGTCCGTCCCGAATTTTATAAAATACCCCTCTCCTCTCATTCTTCACACCAAAATTTGAAACCTAGAGAAGAAGCTCTGCAAAAATTCTGCCTAGCTCCGAGTAAGTTCTTACGTCCTTAGCTTTTAGTTTAGTAGTTCTTTCGGTAGTTATAGTAGAACTGTTGTTTTGATCTAGGAAGTTTGAGAATATATTCCTATACTTGTTTTTAAGCCTCATTGCATTGAAAGATTCTGACGAGGTAAAAACATAGTGGGGATAATTTTTAAATGGAATAAGGTCAAAGTAACGAAGTTCTGGTGAAATTCCGCCAAATAGGGGTAGTAGGTGCAAAATGGTCTTTTTCACCTAAAATGCTTGTTATGCTGCCAAATATTCATAAGTGTTTTATTATTCTGATTAGAATACTTCGACGTCGAACCATTGTCGAAATTCCATCGTTCCGCTTGTTTGTTGTTGAGCATTTGTTTATTTGTTTTACGTACGGTAGTCAAAAAGTACCGTTTTTAGCGGAAGAGCCGGATATCGCAACTAAGGTACGGACGCGTCTCGTAACCCTAACTCTATGCTTTGCTTATATACTTTTGCGTTATAGATACGTTCATTGGAGGTTCCGTTGAGAATCGTCGGAGATACTTCTGACTTTACCCACGGATTATAGTATTGGTAATGACGTTTGAGTTATTCCTAGCGGCGAGGACACGTTAGTGGCGTGGCCTTGGATATGTGCGAGAACTAGTCGAGAGAGACTTTACATATTGCTTTGTGCTTATGTTCTGTCCATGTTATTGATCATACATCTCTTTGTTTGCTTTTGTGATGATATGATGTATTGAAATGAATATACATTTGTACGTATACTTTGTTTTATTTGAGCATAAGGTTAACCGTTACGAGATCCATATGTGGAATGGATCTCAGCTTTAGTATCAGTGCGGAGGACCGATGTTTGGCGATCGAGGCTAGCAAATTTGGAGTAGGCCAAGACGTGTCTAAATTATCTATCGTTTTCTTTAGTTTCTTTAACTTTTGAGAATTATGGATGACGTAATCCGATACATTAACACTATGGTCCATATTTTGAATGTAATGTAAATTACTTACTCGCTCCAATGCTCTACTCTGATTACTCTGCTTGAAATATTTGAAAACGTTTTTTAAAAAAAAAAATCCGTCGTTTTCAAATGGGATGTTACAGTTGTAAACGTTTTTTTTCTAGAGGACTGAATATATAACGCTGGTTACTAATAGCCGTACTGTTATTCCTTGGTGCAACATGGTTAAACTCGAGCTCGCTTGATATTTGTGGGATTTGTTCTCACGCTTGTTATTCGTGGGTCTTGTACCTGTGCTTGTTTTATAGCCTCGTGTTGTGCTTGTTTTCGTGGCCTCTATGCCGCGTTTGGTTATTTACCCTCGTGGACTGTGTGTCCACGATTGTTCTCGTGGCCTTGTGCTGCGCTTGTTTTCGTGGCCTCCAGCCGCACTTGGTTACTTTCCCTCGTGGACTGTGTGTCCACGTTTGCTATCCGTTCTGTTGAAGTCCTACATAAGGATGAAATTTGAGATTTATTGTTTTTAAACTGGTTTGGAAAACAAATTGTTTTATTACTTAGTTGATATTTGTTCGTTCAATGATCTTCTATACCGCTTTAATTATGCTTAGTAATAATCTTTTATATAAATTTGTTTACGGTTATGATTTCGTACTTGGAAGTTGAAATTAACAGGTTATCTGTTTATTATATATTTTCATCATATCAAGTTATTTCTTTACGTATTTTAGTTATTTTCATTACTTTCTATTAATGGGACGTTATTCACTGGAAAATTTATTTTTGGCTTGGATAACATAGCGACCTATGCATCTCATGATCAATGAGGGCATCACTACTGAGTTAAAGCTTGCAAATTCATGGTGAACAAATTCTAGTTAATGTCCACGTAAAGCTTTGCTTTTACAACTTAGATGCTCCACGTAAGCTATAGGTAGTATCCTCACCCTACTCTTGTTTAGTATATATGTTGATACGGAGTGAAGCTCCAATTTAATAAGAAACTTGTAAGTATTGTTAGAACAATCATATAAAAACTATATGTCTAAGGAATCTATATTCCATAGGGTATGTGAGTCTATTGGCGGGTCCAAGATATTTTATATGTTATAGGCTAAAGGAATGTGAAATTTTCTCATATTCCAAGCCGGTCACCCCCTTAATTTTCTTGGCATGACAATCAACTTTATGGGTCCTTTTCCACTATCATATGGATTTTCTTATATCATGTTAGCCGTAGATTACCTCTCTAGGTGAGTAGAAGTCATTCCCACTAAGAAAGATGATGCCTAAATGGTTTTCAAGTTTCTCAAGTCTAATATCTTTTATAGATTTGGAGTATCGAGCGCTATAGTCAGTGATAGAGGTGCCTACTTTTGCCATATGGTTATCGATAACCAACTTGCTAAGCTTGGGGTTACCTACAAAATATCTATTGCTTATCATCCATAGAAAAAATGGGCAAGTAGAAGTCTCTAAACAAGCGATCAAACATATTTTAGAAAATATAGTCAAGCCTTCAAGGAAGGATTGGAGCTCGAGGTTGGAGGAAGCATTATTGGCATATAGAACTGCTGCTGTGGACTGTTTACTATTAATGGTTAACTATCATATGTGAAAGACCTGGCTATCACCCAAGAGGGGGGTGAATTGAGTGTCTGATAAAACTTTAGATAACTTTGAAAATGTTTTCACAACTTACTGAAAGCAGTTCGTATGACGGTAATAATTTGTAAAGCGATAGTCAGTCATTCAAACTTATATGCTGGAAATATAAGAGTTTAGGGAAGAGAATATGCAAACAGTGATTTATACTGGTTCGGCCCAATCCTTGACCTACGTCTAGTCCCTAAGCTCCACTTGAGATTTTCAATCCACTATCCTCTTATTTAACCGGGCACAAGAGAAGCCTATACAAACGAACAAGTTCACCCAAGCACTTGTGAAGCCGAATCTCTCACTGAGATACACATTTCAATCAGTTACACACTTTGTACTCAAAGTTATCCTCTCATAAGGATACACTCCCCTTACAAGTTGTGGCGATAACCCAATCTCCAAGTCCCACAACTTGAGATTCTTACAATGATTTAATAATCAGAAATGTTCTCTCTAGAAGAGAAGATGAATAAACACTGAAGTACAATACAAATAATTTCACTCTCTAGTGTAAACTATATAAACATTGAGAAACATAGTGTATGAACTATCGACGGTGAGGTAGTAAAATGATTTCGTTGGCTTCGTCGATTCATTCATCAATCGTCACTCCTTCCGGTTTGAAGACTTCACAATTTATAGGTTATTGTGTTTCGACCATTGCGAGCATTCAACCGTTGGAGATTAGTTGGAAGTAGCCGTTGAAGCTTTTGTTGCTTTTTGTCCGTTGAGCTCTAATCCAACTTTAATAATAAAATGCTTAATATTGACTTCGTTAATGCTCCATCTTGAGTGTTGTATTAATGGCCGTTGGAGAAGCTTGAAGATTAATCATTGTAACTCATGAATATAGCCGTTAGACAAATGAATTTGGTCACTTTTGTCCGTTTTCGATTTTGGTCTTCGCAAACATTCTTCATTCGTTTGGTTTTGCCCGTTGAGAGATAGCATTAAATTCTCAGATGGAATTGCAGCAAAAGCTTTAGAATGATCAGAGAATTGGTTATCGTGTACATGACTTGATTTGGGAATTGCATTAAATGCTTCGCTGACACACAAATTGCTTTATGATAATTTGTTGTTAATCCATGATATAATCATCTAAAACTCATTAGCAAACTGATTAAAAGCAATTAGGATTAGTAATGAGTAATGATATACAGAAATCAAAACATACACGATGATTTAGAGTTTACGTTGACGGTGATTTGAAAATAGAGATGATCATGCTCGAGCATGACTATTTGTATGCTCGGGCAATAGTAGATGAGATACTTTGAAAGAGTATAAATCACCCTCTGCTCGAGCAACACACCATGCTTGCTCGGGCAAGCTTCTCACAGTGAATTTTGAAAACAGTTTCTGTCACTGATGCTCGAGCAAGAAAGTTTTCATGCTTGGGCAAGATTTCACCAATGGTCGAGCAACACAAAAACTATGCTTGGGCAAGAGGCACACAGAGGCGAAGACTTACAGTGATAATGATGCTACTCGAGCATGTTTTCTCCTCTGCTCGAGCATGACATATTCATGCTTGGGCAAGAGTTATCCAGAGACGAAGAGTGATGTGTCGATTGATGCTGCTCGGGCACACTTTTACCTCTGCTCGAGCATGCCTTTCACTCTGCTCGGGCATGACTCTTCAACTTGCAATTTTTCGCTCTGAGCCCGATGATGCTCGGGCATGCCAGTCTTCTTGCTCGAGCATTCATGGTTAATCCACCCATGCTAAGAAAGCTCTTTAAGTCTTCTTTCCAATACAAGAAGAATCAGCTCCAAACTTGTTGTATCTCGTCTATTATCATCAGATGAATGGATGTTGTTCTTGACTAACGTTTTTTGGAACATCCTGAACTAACCATCAAACTCAAAACATCATATCTCCTTCAATTGATCTTTTTTTTTTTCGTGATCTTGATGTTTTTGAAAATAATCTGAGTGTAGTTTCAAATGGCACTGGTTTTAGCTCAATGGGATTTGTAGATTGTGAGATATACCCAAAATACCGAAGCTTGGTCTCTTTTGTGTGGCGTGAATTTTAGTTCCAACTTCTACAATTCATAGCTCCTTGACCTGAAATTTTTTGGGCTTGAATTTTATATAACAATGACGAATTGGGAGTCTAGTTTCATATGCCACTGGTTTCACCTCAATCCGATCTCTGGTTTGGGAGATATCATCGAATTACCAGACCTAGCCCAAGCTGAATGTGAAACAGAGGTGAACAGAGTGCTGAAAAATGATGTTGCTCGAGCATGTAATTGTTGTGCTCGAGCATGAGCGGAATTTATACGAGAATGGAGCTGGAAATTTACCGTGCTCGAGCATGACATTGTTGTACTCGAGCATGACTTCAGGAATGCAATTGTAGCTTATTTTAACTCTGAATTGAGCCATTTCAACTTCTACTTGATCATGGAGACTTCTAGAATCAATCTTGGAACTTGTATAATGATATTCTCATCCCATTCATCAAGTTCTTCCATCTCCCATCTTGATCATTCTTTGTCATTTAACATAGACTCATCATTCTCTGCAAGTTCTACCTTCTTCAATATTTCCTCTTCTTATTGAACTTAACATTTTCTCCAATTTCTTCTTTCGAAATCTCTTAGAAAATGTCATAGAAATTTGAAATCCCTTGATTTAAGGCCTGATTAGCTTGAGGCATGAAACATAGTGATCTTTAGGGATGCCATGGGAATATTAGAATGAATGCGGATAGGCTTGAATCTGATTTAACGTCTGAAATAGTGCTTAAGTCAAAATGCGATTAAGGTTGCCCTAGTTTCCAATACCTGAGAATAGGAACCTTGTGAATGTTGATTGATGTTGCATTGTCAACACATTTATTTGGATATGATTAGTGGTAACCTTGGAGGAAGAATTAGAACCTTGTGATAATGTTGACATTGTGAGAATGTTACTATAATGTTTTAAGGATTAGACTAGGAATTATGAATCATGATCCTAGTGTGCATTATGGTATTGTTGAGGAAAAATGATTTCTCAGTTTAGCTGATGTTGAGGTTCTAAAAGTCAAATTGTAAAAATTTGACGATTGTTTATTTGAGATTATTTTAGACTAGTGCCTGAATGTTATAAGCTATGAATTATAATGATTCTAACATGTTTATTGGATATGGTTGAGGTTTCAGAATGAAGTAGATGAGCCTAAACATTGGATGGGCATCTAGAAGGTGCTATCAAATTGTGACCTAAGAATCCAACTTGATAGTTGAGTGATTCTTTAGGCGTGTGAATCGATTTGTATGAATTGAGGTACTAGTATATGGTACCGATTGATCTGAATAAATTAAAGCACTAGAATAACAAGGTACAGTCATAAACGAGAAGGATAGAAGAAAAGATAATATTATTTCATACAATAAGAGTAGCAGCTGGTACAACCCCACCACAAAGCTGGACCATCTCATGTTGAAGCTTGCTAATTTCACCTTGAGTGATTGTTCTTGAGATGGGATCTTGATGAAGTAAAGTCTTTCTCAGTGTAATGACTCGCCTCATAAGATTTTGAAGGCTTCTGTGGAGCTAATCTTTTAACCCTTTCTTGCGACATATTCGTTTTATGGTAGATTTGCTCAAATTAATCTGTTTACTCACTTCTTCAAGGGTTAGATGGAAAAGATTACTAAAATATTTTAGTGACATTGATGCTACACTATTGCGTTGTTCAACTCTTGCCCTAAATGTTTCACTCAGTTTGAGGGTTGAGTAGTCTTTTTGTAAATTATTTTCAACTGCGGGTTCTTTTCCTTTATAAGATATATTTTCTGCATTGATTGGAAATGGACTACCGCAAGGTTCATTTTGAGTTTCAGTCCATTCTAAACAAATGCAGAGGGCCTCAAAATAGGCTAATAAAGGATCTAACAACAAGACATATCCTAATGCTTTTTTATCCAAGCAATGCTATGTTAGGAAATTTTTGATTTCTTCTATATTTTTATTATTGAAATCAAACATTTGAAGCCTATCGCATTGGAAGAACCTCTTGTACATCTTGGTGAAAGACAACATGGCATATCATGCCTGTAGCACCCCAAATTCCATACTACTTATTGTGTCTGGTGACACGTAATTTTAGGAAAATCAACAGAGTTTAAGGTGCTACAGATCAGAGTAATGCGAAACGGAGAGCATGCACTAACGTTTGGACAATGAGTAACTGATAGAAAATTCCCAGGCATAAGCAGGTAAATTAAATATTTCCCAAAGGAATATTTATGTGATACAATTATCTGGAATGTGTATAATTACAACTCTTAAATGGTAACTATACATTCTTAAGCCAAGCCTTAACTAGACTTGTGGCTTGGAACCCAATATATAGTTAATCAAACTCATTGACCAGACGGGGTAAAGTCTAGTGAAAGTCTCCCCGTCTTTCACGGCGACTTATGACTGAACCACATAGACCAACCCTTTCTTAGTTTAAGCACCAAATGGTTTGAAACAACTTTATCGGATTCATGCCAGAAACTAGTCCCTATTGACCTTCTTCAAACTCTCATCTCGACAAGTGGCTCTTCACAGCTCTATCCATCGGTGCCTCTTCACGGACCCGTCCATCGGTGCCTCATCAGATCTAGGTTCCTTTCTTGAACTTTTAGTCAAGGCTGAGATTCAATCGAATTGAATCTCAGGTAATAGTTAACCTGTATAGCAGATATAACAATATATGACAAATATTCATTACATTTCAGCATTAACCATACATAGCACACAATGAGATGTAAGGTTCCAACAATACATAGCACACAGTAAATGTAATGTCAACAGCACAACAATACATAGCACACAACAAATGTATTGTTCGCAACGTTTGTACACTCTCCCTGTGCCACGAATCCACGTGTCCTCAACGCTAGGAAAACAACCATACGGCATTATCATGACTATAACCCACACAAATTGAATCTATATAAACAAGTGACCTAAGCCCCATATCTTAGTCACGGTGCATGACCCAAGACCTAGTCTTGTCTATGACTTTATGAATCATTCAATCATATATAATCATACAAGATATAGGAAATTAAAGTTACTAATACGTGAACGTACCTTTCACTGTGTAGTTACCAACATGCTCGACCTTTGAATCCGACTCCGGACTTCTCGGATATCCTATACATTATCGTCGGATTATTTTATTTTTCATTATATTATAATTAATATCATATTTCCTAGAAAAATACCAAAAAGCATATTTTTACCTATTTTGACATTTTTACCCTTGCTAGATTTGTTATTCCACTTTTACCCTTACATTTTATTAAAAACGCAATTGCTGGAATTTCTGGGTAGATTTTTCAGCAACTTTGGAAAATCATAATTAATTCTAGAAAAATCAAAATAAATTTCTGTAACATTTCTCATGACCCTTGACATGTCTATTTTCAAGGAAAAATATTTCTCAGAAGATAGAACATCAAGAATCATTCCCATTTTAATCTTTTCTCAATGCTGTCCAGTTTTAATCCCAGAAATATGGCTTAACTTAAAACATATATTACTCCTTGTGTAGAACTCAAAATGCTTCACATTTTATATATTTGGAAAGCCCTACATGTCTACTTTATTCATGTAAAACTTCATGATTTAATGACTTCATTTACTATATAAAATAATAGCATCAATTTCACTGCCTGCACAGGACTTGAGTTACCGAAAATTCTACAATTTTCACAATCTTGTTCTACTAATTCTAAAAATTATTTTCCCAACATTTTTTTACCTCATTAGACATTTTTCAATACAAGTAGGCCTAAAAAGAAGTATAGGAAGTTACTTCTTAATTTTCTAGATTAAACTAACATTTTACCAAAAATTAATACCAAAGCTCAAGAACTAGAGACTTACCCTTAAAGAACTATTCTCCTTCTCTCTAGCTTCAAGAGAACTCTCACTCTACAATCAGATTTGATTGTAGTTTTTGGTGTGAAGAAATGAAGAGGGGAAGCCCTTTATTTATAGGGAAAATCTCAAGGTTAAAATAGTCATTTACAAGGTGATCCAATTTTGCTTCTTTCCTTTAAACCATTGGATCAATTTCACTTTATGACATTCAATCTCCTCCTTTCTTATGGCTGCCGACATCCCTCTCTTCTAATAGCCATTTAATGTGTTTTTTTAATAAACAATATATTGATTATTTCATGGTTTTTCATTGGTTAGTTGAAAAGTTTGACTTTTCAACTCTAAGCTTGTATGATTACATGATAAATAATCTCTTTTCTTCCTTCACAATCAGCTACACATTTTTTCTAATTTTTGGGCAGATTTAATAAGCTTTAATTAACTCTCTAATTAAGTGCTTAATTGCCCTTTGATAACCCTTGTCATTGTTGGATTGGTTTATTTATTAATCTTGGTCATTAGCACTTCATTATTCAAGCTTTAATTCTTCACTTTTGGCCTCTTAATTTTTCTTCAATAATCAGCCCTCTTTTATTTCAAAAATGATGACTCTAATTTGCCCATAATTAAATTGAAGAATTATGCCACTAATCTCAATTAGTGCAAAGCTTATTTGCCTATTATTTGCTAATCGACACTTAATTTAATTAAGTGTTTTTATAATCTTTCCATTGCTCTTTTAAACTTAAAATAACCATTATTTTATGTGACTCTATGTCACATATGTTAACCAATTTAATATGGTAACATATTCCTAAAATACAAGATTGTCGGTAAATCGAAAATCGGGTATTACAATACCTATTCTTCCATGAAATTTAAGTTTCTTATAGTAAAGTCCATTGGTATGAATGATTTCTTGTAAAACATGGCAGTAACCACATAAGAATGGGTTAGTGGTTTTATCCAGATTGGGAGTAGGGGCCCTTGGTTGAGAAGGTTTGGTAGACTCCATAAGTTCTACTATATTATGACATCTCTTAACATGCCGCCTTGATATACATGCTTCATATTCTTCTCTGTTTGTATCCGTAGGAATAGAAACATCAACACTCAGGGGAAAAGTAGGAACATGAATCATTAAGGCAAAAGAAGGAATGTTCACTTCTAAAGGATTATGAGGAAGTCAAGAAGAATAGGAGAATGGTACATTGTTAGATAAGTCAGCCAACATGTTAGGCTATCATTTAGTAAAACTTCAAAGAAGGAAGAGCTGTATGAGTTAGAAACTGAAATGAAGTTATTAGGACCTACCATGTTCAAAGATAATATGAAAGAGAAAAGAGAAAGATACGGACGAAAGGGAAACTGGTATGATGATATTTTTAGGAGTTTGAGAGTACGTGAGGCATCTCTCTTTGCTTTCCTCGATTTATAGCTAAAAGCAGTACTGTTCTATTTTTGAAACTGAGCAGCGTTGAATCCTAATCTACTTGTTAGCTCAGGGCTATTTAGACTTTTTGAGCCTGCGGCACTCCATAGTGTCGCACCCTTATGCACTCTAGCAACCCATTAGCTTGGAGCCTTTTAGACTTTTATGCATATAGTACTCCGCATGGTAATTCTTCATGGCCGTGTCTTCAAGAAATTTGACTTGGAGTGTGCAACTGATTCGAGATGTCATGTTGGCATTGAGTATGGTGACTATCGAGAATCTCAGAAAATTTGAAATGATTAATTTTTTTTTATTTAACTCGAGAACATCCTTCACTCTTTGAGTATCCGGAGAATTATATGAACTTGTCACAGATGATTCATAGACCATTTACTTCTACATGAACGCATATTGGAAGATTTCTGAAAGGGTTTATATGACCCAGTGTATCTTCATGGGGTGCTCTAGCAATATGTGTTAAGAAAGAACATGCTCGATGATATAAAGGAAAGTAACTATTGCTCTTATAACTTATGAATACTAAACTTGACCAAGTAGGTCTTGTGAATGAATGCGGATGATGAGAATAAATGGTTTATTTTGTGTGCTTCATGAACATTACATATGTGTAGGAATGGTTTAAGTAGCAAGGGTTGGAGTCTAAAATGTATTTAGAATTGATGACCTTCTGTAATAGTTGCCTGGTTTCTGTGTATGTTTGAAAATTGAGTATTTAACTTGTCAATGCACCTGTTGTGTTTGTGAATTTTCTAAACTGAATTTTCGATTGAAATATTTCCAACATAAATTAAAACCAGGGTAATGTTCACTGTTGAAATGATGTTGTCTCGCAAAAGGGGTTTGGTAGAACCTAGAATCGAAAATTGAATTTTGAACTATGTTTGTAGTAGCAGTAGTATGGAACTATAAGAAGCCAAAAACTGTTGTAGAAATACTTAGTTTCTTGGGTCTTGTCGGATGTTTGTGAAATGTTTCTTGAATCGCGGCCATTGATAAAAGCTCATTTAAACAAAGTTTTGAAAGAAAGAGTTGTTTTTGCGGGATGACGTGATCGAGAAATTTTCAAGAGTTGTAAAGGTTGAGACTCGCATCTATATTGAATGATTGAAGGATAGTATCTTCCTAAAGTCAATAGGTTGAAAGACAGTATCTTCCTAAAGCCGATTAACCAGAAGACGATATTTTCTCGATGGCGTTTGTCTCTCAACCGTTGAACCTAGTGAGATGAATTATTCCACTTATGAACTTGAGTCGGCAATAAATGTTATTTTTAAATTTTAACTGGCAATAAATGTTAGCGATTATATTTTATTAAAAATGTGAAAGCACTATTTTGGATTGTGCGAATTGTGAAAATGTATTGCGACCACAAAATTTTTGACTATTTGAAAACTCATAAAGTTAAATATGAGACAACATAAAAGATTTGGAAAGTAGTGACATGGTATTTGTCATTGCTATGTTGAAATAAAATAAGTCGAGAGGTACAATGTATCAGGTAGTAAGGTCTGTGTAACCAAATGCTTGGAGAGCGGACCAGTGGGTCCTATGTGTTTGAATACAACACACTGAGTACAAGATGAATGAGAATGTTATATGATTACATTACGTGGCTGGTAAGCATGCATGGGAAAGAGATAGACCGAGTGTCTAAAGTGATTCCCCAAGGTATATTTGTCCAAATTTCGAGGACGAAATTTATTTATCGGGGGAGAAATGTAACATCCCAAATTTTGGAACATAGAATTTAGGAAAAATAGTTGGAGAATATAAATGGAATTTTCCTTGTTGATGGCATACTGGATTTTCTAGGAGACAGTCAGCTTGTCACATGTCTTTGTCTATGCAAATAATATCCAATGGCTATAGAACTTTCCAAAATTAAAGTAGACATGATAAGCTTTAATTTGATAGGTCATATAGGTCAATTGGATCTATATACTATGAGTTATGAATTTTTGAAGTTAGGTTTTGAATCTAGAATGTTTTCTTGACCAATGTGTATTAAATGTTAATGCTGGAACTTTTGGCATATGATTGATGGTGGGACGTATTTTTCCCCTCAAAATAGACTTAATAAGGGTCACGTAGCCTTTGGAGTCACTGCAATTTGATATTTGTACCATGATATATGAATTTTTAAAGTTAGTTGAAAATTCTGCAAGCTTTGGCTTGTTGTGCGAAAATGAAGGGTAGATGGTTTTGAGGTAGATATGCATGTGATGTTTGATCAGTAAATGAGTATTTGGTAGTTAGATGGTAGATAGACATATGTGTGGTAGTTAAATGGTAGATGGAGATGTGTATGGTAATTAGAGGGTAGATGGTCATGCGTGTGGTAGTTGGAAAAGTAGATGGATATGTATGTGGTAGTTGGATTGAAAGGTAGTTGAACTCCACAAATTCTATAAATACCTCATCCTTTCTCTTCTTCCACACACACATTCTCATTTAGTTTCTCTCTCAATTCTTCTATCATTACCTTCCTTAGCCATTATATCATCGTTCAAGATTGTTCACATGCCAACTTGTTGTCAAAGACTACTTATCTACCCATGTGTTGTTAAAGAAGAACTCTGATGAGGATACGGAGTTGGCAAAGCATTCAGGTAGTAACTCTAATCTCATATACTTGAAAGTTATGTCCCGTGTGGGGCCAACACCACTCGTGGCTCGATTGAGCGAAAGGGCTGACCGTGGAGATCCTTCCCGATGGATAGGGCCTATTAGATCGATAGTCCACAGGTGGCGAAACTAGTTGCATTCAAGTGACTTGGGCAGTTCCCAATTGTTTATTCGTAGCGCTATGGTTGTACAATCTATGTATGCCGATTTTGCTGCATGTGATTTGTAATATAATTCCTGAATGCTGTTATGTTGTTGTAAATTGCTTATTGTTAATGGTTAACTATCATATGCTGTCTATACTTTGTGCTTGTGATTAATCTATTACTCTGGGATCCTTCGGGATTCCAGTACCTATTACTACCTGTGAGTTGTACAATGTAATGGACATGGCCCCCAGGGCAAGACAACGAATACTGACAATGGAAGATTTCTGATCAAGGCAATGGAAATTGTCAGTTGTTTAATACTTTTTGTAATGGTATCTTTAGAAGTGGTAAGAATGTGTATAACTGTGTGAGAGTTCATGTTATAATCAAGTACATTTTATTAGCATGATATACCATTTTAGTTTGCTCTAATTATTGCCCACTAGGCTCTAGAACATTACTTTGATAATTATTGGAATTTTAGTAGAGCATTACAAAAATTACTCCACAGGATCTAATAGTTTCATGTTTATACAAGTATAGAAGAAAGAAAATAAAAATAAAAATAAAAAACAATTGGGGGAAAATATCCCATTAGAAATTTAATTGGTGAGAATGACTTGATAAATTTTTATACCCAAAGAGTTATAGTACTAGTTAGGTCATTCTCACTAATTAAATTTTTAGTAGGGGACTCTCCCTAGTTTTCCCTAAAATCTAAGTAATTTTCAATTTTCAATTATTTTTTCAAAAATACATTAACTATTTTAATTTTTATAATTCTCTTAAAATTATCATATTAATTACATATGTATAATATACATGTGACTTATTTCATAAAATTCAAGTCATATTTAGTTATTTTGTATCTCTAAACTTTTTTTTTTCGTTAATCATCCAAATAAGGTTTAGTATATCAAACTAACTTTTTTATAAACGATAATCCAAACATAAATTTCATTACACAATTAAACTTATACCCTATTTATTTATGTAAAATGAATTGGTACGATACTTAATTTTACCAAACATCTTTAATTAACACACATACACACATAACATATATACATGAAGCTTTATTTATATTATATGGGTCCTTTGATGATAGCTTGAACCAATGTTGGGATAGACCAGGATCTAGAAGTAGGAATAAAAAAATGGGTTAAGTAACATCCAACACTTTAAAATATTTTTCCGGTAGCATTCAATATTTTAGATTAATTTTTGGTACATGCATCTAGCACTTAAAGTATTTTTTCAGTAAAACCTAATATCTTAAGAAATTTTTTATATGTCCAACACCCTAAAGTAGTTTTGTAGTAGCCCCCTATATGTATGAGAAAATCACCATCCCTAAGCACAGATTGCACCAAATTTTTCATACATATAAGCAGACATATGCTTACTATAAAAAAAAATATAAAGCCTTTAGATATATTTCATATAAGAAAGGTCACACTTTCCCACGTTCTGCAAGAAATTAAGTCAAGGATATTTAGGACATTATAGATCAAGGATTAATTTTTCTATAAAAAGGAAGTACGATTATGATATTGAGTTTGAAGGGGCGTCAAGATATTATTTTATCTTATATTAATATTTAGTATATTCTGTTGGAAATTATGCCCTAGGGGCAAGTCATTCTCCATTTAGTTATCATTTCATTTGCATGTTTATAGTGATAACTGATCCTTGGATATATCTTATAGATTATCCTAAATGTCCCAGGTCGGTCATTTACGCGGGAGCGAAGATGAAATAAGACCAGTATGACTTTGATGAGGTATGGAGATACGAATCAAAGTCATATGCACTTGTAAGAGTACAAGGTGCTGGACCGACCCACTATGAGAAAGCTGCATGGATTAAGTCATAAGCTTTTCTCATGTATAACCGCGTAACAACGCCCTTTGACCTGAGATCATCATAGATTCCTACATGATGAGTCGTTGATCTTTGACCTAGTCAAAAGTCACCTTTGACCGGGTGATGATAAAGGCTTGGATCGGGATCATTGGTTCTCATGGAGAGGAATGTGAGTGGTCAAGATGGAATTTGTCCCTCACATTTGTAGAGAGATAATGCTGGCCCCTAGATGAGTGAGTCTAAGAAACGTATGACCATACTACGATGTAAAGGAGTTTCCATTTCAATTAGACTACTCGAGAATCGAGAAAGTAATGGTCAAGAACAAGAAGTTGACATTATCCATGCCTCATCCTTGACCAAATTATCGCGTGACAAAAGGGACATGACATGGTTGTATGATAGGTAGTATCATATTATCGATCTCCATATGAATTGGGTAGTCACAATGTCTTGCTATAGGCCGCTTGCGACTTGTGGGCTGGTACGGTATTGGCCGTTGCCAATCTCGTGGGCTGCGTTAGGTCGCATACAAGAATAGCCCAACACGAGCAAAAGTGTCAGATTCATTGAATCTTATATATGTATAAGATTTAATGAATATTGTATTTAATCTAGGGTGGATATATGTGTGTGTGTGTGTGTGTGTGTGTGTTTATTATTAAATTTGAAATAATAATATTATTTATAGATAATAATATTATTATATATAGTATTTAATTTATTTGATAAATTAAATAATTGTAATAAATTGAGATATTGTATCTCGATTTAATTTTCGAATAAAGATATAGTATCTCATATTTAATTAAATAAAATATATCATATCTTAGATTTAATTTATAAAGATAAATTAAATCTATAGGCTTATAATTTGGATTAAATAAATATATTAGATTAGATCTATTTGATATATTTAATTAATATATTATTTTAATTCAAACTTGAATTTCAAAATTAATTAGATTAATTTTGAATATATAATACGTCTAATGGGTTTTGAAAGACCTACGGGACATTTAGTGAGACGTATTAGAAAGCCGTGAAAAACCCTAGAGAGCAAAAAATAAGAGACGCAAGGTTTGAAGGCGCTAGTACGCTACCGTCCGTGTTCAAGGCTGTTCGTGTGGACACCGGTAGAGGGAGGAGATTCGTAGAGTCTCGCTCCGCGATCGAGAAGGTAACTCACGTGTTCGGATCGAAAGAAACGTTCGGGAATCTCGCATAGGTACGGTTTTCTAACGAACCTTGATTTAAACGCAGTTGAACGATCCTCTTTGGGATTCGTAAAAGTTTTATTATTTTGCTGCGTGTACGGATCCCAACATATTCTTGTCTAGGTTTGCCTATATAAATATAAATGCTCTGGCTCAGTTCCTTGTGTTATGGATTAAGTATTAATCATTCAATAATATTATTCTGAGACTCTTGTTACCTTTATATAATAATCCTTCAAATTCTAACATGGATCATATCACCAGGTGTGTCTGAATAACTGACTACTCCAATTTTAAGGTTTATGACTTCCCCTCCTAACACAAGTGTGTCTTCGAGACTTGAACTCGAGATCCAAAAGGATCTATTAAAGTCTTACGCCGCTAGACCCACTCTAAGGTGATAGTTTTCAAACAATTTTTTCTAGTAATAATTGTAAGAGAGTAAGATAAATTTATGTGTTAGTAATAATTGTAATAGAATAATATAAAATTAAGAATGATGTAATTTTCATAATGAGGTGAATAATTAAGAAATACAATTATTAGGTCCTCGCCAGAAGACGACACGCATAATAATAGAGTTTTGCAACAGTGTTTCTTTTTATTAACTGAGATATGTTACCATCTCTATACATAAGCTTACATTTTGACCTCAGCCACTTGTCATATGAATCTTATAGCCAGATTTTATTTGAATTGTTATATATTTTCACATTTTTCAATTCAATACGGATTCACGAGCTTTTTGTTACTTGATACTCAATTATGATTCATTGGACATGTCAAAATCGTTTGATAAGAACACTTGAACGCTCCAAGTATCCTAATGTTGTCACTTTATGAGTGGATTTAGGATAACGCATAAGATTGTTTAAGAAAAGGATATGCATAGGCACATTAATTAGAATAATATGCATACCATGTTAATGGGGATTAAATTAATAAATAAAATATTCAATTAGATATAAAGAACTCACTCTGGTATAGTATAGTGACATTTAAGAATTTTTTATTTTAGAAATATATATACTGGCCTGTGTTGGTTAATTTTACTTATTACATGACTTTCATGCAAAGTTTCATGAGGTTGAAAAAAAAAAAATTTGTTTAATCATTGTGGAAACCCGTAACTCCTTATGGTCCTCATGAATTATTAACCTTAACTCATTACGTTAATTAGTTATTAATTATTAATCCGTAACTCTTTACGGTACTCATGAGAATTCATAACAATTTATAATATTCATGAGCTTCAGGATTACTTGTTAAAACAACTATTGGGGATTAGGATAACTTGATAACACGACTATTTGGAAATTAGCACTACCTTAGATCATTTGAAGACCTCAATGTTGTTGATGTCCTCTAACATTGATCCACACGGCTATCAACCAATTGCAACGAGAACTCCTTCTCTTGAAACTTCCCACTCTTTGGATGCTTGCTAGGCGAAGACAAGGTTGAGGTTTGGTTTCCTTGGGTTTTATTCTTTTCAAGAAGATGGTGGTTTCTTGGAATTAGGTTAAATATAAGATGAACAAGGTTGGAACCTTACTCTTTTATGGATGATGCATTTTCCTCTCTAAACCTTTGGTAAAGACCGAAATTTAGAGAGCATAAGGATGTTCAAACAAAGTTCCAACCCTCCCCTTTTTATAGCCTTGGTGGGCTGAAAATTCCTAGCCCTAATTGCCTTAGGAATTTTCAGCTTATATACTAAGAAAGTGGTTTTACGTAATAGGTCCACTACTTGTCAACCAAGTCACGTTAAATTCACATATTGATTGATTGATTGAATTTAATATGATGAATCATATTCATATCTTGTCAACCAAGTCACATTAAATTCACATCTTGATTGATTGAATTTAATATGATGAATCATATTCATATCTTGATTGTGAGATTGAATTTAAGATGATGGATCACATTTATTTCCTTTTTTTTCCCTCAAAAAAAGTTCATCAAAAGGGCACACCAAAAATTAGCACTTTATAAGAGTCTAACTCGAATTTAAGTGTTTACAAGAAAGACCCAATCCAAACTTGAAATGGAAAATCCAAATCATAATGAATTAAATTCATATCTTGATTGAATTATAATTTAAGATGATGGATTATATTCATATCTTAAACTAAAATTCAAAATCATTTTTAAATCAATCCTCATTTTTCATTTGTCCTATCTTCATCCAATCATTATTGGATTTTCATATATATATATATATATATATATATATATATATATATATATATATATATATATAATAATAATTCAGAATTATCTTTTATAATCTAACATTTTGAATTCAAATTCAAATTTCAATTTCAAACTTAAATTCCAAATTTGAATTCCAAATTCAACTTGGCCAAAGACCTGTGTATCCTAGATATGGATTGGGGCTACGTGTCCTAAAATAGGGCTGCGATCCTTTGCCGATAACTGCGGTTACGGTGCAACTTGTTTACTGTTAATTACTCTATGCTTAACATGTGCTATGTTGTCATTTATATTTCATACCTGCATATGAGATTAACTGTTACCCCTAGGGTTCATTCATTTGAACTCCAGATCACATAAAAGAGATAGGTAGTGGATTGGGATCAAGAGGAAAGCTGCAGCTGTAAAGGTTACAGTGGAAGGAATTTTGGGGAAAAATATGAGCATATGGACTGTATTATATCGTTTATCATTTATCTATTTTTGGATTACTATATTAACATCCCACTAAGGGATAAATATCGAATCGCGAAAAATTTATTCTCATGTTTTCAACTAAGTTATTTTAAGAGAGTTTTATTTTGCAATTAAGTCGTCCAAACTATTTTGATGCCTTGTGCGCTATAACTCTTATAAATAAAGGCGTATAAAGTACGGGTGTTATAGTTTGGTATCAGAACATTGGTTTTGACAAAGTTTTTGAAAAAGGATTTAACAAAACTTAGTTATTTTGAAAACATGATGAAGATTTACAGGGGAGGCTTACCCCTCAGCGTACCTTATAAGTTCTACCGTACGCTTGGAGGAGCGTTAAGGGCATGAACTGTTAGAAAAAGAGTACTGCCCATATCGAAACATATAAAAATACACAAAAAGCGTAAGGTCGATGTACTTGTGGATCATCCATCCCTAAGAGGCCCCGACACTGGACATTCCAATACCGAGAAGCCTACACTTTTCCAACTCGTAGACACTGATTTATGGGGTCATATTAGTAAGCTTCATATGCAGGCTTATTGTGAAATAACCATTTAAGCTGACCTATATAGGTCATACCTAGAGAAAGTCAACAACATGTATGCCAACAAGAAAAGGCATGGTTATGAGGAGAATGATCTTGACACATGGATACGGATAACCTTATTCTTCTTTCCCCAAACCAAAGCTTGGTGTGATAGGATAGATTTCATGAAGACATTTATAGCTACTCATATGTAGGTAAGGGTTAGGAGAAGAAGAAAACCCAACCTAGTACTAGATTAAGTGTAGTAGGCATGTACCAACATCCCAAAAGTCCTAGGGGGTTATATATTAAAGAATGACATTTTGTAATAGTAAGTACTTAACGTCTTGACAAGATTATGAAATGTTAGTAACAAGTATGATGTATGTTTAAAATGCATATGAACACAAGGAATGATTATTATACCTATGTTATTAACAAATGATTTTCTTGACTTATAGTACAAAAGTATTACAAATGCCCAAAACAAGAGCCAACCGAAGGCTAAGACCTAAACTAGAGCCCCAACAGGACGTAAATCCACTTGTACGAGGAGGGGCCGAGGTCGAGGTCAAGGATGAGGTAGGGGAAGGCTCAATCAACAAGAACCTCCAACCCAGGATCCCATCCAACAAGTGCTTGGGATTTTGGACGAACATCGAGACTCGTTAAGGGAGCTCAGGGAAGAGGTATTCCTGTTGACGACAGAATGAAACAAAGAAAGCAGCGTGTTGAAGCTGCAAAAGCACAGCTAGCTAGCTCAGGCTACAGAGACGGAAGAAGGGGAAAAACAAGAAGATAACCCTCCACGGGTAGAGGTTCCACCTCTTGCCCAATCGCAACGACAGAGATATGTTAAGGAGTCCCAATTCTGGACTATTCAATTCTGTAAGCACAATCTGCCACCATATATTGGTGAGTTGGACGTACAAGCTGCTGAGAATTGGCTCCTCAAACTAGAGAAGATCTTTGAAGTAATGGAATGCCTGGAAGAACAAAAGGCACAACTAGCCATATACAAGCTGGAAGGTAATGTAGACCATTGGTGGAAGACCGTGGCCAAGGCTCTGCGTACCCAATACATACCAATTACTTGGGAGCTGTTCTAGGAAAAGTTCAATGAGAAGTAGTTTCCTTACTCAGTCCAAGTAGATATGGAGTCTGAGTTCCTAACCATCAAACAGAAACCAGGAGAATCTTTTTACAAGTATCTATCAAGGTTCATCAATCTGTCCCGCTACTCCTCCTACCAAAAGAAGAATGAAGTTGAGGGATAGAAGGCAGACATGCTCATCAAGGGACTAAAATTTGAGATGAGGGATAGACTAATTTCCCAACGATTTCTTACATTTTATCGAGTTGAGGAAGAATGTAGGATAATTGAATGAAACCTGAAAGACCTACATGCGAGCAGGATGGAGATGACTCATAGTGGGAATAACCGTGGGAATCCCACGAGTAATTAGAAGAGGAAAGGGAACTGGTCTGGTTATAAGGACGGGAACAAGAAACCTAATCACTTCAAGCAAAACAACTCAAGACCACCGCACCCCGACCTTGTGAGAAATGCGGGAAGAGCCACCCGAGGGTAAGATGTGATGGGAAGCTGATTTGCTTCAAATGTAGCCAGGAAACTTCAGCTTTAACTGCCCGCAGAATGCCAGGGAAAAGAGGCCGTAAAATCAAGGAAGGGTCTTTGCATTGACCTAAGAAGAGGCCAAGAAGTCTCCTAACATGATCCAAGGAACAATCTTATTAAATGGTAATTCTTTGCAAGCATTATTTGATTCGGGTACTAGCTATTCTTTCATTGCTTGTGATTGTGCTAAAAGACTAGGGATGAACACCCATAAATTACCATATGATTTGATTATAAATACACCGCTCGGTGTTAAGTCTGTAGTATCTAATGCATGCTTGAATTGTGTATTGATTGTAAATGGACATGAGTCCACATTAGATTTAATTTGTCTACCGTTGGTTGATATTGACGTCATACTGGGATTGAACTGTTTGACGACCAATAATGCTTTGATCGATTGTGGTGACAAGCAAATCCTGTACTCACAATCAACAGTGGATACTATAGAGTTCTGGTACTGTTTGTGAAGAAGAAGGATAGAGGTCTTCAACTTGCATTGATTATATGGAGTTGAACAAGGTGACAATCAAAAACAAATATCCACTCCCTAGAATTGATGATCTGTTAGACCAATTATCTGGTTCTTGCGTTTTTCTCGAAGATTGATCTGCGCTCGGGATACCATCAGTTGCGTGTAAGAGCTTTGGATGTTTGAAGCATCCTTCAGAACTAGATATAGGCACTATGAATTTATGGTGATGCCCTTTTGTTTGACTAATGCACCTATAGTGTTCATGGACTATATGAATCGAATCTTTCATAAGTATCTAGATCGATTTGTAGTAGTCTTTATTGATGACATTCTGATATACTCCAAGAATAAGGAGGAACATGAGCACCATTTTCTTAGGTACTTAATGTACTAAAAGGGAAGCAACTCTACGCCAAGCTGAGAAAGTGTGACTTTTGGCTTTCAAAAGTTAAATTTCTGGGCCATGTGATATCACAAAATGGGTTTGCTGTTGATCCTAGTAAAGTGGAAGTAGTACTAGACTGGAAGAGACCAGAGACGGTAGCTGAAATATGAAGTTTCTTGGCTATGGTGGGATATTACCGCAAATTTATAAAGGATTTCTCCAGACTTGCCTTGCCATTAACGAAGATAACACGAAAGAACCAATCATTTGTTTGGGATGAGCGTTGTGAGGGTAGCTTCAGAGAACTAAGGGAGAGGTTGACTACAGCACCAGTGTTGATTATCCCAGATCCAGGTGAGACATATGTTGTCTATAGTTATGCTAGTAAGCATGGATTGGGATGTGACATGATGCAGGAGGGTAAAGTGATGGCTTATGCCTCTCGACAGCTGAAGCCTCACGAGTCAAACTATCCAACTCATGATTTGGAGCTCGCGGTTGTTGTTTTTGCATTCAAAATTTGGCGGCATTATTTGTATGGTACTACCGTGGAACTGTACGATGACCACAAGAGTCTCAAATGCCTCTATGACCAGAAAGAGCTAAACATGAGACAACATAGATGGATAGAGTTGCAAAAGGATTACGACAAAGAGATTAAATACCACCTAAGGAAAGCTAATGTTGTCGCAGATGCTTTGAGCAGGAAAGTAGTCAGACAACATTCATGATGATCCATGAATAGAAATTGCTGGAAGATTTTAGAGATCTAAATCTGTCCAACCAAATTGCTGTAAAACCGAAAGAGCCTTATGAGGCTTATCTTGCAAGTCTTCTTGTTACCCAAGGAGAGTATGATCTGAGGGATGAAATTGAAGAAGCTCAGAAGCAAGATGAACGAGCAAATGCTATACGAGAGATGATCTCTCGAAATGAAGCTCAAGATTACGATCTGTCACTTAGCGGATTGGCTAGGTATAAGAAAAGAATATATGTACTGCCAAATGCTGAGTTGAGGCAGAAAATACTGGATCAATCTTACAAGAGAAAATACACCTTACATCCAGACATGGTCAAAATATACCATAATCTGAAACTTGAGTTTTGGTGGCCAGGGTTGAAGAAAGATGTAACCCAATATATGGCTAAATGTTTAACTCTTCAGAAGGTGGAGATTGAACACTAATGGTCTGCAGGACTACTGCAAAGACTTGAAATTTTGGAATGGAAGTGGGAACATGTTATCATGGACCTAGTAGTGGGATTGCCCAAGATCAAGCATATTGATACAATCTGGGTGGTTGTTGATCGTTTAACTAAGTCGGCACACTTTATTCCCATTAGTGCTAGTTATTCTCCTGCGAGATTGGCTGAGGTCTACATCAAAGAGATAGTGAGACTCCATGGTGTACCGAAGAGTATTATTTTCGACAGAGACCCTTGATTCATATCCTGATCCTGGAAAGCTTTACATGAAGCTCTAGGGTCAAAGTTAAAATTCAGCACAGCTTATCACCCAAGACCAACAGTCAATTTGAACGGACCATAGAGATGCTAGAAGATATGTTAAGAGCATGTGTATTGGACTTCAAAGGGAATTGGGATCGATATCTCCCACTGGCAGAGTTTGCATATAATAACAGCTATCATTCAAGCATCCTGATGGCTCCATTTGAAGCGTTATATGGCAAAAAATGTCAATCACACATTCGCTCCTAGCATCGCAAAGCAGGCAGAAAAGCTATGTAGATAAAAGGAGAAGACCTCTGGAGTTTAAAGTAGGAGATCACGTTTTTCTGAAGCTATCTCCAGTTACAAGGGTTGGTAGAACATTAAAGAGGAGAAAATTAAGTCCTCGATTTGTTGGTCCATTTGAAGTATTAGCGAAACGTGGACTAGTAGCCTACCAGCTAGCCCTACCCCCAAACATGAGCAAACTTCATGATGTATTCCATGTCTCTCAGTTGAAAAGGTACCAGCCAGACCCTGATCATGTCATGGAGTATGAGGATGTTGATCTCCGACATGACAATACTTTCGTGGTTGAGCCGATATAAATCACTGATCATCAGGAAAAGCAGCTCAGGCACAAGAGTATCCCATTTGTGAAAGTGGTCTGGAAAGGGTTATCTCCTGGGGAGGCAACATGGGAAATATAGGAAATCATGAAGAAGTACCTGGAATTTATAGCACAAAGTCTGCAAAATGTGTAGCAAATTTTGGGGTCAAAATTTAAATTAACCGGGGGGGAGAAATGTAACATCCCAGATTTTGGGATTTTAAATGTCACGCCCCGAAACCTAAAGGAGTGACCGGCACGGAATATGAGTGGACTCACATTCCTTAAGCCTTATACTTATAAACATACCTTCCGAAATACATGGATCCTACCTATAAATTACATGGAGCATCTAGCTGTAAATATTAATACAAAAGTCTAGGTTTATAATTACATCAACTAGTAGCACTCCAAAATGAGACCGCAAGCTTTGAATCGTTAGAAAGGTTCTTCACCGCTTAACAGTAGGTACAAGATCAACGATATTGTCTGAACCAAAACAAATTTTCCTGTGAATAACGTCCTGTTATTGTAATTTAATAAAATGCAAAAGCAAAATAAATTAAACATCTTTATCCTTTGCTAATAACCATAAAGTAATAAATCACAATTTATAAACCATATGATCGGGAATAAAATAGAATTTTATATAAAATATCATTAATAAGATAATTTCATGCACAAAATAAAACCTTTGATTTCATATAATCAATTTAAACCATAGTTCTCAAATCCACGTCTTTCTATAGAACTTCTTACAGAACGAATGACAAGCGTGGCCACACAGTCCACGAGGGTAACTAACCAGGCATGGCTCGAAACCATGAAAACAAGCATGGACACATAGTCCATGAGCGTAACTAACCAGACATGACTCGAAGTCATGAAACATGCATGGACACATAGTCCATGAAACAGGCATGGACACACAGTCCATGAAACAAGCATGAGAACAAATCCCATGAATATCAAGCGAACTCGAAGTTAACCATGGTGCACCAAGAACTAACGATCTGCTTTGTTAGTAGCGCCTTTCGTATTCAGTCCTTTTCAAAACATTTTCAAGCATGCTTGGGATCAATTTATCAAAGTCATAAAAATTCTTCTTTCAAGATAATAACAACTTGTATCTCATACTTCATAATTAAATCCCCCAGCATGAAGTTTCACAAACAATATTTCAAAACTTTCCTTCAAATTCAATCTGTCGATAAAATCCTTTTAAAACATCAAGAACTCACGTAAAAACATTCCTTTTCAAATAATAAATTATAGCTTATAAACTTTCCAAAATCTCGAGATCATTTCAATATAAAATTTATGAAAAATATCTCAAAAGTCTCATTTCCATTTAAGCGCATAATCATTAATTATGCTTTCAAACAAATGGAAGAAAATACATAATAACGAATAAAATCACCAGTTTTTTTTAAAACATGTATACTTTCAAGAAATATTCCTTCACAAAATCCTGCTTTTAAATATGGAAATAAACATGAAAGTTCGACAATAAAAAATATCATTTATAAAGATTAGGGACGTTATTCACTCATGATGACTTCCCATTTTTAGTAGATTTGAGACATATTTTAATATATTTGGGAGTCATCAATACTAAATTAAAGGGATTTATTAGAGATTTTGATAAGATATCAATTTGGATGCATTATTTGTGGGGTTTCAATTTAAAATAAAAGTTTTTGAGTTAGGGAAATAAATAGTAATATTTAGAAGTTTTAAAAATAAATAAATAAATAAAGATAGGTTTTATTATTATTGTTGTTGTTATTATTATTATTATTATTATTATAATAGTCTCGTATTCATTGTGTTCTGTGCGCACGTAATTGGAATTGAAGACCAAAGTTGGATGGGCCCCACAAATTGAATTGAATGGATGAATTGGATAACCTAAAGAAAGCAAAAGAGAAAACGACGGGAGCACGTGAATGAATTGAATGAATTAAAGGGAAATAGAGACCGTGACACCGTTTTGAAACAATGAGAATGAAAAGGAAGACCTAAAAAAGATGAGAGGCGGACATTGAGATTTGGGGAGGATCACGAATTGCAGAGGCGGACGCACACAGAGAACGAAGAACAGAGCACCGCGAGTATCTTCATCTCACCCTCTACAACATTGTCGCCGGCGACTTCGCCCTCATCACCATTGTCGCCGGCGACTGTCCTTCTTCCACCACCATCCTATTTCATCTCTCTCCCTCACATCTCAGACCACAACCACGATTTAGAAGCTCGAGGCGATTTGTTCCTTGGTCCTTTTGTTTGGTTTGCTTTTTAAATTCGAATTTGGCTCGGAATTTTTTTACATTACGGATGTTAGTTAAAACCATGTTTGGCTAACTTTTCATTTGCAACCTAGAGTAGCTATGAACTTATAGGTGTGGATTAGACTTTGTTTTTATTATTTAATTATAATTAATATTAATTTTGGTTACCTAATCTTATTTAGCTTTGTCTATTTAGTGTCTGATCATCACTGAATATGAATTTGAGAATTATGATTTATCTTGACGAAGGAGATTTTAATTAGGCTCTTAGATTAAGTAATATGGGATTAAATTACGATTTAATTTGCGATTAGGATAGACATATACCTAATAGCCCCATATAATTGTTGAGGAGTGTATTCGAGATTTATTGCCTCTTGAGTAATTATGTTAGACATAACTAATTTTACTCGAGAGGGTTGTAAGTGGACCGACATGCACTTATAACTATTTATACTCGAGATTGACAAAATTGATATTAAGACTAATTAAATTAGTAGAAATAAGGTTTATGAAACTAATAAGGGATTAGTGACTCTGGGTTGCTCATTTTAATATTAGTGGTAGATTGCTTATTTTGATTTTATTTTCTTTCCCTTTAATTAAATTTAATTTGGTTGCTCAACTTAAACGAAATTGTAAAATTAATGCTTAACCTGGGAACGATACTTTTCTTATCACTTTATTACTTGGTACGGCCCGTATACTTGCGGAGTTAATAGGCTTAAAGTTTTGCCCTATCAAGTTTTTGGCGTCGTTGCCGGGGAACTTGTGTGCCACAATTTTCTTTGTTAGAATTGATTGAGCATTAGTAGTTTGAGTTCGTAAATATTTTATTTTATTTTATAGAAAATTTAAAAAAAAATCCATTTCAATTGGCAACCAACTGGTCTTAATATTGAAAAGGAGATGAATTCTTTGTCTTCTATACAAGATGGATTGATTGCTATTTTAGATTCTTTGAATGATAGGCAACGTAAAAGGAGCATAAATGATGGTTCTTCTCAACATGTTTGCATGTCTTGTGTTTATTGTGGAGGGAATCATGTATTTGTGAATTGTCCATATAGTCCAACAAGTCATTGTGCGAGAGATGATTTTGCTAGGAACCAAACTCATTCTGATTATTCGTTTTATCCTAGTGAAAGTTTTGAGCAACAAAATTTTAGGGATCCATATGTCTATTGTTCTCATGAAAATACCCCTCCTTTTCACTCTTATCCACCTCTTGAAGAACACACCATTGAGTACAAAGAAAAATCTAATTTGGAAAGATTATTTGAGGAGTGTGAGGAAGCAATAGAGAGATCTAGTAGAGAGCAAAAGGAGATTGCCACTAGCCTTAAGTCAAGTGTCCAAGATATTGGGGTAAGTGTCCAAAATATGGGGGTATATGCGAGTCAAATTCTTTCTACCCTTGAGACTATGGGGCGAGATAATTCCTTAAACATGGTGATAACTTCTTATACTGATAATGATTATTGTGAGGAAGTTGAAGGTGTGAAATTACATGAGACTATGGATAATGTAGAAAGTGATTGTGAGCTTCAAATTGATTTAGATGAGAATAATGGGTGTCCGTAAGAGGTTCCGAGCTATAGAGCTTAAGGATTGTGATTTTGTTGATCAAATTGATGTGGATATCCCAAAAGTTGTTGTTCATGACTCTCCTATTGAAGTGTTGGCTCTTCGATAAGAGTCAAGTGGATTTTATTGGATGCTCTAAATTTTTGGATGTGCCTATGTTATTTTCAAAGATATGCATGTTGTGCTTCATTTGAATTCATTGATTGCTTGTAATCCAAGATTGTCCATGATTGAGGAAGTACAAGTAATTAACTTGAATGATCAATTTTTGTATGTGATACCTTGTTGCTGGAAAAGGGATGAAGACAAGGTGATTCTGATGTTTGATACTTATGATTAGAAGTTGTTTTGAGGAGTCTGGCTGAAGACTTTAAACTTAGCGCTTCTTGGGAGGCAACCCAATGTTTGATTTGATGCTTTGTTTGATTTTGTAGGACTGTTGATGTAACATCCCATTTTCAAAAGCAGTATAATTTTTTTTTTTCATCAGAGTAAAGCATCGGAGCGTAAGAGTGACTGATACATATATTCAAAATGCCGTAAGTCCGGGCGATTACGAAAGCGGTACAGTGGACCGAGAGCTTTCCAAAAGTAAATAGCAGTAGAGGAAAGTGTCTCTTCGGCAATACTCATGTCGTAGCGACAAAGGGATAGTCTTCACCGAGTCTCCGTGCGGCCGCTTTGCCTTTCACTCGATCCTCGGTTCTCCGAACGACGCTATGTTAAGAGCCGAGGTCAAATGCACATCGGACCTCGAGTAACGGTTAACCTCATATTTATATACACAGCATATGGAAGATCAAACACAGCATTAATCAACACATAAGTATATAGCGGATGCGGGATTAATATAACAACAAGTACACATCTCATGTAAAGTTATCTATGCTAACGAGACACATCGCATGTAAAGTTATCTATGTTAACAATACACATCGCATGTAAAGTTATCTATACAAATCGCTTGTATAGTCGTCTATCACATATAGGTATACAGTAAATATCAGAGTTAATGTTACAGTACGCGAACGTACCTTCGTTGACGGAAAACTGTACTTTTACGTAAAACGGTAAATTTCCGACAGTGGGAAAAACAGCGGTGTGACGGCGGCACAACAGCGGTACGATTATTTCAGATATCCTATAAGGATAATATTTAACAACTTTTAGCAGCATAACATGCATTTTAGGTGCAAATTACCATTTTGCCCCTGAACCCCTAATCGGCGGAATTTCGCAGCGGAAGCATTGTTTTGCTCTATCTCTCTAGAATTTTGACAGATCTTTTCCCTCATCATATTTTCGAAATATATATCATATTTACCCCTAAATATGATATCTAGACTATCTTGAAAAATTAAAGATAAATATAGCATTCCTACTATATCTACCGAAAGAACTACCGAAACTAAAGACCAGGGACCGAAGAACTTACCCGAGACTTTGCTCGGACTTTCTCCGCAGCTTCTCTCTCTAACTTCTCTCTAAGAGGCAGATTTTGGTGTGTGAAATGAAGAAGAGGAGCTTGGTATTTATAGAAGAGACGGATGGCGTAACGGTAAATAATTTGAACTTCGGTCTTGACGAATATGGGACCGTAGGATCGCATTTTTGAGGACAAAACACTCTTGGCCCTCCATTTCTTGTGCAGACCTCCCTCTCCCCAATAGTCAACAAAATGATATCATCTTGATGGTGACATCTCGAGCCGTCGATAAAGTTTGATCCGGTGTCCAAACGCGTAATCTTGACGAATCGCGAAATCTTTGTGGGGAGTTTGAAGTTTCTTTCTTTCTCATTAGGAATATCTAGTTTAATGAAATTTATGATCACATTAAGGGTATTCTCTATTTGAAGATTTTAGGACAGACGTCTTGATTACGGAATTGAATTTAAACACTAGTTTGTAGGCGAAATTCATTTGGTTCGTAATATGATCGATCTAAGTGACCTTATTCCTAGTTTCCAAAACTCTGCTTGTTTTCTCTAAGTCACTTTTAGCACTATCTCATTGCCATTTCCTAATTACCGGTACTCTAATTACGTTGTTGGTTTCGAAACGACTTCGAGACCGCTCAATCCGAGATGGATTTTCATTTGGTTTATAAAAAGTCTTTGTTGTTTATGACTTCAATCCTATATCGGGAGGTAGGATTTAAGTTCTAGTTGTTCACTTCTCTGTTGGCTCTATACCGATTATATTATTATTTTATTCAAAATGCCTTCACATTTATTTATTTTTTCTTTTATTTTTTATTTATTTTTCTAAGCATAAAATATTTTATTAATATTTTTTTTATTTAATAATTTCGAATTTCTCCAATTAAAAATAATTATTTAAATTATTTTTAATTCATTTACTTTATACCTTAATTATCCCATTAATTACCGGATTAGCCACTTACTAATTTTTGATAATTTTCTTAATTAGGATAAATCATTATCTCACAACTATTTTACTTACATTGGTATTTTATATCCCATGTAAAATATTAAAAATCATGGGGTCACTTATGATCCCAAAATAATACTTAATTTTGCCTCATTATTTTTCAAGGAAAATAATCCCAAAAATTTCTAAAATTAGAGACAACATACTTTCTAATTTTTAGCAAATATTTTATTGCCTCATCGGATTTATCATAATATTTTCGTGCCATTTTATGCTTCATAAATGCATTTTAGGGATTTTAGCTCTTTATCTCTCCTAATTTCCATAGAAATTACCTTAGAAAATAAGATAATTATAACTTATTATTTGAGACCACATATTCACCTATTTTCAATAGGTATTATTTACTAAATTATGATACTTATCATAAATACGATTTTTAGGGTATTACAGTTGAAATCTCCTGATGAGGTGTTTCACTTTGGTAGCAAGGATTGAGAGTGCAAGTCAAGGACAAATAGGGGAGTTTTCTTCTACTTTTATTTGATTTGTTCTATTTGATTGTTGATGATATATTGCTTGGGAATGACTGCTAGTCTCAGTTGGATATGCATGTGATGATTGTTTGTGATGACTATTGACTAACTGTTAGCACTTGAGCTGTCTCAATGGTGAAAATTTGAAATCTCTGAAGTTGGTGTTACCTTACACTTATATGTGGTTGCTCTTCACTTCCATTACTTGTTGTTACTTGTTCACATTGAGGACAATGTGACATTTAAGTGTGAGGGTGAGGGTATCCTCGGTTTTGACTTTCCATTTCCTCAGATTTTCTTGAAAAAAAAAACTTTTGGAAGTTTGAATTTATTTGTGAGCATTATCATAATTGGGTTAATTTGAACATGAAAAGAAGTGAGTTTGATTGGGAATTGATTCTATGTTCTTTGGATGTTAAGTAAAGAGGTAAAGATTTGGTTTGGATACTTTACTTTAGGATGTCAAAGAACCTGTGAGGAATTTGAGCCTTAAGTTTCATTTCTTTCAAGAGGGATTACACCTATTGTGATTTCATCTCTAGAACTTGTCTTGAATCTCTTTTGAAATTTAAAATCCTTTTGCATGCACAAAGATGATCTAGGCATTCATTTCATAGCTAGTTTGGCCAAATGTCCATCCTAATCACATAAAAATCTTTTGTTTACCCCATTTGAGCATTTCTTTTTATTTTCTTAAAAAAAAAGATTGCATAGAATAAATAGCCATTTGTTTGAAATATGCAACTTTTATATCTTTTTCTTCCCATTCATTTTTATTACTTTAGTAAGTGCTAAGTGAATCAATTTAAAAGAGTGAAGTAGTTAGGAAGTCAACACCATAAGAATATGTGTGGGTAGTGAAAAGCAAAAAAAAAAAAAGAAAAAAAAAGAAAGAAAAGAAAGATAGAAACAAAGGAATATATTTAAAAAAATAGAGATTCCAAAAAAAAAAACAAAGAGAAAAAGAAAATAGAGATCCAAAAAAGAAAGAAAAAGATTGTTAAAAAAAAGTTGTTTATATATAGTGTTATTGAATTTGTTTTCTCTTGGTGGGTATTCCTTCATTCTTTATCATGAATTTCATTAAAATTACTTGGCACTTATTAAAGTATTCTCCCATACCATTTGATCACTTTCGTTTCATTATCCTACCTTGATCATTACAACCTAGAGAAAGTCCTTTTGATTTGAGAGTGCAATTGGATAATATAAAGTGGAGATTGAGATGATAAACAAGCTTATGGTAGACAAGTTGCAATAGGTGGAATTGAGTGAAACACAAGCCCTTGAATATTTTGAGAGATGAGTGAAACACTTGACTTGTGAGAGACATTCTATTGGGATTTATCTTTGCCAAATTAATTACCTTGCTAGCATTTTTGGAAGGTGGAAAAGATTTGAGAAAAATTTGATTCTTTAATATTTGAATTGATTTCAATTTTAGAGTGCTTGCTTTAAAAATTTTGCTTCCATAGTTTTCATGATTTGCTTGTTTTAGAATTTAAAATCTTGAGGACAAGATTTGATGCAAGTGTGGGGGTGTGATGACTTCCCATTTTTAGTAGATTTGAGGCGTATTTTAATATATTTGGAGAGTCATCAATACTAAATTAAAGGGATTTATTGGAGATTTTGATAAGATATCAATTTGGATACATTATTTGTGAGATTTCAATTTAAAATAAAAGTTTTTGAGTTAGGGAAATAAATAGTAATATTTAGAAGTTTTAAAAATAAATAAATAAATAAAGATAGGTTTTATTATTATTGTTGTTGTTATTATTATTATTATTATTATTATAATAGTCTCGTATTCATTGTGTTCCTGTGCGCACAGAATTGGAATTGAAGACCAAAGTTGGATGGGCCCCACAAATTGAATTGAATGGATGAATTGGATAACCTAAAGAAAGCAACAGCAGAAAACGCACAGGAGCACGTGAAGGAATTGAATGACTTGAATCAATTAAAGGGAAATAGAGAGCGCGACACCGTTTTGAAACAATGAGAATTAAAAGGAAGACCTAAAAAAGACGAGAGGCGGACATTGAGATTTGGGGGAGGATCACGAATTGCAGAGGCGGACGCACACAGAGAACGAAGAACAGAGCACCGCGAGTATCTTCATCTCACCCTCTACAACATTGTCGCCGGCGACTTCGCCCTCATCACCATCGTCGCCGGCGACTGTCCTTCTTCCACCACCATCCTACTTCATCTCTCTCCCTCACATCTCATACCACAGCCACGATTTAGAAGCTCAAAGGTAAATTTGTTCCTTGGTCCTTTTGTTTGGTTTGCTTTTTAAATTCGAATTTGGCTCTGGAATTTTCTGTGATGTTCTAGATGTTAGTTAAAGCCATGTTTGGCTAACTTTTCATTTGCAACCTAGAGTAGCTATGAACTTATAGGTGTGGATTAAACTTTGTTTTTATTATTTAGTTATAATTAATATTAATTTTGGTTACCTAATCTTGTTTAGCTTTTCTATTTAGTGTCTGATCATCATTGAATATGAATTTGAGAATTAGGATTTCGGCGAAGAAGGAGATTTTAATTAATTTCTTAGATTGAGTAATATGGGATTAAATTACGATTTAATTTACGATTAGGATATACATATACCTAATAGCCCATATAATTGTTGAGGAGTGTGTTCGAGATTTATTGCTTCTCTTGAGTAATTATGTTAGACATAACTAATTTTACTCGAGAAGTGTTGTAAGTGGTTTTACGCATGGCACTTATAACTATTTATACTCGAGATTGAAAAAATTGATATTAAGACTAATTAAATTAGTAGAAACAAGGTTTATGAAACTAATAAGGGATTAGTGATTTCAGGTTGCTTCATTTTAATATTAGTGTTAGATTGCTTATTTTGATTTTATTTTCTTTCCCTTTAATTAAATTTAATTTGGTTCTTTCAACTTAAACGAAATTGTAAAATTAATGCTTAAGAAGTTAGTGATCAAGTCGTCGTAAGCGATACTTTTCTTATCACTTTATTATTTGCAGATTTACCAGTATACTTGCAAAGTTAATGAGCTTTAAAGTTTTTCCCTATCAACTCACTGTTGTCAAATCAAACTATTCATTTACCAAAATCATTTTGGGTTCGCTCACTTTTTTTCGAGCTTGAATTTGCCAATTCCTATAAATTTTGAAATTCATAAATCAACCTCTAATGGAATTTACTCACTGATTTGAAACATCCTTTAGTACCAAAACATTCTTCAATCACACCTATCACACAATTATTCTAACTTCCCAAAATAATTATAGGCCTTCATATTGAAATACTACCTAAGTAACCCAAATAACATGTTCTATCATCAACTGAAGCATCCTAGAGTATTCTTTTAACACCCAGAATCACTTGTTTAACATCTATAGCCATCAACACAATTAAATTTTCAATTGATTCCCACACCCCAAAAATCAGCTTCAACATGCACCGACTATACGAAAAGCACATAACTTTATTAAACTTATCCATTTAAGCATTTAGGCTATCCTTTACAATTCCAAAAGAAAAAGTCGAACAACCTCCTCTGATCAACAAAGTACAAAAATCGAAGTTCTTCATCCTCAAAACCCAAACAACGTGTGGTAGCTATATATCAACGATTTAGGCTTTAATCCATATCCCTATGAATATTTCACTACAGCATTATTTTTTCTTTACTAAAATCAGATTTGCCAGGCACAATATTCAAATCGTTGAGTCACATATTTAGACAATCAGATATGAAATTTTCTTATTCATTAATGCTTGATTCTTCTTACTGTCAATATCAAAACTTAACACTTAACACCAGTTTAGCATACAGTAGGAAAATGTTCAGTTTCTAAACCTCTAAAACTTCAAACTCCAACAAGCAAGCTCACTAACAACATGCAAATTTATACATCCTCAATATAAGCTTTAATCGTTGCTTGAGTGTAGCTTTTTTTATTATTCTTTAATTTTCTGTAACTAACCCAGATTCTGAGCGCCCATTTTCATTCATAAGGATATCTCAAATGAGAATCATAAAGGTAGGAGGATGTCTAGATGGCTTACCTAGATCGGATCCCTGGCTTGCATGCATGGTTGCAGATTTTGTCTTTGATCTCTCTTCCCCCGACTTCCTCTGATTCTCGCTCTCACTCTCGTTTTTCTGTGCTTTTGTGTGGCCACAATGGTAGAAATAAAAAGACGCTGGAATAGGAGACGCTGGCCGAATGAATTAGAATAGGAATGGAGAATATAAGTGTTGGGGTGTTTGGGCCGTGATGGAGAATAATGGGCTGAAACTTAATACTGTTTTTTTCCTTCCCCTTGGTCAACGCTGAAACTTAATATTGGGTTGTGGAAAGGGTGTTGTTTTCTATCCGAAAGGCTTCTACATATATAAGAGGAGCACATGACTTGCACATGCAGAATACAAACAATGTGAATTAAGGGAATAAGTCGCATGAAGATGATAGAATTGGAGTGGTGAGTTGTGTGGGTCCCACACCATTTTAATCACATTTGATCTTCTACAAGACTCTTATTTGCAACTTAGTCCTTTACTCATTTAGTTGCAAATATTAGATAGGGCGTTAGAAATAAATCCTTAATTCCATATAAGGATTTTTCTTTCTCAATTAGCTACTCTAGACATTAAAATATGGACTCAAAAATTTATAGGTCACAATTTATCCTCTAACTATTTCTCCTTGAATTTTCCCAATATATATATATATATATATATATATATATATATATATATATATATATATATATTTATATGCCATAAATTCCAAATAATAGCTTTAAAACTATTTAGGTCAAATTTTTCGTAATTAATCTCTTAATATTTCTAGATCCTCAAAATAATGTTTCATAATTTTCCCTAATTTTGAAGGTCCAAAAATAACTTTATAATTATTATCTTAAACTTTTCCTTATAATAGTCTCCAACCTTGCTAAAAAGCCTTCTTATCTCGATCTTATTCTCAAAACTTCTAGTTCCAAAATTTGGGCTGTTACATTAAAGTTTGAATAATATATGGAAATTAATTATGAAATTTTGGCTTAAAATAATTATGAGAATAAATATTGGAAATTTAGGCTTATTTTTCCCTTAATTTATTTTGGGAAAAGAATAATTCAAATATGGAATAATTTAGGCCTAAAAATTTAGAAATCCATATTTTATGGCCTAAGGAAGATTAATTAAGAAGGAAAAATTCTTATGGGAAATTAAGGATTTATTTATTAAATTACAATTAAATGAACAAAGAACATAATTACAAATAGAGTCTTATAGAGGGCTTCTAAATTAATACAACACTGATGTATAATTTCATGAGCCAATGTCTTAAGCAAAATATAATACCCAAACCCAATAGCATATAAATGGAGAATGGAAGACCACTATATGAGCCATTTTGCTTCTATCCACACGGCCCATATACAAAAAAATCCATTCATTTTCATTCTCTTCCCAACAATCCAGCCCGTAGCAGCTGAAACAAAGGAAAAAAAAAAGAGAGACAACGCCTTACTGAAACGCACAGCAGCGGGAGAACATATATATTAGCAACCACGGAATGCATTCTTATCAGCCAAAACACGTTAACCCAAGCAACATCAAACACGTAAACCAGATCACGCCACATTCAGCAAAAGAGATCACAACGACAAACGCAGAGGCAGCGAAAGAACATGAAGCAATCTCGAGCCATGCCTCTCGAGCCCAACGTTGCCCATACCTGTGAACTCAACACCATATACTCTCACTCACTATAAACCAGTCAACAGTCTCAGCAAAAGCAGGGACCAGGAGATCAGCAAAAACAAGTACCAGACCCTTAACTTATTATATATATCCATTGCTTCTTAGCTTGCCTTCATTCATGTTGTCTTAAACCAAAAAAAAAAAGCAAACTAGAGCCGTGAACGAGGTAGGGGAGAGAGAGAGAGAGAATTCAACTACTGTTTTAAATACCAAAAACAAAGGCGAGAGGTTGGCGGAGTGAGAGGCGAAAAGAAGCATAAAGCCGTAAGCGAGATTGAGAACGTGAGAAGATCAGTGAGTTCTTAACGCACAAGCTAGAAGCTGAAAGTAAGTTATCAAGTTTCTCTTCCTTCGGTTTTCATCATTCACCTATGCAAGCTCTAAGACTGAAACTGTTAGGATCATAGCTAAGTTCCATATGAGCTTGCTGTCATATTTTATACGTTGCATATATATATATATATATATATATATATATATATATATATATATATATATATATATATATATATATCACTGGGTATATATATAAGAAAAGAAAACCCAATGTTTTATTGTATATGTATATATATACATAGAGAAACCGAAGCTTACTAGCATATATGCGGTGTTGTACGTATATGCATGGGCACCGTTGCAGCCTTGGGAAAAAGAATGAGAGAGTTGTTATTATAAACCTATTGTCAAACTACATATATTTATATATACGCCGAGGTTCCTGGAAAGCGAGAAAGAAAATTTTACTGTCAAAAGGTGCTGCCTTTAGAAGATAATATGAGGAAGTTTTGTTGTCATGCAAATCTATATATATAAATATACATACATATATATATATATATATATATATATATATACACACACACACACATATATATCGCTGCCTTGAAAGAGAATAAGAAAGTCGCTGTCAAGTTTATATATATATTTATATATATTTATATATATATATATATATATATATATATATATATATATATATATATCACATGTTTGTATATAAAAGAGGAAGAGGTTTCTATTTATATATATATATATATATATCATTCAAGATGTATTTGTAAATACTAGGTGCTAGTATTTATAAAACCCAAAATCTTACTAATATAAATATATGTAATACATTAAAGCATATTTTATATGGTGATTGGTATTTATAAACTCCTGATTTAAAGTGTTAGGATAGCCTCTGAGAGTTTAAAACAATTGTAGAGAAATAATAATAAATAGTAAAATAATAATAATAACAACAATGATAATAATAAAATAAATAATAATAATAATATTATTATTATTATTATTATTAGGAAAGCGAATAAGTAATAAAATAAAAAGGGTATAATAATTAAGGGAATATTAGGAGTTAATAACCACTTTTAATCCTCTAAAAATAATTCACGTAGTTAGTTACTTTGCGACGCAAGAAGTGACTAATGATAATGATGAACATTTATAGGCATATCTTAACACATCTACTGATCCCAACACCTTCGGACAAATTAAGGATTCAAGCTCAAGGTGGGTAATTGTTATCTGAATAGCTTGTATGTATGTATTCATGTATGACTAACCATGTTTGCTACATAATTTGTATATGTGTATCCTAGCTATGGATTGGGGCTGTGTCCCATAGGGCTGCATATCCTAAAATAGGGCTGTATGTCCTAAAGGGCTGTGGTCCTTGGCCGATAACTGCGGTTACGGTGTGACTTATTTATTGTAAATTACTCTATGCTTAACATTTTCTATGTTGTCATTTATATTTCATACCTGCATATGAGATTAACTGTTATCCCTGGGGTTCATTCATTTGAACTCCATATCGCATAAAAGAGACAGGTAGTGGATCTGGATCAAGAGGAAAGATGCAACTGTAAGGGTTATAGTAGAAGGAGCTTTTGGGAAAAATATGAGTAGATGGATTGTATTATATCGTTTATCATTTATCTATTTTTTGGATTACTATATTAACATCCCACTATGCGATAAATATTAAATCGTGAAAAATTTATCCTCATGTTTTCAACTAAGTTATTTTAAGAAAGTTTTATTCCGCAATTAAGTCATTCATGAAAGTGGAGCTTAATCACCAAGAGGGGGTGAATTGGGGATTTTTAAAAGTTCTTCCAGAAAAACTCTGTTTTTCGAAACTAAAACAGAGTAGACTATGGAGTAGAGAAGAATGGCAAGACACAAGGAATTATGCGGTTCGGTCCAATCTCTTGACCTACGTCCGGTCCCGGACTCTCCGGGTTTTTCACTATCACAATTGATTACACACTCTGCACTCAAGAGTAATTCTCTCACTAGAACTTACTCCCCTTACAAGTTGTAATCAATGAACCCAATCTCCAAGTCCCCGGACTTGAGATACCTTTACAATAAATGATCTACAATCAATAAACTCTCTCTAAGAGTAGATAATGATAAACACGAAGTTTGATTGTATCAACGGATACTTAGTACGAAAGACTTAAGAGTAGATGAAAACTTTAATGATTTTCGCTTTCGGGGTCTTAGTTCTTGAGAGGAATTGAATGCTCTTCTATTTATACTTAGAAGGCATTAAATGACCATTGTAATTCTTCATATAACCGTTGGTGACATTAACCAAGGTTTTGGTTCGATTTTGGTCTTCTCTCTCTAATCTTCACTTAATCCATTTGAGGCGAAGTTCGAGTTGACTTCTAGTAAATAAATCTGTTGGAGTAGCATTGCATTGGATGTGGTAGGTAGGCATTAATCCTTTGTAAGCGTGTGCGAGAGGAATTTCCCAAAAGTATGCAACTTTCGGGTTTAGCATTTAATGTTAACGATGACTTTTTGCTTTTGGTATTAAACCTCCATTTAATCTCCTCTAAGCAAAATGAAACTTACTAACAAAGTGGTTAAACATATTTGGGAATATATAAGAATGATAATAGAAAGCATTAAGATCAAACACGAAGAAATCACAAATTCGTATGATTTAAATTTTGAATACTTGCGCCCAATACTTGAGTGAGTTCTTCAATACTTGAGTATTGCATCGTGCACTAATGTGAATACTTGAGTATTCATCTGAATACTTGAGTATTCGTCTTCGAGAGAAGGCACTACATGTTTTGAGCGTTTGGATAATTTCCTTGAGTAAGACCAATACTCGAGTATTGAACCAATACTTGAGTATTGAACTTTTATGTGAAAATTAGTTTAAGTCCAAAACTTCAATACTTGAGTATTCAAATCAATACTTGAGTTTTCAAAATATTTGAAAAAGAGCTAAGCTCTGTATGCCCAATACTCGAGTATTCAACTCAATACTTGAGTATTGAACTGTTTGAAAACTTTGTAAAAACTTTTCCAAGTCAATACTTGAGTATTCATCTCAATACTTGAGTATTCAAATCACTTGGAAATAGCAAGCCTTTCGTATGGCCAATACTCGAGTATTCAAACCAATACTTGAGTATTGAACTATTTGAAAACTTTGTGAGATCTTTTCCAACTCAATACTTGAGTATTCGCCTCAATACTTGAGTATTCAAATTACTTGGAAATAACGAAACTTGGCCTGGTCAATACTCGAGTATTCAACTCAATACTTGAGTATTGAAGCTGTTTTCAATATTTGTGAAGTTTTACTTCAATACTTGAGTATTCATTTCAATACTTGAGTATTGATAAACATGTGAAAAACTTTGAAAACTTTCTGTTTGCCCAATACTCGAGTATTCAAACCATTACTCGAGTATTCACATGTTGAATACTTTAATCATTTTCTGTATGACCAATACTTGAGTATTCATATGAATACTTGAGTATTGGCATTTTTTCCTTTTAGCGAAAGAGTTTCTGTAAGATCAATACTTGAGTATTGGAACCAATACTTGAGTATTGACTTATTGTGAAAAACTTGAAATGCTCTCTGTAAGTTCATTACTTGAGTATTGGAATCAATACTTGAGTAATGATCATTTTTGCACGAAAGAGCCATTCACTGTCAACTCAATACTTGAGTAATGAAACCATTACTCGAGTATTCAATACTTGAGTAATGAAACCAATACTTGAGTAATGAAACCAATACTTGAGTATTCACTGATGAATATTTTTCAACTTTCCAAAATACATTTTAATTTGTGTTTACAATTGTCGGTTATCATCAAAACACAAAGGGAACTAACATTCTCCCCTTTTTGATGATGACAACACTTGTAAACAAATTTTGCTAGAATTTGAGAGAATTTGTGTCTTGGTTTGGGTTTTTCATTTGACAAAAATTTCAAGTCATTGAAGTAGGCATTTTGACATTTTGAAAGATTTAACCATGTTGAAAAGCATGAGAAAACGTCAAGATATCGAGAGATAGTAGAAGCATGTAAGACATCATATTCTTCATTGATAAATCAAAATGCATAAGCTTAACAAAATACGAGTGCAATGCATAACAACCTAATAAATGCAAGTTTTACAAACATCATTCATCTAAAACTCAAATTCTACATTCTACTCTTCTTCTTTGCCTTTCTCTCCCCCTTGTCATCTTCAAAAAGAGATGGAGAGGGTGCACGAAGAAGATCGAGGAAGGGAGTGGGGGGTGGAGAGTAAAGAACAATGGCAGTGGATGGGGTTGTGTGAGATGGAGAAGCTAGAACCTCAGTGGCAGGAGTGGAAGACTCAGGTGGAGAGGTATGAAAGGTAAATGGTGGGGATTCAGGTTTAAGAGGGGAAGATGTGGTGCCAAAGGTCGAAGTGGATCCGGGATGAAGGTTCTTCGGTATCCATCCACGGTATGGTGATCAGGCTAGTAGTGATAGATTAAGTGGACATCCCGGCATCAAGATCAATCGGCGATCGGATAGCTCAAAGCATTTTCTTGGTGAGCTCATCTACCTTCTTTTGCAACTCTTGATTCTGACTCATAAGAATGTCAATTTTCCCTTTCATAGCATCCTGAGCATCGACCATACCATGATTTCCTTGTCGAACCTCATGAACCATCTTGCCTATCTCAAATTCCAATCGTATAGATAATGAGGCAAGGCGGCGATCCACGGCTTTCTTGATCTCCGCACCAATATTAGTAGGTAATGAGGAAGGTGGTGGTGGGGCGGATCGAGCTTACGAGCTGCGGAATGAGATGCTACGGCTTGAGATCTTGATGGTGCTCTTGATTGCCCAGAGCCTTGACCCTCAAAAGATATCTTCATCAAATTGAGTTGAGCCTTGCCAAAGTATGGAGGATATTTCATAACTTCACCTTCATACCAGATTTTATGATAGTAGAGGATGACGAGATATGAGTGAGGAAAAGGCATGTAGGAATTCTTCCGGGATGAGAATTTGAACTTGATCATTTCTGGAAGATCCAATAACCAAGGTTGAGAGGATGCTTCTTCACAAAAGAAGTGAAAAATCAGAATCTCTACGGGAAAAGTGAGAGAAACTTCCTCCTTTCGAATGAAGTTCCTTGAGAAGATGTACCCAGAGAACCCGATTGATGGGAGGCATTGATCCTGGTTTAAAGGATAAAGTGTGGGCTTGGTCTTCGGGGAAAGTCTTCATTGGGTCTCAATATGGAGAACATTTCTCTATTGCCATAGTCGGGAGTAGAAATTGGAGGTGGATTGGCAATTTTAAGGATTGTGTTTAAGATGGGAGGTGACGGGGTGAATGTAACACCTTTAACACTAGTGGTGACTCTCTCTTCAACAAGTTCACCATCGAATCAAGGAGATTAGCGAGATATCATATTGAAATAGAATAATCTCACAAGATTAGGATTATAAGGGGTGCAATTGAAACAAAGGATTCATATGGTGTGAGCCCGAGGGACAAGACGATATTGCACTCTTGTTGCAATTGAACTAAATCAACCGCAACCACAAGACAAAATTCTTTCTTCATGTAATCCTTCTTAAATTTAGCACTAAGCTCGGTTGAGAGAGTAGAAATACCAATGGCAAATCCAGTGGGCGGTTTGGAATTGTGATAGATGTCCTCAATAGCATTGGGCATCTTGGAGGCTCTCTTCCTTCCCTCGATTTGGATAGGTGAAGAGGAAGCGTTTTCAATGAAGATTGAGCCTTTGAAGATTGTTGTGGCGAAGTAGTTGCTCTCTTCTTCCTTCTTTGGTTTGGTTTTGGAGGATACGGGGAAGCTTCTTTCTACCTTTTGCGGTAGATGGTTCAGTGCCGATCTCTTTTTCTTTGGAGGGATTGGAATTGATTGATCGAAAGACACCCCTTTCGCTTTGGGTTAGGCGTTGAGGATTCGGGGATGTTTTCGCTAACTCCTACGATTGAACGATCAATCCCGTGATGAAGACGATTTGGGATTGATTTCCTCCTCGGAGGTCGTTGAGGAGGAGAAGCAAGCGATGGAGAGGCGATTGGGTCCTTTCGGGTGGTATCGGTGTCAACGATGGCTTTGGTCGTGGATTTGGAAGCCATTTCAGAGAGTGGAGTGAGGATTTGGGTCGAAAATGGTGAAAATAAGCGTGAGAGAAAGGAGAAGATTCTAGGGCAAAACTTGAGTATTGGGTCGAGTAATGAAGAACATGACTAGTAAGTATATATATATGCGGTGCAATACTCGAGTAATGACTTCGATACTCGAGTAATGAAGTAACGTTTCACTTACCGGACTTCAAAGGTGTGATGTGAACCTTTGATATTTCGGTTCAATACTCAAGTGACCAACTTACATACTTGAGTAATGAATACTTGACTCGATACTCGAGTAATGACCGAAGTATTGAGCTATTGGCCTTTAGGTGATCCTCGAAGTTCCGGACCTTCGCTCGAGTGATGTCACTTACATACTCGAGTGATCAATACTTTACCCCTTCACTCGAGTAATCCCTCAAGTAATGCTTCTCCCCAATTTTCAAGTTGCTCTCTGCCTCTGGAATACTCAAGTATTTCCTTACATACTCAAGTATTGAATACTTGACTTGAATACTCGAGTATTCACTCAAGTATTTTGCTTTCCACCTCAAGATTACTCTCTCGATCCTCGAATACTCAAGTATTGCCCTCAATACTCGAGTATTGTTTCTCTTATCAAACCAAATACTCAAAATCTCCTGCATAAAACATAGCTAGACACTCCGAAGCTTAAATTAGTTCCCCATAACCATCAAAACCATAACTAACATTAAGATAGATAGATATACTTACAATTCATTGGGATTTACCATTCCCAATTCTCTTCTTATGAAATTAAATTTTTCCTTGGCTAGAGGTTTGGTGAAGATGTCAGCAAGTTGAAGATGTGTTGGGATGAACATGACCTTGGCATCTTTCTTCTGAACATGATCCCTTATGAAGTGATGTCTCACATCAATATGCTTGGTTCGAGTATGTTGAACTGGATTCTTGGCCAGGCTTATTGTGCTTGTGTTGTCACACAATATTGGGATCTCCTTGGGTTGATTCCCAAATCGGATAGTTGTTGCTTGAGCCATAGGACTTGAGCACAACAACTTGAGGCGCCACATATTCAGCTTCGGTAGAAGACACGGCCCACCATTTGGTTTGTTTCTTTTGAACCATGACACAAGTGAACCACCAAGAAACTCACATTGGCCACTTGTGCTTTTTCGATCGATCTTGTACCCGGCATGGTGCGAATCGAATATGCTACCAAATGTTCGGAGTTGACCTTTAGGGAACCACAATCAAGGGTCTTTGTGTCGCAAGATATCCGAATATCCTCTTCACATTTTCAAAATGGGACTCCTTGGGGCAGATCGAAACCTTGCACACATGCCCACACCGAATTGGATATCGGGCGACTTCTTAGTGAGATAGAGCAATGATCCAATCATTCCTCTATATCTTGTTATGTTGAAGTCCTTGCCCTTTTCATCAAGATCAAAGAGGTGGTTGAACTCATTGGAGTGTCGGCTCCATTGCATTGGTCCATCCCAAACTTCTTGAGATCATTGAGATACTTGGTGCGAGATATGAAGATTCCATCTTTTCTTTGCTTGATTTGCGAGACCAAGGAAATAGTTGAGTTCTCCCATCATGGACATCTCAAACTCTCCCTGCATGTTCTTAGCAAAATCTTCACACAAAGCATCATTAGAAGCACCAAATATAATGTCATCAACATATATTTGAACAATTAAAATTTCACTAAGCTTATTACTCTTTATGAAGAGAGTTGTATCTGCTTTTCCTCTAACAAATCCTTGATCAAGAAGGAACTTGCTTAATCGCTCATACCAAGCTCTAGGAGCTTGCTTAAGACCATATAATGCCTTTTGAGGCGATAAACATGATCTGGATGATGATCATCTTGAAAACCAGGAGGTTGTTCAACATAAACTTCCTCTTGTATAAAACCATTTAGAAAAGCACTTTTTACATCCATTTGATAGAGCTTGAATCCCTTGACACAAGCAAAGGCTAGAAGAACTCTTATGGCTTCCAATCTTGCCACCGGAGCATAAGTTTCTTCATAATCAATTCCTTCTTCTTGATTATAGCCTTTAGCAACCAATCTTGCTTTGTTACGGACAATGATTATTGACTCATCTCGTTTGTTCTTGAATACCCATTTAGTGCCAATGACAGGATGGTCTTTAGGCCTAGGTACCAAATCCCAAACTTGATTTCTATCAAATTGGTGTAACTCCTCTTGCATAGCTATCACCCAATCATTATCTCGAAAGGGCTTCATCTATCTTAGAGGGTTCAATATGAGATATAAATGCGAAAAGATTACTTCATTCAAAGTCTTTGTTTCGGTTCTTACTCCTTGATTTACATCACCTATTACTTGGTCCAAAGGATGATTCCTTATGGATTTCCAAGCTCTAGGCCGAGACCGATCGAATTTTCAATATTATTTTGGGGATCAGCCTCAAAAACATTTTCAGGGTTTTCAATAGATCAGGAGTAGTTTTGAAAAGAATTGATTTTTGAAAACATTTTCCTCATCATCATCCAAGGATTTATCAAATTTGGATTCACAGAAAACAACATGCATAGATTCTTCAACAATTCGAGTACGAGTATTGAAAACTCTATAAGCCTTACTTCTATTTGAATAACCCAAAAATATACCTTCATCTCGCCTTGGAATCAAACTTTCCCAAGTTATCCTTACCATTGTTGTGGATGAAACACTTGCATCCAAACACATGCGGATGAGCAGATTTGGTTTTCTTCCTTGTACAATTCATAGGAGGTTTTTCCCAACTTCTTGGGAGATATGCCCGATTTGAGATGTAGCAAGCGGTGCTCATTGCATCGCCCGAACACTTGAGAAGTGTTGTTTTCGTTCAAAGATAGCTCTTGCCATCTCGGTAAGAACTCGGTTCTTTCTCTCAACAACTTCATTTTGTTGAGGAGTCCTCGGCCGAGAAGTTGTGATCAATTCCCATGTTATCGAGAACTCAAAGCAAATGCATGGTTCTCGAATTCTCCTCCATGATCGGTTCGAATTCTTGAAATAGAGAGACCTTTCTCGTTTTGGACCTTCTTGGCAAAAACAACAAACTGATCAAATGTTTCATCTTTTGAAGACATAAATATGGTCCAAGCAAATCTAGAAAAATCATCAACTATGACCAAAGTATAAAGATTGCCACCAAGGCTTTTTACTCTAAATGGTCCAACTAGATCCATATGAAGTAGTTGAAGAGGTCTATTAGTTGAAATTTCATTTTTAGATTTGAAGGAAGATTTGGTTTGTTTTCCTTTTGACAGCATCACAAACCATGTCGTTTTTAAATCGAAGTTTTGGAATACCAATGACCAAATCCTTTTTGAGTAATCTGTCAAGTTGGATCATATTGACATGAGCTAATCGCTTGTGCCATAGCCAACTATCATCTAGATTACTAACAAAACATTTTTGAGAACTAGAGCCATTTCTAGAGAGATTAAGTGTATAACAATTTCCATCTCTAGGAGCTCGAATAAAGCTTTTGCTTTAATGTTTTCTAAAAGAGAATATCCTTGCTTACTATCAAGCATTCCTCGAATCAAAGATAACTAAGTTACCTTCATCGGTGCTTTGGCTTACACCGAGGAGATTGTGGCAAAGTCCTTCAACAAGGTAGACATCTTTGATTTGTGGTCCTTCATTGTTGCCAATTTCACCAATTCCAAGAATCTTTCCGATTGGTTGCTACCAAAGGTCACCTTGCCACCATCTTTGGGCTTGATTGAAACGAACTTGGATTGGTCTCCGTCATATGTCTTGAGCATCCACTATCAATGTACCACTTGTTGGGATTTGATGCTCTTAGACAAAGCAGCAAGACACGGCCAGATTAAGTCTTAGGTACCCATCTTTTCTTGGGTCCTTTGGGGTTAGACGTGTCTTAGGAACCTTGTAGGATCCTTTAGGCACCCATTGATAGTTTCCCATGGGCTTACTCTTTCCTTCCTTTTTATGAAAACGGGAAGATGTAGTATGACCCTTTCGATTACAATAATTGCAATGTGCAAAAGGATTTGAAGAATGTCGATTTTCGAAAATAATTCAAATAACTCTTTTCTCCAAATTTCCTTTTCCCTCTTCTTTTATCGAACTTGGTTTTGTAACCGATTCACGATCTGTCATTTGTAAATTTTTGTTCTTTCGGGATGACATTGAGCATTTCACTACCTCTAGTGAATTTCTCAAGTGCCTTTGTAAGATGTAAATTCCTTTTCTTTAGATCGGGACGGTCTTCACAAGCAAGCATTTTCAAAATGGGAGAGCTTTTCAACTTGTAGTTCAAGAGTTACATTCTTCTTTTTCAAAGCAAGATATTTTTCAGCAAGTTTTTCAAATTGTTTGAACAACAATGTATTCAGTAAACAATTCATTGTAAGATGGTTTTGAATCGTATACCTCATCATTGTTGTCATGTTGTTGTTCTTCTTCAGCAACTAAGCAGATGTTTGCCTTGTCTTCCTCATGAGCTTCATCTTCATCAGATGAGCTATCTCCCCAAATAGCTGAGACATAGGTTTTCTTTTTGAATCGGTTGAACTTCTTCTTTTCTTTGCCCTTGTTGTTCAGCTGGGGGCACTCAGACTTGATATGGCCGGGCTTTTCACACTCGTAGCGAGATAATTGGCTTCTTTACTTAAATGGCTTTGGAGCCACCTTTGTGAATTTTCTTGTAGCCCTGATCCTTTCGATAGAATCGTTTGAATCTTCGAACGATCATGCCTAGATCTTTTTCTTCGTCTTTTTCTTCATCATCATCATCGATCTCTTTAGCTTCTTTGATTGCCTTGAAAGCTATTCCTTTTCTCTTGCTATTGATTTCATCAAGTCCCTTCGAATTTCATCTTTCCTTCATATTCAGCAAGGCTACCAAAGAGAGTCGCTCTGATTCCATAGATGCGCCATGGGCTTCTTCGATAGCGGTGACCTTGGCTTCCCATTCCTTGCTTCGAGAATGTTCGGGATTTTTTCGACTTGAACGGGTTGATCATAGACTTTTCCCAATGCAACAAGTTGATTGATGAGATGAGTGAATTTAAGTCGGAACTCACCTATTGATTCCCCGACTTCATACGAAGAAGATCGTACTCAGTCATGAGAGTGTTGACTCTATTTTCTTTGACTCCGGTGGTTCCTTCATGAGCTAGTTCCAAGGCGTCCCACATAGCCTTTGTAGAAGTTAAAGTGCATACTCGGAAGTATTCATTTTGACTTAAGGCACTTTGAAGCATAAGAATAGCCTTTTTGTTAAGAACGACCAGCTTTCTTGTCATTCTCATCGTATTCTTCTTCAAGCTTTGGAGTTCTTACTCCATCTTCGATAGTTGATGGAACATAGTCTCCTCTTTCAAATACTCTCCAGAGACCAAACTCGAGGCCATTACAAAAACTTTGAACTTGCCTTTCCCGAGGAATGAGTAGTGCTCTCCCCGGTGAATCCGGTGGTCGGTTGATTGAAGCTCCATCGGGTAGAATACCTTCCATAGTGATCCTTCTCGAGATGTTAATCTCTTGAGAGAAAACCCGGCTCACGATACCAAATGAAAGTGGAGCTTAATCACCAAGAGGGGTGAATTGGGGATTTTAAAAAATTCTTCCGGAAAAACTCTGTTTTTTGAAACTAAACAGAAAGTAGACTATGGAGTAGAGAAGAATGGCAAGACACAAGGAATTATCTTGGTTCGGTCCAATCTCTTGACCTACGTCCGGTCCCGGACTCTCTGGGTTTTTCACTATCACAATTGATTACACACTCGCACTCAAGAGTAATTCTCTCACTAGAACTTACTCCCTCTTACAAGTTGTAATCAATGAACCCAATCTCCAAGTCCCCGGACTTGAGATACCTTTACAATAAATGATCTACAATCAATAAACTCTCTCTAAGAGTAGATAATGATAAACACCGAAGTTTGATTGTATCAAACAGATACTTAGTACAGAAAGACTTAAGAGTAGATGAAAACTTTAATGATTTTCGCTTTCTGGGGTCTTAGTTCTTGAGAGGAATTGAATGCTCTTCTATTTATACTTAGAAGGCATTAAATGACCGTTGTAATTCTTCATATAACCGTTGGTGACATTAACCAAGGTTTTGGTTCAGTTTTGGTCTTCTTCTCTCTCTAATCTTTACTTAATCCAACTGGGCAAAAGTTCAGAGTTGACTTCTAGTAAATAAATCCGTTGGAGTAGCAGCTGCTAGATGTGGTAGGTAGGCATTAATCCTTTGTAAGCGTGTGCAGAGGGATTTCCCAAAAGTATGCAACTTTCTCGGGTTTAGCATTTAATGTTCTCGACTTTTTGCTTTTGGTATTAAACCTCCATTTAATCTCCTCTTAAGCAAAATGAAACTTACTAACAAAGTGGTTAAACATATATTGGGAATATATAAGAATGATAATAGAAAGCATTAAGATCAAACACGAAGAAATCACAAATTCGTATGATTTAAATTTTGAATACTTGCGCCCAATACTTGAGTGAGTTCTTCAATACTTGAGTATTGCACGTGCACTAATGTGAATACTTGAGTATTCATCTCGAATACTTGAGTATTCGTCTTCCGAGAAGACACTACATGTTTTGAGCGTTTGGATAATTTCCTTGAGTAAGACCAATACTCGAGTATTGAACCAATACTTGAGTATTGAACTTTTATGTGAAAATTAGTTTAAGTCCAAAACTTCAATACTTGAGTATTCAAATCAATACTTGAGTTTTCAAAATATTTGAAAAAGAGCCAAGCTCTCTGTATGCCCAATACTCGAGTATTCAACTCAATACTTGAGTATTGAACTGTTTGAAAACTTTGTAAAAACTTTTCCAAGTCAATACTTGAGTATTCATCTCAATACTTGAGTATTCAAATCACTTGGAAATAGCAAGCCTTTCTGTATGGCCAATACTCGAGTATTCAAACCAATACTTGAGTATTGAACTATTTGAAAACTTTGTGAGATCTTTTCCAACTCAATACTTGAGTATTCGCCTCAATACTTGAGTATTCAAATTACTTGGAAATAACGAAACTTTCTGTCTGGTCAATACTCGAGTATTCAACTCAATACTTGAGTATTGAACTGTTTTCAATATTTGTGAAGTTTTCGTCACTTCAATACTTGAGTATTCATTTCAATACTTGAGTATTGATAAACATGTGAAAAACTTTGAAAACTTTCGTTTGCCCAATACTTTCGAGTATTCAAACCATTACTCGAGTATTCACATGTTGAATACTTTAATCATTTTCTGTATGACCAATACTTGAGTATTCATATGAATACTTGAGTATTGGCATTTTTTCCTTTTAGCGAAAGAGTTTCTGTAAGATCAATACTTGAGTATTGGAACCAATACTTGAGTATTGACTTATTGTGAAAAACTTGAAATGCTCTCTCGTAAGTTCATTACTTGAGTATTGGAATCAATACTTGAGTAATGATCATTTTTGCACGAAGGAGCCATTCACTTGTCAACTCAATACTTGAGTAATGAAACCATTACTCGAGTATTCAATACTTGAGTAATGAAACCAATACTTGAGTATTCACTTGACAGAATATTTTTCAACTTTCCAAAACACATTTTAATTTGTGTTTACAATTGTCAGTTATCATCAAAACACATAGGGAACTAACAATTCAAACTATTTCGATGCCATGTGCGCTATAACTCGATAAATAAAGTCGTATTAAGGACGGGTGTTAAACTAATTATATCACACTTTATGATCCTTAATCATAGTCTTACATTTTGCATTTTGTTAATTTAATTCCAATTGAAATTTTCCTAAAATTACAATAACTTGAGACACATATTCACCTTCATTATATACTAATTATTCATCAAAATATAAGGTTAAGGATTTTAGGGAAAATCGTAGGTATTACATTATGCACATAAGTTGAAACAACATTCTTCTTACATACTTACCTCGTATTCCATAAATCATGTATGTGTTGTTAGAAAACTTAACGATCTAAACATATTAAACACATATTAACATTTAGATCAATGCGGAAAAATGAAATAGAGATCACAAATACCTCCCGCCATTGATTCATTTCCGAAGCAAAGCGGGACGAACACTCACGAACACTCCAAGTTTCGGTCCTTCCGATCCTTTGCTCGAGACTCTGAGATGGTGTGCTTCTTCTCTATGTCGAGCAAGTCTCGGGGACCAAAAATTACACGGATGATTTACCTCCGGCCATCACGAGTTAAAAAAGGCGGACGATCATGTGTATTAATCAGCAATTATTGCGTATTAATTGGGTCGTTACTGAATTAAATTGTCGGTTACAAAATAGGAATTAATGTGGGCCATTAATAGAATTAATTTAATATTAAATACAATATTAAATTCCAACATTCTCCCACTTGGTCCACATACTTCAGTATATACCTTCTGACATACAAAATGCACGGATCATAGCGATAGGTCCTCTTAAAGCGAGTAATATCTTCAATGTGTCACAGTGCATCATGTTTCCCAAGCGCAAGTTACTTAATGAATAAACCCTATGTTTATTCTAGGTCCAAACTTAATGATGTTCCTCAAATTTAACAAATAAATGTGTGCACAAACTGAAATGAGAAAAAACATCACAAATGGGGTTCCATAAAATAACAACGTTCCTACAACGAAAGAAAATCATTCAAAATGAAATTCAAAGAAGGGCACTAATTCCCATTCTTTCCACATGATCCATAAACCTCATCGGTGGCATGCCTTTAGTTAAAGGATCAAAGCAATCATCAACTCGGTGCTAATGTGTTCGGCAACCACTATTTGATGCTTAACACGTTCTCTTATGGCTAGATACTTAATGTCGATGTGTTTGCTTCGACTTCCACTTCGTTGTTCTTAGCCATAAACACAAGCTTGTTTGAATTGCCACAATATATCTTCATTGGCCTAGCAATTGAATCCATGATTCTAAGCCCACGGATGAACCCCTTCATCCATACACCATGTGAGGTAGCCTCAAAACATGCACGAACTCAACTTCCATCGTAGAAGTAGCAATCAAAGGCTGCTTCTTGCTACTCCAAGACACAGCTCCACCGGCTAGCATAAAAATGTATCCAGAAGTGGATTTTCTTGAGTCAATGCAACAAAGAAAGTCCGAATCGAGTAACCGAGTCACTTCTAGATTGTCCGTCCGTTTGTATTTAAGCACGTAATCCTTAGTCCCTTGAAGGTATCTCAACACCTTCTTCACAGCTTTCCAGTGGTCCATACATGGATTACTCTGATATCTCCCTAACACTCCAACAGCAAATGCAATGTCAGGTCTGGTGCAGACCTAACCATACATAAGGCTTCCTACAGCTGAAGCATAAGGGATGTTTTTCATTTGTTCCCTCTCAAAATCATTCATTGGAAACTGGTTCAGATTGAACCTGTCACCTTTCACAATGGGAGCTGGGCTTTGTGAACAATGCCTCATCCGAAATCTCTCCAAAACGTTGTTGATATAGGTCTCTTGAGACAGACCTAGAATGCCTCTACGTCTGTCTCTTTGTATCTTAATGTCAATGACATAATATGCATCTCTCATATCCTTCATTTCAAAGCTTTTAGAGAGGAATTGTTTCACCTCATACAATAAGCCATTGTCATTGGTTGCAAGTAGAATATCATCCACATACAGAATTAGGAAACAAGTCTTACTCCCACTGACCTTCTGGTATATACATTCATCCACAACGTACTCCACAAAACCAAATGAAGAGATAACGTCATGAAATTTTAAATACCATTGTCGGGAAGCTTGTTTCAATCCATATATGGATTTCTTGAGCTTGCACACCAAATGCTCACCATCACTAGAGGAAAATCCTTCTGGTTGTTTCATGTAAACCTTTTCCTCTAGTTCTCCATTGAGAAAGGCCATTTTCACATCCATTTGTTGCAACTCCAAATCCAAATGTGCAACTAATGCCAGAATGATACAAAGAGAATCTTTCTTTGATACAGGAGAAAATGTCTCCTTGTAGTCGATTCCTTCTCTTTGAGTGAATCCTTTGGCTACGAGTCTTGCCTTATGTCTATCAATGTTGCCCAATGAATCTCTTTTTGTTTTGAAGACCCATTTACATCCAATGGCCTTCTCTCCATGAGGCAACTCAACAAGATCCCAGACTCTATTGGATGCCATAGAATTCATCTCATCCTTCATAGCATCATGCCATGATACTGAATCTCTACAGTTCATGGCTTGTGAAAACGTTCCAGGATCATTTTCAGCTCCTACATTATAGTCGATTCTTGCGATACACAACGTATTCACTAGGTATCGCTGATCTTCTTGGTCTAGTAGATCTCCTCAATGTTGTTTCACAATCTTCTTGAGGAACTTGTTGTTCAACCGGTTGTTCAACAATTTCAGTTGTTCCTCAACAACAACTTGATCTCTTGGATCAATATCACCGGTTGTGGATCTTGTATGACTGGTTGTACAACACTCTGTTGAACTGAAGGAGCATGGTTAACAACCAATATGTGACCTGAAGTAGAGGGTTGGCTATCCAAATGATCTTCTTCAGAAACTAGGTTTCTAAATCAATCGCTCCCACTAATCAAGTCATTTTCAAGAAATTTGGCATTCCTTGATTCCACAAACCTAGTGGTATGAGATGGACAGTAAAACCTGTACCCCTTAGACCTTTCGGTATATCCAACTAAATATCTGCTAATGGTCCTTGGGTCCAGCTTCTTTTCTTGTGGGTTATAAATTCTGACTTCAAACGGGCATCCCCAAACGCGTACATGTTGCAAACTCGATTTCCAACCCTTGAATGACTCAAATGGCGTCTTTGAGACAGCCTTGGTTGGAACCCGGTTTAATATGTACACCGCGTCTTAAGTGCATCAATCCATAAGGACTTAGGTAGCTTAGAGCTACTAAGCATACTTCTCACCATGTCCAATAATGTTCGATTTCTTCTTTCTGCTACGCCATTCTGGTCTGGAGAACCAGGCATGGTGTATTGGGCAACAATCTCATGTTCTTGAAGAAACTTCGCAAATGTACCAGGTGCTTGTCCATCCTCAGTGTATCTACCATAATATTCACCACCTCTATCTGATCTCACGATCTTAATTTGTTTACCACATTGTTTCTCTACCTCAGATTTGAATACCTTAAAGGCATCCAATGCTTCGTGCTTGTTATGAAGCATGTAGAGATACATGTATCGTGAGTAATCATCATTAAAAGAGATGAAATATTTCTGACCATATGTGTCCATTTCTGGACTACGGATGTCTGTATGTATGATTTCTAACAATTCAGTACTCCTCTTAGAACCTTTCTTTGACTTGTTAGTTTGCTTTCCCTTTATGAAATCTACACAAGTCTCAAAATCAGTAAAGTCCAGAGTACTAAGTACTCCTTCCTTTACCAATCTTTCAATTCTCTGAATAGAGATATGTCCCAATCTTCGGTGCCACAACATAGAGGAATCCTCATTCGTAACACTACGTTTCGAACCAACAGAAACATGCATGACATCATAAGTAGTATCATATTGTAAGTAAATAAGAAAAAGACCGTTAGACAATGTACCATTCCCAATCTTATTTGATTTGTAAAAAAAAAATCCAAAGACGTCTCATAAAACATAAAGGAATATTCCAAACGTACAAGTCTTGAAACAGAAATTAAGTTCCTAGTGAAACTTGGAACGTAAAAAGTCTTTTCCAAATTTAAAACATAGCCACTACTTAAAATTAAATTGCAAGTCCCTACAGCCTCCACATGCGAACTAATCCTTCCACCCGAGTAGATGAATTGTTCACTTCCCAACGGCTTCCTTAGGTTTTGCATACCCTGCAAGGTATTCGAAACATGGATTGTAGAACCGAGTCAATCCACCAAGTGCCATTAATGTCATCAACCATATTAGATTCATAATGACAAGCGAGATCGACATACCTTTCTTCTCAAGCCATTCTGGAATTTTAGAACAATCCTTCTTCATGTGTCCCTTCTTTTACGTAAGAAACACTTGGATTCCTTCTTAATTCCACCTTGGGGTGGCATTTTTCCTTTCCCTTCTTCTTGGCTTGAGTCGACCCTTTTTCTCGTTGTCAAAAATGAACTCTCTCCCATTTCCATTTTCAGTCTTCCCTCTTCCTGAACACACATGGTCAAAAGTTCATTGATTGACCATTTATCCTTATGTGTGTTGTAGGATATCTTGAAGGGTCCATATGGCTGTGGAAGGGTGTTCAGAATATAGTGCACGAGAAAAGAGTCAGACATGTCAACCTCAAGTTGCTTTAGTTGAGCTGCAACGTCCCTCATTTGCATGATGTGCTCACGCACACCTTTCACGTAGTAAGTCTTAGGGATGAAAACTTCATAATTAGGGTCTTTGGCAAGTGCCTTTCCGAAGTCCGAAATTGATCATCGATCGCTTTCGAAGTGGCCTAATTTTGTCATGTTGTTCGACAGAACCACGAATACCAGCAGAAATGGAGGTCTTTATGAACATAACTTAGAGACGATTAGACCGCTCCCACTTTTCATAAAGATCAACCTGATCTGGCTGGTAGCAGTAATGGAAGGTGGTTTGTCTTTCCTAATAGCATAATCAATATCCATCCACCCCAATTGGAGAAGAACTCTCTCTCTCTCCAAACCTTATAGTTATCACCCCTCAGTTCGGGAATATCATTTTTCACCGCCGCGACCCGCGATTTCAGGTGACTTTTCTGGCGATCGGATAGCTTAAAAAAACCAACAATTTGACGGCAAAAATCTTTGAAAAAGTTTCGAACTTAGATTTCTTACAATCTAACAAGATCTTCTCGAGAATCAAAACAAATAGATTTGAGTTTTCAAATCAAAATTTAAATCGCGTTTTCCTTCGTATGTTTTTCACCGATGAAGGCTAGCAACGTTTTTGACACAAAAAATCACGAAAAATGATCGAGAACAAAATATCCTAATGATCTCACAAAATCAACAGGAAATCAAATCGAAATTAAACTGAATCAAAACAAACTATATGAGTTTTGAAAAATTCCTTGAAATCACATTTTCACCGATTAAGTTTACCATGAAGGGTCAATTGTGAAAGGTGACAGGTTCAATCTGAACCAGTGTCCAAGGAATGATTTTGAGAGGGAACAAATGAAAAACATCCCTTATGCTTTAGCTGTAGGAAGCCTTATGTATGCTCAGGTATGCACCAGACCTGACATTGCATTTGCTGTTGGAGTGTTAGGGAGATATCAGAGCAATCCAGGTATGGACCACTGGAAAGCTGTGAAGAAGGTGTTGAGATACCTTCAAGGGACTAAGGATTACGTGCTTAAATACAAACGGACGGACAATCTAGAAGTGATCGGTTACTCGATTCGGACTTTTGCCGGGCTGCATTGACTCAAGAAAATCCACTTCTGGATACATTTTTATGCTAGCCGGTGGAGCTGTGTCTTGGAGTAGCAAGAAGTAGGCTTTCATTGCTACTTCTACGATGGAAGCTAAGTTCGTGTCATGTTTTGAGGCTACCTCACATGGTGTATGGATGAAGGGGTTCATCTGTGGACTTAGAATCATGGATTCAATTGCTAGGCCAATGAAGATATATTGTGACAATTCAGCTGCTGTTTGTGTTTATGGCTAAGAACAACGAAGTGGAAGTCGAAGCAAGCACATCGACATTAAGTATCTAGCCATAAGAGAACGTGTTAAGCATCAAATAGTGGTTGTCGAACACATTAGCACCGAGTTGATGATTGCCGATCCTTTAACTAAAGGCATGCCACCGATGAGGTTTATGGATCATGTGGAAAGAATGGGAATTAGTGCCCTTCTTTGAATTTCATTTTGAATGATTTTCTTTCGTTGTAAGAACGTTGTTATTTTATGGAACCCCATTTGTGATGTTTTTCTCATTTCAGTTTGTGTACACATTTATTTGTTAAATTTGAGGAACATCATTAAGTTTGGACCTAGAATAAACGTAGGGTTTATTCATTAAGTAACTTGCGCTTGGGAAACATGATGCACTGTGATACATGGAAGATATTACTCGCTTTAAGAGGACATATAGCTATGATCCGTGCATTTTGTATCTCAGAAGGTATATACTGAAGTATGTAGACCAAGTGGGAGAATGTTGGAATTTAATATTGTATTTTAATATTAAATTAATTCTATTAATGGCCCACATTAATTCCTATTTTGTAACCGACAATTTAATTCAGTAACGGCCCAATTAATACGCAATAATTGCTGATTAATAGACATGAATGCCTGCCTTTTTTAACTCTGTGATGGCCAGAGGGCAAATGATCCGTGTAATTTTTGGTCCCTTGAAACCTGCTTTGACATTGAGGAGAAGTCTGAGCACCATCTGCAGAGTGAGAGCAAGACTCAGAAGGACAACCCGGAGTTCGTCCCTTCATGCTTCAGGACCAAAACCCAGAGAACGTCATTTCTTCATCTGGATACAAATCAATGGCGGGAGGTATTTGTGATCTCTATTTCATTTTTCCGCATTGATCTAATTGCAATTCTAGTATTATGCATGATTAGATCGTTATATTTCTAACATTTGGTATCAGAGCTAATATTCCTCTGCCTTGATTTTGACCGATGAAATTTTTTATTTTCTTCAACTGGTTGGAGATTGGATGCATATATTTATTCTGGATTTCATTTGAATATATGTATGTTTATTTCATCGAGAAATCAGATATATGGTTTTTTTTCTCCTTTATACTTTAATTCTGGGCACTTTCTGGTTTTAATTTTTCGATCTGAATCGGGGTCTTATTTTCAAATCTTTTTTGGAGACTCATGTTTATGTGTTTATATGGATATATTTGAAAACCTTAGACCCATATTTTTACCGATGCTATTTGGTGTTGATGTCTTTCATCCGGATTTTCGCATTAGTCGTCTTGATCTGGGTTTTCAATTTTGCATCTCAATTCCATGTTTGTGTTTTGAAATCTGGATTTTCGAAAATTTTCGAGTGTTTTATTTAACTCATTTCCGAGATGATATCAATATCTATTTATGATTATATTGTGTTCGGGTCATTTTTCGTGATTTTTGGTGTCAAAACGTTTTTTCCGATTATTCCGATCGCCTGAAAGTGTGCACGAAATTCTTTGGAATTTGCGGGTTGGCGGGTCAGGTCGGTTTTCAAAAACCGGGTAAGGAAGATGATATTTGAGAAACACTTTGCATTAAAAAAAAGGTTTAATTGATTTTAATATTTGAAATGGTCTCTAGAGGTTTCGAACTCGGGACGCGTGGGTGGATGCGGTGCCTTAAAGGTCGGGCTACGCCGGTGAGCCACGCGCTTCCTTGGTTAATGAATCATCATTTATTTAATTTAAATCCTTTTTTAATTCAAAAATTGAATTAAAACGCTAAAGTGGTCCAGAGGAGTTTCGAACCCTGGACCTGTTAGAGCATAAGCACCTTAAGTGTCGGCGGCACGCAAGATTTCGAGCCATGTGCTCCCTTGTGTTTTATTTTGATCATTTATTTATTTAAATGTTTTTTCAGCGAAAATCAAAATGTTTTTAAAAAGTGACCAAAGTGGGATTCGAACCCACATTCTTATGGTCCATCCGAGTCTTAATTGGGCCTTTTGGACCATTAGGTGTGATGACTTATGTGTTGTTTTTTAAAGTTTTTTTATTTACATATCATGAGTTCTTAGGATTTAAATAAATCTGATTTTAATTAATATTGCTTATATTTTCTTGCAATGTTATATAGTAATGTTAAGTGATTTATATGTTTTAATTAATTAGAGAGTAGCCACAAGATCTTTAATTAGTTGAAATTGTATATTGAGTTAAATGATCACATGATGACATTAGTTGTAATAAATCATATGTAATATAATAAAATTTTATCCCACAGAATTTTTTATTATATGTTTTGTATGATTAATTAGGATAGAATATCAAATTATATTCTTAATTTACCCAAAGGAATTAAGAATATGGTAATAATTTGGTAGTTTTATCATACAGTTATATATAAATCTAATTGAATTAGAACTTTAGCCCACAGGCAAGTTGTATGTCGGAAGATTTATGACTTTTAGCATGATTTACATTGGTAAAACAAGATGTAGTCTACTAGTCTCAATTCTTCATTTTTTAAGCATGTATCTTTATTTATGCAGTTAAACAACCAGCGAATTTCTCTGATATGAAAAATGATATTCCCGAACTGAGGGGTGATAACTATAAGGTTTGGAGAGAGAGAGTTCTTCTCCAATTGGGGTGGATGGATATTGATTATGCTATTAGGAAAGACGAACCACCTTCCATTACTTTATGTCATAAAGAAGACTCCGATCGTGGGTTGATCTTTATGAAAAGTGGGAGCGGTCTAATCGTCTCTCAGTTATGTTCATAAAGACCTCCATTTCTGCTGGTATTCGTGGTTCTGTCGAACAGCATGACAAAATTAGGCCACTTCTGAAAGTGATCGATGATCAATTTCAGACTTCAGGAAAGGCACTTGCCAAAGACCCTAATTATGAAGTTTTCATCCCTAAGACTTACTACGGTGAAAGGTGTGCGTGAGCACATCATGCAAATGAGGGACGTTGCGGCTCACTCAACTAAAGCAACTTGAGGTTGACATGTCCGACTCTTTTTCGTGCACTACATTTCAACACCCTTCCACAAAACCATATGGACCCTTCAAGATATCCAACACACATAAGGATAAATGGTCAATCAATGAACTTTTGACCATGTGTGTTCGGGGAAGAGGACAGAGATTTGCCGTCATCTCCCAAAATAACCAGATTAGAAAAGATTTAATGTATAATGTAACTCCGGGTCGTTTCTCTCAAGGAATTTGAAAATGGTGGGTTTAAATCAAGAAAAATAAACATAACAATAAGTAAAATTGGGGTTTTTGATTTAAAAATGATTAAAATGAAAATAAACTGAAACTAATTCGAAATATGTAGAAAGCATTAAAAAACGAGATTGAAATAGATTAAAATGATCAACCCAACGTTTAGATTCCGATTTAAAAAACTTCCTTCATTGAACGAAATATAAATGAACTCGCGTTTGGTTGACTACAACACATAAGGATAAATGGTCAATCAATGAACTTTTGAATGTGTGTTCAGGAAGAGGAAGAGATTTGCCGTCATCTCCCAAAATAACCAGATTAGAAAAGATTTGGTATAATGTAACTTTGGGTCGCAGGAATTGAGTGATTTCTGGTGGGTTTAAATCAAGAATAAATAAACATAACAATAAGTAAAATTGGGGGTTTTGATTTAAAACAGATTAAAATGAAAATAAACTGAAACTAATCCGAAATATGTAGAAACAGATGTATGATGGTTATGAAAGATTAAAACGAGATTGAAATAGATTAAAATGATCAACCCAACGTTTAGATTCCGTAAACTTCCTTCATTGAACGACGAAGACGTCGAAATCTAGACGATCGCCTAGAATCTGTCCCGAAATGGCGTCTCACCGTGCAATCGCACAAAGAACACTCTAACCTAGTTCGAACTCAGTCCTTGGGATAACCAAACCGAATATTAAATCTAATATTCGAACTATTTTAAATCGAATCCGATAAGATGAAAACGAAACGAGTAAAGTACCGATTAAACACGAGTTCTCGGACGAATCATGGAATCCTCAATGTTGGGTTAACCACGAGAAGTTTAGCCGAACATGGGGGAAAAACGAAGAACAGAGATGAAGAACACGAAGAACACGAAGAACATGAAGAACACTTGAGAGAATCTGAAAACTCCTATTTTGATCCACCAAAATCTAAAAAACGTGAATGATAATTGTTTGTGGCTGCTGCCTCACTTAACCTAAAATGGAAAAACGAAATGGGGCTCCAATCAATAATCCAGGCCCAAAAAGAAAATAATAAAGAATGGGCTTTAATCACAAATTCGAGCCCAAATAAACATCGACTTTGGCTTCAAAATCGACCGCCTTCTTGTCTGAATTTGCCCTTCATGTCTTCATAACAATTGTAGCTCTCTGAAATCATCTGAAATATGAAACAAAAATGAGGCAAATCCGATGTCCAGTTCAAGAGTTATGGTAAGATTAGTGAAGCAATGTAAAACTGGAATTTTATTAATAAAAATGGCTAAAATATAATCAAAGGCCCAAAGCCCAAATAAGTATAAAAGCCATTATTTATTAACTAAAAAGTCCTAAATTATTAATCAAGAGATAAAAAGAAGTGTATAAAATATTCAATTATCAAAGAGGGAAGACTGAAAATGGAAATGGGAGAGAGTTCATTTTTGACAACTGAGAAAAAGGGTCAGACTCAAGCCAAGAAGAAGGGGAAAGGAAATAAATTTTGGAATCAAAGGATCAAAATTGTGAAAGATGGGAAAATTTCAGATTTTAGTTTTTCTGGAATCAGTCACCATGTAGGCATTATTTTATGATGAAAATGATCTTTAAAAATCATGGAATTTTTCAGAAATAAAGTAGACATCCAGGGCCTTCTTTTCACATAAAAAAGTTAACGTTTAGAGCTCTAGACAAGGAGTTAGGAATTTTGGAAGTTAGGCCTTGTTTTTGGAGTTATAATCTGAACAGTGTTGGGATACATTAAAACTGGGAATGATTTAGAGACTTAAAGCTTCTGGAATTATTTTTCCTTCAAAACAGACATGTCAAGGGTCATGTAGATTTTTGAATCACATCAATTGGATTTTTGTACATTTAGTTTTGATTTTTCAAAGTTGCTAAAAAATCTGCCAGGAAATCCAAAGTTATGTTTTTAAGAAAATGTAAAGGTAAAAACGGAATAACTTATTCACTAGGGGTAAAAAGGTCAAAAGAGATGAAAATAACCCTTTAGGATATTACTCCAAGAAATATGATATTATTATATTATAATGTAAAATATGTAAAAGGAAATAATCTGATGATAACGTTATAGGATACCCGAGAAGTCCAAGGTCAGATTCAAAAGACAAGTATCTTGGTAACTACGCGGAAGAAAGGTATGTTCGCGTACAGTAACTTTAACTCTCCTATGTCTTGTATGGCTTTGATATGATTGATTGAATCATGAATTGTGGACTCGTGAACAAGACTAGGTCTCGAGGTCATATGTGTTTACATTCAGTTGATTGTGGATTATTGTATTTATATGATAATGTTGCATGCTTGTTTTCCTAACGCTGAGGAACCTATGACTAAGTCACGATGCACTGGTAAGCACTAGTGACAAAACATGTGCTGTAGGCCATTGTATTCGGGTACCGATGTGTTTGCTGAATGTATGGTTGTCGTGATTGTCTATCATATATATTGTTTATACTTTGCAAATGAGGTTAACCGTTACCTGAGATTCAATTCAATTGAATCTCATACTTGAGTAAAGGTTAAGGAAAGGAATCTGGATCAGGGAAGGCGATAAGGAATGAAGCCGTCAAGAAGCACCGTTTGAGACGAGAGTGCCAAAAGAGGTTTATTAGGGTTTAGTTGCTGGCAGTGAATCTAATTAAGGCAGTTCATACCATTGGTGTCTAAGGAAAGATGGGTCAAAGTGGTTTTGTTAATTAGTCACCGTGAAAGATAGGGAGACTCCTAATATATTCATACTGACCTGGCCAACTGATATGAATAATTGTGTTTGATCCATGGCTTCAGGTCTAGTTAGAGCAGGATTTGAGTAAATATGATTGTATCACACGAATATTCCTCCGGGATTTTAATGTAACCAGCATATGTCTGGGCATCAGCATATGTCTAAGCATATGTTATCAGTTACTCATCGTCAAAACATTAATGCATGCTCTTCGCCGCTTTACTCTGATCTGTCAACATCGTCAACTTTGTTGATATTCCTAATACTACGTGTCATTGGACATAATAATTAGTAAGGAATTTAGGGTGTTACATAAAAAGTCAATATTATTAAATTCTTCTTTTTCACAAAAGCTATTTTTTTTCTAAGAATTACAAATTTTCTTATTAATTGCACTGTAAAGAGAGATTATATAAGAAAACATTAAAAATGATTAAGACGCATTAATTTTAATTGGAGGTTATTTTCAAAAGCAGTAATAATCCTTTGACATTTTAATTTTATAAACTACTTGTAACAGCTTTTCTCATATCTTGTAAAGTAGTCAGAAGTTTTTAATATTAAAGAGTAGAGTGGCATATGGATATTGAGAAACGAGCACCACACTCTTAAATTTCAACCAGTTCTATAGTATGAGGGCCCTGCATGATTCTAATCGGACATATCCCCTAAAAATATCATGTTATAATATTTTTAAATTAAGAAATGTGTTTTTAAAAAATCATGTTCTTATAAAGATATTTATATGAAGAGTTGTGTAAGTAGTTATGGCATTAAAAGTCATCAAGGTTATCCGTCTTTAGTTTCTAAAGACACATGTAAAAAGATATAACCAAATGTGTAATAACCACCACTTGTAAAAAGATATAACCAGATGTGTAATAACCGTTTTGTGTCAAAACTATAATAATATAAAGGTCAATTTGAAAACTCTAGTAATATAAAGGGAAAATCTCATATAAATACCTTATGAATTTGCAAAACCTTCAAGAGCCCCCTGAATTTGTTAAAATGCTTAAAGGTACCAAGGACCATATGGGGATTTAAAAATTCAGGTGAAATTATCCTTTTACCCTTAATTTTAAATAAATTAAAAAATAAATAAAAATGACCCTCGCCGGAGCTGGACGCCGGCCACCGGCGATGGTTTTTTTTTTGGGGGGGGGTGGGTGGGTTTTTTTTTTTAAAAAAAAAAATTTTTTAAAAGAGTGGGAGGTGGGATTCAAACCCCCCACACCTCCGTGGGCCAAGTTGCCCAACTTTGGGCCACTTGGCTCCTTTAATATATATATGCATTAACAAATATATATATTCTTCTTAACATTTTTTCAACGGAAATTACAAATCTTTCAACGGCATTTATAAAATTTTCAACGGCATTTACGACTTTTTTTGAGGTTTACCTTATAAGCCTTTGAGGGAAAAAAAAAAAAAAAATTCATTATAACAAATCTTTCAACGGTAGTTACAAATTTTTCAACGGCATTTACGATCTTTTTTTGTTTTTCCCTCAGAGGCAAAAAAGGAAAACCACAAAAAAAAGTCGTAAATATCGTACAAAGATTTGTAAATGCTATTGAAAGATTAATAACTATCATTGAAACATTTGTAACTACCGTTGAAAGATTTGTTACAATGAGTTATTTTTTTGTTTTTCCCCTAGAGGCAAAAAATGTAAACCTAAAAAAAAAGTCATAAATGCCATTGAAAGATTTGTAAATGCCGATTTGTAACTACCGTTGAAAGATTTGTTATAATGAATTGTAGTTTTGTTTTTCTCTCAGAGGCAAAAACGGTAAACCTAAAAAAAAAAGTCGTAAATGACGTTGAAAATTTTGTAAATGCCGTTGAAAGATTTGTAACTACCGTTGAAAAAATGTTAAGAATAATATATAAATTTGTTAATGCATATATATATATTAAAGGAACTAAGTAAGTGGTTGCCCCTTGGGTTGAGCACATAGGTGCCTCCCTTATGTCTCCTTACATGCACATCCCCCTAATTAGAGGGATGGGGGGTATTTATTTATATTTAAATTATATGGGGGTTCGGAACCCCATCTTAAATTAATTATTTTCCCACACTTTCAATGAATCATTTATATATATTTAAATAAATAAATATATATATATAAAATAAAAAATATATATATATATAAAACCCAACCCCCTCCCCCCCCCCAATGAATCATTTATATATATATATATATATATATAAAAAATCGCGCCGATGGCCTTCGGCGAGGGTCATTTTTATTTTTTAAAATTTATTTAAAATTAAGAGCAAAAAGGTAATTTCACTTGAATTTGTAAATCCTCATATGGTTCTTGGTACCTTTAAGTGTTTTAACAAATTCGGGGGGCTCTTGAGGGTTTTACAAATTCATAAGGTATTTATATGGGATTTTCCCTAATATAAAGGTCAATTTGAAAACTTCCACTACTACAAAAAGTTAATTCGTAGCGTTTATTTTTTGTTTTTTGTAGCACTATTGAAATGCTGCAAAAGCTATACCAACAACAATATGTGAGCTATTTTGTAGAGCTTCATCAACAAAGCGCTACAAAATAAATTTATTTTTAAAAATAAAATAGACAGAAATCTTATATACAAATATCTCTCTCCACATATCTAACAAACTTGTATCAAACAATCAACACCAAAATTGCAATACATATCTCAATAATTTTTCACAACCCATAAATATCTAATTTAGCAAACAAACTATTCAAAAAAATCTTCAGAAAATATCTAATTCAAATATTTAAATATATATCTCAAATCTTTATTAGATAAATAATATATAATCCAAATCCTAATAAGCTATCTATCTAATATCCAAATCCTAATAAGAAAATCTATCTGAGTCTTAATAAAAATATTCTAAATAATATGTCTCAATGATTTTCCACGGCTCATAACAAAATAACTCTTATTTACTAAGATATCATACCTAAAATAGAGTATGTTAGTTCCCTAATAGTGTTTTGATGATGATTAAGGTTGAAAAGAATATATGTTCAAGAAAGATAAGCAAAATAACTTTAACACCATCAAAATCACATTTTATCAGAAAAATCATTTTGCTGTCACGTTGGCTCAAGCCAATGTTGCAGACTTGAGCCAAACACTTAAAAATCTATCTCCAGAATAGTGTGTTGACTCGAGCCTGATGAAAGACAGCCTCGAGTCTAGATCCAGACTCGAGCCAATGAGTTTTTGATTTCAAAACATTTTCCAAAGAAAGATTCAATTGACTCGAGCCTACGAAAGGATTGCCTCGAGTTTATGACTTAACTCGAGCCACACCTTTTAGCAACTCGAGCCAAAGACTTGAAATTGAAAATAATGGTCTAAGACTTAAGTTGCTTGCCTCGAGTCAGTATACATTAACTCTAGCCAAAGTCTTGACCGTTACATTAGAAATTTAATCATGACTCGAGCCTGCTTATCTGCCTCGAGTGTAGATACTACCTCAAGCCTCATAATTTGCCTCGAGTCTAAGCTCTTCATTATTTTTAAACAATCTTCTAAGATCGACTCGAGCCTGGAACATTGCTGCCTCGAGTTTATGGCTAAACTCGAGCCAGGGTATTTGCTGCCTCGAGTCAAATAGCTTTTTCAAATGATCTCATTGTCTTTTGCGATGCCTCAACTCGAGCCTGAGTAAATGGTGACTCGAGCCAAGTTTGTCTCTGTTTTTCAAATGCTTATCTATTATTTGTAATTTCCTGAATAATCTTCTGTACTCTTCATATCGTCTATCATCAATGTTCTTAATCTCACTTACCCAGTTTGCTAAGTGATTTTCAGATGTTTAGAACAAGCATTAACTCGGATTTTGAATAAAGCAAATCCACCTGTCAAAGCATTTAATGCAACTTACCTTATCGAGACCCTCTGTGGACAAACATACCTCTGAGCATAGAAAGACATTTTTGAAGATGATTATTTCATTCTCTTTGATGTGCTTCCAACGGTCATAAATGCAGGAACAAAAGAATAAAAGAATATTACGACACGATTATACAAACTTTCTCGCTTCATCTCTAACGAACATATTACAAGTCTCAACAGATATTTCTTCTAGCTTCTCAACGAACATAAATGAACTCATTTATAAATACCTAAAGCTTTGAACTCTCACCTACCAAAAAACGTTGTGCATTCAATTTGAACTTATTACAATTTGCTGTTTCAACAATTTCATTAATATCTTCGGATATTCTACTGTACTTCAGTGATTAACATCTATCTACTTAGTGAGTGAGGAGTTCTCAAACACCATTTAATTCTTTTATTTGTCAAAATCTTAAGGTTGTGGAACCTTAAGTGTGGGTGTATCAATTACAACTTGTAAGGGGGAGTGAGTCCAAGATTGAGAGGATCATCCTTCGTTTACAGAGTGTGTAATTGTTTTTGAAAGATTAGTGGAAATCCCAAAGTGTGCCTGGGGACTGGATGTAGGTCGAAGTATTAGACCGAACCAGTATAAATTGCGTTGTGTCCATTTTCTCTTCTCACTCTGTCTTATTTGTTTCTCTTCAGTTTACAAAAAGTTTTTTTTATCACCTATTCACCCCCTCTAGGTGATATTCCATCTTTAGAGTACTTTCATCCAAAGATGGAAGAAATTACAAGAGGTAATCTAGGTTCAAGAATCAGTAGAATTATTCTCGTTATAAGTTATCAAAAATAGACTCCCTCCGGTCCTAATTATAGGAACTATTTAACAGAATTTGAAGAGATTAAGGAGAGAAGTTAAATTAGTTAATTATAATTATTTTCCAAAAATACCCCTATTTAAAATTGAAAATTACATCAAGGCAGAAATTGATACCTGGTTTGTTTCTCTCACAAAGCTTAGAGTCAAAGCCATATTTCAGAAAATCTGTGACTCACAAGTTCTCAATTAAAAGTGAAGAAGAAAGTGCTGAACCCTAACACTGCAAGTAATAATATGGCTTGAGATCTATACATATAATGCTAACTTGTTAAGGAACACTAATACTTTCAAATTAACTTTTTTATTTTGCCAGCTACTTTCTTTAACTACAATTGTTGAGGAATCTGAACACGTTTCGTTTCTGATCGTACGTCACATAAACAACATAAGATAAATATCTTTATTTAATTAGAGTATAGTTTAACAAAAATCATTTTTGTTAAACTATAATCATATTCACATATAGTACTCCAGAATGAGAGAAGTATAAATAGGGGTATTTTAGGAAAAAATTGACAAAAGTTAAAATTTGCTCTTATAATTAGGACTAAAACTAACTTCAAAATGTGTTCCTATAATTAGGACCGGGGGGAGTATGACTTAGCGTAAGCTTCCTATAAATCGCCACTAAAGGTTGAGAAATACATGATACGCCCGGTGGAATTGGTGCAAACGACCTAATCAAAGACAAAAACTCTCCAATTAGAACGGTGAAAAAATAATGTACCAAAATCAAACAAATTTATTGAAACACTATACTCCAGTCTTAAAAAAAAAAAAAAACGAACTAGCCATTGTCATCAATTTTTAGCCAGTATTATTAATATTATGACCATGTATAAGAAAAAAAAAAAACCATGTCCATATCCTTCGAATCACCAGATCATTCAAAGCCTAGTGAAATAATATATAGAGAGGGAGAGGGAGAGAGAGAGGGGGAGTGAAGATGGAAAAATTAAACGGTGGGGTGAATAAAGTGTTAGAAACAAAAAAGGTTACCGTCAATCTTCCATAACAAACAATAAAAATTAATTCAGTACACAGATAAGTTACCAGAAAAAAAAAAAAAAAAAAAAAACCAAACAAACAAACACTTTCACAGTTTTCCTCCCGTTACTACCAGCGGGAACAAACCACTCGAACCTTCCATTCCTTTTCATGTTCCGAACACAAATTAAAGAGAAAAAGTTGTTAGAATTTTGAATTAATATTTGAATATTTTAATTCTGACAATTCCATTAAGTGGCCCTCATGTATGAATTTTATGTGATCCACGTTCAGGCCCACTAACCCACTACCCTTCTATAACTGCCCACTTTGTATGCACGATTATGATCCACCTCTGTGATAGCCAGAGGTTAAATTAAGACGTGTATATATGGTTTTGGTCTTCTAAGTCTGCTCACACATTTAGATCTTACACCATCTACAAAGTGAGAGAGAAAACTTAGAAGAGCCAAAACTCAGAGTTAATTTCTTCTTCATCTAAGATCAAATCAATGGCTGGAGGTATGTCAAATCTTTATTTTCTTAATTCCGCATTGATCTAATTGCTTATTTAGTTAATTAGCATGATTAGATCGCTTTAGTTATTTCCAACATTTGGTATCAAAGCTGTTCATATGCCTCTATCTTGATTTTCTCCAATTGGGTTTGATAAAAATATGATTTCAATATGCCTTTTCTCTTGTTTGAAGGAGCATTTCAATTGATTAAGGAATGTAATTTCAATTGCATTTAAATATAAGTTTTAGAAATCTGGCTTTTGATTATGTGATTAATGGTTGAATATTGATCGAACACTTAAATGGTTATGTTTAAACCTAAATCATGTTTTCGTTAAATGAGTATAACATATGCACTCATTTGTAATTGATGCAATTATATTCTTCTGGATATTGACGTTTTCGAAAACGTGTTAATTGCTTTTGATCGATTTTAATCTGAGCTCGATCATTTTATGATCTGGGTTTCAAGTTTGCATGTGAATACTATTGGGTAAAAGGACACAAGAAGGACACTCTAGTTCTTTGATGATGCGTGTTGCCGTCGATCCTTCATTGGAAAACTAAGGGCATAATTTTCATGTCGGATTCATGTTGTTAGATGTGATTTTCATGTTTATTTGTTAGATCCATGTCAAAATTTGTCTCATAACTGTTTTTCCATTATTACCGCCGTCAAAAACGTCGTTCCTGAGCCCTCTGAGCGCCTGAAATCATTACCTAAGATCGTGGATCGCGCGACTCCTTCCGGGTCGTCTCGAGTTGGCGAGTTGGCGGGTCGGGTAGGGTTTCCGAAACAGGTAAGGAAGAAGCATGAAATGACATCATTTTGGGCCTCAGTGAAACGCTGCATTTCACTTATCAGATAGATGGGTGAGACACGTTTTGTGTTGGGCCGAGCTCCTTTTTGTTTTATAAAAAAGAAAAAAGAAAAAAATGCAGCATGAATACGGCCCTGAGACGATTCAAACTAGGAACCCGTGGGCGCCTAGAGGCTGGTGCTTTGCCAGCTGAGCCACATGCTCCAATGTGCTTTAAAATGAGCATTCATCAAAATTGAATTGTTTATGGATGGGGCCAGACGCGTTGGGTTTCCATTCTGGGCCAAGGTAAACTGGACTTTTAATTTATTTTAGCTTTTGGTTGATCATGAATGTGGGTCGAGACTATTTTTTGGGATTGCAAAATTATTTCTGTCATTCATTTAGCATCAAGGCCAAAAACAAAACCTTGTGATTTAATTTTGGATTCATTTTATCACGTTTTGGGCTCCTGAATGATTGAAAGAACATTTGTGCTTTGGGCTTCTTATGTTAATTTTAAAAGTGACGTCTATAAACGATATTCTGGGCTTTGAAATTTTAATCTACAAAAATGAATTGTGGGTTAAATAATTTGCCCATTGTTTGTTAAATTAATTCTGTTTTATGTATAATTTTGATTATATCACATTTAATTGTTTAAATTAAGAAAAATATTGATTTTGGCATTTTTTTTTTCTTTCGTATTCTAAAAGGTTTGAAAATTATTTTATAAGATATTTAATTGTCTAAATATTTGGAAAATTAACTGTAGACAATTATTTAACTGTTCAAAATTTTGTAAAACTTAATTTAAGATGAAAAGTGCCAAAATTAATTTTTTAAACAATTTTTGGGTACATCAAACAGTGGGAGGATTTTTCTTTTATTTTGATTATTTAGTTAATCAATTAATCCCTCCATATATTAGATTTATTTTTTAATGCACAAAATAGTGGGAGAATTTGTCTAAGATGATTATTTAATCACATTTTGTTGATTAAATTAATCAATTAAATTCTCATCAAAGATTTGTGCATATTTGGAATCTAAATGCACAAGGTTAATATTTGTGATTAGTATATATCTTAAAAAGTAGCCACAACATCCTCAGTTGCATGAGTAAATATTGAATGGGCATTATTAATTTAAGGGTTAAATACCAATTTTGCCATGGAAGTATTAGTAAGGGGACACTCAGCACCTGGAAGTTTTTTTGGTATCATTTTTGTCCTGGAAGTTTACAAACATAATGATCTTGTTGATCGGTTGATCTTGACCATTGGATCATTGCCCTCTTTGTAAACTTTCAGGGCAAATTTGCACCTAAAAAGAACTTCCGGGACAAATTTGCTCCTAAGAAAACTTCCAGAACATATTTGCTCCCTTTTATAAACTTCCGAGGCAAAAATGATACCAAAAAAACTTCCGAGTGCTGAGTGCCCCCTTACCAATACTTCGTGGTAAAAATGGTATTAAACCCTTAATTTAATCAAAGTAGGAGGATTGTATTTAGTCACTTATGTTGATTAAATGAATTGGTTAAGTCCTCCATAAAGATGTGCATATACAAAATTTGAGGCACATTATTGATATTTGTGATTAACTTGCATGCTAGAGTGGTAGCTACAACACCCTCTTATAAGATGCATAAATAATCACAAATGGATTTTAGAATATGAATCTTTGAAGGTGAATATTTTTTATTCACATTGATGATTTAGTTTATTAAATTAATTAAATAAGATTCCAATTGACATTGTATGTGGTGTGTGTACAGTACTTACATTGTACATATTTGATATTAGTAATTAGCACATATATTTTGCTTAAGGAAAGCTACAATATCCTTATGCAAATGTTGCATGCATATTTAATCACATAAGGTTATACCATATCAAAATTATGATCATATGTACAATTAGTATACACAATGGTGTGATGAGTATGTAGAATCAAGGAGTAGCCAAAACATCCTCACTAGGCACATAAACTCTATTTTGTTCTAACGAAAAAAAATATCACACAAAAGAATTTAATGACATCAATTGTAAAACATGTGGTTATAATTAATCTTTGCCCGCATGTAGATAATTATATATAATCATAGTTTTAAGCATGATTAAATAAATCAAGGGCATGATTTATGATTTCTTAAGTTTGATTTAAAGAGTTTAGGGTTGATTAGATGGGTGCTATTATTGCAAGAGTTTGATTTAAAGATTGATCGAAAGGGTACAAAGAACCAAGTGGCTGATCATCTATCTTGGTTGAGTACTGATACTAACCCTGAAAGTGACAAAGTATCAATAAGGCATTTTCTCATGAGCAGCTTTTCATGGTGAGTCACTTGTGATCATCAATTTTTAGAAGAGGGATTGAGCTCACCCACAGTCCAAGGGCAGGGCGATTGGAGCCTACTCTGCAGGAAATTTAGGACTAGGAGTACACATGCCTCAACTTTAGCCTGGGTTACTGTTGCTTCATAGACTCCTAGGATGCCTCCTCTAGCGCCTTGACCAACTCCAGGATCGAACCCCTCATTTTTATTGATAATGTCCGATCCTTCGCTAGTTGAACCCAAAGATGAGAGGTCGGCATGTTTGTGTTAGCAGTTTGAGGGAACAAAAGTATGGTAAACACATAAAAGCCCAGCCATCTCATAAGCTATGCTAGCGTGGAAGCCACTTTTAATGGCTTTTGGCTTATGCTGATTGCATCATGGTAAGAAAAAAGGGGGAGAGAGTGTATAAAAACAAAAGAAAATGTGATTGCATCACGGTAAGCAAAAGAGAAAAGAGAGGTTATAAAAACAAAAGAAACAGGAGGGGAGAGAAAGTATATATGGAATGGAGATAATTAAAAATGATAAACTTTTTCCTTCAAATTATATTATATGATATTATAGATTTTTTTACTGGTAAAAAATATAAGAAATTTAATTGGAAGGAAATGAGAGCATACTCTTCGCAGAATTCTTCATTTGATGACCATTTGTATCGCTTAGTGCTAATGCTATTTTGACGGTTCAGTGAGTTGCGCATATTCTTTGTGTTGACCTCCAAATCAACCTGCTCAACAATTAGAGCCTACGGGTGTTTATAGGACTAGAGGTTTTGGAGGCTCATGGGATCGTTAGACACTGTTTAATTCGCTTATTAAACTCCAATAATTGAAATTCGTTTGAAATCCGTTGAAATTGCTCATGCAGAATGAAAGAAAAATAACTTTGAAATTGCAAAATCCCAAATCAAGTATTTCCTATAAAATGAGCTGTAGTTTCATTATTATTTTATTAATTCTTAGTAACAAATCAATTTGGGATTTTATAATTTTAATGTTCTTTTTTATCATTTTCCTTTAGGGAAAAAAAAGTTATAAAATGGCTCTAGGACTTCCCACGATCCACTCAAAATATCAAAAGGCCTAAAAAAGGCCTTTAAGATTAAAATTATTCTGAGCATCTTTGAAAAAAAAAAAAAGAGCATTACCATTATTATAACATGGCACATTATGCTTTTAGTTGTTTTCATTGTCCACTATAGCCAGAGTTCTTATAATTACTTCCTCCGGTCCTAATTATAAGACCTAGTTGACTTTTTTGGAGAGATTAAGAAAGCTAATTAAATTACTTTAGAGTATTTTTATTTTTATTTTCAAACTAATTACCTTGACTAATAAACTAATATATAATCTAAGAATACATGACATATCAAATGATTAAATAATGTATTTAACTTTTTTAATCTCTCCAAAAAAAAGCCAACTGGGTTTTATAATTAGGACCGGAGGTAGTACTAAATACTTATATCCTTTATTTTATATTCCTTCGGTCCTAATTATAGGAATACTTTTGTAGTGTAAATTACACTACAAAAGTGTTCTTATAATTAGGATTGGAGGGAGTATCATTTATGAACGGATTGAATTATTGGAGTTTAATGAGTGATTTTGAATTTGAGGGGATATAACCGAACACTTTTTCCAGTAAATACTGCATATCCAATTATACTTATCAATATATTATCTTTCTTATGAGTTTTTTTTTTTTTTTTTTTTTTGGCTATAACCTCCTTATGAGTTATATAAGCCACAATAAGAAAGCTAGTTCATATACAAGGATATGGGGCCACAAAAGGCTGAATGGGTCCAGGTGGGCTCTAAAAGAAAAAGTGAAAGCAAAGGGAGAATCAAGGGAAAAGAGAAAAAACCACCTGCAAGAAATAGGGTGGCTCGTGTACCAACAGTGGGCCAGGGTTCGGAGTCCACTAAGTCCAATGCTTTTAAGGTTCTGCAGGGTATGGAGGCCCAAATGAGTGACGTGAGACGAATGGATGATAAGGGGCCCATAAATTTAAATGAAGGAATCCAAGCCATGCACCAAGGCGGATAGGTTACAATTTCGACTGGAGAATTTATGTTGAAAACGAATGGACTGCTGGGTACACAGGAGATTGGCGCACAAGCAGAAGTGAAGGATTTGGTGCAAAATCAACAGGTTGATGAGACCATGTGTAAACAGGATAAAGCTGAGGGGGAGGTTGCCACACCCCAACACCCACCTACTGTTTCCCAATGAATTTCTTGATTTGGAATTCTAGGGGCACCGGAGCTAAAAGCTTTCCTGCTCTTGTTCGTGATCTCAAAAGTCATTACCAACTGGATTTTATTACTATCGTAGAAAAAAGGTGTAATAAGGAGATTTCCATAGCCAGAGCAGAAAAAGTTGGGATTTGCCCACATGGAATTAGTTGACTGTGAGGGGTACAGTGACGGTATTTGGTTTTATGGGATCATAGTATTTCCTCTATTTCTCTTCTAGAACGACATCATCAATTTATTCACTTGACAGTTATTGGAGCAGCAGGTTATTCCTAGATTCTCACGGTGGTTTATGCTAGCCCATCTTGTGCATCCCAGCGTGTGTTATGGGACAATCTCTCCCGCTTTGCCCCAACAATTTAGGGTGCAAGGCTGATGGAAGGGGTTTCAATGGCACTTTATTGCTAGGTGTGAGATGCTCAATAGCCACCTTTCGCTGCTCTGTGGACCGTGATTTCCTTAATTGGGTTTATTTGCATGAGATGAGGGACATTGGGTTCGCCGGTCCTAAATTTACTTAGAAGCGAGGCACTTCAAAGGCAAGGCTTGATAGGATGCTTGCTAATAAACAATGGATTAATCACTTCCCCAACGCTTCAGTGTCCCATCTACCTTTCTTTAAGTTGAACCATAGGCCTTTGCTACTCCGTCTTGATACAGCGATTGGCCTTGCTAGGCCCAATCGACCGTTTCGTTTCATCGCGGCTTGGGTCCTTCATGAAAACTTTGATGAGTTTGTCAAACAATCTTGGTGTTCGGACATCTCTTGGCTGCATAATATTTCTCAATTCACTACCGCGTGCACCACCTGGAATTATGGGTGGAAATATGCCTGGGGCCTGTGGCCTAGCCTGTCAGGCTAAAAGGCCAGGCCAAGACCTAATTTAAGGCCTGTTTGTATTAACAGGCCAGGCCTAAGACTTTGAATAGGCCTGTAAAGTCCTGTCAGGCCGGCCTGTTAGGAAGAGGGTAAAAATGTAATTGTATTTTTTTTTAATATCTGCCTCAAAAGCCCAGTAATTAGAAAAAAAGCCATTCACATTTTATTTCTTCTCCATCTCCGCCTCGACCAACCTGAACGATTCTGAGCAAAAAAAAACCCTAGATCCAGATCTCAACCTAAGTCCCTAACCTTCTTGCTTCTTCGTGAATCGTGATAGTCGATGTTCGGCCGCTTTTCTTGGTTCGGTCTCGGATCTCGGCTCGTCTCTCTCACCCTTAGATCTCGGCTAGTCGCTTCTTCATGAATCGTGATAGTCGATGCTCTTACCATTGTTGTGGAGAAATCAACGAAAATAGAGGTGATGGCTTTTCTCTCTCTCCTGTACGTTTCTTTTTCCTTACGAGTGTTTTTGATTTTGAATTTCATTTATTTTTCCTGTTTCAAAATTTTCTTATTATGGAAGGCGATTTTTGAAATTGAAATTGAAATTAGATTGTAAATGGGGTCATTGGTTGATTGTGTCATTTTTCTACTGAGGATTCAAACATTGTGAGGATTCCTTGGGTGTAAAGTCATAGTTAGAATCTGCTAGTGACAATCTAGAGCTGTCTCATTTTCAATCCAATAGGCTTACAAAGAATCATCAAAACTTAGTAACATGGGATAGAATTTCTGCTTCTTTAGCTTAAAATAACATTTACTACTTCTTTGAGGACAGTGATGCGTAAACTAGTAGGTCTTCATGTAAAACTCATTCTAAATGTGTAGGAGATGTAGGCATTTAATAGGAGGATGTCTTCGCTTGACTGAATGACTGTACCATTTGGACATAGTTTGAGCAATAATACATTGCAAACAGGATGAAAAATCGAATGTATTCTAGATTCTTGAGGGAGCTCTAGCTTACAAGCTATTGGTTAAAGTTATTTGTTTATAGATAGAATTTATATTGCACTTGTGTTAATGTCAGTTTACTCTATTGATTTTAGCGGTTCACAGATTAAGATGCGTTTTTGTGTGTGGCAGAAATGTTAAGTATTTCAGAGAGTTCAAAATCAACAAAAAAGATTATATATGATCACAGTCCACTTGCATTAAACAAGGATGATTCATGTGTCAAATCCTAAAAAAAAGGTACATTATCTAATAGACACATTTATTTCAAGAAAAATGGTATTCATACGAATGATCATAGTATTAATTTTCAATATTTTGATTATTTGTTGCAACAAGGGTGCCAATTTCAGAGACTTGCCAGGTATACGTGTGGGAGCAGGTAACAAGGTTGAATGGGACCCTGATTTAGAACGAGTATATCTAGAATCAGGAAAGCCATTGGTAATAATAAGCTTGTGTTCTTATCCATTCGTGAATTTTCCTATGATCTTTCGATCTGTGATTCTATGAAGTCGATCCGCATCTCTATTTTTGCTTCTTGAATTGTTGACATAGGTGCCAGATTATGCCATGACCTTTATTAGGGGTACTTCATCTAAGTAAGTAATCCTTATGAAGATTTGGATTTAACCTTTTTGTTCTTATTTTTGAATTTGAACACTCATGTTGAAGTTGTTCTTGTTTGTGTTTAGACCTTTTGCAAGATTATGGAGGGATGAAACTATACCAATTGTTGTGACAAGAGCAGAACCACATAATCAAGTATGTTGGGAGTACAAATTGTCTGTATGAATACTCACTATCTTTGTTTTGCCTCAAACATTTTTGACTTAAGAAGATGGTAGTTTCTAATGCATTTTTGCCTGAGGAGAAGAAGATTATAGATAGTTGGTGTAATAAATGAGTTTCTCTGAGACCAAAATTTGAACGAATAGTGGTGTGGAAGTTGTGAATTTGTTAATTGTGTTTTCAGATTTCTACTCAAAATTGTTTACTCTGTTTGATTCTTTTTTGGGCATGTTAAGTCACTTTTCCCTTAGCCAGTAAGCAGGAAAAATACAGGCCTTAACAGGCCACAGGCCCAGTCAGGCCTTTATACAAGCCAAGCTCAGGCTTAAAAAAATGCTTGTAACAGGCCACAGGCCAGGCTCAGGCCACCTTGTTGTAAAACAGGCCTGGCCTGTTAAGGGTGAAGCCTGGCCTGACCTGGCCTATTTCCACCCCTACCTGGAATAAAGACGTTTTTAGGCACACGGAGGGAAGGAAAAAACAGCTAATACACCGTCTTGATGGAATAAATAGGGCTATCTCTCGGTCGGGATCTTTGCCAAAGTATGAGGACTTGCAGTTAACCCTTTAGAAAGAACTTGAGGATATCCGGCTTCAGGAATCTCTTATATAGGCCTAAAAAGCCAGAGCAGATTGGTTAGTATATGGAGATCGCAATACTTGCTATTTTCATGCACGTGCCAACCGTCGAAGGAAGACTAAATGCATAGAAGCTATTAAAGATGGTGAGGGTTCATGGGTCCATGATGCCGTGGTTATCAAAGGAAGACTAACAGACCAATGCTTAATTGCACCATGTCATATCCATGTGCCGAGGAAGGGTTGTTAAGAAGGTGTAACAATGAGATCTCAGAGTTTGAAGTTAAAGAAGCAGTCTTAAATATTGGTGCTCTAAAGTCTCCGGGGACCAGATGGGTTTAATGCACTGTTTTACAAAAACCAATGGAGTACGGTATGCTCATTTATGGTGACATATGTGAAATATTTATTTGCTAATCCGCAGGCCATTAAGGAAGTTAATGGGACGTTGATTGTGCTTATACCGAAGAAAGATCATCCGGAGTCTATGGGGGATTTGAGGCCAATTAGCCTATGCAATGTAGTCTACAAAGCTCTATCTAAAATCATTGTGAATAGACTGAAACCTATTTTACCCCAGGTGATAGCTCCAAACCAATGCAACTTTGTCCTAGGGAGACACAGTAGTGATAACATAATTGTGGCTCAGGAGGTTATTCACACCATGAGAAATAAAGCAAAAGAAGGGGTTTTTGGAAATTAAAATTGATTTGGAAAAAGACTATGACTAAGTTAACTGGAATTTCTTACTAAGCTGTCTTCAGCAAATTAATCTCCCAAGTCATCTCATTGAGGTGATCGGGCAGCGTGTATCTAGCTCTAATATGCAGCTTTTATGGAATGGTGATAAAGCTGAGCTATTCCATCCTTCTAGGGGAGTGAGGCAAGGGAATCCATTATCACCGTATATGTTTGTTATATGTATGGAAAAGCTGGCTCATATGATTCAGGCTGCTATTCACGACGGACATTAGACGCCAATCCGCCTCACAAGAACTGGACCTCCCATCTCCCACCTTTTCTTTGCGGACGACATTATTTTATCATCTTGGTCTAAGCCTCTTGCTAGTGATGGGATGCCATTCAAGTGATATCACAAAATTTGCAGACATAGCCACTGAAATAGTCTATTCTGTTTGTATATGTTCTTTGTATTCAACAACAGAACATTTTGGTCAACTCCTACAAAAATATACGTTCTTTGGTACTCAATGATTCTTGAGTCCACACAATATTAGACATGACAAACTTATGCTCTTAAAAGATTAAATCATCTTATATTTAAGCAAAGAGCATAATAAGCTAACATAATTTTACCCAATCAAATAAGTTCATGCCAATGAATCATAAAGGGTAACAAATAAATGAAATCAAGAATGTTATTTCTCAATGACAATTTGTAAATACACTTTATGCAGAGAAGATGTCATTGATAAACTACATGTAAGTTTGAGCATAGAAAATCTTATCCATAAAGATAAACATTTATCAATTCACAATTCATGAATGAGATTAGATTTTTCAAGAGTGATAATGAAATAAGTAAAATGTTTCAAATCTCAAATGTTCTTTCAAACCGTGATAATGCATTATGAAATCAAAATTTTGATGGATGAAAGATTCATTTTTGAAACATGTTTAAGATCAATGCTCACTCTAAACATGGTAGAAGTCAACATGTTGAAGAATAGATCAGAATGCTTCAAGGTTAAGAAACGTGTGAAACATTGAAGTTTACATATAGAAGAATTTTCCCAAGAGCAAAAGTCATAAAGGTAATGCATTATCGAAACATGCTTTGCATAATAGATATATGAGCATAATGACTTTGCTATTGATCAAGAAATAATCTTGCCTTTTAGAATAAAGTCTTGAAATATATGAACATTCAAGGCAGGAATTTGAATATAGTTACTCAGAAATGGATGAAGATTAATTTGATGAATTTGAGTAACTAAATGAGTAGTAGGATTCATGGATGATGAAGCACAAACTCACTAGTCCAAATGACTAGAGTTCCAAAATATTATCCTACTAAGTTATTCCATATAATGGTTAATGTACTAACATTTAATGCACTAATGAACATTTATAAAGATTGGAATAACTCAGCCAACTAAGAATGTATGCTTAGCATAACAGATTCACAAATTGAAATCTTTTCTTGAAGATAAGCTTGAAACTCATATAGATAGTCAACTTATTAGATAAAAAAAATCTAACTTGATTGAGAATGAAGAATGAGGAGTTCAAGCATCATATTGAATACCAAAGATCAATATGTGAATTATAGGAAAAACTCAACTTGACAAATTTGAAGCCTAACCAACATTCAGTAATATTAACTTCCAATTTTGAAATTTAATTTGAATGCAGTCAAAGTATGGATATTTTTCAAAACATTTGTATGAATTTTCACAAAACAGAGTGAATTGAAATCCAAACAAATTTTAGACTTGTGCATTTCAAAAACATAAACTCATAAAATTATGCTCAAATTCGCTTGTTTGATTATCAAAAACTCACTAACAAATTGATTAAACATAGTTAGAAATAGCAATGAGTGATAATAAGAAGTATTGAAGTCAATAAGGAAGATTTCACAAATTCGTCATATTTGAATTTCAAACTCTGCGACCTATACTCGAGTATGATCTTCAATACTCGAGTTTGTCACTGTGCACTAAAATCAATACTTGAGTATCCAACATGATACTCGAGTAGTCCTCTTCCATAGAGGAATGTCGTGATTTGATCTTTGGACCATATCTTTGAAATAGGAACAATACTCGAGTGTGCAAATCAATACTCGAGTATTGGACTTTTGATATGTAAATAAGTTTAAGTCCAAAATCTCAATACTTGAGTATTCATTTCAATACTTAAGTTTTCAAATCATTTGAAAAAGAGTAAAGCTCTCTGTATGCTCAATACTCAAGTTTCGGAATCAATACTTGAGTATTCAGAGAATTTGAAAACTTTGTGAAATCTTATCCCAAGTCAATACTTGAGTATTCAAACAATACTTGAGTATTCAAATTTTATGTAAACATTTGAAAAACTTTTTGAAAATCCATTACTTGAGTATTCACACCAATACTTGAGTATTCACAAGTTGAAAGTTTTTGGTGACTCTCTGTAACATCAATACTTGAGTATTGTAATGGATACTTGAGTATTCACACCAATACTTGAGTATTCACAAGTTGAAAGTTTTTGGTGACTCTCTATAACATCAATACTTGAGTATTGTAATGGATACTTGAGTATTGAAAAATATGTGAAAAACTTGTATGCTTTCTGCCAATCCGATACTCAAGTATTCATACCAATACTTGAGTTTTCACATGTTGAAAACTTTGGTGACTCTCTGTATAACCAATACTTTAGTATTCAAATAGAATACTTGAGTATTGAAAATTTTAGAAAAATTGAAAAAGTCTCTGTATGTTCAATACTTGAGTATTCAAATAGAATACTTGAGTATTGAAAAACTTTAGAAAATATTGAAAATCTCTGTATGGTCAATACTTGAGTATTGAAAAACTTTAGAGAATATTGAAAGTCTTTGTATGGTCAATACTCGAGTATTCAAACCAATACTCAAGTTTTCACAAGTTGAAAAACTTGGAGTGCTCTCTGTAAGTTCAATACTTGAGTATTCAAATGAATACTTGAATATTGCTTGTTTTAAAGAAATTGAGCTACTCACTGTCAAGTCAATACTCGAGTATTGAAACCAATACTTGAGTATTCGCAAAGTTTTTGAAAAACATAGAAAACTCTTGACAAACTGAAAATTGGAGTTTGGTTTTGACAGTAAAGTTCTTGATTGAAATTGAATAAATTTCAAAACCTTTTAACTTAACTAATGACAAACCAAACATGAATTTCATATAATTATAGTATGAGGTAAGAATTAGATATCACCGTAATTCCTCTTGTCCTCATAGAAGATTGCTTGGTTGAGATGGATTGATGTAGATAACTCATTTTCCTACATTCACCATCAACATCAAGCATAGCTTGTTTAACTTTTTCAAGATTTGGATCATTTCTTTATGTTGCATTCTTGAGAAGCTTTCTTTGATCCTACAAAATCGTATAAAGCTTTTTCTTTCTTGGTATCCAACCCTACTTGGATCCAATCATTGTTAACTTGTAGGAACCAAAATTCACATGCTCTTATGAATATAATTAATTTAGAACGTACAACTGAGCATAGTGAATTAAACATGACTTTATGCATAAAAGAAATATTTTCTTTTCAAATCATCATGTATGCATAAAGAATTAAACCTATTGAACATTGCAATTTCTTTCAAAAATAGATCAGAATGTGAGAACTCAGTTTTTAAAGAAAATAGTTTGCAATGCTTATTCCTAAGGCTACAAGATATAAAACCTCAAAGAATATTCCAGATGATAGCATAGGAGGTTTTACCATTGTATACCTTTGCCTTAGGTACTCAGAGGATTGACTTTGCTTACCCATTGGTTCTTCATATGTTTTCCCATAGGTGTTGGCAAAGCTCTCTCAAGGAATATAGAGTTCAAGAGTCTTCTGTTTGATCTTTGAGAGATTCTCCTCTTCATGTTCTCCTCAAGATAGTTGAATGGTACTCTATGGTAGTTTGTTCTTGAGGTGGATGATACTCTTCTTGCTTGTATCCATTGCTTCTTATGATTTGACCGTGTAGTTCCAGCAATGGGTGCCCTAAGAGTTCTCTTGCTTGATATAGATGCTATGATCTTCTTCAATGGTGCATGAGAAACTCTTGGCTTCTTCTTCCTCTTTTCTGTACCTTGATGTCCATTCAAATCATCCTGCACACATGGAGTTCTAGATGGACATTTTGGTACCCACTTATACTTGGGCCCTTGATTGTTAGTATTGGACCTTGATTGTCCGTTAGAAACCCAAACAAATTTATTTCTCACATTATAATTTCTCCTAATATAGCATGTGTAAGAAATATGACCAGATTTACCACAATAATTGCAAATAATAAAATGATGCTTATTGTGAATAATTTTGCAAGTATTGTGCTGGTGATGAGAGTAAGACTTCAAATAATCTTCATTTGAACATTCATTCCTCCCACATGATTTTCCAGCATCATTTTCGAAAATATGTTTGTTTTTCTAAATAGAACCAGTAAATGGTTGAAAAACAATTTTATGTAAACTTTCAAAATCGTTTTTCATATCTACAGAGGAAGGGTTGGAGTTGTTTACCACATGTGCATTTTGAAATCCAGAAAATGATTTACCATATTCGTGCATGATGAACTTTTCCCGGGAATCCTCATTCTCTTGTTCTTTCGTGTTGACTGGATCATGGAAGTGTTCTAAGATTTCTCCTTCTTCATCTTCAACTTCCAATTGTTCATCAATCGTGGATATATAACTTATAGCTTCATATGAACTGCCAACACTATCAACTTCAACATAATTGTTAGAAGCATATATAGAATCAAGAGTATCCCAAATATGTTTAGCACAAGAGCAAAATTATTTTCTCGTAATCATTTTCTATCAATGCACTGTAAAGAAATTTCATTGCTCTAATGTTCAATGAAAACATTTTATTTTCCTTTTATGTCCAATCCTTTCTTGGTTTGAAATCAAAAGTATTTGTAAAAACATTCCACATATAAAAATCAGTTGCTTTGATAAAACTAGTCATTCTAGCTTTCCAAAACCAAAAATCAATATCTTTGAAAACCGGTGGAATGGTAAAATCAAACCCATCATAAAGCAAGCAACACCCAAAATCAGCCATTGAAACTCTTGAGACGGTTAAGTTCTTTAAACAAGAGCCTAGCTCTGATACCAAATGAAAGACCTGACTATCACCCAAGAGGGGGGTGAATTGGGTGTATGATAAAACTTTTGGAAGTTTGAAAATCTTTTTGCAATTTGCTGAAAGTAGTTTGTATGACAGTAATAATTTATAAAGAGATAATCAGTCATTCAAACTTATATGCTGGAAATAAAAGAGTTAAGGGAAGAGAATATGCAAATTGAGATTTATACTGGTTCGGTCCAATCCTTGACCTATGTCCAGTCCCCAAGCTCCGCTTGAGATTTTCAATCCACTATCTTCTTGTAACTTGATTACACGTTTCGTACTTGAAGTAATCCTCTCACTAGGATTCACTCCCCCCTTACAACCGTAATCAATACACTTGCTTGATTACACACTCTGTACTCGAAGTAATCATATCCCTAGGATTCACTCCCCTTACAAGCTATAATCAACACAATGTGTTTCCCACTCAAGATCACCCAATCTTGAGTATCTCACAGATAGAATGATAGGATGTTTACAATAACTCTTCTCTCTCAGAAGTAGATGAATAAACACTGAAGTACAATTCAAATCACTTCACTCTCTATGATAAACTATGTAAACATTGAAAATAGAGAGTAAATGATATGAAGATCAGATTATTAGCATGTTGAAGATGTAATCTTGTGTCTTGCTTCTTCTGTCTTGAATCTGACTTCTTTTATAGGTAGAAATCAATATATGACCATTGGAAGAAGAAATATAGCCATTAGACTCAGATGGAAACTAGCCGTTAGAACTTCGTTTTCTGAACCCGCGACGAATACTCGAGTATTCATTTGGAAACTCGAGTATTGAGGTTGTTGAGTAACTCCAGGTTCCTCTCTATCTAATCAATACTCGAGTATTGAGATGGAAACTCGAGTATTGGAAGATGCTCTAACGTTTGTGGCTCTCTGTCTAATGGAAACTCGAGTATTGAACTTACATACTCGAGTATTGACCTTTGTTGAACTAACTGTCAACTTTCGAGGGTCATATCTTCTTGGTCTGAACTCCATTTTGGTTCGTTCAACTCTTGATGGAAATATCTGTGAGTCTACTTTCATATACCATTGATTTTAGCTCAATCAGATTTTTATTTTGTGAGTTACACTCAAAACATTGAAGGTTGGTTTGCTGTGTGGCGTGGATTTATCTGTCAACTTCCACAATTCATAGCTCTCTCATATGAACTCCTTTGGGCTTGAATTTTATATCAAAATGACGCATTGGGAGTCTAGTTTCATATGCCACTGATTTCACCTCAATCCGATCTCTGGTTTAGGAGATATCATCGAATTACCATATGTCGCCCGTGCTGAACGTGAAACAGAGCTGATCACCGCTGCATACTCGAGTATTGACTTGAATAGTCGAGTATTGCAAGTCAGAAGAGGCCGTAGAGATGCTGAAAACACTGCATACTCGAGTATTGACTTGGATACTCGAGTATTGCAAGTCTAGAGACCCCAGAGATGCTGAAGATACTTCAATACTCGAGTATTGATGAACATACTCTAGTTTTGACTCCTAAACTCGAGTATTGAGTTCTTTACTCGAGTTTTCTCATCCTGAAGCTATTTTTTGCTGACTTCAGCTCCTAATTGAGTGATTCCAACTTCCATATGATCTTGGAGGCTTCTATCATCAATATAAGAACTTGAATAATGATATCTTCATTCCATTCAACAAGTTCTTCCTTTTTCCATCTCCCAACTTGATCATTCTTCATCATTCAACTTCACATCTTCTTGATTCAATTTATTTCTCTGATTCAGTACTTCTTCTTGTTGAACGTTCTCCGTCATTCAACTTGAACTCACCATTCTTTGCAAGTTCTACCTTCTTCAACATTTCATCTTCTTCTGATTATTCCCAAAGTCCTTTGAGAACTTCTTGCTCCCTTGACATTCTGATATTCCCATTATATTGTGTGCAAGAACTTCTTTCTTCAATCTACTTTCTTGATCATTCTTACATCTTCTTCAATATCCATAAAGCCAAGCCTATGCTGAACTTGTTCCAGAATTTAATGTGTCGACTTTTCGTATCAGCATTATTCATGTATACTCCACTGTAGCTCAAATATGATGAAGTTTCATTCCAACTTCTGCTTGATCATAGAGATTTACAGTGTCACATATAGTGCAAGTTCTTCTTTCTTGATCAATCTCCATTTTTAAACTTTGTATCTACATTCAATATAAGAATTAGTCAAAATATAATGTAAATGTATTATGCAACCTTTTTGCTCTTAAGAATGACATCTACATTCAATATAAGAATTAGTCAAAGTATAATGTAAATGTAGTGTGCAAACTTTTTGCTCGTAATAATGGATTTTATATTAGACATCATCAAAACTAATCATATCTAACACTATCATCCATGCCAGGTCTCCGGTTATCTCGCATGCTCCTATGGCGTTGAATAGGCTACTCGAAGTGGATAACACTTAGATAATGTATGGTTGCACAATTGTATCAAAAAAAAAAAGGAAGCTAGTTCATATATATATATATATATATATATATTCACATGTCATGATATGAATATATTGAAGGATCTCATTGGCGTATAAAGCCAATTCTAATAGACTTATTGGAGAGTTTTATGAGTTAGGCAATTCAACCATTCAGCCATGGAATGCTTAGCAGGGATCTTGATCTTCATTCAGTGTTTATTGCTATGGTGAAATTTGACCATCCAAAAATCTTATCCGGTCCAAATTTAAAATTTTTAATCTACAATTATTTCAATAATGAATCTATTTTTTTAACAAGGGTGAGTTATAGTATTATCTTTTAATAAAATTATGTATATATTAAAATAAAAAAATTATTTAAAATATATATATAAAAATCTTAAATTAAATACAAGCCATCCAAAATCAAGCTGAATGCTGATATAAATTAACATAGGCACTGTATACTAAGTTTTTTTAAATAGCATGAAATGTGATCCCATGGATACATCCCATATTGGTAATGCATGAGTTACATTATGTGTTTTAATCTCTCATTAGATGCAAACGTGGGGTACAAACCATAGTACATTTGTCAAGTTGGTGGTATGATATATCTTCGGAGCCCAACAGGAGGTTTTATCATACTTTTAAAGACCAATTTCCATTCCAACCTAGTTTTATTTCAAAAAATTCAAAAAATAGTATTTTTAAAGCATTTTAGTTTAATTGCAACTTAGTTGTTAGATAAAAGGCTTAAAATCCTTTTTAACTCGTTTTATGCCAATCATCACATTTAGTTGTTAGATAATTAATAAAAGGTTCCTCAAAAGATTATCTGAGATTGCACCCTATATTGTAATCCATGGTTAAATTTTGAAGAAGTTATCAAGGCATAAACTGACGGTTTATCTTCATTTTCATTCATGCTATAGATCTTCTGCATCTCCAAACTTTAATCTTCTTCCATTAAAATTCTCTGCTCTAGTGTTGTCATCACCAACCAAGAAAATATAACACACTGTCCCCTTGCTACCCTTAGCATATATATAAGTATATATTGCCTCCATGCGTGCATCTTTCTCACAATATCTTGGTTTATCTCTTTTTTATCGATTATGATATAATATTGATATATTATATTGATATTTTGTTCTCACCTAAATTATAGAAGTAAATATATGAATATATACTTAACTTTGCATCTACTAGCAGTTGTTTCAAAATAGATCTACAAGCTTTGATCAACAATAAGAGCCTTCACTATTCAACTGAAGGTGCAGGTCACCAGTGCTATCTGAGCCCAAAATAATTTTCCGATAAATAAGTACCATTAATAGAAGAAAATTAAATACTGGAAAAATAAATTAAGCAAGTAAAATTTCATAATAACGAGAAGACAATTATAATCAACTTTCAAGTACAAAATCATAAATGTAGATAAAATTGTATAAAAGGTTATCAATTAGAAAATACCATGTAAACAACAACTCATTGATGAAATTAAGTACCAACTAATATGGAAAACCCATTTTGAATGAGGACTTAAGCAGAACGAGTAACAAGCGTTGACACACAGTCCACGAGGGTAACTAACCAAGCACAGTTCAAGGCCACGAAAACAAGTGTGGACACATAGTCCATGAGGGTAAGTAACCAATCAAGTGCAGCACAAAGCCATGAAGCAAGCACAACATGAGGCCGCGAAGCAAGCATAGGTAAAAGACCCACGGATAACAAATGTTAGAATGAATCCAACGAATATCAAGCATGAGTACTATACTCACGAATGTCAGGTGAGCTCGAGGTTAACCATGACGCGCCAAAAACTAACAATGTTGTTGTTAGTAATCAGCGTTCCGTGTTCAATCCTCTTAAAAATATTTTTCAAGCATCCTTGGGGCCAATTTATCAAAACAATGAAAAGTTATTCTTTCAATACCATGATAGCTCGTATCAAATACGATATAATAGTATACCCCAGTATGAAAGTTCACAAAGTTTCAGAACTTTTGTTCAAATTCATTCTGTCGACAAAACCCTTCCCATATAACAAAAATTCGCTATGAACATTTCAAAAAGCAAGACTATCTTAATATGAAAATTTAAGAAAGATATCTCAAAACTTTCCTCATCATTACCATGCATAGTCATGAATTATACTATGAACCAATAGAATAATAATTAATAACAATAGGTGCAATCATCAGTCCTTACTCTTTTTAATATAAATAAGAGCATGACACAAATCCAATCAACTTTCATTGGCAAAATCATACTTGTAAAGATGATAATTAACATGAAAGTATGATAAAAAGTAAAAACATCATTTATAAGAAATTATAATTGGACGTTATTCACTCACCTCACCCATGCTTTTCCAATTCCTACAATAACATTTTGATTATTCCTCATCAAGATTCCTCTTCTTGCAATTCCCTATGCACAAAAAGAAAATTTATATTTCATCCTCAATTCAAAACCATGTACTTAATTCACACACTGTTCAACCCAAGATAAAGTTTCAATGAATCCATGACCTCAAAGTATACTTTAATCCATAAAAATTCTGGCCAGATTCTTAGCTTATATTCACAGTCCTTTTCACAAAGTCTTAACTTTCAAACACCATTATATTTAGAAAAATATGAGAGTAAGATCCTAGCTTCAACCTTCCTCTGGTAGGGTAATATGCATACCAAGACTAATTAGCAATTTCAATGACAATCCAAGGAGATATTAAAAAATCTCATTCTTCCTTTTCATACATGTTTCAAAATTCTATTAATACTCCAAACCTTTCCGCCACCGCACATACATATACAAGCAACATCAATACCTCTGTAAACTTCAATAAAGAAATTTAGACAATCTCAGTGATATAAACTTTTTCTCATGAGCATTTTAACAAACACCTTGAGTGCAATAATATTCAAACAATTATATCAAACATCCCGCTTTTCAAATCTCTAGCCCAGCCATTTAAAAACATCAATAGATAAATTTACCATGCTTCCCAAACTCCATCCTTTACTAATAATTAATTTAAACCCAAGAAAATCAAAATTTACACATATCTTCTTCCTCTTGTGAGAACTAAAACAATTATACAGAGGAATCACCTTTCTAAGGTTAACTTCTTAATTTTAATTCCAACTTGCTTTGAATCCCAACCTTCCTCTTACTCTCACGCACAACAACTGGAACAAAGAGGGAGAATTATGTTTAATCTACCTACACAAATTTAGGGAGCATCTTCAATTCAACACACACACACCAACAACAAAAGGAAATTTCAGACATACCCAACTCTCCCAAAGATGCATAAGAAGAAGAAGGAGAGATGAAGCTCAGCCCTCTACCGACCTATCAAGACGCACTGAACAGAGAAGGTAAAAGGAAGAGGCTGACAGTCTCTGCACCCTCAACAGCAACAAGCAATAGATAGGCAAGCAAGCTCCAGCGACGAGAAGGGAGAACGGCGACAACGCTAACCAAGGAAGGAGATCGGGTGAATGGAGAAGCCTCCAGAAACAACTCCCCCTTCTCTGCTATGTTCATTCGATGTTAAGGAAGAGAAGAATGGCGTAAAATCTGATGGTGATGTTTATTTTATTTTATTTTTTTAAAAGAAGGGAATTATGGCAATTTCATAGTTGTAAAACAAAATAAGATACTCCTTTGAACCAATAAGCATTCGATCCCAAGACATCTTTTCTGTCAACACATTAATTTACACTTGTCCTAAAGCTTCCCTTTGTTCCATTACCAACAAGAAATTTATATTTTATATAATAAAAAGGGAGATTAGATAGGAGGACCTATACCTCCTGAGGGAAAACAAGATAGGCCTTTCCGATTCTTAGCTAATTGGTTAAACCACTCTGAATTTCCTGATTTTATTACCTCTCAGTGGAAGCCCTGTCTTGACCTTCCTATTATGTTAGCTCGATTGGTCACCCCTTTGGGTCGTTGGAATAAGGAGTTCTATGGTAATATTTTCCAGATGAAGAAGTCCCTGAACTCAGAATTGGCATTGTTGCAGTACCAACGTGAGAGTCATGACTCTGTTACCTTGGGATTGAAGGAGTTAGAATGTAAAAATCGTTTGAATGATATTTTAAAGCGGGAGGAGCTGTTTTGGTACCAAAAGTCTCGACATCAATGGTTAACTGAAGGGGACCGTAACACTAAATTCTATCATCTGAAAACTGTAACTAGGAGGAGTTTTAATAAAATAGCCCGACTGAAAAATGCTCACAATGTTTGGGTGGAAAATGACGACCAACTCAAGGATATGGCCCTGTCATATTTCCAGAATCTATTTTTGGATGGGGAGCCCAACCGTAGGTGGCTTACATCCAACTGGTCGAGTATTCCCCCTCATCTGCTAGATGGATTGCATCGAATCCCTTCATGCGAGGAGGTTCGGAGTTGTCTGTTTAGCATGGGAAGTTATAAAGCCCCTGGACTTGACGGATTTCCTGCGGTGTTCTTTCAAAGGCAGTGGAATGTGCTTCGTCACCAGATTATGAGATTGATTGTAGATGTTTGGCAGAATCCGTCTCATATTCAATTTTTAAATGCTACTTTGATTGCTTTGATTCCTAAAGTACAGGTACCAACGTCTATGTCTCAGTTTCAGCTAATATCGTTATGCTCCATTTTGTATAAACTGATCACCTAGCTGATTGTGAGACGTTTGCAACCGGTAATGGAGATTGTTATTTCGCCATTCCAGTCTAGTTTTGTTCCAAAGAGGCAAATACACGACAACATTGTCATTGCTCAAGAATGGATTCATTCAATGCATAAAATGCGAGGGCGACAATTTATGGCAATTAAGGTTGATCTAGAAAAGGCGTATGATCGTGTGAACTTGAACTTTTTACGCCATATACTTGAGGAGGTTGGCTTTCCATGCAATACAATTGAATTGATTATGCAGGCTGTTTCCACTTCGTCCTTTAATATTTTATGGAAGGGGGTAAAACTTCAGCGTTTATGCCATCTAGGGGCATCTGACAAGGTGACCCCATATCACCATACTTGTTTACATTAGCTATGGAAAAACTATCTCATATTATTTCCACGGCTGTTAATGGAGGTCTTTGGACCCTTATTAAGGTGGGACAGGGAGGCCCCCCTATTTCCCACCTGATGTTTGTTGATGATTTTATGTTATTTGCATAGGCAAGGCCGGATCAGTTGGAGACAGTTATGAAGTGTCTTTCTTTGTTTGAGCAGATTTCAGGGCTAAAAGTATTGATAAATCTGCCATCTATTTCTCTAAACACATATCAGAAGATTTGGATGTTTCGTTGGTGATTAAAAGTGGATTCAAGAGAGTTAAAAATGTCGGACGATACTTGGGGGCTTGGATGATACATGGGCGTGCAACTAAACAATGTTACCAACATATTGTGGATAAGTTACGGAGGAAGTTAGGTGGGTGGCAACAGCAATGTCTGTCTCAGGCAGGTAGAATAACTATTGTCAAATCAGTATTATCTACTATCCCTTTATTTCACATGCAATATGCTAGGTTACCCGTAAATATCTGCAATGAGATTGACAGAATCCAATGGAATTTCATTTGGGGTGATTCCCATCTTCGTAAAGCTCATCATGCTTTAAGTTGGAATGTGTTGACTAGTCCTAAACACATGGGAGGACTTGGTTTAAAATTGGCTGCGATTATGAATGATGCTCTTCTCATGAAGTGTGGTTTGAGGTTCCAAAATGAGCCAGATGCCCTATGGGTTTAGTTTCTATGGGGTAAATATAAGGTACAAAATGGTAATTTACCAATCCTAAAAGATGGTTGCTCAATGTTCTGGAGCTCTTTATGCAACATCTTTATCAATATGAAGGATGAGGTGGTATGGGAAATTGGAGATGGGGCTTCTATTTCTTTTTGGAAAGACAAATGGGTATCCTCTTCTATTTGTCTTCAAGATTTCGTAGTGAGTCCCATTCCAGATGATATGCAACACATTGCATGGTTAATAGATTTGTTGATCAACATGGCCGGTGGGACCTACCATTATTAAACAGCCTGCTCCCCCAGAATATGGTTGGATTAATTAGAGGTATGCTAATGACTTCTCATTTTTAGTAGATTTGAGACATATTTTAATATATTTGGGGAGTCATCAATACTAAATTAAAGGGATTTATTGGAAATTTTGATAAGATATCAATTTGGCATATTATTTAGGGGATTTTATTATAAATATCTAAATTTTAATTAAATAAAAATATTTAGGCTTATATAAAAAGAATAAATAAATTTTAATGATATAAAGTAGATAGAAAAGGAAAAAGAAAAAGAAAAAGATTTAGGTTTTTTTTTTTATTATTATTATTATTATTATATAATTTCCTTTTCATTTGACAATTAGAGCAGGTGCAGGGACGTACCATTTATTGAATTGAAATTGAAGACCTAAATGGAATGGGCCCAACACAAATTGAATGGAATGGAAGACCTAACCTAAAAGAAAAACCACGAATTGAATAAAGAGGACCAGAGGCGGCAATTATAGATTATTCTCACAAAAAGAAATAGAAAATGCACAGGAGGAGAAGAACCTAAAAGCTAAGGAGAAACAGAATAGCGCAGCGGCTATTTAGACATTTACAACTGGAGGCGATTTTTTGGCTATTCTCGCGGGTGCACGACTTGGAAGAAGAAACAGTGTAGAGAACGAGAGGCGTAGAGGCGGGAGGAACATAACATTCTCGCCGACGGTTTCCTCTTCCACCAAGGTCGGCGAGTAACCCTACTTCCACCACCATCCAACTTCATCTCTCTCCTCATCATCTCGACACACCGCGATTAGAAGCTCCGAGGCGATTGGTTCCTTGATCCTTTTGGTTATGTTTGCCCTTTTTGAATCTGGATTTTATCTCTTTATGTGCTGTTCTGATTTTAGTTAAAGCCATGTTTGGCTAATTTCCCTTTGCAACCCAGAGGACCTTTGAACTTATAATTGTGGATTAGACTTTGTTTTTATTATTTAGTTATAATTAATATTAATTTTGGTTACTTAATCTTGTTCAGATTTATTTATTAGTGACTGGCCATCATTGAGTATGAATTTGAGAATTAGGATTTACCTTGACGAAGGGAATTTTAATTAAGCTCTTAAATTAAGTAATATGGGATTAAATTACGATTTAATTTGCGATTAGGATAGACATATACCTAATGGCCCCATATAATTGTTGAGGAGTGTGTTCAAGATTTATTGCCTCTTGAGTAATTATGTTAGACATAACTAATTTTACTCTAGAGAGGGTTGTAAGTGGACCGACAGGCACTTATAACTATTTATACTCGAGATTAACAAAATTGATATTAAGGCTAATTAAATTAGTGAAATCAAGGTTTATGAAGCTAATAAGGGATTAGTGACTTTGGGTTGCTCATTTAATATTTGTGGTAATTTGCTTATTTTGATTTGATCTTCTTTTCCTTTAATTAAATTCAATTTGGTTTGCTTAACTTAATCGAAAGTGTAAAATTAATGCTTAACTGAAGTTGTGGGTACAAAGTCCTCGTGGGAACGATACTTTTCTTATCACTTTATTACTTGGTATGGCCCGTATACTTGGGGAGTTTTAGGCTTAAAGTTTTGCCCTATCATATGCTCCCTCCCTCTACTGATATGGCCCAGACCGGCCTTTCTGGTTGGCTGGAGATTTAACTGGTGTTAGCGTTAAAAGTTGCTATCTTTATTTAGTCGAATCGGGATTTCAACATTCTAATATTAATTGTGACATTTGGATAAAGCTATGGAAGTGGGAGGGACCACATAGAATACAGATCTTTGGATGGAAATTTTTCCATCAAAGGCTCCCTTTGATGTCATGGATCCGTGCTTGGTCTGAAAATGATGGGTTTTGCCCACTATGTCATCAAGAAGAAGAAAACAGCCTACATGCATTTAGAGATTGTCATGTTGTTCGTGGTTTCTGGTGTGAGGCGTTGCCCGTTAATCATTTTCACGCTTTCGTTAGCTACGACTGGACTAAGTGGGTAACATGGAACTGGAGGAGTGACGAACTGGTACTAGGCGGATTATTTTGGCATGAGGTTTTTATCATCTCTTGTTGGTTTCTTTGGAAGTAGCGTAATGAATTTATTCATAATACACAAGATGCAAATGTTAAATATAGCATGAGGCCCATCCTTCAGTTACTGAGAGAACTAAAAAATCCAAGTGCCGAAAGGGGAGTTAAATGCGTAGCACAGAATCATTCTAGTGTTCGCTGGTCCTTTCCAGAAGTTCCATTTGTGAAACTCAATTCGGATGGGGCATCAAAAGGTCCAGAACAGGTGGCGGCATGTGGAGGTTTATTGCGAGACTACTCTGGTAAGTGGCTTGGAAGGCTTTGCTATACGACTTGGAAGATGCTCAGCACTGTTAGCAGAGCTGTAGGGAGTCTTGAGAGGATTATAGATGGCATAGGAGGCAGGTTGGAGGCATGTAGTTGTTGAAAGTGACTGTCATTCAGTCATTGCATTACTTTCAAACAAGGTAGTGTAGCTCGTGAGTCCCATTTGGTGACTCGGATACGAGTAATCATCCGTAGACCATGGGTTATACGGTACTGTCATGTACTAAGGGAAGGAAATCAGTGTGCAGATTGGTTGGCTAATTATGTACTGGTTCATGTGGAGGCCCTGGATGAAGCTCATTTCTCTGATCCTCCTACGGGTCTTTATCACCTTTTTGTTGCTGATCTGATGGGAATACAGCACGAAAGGAGAGGCTTGCGAGTTTAATTTCTTTTATTTTCCTTTGTTTTATGTTTCTTTATTATTCAATGTATCAAAAAAAAAAAGATAGGAGGACCTATATAGAATAATATTTATTGGAAAGGACCGTAAAAATTGTAAATATTTAGAAGGATCAATTACCAAAATATAAATTTAGAAATACTAAATTGCCCTTGAAAGTGATTTAATTTTTTTTCACCAAAATTACTACTGCCAAAATCATCATTTTTTAACCTTAACTAATATCTACATAATCATATCATTTTATCATTTAATTATTACTCATAGATATTGGCTCTGTAACCCTTTTACATTATTAGGTTTTTTTTTCTTGATTTACATAATTTTATATAAATCAGGAAAAAAAAAAGCTCTATCAAAAGAAATTTCTCAACCAAAATAAAAAAATTTAAATGCATTTCATATCTTATCATTATATAATTTAATTATTACTGGTAACATAGATATTGGCTCTTTAACCCTTTTATATCATTAAGTTTTTTTCTTGATTTATATGTAAATCGAGAAAGAAAGAAAAAAAGAAGCTCTATCTAAGAAACTTTATCAACCAAAATAGAAAATTAATTATCTTATTAGAACTAGTTGTGTAGGCTGAAATAACAAAATAAAACATTATTATATTGTATCAAAAATTGAAATATGATAATGGGTTAATGTCGGTTGATTGACTCGTGTTGAACATGACCCTATTAATTAATTATATATATATAACATTTCTTTAATGTTTATAATAAATTATAAAAAAATTTGAGTTTTTCCTAAAATTATATATTTTTTCAATCAAAGTTTGTGTCAATTTTTAAAATAAAATTATGATTTTGACAATATTGAAAGACGTTTGTGTTATTTTTTCTATAAATATCTATGATGAGAGAAATTGTGTTTAATTTAATTAAATTTACAAATTCATATTAATTTTAAGCATAGAATGTGAGAGAAAATGTAAGAGGTTTGATTAGGGACACTTTAGTATTTTTAGATTTTTATTTTGTTAATTGGTCTTTCTAAATAATTACAACTTTTATGGTTCTTCTAAATAAATATTATCTCTGCTATAGGTTCTTGATTTTAATTTTCCCTAATAAGAAACCTATTTATTTTACCTTGAGCTTATTTTCACATTAATAACATAAATATCTTATTTAAATTTTTTGGTACGGTCATTAAAAAATTAATTTGTATGCAAGTTGAATGATTAATTTGTGGGGTTTAAACTTCATTGAAATGGTGGGACCACATATATATTATATAGGGAAAATTAAAATAAAGGACCAAGACAAAATAATATTTATTATAAAGGACCATAAAAATTGCAATTACTTAGAAGGACCAAACATCATACTATAAATTTAAAAATACTAAATTACCCCTAATCAAACCTCATGTATTATCTCTTGTATTCATAATTAAAAAATAACTAAAATTTAAACTAAACTGTCTATCATGATATGATCGCATCTTTTTTTTTTTCATATATTATTTAATTAATAACTGTTAAAAATAAAAAAATAAACTTATTTCACTGTTTGAATATATTATTTAAGAGTAATTTCACCGTTTGAATTAACTAAACTACCCCTAATCACACCTCATGTATTATCAATTAAGCTCTTTTTATATAAATAAAAAATAAACTTATTTCATATTTTTAAGGATATAATAGGTTAATTAGATTTTTTTAATTTTATTAACATTGCATGAATTTTTAACCCACATAAATTGCTTCTAAAACAAAATTAAATCATACAAACTTTCTTGTTTTAACATATATGATAAATTATAAAAGACCTTGACTTTTATTAAAATATAATTTCATCTCAGATTAATTTTTTTATATTTAAAAACAATTGTAATTTTTACAAATGGAAGAATACATAATTTTTTTCTTTCATAGATATATTTTCAAGTTGTGAAAAATGAAAATTGAGAAAACTATTGTTTAATTTAATAAAACTTAAAATTCGCATTAGTTTTAAAAATAGAATGGGAAAGAGAATGTAGAAGGGAATGTAAGAGATTTTGTTAGGGGCATTTTGGTACTTTTAATTTTATATTTTTATATTTGGTCCTTCTAAATAATTACAATTTTTATGGTCCTTCTCCATAAATATCTTTTCCTTTTGGGACCCTTCATTCTAATTTTCCCTATTATATATATGTGGGTCCCACCATTTCATATGTGTGTGACATGAGAATACACTTGTCCTACAACATAAGAAGTGTTTTTCCCATAATATTTGTTTACTCTCCATTATGCTATTAACAATAATGCGGACTTTTTAAAGTATTAATGTTAATTAATGCATTTTCTGGGTTTGTTGATGATTGATTATTAGAGAATAGAAAAAAAAAAATCTTTTAACACTAGGGTTGCGTTATTATATAATTGTGGTTTGTATTTTATTTATTGTTTTATTTTTCCATTTGTGGAGTGCTTATTAATGTCTAGAGGTTGTTTCATGGCTAGAGAAATTATACAATTATATTCCAACGGAACTTTTTTTTTATGCAAAAAATTTGCATATTTTTAAAATCTGAAAATATTTCTCTTGAAAATAAAATGAAAACATGGTTATCACTTTGATAACACGTACAAGAATAAAAAAAAATAGAAAAATGACAAATTTTAGGTCCCAAAGACCATAAAAAATTATAAAAAAGTTCCAAGAAATTCACATATCAAAAAAGTTCCTAGAGACTTTTTTGATATTATTTCTATTAACAACCAAAAGTGTTATATTTACAAAAAAATGCTATATTTACAACAAAATTTACAAACTTGGTCATTCACAACAGGAAAAAAACTATATTTATAATAGGAAGTGTCATATTCACAACAAAATTTAAACATCTGGAATTTGTTTCAAACTCAAGTCCTAAACGATATAAAAAAAAAAAAAAAAAAAAAAAAAAGAGAGGCTAGATTTACAAAAGAAAATGATATATTCACAACAAAATTTTAAGGGTGAAGGGGAAATAATACACATGGGCTTTTCCTCCAGGAGCGTCCAGCACCACGTGGTTTTTTCTAGAGCAAAAATACACACAGACTCTTAAAACGGGTGCAAAAATACCATCTCCGTTAAAAAGTTATTAACTTCCGTTATTACCATTTGAAAGTACTAAAATACCCTCAGCATTCATCCTCTTCCCTTCTAAATTCATCATCGACAGGAATCTCCCCCACACCCAGATTTGGAAATACCGATGCTGAAATCATGCTACTCTTCCCAAACCCATCAACCCAGAAGGTTGATCCACTCCTCCCAAATCCATTGAATCATACACCTTCCTGGAACGTAGCAGACAGATCGAAAACGTTCCTGGAACGTGTAACCCATCTATTCCAGATTTGTGCCTTCTCTATTCCCTATTAATCATCCAATCCATTGAATCATACACCTTCCCAGAACGTAGCAGACAGATCGAAAACATTCAAAAGCATTAATGGTTGACCCATCTGAAACACAATAATAATAAAAGAATTGAAACCAGAAATTTATTTACCAGTAACGTGCTTTTTCCAAAAGAAGAAGTAGAAGAAGATTGAAACCCAGAAGAGTGAAACTGTGAAAGTGAGAAGAAATCATTCATTTACTTTCGAATGGGATTAGAAGAACAATAACGAAAGAAAATAATATTTAGGAAAAGAAAGCATAAATCAGCATGAGGTTTCAGTAGCGCCACAATGCTAGACGAGAATCAAAATTGCAAACCCAGATTTGGAGAGAAATCAAAATCGCAATCCCAGATGTTCATACAACATCTTGACGCTCGTACTGTTCAGATTCCTCTGGGCTCATATTGTGCTTCGAAAAATCGAAGCAAGTATCTCGACGAAGATGACGCAGGGGGCTCGGTGTCGGTTCAGTGCCATGGTTTAAAAACAGAGAAATGAAATCGCAAAAAGATCAACCGGAAACTTGAACCCAAATGCTGGATGGAAATTGAAATCGCAAACCTAGCTCTGGAGAGACGAAGATGACGCAGGGCTCGATGTCCATGGTTCAGTCGGAAATCAGAAAGTAAATGAATGGTTCAATGCGCCACCGTTGCCTCTGGTAGAGGTTGCCGCCACCGCCTTCCAGGTTGCCGCCGCTGACAAGGAAATGGGGGTGGAGGTGAAGAAGCAGAAGATGGACAGATGACAAGGGTAGTTTTGGAAATTAGAAAATCTTAACATTTTTTTTATATGGTGGGCCCCAGTACAAACCTAACGGACCTTAACGGAGATGGTATTTTTGCACCAGTTTTAAGAGTTCGTGTGTATTTTTGCTCCAGAAAAAACCACGTGGTGCTGGACACTCCTGGAGGAAAAGTCCATGTGTATTATTGCTCATTCACCCAAATTTTAAACCTTGTCATTCATAACAGAAAAAGCTATATTCACAATAGGAAGTGATATATTTACAACAAATTAAAAACCTAGATTTTGTTTCAATACAAATAATATCTATATGAATTTCTGTTTGGATTTTTTTTTTTGTAATTTCTTATGGTCCTTAGGACCTGACTATCATTTTCCCTAAAAAGTTTATATAGTTCAATAATTAATTTATTTAAATGTTGCCTAATTTTTTAAAATAAACAAATACATTTCTGTTCTTTGCAATCAAATCGAAAAGCCTTTCCATCAAGGTAGTAATATCCAATGCAAACAATTAAAATATGTATGGTAGAAAAATCCACACATTTTTCTGTAAACAACTCTGAATAATAATAATAATAATAATAATAATAATAATAATAATAATAAAATAATAAAATGTTGACCTCACGGTATGGGTAATAAATGTATTTCCGAATCTTCTTAAGAACATATCTTCTTCTTCTATTCTTTTCTTTTAATTTTACCTTCTTTATTTATTGAGTTGTCATCTAATCACACAATAAATATATATATATATATATAAATATATATATATAATTAAAAAATTTAAACTATTAAAATTTAACTTGAAAATCTCAGAAGTGCAGGAGATAGTAAGTAAAAAAGTATAAAATATTTTAATAAAAATCTAAAGAGTTGAAATATTTAGATATAATTTTAACTGTTTAAAATTATTTTTGTATTTAATATTATAATAATATAATAATAAGATGTTATATCCCAACCATTAAAAGTTGATCATATGATGGACACTACAAAAAAAGGGACTTTCGTGGCGACATTTGGCGCGACTTTAAATGTCGGTGAAAGTCATTACTTTCGGCGGCGCATGACAAAAAGTATTGACTTTCGAGATCGAAAGTCATACTTTCAGCGGCGACATTATGTTGTCGCCGCTGAAAGTATGACTTTCGATGGCGACACTTTTGGTCGCCGCTAAAAGTGATAGTTTTTTAAATGGCGACTCTTATATGTCACGTCGAAAAGAGTGTTTTGACGACTTAATGTCGCCGCCAAAAAGTTTTTAATTTTTTTTTAGTTTTTTCCTTTTTTTTACTTATGATATTTATACAATAAATATGTTTATTGGTGTAATTTCTTGTGAAAAAATAAATTAATTTTTTGAATTATTGTGAGATAAAGAGAGTTTGTGATAGAGTAATAGATTAGTTAGAGATTTTAGGAATCAATATTTATAAATATAATTTTAGATATTGCTTATTTTATTTAGATATTTTCTTATTTTTTAGTGGTCCTTAAGTTTAGGATTGGTGGGTTGGTTAGTTGCAAATTTAAATAATATTTATTTAGGTATTTACTTCCATTATCCGATCGTGGATTAATGGGAGAAATTTAGGAGTATTTTTAGGGAGTGATTGTTATATTTTTATCTATAAATATGGAGTATCCATTCATGTAAAAGTATGGAATAGATATGGAAAATTATTAGAAAATTACTTCTCTGATTGTGGGAGATTCTCCTTGGGCTTTAATAGTATGATGGATTACAGATTCTAGCTCATCTTTCCATTAAAGATTTATTCTATTCTTTATCATATTATGATATTAAATTCGATTTCAAATTTGATAAAGATTTATCCTTTTAATTGTTATCCTCTTATTCTTTTACCTTTCCTAAAATAAAAAGAAGTTGGAAGAGAGTGATATAGTGTTGTTAATTTTTAGAAATTGATAATATTCCAATACATTTTATTTTCTTTTTAACTATTTTTGAAATCAAAATGTACAATAAAAGAAGTTTATAGAAGAAAATTTGCATATCAAAGTATCAAGTAAAAAGTCAAAAAATTTCTTTTTTTATCATGTATGTTTGTTCGTAAAATAGAGATATATTTACTAACCTTACATTGTCACATAAAGGTTATTGGTAAAAATATTTTTTACTTGATTTTTTTTTTCCATGAGAACAAAAAAAGTTAATATAAAAAATAAATTGTTTGATATAGCAAACTGCATTTCAAAGATTTTCATTAATGATTTTTTAAAAGAAAAGATATTTATTAACGTGAAAGAAACAACCTATTATCATATAAGTAAAATTCTTTGATTAATGAAAATTGATTTTTTTTTATTGACAAAAAACTAATTTGAGTTATTTCAAAAATAAATTTTTTTCAAAATTTTACTTTCGGTGGCGACAAAAATTTGTCGCCACTGAAGGTTCTATTTTCAGTGGCGACAATTTTTTGTCGCCACCGAAAATGCGTTTTAGTGGCGACTTTTTGTCGCCACCTAAAGCCTAAAACCAATTCCAGTGCCTCTTTTTTCAGTCTCGCGCCCTAGTTCAATTCCTTATACCCTTTCCTTTCTTTATACACATTTTTTTCACGCTTCCGTGTTTCTTCCATTCGCGAGCCCTCCAATTTTTTCTCTCAGTCGAGCCCTAGTCGTGCTTCACCTGGTTCTTCCGCCTTTTTCGATTAGATCACCTTCTTTCTATTTCTTCGAGAGTTTTTCTCATTTCAACCAAACATTTCCCTTTGTTTGTTCCTTTCTCCGATTTGTTTTTGATGGATCTGTTCTTGGTCACCTGTTTTGTTGATTTCTGGTATATCTGCCATGGATCCTACACACACGACTTCGTCATCTTCTCTCGCCGGTAATAATGGCGGGGATTCAAATCGCCTTCCATCTGATTCTACTCTTCCAGTAACGGCAAACCCTAGTCTTCCGCTGCTGCAATCGTCGTAATGGCAGGAACAGGCACAGATCTCCATCTCCTTCGATGGCTCGTGACGAGGTGTCTGGTGATATCCAAACCTATGAATAATGCTTATAGTACAATACAGTTTTCTGTCTCTTTAAATGCATCAATTGATACTTTTGCTTTTTTTGCTTGAAATATTGGTACTTTTGCTAAAGATTACTTTTTTTTCTCAAGCTGCAACAATATATATTTGAAATTTTTGTTTTGTTTTGAAAGATCGGGAGTTAGGAAGGGATCCTGGTAGATTTACTCAGAGCTAACAACATCATTCTTTCAATAAACATAAGCTGGATATGCAGAACATTTTACTGAATGGAATAGTTTCACTTACACGTCTTTAATTATTTTTACAAGCATCTAAATAAACTTTATGTGGAATGCAATGTAGAAGCAGCATTTCAATGCTATTGTTGCATATATTTGTATATAATTGTTAAAGTGTTATGTATAAAGTGTTATCGTATGATCGGGTGGCAAATCTAGGTATTGTTAGACGATGTTACGTATTCAATCAAATGGATGGAATGATGATAGTTGATTGGGTGACGGGACTAGGCACGATGCTCTTCATTTTTTATCATCCTAGATTTTGTTCTTTTTTATCCCCCAACTTTGTTTCATGTCTTCTTCGGTTGCATGGTGCCATGGATTGATGAGAAAAACATCCAATAACTGAGTTAAACTTCTATTCCTGACCTTGCATTCATAGTGGATGGTGGAGTCATTCCCCTTTAACCCATAGTTGAAAATAGAGGCTCTTTTAGAATGATTTAGGACAATGCAGGATAGGTTGGAAGTATTTTACTTCTATTTGCATAGGCATATAAAGCTTTCAATTTCATTCTTAGATTAGTCTATATGACTAAACAGTATATTGTTTCAGATATGTAGTTTGTGTTACATTGTTATTTAATGAACCTCCTTGGATTTTATATCAAACTAACGAATTGGGAGGCTAGAAAACCTGATATAAAATGGAGACTTTATGTTTTCAAGGGTGGTGAAGTGCTAAATGGTTAGTCTATATGACTACTCGTAGGACCAAATCATTATAAATAAGCAGAAACTCAAGTTTTGATTGACTCGAGTTTTCTCATCCTGAAGCCGATTTTGCTGACTTTAAATCTGAATTGAGCCATTCCAACTTTCATATGATCTTGGAGACTTCTATAATCAATCTTGAAACTTGAATAATGATATCTTCATTTCATTCAGCCAGAAGTTCTTCCTTTTTCCATCTCCCAACTTGATCGTTCTTTATCATTTAACTTGGGCTCATTATTTTCGCTTCTTGATTATTAATTATATATAAACTTCATGTTTCCCAATTGTGCTTTTAACAATGGCATCTATATAAGCGCCATACACCTCTTGCTCCTCACTTTTTCCTCATTAACGTGTAGAATTTTGCGTCATTAATAAGAGTAAGCTCTCGCTTTCTCGATCCCCGAGTCCCAACTCTTTGTACTTGGTTTCTCTGGATGTCATACAAGATAATTTCTTAGTAAACAGAATTTTGAGTGCTATGCACATTTAATTCTTATTTTAATTCAATTCTGATTTTTTAATAGTTGCACATTTATTCCTTGATTGATATTACCCCTACACTTTTGTTATTTCGATCTTGCTATATAACTTTTGCATCTTCATTTAATATGCTTTTTTGCCCCCCCCTCCCTTTTTTTGTGACAAATTTGTTTTACCAATTTTTTTGCATTGAAACCGTTATACTCCTATTCTTACTCTCAATGGGGAAGAAAAAAGAATGAAAGTCTTCCACCAAAGACCGCGTAATTATGCTGAAATTCAGTTGTAATGGCAAAATCGTAATTATGCTTCTGATGGCAAAAACCGTAAATATGCTGAACTTCAATTCAGACCGAGACGAGACATCTTTCTTATTTTTTTCATACAAATTGCATATGATTTCCGAGAGCACTCCCTTTACATACATCGACAAAGTTGTTATCTCTTTGGAAGGGAGAGAAGGGTTGCCGATATCCCAACAGATCATCCTTCTGAAACGTTGGTATCTCAAGAAGCTCGAAAAACACCGTGTCCGAAAATCTTGTTGCTTATGGAAAACGTCCAGATGATTACCAAAATGACTTATACTACTTCTTAACATTATTTATATCATTTGTGTATGAGCTTTAGGTGATTAACGTTGGAAATAAGATGAAGACCGATTGAAATGTAAATCACGTCAACTATGATTCACCGTAGAAAGCTACGTACAGCAAGCAACATGCTTATTTATTCACTTCGAGAGAGAGAAGATTTATCTCAGAACATTTTATCTTATTCGAGAGTTGTTATTCAATTTAGGTATTCTATTAACTTAAGCAATTTATGATGTTTTTTTTATAAGAACCTATGATGTTCTTTAAGTTTGAAGAAATTCAGGTTTTAATTATACTTTGAATTTTGATTTGATACAATTTATGATGTTTTTTTATAAGAACCTATTATGTTCTTTAAGTTTGAAGAAATTCAGGTTTTAATTATACTTTGAATTTTGATTTGTGTACATATATGGAAGATAAAGGAGTGTAGACCCCTCGCTAAAAGACAACTGTAAATATAGGGGATCTTTATCCTAACCTAAAAAAATCATTTGGCTACTTCTAAAACACATTTATAATTGTTGCATTTTCATATATCTTCCTGGGCCAGATGATTTGTTAGTGCTGGATATCACATATATGATCTATCTAAAATTTGAAGAATATCCAAATGCACTTCAGATTGCACTATATTGGGATAATCTTCAGGTGTGACTTCGTTGTTAAATGATTTATTTTTCCTTTTTGAAGTCTTCTGATTTTGAGATTAGTGATTGTACTTTTTTTAATTGCAAATTATGTGATAGACTAGTTCAAATGAATTAAATCTTGCAGTATAGGACAAATAATTTTTATCCCTTTGTTTTCAAATGTTTTACAATTTAAAACTAACAATTTGCTGCATCATTGACAGTATTGTAAAACTAACAATTTGCTGCATCATTTATTTTTCCTTTTACTTCTTGTGATGATCTTTTGCGAAAGAAGCAATTTTGTTACATGCTTGCTCGACATGTAAGTCCTGAATTATTTGTTAGCACTTGATGACCATCTTGTTGAAGTTCCCTTTGCACTTTTCATGTGGACTTCCTCTTTGAACCGTTATGTTTTCTTGATGATATTTGCTTCATGCATTCATTGCACTAAGTTAATAACTCATGGTAATTTTGACCCCAAAAAAACTCATGGTAATTAAAACCTAAAGATAACCTGGACTTATTCCCCGCCATTGAATAGTATGTATTAGAGGAATTGTTGCATATATCTACTTGTTCTAAAATTCTCTTCTATTCCTTGAAATTTAGGTTTTAAAAGTACTTGTATTTGTGATATCTTGCTGAAAACTCACTTGCAATTGTCTGTCTGGGAGAGATTATTTGCATACATTCTGATTTATTATGGAGTTTCTAATGGTTTTTCCTGTAAATTAAATTTTTTAATTGAGTTATAGAACTAAGTAAGTGATCTGGTTGTTGTTCTGTTTAGCATTTGTATACTGCTAGTTATTGAGGGTTGAAGTAAATGATTTAGTTTGTGAGGCAACCTGAAACACTACCTATTGTGGAGTGCATTTGTTGCCACTGTGATACAATTGCTTTGGAATTTTTACCATTTATTATGACCATGGGAGGGGTTACAACATTAGCTGCAAGAGTATATTAAAAAATTGACATTTATTTTTTTTTTAAAAAAAATCGTGACTTTCGCCGGCAACTTTTGTCGCCACTGAAAGATTTTTTTATAAAAAAATTGTGACTTTTAGTGTCGCCACTGAAAGATTTTATAAAAAAAAAAAAACTTGTGACTTTCAGCGGCGACTTTTGTCGCCACCGAAATAGATTTTTTATTAAAAAAAATTGTGACTTTCGTGGCGATTTTTGTCGCCACCGAAAGATTTTTTGTAAAAAAATTGTGACTTTCAGCGACTTTTGTCGCCACTAATTGTCAACTTTTTTCGCGACATTAAAATGTCGCCGCTAAAAGTATCGGCGACAATTTGTTTAAACAACGACTTGGCGGCGACTTTTTTGTCGCAATAAACACTTTAGCGGCGACTTTTGGACTTTTAGCGGCGACTTTTGTCGCGCTAAAAAGTCAATTTTTTTGTAGTGGGAAAAGGTCAATGGAAACACCCCTCTCCTGTCTAGTACACTTTGTTCTTGAGGATGGATGACGTGGCTTGAGTCCTATATATTAATGGATTAGTTATATTAGGATAGATCATTTCCATTTAATGATTTCCTAATTTTAGGCTATAAATTTTGTTTAGGTTGGATTTTTGAATTCATTATAAAAAATTAAACTTCACTAATTTTTTTAATCTATGAGAATTAGTTATTTAACTCCTACGAGATTGGAGGGAGTATCTATCTTTTTTATTATTATTATTAACTAGTGGCAGGGCTGTTTTCAATCTCTGTCTTTCTGATGCCTAATGACATTACCAGACGTGCACCAAGGTCCCTACCACGAGAATAAATGATTTAAATATATCCAAAAATCAATGGTCCGTCTAATTAATGATTTAATGGAATCAAATTCTTCCACACACAAAAGTTTTTGTTAGGCATTTATGCCACTTTATCACTGCCACAATGTTCGTCTATACTCAACAATTCCATGATTCAATATGACTCTAAAGTTTCTTCCCTATATATATGTCCTTACCCTGCAAATGTTGAGTAAATGAAGGCAAAGTTTAAATGGGTACCTCATTGAGCCGTTCCTTAATGCACTCTCAAGTGATCGACGACCCTACTTTTAGGGCTGAGCTCTACACATGGTCAAGTGCAGAATTCCGTGATGAGTACGCTCTTATTTACACTTCTCGTTCAAACCCTTCACTCACTTGCATTTCTCATTATAAAGTGAACCGCGACAAGGTTCTTTTCGCATTCTATGATTGCTTGTGTGAGGGTAATACAGTAAGGGTAGACATGGAGTGCATGGGAGACAGAGATTACATTGGGCGTTTTGTGTTTCGCCATGCTTACGTTGAAGATTCTAGTGGGATTTTCATAGAGAGGATAGAAAGGCCTGGCTTGTTCTTTTGGAGGTATGAAGACAAATTTAAACGTAGAATAGGTGAGTTAGAGTTTACTGATGGAAGGGCAGAAGATTATCGAGTTCGATTCACTACTGGGATTGGTGGGGATTCACTAGTTACATATTTTGCTAATGTATTTTGTAATCCTTTGGAAGGCCTTGACGTGAATATTTGTGGCCCATTCTGTGAATATGATGATTACATTAGACGGCGACCAATTGGTCCATGTTACCTCAATAATGTCTCAGGCATGCCTACACATGATGTTGTGAAGGAAAAGAAGCAAGGGAACGGTGATGTTGGAGCTACTGATCATGGGTCAACACAAAGAACTGCTATTCTGAATGCAGGACGAAATCAAGGTAATTTCAATTGCTCTAACTTCAGAGACTGTAAAATTTTTGTAGACACAAAGGCGATGTTCAAGGATTTTAATAATAATACTTAGGTTCTTCAAGTGAATCTATATCTTTCTCCAAACATGTAAATGCAACAAGGAGTTGTATCTTGATGTTATTGTTCACTCGTTCCATGTACCATAGTTTTTGTTTTATTGTAAGTTATTAGGAACTAGTGTGGAACAAAATTTAATGCTATATAGATTATTTTATTAACAATCAAGATGAATTTTGAAAAAAAAGGGGACTAATTTCCTTTTATTTCGATTATTAGTATTCATATCTCGCTGTCCTGTGTTTTTCTATTCTTTCTTCTTCTTCTTTTGTTTTTCAAATTTCTTGTTACGCAGAAGGAGATCTAAAATTTGTCCAAACAACTGATGGCTCGAATCCCAAGAATTAATGACAGAACAAACGTAATGAACACACTGATTTTCCACAATAACAAGTTCATTTGTACACCACATGGAAATGAAATTTGATTTTGATTTTTCCAAGTGTCAAAGCAATGAGGAATTGGTTATATATTGGTTATAAGCTTTTGATACTGGTTAATCATTGTGAAACTCCGTAGAAAATGTGATGATGGCTAGCTTGTTTCAATTGTAAGCAGCGACATATATTCCTTTGATTTTTTATTGATTCAATTATTTGTTTGGCTAGCTTGTCCTTTACGCCAATATGTACTTTTTTGGAAGCGGCTATGGTTTTCTTATTGTCCACTTGTTGTTACTTGGCTTATCCGTCGACGGATAGGTTGAAGTGGACGACTGTTCCCTTTTTCGCCTGTTTTTTTTTTTTTTGGAACGGCTTATCCGTCCACGGATAAGCCAAAATGGACAGCAAGAGACGCTAAGCGCAGTGAGGACCATAGCGCTTCCATACTTTTTTTTTTTGGGGGGGGACGGAAGAGACGCTAAGGCATAGGACCATAGCCGCTTCCATACTTTTTTTTTTTTTGGGGGGGGGTCAACGTTGTGTTTTCTAATGCCCCTTTTATGAATTGGCTAATGGATTAATATTGGATTGCTTGTATAGTAAAGAAGTGTACAGAGTCAGAGCTGGGTCCGTAAAAGTTTCATAATTGAGATTCCAAATTTAAAAGTCCCAACATTTTAATTTGGCATGTTTTGGATACGTGATTTTTTGTTTTATTACCCAAGGACCTTTGGAAAGAAAATATAATGGAAGCAAAATCTACCTGCATCTCAAATATAAGGCATTAAAGAGATGTTTTCAAAGTTCAAAATACTCCTCTGGTCTTATTTATAGGTTAGAGAGAGAAGAATCTCTTTATATCCTATTTATAAGGCAGAGATCGAGCAATTTTTCATATGAATATACAATGTTACTATTCATTTGTTATTGTGCTGGCTTTGTTCTTATGGGAGATAATGTATATTAAATAGAGATAAAGTTGAAAATTTTATTGAATTTTAAGGTGGACTTGTTGAAAAAAAAAAGGATAATTTAAGAGGCTTGAGAAAAGACAATTTAATAATAGGTTAAAGAGTAATTTGGCCTACGAAAGTCTCATATCCATATAAGCAATAGATCATTTAATTAACAAATATATCATCAAGTTGCCGGATTTATATTATTAAGTATCAACGTTAATATTCATTAAGCTCTTTTTATAAAAAATAAAAATTAAACTCATTTCATTTCTTTCGGGATATAATAGATTTTTTAAATTTTATTAACATTAAATGAATTTTTTAACTCACATAAATTTTTTCTAAAATAAAAATAAATCATATAATTTTTTTTGTTTAACATATATAATAAACTATAAAACACCTTGAGTTTTATTTAAATCATATAATTATATTTTTAATTAAAACTTTTGTTTAGCAAATTATAATTTTGACAAAATTGAAGAATGAGTATTTTTTGTCCATAGATATCTATACAAGTAGTTTTGAATAATGACAATTGAGAAAAAAATTATTTAATTTAGTAAAATTTAGCCAATCTGCACCTTAGATAACGGACGTTAACTTTTTTCTAATGGCGTTGTCGGGGCGCTCCTTTCTAAAAGTTTGTTGTCTTTGGCCGCTTTTTTTAAAAGTTTGTTGGTATTTTTGGTTTATTTAATAGTTAATTGTGTTGGACGCCCCCGAGCCAATAGTTTATTGGCCAAATCGCACCTTAACCCTTTAAAATATGTAAACTAATCAACAATCAATTAGTTGAGGATGGCCTCACTATCATAAAAGAGATAACACGAGTTGGAATCTTAAAAAATGTATTGATTAAGAGAGGCGAATTGGGGAGATTTCATGAGTCATTTTAGAAATTAAAGGAAAAGATTCATAAATATTCTATAAGAAAATTAAATATAGATAAATTTCTCAAATTTCATTTAATTCTAATAAATTTCAAGAGACTTGAGAGTAATTTGAGAAAGGCGTGAAATCACAAACAAACGATAGCTCATATACAAAAAAATCTCAAGACTTCCATGGATTCTATATACCAAATGTGTCTGTGGCACACTATGAATCATCAAATCTAGAAAATAGACTAAAATCACAGATGGAAAGGAAAGCATCTGATGCTTTTCCCTTAAAAAGAAAGCATTCAGTTGGAATCAGATTCAATGGCTTTCTTTTAAAAGAAAAGGGTTAATTAAATTCTTTAGCTTTCTCTTTGTTAATTTTTTTGATAGATAAACGAAACAAAGTAGAAAGCATCTTTTGACTAGTCATATTTTTTACATCTGAATAAAGTGCTGACGTATATGTGTCAGACGTCACCAATAGTTTTAGCATAATCATCATTCTATCGCTCGGTATATATATATATATATATATATATATATATATATATATATATATATATATATATATATATACATATACATGAGTTTATTGTTTATCATGTTACTTGACATAAAGTTCTGTCAAGTCATCCTAAAAACTACGTCGTTTTGGGAGTTAGGACAATTAATGAAGGATGTTTTAGTCAAATTCATGTAATAAATACAAAAACAAAAATACCTAAACACCCTTCATTAATTCTCCTAACTCCCACATTAATTCCTCTAACTCCCAAAACGACGTAGTTTTATGGTGACTTGACATAACCTTTATGTCAAGTGACATGACAAACGATAAACCATATATATATATATATAACTCATAAGTGTGACATATTTAATTAAGTAGTATTTATTTATTTTGGTGTAACCAGGTGAAATTATCTCTTAGGCACCATCTCTCAGGTACCCATGTAATAAATATGAGAATGAGATTATGATATTGTAAATTGATAAACATGTAACCATGTGACATTTTTTATAAAGTAGAGTTAATGAAGTTTAAGGTTTTTCTTCATCTATATGAAATTAAACTGATGGAAAATGGATTTGTGGACAGGGAGAACAAGACAGTATTTGAATTTTGTTTGTTAGATGTCAAGATGATTTTTTTAAAAAGGGATCTTTATTTGAGACATCTCCGTTTTTTGTAATTCCCTTTCTCATTCTATTTTATACCAAACAGGCCTAAACAATCAAAAGGATACTGTACCATATGTATGAAACTTCTCGAATGCATCTATATATGATGATCAGTCTTGAAATGGGATTTGTTCCTTGGAAAATTTTTTAGTTACAACACCAATTAATATAATAATATCCCAACACCAATTAAGTTTACCTTTTGTGTTCAATAAGTCGATGAAGCATAATATGAATATTGTTGTGCTAACTTTGTTCTCATGGGGTATAATGTATATTAAATAAATAAATAGTGATAATGTTGAAAACTTGTTGAATTTTAAGGTGAAATTTATGAAGTTTAAGGCTTTTCTTAGTGAAATTAGACTATCTAAGGAAAAGATGGAGGAATCCCCCATGCTCTCAGAGGACAACCTCCGGTCTACCAAAAAAGTTCGCATCCGGCCGGAAGGGGAGGACGGGGATGTGGCAGTGAATCCTTCTGGATTAGATACTCAAATGCTTATTGAGGAGCCCGTGGAGGGAGTCTCTTATCGGAACAAACTGCTGAACAGGGATCATGCTGTGAGTCAGAGTAGTAAGCTGAAGGAGGTGGTGCTTGCGAAAGGGGATTATTGCGTCAAACAAGAGGGCGATATTCCATGTATCTATTTTTCGATAACCGTTAGAGAAGCATTGGCAAAAGGGATGGAGCGCACACTGGTCATCAAGTTACTAGGTCGGTATATCATGTATAAGGACCTCGTGACTCGAACAAATGCATTGTGGCAACTAAAAGGATCTTTCAATCTAGTGGATATGGAATGTGGCTTTTACTGTGCCAACTTCGATTTGGAGGAGGATTACATGAAGGCGCTAATAGGTGGTCCGTGGATGATATTTGGAGCCTATCTGACAGTGCAACCATGGTCGCTGGACTTCGATCCCAAATCGTCTTCCATATCCAAAGTCGTGGCATGGGTGAGAATTCCAGGTCTCTCGTTCCGCTATTACCATAAAAGCAAGCTACGAGCGATTGGTACGCTCCTGGGCAAGGTTGTAAAAATTGACTATCGAACTGAGATGATGGGGCGAGGTAAGTACGCACGCATTGCGGTACTCATAGACCTAATGCAACCATTAGTTCCTTGGATCAAAGTGGATGGAAAGACCTACGGGATAGAGTATGAAGGGCTTCCACTCATCTGCTTCGAATGTGAGAGATATGGTCACACTAGAAAGAAATGTCGAGCAGGGGAATAGATGGATCCGAAAGGGCACTCTTCAGAGCAGGTGGCTTTGGACACAACATCAGGAAGCAATAAGGTGGACACGGCCCACCATAGCCAGCCTAACGGAGGTCCGACTGACCCAGACTCGCCGTCGTATGGAACCTGAATGCAAGTGAGATATCCCAAAAAAGGAAATAAGAAGCAGTTAGGGAAAGAAGCGAAGATTGAGGGATTGAGCAGTAATTGGGGATCACGTTCTAATATCTCATTCGAGTGTGATGTTTGGTGGCTACATCCACGCCGTTATCTAAGGCGGCTTCGGATGCAAATGGATTGGCTCAATCGGATTAAGGCCCTTCCAGACTGGGAAATAGCCAGGAAGGAAACATTGTCAACACGCCTATAGATGGGGCTAAGGGTCGGTGTCAAAGTAAGGCTAAGAAGGGCCCATCAAAGCCAGCCCGAGAATATAGGAAGAAAGACAAGGTGGGGGAACAGCCTGCAAAACCCGCTGCTAGACCCACTAAGGCCCAACAATTGCTTACCGAGGAGATGGATGTGGCTCTGACAGACCAAACTGAGTCCAAGAGTGAGCAGGGGGCCCCAGTGGTAGTCGTGGGTTCCAGCACTTCTAAGCAAAAATATTCTGAGTCCAACGCTGTTGAGAGCACACCTAGCCCAGCCATCGAGGTTCGCTCATCTCTGGATGCCAAGAAGCACACGGTCATGGAAATCCCACGAGGAAGATCGGCGCTGTCAGTGATCAGTCCGGCAACAAGGGACCCCGAGGTAGTGGTGACCACGCCTGGGAAGAAGCATGGTAATAGAGGAACATGGAAAGAAAACAGAGGAGGCGGCAATCCAAGTGTGAGGAAAGCGGTGAGTGGAATTAAGCTGCAATCCAATTCAAGCTTGTCACTTAAAATCCGAAAGAAACACACAGGGGTACAGATCTCTAAGGATGCGCTTGAAGTTCTCAGGGATGAGCTAGACGCACCGAAGGAGATGGTGGTGGCTCGTACATAGGAGAGAGCAGGATGATGACCCTTCTGGGTCGGGGATGATCGTTTAACCTTTTTGTTTATAATGGTTAAGCAAATATTCGTATGGAACTGCCAGGGGGCAGCGAGCAGAGGTTTCTTTAGAACTTTTAAGCATTTTATGTCGGAACATAAACCCGGTGGTGGTACTTGTAGAACCGATAATCTCAGGAATAAAAGCAGATAGGTTTATCTCCCATGCCGGGTTTGACCGGTCATATAGACTGGAGACTTGGGGCTTTTCTGGGGGAATATGGTTGTTGTGGAAGGACATGGTTAACATCTCGATTAAAGCATGCCATGCTTAGTTTATACATACCCAAATTGAGACTCAGCGCGTCGTAGGTGTTTTTGCCTTCACAGCTGTGTATGGAAGTCCGAATGCGACTACACGTAAGGAGTTGTGGAGATCCTTATCAGAGGTAGCTGTAAACATCATAGATCCTTGGCTGGTAACTGGAGACTTTAATGCTATTCTAAGTGGGGGGGATCGTTCTGGTGGAGTTGAAGCTAGAAGCCGTGGATGTGAACTCTTATGGATCTAGGCTTCTCGGGACTTCGTTTCACGTAGCGGCGTGGCACACTCCTCCAACGTCTGGATAGCGCGTTGGGAAACATGGCGTGGATGTCTTCTTTTAGCACCTCATCTATCAAGCACCTACCGAAAATCAGCTCAAATCATCGCGACCCATTTGTATCCAAGTTTGTGAAGGGGTTCAGCCTCCCCATCAGCATCGTCCATTCCGTTACTTGGCCTCATGGGCTTCCTCGGCATCCTTTGAGAAGGTTGTTTAGGAGAACTGGTCTTCGTCTGATCCAGTGTGGACTAATATTGGGAATCTCACCAAATCAATTACCCTGTGGAACAAAGAAGTATTTGGGATAATAGGCCACCGTAAACGAAGAATCATGGAAAGACTTGTAGGTATTCAAAAAGCACAGGAATCTCGCCCCTCCTCTCATCTTGAAAATATAGAATGTGAACTCCGGCAGGAATTTGAGCTTATCTGTGAACAAGAGAGCTTAACCTAGGCACAGAGAGCGTGATGTGATTGGCTTAAGTTTGGAGATAGGAACACCTCCTATTATCATGCAAAGGCTGTTCAGCGTCATCGGCATAAATTAATCACGACACTTAAAGACGAGAGAGGGGAATGGTGTAGTGATAGTGACGTATTACGAACATGGGCGTACCAGTTTTTCAAAACCTTGTATACTAAGAAGCGGAGACGACCCCACTCTTTTCAAGCATGGGTCTTTTTCCCACCATTGATGGCCTCATGTCAAGGTCCCTCGATGCTGCTATATCCTTACGGGAAGTGCACTCCACCCTCTTCCAAATGAAACCACTTAAGGCCCCGGGGATTGATGGGCTCCATGCTGTTTTTTTAGAATAATTAGCAAACAGTGGGTCCCTCACTTGTTCAAATGGTTAGCAGTCTTTTCGAAGATGGTACCATGGAGCCAAGATTGAATGAAACTCTCATTACCTTAATTCCTAAAACTCCGGCTCCACAATATTTAAAGGATTTCAGGCCTATTAGCTTATGTACGGTGCCCTACAAGATAATTAATAAATTTTTGGCAAATAGGCTCAAGCAATGGCTTCCCCGGTTAGTGCTCCCCAATCAGGCTAGCTTTGTGGCCGGGAGACAGATCACAGATAATGTCATAGTCGCACAAGAGGTGTTACACTCCATGCGCTTAAAATGAGGATCGAAAGGGTGGATGGCGATCAAAGTGGATCTAGAAAAAGCTTATGATCGATTGCGATGGGACTTCATTGAGGAAACTTTGTATGATGCGGGACTTCCTAGTGGATTTGTGAAGGCCGTAATGACGTGTGTGTCAACGTGTAGTATGAGAGTTGTATGGAACGGAGATCGCTCGGATAATTTCTCCCCGCCTAGAGGAATTAGACAAGGGGACCCACTGTCTCCATATATTTTTGTTTTGTGCATGAAGAGATTATCCCAATTAATTACACAGAAGGTTAAGAACAAGAAGTGGCTACCAATCCGTTTGGTAAGAAGAGGCCCACTACTTTCCCACTTATTCTTTGCAAATGACTTGGTCCTGTTTAGTGTCACTAATGCATCTCAAGCTACACTTATCAATGATGTGTTGGATGATTTCTGCTTAAGCTCAGGCCATAAAGTGAGTAAGTCCAACTCGTCCATTTATTTCTCTAATAATGTCTCCCAACCGACCCATACAGGGGTCTATGAAGTATTGAGCATAAGAGGAACAGATGACCTTGGCAAGTACTTAGGGGTACCTCTTCTGCACCGTGTTAGGGCTGGTACATATGAATATTTGGAGGAGCGGGTTAAGTCGAAACTGTCCGAATGGGTAGCTAAGACCCTCTCATTGGCAGGTCGCACCACCTTAGCAAAGCGGTGTTAGCAGCGGTACCAACATATGCTATGCAAATGACAAAGCTTCCACCTGGTCTGTGCAAATGGATTGAAAAGCATATTCGAAACTTTGTGTGGGGGCGAACGGATAACGAGTATAAGCCTAGCCTAGTAAGATGAGAGACTATGTGCCAGCCATATGATGAAGGTGGGTGTGGCTTTAAATGATTAGATCAGCAGAATCATGCATTCTTGATGAAGCTCGGCTTTACACTGAGGTCGAATCCTGAGCTCCTATGGGTTCAGGTCCTTCGATCTAAATATGGATGGGACGACCAAAACGAACCTCATAGGCGCAATCAACAAAGCTCTTATTTATGAAGACACCTGAAGAAGGTGTGGCCTGATGTTGATATGGGCTCTCGATGGGCGGTGGGTGATGGTTCAAGGGTTCAGTTTTGGTCGAACAATTGGGTTCCGGAGGTGGGACCGTTAAAGAATTTGGCTTTCAGGGATCTCACCATGGAGGAAGCTGCGCACCCAGTTCAGCACTATGTCACTCCAGAAGGCCAATGGGCTTGGGATAGGTTTAATAGAGACATCCCCACTTACATTCTCCCCCTCATCTCGGGGTGTAAGGTTCCAATGAATGGGGATGGCCCAACCCATAGTTTTTGGGATCACTCTTCGGATGGCAATTTCTCTGTCTCATTTCCCTACGGGATGATTATGGATGAAGGAGACATTGTCAGGGATAAACTTTGGAAGGTCATATGGCATTGGGAGAGGGCCCAGTGAGTGTTGTGTTTTTGTGGCTAGCGGCTCGGGACAGTCTACTAACAAATGTAGTACGACGAAAGCGGCACATGGCAGTTTCAAAAATGTATGCAAGATGTGGGGAGGTGGCTGAAGACTCGGACCACGTTTTGAGACATTGTAGATATGCAAAGGAGGTGTAGAGTCATTTTCTACTGCCCTCCCAGTTACATGGTTTCCTGCAGGAGCATTTTAGAGTTTGGCTGATGAGAAATCTTACCACTACGAGAACGAGTGGCGATGGGAATGCTGTATGGGCGAGTCTCTTCAACCTTACATGCTGGAAACTATGGGAAGCCAAGAACAAGGAGATCTTCCAACAAAAACACTCAACCCCTGCAGACATGGTGCGTGAGGTGCGTTTGTTTGCTGATTTTTTCGTACAAGCCAAGGCGTTGGGGTGTGAGGCGCAGGGAAGAGTGCCTATGAAGCAGACCCGTCAGATTACATGGATTAAACCGGCCTTGGGGAGTGTTTCTTTGAACTGTGATGGTGCTAAAAGGAGTGAGTCTCGGCGTGCAGGGGCTGGATGCTTACTTAGGGATCATGAGGGACGATGGCTCATGGGGTGCTGTCGTAACATTGGTGTTTGTACATCCCTCCAAGCTGAATTATGGGCACTCATGGATGGGTTGGAACTTGCATGGGGTGCGGGCTACCGTGATGTGATGGTGCAGCTTGATTGTATGACTGCGTTGAGCCTAGTTAGGAGCAACAAAGGCCCCTCCAATCCTAACATGAGTATTATTTGTCGGATTCAGACACTGCTGTTGCATGATTGGCGGATAACGGTGAACCACGTCTATCATGAAGGTAATCGATGTGCAGACTTTCTAGCTACATACGCAGTGACCCAAGAGGTAGGGTTGCATGTCTTAAAGGAACCACCGGGAGGCATTTTGTAGTCTTCTCAGCGAGGATGCAATGGGTGTTGCAAGACCGAGAGTCGTAGCGGGGAGTTCTTGATCTGCTATTGATCAGCCCCTTGTAAACAAACAAACAAACAAATTAGACTATCTAAAGATGAAAAATGGATTTGAGGATAGGGGAAAAGACTGAAAGTGTTTGAATTTTGTTTGATAGTTGACAAAATAATTTTCTTTAAAAGGGATCTTTATTAGAGAGATGTCCATTTTTTTAATTCCCTTTCTCATTTTATTTTATACCAGACAGGCCTAGATAATCAAAATGGATACTGTACTATATGTGTGTCGCTTTTATACACACATACTCTCACACAAATGTCCATATATAAATATGTAAGATATACATATATATATATATATATATATATATATATATATATATATATATATATATATATATATGTGTAAGATATATATATATGTGTGTGTGTGTGTATACACATATCTAGTATTAATATTCTATTTCTCTTGTTTACATAAAAATTTCTTATATACACATATAATGTAATCTATATATAAGTATATGTATATATTTACATGTGTGTGTCTTTATATATAGATATATATATAGGGATAGGTTATTCTGCCTACTCTTATTTTGCCTACCTATACCTACCTCTTTCAATACCGTTAGATTATAATCTTATCCAACGGTAGAGATTTGAGGGATAAAATAAACATTTTTACCCCTTCCTCTCTCTCCCACGCTCAGCGCTATGTCCATTCTCATATTGAACAATGTTCTACTGAATTCCTTAAGCGCCACCGATTCCAGCTCCCCGCCGACCACCAAATGAGCGAACCTTGCGCACCATGCCTTGTAATTCGAGCCAATTGCTTTGAATAACTGATTCAGATCTTCCTGCTCAAAGCCTCCGTAATAATCCATGTCGTTGATCAAGTACCATGCCCAAAAACAAAAACCACAAACGGAATTTCAAATCAGTTGAGAGTATAACCACATTCCTTGCCAGATTCACATTTCAAATCTATTGAATCGAGGTAAATAGAAGAGAGATTTGTAATAATTTTAAATATTAAATTAAAAGAGAAAACGAGGGCTTACTGTACAACATGTAATCTGTGTATATTAAATGAACTATCAAATATGATACCGCCAAAAGAGAGAGAGACTAGAATTGCAATGGGCGGTGAAGAAGGTGCTTGCAGGCGGAGGGGAGAGAGAGAGGGTGGGAGGAGGTGGGAGAGAGGATGGGGTAAAAGGATTTATTTTATCCGTCAAATCTTCACCGTTGGATGAGATTATAATCTAACGGTATTGAAAGGGGTAGGCAAAGATAGGCAAAATAAAGGTAGGCAGAATAACCTATCCTATATATATATGATGAATCTTGAAATGGGATTTGTTCCTTCAAAAATTTGTCAGTTACATCGTGTTGAATAAATATAATAATATTCCAACACCAATTAAGTTTGCCTCTTCTGTTCAATAAGTCAATGATGCATAATGAGGGCCTGTTTGGTGTGAACTTTACAGAAGCTTATGGAGTGTCCAAGTCCAGTATAAAGAGCCGTGGAGAAAAAGCCCAACATGATGTGTTTGGATTGACTTTTTCTGAAATGGGCTTTTTCCAAAAACGCAGCTTAGGGGTTGGAGCGTCTGCGATTACCTTAACCCGTGTTTTCCACTCTCGTTCATAATAGATATCTCAATTCTTCTTCTTCTCTCAAATCTTGCAAAAGTAATACCCATATTCTCACCTACATTCCTCCCTCTTTCCTTCAAGATTCTTTATCTTTCTTCTCACTTTACATCCTTCCCCAATACTTCTCATCTTCATCTTCATGTAAAATTTGTTCTTCTTCATTCAGTTTCGGCTTCATTCTTACTAGGTTAGTTTTTTGTTTACCGTCTTTTTCTGGGAAAAATCTAAACTTGCCTAGTTGTTGAACTGATTCTTGCTTGTTTTTGCGCCTGCTCAGTATTGATTTTTCCACATTTGAGGCTGATCACTTGATTGCTACCACTGAGGTTTTGGGGGTTTTAGCGAATTTTGTAGGGAGGTTTTAGATCTTGTACGTTTCATTTATTGGCATTTACAGTTTGTTTGGAGGATTGAGAGTTGGATTTTCCGACGAAGTAGGAACTTCTAGATTGGCGATGATGTTGTTCAAGAAGAAGGAATCGTTGGAGGGTATCGATGATAGAGGCGACTCATTCGTTGCCGTGAGGAGGATCTCGCAGGTCTTAACCGAGGCAATACCGCCATTCAACTTCTCGGTAAATGCTTTAAATTTTCTTAAAAATCATTTTGTAATTTTTATTTCTCAACTTTTTATTTCATATGGGCTTGATTCGCTTTTGTACTTCCACAGAAGCTTCCTGCCTTTTGTTTTGCAATTTCTCTCTCTTTCTCTTTGTGTGTGTCTCTTTATATTTGTCACTCAATTTTGTGTAGAAAATATCCCTTGACTCGAGATCAAACCATGTTCATTTAATTTGTTCATAACCCAACTTTTTACTTGCAGGATGCTTGATGATATTCTAAATTACATTGGTGGGTGAATTCATAAGCTTACGTGTTTTTAGTTCTATAACTTTTCTGTGTAATTTGGTTCAAATATCTCTAAAACTTATTGTTCCGGTGTAGAACACAAATGTCCAGCCTGGTAGGCTGGTGCTTTGATCTTGGATTGAATGGCCCTGCCAGAATATCTACGAGATAGATATCTGGGAGAGCGTGGGATCACTGTACACAAGCAAGGCTTTCGCCGATGGGGGTGGTGTGTGTGCACAGTGAGACTGAATGTAAATAGGTCTGAGTTAGAACGTGTGCACCTTAGGGTTCGACCCTTGTATATATAGGGTATACCTCAGTATTGTAACTACCGGATCTATCTTATCCCTTGCTTATAGATATGATAGGATCCTCTATGATTGTAGGTAAATCTAGATATATGATATATTTCGTATTGGGCCGTCCCAGTGTTGAGCTTCAGGTAGGTCCGTAACAATTGCCCCCAGCCCGGTAGTTCAAGATTTTGAGCTGTCGGGATGTACCTTACTCCCTGGCCCGGGTTGTTCCTTGCCCCCAGGCCGGGGTGTATAACCGGGAACCCTACTTGGCTTCTAAACCCAAGGTCATATCTCAAAGGTCCGAGCCATCGCCTAAGCATTTGAGGATCCGAGGTGATACCAGGTGGATCGCTTGATTTCGAGGTTAGGATCCTTCCGCATTCGCCATCATGGCCTCCTGACACCTGACCTTCTTGGATTGGTGAAGGCTTGCAACCGTCGCTCCTAGCCGCCTCTGAATTTCGTGTGCATTTAATGCGCCCCTTACCCATCATACGTCACTCTTACTCTAAGGGCGAATTGTCTCTTTTGCCCTTATTTCTCCAGCGTCCCTTCACATTTCCCTCCATTTCTTACATTTTAACCACTCCTCTCCTTTTCGCCTTCATTCTGAAAAGATCTGGTTTTCTCTAGTCTCCTTGCATTCGACGATCTCTTAACGTCTCTCAGTTTCTTCCGCTTCCTACTTCACCGTCTCTTCATCCTATCAGGTATGTCGTTTGATTCTCACCACTCTTTTCTTTTCTTTTATCGCATCCACTGTTTGTCTACTTTGCCTTTGTTCTTCATTACTGCTTCCCAATCCCTTGATACGTTTTCTCTTGCGTTTCCTGGCTGAGTTTTGGTTGGGGTTTCTGGGTAGATCCTACATTTTGGTTTCTTGTCCATAGCCATGTCTTTGCTCATGGGGGGGATTTCCGCCATGTTCCTTATTGGTCATTTTATGCCTCTTTAGGTTGCACCCCTCGGTGTCCATGGGTAAAGTTAATCACCCTCCCTCATCGAGTCAGGACTTAACACCCGAAGAGAAGGAAGCACTACGTGCACGTTATCCTCGAACTAGTCATTGGCTGCTTGGCACTCCCCTCTCTGAGGAGCAAAGACTAGCCTCCTTTCTCCGTGGTGGATCTGGTAGGAGCACTGTTGGAGCGTCTCGCCCCTCTGTTGCTAGGTCTCGTAGCACTGGTTCCAATACTAGGTCTTACCCTGGGAGTCGGGATGGGACCGAGGCCGTACCGGTACAACCTATCAATTTTTATGAGGCTCCCAATCGTCCTAGGTCGGAACCCGTTCCAGAAGGGTACCTCAGCCCTTGCTGGGACTGTATCGCCTCAAGTTCATACTATATCGCGAATGATGAAGATTCCCGGGCCAACATCATTCTGGGCTCTTGTCGTTATAGGTCGTCCTCTGACCCAAACCCAAACCCTGAGGGTCTGCGACATCCGAGTCCACCCATTCTTCCCTGTCCACGTGATAACATGCATGTGTCAGGTATTCCCACACTTGCTGATCTTAGTATTTTTGTTTTGTGTTATAGGTAAATGGAGTCATCATCTTCACCCATTAGTGCCCGATCGACGGGAGTCGGATTCCTCCAGTCCCCCCAAGGATCTCGTTTTTGAGCGATACCCCTGGGTGACGCGTGATGTACTAATGACTCGCTCCCTTATAACCGCTGCCGACATACGCCAAATGAAGCTAGGGAAATTGGAAGGCTGCTGCCTGAGTCCCCCTAATGACGATGAGCCTATTTGATCTTTGAGGGAGGAAGGACTTACCAACTTCTTATTTTTCTACAAGGCTTATATGTCCCAGCTCGGTATTCGCTTCCTGTTTACCGAGTTCCAGATTGCTTGCTTAAACCACCTCCATCTAGCCCCCTTACAGCTTCATCCAAACGGGTGGGCCTATCTAGTGGCCTTCGAATGTTTGTGTCGCTCCTTTCGGCCCCTATTCCCTCGTACCGCCACCTTGTTTTTCTTTTTCTTTTGTCCTTTTACCCCTTTCTCGGTAAAGAATGGAGAAATTAAAGGGTCCGACTTCCCTCCGGTGATCCAGACAGTAAAACTTTTTTGACTTTTTCGATTCCTTCAAATATTTCAAAAATAGTTATTTCAAAGTAGTGACCAAACCCGGTAAGCAGCCTTGGTTTTTACAAGGGGCCGAAGCCAAAGATGTAGAGTGGAGGTTCCCCCTATATTGGACATATGACCATCATAAGCTAACCTCCACCTCGTACCAAGTCGAACCTGACGATCTTCCAGCAGAGGAGGTTTTGTCGATAGACCGCCTGGTGTCTTATATTAACGCATATGGCACCAGAAGCGCGGCTTTCTTTATTACCGGTGCTGGTTCCAAGCCGTGATACGTGATTAGTATGATCCTTTTGGTCGTTTTCTCTTGAGTGTGTTTATGTTTCTGCTATAATCGATTATTGACTTTCAAGCTATGGCGGAATTGCCGAGGTACCAGTCCGTTGTGGCCCCCGACACCAGTGCTCCTAATAAGAAGGGTACCTGGAAACAGCCTTCTTCGGAGGCCGGGAAAGGGCAATCCTCTAGAGCCTCCCCAGCTACTACGGCCAAGAAGGCGAAGGCCTCGGCCCAAGCCCGAACATCTCCACCTCCTCGAGCCGGCCCGGTATCTCAATCTACCAAGCCGATTGCCAAGAGCAAAGAGGTTTCTCTCTCGGATCCGCCAGCGCCACCATCTTCACCCAAGGGTCCTTCTGCTCCTCCCCTGCCTTCAAGATCGCTCGTGGTCTTGCGTGGGAAAAAGGAGTGGCCGAGGAGCTGGAACTCGCATTTTTGCCTCCCCGTCAATTTATGAATGCCCTACCCCTTGTAGATAGCAACGAACAGTTAGTTCATGACGTGCAAGATCATCTTTACAAGCCCGTCGGGGCCGGGCCCAAGCGTTGCTTCACTTAAAAGGAAATATGTTGGGCAATATGCGAGGTACGCGTACCGAAGCTGGAGAAAGAAGAGGCTGAGCAGGTGAAGAAGTGGGTTGAGGAAGAGCTTGATATGACCAAGGCGAGTGTCGGGAAAGCCACCGAGGAGCTCCTTCTGACGAAAGTGGCGATGGAGAAGACCTCCTCAGAACTTGTTTCTCTTCAAGATGCCTACGCGAAGGGTTTGGATGCCGTTAAGGGTCTTCAGACCCAACGTGCTAATTTGTGCTCAGAGCTCAGCCAGGCCAACGCCGCTCTTGCCAAGGAAAAGAAAGCCCGGCTTGACTGCGTGGAGATTCGGAAGGAGGCCACTACGGACTGCTTCAAGATGGCACTTGCTCAGATTCGCCATCTCAATCTTGAGGTGGAACTCAAAACTGACGGGTATGACCACCGAGCTTACATGAAAGATGGCGTCCTGTATCCACCCCCTCCCTCCCCTGAAGATGACTCCTTGTCGTTTGTGGATGAGGAACAAGGTGGAGAGGGGGCTTCTAATGCAGATCGGGTTGGCGAGAGCGGTGAAGGGACTTCTAAGTCTACTCCGTCCGCCGAGGTAGTCCCCCCCGAAGGTGCTGCTCTTCCGAGCTGAGTGTCGGGCATTTAGCTTTTGTTGTGCCGGTGTTTTATACTGAGCTAACTTTGTAATTTGTGACATTTGTTAATATTGATTTTGTTTAACTTTAATTTTCCAATTCTACTTTGCGTTAGTAGTTTTATGACCGGGCCAGGGTCTTGTATGCGCAGTATCTGCTAATCGTATTCTTCCGATGGGTTAATATCGGGTATGGGGGTAGGGGTGTTCTATATTACCCGAGCTACCAAGTTCCTGATCTGTTGTCCGGGTTCTTTACCAGGATAAGGGCAAACTATCATATGTTCCATGCGCGGTGTAGAAACACACATTTAAACATTTTGACTTGATCAGGGTTTGGATGACAATTCACCTCCTTATCTAGGAGCATGTTTTCGATGCATCAGATTGAAGAAATAGTGGCTTCACCATTTCGCAACCTGGGCGTGGTAGCCCCAGTGTAATCCCTTAAATTGGGTTCCGCATCTGACCGGGTTTGATGACCTCGGTGTAATGAATTTAAACTATCGATAGTGCATAATTGATGTCTCCACTGAGGAGCTCTTTATTAAATAACCCGCTCGAAAGAGCTAATAACTTCAAGTATGAGAATTGAATAAGCCAAAACCTAAACTGAAAATCAAAATACTGCAATTAAGGAATAAATGAATTCAAAATACTGAAATTTGATGCATCGGTTCGGCCATTGCTTGAACGAGGCACCGAGATCTAACTGTAGTAGATTCTTAGCTTGTCAACGTTCCAAGTCCTTTTGACTGGCTTCCTTCCTAGGGTCTCCAGCATGTACGCCCCCTTGTCAAGCTTTTCCTTAACCCGGTAAGGACCTTCCCAATTTGCCGCTAGCTTGCTATCTCTGGCGTTCTTGTTTCCGACGTCCGCTCGTCTTAGTACCAAGTTCCCCCTGTTGAAGGAGCGGGGCCTGACCTTACGATTGTACTTAGCCGCAATGAGCTGCTTGAAGGAGCGGGGCCTGACCTTACGATTGTACTTAGCCGCAATGTGCCGTGATTCTGACCTCGTTAATAAAATCTAATTCTATCCTCAACGCGTCATTGTTCGATCCCTCACCTTCTTCGAGGGTTTTCAACCTCCTCCAAGATGGTTGGCCTATTTCGACCGGGATCATCGCCTCGCATCCATAAGTCAACCGAAAGGGGGTTTCCTGGGTCGACGTTTGTACACTGGTCCTGTAACCCCATAGTACATTATAGAGCTGTTTGACCCAGGAAGATTCCTCGTCCTCCAAGCGCTTCTTTAGACCATCAATTATGACTTTGTTTGCTGCTTCAGCCTGGCCGTTAGACTGGGTGTTCGACCGAGGCGAAGTGATGTATGATATCAAGATCCAACATCATACCCCGGAATTCCTTATCGATGAATTGAGTCCCATTATCCATGATTATTTCAGCCGGTATTCCAAAACGAGAAACGATGTTGTGGTGAAAAAATTGTTGTATACGTGCCGAGGTGATCGTTGTCAAGGGCTCGGCTTCATCCACTTTGTGAAGTTATCAACCGCGACCACAAGCCATCTTAACTGTCTGGGAGCTGATTTGAATGGACCGAGGAGGTCCATCCCCCATTTGTAAATGGGCCAGGGAGCCGAGATGCTTTTTAATTTTGCCGGTGGGGTCCAAATGATCTTAGCGTGTTTCGGACAGCTATCACATCTCTTTACTGCTTCCTTGGAGTCTGCCACCATGGTCGGCCGCAGTAGCCGACGCGCAGAGCTTTTCTTGCTAGAGCCTTCCTCTCTAGGTGTGTTGTCCATTAATCCCTTCGTGATTTCAACCAAGACGACGTGCTCTCATCGGTCGGTCCTAAGAAGCATCAGCGGGAGAATGTAGTCCTTTCGATATAGCTAATCGTCCACCATAGTGTACATGGCGGCCTCGCGTATTAATTTCTTGGATTCTGTCACGTCAACAGGTATGATTCCTCTTTCTAGGTAATCCTCGATCGGTTTCCTCCAATCCGTGGTGGATGATATGGTCATGACACAGCTCGAATCGGCCAGGTTTTGTTGGACCACGGTCCCGTGGTTTCCTGGACTTTTTGTATTGGCTAGTTTTGATAGAATATCCGCTCTCGTTTTTCTCCCGAGGGACGTGATTGATTTGTTACTTCCTCGAACTCGGTAATCATATCTCTTGCTCGTTTAGGTACTTTGCCAACAAAGGACCCTTCGCTTAGTAAGTACCCTCAATTTGTGCGCTATGAGTTGTGAGTCGGTTAAGACCTTAACTTTCCGTGCTCCATGTTCTTTAGCCTATTGGAGCCCGGCCAACAAAGCCTCGTATTCTGCCTGGTTGTTGGAGGTTGGGAAGTTGAGACGGAGCGAATGCTCAATTGCAACCCCTTCTGGACTCTCAATTATTACTCCAGCTCCACTTCCCTTTGAATTTGACGAGCCATCTACGTAAACCTTCCACAATGGGAGGTCGTTTGCTTCTTCTGTATGTGCCAGGGTGAGTTCCCTTACAAAATCCACCAGCGCTTGAGACTTGATCGCATGCCGGGCTTCGTATATGATGTCGAACTCAGATAACTCTATTGCCCAACTGATCATCTGTCCTGCCAGGTCAGGCTTATACAGTACTTGTCGGATTGGCTGATTGGTTCGTACAACGACTTGGTGTCCCTGGAAGTATGGACGTAAACGCCTTGCTGTCATTAGTAAGGCCAATGCCACTTTTTCAATCTTCTGATATTTGAGCTCGGAGCTCTGCAGTGCTTTACATACAAAGTATATCGGTACTTGGCCGATCCTAGTCTCTCGGACCAAAACGGCGCTTATGACTTCTTCACCTACCGACAAGTAGAGGTATACTGTCTCGTCGGGTTCAGGTTTTGCTAGGACTGGTGGGGTTGCCAAACATTGCTTGATCTTTCCAAACGCGAACTTGCATTCCTGGTTCCAATCCCCTCGCGCCTCCTTCTTTAATAATTTGAAGAAAGGTAGAGCGTTCTTCGTCGATCTCGGTAAGAACCTTGTCAAAGCCGCCAATCTCCTGTCACCGTTGCACCTCCTTTTTGCTCCTAGGTGCTTTCATGTCTAGCACGGCCTTACATTTGTCTGGGTTTGCTTCGATTCCTCGGTTTGTTAACAAGAAGCCTAGGAATTTTCCAGCTAGGACTCCAAATGCGCATTTTGCCTGGTTTAAGCGAATCCGATGCTTCCGCAACTTGTCGAACATTTGTTCTAAGTTTCAGATATGGTCTTGTGGGTCTTTTGATTTGACGATCATGTCATCTATGTAAACTTCCACGACCGAGCTGGTCTTCAAAAACTTTATTCATCATTCTTTGATATGTGGCCCCGGCGTTCTTTAGTCCGAAAGGCATCACATTATAACAATAATTGGCCTTCTCTGTCATAAAAGCTATCTTCTCTTGATCCTCGGGGTGCATCGCGATTTGGTTGTATCCAGAGTAGGCATCCATAAAGGATAACAGTCGGAATCCGGATGAGTTGTCGACCAGCTGGTCAATGTTGGGCATCAGATAGGAGTCTTTAGGGCAAGCTTTGTTCAAATTAGTGTAGTCTGTGCATACCTTCCACTTACCGTTGGGTTTCACTACCATGACCATGTTAGACAACCATGTTGTGTATTGTATTTCTCGGATGAATCCGGCGTCTAATAACTCGATGACATGTTTTTCCAAGGCGATATGCCTGTCGGTCCCTAGCTTCCGCTTTTGCGCCACCGGGACGGACCCCGGTCGGATGGCCAGCCTGTGACAACAAAAGTTGGGGTCGATCCCGGGTATTTCTGACGACTTCCAAGTGAATAAATCTTGATTCCTTTTTAGGAACTCTTTTAACTCACTTTTTAGCTCTGGGGTCATCGTTCCGCCCACTTTAGTGATCTGCAACGGGTCTTCTACCAGTACCACATCTTCTAATTCGCCTTCCGGTTTGGGACGTGGGATCTCGGTCTCTTCTCGTAGATCCAGCTCTACCAAGCCAACGGGTCGGCCAGACTGTCTTCTTTGTCTGGTGTCCGAGCTATTTTCACTTTTTTTAATCCGAGGCGGTGATGTTGTCCCGTTCTCCTTCTCTCTGATCGTCTCGTAATAACATTGCTGTGATTCTTTCTGGTCTCCTGTGATGGTTACCACCTTGTTCTTGGTGCTGACCATTTTCAACTTTTGATGTTTGGTGGAGACTAGCATGTCCCAATTGTGGATAGTTGGCCTGCCTAATATCATATTGTATGGGAGGAGAAATTGGCTACTATGAATCTTACCCTCTCTGACTTGAATGCTTCTTTCATTCCCAATGTCAGTCTAAGGTCGATGTATCCCTTGGGTGTAGATTGTTCCCCGTTGAATCCAATGAGCGTTGTTTTGCTCGGTTTGAGGTCTTCTTGATCCAAATTCATTCTCTTGAAGGCATCCCACATAATGATGTCCGCCGAGCTTCCCGCGTCTACAAATATCCTCTTTACCTGGCAGTTAACTAGGATTCTAGTGATCACCAGTCCGTCTTGATGGCCTGGTACGACATCCTTCAGGTCATCATTTGTGAATTGCAATGGCGAAGGTGTCGGTCGGTCATGGTCTTCTTTAAACTTGGGGATGTCTCTTACGGACAGAACTTCCCTTAGGTATTTCCTCCTTTGGTTTGCCGTATCTCCGCCTCCTCCCATGCCTCCACTAATTACACTGCATCTGCGCTCGGCGTCTATTTCTGGGAACTCCTCGTCATCATCTGACAGCTTTCGCCGAATTCCATCAACCTTCTATCCTAAGGTCGGACTCGCACTTTGGTCTTCTTGCCTGCGCTTATTGTTTTTCCGGCCAAGTGTTTTTATTACATATTGGCGTAATTTGCCCTCTCGGATGAATTTCTCAATTGTGTCTCGAAGTTCGTAGCACTGATCCGTGGTATGCCCTGGCCTATCATGGAATGCGCAGAACTTAGAATGATCTGTCATAGGTCGGTATCTAGGAGTCTGAGGTCTATCAACCCTCTTCATCTCAGTCAACGCGACCTCCCTCCATAATTGGGAGCGTGAAACATTGAGCGGGGTATACCTTTCATACCTCGGTTTGCTCTCAAACTTTTCACCTCTAGTTCTGTTATCTCGGATTCGCTTATGGGAATCTTCTTTTCGACTGTTCGGATGACCCTTGCTTGCCGGAGGTGTGTTCTTCCTTGATCAATCAATATTATAAAGAAAATATATCAAATTTTGGTAAATTTTATTTTGTGTTCATTCATTTTTCTATATACTTTTTCTCCACCTAAAATATTGAATGAACCATTTAATTTTCTCCCATAATTAAAAGTAAAAGTTAAAAATAGTATTTACATTAAACTATATAGAGAGAGAGAGAGAGAGATCAAACCTATTCATTTTATCCGATATATTGTCCTTTATCGTGCCGCCCCGGGGGGGAGGTAGAGATCTAACCTATTCATTTTTATATTATTAAAAGTGTTTTGTTAATGGGGAAATTGGGGATAAATCCCCATCTGAGGAACTAATTATGGGGAATAGGACTTAGAAAAAGTAATGCCTTGAGGTCATTTGAAAGAAATAAGTAACTATGTGAAATAACCACTCTACCCTTAGTGAAATAAGGATCTACCATTTCACCTTTTCCACCCATCTATTCCCTCACTACTATCGATTCCCTCATTGTCTCCTTCAACTTTCCTACTTCGCCCTTCACAATCTCCGCATCCAAAGAAAAACCTAAGCGACTAGATGTAGTTAAGTAAACTCCAACAATGAACAAACTAATGACAACGACCTCTATCTTGCAACATCAGATCAGATCTAGCAACCTTGTTTGCCACCTCTGCACCTGCCTTCTTCACTTCCCCTATTTCTTCAATTTCTAATGTCGCCCCCTCCCTCCTTTGCCTTCTTAACTTAGTTCAAAACAAAAATAAAATTTCAAAAAGAAAAATAATACATCTTCTGTAATGGCAAGACATGACATATTTGGTGATGGAGGGAGACAAAGATGGAGATGAAGGTGAATCATGATAAATTGGTAGAACAGAAGGTGAACAAAAAATAGCAATTAACCTTCCATGAATTGCGAATGACTTTCCGCAAATTGCAATCGAGCTTCCGTGCGTGTAAATTAAGTTAAAATGCAAGTGACCTTCCACCAATTGCAGATGACCTTCTGTGACCTTCTGTGGTGTGAAAATTAAGTTAGAGTGCAAATGAAAATGTCCTTCCACAAATTGTAAATAACCTTCTACAAATTGTAAACTAAACTTCCCGGAATTGCAACTGATCTTCCATGGTGTGTAAATAAGTTAAAATACAAGTGACCTTCCACGAATTGCCAATGACCTTCCATGATGAAAATTAAATTAGAGTATTGCAAATGACTTTTCAGGAATTGCAACTGAGTTTTCATGGTGTGCAATTTTGTCATTTTCTCTACATATCTATTTCTTCCAAACCACCACAGATTTCAGGTACCAATGGCCAAATAATTTTTCAATCATGGACTTTTAGCCACACGTCATCAATGTATCTGTTCGACCTTTTTCTTTATAACAAAACAAGCAAAGTATCTTACATACATTTTAATAAATAATTAACGCTCTCAATTAAAAAGTCAGAACCATATATTAGATTTAAGAACCTCATATATTGATTTATAAACCATCATATATTCTTTAATTTATAAGAACATGACTTTTCAAAACACATCATTTCATTCTAAAACATCTGCTTAATTATACAATATTTACAATAAAACTCACAAGTTGATTTACTAAGGGTCCGTTTGGATGGGCTTTTAAAAAAGGGTTAAGGTTCAAAAATAGACATGTGCTTTTGTCAAAAGAGCGCCCAATAGCAAGTGTTTTTTTGGGTGCAAAAGTGTACACGTGGTTACAAATTAGATACAAAAATATCGTTTGACCGTTAAGTTTGACTTTGACAGTTAAGTTTGACTTTTTTTGCTGACTAGACGATGACGTGGCATTTCAAATGTGCAAAAATAGACATGTGCTTTGTCAAATATTCACATGTGCAAAAAAGCACTTTACGGGCGCTCCGACCAAAACACATGTCTATTTTTGCGGCTTTGAAAATGCCACGTTAATCAAAAAAAAGTCAAACTTAACGGTCAAAGTCAAACTTAACAAATCAAACGATATTTTTGCATCTAATTTGTAACCACGCATACACTTTTACACCCCCAAAAAAGATTACTATTAGGCGCTCTTTTCGACAAAAGACATGTCTATTTTTGCACCTTAACCCTTTAAAAAAAAGTACTTTTTTGTAGTGCTTTTTTTAACCTTCAAATTGGAACTTTAAAAAAAAAAAAAGACTTTGGTTTTTTTGTGACTTTTACTTTTTTTAAAAAATATCATCTAAACACATAAATTAATTTTAAAAGCATTTTTTTTGCATTAAAAAAGTGCTTTTTTTTAATCAAAAAAGTCTATCCAAACGGCCCTAAGTTTATCGATTTTACATTCTTAGCTAACAAAATTGAGTTCAAATCAATTTGCTTATAGACTCTTATTATTTACGTTCTTACCAAATTAATTACTTTACATAATAAAGTATAATTACTTATAAACCCACTGAATAATAAAATGAATAATACTTTTGTTACAACTGAATCCACTACTTTTTCTCTCCATTAATTAGTTACTATATTTGAGGAAACATATACGATAATACATCTTTGTCTTATAATATTTTCACTTTTATTTTGTAGGAGGAGGACAAGGTCAACATCTAAATATACAGCATAAATCCATAATAAATACATACATAGTTCAGTTGAGAAAAATTGATATCATCTTTATGTGAGGGGGAAAAAAGAGTCTAGAAATTTGGACGTAATCATAGGGTACACAAATTTGTGTGAACCTTACCAAATACACTCTCTTATGGCTTCTCTTCTCTAATCTCACAAAAAAAAAAATATATATATATGTTTTGACTCTTCCTTTTCTCACCTAAAAGTTTGTTGCAGCTTTCTTAGGCTATTCATCAGTTCCATAAATTTTCTATATTTAGATACACACATACACACACCATCATAATTTAGTTTCACTAGAATAGTTAAGACGTGTTTGGCTGCAACAACAACAACAACAACAAAAAATGATGATGGAAGGCGGTGATATGCACAAAGCTAGTAGCAGTCTACGAGCAAACAGTTCTTCACTATGGAGGAGGACGTCCATGGATGCTTTTTCGTGTTCTTCTAGCCGCAGGGAAGAAGATGACGAAGAGGCTCTAAAATGGGCTGCACTTGAGAGGCTTCCTACTTATAATCGTTTAAGGAAAGGTTTGTTAACATCTTCAAATGGTGAGATTAATGAAATCGATGTCTCTGATATTGGATCACAAGAAAGAAAGAAAATTCTCGAGAGATTGGTTCGAGTCGCCGAAGAAGATAATGAGAAGTTTTTGCTGAAACTCAGGCAAAGAATCGATCGGTAATAATATATAATCTTCAATCTTTCGAAACTATAATTTTTCTGAGATTTTTATCTAAAAAATATATCAAAACCCCTATTTTTGTGTTTCTGAAGAGTTGGGATTGAGATTCCAACGATTGAAGTTCGGTTTGAGCATTTGAATGTCGAGGCAGAGGCTTATGTGGGAAGTAGAGCGATGCCGACATTCATAAACTTTGTGGTTAATATATTTGAGGTAAATTTTTTACCATATAAGAATATATGTTTTATTTTTAGGTTGAAGGTGATATATATAATAATTAATAATTATTCTGAGAATTTTGTATCTTCTCTTGATGATCATCCAGAATTGCTTGAATTGTCTGTATATTCTTCCAAGCAAAAAGAAGCATGTGAATATCCTTAAAAAAGTGAGTGGAATTGTCAGAACTCGTAGGTGAGAAACTGAGAAGCAAGCAGGAAGGCTCCAAATTATTATAATTATTATTTCATGTTATTATTATTTCTGTGTCTCATGATAGTTAATTAAGTAATTTTTTTTTAAAGGATGACACTACTTTTGGGTCCTCCAAGTTCTGGAAAAACCACACTCCTTCTGGCTTTAGCAGGAAAACTTGATCCAACCCTTCAGGTAAATTTAAAATTAATCACATCATTAGTTAATTAATTAATTAATTACTCTTAATTAATTATTCAATATGTATATAATCCTGCAGGTTTCAGGGAAAGTGAGTTATAATGGACATGGAATGAATGAATTTGTGCCTCAAAGAACAGCAGCTTACATAAGTCAGAATGATTGTCATCTTGGAGAAATGACAGTAAGAGAAACCTTGGCTTTTTCTGCAAGGTGCCAAGGGGTAGGATCACGTTATGGTTAGTCTATTAATAGTTTTTGTCTCTTTTCTTTTTCTTTCTTTCTTTTTTAAATTTAATTTCTTATATATTTTTAATCTACTAATTAATTAAGCATTTGAATTATTAATATTACAGACTTGCTTTCTGAATTATCAAGAAGAGAGATAGCAGCAAATATTAAGCCTGATCCAGATATTGATATCTACATGAAGGTCATAACATAAGCCTTCCTTCTTGCATAGTATTTTTTTCCTCATACTAATTAAATTTATTTTATATATATACATATATATATGCACTATTAAAACTTATCTCAATCTATCTTATTCACAAGTTCTCATCAGACTTGTTACTTGAGATTTTTTTTCTTTAATCTAGCCATTCATCTGTGTAGTATTATGTATATTATTATATTGTAAGATTTATAAGAATATCAATTGTTTACAAATCATAAATAGTGTCATTTTTTACTTATGTTTGGGACAGATATATGTAGGTCCCACTTAATTCAAATTAAAATGTTTTTTTATTTTTAAATATTAAAGTTGCTACTAGATTTTTGTATATGGAACTTGCTCCTAAGAATCATAAAAATTATAATTGAATTTTAAAGCCAATTAGAGTTCTTGGTCATTTGCAGTAAATTTTCTAATATTTAGTACTGTCTTTCTTGAGATTTTTCATAACTAGTTTTTGACATTAAGTGTAATCTTTAAGATTCCAGACATAGTTTTCTCTTTTTTTAAAACTCAATAAAGGTACGTGGCACCTACCCCTGACATATATAGTTTTGCCAATAAAACATACGCGTTAATTTGGTGGGACTTACTGATATGTATTGTTATTTCATATCACATTGCGTCTTAGAACTATTAATATTTTATAATATATTCCGATCCCTTTCAATTTGGAATCACTAAAATAGTTCTAATAATATCCCAGACAGCCGCATCTAAAGGCAAGGAGGCAAACCACATGATGACTGAGTATGTGCTTAAGGTATAATAATATCAACCAAATGTCAATTTTTTAATTCAAAGTTCTGTAAATTAAATTAAAAGCAATTATAATTAGCAAAAAAGTATTCATTTTTACAATAACTTGTAGATTTTGGGGCTGGAAATATGTGCTGATACTATGGTAGGAGATGAAATGGTGCGAGGTATCTCTGGTGGACAAAGGAAACGTGTCACTACAGGTAAAAAGGACTCAACTTTAATTCCCTGTCCCAAACATAAACTCACTTTTTTTGCGTGGCACATCCGATATCACGAACCTATCTCCTTTTAACTTGAACGATTCATCAAGGGTCCAAATTAATCCGAATCGAGCTGAGTAGAACATATTAAACTCACTTTGTGTATAGCACAAAGTAGCTAAGCAAATTTTGTCTCCTTTTTTGGTTAAACTCACTCTCTTTAGGTGAAATAGTCCTATTTTATGTGCATCTAGATAAGCCAAACTCAAAAACAATTGACATATCATAATATTATGGTTATATTAGGATTTTCTTTATCTAAACCTAAAATTTGGAAATTTTAATGTTGCTATTGGACACAGGAGAGATGATGGTGGGACCAGCAAATGCAATGTTCATGGATGAAATATCAACAGGCTTAGATAGTTCCACAACTTTTCAAATAGTGAAATGTCTAAGGCAAATTGTTCACATTATGAATGGAACTGCTGTTATCTCTTTGCTACAACCTGCACCTGAGACTTATGAGCTTTTTGATGACATCATTTTGCTCTCTGATGGCGAAATTGTGTACCAAGGACCACGCGAACACGTCCTTGAGTTTTTTGAGTACATGGGTTTCAAATGTCCTGAGAGAAAAGGTGTTGCTGACTTCCTTCAAGAGGTAAGCCACTTTTAATTACTCCCTCTAGTCTTTAATAGAATATCTACTTACCTAATTGATTAGATTAAGAAAGTTAGTTATGTTATCATATTCTTAATTGATTATTGTTGAGGAAGTATCAATAGGGGTAAATCATGAAAAAATTGACATATTTGAAATAGGTTTTATATTTATAATCAAAATCAACTTCACCAATAGTTCTACATCAAGGATCAGAGGGAGTACCTTTAATCTCCAAGATACTAAATATGACTCAGAGTTTCAACTTATATTTAGTTACCTGTTTTTGTAGGTTACTTCTAGGAAGGATCAAGAGCAGTATTGGATGCGTAGAGATGAGCCATACAGATTTATAACAGTAATTGAGTTTTCTGAGGCATTTCAATCATTTCATGTGGGTAGAACAATTGGTGATGAGCTTGCTGTTCCATTTGATAGGAGTAAGAACCATCCAGCTGCTTTAACTACCAAGAGATATGGTGTTAGCAAGATGGAATTGCTCAAAGCAACTTTCTCAAGAGAGTTCTTGCTCATCAAAAGGAACTCATTCGTTTACATATTCAAGCTATCCCAGGTAACCTACTAAGTTCAATTCAGAAAAAAGAGACATATTGTCACAAGTCCCACATTGAAAGAGTTATCTTGAAAGATAGGCCTTATGAGGCCTAGGCTCTTCAACTCCAACAGCTAGCTTTTGAGATGTAATAATTCTTCCAATGTGGGACTCGTGACACATACAATCATGTGATTCGGGATCTCATTCCCTCTTTTTGCTAATAGCTTGCAATAATGGCAATAGTGGCAATGACCTTATTTCTACGAACTGAGATGCACAAAGATTCAGCAGACCATGGAAGCTTTTATGTGGGAGCTTTGTTTTATGCCATTATTATATTATTGTTCAATGGGATGGCTGAGATGTCTATGACTATTGGGAAGCTTCCTGTTTTCTTCAAGCAAAGAGACCTCTTGTTCTATCCCGCATGGGCATATTCTATTCCTAGTTGGATCCTACAGGTTCCATTTACTGTGGCTGAAGCTGTTGTTTGGGTTGCCCTCACCTATTATGTTATTGGATTTGACCCTAATATTGGCAGGTATTAAAACAAATCCTTACTAGTCCTTTTTATAATTCCTTGATCACTAAAATAACTTGTAAACTCAACTTTTTATCTTGAAATAGTGGAAAACTTGATGGTGTTGATGATGTAGGTGTTTCAAGCAATGCCTTTTGCTATTAGTACTTGGACAAATGGCTTCTGGAATGTTCAGAACAATTGCAGCAACATGTAGGAACATGATAATTGCAAACACATTTGGAGCATTTACAATAGTCACTCTTCTTACACTGGGAGGCTTCATCTTGTCAAAAGGTAGAACATGAATAATTCATAGATTAACACACAAACACATACTACAAGATCTTGAAACTTCAAGTTGTTGAATTTGAATATTGCATAATGCTTCTTTCTTTTGTCTCTTCTTAAAACAGAGGATATCAAGAAATGGTGGATATGGGGTTACTGGATTTCACCTTTGATGTATAGCCAGAATGCTATAATGGTTAATGAGTTCCTTGGAAACAGTTGGAAACATGTAATTTCTACTATCAACCCAAAATTTTCTTTTCTTTTGAAAGAAAAACCTTACTGTGATCCTTGACACATAAATAATGTTTTTTTTTGTCTGCAATGAAAGGTCCTTCCAGGTTCATCTGAGCCGCTAGGAATTTTGATTCTCAAGTCCCGTGGCTTCTTCACACAAGAGTATTGGTACTGGATAGGTGTTGGAGCATTGATTGGATTCATACTTTTACTCAACATTGCTTACACTCTATCACTCACATTTCTTAGTCGTGAGTATCTATCTGTTTATCTGTATCTTTTCCAATGTTTCTTTGTACTTGTTCTTGTGTGACAATACTTTGCATTATATAACTGATATCTAAACATTTAAATGAGCAGCCTTTGAGAAGCCACAAGCTGTAATATCTGAAGAATCTCCTGAAAAAGATCAAGAAAGCATTGAGTTAACAAGCATAGGAGGTGCACCAAACATTTTTAATATATGTTTTCTACTTTCAAAAGCTATACTATATTATGAGCATGGATTGAAGTTTAGTAATTATAATTGTTCTTGAGTCTTATAGATTATTAACAAGCTTTCAATTGGTCATTTCAGGCAACATGGATGATGGTGATAGGAGAGAGAGAGTTTCAGATGCTGTACCCTTAAGGGCAGAGCGGATAGATAGTGCCAGCCAGAACAGGAAAAGAGGAATGGTTCTTCCATTTGAACCACATTCAATCACCTTTGATGAAATTACATACTCTGTTGACATGCCTCAGGTAAAATTGATTTTGTTAAATTTCTTTATTAACATAAGAAACTAGATTGATCAGGAAAAAATAATGCACCTTCGGTTCTAAATGTAGGACCTATATTTTTATAGTTGCAAACACACTCACTCTAACTTTTTGAACTTGTAGGAGATGAAGAACCAAGGTTTAGTCGAGAACAAATTGGTGCTTCTAAAAGGTGTTAGTGGAGCATTCAGGCCAGGTGTTCTCACAGCTTTGATGGGTGTGAGTGGAGCAGGAAAAACTACATTGATGGATGTGTTGGCAGGAAGAAAAACTGATGGATATATTCAGGGAAACATAAGTATTTCAGGATATCCCAAAAAGCAAGAAACTTTTGCTAGAATCTCTGGTTACTGTGAGCAAAATGATATCCACTCTCCTCATGTCACAGTCTATGAATCCTTACTTTACTCAGCATGCCTTCGCTTATCCCCTGAAGTCGATTCCAAAACCCGAAAGGTTTTCACTTGACCCTAGTATATTTTTTTAGTGAATTAGGTATATATCAATTCTATAGTCTTCATTTTTCCCCATGGGTTTGTATCTATTATTTTTTAGCCTTAGAGGCCTCATGTCCATAACCTTCATTTTTTTCCTTTTGGTGTCCTAGATTGAATAGCTCTGATGCCATATTAGATTTTTTTTTTAGTGAATTATGTAGATAGTGGGTTTTTCTTTCTATCAAAATAGCTCAAGCCAATTTGATGGGACATCCATTGATATTATATACTTCCAATCCCTTTCTCTAATTAGTCGATAAGGGACTCTTATATTCTAAAAGACCCCTTAAAGTTTTGTCTGATTTTGATCCCAAAGTTTATAATATTTGCTCTTGGTTCTTAAATCGAATGGCTCTGATATCATGTTAGATTTTTTTTTAGTGAATGTGGTATGTATTAGGTTTTGTCTTTCTATCAAAATAGCTTAAGCCAATTTGGTAGGATTTCCATTGACATTTTATACCTTCAATCCTTTCTTTAATTATTCAATGTGGGACTATTATATTCTGATAGAAACCCCCCCAAAAAAAAAAATTGTTTAACATGTCAATAAATGTATGATTTTGATCCCAAAGTTGATGATGTTTTTCTCTTGGTTCCTATAAATGGTTACAGATGTTTATTGAGGAAGTAGTGGAGCTGGTAGAGTTGAATTCATTAAGGAGATCTTTGGTTGGTTTGCCTGGTGTGAGTGGTCTCTCCACTGAACAACGCAAGAGACTAACTATAGCTGTTGAACTAGTGGCCAATCCATCAATAATTTTTATGGATGAGCCTACTTCTGGATTGGATGCAAGAGCTGCAGCAATTGTTATGAGAACAGTTAGAAATACAGTTGATACTGGAAGAACAGTTGTATGCACAATCCACCAACCAAGCATCGACATATTTGAAGCTTTTGATGAGGTGAGAACTTACTTTAAGGTTGAAAATTTGTTTCCCCATTAATTTACACTGACAATGTTTTGTTCCTGTTATAAAAAACTATGGTTTCAGCTCTTACTATTGAAGCGAGGTGGACAAGAGATTTATGTTGGGCCACTAGGTCATCATTCTTGCCACCTCATCAAGTATTTTGAGGTAAAATACTGTGTTTGTACTCATTCTTAGGTTAACCTAAATTTGGTTGAAGTCATGCAGATTATATTCTTGATGAAATGTTAAGGTTAGGCTCAACTATAATAAGTCCACTTTAATGTTTGACTCCAATAGTTAAAAATCATACTCATCTTTTAAGTTCAATCAATGTTTCAATTAAAAATTCTGGTTCTTTATAGTTTTTACTAGGGGTTAAATACCATTTTTGCCACGGAAGTATTGACTAGGGGGCATTCAATACACGGAAGTTTTTTTAGTATCGTTTTTGCCCCGGAAGTTTTTTTTAGGAGCAAATTTTTGTATACTTTCGGTGCAAAAATGATACCAAAAATGATCAATCCAACGGTCAAGATCAACCAATGGGCAAAATTGCTACGTTTGTAAACTTCCGGGGCAAAAATAATACCAAAAAAACTTCTGAGTGCTGGGTGCTCCAAAACCAAAAATTCCATGGCAAAATTGGTATTTATCTCTTTTACTAATACTGCAATATTTATAGCTTTGGTTTTATATCCAGGGGATTGATGGGATTAACAAAATCAAAGATGGGTGCAACCCAGCAACTTGGATGCTAGAAGTTACAACTCAAGCACAAGAAATGGCTTTGGATGTTGATTTTGCATATCTCTACAAAAATTCAGAATTATATAGGTAAAGCAGATTTCTATCTTAGTATAAGTTAACTAACTATACAATTAGTGAAACTACAGATTCTAAAAGCATAATAAATGTGACTTATTTTAGGAGGAACAAAGAAGTTATAGGAGAATTGAGCAAGCCAATTCCTGGTTCAAAAGATTTGCATTTTCCTACTCAATATGCACAATCATTTATGGTGCAATGCATGGCTTGCTTGTGGAAACAACATTGTTCTTATTGGAGAAACCCTCCATATACTACAGTGAGATACTTGTTCACTACCTTCATAGCTTTGATCTTTGGATCAATGTTCTGGGATCTTGGATCCAAAATGTAAGCTCCATTTCACAAACTTCTTTGAACTACTGCATTATATATTCTTCTTTCCTCATACCCCCATGTTTGTTCACTTTGAACCTTTTTTTTCCCTCTTAAATCTTGCAGAAGCAAGAAACAAGACCTATTTAATGCCATGGGTTCAATGTACAATTCTGTACTCTTTCTTGGAATTCAAAATGCATCTGCAGTTCAGCCAGTGGTGGCCATTGAAAGAACTGTGTTTTACAGAGAAAAAGCTGCTGGAATGTATTCTGCACTCCCCTATGCATTTGCACAGGTAATTAATTGACCAATTATTACACAACAACAACCTGAAAGCTGCAATTTTTATATGCTCCCTTCAGTCCTAAAAATTAAGAGCTAGACAATGGGCTTACTTTGGTCCTAAATATAAGACTTCAATCCCTACTGAATCCACATAATAAGAGGGTTTCAATCAAGGGGTTGTTTCAATACACATGATTGAAGAGAGTATTTTATGAAAACTAATACTCATTTATTATAAATAAATAACTAATTTCCTTAATATCTATAAACTAGTTATTTAGCTCTTATATTAAGGATTGGAGATGGTTGTAAGTTTGATGGGACTGTGTACTAAGGTATATAAGTTGGTGTTTTTATGTTTCCAGGTTGCAATAGAGCTACCTTATATTCTGGCACAAGCTGTGACATATGGTGTGATAGTATATGCAATGATGGGATTTGATTGGACAGTAGAAAAATTCTTTTGGTATCTCTTCTTTATGTACTTCACATTCCTATACTTCACCTTTTATGGCATGATGACTGTGGCTGTAACTCCAAATCATCACATTGCTGGCATTATTGCTTCTGCATTTTATGCGCTGTGGAATCTCTTCGCAGGATTCCTCATCCCAAGAACAGTAAGTAAAACAATCTATCTATACCTACATATAATACAAACACTCTAACTGTCCTATGAGTTATAAATTGTGCAGCTCATTTTCAAACTCTCACTAGTACAAAATAGGTTGACTAAACTTCCATTTCCAACCCGATTGTAGAAGATGAAGTTTACAAAGTATGATTTTTTAGACTTGATGCCCCCACATATTGTAAAAGTCACTTTTTAGGCCTCACATGGGCACAATAAGCCTAAAGAGAGTTACTTTTTAGACTTGACATTCTATTTTGGTCACAGTTTTTAAACCTGACTTAAGCACATCTAATTCTATACTTAATCTAGAAAGTGTCTGACTTTCTAAACTAATTGTAGATGATAAGGTTTAAAACGAATGACTTTTAGGCCTGACGTATTCACATATGATAAAAGTAACACATTTTTAAACCTAAGATGTGAAAACTTCAGGTTTAAAATGTATGACTTTCTAGACTTGATCTTAGGAACCATTCTAGAAAATACTTTTCTAGATCGGTTCTTCACCCAGTTTAAAATGTGTTTGAATTTCTAAAACGTTCTTATCTAAGATTGATTCTAGGCGAGATCTAAAAAGTTGTCTTTAACTTGCCTAAATGTTATTTTTGCACTAGTATCTACATAAAACATGTAACTATGCTGATTAATTAAGTTTAACAAAGGAGTAAGAAGTGATTTAGCATGTTGTTGAAGATTGATTAAAGAGTGTGGAATCAAATGGAACAGGGGATTCCGGTGTGGTGGAGATGGTACTACTGGATATGTCCAGTGGCATGGACTTTATATGGATTGCTTGCTACACAATATGGAGATGTGACAACAACGCTTGAGACAGGTCAAACTGTGAAGGACTTTCTTCATAGTTATTATGGCTTTAGACATGATTTTGTTGGAGTTGTTGCTGGTGTTATTGTTTCCTTTGCTGTACTTTTTGCTTTCATCTTTGCCTTCTCTGTAAAATTCTTCAACTTCCAAAGGCGATAGTTTTTGTGATTTTACTACTGGATATGTCCAGTGGCATGGACTTTATATGGATTGCTTGCTACACAATATGGAGATGTGACAACAACGCTTGAGACAGGTCGACCTGTGAAGGAGTTTCTTCATAGTTATTCTGGCTTTGGACATGATTTTGTTGGAGTTGTTGCTGCTGTTATTGTTGCCTTTGCTATACTTTTTGCTTTCATCTTTGTCTTCTCCGTAAAATTCATCAACTTTCAAAGGCGATAGTTTTTGTGATTTTACTAAGTCAATTATCATTTATACAGTTTTAAATTAAATGAATTTTATACCACAAAAAAGTTAATTGCCTGTATCAAGTTTGAAGCTCCATTGTTTATATTAGTATGTATTTGCAACTCTAAAACGAGCCTGCATCCAACTTAAATTGTTAAAAATGTCCATAACATAATGTTCAATTTTTAATGATCAAAAAATTGTTTATTGGACCTTATAAAATCAAAATAGATTGAGTTGTTCATCATAAAAACAAAAGAGCAAACACAACATCCAAAAAACATCGTTTATGAAAAAGAAAGAACTTCTCAAAAAAAATCATAAATGAAGGAAATTGCTTCCAAAAAAAATAAATAAAGGAAATCAAGAAATAGATAAAAGAAAGGAAAGAACTCTGGAAAAAGACTCTTAAATACCATTTAAACTTTAAAAACCTCAAAAAGTCTGTTAACACATGGAAATGAAAGAAAGGTGATGTGGTAAGAATTTAAAATTTTGAAGTTTTTGTATTTTTACTGAAATGCCCTTGATATTTAATTATTTTTAAAAAAAAAAATCACCCTTGCCGAAACACCACCATTGCCCAAGCGGCAACCGAGCTCCATGTTTTTTTTTTTTTTTTTTGGGGGGGGGAGGGACTAGTTTTTTTTTTTTGGTTGAAAAATGTGAAGCCAAAGGTGGTTGAGGTGAGATTTAAACCCACCCCACCTTGGTTGGTTCCGAAAGGATTAGCCATTACCGGCAAGCACCCTATGATATATATAGGCATAAGAATATAAGTGTATAATATATAGAAAGGCATAATGATATTTGATTAATAGAGTAATAGAAATAACTAAAAACATAATGGCATTCGCTAGAGGCGTAAGGATATTAACCAACTGAGTAATTATATTAACTAATTAAAGGCGTAAACGTATTGAAGAAGAGGAAACCTAGAAAGGACATTAGTCCATAAGGTAGTGAATTTACCTAACTTGCATGTATTTGATGTATATGTTATGTATTGATATGTGGTATTGCTTTGCTGGAATATGTGAAGCATGTATGAATGATTGAAGCTCTGTTTCTGTTTATACTATGGCCATATGTATGTGCACAAAACATTGAGCTGGCAAAAATGTCATCATGTGAACATGAGCCTATGTAAGCTAAACATATCTTGTACTAACATTTATCTTACATGCATTGTTAGTACCGTTTGCTACTGAGATTCCTTTGAATCTCACCCTCCCCAAACCAACTACATAGGTATGTGAATGTACATAAGAGAGTGCATGAAGTTGCGCAAGACAAAATAAGCAGAGAATTGAGCAAAAGAAACACTCTCATATTAAGGAGGATGGGTACGAGAAATATAGGGCCAGGTGTGACACCAAGTTCTGGAAAAACCACACTTCTTTTGGCTTTGTCTAGAAAGCTTGATCCAAGTCTTAAGGTGAAAGTAAAAGATCATTTTTTTTCTTAAAATGGTAAATTAACAGATGTGGTTTCTTAATTCTTCTCATCTAATTTAAATACCCTTATGTCTTACAGACATCTGGGAGAGTGACTTATAATGGCCATGAAATGGAAGAGTTTGTTCCTCAGAGAACTGCAGCTGACATTAGCCAGCATGATATTCATATTGGTGAAATGACGGTAAGAGAAACCTTGGCTTTCTCTGCAAGGTGCCAAGGGGTGGGATCAAGATATGGTTAGTAGAATTTCACATAAACATCTTTCCCCTTTTCCTTTTATTCTAATTTTTGATAGTCTAATTCGGTGTGTTATCACAGACTTGCTAGCTGAATTGTCAAGAAGAGAGAAAGAAGCAAATATTAAACCTGATCCACACATTGATGTCTACATGAAGGTGAGAGAGACGCTTTAATTAATAACCTTTTATAACTTTTCCCTATCAAATTAAGTTATAAATGTTCACTGTAATGGGTAGAGTGAAGATTATCATAACGTTTTATTTGTTTCTGATAATCCAGGCAGCAGCAACTGAGGACCAAGAGGCAAATGTTGTAACAGATTATGCATTAAAGGTAATACCAATATCAGCTTCTTTCCTGCTTAATAATTTCTTAAAATTTTCTATGTGAAGGAAACAGATTAATAATTTTTTTCTTACAACTTGCAGGTTTTTGGATTGGATATATGTGATGATACCATGGTGGGGGATGAAATGTTGTGTGGTATCTCTGGAGGACAAAGGAAGCGTGTTACCATGGGGGAGATGTTGGTTGGACCTGCTAATGCTTTATTCATGGATGAAATATCCACTGGCTTGGACAGCTCTACAACTTATCAAATTGTGAACTCTCTCAGCCAGTTGTTCACATTCTGAATGGAACTGCAGTTATCTCACTGCTCCAGCCGGCGCCAGAGACATACGAACTTTTCGATGACATGATTCTTATCTCTGATGGACAAATAGTATACCAAGGATCCCGTGAATATGTGCTTGACTTCTTTGAATCAATGGGTTTTAGATGTCCTGAGAGGAAAGGTGTAGCTGACTTTCTTCAAGAAGTAAGTCCAAAGCTCATCTCTTATTTCCACAAATATAATGGTTTTATTGTGATTTTGTTCATATAATTTTCTCTTGTTGTAGGTGATATCAAGAAAAGATCAGGAGCAGTATTGGGTGCGCCTGGATGAACCTTACAGTTTTGTAACAGTTGCTCAATTTGCTGAGGCATTTCAATCATTCCACGTTGGCCGAAGAATCGGAGATGAACTTGGAGTTCCATTTGATAAGTCAAAGAACCATCCAGCTGCCTTAACCACTAAGGCTAACTTCTCTAGAGAATATTTGCTTATGAAAAGGAATTCGTTTGCTTACATCTTCAAGCTAACACAGGTGGGTACTTGCTCTCAATTATCATTAATAAAAAGATCATTTTGTTTATTCTATACATGATTTTGACTGATTTTGACTGGTAAATTTTTTTCTTGGTTCTAGTTAGCACACTATCATGGCATTTATAGCAATGACGCTATTCTTTAGGACCAATATGCATCGGGATACGCTGACCGATGGAGGAGTTTACACTGGTGCTCTATTTTTCACATTAGTGATGATTATGTTCAATGGCATGTCTGAGATTTCTATGACTATTGCAAAGCTACCTGTTTTCTACAAGCATGGGCGGACCCAAGTGTTGCATTGGGGCCAAGTGCCCCCCTTGAATTTGGGTGTTGTTAAAAAAAAAAAAATTAATACTACCTCCGGTTCTAATTATAGGAACACTTTTGTAGTGTAAATGATTATTCATCCTTAAATTAAATGTTCACCCTTAATACATCAAGACTATACATCATTATCGGATGGGAATGAATGATTGAATAATTGTTTAGTACCTTATATTAAAAAAAGATGTATTTGATAGTAATGATAATTAATAAGAAAATTATGATGGAATTCCAAAAAATGAGACCTAGAAGGATGACATTACAATTATTTTTATTGTAATATACTTTTATTATTAAAATATATGTCTTGAACTTATTGAATATCCATCCTTCATCAGAATCTATGTATTTGCATTTTAACAAAGACTCGTCTTATTTTTCTAAATGATAGATTTGTAAAATAATTGTATCCCTTATTACATCATCAAGATTCACTGATTTCATTGAATATTTTTTGATATTTTTTTTTTTGTTTATATTCTTTTATTTTTTAATACATTTAAAATTTTCCTTTAAAATTTTTTTTTTCCGGGCACGTTGCCTCCTAACCTCCCAATCCTTCCACCACTAGTGCCCCTTCCATATTTTTCTGGTCCGCCCCCTGTCTACAAGCAACGGGACCTCTTATTTTATTCTTCATGGGCATATGCAATTCCCTCACGGATTCTCAAGATACCCATCACATTTTTGGATGTTGCTGTTTGGACATTTCTGACTTACTATGTAATCGGATTCGATCCAAATGTGGGAAGGTAAAGAAGAGGCTTCCTTTCTTTTTTTGTTTGGAAATTCTAATTCAAGCTTGTATTTACTTATAATATGAGACCCCTCTGTTTTGTTTATCTTGCAGATTGTTCAAGCAATACTTTCTTCTATTACTGATTTCCCTGATGGCTTCTGGATTGTTCCGATCCATTGCAGAACTTGGTAGGAACATGATAGTTGCCAACACATTTGGGTCCTTTGCCCTGCTCATTCTTCTTGCATTGGGTGGCTTTATTCTATCGGAAGTAATATGCGTGAATAAAATGTCGGGGGGGGGGGAAGTCACATTGACCACTTTATGCTTACATGTGTTTTTCTTCTTCTTTTCCTTGCATATGTAACAGATGATATCAAGGGTTGGTGGATCTGGGTTACTGGATTTCACCTTTAATGTATGGCCAGAATGATGTAGCTGTCAATGAGTTCGTTGGGCATAGTTGGAACCATGTAATTTCTTGAACACAACTTTAGAAAAAATTTCTACTTTCATTTGAGTAATGTCTAGGTGTAATTTGAAAGTTCTTTGCTTTTCAATTATAGCTTACCAACGATTCAAGTGAGACACTAGGGATCCAAATTCTGAAGTCTCGTGGATTCTTCACAAAGGCATATTGGTATTGGATTGGACTTGCGGCATTGGCTGGATTTACTCTGCTTTTCAATTTTCAATTTTCACTGGCTCTATCATTCCTAAACCGTAAGTATCTTCACATTAATTTGCTGCATTGAAAAAAGGAAAAAAAAAAATCTTATAGAGTGATGCATAGCTTTTACTAATTGATATGAATGATTTTGCAGCATTTGAGAAGCCACAGGCAACAATAAATGAAGAACCAGAAGAGAGTACATCACAGGTAACTATGTTTGCAAGCGCATGCTATAGCTGAATTGTAACATATAGTATGCCTTTGATGCTGAATAAGATCTCATTTTGTCCTTGTAGAGAGTTCGCAAAATGGTGCGGATTCCAGCCATGGAAGGAAAAGAGGGATGGTTCTTCCTTTTGAGCCACATTCTATCACATCTGATGAAATAGTATACTCTGTTGACATGCCACAGGTGAAAAAAAGAAAAGAAAAGAAAGAACAATATTAAACTTGAAGTCTAGTAGTGTGGTTTGAGTATTTTATTTGATTTCCAACTCATTTGATATCAAAATGGCAGGAAATGAAAGATCAAGGTGTACTTGAGGACAGACTGGTGCTTCTAAAGGGTGTGAGTGGAGCATTTAGGCCCGGCGTTCTCACGGCGCTAATGGGTGTTGGTGGTGCTGGAAAAAACTACTCTAATGGATGTTTTGGCTGGTAGAAAAACTGGTGGATATATTGATGGGAGCATCCAGATTTCAGGATACCCTAAAAAGCAGTAAACTTTTGCTAGAGTCTCTGGTTATTGTGAGCAAAATGATATCCTCTCGCCACATGTTACTGTCTATGAATCATTGGTCTACACAGCATGGCTTCGTCTGCCTCAAGAAGTTGATTCCAAAACCAGAGAGGTTAGCATCAAAAGCCAAGCAGTACACTTCCTTAAATTTGCTCATGTTTTTAGCCCTGACCTTAAAATTTTCTCTTGACATAAAATGCTGATTAGCCTTATTGTTGGATTTTTGATGAATTGTTATAGATGTTTATTGAGGAAGTCATGGAACTTGTGGAGCTGAACCCATTGAGGAACTCACTGGTTGGTTTGCTTGGCGTGAGTGGTCTTTCAACCGAACAACGCAAGAGGTTAACGATCGCAGTTGAACTAGTGGCTAATCCCCTATAATTTTCATGGATGAGCCTACTTCTGGATTAGATGCAAGAGCTGCTGCAATTGTTATGAGAACAGTTAAGAACACGGTGGACACTGGAAGAATTGTGTGCACAATCCATCAGCCAAGCATTGACATATTTGAAGCTTTTGATGAAGTAAGAAATCATAATAATCAAAGAAGCTTCCGATTGGTACTGTTATTCTTTATCAGACTTGGGTATCTGACATTTCTATGTTACTGTGATCTTAGCTTTTCTTGATGAAGCGTGGGGGACAGGTGATATATGTAGGACCTTTAGGTCGTCATTCTAGCCATCTAATCAAGTATTTTGAGGTAGGATGCAACTAAAAATTCAATTTTTTTCCCAATGAGCAAGCCATAATTGGGGTACTGGTTACTGATTTTCTAATATTTTTATATTGTAGAGCATTGACGGCGTTAGCAAAATCAAAGATGGATATAATCCGGCAACTCGGATGTTGGAAGTCACAACTTCAGCACAAGAGGTTGCTTTATGAGTTCATTTTACTGATATTTCCAAAAACTCTGACCTATACAGGTGAATTCACACATAGATATGATTATAATGGCTATTGACTACAGCGACATTCATATTGTTGATATTCTAAATTCTTAAATTGTATGACTTTTCAGGAGAAACTGGCAGCATATTGAAGAACTTGGCAAGCCTGCACCAGGTTCACAGGATCTTTATTTCCCCAACCAGTACTCTCAGTCATTTATGGTTCAATGCTTGGCTTGCTTATGGAAACAACATTGGTCATATTGGAGAAATCCTCCATATACTGCTGTGAGGTTTCTCTTCACCACTTTCATAGCCTTGATTTTCGGAACCATGTTCTTGAACCTCACAACCAAAACATAAGTTATTTATTTATTTATTTTAAAAAATACTTGCTAATCTTAGAAATCTATATATTTTTCACTTCAGTTCTGATGTGATTCTTTTTTGCAACTCTCAAGAGCTCAAAGAGACAAGACTTGTTTAATGCCATGGGATCTATGTATACTGCTGTTCTCTTCCTTGGTGTTCAGAACTCTTCTTCTGTACAATCAATGGTAGGAGTTGAAAGAACTGTGTTTTACAAAGAAAGAGCCGCTGGATTGTACTCTGCTATACCTTATGCATATGCACAGGTAACTAAAAATTGTAAAATCCTTATTGTACAGAGTACTTTATTTCCCTCTTTAATCATGATCTTCTCAAATCTAGTAGAGTCAAACTTTTTTTGGCGTTTTCTTTCAGGTTTTAATAGAAATACCTTATGTATTTGTCCAATAACATATGGTGTCATAGTATATGCCATGATTGGATTTGATTGGACCGCGGAGAAGTTCTTCTGGTACCTGTTCTTCATGTTCTTCACATTCATGTACTTCACCTTCTATGGTATGGCTGTGGCTGTCACAACAAATCACCATGTTGCTGCTGCTTTCTATGGAATCTGGAATCTCTTCTCCGGATTCGTCATCCCACGACCTGTAAGTGATCATCGAATTTCTAGAGTATTGGAGCTGTTTGTTTCTGCTTTCTGTTTCTTTTTTCAAAACAGTTTTATAAAATTGTTCTTAAAAAAAAGTTTTGAAAGCAAAAAACAACGACGTTTGAATAGTTGTTAAAAAAGATCTGTGTGTTTGAAGTGATATTGATGAGGTGGTGGTTGTCACCGGTAGTATGGTGCCAATAGTGGATATGTGGCGACTCGAAAGATAAAAAGTAAAAAAACAAAAATTAGAAAACAAATGAATACTATTTCTGTGTTTTAATTTTTAAAAACAACTTTTTGTTCTTCAAAAGAACTTTTTGCTTTTAAAAAACAAAATTATTGAAAACAGTTTTTCAGTTCTTTTGTTGAAAAAAATAAATAAATAAAACTATTTTTGAAAACAAAATCAAACAAACCCATAAACACAGATTTTTAGTCTTCTATGCGAATTGATGTAGATAATTATCTTCCATTTTCTAATTGTCTTTTTATTTATAATTAAAGGCGATTCCTGTGTGGTGGAGATGGTACTATTGGGCATGTCCTGTGGCTTGGACCCTGTATGGATTGCTTGCATCACAATTTGGAGATATAACAAAAACGATGGAGAGAATCAAACTTTTCAACAGTTTCTGAGGAGTTATTTTGGCTTCAAACATGACTTTAGAGGAGTTACTGCTGGCGTGGTTCTTGGCTTTGCAGTACCCTTCGCTTTTATTTTTGACTCTTTCAACTTGCATGAAGGATTCTTTTGTAATTTTAGTCAATTTTTTCCCCAAACATCTTCCTGTACCCTTATATATAGTTTCTTTTCTAGTGCCAGCTTAGTGCTTCTCATATAGATGTGCAACCACACAGATATATGCATATAGACATCAGCGGACACTCACGTTGTAGAGAAGGAGGGCAAGTGCCCACCTTGAATTTGGTATTTTTTTAAAAAAAAAAAAAATTTAACATATATTTGAATGATTGCTCACCTTTAATACATCAAGACTGCACTTCGTAATCGGATAGGGAATGAATGGTGCCTTATATTGAAAAAGATATATTTGATAGCATTAATAATAAGACAATTATGATGGAATTTCAAAAAATAAAGCCTAGAAGGATGACATTGTATACTCTTTATTGTAATTTATGTAGTTGCATCTCTAACAGCACTTAGCCTTATTTTTCTAAATGACATGTTTGTAAAATAATTGTTTCTCTTATTATATCATTATTCACTTGATTTCATGAATATTTTTTGATATTCTTTTTTTTTTCTTATTTATATTCTTTTATTTTTTAATGCATTTAAAACTTTCTTTTAAAAAAAATTTCAAGGGTGCTGCCCCCGAATCCCCCGCCAATGGTGCCGTTTCAGTAATTTTCTGGATCCCCCCAGCATATAAATACACATATATATAATAGTCCTTATCAATGGCAAAGAAAGTTGGTTTCAAGACGCCAACACAATTTTACATTATTACTCCACACGACAACTATTGCAAAAACCAGTTCCATTTAATAGTCCTTCTTCTGATTCATGGAAAATAATCTCTCTCGCTCTCTCTCTTTGGGTGCATGTGGGAAATGCATTGCCTTTGTGAAAATGCAATTCTATATTATTCTCTATTTTCTAGGGTAAATTAATATGTACACACCCTTTTAGTTCCTCACGTGATTTTTCATCATATCTATCTCTATAGTTTTTTCCCCTCCTTTTTATTAGTTTTTTCTTAGTTTTTTTCTGATTTTTTTAAGGTTCCTATAGTTTCAAGTAACATATAAGAAGGGGGAAAACACTACAGGGATTTGGTTAAAAATAACTTCCAGATTCTTTGAAACAAGTAGGGAATCACATCCTCTTTTGTGCAAACCATATGCACAACAACAATAATATATTTTAGTGGTTTGATTCATTTATATTTGCAATTTCTCATAGAGATTGATCTACGTACAAACAAAGGTGTTTTGTAGCTTATTTTTTAAAATAAGAACAAGTATCCTCGTACTAAAAGCAATAATCTTTTAAGATACTATCTGGTATTAAATTTGAGCACATCTCTCAATGGAAATTTGAATATTGCTTTGCTATGTTGCAAAGGATTAGCTCTTCCTCTTGATGCATCTCAATCAATTGTATTGAAACTAGAAACCCTATGAACACTCGTTCCAAGTTTACATCACGTACTCAAACTCCTCAAGAGAAAATGGATTATTCTTGGGAGAGCTTTGATCTTCCATATCATATATGCCAGAGCTATTCAGACACTACCATAAATGATATGTTAAGAACTACTTACCGCTTGTTTGTTTTAGCTTTATAGAAATGATTTTGTAGCGTTTGAGATAAGTGTGTAAGAAGAGTTATGTTTCAGTTTACAGAAAAGTGTTTATTAAAGCATTTTTTTGTGTTTCTCAAACGAATACTTAGTATAAACCACTCACAAAAAAGCAAAATTCAAAGTAAAAAATATATAGGGGAATTGCAATGAAGTCCTAAGTAAAGAACTTAATTATGTAGAAATCCCAATGATAAGTGAGGTGTTGTCGTCTCTTACTCTGGAACTTGTAACTGCATACTCTTTGGTTGTCATTAGGACTTATGGGTAATTAAGTCATTTCCTTGATACGGGATTGGCTAGCTCCCATCCTCATCTCTTCTTATTTTCTTCTTTATTTCAGTCATTAGATTGAAATCTGAACGATTCAAATTTAATCTTTTATAAAATATTAATAAAATGTTAAATTATTAAACAATATTTTAAAATAATATTTTTATAAAAGATTAAATGTGAACGCTCGATTTCAATCCAACGGTTGAGATGAAGAAGAAAATGAGAAGCGGATGGAAAAGAAAAGAATGGGAGCCAAATCCCTTGATACCTAGTTGTAATTCTCCTAAAACCATTTGGGAACTCATATCTCCCCAAGCAACTAGGACTCGTGGAAAGATACTGTTAATGAAGAAGTTCAGAGACAGGCGCGTTAAAATAAAGGGGGAAAAAGAACAAATTGTTTGAAAGCTGAAACAGATATGAGATTACAAAATTGCGTCCAACAGTGAGTAATAACGGGTGCGGATTATCTCAGAAGCAATATTCTCCTCTTCCCTCAGAATCCTGTAATTTTGTCCGTTCACACCATCCAAATGCCTATAAAGCTACACGTCATGGGGGAAAGAGATATTGTTAAAAAAAAAGGTTAAAAAAAATTACATTCCCACCATCCATTCAATTTTAATCCTAGCCGTCCATACTCTGAAAATCCTGACAAGATTCTTGCTGGAGAAAATGCTTCAATTGCTCCTAATATTCATCTGCTCTGCCTGTTCATCTCTTATGCGAACCAGATCCGCACACCCAGGGCGAAGTCGACAGGGGTTCGATTAGCCGAATTATTCCAGCGTTCTCGCTCTACTGGTCCATTCCTTGCAGATTCAATTCGAAGAGAATTGGGTAAGGTTTAGTCTGAGATTAACCGTTGGAATATTCGATTTTGCTTGGGTTAGATGAAGCTCATGCTTTTGGTAAAGCCGATTTTCTCTCCTCTCCCATTAAGACCATCTTCACTTCTCCCGGGTTCATAAATACAAAATGGTTGTTCCCTTTGCTCCTTCTAATCCAATTACTTGCAACTGTAAGTTTGTTTCGCTTTGTATCGGTTTTTGCTTCTTATGATCAACTTGCAATTTTGCGCGCACAAGGTTTTTGACATTTTCTCTATAGAAACTGTTATTTAAATTTGAGTGTTGATTTTGTGTAAAAACTAAAGTTTCGTGATTATTTGAGGCTGAAAATCCATTACAACTTGGGGACAGATTGTGAATATGCGTATTTCCTTAATTTTGAAAATCCATTAAATGTATGCAATATGATTGTTCCATTGGTATTTTTGGTTGTTTAGGTTAGAGCCACTGTGCGTTTGGTTTTTTTGGGTGTTTAGTTTAGAGCCACTGTGCCTTTGGTTTTTTTTGGGTGTTTCGGTTAGAACCACTGTTCCTTTGGTTTTTTTAGGTGTTTAGTTTAGGAGCCACTGTGCCTTTGGTTTTTAAGGGTGATTAGTTTAGAGCCACTGTTCCATTGGTATTTTTGGGTGTTTAGTTTAGAGAAGCTGTTCCTTTGGTTTTTTGGGTGTTTAAGTTAGAGCCACTGTTCCTTTGGTTTTTTTGGGTGTTTATTTTAGAGCCATTGTTCCATTCTCGAATCATTTAATTCCAAGTTGCTGATATGTAAAATCTGATACATATGTAAATGCTGATTACATTAAAATCTGATATGTAAATGCTGATACATTGCATTTACACTAAATTGTTGCTGCCAAAAACCAAGTTGCTGATACATTGCATTGTTATTGCAGGTGCTGTTTGCCAAATCCTAAGTCGACGGGGGTCGATTGCTGGATTTTTCCGGGTGTGTGATTGATGAGCGTTTTGGAACATAATTGAATTTAATTGATCTATCTACCCTCCTATTATTGATGTTCCTTGTATTTATCTTGCTTCTAACTCAATTAATGATGATGATTAAGTAGAAAATTATCGTCAATTTCTCCAAATTGCAGCTCTGATTCCTTGATCAATCTTCTGCATTCCGTTAGTTCTCTTTTTCTGAAGTCATTTTCCTCTGTTTTTGGGCATTGAAGTTTAGTGTATATGGCATTCCACATCCAATTCATGTGATTCACCTCGGGCATTTTCTCATTGTTTTACTGTATCAATCTTCTGCATTCCCTTTGTGCGTTGGTTTCTTAAGAGGTTCATGGTAGAGAAAAGTATTGTATCTTGGTTGAATTTATGAAATAATAATTCCATCTGATAGTAATGTGTCTTTTGCAGCTATGATGGTGTGATTGTGAACTCTCTTGAAGCCAAGGGTGTTTTTTCTTGGTAAAGTCTACTTATCTCATTTCTTGAAGGAAAATCTTTTGACTTTGCACTTGATTCTCTGTTGATCATTGGTCTTATGATATACAAAGAGTGAAATGAGCTCAGAAGCTATCAGATGTATAGTTTACATAGTAATGACATTTTTAATTAAATTTTAAATGTTTGAGGAATTGCATTTGGAAGCAATTTTTTCTGGTTATATATAATAGTGAAACAGGACAAAACACTTGGATAGGAGATGGAGAAAGTTTAGTTGTCTTTTTTCGTTAATTTATGAAAAATGGTTTCATAAATTAAGTTCAATCTTCAATATATTTTATGCTCGGAACTTGATGATTTTCTATGTAGATATGGGGCATAATTTTTACTCCATTGTTATAAAAATGTTTTTTTAGGTATTACACTGTAGTTTACTACTCTATTCCTCCATGCTTTATCTTTCTAATGTGATATGGGGTTCCTTTTCCTTATGATTTCTTGCCCTCCTTTTGCCTTCTAAATATATATGCCACACCTTCTACATGGATCTGTGAGAGAATACTTTCTATCAAGGTTTCCACACGTTCATTTTGTATTATTTCAAGACTTGAGCAATGTCTTAGGCAATTAGCTAAATCTATAGCCAGAAATTTGAAATGTTACTATTTTGATTAATTCTGCTTAAATTTCTTATTGAGACTTACTTAATCTATAATTCAGAATCAGCAGAATGAACTATATTCTGCTTTTTTGCTGGCTTGATACCTGGAAAGATATGGGTCAATGATATATTTTGCTGTCTGGCATTTGAATAAAAATACCATTGTTTATATGCTTATATACTTGCTGCTGTCAAAGTACCATTGTCAAAAATAACAAGTTTCATATGCTTATATACTTGCTGCTGTCAAATACCAACTTGCTGTCATATAGCCTATGTGTTGTCTTACTCTGATCTAAACAAAATAATGCTGCCAGAACAAAGTTTCAAAATGATGCTGCCAAAACAGAATGATGTCTTACATTGTCTAAAACAAAATGATGGTTGAATGACTAAATTGATCAAATTTGAATTGTTATTGCAGGTGTTGGTTGCCAAATCCTTCATGCTGATCAAACATTGTTGATTCACCTACTAGGAATTGATGGGACATTGATGAAGTTGTTATAGAAGTTTGACCTTCACCTAAGAAGGAGAAGGAAGAAGCAAGAGCAATGTAGATATTAGTGTATGGTCATAAAAAGTTATAATACAATATATTTGATATAGTACAGAGTGTATTAGCAAATGACACTTGTATTTGGCATCTTGATGTAGTATACACATTAATTTAAATAAAAGTGACATTTTCCCCTTAACTTGTGCACATTCCTATGTCTGTTTATTTTTGTACCTGACAACAAAATATCCTGTTCGAATGCTTCCAATGATGGTGTTGAACTATCTAAGGGAGCCTATAAATGACAAAGACAAAAGTAAGCATATTATTACCATGAAAAAGCGTTAACATACACATTAACAGAACAAATCACAGTGTCAATGTAATTTTAGATTAAAAAAAAAAAAAAAAAAAAAAGCTCACCAACATCATATTAGTAAATGACTGAACTTGAGGTAGTGCTTGCAATGTCGTAGGTGCAGAACATGAAATTGGAGCATCTAATTCCTCAGTTATTACCTTGGCTTGGGACCTACTTTTCTTTCCCAAACGATTAGGCCAAGCCTTAAATCTTTTCCATCTCTTTGTTCCATGTCTTTTTTTAATGCCCTTGGGTAGTTTATCTTTTAACTCATCCATCTTCTTGTTTTCTTGGTTGCCACCTTTTTCCTTACTTCCATCTTCCTTGTTCTCATCATCATTTGGATTCCTTAGCCTTGAACGGAAGTCTCTTGCTTCTTTGTGAAGTTGTATTATAGAGTTGTGGATAAAGGCGAAGTCTCGGACAATTAGACATTTCATTTGCTAATGTTATCATCATATGACATAATTGTCGATATGTTTGTGTGCTCGAAGCTTTGGATCCACTTGTATTTCACTCCCTTTAATATCATGTATTACACCATCTCTAGCATCTTTGGTCCATCTTTTCAAAATATATTTTTTCTGGAAGTTTCCTCACTTCATTTGCCTCCTATATTTTTAAAGCATGACAACACAATATCCCAATAGATTCAAAATGCCTACAACTGCACCATACAGAAAAATCATTTGGATCAAATGTCAATGTCCACTTTTTTTCTTCATTAACCATGGTACCAGTATATGTGAACAATGGACCTTTCTCATCTCGAGAGGAGATACATGTGGCAAAAAAGAGATCAAGTTGCTCTTGGAACAACTCTAACACCGAGGCGGTATAAATCTCAGCAACTTGACGTAAGATAGGTGAACTTTGGACTATCAATCTTGGCTTTTTCTCCCTTGCTTCATACTCACATTTCATCTCGTTGTACCTCTTATCTCCAACAACCCGTTCAAGATTTTTGAAGAATTCTCCAATACTAACACTTGGGTTTGTAATACTTTTGATATTTGCATTAACACTTTCACTTATTTGTGTGCTACGCATACCAAGAGTTGTATAATGCTTCATATAACACCATGCCCATTTCTCTTTGATATCATATATAGACTTCAACCATGAGTTGTCCTCCAAATTGAATGATGATATTAGAGAAGCCCATGTTTCTTCAAATTGTAACTTGTCATCAATAGCAAACATGCACTTATTGAAGTCATGCAAAAAATGTGAACCGCCCTTCATTTTATTTCCTAGGTGTTTTATTCCATTTTGCTCAATATGCCATGTGCATAATGCATGCTTCACTTCAGGAATAACTTCACGTAGTGCTCTTGCCATTGCTTGATCTTGGTCCGTAAAAATTGTTGCCGGTTTCTTTTGCTTGTTTGCTTTCAACAAAGTTTCTAACAACCACTTGAATGATTCGTAGTTTCATCGTATAACAAAGTTTGCACCAAAAACTACAATTCCTCTAAAATGATTGAGTCCCGAAAATATTGCAAGAGGCTTATGATTATTGTTGGTGCAGTATGTGGTGTCCAATGAAATCACATCTCCAAAATAAGCATAATCTAAAAGCATCCGAGCGTCGGCCCAAAAAATATTAGTAATTTGATCTTCCATATCAAGCTGGTATGAATGGTAAAATGAAGGGTTCTCCGTAATCTGTTCTTCAAAATAATTCAATAAGCATCGAACTTCCCCATCCACCAAACTTCTTTGTCGTTTAGTCATCAAATCATTTTTCATATCCACTCGAGTGAAACCAAGATTAACTCGCCCACCTGCTTGCTTACTCATAAGGTCAAAAGTTGCTTTTTGTTGAAGTCCAGCATCCCTGGCCAAATCAATCTCATCTGCTTGTGTATTACTTATTTTCCTTTGAGACCTCATCATATGCACTGTTTCTTGAAGATGTAATGTGTGGTTATGATTTTCTATAAAGTCCGTGATCTTGAATTTACCTTCCACTAATTTAACTGTCATTCCAGCCTGACAATCGGTCCTGGTCTCTGAACAATGGTTGGTGGTTGAAGTGCACATTTTATCTGGTCTTCTTTTACCCTCTTTTGAGCATGCATATCTGTAACTAATAATTGTCTTCTTATATTTCTTACTCTTTGTCAACCCATTTTTTCTTGCACTTTGAAGCCTACTTTACAAGCATATTCATTATAAAATCTCCATGCCTCCTCTAGATCATCAAATTCTTTTCCTAATCTAGGAACCAAATGAGCTTCCATATCTTGAAACCCGAAAAAAGTCAATTTATGTAGCACATAACAAAATGTCATTAGAAAATGAGAAATTATAAAATCATAGCAACATTACTGATGAAGAATAACATAAAAAATTAAAAAGATACCATCTTTTATTAAAAAATAATTATATATTTTTATCTTACTTTGCCTCTTGAAATTAATATGGTAATGGTTGAACCCCTCTCATCAAGAATGGATACTTCTTACTTGACATAGAAATTCTTGCAATTAACATAGAAACACAAATGAATCCCTCTCCTCAAGATTGGAATCCAAACTAACGAATCTGCATATTTAATAGGGGAAAGTCATTTTTTGCAACTAAGGAGTGGGCGGTTTACAAGGGCCTCAGTCTAGCTTGGGACTTGGGATTTAGGAAAGAAATTCTGGAATCGGATGCCAAGGAGGTGATTGACCAATGTTTGTAGGGTCAGCTGATGGACTGTGGCATCCTTCTAAACTGGCAGATTAGAGATTTTTTAAAGCGAAGTTGGGAAATTAAGATTCTCCACATTCTTAGAGAGTCGAATAAGTTGGCAGATGCTTTAACCAAGAAAGGAATTTCTCATTCAAGTTTCTTTCATGTCTGCAGGAAGTGCTTTCTTCTGATTTTCTGGGATTAATTTCCCTATTGTCATTTTAATTTCCATAGTGTAATCCTTTCTCTTGTATAAAAAAAAAAGTTGCTGATTCCAAAAAGTTGAATAAAAATATACACCAAGTCATAAAGATAATCAAATACTGATTCCAAAAAGCTGATTCGATTCCAAAAAGTTGAATAAAAATATACACCAAGTCATATAGATAATAAAATACGATTCCAAAAAGTTGATTCCAAAAAGCTGATTCCAAATAGTTGAAAAAAATTCCCTTGATTAGTAAGTAACAAGTAAAAGCTGCTGATTCCAAAAAGCTGAATAAAAATATACACCAAGCTAATCTCCATGAAGTACCCCGCGATGGTCGAACACTCTCCTTAAGAATGGATGCTTTTCATTTGACATTCTCTTTGTCTTAGTTCCATCAAAGTCACCATTACTCTGTTCTTAATCATTTCCTCTGTGCAGAGCCCTCCCCACGACGCGCACAATCAACACAAAAGCCACGAACCAGATAGAGAAGAATCGAGAAATGGATATCGCATTCTTTATAATTAATTTGATCGAAAGCTATAAACAAAACTAAGCCATTAATTAATCTTTCAGTTGGAGACACTGTAGGTTCTTGGGTTTTCAGAAAAACAGAGATTGTCTGGGTGAAGTTTTCCCGCCATTGTAAGAGAAAGAAAAGTCATTGTTTTTTGTTCTGCTCTTAAAGTGTATGACGTGGCTCTTTTTTGATGTTCCGATTGAATAAATGGCTAGGATAGAGAGATTCTGAGAGAAAAGGAGAAAATGGCTTCTGAGGCAATCTGCACCAGAAGAAAACAGAGAGGGACTAACCTGAGTCTTGACTTATCGCAGGCGGGTAAATCTTGGGAGGAACTTAACGATCAGTCTTGGGATTATCACCTTTGATTAGAAATCTAGAAATCAATTGCGGGTCAAGTCGTTTGGTAGGATGAGACAGAAGAGAGTGGGGAAGGAAAAGTTTTTTTTAAAAAAAAAAAAAAAAAAAAACTCTGTTTCCAGTAAGGCTCTGTTTTTCTGGCTGTCATTTGCCAATTGCCGACAAAAAGTTTGAAAGTCATATGTTTTTCTATCAGGCCTTATTGGTTCAACGAAAGAAAATCATGGTAAATAAAAGGAATAAGAAAGAGAAGAACGGATCAAATTAAAAAAATGAAACAAAAGGTAACATTTTGTTTGCAAAACGATTCAAGAAGTAAAGTTTACGTTTGGTTGGATGAATATAATAATAAGGTGGAAGAAAAGAAGCACATTAAATTTGTTACATTTATCTGGAAAGAACAGTAATCTATCATGCACATTTCACTCTGCAAGAAAGATCAACAGAATTACTCCCCCAATCACTTCCTCAGGATATGATTGGATGGCGGATTTTGATATTCCCTCCAAAATAGTTGAGAAGAGAAAGAAAGAACCATATATGTAGAGTGGAAATTGCACTTCAAAGCTAATCTTTAAAATTTTCTCTGAATCTGAATTTAACGATTGGAGGATACTTTTGACTCCCAATAGAAGAATTGTGGAGTGCTTTGTTATTGATTTTGAATCAGAATTTGATGGAGAACACTAAAAATTAAAGAGACAAACACTGGTTATAAGCGGGATTGAACCGTGACCTCCCACTTAGAAGGGAGCTCTCATAAATTAGGTTACAACTCTTTTGGTTTTTATATTATTTCGTCTTACGTTTTTGAATTTATATGTTGTAAGATTTTTAGCGGGAAGAAAAAAATTCCAAATGGCAGAGTTGAGTTTCAAATTTTCGTTTCCTTTCGTTCAAGACAGAATCCAATCACTCATGTTTTTTTCTTTCTGGAAGTATGTATCTCAGTCTCAATTCTGAGAATCATCACGTTTAATTTCTTTAATTGTTGGCTATGGCAGCAAAAAAGGAGCCAAACAATGAGACAGAGAAAAATCTAAAAGCAGAAGCCTAGAAGGAGACTCTGGCCCTTTTGTTTTGAAGCTTGACATGCATTGAAGGATGTGTGAAGATCAAAGGAAGCGTCCAGCATTTGGATGGTAGGTATTTGGTGAAGATATTTTATCATTAGCCTTGGGATCAACAATACAAAATTATTTAAGAATTATATATAAGCAAACTTATAACCGTTCTTTTTTCTCGAGGAGTCTTTTATTAATTTCTAAGTGATCTAAATTTCATACAAATGCATTGAAAACAAAAAAGGGAAAATTGGTTTTGGGGTTTTGTTTGAAAATAGGTAAGTGAAAAAATAAGTAAAAATCATAATCTATATTTTTCATCTTTTGAATAAAAATGGGATGGATACGGAAAATGGATGAGGTAAATCTCTTGGGATTGGTTTAATTGACTATCATAGTTCAATTAGGATGTTGGGATCTTAAACACTAGGTTTCTTTAGTTATAAACCTCAATGACAATTGATTCTAATGCTTAATTCATATAATCACACTCCTTAAGCATTATTAAGTACCCCTAGTGTGTGAAATTGGATGATTAGTGCAACTAGCTTTCTTGGCCTCACCATAACATCAACTAACTCATCTTGATCATGCAAGCTCATGGAATCAACAATGAAATACCAAGAAAGACATACACATAATCACTCATGTACTAAAACTAATAAAAGTTCGATAAAAACCAATCCAGATCACAGTTGTGGTGGAAAGGAAGAAGAACTAGAGGGAAAAGAGTCGCTTATGGTAGAGTGAGGGAAGATGCCGCCGATGGTGACCAATTCCAATGATTGCAGTGAAGTAGTGTCGACGGTGGTGAATGGTTGGTGGTCTGACTCCGATTTCACTCTTCCTCTCCTCTATTCGAAGTTGATGGCTTCAATGGTGAAGGTTGGGGAAGAACCGATGGTGGAGGGAAGAAGGTGCGATTTCCGACAGTGAAGATGGTATCAATGATGGTGGTGTTGGAGACGGTGACAGTGGTGAAGGTGGGGATGCCAGTGGTGATGGGGGTCCAGTTCCTCTCATTTTCCCTCTCTCCTTATCTTTCTCACAGTCCCATCCGGGACCGTCTAAATCTCGATCCAACGGTCCAGGTTTTTTTTTTTTTTTTTATTTTTTTTTTTTAATTTTTTTTTAAAAATCGGGACGCATCTCGGCCGTCAAATCGGATTGGACGGCTGAGATGCAGCCGGGCAGAGGATGGGGAGAGGGAGGGCCTGTGAGAGGAACCGCTTCGTGGTGATGGTGGTGAGTAGAGACAATGTTGATGGAGAAGGCGATTGTCTCTTCTTGGCCATTTTCTGTACTTTTCTCTTGTCCTTTTTGTAATTTTCTCTAAAATGATTACAAAGAAAATCAACAACAATGTAATGCCTTTCATTCCAAAACTTAGTCATTCAAAAAAGCCAATAAAAAGTGACCATTATACCCTTTTTAAACTCTATATCCAAGAAATCATACTTGATCCAAATTAATTACAATAAATGCATTTTAGCCCAAAATCAAGATTAAATCCCTCTTAATACATCAAAATATGTTATGATTAATATAATATTTCACTCTAGAGAATATTCCAATTAGCTTTCTTTGGTATTTGGATCCCATGTCAATTCATTGAGATTTTTTAGTCTTAACCGTGGAGTTATGGAGGATGCAAGTGTGGAAGAGGGGTAGGGAATCAAATGAGGGGCAATAAGATAAAATTATCAAATTATGGAATCTCTTTTAGGATGTCCAACATGATTTCATATTTGTTAAATTTAATAGCATAATTTAGAATTTGGGTAATTCATCTATTTTTTAAAGGGACTTTTCCTTAGTTAAATTAGTTATTTGTAAAAAAATATGTGTTGATTTTTCTACAATATTCTTTCAAATCATTGCATTTAAATTATTATTTATTTAAACTTCCTTGATACATACAATCAATAGGGAATATGTTGGAATATTTTAAAATGAAGAGATGCCTTTTTTTTGTAAAGTCGCGTTCTTATAAATTAAGGGGTTTTATGTAAAGAGTTGTTTAGGAAGTTATAATACTAAAAATCACTAGGGTCATGTCTTTTTGGTTTCTAAAGACATATATGAAATGTTTTCATCAAGGGTTATTAGTGAAAGGTTGTGTTGTTGTTTTTTTAAAGAAAACCCTACATACTAAAAAATGGATTGATATCTTATATTTAGGACCAAAATAAACATTTTGTTTGACTGTTAACCGAAGGTAGTACTTCAAAGACCACAAACATACAGTAGCAAAGTCATAGTAAAAACATAGTAATTTCTTTTTATCACAGTACAACATATTAATCACTTGGATCCAGTAAATCAAATCACGACAAGATATGCCACTCAAACCAAATTACAATTATTGAAAGGAAAATCATATAACAGAAGAAGTTGACAGAAATAAGAAGAAACTAGCAGAAGGGGAGGGTACAAAACACACGGGAAGAGTAATAAAACTTGTGTGTGTGTGTGTGTAAAAGAGAGCCTTCATCATAATTTATCCACACCCTTTCCGTTTAGCATCTTTATTAATATACTGCAAGGATCTCTGAACCACTCACTTCCATGCTCATTACTCATTAGGTCCTTACATCGTGCATTATTACATCACACCTGAAGAAAACTGGGCACCTGTGACGGAAACTTTTCACGAAATCTCAAGTATTCATAATGGTCAAATGATTTATAACGTTTTGGATGGTCCTCATCAATTAGCTCTTCTTGTATCTGAACCATCTTATTATTCAATGAAAATAATCCCATGGAGCACCTTTTCTTCTTCTCCTTTATAATGACTTTGTGTTCACAAGCCTGTATTCTGTCATTACTCCAAAACTAAGGGGAAAAAAAAGCATCCACTTATAAAAATGATACTTGAAAAAAACAATTTTCTGAGATTTAGATATGAAACTAAATTAAATAACCCACCTTTAATGCATCACCTGCCCCGAAGAGAAACAAGCAAGGTGAGGGATCAACATCAATCCATTCACCACTTTTCAGTTTAACTTGCAAACCTCTCACATTGTTCTGATGTGATATGGTGAAGTATGATAAATCTGTGTGAGCATGCAATCCGCAATTACTCTCATTATTGTGGGGTACGAGGTATTTAAAGCTTCGGAGCATGTAACTGGTTGATTCAAGAAGTGAATCACTGTCTTTTGTCCAAACCATACGCATCAAACAGTAATCTTTTAGCTGTTTGGTCCATTTCTACTAGCAACTTGGCATATTGATTGATAGTCTCACTACTCAAACAACGAAAGAAACGGTAAGAAACAGAGAGATATTGGAGAGAAAAATATTTATCTGAGAATGAACTGAGTATACCAATATAGAAAATATAATGGTCTAATAAATCCTAAAAAAACATTCCCTCGGGTCATTAACCTTATTTATCTAATTTGATTAAATTAAGAAAGTTAGTTAATTAATTTTTTTTTTTTTTTTAAAATACCCTACTTATCTTCCTTTATTCTCTTTATCTCTCTCTTTCGTACTTAATTATTCTTGAGGTAGTATTAAAAAGAGCAATTTAGGAAAAAATTAAGAAAAAATAGAAATATGCATAGATTTAAGACTAAAATTAATTCCTTAATTATGTTTTATAATGAAAAACCAGAGGGAGTAATAAATACAAATAAAATAAAATAAAATCAACAAAACATATCAAATATCAACAGAAACAATTAATGACCACATAAAATTCAAGTATATAATTAGAAAGGTAAACAACAAAACAACAACGTAAACAAGTTTTAAGGAGTACCAAAACTGATCGTATCCTGTCGGCCACATGATGTTGGCATGCTTTTGAACTGCTTCCTTATTAACGGGGCCAACATCAAAGTCAATTCCAACAGATTCGTATAAAGGGGCTTGAGGACTTCGTTCATAGTAACCATGAAGGGGCTTGTCGCTGGACTTTTGCCTTTTTGTTTCAAGTGGAAGATCAAACAGTTCTTCCATTAGAGCAAGAACTGAGTTGTGAAGCTCTGTAGAAACCTTATTACTCATCGCGTAAAAACAACCATTAGCTTCTAGTGCACTTCGCATGATTTGGCTAGCTGAAAACCATGTCTCTGTACTAGGTTTTAAGTTTTCATCCGAAAAGTTTATAACAAGAATCTGAGAAACTATCAGGGAACTCATCTTCTCAGTAATATTTCTGTAATCTCCCCAAGCAACTAGGAGTTATAAATGAGCTAATGTATCTTGCAAATGGATGCATATAGCCATATACATATAAAAGTATATATAAATAGTCACACACGCAATGCATTTTTTTTTTCTAATTATAAAAGGTTGTATCGTAATGATGATTGTGATGGCTGAGGCAACGACACTAACTAAGAGAATATACAGGATATTTGAAGTAGATCCTTTTCTTTTTGGGTAATTTAGCTAGGCTGCTAAAACAAGATGAATTACAACAGGTCATGTTTTAAAATTAAATAATGAAGAGGTGTCTATTGTGCTTCGGTAGGCCGATCTTGAAAGTTAAGACACCGTTGTTTCACTAGAAATTACAAGCATGTTGACAAATACAGAATCCTGAAATGTTTGTTCTTATACTGAGAAGTATAAATAATCACCTAAATATTAAGGGATATGATATTGTCACTACCAACGTTACTAACATTTTTTTTATCGTTAGAAATGGTGGAAAAAAATAGTAGTGACATTGGTAATGACCAAAATTGGTAGTAACAATATCTTATCTCAAATATTAATAGCATAACAAATTTGAAGTTAAATGCACACTTAATATATTACTGTTTTTGCTTTTAGGGTTTAAGGAATTTAGATTATTCAACTTTTTAACGAAATATTTATTTTGTTAATCAATGTCTTGATTCATTTAGTTTATATGTGTACAAATACATCACTACCCTCTCCCTAGAAATATAATACTCGTCCCGTCGATAATATATATAAGAGATATTTGGAGACTTGATCTTGGTTTTAAATATAAGACATAGTTTTTATATTTGTTAATCTTTTTTTTTTCCATGATTGATGTTTCTTCAACAATAATTTTTTTAGGATTATGAAAAAATATTTCAGAATATTCATTTGTACTAAAAAAGATCTTGACATCGATTTTTATTTAAAAATACTTCATGATCTAGAAAATTTATTTTAGGATCAAGAAAAAATATTTTAAGTCTTGATGATATTAAAAAGATCTTCAAGATCTTGATTGATCTTAAAAAAATAATCAATCTCTTTAAGTATCTTTTTTAGTCAAAGTAAGATAATAAAATATTTTTTTAGGATCTTAAAATACTATTTTAAGATCTTGATTAATACTTAGAAAGATCTTCATAAGTACTAAAAGATTGTTCATAAATTAAAAAAATTATTTCAGTGTATTGGATAGTATTAAAAAAGATATTAAATAATACTGAAGAAAATATTGAAAACTTGAAAAAGATAAAAAAAAAATCTTATAAAAAATAAATATGGACGGTTCTGATCTCATCTAAAGATCTGGACTGTCCAGATCTCCACAGGCGCAGCGCCCCCTGGAAAACTCTATCCCGTCAGTCACCCGGAGAGTTCCTCATTTCGACACCCAGGAGGGGGAAGAGAGAGAGAGAGAGACGGAGCTGTGGCGGCCGGCGTGAAAGAATGAGGGGAACAAGTGACGGACTGGGAAGAAGAAACCTCGGAAATCACATGCAAGCTTCACTTTGAACTGAAAGTAAGTTGTCTAAAACTCTTTTTCTCTTCAGTTTCTGCCCTGGCTGTAAGATTGGCAGGTGATTAGTGACGGAAAGTGAAGGAACGAATTAAAATTTAAAGGAATGTATGTACGGCTGTGTGTCTCTGAGTCTTTTGCATGTGTTGCTTGGTTTTATTTGTGATAGCCTGCTGTTCGGTTCTCTCTTAAAGTAAATCAGAATGTTAAATTTTTAAGTACACTCCCAAACTTGGAAAATTTCAGAGTTGACGGGGGCACTGGTTGGGCTCTTATTATTGCTGCTCCCTCCTGTAGTTAGATCTATTTTTTGAGTTGATATTGGTTCTACATACGAGGAAATTAAGAAAGATGATTGGAGTATTTTAGAAAATATGTGCTATATTAACTATGATAACTACCTTAATGTTTTCAAATTAGTAACTACAGTATGTCTTATATTCAGGATTGGAGGAGTGAGTATATTAGAGAATGTCGGGGTCTAATAGAGCATAAATGATGTGAGATTTTCTTTTCCCTGTTTCGGTCAGTTGAGGTTCCAAGGAAGGAGTTAAGTTAGCCGATCATTTTAGGAGAATAACATACTAAAAGCTAGTGGATATATATACACATGAGCTCGTATGTGTGAATAAGGAGATAATGTTGATGAAATTGAAGTTGGAAGTCGAAAATATATATAAGAAGCTTGCTTTTTTTGATGCCTCTCCTTGTTAAATAACTATCCTAGCTAGATGCTTACACTGTTTCTAGAGAGTACTTAAATGCTATGAACATGAGATGTACATAAATCTATATGCTTGTTTGTGTATGGTGTGATGGGTGAGCTTGGAAGCTAGAAACTGATTGAAGTTTCTGTTTAATTCCTCTAAATGCTAAGCGGCTATTCTAGATGGTTAACTATGCTTGGAGACATTAAAGTGGTTATTTAAACATATGAATTACACATATATACAATGAGTTTGTTAACAAGTAAAAGCATGATGATACTTAATGCTGAAGCGTCAACGCTGGCAACAAGGGGTGGACTTGAGTATTAACTATTTAACTTAAACATAACACAAGATGAGAACACAACATACAAGGTAACTAAAAGTAAATCAGAATGTTAAATTTTTAAGTACACTCTGAATGGGCACAGGTTGTGCTTGTGCTATCACTATTTGTTAAAGTTATATATGGTTTTGGTGTGATTAATAGATCTTAAATGATTTGGTCAGTTGAGGTCTCAAGGAAAGAGTCAAGTTTGCTATCTCTTTTAAGAGAATAATATACTAAAAGCTAGTGGATATATACACATGAGCTCGTATGTGTGAATAAGGAGATTATGTTGATGAAATTGAAGTTGGAAGTTGGAAGTATATATAAGAAGCTTGCTTTTTTTTATGCCTCTCCATGTTAAATAATATCCTAGCTAGATGCCTTTACTCTGCCTAGAGAGTGCTTAAATGCTATGAACATGAGATGTACATATATCTATATGCTTGTTTGTGTATGGTGTGATGGGTGAACTTGGAAGCTAGAAACTAATTGAAGTTTCTGTTTAATGCCTCTAGATGCTCAGCAGCTATTCTAGATGGTTAAACTATGCTTGGAGACAGTAAAATGGTTATTTAAATATATTAATTACACAGATACATGTAGTATTTGTGAACAAATAAAAGCATGACACTTAGAGAAGTGTCAACTTTTGAAAACAAGTCATGGACTTGAATATTAACTTTAACATAACTCAACAGAAGTTTATTTCAATTAATAACAACAACATTCATTGCCATAATCAACACTCAAAGTAGATAAAATTTTGAAATTTCTGTCGGCGATTTAACCGTGGTACGGAAGGCTACGAATTCATAGTGGTCAAATGCTCTATATAGTCTTGGATGGTCTTCATCAATTAGCTCTTCTAGTGTTTCAACCATCTTACTGTTAAATGAAGAAAATCCTATGGAGTACCTCTCCTTCTCTTCCCTGATGATAACTTTATGTTCACAAGCTGTTATTCTGCCATTACTCCAAACCTATAATATTAAAGGAAGAAAAAGCTCTCATTTATTCACAAAAATTTTCAAAACAATTATATTAGATCGTGTAAATATGAAAATAACTTACCTTAAACGCATCACCTGCTAGGATTGTAAACAAAGAGGGTGAGGGATCAATAGTGATCCACTCACCATTTTTCAGTTTAACTTCCAAACCTGCCACATTATTCTGCTGTAATATGGTGAAGTATGTACTGTCTGTGTGAGGAATCAATCCTATATTACTCTCTGTCTTCTGGGGCGCTGAGTATTTGAAGCCACGAAATAGGTAATTGGTTGATTCAAGTAGTGAATCACCGCTTTTTTTTGGCCAAACCATAAGCATCAAAGAGTAATCTTTTAGCAGTTCGGTCCATTTCTTCTAGGAACTTGACATAGAGATTGATTTTCTCACTACTCAAACAATGAAATAAAGTTATTAATTAATAGCAGAAAACTAATTAATGCATTACTAGGAAGGTAATCAGGAAAAGAATATAAGTGAGTTTTAAGGATCAGTACCAGAAATGGTCATTTCCTGATGGCCACATAATGTTGGCGAACTTTTGAATTGCTTCCTCGTTGGAGGGGCTATCCAAGTCGATTCCAATACTTTCGTATAAAGGGACTTTGGGATTTCCTCCAACGTAACCATGGTTAGGCTTGTCGCTAACCTTTTGCTTTTTTGTGTGCAGGGGAAGATCAAAGACTTCTTTGGATAGAGCAAACACTGAGTTGCAAATCTCCATAGGAACTTTATTACTCTTTACGAAGAAACAACCATTGACCTCTAGTGCACTTCGCACGAGTTGGCTGGCTGAAAACCATGTCTGTGTACCAGGTTTTAAGTTTTCACCCGTGAAGTCTATAACAGGAATCTGAAAAGCGACTTGGGAACTCATCTTCTCAATGATATTTCTCCAATTCTTCCCAAACAGATTGGAGTTGTGGATGAGACGACACGATGATGATGGCCTTAAATTCTGGAGATGGAAAGAAGCAGTGGCTCCAGAAGGGAAAGTCAAAAAAGGAGGGGAGAAGGGAAAGTCAAAGAGGCTCTGTTAATGGGAGAATTTCTCACTTCAGGACTAAGATATTGATATTACACGGTAATATCAAAAAGATTAAATTGAAATTTTGTTTTTAATGATCAAATGATCAAAATGCCCTTCAATTTTTTTATTTTTTTTATAACTTCATATATGCATTTCAACAACTAACAAATGTAAAATTTACAAACGTATATGTTGAACTTTACATCTTTCAATTTACATTATAACAAATGATATAAAAATTTATAAGTATTTTAATAAAAAAAAGTTTATAAGTATTTTAATAACTCATAATATCAAATGACAAGTGTCTCTGTGAAGGAATATCATTTTAGTCATTCACAGTCTAAACATAATTTCACTTTGGTCTTTTGGTAATACAATGTAATTACAGAATCTTTTAGTTTGTATTTCAAATAAAGCACCATCTGGGGCGTTAAGTAAGATTTTCCCTTTTTTATATTTATTTTCTCAAATTCTGACTTTTTCCGGGTGATTTTCCGGTGAACGTGGTGTTCTTTAATTATTTATTATTTTTAGAATTTTGTTTTGAGACGCTGCTGCAACCATTTGCCAATAAAAAAGCTGGGAAGTTGATGAGCACAAATTATGTCATGTTTTCTCTGTATTTCATGACTGAATTGTATGGTAAATGAAAGTTTAACTGCAAACAATCCAAGCAAAAAGAGCATATATTCATGATATAACTGAAGGATGGAAACCATTTACATCCTAAACATGTTAAGAATGAGCAAAGTACATTGTTTTTAAAGAACGTATAGCAAAGCGATACGATCTTTATAAGCATTTCGACCGCAACTCGAAGCGCAATAAAAAACATCACGAAAGCTATAGCAAAGTAAAGGATGCAATGCTATGCGGCATATTTTCTGATCTTTTTATCTAGCTGATTCAAGGAATAAATATAAAGGATCGAGATCGACAAGTAGATTGCTGACATAATGGAATAGAAGATGCAGAGGATCGAAACGGAAAGATTTGAAGAATCACGCAGTATCAGCAGAATCAATCTACAAGATGCGATAGATCTCGATAAATTTGGAAAGCCCAGCTGAATGAAACTTGCGTCACACGGAAGACTAAATATAAAAGGGACAGCGACGGAGTCAACCCTAAAGGAGAGTCGCAGAGCCAACACAAGATTACACATTCGGCCGACTCAAAAGAAGAGTGAGAGACTTCACTAGCACGAGAATTCCGGGATAACTCAAAGATCCTTCCTTGCGGTAAGACGGAGGGAAGAAGACGTGGAGTGGTGACGTGACGGGGCTTCTTCCACGCCGTCGAACACGATCAAGCTTTCTGTTTTCATTTATTTTATTTTATTAGTTAGATCATGGGTCATTATGCTACTATATGTTTTGTGTTTCCCTCGTCAGTCATGAACTAACTTTCTGATGGTTGAACGAGGATGAATTCGTAAGTGTTATATGAACCCAGTTGAAAGTTCTTAATTTAATAGATTCAGTTTGCGTATCGGTGAATTAATTACTAGTTGATTAGAGGAATCTAAGGGCTAGATCTGTGGTCTCGGCTTACTAGCAAGGAGTTGAGGCTAGACCTCGAGAAACTTGATGTTTGCTAGGCAGCCGGTGCAAGGCTTGACCTATTTATTGTAGGCTTCAGGAATGGGTCTATTTACTCTTCCGCGTCCGATACATATGATATTAACTATACTCCTTCCATATTCCTATGGCAACTTTCTAGTTCTTATCTGCATTATACTCTTGGTGTACTGGTTATGAGAGGTAGACCCATTCCTGAAGCCTACAATAAATAGGTCAAGCCTTGCACCGGCTGCCTAGCAAACATTGTTTCTCAGAGGTCTAGCCTCGACTCCTTGCCAGTAAGCCAAGACCACAGATCTAGCCCTTAGATTCCTCTAATTGACTAGTAATTAATTCACCGATACACAAACTGAATCTATTAAATTAAGAACTTCCAACTGGGTTCATATAACACTTACAAATTCATCCTCGTTCAGCCATCAGAAAGTTAGTTCATGACTGACGAGGGAAACACAAAACAGATAGTAGCAGAATGACCCATGATCTAACTAATAAAATAAAATAAATGAAAACAGAAAGCTTGACGGTGTTCCGACGGCGTGGAAGAAGCCCTGTCACGTCACCACTCCACGTCTTCTTCCCTCCGTCTTACTGCAAGGAAGGATGCTGGGTTATCCTGGAATTCTTGTGCTAGTGAAGTCTCTCACTCTTCTTTTGAGTCGGCTGAATGTGTAATCTTGTGTTGGCTCTGTGCGACTCTCTTTTAGGGTTGACCTGCTGTTCCCTTTTTATATTTAGTCTTCCGTGTGATGCAAGTTTCAGTCAGCTGGGCTTTCCAAATTTGTCGAGATCTATCGCATCTTGTAGATTGATTTCGCTCGACATCGCGGGATTCTTCAAATCTTTCCGTTTCGATCCTCCGCATCTTCTATTCCATTATGTCAGCAATCTACCTGTCGATCTCGATCCTTTATATTTATTCCTGAAATCAGCTAGATAAAAAGGTCAGAAAATATGCCGCATAGCATTGCGTTCTTTACTTTGCTATAGCTTTCGTGATGCTTTTTATTGCAGTTCGAGTTGCGGTCAGAATGCTATAGCATCGTATCAGCTTTGCTATACGTTCTTTAAAAACAATGTACTTTGCTCCTTCTTAGCACATGTTTAGGATGTAAATGGTTTCCATCCTTCAGTTCCCTATATCATGAATATATGCATTTTTGCTTGGATTGTTTGCAGTTAAGCTTTCATTTACCATACAATTCAGTCATGAAATAGAGAGAAAACATGGCATAATTTGTGCTCATCAGAAGTCATATCCATTAGTCAATATCTATATTCTAATCCCTCCTTATCTTTAAGGGCTCGCTGGGTCAACGAAAGAAAACTAAGCCTAAGAAAAGGAATGTATGAAGTGGAAAATTGGAGCAAATAAAAAGAACTTAAGTTTTGTTCCACAATTACCAAAATGGTCACCATTTAGTTTTTTTGGAGAAAGCCTTATCATGGCAAATGTACTCAACTTTACCTCTAAGTTATCTTGTAATATTCTGAATTTTTGATCTAGAAATTTGAGGATAAACCTATTAAAGCAGACAACTAAACACAGTTTGAGAAAAGTCGTAAGAATATCGAGAGATAGAAAAACTCTTGAGGACTATGTGATTCCGCCCTACCGAACAGAGCACTACTAGAAAATATTGAAATAGCGACGGAATTCACAAGAATATTTTTTTTTTGCCATTTGCAACAGAAATAAATATCTGTCACAATTCGCGATGGAAAAAATATCCATTGCAAACTGCAATGGAAAAAAAAAAGCTTTGTCACAAATGGTGATGGAAATAAAATCTATCGCAAAAGTTTGCAATGGAAAAATATATCCGTTGGAAAAATTTGCTACATGAAAAGATTTCTATCACAAATTGTGACGAAAAGGACAAAAAACTGTTGTAAAAAATCTTCAGTGTTTGTTTCAAAATAATCCTAACATTAAATTTCTCATTTCTTCTTGCTTCGCTTTAAATATCAAAAACCTTAAGTCACTTTCCTTCTTAACCTTGACCTATGCTTGCTCGTCTTCGACCTCGAATCGAAAGATGCGACGGCCTATGTCTGCTCGTATTATTTCCTCATGTCACGTGCTTACAAGTTTCGTCCTAGTTCTGGTTATGATTATTATTACGGACCTGTATAAGGCCCATATTCAGTATATGGCCCAACAAGAAATATTTTGTAGATCAGGATCTATCTATAATGAAGGAGGATCATATCTTATCTATAATCCAGGAAGATCTTAATCTATATCTGGCAGTTATGATACTTGGGCCATGGATCACTTAGGGCCCATATCAACTTAAGGTACACTCTATAAATAAGGAGGTAAAACCCTAAGGTACAGACATTCTAAGCTCTCTCTGGCTATTTATAATTTAGCCGTCACAGAGCACACACACCACCCTTTGGCTAAATACCTATTGGTGTCTCGAACTACGTGGACTTTGATCCCTCTACAAGGTACGTAGGCCCTAGGCATTGTTCCTAGGTCAAGTCCGATTCAATCAATATCAAACAGGCTAGTCCATTAGGGCTAGCCAGATTCTGTTCTTGAACAGAACATTGGCACCGACCGTGGGGACCCGTAAATTTCGATTCACGCGACCAAAGATGGTCAATACTAGAAGCAGCAGTCAGATGCCTTTGCATGGGCAATTCTTGAAAATCCGCAGCTACAAAATCAAGAACTGTAGCAGCCTGTGAAGGGATTCAGAGAAACAATGGTTGTTTGAGCAACGACTTTGGTTTTGAGCTGCTTTACATGGGTTTCCTTTTAACTCTCTATGTGTCCACATGACGAGAAGATAGTTGGAATGATCACTAGGAAGAACTCAGAGAAGTCTTTGATGACCTTAATAAAAAAACTAGTAAACCTAGAGGATCTTGGTTTTGAGCTGCTTTACATGAGTTTTCTTTTAACTCTCCATGTGTCCACATGACAAGAAGATAGTTGGAAGGATCACTAGGAAGAACTCAAAGAAGTCTTTGATGGCCTTAATAAAAAAAACTAGCAGACCTAGAGGATCTTGGTTTTGAGCTGCTTTACATGGGTTTCCTTTTAACTCTCCATGTGTCCACATGACGAGAAGATAGTTGGAAGGATAACCAGGAAGAACTTAGAGAAGTTTTTGATGGCCTTAATAAAAAACTAGCAGACATAGAGGATCTTGTTCGGCAACTTCAGATCCTCCTATCATCATGTCGGAGCTAAACATGTAGAAATTCTAGGTACATAATCTGTTTTTGAAAATCGTGTCGGAGCTAAACATGTAGGAATCCGAGGTACATAAATCCGTTTTCGGAAATCATGTCCAAGTTAAACATGTAGGGATCTGAAGTACACAAACCTGTTTTCATGAATCATGTTGCAACGGCTATGCCGCCAAGACTATTTAAGATTCCAATCAGAATCATTTACGACGGCTACGGACGCCAAGTCTATTTAAAGTCCTTTATGGGATTATCTGCTACGGCAAGGCTGCCAAGTCTATCTTAAATTCTTGTAAAAAAAGGGCGGACCTGGTTTTAATTGAATCTAGTTGAAATCCGAGATCTGTACAAAGTTTCGAACGCGGACCCGATTACACCGAATCTGGTTAAAATCCTGGCTCCGTATGAATTTTTGAAGGCCGTGTGGAGATCCTGGTTTTAAACTGAAACGAGTTAAAACCGGGATCCGTGTAAAGTTTTGAAGTTCGGCCCGGTTAACTGAATCTAGTTAACGTTCGGGATTCGCGTAAAGTTTTGAAGTTGGGCCCGGTTAACTGAATCTAGTTAACGTTCGGGATCCGCGTAAAGTTTCGAAGTCGGGCTCGGTTAACTGAATCTAGTTAACGTTCGGGATCTGCATAAAGTTTCGAACTCGGGCCCGATTAACTCAATCTAGTTAATGTTCGGGATCTCGCGTAAATTTTTGAACTCGGGCCCGATTACACTGAATCTAATTAACGTTCGGGATCCACGTAAAGTTTTGAAGTCGGGCCGGTTAATTGAATCTAGTTAACGTTCGGGATCAGCGTAAAGTTTTGAAGGCGGACCTGGTTACATTGAATCTAGTTAAAATCTGGGTTCCGTGGAAATAACGGTTGAAACGTGTCTCCTTGGGAACAGATGCGTTTCCTCGGGAGCACGGTAAAACCGAGATAAAGGTTAAAACATATGAATATTATGCGCAATATCTTTTTGACTTGGCCCAGTCATCAAATGGAACCTGGTTACACCGCATCTCTGTCAAGCCAATTTCTCTCACCGGTTTGTGGCTAGTATGAACATTTTGCGGGAAGTGGAAAGAAGCCAGACCCCGGTTACACTTAATACAGTTAAAATCCAGGCTCCATGTTAAGCTTTGCGGGTTGAAAACCGAGTTCCGCGTGGAGTCTGTCTCTACAAAAGGGAACGAAGGCGGAACCCGGTTACATTGTATTCCAGTTAGATCCGAGTTCCACATAAAAACAAATCAAGGGTTATGACACCCATAATGGAATCTTGGGTTACAACACCCATCCCGGATAAACAAATTTCGGATTATACTTCAGGTACCTTTGTCTCCCAGGTCTTGTTCTGTTATATATAATTGTTCATTGCATATTTCTTCAAGTCCACATATCACTTGTGTTTCCTTTGAGCCATTGTACCCTACCGAAATGGACGAGGACAGAACTCGGTTAAACTAGATAAACAGTTAAAATCCAAGTTCCACGTAAAATAAGATTCAAAAGAACAGTTAAATCCACGTTTCCATGATCATTTTGGAACCCGGATAATGGAGCAGTGAATCCAGGGTTACAACACCCGTTTTCAAATAAAGCATGGAGCAATAAATTCTGGGTTACGACACCCATCTCGGATAAACAAATTCTGGGTTATGAGACCCATCTCGGATAAACAAATTCTGGGTTACGACACCCATCTCAGATAAACCAATTCTGGGTTACGACACGCATCATGGATAAACAAATTCAGGAAAAATTTTGCGGAGGAGTCTACCTCCAAAAGAAAAAGAAGAAAGACCCTGGTTACACTTAATGCAGTTAAAATCTGGGCTCCAAGTAAAGAACAGTTAAATCTGTGTTTCCATGATCAGTTTGGAACCCGGTAACACCGAAAGATCAGTTGACTCCGCACTCCTTAATTGGACCCCGGATAAACTGAACATCATACAGTTGACTCCGCACGCCTTAATTGGACCCCGGATAAACTAAGAATTATCCAGTTGACTCCACGCTCCTTAATTGGACCCCGGATTAATTAAAAATTATCTAGTTAAATTTGCGCTCCTTAATTGGACCCCGGGTTAATTGAAGATTATCACCAGGGCCTGTGAGCCCGGGTCCCACATTATGTGAAGCCGCTGTTATTAGCCTTCGCTATTTTGATGCATCAAAAATTTGCTCCTAGATAAGGAGGTGAATTGTCATTCGGACCCTGATCAGGTCAAAATGTTTAAGTATTGTGTTTCCACACCACAACTGAACATGTGACAGTTTGCCCTTATCCTGGTTATGATCCCGGACAATAGAATCGGAACTCAGTAGTGCGATTAAGATGAAAACCCCTACCCTTACACCCGGTTTTGGACATCGGAAGAATACTTTAGCAGCTCCTACATAACACATTTTTGACCTTGGCCCGGTCGTTGAATAAAACTTTGGACACATGTTCGAGTTCATATAATCAACTTATTGTTAAAATGGAGATGAAACTCGGACATGAGATATGGGTTAAATAGTCAATACACCCCGGCAGCTCAGAGCCCTTGACTGCCAGGCTGGGGGGCGACAAGACAAGTGTGGCACTGTAAAGCTGTCAGCGATATAAGCAAACTCGGACGATTGAGGAAGAAGAGATCCCGACGATCATGAAAAGAAACAGACGAAGTTTCAAAGCAAATTAACCCAGACTACATGTCTGGGGGCAATTCAATCAGAATACAAGTAAATCTGGGGTTCGTTGAAACTCGGATAGAGACTTTATCAAAATCAAACAAGTTGTAGCAACTCGGATACGATATCCGGGTTCAATAACAGATCCACCTCGTCATCCAGATCCTGTTACTGGACTACCGGGCTGGGGGGCAACTACTATACAGAATGGTGTAAGAAGAACTGACGGAAGCCCCACGGGGTTATTTGAATTTTCAAATGCTATCCCGGTTGCTTGAACGTTGCTAGTAAAAAAGCATGTTCACCATCAACCGAGATCGAGGCAAGAGAAAACAAAGAACGAGAGAAAGACAAATAGATTTCTCCTTGGGAAAACCTATCGCCTAAATAGGCAAATCGGTAGCAGAATATGAATGAATCCGAATTCGTCAAGATCATGGCAATCGCAGCGGGAACCCCGGCCTAGAAACCAAGCAAATTCCCGGATATTACCTCAGATCTTTGAGACACTATCTCAGATCTTTGAGACACTATCTCAGATCTTTGAGACACTACCTCAGATCTTTGAGCAGCAGACTACTATCTTGGATCTTTGAGACATTACCTCGGATTTGTGAGTAAATGACTTCGGTCGCCAGGGCCAGAATGACCCAACCCGACAATGCGCGATGGACATACGAGAGGGTAAGGTTAGTGGAAGTCTAGCCCGGATAACCTGCTTGGGGGGAAAAATACATCCCGGCAGCCCAGAGACCTGAACTACCGGGCTGGGGGGCAATTGTTACGGACTTGTATAAGGCCCATATTCAGTATATGGCCCAACAAGGAATATTTTGTAGATTAGGATCTATTTATAATGAATGAGGATGCTATCTTATCTATAATCCAGGAAGATCTTAATCTATATCTGGCAGTTATGATACTTGGGCCATGGATCACTTAGGGTCCATATCAACCTTAGGTACACTCTATAAATAAAGAGGTAAAACCCTAAGGTACAGATATTCTAAGCTCTCTCTTGCTATTTACAATTTAGCCGTCACAGAGTACACACACCACCCCTTGGCTAAACGCCTATTGGTGTCTCGAACTACGTGGACTTTGATTCCTCTACAGGGTACGTAGGCCCTAGGCATTGTTCCTAGGTCAAGTCCGATTCAATCAATATCAAACAGGCTAGTCCATTAGGGCTAGCCAGATTCTGTTCTTGAACAGAACAATTATCATTGTCATAATTGTTTTCCAATATTATGCAGAAACGGAATGAAAAGATGGGAGAGTGAGAAAAGATACTACAAGGTTAAGTTGTGATTGAATTCATGGATCGTCCTAGTTTTGTATTTTGTGGAATGCAAAGCTCTAATTTATTCATTCTATAGCTACATGGTTTATAACTTATTTATGATTTTTATGCTTTTTAGTTCATTTTGTTGGCAACATTGTTGTTTATATTTTGTTTTGCTTATTGTATAATTTTTTAGGATTGCTACCGTATATTTTTCTTCATATATACTTTTTTCAATATATTATTCAGTATTTTTTATTTCATAATATTTTTTTCTTTATTTGAGAGAGAATGTTACTGATAAAAATGACTGGAGGGAGTATGTTGAGAAGGGAAAAGAAAAAGAAAATTTCATCAAAATTTGAAATATGAAAATCCTAAAAGAATCCAATCAATATTCTATTTGGTTGCTTATAAAAATATTTATTTATTTCTCCCAAAAAGTGCCTTACAATTGGACAGAAGAGGGTATCATACTCAGCAGAAAGAAAGGGCAATGTTTTTGTTCGAACTACAAACTGCGAAGTTTACATCAATTTCAAATGAAAAACATGAAAGAAAATTCATTTTCACGTTTCACACAATTTTCAGCGTTTCTTTTATCTGTATAAACAACATAGTATACAAACAGTACAATATAAAAAAAAAAATCAAGTTTCTGGAAACATTATTTGCATCTAAACATATGATAACACGACTGTGAAGATAAACTGTACCTAGTATTTATGTGAAAGTGAAGTCCTCCCTCATTGGTTGGCGAAAAAATAGTCAGATGTCTACCAAACAGCAACTACTACCTCCTTTCACACACAACCAACTACAAGTTAGTGCATGAATGATGAAAAGTCTCGGAATCCAAACTCTCTCTCACATTTATGGTTTGTTTGGTTGAAGAAGAAAGATATTTCCTTCTTCCTCCTTTCAATTGCCAAATATGTCCTTCTAGACTTTCCATCACCTTGAAATAAACTATCTCAGGTCCTAATTATAAGAGCTAGTTGACTTTTTTTGAGAGATTAAGGAAGCTAAATAAGTTACTTATTCATTTCATATCTTGTGTTCTTTTAGATTATATATTAGTTTATTGGTCAAACGATTTAGTTTGAAGAAAAAAATAAAAATAAAAATACTCAAAAAAGCCTAATTCAATTATTTCCTTAATCTCTCCAAAAAAATCAACTATTTCTTATAATTAAGACGGAGGAAATACCAACAATTGGTTATATCAAGGCGCAAGAATAGTAGTTGTACAATTTTTTGGCAAAATAAATTTCATTTCAATAATTTATTTATTGAATAGGGAAATGGCTCTTGGGCCGCATGAATAGTTAGTTCAATAATGATATCAAGGAATATAAAGTTTCTTGGGAATCCAAACAATATATTAATTTTTTTCACCTTCGATCCTGAAGTTGGTGTATTTGGGGAGAAGCGTTAAATGCCTACAGTTCGTAGTAAACCTTGTAGACGGGTAAAAGAGCCAAGTATTTTTCAGATGAGCTTCAAACACCCTTACTCTTAGACTGTAAGTGAGCTTAACCCCTGTTCTAAAAATTTTTTTTAGCAAAATAATAATAATAATTTATTTGGTGGTAGGGAATTTTTTTTTGGTTTCGTCTCAATCTCCAAAAATGTTGCTTTTGCCTTTCCATTATAGCTAGACAACATTAAAATAGAGTAATAACAAGTGGATATTAAAAAAAGAAAGAAAGAAAAGTGAGGGAAGCTTTCCATTATAGCTAGACAACATTAAAATAGAGTAATAACAAGTGGATATTAAAAAAAGAAAGAAAGAAAAGTGAGCGAAGTTAATGCCATGCAGATGCGACGGTGAGTGTTCGACCCATCCAACCAAAGCAAATCCCACCATTCTCTTCCTTCACTGTAAATCTAAATCCCGGGTTGACTCGGTTCCCCTGGTTGAGTCGTGCTTTAATCATCTCGGCGATTTTCTGATTCATTCTCTTCTGTTCAAAACCCGCCACGCTGGTACGGGCCTTCCACTTCCCAAATACTTCGCACCTTTCCACGCGATCTCTTCCTTCGCACGCGATCGAGTTGCTAATCTTTCGACTCAGTCCTTGTTCCAGCTTCACTCGTTCTGAGTTGTCTCTTGGGATGGTTGACTCGAGCGAGTCAAATAGCACGCCGTAATACGAGAACGACTCGGAAACGCGGGGCATAAACGGCGCCGTATTGGTGTTTATCTCTTGCTCCACCAGCGTCACCACGCGCGGGGCCAACCCTTTCACGCGCCGGAGAAGATCGTCTCGTGGGTTCTCTGTGGAAACGCTTTCGTCGGCCATTCTGTACAATTTGTAAGCGAAATTCACTGCCAGTGGCTCGCCTGGCTCGCACCCTAGTGACTCACGCGTTAACTCGGTGAGTTGTTGGGTTATTGCTCTGAACTCGAACTCGACTCCGAGTTGCTCCGCATGTTGTCTTAACATATCACCCACCATCTTCACCCTCTCTTCACTGTCGTTCTCCGCAACCGCCGTGATGTGCACCGTGACTAGTTTTCCATACTGACACGCCGAGAGCTCGTGGAGGAGATGTATGTATTGCTTTCCCCTGCCGATGTCAAAATCAACCACGTGTAACTTGTTGCCGCCGTTGTTCTCCGTGGGGTCCTCGAATGCGGCTTCGAGGATTGCCAGATTGGCCGCCATGAACCCAATCTTGAAGCACGGAGAACATTCGTAGAGCAACTGAGTCGACTCTGCGTGTTCGCCGCTGAAGAGTTCTCTGACCGGAGGTGGGTTTTCCTGTGGGTTCACACGAGATTTCAGCGCGGAAACCATACAATCCATCAATCGTTGATCCGAATTGCCGTTCGGGTTTGATAACTGGGCCAAACGGGTCAGGATCTCCAAGGCGGAGTCGGATTTGCCTTCGGAAATTGCAGATGCGGCCTCCATTAACAACTGCTTCAAACAGGTGGAAGCAGGGGAAGTAGCAGAGGAAGAAGACAACATCGTCGAGGTTGTAGACGAAGTACCTGGTGATAACGAAATTGACCAGAGCAAATGAGGGTGGAGATGGATGGATGGTTGGAAGAGTGTAGATCTGAGGAAAACGTAGTTGGGTAAGTGAAGAAAGTTGAAGGCTTAAAGAGAAAGCGAGAAAGAGAAAGAAGGGGAAAGCGGGGCAAAATAACCGAAACGTGTCAAACAAGAATTGGAGGCAACACGTGTCGAGCCATGCCTCAAGCTAAGGCGGCAGTTTATGTGTGTCTTTGGGACTTCACATTATATACATTTCTTATGCGTTTATATGTTTAGTAGAGGTATGGGCATATTTTTTTTATATATATTATATTTATTTAGATTTAAATTATATATTATTTTTTGGTATATTTTTTATATCAAAGATATCAAATTAATTAGTTTGAGTTCGCATTCGGAAGTATTTTTTCTATAACACCAGGTATCGCTTTAAAACTAATTAATTTGAGATCTTGGTGTAAAAAATATGTCGAAAAAAATAAAGATAAAATTTAAATTTAAATAAATACAATATATAATAAAATTTAAAAATATGCTCATGCCCAAGGTTGTCAAAACTCGCAAGTTTAAGTAAACTCGTGACAACGACGTGATCTCGAATCATAAACTCGTAAGAGTTTACTTTCACTATTAAATAAGTCTTAATAGTATATAATAAATAATTAAAATGTAAAAAAATAAAAATAATTTGATTTAAATATATTTTAAATCTAAATAATTGAAATTAAATCTATCAATATTCAAAATTCACCATATTTAATAAAGAAATTTTTATAAAACTCACATATTAAGCCATTGAGTATAATCAAATAAAAAAAAAAAGTTAATATAAGTTTAAGGGTAAGTTAACACGATTTTGTAAATTTGAAACGTAAAACGGTAAATTGAGGTGTATAAACTCGTAAGTTTAGCAGGGTTTACAATGATCACGAAGTTAACGATTGATTCGATTTAAGAAACTGAAAGACAAAAAAGATAAACTGAATCAATTCGCGAGTTTTACAACAAATGGTTAAGACATGAGAGCATATAAAATATGTTCATATAATGTGGTCTCGTGTCTCTGTCGATCCCTGCGCTTCAATACTTGGCGAAACGTGAATGGGTCTGCCTTCATCGCGGGGCTCACATTAGTTGATCGGGGCGACAGGTGACCGTTCGATTTTGCATCTGTTTTTGCGTTGATGGGGGAAGAACTAAATCGGAAAATGGAGAATTCGGGTGCCAAATTCAAGACTTCTAGATTCAACTTCACTAGAATTATTTGAAATTTTAAAATGCAATATAAAGATTTCATTACCCTCACTTTAAAAAACAAAAAACAAAATTCTTAAGCGCCTCTCGTTAACCGGTGTTAAAGCTCTAGCGTGACTGACCCATTGGTAACTTATCATCAGTGTTTTAGCGGTATTAATTTAGAATTATTAAAATTTGACACCCTAATTTATCCATTTGAGATTTTAAGGGTATCTCTGTCATTTTTGGAATTGAATATAAAAAAAAAATATTAATTTGAATTTATATTTTTCTATATTATCAGCAGTGTTATGGAATAATAGTTTAGGCCGAATTCAGTGTGGGCGCAACAAAAAGAACAAATATTGCGCGAGATATGATGACACAACATTTGGGGCTGGAGACAAGAGCCTAACAGTCAAACCCTAACCCTAAGCGTATCCATTATAAATAGATGGTAAACCCTAAAGGTACATAGACTCTAAACTCTCTCTTTACTATTCGGCCACACCGCGCACACACACCACCCCTTATGCCCGCATATGTACGGTGATCGTACATTCTCAAAGGTATCTCATCCATGGATACCTAAGAGGGAGCTATTTGATCCAATATCAACATACTAGTTCACCTAGGGCTAGACATCTATGTTCTTATGACAGAACATTGGCGCCGACCGTGGGGAATCGGTAAATTTCGATTCCTATGACCAAAAGATGGTTAATGCGAGAAGTAATCCAATGCCTTTGTGGGGACTGTTGCGAGAAAATCGGGTCCAAATCAAGAAAATATCAACTGCAAAAAGCACTTCAAGCCGTGCAATGGCAAGAATTTAAGGATTCAAACTCGATAAAAAAGGATCCGCCTCCGCAGTCCTCCTGGGCTCCGTTTACGTTCCGTCGCATCAACATCTACGCTTTGTCGCTACCTCTGATAATTGCAAATCGGCTGCTCCGGTAAACTCCAAGCTCCATGAATCTGAGGTAGTATATTGAAGGAGGTAAAGGGGTTGTTTTCAATGCCTGGCAATGGCTTACAATACTCTTCCGAAGAATCGAAGGAAGATTCATCATCTTCAATTTTCCAAAATGCACAGTCTAGTCTGAGTAGAAAATCTCGGCATCATCACCAACTTCAAAGCAGAAAACCAGGAGTCGGATTGTGGGCAATGGGTTGAACCTCGTTCATTTGAAGAACACGCCAGAAACTATAGAGTCTGGGGCTGATTGTTGATCTAAATCTATTTCAGTTTTAAAATCTATTTCGACCTCGATGGCGACGCCTCTACAAAGATCAAGCAGCTCATAGCCGACTTGAGCACCGCGGGTTCGAAGCTGATTAACCCGGTTGACAACATACGAACCAGGTTTTCCCACTTCAAGAAAGAGAAGTCCGGTGGCCGGAATACTCTTCAGTCTCTGATGAATGTCGGTCTTGGGGTATCTCGGCTTCAGCCTCTGAAGAATGTCGGTCTCAGGGTATCTCGGTTTTAGCCTCTGATGAATGTCGGCCCTAGTTTATCTCGTCTCAGCCTCAGTCAAAGAATGTCTCGGCTTATGTAGCGTCCCTGCCAATTCTTCTCAAAGCAGAAACTATCTCGGCCTTACCCTCCTAATCCGTCGTCAATATCTCATCTGATTTTGAAGCACTGATGAGTTAATCATTTTATTACGTGACCGTGGTGGTTGGTTCTACGTGGGTTCAACCAGATCTCGAGTATATGCAAAATGTCATTAAGATTGATGGCATTTGTGAAGATGTTTGAGTTTCGGGTCCACGTGTAGTTTATGCCGAGATGAAGGTGCACTTAGCTGAGATGTGTATGTCGGAGGTGGATACCACCAGCCGCCACAAGCTTTTCGCACGTCCCGAAGAAATTGGAAGGATCTGCGAGATTCGGGGCATGCTTAGGGATGGGTTAGCAAAATTCAATGTCGACATGATGAGGTGCCGGGTTTGAGGTGTATGCCAAGATGCACGTGGGGTTCACCGCTTTCGTTACTCATCTTATGCCGAGATATAGTATATTGCCTTATTTATTAAGTTGCATGCTATCATTGTTAATTTGGGTGGGACCCAATGGAAAGTGACAGTCATAGGGTCACCAATCGAGCATAGCGGCTAAAGCCTCCTCGGCTCCGACAATTTGAAGCTAAGATACCTGAACCCGGCATGAAGAGCACGGTGTCGACAATTTAAAGCCTCCTCAGCTCCTCCATGCTGTCATTGTTTTTATTTGAGATTGGGCTGAATCTGTCTATCTCGGCAAAGTCTTCCAATGTGATACCGAAGACAATTTTCTGGCGATATCAAAGTCGGCTGTCATTTTAGCGGCGGAACGTTTATCTCGCCAGCGCACTCTGGTTCGAACCTGACTGATGATTCAAGCTCCATTTGAGTTGGCTTCACGACTCTGTTTGGAGGATAAATAACAGTATTGCCACTGCTCATTGATGATGCTGGATCTGTCTATCTCAGCAGGATGAAATTAGCCGTCATACACCTCCAGGTTCCTTGAAAACTTGGGTCTATGAAGGCGTCCGAAAAACATCTTTGACCAACACCTCTATGGTATGAAGGTACCTATTTGTTCCAACTCTTCTTACCAGAATATAAGGGTGGCGAATTTGCCTGGATGAGGCTCAAATGGTAGAGAGCTATGCTGCTGCTGTCATTAAAATGGCACTACGGTTCAATACACAGTATCGATGATGCATACCTGGAGCCCAGTTCATCGAAAGCATGATGATTTGCATGGATTGTTAATTACAATCCGTGATTTTGATTCACTAGAAGATGAAAGGGAAAATGATGGGATTAATTTTGTTGTGCTAGAGCCTGCAGATTTGGAAGCCTGTAAGAAATATGTTTTGGAGGATTGCAATATCGTTGCTACCACCTCCAATCCTACATCTTCAAAATATATCTTCAAGAGGATGCCGTTGATCGATCAATGCCAAAAAGAGTTCATGTTCAGAGGGACAAAAAGCTTTTCTTAAGATTTCTTATTACAATTATAAGGCAACTAGAAGATTGCAAGGTTTAGTAATAATTCTGCAGGCTACTGCTTCCGGGTTGCTGGAAATGAATTTTCTTGAGCAAATAAGTGAACTCCTTAGCAATGGTGGCGTGATACCTGAACGGGGTGCCGAGATCCCTCGTGTGTGGGCAAGTTTGGTTTCTTCATGCTCAAACCGTGTTTTGAAGGTTTGCCGAGTTTGGATGGTGGCGTGATAACTGAACGGGGTGCCGAGATCTCTTCATGCTTCATTGTGTTCAAATCCCCAGATACTTGGGCCGAGATGCCTTAGTCTCCAATGCCGACATGCCTCGATGCATTTCAAATACCTGAAGCCGACACCTGAGATCCCTCAACCCGACATAAGCAATGGAGCCGAGATCCTAGCCATGCAGAAACCTCTCAAGACTTCCATTTTCGAGATGAAGATTCGATGTGGTCCCGAGATGCAGAAGCCTTGACACCAACGTTGAAGGGTGTTAAGTGCAATATCGTCACCACATTCTAGATCGTGCTCTTAAATTTGGAAGAGGAACCCTGTCAGGACGCTAAGGTGCCGAGATGCTGACAGAACTGAGTCAAAACGTTGTGGGAGACTGTTACACGTGTTCTCGAGATATATCTGAGATTACAGTTTAAGGCTGGGTCCATCGTGGGTCCATCTATTCACCGAGGTCCCCTTGCCGAGATCATTTGGAGGTGTTGATGATGTGCCGAGGTGGTGGTGATGTACCGACATAGATATGAGGTAAATCGTGAGGGCTTTCTCGGAAGGGGAAGCAAAAAATTTTAAATTATTTTATAAGCATTCAAGGAAGATTGTAAAATTCATGGCTTTCTCGGAAAGTGGGGATGCAATCGCATATGCTCATTGAAAATGCATTGAAGGATTTGTGTTCAAAATGCGGGTGCATAGAATCTGCATGGAAGATCTTTGCGCCAACTGAAAAACTGGATCATCCAAATTGATGGAGTCCACAACTTTGACTTCATCCTTGGTGACCAGGGCACCCTTTCTCAGTCTCTCAAAGGGAATAAATATGGACATGATCCATCTAGAAGAGAAATTAACTCCCATCAGAAGTTCAAGACCCCAACGATAATTGTTCAAGAAGCAGTTGCTGAATTTGTGATTGCTGCTGCAATTTCATTTGTTGGAGAAAAAGCCCATGATCCCACAATATATATTCTGTTGATCTACAATAAGGGCGCCAGGTCAGGAAGAAAGAAAAGAAATATGAACTCAAAGAAGATTTGAAGGGAAAAGAAGAAAGTCTTGTAATGACAGATTACATGGTTCATGGTGACAAGTATGAAGCCCAACCATGCTTTTAAAGGAAATATGCAGAATTTGGATGAACCCGAGTTATTGGACGAAGCCTGAGGTTTGAGTATTCTCATGTCCAAGATAGTCTTGTTTGCTGCAAGGTTTCAGCCAATACTCTAATCACCTTACCATTCCCATCTGCAAACTTATTTTTCCATGAAGTGTTAAAACTTCAGTTGGAGTTTAATCACGCAACCATCAACCAGGATCCATTCCTCAATAATTTGATTAAGCCTATGCAAGAGAAGTTTGATCAGTTTTTGCACAAGATGCCTCATCTTGGCAGTTGCTCTAGCTATGGACCCAAGGTCATGCTGGATGTATATATTGACCAATCTTCTCTTTGCACGGCATCCAGAGCCTAAAAAAAAAGGTAGCATGTCATTTTCTAGTACAGTTGATGATGTTGAGAAGGAAGCAGATGAGGTGGTCCCTGATGGCATTAAAGAAGTGGAACTTGCAAAGTTCAACCTTGAATAAAAAGGAAGGAAGCAGACCTTGTTTCTTGGTGATATTAGAAAGTTGTCTTCATGTGATGCATCTGGAGACTCATGCCAAGAAAGGGAATGACCGTGGTCAATTATTTGAAGAATTAAAACTTTTTGTCAAATGATCATGGAAGATGAAGTTCCTGATGAAGCAGCTATTATTTCTATGACTGGAGTTTGTAATCAAATAAAAGAAGGCGGACCCGATTTAAACTGAATCTGGTTTAAATCAGGGATTGCTTTCATAGGAATGGAGATGCTCAAGCCTCCACAACCAACATATTTGGTCAGTCTTCCGGTGAGTAATTCTTTCTAAATACAAAAGGCGTTCCCGGAAGACATGATAATTAAATGGCCTACCATGAGAATTGAATGGTAAGGATAAATTGTTTGATCCACATAGTGATTCTACTAGAAGATCATTCAAAAGGTGATTATACGCCGCAAAAATGAACTCGCTTGTTAGCAATTCGATTGGGAATTTTGCATAATTGGGGAGTCGTGGTTTCAAATAAATCATCAAAGAAAAAGCTCCGATTTTTCAAGCAATTGTCATGCCAATAAGCTTTTGATGCCTTTGCACCGCGGATGGAAAGTGAGAGCATCTCTTGGAGGAGACAAATTTCTTCCTTGATTGAGACTACGAAGTCCCTAAACCGCAGGCCCCTAACTTTTGGAGGTCAGGTTCATTTTTTCTTTCAAATCTTTTTTCTTTATATGTAATTGTCATTGCATATTCTATGTAAAGTTCCTTAGTTGGAATTATTTAAAGGCGACTATTTAAAGAGCCTATGTGAAGTTCCTTAATTGGAATTATTTAAAGGCAAGTTCCTTAATTCGAATTATTTAAAGGCGACTATTTAAAGAGCCTATGTGAAGTTCCTTAATTGGAATTATTTAAAGGCGACTATTTAAAGAGCCTATATAAAGTTCCTTAATTGGAATTATCTAAAATTTTGAAGGCGGAAAACTAAATATAGTTTAAATCCGAGGTCCGTAAGGAGTCCGTCCCTACAAAAGGGATGAAGGCGGAGACCCGGTTTAAACTGAATCTAGTTGAAATCCGGGATCCGTGTGCGTACGACTATGTCGCCAAGTCTATAAACATGTAGGAATAAGAGGTACATAAACCCGTTTCCGAAAATCATGTGGAAGATAAACATGTAGGAATCAGAGGTACAAAAACCTGTTTCCGAAAATCATGTCGGAGTTAAACATGTAGGAATCAGAGGTACAAAAACCCATTTCCGAAAATCATGTCGCAGTTAAACATGTAGGAAGCCGAGGCACATAAACCCGTTTCCAAAAATCATGTCCGAGTTATACATGCATGAATCCGAGGTACACAAACCCGTTTTTATGAATCATGTCAAGTTTAAGTTTTGATCCAGATTAGAGGGCGTTTCGCTCAAAATTCAATCCGTTCTTGAGGGCGGTTAATTTTAACTTAGCCCGGATTGGAGGGCGTTTCGCTCAAAATTCAATCCGTTCTTGAGGGCGGTTAATTTTAACTTAGCCAGGATTGGAGGGCGTTTCGCTCAAAATTCAATCCGTTCTGGAGGGCGGTTAATTTTAACTTAGCCCGGATTGGAGGGCGTTTTGCTCAAAATTCAATCCGTTCTTGAGGGCGGTTAATTTTAACTTAGCCCGGATTGGAGAGCGTTTTGCTCAAATATCAATCTGTTCTGGAGGGCGGTTAATTTTAACTTAGTCCGGATTGGAGGGCGTTTCGCTCAAAATTCAATCCGTTCTTGAGGGCGGTTAATTTTAACTTAGCCCGGATTGGAGGCGTTTTGCTCAAAATTCAACCGTTCGGAGGGCGGTTAATTTTAACTTAGCCCGGATTGGAGGGCGTTTTGCTCAAAATTCAATCCGTTCTGGAGGGCGGTTAATTTTAACTTAGCCCGGATTGGAGGGCGTTTTGCTCAAATATCAATCCATTCTGGAGGGCGATTAATTTTAACTTAGCCCAAATTGGAGGGCGTTTCGATCAAAATTCAATCCGTTCTTGAGGGCGGTTAATTTTAACTTAGCCCAGATTGGAGGGCATTTTGCTCAAAATTCAATCCGTTCTTGAGGGCGGTTAATTTTAATTTAACCCGGATTGGAGGGCGTTTCGCTCAAAATTCAATCCATTCTTGAGGGCGGTTAATTTTAATTTAACCCGAATTGGAGGGTGTTTCGCTCAAAATTCAATCTATTCTTGAGGGTGGTTAATTTTAATTTAGCCCAGATTGGAGGGCGTTTTGCTCAAAATACAATCCGTTACGGAGGCGGTTATTTTTAACTTAGCTCCGAGGGCGGTTAATTTTAACTTAGCCCAGATTGGAGGGCGTTTTGCTCAAAATTCAATCTGTTCTTGAGGGCGGTTAATTTTAACTTAGCCCGGATTGGAGAAGCGTTTCGCTCAAAATTCAATCCGTTCTTGAGGGCGGTTTGCTTTAAATCAGCCCGGATTGGAGGGCAATTTTGCTTGTATACAATCCATTCTGAAGGGCGGTTTGCTTTATATCAGTCCGGATTGGAGGGCAATTTTGCTTGTATTCAATCCGTTCCGAAGCTAAACATGTATGAATTCTTGGGGAAGAAACCAGTTTTCCAAAATCATGTGAAAGCTAAACATGTATGAATCCGAGGTACATAACCCGTTTTAACAGAATCTTGTTGCGACGGCAATCCCGCTAAGTTTATTTTAAACGGAACCCAACTTAAACTGAATCTGGTTAAAATCTGAGTTCCATGTGGATTCCGTCCCTACGAAAGGGATGAAGGCGGAGACCCGGTTAACTGAACCCAGTTTAAATTAGGGATCCGTGCAAAGTTTTGAAGCCAGACCCGATTTAAACTGAATCTAGTTTAAATTAGGGATATGTGCAAAGTTTTGAAGCCGGACTCGGTTAAACCGAATCTGGTTAAAATCCCGGGCTCCGTGGTAATTTTTGAAGCCGGACTACAGTTAAAATCCGAGCTTCCATGAAAAGTTAAAACCTGAGTTCCATGTGGAGAGCCAGGTTAAACTATCAATGTATCCCGGCAGCTCAGAGACCTGAACCACCGTGATGGGGGGCAATGGGTTGTTAGTGGAAAAACATGATTACCAATAGCCAAGATTATGGCAAACCAAAACACAACAGTAAGTATTTTCCAATGAATGTGATTTGCTTACATGTTATTAAATGCAGGAATATAGACCGAGAAAAATTGCTACGAAAGCAAGCAAGGGATCTTATTTCTCCTTGCACAACCCGGATAAGCCGGATACATCTCGGCCAAGTCCGCGTTTCATATCAAACAAATAATACATCCCGGCAGCTCAGAGACCTGAACTACCGGGCTGGGGGGCAACTGTTATGGAATAATAGTTTAGACCCATTCAAGGTGTGGCCCAACAAGAGGCAACCAATATTGCACAGATGTGATGACACAACATTTGGGCTTGGAGGCACAAGAGGCCCAACAGTCCAAACCCTAACCCTAAGGTATACACTATAAATAGATGGTAAACCCTAAAGGTACACAGACTCTAAGCTCTCTCTCTTTACTATTCGGCCACACTGTGCACACACACCACCCCCTTATGCTGTGTACAATGATCGTCTATTCTCAAATGTATCTCATCCATGGATACCTAAAAGGGAGCTATTTGATCCAATATCAACATACTAGTTCACCTATGGCTAAACATCTGTGTTCTTATGACAGAACAAGCAGTAAAATTAGGATTTTTTAAGGGAAATGATAGAAAAATACCATCAAAATTGGTAAAAGACAAACAAATATGTTAAATTTCAGTAATTCTAAACGGACTTATTTGAAAATTTGCAATGTTGTAAAATTTGAGAAATTACCTAACTACCCCTAATTTTCTTAATAAAAAACCCTAAACCCCCTTACTATGACCGGTGGCAACGGTCGTCGCCAAAGCTCCTTTAACCTTGTTGGCAACCAGTGATTGGAGCTCTGACAGCTTGATATATTCTTTTTTTTTTCTCAACTAAAGTTGTTAGTATAAATATAGGAGTGAAGATAGTCTTATTTTAGCATTTAGAAATTAGGATTGATCATAATTTTTATTTTTATTTTTATTTTAAAAAAAACAGAGAGAATCATCATTGGTCTATCAAAAAGCAAACCAAACAAGCCAATGTGATCGTGACATCATGTAATAACGATCGGTAAAAATTGGGATTATGAGACTGCAGCCCAATGGATCCTAAGAATTTAGGGGATAGGACTTAATAAGGATAAGATGTCCTTATTAATTATCCATAACAATAGCCCATGCTCTTGAACTTATTTTCCAACGAAGCAGGGTTTTTTCTTGTTATTTGGAGCTGAAATCAACTTGTGTCAATCAAGTGTTGATTTGTTTGGAGATATTAAAAAATGTGACTCCTCCTAGATCATTCAAAATATAGGTCTCATCCTACCATTTGGTCATTATTATAAGTTTAGTTCATCAAATTTTTATCCTAAATATAAATTCAACAATTATGAGTTAACTTTACCCATATGTATTATTAGTTAAAATTTATATATTATTGTTTAAATCAATATGTGAGAAATTATTAGTTAAAATCAATAATTATGTCAAATATGTATTATTCTTTCCAAATATACTCTTACTTATGAAGTGAGAAAATGAAAGATAATATGTGAAAAATTGTTGTAGAGATAATAAGTAGTAGCATATATATAATGTGGGGCAAAAATGAAAAGTCTAGTTTAGAATTTCAGACAAAAAAAGATTTGTTCCTTATATTAAGGACTATTCATATAAGAGAGAATGATACTGATAAAAAGGGCCGAAGGCTGCGAGTATATTGAGAAGGAAAAAAAAAACAAAATTGCATCAAATTTTGAAATATGAAAATCCTATAAAAATCCAATCAATATTCTATTTTATTACTATTGAGAAAACTATTGTTTATTTTGATGAAAATTAAAATTTTGTATTAATTTTAAAAAAATAATGGGGAAGAAAATGTAGAAAGGAATGTAGAAGATTTTGCTAGGAAATTTTAGTAACTTTAATTTTATATTTGGTTCTTTTAAATAATTACAATTTTTATGGTCCTTCTCCATAAATATATTTTCCTCTAGATCCTTCATTCTATTTTTTTTTTATTATAATAAAATTACTTATTTCTCCCAAAAAGTGCCTTACAATTGGACAGACGAGGATACCATACTCAGCAAAAAGAAAGGGCAATGTTTTTTGTTTGAACTACAAACTGCAAAGTTTACATCAATTTCAAATGAAAAACATGAAAGAAAATTCATTTTCACGTTTCACACAATTTTCAGTGTTGCTTTCATCTGTATAACAACATAGTATACCAAAAGTACGATAAAAAAAAAAATCAAGTTTCTGGAAACATTATTTTGCATCTAAACATAAGACAACATGACTGTGAAGAAAAACTGTAGTATTTATGTGAAAGTGAAGCCCTCCCTCATTGGTTGGCAAAAAAAATAAAAGAGTAAATACTATTTTGGGTCCCCGACAAAAACACGGATCCGGGGACTAAAATGAGACTTTTTTTATATACTAAAAAAGCGCTTTTTGGAAATTTTGCGACCAAAATGTTTACCAATCGACCCTTATTCGTCTTTTTCGGAGACTAAAATGGCATTTTTTGTGTGAGGGGACCAAAATGGGTCCGTATTTTTTCCAGGACCCAAAAGGGTATTTACTCAAAATAAAAATAGTCACCTGTCTACCAAACAGCAACTACTACCTCCTTTTACACACAACCAGCCAAGTTCGTGCATGAATGATGAATGAATCTCAAATTAAAAGCAAGCACCTTAAAAAAAAAGGGAAAATTTCATATAGGTCCCAAGGAATGAAAAAAATTACAAAAAAGTCCCTTGAAATCATCAAATTATGCTAAGGTCCCAAGGGACTTTTGTAATTATTTGTATGGAGGTTTTTAAATGTTGTTGTTAATACATGCATTTCTGTTGTAAATACATGCATTTTCTGTTGTAAATAGCCAGGGACTTCTGTGTAATTATTTGTATGGAAATAAAATCCAGGTTTTTAAAAGTTGTTGTAAATACATGCATTTTCTGTTGTAAATGGCCATATTTTAAATTTTGTTGCAAATGCAACATTTCCTGTTGTAAATCTATGTTTTTTCTTTGTAAATGACTCTCTATGTTCAAAATCCGGGTGTTTAAATGTTGTTGTAAATATATGCATTTCCCGTTGTAAATGGTCGATATTTAAAAGTTGTTGTAAATATATGCATTTCCTGTTGTTAATACAAATAATTACACAGAAGTCCCTTGGGACCTGAACGTAATTTGATGATTTCAAGGGACTTTATTGTAATTAATTCCCTTCCTTGAGACCTGAGCGTAATTTTCCCAAAAAAAAAGGTCTCGGAATCCAAACTCTCTCACATTTATGGTTTGTTTGGCTGAAGAAGAAAGATATTTCCTCCTTCCTCCTTTCATCAATTGCCAAATATGTCCTTCTTGACTTTCCATCACCTCAAAATATACCAACAATTGGTTATATCAAGGCACAAGAATAGTAGTTGTACAACTGTTTGGCAAAATAAATTTCATTTCAATAATTTAATTATATATTGAATGGAAGGACTAAAAAACCCCGTTACTTTAATATTTTAAGTCTTACTCGTTCTGTCATTAATATAAGACATATTTAGAGAATTGATATTGATTTTAAATATAAGACATTATTTTCATATGTGTCCATGTTTTTCTAATTTACTCCTATTGATGTTCTTTTAACAATAATCAAAGAGAACAGGAGAAGAAGAGATTAAGAAAGATGACTATATTGTTTTAGAAAATATATATCATATTAATTAACTTTCTTAATCTAATTAAATTAGATAAATATATCTTATATTAAGAACCGGAAGGTGGAACTATTATATTGGATATGGCATCGAATCTACATGCATGCATCTTCTCATTGTTGCTGGTTTCTTGTTTGATGCAAACAAAAAAAAAAATCAAATGAGTGACATGCCCTCCAACAATATTGAAATAAATGTTTTAGGTGCTTCTAATTTACTCCATGCTAGCTAGTTTTGGTCATACAATTTCAAACTATATGTTTTAGTTCTTCAAGTTTTTTTTTTTTGGTCTAAAGCGTTAATCATCATAGTGTCATAAAAATTTGGATAATGTTATGGACTCGGATATGAGGCCCATCCAAGGTGTGGCCCAACAAGAGGCAATTTACATGATACAGACATGACAGCCCAACGATTGGGCTTGGAGGCACAAGAGGCTCACAAGTCCAAAACCTAACCCTAAGGTACACTCTATAAATAGATGGTGAACCCTAAGGTATTGTTATGGACTCAAATATTTGGCCTATTCAAGGTGTGGCCCAATAAGAGGCAAACAATATTGCACAGATGTGATGGCACAACATTTGGGCTTGGAGGCACAAGAAGTCCAACAGTCCAAACCCTAACCCTAAGGTACATTCTATAAATAGAGGGTAAACCCTAAGGTACACATCTTCCAAGCTCTCTCTCATATACAATTCTGCCTACACTGTGCACACACCCCACCCCCTTTGGTTGTGTACAGTGATCTTCTATTCTCAAAGGTATCTCATACATGGATACATAATAGGGGCTATTCGATCCCAGATAAACATACTAGCCCACCTAGGGCTAGACACTTATGTTCTTATGACAGAACATTGGCGTCGACCGTGGGGATTCGATAAATTTGTGATTCCTATGACCAAAGATGGTCAAAACAAGAATTCAACTATTGATGCAAGATAGGCACGAAATCAAGCCATAATTTCTCAGGATGATTGCATTGAATTTGAAAAACTTCTAAGAACGTGGAAGCCTAGAGTAAGAGATCTAAGAACTCAGAAGACTTCAAGACTCGCTTTGACACAGGAATATCGCAATCTTGAAACGCTACCAGAGAAGTGTGCCATCAGAATCAGGTGACCTTCAGATCTTCTCGTAGTGTGGGTAGAAGGCTCGAAAGGTTAGACGTCCTACTCTCATTCCTTCTCATCCCAGTTCTGCATAAACCATGTGCCATTCTCTTCTCTATCTTCTTCTCTCTCAAGTCTCAATACCCGAATGAAGTTTGCGTTTATGGAGCACCTAATTCTTCTCCCTTGCTTTTGATCTCTGAGCACCTCGCGGGTCGGATCCATCTAAGATAAACAGCATTATTGATCACCGCGTGACCAAGTCTGATTCAAATTCTCACAGTCTTCATTCTGAAGATATTTCAGTGACTCAAAATCTTCCAGATATTTCAATTTGAAATCCGGGATAATAATTTGAAGCCTAGGATTACAATGTGATAAGCCGAGATAGAGGAGTGAATTGAAAGTGAAATAACCGGAATGACGAGGTGCCCGGGTGCAGAAAAGAACCCTCCAATCTTTTTTCTGTGGTTTGAAGAGTTTTCACCGAGATACAATACCGGGATGACTTGAAGATTCTCCGAGCATGGTCGCAACTGCAGATCAAGGGACCGAGTTAGGTGCTAGAAATGAGTATTTATCAAGTTGACAAGAGTGCATCCAAACTGGCCAAATAACGTTAAAGAAGTTGGTGATGAATGGTGGTGATCGTCGATTTTAACTCGATTTGACGACACAGATATGCGACATATCATCCCAACTTTGCTTGGTTGGCTGAAAGGCGGGTAGTGGATGGTGCCGAGATAGAGAGAGAGAGAGAGAGAGAAACCGGGTTCCATTTTTTGAAGGTTGGAGAGATGGCCGGAAATCTTCATCGTCATGTAGTGTAAGTCTCGAATCACCGATGGGATTCTCGACTCACCGCGGGGATTCGAATTTGTCGAGATACAAGGTTAGAATGCTGATATGACCAAATGGAATGCCGAGGTACCATGTCATCGTAATTCAACTCTGTCGAAAATGGAGGCCGACAAATGGAAGCACTCCTGGGTTCATATTTTTTCATATTTTTGGATTAGGAGATGCCGAGAGACATGAGGAGGTGTTGAGGTTGAATAGCGAGCCAAGACAATGATGCGTTGAGACGATGACGATTACAACAAAATGGGGAAGAAGCATGCGGGCACCGCTACGAGATGGTGGCGGCAGGAGAATGAGGTGAATCATGCATTGAACATGTGATGTGAATGAAAGAGTGGGGACCAACCCGAGTTCCTCTTCCTCCACCACTCTATGCGTTTATCTTCATCCTTTGTCGATTTCTCTGAGCTCGCCACTAGTACCCACAACCATTTAAGGGCATAATGGTAAGAATTCGCTGGACCAGGGAATGCTAGATGAGATTGAAGTTCCCGATTTTCCGAGATTGGAGGTGCCGAAGTGTGGATGTCGGACAAGGATGAGGCAATGATGATGTGTCGAGATGTTGGGATGCCGAGATTTGGATTTCTGGAGAAGAGTTGATGCTGAAGATAAGCTGAAAAGGGAGAGTTTTCCCTCTTCCAAGAGCCTTGGCTGAGATTCACAGTGAATGAGGGAAAGAGAATTCACTCATAGATACGTGGACTCTTCCACTCGCGTTTCTATCATCATCATCGGATTTGGTATCCCCGTGTTTCTCATCGAAAGGTATCTCGTGTATTTGACTCTATTTGACCGAGACTGTCTCGGGTCATTCCACAATACCGGTTTCAACCGTCATGTGACAACGAATGGAGCTGCAATGGAAGATGGTAACTCTAACCCATCTATTCTTGGTAACGCTAAGTTCATAATCTCAGTGCAAGAAGGTTCCAGATACAGAGGCTTTTTTGTGCCCAGTTTTGAGGGAAAGATGCTTGCTTGGTCCTTACCCATCATATCCTCAAAGACCCTCAAACACTCCAGCAAGCAATGGCGTGAAGATGGCTTGACTTGGTTTTTGCTGAGATACCGAGATAGGATGCGGAGAAAGGTTTGATGCCAAGATATATCAAGATGCCGAGATTTAGATGTTTAGGAAGAAAGCATGCCGAGATGTTCATGGTGCTGTCGAGACACCGAGATTCGGGTATATTGATTCAAATATGGAAATATCCAATATCAACAAAAGCCTCGCTGGACAATCTTCAATAGCTGACAAGATTTCTAGGCTTGAGGACATACCAAGATATGAGGTAGGCATGTGTCTCGATCCAGAGGATATATTTCTTAATTACTGACTTGGATTCCAAAGTAATTATGGGCTGTTTTTGAATTTGTGTGGCAAGAATGAAAAAATAAAAATACTGATTCAACAAGATTGATTCTGTCATCTGTTCTATGCCTTTCGGAATTGTTTTAATCTATGATTAGAAGATGAAATGTCTGACCCATTTGTGTAAGAAATCAACATGATACCATGGGTCCCACTTGATACCTATTATGCTAATATGGTTATGAGGAACCTGTCCCTGCCTTCTTTCATGATTATATAGAAGATGATCTTCATCAAGTATTTTGGAGAAACCAAGCAAATCAAAATTCGCATGCTTCTTTTCTGGATGTAGTAGAATCATAAGACAAGTGGATGAATTGTTTGTGGCTTTCAAGTCACTATTTGAAGAATATTATGAACATTTAAATGATAATGGTGTTGTTCTGTCATAAGAACACAAGTGTCTAGCCCTAGATGGACTAGGATATTGATGTAGGATCAAATAGATCTCTCCTAGGTATCTATGGATGAGATACCTATGAGAATGGAGGATCACTGTACACAAATATGAAGGCTATTCGCCAAGGGGGTGGGGGTTGTGTTTTGTGGGCATGTGCACAGTGATCGACCGAATAGTAAAAGAGAGAGTCTAGAAGATGTGTACCTTTAGGGTTTACCATCTATTTATAGAAGGTAACTTAGGGTTAGGGTTCGGACTGATGGGCCTCTTGTGCCTCCAAGCCCAAATGTTCTGCCATCACATTTGTGCAATATTGGTTGCCTCTTGTTGGGCCACACCTTGAATGGGCCTAATATTTTGTTGGGTCCGCCTTCTTTTCCTTTACAGGAATTTAAGATAGACTTGGCGGCCTTGCCGTAGTAGATAACCCAATAAAGGACTTTAAATAGACTTGGCGGCCGTATCCGTCGCAAATGATTCTCATTGAAATCTTATATAGTCTTGGCGGCATAGCCGTCACAACATGATTCATGAAAACGATGGACATAATACCACAGTGTAGACAATAGGTAGCAACTCTCAAGAATATGATGGAGATTCCATTACTAAGGCTTGGAAAGAGGTGCACAAATTTGATCCATAGACTTTTGATGGCAAGTTCAACCCAAGAATTAATGAAGCGTGGATCGATCGCTTGGAGACTATATTCTCCGTAGTCAAATGCAACGAACAACAAAAGGTCATAATAGCAGCGGTGTTATTGGTTGATGATGCAAAAATGTGGTGAAAAAACATCAAGCCTGGAGATGGAACCAATCTTAATTGGCAAGAGTTCAAGGTGATGTTTCGTCAACACTATTTCCTAGTAGCTTTACAATCACTTTAGGAGATAGAGTTCTATGTCTTACAACAAGGTGATTTGGATGTAGACTCGTTTATAGCGAAATTTTTTGGAGCTGGTCAAGTATACTGCTTATGGCCAATCATTGAGGAATGAAAAGTGGATGGCAGAAAAATTGCTACAGAAGGCTAGGCTGGAGTTTAGGAGACAATTGACACCTCTTAGGATTAATTCTTTTGAGGATATGTGTACTCGAATTTGTCTTTTGGATGCAGAAATACAGGGTTATGGTTATGAGCTCGAGCCTAGGAGGAACTCACAGGGCCGATTCTCATCTTATACTGGTCCTACCAGGGGTTTCAACAAGAGGAGTGGTTATGGTTTTGGAGGCTTTGGATATTCAGAAAAAGAATAAAAAGAAGCGCTTGAAAAGATCATTCCAGAGTGGGTCTGGCTTGAGAAATCAAGCTAAGAGGAGTCAGGGTTGGGGAAGCTAGTCATCTTATAGAGGCTCTACTGCCTGTGCCTAGTACTGCTAGGACCTTAGCTTACTCAAGATGTGGAAGGTATCATCAGGGATAGTGTTTAACTTATTATACTTGTGGTAAGCCGGGCCACATCTCTCGTAATTGTGAAGAAGGCAAGAAGAATTCTCATGCCTCTAGACTTACTATTCCAAGACAAGCCTTTGCTTTGACTCAAGAGGAGGCGGACGCTTCACCTAATCTCATTAAAGGTAAAATTAAATTGTAGAATCATGATACTCTTGCTTTATTTGACTTCGGAGCCACACACTCTTTTATAGCTTTTAATTGTGCCAAGAAATTAAATCTAGATGTTTGTAAGTTACCTATTGATATACTTGTGTCAACACCTGCTGGATTTTCGTGAAAACATCTGATGCATGCTTGAATCTTGTGTTGGAGTTTAAGAATCGTAAGACAAAGATTGATTTTATTTATTTGCCCTTTAAGGGTCTTGATGTGATTGTGGGTATGGATTGGCATACATCTATTGGTGCCATACTTGAGTGTAAGGCAAAAATTGTTTCCTTACTACAAAAAAGCTAAAAAAAATGACATAAATAAGACCCAATTAACGTCCCTTTTCTGAGGGACGTCTCGGAGGGGTAGTTGAAATTATATCTTTTGGCGTCCTGAAGTTTATTCAGGACGCCTCATTAAAGGCGTCCTGAAACCTATTCAGGACGCCTTAAATCACGTTTTGGGCGTCCTGATCTTATTTTTAGGATGCCTTAAATTAGTTTTTTTTTTTTTTTTTAAAAAAAATATGTCTGCATATACAATTGGCCAATTTGCTGCAAAACTGAAATATCAAACTTTACATTCAGGAGTCATATATAGATTTCAGCCATATACAAGCCTGCAACGGTGCTCAAAATGAAAACAAGCAGAATCTAATTAGGCCAATTAAACATGCCCAACATGAGCCAAATGCGAACCACCAATATCAAACTTTACATTCGGGAGTCATAGATTTCAGCCATATATAAGCCCAGCATAAAGTGCTCAAAATGAAAACAATCAGAATCTAATTAGGCCAATTAAACAGCCCAACATGAGCCCAATGTGAACCACCAACTAACGAACGTCATCAATCCAAAAAAAAAAAGCAAAGAAATGTCCACTACAAGTCAACAAGATGAGCATCAAACTCGCACTATATATATTTTAAGGGCATTTCATTATGCAAACGGCCACATGAGGATCAACACAACAAGCAATACCTCTGCTCGACCAAGCATGATTGGCTTCCCAAGAAGCGGCTACGCAATAAGATGCATCCAAAGACTCCGAGAGATCAATGCCGACACCATAATGTGTAGCCCCAAGAAGAAGCTCGGGAGCATGATACCAAAGTGTGACAACCGTACTTGTCAAGGGCTCATTGTGCTCAGGATCATAAAAGCTGCCAGTCCAAAATTCTGCAATTTTAAGGATTCCTTCATAATCAAAAAGCAGACACGCAACATAAATGCCACCATCACAATTCCAGAAGAATTTCATGCAATATAAATGTCACCACCACAGTTCCGAAGAATCTCAAGAAGCATTCGTCTATCAAAAGATTTACATAAAACAGATTGATCACCCGATCCACCAAAAATGTGAAGTAAACTTTATATATACCTATATGTGTTGAAGAAGATGTCTAGCCAACATGTCTCGAATCGAATCGATGTCATCCCGCGAGTACGGATCCACAAGTACCCAAAAACCGTAAATTGGAAAACAAGGTATAAGATAAACCAATGAAGTGAATGAAATAATTAACAGCTCAAGTACAACAACAAAAATATCATCATTTGAGGATCACGGAACGATTACGTACATTTTGAAAACCTTGAATACGTCCGGTGGTAACGATGGATTGCATCCAATTGATAACGTAGTATCCGCAGTCGGTGTTCCCTGGTTGTTGATGGCACTATAAATCAAAAGCAAATTGTTAAAATGAATAAAGGCATATCGAAATCTACTGTGTCAATGAAATAACTTGAATTGAAACTACTTACCTTTGGATAAAACCACTTCGGTCCACCCTGCTCTCGTGCTCCAACAAGCTGTCTATACATCTTGAGACCCCTATCATTAAAATGGAAATTAACAGACATGAAAACAATTCATTTAAAATAAGAATCGATGATTTAGACAAAAATTTACTTACTCGGCAAACATGGTTTTGATATCCTCATTTGGATTGCCACATACGGAATCGAACCAATAACATGCGTTCTTCACGGGACAAACAATACACAAGGTCCAATGACCACTACAACATATACGTATTAATATTAAATTAAGATAAGAAAGCAATTTATTCACAAATTATGGACTTCTAAGCATCGTTATTCGTACAACAAAGTTTACCTAGTTCAATGCACATCAACAAAAAAATAACAATATTTAACTATAATTACCTCAACTTCAAATTCTGATGCTTGAAATTTATTTGCTCTATTCAACCTAAAGACAACAACATTAGAATAATTCAAACTAACATATGAGAGGGAATAATTGTATGACAAAAGGAACATGATTAAATATACCTACCCTAGCTAGCACCCCTCAAGCTCTTGTGGGTTGTTGTCGTAGGCAAGTCACTGTACACAAAAGGGTTATTAGCTTCCTGAAGTCAAAAAAGAAGTAATCACTGAGAACTTAACACTACAAATTTCCAGATAACTAAAATTGATCAAATATACTTTCAAAGAAACATGTTTTAATGCAATTGTGGAAAATTTCCAAGAAACATGTTTTAATGCAATTGTGAAAAATTCCACCCAAAGTTCATACAATACTAATTCATCTCAAACAAAAGAATGCATCAATGTTCAGAAATGCATAAGAAATTCACATGCATAAATACAAAAAAACAAAGGAGCATGGAAGGAGAAGTGGCAAACAAACGAGCTAGTTTCTCATTCTAATTCTAACATCATCAAGTAGCAGAACCATTCTAATTCTAAAATCATCAAGTAGATTTTCAGATCAGAACCAAAACCATCAAGTAGCTAGTATTACTTCACTAAAGTTATAAACATCTAATTCTAACAGATCCTGGATAATTTCCTATTTGAATAATTTATCTTTTACACATACAGTCAAAGAACCATGAAAAAGATAAACAGAAACTTAAACAATATATAAATATATAATTAAATCATCATTATAAAGTAACCAACATGTAAGGTGAATTATATGTCAAGGAAAATAATTAAGACTAGCTAGGAGGAAAATTTTTGGCACGCGGTATGGAGCTTTAGGACTTTTTTTTGTCAAAACCAAAACATACTGAAGACTGCTATAGCTGTCTATTTGAATCAACTTATAACAAAACAAATAAGCATGACACATATCACCATTAGAAGACAAGGCAGATCATGATCAAGTGTAGATAATGGCAAAAGCACATACCTCTTGATCCCTAATGCAATACGTCCAGCAACAATATAGAGGATAATTCAATGAGATAATGAAAATTAAGCACACATATCTCTTCATGCATCATCCTTTTACGCTACACGTGCTATAGTAGGGAAGCAAAAATAGAAATGGAAGATATGCATGCATGTTATATCACTCAAGCTAATAGATAAATGATCATGAAAAGGGGACATACCTCCTAGTCTTGGATGTGGCGCAAGAGGTGAGACGAGAAAGAAAAACAAATAAATACAAAAAAGTGAAGAAGACACACATCAACACAAGCATCGTACTAAGGAAAAGCAATGATAATTATTTCTCAACATTTTGTAAGAACAATGACAAAAAGGGCACAAGCATATTTATATGTCACCACACGCCACCCATGTTCATGCTTCAATTAATTAATAAATAATCAAATGCTCCCTAGCTAGCCTTTTGTGCTGCACGAAAGATGAGGTAAGAGAGAGAAAGCAAAACAACAAAATGAAAAGAGAAAGAAAAAACATGAAGTATGTATGCACCACCACAAACAATATTAAGGCAAAGGAAGTATCATTACTTCTTACTATTCCATGAGTTATAGTATCAAGAGAATCAAAGTTCCATCATTTGACCATTGGAATACGAGAAGTGAAAGGAAATTGGATATAACAAAACACTCACAATAAAAAATTAATCTCTACATGAGTACTCTGATTCTGTTGATTAACATTCAAGTTTAGGATTAAGGTGAAAACACAACTCAGGCAACCTTACCTGAGGGATGAATAGAACCAGCTAGAGTGCTTGAACTGACCTCAATGACAGTACAACGCAATAGGAGCATGAAAGAACTGAACCAACGCAAGGGCGGCGTACCGTTAGAGATCGTCAAAGAAGGTGGGGAGGTCGCGCCGGAAATAGAGAACCAGAGCCGATGGATGCCGCGAAGAGGGAAGACGGAGGGGATGGACTGTCGCGCAAAATGGAGTGAGCGTGATCGCAATTAGGGTTCGGCGTCAATCGAGCAAGGGGACTGAGTCGATAGGGTTCAACGAGAGAAGCAGAAGGAAATACCTGAGAAATTATAAGAGTGGGTGTCGGATGAGGGATATTTGGCAAAATTAAAGGGTTTATGGCAATTTTGTCAACCTGATAGAAATTCAGGTAAACAAAATTAAACAATTGGCGACCTGAAAGTAAATTCAGGTCGCCAATATTTTAATTTTGGCGACCTGAAAAATATTCAGGCTGCCAATTTGTTTAAAATTGGTGACCTGAATAAAGTTCAGTCGCCAAAATTCAAAAATTGGCGACCTCAATTTCATTCAGGTCACCAATTTTAAACAAATTGGCGGCCTGAATATTTTTCAGGTCACCAAAATTAAAAAATTGGCGACCTGAATTCACTTTCAGGTCGCCAATTTTAAAAATATATATTCAAATGGCGGCAATAAATATATTTTCATATTTCCCATTCAAAAATTGGCGACCGAAAGTAAATTCGGGACGACAATTTTTCAATATTGGCGTCCTTAATTTGATTAAGGTCGCCACCGTTTAAAAAACAACAATATTTCCACGACGCCAAATAATATATTCCCATATTTCCCATGGCGCTAAATATTTTCCTAGATTTTAGTCGTCCTTAAACAATTTTAGGACGCCTAAAATGAATTTTATTCCAAATAAAATTAAATCTCATGGCGCCAAACCAAAAAATCTTATATTTCCCATGACGCGAAACAATATACCCAGATGTTAGGCGTCCTTAAAAATGTTAGGATGACAAAAATCAATTTTATAAGTCCTAAACTCTAATTCGGGACGCTCAAGGGTCTAGTTCCTTGCAAAAAATTACAAGAATGCCACCGCCTAGATTTTTTACTTCCTATTTTTAAATAAGGACGTCGTTTGAGGTAGTAATATCCAATTTTGTAGTAGTGAGCTTGCCTACGTTTTCTATGCCTGTGGAGGTGCCTAGTGGTCCTCCTTTGTTATCAGCTGTTCAAATTGAAAGTTATATTAAACAAGGATGTCAAGTATATATAGTTCTCTTTTATGCTCAAGTTGAGATAAAATAAGAGATCGATAGAATTGAAATTGTTAATGAGTTTCCAGATGTATTCCCAAAAGAATTGTCTGGATTACCCCCTAAGCGTGAAGAAGAATTCTCCATTGACTTGGTACATGGGATAGAGCTTATCTTAAGGCTCCCTATCGAATGGCTCCAACAAAATTAGCAAAATTGAAGAAGCAACCGAAGAGCTACTTGAGAAGAGATTTACTAGACCGAGTGTATGACCATGGGGATCACATGTTCTATTTGTGACGAAGAAGGATGGGACTTTGCGGTTGTGCATTGATTACCGCCAACCAAAACAAAGTTACCATAAAAAACAAATATCCTCTGCCAAGAATTGATGACTTGTTAGATCAGCTTGTGGGGTCAACGGTGTAACACCCCAAATTCCATACTTGAAATCGTGTCGATTGACACTTAGTTTTAAGAAAATAGACAGAGTTTGAGGTGCTACAGCTTAGACTAATGCGGAAACGGAGAGCATGCACTAATATTTGGACAATGAGTATCTGATATAAAATGTCCAGACATATGATGATGCCCCGACATAAGATGGTACATTAAAAATTTCCCGAAAGAATATTCATGTGATACATTAGTACACAACACATGTAATGTTAACAACACAACAATACATAGCACACATCACATGTAATGTTATCCACGTTTGCACTAACCAGTGCCACGATGGCCCCCCTCGTGTCCTCAGCGCTAGGAAAACAATCTCACGGCGTTATCAAGACTATAACCCGCATACAGTTGAATGTATATAAACAGTGACCTAAGACAGAGTCTTATCCACGGTGCATGACCCAAGACCTAGTATTGTCCATTATTCTATGAATCATTCAATCATATATAATCATACAAGACACATATAGATTGGTTATATGATCATTAACAAACTTATGTGGCCAGCGGGATATGATCATTTCTGAGACTCCTTAAAACTCATTTATGGGTTTTTTTTTGGGTTAATATTATTATCATTACTACTACTTAGAGTTTTACTGTATTTTGGTTTTGGTTCTTGTAGTTTTAAATTTTGATTTTTCATCCTAAAATTTATTATTTTGTCTAAAACATTAGTTAATTAGTCCTTATAATTTCATAAGTTAATGTCACCATAAATCATAATCAAAATTCATTAAAAGTATAGGGACCAAAATCAAAATCCGCCTACAAAGACCAGAACATAGACTTGTTAAAAATATAAATAAATAAAAAAGACAACATAAATGCGTGATAGAGGATCCAAAAATCGATTTTAACCGACAAAGTTAATTTAGATTTTTTTTTTAAAAAAAAACTAAGAAGAAGAAGCGATTTTGAGACAATAAATCTGATGTGCAACATTCAGTTTATACTCTATTTTCTTAATTTCAAATTTGTTTTTATCTATTTGAAAGGGGACAATCATTTTCAACGACTGCAACTCTTTTTCATCTACATGCAACTCTTTTTTCAGCTGATCAAAGAGTACAACTTGCTAAGGATGATTGCGGTAGGTCCTTTAAGAAAAATGCCAAATGGGGTTTCCCCAATTTCTCATTAAAAAGGGAAAATTGGGGAATCTTTTAATTTATACTTTAATGAATTTTTATTTTGTTCTCTATACTTTTAATAAGTTTTGGTTTTAATTTCTATACCTAATGGTGTTGAAAACGTTAACGTCATTAAACTCAAATCAAATTTATTATAAAATTATAAGGACTAACATTTTGGATGGACCAAACGACTAAAAGATTACTCTTTGACACTTATGGTTTGGACAAAAGATGTTGTGATTCCCTAATTGAATCAACCAATTACTTGCTTCGTTGGTTCAAATATTTAGTACCTCAAGAGATGTAACATCTCAAATTCTAGGATTTAAAATTGGACTATTATATGGAAATTTAATTATGAAATATGACCTAAATGATTATAATAGTAATTATTTGGAAAATTAAGTTATTTTCCTTGTAATATTTAGAAGAAAAAAATCAAGGAAATATTTGCAAGAGATAATTTTGTAATAAACCCACACCACAACACACACACCCTTTTATTATTCAATTGAGACACCAAGCTTATATATATTCCTCTTCAGCCCATTATACATTGGCCCATATAACCAATTGAACCTCCAACGGTTTCCCTCTCATCTCACGGCCCATGATTAAAACCCAACCCATTATCTCATTCATTCATTTAACCTATCATGACAGCAAAAACACATTCACCATCATATCTTTCGGCCAATTGCAGCGTGAGAAGGGGAAATTTATATGGGCCAATTGGCGGTGGGGGTGGTGGCCGGTCGTGGTGGTGGTGGCCGCCGGTGGGGGTGGCCGTCGGCAGTGATGGTGGCCGGCGGTGGTGGTGGGGGGTGGTGGGGGTGGAGGGGTTTTTATTTTTATTTTTTTTGATTTATTTAAAAGTACGGGTAAAAAGGTAATTTCACCCAAATTTTCATATCCCTCATAGGTCCTTGGTACCTCTCAGTCTTTTTACAAATTCAACAGACTTCTGAGGGTTTTACAAATTCAGAAGGTATTTATTTAAAATTTTCCCAAGATATATTATATCTTAGTTGTTTTGATTTATTTTGATTAAATTAAATTAGATGTTAGTTTTGGGTTTACCTATATAAAAGGTCCATTGATACTCTATTTTATTTATGGATTCGACTAATATTTTGGGAAAATTACACATAGGTCCCAAGGAACAAAGATATTTACATTTAGGTCCCCTTTAAATGATAAATTACACGAAGTCCTTGGGACTTACGTAATTATTTCGAGCGTAAAATTACTTTGCGCCCATAATGCATAAAAAAGGAAACAATCAAAGCAAACATTTCGAAGCGATTAACAACAGGAAAAACATAAATTAACAACAGAAAATGCATGTATTAACAACAATTTTTGAAAACCCTAAATTTTTCTTCTCTCACTTCCAGAAGCGATTAACAACAAAAAAAGCATAAATTAACAACAGAAAATGTATGTATTAACAACAACTTTTGAAAACCCTGAATTTGTCTTCTCTCACTTCCAGAAGTGATTAACAACAGGAAAAACATAAATTAACAACATAAAATGCATGTATTAACAACAATTTTTGAAAACCCCGAATTTGTCTTCTCTCACTTCCGTAAGCGATTAACAACGGGGAAAAGCATAAATTAACAACATAAAATGCATATATTAACAACAACTTTTGAAAACCCCGAATTTGTCTTCTCTCACTTCCGTAAGCGATTAACAAAGAAAAAACATAGATTAACAACGTAAAATGTATGTATTAACAACAACTTTTGAAAACCCCGAATTTGTCTTCTCTCACTTCCGAAGTGATTAACAACGGAAAAACATAAATTAACAACATAAAATGCATGTATTAACAACAACTTTTGAAAACTCGAATTTGTCTTCTCTCACTTCCGTAAGCGATTAACGACGGGGAAAAGCATAAATTAACAACATAAAATGCATGTATTAACAACAACTTTTGAAAACCCGAATTTGTCTTCTCTCACTTCCGAAGCGATTAACAACAGAAAAAGCATAAATTAACAAAGAAATGTATGTATTAACAACAACTTTTGAAAACCCTTAATTTGTCTTCTCTCACTTCCGTAAGCGATTAATTAAAAAATGCATGTAATAACAACATAAAATGCATATATTAACAACAACTTTTGAAAACCTGGATTTTTTCACCTATCACTTCCAGAGGCTATTTACAACAACAAATGCATGTAATAACAACAGAAAATGCATATATTTACAACAACTTTTACATACTTTTGCAGATTCCCCAACCTCTATTTACAACAATAAATGCTCTCTTGTCTCATCTGCAACTCAGGGATGAGAGAAAGGCCATGGATGCGAGAGTCAATTGGGACGATCTTCCATCGGAACTCTGGCCCAGGATCGGAAAATCTCTCCACCACCACGTTGACCTTCTCAGATTTCGCAGCGTCTGCAAGCGATCCTCAAGAGTGCGAGTAAGGTGAGAGAGAGAGAGAGGAGAAGGAAGAAGGAGACTAAGGGGTGGATGGGAAGGTTGGAAACCGATGGTTGAAGGAGGAGGTTCCGCGCATTCCGGATCAGGTCCAAGTGCTAGTTCTCACCACGTGCGGTGAGAGTGATGGTGGCCGACGGTGGAGGTGAAGGGAAGCCGTCGGTGGTAGTGGTGGAGGAGGAAACCGCCGGCGAGTAGGAGCGAAACGCAAGAAAGAAAGATCGAAGGTCCGGAGATGAGAGAGAGAGGAGAAGGAAGAAGTAGAGGGCAATAAGGTCTTTTACTCAAATGAAATAATTACGAAGTCCCTAGGGACTTCGTAATTTTGTCATTTGAAGGGACCTAAATGTAAATATCTCTGTTCCTTGGGACCTGTGTGTAATTTTCCCTAATATTTTTCTTTCAAACTTTCCACGTATCAGAGTAGAAAAATTGAAGGGAAAATTACTCACAGGTCCCAAGGACCACATATATTTACAAATAGGTCCCCTGAAATGACATAATTACAGAGAAGTCCCTAGGGACTTCTCTGTAATTATTTCAGAATGCTAAAAGTCTTTATTGCCCTTGAGCATTAAAAACGAATGAAAACCAATGAAACAAAGGAAGCAGTGAAAATGTGCGGGAGAAAGCTGTCGGGAAAAAGGGAAAAACACTAAAATCAAGTAAGCAATAAATGTCAATCGAATCTCCAACGTAGAAGGCAAGTAAGTGACATTTTCATGTCCTAGGCAAAGCTTAGATTGTGAAGTCTGTCATCTTTTTCTATATTCGTTGAATAATTTTTTTTTTTCATTGTATGTTCTTTGCATTCGGTAAGTGAAGGCTTGGTAAGGGTTTAAGTTTGTGCTCATTAGTGGACTATAAGTGGTACCTAGGTAAGCAATGCTAAGATTTTGCTAAAGATATCCTCTTTACCATTGAAGTTGGGGTTTCATGTTATTGGGTAGGGTTAATGACATGGTGCTCTGTTTTTTGGGAAGGTAACAGAGGGACTGCTCTGTTTTCACTGGTTTGTGGTTGATGTGATGATGGAACATTCAGCAAAAAGTTCTGATAGGATTCAATAACGTTGTTGTTAATACGTGAATTTATTGTTGTAAATGGTGGCTTTTTCAGTTGTTAATACAATCTTGTTGTACATGCTTTTGATTATTATTTGCTTAGCCATTTTTTCTATACACACCTTGTATAGTGACTTCTTGTAACACCTTTTTGTATTTTGGTGGGTGGACAAGAACTTGTAATTACAAACTTACACATGGACGTAAAACTATATGTGATATTAAGTTCAATGAGTAGGTGCATGTGCAAATACCAACTTACTCATACAACTTAATATTTTGAAATGATATTTTGAAATGATATGCACTTCTTCAGCTAGCCTTCGTCACCTGTGAAAATGTTGAATATAGCAACAAGAAATGTTGAATATAGCAACAAGAAATGCTATATTTGAGTGCTTTTGGTGGTTCACATTGTAAGGCTGGGTGGTTCACTTTGTGCAAGAAATTAAATCTTTGATTCTAAATTTGAGTGCTTTTGGTGGTTCTTCATTATCTTGACTTCACATTCTTCATTATCTTGAATTCACATTCAGTTGCATAAAGAAATTCCATATTAACAACAAATTTCTATTTTAGCAACAACTTATTAGAACTTTTTTTTTTTTTTTTTTTCAATTCGAGGTCCAGAGGCCATTTACAACAAGAAGTTCCATATTAACAACAGCCAATTCCTATTTTAGCAACAACTTATTAGAACCTTTTTTTTTTTTTTTTCAATTCTGAGGTCCAGAGGCCATTTACAACAAGAAGTTCCATATTAACAATAGTCAATTCATATTTTAGCAACAACTTTTGAAAACCTGTTCTTTTTCAATTCTGAGGTCCAGATGCTATTTACAACAAGAAGTTCCATATTAACAACAACCAATTCGTATTTTAGCAACAACTTTTGAAAAACTGTTTTTTTTTTTTTTTTTTTTTTTTTTCAATTCTGAGGTCCCGAGGCCATTTACAACAAGAAGTTCCATATTAACAACAGCCAATTCCTATTTTAGCAACAACTTATTAGAACCTGTTTTTTTTTCAATTCTGAGGTCCAGAGGCCATTTACAAGTTCTTGTCCACCCACCAGAACTTTTTGCTGAATGTTCCATCATCACATCAACCACAAACCAGTGAAAACAGAGCAGTCCCTATGTTACCTTCCCAAAAAACAGAGCACCATGTCATTAACCCTACCCAATAACATGAAACCCCAACTTCAATGGTAAAGAGGATATCTTTAGCAAAATCTTAGCATTGCTTACTTAGGTACCAGCTTATAGTCCACTAATGAGCACAAACTTAAACCCCTTACCAAGCCTTCACTTACTGAATGCAAAGAACATACAATGAAAAAAAAAATTATTCAACGAATATAGAAAAGATGACAGCTTCACAATCTAAGCTTTGCCTAGGACATGAAAATGTCACTTACTTGCCTTCTACGTTGGAGATTCGATTGACATTTATTGCTTACTTGATTTCAGTGTTTTTCCCTTTTTCCCGACAGCTTTCTCCCGCACCTTTTCACTGCTTCCTTTGTTTCATTGGTTTTCATTCGTTTTTAATGCTCAAGGGCAATAAAGACTTTTAGCATTCTGAAATAATTACAGAGAAGTCCCTAGGGACTTCTCTGTAATTATGTCATTTCACGGGACCTATTTGTAAATATCTGTGGTCCTTGGGACCTGTGAGCAATTTTCCCAAAATTGAATCCTGCTTCTCTTCTAACCTGACAGAATCTACTCGTGCTCGCACCGAAGGTCCGTTGGTCTCCTCTCCACGTCCAGAGAATTAATCGGGCTTTCTCAAGTCCAATAGTGTCGTTCGAAGCTTCAGGCAGTAATAGTTCGGCCCTCCAGTCGTCATCGTGGAGCACCATCTAGTCGGTATTCTTCAAAGCTTAAGGCGGTGGTTGTTTGGCCCTTTAGCATCAAGTACTAGGTATGTGATCAACACTCCCAGTGATGGTCTCAATTTTGACAAACAGAGCAATCCGTCAGCGTTGAGCACCAAATCTATGATCATCGCTCCCAGTGACGGTCTCAATCCCGACAATCAGAGTTTTTCACGAAACATTCGCTAATCTTTACTCCAATTTGCGGTCTTCCTCTTTGTGCTACACAAGTGTCATCGACAACCAAGCAAATCGACCCTTTCTCAGCATCGTCAGCGCCGTCAGAGTTCACCGTCCGTATCTTCACAATTCAGTCTGTCCTTGTGAGTATCATCGACTCCTTCAAAGCCTTCTTCTTGTGGACTTATCATTGATCGCGTTCTCGTCTAGGTGCAAATGGCCAGCCCGTCATCCTCTCCTCTCATGGAAGCGGTCACAACAAAGAGTTTCTGTCGCCATCGCTCTAGTCCAGTATTAGGTCTCTCATATCAAGTCTCCAATATCGGGTAGTATTATTGTGTTTGTTTTCAAGAACCTCTTAAAACAAAATTTGCTCGATCAGTAACAACTAATCATAAGGTCAATATGACTTCTATTACTTCCTTTGATCATGAAGTCTCTTCTCTAGTGCCAAGGTCTGGTCCTAGTGATGCCTCAACGTTTCTGATCGATTTTGAGAAACTTACCAGTGACAACTATAGGAAGTAGGCTCAATCCATGTCTCTTGCTATTGATGGGAGGGACAAACTCGGGTCTATCTCTAGGGAATTTAAAATGTCTCCATCATTAGACACCAAAGCACTGCGAGTATGTAAATCTGAGAATGCTTTGGTCTCCTTGTGGCTAGTCAATGCTATGTCACCATCAATCAAGAAAAGTTTCATGTTCGTTCCTTCAGCCCGTGACATTGGGAAAGCAATTCGAGAGGCATGTAGTGATATAGGGAACAAGTTCCGTATATTTGACATTAAGGCAAAACTATGGCAATTGAAACAAGATCACAACTCCATCAATGACTACTATCTTGAAAAATATCCTCTCTGGCAAGAATTGGACTCCTTATAAAAAAAACAAAATCCATCATTGTCATGCTGATGCTGCTAAAGATCACAAGGCCCAAGAAGAATAAAGAGTCTTTCAATTGCTGGCTGGCCTTAATGTGATCTATGATGATAATCGAGCACAGATCCTCAGCCAAGAACCCTTGCCTTATGTCCGTGAAGCTTTCTCTATCCTTTGTAAAGAAGAACACAGGTGCAAATCTATGTCAAAAAATGCTTCCGTTGCAACTCCTGAAGTCTTGGTCCTTGTTGTTCGCACCATGGAATCCAGAAATTGCAAAGGTCGGCCTTTTTCTGATCATTGTAAGAAGCAGGGACATACACAAGATAAATGTTGGGATATACATGGTAAACATACTGATTGGAAACTAAGAAAGGGTGAGGAAAGAACTATGTTGCTAAGGCACCTAATAGTGATGACTCATCTCCTCAAGGCGATCAGCTGAGCAAAATCATGGAAATGTAGTAGCACTATTGCACACAAAATAGCCCACTGCCATGGTTGTCAGAAGAGGATTTGCTGATGAGGGCGACAATTGGGAGTGTGAAAGAGGTTGATGGCCTCTATCATTTGATGAAAATGACGTTCGTAGTATGTCTCACTTATATGCCGACAAACCTCTAAGTTGAAGATGTGTATGTTAACAAAAGCATTGCTCAAACCTGCATTTGAAAGTTGTATGAGCAAGTTGCACATGATCAACATCTATGATTCAACTTGAGGGGAAGTGTGAGAATATTGTGTATTTAGTTTGGATTATTGTTATTTTATTATTAAGTTTGATATTTAATATGTTTTAGGATTAGATATGGATACATTATATCTTAGGATATTATATCTTATTTATTTTGATTTCATTAGAATAAATTAGATTCAAGGGTTAGCTTTAGGTTTGTGTATATAAAGGCCCATATGTACTCTCTTTTATTTATAGATTCAGAATAATATTTTTCTCTCAAATTGTCCGCATTTAATCTAGAGGAATAAGTGTCTCTTACAGCTTCCTATATCTCAGCCTATGTTTTGCACTAAAGAAATTTTTTGACCACTTGAAGTGTCGTTGAATTAACAGGCGTTGAGATTTTCATCTGATTTTCAGCTCCCATCTAAACCGTCAATGGCTGCTAGGTTCAGTAGTAAGATCACCTGTAAGATAAGCAGTCTTTTCTTTACCTATAATGAACAAAATGATATATAACCACAGGAAGTAGTTTGTGCCCTGTAATCATAACAGGGGGAGGAATCAAATGAGTGGATAGGCCTGAAACTCAGGGCCGACATTGGCTTATGGACCAAAGGTGCACACGGATGCATGTGTCTTTCCAGTGGTAGGTGGTGCAGCATTGGAGGATGCTGACCAATTCTACATTTTGGTGGTCAAGGGAATTCATCTGTGGAACCTGAGGGGAGGATCAGACTCATTGTTCTGATACCATAAAATTTTTGAGAGATGGAACGGACGAAGACAGATCTAAGAATGATCTGTCTTAATTATTTCAGCGAAGAATAACACAATAAATTGGGCTAAATAGGAGATCAACACTCCTTAACCGAGCCCAGACAACATGGAAGGAAATAAAAACTAATAGTATGCCTAATTACTCTAAGGTTTATCATTGAAGGCAGCAACTAAAAACAGAAAGAAACAAAAGCTAGTGAAGAGTTCAAAAATTATGTGTCAATTGCCATGATTCTCGAACGATCTCACGGAACTCTTTTCTGGCTTTGTTATGTTGTGTATAATGTGATATTTAATGCTTTCTTGTTGTGTGAAAGTTATATTATTCTACCAATTAAGCTCAATCTTCTTTCCTTAACTAAATGAAGTTTGCAAAAGAGAATCCAAGAGGTGAGGTCTTACCACAAGTCAAAGTCAAAGATATAGAGGATATTACTGAGGAGACGGTGACAAGAACGTTAAGGAGAGCCATAAATTTCCATTCAACCTTACAGAGTCACGATGGACACTGGCCAGGAGATTATGGAGGTCCCATGTTTCTTTTGCCCGGCTTGGTAAGTTCAGTTTCCAAAGCTGAATCTCTCTCTTTTTTTTCTTTTTTTTTTTTTTTTTTTTGTGATAGGCTTTCTGCTCTAACTTGCAGGAAATCAGGTACATTTGCCGAAACTGCCCCAACTCGGCCTTTATGAGTTTGGAGTGATAATTGCACATTGATATTTACCTTTTTAACTTTCCCTTATTTTTCCTGTTAAAGAGTAATTCTTGAACAATATTCACCTTTGAGGAATAACCATGGGGATCCTATTGCCCTCTGGGTTAAACAATTGATCAGGTAATTACTCTATCTGTTACTGGTGCACTAAATGCGATTTTATCAGAAGAACATAAAAAGGAAATGCGCCGATATCTCTACAATCATCAGGTAAGAAATTTATGCCATTATTTTGTCTACTATTGGTTCCTTCTCGGAAGTTGTAGTGTTATGTAATTGCAGAATGAGGATGGTGGCTGGGGATTGCATATTGAAGGCTCAAGCACCATGTTTGGTACTGTTTTGAGTTACGTAACTCTCAGATTGCTTGGTGAAGGAGCAAATGATGGAGAACCGGCCATGGAGAAAGGCCGTGATTGGATTCTAGAGCATGGTGGTGCTACTTGTATAGCATCATGGTGGAAGATGTGGCTTTCAGTTAAGATTTTAGCCTTGTTTTGATGGTTTTATCAATTGACATGACGTTGTGGTATATTTATTTACTTATCTTGCTGTGATGATAGGTTCTTGGAGCATATGAATGGTCTGGAAATAATCCCCTTCCTCCTGAGATATGGCTTCTTCCATATGTTCTTCCATTCCATCCAGGTTTTTTTACTGGATCAAAAAGTAGATATACTCAAGAGAAGCCCCGATCTCATATAGTAATGGAGTTAATTATCAAGAATTCTACATATGAATTGGTATTTTGATTGACACGTTTGGCTTTTTCATATTGTCTATAACCTGGATGTTGTGCAATAAAAAGATGATTGCATGTAATGTTGTGCAATAAATGTAAAGGGTAGAAGCAGGACCCTAGCCCATGTCATTTTCAATTCCAACGCACAAATGCATAACTATGGAAGAACTTGGTATCTTTGTTCAAAACACAATATCCTTTAACGTGGGTAATCTTTGTGGTTGAAAATTGTATCAAACGATGATGATCATGGGAACTTGTCAAATTAATTGGGAAATTTGAGTTGGTTGCTTTTTAAATAACTCTTAAGATTTTGATTTATTCAATCTGTTGGGTTGACCAATTTCAATTTGCACAATACCTTTATGACATGATCTTTGTGTCGTCTGATGTATTTTTCAATGTTATGAGGAGAAAAAATATTGCCCACAATAGTATTCTGTGTCGCTAAGAACTTGCGTACTGCATGAATTTTTAAAGTAAAAGCATATACACATTGATGCAGAATACGCATTTCCTAAGATTCTCTTGTCTTTCCAATCATTCTCTGCTTGTAATAGGAGGGGACAAATATATTTTTATGTTTTCCAGGAAGGATGTGGTGTCACTGTCGGATGGTCTATTTGCCAATGTCTTACTTATATGGGAAGAGGTTTGTTGGTCCAATCACACCAACAGTATTGTCTTTGAGGGAGGAGCTTTATACGATTCCATATCACCAGATAGATTGGAATCAGTCACGTAATTTGTGTGCTAAGGTTTGTGAAACTGCTATCTGGTCCTGCAAAAAATAATGATAATTGCTCCACAAGAATTATATTATTTGTGAGTTCCACTTGTAATATTCTGTACATTAGTAATTACATAGAAAATAGCAGCTAAACATTACCTTACTCTGTCTGCCTTATTTTATCTTTGTTCCCACCATATGTTAGGTTTCCTATTATTTCGATGCTGAAACTTTGCTGAAAATCATGGGTTCCTGCTGCCATGCCATCACAACCACCCAATCCATAATGATTCTAATCTTACCCCTTTGGCTACATTCTATTCTTTTCTGCATCAAGACTTTACCATGGCTTGTGTTCTAATTTGAATTTTAATAACTGTCATCAGCATGTTTATTTCTCTGGCCATCTCCACCCAATCTGTTTATTCTTGATGAGTCTATTTTTCTTAGTTTGATTTAAGTTATTTTCAATTATAATGGCCAGAGACTGCAGCTTTTTCTTCACTTCACTGAATCTGTTTGATTTCTATACGATTTGTAGCATAATTTAAGTGTATGACAGGAGAATCACATTTCTGTGCAGGAAGACTTGTACTATCCTCATCCACTGGTGCAGGATATTCTCTGGGCATCAGTTCACAAGGTTGTCGAGCCTATTTTGATGTCTTGGCCTGGAAAAAGGTTGAGAGAGAAGGCTATTAAGACAGTAATTGAGCACGTTCATTATGAAGACGAGAATACTCGTTATCTTTGTTTAGGGCCAGTGCACAAGGTATTTATTCAAGGGCAGAAAGTTCTTTATAGTACTGCTTCCCCTTTCAGTTGTTCTACTTTCTTTTATCATTTATCTTGATGTAAACAATGATTATTGACTTAGTTAATATCATACACTTAAATTAATATTCAGGTGTTGAATATGCTCTGCTGTTGGGTGGAAGATCCAAATTCAGAGGCCTTCAAGTTGCATCTTCCAAGGATCTATGATTATCTATGGCTTGCTGAAGATGGCTTGAAAAGGCAGGTTCATATAAAAGTCAACTTATCGTGAACTTACCAGATCAATGGCCGTTTTAAAGCAATTGGACGTGTTATCGATGTTAGGCATAATCTGAACATATTGTAGCTCCTCATTTGTAAAAAATGCTATGTGGTGAACTCAAACTTTACTTGAGGGGTCATATGCTTGTGGTTTTTGAAAAATAAATTATACAAATAATGAATTAATGGACTTCTATTGCAGGGATACAATGGAAGTTCACTGTGGGATACTACATTTGCTGTCCAAGCAATTATTTCTACTGACCTCTGAAGAATATGGGGCAACACTCAGAAAAGCACACAAGTACATTAAGGATTCACAGGTGGTTATTTACATTATATCATGAAATTTTTTATCAGTTTGCACTTGTTGACAGCTGTCTTGTCTTATAGTCATTTTTATTTTCTTGGAAAGGTTTTAGAAGATTGTCCTGGCGATCTTAATTATTGGTATCGTCATATTTCAAAAGGTGCTTGGCCATTTTCAACCGCAGATCATGGATGGCCTATTTCTGACTGTACAGCTGAAGCATTAAAGGTAATTATTGATCAGAAGACTTGACTTCTTTTTTCTTTTTTCCTTTTATTTTGACACATTTTTTTTCAGGCTGCTCTTTTTTTATCCAAAATTCCACCAGAGGTTGTTGGTGAGCCATTGGATGCTAAGAGATTATACGACGCTGTTAACGTCATTCTCTCATTGCAGGTAGCAAGGCTCCTCATGATCCAAATCCATATTTTTTGTCTTCCAATAGTTGAGCTAATAAAATATTGCAATTATTTTTTATAACAATGAAGGGAGTTATTTTTTCGTTTTTGAACGATTGATTGATGTGAGTTGGATTTGTTATTAGCTTTGAGCTATTTATCTGAATAATGAAATATCTCTATTTACACCATAATAAAATGTGGATAGAATTAAATTGAAGATGAAACACTGAAGGAATTTATTTGTTACTCTAATTAAATTATCAAAAACTTCATTGGAGACCACCAAAAATTAGCCAATAAAGGTTGGTCTAGTTGGTGAAGGAGTTGGTTCATAACCATAAGGTTGTGAGTTCAAATCCTACCGATGTGAGGATCTTGTTGGTGGGCGATTTGTGAGTACCTCTTTAAGTGCTCTTTGAGTCTGGTGATATGCTCTGGCGTTGGTGAGCCCCAAGGCCCAAGTCACCTACACTTTTGGTTACCAAACAAAAAAAAAAGCACGAAAAGCTGTGATATTGAGGTAATAATTGACTCTTAAACTATTAATGCTCACAGTTAGAGCTGATCAAAGGCCGGTTCACTTGCTTGAGATCTGTCAATGTCCAAAGGGCCTAAGTTACAAAATTCCATGAAATACAAACCTTAAGTTTGGCCTGCAATTAGGTCTAACTGCAATTTTTCCAAAACAATTTTAATAAGCATAGCTGAACATGTATTACTCAAAATACATAATGTCCAAAAATCCCTTTCTAGTCATAAAGTTCCAAACGTATATGATACATGGAGATGCTAATAATTGTTGACATGAACTAAGTTGTATATGGCTCTACCTATCCTTGATATTATGGAAAATGAATTTACTACTATTCTAATATATTTATTATGTATTATAATATAATATAATGCTTGGATGTAATTTATATATTATCCAAAAGTTTATTCTTGAACCAGGATATTATCAACTTGATGTTGCATTACATATTTGTTTTCAAGAAGGAAAAATAAAAAAATTAAACCAAAAAGAATTTGTAAAAAAGACAGAAAAAGAACTTTGAAATTGCAAAATCTCAAATCAGGTTTGTTACCAAAAGTTGACAAGGGAATACGAGAAACTTGATAAACAATTCACAACCCATTTTTTGGGAAATACCTGATTTGAAATTTTGCAAATTCAAAGTTCTTTTTCTATCTTTTTCACACACAATTATCATCATTTTCTACCATAATAAATTGATATTAAAAAATTCTAGTTTAAATTCTTTGTACTTTGTAGTGATATTTTATAATCTTTACCTCCTTAGTTGTCCAATGGTGTCATGCTATCGATGTAACCAACCTTAGTGGGATAATGCTTTTTGTTGTTGTAGTACCTTCTTAGTTGGGGGGCAGCTAGTTATTCTATATTTTCAACTCGATTTGTTTAGCGGTCCAATTGTTTTAAGTATTGAATCTAGAGATGTATTATTTTACATCATTGCAGAATGCAGATGGTGGTTTTGCAACGTATGAACTCACTAGATCTTATGCATGGTTGGAGGTAACTTTTTTTCGTTGTGTGGGGTCTTTTCTTTGATTAGTTTTCAACATCGTTTATGAAATTATGCAACGGTCTGTTTCTATAGGAAAGAACAATATTGTTTATAAATTTTGTTCTGAGACTATTCCTTGGCACGCTTTATGCTTAGGTGTATGTTACTTAGGATATGTTTCAACCATTCAACTCTATTATTTTTCCTTGTACCAAGTCTGACTCTATCTATTTCCATATAAAATCACTATGACAAATACAAGGAATGAAACACAACTGGTGGCAATTTAGAGAAACCACAATCACGACTAATTCTAATAGAATCCAGCTCAGTACCATTGCAACTTCTCATTTATGTGTCCTTGTCAAGCATAAGGATGCGGATTGTCTTTTTGTGTTTGAACTTTGAACCATTTCACTTTTCCTTGAGCTCTCTTTTTTATCCCTGGGTTACATCCTTGAGCTTGTTCTTTAGATTTCATTACAAGATATTAGTATATATTTGGAAGGTTGCTTTTTGACACATGCATATGCACAGGCAAATGCGTATAAACGTGCCTTTGTGCACTCACATTTGACTGTTATGATGCATGGAGTTAGAAATTTTTTAAACTGTTAGTTCCAATCAGGTTTGTTGTATCACTATTTCTAAAGATAAATGGAGGGATACATGTGATAGATGTGAAGAATTCAATTGTGTTATAGCCCTTCTGATAAGAAACAGAAAAATAATACAAGAAGAACAGAAGAAATAACTGAGGGAAATCGTTAGGTTCTGATATTCAATGCTGCAAAATACCAAATCGGTGTTACAAAGGGGCTCTACTGATTATGGTCAAAACCCTATTCCCCTGTTACACCCAGATCTCTAGTTCTAGTAAACAGAAACTAGTGCTCATATTCTCAAAATATGGAACAACTTACAAGAACATAGCATAAGCCACTGGCATTTGAGAGGCCAGTCTCCTCACCACACTCAAAATACAAAATTTGATCTGGTTTTGCTAGGAGATTCCAACCACTACTACAAGCCAAAAAGTAACACTCACAGTCCACAATACTACCCTCTCCTAGACCATGCCTATAGCAACTTTAATTCATTGTTTCTTTCTCCTTAATGTTAGGAGTCTCAAGGTCAATGCTCTGATCACCAGAAACTTGCTTTCCTTTCTCTTGCATCTTCCTAAGTTTCCTCTAATAGGTCTTGGTAACAAAAATGGTTCTATCAAGTTTCAAATAGTCTTGCATTTTTATTGATCGGAAAAATAGTGTTGTATGTTTATGTTTACATGTGTTACTAACATCACCTTATTTGTTGTCAGATTATTAATCCTGCTGAAACTTTTGGTGACATTGTTATTGATTATCCGTAAGCTATTAAATGCTTCCTCAATACCAGCTTTTGCATACCTTCTTCCATTCCCCCTCTGAATGTTAACATATCTTAGCATTCTTGTATGTACTCTATAGCTATGTAGAGTGTACGTCAGCTGCAATACAAGCTTTGAGGTCATTTAGCAAGTTGTATCCTGGTCACCGCAGACAAGAAATAGAAAATTGTATTGAAAAAGATGCTTCCTTTATTCAAGAAATTCAAAATTCAGATGGTTCATGGTTTGCTTCCCTTTCTCAAGATGTCACATTTTCGTTAAAAAAAATTATGAATTAGTATGATCCATGATATTGAGCATATTGCACGCATGCATCTCATCTTTGTACTGCTCGTTTTCTATCTGCTTCTGCTTTATTCTTGTTAAGATGAACTCTAACCAATGAATCTGATCTCAGGTATGGCTCTTGGGGGATTTGCTTCACATATGGTGCATGGTTTGGAGTAAATGGGTTGATTGCTGCTGGAAAGGACTTCAATAATTGCTCATGTGTCCGTAAAGCTTGTGAATTTCTGCTTTCTAAGCAGCTTCCTTCTGGTGGCTGGGGAGAAAGTTATCTCTCTTCTCAAAACAAGGTAAAATTTTGTGTTTAATCTCCAATGTTTATTTTACACACACACGCACTCGCTTACATACACAAGGATTCTCATAAGAGCCTAAATACACACATGCTGTTGCACATTTCCAACACATGATCATAAAGGGTAGAAGCATAGAGATGTAAAGGCAATATACTAATAACACGGATCGCCAAAATTCAAGAGATAAAAAACTTGGTTCACGTGTTTCTGGAATGTATATTGCATTTAATCCTTTAAAGTAACACTCAGAGAGGAAACTGGATTACTTCATGCGATTGTGCTGAGATTTCTTTATAGTTATTGTTAGCAATTTTTCTTTGCTCAGGTGTATTCAAATCTGGAAGGAAACAGGTCTCATATAGTACATACTGGGTGGGCTATGCTGGCTCTCATCAGCGCTGGACAGGTATAAAGAAAGTTTTGATGCATATATTATGTTGCCACAACAAACTGTAGTTAAAACCAACTCCCATGTCTGAATGAATGTGTTAAAACAATTTTATTTTTATACTTTATACTATAATTTCATATAGAAGGCTGACATTTTGTTTTCAATCAAGAATTCAATATCCATTCTTTCTTAAGATGGACATTAAAGTAACTGGATTGGATACTTTTCTACTTTGCATTTGATGTGGTGGGGTTCTTGGCTCATTTCTTCTTGCCATATAGGGCAAGGGACCCCGGCCCTCTCCCTTACCATGCTTCCCTTCTCTGTTCCTTATATACCATGGTTTATTTGGATTGATTGAACGGAATGGAGAGGTAGGGAATGGAAGTGAAACAATTATAACTATTTACCTTGATTTCTTTCAAGCTAAAATGACATTTTCCACAACTCAATAGGTTTTCCCATGCATTGGATTACCTGGTCAAATGGAACGGGAGAAACAATAAGAAAATCATATGCAGATTATAGGTTTTCTCATTTGTGATGAACCTCAACTTTTTCCATCCTTTTCCTAAAACATGAAACAGGCTAAAATAGATCCAACACCATTGCATTGTGCTGCCAAGTATTTGATAAATTCCCAAATGGAAGACAATGACTTCCCACAACAGGTATGGAAGAAGAAAAAATCCATTGTCACAACACTACGCTATTTGAATATTCATAGAGCATAGTTTCTGTTCGTCCATTTTGATTGTATAAGCCTCAAGGACTCAATCTTATTCATATTTTTTAAATCATTGCGAAATAAGTGGAGCTTTCAATAGGAACGGCATGATTTCTTACTCTGCATACAGAAACATATTCCCCATCTGGGCATTGGGAGAGTATCGAAATCATGTATCGCAAGCTTGTTAGTCCCACCCACTCTGATTGTTATCCTAAACATATCTACTTTGATTTTCTTCTATAGTTGGCTTCTTTATCTGTTTATAAATGGTGATGGATGATTCTAATAGCCAAGCAAACTCTTGATGTTTGGCAAGTTTTGTTTTTATTTTTCCTTTTTCATAATTTTCATAGAGAAATTGGTCATGAGCGCCTATCTTCTTCGGACTTTCCTTTTATATTGATTCGGGGCAGGTCGATAATGAGAAAAGGAAAGTTTACTTGGAGGACGTTGTAAACAGTTGACAGAGAGAAGGAAGAGGCCAGGAGGAGGATGGAAAGTTTCTACTTGTAATGGAGGGAGTCCTATGCTTACTTGATGAATGGTTTCTTTGGTTTCACTTTCTCGAGCTTTGTATTACAACGGCCTCTATATGATCCATGCTTTTTTAAAGTTACAAGCTATGGAAACATTTTGCTGTGCGATGAATGTGATGTGTTAGGGGGGGACTTGTTTTTTGTTTTAAAAGAAGAGTAAATAAGTCTTCCCTCCTTGTATGGACGCAAGAGATCTAGGTAAATTGTATCCGCATGAACCTTAGGGGTTTGAGTATCTTATTAAAGTTTCTAGACCTAGAACGGAATCTTTTATATATATATATATATATATATATATATATATTTTTTTTTTTTAAATATACAAAGGCAAGCATATAGGTTGATAAGTACAAAGAGTCTACTAATTAGACAAAACTATCATGGTTTTGAGAGATTTCGCCACATTCCAGCTTAAATAACTCTAAACAAGCAAAAAACTAAGTCAATAAGATATCAAAATCCTGATTGTTCTCCTAAGTCATTCGGGCTAGATAGTTGGCACATCTTAATCCTTCTCTATACACGTGAATGATCTAAGATCCCAATTTGATAGGATAAGGGATCTTATTTCCTGAATCTCATCAGGATATACATGTCCACAATCAATCAAGAGTAAACACATAGCTTCCAAAGAATATGTATAAAGCTTAATCCTACTTAGTTTTAACTGTCTACAGAGTAGAAGGCCCATTTGGATAGCCTGGATTTCCGCAGCAGTTTGGGTAATGTACCCTAACTTCTACTGAAATCCACATATCCTGTTGTCTTGATCACCTTGAATCTTAATATTTTAGTTTTTTAAGAAATGCTTTTGTACTTGTGTCAAATTAGCTAGTCTAGTGAAATATTGGGGACCATGTTTGCTTCAGAAGGATTTTTATTTTTCTGACCAGCAAGTTTTACTAGGAGTTTGTTCCCACGTAACTTCTTAATTCATCACCTAATTGTTTACACAGGAGGGATTTTGAATCAAGGTTTGGTACCTCCTCTATACGTCCTCTTACAAACAATACTCACTAATTTTATTTTATTAATTTTTAATTTTTTTAAAAAAAAAAGATGTCAAAGCTAGGCTCACTAATTATAATATAATTGTGAGGGGATGTAGAGAAGTACCTAGACTCGCAGTATATATTAGAGGATCAATGGAACAATTTTTTCTTTTCCCGGCCACAAGGGTACATTGTAGTGCTCTAAAACTTTTAGGATAAGAGAAGAACAATATCTATGAAAGGGGAGAGGCACTTAGAAAAGTATATTACTCTCCATGGCATCACTGAATTATTAGGGCGTGTGAATTGGTTTTTACGGTCATATACAACAATATGATACCACGCGATTTCTGTGGAAGAATCAGAAAAAATCGAATGTATAGCCTAGTACTCCCTCCATTCCTTTTAATAAGGAACACTTAACTGAATCTTGCAGCTCAAAACGTTGGTTAATAATAATAAAGAGTAAATACCTTTTTGGGTCCCTGGAAAAAAAACACGGGTTTTTTCCCTCACACAAAGAAACGCCCTTTTAGTCTGAAAAGGACGAATAGCGGTCGATTTGCGGAACATTTTGGCCTCGCAAATTTTCAAAAAGCATTTTTTAGTCATAAAAAAGTCTCATTTTAGTCCCCAACTTTCCTAATTTTCTTTTTTATTAATAATCTTCGATCTCAAAACGTATTTAATAATAATAAATACGTCAAAGTATATACATATGGGCTCTAGCTATATGGTAATTTGGCCCAAAAGCAATCTTAAAGCCTTGTTTTTCATGGATTATTCAACCTATACGACTTTCCACCTTTTTTATAGCTCTTCATCATCTTTTTGTGGTTGATTGTCTTTGACTTTAATTCCTTCACTTCCTTGCAATAAACACAACCAAAAATACCTTTGTGAAAATCAGCTTAATATAGGGAAATAAAAATATGATGATTATACCCCTTTTAGCAATTATTTTGTGCAATACCTTCTAATCCAAAATGATGATAATAATAACATTTTAGAACAATAACAATGATAAAATCCCATAAATAGATATAAGAATATATAATAAGATAGGGACTTATCACTTGGTGTTCCTTCCAAATCTCTGGCATCTATCACAGGAAGTGCAAAACTCATTAGCATCTTTGAAAATAAAAAAAGAATCAGTCTATCACAGGAAGTGCAAAACTCATTAGCATCTTTGAAAATAAAAAAAGAATCAGCTTCTAGGACCTTGCTTGCAGTTTTCTTAGCACTAAAATAACCTCCACAAGACGAGGAATGGAAAGCAACCAAAATCTTTCTTCTACCAAACTCATTAGCATCTCTAAGATTTGTGCGCTCTTGGTGCCTCCAAGACAAGCTAATTCACGCTTACACTTTGCTATTTAATGCCCGCTCAAGATCCCACAATATTGAGTCTCTCAAATAATAAATATATCAATAAATGTTTCTCACAAGATTAGATATATGATCTTGAAATACATATTCAAACTTAAGAGCTTTAAGACTTTTGCAATGAATGTAACCGAAGTTTTTTCGTAGTAGTTCATTAAAGTTTGGTGCCTTCTTCTTCAATGCTCTAGGTATTTTTTAGGAAGAGTGAATCAATGATCATTTTCTTGTTGAATTTATCCATTGGAGTTTCCTTGGTCATTGATATATATCCTTTGAAGTCTCTGAACATTCGTTGTGTCTAAGGAATTAGTCGTTAGAGCATAGACAATGTTCAACATTTGGATGTCCTTCGTATTTAATGCTTCTGACACAAAAGTGCTTTTTTGAGTTTGTGAATTAAACCTTATTTGATCACCAGAAAAACACTTAAATACTAGTATAGTAAACATTTAGAATGATTAGAAGCAAGAAGAACAAATTTTATAATCATTCTAATGATTTAAAAAATTTGAACCATTGCTCTGTTTTATGGGAAAGAATTATTTGAGTGATCACTTGAGTGATCCTTTCTTGGCAATTTTGAAAATATTTCAAAGCACTAGATAGGTCACTGAAGTGATGTGCTAGTGATGCACAAAATGGGGTCACTCGAATGATCTTTTCATATCACTTGGTGTATCATGTAATATTCTGAATTTTGAACCTAGAGATTTGAGGATAAGCTTATATAAAGCAAATGACTAAGCCCAATTCAGGAAGTGTGACAAGTGTTATGAAAAGAATTTCCCTTGACGCTGGCAGACTGGATTTTCTAGGAGGTAGTCAATTTGTGACGTGCCTTTGATTGAACAAATGATATACAATGGCCCTGAAACTTTGCAATATTGTAGTCTTCCTAAGCTTTAATTTCATGGGTCATATGGGTCAACTGGACCTATATATCATGAGTTAAATTTTTTTGAAGTCAGCCCTTGGAATCACCTCAATTGGGTCTGTGTATATTTAATTATGATTTTTCAAAGATAGGCAAGGAGAATTGTAAAACTATGTTTTCCAAAATTTGGGTTCCTGTTTTGAGAATGGTTTTGACCAAGCAACTGACCTTGTCTCTCTGTGAAACTTTGTCAGAAAATAGTAGACCTCAAAAGCTTTAAAACGAGTCTTAGAACACGTTAATTGGAGGTCTAGAACCCAAGTTATGAATTTACTAAGTTTAGTCATGAAAATTGGAAAATTATGTATTAACCCACCTTTGTGAATGTGTACTTATAGTAGCTGACAATTGCTTGGGGCGACCAAAGGATTGGGAGCCGATTTAAGAATTGGTAAAGCGGCCAGGTGATAACTCTTCTCTCACACTTTATATGACTTTGTATGTTTGCTTGTATATTTTTGAAAGTCTCGTCCCGTGTGGGGCCAGCATCACTCGCGACTTGATTAAGTGGAAGTGCTAACCATGGAGATCCTTCCCGGTGGCTAGTACCATTTTTGAATGTTGTTATACTGTTGTGGACTGTTTGTTATTTGTGGTTAATTGTCATATGCTATCTATACTTTGTCTGTGAGATTAACTGTTACCATTGGGTTCTTCAGGATCCTGCCCTTGCTATTATTTGAGAAATGAACAGAGTACTGGACGTGGCTCCCAGGGCAAGGTGGCGAATATCGACATAGGAAGTTTTAGTTTTAGTCAAGAGTCTTGTTGGCTATTGAAATTCTTGTAGTTGTATAAATTTATTTTGTAAGATGTACGAACCCTGTGGGTATTTTTGTAATGTAATCAAGAATTTTATATCAGTAAATAACGCTATTTTTGTTTTGCACACCGAACTGCGTGTAAATACTCTGATGTATGTTGATATACTGAGGGTTATTACATATCACTTGAGTGATCAGCTAGTGATGAAGAATTACAGGGTCACTCAAGTGTTCAATCGAGTGACTTGTTTCTTTTGAATTTTCAAAGAAGCATATCACTTGATCACATCATTGGAGTATTATGCTTGTGATGTTGTTTTAACATATCACTCGAGTGATTTTATATTCAGAATTTTTTTGGATTTTTTGAGCTTGTTTGAGACCGTAAAGTGCTTTCTTAAGTTTATAGACATGATCAGGTTTGGCTACATCCTCAAAACTAGGGGTTGCTTAATATAAACTTCTTCCATCATATAACCATTTAGAAAGGACTTTGAACGTCCATTTAAAAAAGTTTAAATCATTTGATGCATGCAAAGGCTAAGAGTATTCATATGGCTTCTAATCTGGCTACTGGGGCATATATTTCCTCATAATCAATTCCTTCTTTTTTATTATAGCCTTTGACCACCAATCTTGCCTTATTTCTAACAATAATTATCGATTCATCAATTTTATTTTTGCATACCATTTGGTGCCAATGACCATATGATCTTTAGGCCGGGTTATCAAATCTCAAACTTATTTTTTTTCAAATTGGTTAATTCTTCTTGCATTGTTATCACCCCATCATTGTCTGATAGTGTGTAACATCCTACTGATATTTTGATAATTATCAAAGCAGTAGTGCGCAATACAATAGGCGAATGGAAGTAGCATAAATATACTGATTCAATAGTTTTTTATTACATGTGTAGACCGTTACTTAGACAATAGTCAAAAAGGAGAGGCATGAAGTGGCGGACCCAGAAAATTCTTGGAGGGGCACCATTGGTGGGGGATTCGGGCGCGTGCCCCCAAAAAAATTGTTTAAGCAACATTTTAAATGCATTAAAAAAACAAAATAATATAAAGGTAAAAACAAGGCCAAGTATATTACAATAAAAATAATTACAATGTCATTCTTCTAGACCTAATTTTTGGAATTCTATCATAATTGCCTCATTATCAATGCTATCAAATACATCTTTTTCAATATAAGGCACTAGGCAATCATTCAACCATTCATCTCCAATCATTCAATCTTGTATCTTGTTTACCAACTCCATATTGATTAGCTTTCCAGGAAATGAATACCTTATGTTCATCCTTAATTTAAAAAGTTGTACCTGGCCTCCTATGCCTGATCCTTAAATCTGATATGCTTATTGAAGGTCTACATTAAGAGGCACCAGCACTAGATAGTTTTGTCCATTTACTTGTGTTATAGAAACACTAACCAGCTGAACTAGGAATAATTTCCCAATTATCTAGAACTTATTGAAATTTCAGATTTTAAAGCCTATAAAAGATCTTCAAGTTAATCTGTGCAATTCATGATCACATATTCAACTTGCTTTCAATCATTGTTAAACACGAAGGCCATAAATATCATGGGAAAAACATAAGAACAAATATATTATTGGAAGAAAATCACATCCTGAGGTAGAGCTATTAAAAGTAAAAAAATTAAACTGACTATGCACCAGAAAAGAGATACACCAACTGGAATAGCAGTATGCAGAGAGATTTTTTAAGTTATGAGAAAATATATAAAATCAGTCACTTCAACCTACTATTTCAGAGCTTCAAACAATATTATCTAAAAGATATTGTCAGTAAGCCTTCCGGGAAGAATCCAGTAATCATATAAAATGCAAAACTATTATAATTCATTGTTTTTACTCCATGGACTATACATCTTCTACACATCACTCTATGTCTAAACTGTAAAATTAACATAAATAGCCAGAATCTAACTTCTTTGGCAATCAGAAATTATTATTCCACACTTCAATCAACTGAGCATGAGAGTAAAGAAACTGGCGGTACCTCATATGAAAATGAAGGATCCTTTGAGGCACGTTGTTGAAGATAACTACAAGGTAAAGTTATAAATATCACTATAGTTCCATATAGCAATCCTCAAAGCAATAGCCATAAACGGAGAGTCCATTACTTCTCGAATAAGGTACCTTAAATAACAAAACACCCCATTCTAACAAGCACTAAACAACACAAATATGTAATAATAAGGAACTAAGTGCATCGAATAGGCATACGAAATAATCAAGAGAGCACATAGATATTTAAATGTTTTATCTTCTATGAATTCTAAATCTATCTTACTGATCTTTTTTGGAGCATTTTCTAACTGGAATGCGGGGAATAAATCTATTGCTAATACCATATTATGGACAAGTAACATGTACGAGTTCCAAAACTGTTTGACAGATCAACTTCAACATAATGAGTAACAATTGGAAGGAAAACAAAAGAGAAGAACAAAATTAATTGACAATCAGGGAATGAACAACCATTTTAAGAAGCCCCAATGTGACTTTCCTGCAAGCATACATATCTCTAGTAGAAATTGATACACCATACACAATGAAATATACCCCAATTCAGAATTGCAAGATTATTTTTAATCACAGTTTAGCAGAGGAAGCCACAGACTGGAAATTGGAATAATGGAAGCCGTGGGAAGATTAAACTCACCTGAAGAAACAGAGGAAGCCACGGTTTGGAATAGCGGCTTAGTCGTGAAAAGGAAAAGCCAAGACCTCCTGGGTCCGACTCCAAGCTTCTGTGCGTCCGAGCTTTTGGAGTTCTGGGTCGTGCCGAAGGACGACGGAGGTGGGTGGCGATAATGGAAGGAGGAAGGAGCAGAGTGAGCTTCCTCGATAGTGTATCTCGCTAGGTCAAAAAAGAGGAAGAAGAAGAACAAAGTGAGTGGATTGTTTAGAAGGACATTTTAATTTTTAATTTTTAAAAAAAGGTAATTTCAAGGGGGCACGTGTCCCCCTTCTTCATTACCTGCGTCCGCCACTGGAGGTATGTGTGGACTGGCACAAAAATGGACCATTTGCCTTGTAGAAAGAAAGATAGGACAAAAGGAATTGTATTGTCCAAAGGTTAAAATGCCTCCTCTGGTCACTGTGTTATATATAGTCAAAAGGAATAACAGAATATCTGTACAAAGGAATCCTAGCCATACATGTGTCCTATGACAGCTAGTATATCTAGAAACAATACTAATCTCTATTTACAATTACTAATTCTAACATTCCCCCTCAAACGAGAGGGTGTGATACACACACCAAGTTTGTTTCTAAAATAAGAAAATTGAGAAAAGGATAAAGCTTTAGTAAAGCAATCAGCTACTTGAAGGGAAGAAGGCACATATCTTACGCCTATGCTCCCGGATAAAACTTGATCTCTAATGAAATGAACATCTATTTCAATATGTTTGCTTCTCGCATGATGAACCGGATTTGAAGCAAGAGCTTGAGCACTTAGATTGTCACACCAAATAATTAAAGGTTGTCGAACAAACAATCCCAATTCTGTCATTAGTGAGCTAAACCATTTAATCTCTGATGCTCCATCAGATAAGGAGCGGTATTCTGATTCGGAGCTTGATCGTGAGACAACCTTTTGCTTTTTGGAGCACCAAGACACAAGAGTTCCACCCAAATAAACACAATAACCTCCCATAGACTTTCTATCTTCAATATTCGTAGCCTAATCAGCGTCAGTGAATGCCATTAAGCGAAGTGTCTTTACTGGTTTTATGTGTAAACCATAGTGATGTGTGCCCTTTAGATATCACAAAATTCTCTTGACTCCTTGAAGATGTACTTCAGTAGGATTGGAAAGAAACTGGCTAAGTTTGTTAACTGAAAAGGCTATGTCAGGTCTGGAAGTTGTTAAGTACTGTAATGACCCAATTGCTCTTCTGTATAGGGAAGGGTCTTTGAGAGGGATTCCATCTTCAGCAGAGAACTGTCTGCCTGTTACCATGGGAGTAGGCACAGGCGCACAATCTAACATAAACCTTTTTAACAAATCCAGAGTATATTTAGTCTGACTAATGTAAATTCCAAAAATATCTCTATGAATTTCCAATCCTAGGAAGTAGTACAGAGAACCAAGGTCTTTAAGTGAAAAGGCAGAATTCAGCTTAACAATGAGACGCTGAACAGAGTTGGAGTCATTGCCAGTTATGAGTATATCATCAACGTAAATAAGAATGAATACCAAAATATGCTTGGTTCGAAGGAAAAACAGTGAAGTATCACTCCAAGCGTTGTGAAATCCCCAGCTGAGTAGAGTATTACGGAGTCGGTCAAACCACGCTCTTGGGGCTTGTTTATGCCCATAAATAGCCTTCGTGAGTTTGCAGATATAACCAGGCTTCTTGGAATCGGGAAAGCCAGATGGCTGAGTCATGAAGACCTCTTCCTATAAGTATCCATTCAGAAAGGCGTTATTGACATCTAATTGTCGAATGTTCCAACGAAACGTCACAGCAAGAGTGAGTACAAGGCGAATAGTTGTTGGCTTGACAACAGGGCTAAATGTTTCACCATAGTCAATACCAGCTAATTGTTGAAACCCCTTTGCTACTAACCGAGCTTTGTGTTTCAGGATAGAACCATCAGACTTGAATTTTGTCTTGAAAACCCATTTGCAATCGACAAGTTTCTGACCTTGGTGAGGCACAAGAACCCACGTATGATTCGTGCAAAGAGCTTCGTACTCAGCTTTCATGGGTGAAAACCAATGTGGAGACGCCAATGCTTCGATATGGAACGAGGTTCAGCAGCAAGAGTGAGGAGTTGGGGAGTTTCAATAGTGAAGAGACCTACAAAGGGGTATTTAGGTTTAGAAATCCCAGACTTGGCTCGAGTGGTCATTGGGTGGAGATTTGAAGAAGAAGGATGAGGTTCAAGATAGGTAATGGAGTAAGGTGGAGACGAAGAGGGACAGGGTGCAGGGCTGAGTGACGGACACGACGTTGGAGACAGAGGTGAGCTGGAGATAGATGGATTGGGAAGTGATGGGAATTGGTGGGCCTGTGTAGTTTGTGTATGAGATTGACTTGGGAGGCATGGGGTTGGATCTGAATTGATATTTGAAATATGAGAAAGGGGCTGATTGGTTTTGGAGGAGTCCGTGGGAGAGAGGGACGGTGAAGAGGTGTAATTTGGGCTTTGAGTAGGAGGTGGACATGTTTGGAATGGGGTTTGGTGGGCTGATATGGTTTTTGGGCTTGAAGTATGTAGAAGAGATGGGTTTGAAGAAGGTAAAAGAGTAGAAATACCAAAAGGGGCGCATGGCTCTCGGGTTTGATCAGCAATGTGAAATTCAAAGAATCATGTGTCTCATTTAATAGGCCTTGTTGATGCAAAAGTCCTGTATGACAAGGAAACACATTAGTGTCAAATATTACATGTCTAGAAACATAAATCCTTCCAGTTGGGCTTAAACATTTTGAGCCCTTTTGATTTGTGGCTGGGCCAAGATATACACATTTTTGACTATGAAATTCCAACTTGTGAGAATTGTAGGGCTTCAAACAAGGATAACAAGTGCATCCAAAAGGCTTTAAGGATTGATAGTTAGGATCCTTTTTATACAACCAACTCAAGGGAGATTTGCCTTGTAAAATAGGAGTAGGAAGGCGATTAATTAAATAAACTGCCGTTTGAAATGCTTCAGCCCAATAAGCTAGAGGAAGTTTTGCTTGGGCCAAGAGAGTCAAACCCATTTCCACAATATGTCTATGTTTCCGTTCAGCTCGACCATTTTGTGAAGAAGTATAGGGACATGTAAATCTCATTGTAATACCACAGTTTTCAGCAATTGGTATGAGGAGTTTATACTCAGTGCCATTGTCACATTGAAGAGATTTAATCTTGGTTTGAAAATGAGTCTCAACCATTTGTTGAAAAAGTTTGAACGCAGTAATTGTTTCCCCTTTGTGCTTGAGAGGATATAACCAAGTAAATATACTAAAATCATCAATAAAATGAACATAATACCGATATCCATGAACAGACTGTTTAGGTGAAGGTCCCCATAAATCAGTATGAACAAGTTCAAAAGGAGAAGATGCATGAGAAAAAAACTTGGGAAAGGGTAATTTCCTAGACTTGCCATATTGACAAGCTTCACAAACAAAACTATCACGAATGTGAACTTTGGCCTTACAATTATTTAGCACTTGTTGTAAGATTTTATTGCTTGGATGACCAAGCTTGTAATGCCAAGTGAGGTACTCTGCATCGTCCAATGAAGCTTCAGCAACATGGGCTTGGAAATCTACTTTACTCATTGGATAGAGGCCGTCCCTTGGGGTTCCTTTCATCAGTAGCTGCCCTGTTTGATTGTCCTTCACAACACAGCCTTCATTAGTGAATAAAACCGAGACAGGATTGTTGGAAACAATCTGATGAACACTCAATAAATTATTAGCAATATGAGGCACAATTAAAACATCTTTGAGGCAAATATTTGAGTCTGAACAGGGAATAGAAGATTGTCCAATACCAATAATTTTTGTTTTAGACCCAGTACAAGAGAGCAAGTTAGCCTTACCAACAGGCTTCACTGAATCAAGTGGAGAAGAATCTGAAACCACATGGTGATTAGCACCACTATCCATATACCAGTCAGGATCAGCAACAATTTCTGAATCAACAAAGTAGGATTGAGGAACAGAGTGAGAGGGAGGGCAGAAATTCTTATCAAATCGTTTGTAACAGTTGGAGACCCTGTGGCCAGACCGTTCACACAAGTCACAATAGGGTCTGCTAGAGGTGTTTTGAGAAACACGACCTCTAGAGCGTCGGCCTGAGACACGACCTCCACTCCTCCATGGCCCACGACCGGAACGATCAGCTTGACGGTCTGGCTCAGCATTTTTGGAAGCAAAATTAGCAATGGGCTGAATGGAGAGGGATGAGAGTTGATTTAGTTGTTCCAAACGAGATTCAAACGCAAGTAGGGCAGATTGTGCATCAACCCAAGTCAGATGCTCTTGATCGATGAGCTTAACAACGATAGCGTTGTATTCACCGTCAAGGCCATTCAAAGTGTAGAGAATAAGCTCATCAACCGAGATGGGAGACCTCCGGCGAGAGCAAGACAGTCAGCAGTCCGTTTCATACGTGACAAAGAATCAGTCATAGAGAGAGCATTCTTATGCGTGTTATGTAACTCAGATCTGTAAACCATGATCCGAGACTTGGACACCGCAGAGGTAAGAGCACGGGCTTCATTCCACAACTCCAAAGTTGTGCGACAATGGAGGAGTTGAGTGCCGATGTCGAGAGTCATAGTGTTTCGGAGCCAACCCATAAGCATCCGGTCGACCGAATACCATTCTTCAAAGTCTGGATTAGGAACCACCGATGACTTCTCATTTTTAATAGATTTGAGAAATATTTTGATATATTTGAGAAGTCATTATTACTAATTTAAAGAGATTTTATTGAGATTTTAAGAGAAATCAATTTGGATACATCATTTATGGGATTTCAATTTAAAATAAGAGTTTGAGTTTAGGAAATAAATTTATTATTATTATTATTATTATATAATATAATATTGCTTCTTATTACAACCACGCACTAAGAAGCAATTTGGAAGGTTGTTTTGAAATTGAAGACGATGGGGCCCACAAAATTGAATGAAAAAGAAAGAACTAATAAAAAAAGGCAAGAAAAAAAGCTACGAATGAAAAGAGAGGCGGCTGGACAAAAAAAAGCTGGACTTGAATAGAAAAAAAGACGCACATTGAGAGCATATTTCGCTAGAGCAGAGTGAGAGACACACCGTTTTTGTAATCAATTGAAATCCTAAAAAGAAAAAGCTACAGGGGCGTCAATTGAGGAGGAATCGCCTTGCACAGTAGCTACGACTTGGAGAAACAGAGTAGCGGCCGAACAGTGAACACGATTTGAACGACAGAACAGAGTTGAGCGCCGCCAGTCCTCCACAGCCACCTTCATCTTCCTCTCGTCGGCGGCATCATCCACCACCAAGGCCGCCGGCGAAACTCGGAAAGCTAGACGCGGCGTTGGGGACGATTCAAGCAGCAACGTGGAGCACACGGAAGAGGGAGCACTTGTGTTCTTAACTCACTACTTTATTTTTGTTCCCCTTCCGTTTGATTTTTCATTGTGGCCCTGAATCTGATTTTATTGTTGCTATGTGATGGCTTTTGTTAAAGCCATGTTTGGCTGATTTTACTTTGCAACCTAGAGTAGCTATGAACTTATAGGTGTGGATTAGACTTTGTTTTTATTATTTATTTATAATTAATATTAATTTTGGTTACTTAATCTTGTTTAGCTTTATTTATTTAGTGTCGATCATCACCGAATATGAATTTGAGAATTATGATTTACCTTGACGAAGGGAATTTTAATTAAGCTCGAGATTAAGTAATATGGGATTAGATTACGATTTAACTTGCGATTAGGATAGACATATACCTAATGACCCCATATAATTGTTGAGGAGTGTGTTCGAGATTTATTGCCTCTTGAGTAATTATGTTAGACATAACTAATTATACTCTAGAGAGGGTTGTAAGTGGACCGACAGGCACTTATAACTATTTATACTCGAGATTAACAAAATTGATATTAAGACTAACTAAATTAGTAAAATCAAGGTTTATGAAGCTAATAAGGGATTAGTGACTCGGGTTGCTCATTTGATTATTGTGGGAGTTTGTTTGTTTTGATTTTATTTTATTTTATTTTAATTTAATTGAATTTGGTTTACTCAACTTAAAGGAAAGTGTAAAATTAATGCTTAATTGAAATTGTGATACAAAGTCCTCATGGGAACGATACTTTTCTTATCACTTTATTACTTGATACGGCCCGTGCACTTACAGAGTTTATAGGCTATAAAGGTTTGCCCTATCAAGTTTTTGGCGCCGTTGCCGGGGACTTGTGTGCCACAACTGTCTTGGTTAGAATTAATTAAGCATTAGTAGTTTAAGTTTGAGTTCGTAAATATCTTATTTTATTTTGTTTGTTTTTTGAATTTTTTTTTTAAAAAAATGGATTTCAATTGGCAACCAACTGGTCTTAATATTGAGAAGGAGATGAATTCTTTGTCTTCAATACAAGATGGATTGATTGCTATTATAAATTCTTTGAATGAATCTAGGCAACATAAAAGGAGCATAAATGATGGTTGTATTCCATATGTTGATTCTTCTCAATATGTTTGCATGTCTTGTGTTTATTAGGGAATCATTTATATGAATATTGTCCATATAGTACAACTAGTAATTTTGTGAGAGATGATTTTACTAGGAACAAAGCTTGTTTTGATAATTCAATTTGTCCTAGTGAAAGTTTTGAGCAACAAAAGTTTGAGGATCCATATGTCTATTGTTCTCATGAAAATACCCCTCCTTTTTACTCTTATCCATATGCTGAAGAACACACCTTTGAGTATAAGGAAAAAATCCAATTTAGAAATATTATTGGAGGAGTGTGCGGAAGCATTAGAGAGATTTAGTAGAGAGCAAAAGGAATTTATCACTAGGGTTGAGTCAAGTGTCCAAAATATTGAGGTAAATGTCCAAAATATTGAGGTATGTGCGAGTCAAATTGTTTCAACTCTTGAGACTATAGGGTAAGATAATTCCTTAAGCTTGATGACTATTTCTTCTCACGGCGATAGTGATTGTTGTGAAAAAGTTGAAGGTGTGGAATTGCATGAAATTGTGGATAATGTAGAAAGTGATTGTGAGCTTGAAATTGATTTAGATGAGAATAGTGGATGTCTAGAAGAGGTTTCGATTGTGGAGCCTAAGGTTTGTGATTTTGATGATCAATTTAATGTAGATATCCCAAGAGTTGTTGTTCATAACTCTCCTATTAAATTGTTGACTCTTACTGAGGAGAGTCAAGTTGATTTTATTGGATGCTCTAAATTCTTGGAAGTGCCTATGTTTATTTTCAAGGATATGCATGTTGTGCTTAATTTGAATTCAGTGAATACTTGTACTCCAAGATTGTCTATGATTAAGGAAGCACAAGTAATTAACTTGAATAATCAATTTTTGTGTGTGATACCTTGTTGCTTGAAAAGGGATGAAGACAAGGTGATTCTGGTGTTTGATACTTATGATTAGAAGTTGTTTTTAGAAGTCTGGCTGAAGACTTTAAACTTAGCGCTTCTTGGAAGGCAACCCAAGGGATGATTTGATGCTTATTTTATGTTGTAGGACTATTGAAAGCCCCTGATGAGGTGTTCCACTTTGGTAGCAAGGATTGAAAGCGCAATCAAGGACAAATAGGGGAGTTTTCTTCTACTTTTCTTTGATTTGCTATATTTGATTGTTGATGATATATTGCTTGGGGATGAGTGCTGGTCTTAGTTGGATATGTATGTGATGACTATTGAATAGTTGTCAGCACTTGAGCTGTTTAATTGGTGGAAATTTGAAATCTCTAAAATTGGTATTACCTTTACACTTAAATATGGTTGCTCTTCACTTCCATTACTTTTTGTTATCCGTTGTGGAGTCCGGCAGCACCGTGGTGAAGGAAGGGACAGAGAAATCAGAGTCTATGTGATGAGACAAACGATTTCCCTCAATCAGTGGTAAAACAACTGATTCCTAAACTAAATAATTCGTACGATCCAACTTGATCGACGAGGTTTGGCTCAATGACTAAAATAGAGCATAGTGTTTGTGGCCACTGGAAAGAGAGACGGCATCGGGATGGTGTAGAGAGGAAGCGCCGTTTGAGGGAGTAGCCATTTGAGCTAAAGGAAAATAGGGTAAAGCGAAATAGTGAAAGAAAGAGAAAAATTAAAATATTCCTTGGCTCTGGTACCAAGAAAGAAAGATAGGACAAAAGGAATTGTATTGTCCAAAGGGTAAAATGCCTCCTCTGGTCACTGTGTTATATATAGCCAAAAGAAATAACAGAATTGTACAAAAGAATCCTAGCCATACATGTGTCCTATGACAGCTAGTATATCTAGAAACAATACTAATCTCTATTTACAATTACTAATTCTAACACTTGTGGACGCTGCCTCACTATACTTATGTACATTTGTGGAGCCACAAGTGTTCAATGCCCTTGCTATCAGAATGTGAATCCAGCTTTACAAGGTACCTAGCTTTCATTCATTGCTTCATTAGTTTTCACAACATTTTTTGACCTTAGGTTGTTTCACATATATTTTGACAGCAAAAAACCAGGTGGCATATGTCAACTGTGAGAACTGCAGGATGCTACTGATGTATGCATATGAAGGAAACTTCGTGAAATGCTATGTCTGCAACTTTGTGACATCACTTGGCTTCAGTTTGGACACACACCCTAGCCTTCTTAATGGTGGTGGTGGGGCTCATCGTCTTGGCTTAATACAAACAATAATAAATAATAATAATGCTATTTTGAATGCAGGGGCAGGATCAAGGTATTTTCAATGGCGCTAACTTCCAGAGACTGTCATGTTACTATAGATTCGCAGGTCCTTCAGTTGAAGGGTTTTAATAGTAGTAGCTAGGTTCTCCATGCGAGTTTCTCTCATTTCAATGTTTAAATTAAAACTGTTACGGACCTGACTCACGGCCCAATCCGGGAGGGCCCAACAGAGAGGTAGCCAATATCTTAGATTCCCCTACAATCGAGGAACGATCTATCATATCTATAGTCAAGGGATATGATAGATTAAGCAGTTAGGATACCTGGAATACCCTATATATATACAGGGATCAAGCCTTCAGGTACACACGTTCTAACTCAAGCCTACTTACTTTCTGTATCACAACACATCCCCACTGAACACATACCCCCTCCCTGTAATACCCTGAAAATATTATGATAAATATCATATGGCAACAAATCGACAAAAACTTGGAAAGTATGTTGTCTCTAATTTTAGGAATTTTTGGGATTATTTCCTTGAAAAATAGAGAAGCATAAATAAAATATTATTAAAAGCACTTTTTGGCCCCATGATTTTTAATATTTTACATGGGATATAAAATACCAATGTAAGTAAAATAGTTGTGAGATAATAATTAATCCTAATTATGAAATTTGTCAACAATTAGTAAGTGGCTAATTAAGTAATTAGTGGCTAATTGTTTAGATTATGATATAAGTAAATTAATTAGTAAATAATTAATTTAACGGGAGAAATTCAAAATTATTAATTAAATAAAAAAAATGATGCTTAGAAAAATAAATAAAAAATAAAAAGAAAAAAATAAATATCTAGATATTTTGATTAAAATAATAATATAATCGGTAAAGAGCCAACGGGAGAAATGAGAACGGATAGAAATTAAATCCTACACCAAAATATAGGGATATAGTCTAAGTCATCGGACTTTTTATAAACAAGTGGAATTTTATCCGGAGTGAGCGGTCTCGAAGTCATTTTAAAAACCAACGGTGTAATTAGGAGTACCGGATAATTAGGAAATGGCAGATAGTGCTAAAAGTGACTTATAGAAAATGGACCGTGTTTTTCAAACCAGGAATTAGGTTACTTAGATCAGATCATATTACGAACCGGTGATTTTTTCGCAAGAAAGTTTGAAACTTCGGAAGTGATTTCCGTAGACGGTGACGTACGTACGAAAATGTTCAACGACAACGGAATACCCTTAATGGGATCAAAAATTTAGTTAACCCAAGTATTCTTAAAGAGAAAGAATAGAGCTTCGGTGCCTTGATCCCGGATTTTGAGTTTCGTCAAGATTACGCGATTAGGACACGATCGGGGAACTTTATCGGTAAGTCGGCAAGATGACATCATCTTCTTCTAGAAGGATGACATAGGCAAGACATGTGTAAGGCCAAGATGGAGCCACGTGGCGAAGTGCGATCCGACGGCCGAAATCCGTCCCGATAAAGTAATGAATAGTGTCACTTTTTCTTCTATAAATAGAAGCCTTCCCTCTTCATTTCTCACACCCCAAAACCAAAATAGAGAGAGGTTTTAGAGAGAAGGAGGAGCCTGGAGAAGTTCTAGTCGGACCCTGGGTAAGTTCTTCGGTCCCTAGTCTTAAGCTTCGATGTTTAGTTCAGTAGATATAGTAGGAATGCTAGATTTATCTTTAATTTTTTCAAGATAGTCTAGATATCATATTTAAGGGTAAATATGGTATTATTTTCGAAAATATTATTGGGGGAAGAGATATGTCAAAGTTCTGGAGAGATAGAGTTAAAATAGCGAAGCTCTGGCGAAATTCCGCCGATTAAGGGGTCAGGGGCAAAATGGTAATTTGTACCTAAAATGCCTGTTATGCTGCTAGATATTGATAAATATTATCCTTATAGGATATTTGAGATAATCGTACCGCTGTTGTACCGCTGTTTGCACCGCTGTTAGAATTACCGTTTTTCGTAAAACGTACCGAATACCGTCAACGAAGGTACGTTCGCGTACTGTAACACTAACGCTGATGTTTATGATATGCATGTATGTGCTATGTGTATTGTGTATGTATAGTTGTTATGTTGTCTGAGTGCATATAGATGTTAGAGTATAACTGTATGTACGCTGGGAGCGATATGTTTGTATGCTGGGAGCGATATATCTGCATTGATTCTATGCGCTGGGAGCGATATGTGTGTACGCTGGGAGCGATATGTGTGTACGCTAGGAGCGATATATCTGCATTGGTTGTATGTGTAGTATATCTGTTATTGGGCTCATGTGTTGTTAATGTTGTGATTGTCCGTAGTCCATATATTGTGTACGTAAATATGAGGTTAACCGTTACCTGAGGTTCAATGGGCATTGAACCTCAGCTCTTAACATAGCATCAGGATCAGGAGGAACGTGGACCGAGGAGAAAGGCAAGCAGGCCGCATAGAGACCCGGCTAAAGACTTTCCTCTGTTGTTATCTACTTTTGTAAACACTCGGTACAATGTACCATTACTGTAAATAGCCAGACTTACGGCATTTTGAATATATGTATCAGTTACTCTTACGCTCCAATGCTCTACTCTGATGAAAAAAATATATACTGCTTTTGAAAATGGGATGTTACACTCCCCCTTGGGCGAAAGGCCTTGTGTGCAGTGATCATCCGCTTACCGGGATATCTGTCTCATAGATATTCCAGCCTAGCAACTTCGATCCGAGATCAAAGTACCAGCCCACAGGACTGGATATAAGTGTTCTACACCGGAACATTGGCGCCGACCGTGGGGACGTTAAATTTCGATCCCCGTGACCAACCATGGCTAACACCAGAAGCAGCAGTCGGAACCCTCACCGAGGAAATCCATCACAAGCCGAGACGAGTCAACAACAACAGACTCAAGGGCTTCCGAGGTCAGAGGACATTCCAGACGTTGATGCCACAAAGGAAGGGAATGATGTGTCAGACACGGCCTCGTCCCCTCCAAAAGGGGCAAAATCCAAGGATACGCCAAACCCAGACCTCCTCCTCTTACAGAAGACTCAGGAGTCAATTTTGAGACGAATGGAGAATATAGAGAAGCGAAACAACCTCCAGTGTCAAGAAGACCTCAGAGTAATGCAACAGATCATGAAGGACTACTTCAAACAAACCGAGGCGTCGCCTCAGAAGCAGGACCGAGGCGAGAAAAAAAGTAGGAAAGGAAAAATGGCCCGAAAACATGGCAGCCCCCCGCCAGTCAAACAATCGAGATATGTCTGATACCCGGCGGAATCGCTCTCCAGAAACGGACCCTGAACCTGATAAGCCCCGGGACTATATCTTGGCTCGGAAGAAACGTTTCCTGAAAAGGACCTCGGATGACGAAGACTGAGATAGAGAGAAGGCGCTCCGACCAAAGGGCTCCCCCAGGGAGTATCGCGTAAAGTACATAGCGGGGCACAACAGCAGTCCTTTCTCGGAAGAAATCGAGAATGCCCCATACCCAAAGAAATTTGAATTGACATCCTTGCCAAAGTATGACGGCACCCAGGATCCACGATCGCACCTCGATGCCTTCAAACTGCTTATGTTTGTACGACAAATCAAAGGTTCGGTCGTTAGTCGGCTCTTCGCGGCCACATTGATCAGACCTGCTCAGATTTGGCTCCATACTTTGCCAATCAGATCCATATATGATTTTGAAGATCTCGGGCGAAAATTCGAGTTGAATTTCGCGACTAGCAGGAAGCAGCCCAAATCTCAGTTCACCCTGAGTAAGATAAAGTAACGACGTGGGGAGACATTGCAAAAGTACTTAGATAGATTTAAGGAGGTCGCCCTGCAAGTACGGTCCCTCCCAAAAAGTGTTCACGTACATTGCCTCGTTGATGGCTTGGATCCCTCATCCAGGTTAGCAAATTCAATCTTCAAAAACCGGGTATACACCTTCACCGAGTTCAACACTCGAGCGAAGCAGTATTTAGAAGTGGAGCAGATGGAGATAGCCAACGCCTGGGAGATGACAAACGAAGGAATACACCCCTCGGCATAAAAATCAGTCGGGTAGTCGTAGAGAAGACCCACCTAATCAGAACCGGGATAGCCGGCCTAAAGGTGAAAGATCAGAAAAGAAGCCGAGATACGACCGGTACGCTCCCCTCAATGTTTCGCGATCCCAGCTATGGAAAGAAGTAGCATCCACCGAGATGAAGAGAGTCGATAGACCTCGGCCCACTAGATTCCTATCCAACACGGACCGAGACAAAATTACGTGATTTTCATGACGGACCAAGGACACACACGAGATCAGTGTTATGAACTCAGAGACACCATCGAGAATCCGAGAAGGCAAATTACACCAGTACCTGATAAAGACACAAGGGCGGAAAAACAACAAGATGAAACAAGGTGACTGGAGTCCGAGTCTGACCCCACTAAGTCGGAAGATCGGCGCAATTTGGCGAAAGCCGCCTACTGATGACGAGGAATTCCCGGAAATAGACATGGAGCATAGGTGCAACGTAATCAGTGGAGGCATGGGCAGAGGTGGAGATACGGAAAGCCAAAGAAGGAGATACTTGAGGAAGTCCTTTCGGAAGAGACACCCCCAGGTTCAAAGATGATATCGACCGACCAACACCTCCACCACTACAATTCACTAGAGACGACCTAAAGGACGTTGTACCAGGGCATCAAGACGGATTAGTTATCACCGAAATCCTGGTGAACTGTCTTGTACAGAGGATTTTCATCGATGCAGGGAACTCGGCTGACATAATCATGTAGGACGCCTTCAAAAGGATGAGTTTGGATGAAGAGGACTTGATACCATGCAAAACAACACTTGTTGGGTTTAACGGAGAGCAGTCTTCGCCAAAGGGGTACATCGACCTAAGGCTGACCTTAGGAACAAAAGAAGCGTTTAAAGCCGAGAGGGTAAGGTTCATCGTGGCCGACTTCCCATCCCCGTACAATATGTTATTAGGCCGACCGACCATCCCAACTGGGACATGATCGTATCTACCAAGCATCAAATATTGAAGATGATCAGTTCCAAAAACAAGGTAATCACTGTAACTGGAGACCAGAAAGAATCCCGACAATGTTACTATGAGACTATGCAGGAAAAAGATAATGAGAAGGCATCTTCATCCCGAGTGCATAGAGATGAAGAGACCTCGGACGAGAGAAAAAGAACTCAGCAAGGCCGACCCGTCAGTGTTGTCAAGTTGGATATAAGAGATGAAGAGCCCGAAAATCCAAGACCCGAGCCAGAGGGCGAATTAGAAGAATTAATCTTGGGAGAAGACCCGACGCAGGTAACGAAGATAGGAGGAGCGATGACTCCGGAACTCAAAGAAAGGTTAAGCAAGTTCCTAAAAGCGAACCGAGATTTGTTTGCATGGAGAGCTTCGGAGGTACCCGGGATAGATCCCGGCTTTTGCTGCCACAGGTTAGCTATCAAGCGGGATTCTCCCGTATCGCAAGAAGCGAAACGGGGGCCGACAAGCGTAAAGCCTTAGAGAAGCATGTGAAGGAGCTGTTGGAGGCTGGATTTATTCGGGAAATACAATACACAACATGGTTATCTAACGTGGTTATGGTGATGAAACCTAACGGTAAGTGGAGGGTATGCACAGATTATACCAGTTTAAACAGAGCCTGTCCTAAAGACTCATACCCGATGCCCAGGATCGACCAACTGGTCGATAACTCATCCGGATTTAAACTACTATCCTTCATGGATGCCTACTCCGGATATAATCAGATAGCGATGCATCCAGAGGATCAGGAAAAGACGGCATTCATAACCAAGAAGGCCAATTATTGCTATAATGTAATGCCTTTCAGATTGAAGAATGTCGGGGCTACCTACCAGCGGATGATGAACAAAGTCTTCGAGGACCAACTCGGTCGAAACGTGGAGGTATACATTGATGATATGATTGTCAAGATGAATGTGCCGGGAGACCATATCCAAGACTTAGAACAGACGTTCGACAAGCTGAGAAAACATCGGATACGTTTGAATCCCGCAAAGTGTGCCTTCGAGTCCCGGCTGGGAAGTTCCTCGGGTTCATGCCGACAAACCGAGGAATCGAAGCAAACCCGGATAAGTGCAGGCCATCTTTGGACATGAAAGCACCAATAAATAAGAAGAAAGTACAGCAATTAACCGGGATATTAGCAGCGTTGACAAGGTTCTTGCCGAGGTCGGCCGAGAACGCCTTACCTTTCTTTAAGTTACTAAAGAAGGAAGCAAGGGGGGTTGGAACCCGGAATGTGAGTCAGCATTTGGAAAAGTCAAGCAATGTTTGGCGACCCCACCGGTCCTATCCAAGCCCGACCCGGGAGAGACGGTCTTCCTATACTTATCAGTCAGAGAAGAAGCTCTAAGCGCTGCATTGGTTCGTGAAACCGAGACCGGACAAGTACCGATATATTTTGTAAGCAAGGCGTTGCAGAGCTCGGAACTCAGATATCAGAAGCTGGAAAAGGTAGCATTTGCTTTATTGATGGCAGCAAGACGCCTGCGCCCATATTTCCAAGGGCACAAGGTCGTGGTACGGACGATCGGCCAATCCACAGGTACTACACAAACCAGATTTGGCTGGACGGATGACGAGCTGGGCGATAGAATTATCGAAATTTGACATTGCTTACGAGGCCCGACATACGATCAAATCACAAGCACTGGCAGACTTCATAAGGGAACTTACCCCGATCCAAGACGAGGAAGTTGTCGGCCGTCAAGAATGGAAGGTTTATGTGGACAGCTCGTCAAATGCTAAGGGAAGCGAAGCCGGAATAATAGTTGAGAATCCGGAGGAGTCATTTGTCGAACACTCACTCCACCTCAATTTCCCGACCTCCAATAATCGGCGGCGAGAATACGAGGCGGCAAGATTGGCTGGCCTCCAATAGGCGAAGGAGCATGGGGCACATACCAAGCAAAGGGCCTGTTACTGGCAAAATACCTGAATAAAGCCAGGGACATGATCACCGAGTTTAAAGAAGTAACAGTCACTCACATCCCTCGGGAGGAAAATGCAAGGGCGGACATATTATCTAAACTAGCCAGCACGAAAGGTCCAGGAAACTACCGAACCGTGGTACAACAAAATTTAGACGAACCGAGTTGCATCATGACCATATCTTCGGCCACGGATTGGCGAAAACCAATCGAGGATTACTTAGAAAGAGGAATCATACCCGTCGACACGACGGAATCTAGAAAGTTGATTCGGCAGGCCGCCATATACACTATGGTGGATGATCAGTTGTATCGAAAAGGGTTACATTCTCCCATGATGCGGTGTTTGAATACAACCGAGGCATGATATGTCCTGGCCGAGATACACGAAGGCATTAACGGTCAGCATATGGGGGGAAAATCTCTAGCACGGAAAGCTCTTCGCGCTGGTTACTTCTGGCCGACCATGGTGGCCGACTCGATAGAAACAGTGAGAAGGTGTGTTGGCTGTCAGAAGCATGCCAAGATTATTTGGCGCTCGCCAACAGAATTGCAAGGCATCACGGCCCCTTGGCCTTTCTATAAATGGGGGATGGATCTCCTTGGACCTTTCAAAATAGCTCCCGGACAGCTAAGGTTTCTCATTGTCGTAGTCGACTATTTTACAAAGTGGATTGAAGCCGAGCCAATATCAACTATCACCTCGGCCCGCATACAAAGGTTCTTTCGGCACAGCATTGTCTCTCGGTTTAGAATCCCGGCCGAAATAGTCACCGATAACGGAATGCAGTTTATCGACAAAGGGTTCCAAGCCATGATATTGGACCTCGACGTCATTCACCACTTTGCTTCAGTCGAACACCCACAGTCGAATGGACAGGCCAAGCTGCCAATAAAGTTATTGTTGACGGATTAAGGAAACGTATGGAGGACGCCGAATCTTCCTGGGTCGAACAACTCTATAGTGTGTTGTGGGGCTACGGGACCCGGCGTACAAACCTCCACTCGGGAAACTCCGTTCCGCTTAACATATGGATGTGAGGCAATGATCCCAGCGAGATAGGCCAGCCCTCATGGAGGAAGATGAAAGCTCGCAGAGAAGGTGAAGACTCGAACAGTGATGCATTGAGGATGGAATTAGACCTTATCAACGAGGCAAGAATCCTGGCGCATTGCCGAGACCTAACCGCCAAGCAACTCATCGCAGCGAAGTACAACCGAAAGGTGAGACCGCGTTCCTTCAACAGGGGAAACCTAGTGCTCCGACGGGCGGATATCAAGAACAAGAATGCCAAGGATGGCAAGCTAGCCGCGAACTGGGAAGGACCTTACCGCATAAAGGAAAAACTGGAAAAGGGATCGTACGTACTGGAAACCCTGGGCAGGAAGCCAGTCAAAAGGACTTGAAATGCCGACAAGCTGAAAATCTATTACAGTTAGACCTCGGTCCGACCATCGTAATGTGACGGACAGGCGCATCTAAGTTCATTTATTTCATCGTTTTGATATTTTCAATTTCGGTTTTTTATTTTGACTAATACTCGAAGCAGTGTTTCTTTCAAGTCAATTATTTAATAAAAGGCTCCTCAGTGGAGACACCAATTATGCATTACGGATTGGTCAAAAAGTTACACCGAGGTATCCAACCCCGGTCGAACGAGAAACCCAAATTAAGGGATTACACTCGGGCAATTACGCCCCGGTCGCGAAAGGGTTACAACACCATTTCTATCAAAAGTATATGCATATACTAATACTCCTAAATAAGGAGGCGAATTGTCACGCAGGTCCCGATCAGGCCGACCTGTGTAAACGTGCGCTCTTACACCACGCTTATGCATCTGACATTTTGCCCTTATTCTGGCAAATATCCCGGACAGCAAAATCCGGATCTCGGTAGTTCGGGTATACTCCCCTACCCCTATGCCCTAAGTCAACCTATCAGAAGAATATAATTAGCAGATACTGCACACATGAGACCCTGGCCCGGTCATAAAAAGCTATAACTTAAATAAAAGTTGGTAAAATAACTATTGATTGGTTGAGATCAATGTTTATAAATAGTAGCATAAGTACAATGTAAGTACAAAGTAAATCCGGTACGAGACACCGGTAGGACAAAATAAAAATCAACAGCGCTAGCTCGGAGGGACGGTGCTTCTGAAGGGATCACCTCGGTAATAAGAACAGATTTAGAGGTTCCTTCTCCGCTACCGTCATGGGACCCCACGATGAGAGCCTCTTCTCCACCCTGTTCTTCCTCTTCCCCGCCTTGGTCCTCCTCAACAAGCAAGCCAGATTCGTCCTCTAGTGAAGAGGGAGGGGGATGAAGGACTCCATCTTTCACATATGCCCGATGGTCGTACCCGTCGGTATTGAGCTCGGTCCCCAGATTAAGATGGCGAATCTGAGCAAGAGCCATCTTAAAACAATCGGCGGCGGCCTCCTTCAGGATGTCCTCACACTCCAGACGGGCTTTCTTCTCCTCGGAAAGGGTAACACGGGTTTGTTCAAGCTCCGAGCATAGATCCGCCCGCTGAGTTTGAAGGGCTTTAAGGGCGTCTATGCCCTTCGAATGAGCCTCTTTGAGAGCGGGAAAGTCCGAGGCGATCTTCTCGAAAGCTTCTTTGGTAAGAAGAAGCTCCTCGGTTGCCTTCCCAGCGCTCGCCCGCGCAACCTCAAGTTCCTCCTCGACCCTTTTGGCGAGCCTCAGCGAATCGCTTGACATACTTCCCTTTCAGATGCAGAAACGCTTTGGCCAATCCAATACCCTGACAGAGGCGCGTTTGGACATCATGAACCAGCCCCTCGTCAATGTCAGCAAGAGGTAAGGCATTCATAAATTGGCGAGGCGGTAAGAAGGCAAGTTTGAGCTCCTCGGTCCGAGGCCCTTTTTCCCACGGCAGACCTCGGTTGATCTTCTGGACGGGAGGATGAATGGAGGACCCCGTGGAGGAGAGAGGGTTGCCTCGAAACTTCTTTATCTTTGGCCGAAGGGGGCGACGGAGTGGGCGGCGGGATCGGCTCTAGGGACGGAGACGTCCGGAACGGGGTTGAGGCCTTTGCTTTCTTAGCTGCGGCGGCTTGGGTGGCCTCTGAGGACTGCCCTTTCCGAGTCTCCGAGGAAGGGCGTTTTCGGGAACTTTTATTCGCGGGAGCACCGGGGGCAGGAGCTACGATCGTCAAATATCTAGGCAATTCCGCCATCGGTTGCGCTGCAAAAACAAGATTGGCAAGTTAGTACCGGGGTACAAAAACGTTTCAGTAAAGAGTAAAGATAGAACCACGAGAGTCATACAAATTACATATCCCGGTTTAGAGCCGGGACCGGTGATGAAGAAAGCGGCACTCCTGGCACCATATGTGTTCACATATGACACCAGGCGGTCGATAGACAAGAGCTCCTCGGCAGGAAGGTCGTCGGTTTCTACTTGATACGAGGCAGAGGTCAACTTATGATGATCATAGGTCCAATAAAGGGGGAACTTCAACTCCACCTTATTTGCCTCGGGTCCTTGCAAAAACCAGTGCTGTCGACCGGGTTTTGCTACCACTTTAAAGTAGCTATTTTTGAAGTGTTTGAAGGAATCAGAAAAGGTAGTGAGAAGTTTTCTATCTGGGTCACCCCGAAGAGAGGTGAGCCCCTTCAATTTCTCAGGTTCCTTACCGGACCGGGGAGTAAAAGGACAGAAAAAGAAAAAGAATAAGCTAGCGGTACAAGGAATAGGAACCAAAAAAGACCGACATAGTTGCTCGAAGGCGACTATATAGGCCCATCCGTTGGGGTGAAGTTGTGAGGAGGCTAGGTGAAGGTGGTTCAAACAGGCCATCTGGAACTCGGTAAACGGGAAGCGAATACCAAGCCGGGTCATATAGGCTTTATAAAAGAAAAAGATGTTAGTAAGGCCTTCTACCCTCGAAAGGCAGATAGGCTCATCCTCACTAGGGGGCTCAAGTGACAACCTTCCAAGGCCCCCAGATTCATTTTGCGGAGGTCGTTGACAATCATGAGAGAAGGGGTCGTCAATACATCACACGTTACCCAAGGGTACTGGACGACCAGATCTTGAGGAGGAGAGCAGGAGGCCGACCTCCCGGCCTCTGACGGGGCATTACTTGGCGAAGACGATGACTCCATTTACCTATAAACACAAATAAAAAATACTAAGGTCAGCAAGTGTGGAAGTACCTGACGCAAGTGGGATGGTCGATCGAGAAGAAGAAAAGGGTGGATTCGTAGGAAGACGACCCTCAGAGCTCGAGGTGGGATTAGGGGCCGATCTATGACGACATGAGCCCAAGATGGCGTCGGCCCTAGAATCTTCGCCATTGGCGAGGTAATAGGAGCTCGACTCTAAACAGTCCCAGCAAGGGCCGAGATATCCTTCCGGCATGGGGTCGGACCTAGGGCGAACAGGAGGTTCATAGAGATTGATGGGTGGTACTGGCACGACTTCGGCCTCATGCCGACTCTCGGGGAGAGCTCTAACAACGGCACCCCTGATCGAAGAGCGAGCAGGGGGAGGGCAAGACACTCCAACAGTCCTCCCACCTGAGCTACCGCCTAGAGTGGAAGCTAGCCTTTGCTCCTCGGATAGAGGAGTACCGAGCAGCCAGTGACTCATTCGAGGATAACGAGCACGAAGTGCTTCCTCCTCTTCGAGGGTTAGATCTCGACCCGATGAAGAAGTTTGATTAGTTCTACCCATGATCACCAAAAGGTGCAACCTAAAGAGCCAGAAAATGTGAATAAGGAACATGGCGGAAACTACCCCACGACCATAGGCACACGACTACGAGTAGAAAATAAAACTAACAATTAGGAAACTACCCGAAACCCCAGACAAAAAACAAGCAGGATAGCCCTCATCAAAGCCAAAATCACAACACAGAAGCCAGAAAGGGAGAACGCGGAAATCCGGTAAACAGTGAAATACAGTAAAGGAAAAGATGGAAACGGAAAAAGATATAAAAGGCTTACCAAATAGAAGAGAGAATACGCAAGGAAAATCGCCAGAAGCATAGAACTTGTTTCTTCGTAGAGAAAAAGAAGTAGGAGAAAACCAGAAAATAGGAAGAAGAAGGTGAAGTAGAAAGAAGGAAAACGAGACTTAAAGAGGCGAAATGGAGGGAAATACAAATGGGCGCTGGGAAATTAAGGGCAAGAGAGACAATTCACCGGTAAAACAGAGGGACGTATACCGGGAAGTACACGCATTAAATGCGCACGAAAATCGGAGGCTGCCAGGGACGACGGTTGCAGAGCCTCTCCAATCCACGGAGGACAGGTGTCAGGAGACAATGATGGCGAAGTCGGAAGGGTTCTAGGCCTCGAAACCAAGCGATCCACCTGGCGCCATCTCAGATCTATGAAGTCGTCGGCAGGAATGCAGACCTTTGAGATGCGACCTCGGGTCCAGGAATCGGATAACGACCTCGGGTCCCTGAGTCGGATAGGAAGCTTGGCAGTGCGCCTCGGCCTGGGCGCAAGGGATAGACCGACCCGTGGGACAGGATACACCCCGGCAGATCAAAACCTTGAGCCACGGGGGGGGCAAGCACTAAGCTGACGGACGACTCACGGCCCCGTCCGGAGGGCCCAACAGAGAGGTAGCCAATATCTTAGATTCCCCTGATCGAGGAACGATCTATCATATCTATAGTCAAGGGATATGATAGATTAAGCGATTAAGATACCCGGAATACCCTATATACGGGGATCAAGCCTTGAGTACACACATTCTAACTCAAGCCTACTTACTTTTCGTATCACAACACATCCCATGAACACATACCCTCCCCTTAGGCGAAAGGCCTTGTGTGCGGTGATCATCCGCTAAGGGATATCTGTCTCATAGATATTCCGGTCTAGCAACTTCGATCCGAGATCGAAGTACCAGCCCACAGGACTGGATATAAGTGTTCTACACCGGAACAAAAACCAATTATACTCTGAATTCTTGTACACTCGATCGATTTGTAACGTTTTCTTTCGTCTAACTGTACGCTATTAGGATTAGGCTACAAACATGTGAAGAGATTAATATTGGATTATAATCTTATACTACCTCGTCTTTAATATAAGAGTAAATTTATAGTGTAATTTGTAATACCCTAAAATTCCTATTTATCATAAATACTATATTTTGATAAATAAGGCATAATAAATAAAGGTAATTAATTTATAACCAAAAGGAGGAATGTAATATCCCAAATCTTTGGATTTGGAAATAAGAAATATTTTATGGAAATTTATTATGAAAATTTGGCCTAAATAGTTTTAAAGCTATTTTCTAGATTTTGAGGCCTATTTTCCCAATAATTCAAGGAAAAATAGTTAGAGGATACTTTTTGGTCTAGAAATTTTAGAACCAATATTTTATGACCTAGAGAGTTAATTATGGAAGAAAATTCTTATATGGAATTAAGGATTTTATTTTCCAATACTTATTTAATATTTGCAAATAAATATTAAATGGTAGTTTTTGGTGGATGGAATAGGTAAGTGGAATGGTAGTTTTTGGTGGATGGAATAGGTAATTAGAATGGTAGTTTTTGGTAGATGGAAGAAGAGTGTTTGGTTTATAAGGAATGTTTGGTTAAGGAAGAAATATGGTTGGAATAGGCCTTGAATTTTCACTATAAATAGAGGCCTTTGCTCTCCATAATTCTCACACCAAACTCAACCAAAGTAGATGAGTTTAGAAGCAAGAGTAGAGAGGAAATCATAGTGGGAAGCAAGAAGGAGGAGGAAGTTCTTCAAGAGGTAAGCAAAGCTTTTAGTTTCTAGTCTTAAGTTTTGTAGATTTTAGTTTAAATGTTGTTTTGATTTTTAATCTTCCAATATATTTTTGTTATCATGTTTTTATGGTTAGAAATGGTTTTATTTCGAAAAAATGATGGAAAAGGTTATATAGCAGAATTTTTGGAAGCTAATCATAAAGTAGCGAAACTCTGGCGAAATTTTATCGGTAAGCAATTTTTGAAGTCAGGGGTAAAAACATCAGTATTTTATATTGAAGATGAATTTATAAAATTCGGAGAAAATTCATGGTTACAGTAGACATATAGACCTTTTCAAATATACCAAGAGTGAATTAGTTCGAGTTCTGTGCTAAAAGATAAAAATGTCCAAAGTTGGGCTACGTTTTCTGGAACTTTTCTGGGCAGAAGATGAACACGTGAAAACTGAGAACTATTCATAAAATCTGGGCAAGAACCAGTATTTTTCCACAAAATTAGACATCCTAAGGATTCCGAAGAATTTTACGGATCCTCGTTTCGAGTTTTCTAGAATTACTTATGAATTTTCAAAGTTAGAAGTAAATCTGACCATAATGCTGAAAGTAGCGTTTTTATTAAATAAAATGTAATGGCAAAATGGTAATAACAAATCCACCAAGGGTAGAAAGGTAAATTAACCTTTTGGATATTATTCTAAGCCATATGATAATATGTTAGGATATCCGAGGATTCCGGAGTCAGATTTGAAGGACGGACATATTACTATTCATAAATACCTGTATTTATGAATAGTACCGTATACATAAATAGTAAATTACTATTCACATGAAAGAAAGGTACGTTCGCGTACAGTAACTTTAACTCTGATATGACTTGTATGCATGTATGAGATGGAATGATTTCATAGAGTCATGGACAAGACTTGGTCTTGGGTCATGCAAGGGTTAAGACTCTGTCTTGAATCACATTTATATACATTCAACTTGATACGGGTTATAGTCTTGATAATGCCGTGAGATTGTTTTCCTAGCGCGAGGACACGAGTGTACATCGTGGCACGGAGTGGTGCAGAGACTATTCAACTATACATGGATTTGTATAGATAACTTTACATGTCTTTGTGTGCTATGTCTTGTTGTTGTGTTGACATTACATGCTGCATTTTGTGCTTATATATTGTTGTAATCTTTGAAATGTAATGAATATCGTCATACATATCTTGTTATACTTTTCATATGAGGTTAACTATTACATAAGATTCAATTTGTTTTGAATCTTAGACTTGACTAGAGGTTCAGGAAAGGAACCAGGATTTATGAAGACGTTGTGAATGGAGCCATGAGTATGAGCATTAATGGACGGAGCCGTGAGGAGGCATAGGTCAAAGGAAATGCGGAAGAAAGTCACGAACCTACCTTATGACATGAATCTAATAAAGTTACTTCACATCATTTGGTGCTTAAACTAGAAGGGTCGTCTATGTGGTTCGGTCAATCGGTCGCCCTAGCACGGTGAGACTTCCACTAGACCTACGGCTGGCCAAATGAGATGATTTAACGAGTTAGGTTCTATGCCCCAAGTCTACTCAAGGCTTGGTTGAAGAGGGTATAGTTACATGTAAGAATTGTAATTATAAAGTTTTGTATTACTGTATCACATGAACAATCCTTCGGGAAATTTATAATATATATCAGTATACGTCAGGCATCAAGCATATGTACGAGTATTTTTATATCGATCACTCAATTGTTCAAATTTTTAGTACATGTTCTCCGTTTCCGCATTACGCTAAGCTGTAGCACCTCAAAACTCTGATGAATTTTTATAAAACCACGTGTCACCGACACGATTTATGCTACGGAATTTGGGGTGTTACATAATTTACACTACAAACTAGATTTTATATTAAGAACAAGAGATAGTAGACGGTAGTAATTACTGGCCCATACAGTAAGAAACAAGTTATTTTAAAACAGTTATCTGATATCTAATATTACTATATCAGATATTAGCATTGCCAAACTATCTGAATAACTCTTTTAACTTGAACCCTTGACCTTATATAAGAGAAACCGACTCTAACACTTCTGGTCAACCTAGCAGTTAGTAAAACTTTTTAAAATCTTAAGATGGGACATACAAGAATGTGCACACACAGATAGATAGACACATAATTACTTATAGGTATACATAACAATAAGTCTAATGTGTGTGTCTCTCTCTCTCTATATATATATTTATATATTTATATTTGATAGGGTTATCCTAAGCAAAATTCGACTATTTTTATGTGTTTAAGAGGCCAAAACTCCTTCCACTAAGACTAACAACGGTTGGCAATAAATCTAACAATATTAAAGAGAGTAAACACGAGTACATAGAATAAATTAAAAATTATAGCAAGAATCAAGAAAAATAACTACATGCATATGTAAAATATTAATTACACCTTGCAAATAAAATCTTTATTGTTTCTTTTTAAGTGCAATACAATTTATTTTATTGTTTTTTGTTTTTTGTTTTGTTTTTCAAGGTATTTGTACATAATAGAATCAACCTCCAAATAAGGAAAAGGAGATGAAAAGAACAAGAAACTGGGCAAACAAAAGGGATGCATATACAGATATTTTCATATTACTCCTACTACTAATAATATGTTAAGATTGGTAAGAATATATTATTTTCGTTTTATATATATATATATATATATATATATATATATATATATATATATATATATATATTGATGTTTTCAATGACTTTTCTTAATATTTGAAAGATCGAGATTTTTGAAGGAAATTCCTCAGTCAGATTTTGCTACAGGGGAGCATCTCCAAAAGGAAGACTTACATAACATTCATAGCCATAGGGAGGTGTACATAAATGAATTAAAGATTTGTGTAAACCAATGGAACAAGGATGAGGATGGTTTTCTCAATCCGTAAGCATGTGTATAAAGAAATACTCCCTCTAGTGCTAATTATAAGACTTATTTAACCGATTTTTAGGAGATTAAGAAGATGAGTGTTAAATTAGTTAATTTTACTTATTTTTCGAAAATGCCCTTATATAAATTCAAAATGACAGAAGTAAAAGTGAATCAACAGCCCCCGCCACATACCTCTTCGATCTAGAATTTTCCTTTCCACACGCTTTCTAATTGAAATAATAACCTTATATATATACATACATGTGTGTGTATATGTATAAATATAGATCTATACATATACACATATATATATATATTGACAAACACACACATATACATATATGTACACACACATACACACATATGTATATTGACACATACACACACACATATACACAGATATACATATATGTATACACACATATATAAATAAATTAAAATAATACAATTTAAAAGTTTCACTGACCGTAAGAATCTAGCACCCACATATATATACTTATCAAAAACCAAACACACTTGAAAGAATAAAATAGGGGTAATTTAGAAAGAAATTGATAAAAAATAAAATGTTGTCCTATAATTAGGACCAAAACAAATTCCCAAATGTTATCTTATAATTAGGACTAGAAGGAGTAGAAATTTAGCTTATCTTGTAAATTGTACTCAATATATCTCTATAAAGATATTCTTGTTGGCAATTGTTTCATCTTAACATGGTCAATTTTAGCCGTAAAATAGTAGTAGCATATAGACAATTGTTTCAACTGCTTTCACCTAGTATAATTTTACCACATTCCTTATATATTCTAATTCCCTGTCATTCATTGCACATGTTTACTCCGGTCGAGTCTTGTTTCCTCAAAGTTTTTTATTTTCTTTTTGACAAATGGAAATTAATGAATATATCCAAAAAAAAAAAAAAAAAAAAAAAATTGGCGGATGGACACTTTTTTTTCCACTTATTGCACTATTTTGATATCTATACTTTATAATAGTCACATAGGGTCGTTGTTTTTTTTTAAAAAAAAATTTTATCCTTGACCTATGGAAATTAATGAATTTATCTATTTTTTTCAATGGACACTTGTTCTCCACTTATTGCACCATTAGATATCTATATTTTATAATAGTCATATAGGGTTATTCTTTTTTCCCAATTCATCTTTTCCTTTTTCCTTTTGACAAATGGAAATTAATGAATTTATTTAATTTTTTCGATCCGATGGACACTTGTTTTTCACTGCACCATTTAGATGTCATATTTCATATCGGTCCTATAGGTTCCCCTTGGAGCCCTATTACTATTAAAAGTTTTAAAACGTATCAAAAAAAAAAAAGGAGGTATGTAAATCCTTAATTATAAGATGTCATTTGTTCCCCTTCTCAACTAATGTGAGACTTCACATGCAGGCACTTCAAATGAGGGAGTGGATTGTCTCTACTAACCCTTTTCTCTACTTTTTCTCCACTTAGAGCTTGTTTGGTACGAGGGACTTGGAGGGTGGGGGGGAGGAAAAAATTTTATGAGTTGAACTTTTAAAAAAAAATTGGAGAAATAGGTGTTAACAAAAGTGATTAGAGAAATAATATGGAGAAAGAAGATGAAGAATCTTATTGTATTTACAACAAAGGAGCAAATGTTCATACAATTATAATCTACTTAGATTATATCTAATCTACCCTCACTTGAGAGAGATAACAAAACCCTAACTTTAGGAATCTAGGAAAGACTTTCCTCTCTAAGAAGAGAGACTCAAATTAACCTTTGTCTAACATGGTGAAGATCTTACTATCCAACACACAAATCTCAATAGTTAAGACCCTCTATATATAGACTAGGTCGTAACTTTCTAACTTTCTAACTAACTAATCCCTTATACTTCTAACAACACTACTTTACAAAGTACTCAACTTGAACAACACAAAAGCAAGAGGATAAGGTGAATTAAATTAACTAGTTTTCCAATCACAAAAGTAATACAAAGACTTCTTCATATCCACGTTTGTTTTCTCCATTCACAACCTCAAGTATGAATCCGGATTGTGGCACACATTCCAAGGCTTCCCCACAAACAAATGCTGCATCTTCTTTGTTCGGACTCTCAATAGCTGCACAACCTTCTTCAAACGAAAAACCTTGCTTGAACTTGTGGGATCATCTCTGACCAGATTATATGCTCGAGTAGACCCTTAAATTCTCTTGCTTGCTGCTTTCTTTTATTGGCAGCCACCAATTGCATGAAATTAACTCACATGCCTTTAATTCTTCTTATGCCTCATAGGTGTCCTTCTAATATTTCATGTGTACAGGACACAACAGAAAATATAGCAGCAGTTTCACAAATACCAAGACCTTCTTGAATCTCCTTAGTCATTGATCTGAAGAAATCATAATCCAATTGTAGGACTCTGCACATCGTCCTTTTAATGGAAAATGCTTGCTAGCCTTCAATATATCATGAACATTTTATTGCCATTCATCCTCATCAATATATAATATCACATCCCTGGGAATTGCTCTTCTGTCAATGAATAGCAAAGATGCTCTTGTGGCCACTCCTTTTACGTCTTCCCATTCTAATGAGTGTCTTTTGCTCCCAAAAGTTGTTTCATTAACCAAGGCGAGGTCTACAAGTAAGACAGCTTTCTAGTCTCTTTTGAAATAATACATATCATAAGACTGCAGCAGATTAGCATCCTCAAACAATAGTCTCATACTATTCCTCTTAACAAAATAGGCTGGATCATTAGTATAAGAATATTGCTTTTAGAGATCCAAAAGCGTCCTGGGCTGAAATTGAAGTGGCAGCAAAGGAAGCTTACATTCACAAATTCATTAGTAGCCTTCCTCAAGGTTATGAAACTCAAGTTGGTGAGAGTGGGGTACCGGTCCAGCTATCAGGCGGCCAAAAAAATAAAGGTTAGTAATTGCAAGGGCCATACTGAAGAAATCAAGGGTACTACTACTTGATGAAGCAAGTAGTGCCTTGGACTTGGAATATGAGAAGCATGCCCACGAGGAACAATCTCTGCGAGAAATTTCTTCAAACAGTTGAATAGCAACCTCAGCTTGATACACTTTGAATTTTACTGATAGCGCCATTACTTCTTCTTCCCATAACAGAAGGTCGAATCCCAAAATAGATCAAGAATGGCAATTCCAAATAACAGTCCAGACGACATTTAATAGAATTAAGAATTGCATATGGTTAAAGAGATTGAATTCAAAGTCGTTTAAACCTTATTGGGATATTCTTTGAACCTTGAATCGAGAATGAATAGACATATGGAGGATGACCTGTGAAAATTTGAGGGTCCTTGGTGGTTTCATGAACAGAGGTTAGGGATCGAGCAACTTCGACGGCAATGGCAAGAACAACGCTCCGCCGCTACATGATCGGATCTTGAATGGAAATTTTTCAGCAGATGGAATATCTACAAAAATCTTTCAGTAGGCACCGTAATCGAGAATCTACGAAACCCTCGATAGAATAACACCACCGAGGTGAAAGCGACGAAAATCACAGCGACGAAGATCCAAGAACATCGCCGATATTGACGAGATGAGACCGACGAAATTCACAGCGGCGGAGAACCAAGAACATCTTTGATATTGAGTCTGTGACTTGCGAGATGACACCGTGACCGTCAACAAAAATCTGCTTTTTTTTTGGGGGGTTCTTGAACAAACAGTGTGAGATGCCTTCTCTTTTCCGATGTGATTTGCGCTTTTCAATTTTCAATTCTGCTGCATCTTTGTCAACCAAATGGCGCAATATCCACCGTCAGTTCTCTAAATCACCCTTTCCTTGAATCAAGGGCTGTAATTCTTTATTTGTAGCTAGGGTTTATTGGTAGGAAAAGACATAAATAGGCTTGGATCTTAGGCTTTTATTGGGTCAATGATGTTGGACTCTCCCTTCTTTATTATCGGTTCTTGAATAATGGACCAAATCAAGAAGCTCACTATGGCTTTAAACTGGATCTTGAAATTGGGCTAGAAATTCTCTGGGCTCTGATACCATATTAAAAAAAGTGATTAGAAAAATAATATGGGGAAAGAAGATGAATAATCTTATTGTATTTATAACAAAGAGAAAATGCTCATACAATTATAATCCACTTTGATTATATCTAATCTACCCCGATTTGAGAGAGATAACCAAATCCTAACTTTAGGGATCTAGGAGAGACTTTCCTATCTAGAAAGAGATACTCAAATTAACCTCTCTTTAACATGGTGAAAATTTCACTATCCAACACACAAATCTCAATAGTTAAGACCCTCTATATATAAACTAAGCCTTAACTTTCTAACTAACTAATCAACTAATCCCTTATACTTCTAACAATAGGGTTATAAAATTTTAAGAAAGGGAAGATGTAAGATAAAAGAGAAATAAAAATTAATTCAAAAACTTTAACCCCACTTCTCTAATTTTTTTAAATCTAACTCAAAAAAGTTCTCTATGCTTATTTTCCCTCTCTCTCCTCATACCAAATAGCCCCTTAATGTCATAATCATTAGATCATGTTTTAATTCATCATGTTTTAACCACCCGCCACATGTGTAGTTGTTTGTATGCATATATACTTCATTAATTCTATCACATTAAAAAGTAAACATGAGTACATTGAATATTTTAAAAAATTAATTAATCAAGAATGAAGGAGGAAAAAGAACCACATGCATACATAAAACATAACACATTGCTTATAAAATCTATTTTGATTGCAAAGATCTTAATTATTTCTTTTTAATTAAAGGCAATACACATACTTTGTTTTTTGGTATTTTGAAGTATATATTGGTACATAATATAATAGGTTAAAAGAAATTTCCAATCTGGCAATGGAAGAACCGTGAACGTTGAATTGTCTACAGGGTTCATTGGGGGCCAGACGTTGCTTAATGCTTTATTCCATTCACATACCATGTCATCTTCTGAAAGGAAGTGACGTGCATCTCTCTCGTCCACATTGCTAATATCAGCACTGTATCTGAAAATCTGAAATTGCAGATATCATATAAATAAAAAGTGATCTGAACTTATAAGGAGACGCCGTTTCATTAATCCAACTCTTAAAAACCATATACATGCAGCATATATATGCTTCAACATCAGAATTCTGAAGTGAGTTTTCACTTTCAGAACTTATAGAGGTGACTTGTTACAATTCCACCTAAAGAGCAAAATCTCAATTGACAAGAATCAAGTGATGCTAAAATTATCTCAGCTTCGAAATGGTACAATTATTTATATTATGTATCAATAAATCTAACACATTAAAAAGTAAACAGAGGACATTGAATATTGGGGAAAAAAAAAAAAACCGAAAATATCAAATTCCGAGATCGAGTGGAGTTATGTATAGTGTACTATAGTCAATTCCTAATATATTGTAGGAAAGAAAAGCGATTTTAGGCTAGGTTGGATGAGCTTTTTAAAAAAATGTTTTTTTTTCCATTGCTTTTTTTTTAAAAACGCTTTAATTAGAAATTAAGTTATTTTACGTTTGGATACACAATTTAAAAAGACTTTTAAATAAAAAAGCTATTTGGATGTTAAAATAGAAAAGTACTTTTTTATTAGTAAAATTACTGAAATGGACATATAAAAGCACTTTTTTTTTTTTTTTTTTACATTCGTTTGGATAAGAAAGCACTTATGTTAAAATTTTAGAAATATTATATTCAATAATTGAATTTAAAAATAATATAATTGAATTTTAATAATATTGAAATTAAATTGTTGATATAATTTTTCATACACCCATATAGATCAAAGTTGTTATCAAATATTTCTTTTAATTTATATCTGAAATGACTAAAAAAACAAAAATTAAATAGTATACAACAATGTAAGATATCTTAAAACTTCATTATCACTAATGAATTGTAAGTTCCACTCAAAATGGTCAACTACTATATTATAACCAATGCATTAATTAAAAAAAGAGTCATATTGCACCATATTCCAAAAATAGAAATAATATTCATTATACTACAAGTTACTAAAAGCTAACGACGCACTTTTCGACCTCTATCTAACAATTGATTTCTAATAGTATTCCTTGTTTCTTCCATCGATCTAATAGAGTCGGAAGTTGGCCTTCCCATTCATATTCTCTATGATCATCATCATTATTTTCAAACTCATCAATGTTCTCAAATCTTCTAAGCATATCTATATCACAAGAATCCATTCTCCTTATATAATTATGAAGAGCAAAGGTTGCCCATATGATAGCAAATTGAGTTTTAAGCTCAAAGTTGGTCATATTCGCAATATCCTCCGCCTTCGCAGAACTTTCACTAACATTATGAGACTGAACAATTGTTTCTTGTGTAGATGTTATACGAGCTACTTTCGATTGCCATTCTAAAATCAAATGAAGGAATAGTTAAAACTAGCATAAATATGCATACACGTGTTGCTTCAACCAAGACAGTTAGCAACATGTAGTGATTCAGAAAAATTGCAGCATGAAAAATAGTTAGTTGACAAAAACAACTTTAGAAATAACAATTCAAGAAAGAGGCTTTGGATGGGAACTAAAATTGGAAAATTCAAAGACAGAAACTAAAGACGCTACAAATCATGGAACCCAAAAACAGAACCATGATGAAGTTAACCAGACTGCAAACTATTCAAAATGAGCAATCAGCAGAAAATAAATCACTAGCAAAAGTTTACCATTAGTGTGGCACACTAGTAGCAGGAAACTTCAATTCAAATCATATGGAGTTACTAATCTATAATATTGAAAAAAACTTTAATACCAGGCAAGAACCTGCACAAAAGTCAGATAAAGCATCCAGAAGAATAATGATACAAGTTACAGAGTTTGCATGAAATTTGAGATATATTTAAATTGAGAATGAGGTTGAACTATCTATGATAAATCCTTGCAGGTAGATGGGAGGCTCATTCTTGCCAATCAGAAAATAAATCAGATTCGAACACAAATGTTTGTTTTGGAGAAAATATGGACCCAAAGTTCATTATGATGGAGAACATGAATAATAATACTAAGCAGGTGGGCATTGAATAGAAGATCCTTCAAAGAGTATATATTTTTTGTGAGACTCTGTCCTTCACTTCATGCCTGAATCAACACTTTGTAGATCTTTTCCAAATATGCAGTTAAAATCCATGTGTAACACCAACTCTTTAATATTTACATAACATTATTTATGTTGATTTTGGCATATTCCTAAAGTTGAAGCAAAGTGATCTTGTGAGCCTGAACAGTAAATCATTGATATCCTTTTATATTTTCTCATCATTGGCGTTTGATAGTGCTGGTTTTCCTCAGCTAAGACATACTGTATGAAGAATATCTTCTTACAAGCATTCATTTTTTCCCCTTTGATTCACTGAAGTAAAGACTTTTAGTAATGACACGCAATGTTATTTTCTTAATCTGTTGCACAGTTAGAAAAATATGTTAGAAAACGAAATGGTGTCAATTATGATTTGAATCACGTTACAAGGTAGAAAGTTGAAGCTAGGAATTATGTAGAAAAATGAAGGCTGTGGCCTCGAGGTTCAAGAATACTAGCCCATGTAATGGATAAAAATGAAGGTTGTGGCTTGAGAACCTTTGAGACTCGAAGAACTCAAGCTCAGGAAGAATTGAGCTAGTCATTTGAAGGCTACAAATCAATGGTGGGATAGTAAATAAAAGCTACAATTCCAAATGTTTAGGAAAATGATGACTGGACTCAGAGAGAGAGAGAGAGAGAGAGTGAGTGAGACAGAGCCAAGTCTAGTTACATATGTGGGGGAGTGTTGGAGATAAATCTTGAAGGGTGTCTCACATTCAACCTTCAACTCTCGAGAGTTCATAAAGATTCACTTATATATTTCTATCAAAACAACCTCATTCTCAATTTAAATATATCTATGATCTGTCTAAACGGCCACCACTCTGATCTATGGCAAATTTGGAAGGGAAGGAATGCTTTTATCTAGGAGAATAGACACTGCTCCTAATCCGGTATGTAGCAGAGATGTCTCGTTACAAGAATTATGGGATGCACAGTAGATTCTCGAAAAAAAGAAGGAACAAGGAATTGGGCAAGTAGAGGTGATGCTTACTACTTTTGTGAAATCATTTTTTTGAGTTCTTTTGATTTAAGGGCTTTTATATTTCTCTGCAAAATCTTCAATCATTATCCCTGATGATATGACATGTTAAGCTTAAGGAGATATATCCCTACTGTCCCAAATTATCAGTAGTACTTATCTTCAAACAAATCATAGGTGTTTAATGTTTTTGGGATGTTACCATTAATTATAGTTTCCAATTTTTGGTTTGTACAGTCACCCTTCAAGCCCAACACGAATATCCTCCAGATATGCAAAGCAAAGATAAGTTTCTCTTACAGAGTACAATTGTACAAAATACTAGTAGAGGAGAGCAAACTTAATACTGACTTGAACAAAATTGAAAGAACAGAAGGAGAGCAACCGGAACTACATAAGACACACAAATACCAAAATGCTAAGGAGCAGCACATACAAATACCAGACAGAGACAATGCAGGACACAGTAAAAATCTCAGGCAAAAACACAGCATAGAACAGATTTTAGTGCTAAAATAGAGAAATCACGGCAAATGAAGAGCAAGTGCAGTAGCTAAACAACAAGCTCAGTTAGGAATAACACAGATCAGAACATCTTTAGCCAATGAACCCAGAAACTGTGAATTGAATTGGTTGACCCACCTAATCGTAGGTGTTCAGGGAGGGTGAGGACAGGAGGGTGGGGCCGAAGTTTTAATCAAAATAGGAAAATACAAAGCTGTCGACGAACAAGTGTAAAGGAAAACAAATTGCAAAATCCCGCGACAAACAAACTGTGCGAATGTTTTGATACAAAGAAAGAGAAGGAGAAGGAGAAGAAGACGACGGAAACTGGCGCGAAGGAGTATTCACGGCGCGAACAGGTGATGGCGAAGGAGAGACTCTCATACGGGCGAACACGCGATGGGGCGAAGGAGAGACATACGACTCGAAATTTCCGGGGCATTTGTGGTCATTTTCTCCCCAAATCAAAATAACCGGTCACTTGTTTTACTTTCTCTCTCATCTACCGCTGGACTTTTTTTTTAAGTTTCAAATTGGAGCTTCAAATAAAAGGAGAAGTTTGGGCTTTTTGTGGCTTTTACTTTTTTAAAGCCTCCATCCAAACACATAAAATAACAAAAAAAAACACCTTTTTTTAGAAAAAAAAAAGACTTTTTTTTTTATAAAAAAAAAAAAAAAAAAAAAAACCCATCCAAATGCAGCCTTAGCATTTTGATATTTTGAAATTATTTTTCTGAAATTTTCCCTTGAATATTTTAAAAGCTTGACAAAGAAAAATTAAAGAAGACAAAAAGAACTACATGCATATATAAAATATTAATAACACCTTACTTATAAAATCTTAATTATTTAATTTTAAATGCAATACACATACTATTTTTGTATTTTAAACTATATATCCGTACAAAATAGAATTTGTTAAAGAAAATTCCAATCTGACAATTTGAGAGAGCTTTAACCAAAATGCTCATGACCAGATAAAGATTAGGTTTAAGACCAAAGTAACTTAAAAATATTCTTTGTTCACACAACAAAAAAAAAAAAGTGCTCTCAACTTATGCTTCAACATCAGAACTCTAAAATGAGTTTTCCCTTTCTGAACTTAAAGAGATAACTTGTTACACTTTCACCTACAGAGGGAAATCTCAATGGACAAGAATCAAGTGTTGCTAAAACTAACTCAGAGGTCTCAATAAAGCATCGAAATGGTACAATGACAATCTATATGTAGAAAAACTCAGATCCCACAAGGGCAGCAATCAACTTCGACGAAACTTGGGCCACACGGTGAGTACTCCTGGTCTCCTCTCCTCAAAACGGTATCTGCATAGTGACATCATTAAACTAAAATGAGAAGAAAATGATGAGTACTAAAGAAGCAAGGTGAACTAGATTCCAAAAACAATTATATGTCCAGCGCAGCTTGTGCTAAAGAAGAAAGATGTCTCACCCGTTTTCATTCAGGAAACTTCTCACAGTGGTTGGAAGAGCAGCTTGTCCTCGACTATGATTGCCAATGCCTGAAGAAATGAAAGGTAATTATGAAAAAACAGTCCAGAATCCTAATTTCTGATCCATCCAACAGATATAAAGTTACTCATTAGTCCAGTAATTAAGGAAATCTTCAATAGTTTTCTAAAAAGAAATCAAGCCACTGAGAGGTGCAGATGGGGGAAAAGGAAATGTTTTTTCTCGTGTGTTGCCTTTCTTTAGACTACTGAATTTTCACCCACCGAGTATCATTTCTGTCCTGCTTTCTAAATCCCAGTTGTGGTCCTCTATAAGATGTGAAATGCACTAATATAACAAAAATACTTTTAGCAGCCAAGAGTTGGTCTTTTGGAGTTTGGACCATTGTGGTCAAGCTAGACAGGTTAGGATTTCCTCCTTTCTTTGGCCAATAACAAGCATGAGCATCAAATGGGACCATTAAGGAAAATCATTCCCATTGAGACAGTAGCGAGTCATAAGAAGAGGTGTACTTTCATCCAATTTAAGGCTGGCAGGTAGGTCATGGGAAATTTCGTTGGATGGGCCCCATTTCAGTGTGTTGTGCCATTACTGACCCATATTTTGTCACTTATGACTTGTAAACTTCAATAACATGCAGCAATTATAGTAAATGACCAGTCAGTCTGAACTTATTTTATTAGATGAAAATAACATTATGTTTGTGGAAAGCAAGCTTTTACTCCAATTAAAGGATGTAACTCTAAAATATAGAATAACTCTCATAATCCAAAGAAGAACGCTTAAACTAGTCTTATCCTAATCAAAACAAGACACGTAATCTATGAATGAAAAAACAGGTATTTAAAAAGGGCAAAAAATTAGACAAATAACCCTTCATTAAAACAAGATAAATAAAATACAAAACAACTTCAGTTAGATGCATAATAAAATATTTCTCCAAGACTTATGTTTATTTCAAGGCTATAAAGGGTGACATGTTGCTTGGTATTAGCACAAGCAAAAAGTGATTCCAAGGGCCTTCTCAGGCTATTAGCTAATAGCTACGTAAGCACAAACATATGACAAATTGTACTAGCAAGAAAGTAAAAGATACCTGTTATGACTTCCAAAGCTGATGATCTAAGCCTTATAGGTGCTTGCTGTTTATCCAATTTTTTCTTATCCATGCCACTAACTGACCCATAAGTCAAATTTACAATCCCATCCATATCCTTCACTCGATTTGAACTTTTTAAGAATCCCTGGCTTTCAATTCTATACAGATATTCTTGTAAGGCTTCAATAGCTTCTGATGCATGAAGACCATGCAAATCCAATCTCCATATATCATTTTCACTATTCCTAATCCTAAAAATTTCTTTGGCTGCCTTAGCATTAAGTTCTTGAGCTGTAAGTACATTCTCTTGAGCCTTCATTGAGTGCTGTCGAGCAGAAAAATGATCACCTCTAAGAAAAGCATCACTGGCTCCCTTTGAATGTCGAGATGCAGACCTGTTAAAATAATATGGTATAATGTCTTAGTGTCTAGTCAAACGTTGACTAAACTATGCTGTAAAAACATGGCATAGGTAACCAAATAGAGACTCGAGGGCACAGATGAGTTTAATTAATACACAACAGACAGTTTTCAAGAACATCCCAGGGAAAAAGGAATGAGCCAGCATTCATACCTCATCAATCGCAATGCATTCATTCGGTGGCTTAAATATACATCATCCTCTTCCCATTCAGGCTCAACAGGAACAGAGTTCAAGAGACCAGCATTGAATCTCAAGTTTCCATAGCCAGTGAAACCTTGGACTAGGGAAGCATTCCCACCTTCATGGTGTTTGTCATCGTCTTCGTGATGACCAGTAACAGTAGAAGCAAAAGGAGCGAGGTCCATTTGATTTTCTGAAGAGAGACCCTTATTTGTCTTATCACGTGGAATATCAACCAAAATAGCTGATTGAGGAACAATTGATTCATTTTGATCTTCAGAATTGACTGGAGAAGCCATATTGTGTTCTTCAAAGTTAACTGAATAAGCCATTGTCTCCAATAATGTTGAGGCCTTAGAAACATCATTACTCACAGCGGCCAAGACATCTTCAATCAAGCTATTTTCAGCCCAACAATGTTGCTCTTTGAGCATCTTTATGGCTAAAGTAGCATCTTTCAGAGGAACAGCACTACAATAATTGCCACCAGAATCACCACTTAAAAACATGGTTTTATCATTCCCATTCTCTTTCAAAGCAGGAAAATTATTAGAGGGATGGAGGACTGAAGAAAATGGCTTGAGCACAGCATGGTTATTCTTGATCAACTTCTCACCCTGTGGCAAAGAATTAGGTTTGCTTGCTATAGCTGGGAAGGGGTCCTGGGCAACTTCGGATTCAAGACCCTGTTTCTGTCTCTGCTTGAAATCAAAAGCAGCCCAACCAGAAGATTGACCCTTAGCCTGTGGCATCTTCTTGAGGGAAGATCTGGCTGACATGATCAGCTTTTAGCGTAAAATAGCAGACAGACAACTGTTTCAACTGCTTTCACTTTTATCTCTATATAACTTATTTAGAGGCACCAGAGCGGCAGAGCCAAGTATAAAATGACAAGAGATCCCGTGCACAAACTTTGCAAGTAAACAACTGTAAAAATTCAAAAAACACAATATACATATAATTATTCTCATGCAATAGGAGAAACAAAAAATAACAATATGCAGTCACACATCTAATGTAGCCAGACTTAATTTAAACCAGTTCGTTTCATTAGGTAAAAAAGGAAGAGATAAAGAAGAAATGAGAATTCGCTGGTTGTCAGTTGTAAGGAAGCATAGAACAATACTAGGGCTAACGACATCAAAGATCAAACTTTCTGGTTCTTCCAACTCAATTCAAACAAACAAAAATTTTAATTTAATATAAGTTGGCTTTTCAAAGCAGAAAACAGAAAGAAAGTAGAAAAGAAGGGAGGGCAAAAAATTAAAAAACAGGGCTGGAATTTCAGAAAGATAAGAGAAAATATTAGAACTTTAGAAAAACTTTATTTTTAATCTTAAATTTAATCAATCCGAACAGAAAGAAAGGCGTAGAAAATTTAAACCTTTAGGATAACAATTAATTTAGCCTATGATATGACCCCTATGATACGACTCGAATAATCCTCACCTGTAAAAGTATATGACCCCTATGATACGACTCGAATAATCCTCACTTGTAAGTATTTAACTATTTACCATCCATATAATAAATTCCTATTTTAATTGTAAACATAGATATCAAAATAATACTGCTCCTAGCACCCGTACCCATTCCTGATCATTTTCCACGGTTGGGAAAAGCTCAACCTTGAGTTTTGAAGCAAGAAACTAAGAAAGTAGCGGAAAGATCCAACTTAAAAAAAGAAAGAAAGTACAAATAATAGCAGCTATAGATGAGAAAACAACAATTGCTAGTTTGAGAATAGCAGCTATAGATGAGAAAACAGCAATTGCAATTTTGGACTCTAGCTGCCTTCATCATTTCTTCAGACAAGCATTTTCTGCGCCAGTTCACTTAAAAAGTTGAATGACTTGAGCATTTCCCAATGGCTAGAGGACCTAATATGACCTGGTAATTGGTAGCTTAAGCAATTTATGATATGGATAAAAAGTAGTCATATAATCAAATGATAACAGTATATAATTAATTATTACTATTATTTAACTTCACCGTAGTTTATAATAACAATATAACAACATAAGTTCAATGATTGCTTTAACATTGGTTAGATTATTAAATTACTAAATTATTACTGAGTGTCGGGTATTACTACTAGTTTTGTCCTCCTTCTTCTCCCTCTAAAGTCTAAACTCTCTGGTATTCTCTCTCCCTCATCCTGTATCTTTACCCTTTTTCCTCTCTGGGATCTGTTTCTACAGAGCACATGACTCCCCTAATTTGGTAGGCTTTGGAATGACGCTCAACGTGTTCAAAATCAACTAAATTTCAGTTTAGTACATATAAAGAAACTGATGTAGAACCCATTAAACACCGATTCCGACACGGTTTCCGATACGTTCCCGACGCCGATAAGTTGGATTTTTTTTTTTTTTCCAACGTTTCGGTGCTTCATAGTTTAGAACGACCCCTTCAAAACTTGTTTAGACATAAAGAGACTAATTTCAGTTTAGATACTTATAAAAAATTTCAATTGATGCTCAGAAATTAAACTTGTATTTCCCTCTTATTTTGCACTGCATAGAAATCAAAGTTTCAAGCAAAACGGAAACCAAATTTTTAAAAGCGAGGAAAGGAAACTGACTAAGAAACACTGAAGGATACCTTTCTGAAAAATCAAGCTATAAATCACTTGGGAAGACCAAGCCGTAGAAACCGTAACCAAGGAATCGATCGATCGAGGAGTAGAAACATCGATGGAACCAGAAAATCAGATGTTTGTTGCCCGTAGAAATTTGCGATCAAACCCACTTCAATTGAATCAATTTTGCAGTTGCAATCCATAAATCAGCTTGTGGAAATCGCACAGAAACAAAGAATCGGAGCGCGGAGAATGGAGCAGAAAGAACAAGAGATCCTCTTCTTCCTGCGGCTAGGGAAGAATCGTACAAGGAAAAGAAAAGTCCAGAAAGGCTCTCTGAATTTACGAATTCGCCCTGTTGACTGGTTTTTTCTTTTTTCCATTTTTTCTTTTATAAGATTTAACTGTTATCTTATCTATGGATTATGGACGGGGATATCTTCTCATCTTTTTTTCCCCTCTTCTATCTCCTCATCCCTTTATTGGATTAAAAAATATGAATGGGAAAAATTTAATATATTTTGTAAAACTATTTTCTTTTTCTATGTCCAAACTAATTTTGATCGTCTCCTCATTTCTTTAGTCAGTTATCGTCTAGATTCCTCAAAAAGAATTTCAGGAAAAAAAAAAAAGATTCCTCAAAAAAAAGTAATTAACTGCCAAATATTTTTGTGTCTTTCGGCCAGTTCTCATATATATATATATATATATATATATATATATATATATATATATATATATATATATATATATATATATATATATACGGTCAGGAGAGATAAGTTTATCTCCAGTGACCTCTAAAACTACGTCGTTTTGAATTAATGAAGGGTGTGTTTGTAATTTTAGGTGAATTAATGAAAGGTGTTTCAGTAAAATTTATATCATAAAAAATTAAACAAAATTACTTTAAACACTCTTCATTAATCCAAAACGACGTAGTTTTGATGTCACCGGAGATAACTTATCTTTAGTGATTTGAAGAAAACATTTTATATATTATATAATATATATATAAAAATATATATATATGTATATATATATATATATAACTTCTAGATTAGTTTTTTTGAATTTAGTCTTTATTTGTGGAACATTTAATATTTTTAATAAAAAAATAAGAGTATTGTTAAGAGTATTGTTGTAAATATTGTATGAGTGAATGTCCATAACTCCTCTCTCTTAAGATTCCATTTTGTGATTAATGGCCATAACCTCCTATAATTTTATATTGTAGGATAATGTAGATTAAGTCTCGAACATCCTCAAGAATTATGAAACTCTTGTGTGTTTGAAGCCAAAAGAGTAGACAAAGAGAGCATGGCTCGAAAACCCGCTTGATAAGGCACACCCCCTTACAAGCAACATCCGCAAAAAGATCTGTTGTGGCATTACCTTCCCTTGAGGTAAAGACTAAAGAGAACCCAACTTTAGACTCATGAAGCAAAGGTTAATAACATCCTGAACAATACCTCTACTCCTCCATTCATAACGGTCTAGTTGCTTCCACATAACACAATTATAAAGCATTTGAGAGTCACCAACAAGTTATTGGTTGAGGTGGTAAGAGGTCTCATTCACGTAAGAACAAAATACAAGTTTAAATCCTAGGAAAAACACTTGTTGGGAAAGGTGAGAATCCTTTGCCCTTTAAACTTTGAGGGAGAAACCCTTAATCAAATAAAAAAATGCATGTGAGAGTCGGTTTCAAACATAATCTTATCATGACCTATATCAATATCCAGCATTAATGCTCTCCTCAAGGCCAAAGTTTTTGTGTCATAAAAGTCAAGATTGATTTAACCTTATCCTCAAAGCCCCAACAAATGGTGCCAAAGTCATATTATGACAAATGATTCCAACACCAGCATCAAGATATTTTGGGCCCATTTGGGATAGCGGTGGCTGATGTGACTTTTTTCCATATGAGCTTTTGCAAATAGAAGATATGATGAAAGTTAGATTGTAGATGTGGTTTATGTTTGGGATAGCGGTGGTAGAAATGATTTTTGTTTCCCAGATGGGCTCTTATTTGAAATAGCATTTGAAAAGTGAGTTGAGATTATTTTTTTTTAAAAAAAAAAAAAAAAAAAGACTGAAAAGGGCATGAATATTATTGAATACTACACACACCCATTTATATTAGTTGTATATTATGTGATAACTAATGATAAAAATTTTAATTTAACTTTAAATTTGATTTCAAAAAATAGTTAAATTTAAATTTCAATACTACATGAATAGTTTTCTTTTATATGGCCATGCCTATAAACGGCGGAAAATATATATGGCCCATAATTTGGCATAAAACCATAAATTTGAGCATATGAGAGAGCAAATGTTCAACCTTTCCCAACCAAATTAATATTAGGTCTTGTTTGTTACACTGAACCTTGGCCAGGGAAAGGGAACTTAAGACACTTCCCTCAAATAAAACACGTTTGACGCACCTATCTTCCTGGAACCTAACATCTCCAATCTTCCCGCTCTCTCCAATGTTCCCTTAAACGCGGTAACTTGCATTCCATCCGAAAATGGAGAGAAAGCTGAAATCTTCCCGGGAGAGTGAAATCATGTAACGAAATTGGCCCTGAAAATTTTTGCACACAGTTCTTCTTCTTCCTACTTCTTCTTCATCAAATATAGCAGACTAAGATCGGAAATTTCATGGCCGCTTGCTTTGATTCTTCAATGGCAAGCATCACCAAAACCCACTGACCCTCCTCGAAAAAGCCAAGCGGCCTCCAATTTGACGATAAATCAAGCAACTCTCTGAAATTTTGCCGACCCTCTTGCTCTGATCGTGTATCCGCCGTGCTCGGTTGCAAAACCCAAAACACCCACCACAAGGTTCTTGAGAAAGTCGACCAAAACAACCATGAAGAGGAAGTGGAACAACATGAGCAAGAACAAGAAGACGATGTGTGGGTCTATGTTGTGGTTTTTACTGTCTTGCATTTATATTACTATTGTTTTTGTCAAAAATGCCTACTCTATTTATGTCATATTGTTGTTCCTAGAATGTTCTGATATAAATAACTGCACAAGTTTGGTTACTGTCCAATTTTTCGTTCAAACGTGTTGTCCCTTTAGTGCTTTACATTCGAACCTAACACCAGCGTTTGAACGGTTTAGGGGCATTGTGGGAATTTTACCTAATATTATAAGTTTCAAATGTCAAACGAAAATGGGTCTAAGAGGGGTTTTTTTTTAAAGAGTATAGTTAATGGTTATTATTAAACAATTATTAAGTATATGATATTTTACAATTATTTCTAAACAATCCTCAAATATATCTGATTTATACTTTACGGTTTTTGTTATAGTTATTCACAAACAATAGTCAAATAAATGATACCATTTTTTCCTAAAAAACCAAACTAATATTTCTTGGGTGTCTTACAAAACCGTCAAATATATGCCCATATACTTAATGCTTATTTTAAATGACAGTTATATATTTCATTTCGTAACTCTGCCTCTTTATATTTCTTAGTTTCATTAAAACCATTATGTATAGAGCGTCAACTATACATGAAGTTGTAGTAGTGGTGGCCACATTTATGCCGCCAAAAGCCTCTCTACAAGCATAACCTCATCATCAAGTTTCATAATAGCCTTTTTGCTAGTCTCATTATATCACCATCTACTTTTGCATAGACATACAAGGTGTTAGGAAATATATATTAGTACTAATGTAAATAGCAGTAATCATGGGATTCTTATAGTTAGGTCTCTTTGGCCGCACGTCCAGTCAGTTGAGCCTTCTAAATCTGTTAGGTCTGAGATCTTAAATTTGGTTTATTGATCCTCCTTTTAATATCGCAAGATTCTTTAAATCTTTCTTTCGATTCTCCACATCTTCTGGATTTAGCTTTAGTCAATCATCGTCTTTACGTGTGTCTGGCTGACCTGTCTTAATTTCTTGAAAACTTGCAAGGAAAGATTAGAATAACTTAACGCATAATTCTGTCTCATTTACGATGCTATAGCACAGCGGCCGCATTGTATTGCTAACGCATATATGAGCGTGAGCTATGCTATAGCATTGTATTAGCTTCGTTATGTGCTTTCACAGTAGACCATAAAGTGGTCTTTTTCTTATGCACATGAGTAGGATAATGATATGCATGCAACAATTTGTAAGATCTATCCTCTATTTCCCTATATTCATGAATTCACAGACATTCTAATAGATAACATACATTAAAGCTCAGATTTATCATTCAAAATAGTCAAAACACATAGGACAAATATGGCATAAATACTACTCATCAGGGGGTAATAAAGGGATGGGTATGGCACATATAAATACCCCCACCCCGCAAGACAAAACACACACATGGGCATGGCACAAGGCTGCAGAGAAAGAAAGGGAGAAAATAAAGAGAGAGAGAGAGAGAAGGAAGGTCAAAGAAAGAAGAATGTGTAGATTGAAGTTAAATTATTTGGTATTAGTAAGCATTCAAGTATTCGTAAAAATAAGCTTGGAGTAGAGGTAACCTTGTATCACATCCTGAAAACTAAGGGATGACCGGCACCGAATATGAGTAGACACATATTCCTTAAGCCTTAAAATTCATATGGATATTAAATAATACTCATATTATCGTTAACAAAATCATAACTAGAACATTAATCTTAAGCATGCTTAAACCATTTTAAATTTATATATATAAACATACCTCATATAATCAAGATATTAAGTCTCTTATAGAAATTTTGGCAAAGTCTCCTCTATAATGTAGACCTCCCAAAACTTCTACAATGAGCCAAAATTTCATAATAACATTCAAAGCTAAGATCCACTATAACATGTACATGTACATATACATATACATATACATATAAACTATGGATCTTAATATATAAATGAAAACTTAAACTTTACATCTACGAGCAATTGATCTAAAATATATCTACTACAAGCTTGGCCAGCAATGACAATCTTTAATGATCAACTAAAGGTGCAATGTCAGCAATGCTTTTTGAGACAAATTTTTTTCCTGTGAATAACATCCAATTAATAAAAATAACTAAAATACTAGAAGAAATAAATTGATTGGAAGAAAGTCTATAATAAAGAGAGAACAATTAATTTCAACTTCCAAGTACTAAATCATAACCATAAATGGATTTATATAAAAGATTAATAATAAGAACCATTGAAGCTGCATAGAAGATCATTAAATGAATAATACCACATACATAATAAAACAATTTGTCATTTAGACTCAGTTTAAAAATAAATTTTAAATTCTATCTTCTCATAGGACTTCAATAGAATAAATAACAAGCATGGACACATAGTCCACGAGAGTAAATAACCAAATGTAGCTCAAGGCTACGAACACTAGCATGGACCACGAGATAAGTAACCAAGCAAGTGTAGCACGAGGCCACGAAGCAAGCCCAGCACGAGGCCGCGAAACAAGCGCAGTAACTAGCGTGAGAGCGAGTCCCACAAATGTCAAGCGTGAGTACTGTGCTCACGATTATCATGTGAGCTCGAGGTTAACCATGGCACACCAAGGACTAGAAGTATTGTTGTTAGTAACTAGCATTCTGTATTCATTTCTCTTCAAACATTTCAAGCATGCGTGGGATCGATTTACCATTTGTAAACAGAAAAGATATAATTTGAAGACTCGTAAGGAATATTTCATAGAAGTGATCTAAGCATGAAGGTATGCAAATAATAACTCAAAATTACTTTCAAACATGCATGGAGTCTACATCTTTCAAATTTCAATACAATTCAACATCTTTTCCTTTTAGAAACAATCCTTTCACCATCTCCATGCATGAATCACAATTATCAAATACTTCACATATTAGAGGATCATGTTCAAATTCAAAGTGCAAGAAAAATTTATATAGAAAACTTAGGAAGAGCAAACAACATTAAACAAGATCCTTGTTCTTTACTTATTTCAATATCAATGTGAAAAGGGAACAATTCAAATATAACTCATAATGGGAATCTACTCACTCGTTGCTCTTGCAAATATATGATATACCCCTACTTAGCCGCTTCACATGTATAACCACTCTTCAATACCCCAATGATATACCCCAAGATTTCTTCTTCTTTCTCCGGCAATCGCTCTGTGTGTATGTGTGTGTGTGTGTGTGTGTGTTTCAGGTGTCTGGCTTGAAAGACCTGGCTATCACCCAAGAGGGAGGTGAATTGGGTGTATGATTAAATTTTGGTTACTTTGAAATTCTTTCCGCAACTTACTGAAAGTTGTTTGAGTGACAGAAATAATTTATAAAGTGATAATCAGTCATTCAAATATATATGCTGGAAACATAAGAGATAAGGGAAGAGAATATGCAAACTGAGATTTATCCTGGTTCGGTCCAATCCTTGACCTACGTCCAGTCCTCAAGCTCCACTTGAGATTTTTCAATCCACTATCTTCTTTCAACTTGATTACACGTTCTGTACTTGGAGTAATCCTCTCACTAGGATTCACTCCCCCCCTTACAAACCGTAATCAATGCACCAACTTGATTACACACTCGTACTCAAGTAATTCTCTCACTAGAACTTACTCCCTTACAAGTCGTAATCAATACAATGGGTTTCCCACTCAAGATCACCCAATACCGAGTAACTCTCGGATAGTATGGAAAGGAATGATTACAATAAATCTTTCTCTTAGAAGTGAATGAATAAACACGAAGAACAATACAAATCACTTCACTCTCTATGATAAGCTTATCTAAACATGAAAAACAGAGAGTAAATGATGTGAAGGTCGAGTATTAGCATGTTGAAGTTGTAGGTTGTTGTCTCTTGTTTTTCGTCTTGAATCTGTCTTCTTTTATAGGTAGAGATCAATATATGACCGTTGGAATCTTGATTATAACTGTTGCCTTCATTAGACAAGGTTCTCGGGTTTTGTGTTGGTCTTCTTTCTCTCTAACCTTCACTTAATCCAGCTATGTAGAAGTTCGTAGTTGACTCTCGCAAATTTATCCGTTGGAGTAAAAGTCTTTGGATGTAGAAATCATTCTTTAATTCTTTGTAGGCGTGTGCAGACGGATTACCAAAAAGTATGCAACTTTCTCGGGTTTTGCATTTAATGTTCGACATGCTTTTTGCTTTTGCTTTAAACCTTCAATAAACACTCTCTAATTCATCCGAAACTCACTAAAAAAGTGGTTAAACATATCTAGGAACATTAGAGAATAATGATAGGAAGTATTAAGATCAAACAAGAAGGTTTTACAAAATCGTCAGATTTGAATTTCAAACTCTGCGATGAAAACTTGAGTTTTGATATCAAAACTCGAGTTTTGAACTTTGGTGAGTAAAATCGATTTAAGTCCAAAACATCAAAACGGAGGTTTTCTTTCAAAACTGCAGGTTTTCAAATCATTGAAAAACATCAAACTTTTACGTTGGCCAAAACTCGAGTTTTCATATCAAAACTCGAGTTTTCATTTAAATATGAAAACTTGAAGAAATCGCGCCAAGTCAAAATCGGAGGTTTTGGAGAAAACTGGAGGTTTTGAAAACCGAGAAAACATGAAGACTTTCGCTCGAGCAAAACTCGAGTTTTGAAATCAAAACTCGAGTTTTCACTTTACCGTGAAAACTTTGAGAAAACTTTGTCAAACTCAAAACTGGAGGTTTTCACAAAAACGGAGGTTTTGAAAACGGCTAGAAACTGAATCCTCTCGCAACCCAAAACTCGAGTTTTGATTCAAAACTCGAGTTTTCACAAATTTAGTGAAAACTTGGAAAATTTCAAGTTATGTTGAAAACTCGGAGGTTTTAGCCAAAACTGGAGGTTTTCAAAGTTCAAAAACTTAGGAGACTCTCGTAAGTCCAAAACTCGAGTTTTCAATGAAAACGGAGTTTTGTCTTTTCCAAAAATATTGAGAAGTCTCTCAGTATTGTGAAAACTTGAGTTTTCCAAAAACCTGCGCGGTTTTGCTTTGTTCGGGATATATCTCATTAAGATCAAAACTCTTGGCTAATCTCAAACTCAAGTTTACATGTCCAAGCTTGAGGTAAGAATCCAATGCAAGAAGAATCAACTCCAAACTCATTCTATTATGTCCATTATGATCCGATGAATGAAGACTATTCTTGACCAGCGTTCTTGAAACGTCTTGAATTGACTGTCAACTTTCGAAGGCCATATCTCCCTGGTCTGAACTCCGTTTTGGTTGGTTCAAGTCTTGATGGAAATTCCTTTGAGTCTTCTTTCATATGCCACCAATTTTAGCTCAATCGGATTTGTAGTTTGTGAGATACACTCAAAACATTGAGGCTTGGTTTGCTGTGTGGCGTGAATCTCAGTGTCAACTTCCACAATTCATAGCTCCTTGATCTGAACTCCTTTGGGCTTTAATTTTATATGAAAATGACGCATTGGAAGTCTATTTTCATATGCCACTGGTTTCACCTCAATCGGATTCTTGGTTTAGGAGATATCATCGAATTACCAGACCTTGCCCACCGAAACGTGAAACAAAGTAGAGCAGGAGTTGTTTGAATAGTCTTTGAAACTCGAGTTTTGACTTGAAAACTCGAGTTTTCCTAATCCGAGAGATGCGTAAATGCTGAAGACACTACAAAACTCGAGTTTTGAGTTGTGAACTCGAGTTTTCTCATCTTGAAGCTGATTTTTTGTCTTTAACTCCAAATTGAGTCATTTCAACTTCCATATGATCTTGGAGGCTTCTAGCATCAATATAAGAACTTGAATAATTATATCTTGATTCCATTCAGCAAGTTATTCCTTCTTCCATCTCTCATCTTGATCATTCTTCATAATCCAACTCTTTCTTTATACTCTTCTCTTGATCATTCTTTGCAAGTTCTACAAACTTCTTCAATATTTCCTCTTCTTCGATTATTCCCAAAATCCTTTGATAGCTTCTTGCTTCCTTGACATTCGATATTCCCATTATATTGTGTGCAAGAACTTCTTTCTTCAATCTACTTCCTTGATCAATCTCCATTATTAAACTTTGCATCTACATTCAATATAAGAATTAGTCAAAGCATAATGTAAATGTAGTGTGCAACCTTTTTGCCCTTAAGAATGACATCTATATAAGACATCATCAAAACTAATCATAACCAACATGGCTGAAGCAAATGGGAACGAGTAGAGGTTTGTGTATGTCAATTGAATGAAGGATGAGTGAATAAATAAAAGGGAGGCTACATGTGTGAGTATTATAGGGGTGGAAAAAGACCACTTTGTCCCTCTAAAAGACTTTTGTTTGCAACTTGGTCATTTGCTCATTTAAATGCAAACATTAAATAAGTGGTGGAAATTAATCCTTAATACCATTAGCTTCTCTAGGCCATAAAATATCAACTCTAAACATTTTTGGCCAAAAATTATCCTCTAACTATTTTTCCTTGAATTTTCGGAAAAATAGGCCCTAAATTCCAATTAATAACTTGAAAACTATGTAGGCCATTTTTTTTTAAAATTAATCCCCTTATAATATTTCTAGACCTCAAAATAATATTTCCTATTTTTTTCCTATTTTTTCGAGGTCCAAAATAATTTTTAATAATTATTTTAAGCTTTTTCTCATGATAAGCTTAAGGGTCCGTTTGGTACAAGGAACATTTAAGGAGGGAAAGGAACTTAGAGGAAGGAAATGAATGGAAAGGAAGATTGAGAGGGAACTTAAAAAGTTGAGATGTTTGGTAAACATGATAATAGAACTTAAGTTGAGGGAAAATAAAATATTTGGTATGAAGAATTGGGTGCTGGTTAAGTGGGAAGGTGAGGTAAAATTCCTAAAATGCCCCTAAAATAAAAAAGGCAAAAAATATATACGAATGTTCATAATCAAACGCAAGAATCCGACAGCAAATTTCATTTCCAAGACAGGTACTTGAATGTGTATATGAACAATTTATCCAAATGATTAAAATCTTACGAAGAAAAAAATAACCATAAAACACTAGAATAATAAACACATTGACACCAACTACAGCTAACTAATACATTAACAGTAACTTCATTCTCGAATTCACTATTAACACTACTCTGTTCGACTTTGTTTTGCATGTTACATGGACAAGGTTCAATAATTTGATCATATCTCTCAAACCATAGATCCGATTGTGGTGAAACCTTTTTTAGATGAAACTAGACTCCTCATCCATCACAAAGACACTAAAAGCAAGCTCAAAGGAGTTCATACGAAAGAGATATGAATTTGGAAGTTGACTTTAAAATTCTCGCATCATATCAGACAATTTAGTAATTTGGATGACTTGGTTCGAACAAAGTTGACAAGTTCGAACGAAGTTGACACGTTGGAACAAAGTTGACAAGTTCGAACGTAACACTCACCTAAAAGAGTCTAAGTTTGAACTCATAAACTAATAGCAGCTAAAATTGTGCTGCAATTAATTTCAGCATATTGGAGGAGAAGGCTGGTCACGAGGAATGAAAATAAGTAGCAGAAATTGAAAGTTGTGAAATTAAGAAAGATGGATTACTAACTTTCACTGACAATTAAATCTTCTTTCTTAGTTTCACTGTTCACATCGATCACTCTCTGCTAACTCTTTCTTTGTGATTTCTTCATTTCTCATACCACCATGAGAGAGTTTGAACCAGACCACCGGTGACCTTCTTGCATCTCTGACAAGCCACCACTGTTGTCCTCCTCACTGTCATCGTTGGGAACGAGAAGGCCAAAGAGCTGAGTTTGGAGTTGTGACTGCATCTTTGGAGGGAGAGCGATTTGGGGACGAAGAAATGAGTAGCTGAGAGAGACCACCTTTAAAGGGATTTTTGTCCCATTAATTCACTATCCCGGGAAGATTTTGAAATCCCGCCATTTTTGGTGGGATTTCAATTTCCACGTTTGTGGGAGCTTGGAGCTAAGTGAGAATCAGAGTTGACGGAACTCTGTGCGCCAAACGTGTTTTGGCTGTAGGAACTCTATTAAGTTCCTATTCCCTCCCATCAATTCCTTGTACCAAACGGGACCTAAGATTTTTGATTCTTACGAGCTTAGCAGCCTACTTATCTCAGTCTTATCTCTAAACTTCTAGTCCCTAAATTTGGGATGTTACACCTTGGCTATTGTTTTAGATACTTATCAATATATATATATATATATATAATTGTTTTGCGATTTTTGTGCCTATGGAGGGCTTGCTTTGGAATTGCATATTTGATTAAAATTATATTGATGAGATTAGAAACTATTTAAGCATGCTTGTGTGTATTAGAACTTATGGTTATGTATTTTGAAAACTATTTAAGCATGGTTATATGTTATGATGAAAATATCGTTTATTATAAATTATTTTAAAATAACACTATATGTTTTTTATGATGTTATTTGTTTTCTTAAAGATGACTGATAATGGATTATTTGATAAACCATGTTTGGAACTATACTCGTGATTTAGAACTTGTATATACATGTAGATATTGTGATTGTTAGTCAATGATGCATATGGATGGTTGTGGAGTTGTGATGGGTTGGAGTAAGGAGGAATTTGTATGATGAGATCTCTTACCATGTATTATGTCATCCCTCGGTGCACAGTGGATGACACTTGTCAGGGCCCTTCTTCCATGTTTTCCTTTGGTTGGGATTGCATTGGAGCTGTGGGACATGTGACACCTCCTTAGTTATATTATTTTAAAGAGGGGAGCCATAGTCCCAAACGCTTTGCACTTTTGGCCGAGTACATCTCAAGAACTGGTGAGCTTGAGATAATCCAGTTAAATAGATGTTTCTGTTAGACTATGTGTTAGCATATTACTCTAGTCAGCGGTTATAAGCAAGGTTCTGAAAATTGGACCGATCACTGAACCGGTGAAGGTACTGGGTCAAGGGCCAGTGGGTCAGACCAGAGTCAGACTAAAATCAGACCGGTATTAATTAAAATAGATACAAATATTTATATTTTTATAATAAAAAATATTTAATGATCAAAATATGTAAAGATATGATGTGATGTCCATAAGAACAAATACAATATCATATTGATTTTTATTTTTTTTAAAAAAAAGAGATCACAAAAAGAAAAGAGATCAGAGTTACGTACTTGCGTCAGTTCTCACATATTAAATCTGATGGGGGTATAGCAGGTATAGGCCAGAGGGTAAGGGTATAGGTTTTTTGACTTTTTTTTATTTTAATCTTTGTTTAGTAAAGTTAGCAAATAGCAATACTTGTTTTTTTTTTCTTCATTACCACCGTCTGTTGTTCGTGTTTATCTCACTTTCTCTCTCCTTCAACTCTTCAGATTCAGATCTCTCTCTCTCTCTCTCTCTCAGTCCCTCCTCCTTCTCGTTTTATGTTGCAGAGATCTCTATTTCTCCTTCGACTCTTTAGATTTAGATCTCTCTCAATCTCTCCTCTTTCTCACTCTGTCTTAACATTGAGAAGCATGGAGGCATCGCGAAGCTTCTAGTTGTGAACTACAAGTAAGAAATTCAACCAGTTCAAAATCTGTTTCTATTATTTCAACCAAAGAAGCTCTGACTTTAGACCTGCAGATCGCGATCTCCGCCAGCCATCGCCACACTTTCCCCTTCTTTTCGTTCTCCTTCAGTCAATTTTTTTTTTTTTTTAAAAAAAAGCCAATCTTTTTGACTGAGAATCGGCCAATTCGGCTGGTTTAGGCCGAGTTGAGTCTAAGCCAACTCAGAACCCCGGTTTAACCCCTAACTCAGACCGGTTTTCCAGCCAGTTCATCGATTTTTGGTTCGAACCGGTTGGTCCGGTCTAGGTTTCAAAACCTTGGTTATAAGGCTTGTCAAGGGTAATAAGGATGGTTGATGCATCAATCATTTGCTTGGCATGTTATATATGCGATTTATGGTTTGAATGATAAAGCTTTTGTATAATTCTTTTTGTAACAAGATTGAGACATGTTAGTGAAATCTCTTGTGAACAATATTTGGAAAATGAATTGATGTTCAATCGTTTTAAAACCCTTTTTGGGAGGGGTTTTTGCTAACCAAATCAAGAACTAGTTTGTGAAAGATTTCATGTTGATAATATTAATAAATTATTGTAATTTGAACTTGATTTTGAAATAGTATTTTCTCGATCTTGGTTTGCATGTATATTTCTGAATAACCAATGATTACTGAGATCCTTGGATCTTATAGTTACAATATTTTTTTTCCAGGTGATTACTCTAGTAGAGAGCAAGGGAAGACACCTATAGAGTGAATCTTAAAGATATTTTGTACTCCTAGAGCTCATGTTATGCCATTTGTATTTGTCATGACCATAAGACTTCCGCATTTTATTAACTCTGAAATAATTTTGATTTTTTTTACACTGTAAATATGAGTTTTCGCTGAACAAAATTTTATATTTTGATGATGTGGATAATGAGCATCCTTATTGGCAATATTTCAAATACTTTGGTTAAGTATTTGGTTGTTGGATTTGAGGTGTTACAAATTTGGCATCGACTCCCTGAATCAAACCTACCCTCGGTGGTTTTGTGATTTGGGTCCACGTTTTCTACACTCTCGTTGGTTTTTCATGATTGTTGCTGCATTTGCTTTTGGTTTGACTGTTGCAGAGTTTTTTTTTTCTTATGAATTTTTTTTTGTATTGTTAGCTTTCTTTAGGGCTGCTTAGTTACTATGATAGTGAGGTAACTCTATTTGGTTGGTTATTTATGATCCCTTGTTTGGTTGTTGCTATTTGGAATGCTTGAGTATTGAGAAGGAAGCCTATTTAACTCAAGATTTCCCTTCGAATGATAATGAGAAAAGTTTGGCTTGGTCTAGAGCGGATGCTCGTCTCTTTTTCCAAATTCGGAACTCTATTGAACATCAGATTCTGTCTTTTGTTAGTCACTGCAACACTATGAAAGAAATTATGAATTACTTGAATTTATGTTCTCTAGTGAAGGGAATTTCACTCAGATTCACGAAATATGTTAAAGGATTCTGTCGCTCTTAGCAGCAGGGTCGTCCTTTGAAGGATTTCTTCTTAAACTTTAAGCGGTTAAATGAAGAGATGAAGGTACTTATGTCTCCCCAGGCGGATCTTCAGACCCGTATCAAGAATATGGAGTTTCAGGTTGTCATCAGTTTCCTTGAAGCTCTTGACCCGTCATATGACACCATTTAATCTCAGATTCATTTTATGTCTCACGGGTTCTTCGTGCTGATTGTTTGGTTCGTCTGTTTGTTGATCCAAATGCAAGTGCTTTGGCTGGGCATGGCCCTTTTGAAAATAAGAATTATAGGTCCAAACAGGGCACTAGTGTTCCACACATGATTTTTGGTAGTATTATATGCAATTATTGTAAGGAACCTGGTCACTTTAAGAAAAATTGCCGTAAATTGTAGAATAAACAATAGTATGATCAGCAGCGTGGTCTTGCTCATATTGCCCATACGCCTGATCAGTCTGATTCTGGTCATCATTTGCAAGGGCCCTATCTATAGGTACTTTATCCTCTGGCTTTGCTACTACTTCCACGAAGTAGATCATTGATTTTGGTGCTACCGACCCCATAATAGGTAACCATCATTTATTTTCATCGTATGACCCCTATGCTAACCCATCCTCCATATTCATTGCCAATGGTTCCCCAATCCGAGTACTTGGATCAGGTACTGTTATACCAACTACATCCATTTCACTATCTTCTTTTTTTAGTGTCTCCAATTTCACATTTAATCTTTTGTTTCTAAGTAAATTAACTCGTTATTTGAACTGTTTTATCTCACTATTCCTTGACCATTGTTTAATTCAGGATCTTTCGAAGAAGCAGATTATTGGTAGAGACTATGAATCTAGTAGGCATTACATCCTTGATGATCAGGTGTCGTGTTCTGTTGCTTGTTCCGGTGGGTCGTCTCCTTTTAAAGTCCATTGTCGTCTTGGTCATATGTCCCTTTTGTCCCACAAAAGGTTGTATCCTCAGTTTTTGTATGTTTCTATTTTAGAGTGAGTCATGTGAGTTTGTCAAACACCATTTTATTCATTTGGTACCTCGAGTCAATAAACGAGATGCGTCCCCCTTTAAGTTAGTTCATTCTAATGTTTGGGGTCGTTGTTCAGTTTTGTCTCAGACTAGTTATCGATATTTTATCACTTTTGTTGATAACTTTTCTTGAACCACTTGGCTTTACTTTATGAAACAACGTTATGAATTGTTAACTCATTTTCATAATTTCTGTTCTAAAATTCAAACTCAGTTTAATACTCCTGTGAAAATTCTTTGAACTGATAATGTGAAAGAATATTTTTCCGCCTCATTTACGGATTATATGCATAGTCATGGCATTCTTCGCCAATCTTCCTTTGTTGATGCACCTGCTCAAAATGGTGTTATTGAAAGAAAGAAACGCCATCTCTTAGAGACTGCCCAAGTTCTCATGTTTCACTCTTATGTCCTTAAATATTTTTGGACGGATGACGTGTCTATTGTATGTTTCCTCATCAATTGCATGCCTTTGACTATCCTTAGTGGTGACGTTCCATATTTCGCTCTGTTTCCCACCACTAAGTTGTTTCCTGTTGATCTAAAGTTTTATGGATATGTCTACATTGTTTGGGATGTTCATCCAAATGTTAGTAAACTCAATCTCAAGTCCTTGCGGTGTGTCTTTCTTGGTTATTCTCAAGTTCATAAAGGTTATCGGTATTACTCCCTTCATCGTTGTCGTTATCTTATGTCTATTAATGTGACTTTTCATGAGTCTTCTCCTTTCTTCAAGTCTTCATTATTATTTGAGTCTTCATCCGTCGTTGATTAGCCTGATGATATCCTAGTTTATTGTGTCCCTATTTCATCAGTATAGGTTGTTGTTCTGGAACCTGATATCATCGATGATGCTAATATTGTCAATGTTCTGCCTTCGCCAGTGACTGGTTCGCTGACAGATTCTGTTCATGACTCCCTGGTTCTTGATCTTGATTCTCCAGATCCTACCATTCATGTCCCTGACCCAATTGTACATGATTCTCCTATTGACCCATCTGATGACTTGCTTATTTCCCTCTGAAAAGGTACTTGTCCTCATTGTCCTCCCAAAAGATATGCTGACTGTACCTATCAAATCTCCTCCTTTGTGTCCTACCAGTGTTTGTCCCCTGTTTCCTCTTTCCTTATGGCCACCCTTGAGTCCATCTCTACCCCTACCACCCTTCACCAAGCCTTGACTCACCCTGGTTGGCGTACAACGATGGAAGAAGAAATGATGGCCCTTGAAACAGCTGGTACCTGGACTCTTGTTGATCTACCTTATGTGAAGAAGGCCATTGGATGTAAATGGGTATTTATTGTTAAGACTAAGGCTAATGGCTCCTTGGAATGGTTGACAGCTCAGCTTGTTGCCAAACGGTATACTCAAACTTATGGAATTGACTATTTCGAGATTTTCTCCTTTATAGCTAAGCTCACTTCAGTTCGTCTTTTTAGTTTCTAAAAACATGAATGAAAATGTATGATAAGTACTACTTGGTGAAAGGTTGTGTTGGTTTAAGAAAACCCAACACATTATAAAAGTAAAACCTTTCATGGAAGAGTTATTTTAAATAATTATTAGTTATTAAAGTTATGTTGGTTTATGAGAGTTCATGATTTTAATATGTGGTTATGATTTTTAATTGAAAAGTTATTGTTTCAAGATATACCACTTCAAAACATCATTTCTTGGTCTATAACTATTCTACACCATCACTTAATTTAAGAGAGACACTCAACCATTATTTAGCCAGCGGATGGCTTTAAACTTTCGGAGAAACCGAGAGGTCTTCTTCACTTCAAATCCCACAATAGCCGCCCTTTCCGACAATTAACCCACATAAGTCTAGTCACGTCTGTTGGTAAGGATGTTTTCGTAAATTCAATTAAATTCTTAAAAAGTTAAGGATGTTTTCGTAATATCACTTAAATTTTTAATTTCAGTTAATTTCCTTGTGATTGCCATGTCATTAGCTCATTTCAGGTGATTGCACTGTTAGGAGCTTTTTACTGTTTAATATGAGGGGAGGGGGAGGGAAAGCAAGGGAATGAAATTTTTTTCAATTGGAATTTAAAAAATTAGAAAGGCAGGGTTAAAATTTTTTAATTATTTTTTGTTACTCTTTTATTTTACATCTTCTCTTTATAAAAATTTTATAACTCCACTTTTTCAATTTTTATAAATCCAACTCATAAAATTTTTTCCTTGTGTTCAAATTCCTCCTACCAAACAACCACTTAATGTATGAGTCCTACGGATCTTTAATGTCATTCTCCCTATTCTTAACTAGAGGTAATTTTTCAGTCATAAAATGAAAATAAAAATAAAAATAAATAGAGGTAGGGTAATTTTTCTTGTGGAAAGGGCTGAGGTAATTAATATAAATACAAGCAATAGTAATACAAATCAAAGACATAGATGGTATTTAATTTAAAAACACTCCATCCAGTCCTAAATATAATACTCCCTCCGGTCTAATTATAAACAGGTTGACTTTTTTGGAGAAATTAAGGAAGCTAATTAAATTACTTTAAAATATATTTTTTTCTTCAAAGTAATTAGTTTGACTAATAAACTAATATATAATCTAAAAATACACAACATATAAAATGATTAAGTAACTTATTTAGCTTCCTTAATCTCTCCAAACAAAGTCAAATGTGTCTTATAATTAGGACCGAAGGTAGTATCAAATTGACTTTTTTTTAGAGGTCAAGGAAGCTAAATTTATTACTTAATCATAGTATGTATTGTATATCAATAGATTATATATCCAATTTATAAGTAGATTAATTAGTTTGGAGAAAAAATGATAGATTTAAATACTTTCATATAATTTATTTATCTTTATCAATATCTTTTAAAAAGTAACTGGATCTTATATTTAGTATTGAAAGTAGTATTACAGTTCCTTAAATAATGGATAAGAATTAAGATAAGAATTAAAAATTGCTGATATGGCATGTGACCCACATTACTCTCCCATACATCATCCAGCTAGTAATATAGAAGCATATTATTTCACCACATGATGTCATAAATCATGGCTCTGATGTGGATATATAGACTTAAATATACTTAATTACTCCCTTCCGTCCGAGGTAGTAACCAATTGATATTCTTATGTCCTTTCCTTGCATGCATAGTTTGGTTGGTTTCATTTTCAATCAGCGTTCTCTTTATGTTGTCTACTATTATTTTCATATTTTTTATTTCTTGTTCATCGAGGCGATTTGAGGTCTACGAGAGCTTGTCTGCAAGTGGCTTTTAGCTGTTTTTATTTTTTTTTTTTTTTTTAAAAAAAGGCTGCCTTTTCAACTGTGCCTTTTAGCAGTTTTCGTTTCTTTTCTGGCAATAGTTTGATTGGACAACATGAGTGGCTAAATTAATCCACCCATTCTTGTATTCTTATACTCATTTCAGTCATTTATATATTATATTTTACACTGTTTCATTTAGATGTCTAGCAAGAATCCATATATTTGTTATATTGTGATTAGGATATGCTCATATAAATTTAAATAATTTTGTAGCATATAGATAAATATAGTAATTTTCCAAAAAAAGATAAATAGTACAGTTTTTTAGAATAATTTTATATGATATATATAGATAAATGTTTATTTTATTTTACATAAAAAAAAAACATGAAACAAAGAAAAAAACAAAAACAAAGGAAAAAAAGCTCAATTAAATTTATCTTAAATAATCAAAGCTGAAATTTAGCCAATATCTACCTTCAATTTTCCTTTTTAATTATATAGGGGTATTATGGTCTTTTAATAACATTTAAAAATCGCTAATTAAGCCTCTGGGGCTGATTAGAAATTTGTTAAAAGTGTAGGCCTGAATTTTAATTTTGGTATTTTAGCCGGATTTATATAAGATTCTCCCTTTTTTTATTTAAGCATGCATCTATTTCTTGTTTAGAGAAATATTTCTTACCCCTAAATCAACATCCAAAAAAAAAAAAAAAAAAAAAACACGCCAGCTTTGCTTGAGGGTGAACGTTTATTAGGTGATTGGATGAAAACCCGTAGAGTTGTCCCATGAATTTCAACCTAAATTCCCAGATAATTTTTCCCATATAAAGTCTGCCTCCTACATTCACCTATCTGTATCATAAACTGGATGCGCCTTTCCTTTTATTTACATGTAATAAAAAGAGATTCTCTTTTGTATCTCTCTTCTCGTTTAGAAATCACCAACTTTGCATGATCTTTCTACCAAACATAACCTCTCACTATCTCTCCCAAATTATTCTCCATTCGAAAAAAATCTCTCCCCTACATAACCTCCCATGAAATCTCAGAGTTATTTGTAAAGACGCAAAATGGATTATCATTCTAAACAAACAATTGCAAATTTATCCATCGTACTCCTATTCTTCATCGGAATGCTTCTCCTGTTTCGGTTTTCTTCTTTCTCTAACCCATTGTTAAGGATCCAGAAGTTCCCGTATGGCACAGTAAGTTCAAATTAATAACCGTTTTTCATTTCTTGTTTCAGAATAAATCGAATGATTCAGTCTTTTTTCAATATTTATATATATTATTTCCTTTTTTATAGAACGCCGTTGGTGGAAGACGAGATTGTGATCTTGATTCGGCTTTAGCGAAAGCCTCAATGGAAAACAAGATTGTAATAGTGGCGTTCATAAACAAGGCTTATGCTGAACAAGACGTTAATGGCGATACCGTCACCATGTTTGACCTATTTCTGAGCAGCTTCTGGCTTGGAGAAGGCACAAGGTCTCTGGTCGACCACCTTCTGGTTGTCGCCGTCGATCAGACAGCGTATGACCGGTGCCGGTTTCTCCGGCTAAACTGCTTTAAAATGGAAACGGACGGTGTTGATTTCGCCGGCGAAAAATTGTTCATGTCATCTGATTTCATTAAGATGATGTGGAGAAGGACTCTTTTTCTCTTGCAAATTCTTAAACGAGGATATAGCTTCATCTTCACGGTACGTTTCTTTGAAGTTTGTTTATTTTTGGAAAATACATTAATACAGTCAACATCAAAAAGATAGGTGAGTTTTCTTACTGAAATAATATATGTTGTTCTATTGTTAATTAATTGAATTTAACAAATTTTTACTGAATTGGGTTTGAAGACTTGCTTGTGGGACAAGTGGATCGAACAACTATAATTCTATATTTGCTTATATATATAAAAAAAAAATCTGTAAGTTTAAAACATATTAAAATCTTTTGGAAGTTTAAGAGAAAGGTTTATCTCTATATTTGGGAACCTAATTATTGCTATTGAATCCTTTATTTTTATTTTTCTTTTTGGTGAACGATTCTTTTAGATTTAATTTGTACGGTGATCATACGCGTCTTTTCCTTGAGAGTTTCATCTGTTTAATCCAACGAATCAGCTGGATGGTCTTCATATAGCCTATCCAATTTTATCCTCTTAATTTCTATCATAAATGAAATATATTTTGTTAATTTCTATCATAAATGCAATATATTTAGTTTGGAATTATTTACAAAGTTCAACTGCATAACTTTTAAAGACAATTTTTTATTAAGATATGTAGCGTTTCGGTTTCACACTTCAATAATGAAACATTTTTGCATTGATTTCTTTGGATTCATTATTTGATAGGAATGCAGAGCATTATTATTATTATTAGAAATAATCTGGTACTGTTAATATTATATTACTGTTCAGAATTAAGCTGTCATAGTTCGTCTGTCCAAAAAGAAAGCCGTAATAGTACTTTGAGTAGTTAAATACAAAATTGGCGTGTTTAATTAGTTAGAAATGAGGTGTTAGAGATAAGTATATGAACTAGAGGAGTGTAATTAGCTGTCAATTACTGTAATCGAAACGGTTGTGGCTAATTAATGGAGGAGTCAAGGGGATTATGACTACTTAATTTTGATTAATTAGAGGACGGTATATAAAAGGGTTGCTAGTTAATGATCACTACTGATTTAGAGTAAAATGACACCCTAAGGGATTAATATTGAAACGGGAAATCTGCATTTAATTTTGGCCAAACACATGTCAGATTAAATAATTAAAGTTTGATGTATAAGTAATCTATTGCGCCTTGAATCTTTCTGCATTCCTTTTTTTAAAATAGATTTAATCTTTCTGCTTTAATCTGGAAATCACAATTTTTCTGATATGATGATTTTGAATTATCTGAGAAACATTTGAGATTTAATTGTGTGTGTGTGTATCAATATATATTGATATCTTAAAATATCTATATAGATATTTTTTTTGGTCAAGATATATTTCTTGATTATTGACACACTCACAAAGTCCTATATATATGAATAATTGGGCTTTTAGTTTTGTCCTTTCTGCAATGGATGAATTCCAAAGTCAAACTTGTAATGTTAAAATAGTCATATAATATGTGATTTTAAGCCATTATACCCATGTTATAAAAAGTACTATCTTACTTCTTATTTCAAGTTATCAACTTCCTTGTTATGCTCATTAGAATTTTTTTTTTTTTAAAAAAATAGAGGACATTCCTTTGATGATGAGAACTAATGAGATCATACATAAATTTCATGAATAATTTATATTTCTAATTGTATGACTTGCCTAATTTTGGTTCTTTAGAGTTGCCGAGCTAACACTCCTAAGAAATATTTGCTTTCCGCATATTATGTTTGGAAGGAGAAAAATATGGGATAGAGTCGCACGTTGTGTTAACATCCTTAAGATAAACTTTGCGTGTGTGTGAGTGTGTAAAAAAGTTGGTTTCTAGCTTTACGCTTGGTGTCGTTAATGCTTACGGCTCTCAAAATATAATTTATATTGAAAATTTTATTCTCCTATACGAACATGTGGTATGTATATGTGCATGTGACACGTTTATAAGTTTTTTAATCAATATTGTATAAAAGATTTTCGTTATCAATTTTGATTTGTCACTTGTCAGATGACGTGTTGTGCGAACAAGTAATGGATTAAAGCACACGATATTGATTATGGGCTCATAATAATGCTTATTAAATTGATTAGCCAATAGAATATTTAGAAGAGTGATGAGTCAACAAGAAACTTAAACGATAAATACTTGATTTATGTTAACGTAATATGACTACCTAGATGGCGTATTGTGGAAGAGCAAGGAATTACGTAGACGCCAAAAAAAGTGTATTTTTTATTTTTCTAACATGTGCCTTTGAATCAAACAGGATAGTGATGTGATGTGGCTAAGAAACCCATTCACAAGACTAAGCAACGATACGAACGAGGACTTACAGATAAGCACAGACAGTTACCTGGGAAATCCTCGGTCGGAAAACCATAACATCAACACCGGATTCTACTTTGTTCGATCGAATAACAAGACAATTTCGTTGTTCGAAACGTGGTATGGTAAGAAGGACATCTCGAATGGACAGAAAGAACAAGACGTGCTTGAAGGTCTCATAAGACAAGGCATAATAAGACAGTTGGGACTTAGGGTTAGGTTTATGGACACTCTTTACTTCAGTGGGTTTTGTGAAGATAGTAGGGACTTTAGGGCTGTCACCACCGTGCATGCAAACTGTTGCCGGAGCATCACTGCCAAGATCGCCGACCTTAAGGCCATCCTCCAGGACTGGAAGCGGTTTAAAATGTTGGAGTCGAGTGAGAGTAACAATTTGACGACTACTTTGAGGTGGTCGGACCACCGTGCATGCCATATCTCATGGCATCATTAACTGGACTTGGAAGTAGAGATAGATAGTTAGTGTTGAGTTCTTTCATGGTTTTGATGAACATTATTGGGAAACATTCAGACATGTTTTCACACGTTGTATTTAATTTACTGTTTTGTTTTAGATGAGAGTTATTTATCTGAAAGATTTGAATCTTTCTCATTACAAACTGAATGATGGTGTAATGTAATATCCGAGCGCCTCACTCTTGAAGGGGGTCTTTTGTTCCCCTCCCCAACCGGACTTCATAATCCGTCCCCTTTGAGAATATTGAATGCCTTGGGTATATATAGATGGTTCTCACATATTTTTTTAATAAACAGAGGAGGGGTTGGGTTTTGAAAAATTTGAAAGAGGGGAGGGAGTAGAGTGTGACCTTTGGTTGTAGAGTACTCTCCAGAATTGTTGATGGGTGTGGTCCGCAGAAAGGTGTGAAGGAAATTAAATGGGCTTTCCCCCTTAAGGTTGGGTGAAGTTGAATTTCGATGGTGCAGCAAAAGGTAGCAGTGGGGATTAATAAGCTAATGTTCTCCTCTAGTAATTAATATTAGACATATTTATCTAATTTCATTAGATAAAGAAAGTTGGTTAAATTAGTTAGTTAATATGACATATATTTTCTAAAACACCCTAGTCACATTCCTTAATTCTCAATAAAAAAAAACCGACGTTTTGTACATAGCAGTTAAAATCACGTATTTGTAGCGGTTAACCGCTACAAACAACACTAGTAACGGTTCAAAGAACGGCTACAAAATACACCGTTGCAAGCTGTTTTGTGACTGATTTTAAAAACCTACTCATGTAATAAAACCGCTAATGTACTTGTAGCGGTTTTAGGTGACCACTACAAGATGAGATCGAGATGACGAATTGTGTGAACATTTTGTAGCAGCTAGAAAACCGCTAAAAATGATGGCACAAAAATTTTGAGTGAGAAGAAAGGAAAATTGAGAAACTGGCACCAACATTGTAGCAATTATTAAACTGCTATTAAGTATTTCCACGAATTTAAACAAATTGGTGGCAAATACTGGATGAAATTTCAAAAAATGGGCCAAATTTTAAGGTGAATTTGGATTAAAATTTGTAGGAGTGCAAGATATACTGCAAATGTTTTTTTAAAAAAAAAATCATAATTTGAGTCCATTTTTACAATATTTTATTATTTATGTGACAATTTAAATGATAATAGTTAATATTTTATAAAATGATTAACTTAAGTTAGATAAATATAAATATTATATAGGTATAATACTGAGAATGTGTAGATAATATGATCTTATTATGTTGTCCACTAAATGATATTTGATTATAGAATGAATGTTGATGATGATAGATTGAGGAAATGTCCTTAAAGTTCTAGATAAGGAAAAAAAATTAGTATCAGTATTATAAGAAGGAAAAAACATTGAAATGAAATATTTTTTTATTTGATAAGCTTGCTCAACACTTAACTTCTTCTTCAGAAAAAGTTGGCAGATGAGAGAAAATGAGAGAGAAGGTGGGTAGGAAGAAATAAAAGAGCGTATGAAATGAGGTGTGGTGAAATATTTATAGAGATCTGTGTAAATTTTGTAACAGTTAGTGTGGCGATTTTTGTGGCTATTTTTATTTGTCGTGGTTTTTGTTTGTTTTGTAGCGGTTACTAAATCGCTACAAATGTCCGTTGGTATTTTTTAAATTAAAAATATAGAGGTTTACAAGAACAGAAGCATAATTTGTTTAATCACTCTTCATCGCCATCCTTACAAAAAATGTGTAGAGAAAATGTTAGTTGTGAATTTAATATGTTTGTACAAAAATTAAACTTAAATTAAGTGATAATAAACCGTAACTTATACCAACATCTATTGGGAGCAAGTGATAAGGGACTTGCTCTCCCTCAGCCACATCCTCAGTTCGAGGCATGAGAATGAAGAAAATGGTGTTGGGAGCTCTTCCCCAACAACTATGAACCGACCCAAAATCCAGATTAGTTGGAACTGAAGGTTCTGGTGAATCGAATGGGCAACAACAACAAAAGCGTAACTTATAAAAACATACCGAACTATAGGTAAATTGTCATCGCCTTCAGGGAAGAAGTTTTCGAAATTGATAGGCTAGATTGGCTCACTCTTGTAGACGATGTTATCATCATCGCCCATGTCGTAAAGGCCTCGAAACTTTAAGTGAACCACCATATTCCAATCCCTATGCCTCGCATCCTCGACATAATAAACCTTATGTGCCTCTTAATCAAGAATAAATGGCTCATCATCTTGAGATTGACTAGTGTGAATTGACAGGAGAAATTTACTGATGTGATGCCTAAGTCGTCAGTTGTGAGTCCCTGGGAAGTTGTTGTATTTTCCCCCAGACACTTGAACAGTGTCATGGTGAAACGACCTTGGTAATTTAATTCAATGACACCAACAAGGACGGACACAGGGGGACTGGGGGTGGCCCCCACCCCTAACATTTTTTTAAAAAAATGTAAACATCAGTGCTTTCACTGAGATGGGTCCCACAGGTTTGCTGTCACGGACCGTTTGCTTTCATATACTCACAAACACATGTTTGCCTTCATATATATTTTAAGAAAAAGTAAAGAGGTGGGACCCACATCTTTAATATACATTCTAAACCTTACTTGTCTTGCACTTTTCAGAAATTGTCATTGGGTCTTATTCCTCTCGCTGGCGGCATTTTTTTCACTAGCTTATGAAAATTTTTGAGAATCAGTAAGGTACTTAAAATCACTTCTTTTCATTAAATTTCCATCATGAAATTTATTATACATGAGTTTATCTTTCTAATGATACTACTTTTATACTGATTAAAGAATATTTTAGGGTTAGTATTTTAGATAAGTTTTAAGTTTTGTTAACAAATGGCTATGAGAATATTGATGATAACTAATATTTAATTTTAATTGGTTTACTTTTGTTATTAATAATATTTTTAAAATCATATTGGTCATGAAATAATTTATGTAATATATTTCTGTAAGAGTCAAGTGAAATAAACTTAATTTCTATAATATATTTGTTTCAATTTTTTGTATATTAGGTCTTTATCATATTTTAAGTACTTTTATTTATGATGTAGCATTTTTTATTTTCGCCCCCGTAATTAAAATTCCTGGGTCCGTCCCTGGACACCAAGAAGCTTTCCATAATAAGGGAAATCTCTGAACTGCATGTTTCCATCATTTTTGCTCGTATAACTCCTTATCCCAAAGGTGTCATAAACACCCGAGTTTTGGGTTAGCAATCCTTGATCTCGTGAAACCGTGCAAAAACTTAAAATCATTGACATTGTATGCCATAAACTTGGTTGCATGGTCAAGAGGACTGATTGCGAGAGCTCTAAAATCTAGTGAGTGCGGGTTATGGTCATTTAGTATTCCGCGCGCAAACCAAGTTGGGAATTCTCTTTGGATGTTTTGTCAATTTCAGAGGATGTTTGTGTGTGGATCCTGAGTTGATGCTTCACATGATTTCTGAATTCCCTACAATTAATCATGAGATAGACACTACCAAAAAAACAAACTATGATTTGTCGCGGTTTTTCTGTAGCGGTCATACATAACCGCTACAAAATCATGTATTTGTAGCGATTTATTGAGAAACCGTGACAAATTAGTAACGGAATCTTGGCGCCAATGCGCGGGCTTGTTTACATCGACATTTGTAGCGGTTTACATATAATAAACCGCGACAAATGTGGCGGGAGCTTGGCGCGTAATGGCGGGAAAGTTTGTGGCGTGGAATTTGTTGCGGTTAATTCAAAGTAACTGCTACAAATAATTGAAACGTCACCAATTTGTCGCAGTTAATGCTAAACGACACCTTAACCGAGACAAAATGCTACACTTTATAGCGGTTAACCCAATAACCGTGACAAATACTTACCCTATATATAAGTGATTTGTTCGTACACATATAACTATAAATTCTTTAAGAAATTTTTAAATCTCGGCTTGTAACTGAATGAACTATCTCGGCATGGTAGTTGAAGACATGTAGATATCTGCAGCTCTAATTACTTATCTCGGGAGATGAGAGCGGCAGATATTTGCCTCTCTCATCCTTATAGCCGAGATAGTTCCTTCAGTGACAATCCAGATTTAATTCTTTCTTTGACGGAAAGACTTCTACTCTTCGAAGATAGTCTAACATGCGGCCAGAAGATTTGGTTCCATTATAGCCACCATTCTCTCGAAAAATATTTCGATCAAAATGAGTCGAGTGAGTTTTTCTTGGGAGATTGGTGGCTATATTGAAGCCGAATCTTCACGGGCATGTTAGACTATTGTTAGTTAATTTATTATTCTAAATTTATTACTCTTGACTTTGAAATTAAATAAATTATTTAAGAGCCTTTTAAATTTTAAAATAAGTCTAAACTAATTAGTTTGACTAATAAACTAATTAGTTTAGAGTTTTTTTTTTAAAAAAAAATATTAACTTTTTAGCGGTTCTACGAAAAAACCGCCAAAAAATGTGAACTGACAATATTTTTGTAGCGGTTCATTTCTATAACCGTTACAGAATGTAAAAGGTCTGTCATTTTGTAGCGTCTAGTTAACCGCTACAGAAAATCACGAATAACGAGGGAATATAGTCGCGGTTTTTGCCGCGGTTAATGTAGTAACCGCAACAAAATTAATAATTTTGTAGCGGTTATATGAATAACCACTACAAATTGTAGCGGTTTATATTTCACCTTCCACTTTTTCACTTTAGTTGCGGTTACATTTTTAACATTATGGATTCTAACAATAACGGAAAAGGAAAATCTAGAGTGCCTATTAGAGGCAGTAGTAGTAGAGGCCGGGGCCGTACGAGAGGGCATGGGGCTCTATCTATCCTTCCACCCAATCGGGAGAGCGGAACGAGTTTGATCAACTCTTCGCGGATGAGCCAATCCCAGGCATAGACACCGTAGGGGGAGAAGGAGGCGCAAGCCTGTCATTCAGCGACCTCGACGAAAATGAGCAGATCAATTTAGACATTCCCATATCCAAAGTGGAGCGCTTTTTGGACAGGGAGAACAAGCGGGACCAAGGGAACCCCTGACTGTCGTCTTCGCGGTCTACCGGATTTGTGGTGGACGTAGAAGGTAAATGTAATTTGTTTTTTGAGAAAAGTTAAAGTTAAATTTGTTACGTTTAATTTAATTTAATTTAAACGCAACACAAACATGCTTTTTATTATTGTGCATGCAGATACACATGGGAACATCAGGAGGAGGACGCTGGATGTTTCTGGGGTGACTTATCTGGAAGATTATCATGTCATAGTCCCCTTTAACGAGGACACGAACCAGCCGTCGGCAACGGTGGTCACCTGCGAACCGGTTCTGTCAAAATTTGGGGGAATTGGGCATGGTTCCCGATCTACTGCGAGGATTGGAGGAAGGTTCCGAATAAGGACAAAGCGTTCGCCGACATTGTGCGGGTAAGTTATGGTGCTTAATTAAATTGTACTTTGTAATAGTTATGATTTGTGATTTATTTATTTATTTATTTATTATTAATTAATTAATTACTAATTAAATCATGATACAAAAAAAGTTTAAAGTGCGAGCCTCCGCGAAGAGATACGTCCTCATGAAAATAGGGGAAGGGTGGAAGAACCAGAAGGATCGTCTCTACGACGCACAAAATGGAGATGGGATGATGCCTCTGTAGCAGTTGATCGATAGCCCTCCAGACAGCGTGGAGCCAAACGACTTGGCGGCTTTTGTCCATTATAGGAGGGGTCCGAGGGGACAGGTAAGTTTTTTAATTATAGTTTAGATATAGTTGAAATTACTTTATAATTTAAATATAGTTTAAAATTTACATTTTGTTTGCTCCTCCTTGTAGGCGCTGTCGCAGAAGGTTATATTGGGGATGAGGTCTTATATTGTTGTTCCAGGTACTTTGATGACATTGAGACATCATTCAACCGACCGTCTCATGTAGACGATTCTCCTGAGCCAGAGCCAGAGCCATCAACAACAGAGTTGTTAATCCCTCGAGTTGGTAAACCAGTTGGCGGAACTGAGAACTTCAAACTGACGGCGCTTGAGAAGTTTCAAGCACATAGACATGTTTTGATTAATTGCACTAAAGTTGAACCGTACCTTTTGTAAGGATTGCACACAGATATATCTTACACTATATATTTCCTTACATGTTATACTCACATTTCTTGGTCGTCTTCGCATTTTTAATTGCAGGGAATTCAGGAGTCATGTCAAGCGTCAGCTGAGGATCTGTTCACAGACATCATCCGAAATTGATAGAAAGGTGCACAGAGAATTCCGAGTTGGTTTAGGATGAGAATAATGAATGACCACAACCCGCACTCACCGACCCGAGCTCTCGCATTTCGGCCCCCTTGATCACGCCCAAAGATTTACGGCATACAATGTAAATGGTTTCAAGTTTTGCACCGTTTCACGAGATCAGGGATTGCTGACCCAAAACTCCGTTGTATATGGCACGTTTGGGACAAGGAGTTATGCGAGCAGCAGTGACGGGAACATGCAGTTCGGTGACGTCCCGTATTATGGGAAGCTTCTTGATGTGGTCAAGATCACTTACCAAGGCCTTTTCGCCGTGACACTGTTCAAGTGTTTGTGGGCAAATACGACAACGTCCCGGGGACTCACGACTGACGACTTGGGTATCACATTGGTGAATTTCTCCCGGCCTATTCACACTGGTCAGTCTGAAGATGATGAGCCGTATATTCTTGCCTCAGAGGCCCATCAGGTTTACTATGTCCCCGATGAGAGGCACAGAGATTGGAATATGGTGGTTCACCTAAAGCCTCGGGACCTTTACGACATGGGCGATGGTGGTAACATCGCCTACGAGAGTGAGCTGTTCCAGCCCACTAGCTTCGAAAACTTCTTTCCAGACGGCGATGACAATTTACCTATAGTTCGGTACGTTTTTTAATATACGCTTTATGGAATAATAACATTTAATTAACATATGTTTTATTTGTGTGCAAACATATTCAACTCACACCTAACATTTTATACAAACTTTCTTTGTAGGGATGGTGACGAAGATTGAGAGAAAAAATTATGCCAACGATAATCTGTAATGTTGTTTTTCTTTTATTTTTTTTAAAAACATATTTTTTATTTTGTAACGGTTTTTAACCACTACAACAAAAACCGCAACAACTACGCATCTTTAACCGCGACTAACAACAACTGCAACAAAAAAGCGAACAGTAAACCGCTACAAACTTATGCGCAGATATCAAAATAAATACCCCCAACAAACCTCATTTAATATGTTTCAATATCCTTTTCAACAAACATTTTCTCTCCATCTTCTCTCATATTTTTACGTTTTCTCACAGAGGTTACGTGTTTGAAGATGGTAAGTTCCATTCAACCGGATCAAATCTAATGTTTATCGAAATATTTCATTTTCCTTCTACCCTGTTCATACTAACTTTTGTTATTTTACAGTTGGATTACGTCTATTTTTTTAACTTTTGTTCTACTTCCACATATACTTTGATCCATTTTGACAGACATTTTTTTAGAATTAATTTTATTTTAATGAACTCATAATTTGTTTGTATTATACGTACATATTTTCATCGTTTAATACCCCACATAGTTACTTTATATACTCTAATATCATTTTATAGTATCATTTATTTTCACTAAATGGAACAAATATACAAATTAACCCGCCAAAAAATAAGACGGGAAAATATTGTCGTGTTTCACAACCGCTACAAATATATGCAATATTTTTTTAAAAAATGGCGGGATTTATTTGTAGTGGTTTATCACCGCTACAAACATTCCAAAAAATTCAATATCTTGGTGGCAAAATGTTTTCCAAAAATTTGGCGGGAAAATTTGTAGCAGTTATATAACCGCTACAAAATATTTTTAAATTGGTGGCGCCATTTTTTCACAAAATAGTAGCGGTTAGTATTCCGCTACAAATATCATCACACCAAATTTGTGGCGGTTTGTTAACCGCAACTAGTGTTCCAACAAGGTGTCATCGCAGCTTCATTTTGTGGCGGTTCTATTACCGCCACAAATACATTAGCGGTTATGTTGTATTGAGTAGCGGTTATTTTTCACCGCGACAAATAGGTTTGCCACGGTATATTTTGTAGCGGTTCATGTAACCGCGACAAATATCATTAGTCGCGCCAATAACCACTACAAATGTGTCATTTTAACCGCTACTAATACCCTTTTTTTGTAGTGAGAGATCATGACATGAAAGTATAAAATGTAAGGAAATATATAGGCTAACATATGATTGTACACTTCTTACTGAAGGAAGGGTTCAACTTTAGTACAATTAATCAAGACATGTCTATGTGCTTGCAACTTCTCAATTACTGTTATTTTGAAGTTCTCACTTCCTCCAACTGGTTTACTAACACGAGTGATGAACAACTCTCTTAATGATAATCGTCTACATGAGGCGGTTGATTGAAAGACGTCTCAATGTCATCAAAGTACCTTGAACAGAAATATAGGACCTCATCCCTTATATAACCTTCAGCTATAGAACCTTATGGCCATACCTTATTCCTTATGTAAGATTTCAATTTCCTGAGAAACCTATAAAGTAAAGAAGGAAAAATGTTAAAATGTGTGACTAGCAAATTTAGAAAGTAATGATGATGTGCATATGTATAATGAGTACCTCTTAATAGCATACATCCATCAATATTGAACTAGGTCAGCAAGTTTTGTTTTATGAACAGGGTGGACTGTTAGGTGACCCATCACCGTGAAAAAGGATGAAGGAAAAATCATTTCCAAATGACAAAGCATAAGAATGATATTGTCTTGTAGCAGGAAAGTTGAGTCGAATGCTTTCCAAACTTCTGCTTCCCGTGGATGTCTTAGTTTATCATCTTCGTTCTTGTAAACTTCATGCCACCTCATATGCTCATTTGTTTTTGACAACATAAATAATCTTTGTAACTAAGGCTTTAAAGGAAAGTACCTGAGAATCTTTGTTGGTTTCTTCTTCTTCTTTTTCCCCTTCCAAACCGTCATGTACCTCAAAGTGTGACACAAGTCTTCTTGCAAGCATCATCTCCCCAATCGTTATGGTGTGGATCAATTTTTTCATAGTTCAAGCCTAATCTATTAATAGTCTTCTTAGCCTCCTAAAATGCTGTGGGAATGTCTGCTACAAAATTAATGTCATTACGTTGGCGGGTTACCAAACATTCAAATTTTAAAATTTCACATTTTGAAGCTATTATAATTGAAACCACTACAAATTTGTAACACAATTTGTTGATACTTATATACTAAAACCTCTATAAAATTAATGACCATTGTACAATAATTGGAGACGCTACTACAAAAAATGGATTTTACTTCCCTAAAAAAGTATGTTTTTCAAAAATGGATTTTTGTAATTATGTGCGGGAATTTTGACATCATGGGCGTCTCTTTAACAAAAGCCCTACTTTTAGCATCCAAATTTGAAAAGGGATGCCAAAAGCATGGTTTTTGGCTCAAAGAGCACTACTTTTGGCATCCCTTTTAAAATTGAGATGCCAAAAGTAGGCTTTCGAGTGTTTATGGCACGTTTGGGATGAGGAGTTCTATGGGCATCCGTTACGGGAACATGCAGTTCGGTGACGTCCGTATTATAGAAAGCTGCTTGATGTGGTCAAAATAAATTACCAAGGCCGTTTCACCGTACGTTGTTCAAGTGTTTGTGGGCGAATACGACAACGTCCCAGGGACTCATGACTGACGACTTAGGCATCACATCAGTGAATTTCTCTCGGCCTATTCACACCAGTCAGTCTGAAGATGATGAGCCATATATTCTTGCCTCAAAGGCACATCAGATTTATTATGTCGCCAATGAGAGGCACAGGGATTGGAATATGTTGGTTCACTTAAAGCCTTGAGACCTTTACGACATGGGCAATGGTGATAACGTCGCCTACGAGAGTGAGCCGTTCCAGCCAGCCAATTTCAAAAACTTCTTCCTAGACGGCGATGACAATTTACCTATAGTTCGGTACGTTTTTTAATATACGCTTCATGAAATAATAACATTTAACTAAAGTTTAATTTGTGTTCAAACATAGTCAACTCACAAGTAACATTTTCTCCATATTTTTTTGTAGGGATGGCAATGAAGATTGAGAGAAAAAATTATGCTTGCGATTTAATCTGTAATCTTCTTTTTTAAAAAAACCATAATAGGACTTGTAACGGTTATAAATCCGCTACAAATACATAACCCGTACAAAAACCGTATCCCTAACTGCTACTACACGAAACCGCTACAACAAACGTCATCTCAACCACTACAAAGTATTGCGCATACATCAATATAAATACTCCACCAAACCTCATTTAATATGCTTCAATTTCATTTTCTACACACGATTTCTCTTATATTTCTACATTTTCTCAAAGAGGTTAAGTGTTTGAAGAGGGTAAGTTCTGTTCAACCGGATCAAATATGATGATTATCGAAATATTTTTTTCTTCTTACTTTGTGATACTAATTTTTTTTTTTAATTCACAATTGTACGAATATTTTTCGACTTTCTTTCCACTTTCACATACATTATTCCATCTACTTTCACAAACATTATTTTTAAAATTAAATATTATTTAAATCAACTCATAATCAGTTGTTATTATACTTACACATTCTCATTGTTTTACACCTATATAATAACCATATATAATCAAATATTATATTTTAATATCATTTATTTTTACTAAAAATATAAATTATTGACGTTACAATTTTTAATTAATTAATATAATGATTAAAAAATTTATTCATTTGTAGTGGTTAAGAAACCGCTACAAAAACTCACATAAAAATTTAAACGTCATTTTGTAGCGGTTTAAAACCGTAACAAATATGAACAAAATTTGAAAAAGGCAGCAAAACTTTTTTCCAAAAAAAATGGCGGGAATATATTATAGCGGTTTACAACCGCTACAAATATGTAAAAGAATTAAAACAAGCGGCAAAACTTTTTTCCAAAAAAATGGCGGGAAAATGCTGTAGCGGTTACATAGCCGCTACTGGAAGTTTGGCGAAATTTGTTTATATAAGTAGTAGCGGTTAAATAACCGCTACAATGTTGATCAATTTCAAAGAGTAGCGGTTTTATAACCGCTACTAATTTCTCACACACGACGTCAGCGCAACCTCATATAGTGGCGGTAGTGTGAAACCGCTACAGATACAGTAGTGGTTAAGGCATATGTAGTAGCGAGTTTCGGTAACCTCTACAAAATAGCTTGCAATGGTGTATTTTGTAGGTTTTTCAAACCGCTACTAATTTCATTTGTAGCGGCAAAATCGCTACAAATAAGCCATTTTAACCTCTACAAAGAGACTTTTTTTAGTGAAGTATTCAATATGATTCAACCACGGGAAACACAAACACTCAAACGAACTATACGCATTTACTGTTTCATTCACTATTGTGTAATATCATCGGATATCTAATCTTCAGTGTTTATCTATTTACTTTTTAAGAGAGTTAAATTATATTCATCTTTTACGTAAAGAAACTCAAAGTAGTGGGACCTTGAAAGTGAGTGTATTGATTACAACTTGTAAGGGGAAGTGAATCATAGAGAGAGGATTACTTCCAGTACAGAGTGTATAATCAAGTTGAAAGAGATAGTGAAATACCTAGAGAGTTTGAAGATGGACGTAGGTCAAGAGTTTAGACCGAATTAGTATAAATCTCTTGTGTCAATCATTCTCTTACTCTTCTATGTTGTGCTCTTTTTTAGTGTTGAACTTCAGGGGTTATTCAAAAAAATTAAATCACCTAATTCACCCCCTTCTTATGAGATATTCCTCCTTTCAACATGATTGGGTCCCAATCCGTGCTCTAGTTTTGTGTGAGTACTTCAATAAGTAATCGAATTCCAGGTACGCCTGAAATTCTTACATTTTTTTCAAATGTATTTATTTATTTTTTTGCTTTCATATGATCATCAAACTCTATGTTGTCCATATGAGGCTATAACTAATTTTCCTATCATTGATATACCAATAGGCATTGTTGGAGATATAAAATCATTAGTTAGTTGAGATTCTCATTAATTAGTTAAGATCTTAATTAGTTAGTTAATCATTATAAAACTATATAAATACATGTCTAATTGTATGGATCAAAGTGTGAATGATGATAGAATTCTCATCAAAATGAGTGACGAGGTTAACTCAATCCTCACATCTCATTAATCCTAAAGTTTAAGGTTAATAGTTGAATCATCTAAGAAGGGCTTGTTGTAATACCATCATAGCTTGTAATTCTCAAGAAGAAGAGATTAGTGTATTTCTCTAAATTCTGGGTTTATTAATATCTACCATGAGCATACTATTTTCTTGGGCCTAAAATTGTTGCTGGATATGAGGCACACTGAGCCCAACCTTGAAGCATAGCGTCTCTGTTTCTTGATTCTCCAACACCGATCTGTTTCTTGATTCTCCAACATCGAGCTTCTACCCTGAAGCATAGCGTCTGTGTTTCTTGATTCTCCAACACCGAGCTTTTGAGTCTTGCCCTATCACGGTCTTCATTTGCACCACGCCGTCGAGCCATCATAATTCGGTGAGCATTGCGACATCTCCGAGGTTCTTTGTGCCAAATTCGTGGTTCATTATTGCTCGATTTCCATCATTCTCCAAACTATCAAGGTTTCTTCATCAAGATCTCACCGAAGCCTCGCCATGATCGCATCTCCGTGTTAAAGATCATTTTCCCCAAATTTCTTCCATCAAGATCGTGTTCTTCAAGTCTCAGGCAGCAAACGCCCCATCGCTGCCCTAATTTTTCCAAACACGATTCCGCATTTTTTCAGTTAGCCTGGGTGCAATCGGCGGCAAGAATCTTTAGTCGGAAATCTTTGGAAGTCACCTCAACATCCATTCAAAGTCGCCATCTTGAGTATTTCTTTCACGGTATCATTGTTCTCGACTAATTTGGTTTTTCCTCCATCGTCCATCATGGATCTTGAGTTTTCGCTAATAGAAGGCAGGGGAGAAAGATATAGATGAAATGTATAGAATATGGAATTGAATAATTGTGGCGCACAGAGTCCACTGGCTGTATTGTTATTTATAGTGGGTTAGAAACCCTAAAATGTATAAATAGAATTACATCTGTATCCTTTATGTTTTACCTTTACAGTATATACAATGGATTGGGCTAACTATACAACTTGGGCCTTATAGCTCTATAAGCTTTAGTGTATTAACGTTGGGCTTGCTCACTCTATTTGTTTCAACAGGCCCCCGCAAACGAGGGATAGGTGGCTGAACAATCCCAAGTTTGGATCTAAATTCACTGAACCGTGAGTGAGACAGAGCCTTCGTAAAAAAATATGCTATCTGATCCATCGTGGGTACATATCTCACCGACAATTCTCGTGCAAGTACCTTATCTCTGACGAAGTGCACATCGAGTTTGATGTGTTTGGATCTGGCATGGAACACTGGATTAGCAGCAAGTGTCGCGACGCTGAGGTTATCTCACCATGCTATTAGGGGTTCCCGAAGATGGAGTCCGATCTCAGCTGTGAAAGATTGAAGCCAAGAAAGCTCAGATGAGAGATCTGCAAGCGATCGATACTCGGATTCAGCGCTTGATCTGGAGACAACACGTTGCTTCTTCGATGACCAAGAAATGAGAGAGTCACCGAGATAGACACAGTAGCCACCCATCGACCGCCAATCATCCGGACACACAGCCCAGTCCGCATCAGAGAAACCTTGTAAGGTGAGATAATCGCTTGGTCTGATATGCAAAGCAAAACTTGTTGTTCCTTTGAGATACCTGAGAACTCGTTTTAGAGCTTGCCAGTGAACACTTGTGGGACAGCTTAGAAACTGACTTAGCTTATTTACTGCAAATAGTATGTCCGGTCTTGTGTTCGTTAGGTATTGTAGGGCTCCAATAATTGTTCTGTATTTGGTAGCATCTTCGAGTAGCATTCCATCATCTCTAGACAGAGTTTTATTGATCACCATCGGTGTAGGTATAGGGGAGCTATTTTGCATATGACTGCGACACAAAATATTCTGTATGTAATTTTCTTGTTTCAAGTATAGTCCTGTCTCATCTCGATATGCTTCAATACCTAGGAAATGATGTAGTTGTCCCAGATCCTTTAAGGCAAACTTGTTATTCGGTTGCTCTACAAACATGTCTATCATTTTTTGCGAGTTTCCAAGTAACTATGATGTCATCAACGTATATGAGAACGAACATGATATACCTTTCATGTCTGAGAAAGAACAGGGAAGAGTCACACTTTGAATGTATAAAGCCCCAACCTTGTAGAGTTGATTTTAATTTATCAAACTAGGCCCTTGGTGCTTGTTTGAGCCCATATAAGGCTTTATGTAGCAAGCAGACATGGTTAGGATGTTTGGAGTCAATAAACCCTTCAGGTTGTCTCATTAGAACCACTTCTTGCAACTCACCGTTAAGAAAAGCATTATTTATGTCCATTTGTCTGATTTGCCAGTTTAGTGTAACTGCAATAGTGAGAATAAATCTCAGAGTTGAGGACTTCAAGATTGGACTGAATGTTTCATCAAAGTCAATACCAGGACTTTGTTGAAATCCTTTAGCTACTAATCTAGCTTTGTGTTTTTGAAATGACCCATCTGAGTTGAACTTATTTTTGAGAACCCACTTACAATCCACTAGGTTTCTTTATCCACTGTAGGGAATTAGTTTCCAAGTTCTGTTCTTGATCAAGGCATGATATTCTTCTTGCATTACATGTCTCCATTCATCACGTTTGAGAGCTTCTTTTACTGTAGTAGGAACTGCATCTCCACTGTTCTCAGTTGCTACTGTACCAATATAAGGCCATTTGTGTTTGACAACACCAGTTTTGCTTCTAGTCACCATGGAGTGCTGATTTTGCATTACAATTTGTTTATTTGCATATTCCTCTGCTTCTTGATTTGTAGCATTGTAGTGAGATGGTGAACCTGAACCACTTGTAGTAGGACTAACTACATGTTCTGCATCCTTTTCAGAATTATCATCTGAGTGTGTGGAGGAGGAGGAGATGGTGTGATTAGGAGAACTATCAGCTGACATATCTGGGATTGCATTCTCGGTTTGCTGTTGAAGTGGTTCAGAGAGATCTACTGGTTGTGACATAGAGTCAGGTATAGGAATGTTAAATGAATTTTGAGTGTAGGAGTAGGTTTCTTCTTCAGAGATCTTCCTTTTGTTAATGAAACCTGCAGCAAAGGGAAATTCAGATTCATTGAACTCAACATGTCTAGATAGATAAATTCTCCCAGTGGAGCTTAGGCATTTATATCCTTTGTGTGAGTTGCTATATCCCAGAAAGAGACATTTAGAAGTCCGAAAATCCAGCTTGTGTTGGTTGTAGGGTCTTAGGCAGGGATAACAAGCAGAACTGAACACCTTGAGTCTGCTATAATCTGGAGTTTTCTAGAAAAGCTTGAAATGAGGTGAGATTCCACCTAGAATATGAGTAGGCAGTTGATTTATCAATGCTGTTGCTGTATGAAATGCTTCCCACCAATATTGGAGAGGCATTCTTGCTTGAGCAAGCAAAGTAAGTCCCATTTCAGTTATATGTCTATGTTTTCTTTCTTCTCTTCCATTTTGAGAGGAAGTATGTGGACATGAATGTCTGAAATGTATCCCAGCCTCTTGTAGTACTCTAGAAAAAATCATGTATTCTCCACCCCAATCACTTTGGAGTATTTTGATTTTTCTATCAAACTGATTTTCAACAAGGTTTTTGAATTGAATAAACACATTCAGTTCCTCATCTTTAGTCTTCAATGAAAAAATCCATGAGAATCTGCTATAATCATCAAGAAATAAGATGTAATAACGGAAACCATTCAAAGAGAGCATAGGTGCAGGTCCCCATAAGTCTATATGTTTTAATTCAAGAGGTTTGGATGCTTGTGATTGAGAGGCTTTAAAAGGTATATTTGCAAGACTCACAAAATGTAGCTTCACTGTTACTAACTTTAAAATTACAAGCACTAATGACTTGATTGAGAACCCTATCACTAGGATGTCCAAGTCTACAATGTAACAAGTTTCTATTGATACTAGAACTATTAGATACTGAACTAACAGCTTCTTTTGCTGATTGAACGGCTTCTTTCTCCACAGAAAACATCATATCAGTAGTACCGCATCTGTCAGTCCCTCTGGAAACCTTGAACATGCCTTCTTTAGTTGGTATGCCTTGCAACATTATCTCCCCCGTTTCCGTTCCTTCACGAAAATCCATTTTTATTAAAAACAATATCTCGCATTGTTGTCATCACCACTTTGTAAACACTTAACAAGTTCTTTTTAATTAGGGTGAATAAAGAATATTATTCGGTGACCAATTTTATCATTCACGTTTGATAAACTAGAAGAGCCAACTTTTGCAACTTTCAGCTTGTTACTATTGCCTACTACCAGATTCATCTTACCCTTAGGATTATTAGGATTATCAATGCGATTGATGTCATTGGTAACATGACTAGTTGCTCCACTGTCCAGGTACCAAGCATCATCATCAACAGTCTGGAGTTGCCCAAAGAGGCGAAATCAAAGCCGTTTGAGCTAGAGGAACCAGCAGAGTTGAACTTCTTCTTGTCGGGTTTCACAAAAGACTTGTCAAACCTATAGAAACAGTGTTCTACTACATGTCCATATCTGTCGCATAGCCGACATTTAGGCTTGTTTTCTCCATAGTTGTTATTGTAATGTCTGCCTCCACCTCTTCTTCCATAGGTGTTCCTGCATCTTCCTCGATTACCCCGATAGGAGCGATTTCCATTCCAGTTTTGGGTAGGTGGACGTTCTGTCTTAACCAGATTTGCATAATTGTTTGAGATAGAAAGCTTAGAGAGTTGATTCAACTGGTCCATCCTGCTTTCATAGGTGAGAAGGGAGGTTTGAAAGCCAATCCAGCTTAAATCGTCGATTTCTTTGCTCAGCTGGACAACAATTGGATTATACTCAGCATCAAGGCCTGCAAGGACTTGGATGAATAACTGGAGGCGAGATGGAACAACCAAAGAATAAGTGAGTTGTTCAGAAAACCCTTTCATTTTGACAAGGTAATCTTTCATTGTCATGGAGTCTTTTCTGGTACGCTGAAAATCTGATTTAAGCATAAGAATCCTTGATTTTGTCTGAACACCTGCAATTTCTTTTGCAGCTGCCCATAAACCAACAACAGTAGACACATCAGTCATTTGAGAGGACACTTCTAGTGTCATGGTATTTAATAGCCAGCCAAACACAAGTTGGTGCAGCCTACCCAATCTTCAAAGTTGGGATTGAGAGTAGTTTTTCCATTCTCATGAACAAACCGAGATGGGAGATTTTGACCCATTGATGAAGCCTTCAAGTTTGTGTCCCTTAATAATGGGTAACACATGAGTTTTCCAAATAAGGTAATTTGTTCCATCCAGCTTGACAGAACACACCTGAGAAATGCTGTTGTGTGAAGAGGGCTTTGACATAGCCGCTGCTGATGCAAGAGAAATGGCTTCAGATTGCTTCTCTGTTGGAGTACCGGTGGAGGAGTCTTGGGTCCCTTGGTCTGTCATGGCTGCTAGCCGAAATGCTCTGATACCAAAATGAAATGTATAGAATATGGAATTGAATAATTGGGGCGCACAGAGTCCACTGGCTGTATTGTTATTTATAGTGGGTTAGAAACCCTAAAATGTATAAATAGAATTACATCTGTATCCTGTACGTTTTACCTTTACAGCATATACAATGGATTGGGCTAACTATACAACTTGGGCCTTATAGCTCTATAAGCTTTAGTGTATTAACGTTGGGCTTGCTCACTCTATTTGTTTCAACAGAGACTCCTAATATTCTCTCCGTGATGTTTTTGGGACTTTACCGGTGTTCCGTACACCGCGACGACATCAGCGGCTTTATCTCCAAATTCTCAATTGAAGACAGTGGCAAAACTGACAACCTATCTCGAGAGCCACAACTACTACTCCCTGAACTACCACTGTGATACTGTTGCAGTATTGCAGACCTTTTCTTGCGGGAACCAATGTTCGGAGAGCTGAAAGACTCACCGGAAGGCGAGACCGTGCTGGAAATCGGAGATCCGGCGCGCAAGCGGAGAGTCAAAAATTTTAGCGTGCGATAGAAAAATTGGAGCTTATCAATATCTTCAGCTGAAGAATGTCAGCATCAGATGTCAACTCACAGCTTTTTGGCGTCCATCCGAACAAATTTTTCATCAAAGACTTTCGTTCCTTGTTTGAGCACATTGGCACTTGATGAAATCAGTAATAGTCAAGAATTAGGCTCAACAGGGAAGGACTAACTCGTTGAGGAAGATATATGGGATGGTGGGGTGTATTCACTAAACTGCAGTACACATTGTGAGTTCACAAGGCTGTGTTTTGTGGCTTTATATGTATATGTACACCTTTTCATTTGCTCCCTCTATCTGTATGGCTCCTGTGAGTAGCGTTCTTGGCCATGTTCTTTGAATACTGATAAGTGCACCTCATTAAGTGCTTCAATGACCTTTGTTGATACAGAGTTGGAAGGAAGGGTGTCTTTACACTTGAAAAGGATGCACAGAATAGTCCTTTGGTTGATTGAAGGAATGCAATTCATTTGTGGATATATCTCTCGCCTTACTTGGTAATGATATTTGGCTACAAAAGATAAATATGAAGAAATTTGCAAGTGGTTCAGAGTATATGGATGCTAGCACTTAGATTTGACTACTTGAACATATAATCTGGAATTTTAGTGACCAGGCCATAAGTTCTATAAAGTGATGGTGATGGTATTTGCTGCTGATTGGAAATGGTTGGTGAGCAACTAATTGGAAATGCAGTGTTAAACGCATTGTTGTAAGCTGTACCACATGAGCAAGTTGTGGTGGTGGTAACACATGCTTGTGGAAATCATTGTGACATTAAATATTTGATTGGAGGCCTGAAAGGCTACCATGTACTATGATTCTCCAGCAGATAATGGTCACTTCTAACAGCAGGGCTTTTAAAATGAATGATGATAAGCCTGAATGTGCTTGGCTTCAAGAATATTGAATGAGATTTCATTGCTTGCAAAGGTGAGACTATTGAAGAGTCTACTAAAGAATTTGGAAAAGTCAATTAAAGAAGAATGAATTAGTTTGCAGTCTTCATCATTGAAGAGTATGCTGAAGATCTGCAAATTGAAGAATGGAGATCAAGAGGAAGATGTCTCAATGAAGGTAAAGAGGAAGTTGTCTCTTAAAAGGATAAAATGATTTGTTTAATAGTTGACACTTTTATGAGTATAAGAAGTGTTAACTTGAGCGGCGTGTTGAAGATATAAAGTCATTAGTTAGTTGAGATTCTCATTAGTTAGTTAAAATCTTAATGAGGTAGTTAGTCATTGCAAGACTTTATAAATAAAGGTCTAATTGTATGGATCAAAGTGATAGGATCTCAGCAAAATGAGGGAGGTTAACTTTGGTCCTTATCTCTTATTAATCCTAAAGTTTAGGATTAATAGTAGAATTTGTTATAATGCAATTATGGGTTGTAATTCTCAAGGAGTGATTAGTGCATTTCTCCAAATTCCGGGTTTGTTAGCCGGCATAAAGCACAATTTTCATCAAAGTCCGTTAGAACACAAGTCATTGTCAAATTGCTCTCTCTAAATTCCAAGTTGACTATATCAACTCGGAGCTTATGCCCCAAGTCCTCTTTCATAAAATTAATAACGCACGTTTCCAAATGCAAAAACAAAAATATAATTATTTAACGGTCCACGCAATACTATTCAAAAGTCTAAAAATAGTGGGGCTAAATATTGAAAATAAAATCATGAGCAAATGAACAAAAATTGTATGTCACGCCCGAAAACCTAAAGGGGTGACCGGCATGGAATATGAGTGTATTCACATTCCTTAAGCCTTATACTTATAAACATGTGTCCAAAATACATGGATCCTACCTATAAATTACATGGAGCATCTAACTTTAAATAATAGTACAAAAGTCTATGCCTATGATTACATCAACTACTAGCACCTGATGATAGATCAACGATCTCTACATCATTAAAGAGGCCCTTCACCGCTAAATAGGAGATACATGGTCGGCAATATCGTCTAAACCAAAACAAATTTTTCCGGTGAATAACCTCCCATTTTTAGAATTTAATAAAATACAAATCAAAAATAATTTAAACATCTTTATCTTTTGACAAAAACAAGGTAGCATAAATTTCACTTTATAAACTATACGATCATGAATAAAATAAAACTCTATATAAATATCGTTATTCAAATTAATTTCATGTACGAAATAAAACCTTTGAATTAATATAATCAATTTACAACATCATTATCAAACCTAATCTTTTCATAGAACTTCTTATAGAACAAATAACAAGCGTGACCACACAGTCGACGAGGGTAACTAGTCAAGCATGACTCAAGGCCATGAAACAAGCATGGACATACAGTCCATGAGGGTAACTAACCAAACATGACTCAAGGCCATGAAACAAGCATGGACACATAGTCCATGAAACAAGCATGAGAACGAATCCCATGAATATCAAGTGAGCTCGAGGTTAACCATGATGCACCAAGAACTAACAAGATCTTGTTGTTAGTAACCAGCGTTTCTATATTCAGTCCTTTCCAAAACATTTTTAAGTATGATTGGGGTCAATTTAGCAAAGTCATAAAAATTCTTCTTTCAAGATAATAACAACTTTATCTCATGCTTCATAATCAAATTCCCCAGCATGAACTTTCACAAACAATATTTCAAAACTTTCCTTCAAATTCAATATGTCGATAAAATCTTTTTAAAACATCAAGAACTCACGTAAAAACATTCCATTTAAAATAATAAATTCTAGCTTATAAACTTTCCAAAAATCCAAGATCATTTCAATATAAAATTTATGAAAAATATCTCAAAAGTCTCATTTTCATTTAACTGCATAAGTATGAATTATGTTTTGAAACAATTGGAAGAAAATACATAATAACGAATAAAATCACTATTCTTTACTCATATACTATCAGCAAATATTCATTCACAAAATCATACTTTTAACTATTGAAATAAACATAAAAGTTCAACAATAACAATATCATTTATAAAAATTAGGGATGTTATTTACTCACATGTTGTTCTTCTGAAACTATACCTTTACCAAAACCCTTTTTGGTTCACTTTTCTCTTGAGCTCAGGTGAATGTCAATTCCTATAAATTTTGAAATTCATAGAGATAAGTCATCATTGGTAATCTTTTATCCTTATACATATATATACTCACCAAGACATAATTAAATGCCTATTATCCTACCCAAAACTCTCAATTCATGGCTAGATGCAATTATCAAAGAATGTGGTGATTCTGTTGAAACCTTTGACATCCAAACATATGCACATCACCTCTCTATGTTCTGAAAATTCCCAGCTTTACACTTATCCTTAAAACCATCATTTTACAACTCTCAATCATTCCTTAGTTCCTACTAGTTTATCATTTATAAACCTTAAAGCAACAACTTCTCATCTACTCTTAGTTCTATATGGAATCTAACACTACAGCACTACTCTAAGAAGAGAGTTTGGATACAAAAATTACTTCCAATCTTTATATATATTTATATATATATATATATCCGTACTCTCAAGAACTGTAAACACACATGCACAATCTTTTTAATCCTCTGATTCGGTACCCCTTAATTAGTAAAAGAAATCAACATGCAGAACCATATAGGCCTCCATTCGACCTTACACACCATTGCAAATCCTTAATCATTGTTTCCTATTTCAAAAATCATTTTTCCTCTATTTCCTCAACCCCAAATAGCAGCAACAAGACCGATTGAAGATAGGAAGGACTTGGAAAGCACACCATAATTGATATTTTAAGGTTGCATGTGAGTTCCGGCCTCTCCTTCTTCCTCTTTTCCGGTGGTTTCTCGTCGGACTGTGACTCTTGCTCTCAGCCCTCTCTGATTTCTGTTGTGCAGCACCAAAACGAATGAGAATAAGGGCTGAAATGGTTTCATGCAGAATTGAAAATGGGAAGTGGAGCATGGGCTGCTGTAACGCTGAAGACACGAGAGAAGAAATGGAGCATGGGTTGCTGCCATGCTTGTTGAAATGCAGAGAAATAGGGGAGTATGGGACTTTGCATGAATGGTTGAGTTGCCCATTAAACACTTGAACAGGTGTCATCTCTCGCTGTCTCTCATTCTTCGTTTTTTTTCCTGGTGTTGGGCCGAAAAGAATTAACAGATTTAGGGAGTATATGCGCTGCGTCTTTGCTGTCGAAATGGTTCTTTTGTTGGGACGAAGAAGAATAACGTATTGCAGGGAATATGGGCTTCGTTTTTCCTGTCGCATGGTTCTGTCCTAATAGAGGATGGATAAATGAAGCTGAATAGATTTGGGGATATGGGCCAAATGAGATATTAAAGTGAGGGAGTATGGCTGTCAAATAAGGATGAAGGAGTGGAATATGGAAGTAAATACGTGTCTGCCACATAGATTCCATTGAATAAAAAAAAAAAATGAAGTGCTGTCATATGATAAGAAAAGAAGTGTGGACCCACTCCAAAATAATCACATTTTATCCTCTTTGATCCCCTACAAAGCATTTGTTTGCAACTTGATGCTTTGCTTATTTAGTTGCAAACATTGGAGAAGTGTTAGAAATTAAGGATTAATTTCATATGATTTTTCTTCCTTAATTAGCTTCTCTAAGCTATAAAATATCAACTCTAAAATTTCTAGGCCACAATTTAACCTCTAACTATTTTTTTCTTGAATTTTTGGGAAAGTAGGTCCTAAATTCTAAATAATGGCTTTAAGACTATTTAAGCCAATCTTTCGTAATTAAACCCCTAATAATAGTTCTAGATCCTCAAAATAATATTTCATATTTTTTCCTTAAATTTTCAAGGTCCAAAAAATATTTTTGTTCAACTTTTTTTCTCAAAATAAGTTTAAGACTATTGACTCTTACTAGCTTAGCAGCCTACCCATCTCAATCTTATTCCTCAACTCTTTGTCCTAAAATTCGGGATGTTACATTGTTCCGGTAAATATAGTATTAAAAAGATCCATTAAATTTTTCATTTAACAGTAGTATGAAAAATGCTTTTTGGCACTTACAATTTTACCCCAGTTAAAAAGATAGATGTGAAACATTGTTATATGTGACAATTTTGTAAATAAATTGTATGATTGTAGGACTTTTAACACTGATTGTGAACATATAATTGATGCCGAAAGTAATTTTATCTCTCTTTTCAATTTTTACAACGTAACTTTTTGCATTAGTTAGTGGCACATTATCTACACCGATTGATAGGACGCCTCCCAGAATTATCATTAAAAATGCTTTTATGTAGTGATGAAAGCTATACAAAAATATTTTTCATAAACTAAAATTGATTGTCGGCCAATTTTATATAGTTAATTATCTCAAACAAGGGACGAGGAAGCTTCAAATTAAGACTCCATCATTTTGTATACTAGGCTATTAGAGACCTTAAGTCGTCGTCAAATGCCTTGCAGCTCTTTAAGATTCCATCATGTTCTCTAGTATTTGATTAAGTTGGCAGATTTTTCAATTTTTGACATGGATACTGAATTAATAAATACTCTTTTATTAGTTATTACTATTATAAGACATCTTCTAAGAAAATATATGGTACGAAAATTCAATTATAAGTCACTAAATTAAAAGCTGATATCTTCGGTTGGCAAAAAAAAAAAGATGATATAGTCAAGTTTTGTTAGAGTTGGGAATCAGGATCGGCCCGTGAAGGGCTAGGGCCGGCCCTCTAAGGCCAAGGTAAGAAAAATATATGTTTCTTAAAGCCCGGCCTAAGAGCACCAGGGCCAAGGCCGGCCCTCTAAGGCCCGAAAATTACTATTTCAAATTTTAACTATTTTTCCTCCGTTTTTTTTTAAAAGAAATATAATTAGTAAATTACAACATGAATCATCCAATAAATAAGTACAATCACTAATTCATAATCAAAAGCAAAATATATTCACAAATAACTCACATAAAACATAAAAAGCATATCACTAAGCAACATTAGTACTACGACTATTATTATCATCTTCATCCACTATCATCAATTTCAATGACATTTGATTGCTTTCTTCACTTTGAGTGGTAGCCTCTCTCTATGAGTAAGAATATCATGAATTTCTTCTCCCGCATCATAAACACATCCATAATCTTTATTTGCAACAAATTATAAACCAAATCATAAAATTAGAGCATAGTTATTATGTATTTATAGTTAAATGGATAAATAACTCTATAACAAATACATATATATATATATATATATATATATATATATATATATATATATATAAATTTAAAAAGGAAAAAAAAAAAAGATAAAGTGAAAAGGGCACAGGCCGGGATATCGACCCATTTTCGCCAATTTCAAATATCTTGTACAAAAAGGCTTAAAAAAAGACGATATAGTCAAGATTTTTCGGCTCTAATTTTTGTTAACAATGTGTTTTAATATTTTTAAAAGCAAAGCTAGGGAAGATTTGGAACTAAAATTCTAACATCAGAACATATATGGTCAAAGTCAAATGCAGATCCTGGGAAAAAACGACCAAACGGACTGGGAGGGCCGCTTCTCTTCTCTTTTCCTTCTCTCTCTCTTGGTTTTGAATTAAAATTTTAATGATTGAGATCTAACATTTTATCTTGCAAGTTGTCACGGTGGAACAATTTTGCCATAAAAGTTTTTAGAATGCAATGTCGCCCCTAAAATTTTCAATCACTACAATTTTTCCCTAGTTGTTATTTCAATTAAGTTTGATCGTTAGTTGTCTAAATATATTTAGTTGACAAAGTCCATATGTCATTCACGTCACTTTTGTTTTGGGTTTAGGTGCAAGTTTTTCACGAAAGTTCACTCATGAGCAATGTTATCCTAGAAGTTTCAAAATCATAGTAATTTCACCTTATCTATTACCTAAGTTAAGTTTGCATGTTAGTTGACCAAATTGCTTATTTGGCAAATTCATGTGTTATCCACTTCATTTTTAAAAAATTAGATTTGAAAATAAGTATTTTTTTAATTATACAAAAAAATGCATCATGTCCGAAGGATTAGTAGAGAAAATCAAAGGGTGAAAACATCTTGTACAATGAAGAGAAAATTAAAAAAAGGTATATATTTGTCTATCTTGGCGTCACTGGGACAACAACAGACGAGAGTTTTCGATGGCCCCTTGTTCTTAGCAATCACCCTTAGTATATTATGTATCTAGTGATTTAATCTTCTTTTTAATTACTCTCTGGCGAATGTGAGCTCCTCCTCTATATGTAACTTCTTCTTCTTCTTCTTCAATGTTGTTCACGCTCAACTCAACATATTTGATTAATTAATAATCAAACTTAGCATATATAACTGTTAGGGTGACATTTTTATGATTTGGTAACTTCTAAAGCACAATTACTCATAAGTAAAAACTTTCAAGACAAATTTGCACTTTAACAAAAAAAAAGTCATGGATGACACGTGGATCGTCAGTTTAGCATATTTGGTCAACTAACGATCAAACTTAATTGGGATAACGGTCAGGGAAAAATTGCGATGATTGGGAGACTTTCGGGCAACATTGTACCAGAAAAAACTTCTATAGCAAAATTACTTCATCGTGACAACTTCCTAGGAAAAAAATTCCCTTTATAAAATTATTACTCACTCCAGTCCTAAATATAGGATAAAGTTTGTAGTACAAATTTTATCCTACAAACTTTGTCCTATATTTAGGATCGGAGGTAGTATTATATTACATATAAATAAATAAATTTAAATGTTTAAATTTTGATTCATAGCTAAATATAGACTATAATTAATTTAAAATGTTTTATGATTTTTTTTATTGTAAGTCTAAATTGTTTAAGTTAAATTTTGTTGATATGTTAAATTTATTTATTTAAAAGTAATATTATAATAATAGTAATTTTATAAAATAATAAATATCAACTTTTGCAATTTTAAGAGAAAATCGAGAATTATTTAAATTCCTAGACTTCTCAACGAAAATTACAGACGAAAGAATTGCCGAATACATAAGCTAAAATGCAGAGTGTGGAAGATAAAATATACTGTAGATTGTTAACCATACCCTTTTTACCGCCAAAATAATAATAATAAATCTGTATTTTATATGTTCCAATAGGTTCTCTATTTAGTATTAGAGTTTGCACTTTTTCTTCCGTTTTTTAGGAATCTAGGTCATTTTTTTCCAATTAAATTTCAGAATTCCCTATTTTTCTAAATTTTAATCCACAATTAGGAATATGAAGAGAAGCCACCACATGAGGCATGCAAGTCACTTGGTAACCAAGTACAAGTTACTTAATCATATTATATGTTATGTATCGGTAGATTATATATCGGTTTATATATGTTAGGCAAAATAGTTTAGAAAAAAATCGTAAATATAAATACAATAATTTAATTAGGCTTTTCTTAATATCTCTAAAAAACAATTTTATCTTATATTTAGAACCGAAGGGATTACCATCCTCCCAACCCACCACGCTATGCCTATGCCCAAATTGCCGTTGAACTGGGTCTCTTCGCCATATATACAGCCAAAGAAAATTCTCTGAAGAAATATCAGCATATGCTTAGACTGTTATACAGATACTGCCAAAGAGATAGGGAAAATTACGTGTAGGTCCCAAGGATCGAAATAATTAAAAAAATCCTTGAAATCACTAAATTACACGAAGTCCCTAGGAATTTCTTTGATATTATTTGTATGGAAACAAATCCAGGGTTTTTAAATTTTGTTGTAAATATGACACTTCCTATGTAAATATGACTTTTTCTGTTGTAAATGGCCAAATTTTAAATTTTGTTGTAAATGCAGCACTTCCTGTTGTAAATCTAGCATTTTTCTGTTGTAAATGACTTTTCTACGTTCAAAATTTAGATGTTTAAATGTTGTTATAAATATGGTTTTTGTTGTAAATGATCGATTTAAAATTTTATTGTAAAAATAAAGACTTCTTGTTGTAAATCTAGCATTTTTATTTTGTAAACGACTTTCTACGCGTCAAAATCAGGGTGTTTAAATGTTGTTGTAAATATGACACTTTCGTTGTAAATATGGTTTTTTCTCGTTGTAAATGGTCGGTGTTTAAATGTTGTTGTAAATAGGGTTAAGGAGCGTCAAAGACAACAAACTATTAGCTCAAAGCGTCGAAGACAATTAACTATTAAGTGGACCGCCCAAAGACAACAAACTTTTTTTTAAAAAGGAGCGCCTAAAGACAATGCCGTTAAAAAAAAGTTAACGCCGTTAGCAAAAAGTTAACGTCCAGTTATCTAAGGAGCGTAAAGACAACAAACTATTATTTCAAAAGCGCCTAAAGACAAAATTCTAAATTTTACTAAATTAAATAATTTTTTCTCAACTGTCATTATTCAAAACTACTTGTATAAATATCTATAGACAAAAATTACTCATTTTTCAATTTTGTCAACAAATTTTTTAGATTTTTTTAAATTTTATTAACATTAAATGAATTTTTAACTCACATAAATTTCTTCTAAAATAAAAATAAATCATTTTTTTTTTGTTTAACATATATAATAAACTATAAAACACATTGGGTTTTTACTAAATTAAATAATTTTTTTTCTCAAGTGTCATTATTCAAAACTATTTGTATAAATATCTATGGATAAAAATTACTCATTTTTCAATTTTGTCAACAGATTTTTTAAATTTTATTAACATTAAATGAATTTTTTAACTCACATAAATTTCTTCTAAAATAAAAATAAATCATATTTTTTTTAACATATATAATAAACTATAAAACACCTTGAGTTTTATTTAAATCATATAATTATATTTTTAATCAAAATTTTTGTTTATTTTAGCAAATTATAATTTTGACAAAATTGAAGAATGAGTAATTTTTGTCCATAGATATTTATACAAGTAGTTTTGAATAATGACAATTGAGAAAAAAATATTTAATTTAGTAAAATTTAGAATTTTGTCAAGCATTTCTTGGAATAATAGTTTGTTGTCTTTATTTCCTTAGATAATCTGACGTTAACTTTTTACTAACGGCGTTAACTTTTTTAACGGCATTGTCTTTGGCGCTCATTTTTAAAAAGTTTGTTGTCTTGGGTGGCCCACTTAATAGTTAATTGTCTTGACGCTTCTGTAATAGTTTGTTATTCTTTGGACGCTTCCTTAACCCTGTAAATATGACATTTCCCGTTGTTAATACAAATAATATCAAAAAATTCCTTAAAACTTCGGGTGTAATTTGATGATTTTTAATTTTTTTATAATTATTTCTAGTCTTTAGGACGTGCACGTAATTTTACTGAAGAGATACTTGCACATTTGGACCGTAATCATATTTTGATGGATTGAAGGTGAACCCAATAAGAAAGGTTGACCTTGAAAAAAGGCAGCGGGAAAAGCCTTCTCCTAAAGTTAAACCAACCTTGTGGGGAATTTTGACCCCAAAAAAAAAAAAAAACCTTGTCGGGAAAAAGAAGCTTCGATGGGCCCACAAGTTAAGTGGGACCCACAGCTAAATTGCCGCCTTAGACCATTCTTCCTCATGTCGGCACCCAACATCCATGACCACTCTCCCAAACCAACACGATATATCTGCTATTTAATCCCAATTCCAATTCATCAACTAATTCTCATCACCATATATAGCCAAAGCAAATTCTCTTGATTCTGCAATTCTCGTTAGAAATATCAGCACAGATATAATACAAACACACAGACATGCACATTCCGTATATTGATAATGTTGTCAAACAAAAATCTGGGAATTTCGTCGTCGTACTGCTATTCTTGATAGGAATCCTTTTACTATTTCGGTCTTCTTCTCTCTCTAGTCCTCTTCTGATCCCTAAATCATCATCATTAGACACAGTAAGTTTTACATATAATGCTTCAGATCATGGATCAAAATATCCAGTCTTTTTTGACCTTATATGTTTTTTTTTTTTTTTTTTTTTGACGTTACTGCAGAATAATACCATTCAATCTGTTTTAGCAAAAGCATCAATGGAAAACAAGACTGTAATAGTGACGTTCATAAACAAGGCATATGCAGAACAAGACGTTAATGGAGACACCACCATGTTTGACCTATTTCTGAGCAGCTTCTGGCTTGGAGAAGATACAAGGTCTCTTGTTAACCACCTTCTGGTTGTCGCCGCCGATCAGACAGCGTATGACCGGTGCAGGTTTCTCCGGCTAAACTGCTTTAAATTGGAAACCGACGACAACGGTACTGATTTTGGAGGCGAGAACGTGTTCATGTCCGCTGATTTCATTAAAATGATGTGGAGAAGGACTCTTTTTCTCTTGCAAGTTCTCAAACGAGGATACAGCTTCATCTTCACGGTACGTTTTGTTTTTTTGTTTCTTTTTTCCCGATTTATTAGATATTTTTATTTGGGCCGTCTTTATCATTATTATAAATAAATTAACAACTCCACTGTCAGTTTTTATATATCAAATTTTGCTTTTGATTCCAGTAATTTCAAATTGATGATTTTAGTTCATGTAGTTTCATAAAGTTTGACATGAGTTTAATGACGGGTCTCTGTACTCTTAATGAGTTTTGATTTTTCTCCATATACTTAAACTGAAACAAAGTCCATATAAAACAATAGGAATCAAAAATAACATTTTGAAATTACAGGACTAAAGTTAAAATTAAATCAAACTATAAGGGCCAAAATAATATTAGCCTGTATATTAATTGCATGATAGATTTTATAAAAGTTTACTTTCTTAAGTTTTAAATATAAGTCACTTTTAACTCCCATAGAACAAAGAAAAGTTTGTCACCACATTAAATTGGTCTTAAAAGTTAAATAAGTTTTCATTTTTACCTTATTAATTAATTAATACTGCCTATTTAAAAATCAAGTACTTTTTTATACAACTTAATGAAAGGAATTCATGATAAAAATCATTAAAATACGCCAAAAAATATACCAAGTTAGCTATATTTAGAACCATAAATTTTATATTAAAATATAACGTATATTTAGGATTTGAAGTACAAATAGGAACATAAAATAACTAAGTAGTAACAATAGTACTATATATCACCGTCCGTAAGGAGTTAGATGGAAGTTTGGATTTGGTCTAAAATATAATATCTCAATTCATTTTATTTTCTATATTTATATCTCATTATATTTTCCCCTAAACTAATTTACCTGTATTATAAAATCGATATATAATCTAATGTTACTCATGAATAGTTTAAAGAGATCATATCATATTGATTCAAATTAACCAATTTATTTTATTAAATTAATTTACCCAAATTAGTTAAATGGCTCTTATACTAAGTACCGAATGGAGCATCAAATATAGAATTTAATCAGACATTAACATATAAAGAGTGGTGCAAATTACATAACATAATATAACACAGAACAATCCATTTCTGATCTCTATGCAAAACTAACTGTTAGCAAGAACGTTGCATGAACCATATACATATTCATGATTAATAGTGAATGGTACATACAGGATGCTGATGTGATGTGGCTAAGAAACCCATTCACAAGACTTAGCAACGACACTAATGAGGACCTACAAATCAGCACCGACAGATACCTCAGAGATCCTCGGTCGGAAAAGCATGATATCAACACAGGATTCTACTTTGTTCGATCGAACAACAAGACCATTTCATTGTTCGAAACATGGTACAGCAAGAAGGACAACTCCACAGGTCAAAAGGAACAAGACGTGCTTCAAGGTCTCATTAGACATGGCATAACTAGACAGTTGGGAGTTAGGGTTAGGTTCATGGACACTCTTTACTTCAGTGGGTTTTGTCAAAATAGTAAGGACTTTAGAGCAGTCACCACCGTACATGCCAACTGTTGCCGGAGCATCATTGCCAAGATCGCGGACCTTAAGGCCGTCCTCCGAGATTGGAAGCGGTTCAAAATGTTGGAGGCAAGTAAGAGTAATTTGACCAACACTGTTGGGTGGTCTCATCACCACGAATGTGGCAAGTCATGGAAAAATTAATAATATAATCCGAAGGACGACGAGGCAGTGAGTTTACATACATATGTAGCTAGAGAGGTTCCTATTGAATATGCTTGTTAGAGGAACATGGTGAAAAAGATGTGCTTTATGTTTTGCGGCGTATGTTTGTTTGTTTTTTTTTGAACGATTCCTTTAGATTTAATTTGTACGGTGATCATACGCATCTTTTCCTTGAGAGGGTCATCTGCTTAATCCAACGAATCAGCTGGATGGTCTTCATATAGCCTATCGAATTTTATCCTCTTAATTTCTATCATAAATGCAATATATTTAGTTTGGAATTATTTACAAAGTTCAACTACATATCTTTTAAATAATCATTTTTATTAAGATATGTAGCGTTTCGGTTTCACACTTCAATTCACTACTGAAACATTATTGCATGGATGTTTTGGATTCATTATTTGATAGGTATGCAGAGCATTATTATTATTAGAAATAATCTGGTACTGTAATTATTATATTATTGTTCTGAATTAAGCTGTCATAGTTCTTCTTTCCAAAAAAAGAAAAGAAAAAAAGAAGAAGAAGCTGTAATAGTACTTATAGTCATTGTTGTCAAACTCACGAGTTGACTCTTCGAGTTTACCATTTTTACGTTCCTACCTTTCAAAAACGAGTCGAGTCAGTGGTAAACGTGTGTTAGTCGTAAACTTGGTTAAACTCACGAGTTTATACACTGAGTTTACCGTTTTTAAGTTTTTAGCTTACAAAACCGTGTTAACTTACTCTTAAGTTCATGTTAACTTTTTTGATTTGATCATGCTCAATGACTTTATATAAAAATTTTGTAGAAATTTCTTTATTAAATATGATAAATGATGAATGTTTATGGATTTAATTTCAATTATTTGGATTTAAAATATATTTAAATCAAATTATTGTCATTTTTAAATTTTAATTATTTAATTATACACTAGTAATACCTATTTAATAATAAAAGTAAACTCTTACGAGTTTACGATCACTGTTGCGAGTTTACTTAAACTCGCGAATTTAACAACCTTGCTTATAGTACTTAAATACAGAATTGGCGTGTTTAATTAGTTAGAATGAGTTGTTAGAGATAAGTATATGAATTAAAGGAGTGTAATTAGCTGTCAATTAAGGGAGGAGTGAAGGGGATTATGACTACTTAATTTTGATTAATCAGAGGACGGTATATAAAGGAAGCATATAAAGTGCTTGTCCCTTATGTGCTTGCTAGTTAATGATCGCTGCTGATTTAGAGTAGAATGACACCCTAAGGGATTAATATTGCAACGGGAAATCTACATTTAAAATTGGCCAAATACATGTCAGATTAAATAATTGAAGTTGAATGTATAAGTAATCTATTGCGCCTTCAAAGTGAATCTTTCTGCTTTCTTTTGTTTAATAGATTTAATCTTTCTGCTTTAAACTGGGAATCACAATTTTTCTGATAGTGATGATGTTGAAATATATGAGAAACATTTGAGATTTAATTGTGTGTGTGTGTGTGTATCTATATATTTCTTGATTATTGACACACACGCAAAGTCCTATATATGAATAGTTGGGCTTATAGTGTTGTCCTTTCTGCTATGGATGAATTCCAAAGTTAAACTTGTAATTTAAAATAGTCATATAATATGTGATTTTAAACCATTATACCCATGTTTTAAAAAGTACTAGCTTACTTCTAATTTCAAGTTATCAACTTTGTTGTTTTGTTTATTAGAAATTACAAAAAAAAAAGGGAAAAAAGAAGAAGAAGATGATGAGAGCTAATGATAATACATAAATTCCATGACGAATTTCTTTTTCTAGTTTTATTATTTTTGTTCAAAAGCTATTTATATTATTACTACAAACCGGTACAATACATGAAAACAAACTGAAGATAGAATACAAACAAAGCCAAATCAAATACAATAAAATAAACCAAATACAAGAACTGCCAATCACCGCACATTAAAGATTTAAGAGTAGAAGTAGAAGCATGGACAAAACCGACCTCCTCGATATCCAAGGTTAGAAGTGACATGAAAGAAAGTATTGGTTGTAAAACCCACCCTAACGGGCACACCTCGTTATAAGCATTAGCTGCAATTAGAGCAATTGCACAGATACCCCATCTTGGGGTAAAGATCAAAGAAAACCCAACCTCAAAAGTCATAAATGAGATTGTGATAATTTTACCCATATTAATTGTACCCAAGAAGATAGAGAGAGAAGAAATAGTTTAAAAATACTCCATCATAAATGAAGGTAATGTTGAAAATTTGTCCCATAATCATTGAGTTAATTACCTCTCCTTGATATGTGAGATTTGATCAAAATGGACTTATAAATAGGACCAGAATCGTATAAGATAGAGTCGCAAGTTGTGTTAACATCTTTAACATAAACTTTGTGTGTGTGTGTGTGTGTAAAAAAGTTGGTTTCTAGCTTTACGCTTAGTGTTGTTAATGCATAGGGATCTCAAAATATAATTTATATTGAAAATTTTATTCTCCCATACGAACACGTAGCATCAAGCATGTAAGTGTGCATGTGAACGTTTATCAGTTTTTTAATCAATATCGTATTAAAGATTTTCTTTATCAATTCTGATTTGTCACTTCTCAGATAACGTGGTGTGCGAACAAGTAATGGATTAAAGCACACGATATTGATTATGGGCTCATAATAGTGCTTATTAAATTGACTAGCCAGGAGAATATTTAGAAGCGTGATTGAGTCAACAAGAAACTTAAACGAGAAATACTCTATTTATGTTAACGTAACATGACTACCTAGATGGCGTACTGTGGAAGAACTAGTAATTAACGTAGGTACCAAAAAAAGTGTATTTTCTATTTTCTAACATGTTCCTTTGAAGGAGACAAAAATCACTAAAAAAATATTTGTCTAACAAGTTCCTTTGAATCAAACATGATAGTGATGTGATGTGGCTAAGAAACCCATTCACAAGACTTTGCAACGATACGAACGAGGACTTGACAGAAAGTTACCTGGGAAATCCTTGGTCGGAAAACCATAACATCAACACATGATTCTACTTTGTTCGATCGAACAACAAGACCATTTCATTGTTCAAAACATGGTACAGCAAGAAGGACAACTCCACGGATCAAAAGGAACAAGACGTGCTTCAAGATCTCATTAGACATGGCATAACTAGACAGTTGGGAGTTAGGACTTGGGGTTAGGTTCATGGACACTCTTTACTTCAGTGGGTTTTGTCAAAATAGTAAGGACTTTAAAGCAGTCACCATCGTACATGCCAACTCTTGCCAGAGCGTCACCACCAAGATCGCCGACCTTAAGGCCGTCCTCCGAGATTGGAAGCGGTTCAAAATGTTGGAGGCAAGTCAGAGTGATTTGACCAACACTGTTGAGTGGTCTCATCACTATGAATGCCGCAAGTCATGGAAAAATTAGTAATATAATCCCAACGACGACGAGGCAGTGTGTGTACGTACTTACATATGTAGCTAGAGAGATTCCTATTGAATATGCTTGTTAGAGGAACATGGTGAAAATGACGTGCTTTATGTTTTGCGGCATTTTTTTTTTTTTTTTTGTTGTTGTTGTTGAAAAAGATGTGCTTTAAGTTCACCAACACTGTTTTGTGTGTACATACATATGTAGCTAGAGAGATTCCTAATTATTGCTATTGATTCCTTTAGTTTTATTTTTCTATTTGGTGAACGATTCCTTTAGATTTAATTTGTGTGTACATACATACGCATCTTTTCCTTGAGAGGTTCATCTGTTTAATCCAACGATTCAGCTGGACGGTCTTCATATAGCCTATCCAATTTTATCCACTTAATTTCCATTATAAATGCAATATATTTAGTTTGGAATTATTTACAAAGTTCAACTACATAACTTTTAAAGACAATTTTTTATTAAGATATGTAGCGTTTAGGTTTCACACTTCACTACTGAAACATTTTTGCATGGATGTCTTTGGATTCATTATTTGATAGGTATGCAGAACGTTATTATTATTAGAAATAATCTGGTACTGTTACAATTGTTCTGAATTAAGCTGTCATAGTTCTTTTGTCCCAAAAAAAGGTGTAATAGTACCAGTTAGGTTTCTCTCCTCTATCATCATCTCTCATAATCTCTAAATCTTATCCGTTCAATCAATTTGAAAGATCACATCATCAAGTTATACTTCCTAGATTTTTCTTTTATCTTCCCAATCAACGGTCCAGATGGGCTTATGAGAAAATAGACAATGAGATGATCTCTATATGTAATAGTACTTATAGACATAGTAGTTATTACAGAATTGGCGTGTTTAATTAGTTAGAATGAGGTGTTAGAGATAAGTATATGAATTAGAGGAATGTAATGTGTAATTAGATGTCAATTAATGTAATCAAAACGGTTGTGGGTAATTAATGGAGGAGTCAAGGGGATTATGACTACATAATTTTGATTAATCATAGGACGGTATATAAAAGGTTTGCTAGTTCATGATCGCTGCTGATTTAGAGTAAAACGGCACCTTAAGGGATTAATATTGAAACGGGAAATCTGCATCTAATTTTGGCCTAACACATGCCAATTAAATAATTAAAGTTGAATGTATAAGTAATCTATTGCGCCTTCAAAGTGAATCTTTCTGCCTTTTTTTTTTTTTTTTTTTTTATAAAAAAATAGATTTAATCTTTCTGCTTTAAACTGGAAATCACAATTTTTCTGATAGTGATGTTGAATTATCTGAGAAACATTTGAGATTTAATTTTGTGTGTGTATATATCAATATATATTGATATGTTAAAATATCTATATATTTCTTGATTATTGACTCACGCAAAGTCCTATATAGGAATAGTTGGGCTTATAGTTTTGTCCTTTTAGCAATGGATGAATTCCAAAGTCAAACTTTTAATGTTAAAATAGTCATATAATATGTTATTTTAAACCATTATACCCATGTTATACAAAGTACTAGCTTACTTCTAATTTCAAGTTATCAACTTTGTTGTTATGTTCATTAGAAATTAAAGGGAAAAAAAGATGATGAGAGCTAATGATGATACATAAATTCCATGACTAATTTCATTTTCTAATTTTATGACTTGCCTAATTTCTGGTTCTTTAAGAGTTGCCTAGCTAACACTCCTAAGAAATATTTTTTTCCCGCATATTACGTTTGGAAGGAGAAAAATATGGGTTTAAGACAAATAGACTTAAAGTTTTCCTTTTTTAAAATGTTGTTTTTGTTTCTTAGCTTACTATCATATGAGATAGTGTCGCACGTTGTGTTGACATCTTTAACACAAACTTTGTGTGTGTGTGTAAAAGTTGGTTTCTAGCTTTACGCTTAGTGTTGTTAATGCATAGGGATCTCAAAATATAATTTAGATTGAAAATTTTACTCTTTCGCACAGGCTTAGTGGTGTGCGAACAAGTAATGGATTAAAGCACACGATATTGATTATGGGCTCATAATAGTTCTTATTAAATTGATTAGCCGATAGAATATTTAGAAGAGGGATGAGTCAACAAGAAACGAGAAATACTCGATTTATGTTAACGTAACATGACTACCTCGATGGCGTAATGTGTGGAAGAGCAAGCAATAAACGTAGGTGCCAAAAAAAGTGTATTTTCTATTTTCTAACATGTTCCTTTCAATGAGACATAAATCAATAAAAAATTATTTTTCTAACAAGTTCCTTTTAATCAAACAGGATAGTGACGTGATGTGGCTACGAAACCCATTCACAAGACTAAGCAACGATACGAACGAGGACTTACAGATAAGCACAGACAGTTAACTGGGAAATCCTCGGTCGGAAAATCATAACATCAACACCGGATTCTACTTTGTTCGATCGAACAACAAAACAATTTCGTTTTTCGAAACGTGGTAAGGTAAGAAGGACATCCCGGAAGGACAGAAAGAACAAGACGTGCTTGAAGGTCTCTTAACACAAGGCATATGGACACTCTTTACTTCAGTGGGTTTTGTGAAGATAGTAGGGACTTTAGGGCAATTATAAATCAAAATAAGAAATAAGATGATATTAACCTTTTTAATAGGTATCTCGAACAAGAATTTTACTTTCCTTTCACAGCCTAATGAGTAATGAACCAAACATTGCTCTTATAGAGAATATAATAGATTAGCTTAGGGCAAATTATTGACCAAAATAAAATATTATATAATAAATACATATATATACTAACAAATTTTAGAATGTTAGCTGGGGCCAAGGCCCCAACTGACCAGCAAGTGATTCCGCCACTACCGCCAAGATCGCTGACCTTAAGGCCGTCCTTCGAGATTTGAAGCGATTCAAAATGTTGGAGACAAATTGCCCATCAACGAGGCCCTCATATTGGCCAGCGAGTATCGAACTTCCTCCCTTTTGGGATGAAAGCCGATGCCTTAGCCAAATGTGTCACTTCTCATTGGCCAGAGAGTTTGCTATTGAATATGGTTGTTAGAGGAACATTTGTGAAAAAGATGCATGTGTTTCATGTTTTGCGGCATTTTTCTCATCTTTTTGGGTCCGCAAAGGAATTCATTCAAATATTTTAGAACTTTGTGGTAAAATCTTATCTGGTAACTCGTATATATTCTGAGGGAAATTATTATTTTGCATAATTTCCTTCATCAATATCAACAAAAGTCCCTTTCTTAATTAATTATAACATAGGATGTTTTGTTCTTTAATTGTAGCTTTATCTTGTATTGAAGACAATGCAATGCAAGATTTAAGTGTAGGGAAGAGATTGGCCTTGTCTTGATTATTGGGTTCCCATATGATTCAATTGCTTCCATTTGTCGTGCAACCTATCCATACTTGAATTTTCGACACTGTGATTTGGTAATGAGCATTTTTTGTGTGTGGATAAATTGCTAATTGCAAGATTTGAATTTTGTATGACCATGATTGTGATGGTTTGATTGATCCACTACCCAAAAAAAAAAAAAAAAAAAAAAAGCAACCGAATTTGGCGACCAAATTCCGTCGCTTATCAATTAGTGATAGCCTATTTTACAGTGACATCATCAAATTCCATCGCTAATCTACTAGTTTTTTGAGTAACGAACTTATTTTCTTTTGTATTGAATTTCTATGAGATCTAAAGTCACTTGACCCTAACCTTCCTCCATTAAGATAGTGATGTCAACAACAAGCCACCATAGTGATAGTGCTATCCGCCATACTTAGATATGGTCTCACGTTCAAACCTAGCATTGACATGTGTGTGTTGAAACTGATTGTATTTGCTTTACAGAAAAACACGGATGCCTGAAATTTTCTAGGCGCAACATCGCACCTTAAAAACCTTCTATAGCAAAATTATTCCATCGTGACAACTTCCAAGGAAAAAAAAGTCCCTTAACCCTTTATAAAATTATTATAATATTACATATAAATAAATAAATTTAAATGCTTAAGACTATAATTAATTTAAAATGTTTTATGATTTTTTTTAATTTTTTTATTGTAACTCTAAATTCTTTAAGTTAAATTTTATTGATATGTTAAATTTATTTATTTAAAATTAATATTATAATAGTAGTAATTTTATAAAATAATAATTCTCAACTTTTGCAATTTTAAGAGAAAATCGAGATTAATTTAAATGAGAAAAAATACCTAGAATTCTCAACGGAAATTACAGACGAAAGAATTGCCGAATACAGAAGCTAAAATGCAGAGTGTGGAAGATAAAATATACTGTAGATTGTTAACCATGCCCTTTTTACAGCAAGGGGAAAAAAAAGAAAAAAAAGAAATCTGTATTTTATATGTTCCAATAGTTCTCTATTTAGTATCTATATTTTGCAATTTTTCTTCAGGCATTTTAGGAATCTAGGTCATCTTTTCCAATTAAATTTCTGAATTCCCTATTTTTCTAAATCTTAATCCACAAATAGGAATATGAAGAGAAGAAGAAGAGGGGATAAAGGAGAAGGAAAAAAGCAAAAAAAAAATCCCATCTGTGTTGTCTGTGACTAGGCGAAAAAATATCTATGGGAACATAGTTACCCTATCCGATGCTTCATATGTAACAGCCACACCAAGTAACACATACTGCAGGTGCACTGCCCCTACTGAGGTAGGTATTTTCCTCTCCTCTAATGATGTAGTAGGTGCGCCGGATCCCACTGAGACAAATATTATCCTCTCCTCTAAAGTCCTTTTATGTAACGCCACACCAAATAACACCCACTGAGGCCTTTTTATGTTAACACATACCCCCACTGAGGCAGGTATACATACTTCACCCAAGAGTGCCTCTCCAAGGACTCGAGACCACAACCAGAGGCATAAGTATGTATCTTAAAAGTCATTTGGTAACCAAGAGTACGTGCCATAAGAGTTACTTGGTAACCAAGTGCAAGTTACTTAATCATATCATATGTTGTGTATCATTAGATTATATATCAATTTATATGTTAGACAAATTAGTTTGGAGAAAATTTCATAAATATAAATATTTTAAAATAATTTAATTAACTTATTTAATATCTCTAGAAAAGTCAACTTTGTTTTATATTTAGAACGTACACCATCCTCCCAACCACCACGTACGCTATACCTATGCCCAAATTGCCGTTGAACTGGCTCTCTTCGCCATATATATAGCCAAAGAAAATTCTCAAGAAATATCAGCATATGCTTAGACTGTTATACAGATACTGCCAAAGCGATACTTGCAAATTTGACCCGTAATCATATTGATGGATTGAAGGTGAACCTAATAAGAAAGGTTGACCTTGAAAAAAGGCAACATGAAAAGCCTCCCCCTAAAGTTAAACCAACCTTGTAGGGGAAAAAATAAAAAGGGGAAAAAGAAGTTTTGATGCGCCCACAAGTTAAGTGGGACCCACAGCTAAATTGCCGCCTTAGACCATTCTTCCTCATGTCGGCACCCAACATCCCATGACCATTCTCCCAAACCAACACGATATATCTGCTGTATAATCCCAATTCCAATTCATCAACTAATTCTCATCACCATATATAGCTAAAGCACATTCTCTTGATTCTGCAACTCTCATAAGAAATATCAGCACATATATAATTCAAACACACACAGGCATGCACATCCCGTATATGGATAATGTTGTCAAACAAAAGTCTGGGAATTTCGTCGTCGTACTGCTATTCTTGATAGGAATCCTTTTACTATTTCGGTCTTCTTCTTTCTCTAGTTCGCTTCTGATCCATAAATCATCATCATCAGACACAGTAAGTTCAACATATAATGCTTCAGATCATGGATCAAAATATCCAGTCTTTTTTGACCTTATATGTTCCTTCTGCAGAATAATACCATTGAATCTGTTTTAGCAAAAGCATCAATGCAAAACAAGACTGTAATAGTGACGTTCATAAACAAGGCATATGCAGAACAAGACGTTAATGGAGACACCACCATGTTTGACCTATTTCTGAGCAGCTTCTGGCTTGGAGAAGATACAAGGTCTCTGGTTGGCCACCTTCTGGTTATCGCCGTCGATCAGACGGCGTATAACCGGTGCAGGTTTCTCCGGCTAAACTGCTTTAAATTGGAAACTGACGACAACGGTGTTGATTTTGGAGGCGAGAAAGTGTTCATGTCTGCTGATTTCATTAAAATGATGTGGAGAAGGACTCTTTTTCTCTTGCAAGTTCTCAAACGAGGATACAGCTTCATCTTCACGGTACGTTTTGTTTTTTTGTTTCTTTTTTTCCGATTTATTAGATATTTTTATTTGGGCGTCTTTATCTTATTATAAATATAAAACTAAGTTTTTATTAACAACTATATCCATGACAAGGGTTGTACAAAACAATATATTAAGGGTTTTTATATATCAAATTTTGTTTTTGATTCCTGTAATTTCAAATTGATGATTTTAGTTCATGTTGTTTCATAAAGTTTGACATGAGTTTAATGACGGGTCTATATACTCTTAATGAGTTTTGATTTTTCTCCATATACTTAAACTGAAACAAAGTCCTTATAAAACAATAGGAATAAAAAATAACGTTTTGAAATTACAGAACTAAAGTTAAAATTAAATCAAACTATAAAGGCCAAAATAATATTAGCCTGTATATTAATTTCATGATAGATTTTATAAAAATTTACTTTCTCAAGTTTTAAATATGAGCCACTTTTAACTCCCATAGAACAAAGAAAAGTTTGTCACCACATTAAATTGGTCTTAAAAGTTAAATAAGTTTTCATTTTTACCTTATTAATTAATTAATACTACCAATTTAAAAATCAAGTACTTTTTTATACAACTTAATGAAAGGAATTCAAGATAAAAATCATTAAAATACGCCAAAAAAATATACCAAGTTATCTATATTTAGAACCATAAATTTTATATTAAAATATAACGTATATTTAGGGTTTGAAGTACAAATAGGAACATAAAATAACTAAGTAGTAACAATAGTACTATCACCCTTCGTAAGGAGTTAGATGGAAGTTTGGATTTGGTCCAAAATATAATATCTCAATTCATTTTATTTTCTATATTTATATCTCATTTTCCTCTAAACTAATTTACTTATATTATAAATCGATATATAATCTAAGTTTAAAGAGATCATATCATATTTATTCAAATTAACCAATTTATTTTATTAAATTAATTAACCTAAATTAGTTAAATGGCTCTTATACTAAGTACCAAATGGAGCATCAAGTATAGAATTTAATCAGACTTTAACATATAAAGAGTCGTGCAAAATAACATAATATAACACAGAACAATCCATTTCTGATCTCTATGCAAAACTAACTGTTAGCAAGAACGTTGCATGAACCATATACATATTCATGATTAATAGAGAATGGTACGTACAGGATGCTGATGTGATGTGGCTAAGAAACCCATTCACAAGACTTAGCAACGACACTAATGAGGACCTACAAATCAGCACCGACAGATACCTCAGAGATCCTCGGTCGGAAAACCATGATATCAACACAGGATTCTACTTTGTTCGATCGAACAACAAGACCATTTCATTGTTCGAAACATGGTACAGCAAGAAGGACAACTCCACAGGTCAAAAGGAACAAGACGTGCTTCAAGGTCTCATTAGACATGGCATAACTAGACAGTTGGGAGTTAGGGTTAGGTTCATGGACACTCTTTACTTTAGTGGGTTTTGTCAAAATAGTAAGGACTTTAGAGCAGTCACCACCGTACATGCCAACTGTTGCCGGAGCATCACCGCCAAGATCGCCGACCTTAAGGCCGTCCTCCGAGATTGGAAGCGGTTCAAAATGTTGGAGGCAAGTAAGAATAATTTGACCAACACTGTTGGGTGGTCTCATCACCACGAATGTGGCAAGTCATGGAAAAATTAATAATATAATCCGAAGGATGACGAGGCAGTGAGTTTACATACATATGTAGCTAGAGAAGTTCCTATTGAATATGCTTGTTAGAGGAACATGGTGAAAAAGATGTGCTTTATGTTTTGCGGCGTATGTTTGTTTGTTTGTTTTGAACGATTCCTTTAGATTTAATTTGTACGGTGATCCTACGCATCTTTTCCTTGAGAGGTTCATCTGCTTAATCCAACGAATCAGCTGGATGGTCTTCATATAGCCTATCCAATTTTATCCTCTTAATTTCCATCATAAATGCAATATATTTAGTTTGGAATTATTTACAAAGTTCAACTATATATCTTTTAAAGACAATTTTTTATTAAGATATGTAGCGTTTCGGTTTCACACTTCACTACTGAAACATTATTGCATGGATGTTTTGGATTCATTATTTGACAGGTATGCAGAGCATTATTATTATTAGAAATAATCTGGTACTGTAATTATTATATTATTGTTCTGAATGAAGCTGTCATAGTTCTTCTTTCCAAAAAAAAGAAGAAGAAGAAGCTGTAATAGTACTTATAGTAGTTAAATACAGAATTGGCGTGTTTAATTAGTTAGAATGAGTTGTTAGAGATAAGTATATAAATTAGAGGAGTGTAATTAGCTGTCAATTAATGTAATCGAAATGGTTGTGCGTAATTAATGGAGGAGTGAAGGGGATTATGACTACTTAATTTTGATTAATCAGAGGAAGGTATATAAAGGAAGCACATAAGGTGCTTGTCCCTTATGTGCTTGCTAGTTAATGATCGCTGCTGATTTAGAGTAAAATGACACCCTAAGGGATTAATATTGCAACGGGAAATCTGCATTTAATTTTGTATGTCAGATTAAATGTCAGATTAAATAATTGATTGGTTGAATCTTTCTGCTTTCTTTTTTTTAATAGATTTAATCTTTCTGCTTTAAACTGGGAATCACAATTTTTTGATAGTGATGATGTTGAAATATATGAGAAACATTTGAGATTTAATTGTGTGATTAGGGGTAGAAATAGGTCAGGCCCCTATTATGCGGCTTACAGCCTAGCCTATTTAGAGCTTGGTCAGGCTTGGCATGTTTATTAAAAAGGTCAGGCCAAGGCCTATTTAAAGACCTGAATATGTAAATAGGTCAGGCCTATTTTGTTAAGGTATGACCCTGTAGGCCTTCAGACCTGGCTTGTTTAAATATTAAATAAATATAATTATATTTATATCATATAAATAAGATAATATTTATTTTTTTTCATTCTTATATTATAATTTCAAGATATATTTATATGTTTGGATAGGCTTAAAGTATACAAAAGCCTATTTATGGCCCCCCAAGGCCTATAATATGAGGCCTTTTTAAAGACCTACATTGTAAATAGGCTTTAAAAAGCTTCAGGCTCAATCAGGCCTTAGGAAGGCTCAGGCCTGAGCCTAAAAAAAAAGGTTTGAATTTAGGTTCAGGCCCAAACTCAGACCTTGTACCCCCATTGTAGGCTCAGGCCTATTTAGCCAAAGTCTGGCCTGGCCTAAACTATTTCCATGCCTATTGTGATTGTGTGTATATCAATTTATATTGATATGTTAAAATATCTATATATTTCTTGATTATTGACACACGCAAAGTCCTATATATGAATGGTTGGGCTTATCGTTTTGTCCTTTCTGCCATGGGTGAATTCCAAAGTCAAACTTCTAATTTAATATAGTCATATAATATGTGATTTTAAACCATTATACCCATGTTATAAAAAGTACTAGCTTACTTCTAATTTCAAGTTATCAACTTTGTTGTTTTGTTTATTAGAAATTAAAAAAAAAAAAAGAAGATGATGAGATCTAATGATGTTCCATAATTTCCATGACTAATTTCTTTTTCTAGTTTTATGACTTACCTAACTTTGTTGTTATGCTCACTAGAAATTTTTTTTTTTTTTTTGAGAAAAATGATGATACATAAATTCCATGACTAAATTTCTAATTTTATGACTTGCCTAATTTCTAGAGAAAAATTTTATGACTAATTTCTGTTTCTAATTTTGCCTAATTTCTTAGAGAAAATTGATGATACATAAATTCCATGACTAATTTCTGTTTCTAATTTTATGACTTGCCTAATTTCTTAGAGGAAATTCCTTAGATGATGAGAGCTAATGAATGGTACCTAAATTCCATGACTAATTTCTATTTCTAATATATGACTTGCCTACTTTCTGGTTCTTTAGAGTTGCCTAGCTAACACACCTAAGAAATATTTGTTTTCCGCATATTATGTTTGGAAGGAGAAAAATATGGGTTCAAGACAAATAGACCTAAAGTTTTCCTTTTTTAAAATGTTGTTTTTGTTTCTTAGCTTACTGTCATATGAGATAGAGTCGCACGTTTTGTTAACATCTTTAACATAAACTTTGTGTGAATGTGTGTGTAAAAAAGTTGGTTTCTAGCTTTACGCTGAGTGTTGTTAATGAATAGGGATCTCAAAATATAATTTATATTGAAAATTTTATTCTCCTATACGAACACGTAGCATCAAACATGTAAGTGTGCATGTGAGCACGTTTATCAGTTTTTTAATCAATATCGTATAAAAGATTTTCTTTATCAATTTTTCATTTGTCACTTCTCAGATAACGTGGTGTGCGAACAAGTAATGGATTAAAGCACACGATATTGATTATGGGCTCATAATGATGCTTGTTAAATTGACTAGCCAGGAGAAGAGTCAACAAGAAACTTAAACGAGACATACTCGATTTATGTTAACGTAACATGACTACCTAGATGGCGTACGGCGGAAGAGCTAGTAATTAACGTAGGTACCAAAAAAAAAGTGTATTTTCTATTTTCTATTTTCTAACATGTTCCTTTGAAGGAGACAAAAATCACTAAAAAATTATTTTTCTAACAAGTTCCTTTGAATCAAACAGGATAGTGATGTGATGTGGCTAAGAAACCCATTCACAAGACTTTGCAACGATACGAACGAGGACTTACCGATAAGGACAGAAAGTTACCTGGGAAATCCTCGGTCGGAAAACCATAACATCATCACAGGATTCTACTTTGTTCGATCGAACAACAAGACCATTTCATTGTTCGAAACATGGTACAGCAAGAAGGACAACTCCACGAATCAAATGGAACAAGACGAGCTTCAAATCTCGTTAGAATTGGCATAACTAGACAGTTGGGAGTTAGGGTTAGGTTCATGGACACTCTTTACTTCAGTGGGTTTTGTCAAAATAGTAAGGACTTTAAAGCAGTCGCCACCGTACATGCCAATTGTTGCCGGAGCATCACCGCCAACTCCCCAAGATCGCCGACCTTAAGACTGTCCTCCGAGATTGGATGCGGTTCAAAATGTTGGAGGCAAGTAAGGGTGATTTGACCAACACTGTTGAGTTGTCTCAACTCTCATCACCATGAAGGTCGCAAGTCATGGAAAAATTAGTAATATAATCCCAAGGACGACGAGGCAGTGTGTGTACATACATATGTAGCTAGAGAGATTCCTATTGAATATGCTTGTTAGAGGAACATAGTGAAAAAGATGTGCTTTATGTTTTGCGCCAATTTTTTTGGGTGAAAAAGATGCGCTTTAAGTTCACCAACACTGTTTTGTATGCACATACAAATGTAGCTAGAGAGATTCCTAATTATTGCTATTGATTGCTTTAGTTGTATTTTTCTTTTTGGGGAACGATTCCTTTAGATTTAATTTGTACGGTGATCATACGTATCTTTTCCTTGAGAGGTTCTTCTGTTTAATCCAACGAATCAGCTGGATGGTCTTCATATAGCCTATCCAATTTTATCCACTTAATTTCTATCATAAATGCAATATATTTAGTTTGGAAATATTTACGAAGTTCAACTACATAACTTTTAAAGACAATTTTTTATTAAGATATATAGCGTTTCGGTTTCACACTTCACTACTGAAACATTATCGCATGGATGTCTTTGGATTCATTATTTGATAGGTATGCAGAACATTATTATTATTAGAAATAATATGGTACTGTTATTATTATATTATTGTTCTGAATTAAGCTGTATATAGTTCTTCTTTCCAAAAAAAGAAAAAAAAAAAGCTGCAATAGTACTTATAGACATAGTCAAAGTTAAGGTTGTCAAACTCACGATTATAAATAAATTCGTAATATTGAGGTAAACTTACATCATGAATTCGAATTGTAAACTCGTAAGAGTTTACTTTTACCATTAAATAGATATTAATTGTGTATAATTAAGTAATTAAAATATAAAAAATAACAAGATTTTAAAAAATTCCAAATTCAAATAATTGAAATTAAATCCATAAACATTCATAATTTATTATATCTAACTTTCTATAAAATTTATATTTAAAGCCACCGAATATGATCAAATTGAAGAAGTTAACATCAGTTTAAGGGTGAGTTAACACGGTCTTGTAAGTTGGGAACGTAAAAATGGTAAATTCGGTATATAAAATCGTGAATTTAACTGAATTTACAAAAATAATGAGTTTACCAATGAGTCAACTCGATTTTATAAGTTAAAAATGTAAAAACGCTAAACTCGCAGAGTCAAATAACTGCTTTGACAATAATGGATATTGTAGTTAAATACAGAATTGGCGTGTTTAATTAGTTAGAATGAGGTGTTAGAGATAAATATATGAATTAGAGTAGTGTAATTAGCTGTCAATTAATGTAATCGAAACGGTTATGGGTAATTAAAGGAGGAGTAGTCAAGGGTTTAGTTAATGATCGCTGCTGATTTAGAGTAAAATGACACCTTAAAGGATTAATATTGAAACGGGAAATCTGCATTTAATTTTGGCCAAACACATGTCAGATTAAATAATTAAAGTTGAATGTATAAGTAATCTATCGCCTTCAAAGTGAATCTTTCTGCTTTCTTTATTTAATAAATTTATTCTTTCTACTGGAAATCACAATTTTTCTGATAGTTATGATGTTGAATTATCTGAGAAACATTTGATATTTAATTGTTTGTGTGTATGTCAATATATATTGATATGTTAAAATATCTATATATTTCTTGATTATTGACACACACGCAAAGTCCTATATATAAATAGTTGGGCTTTTAGTTTTGTCCTTTCTGCAATGGATGAATTCCAAAGTCAAACTCGTAATATTAAAATAGTCATATAATATGTGATTTTAAACCATTATACCCATGTTATAAAAGGTACTAGCTTACTTCTAATTTCAAGTTATCAACTTTGTTGTTATGTTCATTACAATATTTTTTTTTTTTTAAAAAAATAGATGATGAGAGGAAATTCCATGACTAATTTCTTTTTCTAATTAATGACTTGCCTAATTTCTTAGAGGAAATTCCTTAGATGATGAGAGCTAATGATGATAGATAAATTCCATGACTAATTTCTATTTACAATCTTATGACTTGCCTAATCTCTGGTTCTTTAGAGTTTCCGCACATTTTGTTTGGAAGGAGAAGAATAGGGGTTTAAGACAAATAAACCTAAAGTTTTCCTTTTTTAAAAAAAAATTTTGTTTTTGTTTCTTAGCTTACTGTCATATATATGAGATAGAGTCGCACGTTGTGTTAACATCTTTAACATAAACTTTGTGTGTGTGTGTGAAAAAGTTGGTTTCTAGCTTTACGTACGCTTAGTGTTGTTAATGCATAGGGATCTCAAAATATAATTTATGTTGAAAATTTTATTCTCCTACACGAACATGTAGCATGTATGTGTGCATGTGAGCACGTTTATAAGTTTTTTTAATCAAATATCGTATAAAAGATTTTCCTTATCAATTTTGATTACATGGTGTGCGAACCAGTAATGGATTAAAGCACACGATATTGATTGGTCTCATAATAGTGCTTATGAAATTGATTAGGCAATAGAATATGTAGAAGAGTGATGAGTCAACAAGAAACTTAAACGAGAAATACTCGATTTATGTTAACGTAACATGACTACCCAGATGGCGTAATGTGGAAGAGCAAGCAATTAACGTAGGTGCCCCAAAAAATTTATTTTCTATTTTCTTACATGTTCCTTTGAATCAAACAGGATAGTGATGTGATGTGGCTAAGAAACCCATTCACAAGACTAAGCTGTGACTGGACAATATGTAAGGGAAAGAATGAATTAATATTATTGATAGTCATTGTGTCTATATGAATACAGGAGTAAGTGATTGTACATAACACAGTATAAAGTATACATAACAAAGCGTAACAGAAGTGAAACTAACTAATACAACTTGTAACTACGTGACACATGGCAACACCCCCCACCCGGGCGGGTGGCGCAAGCTGGAGCATGTATATTCTAGAGACCTAGCTTGGATGAAAGCTCATGAAATCAACGAGGATGCAAAGGCTTCATAAAAATATTTGCAATCTGATCTGAGGACCGAATTGGAAGAAGATTAATAACCTTGGCTTGAGGCTTTTCCCTTACCAAATGACAATCAAGCTCAATGTGCTTAGTTCTTTCATAGAAGGTAGGATTTGCAGCAATTTGAATTGCAAATTGATTTTCACAAAACAGAAGAGCAAGAGCGACATGGGAAATGTGAAAATCATTCAACAGAATATAAGCCATTGTAACTCACATGTTGTAGAAGCGAAGATTTAGAAACAGTGACTTGTTTCTTGGCTTTCCAAGATGTCACACCCGACATTCGTATAATGGAACTCATCAAAGTAAGATACCACAAATGTCTCATGCTCATAAAATAATGACATTCATCAGAGTATTAATGCACAGCTTAGGAAGAAAAGGAGTTCTAGCATAGTAATATTGATATTAGGGTCTGGATACATAACTGAAATCCATAAGATGTTCTTACAAATATTACAAACTTCAAAATAGTCTAATATAAAACATAGATAACCAACAGCAGTTCTTGGTCCATCTCAGCATCTTCAGTTTCCGGTAACCACCGCCTTGCCTTGGGAGCCACGTCTACTATACTTTTCATGCCCTGAACTTTCAGGGATGTCTAGGATTCAAACGAATTCCAGTAGTAACGTTAATCACTCACATAACAATGCATACACAGTACATGGTAGACAACCAATTGCAATAAATTCAATATTCAAGTTCACATTCAAATTCATTTGAACACCATTCAAATTCAAAATTCAATTCAAATTCATTCAAATTCACATTCAAATTCAAATTCATTCAAGGACCAACAGTCCATTCCCTCAGCGCTGGGTATTCAAATGGGCATTCGCCCTTCTTTCATAAAAGTACCGATTCCCTTATCGAACAACCACCCCTGGCCTTAACCGTGATGGTATCTAGGTTACCCCACATTCAAGGGTATTACCTTCCGGCCTTAACCGGCGATAAGGTTAGGTGTTCAAAATTCAACTATCACAATGGTTCATACATGCATATAAAGGCATACAAAATATGTGAGAGAAAGTTACTACCTGGATGTCTTCACAACTTCTTATTCTCACCAGAATTCTTCTTGCTCTGCCTATCTTTTGGCCAACACAAATGTCCGTATCCTATATTATTTGAAGATGGGTCATTACTCAATTTAATCTTAATAGCAACATTAAGATTACGCTTACTAAACCGACCCATAATGCTTATCCTTTTTATTCACTTCAGTTGGTTATCTTTCATTGTGTATTCTATAGTCTTCCCATAATTATCTATCTAGCCCTTCAAGTCTTATTCAAGAATTCCAAATTAAGGCTAGTTGTAATTTGCTCAAAACATATTTATTTTCAGACTTGACATAATTCCAGCTCTCAATTTCTCTAGGAAATTAGAAACTCATATCTCGATCTAGAAAACTCGGAATCAAGTGGCTCAAGTTCCTAATCGAAGTTCTGTAAGTCTATATTATAAATAAAATAATCCACTTACCAAATGATAGCTTAATCATTCCCAGAATTTCGAATTGTAGAGACCACTCAGTCTGCAAACCAGATTTTTCAGAATTTCGTGTCTAACTTTAAAAATTCATATCTAGGTCTAGGAAGCTCCGATTGAGGTGGTTCAAATTTCTACTTACACTCCTGTAAGTCTACTTCCTAGGAATAATTATCATCACCTAATTTAACTTCGGAATTAATACAGTTTTTACAAAACGTATCACTGACTAATTCTGAAAACACTGTTTTCGTCCAGTTTTCTTGTCTGACTTAGAAAATTCGTAACTCCTTGTATACACCTCTGATTCATGTGTTCTTTGGCTCATGTTAAACCTTATTATGTGTACTAAGTGTACACAAAATTTCAAGGTCATACAAGGTCGTTTAACATGGTTTTTATTTTCTGCAACATTACTGTTTCTGCTGCAGAATTCTAAATTCCAGAAAATACAGCAACTTAATTCCTTACTTTTAACAACTTATTCAGCCTTCGCTAAGCCTTCTAATTCTTAAACTTCACTTCAATACTTCCAAATAAATATTTTAGGTTCAGTTTATACTCCCAAACAGAACCAAACTACCACAAGGAATCATGCAGAACCTATGTTCATTGTTTGATATACTAAACATTACCTCCTCGGTTCAGAAAGCACCAAACAGAACCAGTATCGTATGCATACACTTATCTATCCCAATTTTCTTAACCATTTAAGGAACCTCTTTATTCTCTAATGGTTTATGTGGTTATATGACAGAACCTGGAATTTTTGAACGTAAGAAACATGCTTAGACATACCAAACTTTCCCTGTTTTAGTTATCTTGTAACAGAGTATCACATGCAGATCCAAAACCTTATCGTCTAAGCTTCAAACGTAAAATATTGGATTGGTGGCTTACCTTGTTCGAAACTTAAGTTTGCATGTGACTCTGCCTTCGTCTCTCTGCGTCTACCAAATGACAGAATGGATGAATCAGAAATGGAGGAGTGTTCGGTACTCTCTTCTCTTCAACGTTTGTGTTCTCTGTCTCTATATACAGCAACTTCGCGTCTCCCTCTCGGCCCCTCACTCTCTCTTTGCGTTTTCCTTCACTTCTGCATTTCTATTTCTAATTGATGGAAAATGGGCAGGATATGGCGAGATTGTGGTTATAACCGTGTGCAAGAGTGAGGGAGGTTGTGAGGTGGCCGAAACTTGAGAGGGATCTGTGTGTGCTGTCAACATGCATTACCTAACTTGAAGACGTGGTGTGTCATGCATGAAACAAGTGTGAGAATGAAGGAGCTGTCAACTAGCACTAACTAAAATGAAGATATAGTGCTTGCTGCTCTCTTTTTGCTGTCGGGTAAAAGAGTGAATATGCTGATCATGGAGCATGGCGCTGACATGCATAATTCAAGGAGAATCAACTAAAGATAGGCGCTGTCATAATGGGTGCTGCCTGAAAAATGATGCAATGGAAAGTGTTTTAAATGGGGAATAGATGGAACGTGGTATGTCTCCTCTTATGCGCTGTTTAATATCAGAAAAAGATGGAGTGCGATCTGCATTCTTGCTCTTACCCATGAAGAAAAGAAAGTGCAGCGTATGAAGGGAAATAGAAAAAAAAGAAGTGAGATTCTGCATAGGTTGCAGAATTAATTAAAGAATAATGCAGCATAAATAGGCATACGTTAAAAAGAAGTGAGCATGTGCGCATGTGATTCTTCTATGCACTAGTTAAATAGGTTCTGTGGGCCGTAGAGACAAAGATAATGGAAGAGTGGTTATGTGTCTACATAGGCTGCAGAAAAGATCAATTAATAATAAAATAATGATAATGGAGTATGGGTGAGCATGTGCTATTTCTTCTTATGCGTTGAATATTCAAGATAGGTACTTGTACTTCATTAAAGAAAAGCAACACTGCATAAGTTCAAATAGTGGGATGTTACACAAGAAATTAAGGATGAACCAAGCAAAATAGCAAAACAAGTTACTGATAACTGTATAGTATCCAAACATCCAGCCCAATCAGAATCACTAAAATTATATAATTGTAAATCAGAGTCAGCAGAAAAAAATATTCCAACACCAGGAGAAGATTTAATGTATCAAAGAACACGATGGGCAGCAGCCAAATGAGTGTTATGAGGATTAGACATGAATTGACTAAGTTGTTGAGTAACAAAACTCAAGTCTGGCCGAGTGGTCATGAGGTATTGCAAACTACCAATAAGCCATCGATAAGAAAGAGGGTCAAGTAAAAGCTTACCATGATCTTTAGAAAACTTTAAATAGGGATCCATTGGACAAGTGGTAGGTTTACAAGTCAAATACCTAGTATCTTCAAGTAACTCAAGAGCAAATTTGCGCCGGGACATAAATATGCCATCCTTATATCACTACTAAAAATTTCGGTTTTTGCTACGGAAAAAATCCGTAGCAAAAACCCATTTTTCCGTAGCAAAACATGTTTGCTACGGATTTTGCTACGGCTTTAGTCCGTAGCAAAATATCGCGTGGCAATTGCTACGGATTTTCGGAAATCCGTAGCAATTGCGACGGATCTGAAAATCCGTAGCAAATTTGCTACGGATTTTAATATCTGAAAATCCGGATTTTAATATCAAATTTGCAATTACGGATTTTAATATCCATAGCAAATTTGCTACGGATTTTCATATCCGTAGCAATTGCTACGGAGAAAAATCCCATAGCAAATTTTCAAATTTGCTACGGATTTTTTATTAAAATCCATAGCAAATTGCTACGGATATTAAAATCCGTAGCAATTTGCTACGGATTTTTAGATCCGTCGCAATTGCTACGAGAAAAAAATCCGTAGCAAATTTGAAAATTTGCTACGGATATTTTCTCCGTAGCAAATTTCACAAATTTCAGAATTTGCTACGGATTTTTTTAAATTTGATTTGTTTTTCCGTAGCAAATTTCAGAATTTGCGGAGATTTTCTTTTCGGTAGCAAATTTTAAATTTTTTTAATAGAAAATTGAATACAAATAGTAAAGTAATGTACCATGAATATATTAACAATAAAAAAGAGTTTACATAGTGAAAACACAATATATATATAATCCGTAGCAACAAACAAATACAAAAAAGTAGTAGCAACAAGCAAATACAAAAAAGTAGGCTAAACAATGTTACAAACATTGTGATCATCGTCATCACCAGCATGGTCATCATCACCAGCATGTTCATCATCACCAGGAGTCGACCCGGAACCTCTGTCTTTCATAAGGGACATGATTTGAAGCTGCATCACCCTCATCAACTCATTCTGCTGAGTCATCTCCTGTCGCATCACTGCCCGTTCCTGCTGCAACGCCTGCTTGATCTGATCTTTTTCCGCGCAACGCCGCTTGATCCGATCTTGTTCTGAATCATCTCCGCCTCATCATCTCGGTTTCGAGTCGGCCGGGCGGCTCATCATCTCCCGTTCGGGTCATCCGTGTTGCTTGCTCCTCCACCAACGCCTTCATCTTCTTCACTCATCTACAAAATTGATTAGTACATTTATTATTTGTACTTCATTTGAATGGACAAGAGAATGAAAATTATCAAAAAAAAAATGTATTATGTTTACCGAACAAACCCCTAAGTGCCGGATGAGAGGCGCTTTTCCCCGTCTTCGGGTGGCAAACTCACCGTATCCAAAGACCCTCCCTTCTTGTCAAATCCGCCGGTAGCCTCAAAGAACAGACTCTCGTTGTCGGATATAGAGGATGAGGGTCGGGATCTCACGCCGCGTGGCTCTCCCCGCGATGCTTCTTCTCAAAGTTTTCCTACAAGCAAACAAATACATAACAAATAAGACATGTAAAACTATATAAATATGGTGGTGCATAAAACAAGTAATAAAGGCAATAAATGTCTAACCGCTATTTGTTGCGCCCTTGGATTAATCCATTGCCTCTCGTCCCTTCAGTTTGTCGGGAATGGGTCCGCCGAAAGGTAACCCACTCAACCGATCCATTTGGAGCTTCCCAGCACTCTACCCGCAAACGCAAATGATGACCTTAATTAATTACTTCAAAGTACAAAATATTGAATACGTAAATAGAAAATAACGTGTACTTACAACTTTGCGTCGATGCTCACTAATTGATATGGAGCCGCCAAAGATATGATGGTCCTTCCATTTTAGCCCTATTTTGCTTATTTTTCGCACTTATGGTCTTAAACTTGTCATTGTTTTCCCAATTGCCAAATAATTCATCTCTAGTGTCCCGTGGAAGCCAACTGTCTTGCCTCTCGACCTTCTCAATGCATAGAGCTTTCGACGCACCATCACGCCGGCCCCGTGGTTATAAGCTTTTTTCAGATTTTCAAGATGCTCGTGCAACGTCATATGCTTATCCTGAAAATCAATAACGAACAATTAGTGCTCAAAATTTTAAAAGTACTAAATTAACACTCATAAATAAATAACTTACCAAGAACTCCTTGAACCACGTGTCTCGTTGCTTCTTAGGAATCTCGTCCACGCGGTCCAAGCTTGAGTGTAATTACGGAATATTTGGTCCGACATGAAAGTCGCCACCGGAGTATCGGCAAAAATCTGAAAACAGAGATTATCATGCAAATATTAGCATACAAACCAATTAGAAAAGAAAATTGTAACATTACGAGTAACTTTGCATGACTTACTCGTTGCCGTCGGGACGGATCCAAAGAAACCCGTCTCGGGATCTCTTGAGCCCCGCATTGGTACCTACGAAGAACTACCTTCTTCCCCGACGTGGCTCGAGGCGACGCAATGTGCTAAGGAAGAAATGTGAAATATTGAAGATGTTTGTACATAGATGGTTTCAAGAAACTAAACAAATGTAAATCAATCGAAATGATAAAGTAAACCTGTGGTCCTCCTTGCCGTGCATCGGGGGGTAGCCGCGGTGACGACGATGTATAAAGTGACGGTGAATATGACAAATATCCCGACGGTGACGACGAAAAATCAAATAGTGGCACCTCTCGGAGAAGAGCCGAGCCCTCTCGCCTCCATATGGAGCGGTTGGCGTCGCCCTACCCCCTCTTATAGTAAGGGGTCGGGCTCGACCGCTGCCACGTCCACTACTTGAACGTCCTCCTGGATGCTCCATCTCTGAACACTTATAGACATCATGGCAATATATATATATATATAAAAAAAATTAGTTAATATGATAGTAGCAAAGAAGAAAAGTATGTAGTATAACATATCGTCATAAACAAAGAACTAACACAAATCAACCAGACGATTCCTGTTCATCGACATCTACTTGCATGTCTTCATCTCGAACTCTCATAGTCGTCGAACTCGATTCACTATCGAGAAGCTCATTTTCGCCTCATCCTCATCGTCTCGATTTCTCATCGTCAATTTGTATAGGAATCAACTCTAACTCCGCACGAGAATCAAAGAGATTGCTTGGTACTTCGTCATCGAAGATGTTTATGGGCAGCACATGTTCCACATCGGCTTGGAAAGGTTCAGCCATCTTTGTCATTTGATTCCGCTCTTTCGACTTTGGTATAATATTTCGTGCTTTGGTTTTAATAACTCCCGTCCACCCTTGGCGAGATGTAGGGTATGGTGTATAGTAAACTTGTTCCGCCTGTTGAGCAAGGATGAATGGGTCATAACCAACCGAATATCTCCTTGTCCAGTGGATCTCAATATTTCCATGTTTGTCCACTTTTGTCCCACGCGGACTGTTATCAAACCACTCACACTTAAAAAGGGTCACCACCTTGTCCCACCGGTAACTCGCCTGAATTATCTCAACTAACTTCCCGTAGTAGTCAGTCTCCACCCCGTCAATTTGGTCACCTCGACAACATACACCGTAATTGCAACATAGTGTACTGCGTTCGCGTCAACGGTTGCAAATCGATACCCATTGATTATATATTTGTTGCATCGGGTAAGCTGTCATTGCAGCTCCATAAGATAAACTCCACGCAACTTCGTTGGGATCGATGGATTTTCCAAGAAATATGATCGAAACCATTTTGGAAACTCGAATTAGTGAATTGATCAACTTGGAACACCGACATTGAAGGATTTCCCGATCGACCCAATTAGAGAAGTAAGCGTAACAAAAAAAACTTAAGTTAATACTTTAATACTTACCGTAATAGTAAACAAAAAAAACTTACTCTAGGTACTTTGCAGCCTCTTCACGCAGTTGTTTAGAATGTACCACTCGCAACTCGCTTATCTCTTCCGTCAAGAGTTGACTTCCAACGTTTTCCCACGACTCGCCTGGAAAATTAAATATTGATTTTTGATCCCTCGTATCACCGGCATCATCGTTACGAGGTACCCCTATCCATCTTGACATCATTTCAGGGGGATAATAGTATGACGCAAATTTTGCGGCCTCTTCGACTAGATAAGCTTCAGCGATAGATCCTTCAACGTACCTTGTATTTTTGATCTTGTGCTTAAGTGTGCGTAAAAACCTACAATGGAATATTTGAGCTAAAGTATCATGTCGGTCAATTAATAACATCGTAAATCAATATATATATTACCTCTCAAACGGATACATCCATCTATACTGTTGCGGGCCTCCTACCTTTGCTTCGTAGGCCAAGTGAACGGGCAAATGTTCCATTGAGTCAAACAAGCTAGGAGGAAACACCATCTCTAACTTGCATAGCGTTATGGGCATGCTCCCCTCCAGGTGCCGTAACTTTTCAACATTAAGCTCTGAAGCACAAATTTCTCTAAAGAACATGGACAACTCCGTTAGAATAGACCATACATGCTTTGGTAGTGCTTTGAAGGCCCACGGCAACAATCTCTGAAAAAAAACATGACAATCATGACTCTTCATCTTGCTCAACTTCACCTCGTGCATGTCGACACATCTTTTCCAGTTTGACGCATAACCGTCAGGGAGTTTCAGATCTTTAACCCATTGCAACAATTCTAAATTCTGCTCTTTATTGAATGTGTACGGCGCTCCGGGTTTGGAAATTCGTCCGGTGCCACCGTCCACCAAATGCAAAGCGGGCCTTCTACAAATGGCTTCAACGTCCAATCTTGCGTTGATTGTGTCTTTCGTCTTGCCCTTGGTGTCCATCACGGTGTACGAGAATATTGCAAAACACATTCCTCTCAATATTCATGACATCGAGATTGTGTCTTAACAATTGATCTTTCCAATATGGTAGTTCCTAAGATACCGCGTTTGTTCCAATGATGATCAATGCCGTACCCCTCGGGTTCGCTTGAAGCAGCCCTCTTCGACACTCGGAATGTGCTCGACCCGTCCCATATTTCTTGTCCACTTAAACGACGAGGTGGATCTGCTCGTTCGACAACCTTCCGCGTGAAGTCTTTTCTATTTCTCCTAAATGGATGATCGGGGGGTAGGAATCGTCGGTGCCTGTCAAACCAACTGACCTTGCGACTGTGTTCCAAGCTAAAACCCATGTTCTGTTCAAGACATACCGGGCATGCGAGCTTTCCAGACGTTTGCCGCCCACTCAACATCCCATATGCGGGAAATCATTTATCGTCCACATTAAGGCAGCCCGCATGGTGAAATTCTCGACTTAATGATATATCATACGTAAGAACACCTTCACTCCACAACATCTTCAACTCGTCTATCAAAGGCCCGAGGTACACATCTATCTTCTTTTTGGGTTCGACGGCCCGGGGATTAACGCGTTAAGGAAGAAAAACTCTCTTCTCATGCACATAGAGGGTGGGAGGTTGTACGGAGTCACAATGATCGGCCAACAGAATAATTCCGCCCGTATTGTTGAAAGGAGCGAACCCATCCGAACATAGACCAAGACGAACATTACGGGGATCCATAGCAAAGAAAGGATTCGCCTTGTCAAATTTACGCCAAGCTTCGGCATCGATGGATGCGTCACAAATTTCTCATCCCTACGATGCTCCGGTGCCATCTCATGTGAGCGTTGTTTGTTCGGATGCATACAATCTCGTAAGTCCGGGCACCGAGAGGAAAGTACCACATCTTGCTTAATGCATGACGGGTCTTTTTCCTTCCTTTCCCCACAACTTTATATCTGTCATGTCCACAGAATTTGCAATTTGTCACTCAAAGATCATCCTTGTAATACAACATACATCCTCCGGGGGCAGCAATGAATTTTTTTCACATCCAAGCCCAAGCTCTTTCACCTTTTTTTGCTTGGTAAAAGTCCTTAGGCAAATTATTGTCTTTGGGAACAACCTTACTCATGATCTGCATCATTTCGTTGTAATTCCTCTCACTCATATGGTGATCGGTCTTCAAGCTTAGTGTTGCTAGGGTAGCCGATAGCGATGAATATTCACTATTTTCAAAGTGTTCGCAACCTTCCCATAACGGACGCCGTGCTTCTTGAAGCATTTTATAGAACCTAGCGGCTCTCGGATGAGGATCCTCACCCATGTATGATGGTTGAGGATGTGTACCGGTCTCCTCTCCCATGTATGACGGTTGCGATGAGTAACGGGATCAAAATATTGGCCGATCGACGGACCCGCGGCATCCATAACCAACTCGCTCATATTGATTAAGGTTTTCTCGATGACTACCGTCCCCGTAATAACCACTCGGTGTCGTCGGACTTCGCCATGAAATTCCCAACATTCATAATCTCTAATGAATCCCTTTTGACACAAATGAATTCCGACCGTCTCCGCATCCGTAAATCTTAAACACTTACATTTGGCACACGGACACCTGATCTCCCTTCTTGAATTATTTGAATTCGCCAAAGCAAATTGGAAGAACTCTTCCAAACCCGCGAAGAATGCTTGCGTTATTTGTCTTCTATCAGTTAGACGATTGTACATCCAACTTCTATCATGGTTGCCTTCCATACTTCCTAGCTAGTTCGTTACTACCCTAATTAACTTCTCAACATACCACAAATATATATATATATATATATATATAAGCCGCCTCTTATGCCTACCAATTGCCACTTAATCAAGAAAGTGAAAAACAAACACATGCATTGAACAAAGAACATATTTCAAAGCAAGCAACCAGGAGAATGAGGATAGCACACCGTAACATGGTTACATGCATGTGGAGGGCCAAACAAAGAATAGAATACTAAGTATTTTGGAGTTTCTAACATATATGGGCTAGATCAAAGATATTACTTAACATTTAATCAAATTTATTGTATAACTTGTTAAACATAGATTGAAATAAAAAATTTAAATGAAATATTTTTTAAACAAATTACTAACAATCATTTTTATAATAGCCTAAATAGAATAATAAATTCTACTAATTTTTAGAACACATACAAATGTGATTATTCTTCAATGTCACATCTTCCTCCTACCAGTTGACATTAATTAATTAATTGTCTTATCCCTAAATTTTATTTCCAAACACTTCACTTTTCTAGTTTCAACATCATCATATTTAAAGATTTATGTATCAATACCAAATAATACAAAATCTTAATTTTATCACACCAAAATCAGAATTGAAATTTCTAAATTCCTAAAAAGTGCTAGATAAAAATACTTCACATAAAAAAACGATTTCAACTCATGTAATTGATAATCTTCTACCAACATACATATTTTCATTATTGCAGCTAAGCAAACATAACATAAATATCTTATAGTGATAAAAAGAAAATATACTTCAAGCTAACCCGCAAAATAAGAAGTGCTAGGATTTGTTGGCTAATTCCCCTTCGAAGATCTTAATCTTTGGGATTTGTTTGTCCGGAAGTGCCCGCACCAATGAAAGTACTTAGAAGTGTTTGAAAAAAACAAAAATGGAGGTTAAAAAAAAACCGCAAAAATGGAGGCCAAAAATGAAAACAAAAAAAAAAAAAAACCGCAAAGGGGAGGAGGGGAGGGGCCGGAGTTGAGGGTGGTTGGGGGGATGATCGACGGAGGGGAAGTGTCCGAGGAGGGGAGGGTCCGACGGAGGGGAGCAGGGGGGGGCCGGAGACGTGTATGGGGGATGAGGGAAGGGTCGGGGGAGGGGGAGGGGGCCGGAGACGGAGGGGTCGGGGGGGGGGCCGGAGACGGAGGGGGGTCGGGGGGGGGGGGGCCGGATACGGAGGAGGGTCGGGGTCGGGGTCGGGGAGGGGGATGAGGGGAGGGTCGGGGGAGCGGGGGGGGGGGCCGGAGACGGAGGTCGGGGTCGGGGTCGGGGAGGGGGATGAGGGAGGGTCGGGGGAGGAGGGGGGCGTGCCGGAGACGGGGAGGGGCGGACCGAGTTCGCGGGGGGGGCCGGCGAGATCGGGAAGGGGAAGATGGGAGGTTTAAAAAAAACGCAGCTTTTTGCGACGGATAGGTGATCCGTCGCAAAATTTTTGACGGATCACGGATCCGTCGCAAAAACCCGCAAATTGGGGGCTTCATCCGCCCCCTTTTTGCGACGGATGAAATCATCCGTCGCAAAAAGGCGGATTTTTCGTCCGCCAATTTGCGACGGATGACGTCATCCGTCGCAATTGGGTGACGGATGCGTCATCCGTCGCAAAAGGCGGACTTTCTGTCCGCCAATTTGCGGCGGATGACGTCATCCGTCGCAATTGTGCGACGGATGACGTCATCCGTCGCAAAAAGCGGACGAAAGTCCGCCGAAGTGCGACGGATGACTTCATCCGTCGCCAATTGCGACGGATGACGTCATCCGCCGCAAAATTGCGACGGATGACGTCATCCGTCGCAAAAGGCGGACTTCTGTCGCCAAAGTGCGACGGATGACTTCATCCGTCGCACAATTGCGACGGATGACTTCATCCGTCGCAAATAGGCGGACTTTCTGTATGCCAAAGTGCGACGGATGATGTCATCCGTCGCAAAAAATTCTAATTGGGCATTTTTGCTACGGAATTACAAATCCGTAGCAAAATCCGTTACTATTGCTACGGAAAATGTTCCGTAGCTATTTCCTATTTTTCTAGTAGTGTATCGAACAAGTTCAAAACCAAGGAAGTAACGAAGTTCTCCAAGATCTTTAATTGTAAAGGCAATATCTAAATTCTGTTTTACCAAGTTTATTTTAGCCAAATCACTACTAGTAAGCACCACATCATCAACATAAACAAGAATGACAGTAAATGCAGTGGAAGATGCTTTAAAAAATAATGAGTGATCAGAAGCTGACTGAAGGTAGCCATATGACAGTAAAGCAAAAGAGAGCTTGGAATACCATTGGCAACTTGCTTGTTTTAAACCATAAAGGGATTTTTGCAACTTACAAACCTGATTAGGATGAGTTGGTGTAAAACTGAGGGGAAGATCCATGTAAACTTCCTTATGTAAATCACCATGTAAGAAAGCATTATTGACATCCAATTGATGTGGATGCCAATTCTTGGTAGCAGCAATAGAAAGAAGTAGGCGAAGGATGGCCATTTTGGCAACAAGAGAGAAAGTGTCATAGTAATCCACACCTTCGGTTTGAATGTAACCTTTTGCCACAAGCCTAACCTTATGTCGTTCAATGTCACCATTAGCTTTGATTTTGGTTCAAAAAACCCATTTGCATCCAATGGTTCCCTTCCCTAGTGGTAATTGAGTAAGAACTCAGGTATGAGAGGGCATAATGAAAATCCTACTAATATGAAGGAATTATGGATTTTGGTAGAATGACGAAGGACGGGAGGTGGGGAGGGAGAAGGGCCAGAAACAGTAGGCATAGAAATGGGGGATGGGGCTGATGAAAAAGGTGAAGAAGGAATAGAAATATCATCCAATAAAGGAGAACAAAGATGCAGTACAGGCAAAGGAAAAGAAGGTGATGTAATGCTACCATGTTTAAAAGGAAACACATGTTCATGAAAAAGGACATCGCGCGATAGAAATATTTAGTTATTTGATACATCTAACAATGTAAAAGCCTTATGAACCTTGGGAAATACCCAAGAAAACACATTTGCACGATCGAGAATCAAATTTTTAACGATGAGTAGACAAAGTAGAAGCAAAACAAAGAGAACCAAAAACCTTAAATGTGGAATAAGAGGGAGAAAAGCCATGCAAACGTTCAAAAGGGGTACTATTTTCAATAATTGGAGAAGGTAAAGAATTGATTATATGAGTAGCATGAAGAACCAGAAAATACCAATAGGAAATAGGAATATGGGATTGAAAAAGAAGTGTTCGAGCAACATTTAAAATGTGTTGGTGCTTACGTTCGACCAAACCTTTTTGTCAACACAAGATTTTTGATGAATAACCCCATTAAAGGCAAAAAAAAAAATGATGCATATTGAACTCAGCACCATTATTTGATTGACAAATTTTCATAGTCGAGGAAAAATGGGTTTTAACAAGGGCAAAAAAATGTTTGATATGAGTTTGAGCATCAGATTTGTTTGTCATTAAAAAAAGCCAAGTATATCGAGAATAATCATCAACAATGGTAAGAAAATAGCGATGACCTTGAATAGAGGGTACTGAAAAAGGAGCCCATATATCAATATGAATAAAATCAAAAATTCTATTGCATGAGCTTGTGCTTACAGGAAAAGGTAAACGTTTTTTTTTAGCAAAATGACAAGCATCACATGGAAATGTATGAGATATAGGAATTTCATAAACAAGTTTATGTAAAACTGAAAGTGTAGATGCAGATGGATGGCCTAAACGCATATGCCATAAAGTCGAATTTGGAACAGAAGTGGTATTGGTAAGAAGAACCTGAGTATGGGATTGGAGAGGCATATCTGCATTGAGAAAGTATAAGCCTTCAGACAATCTAGCTAAACCAATCATCAACAAAGGATGAATTGAGTGTATCTGACAAAATTGAGAAAAAAATATATCAAGAAACAATTATAAGATTTTATTAAATGGGAAACAGACAAAATATAGAATGAAAAATTAGGAAGGAAAATGCATGATGTAAGATTAAAGAATAAAAAATTCGGACTGTACCAGAAAAACGAGCAACAGCCTTGGAACCAATGGGAAGACTTACATCAACAGGTCAAATAGTAGGCAGAAAATAAAGCTACGGAACAACATACATGATCCGTTGCACCTGAATCAATGATACAAGAGATGGAAGAGTAAGAAATAGATATACCTCAGCCGAAACAAAAAGAGAAGCAAATAAGTGATTTACCGAAGGCTGAGAAGGCGTGGGATTCAAAAGGCTGAGGAGACGAGTATACTGATCAGCAGACAATGAAGGCAGAATAGCAGCATGTGAATTTGTAGAATCAGGAGATGAAGTCGGAGCATATAAAGAATTTTGAACAGTACCAGAAGCTGGAGTTAAGATGTGATTAATCATAGGTGAAGAACCATTAGAGCGAAATTTGAAGCTAGGAGGAAAACCGTGTTTCCGGTAATAGGTGTCTTCAGTATGATGAGGCTTACCATAGCAAGAGCATTGCTTCTGCTTCAAACTGGAAGGAACACAATGAGGAGCCTTAGCAAGGAGAACCTTTGAATCCATAGGAGTTATCGAATGAAGCTCTCGTTCTTGCTGAAGAACTACAGAGAAGACACGAGTAATCGAAGGCAAGGGATCGATGAGCTTGATTTGAGACTTGATCGAAGTGTACTGCTCTTTGAGGCCTTTCAAGAATCGGATGATTTGATCCCCATCATGATGAATGAAGGCATTACTCACAGAGTCGCAAGTGCATGGCTTCAAAGGACAAATATTCATCAGCTCATCCCAGAGAATCTTCAGGCGAGTGAAATATTCACTAACGCTGAGATCGCCTTGCCGAAGATTATAGATTTCCTCCTAAAGGTCGGTGATGCAAAAGAGGTCCGACTGAGAAAAATGCGAACGGAGATCATTCCAGATCTCAAAAGCGGAATCAAACCATAAAATGCTTTTTGCGATTGTTAGAAAAAGAGATCGTGTAAGCCAACCTTGAACGAGATTATTAGAATGCTCTAATACCATGTGACTGGACAATATGTGAGGGAAAGAATAAATTAATATTATTGATAGTCACTGTGTCTATATATACAGGAGTAAGTGACTGTACATAACAGAGTATAAAGTATACAAAACAAAGCGTAACAGAAGTGAAACTAACTAATACATCTTGCAAGTAACTAATACTTGCAACTATATGACACCTGTCATAAGAAACGATACGAACGAGGACTTACAGATAAGCACAAAAAGTTACCTGGGAAATCCTCAGTCGGAAAGCCATAACATCAACACAGGATTCTACTTTGTTTGATCGAACAAAAAGACAATTTCGTTGTTCCAAACACGTGGTATGGTAAGAAGGACATCTCGAAAGGACAGAAAGAACAAGACGTGCTTGAAAGTCTCAAAACACAAGGCATAATAAGACAGCTGGGACTTAGGATTTGGTTTATGGACACTCTTTACTTCAATGGGTTTTGTGAAGATAGTAGGGACTTTAGGGCTGTCACCACTGTTCATGCCAACTGTTGTCAGAGCATCACCATCAATATCACTGACCTTAAGGCTGTCCTCCAAGACTGGAAGCGATTTAAAATGTTGGAGTCGAGTAAGAGTAACAATTTGACGACTACTTTGAGGTGGTTGGACCACCGTGCATGCCATATCTCATGGCATCATTAATTGAACTTGGAAGTAGAGATAGATAGTTAGTGTTGAGTTCACTCATGGTTTTGATGAACATTATTGGGAAACATTCGAACATGTTTTCAGAAGTTGTATTTAATTTACAGTTTTGTTGTAGATGAGAATTATTTATCTGAAAGATTTGAATCTTTCTCATTACAAACTGAATGATGGTATAATGTAACATCTCAGCCCCTCACTCAAGGGGGTGTTTTTTAAATTAATTTACCCAAATTAGTTAAATAACTCTTATACTAAGAACCGAAAGAAGTATCAAATACAGAATTTAATCAGACTTTAACATATAAACAGTGGTGCAAAATAACATGATATAACACAGAACAATCCATTTCTGATCTCTATGCAAAACTAACTGTTAGCAAGTAACATTGCATGAACCATATACATATTCATGATGAATATTTAATGGTACATACAGGATGCTATGAAGTGATGTGGCTATGAAACCCATTCACAAGACTTAGCAACGACACTAATGAGGACCTATGAATCAGCACCGACAGAAACTTCGGAGATCCTCGGTCGGAAAAGCATGACATCAACACAGGATTCTACTTTGTTCAATCGAACAAGACCATTTCATTGTTTGAAACATGGTATAGCAAGAAGGACAACTCCACAGGTCGAAAGGAACAAGACGTGCTTCAAGATTTCATTAGACATGGCATAGCTAGACAGTTGGGAGATCGGGTTAGGTTCATGGACACTCTTTACTTCAGTGGGTTTTGTCAAAATAGTAAGGACTTTAGAGCAGTCACCTCCGTACATGCCAACTGTTGCCGGAGCATCACTGCCAAGATCGCTGACCTTAAGGCCGTCCTCTGAGATTGGAAGTAGTACAAAATGTTGGAAGCAAGAGTAATTTGATCAACACCGTTGAGTGGTCTCATCACCTTGAACGAGGCAAGTCATGGAATTAATTAGTAATATAATCCCAAGGACGACGAGGCAGTGTGTGTACATACATCTGTAGCCAGAGAGTTTCCTATTGACTATGCTTGTAAGAGGAACATGGTGAAAAATTGCATCCGGCAACTCATATATATTCTGAGGGGAATTATTATTTTGCATAATTTCCATCATCAATATCAACATAAGTCCCTTTCTTAATTAATTAGGACATAGGATGTTTTGTTCATTAATTGTAGTTTTATCTTGTATTGAGGACAATGCAATGCAAGATTTTAGTGTGGGGGTAGCTTGTCTTGATTATTGGGTTGCCATATGATTCAATTGCTTCCATACCATACTTGAATTTTTGAAACCATGATTTGGTAATGAGCATTTTTGTGTGTGGATAAATTGCTAATTGCAGGATTAGAATTTTGTATGACCATGATTGTGAAGGTTTGATTGATTCACTACCTTTAAAAAAAATAAAAAAACTAGCAACGGAATTTAATTTAATGTCAAATCCCGTCACTAATCAATTAGTGATAGCCTATTTTTCTTTTCTTAAGTCACTTGAACCAACCTTCCTCCATGAAGATAGTGATATCAACAGCAAGCCACTATAGTGATAGTGCTACCGGCCATACTTGGATTTGGATAAGGCCTCATGGTCAATTGACACTGATTGTATTAATTAGTCAGGCCCAACTGTTGCTAAGCCCAGTTTAGCATTTTGTTTGAATTGATATTCTTTGCTCTTTATTTGTTTAGTTAGTTGGGGGCCTAAGGTCCAGAAACGTGAAAAAGCTTCCCTTTTTTTGGACAGATATCACTTCCCCTTTTTTGGATGAAAATATCACTTGCCTTTTTCAAAAAAAAAAAAAAGTTCTCATGATTCTTTTAATAAAAAATCGTTCTACTTACTTAACAATAATCATCTTATAACTATCATGGTTGGCACGTATGAACGGGCTCAAGTTAAAGTTGGAATTGTCTCTAAATCAAATGTTAAGAACTGTTATGGACCAATATATTGGGCCAGGCAGGTTCCCGGCCCAGTAGGGGAACCCACAGTGAAACCCCCTGTTTCTACCCAGGTAAATAGGGAACAAGGTAAATGGTCCGCCACTACTCCATCGTGCCTGATATGTGCAGGACCGTACACGTAGTGGAGCAGAGACCTGGAGAACGTGGGAAGTGCATAATGGCTGAGGGATGGAAGCATTTGCATGGGAGTGAAACCCTAGGTAACCCCTATAAATAAGGGATTACCCACCAGGTGCACTTTGAACTCTCTCTCTTTCCATTGCTTATTATTCAGTCACACTGCACACACACCACCCCCTGGGTGAAACGCCTTACCTGTGTTGCATTGTGATCTGAGCTCTCTCGACGATATTTTCCTCATAGATATTATCGAGCTAGTGCCTTTCATTGACACTCGATCAGTGGAAGATTCATCGATCCAACATAAATCATTCCTAGCTCATTAGAGCTGGACATCTGTGTTCTACTACAGAACATTGGCGCCGACCGTGGGGACCGTAAACTTCGATTCCCAGACCAAACAAAAGCACCGTCGACCACTGAGCATAGCCGCGAGCACCAGAAGCCATTGTCAGGCACCTCGGCAAGGTCAACCACTGGATGAACCTCAACAGCGGTCACGACAGGAGCGCATAGTCCAGTACTCAGACTCGGTCGCCCCTGATCCCAATCATGCAACGGTGGTAACCGAAGGTGAAACGGAGGATACAGCACACTCTCCGCATCTGAGTCTAATTTCCCAGCAGGGACAGCACCGGGTTCAACAACGTTTGTACCTTCCACCCCCGACACACGAACTTCAGGAGGAGCACCCCGACACTAGGGTGTTGAGCAGGACGATGGAATCACTTTTCCAACGAATGGAAAATATGGAAACTCGTCACCGACTACAGAGAGAGGACGATATCCGGCTTATCCAGGAAAACCTGGATCGCCGGAATGCCATTTGGCGGAAGGAAGAGCAGAAGCAGATACGCCAGGAGTGGGTAGAGCAGGTCGGTCAAAAGGGGAAACAGGTGGAGACTGCAAGGCGAGATAATACTGGAACAAGTCGGGTCATGACCTCGACCTCGGTTCATACCAAAGAAGAACGCAGCAAAAAATTGTGAGGAAGAAAAGATAGTCAATCATGAACGAGATAAAGTCACCGAGGAAGAGCAGCAGGAGATTTTGCTCCTAAAGGAACGAATAAGGGTACTAGAAGACCCTAACCGACCTTTTGCCCGGGATATCGGAAAACCTAGCCGGACTAGTGACATGACGGCCACCGGAATGGACGGGGACGTCCACAGGCTCGCTGGAGTCGGCCTATCTCAAGCAAAAGGGACGGCTCCCCCGTCGTTAAGCATTCCTAAGACGATCCAAGAAGGACATTGTGGAGATAGCATTCTACACCAGTTTTCGAAAGAAATTATGGCGGCCACCTACCCCAAAGGCTTGGACTCGCGGGAATTGCCAAAGTACAATGGAGCGCAGGACCCGTTAAACCACATGAATAATTTCAAAATGGAGATCGGGGTGAAGGGGATCACTGGTCCCGTAATCCCTCGGTTATTCGCGGGGACCCTTCAAGGGGCTGCTCAAACTTGGTTTCATTATCTGCCATTGGAATCTATCCAGGACATGAAGACCATGGAACGAAGGTTCCTACTCAATTTTGTGACTAGCAGGAAGCAGCCAAAGACCGAATTCCAGCTGGATCAGGTCAAACAGTCGCCGACTAAAACCTTGCAGAAATACTTGGATCAGTTCAATGCCACGGCCCTCCAGGTGCCTGGGCTAAAAGAGGAGGTACATTTGGACTGCGTGATAGCTGGTCTTAATAGTGCATCCCGGCTCAAAAAGTCGGTTATGAAGAACCATCCTCAAACTTTGGCCGATTTCCGGGACCGGTCAAAAACGTACATGGAATTAGAGCAAATGGAAATGATGAGCCAAGGGCCAAGGGAAAGGGGAAAGAGCCCACCTCCTAAGGGCAAAGAGATACACAACGGCCGAAAGCCGGAGTCCTGTTGCCGTGATAGAGAAAGCAGGCAAAGAGGAAGCAGACCCGAAGGAAGGTTCGACAAGTATACACCGTTAAAGGTGTCGCAGGCCAAAATTTGGAAGGAGGTGTCAGTAACCGAGATGAAGAAGGTTGAGCGACCCCGGCCAATCCGAAGAGACGCCACTCTGGATAAGTCTCGTTACTATGAGTTTCACGATTAGCACGGTCACACGACGGACAGCTGCTGGGACTTACGTGATGCCATAGAAAAATTTATCCGCGAAGGCAAGCTCCATCGGTTTGTAATCCAATCGCAGGGACGGCTAAACAAAAAGCGCCAAGGGGGCCGGAGCAAAAGCCCGCCCCCGGAGAAGAGAAGGCAAGATCCAAAAAAGAAAGACCCAGACAGCGATGATGACTTTCCCGACTCCAAATATAATTGCAACGGGATTAGTGTAGGCTTCAGAGGCGGAGGGGACTCAGTAAGCAAGCGGAAGAAATATCTTAGGGAGATCCTCTCAATCCGAGACCGCCTAAGTTTTAAGACGGACGATGCCAAGCCCGAGCCCCCTGTCATGTGTTTTACTTTGGAGGACTTAGAAGATGTACCTCCAGGTCACTACGACAGATTGGTCATCACGGGAACAGTGCTTAATTGCTCCGTAAAGAAGATTTTCGTGGATAACGGGAGTGCGGTAGACATCATCCTGTGGGGCGCGTTCAAAAGAATGCGGCTTGATCCCGAAGATTTGAAACCCTGCAGGACGACATTGACCGGGTTCAATGGCCGCGATACTAGCCCCAAAGGTTATATCGATTTAAAGTTCACATTGGGAACGAGAGAAGCCTTCAAATCCGAGCGAGTCAGATTCATTGTAGTTGATTTTCCTTCCCAATACAACATAATTCTAGGACGCCCTACAATCCACGATTGGGACATGTTGGTGTCTTCAAAGCACCAAAAGCTGAAGTTGGTTAATAGGAAGAACCAGATCGTCACGGTTAGGGGTGACCAAAAGGACTCCTGACAATGCTATTTCGACACGGTCAAAGAAAGTGAGACCGACCTAGCACCCTGGAAGGGAAGAAGTAAGGCGTCCAAGGTAGAGGATGCGGGGAAGACGGTTAACCTCGTGGAGCTAGATTTGCGAAAGGAGGAAAAGATGCAAAGGACAGAGCCGAATGGGGAGTTAAGGAACTTCGTCCTGGGACCTAATCCAGAGCAAATCACCAAGATTGGTAGTAGCTTATCCCCGGAGATCCGTACAAAGCTCTAAGCCTGCTTGCGGAACAATAGAGACATATTCGCCTGGCGGCCATCCGAAATCCCAGGGGTAGATCCCAGCATATGCTGCCACAGACTGGCAATCAGCCCGGAGTCAAACCCGGTTGCCCAGAAAAAGCGGAATATCGGGGCAGATAGGAAGAAGGCCCTAGAATCGCATGTCAACGAATTACTGGAAGCCGGCTTCATACGAGAAGTACAGTACACTACCTGGCTGTCCAATGTAGTAATGGTAAAAATGCCCAGTGGCAAATGGCGGGTTTGCGTCGACTATAAAGACCTTAACAAGGTTTGTCCGAAAGATTCTTTTCCCATGCCAAGCATAGACCAGTTGCTTGACAGCTCATCTGGGTTCAAGATGCTCTCCTTCATGGATGCATACTAAGGATATAACCAAATTCCCATGCGTGAGGATGATCAAGAGAAGACAGCGTTCATCACTGAAAAGGCCAACTACTGTTATAATGTCATGTCTTTTGGACTGAAGAATGCAGGTGCCACTTATCAGAGAATGATGAACCAGATATTCGAAGATTAGTTGGGCAAAAATGTTGAGGTCTATATCAACGATATGATTGTCAAATCCTCCCAGGTGGGAGACCACGTCCAAGATCTACAACAAACGTTCGACAAGCTGAGAAAACATCGGTTGCGGCTCAACCTGGCGAAGTATGCCTTTGGGGTGCCGGCGGGAAAATTCTTAGGTTTCCTGCTTACGCATAGGGGAATCGAGGCCAACCCAGATAAATGTCAGGCCATCTTAGACATGCAACCCCCAAGAAACAAGAAGGAGGTGCAGCAGTTAACTGGGAGGCTGGCGGCTCTAACAAGGTTTTTACCGAGGTCAGCCGAAAACTCTCTCCCGTTCTTCAAATTATTAAAGAAGGAAACATCGGGTGAATGGAACACCGAATGCCAAGAAGCTTTTGCAAAGATCAAAGAATGTCTATCGGCTCCACCAGTCCTATCTCGTCCAAAGCCAGGGGCGAGCTTGATTTTGTATCTGGCTGTGGGATAAGAGGCCGTCAGTGCTGCATTGGTTAATGAAGAAGAAACGAGACAAAATCCGGTGTACTTTGTGAGCCGAGCTCTACAGGCGTCCGAGTTGAGATATCAAAAACTGGAAAAAATGGCTTTCGCCCTGTTGGTGGCAGCAAGGCGGTTATGCCCGTACTTCCAGAGTTATACCGTGGTGGTGCACACAAATCAACCAATCCGGCAAATCCTCCATAAGCCCGACTTGGCAGGTCGGATGGCTAGTTGGGCGATAGAACTGTCTGAATTTGACATAGTTTATGAAGCCCGACATGCCATAAAATCTCAAGCTTTAGCTGACTTCGTGATGGAATTAACTCCCAGGAAAAATCCGGATGAGGACAGCGACCGTGAAAGCAACATAACTTGGAAGTTGTTTGTTGACGGATCGTCGAATAAAAGGGGAAGTGGGGTAGGAATTATTATCGAGAATCCAGAAGGAGTCTCCTGGAAACATTCCCTCCGTTTTGATTTTGCAACCTCAAATAACCAAGCGGAATACGAGGCACTCATTCTTTGGATTCTTTGCGGAGCCGGGAAAGTGGAGCCAAGAAAATCCATGTATCCACCGATTCCCAGTTGGTTGCATCTCAAATAGAAGGTAGTTACCAGGCTAAAGGCCCTTTAATGGTAAAATACCTGGGAAAGGTCAGACAACTGATGGCGGACTTTGATGACGTAACGGTGGTACATATCCCAAGAGGAGAAAACATCAGGGCAGATGTTCTATCAAAGCTGGCGTGTACCAAGAATCCCAGAAATCACCGCACGGTGGTTCAACAGAACCTTCCACAACCGAGCTGTGTCATGATAATTTCAGAAGCTGGTTACTGGCAGAAGCCGATCGCCGACTACCTGGAGAGAGGAATCCTTCCAGAAGATATTGCAAATGCCAGGAAAGTAATAAGAACGTCAGCTTCATTTACCATGATAGACGACGAGTTGTACCGAAAGGGCATTCATTCCCCATTATTGAAATGTCTCGATTCGGCTAAGGCCGAATACGTGCTATCCGAGATACATGAGGGAATAAATGGACACCACATCGGTGCCAGGGCATTAGCACGAAAGGCGGTCAGGGCCGGATACTTTTGGCCTACTATGGCCGAGGATTCCAAGGAACATGTACGCCGATGTAGCAGTTGCCAGAAGCATGCCAACATCATTCATACCCCCATCTGAGTTAACGGGTATTTCGGCTCCTTGGCCATTCTATAAATGGGGTATGGATCTGTTGGGCCCATTTAAGAGAGCCCCTGGACAGTTGCGCTAGCTTATTGTGGCGGTGGATTATTTTACCAAGTGGATAGAAGCTGAGTCATTAGTGAAATACCTGGCTATCACCCAAGAGGGGGGGTGAATTGGGTGTTTGATAAAAGTTTAGGAACTTTGAAATTCTTTTCGCAACTTATTGAAAATAGTTTGAATGACAATAATAATTGATAAAGCAACAGTCAATCATTCAAACATGTATGGACATTCAGATATATATATGCTGGAAATATAAGAGATAAGGGAAGAGAATATGCAAGCGATTTATCTTGGTTCGGCCCAATCCTTGACCTACGTCCAGTCCCAAGCTCCGCTTGAGATTTTCAATCCACTATCTTCTTTCAATTGATTACACGTTCTGTACTTGAAGTAATCCTCTCACTAGGATTCACTCCCCTTACAAATCGTAACCAATACACTTGCTTGATCACACACTGTACTCGAAGTAATCCTCTTCCTAGGATTCACTCCCTTACAAGTCGTAATCAACACAATGTGTTTCCCACTCAAGATCACCCAATCTTGAGTAACTCTCGAGATAGTATGGTAGGATGTGTACAATAACTCTTCTCTCTCGAAGTAGATGAATAAACACCGAAGTACAACACACATCATTTCACTCTCAATGATAAGCTATGTAAGCATTGAGAAGAGAGAGTAAATGTTATGAAAAACAGAGTATAAGCATGTTGAAGATGTAATCTTGTGTCTGCGTTTTTGCTCTGTCTTCTCTACATTTTGTAACTTCAAAGCTCTCAGTATTTATGCTGGTTGAAGCTTAATGATTTGTTGGAGTGCTTTGAATTCGTGGAGAATATAGCATTTGTTGAGAATATGGTGTTGGGAATATAGTGTTGAGATATAATTTGTTGAGAAGAATTGCAGATTTGAATATTTTGAATATTTGGCTCTTCAAGAATGTCTCCCATGATGTTCGGCTTTTGTTGGTGGGAGCCTTCTTTATGCCTTGAAGAATGGTTGGTCTTCTTTCCATTTGTCTTCCATTTGCTTTGTTTGAGAAGATATAATAAAATAATATAAGTGGCTCATGGAGTTGCTTTATTTGACTTTAAAGCAAATTCAAATCTTCTCAAGTCGAAGTTAAAGCATATCAAAGACATTGGACATTCGAATCCATTAGAGAACATTCCGCTTTTGAGTATTCAATTTCGTTTCCTCATTGAATTTCGTCTTTTTGCGATTCCCGAAATTTTGCGGCAAAGTTCATCTTCAAGCTTATGACATGATTTTGGTTTTTGTCAAGTTTGATGTAATCTCAAACTTTAATCACCTGAAACTTATACACAAATGATATAAATGATGTTAAGAAGTAGTATTAATCATTTGGGTAATCATCTGGATGTTTATCGAAGAATCGGGATTTTCGAAACTCGATTTTCGAAGCGAGATGAAAACTCGAGGTTTCATTTGCAAAACTCGAGGTTTGAGGTTACAATACTCCAGATTGCTTTCGTCGACCAAAACTTGAGGTTTTGGTTCCAAACCTTGAGGTTTGAAGATACTCGAAGTTCGATGCTCTCTCGTCGATGAAAACTCGAGGTTTCCATTGAAAACTCGAGGTTTTGACTTTGTTCGGCTTTCTTGAAATAAGCTGGAAACTTTCGAAGACCATATCTCCCAGTTCAGAACTCCGTTTTGGTCCGTTCAACTTCTTGATGGAAAGATATGTGAGTCTACTTTCATATGCCACCAATTTCAGCTCAATTGGATTTGTAGTTTGTGAGATATACTCAAAACATTGAAGCTTGGTTTTACGTGTGGCGTGGATGTTTTGTCAACTTCCACAATTCATAACTCCATGATCTGAACTCCTTTGGGCTTGAATTTTATATCAGAATGACGTATTGGGAGTCTAGTTTCATATGCCACTGGTTTCACCTCAATCCGATCTACGGTTTAGGAGATATCATCAAATTACCAGACGTCGCCCATGCGTAACGTGAAACGGTGTGGATTTGAAGAGGCGATAGGCGGAAACTCGAGGTTTTGTGAAACCTCGAGGTTTTCTAGTCCGAGACGCGAGATGCTGAAGACACTTGATAACTCGAGTTTTGATGGAAACCTCGAGGTTTCTCAGTCCAGTTCATCTAAACTCGAGTTTTGAGGTCCAAACCTTGAGGTTTGAGTGCCAAACTCGAGGTTTGTGTCCTAAACCCGAGGTTTCTCATCCTGAACCTCATATTTGCTGACTTTAACTCTGAATTGAGTCATTCCAACTTCCATTTGATTGTGGAGACTTCTAGGATCAATCTTAGAACTTGAATGATGATATCTTCATTCCATTCAGCAAGTTCTTCCTTCTTTCATCTCCCAACTTGATCATTCTTCATCATTTGACTTGGACTCACATTCTTTACAGCTTCTACCTTCTTCAATATCCATAAGGTGATGAAGCTTCATTCCAACTTCTGCTATCATAGAGACTTCCAGTATCACAAGAACTTGAATGTTGATATTCCTATTATATTGTGCAAGTTCTTTTGATAACATCTTTCTCTAGTCTCTTTCTTCTTCTTGTTTATTCCCAAAGTCCTTTGATAACTTCTTGCTTCCTTGACATTCTGATATTCCATTTATATTGCAAGAGCTTCTTTCTTTCGTCTCCTTTCTTGGTCAATCTCTATAGTTCAACTTGGAATAATCTTCTTCAATATCTCCTTCTTGATTAATCTCTATAATTCAACTTGGATTAATCTTCATTAAATACAGTAATTAGTCAATATAGGAGATAACTATATTACTCAATCTTTTTGCTTTTAATAATGACATCTATATAAGGCATCATCAAAACTAATCATAACCAACAATTAGCAACAATTACTTCGGCGCGGATACGGAAGTTTCTCAATCAGAACATCATATCACGGTTTGGAATACTTGCCGAGATCGTAAAAGACAACGGAACCCAATTCATTGATAAAGGTTTCTGCGAAATGGTGGCCGACCTCCATATTCTGCACCATTTTGCCTCGGTTGAGCATCCGCAGTCTAATGGGCAAGCCGAATCGTCCAACAAGGTCATCTTGGATGGGTTGAAGAAGAGAATGGAGGATGCCAAATCAGATTGGGTGGAGCAATTATATCCAGTCCTATGGGGGCACCGCACCACTATTCAATCGGCAACCCACGAGACCCCATTCAGGCTAACATATGGATGCGAGGCAATGATCCCGGTCGAGATCGGTGAACCATCATGGCGGAGAATCAGAGCTCTACACGAAGAAGAGGAAAATAACCGATGTATCGCTGTAGAATTGGATCTGCTAGACGAGGTCAGAATAAGGGCACATTGTCAAGAATTGGCTACTAAACAACTCATCGCCAATCGGTATAACAAGAAGGTCGTACCTCGAACTTTTGCCAAAGAAGATCTCGTCCTCCGCCGCGCTGATATAGGGAACTAGAACGCCGGCCAGGGTAAACTCGCCGCAAATTGGGAAGGCCCATACCGAGTAACGAAAGACTTGGGCAAAGGAGCCTACAAGCTGGAAACGCTGAAGGAAAAACCTATAAAGAGGAAATGGAATGCTGACAAACTCAAGACCTACTACAGTTAGCGTGTTTCCTGTTTTACTTCATTTGATGCCTTCTTATGGAAGTAATGTACTGGTAGCTGTTAAAGCAAACTTTTCAATGAATTTCGGGTCGTGAAACCCGTTTTCAACAATGTTGACTGTACTATGATTGCCAAAGCCGGGCGCGCACTAAAACATGTAGGAATCAGAGGCATTCTAGCCCGATTCCAAAGACCATGTCCCAATTAAAACATGTAGGAGTCCAAGGTATATAAACCCGTCTCCAAAGACCATGTCCCAATTAAAACATGTAGGAGTCCAAGGTATATAAACCCGTCTCCAAAGACCATGTTCCAATTAAAACATGTAGGAATCAGAGGCATTCTATATATCCCGGTTCCAAAAATCATGTTCCAATTAAAACATGTAGGAATCAGAGGCATTCTAGCCCGGTTCCAAAAATCATGTTCCAATTAAAACATGCAAGAATCAGAGGCATTCTAGCCCGGTTCCAAAGACCGTGTTCCAATTAAAACATGTAGGAGTCCGAGGTATATAAACCCGTCTCCAAAGACCATGTTCCAATTAAAACATGTAGGCGTCCGACGTATATAAACCCGTCTCCAAAGACCATGTTCCAATTACAACATGAAGGAATCAGTGGCGTTCTAGCCCGGTTCCAAAGACAGTGTTTCAATTAAAACGCGCAAGAATTGAAGGCATTGAAACCCGATTCCAATAAAACATAATTGGCGACAAGGTGCAAAGATATTCTGCTCAAGGTAAATTTATATAAGTCAACTTCAATGTTGATAAATACTCACGTAGTCACATTTACAAAGACAGCCGGGTCATGACCTCAGCAGCAAAACAAAAGGCAAAGTACATGATTAAGACCCCGTTAAAGCTCAAGAAGGCGGGGGCGGGGCCTGCTCTCCTTCCCCGTCATCTTCATTGATATATGGCGGAATCAGCTGTCCCTTCTCGTTGACATAAGACAGGAGAACCAGCCCGGACGTGTTGAGAGCAATGCCGGGATTGAGAGTGCGAATCTGCGCCACAGCATTATTAAAGCAACCCACGGCCACGTCCGCACTTTCTGTAAGTTCTGACTTGGCCTCAACGAGTTCACCCTCTTTCGCCTCAAGAAGAGCCTTATAGTGATCAACATCGGCATACGCCTTATCCATAGCTATAACGTCACTAGCTCGGAGATCTTCCAGACGGTTGATATCTTGCTGGGCCAGAACCAATTTTGACTCGACCTTGGATAAGTCGGCCTGGGAGGCTGCCAGCTCTGCGTTCGCAGCTTCTACCTTGGCAGTGAGGGATCGTATTTCCTCCGCTTATTCATCTGATTTAGCTCATAAGGACTGGAAATCCTGTTGTAGTTGGGAGTGCAACGCGGACAGGGCGTTCAGCTCAGCAGAGACTCGAGTCCTATCCTCGGTAATTCTTCTCGCCTCGGCATCTTGCTTCAAGGCCGCAACTTCTTTCTTCAAAGAAACTATCCGAGCTTAAGCCAACCCGAATTTTACCTTCAGGATAGCGTAGGGTCGCAGTAAGGATATGGCTCTATAACCCTCCAATTCCATCACGGTCAGCCTTTGCTTGGTGGCCTCGGATAGCCCTGCAGCATCATGCATGAAAACAGGAGCGCGGGTTATGTCAAACACTTCTTTCGTTAATCCTTTCTCCCACAGGATGACCTCAGGGAGGTCGGTTACCATAAGTTGATCCAGAGATCCGGCTAGACCCGAGGGTGTTCGCATGTGGGAAGACCCGGAAGGATTGGGAAAGTCTTCTATGGCCGGCATGTGGTGGAGTTCTATACTCGGGGCAGCCTGCTCCACCACGGTTTGCTTGCCTTTGGCCTTTTTACGGGCAGCATCTTCGTGGGCGTCTGGGAGTGCAGAGCGTTTTTGGGATACAGTCCCTGTTAAAGCAGTCCCGATTGAGGGAACGGGGAGAGCGTTGGCCGGGTTGTCAGGAGCTTCCTCGATGTTCCCAGAGCGATTCTTTAATACCTTCATGAACCCCGGCCTTCCCATAGCTCGGCCTGCAAAACAGAAAACAATATCAATACAAGATAAAATACAAAGAAGAAATCAACACACGCGAGCAATGTCATACTACTTGTCGGGCGCCGCCTAACTAGGGGCATGGTTATCAACTCGGCCAGATCCATGGGATCCTGTAGAGTGCCGGAAATTTCCAAGAGTCTCACCAAGGTCTCTTCCTTGTTAGCAGAAAAACTTTTGGCTTGCGGAACATAATCGTCGGATCTAAGGGTATGATGGTGCGTAGACCAATATAGAGGAAACCTCTCTTTGGTCTCCCCGTTGTCGATCCTTCGCACAAACCAAGGTGTCTGGCCGGGAACGGCTTCAACTTTTATAAAAGCTAACTTGAAGTTTTTCCATGATTCTCGAAAAGGTCTAAAGAGCTTCCGGTCGCGAATACTTCAATTCGAAGCGTCGTCCAGCCAAACCATTTCGTTGAAGCCATGGTGGAGACGTTTGTTTATAGTGGGGCAAAGAAGGACATGAAGGTCAGAACGCTACAGACAAGATCTGAATCACTGCAGAAGATCTCGAAAGCAACCGCAAATGCCCAACCATTGGGATGAAGTTGTGAGGTAGCAAGGTGCAAGTGACTCAGCAGTTGGATTTAAAAATCGGTAAAGGGAAATTTCACTCCTAGGAGGGTGATCACATCCTGGTAAAGGAAAAAGAAATGTGGATCTTTTTCCTGCGCCCGGCGGGAATCTACTGACTCGCATTTTAGTGGCATTCGGACGGTATATCCCTCCCCATCTCCAACCCCGAGTTGAGAAAGATCATTGGCGGTCAAGGAGTTCTTTACTTGCGTAACCACACTACTCACAACGGGAGTCAAATCAAGTGAAACTTGAGGCGAGGCAGAAGCACTGGACTCATCAGTCGGGGATTGGCCGGGTTGGTGTGATGAAGCCATGAATACCTAAGAATAAAATAAAAGGTAATGATCAGAGAATGACATATACCTGGTGTAGCAGAACTGCCCTGATAGACGGACAAAGACGTTTTGTCGGGATAGTGGCCGCAGGGACTAGCCGGGGTAGTTAAAGAAACTAGGTTGTGTCGGCATTTATCTAACAATAAGTCGGCATCCCAATCCTGTCCTACTCGGGCTAGTTCGATACTCTGACGGCAACACTCATCGCAGGGGGTGGGACCCGGAGTTTGTTGTCCGGGGTTAGGAAGGCTCTCTATGGAACAGAGACTTGTGGTTACAGCGGAAATCGAAGGAGGAACGGTAAGGAACTCTGGGGTCGACATTGCTTTTCCTCTGTTAGAAGACAATTCCCAGAAGGAAACCTTCTTAGGTTCGAAGACTCTTGGCAAAGAAGGGTCACTATCGTTGCCTAAGGGAATGTCCTGGGATTTAGTCCATGCTTGTCTGGGTGAATCTTTGGTTTTTGAAACATACGGAAAGGCTCGGGCCATTCTGGACACCTAGAAAAGGGGAGCAGAAACTAAGAACCCACCCAACAGAGCCCAGAAATACAGTAAAACCCAAAACCACGGTAGAAACCCAGAAGCGCATCAACCGAAAAAGCGCTCAGAGAAAACCGCATACATGGTATGAGTCTCAAAATGAAGTCAAAAAACAAGCAAGCACAGGGTAAATGATAATACCTGGTAAAAATAAAAGATGCAGCAAGATTGACGGTGGAAGGCGCTAGCTTGGATGCAAAGCAAACTCCTGAAGCCAAAGAATAGTCGAAAATGTCAAGTAAGACTAGCAGTTTTTGAAAAAGAAATATATATAGACGTTTGGAATTTGAAAAGCCAAGGGTCGCGACGTCGTTAATTTCTTCTAAAGAAGTTAGAAACCCTATGACAAGCGGCGGTCCAAGGGAACGTTTCGGGGGAAACGGCGTGAGCATTAAATGCGCACGAAACCCAAAGGCTGCAATAGCAGCCAATCCGCAAAGATGATGGTTGAGTACTAGAGGAATGTCAGAAAATGTGGCACGTGGATCTGGCCCTATTGAAATTTCTTGAGGGTAGTTAGTTCAAACTTAGCCCGGATTGGAGGGCGTTTCGCTCCAAAAATCAATCCGTTCTTGAGGGCGGTTAGTTCAAACTTAACCCGGATTGGAGGGCGTTTCGCTCCAAAAATCAATCCGTTCTTGAGGGCGGTTAGTGTTAACTTAGCCCGGATTGGAGGGCGTTTCGCTCTAAAAATCAATCTGTTCTTGAGGGCGGTTGGTTTTAACTTAGCCCGGATTGGAGGGCGTTTCGCTCCAAAAATCAATCCGTTCTTGAGGGCGGTTAGTGTTAACTTAGCCCGGATTGCGTTTCGCTCCAAAAATCAATTCGTTCTTGAGGGCGGTTAGTGTTAACTTAGCCCGGATTGGAGGCGTTTCGCTCTAAAAATCAATCCGTTCTTGAGGGCGGTTGGTTTTAACTTAGCTCGGATTGTAGGGCGTTTCGCTCCAAAAATCAATCCGTTCTTGAGGGCGGTTAGTGTTAACTTAGCTCGGATTGGAGGGCGTTTCGCTCTAAAAATCAATCCGTTCTTGAGGGCGGTTGGTTTTAACTTAGCCCGGATTGGAGGGCGTTTCGCTCTAAAAATCAATCCGTTCTTGAGGGCGGTTAGTTCAAACTTAGCCTGGATTGGAGGGCGTTTCGCTCCAAAAATCAATCCGTTCTTGAGGGCGGTTTGTGTTAACTTAGCCCGGATTGGAGGGCGTTTCGGTCTAAAAATCAATCCGTTCTTGAGGGTGGTTGGTTTTAACTTAGCCCGGATTGGAGGGCGTTTCGCTCTAAAAATCAATCCGTTCTTGAGGGCGGTTGGTTTTAACTTAGCCCGGACTGGAGGGCGTTTCGCTCTAAAAATCAATCCGTTCTTGAGGGCGGTTAGTTTTAACTTAGCCTGGATTGGATAGCGTTTCGCTCTAAAAATCAATCCGTTCTTGAGGGCGGTTAGTTTTAACTTAGCCCATATCATATGACTTTAGGCGACAGAAAGGCGATTAATTCCATTCCAGCACTTTCAAAGTCATGCACCCAAGTTTCAAAAACAAAGAGCGAGCGATGCGTAAAAGGCAAAAAGGAGATCCAACAATGCACAGAAAATATTTTCCATTGATAAGTGAGTGGTTTACATCACGTTCATACAGGAAAATAAACTAAACCCTAGCCGCAAATATGCGCAACACAAAAGCCTGAAACAAGAGGCTCGCAGCCATGTGGAGAAATGGAGGATGAAGAACTCTCTACACCAAAGAGAACTCCCAAAAACGCATGGGCGGAGACCCTTGTGGGATGTTTGGATACGGGGAACCTATTAGCCCATCGTGGGCACATAGAACCCTAACCATGGCACACCCATGGCATGACGGCTCCAAACACAGGCCAACCCACACAAGAATCTCCGCGTATGTTCAACGGAGCATGTCTGAGATCCCAGTGGAAAAATTTCGCCAGGCACGTGAAGATTGGAAAATACTCCCGGAACTCCAGACGCCCGTTGGAGGTTATGGATGAAGATTGGAAAATACTCCCAAAATTTGCTGCTGATACAAACCGCAGCTGGTATAAGGATTGATGTTCGCTTCTTCTTCCCTACTTTTCGCCCACTCATCAAAGGAACCGTTTCAGGGCTAGAACCTGACCCCCCGGCATCAGTGATTCTGCTTGTCCAGAATGGAACTTCATCATGTGGAATGGAGCAAAAAGGACGAATATGCATAGGCTTATATAGAGAGGCCCGTCCGAACGGCATAACTATTTAATTCCTTGTTCATCCTAATCTCCATGAAAAAGCGCAACCGTCAGGGGCAATCAATACCCTCTTTATGGAAAAGTGCAAGCACCGGCGGTAATAAATGTTACAAAACGCAAAAGTGCAATGATGGCCAGATCAGGGAAAGGCGCCACATTTAATGCGCACGAAACTCAAAGGGGATCGTTACCAAAAGGCAGTGAATGCATATCCCTATGAGGATCAAATCACGCCTGAATAACGCCATCTGATGTTTGCAAACCCTTTATGACAACCAATATTGGGGGCAATGCATGGGAAGAACTCACAAACCGGATAAAACAGAGGCATAAAAACAACGAAGTCAATCTCGATTATCATAAAAACCACGAGAAATTTGCGGAAAGCCCAATCCACAACGAGAAGGCAACTTGCAACTCAGCGGACAAATGATGAGATGGCGAACGAAGGCGCACCCCTGATGTCCAAGAACAAGTTCGATCATGACCGATGTCATGGGCGCGGTTTCAACCAAAGACCGTTCAACGGCACGAAGTCCGATTGCGGTAACATCGGACTAATGAAAGGTAGCCCATCATCTATGACGGAGAGCGACAAAACAGGACGAATAGGACGAGAACCCCGGAGGACTGTCTCCCCGCCCGAGCTCGAATGAGAAAAGACCGGTTTAATCTTGGCACGCCGGAAGCCCGCCATACCGAGCTTGGGGGCAACTGTTATGGACCAATATATTGGGCCAGGCAGGTTCCCGGCCCAGTAGGGGAACCCACAGTGAAACCCCCCCTGTTTCTACCCAGGTAATTAGGGAACCAGGTAAATGGTCTGCCACTACTCCATCGTGCCTGATATGTGCAGGACCGTACACGTAGTGGAGTAGAGACCTGGAGAACGTGGGAAGTGCATAATGGCTGAGGGATGGAAGCATTTGCATGGGAGTGAAACCCTAGGTAACCCCTATAAATAGGCGATTACCCACCAGGTGCACTCTGAACTCTCTCTCTTTCCATTGCTTATTATTCGAGTCCACACCGCACACACACCCGCCCCCTGGGCGAAACGCCTTACCTGTGTTGCATTGTGATCTGAGCTCTCTCGACGATATTTTCCTCATAGATATTATCAAGCTAGTGCCTTTCATTGACACTCGATCAGTGGAAGATTCATCGATCCAACATAAATCATTCCCAGCTCATTAGAGCTGGACATCTGTGTTCTACTACAGAACAAGAACAAGAACAATTTTTTTATTGAAGAAAATAATGCATTTTATAATAAGCTTGACCAAATCAAAACGTAAGCACGTTTTGTTATCAATTTTTAAATCATAGTAGTATCTTTACCGCGTATGCTAATGTTCTAATTTTTATATCATCCATAAATTGGAAACCTTTTGTTTCTAACAATTGAGCATTGATTTTAGCACAAAATCTAACATGAAAACTTGAAGCTCACAATGGTATCAAATTGTTCTAAAAATACATATTATTTGAAAGTAAAAATAGATATAAACTGCGAAAATATAGAAGACCAAATTTGTTAACGATATCAAGCGGGCGTGAATTATGAAAAAATATAAATAAATAAATAGTATAAAGCATAAGTCTTCCAAAAGTGCGTGTGCTCGCATGGAGTCATCTATTTTGTTGGGCCTAATATATTGCACATAGTATGTATAAGATAAGTTACTCAACTTATGACTCAAATGGAATTCTTTGTTTGTTATAAATTCTATCTAACATCCCGAATTTTGGACTCTGAGAATTGAAAATAAATCTAAAGTAGACAGACGACTAAGTCCAATTTGAGAAGAGTCCCAAGAATGTCGAGAGATAGGAAGCCTCACGGGGACTAAGTAACTCGGCTATACGAGTCAGTGGACCTAGTATGTACAGGCCGTGAAATTAAAGTGTCAATGAAAAAATGGCACAGAAGACTTATACGATGTAAATCCGGTTGGAAAAGATGTGACCCAACTATGTCCTAAGGAATATGACTATTAGTTGAGTGAAAATATATTGATACAAGTAAGTATACGACATTTTCAGGGCAGTTGGGTATACCTGTGTTTTCCAAAAGACACTAGTATGTGGTTTCATTTGGTGGGTCTCGGTATGCGTGCTGTAATCCTAAGAAAAACCCTAAGTAGAATCCCAGACACATGGCGCATTCTGGACCAGACAAATGGCACATTCTGGGCTAGACACGTGGCGCGTTGTGGACCAGACAGACAGCACGTTCTGAGCCCAACACATGGTGTAACATGGCTTAGCTTAAAGACAAATGAGAGGAAATGGGTATATATAGAACACGGGTGCGGTCCAGAACGCGTGGTGTGTTGGGCACAGAACGTGCCATGTGTAATATCCTAATTTTTATATTAGGATTTAATTATAAATAAGAAAAATTAATTAATCATAATACATGAATTTATTAGGTATTTGTCAAAATAAAGGTTTTCATATAAAATATCATTTATGATAGTAAAAGAAATTAGTAGAATAATTATATAAAAATAATTCAACATGTACCAAAAAGGTGGAAGCACTACCGTATCAAAGTAGTTTAAGCTTCCAAAGCCTTCCCTGGTTAACCCACCCAAGAATTATTACCTGAAAAATATTTGTAACCATTAGTCCAGCTCATTATAAATGTCAATATGTGCTTGTGAGGTGCCCAGTGGAACCTTTTATATAACAAAGTGCTCGATATAAAATTTACAAATTTATTAAATCACAATTTCTGTATCGCAATTTCTAAATCAAATTTCATATCATAAATCACATAAATAACATGTCAAGCAACAGATCAATAACCTGACAATCCTTATCACCCTCATCCTTATTCCCGCTGACAGAACCCATGGGCTATTACGTAATAGGAATAGTCTCTATGACAAGATTACACCAAGCTCACCAATAACGAGGTATAGTCCGGCCAAAGACTATAGAACTCATATCGGACCATGGGTTCCCTTTCCTTCGAATATGGAAAGGTGCCACTGTCCTAAGGGCTGACCCTTAACCCGGCCAAAGGAAAAAGGGTGATACCAAGGGCCCTAAAAATATCAAAGTCATCCACTGCATGTGTACCGAGTGGTGGCATACCATGTGGTATTATATACACAATAACTCCCATCATCACTCCACATCATCATAATCTTGGCAAGAATATATGAAATTCCAAACAAGATTTAGGACAGTAATACATTGTTACAATAATAATTAAGATAACGATATTATTTCAGCTCAAGAAACCATAAAAAGAGCATTTTCCAAAACATGTAATATCACTAATTATTCCAAAATAAATCCCACAATGCAGCTTTGTTAAAAACATAGCTTTCATAAATTAAAAATCACTCACAAAACATCATATAAGCAAGTACAATGAGTGGAAAGTGGTTACCTCTAGTTCTTGACTCAAAAGCTAAACTTGAGAGAGATCAACCCCACTCTAAAATTAGATATAATTATACATTAATAGACTTAACAAAAACAACCACTGATACGATAGTAAATAATTAATTAAACTGTTGTCTTACTTTAATTTTTCCTAGAAAAATGATAATTTATCTATTCCTCAATTTTTAACCTAATATTAACTTTTATAAGTAAAACTCAATTTCCTACAATGAAAGCTTCACCTATAAATCCAAATATTCTCATTCATTTATAAACCTCAAATCTAATCTACCAAATCCTAATATAACCTCCAATAAATTATAAATTTAGATACAAAAGATCTAATATTACAAATCTCAATTTCTCGACCTAATACAAACTTTTACAAATATAACCTAATTCATTAAATAATCTCCAAACCTCCACATAATCAAAATCATGTCAACTCTAATTTAAAATCCCAATTCATAATTTCATATAGTTCAAGATTTAACAAAATCAACAGATTAAATCCTTAATAATACTTCTAGTATTCCAACTAAATGCTTAAATCCTCATTTAATCGGTAAAAATATATTATATGACATCAATCCTAAATCCTTTTAAACATAAAATAACTTTAAATTCCCACAATAACCAACTAACAAATCTAAACCGATTAAAGTTATTTATTAATCATACTTAACGTATATATAGTCTTCTATTATCAAAATTTAAAATTTTGCCAATATTCAAATCCCAAAATTTTCAATAATCAATACTATATTACCCTCATTAGAAAGAAAAAAATGCGTGAAACAACTTTCATGAAGAAAGTTTATTGAAAAGAAATTAATTTAACTACCCAAATTATCTTATAAAATAAATAACGTACCTTATAAAATCAAACATGTCTTTTTTTCTCTCAATCTCGTCACTCTCTAGCGCGTCCTCACCCTCCAGATCTCTCCATCTCATTCTCCACACACCCACACCACGCATCAACACACAACACACACATATAACACAACACAAATATATATATAAATTGATAGAGGCGGGGGAGGTAATTAATTACATCCCTTCCACCGCCTAAATACGTGGTGGGCAGCACAATTACGTGCTGCCCCCTAATAATAATATATATTTTTATTTATATAATATATTATTATATTATAAATTGTTTCTTCTTTTCTCTTTTTTTTTCCCTAAACAACAATAAAATATTATTAGTTTATTTATTATTTTTATATAATTATTCTACTAATTTCTTTTACTATCATAAATGATATTTTATATGAAAACCTTTATTTTGACAAATACCTAATAAATTCATGTATTATGATTAATTAATTTTTCTTATTTATAATTAAATCCTAATATTAAAATTAGGATATTACACATGGCACGTTCGTGCCCAACACACCACGTGTTCTGGACCGCACCCGTGTTCTATCTATACCCCTTTCCTCTCATTTGTCTTTAAGCTAAGCCATTTCGGCCAAAACATGGAAAAGAGAAGAGAAAAAGAGAGAAAAATGAAATAGAGAGAGAAGGAAAGAGGAAGAAGGAGCTAGAGGAAAGAGAAAGAGTTTGGGGCCGATTTTTGTTGGAAATTATGCTCAAGGGGCAAGTAATTGTACTTTAAATATTAATGTCATTTAAAGTATTCTCCATTTTATTATCATTTCATTTGCATGTTTATAGTGATAATTGTATCCTTGGATGTATCTTATAGATTATCCTAAATGTCACTGGTCGGTCATCTACGCGGGAGCGAAGATGAAATAAGACCAGTATGACTTTGATGAGTATAGATATACGAATCAAAGTCATGGGCACTTGTAAGAGTACAAAGTGTTGGACCGACTTACTATGAGAAAGCTGCATGGATTAAGTCATAAGCTTTTCTAATGTATAACCACGTCACAACGCCCTTTGACCTGAGATCATCATGGATTCCTACATGAGAGTCGCTGATCTTTGACCTAGTCAAAAGTCACCTTTGACTGGGTGATGATAAAGGTTTGGATCGGGATCAGTGGTTTTCATGCAAAAGAATGTGAATGGTCAAAATGAAATTTGTCCCTCACATTCGTAAAAAAATAATACTGGGCCTCTCAATAAGTGAGTCTGAGAAATGTATGGTCATAATACGATGGAAATGAGTTTCCATTTCAATTGTTAGACTACTCAAGAATCGAGAAAGTAATGGTTAAGAACAGGAAGTTGACTTATCCATGCCTCATCTGTAATACCCTAAAAAATCGTATTTGTGATAATTATCACAATTTGGTAAATAATACCTATTAGAAATAGGTGAATAAGTGGTCTCAAATAAAAAGATATAATTATCTAATTTTCTAAGGAAATGTCTATGAAAATTAGAAGAGATAAGTTGCCAAAGGGCTAAAAATACATTTTTAAGGCACAAAATTGGAATCAGTATTTTATGAGTCATGAATAGTATTTACTATTCAAAAATACGTATTCACTATTCATAAATACGTATTGCTATTCATAAATACGTATTCACTATTCATAATTACGTATTTACTATTCATGTGGGACCCACGTCACATTATTTCTCCTCTGCCAAACGTACATTCACGTGAAGTTTGAAAAAAATGTCCGCGGGACCCACTCAATAGTAATTTACTATTTGGATAATAATATAATATTCTTTCTCCCACTTCATTCAAGAACGCTATATGGAATAGTTGTGAAGATGTGGAAAACCTGGAGAAAATATAAGGACGTATCTGGAACCCACATAATTTAACCTCGAAAGTAAGACCAGTGAAAGTTATTTTTGCTAACACTGAGGAATAAGTTTAGTCCAACTAGGGAAGTCTAGTTAGACCATAAATCTCGGTATTTTACTACCATCCAAAAAGTATACTCAAAATTTAAAAGTATTAGCGATTGGTCTAGTAATCGGAAATGAATTTCGTTAAAGTAGAACTTTATCGGTACGGTCACATAAAGCAAGGTGCGGGACCCATGGAAATTATTTCTGCCAACTTCACGTGAAGAAGTCACGGGAAGAGTCACTATTTGGCTCGGGGAAAATTACGCAGAATGACCCAGAAGTGAAAATTACACTAAATGACCCATTTTTCCACCCTATAAATAGAGGCTTCACTTCTTCTCATTTCTCACACCAAAACCATGTTCTAGAGAGAGGTTAGAGAGAAGGAGGAGTCTCGAAGAAAATCTAGCGGAGCTCGGGTAAGTTCTTCGGTCCCTAGTCTTTAGTTTTGGTAATTCTTTCGGTAGATATAGTAGGAATGCTAGAATTATCTTTAAATTTCCCGGATAGTCTAGATATCATGTTTAGGGGTATATATGGTATTTATTTCAAGAATATCTTTGGGAAAAGAGATATGTCAAAATTCGGAGAGATAGGGTCATAGTAGCGAAGCTCGCGAAATTCCGCCGATTAGGGGTCGGGGGCAAAATGGTAATTTGTACCTAAAATGCACGTTATAATGCTAAATACTGATAAAAACGATATAATTTGTATAGGATATACGTAGTCGAACCATTTGTCGTACCGCATTTGTTATCCGCTTTGTTGCTTGCATTGTTTGCACCATTGTCAAAAATACCGTTTTTTCGTAAAACGTACCGAAATAGTCAACGAAGGATATCCGAGGATTCCGGAGGCAGATTTGATGAACGGGCGTATTACTATACGTGAATAGTACCGTATATGTGAATAGTACCGTATACATGAATAGTAATTACTATTCACATAGAAGGTACGTTCGCGTACTGTAACACTAACTCTGATGCTTATTGTATGCTTATTTATATGATTGTTGTGTTCCTGTACTGAGACTCTGTTTCTAATGTTTTTGATACAATTATGAGTACACGGGTTATGGTATTGTTAACACCGTTGAGAGTTTTCCTAGCGCTGAGGACACGACTGTACATCGTGGCACTGGTGAATAGTGCGGATTTGGGATAACAAACATCTTGCGAGGGGCGTGTATTGTTATTGCCTTACATACATGATTATGTGTTTCCTACATCTGTTATGGGCTTTTGTAGTGATTATTGTGAAAATGTCATGAATACGTCATACATATATTGTTTACATAAGCATGAGGTTAACGTTACACGAGGTCCATTGGGCTTTGGACCTCGGTGCGAATGAATAGACAGGAAAGGGTCATGAACTAGAGGAGGCACTAGTGGATGGAGCCATAGAAAGACGTCGATAGACGGAGCCGTGAGAAGGCACTGGTCATAGCAAATGCGGGAAGAAGTTCAACAGAACCTACCTTATGGCAAGAATCTAATAAAGTTACTTCATATCATTTGGTGCTTAAACTAGAAGGGTCGTCTACGTGGTTCAGTCAATCAGTCACCCTAGCACGGTGAGACTCCCACTAGACCTACCCAGCCTGGCCAAATGGGATGATTTAACTGAGTTAGGTTCTACGCCCCAAGTCTACTCAAGGCTTGGTTAAAGAGGGTGTAGTTACATGTAAGAATTGTAATTATAAAGTTTTGTATTCCGTATCACATGAATAATTCCTTCGGGAGATTTTGTAATATATATCGTATACGTCGGGCATCATCATATGTCCGAGTATTTCATATCAGTTACTCAGTGTTATACCTGTTGTTCAAATTTTTAGTACATGCTCTCCGTTTCCGCAAAACGCTAAGCTGTAGCACCTCAAAACTCTGATGAATTGGGTAGGTTGTACGATAGGTTGTATCGTATTATTGATCCTCATATGAATTGGGTAGTCTCAATGTCTTGCTAGAGGCCGCTTGCGACTTGTTGGCTGGTACAGTATTAGCCCGCTGTCAATCTCATGTGGGCCTACAAGGTCGCACACAAGAATAGCCCAACACGAGCAATAGTGTCCAGATTCATTGAATCTTAGATATGTCTAAGATTTAATGAATACTGTATTTAATTTAGGATGGGTATATATATATTATTAAATTTGACAATAATATAATATTATTATTTAATAGAGATTACAATATTATTATATAATATTTGTTTTGCATTTAATTTATTTGATAAATTAAATATCTAAAACAAATAGAGATATTGTATCTCGATTTAATTTTGAATAAAGATATCATATATCGATTTAATTAGAATTGAGATATAGTATCTCAAATTTAATTAAATAGATATATATCATATCTTGGATTTAATTTATAAAGATAAATTAAATCGAAAGTTTTTTAATTCGGATTAAATAAATAGATTAGATTAGATCTATTGGATAGATTTAACTAATATATTATTTTAATCAAATTCAAATTTCAAAATTAATAAGGATTAATTTTGAATATAATACTCCTATTGGGTTTTGAAAAACCTACGGGACATTTTGCGAGACATATTAGAAAAGTCGCGAGAAAACCCGAGAGAGAAAAAGAGAGATGCAAAAATATTGAAGGCGCTAGCACGCTGCCGTCGATGTTGGAGGCTGTTCGTGTGGATACCGTAGAGGGAGCGGATTCGTAGAGTCGGCTCCTGTTGATCAAGAAAGCAGCCCACAAGATCGAATTGAACGAGACGCTCAAGAGTTCGCATAGGTATGGTTTCTAACGAACCTTGATTTAAACGCCGTTGATGGATCCTCTCAAGGGATTCGTAAGTTTTAATGGATGAGAATCATTCCGCTACGTGTACGGATCCAAACAATTTCGCCTCCGATTTAGTGTTTCTAGCTCCCGAGGCATTCTTTAACATTGTTCCTCTCGATGAGAGCAACGTTTCTACTATTTTGGATTCTTGATATGAGGTGTTTGGTGATGTCTACATGGTGGAGATGCTGCCGGATCTCCAAACCAATCGCGGAGTCGAGATAAGGGCCATGAGAAGAATGAAAGGAGCTTCAAACAACCTCGATGGTTGGAAGAAGAGGAAACTGAGGAAGGACATTAGTCTTTAAGTTAGCAAGTGTGCACTAGGAAGAAGTGCTACACGAGATCCCAGAGGGAAGGCTGCTTGAAGACAAACCAGCGGAGGGAATGCCGAAGAATTGAAGGATGACAGTGTAAATAATTTGACTATCTGTAATGTGTATAGATGCTATGGGAAATTCCTGTATGTAATCAAACTGTTATTTTATCAATATATTGTACTATTTCTATTTTGCTGCACTATTGCATATGGATTGCATTTAAATACTCGGATGAATATCAGTATACAGTAGGGCATTATATTTTTAGTATTAGAGCAGGAAATTCTGGTGCAACAAAATAGTATACTGATATTTGATTACATGGTCATAGGAACGGAGCGAAAATGACATTTCTACCCATTCTCATGGTTTTGCATAAGGCGTGACCAAGGAGAGGAAGAGAGGCCATCCAAGCTCAAACACAAGGAAGAAGAAGAAGAAATAGACATTGAAGCTCAAGATCAAGGTCAATACATGATTGGAGTAATTTTTCAAGCACCGGGGAATTTTACTGATTACTGAACAGCTGTCAGGTAGTAACTGTTTACTCACATACTCTATGTTACTATTGTATGTTTGTATGCCATGATTAAGTTATGTAGGGCTGTAGGGCCTAGTGAACTATGTGTCCTTAGGTCGCTACTGAGCATGAGGTGTGTGGTTAGGGTTTAAAGCCCTGGCTACTGAGTTTTCCTATCACTGAGGATATTCGGGGCTTGCCTTATTAGGCGGTCTAACGGTTATGTGGTTGTGATTGTAATCCTGAATGCATATGTGGTATGTTTACCCTCATGATTGTGATTTTTTTATTGTGGTTTGCATACATATGGTCTATGAGTTTAGTAGTTACTTCAAAGTTCAACTTTGAACTCCAGACCATTTTAAAGACACAGGTGATAGATGTTGAGTTGTTCAGGCTTTAAGGAAAGGTAAGGGCATGAGGTGGAAGATTCAAGATATAGGGGATGCTCTATCTTGTTTTGTATATATATTTATTATTTTGGGATAACTGTATATTTTATACTTACAGTCTCGAATTTATTTTTGGATAACTATACCCTTAAACCCTATAGGGATTACTTTATGTTTTTACCTTTACCAGTATATTGCGATTGTCAAAACCGATCAAATGCTCTGCCGCATACACTCTGATATATGTTAAAAGGGATTAATTAACAAATGAAAGGTAATGAGTAAAAAGGATTCCTCTAACTCGCCACCCAAAAGGGCGAGGTCAGTAAAGGTGTAACATTCTATATGTTATAATTGGTTGATTTATCAGATTATTATGTAAATATGATATAAAGATTATGGTAAAAAGAATATGATATAAATATATTTTGTTAAAGAAGTTTGTCTTATGACTCACGAACTCAGAAGTAATAGTATCTCCAGTTCTTAATATAAGAGCAATTAACTTTTTTTGAGAGATTAATGAAGCTAAATAAATTACATTAAATTATTTATATTTATCGGTTTTCTGTAAACTAAGTTATCAAATTTATAACTGATATATAATCTAATAATTTACAATGTGTGCTATGCTTAATTAGTTTATTTAGTTTTATTAATTTCTTTAAAAAAAAAAAAAAACTCAACAGATTCTTATATTAAAGACTAGAAGAATACATTTTAGTCAAAAAGTTCCTGAAACAATAATAAATAGTTGTGCCTATTCGGTATTCTGTTGATCAGTGCCTCTAAATTTGACATTGACTAGTTCTAGCTTTCCCATTTCTTTCCTTCTCTATTTTTATAACACTGGTACTCAAAATAAGGTTTAAATAAATTACTTAATTATATCATATCTTATATGATCTTTTGAAATACTTAGTGTATCATTAAATTATAATATTATATATTATTTTATAAGTAAAGAAAATTAGTTTGAAGAAAAATAATAAACATAAATGTTTTAAAGTAATTTATTTATCTTCTTTAATCTTTCTAAATTAGTCAGCTAGGTCTTAATATTAAGGACCGGAGATAGTATGAATACCTACGACATTTGTAAAATATCCAGCATAGAGTGAAAAGAACATGAGTTTAATGTTATATTGGATATTTAGACCAATCTATAGATGTTAAAGTACAAATATATTTCTATTGAAAGTAAAGTCAATATTTAAGTATCAGGCGCGTTGAGATTAAAAAGAATACACAATGTGAATTTTTCATTAGTCATGAAAGCAGAAATATATAACATCCATATACTCTTAATGTATGTAAATTTTGAGAGGCCACGGCTATACCATTGTCTCATCCTTCCACCACTGCTTTTATCAAGTAATATATATAATGCCTCGTAAAAATAAACAATGGTTGTTGGGAGAATTTAAGTGAAGAATTTTATATTCCAATTGTGAGGCACATGGAGGAAAAAATATGCTATATATTTATAGAAATTGATGCCTTCCTGAAGATAAGAGTAAGATATTAAATACTACGCAATTAGCTGTAGCTTATTTATAGATGATTCTAGAAGGGCACAAGTATTATCATATAGTTGTCCTTCTACAAAGACGACACATTTTGATAGAGGAGAAATGAGGGCAAACTATTTTTTCTTTTGTTTTTTAATCCTTTCGGCATTCCAATTTAAAATTGGAACGTAGGAAGCCTACTTTTGGTGTCTTAATCTCAAAAGGGACACCAAAAATGGTGTTTTTAAGTCCAAAAACTTGGGCACAAAAAGTCAAGATTTTGGTATCCCAATCTTAAAAAGTGATGCCAAAAATTAACTTTTAATGTCCTTTTTTGTTAGAGCAACACTTAATATGTCAAAATTTTTACACATAATTACAAAAATGGCACTATTTTTATTTTTACTCTCCTTTTTAAAAAACAAACATTTTTTTAGGGAAGTAAAATACTTATTTTGTAGTAATGATTAGATTGTAAATTTATGTTTCTTTGTAATGACTTAATTTTTTTTGTAAATCCTTTTATTCCACTTGTTCATACATACATATGGAAACTTGCATTTAATTTAATTTTATTCTTTGTGGATGGTGTGAAATTTAAGAAATCTTCGAGTTATTTGATAATAAGTTGCGATAGCAGGGTGCAATGAAATTTTATCAATATTCAACATTAGATGTCAGGTCCATTATTGAGGTTTGTTTATTCATATTTGTCTCTTTCTTTGAAAGACAATCATGTGCTACACTCTATGCAACTCGTGCATTTTTTTAAAAATAAAAAATAAAAAAATTGGGCTACTGTTTGAAGTCAACACAATAAATCTCAATCACAATATGTAAAATTAATTAATTAATATATTTACAATGACTTGTAGTCTTTTTTTTATTGCTAGAAAGCAACACTATATTTGTTGGTACAATTGCTTTAAAATTGGCTCAAGGTTTAAAAGTGGTTAGGCAACTTGGATAGAGTTTTATTATCTTTGAGTTTTATTATCACGTGCTTTAAATATACTTTTTGTATGATATAAACAATTAAATCAAAATCAAAATGTTGGTTAAAATGTCAATGGCCTTGTAATGTTAACAAACACTTTAATCTTATAAAAAATATTGTAAGGAATATCCTAGAAGAAGAGAATGAGATGCCATCTCACAAAGGTGTTCGATAAAACAAATTTATAGATATTAAAACGATCTAGATTAATTAAAACTACGCTATACAAAATAACAGCTAAAACTGTTGGTGAGGAATGCAGGTACCAAAATCAAATAAGGTAAAAGTTGCAGTAGTGGTGATTCAATTTTACCTCAAAGTGTCTTTTTTTTTCATTACTTCAATATTAGGCTTATTATAGAATCACATCAAAAAAATGTATTAGGTTGTTAATCATAAGGATGAATTATGGCCAACACCTATATATTGAATTGTGTAAAGCACAAATTCATCCAAACATATATTCAAGAAAGAAGGAAATGAACCAATAAGATGTTGATTGAGGTGGTAAGCGGTCTTATCGCCGAGGAGAACACAAATTGGAAGTTTACTTGTTGGGAGAGCTCATGTTCTAAGCCTTGAAAGGAAAAACCTTTAATTAAATCTGTAACATCCCGTTTTCAAAAGCAGTATAATTTTTTTTTTCATCATATATCATCAGAGTAGAGCATTGGAGCGATTGAGAATCGATACATATATTTATAAATGTCGTAAGTCCGTGATTCGTAAACGGTACATTGACCGAGAGTTTTCAAAATGAATAACACCCGAAGAAAGTCTTCAACCGGGTCTCGTGCGGCCGCTCGCCTTTCTCCTTGGTTCTCGGTTCTCCGAACCCGACGCTATGATAAGAGGCGAGATCCAATTGCAATTTGGATCTCGGGTAATCGGTTAACCTCATGCTTAAATACGACTACATATACACGACAAAGCAATCAATACAACAGTCCACAACGAGATGTATGATTAAAAACACATAACCACGTATACAAGATAATAACCACGTATGTAACATAACCTCGTATGATACAACATTAATAACCTCGTATGTGACATAACCTCGTATGTAACATACCGTGTATATAGCATAACCTCGTACACTACTACACAACAAACATATATAATCATACAATAACCATAAGAGTTAGTGTTACAAAGACGCGAACGTACCTTTTGGCGGTACAGAAAACGTAACTTTTACGAAAAACGTGAAATTCGACAAATGGAAAAAATGTATGCAGATGACGGCGGCACAACAAATGCTCGATTAGCTCAGATATCCTATAAGGACAACGTTTATCAACATTTGGCATCATAACAGGCCATTTGGGCGAAAATTACTATTTTGCCCCTAGTACCCTATTTGGCGGAATTTCGCAGCTTTCATTGTTTTCGCTCTATCTCTCCGTAATTTTGACAGATCTTTTCCCTTATCATATTTTCGAAATATATATCATATTTACCCCTAAATATGATATCTAGACTATCTTGAAAAATTAAAGATAAATCTAGCATTCCTACTATATCTACCGAAAGAACTACCGAAACTAAAGACGGGAGGACCGAAGAACTTACCCGGACTTTGCTCGACTTTCTCCGAGCTTCTCTCTCTAACTTCTCTCTAAGGGGCAGATTTTTGGTGTGAAAAATGAAGAAGGTGCTCATGCCCTTATATAGGGAAAAATTGTGCCACTTTGGTAATTTCCATATTCCAAATCTTGTAATTTTCTCTTACCTTATAACCAAGTAAAATAAAGGATAAATGGTGGTTAATTCTTGACCATGGGCAGCCCTTAGTCGACATTGGGGAGTGATGTGGCAGCAAGCCATTGGTCCAAGAGTGGTGAGTCAACTTGCTTTATGGCACGGTTTGATGATTTTCCCTGTTCGGTCTCGCGTTTCGCGTCTTTTTCGGAGAAATCTCAAAATTCTGGATTCATAACTTTGAAGATCTTCTCTTCCTCATCAATAATATCTAATTTAACTTAGATTTCGGTCCTTATGTGGTTCCAATGATCCAGTTGAAGTTTTTCGAAAACGTGTCCGAACACGTCCGTGTCGAAAATTGCTTTCGGAATCATCAATCTCTGGATAATAATTCACTGATTCCAAATATGTCCATATAATTATAAACTCATCTCCAGATGTTGACTTATAATTATTTTCTTCAAATCCAAAATGTGAATATCGCATTTTTCCCTATTTCGTCTTATTAGGCAAATGCGCTATCGACCTCGGAATTAACTTCCGGGAAGAGGTCACTTGAAGGTAAAAACTCACTGATCAATATTTTACCTTGACTTTGGAATTCCTATTCCTGGTTCTCTAGATAGGATCCGTTTCCTATTTATTCCATTACTATTCACTATATTATATAATAATACAATTTTACAAAAATATCATGATATTTTTTTTCTTTTATTTTTTATTTATTTTTCTAAGCATAAAATATTTTATTTTTTATTTTTATTTTTTTTTTTTAATAATTTCGAATTTCTCCAATTAAAAATAATTATTTAAATTATTTTTAATTCATTTACTTTATACCTTAATTATCCCATTAATTACGGATTAGCCACTTACTAATTTTTGATAATTTTCTTAATTAGGATAAATCATTATCTCACAACTATTTTACTTACATTGTTATTTTATATCCCATGTAAAATATTAAAAATCATGGGGTCAGCTTATGATCCCCAAAATAATATTAAATCTTGCCTCAATATTTTCCAAGGAAATTAATCCCAAAAATTACCTAAATTAGAGACAACATATTCTCCAATTTTTAATAAATATTTCATTGCCTCTTAGGATTTATCATAATATTTTCAGGGTATTTTATGGCCCACAATTGCATTTAGGGATTTTTAGCTCTTTATTCACCCTAATTTCAATAAAAATTACCTTAGGAAATAAGATAATTATTACTTATTATTTGAAACCACATATTCACCTATTTTCAATAGGTATTATTTATCGAAATATAATATTCCGAGATAAATAATTACCCGGTATTACATTTCTCCTCGTTAAACAAAATTTCGCCTCGAAATTTGCTCTATCCCAATTTAGACTTTGTACAGACTAACCTTCGGACTAATCGCTCCGGAATTTTTCTCTAAATGTTGGCCGCTTCGCTCGATGATCGAGAATTCGCTCAGGTTTGACCGTAAAGATCTTGTCATTTTGTACTTTGATATATAGTGTTTCCCCGTGACACCCATATACCGCGGTTGACACCAGATATCAAAATGTCTCTATGGCGCCCATACACCATAGTAACACAAGATACCTTAAATGTTTCCATGACGCCCATACACCATGTCAACACAAGATACCTCCTACTCAATGACACGATCGTGGTCTGATCGTAGTAACTAAGAAATATGCATTGGAAACTAAAATTTTCGCGACAAGTAAGATAACTATTTATCAAACCATAGGGAATTCCTTACTATACATGTATCTTAACGATTTCTTTTACCCCGTACTCGGGTGTAGTTTTCGAACACGGACTTTTCGTCCATTAAAACACAGACTTCTTGTCCTTTCCCGAGTTTCTTTCAACTCAAAAGGTACTTCAAACACTTGTGTTAGCAAGTACAATTATATACGATACTCACTAACTCTAGGTCTTACATCGATTAGTTCAACTTGAGAGGCTTCAATAGGCGAGAGGCGTAAGTCATCACGCTGTCCTGCTGCAGCAAGACATATCCCGATCCATATCTAATGGCACCACGACCAAATCTATAACATCTACTTGGATCCGGGATAACCAACTCTTGGTCTTGTGACCAACTTCGTTCTCGCCTATGCAAGCTCATCTCACAGTCTCGTGTTCTACGCAAAGATTTAAGTCTTACTCTTCAAGCTTTATCAACGATTATGAAAAATTTCGGCATGAATCTACGGTACTATCCCGCTAGATCCGTAAACTAAATATCTATGTTATTATTTCTATTTTTGATGTACAACTAAATGGTGTTCCGAGCATTCGTCAACTCTTGCCAAAACGTAGGGATTACAAAACCGAGTAACTCGTAGATCATGGAAAGTGGGTATGTGTTCATGATAGTCATTTTGTCCACCCGCGATGATTGATACAAAGTCACAAACTCTCGTGCTTTGTTCGGTAGCATTTGATATGGTGTTTTAGATGTTGATCCAATGTTAGGCATCAACTTCATAGTGAATTTTGACTTTTCTTTTCGAAGGAATATTTGTCGAGAGATTTTATTTGTGTCTGGGTTGTTTTTAGAATAAGGACTCAATCCCCTCGTCATCGTTTGATCATTTTATTGATCACCGCTAGTCCTACGATTTTGAGAATGTCATCGATGTTTGTGAGACAGAAATTTTGAACGAGATATATATTCGACTTAGAATTTAGACATGTTTTATTAAGCAAAATAGTTCACACCCAATGGTGTAACTACTACTAGATTGTAAGGTATGTATGTATCCCAAAATGATTCGCCTATTTATCGGACATGCCGAGTGATTAGCACCCGTGTTGTATAATATCTAAAGTAGATTCCTATTGAGAGATAGTTATGCGGATCCTCTCCGGGAGATTATTCGTGGTCTGTCTTCCTCTACCTCCGCTCGCCTCGGCCTCGGGAGCTCCGGCTCCTCTTAAATTTGTCATGTCTCGTTCTTTCTCCTTTATTAGGGAAAACGTTAGATTTAAAAAGACAATGATTAGTCTATCGCAGACTTTATCACACCAATACTACAAACAAACGGACACTCGTACTATTTCCCTTTGTTCAGGATTTCGTTGATTTGGTCTACTCGTAAACGGGTACGGAATTTCGTATCGGAGTTCCTCTACATGAGTCAAATACTACATGTACTTATCCTTGTTGGTCTCGGAGTTTCATCCGGCGTGGCCTAGCTCCACATATAAGCTCGCGCTAGGACGAATAGTCGTCAAGACAAACCGACGATTATCGAATTATCGAGTTATCGAGACCGATATCGAGTTATCGGAATTATCGAGTTATCGGGATTACCAGACCGATATCGAGTTATCGAATTATCGGTCCGATTTCAAATATGAATATGGACGATGGATTTACCGATTCTCGGGTTAGAATGATGCACCGACGGAGGGTGGTACACCGGTTCGTAATGGTATACCAAAGGCAGATCGGGTACATCGACTTAGGGCTATATCGTACTCATTTTCAAAACATGCTCTTTAAAAAGGCGTAGAGCCTAACTCCGTTACTCAACCAATTTGGCCTGGTAAGTGTCTATCATGGGAGCCTCACGTGCTAGGGTGCGACCGATTGGCCGATCCACATAGACTAGCCTTGCCTTCGGCACCAAAAGGTTTTTAGAATAACTTAGTCAGATCTATGCCAGGACAACTGCTCTGATACCAAAGTGTAACATCTCGTTTTCAAAAGCAGTATAATTTTTTTTTTCATCATATATCATCAGAGTAGAGCATTGGAGCGATTGAGTAACTGATACATATATTTATAAATGTCGTAAGTCTGGCTGATTTACAGAAACGGTACATTGACCGAGAGTTTTCAAAATGAATAACACCCGAAGAAAGTCTTCAACCGGGTCTGTGCGTGCGGCCTTCGCTTTCTCCTTGGTTCTCGGTTCTCCCGAACCGACGCTATGATAAGAGCCGAGATCCAATTGCAATTTGATCTCAAAATCAGTTAACCTCATGCTTAAATACGACTACATATACACGACAAAGCAATCAATACAACAGTCCACAAAGATGTATGATTAAAAACACATAACCACGTATACAAGATAATAACCACGTATGTAACATAACCTCGTATGATACAACATTAATAACCTCGTATGTGACATAACCTCGTATGTAACATACCGTGTATATAGCATAACCTCGTACACTACTACACAACAAACATATATAATCATACAATAACCATAAGAGTTAGTGTTAAGACGCGAACATACCTTTTTGGCGGTAACTTTAACTTTACGGAAAAACGTGAAATTCGACAATGGGAAAAAATGCGGTATGACGGCGGCACAACAAATGGCTCGATTAGCTCGATATCCTATAAGGACAACGTTTATCAACATTTGGCATCATAACAGGCCATTTGGGCGAAAATTACTATTTTGCCCCTAGTACCCCTATTTGGCGGAATTTCGCGAGCTTCATTTGCTTTTCGCTCTATCTCTCCGTAATTTTGACAGATCTTTTCCCTTATCATATTTTCGAAATATATATCATATTTACCCCTAAATATGATATCTAGACTATCTTGAAAAATTAAAGATAAATCTAGCATTCCTACTATATCTACCGAAAGAACTACCGAAACTAAAGACTGGAGGAGACCGAAGAACTTACCCGAGACTTTGCTCGACTTTCTCCGAGCTTCTCTCTCTAACTTCTCTCTAAGGGGCAGATTTTTGGTGTGAAAAATGAAGAAGGTGCTCATGCCCTTATATAGGGAAAAATTGTGCCACTTTGGTAATTTCCATATTCCAAATCTTGTAATTTTCTCTTACCTTATAACCAAGTAAAATAAAGGATAAATGGTGGTTAATTCTTGACCATGGGCAGCCCTTAGTCGACATTGGGGAGTGATGTGGCAGCAAGCCATTGGTCCAAGAGTGGTGAGTCAACTTGCTTTATGGCTTAGGTTTGGATGATTTTCCTGTTCGGTCTCCGTTTCGCGTCTTTTCGGAGAAATCTCAAAATTCTGGATTCATAACTTTGAAGATCTTCTCTTCCTCATCAATAATATCTAATTTAACTTAGATTTCGGTCCCTTACGGGGTTCCAATAAATCCAGTTGAAGTTTTTTCGAAAAACGTGTCCGAACACGTCCGGTGTCGAAAATTGCTTTCGGAATCATCAATCTCTCGGATAATAATTCACGATTCCAAATATGTCCATATAATTATAAACTCATCTCCAGATGTTGACTTATAATTATTTTCTTCAAATCCAAAATGTGAATATCTGCATTTTTCCCTATTTCGTCTTATTAGGCAAATGCGCTATCGACCTCGGAATTAACTTCCGGAAGAGGTCACTTGAAGGTAAAAACTCACTGATCAATATTTTACCTTGACTTTGGAATTCCTATTCCTGGTTCTCTAGATAGGATCCGTTTCCTATTTATTCCATTACTATTCACTATATTATATAATAATACAATTTTACAAAAATATCATGATATTTTTTTTTTTTTTATTTTTTATTTATTTTTCTAAGCATAAAATATTTTATTTTTTATTTTTTATTTTTATTTTTTTAATAATTTCGAATTTCTCCAATTAAAAATAATTATTTAAATTATTTTTAATTCATTTACTTTATACCTTAATTATCCCATTAATTACCGGATTAGCCACTTACTAATTTTTGATAATTTTCTTAATTAGGATAAATCATTATCTCACAACTATTTTACTTACATTGTTATTTTATATCCCATGTAAAATATTAAAAATCATAAATTGATTATGATCCCCAAAATAATATTAAATCTTGCCTCAATATTTTCCAAGGAAATTAATCCCAAAAATTACCTAAATTAGAGACAACATATTCTCCAATTTTTAATAAATATTTCATTGCCTCTTAGGATTTATCATAATATTTTCAGGGTATTTTATGGCCCACAATTGCATTTAGGGATTTTTAGCTCTTTATTCACCCTAATTTCAATAAAAATTACCTTAGGAAATAAGATAATTATTACTTATTATTTGAAACCACATATTCACCTATTTTCAATAGGTATTATTTATCGAAATATAATATTAGGATAAATAATTACCCGGGTATTACAAAATCAAAATAGAAAGAAAGAAAGAAGGTAATGAAAAGAAAATCAGTATAAAATGTGTGATCTTCAATTCCAACCTTGAGGACCTAATTGGATGCGTGAAATATACTGGTAGACCTAGTAACACTTGTCTATATATATATGGTTTATCGTTTGTCATATCACTTGACATAAGGTTATATCAAGTCACCCTAAAACTACGTACGTCGTTTTGGGAGTTAAGGGAATTAATGAAAGATGTTTTGGTATTTTTGTTTTTATATTTATTATATGATTTTAAAAAAAGACCCTTCATTAATTCCCTTAACCCCAAAACTACGTCGTTTTGAGAGTTAGAGGAATTAATGAAAGGTGTTAATTTTACCAAAACACCCTTCATAAATTCCCCTAACTCCCAAAACGACGTAATTTTGGGATGACTTGACATAACCTTTTGTCAAGTGACATGATAAGCGATATATATATATATATATATATATATATATATATAATACACTAGTACAAAAAATAGCTTTAAGACCGTCTCGTTTAGACTGAAGTATTGAGGCTCCAATCTAAAAAGTATGACCGGTGGCAGTTTCGTAAATATAAAAAATTTTTTAGATCGGATTATAAAGAATTAGGTCTAAAAAGTATGACCGATGGAAGTTTTGTAAATATATATATATAAAAACTTCTGAGACTGGATTATAGAGAATTAGATCTAAAAGGTATAACCGATGGCAGTTTCATAAATATATAAAGAACTTTTTAGACCGGATTATAGAGGATTAGGTCTTAAAAGTATGATCGGTGGCAATTCTGTAAATATATAAAGAACTTTTTAGACTAGACTTGTAAAATATGATGTCTTAAAAGTCTAACTTTTAAGACCTAATAGTTTAAAAATCTAGTCCAAAAAGTATGACCGGTGATAGTTTTGTAAATATAAGAAAAGTCTTACTTTTAAGACCGGATGTTTAAAAAATGTGGTATTAAAAGTCTACTTTTAAGATTGGATATTTAAAAATCCGGTCTAAAAAGTCTAAAAGATTAATCTTCTATTTTCCCGCGCCGAAAATTGAATTTCACTCTCTAAACCTCTATTCGACCTTGTAAATCTCACCTCACACTCTCTTCAACCTCTCTCATCTCAAGGACCTTGCTAACAAATTTTTTCACACAGCGAAAATTGCTCTTACGTCCTTTGCTCTCATGGTCTCTTATTTTGGTTCTAACTTCTCCAGGTTCATAATTTTTACTTTGTCTTATTCGATTTATTTCATTTTTGCTTCTTAAACTGCAACGCCCACATTACTCCTATCTTAAAATGGAGTTCTGTCTAGAGTGGGGACCAATGTAAGTGTTCTCATCCCCGGTCAGCCTTATGTAAAAAATTCATCCATGTTCCCCAAGAATAATAATAATTGTCGGAGCTCCTGCACCAATTCCGCCCCTTGCAGTGGCAGTTGGTTGGCTAGATATTATGGTTAGTAGAGGCTACTACATTGCGGCGCTATTACTGTGTCATCTGTTTTTTGCTAGTGAATTAATAATTTTTGTCAACTTAGTTTCTATTTGTAGGCTAAAATGCGCGTTTGCATGGATCTCACCAACTAGATCACCTCAACAACAACCATGAGGTTAGAATTAATGAAATCTCTGAGAGCATTTTATATGGAAAGAAAAGATGAATTTGGAAAGCATGGTTTTTACAATTTTAAAGCTCAAAATTGGTTTTCGTTCATGTTGTATCAATTGTTTTTTGGGAAATAATTATTTTGCACTGCAACAGATTCTCATATTTTGCTATCTTAACCTTGTTAACTATAGAACCTGAAGCTATTGATACTGCTGCTTTAACTCTACGTGCTTTCTAAAACTGAACTTTTACTTTGTCTCATTTATATTCTCTTATGATGCAACAGATAGAGAATGGACTAGTAGAGGTAGTTGCTATTCTTATCTCCAAAATGCCTCACGTTTGTGTTCTGAATCTGCTGTTGGAAAATATTTTTTATTTTATAGAAAAGTACTTTTAAGATTGGATGTTTTTTCACAATCTGGTATTAAAAGTCTTTTTTTTTTTTTTAGAAAGGGACTTTTAGGACTGGATGTGTTTTCACAATGGGTCTTAAAAGTCCCCTTTTTTTTGGTGATAGAAAGGGACTTTTAAGACTGGATATATTTTCAAAACCGGTCTTAAAAGTCCCTTCTTTTTTTGTGATATGAATAGACTTTTAAGACCTAATATTTTAAAAGTCCGACTTTTAAAACCTCATATTTTAGAGGTGTAGTCTAAAAAGTATTTTTAAGACCGGTTGCACATCCGGTCTTAAAAATAATAGACTTTTAAGACCGCCTGTAACAAGACCGGTTTCAGATCCAGTCTTACAAGGTGTTTTTCGTCTCGTCTTAAAATCTTTTTTTGTACTAGTGATATGTGTGTGTGTGTGTGTGTGTGTGTGTGTTCAAATTCAGAGAAGAGAGAAAAAGTATTAATGGAGACCTACTTAGTGTGGTAGAAAAAATATTTCTTCAATAAAAACAGAAATATTAAATCTTAATATATATATATATATATATTTTTTTTATTTTTTTTTTGAGATGCCGCGGCTATCATGGGCGGACCCAAGTGTTAGACAAGGGGGGAAAATTTGGAGGATTTTAATTTTTGTTTTAATTTTTTTAAAAAAAAATTAATACATATTTGAATGATTGCCCACCTTTATATTAAGTGTCCACCCTTAATACATCAAAACTGTACTTCGTAATCGGATGGAGGATGAATGATTGAATGATTATTTAATATCTTATATTGAAAAAGATGTATTTGATAGCATTGATAATAAAATAATTATGATGGAATTCTAAAAAATAAGGCCTAAAAGGATGACATTGTAATTATTTTTATTGTAATATACTTTTGTTATTAAAATATATGTACTTGAACTTATTGAGTGTCCACTCTTTATTGTAATTTATGTAGCTGCATTTCTAACCGCACTTAGCCTTGCTTTTCTAAATGACAAGTTTGTAAAATAATCACCTCTCTTATTATATCGTTAGTATTTACTTGATTTTATGAATATTTTTTTCATATTTTTTTCTTTTCTTGTTTATATTTTTTTATTTTTTAATGCATTTAAAACTTTTCTTTAAAAAAAAAATTTGGGGGCAAAAATGTGAGCTATGTGTCTCCCCTTGAATTCAATATTTTCTCTAATTTGAGGGTTGAAACATTTTTTTTTATTTAGATGGTTTGTACCCAATATCTTAAATTAATTAATTTTCATGATACTAGTGCGGGTGAAAAAAAAAAATGGATGTAGCATATAGTTTAATCATAGTCTCATCCTTCCACCACTGCTTTTTATCAAGTAATTTATATAATGCCTCGTAAAAATAAAAAAGGGTTGTTGGGAGAATTTAAGTGAAGGATTTTATATTCCAATTGTGATTTGTGAGGCACAAATTTTGGAGGAAACAATATGCTATATATTTATAGAAATTGATGCCTTCCTGAAGATAAGAGTAAGATATTAAAGACTACACAATTAGCTGTAGCTTATTTATTGATGATTCTAGAAGGGCACAAGGATTACCATATAGTTGTCTAGGGACAGTTTGATAGAGGGGGACACAAAAGGGACACAAAAAAATGATGATCTTGATGAAGCCAAAAACCTTATTTTGGTGTCGCTTTTTAAATTGAAAACGTTAAAAATAGGGTTTTTAGTGTTCCAATTTTAAAAAGTGACATAAAAAATCAACTGTTAACATTTTTTTTTTTTAAGTGACATTTAACATATCGAATTTTTTACACATAATTATAAAAATGCTATAATCTTTATTTTTAATTTTCTTTTTTGAAAAACAAAAGGGAAGTAAAATACTTACTTTGTAGTAATGATTAGATTGTAAATTTAAGTTTCTTTGTAATGACTTAATTTTTTGCGTTAAAAAGCGCAATTTTGTGTCAAAAGTACACACGATTAGAAGTAATGTTACCGTATAAGTTTTTTCTGGAAGTCCTAAAAATAGCAATGTTGTTGCCCCTCTCTTAATCATCGTTTATGTTTATGTCGACTGTTAAATTTCAGTATTTTGACCGAAATTGCTGGCTGGGCAACATAGCTCTTATTTTCCAACTCTCACGTCATCCCTTCTCTCTCTCCCCCTCCTCCCTCCTCCGTCCCTTCCTTCCTCTGATCCATTCGTCTCTCTCTCCCTCCTCCATTAACTGCGGCTACCGCGGCAGCTGAAGCAGCAGAGTTAACTGCGGCGGCGCCACTCAGGATGGAGACATACCCATTATTATTGGGCTGTGATGAGTTGTGTTGTTGTGGTTCCATGAACATATTTTCCACATCCTCAAGGCGCCATGAACGCAAACAAGAAGAAGCATGAAACACGACACGGGTGCTCTGGACCCTACACACGGGAATGCGATTCTGTTCATAAGCTAAGTGCCCCTTCAACTTTGACAAGAATCCTTCCAGACTCAATAAAGAACAGAGCACTCTGCACTCTGTTTTTAAAAATGTGAAAAACCTCTAAGCTCTAAGCCTCTAACCACCACTTACTGACGTACACCTCCGCTACGTAATATTTTGTTCCATGGCTGGTCTTGCGCAAACTCTCAATTATATCACTGCTTTTTACTTGTAGGCCAATGGTGTCATGCAGAAAGAAATAAAATAAATTTAACACACTAATAGTAGATTACAATATTGCAGTTACTTAGCCTATTCCAAAGCCTATTCCAAATGGAGAAAGAAATCTTGGGTTTTAAAGGAAAGATAAGGAGTGGAAAATTCAAGGAATTAGCAACATACACCGTAAACTTTGCCACCAAGGAAGAGAAATAGACGATTCACAAATCCAAAGAAATAGACTTGAGGGTGGTGGAAAGAGCACCAGCTACAAGATCCAGTTACACATTTTTCAAGCACAGAAGATTATTAACATATGTACCAATAAAATCTGCATAGTCTGTGGGTGCACTCTAGTGTGCACTCCATGCACACTCAAATTGAGTGTGCACTGGAGTATCATTACTTCGCCACTAAACTAAGACATCTGTCATGCCAGAATTCATGATTTCCAAAGTAAAAATCCTTTAATTCATAAATGTCAAAGCTTCATACCATTCATCTAACTTCTTCAAGCCCCAATCCTCTTTCTTCTACTCTACTGCATCAAATTTCTACCAAGACAGTAAAAGCATTTTACTATGAGTTGTCTTTCACCATCGAATATTTTTTCAGAGCACAATCAGCCTAAGTGCTTTACCGCGTTCTCTATATAACACAAAACAGACAAAGAAACATACTGTGGAAAAAAATTTGAGAGGATTGAAAGAGGAAAACGAAGATAAAACTATGCATCACCCTCGACTACTTTATGTTCAGCAACCACCATGGTTGAATCTTTTCCAATGGTAAAGGAGACGAAAGACTCTGAAACAAAATCGCAGAGGTCGATGGCGCTGTAGCGTAACGAGGAGATATGAACGCTATTCTTGATTCGCCACCGTCATTGATGAAGGAGATGCTGCTGCCGCTATCGGCGTCCAATGTCGCTGTTCTCTCTGTCGGTGTCACCTGTCGGGGTTTGGGGGTCAACTATATAATGAAACAATGCGGTGGGTTTCTTGGGAGCAGTTGTTAAAACGTAGAGTCTACGTTGCGGTGGAAGGATCAAGAAAAAACGTAAAACGGAAATCTTAAAACGTAAAACTAAAACACACAAATACATTAAAGTCATTACAAATTTAAGTTCAAAGTCCAAACACTCAATCATCAATTATCATAATACATATTAAAATCAAAAGACCCGACAAAATTATAAAAGAGATCATTGTAATAAAAGTTTGGGTTTATAAAATAAATAATTGTTGAGTTTATAAAATAAATAATTGTAATAAGAGGTTTTCTTAAAAAGAAAAAAAAAAGAAATAAATAATTTAGTTTTTTTTTTTTTTTTTATTATTATAATATGGGATCCTTTTCATTTTGTCAATTAGCGCAAGGTGCAAAAACGCAACGTTTGGGGCTTGAATGATTTGAATCAAATTTGGAAGACCTAAAAGCAAAGAAAAGAGAGCAGAGGCGAGGATTGGAATAAAGACCTGATCGAAGAAAAAAAAAAAGCTACGACAGAGAGAAAAGTGAATAGGAGGCGGCAATTGGGATTTAGAGAGGATATATTTTTCACTGGAAACGCGAGAGCATTCTCGAAGATCACGACTTGGGAATATTTTATTTGGACAAGGAGGCGGACATTCACGACGAATTAATTGCCTTGTTCAACGAATAGAAAATGAAATGAGGAGAGCGATTTGGTGGAAACCAGAGCAGAGGTATTTGTTTCATTCCATCCTCATCGTTAACATTGTACGAGCAAGGAGAAGCGAGAGTTGCAGAGTGGGAGGCAGAGCAAAGTCGAGGGATATAGGGTTTTTGATTTGGGGCAGGAAAAGGGGATCTTACAAATCTACCTTTTTTCAAACAAATTTCAGAACGCTTAAAACATCCGTTTCAACCATTTCTACGTCTCAGAACGCCGTCTCGACCGTTTTAGCCACAAACCCGTCTCACCCTCCGTTCCTAGACGTTTTTCGCCGGAAAAACGTAAAAACGACCGTTTCAACGTTTTAGAACGGCGTTTTAACAACACTGCTTGGGAGGTTTTGTATGTACATATGTATGCGGTGGGATCATAGCACTGGAGTGTGAAATCTTCACACTGGGAGTGTCACACTCATTACTGATTTTATTTTTGTTAATTCTTAATTTCATTTTAATATTTCAATAAATATAAGATAAAAATATTTCATTTTCTTTTAATATTGATGATGATTATTTATTAAAATTAATAATCATTTTATTAATTATTGAAATTAATAATAAAATAATAAAATATAATAATAAAAATCATTTTTAAATTTTTAAATCCGTTATCACATACACTCGAGTGTGTGATAACTTTGAGTGTGACGTTATTACACTCAAGTGGCTCCACGTGTTTTCACCGTTTTTTTTTTTTTATGTAGTGAACGTTTGGTTTGAGGGTAAGATTGCTGCCTTTTAGAACACTGAGACCAAAAAAACTTTCAAGCAACATGGCTCCTAGGCACGTGTAGGGCAAAATTGATATTTAACCCTAATTTTTTTTAAATCCTTTTATTCCATTTGTCCATACATACTTGCATTTAATTTTATTTTATTCCTTGTGGATGGTGTGAAATTTCAAAAATCTTTGAGTTATCTAATAATAAGTTGCGATCAGTGGCGGAACCAGGAATTTTAATCGTGGGGGGCGAGAATTAAACCCTAACTTTATTTTCCTCAAACTTCATATCATAAATCACAATTTTTCTAGCTAACTAAATCTTAACTTTATTTTCCTCAAATCAATATATAAATCAGGGAGAAAACGAGGCTCTCCTCAAAAATACATATTAAAACGTGAGAGACAATTAAGTTGCTTACTTGTGTTGATGGACGAACGTGAGCTTTAAAGAATCAAAACCTTTAGGTGAAATAAGTGATTGAGGATTTCCACTGACGCCAGAGACAAATAGGCATATGATGACTTCCTAATTTTTAATATGTTTGAGATATATTTAGGAAGTCATCAATACTAAATTAAAGAGATTTTCTCAAAATTTTAAAAGATGTCAATCTGGGTGCATCATTTGTGAGATTTCAACTTAAAATACTCCCTTCGGTCCTAATTATAAGAGCTAGTTGACTTTTTTGGAGAGATTAAGGAAGCTAATTAAATTATCTCAGAGTTATTTTATTTTTTCCTTCAAACTAAATAGTTTAACCAATAAACTAATATATAATTTAAGAAAACCCAACATATGAAATGATTAAGTAACTTATTTAGCTTCCTAAATCTCTCCAAAAAAAAGTCAACTAGCTCTTATAATTAGGATTGGAGGTAGTATAAATTTTTGATTAATTTTAGGAAATAAAAGAATAATGAATAAATAAGAATTGGATGTTTTTTTTAAAAAAAAAAGTTGTTATTATTATCAAATAGTATTTTTATTATTATAATATAATACTTTTACCATTAATCTTTCTGCAGCAGCTAAAATGATAAATTGTAAAAGCACTATTTGTGATGGTAATAGTATACTAGCACCTTGCATATCAAAAATATAATGCTGTAGATTACAAGGATTTGTGATGACCCCTTGGATTAAAAAAAAAAAAAATGGGGCCCGCATGAAGGCTATCCGGGATGAAGCGTTGACGGTTGCCCTTGTAGGGTATTAAATCCAATTTTCATATCGTGATATTAAACAAGTAGTGTGTGCTTTTTTTTCTTTTTTTTTTTCACTTTAGGGGGCAGGGGCCCACCCTAGCCCCCCTCCCTCGGCCGTTGGCGATAGCAGGGTGCAGTCCATTATTGAGGTTTGGTCTAGCTCTACACATATTAACTAATATCATTTTTGGTCCCGATAAATACAGATCCCATTTTAGTTCTTTACAAAAAAAAAAAGACTATTTTTTTTTAAAAGGACTAAAAAGGACCTTATAAAAATTTATAAGGGATCAAAATGTCAACTAATCAACCTTTAATCATCCTTTTTATAGATAAAAAAAAAAAAACCTTCTTCTTATAAAAGACCAAAATAAAACTCGCGTTTTTTGTCAACACGAGGTATTTGCTCATTCATATTTGTCTCTTTCCTTGACAGAAAATCACGTGCTCACACGCTATGAAACTCGTGCATTTTTTTTAAAAAAAACCATGGGGCTACTGTTTGAAGTCAACACAATAAATCTCAATCAAAATATGTAAAAGTAATTAATTAATATATTGACAATGAATTGTAGTCTTTTTTTTGTTCCTAGAAAGCAGAAAAAGCACCAAAATAAGAATTTTTTTAATAAAAAATGTACCCGATTAAAGCAGATAGGAAACATTTTATCAAAGTAATACAGTGGCATTGCGTCAGGCGACGCCACTAATAGCGTAAGAACCCTTAACGCCACTGACACAAACAGACGTCAATATTTTTTACGCCACTCAAATGAGTGGCGTTAAATTTAATATAAGGGATTAGTGACTCTAGGTTGCTCATTTAATGTTTCTGGTAGTTCGTTTATTTTGATTTTATTTTTCTCTTAATTAAATGTAATTTGGTTTGCTCAACTTAAACAAAAGTGTAAAATTAATGCTTAATCGAAGTTGTGGGTACTAAGTCCTCGTGAGAATGATATCTTACTTACTATTTATTATTTGATACGGCTCATGCACTTGCGGAGATTTTAGGCTATAAATTTTGCCTATCAAGTTTTTGGCGTCGTTGCCGGGGACTTATGTGCCACAACTGTCTTGGTTGGAATTGATTGAGCATTAGTAGTTTGAGTTCGTAAATATTTTATTTTATTTTAAAAAAAAATTAAAAAAATGGATTTCAATTGACAACCAACTGGTCTTAATATTGAGAATGAGATGAATTCTTTGTCTTCTATACAAGATGGATTGATTGCTATTTTAAATTCTTTGAATGAATATAGGCAACGTAAAAAGAGCATAAATGATTGTTGTATCCCATATGTTGATTCTTCTTATGTTTGCATGTTTTGTGTTTATTGTGGAAGAAATCATTTATTTGAGCATTGTCCATATAGTACAACTAGTCATTTTATGAGAGATGATTTCACTAGGAACCAAACTTGTTTTGATAACTCATTTTGTCCTAGTGAAGGTTTTGAGCAACAAAATTTTAGGGATCCACATGTCTATTGTCCTTATGAAAATACCCCTCCTCTTTACTCTTATCCACATATTGAAGAACAACCCATTGAGTATAAGGAAAAATCTAATTTAGAAAGATTATTTAAGGAGTATGTGGGAGCATTAGAGAAATCTAGTAGAGAGCAAAAGGAGATGGTCACTAGCCTTGAGTCAAGTGTTCAAAATATGGGGGTATATGCGAGTCAAATTGTTTCAACTCTTGAGACTATGAGGCAAGATAATTCTTTAAGCTTGATGACCATTTCTTATGATGATAATGATTATTGTAAGCAAGTTGAAGGTATGGGATTGCATGAGAAACTACTACAAAAAAGCTAAAAAACGACCTAAATAAGACCCAATTAACGTCCCTTTACTGAGGGACGTCTCGGAGGGGGTAGTTGAATTTGGGGCTTTTGGCGACCTGAATACAATTCAGACGCCTTATTAAGGTGTCCTGATTTCTCCTTAATACAATTCAGGTCGCCTTAGTAAGGCGTCGTGATTTCAATTCAAGACGCCTTAATAAGGCGACCTGAATTGAAAATTTAGGTCGCCTTATTGGTGTTGAATTGAACAAAGGCATCTTGATTATATAATCAAGACGTCTTTGTTGAGTTTTTTTAAAAAAAATACCTGCATATTTAATTTTGCCCGAAAAAGAAGAACAGACAAACACTATATACATGAATCAGTAATAATACGGGCAAAACTTGCAAAGACACGAGATACAAACAACAAAAAGTAGCAAAGAAACAGATACAAACTAACACCAAACAGATACAAACTAACAATAGTAGCAAAGAATCACTAACACAATAACATAATCCTGCCAGGAAAACATTCAATTCATTCTTTGCTTGCTCTTTGTGCCTGCCATTCTTCAATAACACAATAACATAATCCCGCCACAAAGAAAAACCAAGATACGTCATATGAAGACTAGTACAAGAACAAGATATGTAGTTTAAAAAAATGACAATTGAAAAGGCGTATACGTCATTGATCATATGTCCTTTTCCACTTGAAGATAAACTAACTTACGATATTTAAGCCATCTTATAACCATATTAATCATGCTCACTACTTGAGGCCTCAATAAATGAAAAACATTCTGACACTAAAATTTGGAACCTAATTAAATTCCCATATACTTGCAACTTCTAACCACCAAGACACCAAATCATTTTCTTCAACAAAATCATACATAACCTTAATGTGAAATTAGATGCAGCAAATTAGATGCAACAACAATGAAAATCCAAAGATATGTACTCCAATATCATGGTCCAAAACAAGTTGAATCCAGCTTGGTCACTCCAAGTATAACCATTACAGCTACTAACTAGGCTAGAATTATGCATCTTTTTTTTTTCTTAATAGACATGCAATATAAATGTCACCACCACAGTTCGGAAGAATCTCAAGAAGCATTCGTCTATCAAAAGATTTACATAAAACAGATTGATCACCCGATCCGCCCAAAAAATGTGAAGTAAACTTTATATATACCTATATGTGTTGAAGAAGATGTCTAGCCAACATGTCTCGAATCGAATCGATGTCATCCCGCGAGCGGATCCATAGCACCCAAAAACTGTAAATTGGAAAACAAGGTATAAGATAAACCAATTAAGTGAATGAAATAATTACCAACTCAAGTACAACAACAAAAATATCATCATTGAAAAGCGATTACGTACGGTTTGAAAACCTTGAATACATTTGGTGGTAACGATGGATTGCATCCAATTGATAACGTAGTATCTGCACTCGGTGTTCCCTGGTTGTTGATGGCATTATAAATCAAAAGCAAATTGTTAAAACGAATAAAGGCATATCGAAAGCTACTGCGTCAATGAAATAAATTGAATTGAAACTACTTACCCTCGGATAAAACCACTTCGGTCCACCCTGCTCTTTTATAGAAGCAAGTTGTCTATACGTCTTGAGACCCTTTACTGAGGCCTTCATACTCGTTTCTGTACAATATGCAGTCATTAGGGCAATTGTGTATCTTTTTATACTCCATACCCATCCTATACAAGATTTTCTTGGCCTCATACATACGATTTGGAAGTACATTATCATCTGGCAACATATCACACAACAATTCAAGCAGCGACGTGAAACTGCTATCGTTCCACCCACAAGTTGCCTTTAAGTTGACCAAATGTAAGGTCCCAATCAATCGTGTATACTTAGTACACCCAGGGAACAAAGGTGTCTCGCATCACTCCGCACGCTATCATATTCACCCGATTGTGCAAAAGATTCTGCCTCAACATCATGAATCATTTTCTCCATTCCATCATCATCTACCTCAACTTCATTTTCGTGGGACGCACCGGTACTTACTTCCTCACCATGCGATATCCACGTTGTGTATCGAAGGTGTATTCCATCACAAAGTAGGTGATCCCTTATATCAAGAATATCCCTTCGACTCCCATTTAAACAATTAACACATGGACAATAATACATCCCATTTTTTGTAGCCACATTCCTTCTAGTAAATTCAATAAACTCTTCCACCCCATTCTCATATTCTTTACTAGTTCTCAACGCATTCATCCAACTATGACCCATTTTATTACCACCTACGACATTTCCAACAACATTCAAGTTCCTAACAATTTCAAGAACGACATGCTTTCTTTTAAGAAAATTTCAGCAGCATTTCCCCTTAAAAGTAAGACATCCCAAAATTTAAATAACAACCAATTTCAACTTAATTAACAAAACTTACTAACTAAAGCAATTCAGAACAATATCAACTATTAAATCCAACAATTTCTTCAACTAACATAACATTGGAATTATTCCTCCTAACATATACTTCAATGGTAATGGAACTGGTAAACCATGAAGTCATCACTTGTTTAATCAAGTTCACGTAGTTCATATGGCTAATAATAAAGGAAAGACCAAAAAAAAATTCACGGACTGGATTAAAAACACTTGCTCTCAACCTGACAAGATCCACAATTGAGAAAAAAAAACAGTTATGGTCTTACAGCATAGCGACAGTGCTTATAATGTATGATGTGTTTTCAATTGGTAGATAAAGTGCTTATAACTCTTAGATTCAAAAAAAAAAAAAAAATAACCAAGATTAAACAAAGTTGTGTGCAAAACTCACTTTGTCTATTATGACGCAAACCTTGGCAAACAAATTTTCAGGAATGGAGTAACACTTCAATACTTCTTTTAACCCGTGAATCAAGAAGGAAAGATATTGAAAATAATTACAACCTCTTGATTTTCAACGGGAAAACAATTGACACCCCAAGAACTAATTAATCACAAGTAAATTGCATATTGTACGTTTTGGTTTACAATGATAACAACAATAACAATCCTTAAAACACCAAGTGAGGTCAACTACATGAATTGCACAACACCAAGGTGTTTTGTTAACAGCTAAATTGATGTTCACAATGAAAACACATCATATATTATTAAAAGACTAATCACATTAATGCATGAAAAGAACCATGAAAAAACAGGAAGCTTCAACAAGAAACTTAAAAATTGCAATCACTCAACAAAGTAAGGAACCTAGAAAATCAAATAAGGCTTAGAACATAAGGGGGTTACAGAAAATATTGCAAGGTTACCTCTAAGAATCTCAATAAGTCTATCAAGCATCTTGAACTAATCTCGCTTTCCTGTCTAAACTTAACAGCCTCATTATTCTGGATTTATTCTAGAGTACATCATGATCAAACCAGCAACAATACCATTACGCTTGTTGTTATGTTTAAATGAATAAACACCAGGATGCTTGTAGTTGTGCAAAGCCATATATATATAGTACCATCACATAAGCTTTTGAAAATAGTTAAGCCTAACAAATCATATTATCAAAAGTTGGAACGACAAAACAATCAAACTAACCATGTATCGTCTTCATCTTCACTCACCAAATTACAACATTTGATCTTCTTCTTATGGGAGCTTAGTATAATAAGAATATGCCAAGTATGCAAAGAAATCCCAAAACACACAGGAAAGAGTTTGCACTTGTACATAGGGGAAAAAAACCAAATTATTCCAATTGATCGAGCAAATGTTAATGAATATGGATTTTCATAAGTTAGAAATAAATTGCAAAATTGAAAGAGACACACAAGTCTTTACAAAATGCTTGACATAGCCATTAGAGAACAAAATCCTACGGCTTTTGCAAGAGATGCCTTAACCAAACGACACCTCTACCTTCTAATCCCATTGTAAGATGCTGCTTATTTCAAGCATCCAACCTTTTAATTCTGATCAGCATGGAATGCATACCCCTACCTAATAATAATAGGTTGGACTCAATGATATAAATTGACCTTGTAAAACAAATTAAGTTTTCTTTATTTCTTTCTCCCCTCTTACTCTTAGCATTTAGTTTTTTCCTCTTACCTTTTAATTATTCATGTTCAAAATTTAATATATATTCTCAAATTAAAAAATAAGTAAAATTCTATTGTGCTATTTTAATGTGAAGCGGCCAAACTAGAAACAGGAGAAAAAATGAAGAGAAATTAGTCAGATTGCGCCACATTTCTATCTTCTTCGTTCTCATTTGTGGTTTGTGTAAAGTGTGAGACATAAATGCTAAAATAGATGTAGCGCAGAGATATATATGGGAACTAAAAGGGTATCTCGTATGACAGATTATGCAGAAAAAGAAAAAGAGGTACAACTAATATTATATGATAGATTTATGTAAGTTTAACTCATACAAAAAACAAGGTAGGAGAGAACTAGACAAGTGAGAAAACCAAAAGTAAAAACTGACCTGGTTAATTCTCTGTTAGTTTCTCACCCTGCTGTTACATTCTTAAGATGAGCTGTAGTAATGACCACCGATGAAAATCTTCTCTGACAAGCATAGAAAGTCCTGCCAGTAGTAGTGCGTACTACTTAATGAACAAAATAGCAAGAACAACACATGTATTTGGATGGGAGAGACAACCACGAACTCCAAAACTAGAGTAATTGATCACTCAGATACTTGGTAATAAGATCCAGAAAATGCACCAAATACTGGTTTATAATATTTTTAAAAAAAAATTAGCAAGAAACTTTTGGCTAAATCCAAGAATGCGCTGAAGAGGCTTCAACGAAACAAGCAATAATAATATTAATGGTAGCGTGAGAGAGAATGGCAGGGCAATTCTCCTTTGGCCGAAAACCCTGAGTAAGATACACATACTCACACTCATGACAACAACAATATATTCTGCCAAAGGAGATTTGCACCTTAACCAAATGACACCTATACCTTCTTATTCCATGCGCGGCGGAGACGTGCCGGGGAGTATGAGAGATGAGCAGGCGGAGGAGATGTCGACGAAAAGGGATATTGGACTTGGGGAAGGAGGCGAAGAGTGAAGTGGGTGTGTGATTTCGAGAGAGGGAAATGAGGTAGTATCGTGTCGATCCGACTTATCATATGAAATGTGATGACCTGAATTTAATTCAGGTCGCCAAAATTCTCCAATTGACGACCTGAATTAAATTCAGGTCGCCAAAATTATTAAATTAGCGACCTGAATTAAATTCAGGTCACCACAATTATTCAATTGGCGACCTGAATTTAATTCAGGTCGCCAAAATTATTAAAATGGCGATCTGAATTTAATTCAGGTCGCCCATTATAAAAAAAAATCAATTCCCATACCCCATGCGGCCAAAAAAAATAATAATCCTTGTGCGACCTGAATTAAATTCAGGTCGCCAAAATATTCATTTGGTGACTTGAATTTTAATTCAGGTCGCCCATTGTAAAAAAAATCATTAAATCATATGGCGCCAAACGAAAAATCCTCATATTTACCATGGCGTGAAGATGTTAGTCGTCCTGAAATATTGTTAGGACGACAAAAATAGATTTTACAAGTCCTAAACTATATTTCAGGACATTTAATGCTCAACTTCCTTACAAGAATGCCACCGCCTTTATTTTTTACTTCCTAATTCTGAATAAGGACGTCTTTTTAGGTAGTAATATTCAATTTTTGTAGTAGTGAGACTATCGATAATGTAGAAAATGATTGTGGATTTGAAATTGATGAGAATAGTGGATGTTTAGAAGAGGTTTCCGTTGTGGAGCCTAAGGATTGTAATGTTAGTGATCAAATTGATGTAGATGTCCCAATTGTTGTTGTTCATGACCCTCCTCTTGAAGTATTAACTCTTACTAATGAGAGTCAAGTAGATTTTTTGGATGCTCTAAATTTTTGGAAGAGCTTATATCTATTTTCAAGGATATGCATGTTGTACTTCATTTGAATTCAGCGAATACTTGTACTCCAAGATTGTCTATGATTGAGGAAGTACAAGTAATTAACTGGAATGATCAAGTTTTGTGTGTGACACCTTGTTGCTTGAAAAGGAATGAAGACAAGGTAATTGAGGTGTTTGATACTTATGATTAGTGGTTTGTTTTGAGTAGTCAGGCTTAAGACTATAAATCAAGCGCTTCTTGGGAGGCAACCCAAGGGTTTTGCTTCCTTATTTTATTATTATTATTATTTTCCTTCTTCTTTCTTTCTTTCAGTTTTATTTAGGTTTGAAGACCGTCACTCCTCTTGTTGCTGCAAAGTTTTGCTTGTGAACTCTTTCCTACCTCGAAACTTGAAATATCATGGATGGTACCAGATGAAGCACTCCACATCAGAGTTAGAGACATAAACCAGGGGGAGTACTAGTTCCTTTCCCTCTTTATTGATTTTTGCAACATTGAGGACAATGTTTGATTTAAGTGTGAGGGAGGGATATAATTTATTTGGTTTTGCTTGTCTTTATTCAATTGAAAAGAATTTTTGTTGTTGAAATTTTTGTGTTGTTTAGGATTGACCTTAACTTTGAGTGTTCCCCATCTTAGAAAATATTATCAAGTCAAAAATTAAAATAGAAAAGAATGTTTCAATTAAGTCTCTAAGCCTTGAATTCTTGTATCGATCTTGAGATTGACTATGAGAATAGAGATTAGTTTGTAATATGATCAACAGATTATTAGTTTATGAATATTTTGTTATATGATTTCTGTAGAAAATTAGATGATGAACTTTGCCGGCTAAGTAAAACTGTTATTTGGGGAAATGACTCAGGTAAAAAAAAAACTTGAAAAAAAAACACCACACACAAACACACAACTCCAATGACTCCTCTAGATCTTACTTAGTAACCGGGGGCACTTCATCACCAATGTTGACACTCGCGTCAAACGGTAAAGTTAAAGAGAGTTATGAGTTAGGCTAAAAGCCTCTTGAGGTGTCTGTTGGAGTAACTGAGTAATCGGTGCTGGATCACCTATGTGTAGGGTCACGTCAAAAGGGGATCTACAATGGCTCAAGAAAAAAAATGAATTAAGTTATTTTCTACCTAAGGATCCTTATTAAATTAAATGAAAAGCTTGGTTTAGTGGGGGGAATTTGATTTTTTCTGGAGAAGTTGAGTAGCGTAATATTCCTCTACTAATAATATTGTTGAACTTATTGCTTGCCAATCTTTTGATCATGGGATGTTAAAAGATTGTTACAATTGTTTAAGGCTATTGGATTAGTGACCAATTCTTAAAAGACATTAACTTAAAAAAAAAAAAAAAAGCTTAGTAACAAGATCTAGGTGTGGTGGTAAACTCGCTACGTTTAGGAATTTCATGAGCAATGTTCTTTTCAGATAATGAATTCTCTTTCTTTTGCTTGAGGACAAGCAAATGTTTAAGTGTGGGGGAGTTTGATACGTATATATTTTATAATTAAATAGGTGTATGTCTTATGGTATAATAAGTTGGATTTATTAATATTTTATACCTATTTAATTATCTTTTATATATTTATCTATCTTTTAATTAAATACAAGATAAAGGAATATTATAACAGTAAAATATATTGATATCCTATTTTATTTTGTAGGAGGTATTTTGTGATTTAAAAGAGGAGAAAATATAGGAAAGGCAACAAACATCATTACTTGGTAACAAATTAAATTGAAAAAGATATAATATAATATATTATTATATTATATTAAATTGACCAAAGATTAGAAAAGAAAGGACGTGGCCTGTGCGTACAATAGAAGCAGATGGTTTTTATGATTTATGATATGTCATATCTAACTCATCATATCCAAACAAAAATTCAAAACGTGGATCCAAGCCGAGCATTATTTAATAAAAGAAGGGAGATGCACAGCACACGAGGGAGAAATTATTCAGCGCGAACACCATGCACGAGAGGAAGAGACACAGGACGTAGAACGAGAAGGCAGGTTGGATAGTAGCGGCTGAGCAGGTGTAACATCCCATTTTCAAAAGCAGTATATTTTTTTTTCATCGTAGTAGAGCATCGAGCAATTGAGTAATCGATACATTTATTCAAATTGCCGTAAGTCCGCTGATTTACGTAAGCGGTACATTGACCGAGAGTTTTCAAAAATGAATAACAATGAGAAGAAAGTCTTCGCTCGGGTCTCGTGCGCCCGCTCGCTTTCTCCTGTTCTCGGTTCTCCCGAACTCGACGCTATGATAAGAGCCGAGGTTCAATGCACATTAAACCTCGGGTAACGGTTAACCTCATGCTTAAATATGACAATATATACACGACAACAAAGAATCAATACAATGTAAACCACACAAGATGTATGATTAAAAATACATAACCACGTATGTAAGATATATAATAATCATGTATGTAACATAACCACGTATGATACATCAATAATAACCTCGTATGTGACATAACCACGTATGTGACATAACCGTGTATATAACATAACCACGTATGCTACAACAACAAACAGTAACACAACAAACATATATAATCATACAATAACCATCGAGTTAGTGTTACAAAGACGCGAACGTACCTTCGTTGGTGATAGCGGATTACGTACGTCGGTCGGTATGTGTTCTCGGATAGCCTATAATGGTAATATCGCTTTATTAATCCATGAATAGTATCCTAAGAGATATTCTGACCACTAATGACCATTTTTCCCTTGATGGATTTATTTTACAATGTATTGCCCAAAATTTCGTAGAACCACGTTGGTTCTGACTTTCAGATTTTCGTCTAACTTTGAAACAATCATAACTAATTCTAGAAAAATCGAAACGAGTATCCGTAAAATTATTTGGAATCGTTAAGATGTCTAATTTTGATTAAAAATAATGGTCTCAACCCATATTCATTATAAAATTCCCAGTTTTTAATTTTCAAAGATCTGTCCAGAATTTTCGTCCATAACAGTGGCCTGATTTGAAAAATTCATAACCACTTGCACAAAACTCATTTTGACATGCTATAAGCATATTTTGAAAGGTCTATATGTCTACTCTAGCCATGGAAAATTTCAGATTAAAACGACTTCATCTTCCCATAGATTTAAGGTTTTTGCGAAGCTAACTTCAGAAATCGCCTAACCGATAAATTTTTTTAACTTCGTTACTTTGATGTTTCTCTTCCAGAAATTTTGCTCTAGGACTACCCTCACTTTTTTTTTCGAAATAAAGCTAATTTTAACCATAAAAACATGAAAATAAAATTTCTTCTAGGAATTTAAGATCAAAGCATAAATTTCTATGAATTTAAAAGCTAAAACTTAAGAACAAGAGAACTTACCCTCAAGACTTTGCTACTACTTCCTTCTTGCTTCTCACTAGCTCTCTTTCTCTTTAGAAAACCACTACTTGGAGTTGGTTTTGGTGTGAAGAATATGAAGACACAAGGTGCCTATTTATACTAAAAGGTCATGGCACACTTGGTAATTATTCCTATCCTAATTCATCTTGCATGAGAACCATGGGTTTACACTAAATAATCTGAATTCTTCTTCGTGCCAAGGCCAAAAACGTGGCCCTCTCCCTCCATCACTTTCTTCCAATTCCAAGAGGATATCCTATCCAAAGGTACCTTATCCTCTTCAAAAATTGAATATTATTATCATACGTGTTTTTGTTTATGTTAAACATTCTTGGCTTGAAGAAGGCATTGGTGGCTTCTCCACCTTCATCCATTCTCCAAGCAAGCCTTGGTGGCCTCACCACCATCATGCATTTCCCATTGGTTGCTTAATTATCATTAAGTTCAATTTCAAGATTAAATTAGAACCATTAAATTTACTTTATGAATCTATGATGAGAATTAATGTTTAATTAGGAAAATATCACCTATGGAACCTTTGATCCACAATGTGCCAACAAGGCCAATTAACTCTAATCACTCCAACCCTTGATCCTCATTGTGCCAACAAGGCCTATTGGATTTAACTACTCCATTGATTAACTTTACCATAATTGCATTTAAATAAATTCCTCACTCCTCCACTAGACACACATCACTCACTACACACACACAACATGTCTCCCTCTCATACACTTTTCTTAATCTTTTCTATTTAATTAGCAAGTATATTTTATGCTAATCTTAGCCATAAACACTTAATTAAATGGTTTTACATACTTTACCTTGAATTTTCTTTTATTCAAGCTTAAACAATTAGCCATTAATTACTTAATTAATCACTTACTAATTGTTGATAATTTTTTAAATTGAGATTAATTATTATCTCACAACTATTTTACTGACATTGGTATTTTATGCTCCATGTAAAATATTAAAAATCATGGGGTCAATTATGATCCCCAAAATAATATTAAATCTTGCCTCAATATTTTCCAAGGAAATTAATCCCAAAAATTACCTAAATTAGAGACAACATATTCTCCAATTTTTTTATAAATATTTCATTGCCTCTTAGGATTTATCATAATATTTTCGTGGCATTCTATGACCCACAATTGCATTTAGGGATTTATAGCTCTTTATTCACCCTAATTTCAATAGAAATTACCTTAGAAAATAAGGTATTTATTAAACTAGTTTCGAGACCACATATTCACCTATTTCTAATAGGTATTATTTACTAAAATATAATATTCCAGATAAATAATTATCCGGGTATTACAGCAGAGAGGCATTTCAGTTATCTTCATCATCTCCACGGAAGGATGAGAGGACTATGGAGGCGACGGAGAAGCTTTCTTTCCTCGCTCTCTTTATTCTTTGAACCTGAATTGCTATCTTTATTTTATGGATTTTAATCTAGCCATGTGTGACTAGTTTCTTTGGAACCTAGAGGAGCTATGAATTTATTTGTATATTAGATTTTATTTTCATTGTTTAGTTATAATTAATATTAATTTTGGTTACTCAATCTTGTTTAGATTTATCTATTCAGTGATTGACCCTCATTGAATATAAATTTGAGAATTAGGATTTACCTTGACGAAGGGAATTTTAATTAAGCTCTAAGATTAAGTAATATGAGATTAGATTATAATTTAATTTGCGATTAGGATAGACATATACCTAATGACCCTATATAATTGTTGAAGAGTGTGTTCGATTTTTGTTGCCTCTTGAGTAACTATGTTAGACATAACAAGTTATACTCAAGAGAGGGTTGTAAGTGGACCGACAGGCACTTACAGCTATTTATACTAGAGATTAACAAAATTGATATTAAGATTGATTAAATTAGTGAAAATAAGTTTTATGAAGCTAAAAAGGGATTAGTGACTCTAGGTTGCTCATCTAATATTTATGGTAGTTAGTTTATTTTCATTTTAGTTTTCTCTTAATTAAATTTAATTTGGTTTGCTCAACTTAAACAAAAGTGTAAAATTAATGCTTAACTGAAGTTGTAGGTACTAAGTCCTCGTGGGAATGATATCTTACTTACTTTTTTTATTACTTGATAGACTATAAATTTTGCCCTATCAATGTTGTTTACTTTTCCTATAATTTCTTTACATGCGTGAGTTTTTAGACTATAAATTTTGCCCTATCAATGTCTCTTGAACTTGAACTTACTTTTCCTATAATTTTTTTACATGACGTATCTAAGACTTAGAGATTTTTACTTCTATTATATTCTACTTCTTGGATTTATATTTATGTTTAATGTTATATAATTAAAGATCTTTGTCCTAAAATATTATTAGTTATCATTCTTCTTGGGATATTTTCATAATAATTTCTAGTATTATCTAATTCTAATTTTAACATTTCAGGTATAGTAATTTTTTTTGGATCAGTTTTAATTTCTTTTATTACAAGCATAAAATATTTATCAATTGTTATTTTTCCTTTATTTTTATTATAAATGTTATGTTCATTTGTAAATACTAATCCTATCATTGTTGTTATACTTATACTTCTAGATCCTGGTTGCAATCTTACATTGTGTAAATTATAATATACTAAGATTGATTTGTCCATGTTTTCTTCTACTCAACTAATTGCAAAATTTGTATTTAATGTAAATTTTAATTTTTGATATATTAGATTTCGCTATCATTCCTAAAATACTGCCTTCTACATTCGATTATTCTTCCATCTATTATTAATAATTCTAATGGTAAATCTATTCCACTTTGAAAATAATCTTTTACCATGACTTGTACTCCCGCAATATATATTTATGATATTTCATGTTCTATTAAAGCTTTGCTTATTAAAGGTATTCTTAATACTCCTTCTGTTAAGGTTGATTCTATTGGATATTTCTTTTCTAATACTACACACATTGCGATTTCTCTTTTTTCTTATTTTTTTTAATATTTTACTTACTTTATCTAAGAATTTTTCATCTTCTATGCTATTAACTGTCATATCTAAATGCTTTTATTTTATTTTATCATATTGTTCTTTGTTAAATGTTATTCTTCTTTCTATTGAACTTTCTTCAATATTTATATATTCTTCATATTCTTGAAATTCTTGGTTATTAATAATTTCACTGTTTTCTATTTCTTCTGCGTTCATGTTTATATAATTTTTACTTTGATCTATATATTCTTTTTCTATATCTTCTTCATCTTCTGAACTTCCTGATTCTTTTATTTCATATTCATATGTTAATTTGTATATTTCTAATTCATTTTCTATGGGTTCTTCAAATTCCATTAAATCTATATCTAAGGGTTCTAATTCTAATTATTATTCTTTTTCTAAGATATTCATTTTCTTTTCCGATTTTTGGTTTATCACAGTTAGTTGCTATATGTCCTAAATCTCCGCAATTATAACATCTACATTTATATGGTTTGTTATTTTTATTATTTTTTCTTCTCTTGAAATATTTATTTGGTTTGAGTTTCCTTTTATTTTTAGGATTATATTTTCTAAAAAACTTCTTTTTTTGGATATTTTTTAAATTTATATATGTTTCTTTTCTTTCTATTTTTTGATAACCATTTATGTTGATTACATCCCCATTTATGTGGTTTTTCTAATTTTGAACAATTTACCATTAATTTATTTAATTTATATTATTTAATATTTCTCCATGCTTCTTTACATCTATCTGATAAGTATTTTCTTAAATATTCTTCTCTTCTTCCCATTGTATCAATTATCCTTACAAAATTTGGATCATCTTCGCTTTCCATGTGTTGTGTATATTCTTCTACTAAATTTTTTGAAATTAATCTAGATAATTTTCTATAAAACATGTCTAAATAAATTTTTTGTTTTTCAGGTTCTACTATTTTTGCTTCATCATATTTTTTTTTTCTTATATTCACAAACATATTGATTTATATGTGTTGGTTCCAAACTACAAATTTCCATTTCGTGCAAATATCTTATTGCTCTTAAAACTTGTGTATATTCTATGCTTGCTACATTTATTCCTACAAATTCATTTTTTAACACATTTTCATTTTTTTGATAATATTGCCGCTTATAAGATTTCTCTTCTTTCATAAGCCATTTCTTCTAATCTTCTAACTTCCATTCTAAATTCTAGTGTTCTTCCTTCCCACCAATGTAATACATTTCCTATAAAACTTGCTTCTATTATCATGTTTACGCTCTTGAAATATTACTTAAATCCTCTCTTACTAAATTTTTTGGTTCTATTTTTTCTATTTATTAATGCTATTAATTGAGATTTTCACCTCGTCCCGAACACCTCGAGATCCAAATTTGAGATCCAATGCCCATTGGATCTCAAGTAACATTAACCTGCGATATTCACAACATTTCACATCTATTCATATTCTCTTTTCATGATCTAAATTACGACGACGGTACAACAGCGGCTCGGACGGTTCAATTAGCTCAGATATCCTATAAAGATAGTATTTATCAATATCTAAATCTAGCCATATTCTAGAATTTAGAATTTGTCTAGTTTCATATTGTTCTAGTGGAGGTGGTATAAATTCTGACTCCTCCTTTTCCATATGAATTTTTTAGGCCTTTTTTATAACTAATATCACCTTTGGGTACTTTTATGTAATTTTCCCCAAAATAAAATAAAATAATAAACCTTGCTTCACTTGCTGCCCTTGCTTGATGCATGGAATGCATGGGTAAATACGTAAAAGTGAATACGTATTTTTGAAATATTACTTAAATCCTCTCTTACTAGGAAAATATTCAAATATAGGGTTCCGAGATTTGTTTTCTCATTTCTTGATCTCTTGCTCTTCTTTGTATTTCTGTTGTATCTAAATGATTTCTAGATGATGTTTCTTGTTCTTGTTGTTCTTGTTCTACTCTCGATTGAGCTGATTGCATATTAATTTGATTTTCATCTATTATTCTTAAATTATGTAATTCTTGGGTTATTTCTTCTAAATTTGTTTCATTTTGACTCATGCATTTTTCTATCTCATCTTCTGAATCTGAATTCTACTTTTCATCATATTTAATTTTCTAGTTTCGCGTTATTAAATATACTTAATATTTCTTCAAATTTATCTTTTGTTTCAACACTTCTTAATAATTTATCTCTTATTTCAACATTTTTAATACATGATTACTTTTATACTCCATTTTATATTCAGTTTCTTTTTCTTTTCCTTTATTTTTATAAAATTGTTCTAATTTTCTTAATCCGTCTACAATATCTATTTTTATTTTTGTTAATAGTTTCATATATTGTAAATAAATTATTATTAATTACATTTTGACCTTTCTTAATTTCTTCTATTATTATTCTAGTTTGTTCTATATTTACATTTAAATTTTGGTTTTTATATTTAGAATAGTAGGGTCGAGTTTTCCCATTCATATAAAGATTTCATCATATTTATTTGTGGTTTATTACTTATTGGTTCTAATCTTTCACATATTCCTAAAGCCTTTTTTATTCCTTTAATATCATTTTTTACTTCTTTTAAATCTTTTGTATTTTGTCTAATTTTTGTTTTAATTTCATATATTTTTTGTTCTAAAGGTTTTGCTAATTCTTTTAACCTATCTTTTTTATTTTTAGTATCTTCTTTTTCTAAAATTTCTCTAGTTTCTTCTAGTAATTGCGTTATTATTTCTTCTAAATTAAATATTTGTCATAAATCTTCTATATTTAGATTTATATAACTTCCTAATTGTTTCATTAAATAAATATTATTCCAATTCATTTGATTACATGCATATTCTCCTTGACCTCCTAATATAAAAGGTGTAAAATTACAAGTTTCTAGGGTTAAGGTGCAAAAATAGACATGTGTTTTTCCGAGGAGCGCCCAAAAGAGCAAATGCTTTTTTTAGGTGTAAAAGTGATTATGTTTTTACAAATTAGGTGCAAAAATAACGTTTGACCGTTAAGTTTGACTTTTTTTTGATGGACGATGACGTGGCATTTCAAAGGTGCAAAAATAGACAAGTGCTTTGTCAAAAATTCACATTTGCAAAAAAGCACTTGCTATTGGGCGCTCCTTTGACCAAAGCACATGTCTATTTTTGCAATTTTGAAAATGTTATGTCATCGCGCATTCAGCAAAAAAAGTCAAACTTAACGGTCAAACGATATTTTTGCACCTAATTTGTAACCACGTGTACACTTTTGCACCCAAAAAAAGCACTTGCTACTGGGCGCTCCTCTGATAAAAGCACATGTCTATTTTTGCACCTTAACCCAAGTTTCTATTTCTTTTTCATGCAATAAATAAGAACTATCAGGTAACTTATCATATTCTATTTCATACATTTTAGGTTCTAACTTTTTAGTTATATTCATATTACAGCTAAAAATTACAACTATAGCTTATACAAATATTAAACACACAATAAGATTTATATTAAATACACTAAACACATAATAATATTTCTCTTTCTCGTGAAGCATATCAGTTATTACTGCAACTTCAGAGGATACTTGAGAGAATCTTCAAATAACAATATATAACAGATAACAACAAAATGACCCATGATCAAAAGATTAAAGTGAAAGAAAACAGAAAGCTTGACAAAGTTTCCGACGGTGTGGAAAAAGCCCTGTCACGTCACCACTCCACGTCTTCTTCTCTCTCTTACTGCAAGGAAGGATGCTGGGTTTTCTTGGGGTTTTTGTGCCTTGTGAACTCTCTCTCTTCTTTTGAGTCTGGTCGTAAATGAATGGAATTAGACTTTCAGTGACTTGAGTCTTTTTAGGGTTGGCTGTTATTCCCTTAAATAGTCTGGTCTTACTTGCAGCGTACGTTCAATGATTTGGGCCTTTCCTAATCTGTTGGGGTCCAATCGTATCTTCTTTTCCAATCTCGGTAGATTGATTCTACTGATACTGCGGGATTCTTCAAATCTTTAGTTCCGATCCTCCGCATCTTCTATTTCAATACGTCAGCAATCTAACCGTTATTCTTGCCCTGCAATATATTTCCTGAAACAACCTTGACAAAAGATCAGAACATATGCCGTATAGCATTACGTCCTTTACTTTGCTATAGCTTCAAAGATGCCTTGTATTGCACTTCGATAAGTTGTCCTGATGCTATAGCATAGTATCAACTTTGCTATACGTTTTTCTCATAAAACCTCACAACTTATTCTTTTCTTAGCGCATGTTTAGGATATGTGTGAAATGCATCCTTAAGTTCCCTGTATAATGAATTAATGCCTTTTTGCTTAGATTTAACACAGTTAAATTTATATTCACCATGCAATTCTATCATTTAATATAGGGAAAACATTGCATAAATTGTGCCCATCAATAACACGTCGACCTGATCGACTCTAGGCCAAGTGGGAGATTGTTAGTATTTAGGTGTCTTAGAGACAATTTGTAAGGACAGATAAGCACCATTTCTACATTGTAGTATTTCATTATTAATAAATGAGCACATTTTATCTTTATCATATTTATGTCTCACATTTATTTTAAGGTAAATATGTGTTTGAAGATAGAAGCCTTAGGAATAGAACATGTGTTAATCTTGAGGATCAATGATAGAGATTATGATCATGAGGACTTGAGAACACTGCATATCTATTGCCTAAAACTTGTTCCAAGTGTTGAATAACCAAGAAAGGGCATTGATGATCTCAATAAGACTAGTACGACATCATCTACATGTATAAGATACAAGGTAGGGACCCCATGGAATACATGCATGGTGATGCCTTAGCTGATGTCATGGGTACATCTGTTAAAGAATAGATAGCACAGAACTAACCGGCCGAGAGAGTCTACAAATATTTATTGTAGAGAGTATCATTAGAAATGTAAAGTCTCTCATCGTTTGGTAGTGCGGATCATCCTGGAGTGAAGGATGTCATCGAGCACTATGTCCAAGGGTTATACTTTCGAATGTACAACTTTATCCGCCTGAAAATGGGGATAACAGTGTACTCTTGGGTGTAACTCGAATACATGAGTATAGATGGACATGCCTAGAGGACTCACAGTCCACTACAAGGGATTAGTCATTCACAAGACGGTAGAGCTTGGATAGCTTCTAATTAACTTGGGAGTCTGTGCACACAACAAGTGTTCATGAAGAGTCATGATCCATTATAGAGTTAATATAAGAATATTCATAGTTCTGTGAAATAGCTACATTTAGTCAATTAAGAGAAATGATACTCTATCTTTGCTCTCGACTAAATGTGAATGCCGATGTGAGGGATGACACCTGCACGATATCCAAATATGAAAGTAGATAACTTGATCAACTGAATTAGTTCTAGGGCCGCAGAGCATTGCTAGTGTCTTATGATGTCATTAAATAAATGGGCCCGTTAAGGAAGTTTTAATTGATCCAAGTTTATTTATTTCAGTGACTAATTGGGTCTAATGGGTCCCACACAAAGGTTATTCCTGATTTGTTTAAAATTAGCAAACTTGGGTCAATAATTGTTATTGAGCTTTATCAAGAATAAAGATGTAATTGGGTTGGAGTGAGACTCCATGCCCAATAAGAAGCAAAATTGTGTCACATATATGGTCCCCTGTGGGAAATCAGTTTCTCCACAAAAGGGCCCAAATGTGTTGGAAGACCCAACGGGGTCTTAGGTCAAGTTGAATTTGGAATTCGAATTTTAAATTTAAGTTTAAAATTTTAACTTTAATTCAAAAGCTTAGGTTATAAAAGATAATTTGAATTATCTAATATGTGTGTGTTGTAATACCCTAAAATTCCTATTTATCATAAATATTATATTTTGATAAATAATACATATTAATCAAAGGTGAATATGTGTCTCAAAATTTTGTAATTTGTTAATTATAATTTTGGGCAATTTTTCCTTGGAATTAATTAAACAAAAGACCAATTTTAAAACTACATATAAGGATTATAAAATATAATATAATTATCATATTAAATCATGGTTCTTATTTAACCGAGAAGAGATAAGAAAAGGTTATGAAGATACTCAATTAAATTAGAACACATTAGCCAATATTAATTGGTAATTAAGCTTGCACTAATTAAAATAATTTGTGTATTTCTACAAAATAATCAAGAGACAAATTAAAAAGCATAAATTGAGGGATGTCTTATTTTGAAAATTTAATTTTCTAATAATGCTCTAATAGCCTTGATTAATTAGCAAATCAATTAACCTATGACATTTGCAATAAAAGGACAATTAAGCACATGATTAAGGGAATAATTAGGCTTAATTAAATCAGCCCCTAAAGTCATGAGAGAGATTAACAAATAGAAGGCCAAGATTAAAACTAATAAAGATAAATCTAATGGTCTTAATAAATCACACAATTAATCTTAATCCATGTGATAATTGGAGGACCAATGGGAGGCTTTAAATGCTATTTATGAGAGACAAAGAAAACACATTCTCAAAAGCCAAGAGGGAAGAGAGGCATGGTTCTTGCTTGAAGAGGAAGAAGGAAGTATATTAGTTAAACCAAGATATTAATTATAGAAGCACATGGGATAAAATGGAAGAGATAAGATAATTAATGGACATAAATGAAAGCACTTACAAATGGAAGAGGATAAGGGGGGGAGGGAGAGAGAGAGAGAGAGAGAGAGGGTGGATGGAGGAGATTAAAACTTCTTCATTAAGTTTAGATCTAAAGGATGAGAGGAAAGATGAGATTTTAATTTGGTTATCTTGGATAATGACCATTTTAACCTTTGAGCTTTGCCTATAAACAGAGAGCTCCTCCCTTAACATTCTTCACACCAAAACCATTCCAAAAAGAGTAGAGAGAAGTTAGAGTAAGAAGCAAGAAGGAGGAAGTAGTAGCAAGGTTCTTCAAGAGGTAAGCTCTTGAGCTTTAAGTTTCTTTAGTTTTTGTAATTTTTAGTGTAAATGTAGTTTAATCTAGGAAATTGTTAGAAATATTCTTTTTCATGTTTGGAAGTCTCCATTGTTTTTAAAACGCAAAATGGAGTGGAAAACATGTCAAGGAATAAGTTTTGAAAGCCATAGATCAAGATTGTGAAAATTGTAGGATTTTCGGTTTTAAAGCTTTGTGCAGCCAACGAAAGAGATGCTAATATTTTATGTAGAAGATGAAGTTATTAAACTTTTAAATTTTTCATGGTTAAAATAGACATTTAGAGATTTCTAAATATTCCTAATTTGTAGCATTTTAAGTTTTGTACAAGGAGAAACATATTTTTAAAGTTAAGCCATTTTTGCTGGAAATAAATCTGGGCAGCGTTGAGAAAATGAAAACTGGGAATTTTTCGCTGATTCTGGGTAAAACAAAAGTATTTTTCCTAAAACATAGACATCCTAAGGATTCTGAAGAATTTTACGGAACCTCAAAACGATTTTTGTAGAATTAATTATGATTTTCCAAAGTTGCTGCAAAATCTGCCCAGAAAATTCAGCAATGCGTTTTTGAGAAAATGTAAAGGTAAAAATAGAATAAATAATCCACCGAGGGTAGAAAGGTAAATTAAACCCTTTGGGATATTATTCTAAGCAATATGATATTTGTCACAATATCATATAATAATCCGACGATAATGTATAGGATATCCGGGAAGTCCGGAGTCGGGTTCAAAAAGGTCGGGCGTTTGACAATTACCCGGTGAAAGGTACGTTCGCGTACTAGTAACTTTAACTCTGATGTGTCTTGTATGCATGTATGTGGTAGTATCATTCATAGGGTCATGGATAGGACTATGTCTTGGATCATGTACCGTGGCTAAGACTCTGTCTTAGGTCACTGTTTATACATTCAGATTTGTACGGGTTATAGTCTTGATAATACCGTTGAGTTTTCCTAACGCTGAGCACACGAGGGGCCATCGTGGCACTGGTTAGTGCAAACATAGATAACTTTACATGTGTTGTGTACTATGCACTGTTATTGTGACTGATCTTACATCTGTTGTGTGCTTATGTATTGTTGTAATGTCATAAACATCTGTCATACATATACTGTTATACTTTTTAATATATCAGCTTATGTCGGGACATCAGCATATGTCTGGGCATTTTATATCAGTTACTCATTATCCGAACGTAAGTGCATGCTCTCCGTTCCGCATGGATTGAGCTGTAGCACCTCAAACTCTGTTGATTTTTCTAAAACTAAGTGTCATCAGACACAATTTGAAGTATGGAATTTGGGGTGTTACATGTGTGTAAAGATCCAATAACGATTGGATGAAGATAGGAGGAATAATAAATGAGAATTGAATTTAAAATGATTTTGAATTTTAGTTTAAGAGATGAATATGATCCATCATTTTAAATTATTATTCAATTAATCAATTAAGATATAAATGTGATCCATCATCTTAAATGATTGATTCAATCAATCAATCAAAATATGAATATGATTCATCATCTCAAATTCAACCAATCATTCAAGATATGAATTTAATTCATTATGATTTGGATTTTCCAATTTAAGCATGGATGTCTTTCGCTCTCTAAATTTTGGTCATTACTAAAGACTTAGAGGGAAAGGGCGCCATCCAAGAAATGCAAGGTTCCAATGATCTTACTCCTCTTACGTTTAACCTAATTCCAAGAAACCATCATCTTCTTGAAAAGAGAAAAACCAAAGGAAACCAAACCTCAACCTTGTCTTCACCTAGCAAGCATCCAAGGAGTGGGAGGTTTCAAGAAAAAGAAATCTCATTGCAATCGGGGGATAGCCGTGTGGATCAATGTTAGAAGTCATCAACAACATTGAAATCTTCGAGTGATTTAAGGTAATCCTAATCTCCAATAGTGGTTTTATCAAGGTATCATAATCTCCAATAGTTGTTTTAAGGAGTATTCATGGAGCTCATGAATATTATAAATTGTTATGAATTTAATGAGCACCGCAAAAAGTTGCAGATTAATAATTTATAACTAATAATGTGGAGTTAGGGTTAATAATTCATGAGGACCATAAGGAGTTACGGGTTTCCGCAACGATTAAACAAAATTTTTGTTTTCAACCTCATGAAACTTTGCATGAAATTCATGTAATAGGAAAAATTAACCTACAGTACCCAAAAAATCAATTGATTCTTCAAGCATTGAAAATGGCAGGAAAAGGAAAACTAAACGAGGAATCTAACTTTTACAGGTCAATCAATTCAAATAAGATAGTATGCTTTCCAATGACATATAGTTAAAGGAACTAGTTGGACGACTTATACAGAATATGCACCTATCTACAATAAGGCTAATGTTGATGTGCAAAGCAGCTGGAATATCTTTAACAGAAAGGGGCAAGGTAACCAAAGATGGAACATAGAACAAGGGAAGCCATCTTTGATTGAACAAAAGTGCAGGTTCGAAGAGATTCATCAAGGCAGTGGCTGTAGATGACACAGTGGAATCAAGAATAATCAAAATGGAGAATATACAAAACATCCCAAGCAGAGTACTAGGGAATTTAATCGAAGCGGCCACGAAGGCTTGCTTAAGATATTTGTCCATTGCAATTGACAACTACAGACACACCATATGTAATGTAATTGCATATTAAGTTACGTTTAAGTACAAATTTTTCTCTTCCTCGACGAGATCCTGATCCCTTGTTCAATTCATTAAAAACAGAGTTAAAAAGAGGATATTTTCACTAAAAATAAGTGCAGAACTCGAGTGTGCAAATTCCACACTTGAGTCTCGAATTTGCACACTCAAGTGCATTGTTAATATGGGAAAGAAGCCACATTTTGCTATCACAAAGTCGCGTGCACTCGAGTGTGTATATGCCACACTTGAGTGTGTTATTTGCACACTCGAGTGCACATTGATAATAGGGGAAAGAAGCCACAATTTGGTTCTTGAAGTGGTCACGCTTCAAACTTGCTCAATGCCTTCAAACGAAGCAACACCTCCTAGAAAATCCAACTCCTCAGCGAAAATAAGCCTCATAGCTCTAATTGCCATAATTCTCAGCGACATTGTGGTTCTTGGAGTGGTCACGCTTCTTCTGTACTGCTATGTCTAGCAAAACTACACTTCAAAAATGAAAGAAGGAGGGAAAGGGTCGAAGCTAATGGAAACTGAGAAGATCGGTTTCTTATCGAGCCCTACCCGGTTCAATTAGGTTTTCAGAGGGGTCGAATGGTGTTCTTCGAAGGGGTGAAGAAGTTTGAGCTTGAGGATATGCTCCGAGCATCAGCAGAAATTCTTGGAAAATGTGGGTTTGGGACGGCATACAAGGCGGTTCTAGACTACGGTAGAGAGGGGAGGGGAGAAAGATTTTGAATAATACAAAGGCTGAAAGATGCTCAAATTGGAGGGAAGAAAGATGTTGAACAACAAAGAGAGGGGAGACTGAACCGCCTGGCTAGGTGCCAAAAGATTCTTAGGTCAACAAATGAAGTAGATATAACCACGATGCGATACATCACAATCAGTCGCCACTCCTCCTCCTCCTACATTCCGATTCATCGACTCACAGGACTTCTACAAGTGGTGACAGCTCCAAACACTGGCGCAGCCATCGCCAAGCTTCTTCAAAACGCAGAGCACGTCGGTGACGATATGGGTGACAGAGAGTGACCTAAGCTCAAGCTTGCCAAGGCATAAATCCAAAACCTCATTCGATAACAACGTCAATGCCATACACAGAGCGGAGGAGATGGGAGGCAAAGACAAGAGGGAAAGAGACGAAGATTATAGAGAGGAAGAGAGAGTCGATGGACCTCAAAAGTTTAGACGCGAACATTAGTGAAAATTGGTGGAAGGGAGGAAGCATTTTGATGAAGGAAGCTAAATTAATCTATGCCACTTGAGTGCTGCTATGTAAAATCGAGTGTGCCTTTGTAATACTTGAGTATGGCATAGAAATTGAAATCTAGAGGTAAAATGGTATTTTATGTCATTTTCCTATCTCATTTTCTTCCAACCATTTTTTTTCCTATCAACCCATTTTCTTTTCCAATGCAAATCAAACGCATCGAGACAAAATATTTTCCGTTTGATTCCATTCTTTTAATTTCCATTCCTACCTTTTCCATTCCTATCACAGGATTTCTCAAAGATGGGCATTCTATCACAATAAAGCAGTTACATGAAGACAAGTTAAAAGCCCTTATGCTACATGATGAGAAACTCCACAACAAGAAAGTGGAAACATTCATGAGTGAAGTTTCATGGTTAACGTCTATGAGCCATGAAAACCTTGTCTGATTATACGAGGACATCTCTTTGAAGTTGTAAATGGAAACTATGAGGTTGTGATTGAAGATGGAATATCACCTAGGGAGGGGTGAATAGGTAATAAGAAAAAAAACTTTTCGCAGGTTACACACATACGCAGGTAAAATAAAAACAGATAAAGGAAATATGTACAGAGCGATATATACTGGTTCGATCTAACACTTCGACCTACATCTAGTCCCCAAGCACACCTTGGGATTTCCACTATAACTTCAAGAACGAGTACAATTACACACTCTGTAACTCAGGATGATCCTTTCACTCGGACTCACTCCCCCTTACAAGTTGTAATAGTACACCCACACTTAAGGTTCCTCAACCTTAATATTTAAATTGAAAATGGAATATGTGTTTAAATAACTCCTCACGAGTGGATAATAAATGAACACTGAAGAACAACGAATATCCGAAGATATTAGTGAAACAGTTGAAACAGCGAATTGCAATAAGTTCAAATTGAATGCACATGGTTTCGGTAGTTGGCGAATTCAATGCTTTGGCTATTTATAGATGTTGCAATTAATGAGCGTTGATGAAGCTTGAAGAATAGCCATTGAGAATCTTGAATGTATCCGTTAGACAGATGAAGCTTCGGTTAAGATTTTCGACGTTCAAATATTCCAGGTGGATTTTGCAGTCATGACATTCTCTTCATTCCTTTTGTTTTACCCGTTGTGAAATAGCATTTAATGCGCAGTCGGAATATCAGAGAAAGGCTTTACATTGATTAGAGTATTGGTTATGGAGATTATCACCGGTTTTAGCAATTGCATTTAATGCTTCTAACACATAACTTGCTTTATGTAAATTTGTAGTTAATCCTTGGTAAATGCATCTGAAACTCATTAGTAAACTTGTTAAAAGCAATTAGCAATGTTGATCAGTAGTGATATGAAGAAATGAATCCCCATAAAATGATTTAGGATTTACGAAGTCGGAGATTTCAAAAACAGGGATGACCATGCCCGAGCATGATTATTCTTATGCTCGGGCATCAGTTAAAAATAGCTCATTGAAAAAAATCAGAGAACACATAATGCTCGAGTAATAAAGACTCCATGCTCGAGCAAGTATATCGCCAGTGCTCGAGCAAACTATAAGAGCATGCTCAGGAATGGGTCAAACAAAGATGAGAAGATCATGTTAATCGACGCTGCTAGAGCAAGCATTTACTTCTGCTCGAGCATGATATTTCCATGCTCGGGCACAGGTCATTCAAAGGCTATAAATAAGAGATAGAAGGATACTGCTCGAGCATGCATTTACCTCTGCTCGAGCATGGTGCTCGAGCATGCTTTCAACTCTGCTCGAGCAAGGCTCTTCTGCTTTGCAATTTTGTTACTTAGCTCGCTGATGCTCGAGCATGGCTCTCCATCTTGTACTTCTTTGCTCTGAGCCTGATGATGCTCGGGCATCACATATACCCTGCTTGAGCAAGACTTCACTAAAACACTTAAATGTTTTATTAGATTGGGTATGCTCGGGCATGAGCTCACCCATTTGCTCGAGCAAACCATAACTTAGAAATATATTACTTGATTCAATAACTTATGATTTATGATCATCAAAACATCGAGAACTAATAGTGATTGCATTTTTCTGACATGAAACTCTGTTTTTTGCTCATGCAGAGAGATTGCTTCTATAAAATACTTCAAATAGTTAAACCACGACTATTTGACAAAGGAAAACAAATACCTAACTAAGTGAACTGGGCAAAAGTGCATGTCCAATGTGATACGTTAGTATTTTTCGTTGATTGTAGCTCATCACTTTGAGTTTTTAGGTTTTCTGTATGATTAGGTTTTTTTTTCCAAGTGCAAAAGTGTATATTTGACATTTTCATTGCCAGGATTCTTGTGTTGTCCATGTTCTATCTTGGTTACATGGATGAGATGGCTTTGTCCAAGACACAAAAGGGTATACCATGCCTAAGTTATCACATGATCAACCGCCAAATGAAGATCAAATGCTTATGGTGGCTTGTCACACATGAGAAGAACATACATGCCCAAAAAGTGCTGTCCATTGTAATAAGCAACCACACCAAAGCAAGAAGAAGAAAGAGACCTTGGAGTTGTTACATTGTGAATATACCAACTAATCATATTATGTAATTTAGAATGCTGTAGACAGGCATGATGTTATAAATTTTGACATCTTCATGGTTTTTAGATTTGGAATAACTCAATTTTTATACTCCTGCCTCCCTCTGTTCTTAATATATGGTATATTTTAATGAAGAAATTGAATTACAATACAAATGTTATATTAAAGATAAAAGAGAGTAGTTTTTTTAAAAAAAAAAAAAAAAAAAAAAAAAAAAAAAAAAAAGACTCAAAATAACTGATTCGCTTTAATTTTTTGTGATATGATAACTTAAGTCTCTGTAATTCCTTAATGAACTTTTACAATGACTAAGTTGTGACAAGTTAAAATAAAGTTAGGCACTGAATGGAAAATTAATTGAGTTCATATATTAAAAGTTATGCTTTCCTTTATCCTTCTAACTAATAGTTTGTTGAATAAGCTCAAATATAATCTATCATTAATTAAAGTAATTCCTTTGAAAAATAATTTAAACTAAATAAGAAAAAAAAAAGCTATATATAATTAGTATATACTGATAACCAAATTTAATTTAATATATTAATGGTTCATTTTTGTTTATTTAAAACTTAGTTCTATATGTTTAAATAACATTGTTCAATTCAACACTAATAAAATAAAAAATTCCTAAATCTTTATAAATATGAAGAATAAAATAATTATTTTTATTTTTATTTTTCACAGAGAAGATACTCTGTCACATACAAAGTGATCTATCAAATTTGCGTCCGACAAATTATTATTATTATTTTTGTAAATATATCTTTTAGGGTAGAACTTTTGTAAATTTGTTTATATTGGGGAAAAATTCACCTTTCCGGGCAAAAAAGGGGGATATTCTCATAATTATTTTTCTTTTTTATTTCTCAAAATCTTATCTCCACTGTCAAGTTAAAAATAGATTATTCAAATTTAATATTTTATAAAATTATTATTATTATAGTATTTTATATTTTTTTTACTGTGTTTCAATTATAAATTGTGTAAATTATATTTTTATAGTTTATATTTATTTATTTATGTTTAAATTAATAATTTTATAAAATAGTAAATCTAAACCATCCATTTTTTAATCTTGTGGTGGATATAAAGTTATAATAAGAAAATAAAAAAGGGAAAATTTTGATATCCCAAATATATTGTGGTGGCAAATTTGCAACCAAAGCATATTTCTCGTTTATGACAGCAGCGAAGGAATACCTTGGACAAGCAGCTGACCTATCTGATTGGATATCAGATAAAGAGCCCTTAGAGGCATTTGGGAGATTCAAAGAGAGGATAAGAAAAATTGAGGAAAGAATTGAAAGAGACAACCAGGATCCGGATCTCAAAAATCGACATGGTCTTATTAATATGCCCTACACATTAATTGCTTTACCTTAATAGTGAACCTGGGCTTACTGGGAAGGGTATCCGAAATAGTATCTCCATATAAGGGGTGATGTCATGAACATGCTTTGGGAAAATCACTATGAAATCCCAAGAAAAAATATAATCATCAAAAGGTCGTACAAAAATTACTATGAAATAACATATTTCAATGCGAAAAATGATAACTTGTCCATACTGTGTAACTTTTTGGTGATTGAATTCCTTTCTTAAGACCTCATAGTGATTTTCCCTTGTATTTTTTGTATGGGCTTGGATCAGAAGGCAACAAATGTATGTACGTACATATGAGGAATGGGTTAGACGCTTCATCACTTGGGACTATGAAAAGTTTCTAGGTGGAATAAAGTTGAACAATAGGGTTTAGGTAGAGGTGTGGAATTTGTTGTCTAATTTTCTTTTTTCTGGTTGTTTCCTTTTTCTCTTGAGCTTCTTAGATTGTAGCCTGGCTGTCTAATGATTAATAAATATGTGTATTCAGTAGTTTTGCTCCCTATTATTGTTCCTTCAATAAGTATCGAGATGTATCCCAACCTCCAGTTAACAACCAATCATATTCCCTTTATGATAGGAGAGTATCAGTTATTCTTGCGTGTTATTATCACTTACATATCTTTGTTCCCGGCTAATGATAAGTCTCCCTCTTTATCAGTTTGTTTATTTAGTATTTTCAAACCAAAAATTTAATAATCTTCAGAATCACGAATCTAAATTGATTTGATTCATATGTAAATTGAAATCTAAGGTTATTGGGTTTATATACATGCTATCATTGGGCCTTAATTGGTCATGACACACAAATGATCGGCAGCTTATTCATGCGTATTATGGTTTTTTTGTCAAGATGCTCAAAATTCATACTTAAAGGCAGATAAAAGGCTCCGATAGATTCTCAGTACATAATTTTTCATTATTTTCTGAGAAAATTGTACTAAAGTCCTAGAGAAAATATGGCTAAAAAGTTATTTAAAATCTCTAATTTGTAATTAAATCTGGTGGATATTTTGGTAATATAATCCAATTATGAAAAGACTAAAATATCCCTAGTAAATTTGTTTATATTACCTCAAGTCTTCTCAAATTCATTAGGGGTATTTTGGTCTTCTTATAATTGATTATATTACTCAAATATCAAGGGGCAGATCTAAAGATCTAAAGAGGTGTTGTTTGGTTTGTGGTCGAGGTCACCAGATCTATTTGGTCAGAGGAGCAGAAGTGTTCTTTGGGGACATCAAGGTTCTTCTTCTTTCGGGTTGGGTTAATCTACGGTTTCTTTACCCTAAGATGGGGTTTTAGGTTAGGCGATTTAGTTGTAACTATTGCTTATAAGATTGTGTCCCTTTAGGGTGAATTTTCCAACTAACACTCTCTTGCTCGTTACTTTTAACCTTGGGTTTCGAGGAGGCCAATTATGTCCATGATTCTATTTCTACTCTTATATTCATAATGTACGGTGTTTCGCTAATATTGTATCCAATTTATTTTGTTTTTGTTGTTGTGTTTGTTGTATTTGTTTTAGATTTCTTTGTGGTTATTTTTATGTATTGTATGGATTTGCAGTATTAATATATGGGGATACCTTTGAGGAAAAAAAAAATATAACATGAGATTTGATTGTAAATTAGGGATTTTGAGAGATTTTTTTGTCAGTGTTAAAGGAAAAAAGAGATTTTTTGTCATATTTTCTTTTGTTTAAGAATTCATTGCAATTTTCCATTTTTCTTTTAGCATCGAAATTTTCATCATGATTTGTCATTTTCTTTTCCATATATTTGATTATTTTCTGCAATAGCCGAGTCTTACAGACAGAAACAATTATGACACCTCCCACTGAACTCTCGCAGACAAATGTGTACGTCTAGAGTCAAAAGAAACTCAATTATTGTACGGACCCCTAGTGAAGACGCATCAGTTGGAAAAAGCACCAAAATAAGAAATTTTTATAAAATTTTTACCTGATTAGGGAAACATTTTACTAAAGTAATGCAGTTAATGGTGTCACCTGACGCCTGACACAACACCACTAGTGGCGTAAAAATGGTTTACGCCACTGACACAAACTGACAATTTTTGTGTCAGTGGCGTAAGGGATACTCACGCCAATCAATAACAACCGTGAGGGATGCATGCGCCACTCAATCTTTGAGTGGCGGATGCTTCCTTTAAAAAAAATCAATATTGTTGTTATACACCAAATATTTGTATAACAACAGTATTAATTTTGGGATCTATATAAAAAAACGTATATATTTGTTATACATCAAATATATAAATCTCATGTTTTGGGATCTGTTGTTATCACAAAATTGCACTGCGTAATCTTTTAAATGGTTTTTTAGTGAGTTATTTCAGCTCATATTTCCTTTCTTTTGACTCCAAATTAAACGAAATAGATCTTTAAATTATTCCACTTTTTTTTATAATTTATTATTATTATTATTATATTTAATATTTATTTTTTAAAAGGAAATATGCACCACTCAGAGATTGAGAGGCGCATTCATCCCTCACGCCACTCAATAATTGAGTGGCGTGAGGAATCGTCATGCCACTCAATTATTGAGTGGGATGAGTATCCCTTACGCCACTGACACAAAAATTGTCAGTTTGTGTTAGTGGCGTAAACCATTTTTACGCCACTAGTGGCGTCGTGTCAGGCGACGTCACTAACTACATTACTTTGGTAAAATGTTTATCATTTGCTTTAATCAGATAAAATTTTTGTAAAAAAATCTTATTTTAGTGTTTTTCCCCGCATTAGTTTGATCTGAATTCAAAGGTGCCGTTTTTTTCATGTGCTTTTCTATTTAATTAAAGGGATAAGTCTTTTATTATTATTATATTTTATTCTTTATATTTTATTTATTTATATTAAATTATATGTTACATCTCGAAATATTTTTTACGTAGTATCTTAAATCAATTAATTTTCGGGATGCGGTGTTACGGGAAAAATATTTCGAATGCGAGATTGAAATTAATTAATTAATTTGAGATACTATGTGCAAAAAAATATTTCATGATGCAGCATATAATTTAATCTAAATAAATAAAATATATTAAAAATTGGGTTAAAGAGCGAATTGGCCAACAAACTATTACCCTGCAGGGAGCATCCAACACAAATAACTTTTAACTAGACCTTAAATATATAAAAAAAAAACTTTTCAAAAGGTGAAGTTAGCACAAAAAAGTTAATCCATCTACAACGTCCGTTAGTGTCGGTGTGTTTGGGATTGAGAGCAAGAATAGAGAAGGAGCTCGTGCAAGGCTTCCCAGTTGGAGTTCACATCCATCAGCTCCGGACGCGCCTCCACCATCTCCTGCATGGATCATCGAAAGTCCAAATAGAGGTCCGGCGAGAAGGTAAGGACAACCACGCTATTGTCCAAGACCTTCTTTTTCTGACCACCGACGGCGGCAGAGGATTCTACGATAGAGTTAGAGCGGCCGGCAGAGGAGAAGAAGAAGCGGTGAGCCGAAAGCACTAAAACTCAAGGAATTTTTTTTTTTAAAAAAAAAAAAAACCACTCCCTGCTCTTCCCATTTCTTTGACGACGCCATCAAAGCTCTATGCTTTGTAATTTCGATCATCGGCTCCATTGGTGCAGACATTTGAAGCAGAATTACATTCCATTCGATAGCGATAGCGAGAGTTATGGGTTTTTGAGCTCTTAGAAACATTGTTCGACTTCTCTCAAGAACCCTAATTTCACGACTTAGTACAACTCCTCCGGTACCACTTCATCCTGTTTTCATATCTTCGACATCCCTTCTACTTAGTGGATTAGATTTTTCCAAACGACCTCGCATTTCAAGATCGTCAACAAAATAAGAAGAACAAGAATCAGAAGAGCTAGAAGCAAAGGAAGCATACCCCTCCTACTCAGAACGCCATAGTTACAGAAACTAGCGAGAAAGTGAAGCTGGCTCATCCTAAATGGAAATTAGAACAAAAACATGAAGCCATAATTATTAATTTCCTCTGTTAATTTTTATTTGTGAGAATTTATAGCAAATTTGGAACACCCAAAACCTTTGAAAACCCAAATCGAAGGTTACCTCCAGTTGCACTATGGTCTGGTCAATGTTGGTTACGATTTTCAGGGCACTAACGGACATTAGTTGTTTATTAACGTTTTTATGCTAACTTCACCTTTTGAATTTTTTTTTGATATTTAAGGTCCAGTTAAAAGTTGTTTGTGCTGGGTGCTCTTGGGGTAATAGTTTGTTGGCCAATTCGCTCCTTAACCCTTAAAAAATTTCACTGACCCTTTCTCCAACAGATATGAGATTATAACCCACAGTACTCCCTCTGGTCCTTATTATAAGGCACAACCTAATTATTGTCACAAACAAATAAAAACAGTTGAAATCAATAAAGTTGTTATACAATTTAGGGTTAAGGAGCGTTCTAAGAAAGAAAAGACAAAATTCTAAATTTTACTAAATTAAATAATTTTTTCTCAATTGTCCTTATTCAAAACTACTTGTATAAATATCTATGGACAAAAATTACTCATTCTTCAATTTTGTCAAAATTATAATTTGCTAAAATAAACAAAAGTTTTAATTAAAAATATAATTATATGATTTAAATAAAACTCAAGGTGTTTTATTGTTTATTATATATGTTAAAAAAATATGATTTATTTTTATTTTAGAAGAAATTTATGTGAGTTAAAATATTCATTTAATGTTCATAAAATTTAAAAAATCTAAAAAATTTATTGACAAAATTGAAGAATGAGTAATTTTTGTCCATAGATATTTATACAAATAGTTTTGAATAATGACAATTGAGAAAAAAATTATTTAATTTAGTAAAAACCGAAGGTGTTTTATAGTTTATTATATATGTTAAAAAAAATATATGATTTATTTTTATTTTAGAAAAAATTTGTGAGTTAAAAAAATTCATTTAATGTTAATAAAATTTAAAAAATCTAAAAAATTTGTTGACAAAATTGAAGAATGATTAATTTTTGTCATAGATATTTATACAAGTAGTTTTGAATACTTACAATTGAGAAAAAATTATTTAATTTAGTAAAATTTAGAATTTACAATTTAAATTTTGTTTTAGAATATTACCCCTACTAGTTAATTGTGTTGCACTATAATCTAATATTATATTAATTATTACAATATTACCATACTACACTATAATCTAATATTATAATTTATACTACCCTTATTAATTATAGGTGTATATGGAAACAAATAATTAATGCTTCTTGGGAACAAATAAGTGCCTTATAAAAAAGATCAAATAAAGTTACTAGTTAGTGCCTTATAATAAGGACAAGAGAAAATACAATCTGCACAACACGCACACAAATGTCTTCAAACTCAAGCTCCCAGATACAATGACCGTAAAATATAGTGCGTTCTTTCTTATACATGAGAGCTATTATACTGGTTTCATAGAAATTTTATATTTAGCATGCGTTTCCTTTCATGCATATATATTTCCTTCTTTTGTTTCAGTAACTTCCCGACCTCTTGTATTTGGACCACTCCGTCGGTGTTAGAACAAAACAGTGAATATCCGTCGGTAGTCAAAAAAGCCACATCATTTTCACGTCTAGCATCGATTTGCTGTAATTTTGAGGATCACAGATTAATTACGTTGGATTTCTTTTCCTACAAAAAAATCACATGTTGTCTGTACTATCTACTATGTATACGGGGGGACCACTTCTTACAACAGGACAAGAGGAAGTAATAGATATGAACATTGACTATGAAATACAATAATAGATTATACCTTATCAACCATTGAAACCCTCACTCTCCCCCTCCCCTCTTTTCCCGACTTTTTTTTTGCTCAGATCCCCTCTTTTCCCTACTGATACCCACCGAACCTTGTCACTAATTGCGACCTGTGATTGTAGTCTTTTTCCATCTTCAGTTTAAAAATCGTTTTGTTTTTTCAGTGTCTTCGGGTGTCACTTGAACGAGGCAAGTAACAATGGTTCGAGAAAAGCAGAAACAGATACAAGGAACTGTGGTGTTAGGGAAGAAGAAGAACTTGTTAGACTTCACTGACGTTAGCAGCGGTGTGGCTGATAGACTAAGTGAGTGTTTACGCCGACGCGTATCAATCCGGTTGATCAGTGCTTCTAAATTTGACCAAGGTTAGTTCTTTCACATCTCTCTTTCCTTGCTCTATTTCATGCTTTATACCATAGTTTTCTGGGTTTGGTTTAACCTTATATAGAAAATTTGGAGGGAAACTATACTTTTCAATCCATCCAAACTGAAAAAAAAAAGGAGGAGAAAAAGAGGCATGGGCTTCATATCTTTTTCCACAAACTCTTGTCATCAAAATTGGAGAGAATTTTGAAAGAAAATATGCATTTTTAAAATTGCTTTTAGATGGAAAAAAAAATGCATCTATTCATCCAAACCAAGCAATTGTTTGTTCTTGAAGTATCAACTGGAACATTCATTCCAAAGACAGATAGAGAAACGTAAAATTATGTCAAGGATGGTCACTTAACCTCTCATATATCATCCACCAACTCTGATCTCCAGGAAGCAGGTACTCTCCCCAGCACTTCTCTGCCTATCCCTCCTCATCTTCTCATCTTCAGATCTGGCGTCAAAATTTTGATCTAGAAATCTTTGGATCAAAATTTTGACGGCTAGATCTGAAGATGAGGAGGGATGACAGACAAATGATGGGCAGAGAAACCAGACTCGAAACCACACTCTGATCTCCAATACCAGGTTGGAGTTGATAATAAAGTTTTAAAGTTAATTTTTTTATACTTATTTAATTTTGATAACCTAGTATATGTTCTTAAAATGATAAGAATGCATCTTTAATCCTTTCACATTCATATATATCCATATACATATATATATATATATATCTCTCTCTCTCTCTGTGTGTGTGTATTACCAAGTAAATTACTAAAACACCCTCTATTGTTTAATAATTGTAGTTTCAATCAATGATGATTCAAAAACTTGTACTTTTGCAGAAAGGGGGGCCGAAGGGAAACTTGGAAAGCCTGCATATCTTGAAAGGTGGATTACCAAATCTCCAAATCTGACAGCTGAAAGTTTGGAATTCAAAGTACACTTTGAATGGGAAGAAGATGTAGGGATTCCAGGAGCATTTCTGATTAAGAATAAGCATCCCAATGAGTTCTTCCTTATAAGTCTGACCCTAAAAAATGTTCCACTCGTCGGTGAAAGTGAAATCCACTTCCCTTGCAACTCTTGGGTTTACCCTACAAATAAATACGAAGACGGTCGCATTTTCTTTCGCAACAAGGTAATCTAATACATGTTCAATTTAAATTTAGCATATTCCTACGGTTCTTAATATAAGATATATTTGGAGAGTTAATCTTGGTCCTAAATATAAGACATAGTTTTCATATTTGTTATTCTTTTTCTAATTTATCTCTGTTGATGCTCCCTTAACAACAATTAAGTAGGAGAGGGAATGAAGGAATTAAGCAAGATAATTAGGGTGTTTTAGAAAATATATGTTATACTAACTAACTTAACTAATTCTTCAATCTAATCAAATTAAGTAAATATGTCTTTAAGACTGGAGGTAGTATAAGTGAAGTAGACTGCTCATATATATGTTTATCTGTTCATTAATTATTCAGTTAAAATATATCTGATGAGAAATTAAACAAAGTTTTTCCAATGTATTGCAGGCATATCTTCCAGATAAAACACCAGTTCCACTTCGCAGATATAGAGAGGAAGAATTATCCAAATTGAGAGGGGATGGAATTGGATATAGAAAACTTGAAGAACGTGACAGGGTCTATGATTATGACATTTATCATGACTTGAACAATCCAAAAAAGCATTACCGTCCGATTCTTGGAGGAACCAATGAAGGGGAAATTAAATATCCTTACCCTCGTAGAGGACGAACTGGAAGGCCCTTAGGAAAATCAGGTTAGGTTTCTAGAAATTATTATTTTTAGATTTATTATTTTGATTTAGGTTAAATGACACATAAACATTTGGATCATAATAAAAAACTGCCTTGATGTGAAGAAAAACATGGTAATGAAACATCCTTATGTATTTGTATGAACAACCGTCTTACCTTGATTAGTGTGAGGTTTATTTGCAAACAAATTTATGAGTTATCTTCATAGAACTTGATGATTCTTACGTGTCGTATTTATGATTGACCAATTACTATATATAATTTTACTGATCCAGGTTACGAGAGCAGAGTGAAGTTTTTGGGCTCAAATTACGTTCCAAGAGACGAAGAATTTTCTCCATTGAAGAAGGCAGACTTCGATGCATTTGGATTCAAATCTGTGACTAAGGTTATTAAACATACTTTGAAAGCTGGTCATTCTGAAGAGTTTAACAGCTTTGATGAAGTTCTTAATCTCTACGAAGGTGGATTTAAGTTGCCAAAGGATTCACTTATGGACGTAAGTAAGCGTATTCCACTCCAAAAATTAAAGGAAGTTTTCCGAAGTGATGGAGAAGAATTTCTCAGATTTCAAAAGCCTCAAGTAATTAGAGGTATGCCGTGTGTGTATGTGAAAAGGTCTACATAGATGCTCATTGATACACTATACAAATTAATTAGTGAGAATTAGTATAGTGTGAAGTAAGAAAATAGTTGACAAGAGTTCATTTCTCACAAGTATCTTGCACTATATATATAGATCATCTAAAGGGAGCGAAATGTTATTAAATGGATTTTGTTTTGCAGAAAATAAAAATGCATTGATGAAAGATGAAGAATTCGCAAGAGAGATGCTTGCTGGAGTAAATCCTATCAAAATTTGTTGCCTTCAGGTATGCCTAATTATTTTGCAGACAATAAAAATTTCTTCAAAGTCAAATTTGTGCAATTTTATGTCCAGCATCATAGTTATGATAACCTTGCGAGGGAAAGGTTTACAATGGAAGACTTCTATTTCTCTTGTGTAAGGTGTAAATCCTCTTATAGGAGTTCTTTGCCATTCCGCACCATTCCCACCCTGTACCCCAAAACTATGTAGTTTTGGAGTAAGAAAGGGCAAGAGGGCTTCGTTTTTAAAAAACAAAAAAATCATCCACCACATTGAAACATTTCTTAGCAGCATTATCCCAAATCAATATTTAGTACACTCACCACCCTAAAGAGTATTTTTTAGTGGCACCTAGCATCCAACAACCAGAAATATTTTTTTGTTACTAAAGCCGAATTTCCTAAAATGATTTTTAGTGAATTGTTTTAGCGCCTAGGATACTAGGTGCTACTAAACAATATTTTTAAGTGTTGGGTGCTAGATACTGGGTGTCACTAAATTTTTTTTTTTTCAAGTATATCACAAAACTATGTAGTTTTGGGGTAAAGGATGAGAGTGAACCATAAGGGGGAAGGAGAGAATTCGGATCCCCCTTCATGCATGAACCAGTTTCCCAACTAATCCCTTTACATTGCAGAGAGAGCTGATAGAGTTTGGACTGTCTAAATTTTCTGGAGGGTCCAGATTTGAGTTTTTCTAAAATGACTATTTTTTAAATAGAAAATTATTTTTAAAAAAAATAATAGTTAAAGCATCAGATTATATACCCATTAAGATAATTTTTAAAAATTTAAATTTTGGAAAATCATATCTGGACAATCCGGATCCTATTAACTCTCCTTGCTCATTAAAGTGCTTAACAGGGACACTGGTTTCCTTCATCTATGGTTACCGGATGCTATGGAAGGGCCTACCCCTTTTCCACTCTTATCATAGTAGCGGTGGGAATTTTTCTTGTAGCCCACTCCTTTCTTTTTCGATGGTCATACCTTCCATATACAATGAATTGAATAGCTTTCATAGGGATAGTAACAGTAATAGTAGGAGCTACTTTAGCTCTTGCTCGAAAGCATATCAGGAGAAGTTTGGCATATTTATTTGCAGGATTGGCCTATTAAAAGCAAGGTAGATGGTAGTATCTGCAAAATAAGTAAAGATGATCTCCAGAAAAACTTAGAAGGGCTATCTGTAGAACAGGTAATCAAGTCTAAAAACTTGTTCTTTATTCATCCAAAAGTGCTCCTATCCATGCTCTCTATATATTAATAATTAACAAGTTTTCTGCATTATTTTATTCATCAGGCAATACAGCGCAAGAAATTATTTATTCTGGATTATTATGACGATTTTATTCCATATATGAGTCTTATAAACACAACGGCTGCTGATGATATTGGTTCTAAAGTTCACCCTAGAGCGTATGCTACTAGGACTGTTCTGTTATTGAAAAATGATGGGACTTTAAAACCACTGGCAATTGAATTAAGTTTGCCCCAAGAGGCTCAATTTGATGGGACTCCTCCTCAAGTCTACTTGCCTGCTGAAGAAGGAGTGGAGAAATGGATTTGGATGTTGGCTAAGGCCCACGTTGTGGTGAACGACTCGAATTACCATCAATTAATTAGCCATTGGTATTTATATCTTTTCCACTTTTGCATTATTTTATCTTCTCCTTAGGTGACTATTAATATTTTGGGATCATTAATCTACAATTCCTTATAATTTTATCTGATTTTTAATTAGGTCCCTGTAATTTGTTTATTCTTTTTATCAAGTCCTTATGGCTTCACTTATTTGTAATCATCTCCTTGTAGTTTTTACTTTCCATCATGTCTTTATAATTTCACTTGATTTTTAATCAGGTTCTGTAGTTTTTTTTATTAGTCACCTAAAACTAAAATACCTAATTAAAAACCAGGTGAAACAATAAAAATGTGATTAAAAGAAAACTTCATGCACTTAATTAAATAACAGGTCAGACTAAAAGAACTTGATAAAAAGAAACCTTTAGGGACTGATTAAAAATAAGACGAAATTATAAGGACTTGCAAATTAATTAGAAGTTATATTTTTCTAGTATTGCATGCTTTTCTTTTTTCCATAGGTGACTATTAATATTTTTTTTACGTGAATGTATGACAGGTTACAAACTCATGCTGTGGTTGAACCTTTCGTCATTGCAACAAATCGACAGCTTAGTGTGATTCATCCTATTTATAAACTCCTTGCTCCACACTTCAGTGATACGATGAAGATAAATGCTCTTGCCCGACAATCTCTTGTTAATGCAAATGGCATTATAGAGTCAACATTTTTGCCAGGAAGATATTCTATGGAGTTTACATCGAAGCTTTACAAGGATTGGGTTTTTACAGATCAAGCACTGCCAGTTGATATTCTCAAGAGGTAAATATCACTAAAAGAAGTCATTAATGTTTAATATAGAAATAAGATGAAATTAAAAACGCAGCCTTTGATTATGTGTTGTATCATAAGATATGGGAATAATTATCTGTTAAGTTCTTACAATTTCATCAGATTTCTGATCAGCTCGTTATAGTTTTTATAGTTTTACCTGTTTTTAATTAGATCCCTATAATTTTATTTCCTTTTTACCATATCCTCATAGTTTCACCTGAATTTTGATAATGCCCGTGTAGTTTCAAGTGATTTACCCCCCGGGGGGAGATACAGGGATCTGATTAAAAATCAAGTAAAATTATAAGGACGTGATAAAAGAATTACAAGGGCCCGATTTAAAAAAGTTCAAACCATAAGAACAAGATTAAAAGAACTACATATAGGGATCTTATTAAAAATCGGGTGAATTTATAAGGACTTGCATACTAATTATCCCTAAGACATGTATAAGCAATTTTGATGGCTATTTTATTTTGCTTGATTTAGGGGAATGGCAACTGAGGATTCAACTTCTCCAAACGGCCTTAATCTTGCGATTAAGGATTACCCTTATGCTGTTGATGGATTAGATATATGGTTTGCAATCAAGACTTGGGTCCAAGAATACTGCTCCTTTTATTACGAGAAAGATGAAACTGTTCAACAAGACAATGAACTTCAATCCTGGTGGAAAGAACTCGTTCAGGTCGGTCATGGTGACAAGAAAGATGATCAAAGGTGGCCCAAAATGAAAAATCGTGAAGAGTTGATAGAATCCTGCACAATTATAATGTGGATATCTTCAGGCCTTCATGCTGCTGTTAATTTTGGACAATACCCATTTGGGGGCTATATCCTAAATCGTCCCACAATTACTAGGCGTTACATGCCTCAAAAGGGTACTTCTGAATATGAAGAGTTTAAGGCTGATCCAGAGAAAGCTTTCTTGAGGACCATTAATTCCAAGGATCAAGCAATTAAAGTCACAGCAGTGTTAGCTATCTTGTCAAGGCATTCTTCTACTGAGGAATACCTTGGACAAGCAGCTGACATATCTGATTGGATATCAGATAAAGAGCCCTTAGAGGCATTTGGGAGATTCAAAGAGAGGATAAGAAAAATTGGGGAAAGAATTGAAGGAGACAACCAGGATCCGGATCTCAAAAATCGACATGGTCTTATTAATATGCCCTACACATTGCTTTACCCTAATAGTGAACCTGGGCTTACTGGGAAGGGTATCCCAAATAGTATCTCCATATAAGGGGGTGATGTCATGAACATGCTTTATTTCTTTGGAAAATAACTGAAGTCCCATGGAAGAAATATAATCACCAAAAGGTCCGACAAATGGGTACTATGCATTTACAAATTTCAATGCAAAAAATGATAACATGTTCGTGCTGCATTCTCACTACTTGTGTGAATTTTTGGTGATTGAATTCCTTTCTTAAGACCTCATAGTGACTCTCTTATTTTTTTTTTAGTATGGGCTTGGATGAAGATGGTGTGTGTGTGTGGAATGGGCTAGAGGGTTCATCAGTTGGGACTATGAGAAGTTTTTAGGTGGCATAAAGTTGAACAATAGGGTTTAGGCAGAGGTGTGGAATTTGTTGTCTAATTTTCCTTCTGTACTTTCCTATTTGCTGGTTATTTCCTTTTTCTTTTGAACTTCTTAGATTGTAGCCTGGCTGTCTAATGATTAATAAATATGTGTATTCAGTAGTTTTGTTCCCTATTATTGTTCCTTCAATAAGTATCAAGATGTATCCCTACTTCCAGTTCACAACCAATCATACTCCTTTTATAAAAGGACAGTATCAGTTATTCTGGTCTGTTAGTATCACTTACATACCTTTGTTCCGGCTAATGATAAGTCCCCCTCTTTATCAGTTTGTTCATTTAGTATTTTCAAACCAAAAATTTAATCTTCTTCAGAATCACAAATATATTTTTTTTTATTCGTAAATAAATTGAAATCTAAGGTTATTGGGTTTATATAGATGCTATCATTGAGCTTTAATTGGTCATTGCAAACAAATAATCGGCAGCTTATTTCGCGTTTCTATCCAGATAAATGCACATGCTCGACAAGAATTGGATTTTTGAAGAGCAAGTTATGAGGTAAACATCTATGAAGTACGTAAGTCATCGAAAAAGGGAAACAAAAAATAGAAGAGATATTCATAGCTAGCTATTAGACATTGAGTGCACCTATTATTGATTTTATTTAGGGTTAAACAGATCTATATACTTTTATCATGTTTTGTTTTTCATCCCTATATTTTTCTCATTTTTCATTCCCATATTCAAAATGTTGTTTTGAGTCCCATTTAGAGAGGAACGAATAACGTTTAATAAGGGTTTGGGTATCTTCAACTCTCCAGTGACGACGCTGCGCCCCAAGGGGTGCATTATAAAGACTCACATCCCCTAGGAGGGGAACGAAGGACATGTTATAAAAGTTTAGATCCCTCCCCTCGGCACGTTTTAAGAGAGCAAAGGCTGCAATGTTAAAATTGGTCTCCATATTTTTATATGAACTTGAACGTATTTGAACTCGTGTATTGCGTGAATTTAAAAAATTATCTACCATATTTTCCACTGTTTTTTAAAGTCTTATAATTGACTACATTTTAATTTAAATCAATATTTGACCATATATGAATGCGAAAACATTACATCCTAGTCGCTCAAATTTCAATTCAATGGAGAACTGGATATCAAGAAGTGGACCAATAGGGTATTAGATAAAAGCCAAATCCCAAATTAAAGCCTGAAATTCCTGAAAAGTATTTTTTTTTTTTTTTTAAGAAAAAAAGTTTTGGAGGGGTTCGACATGATCCCCACTGCGCCGAGACGAAATTTCTATGATGAAGACTTACATTGCGGGACTTACGAGATCGCTTACCAAAGCGAGTCCCATGACAATGCAGAGGATCGAACCCACGCCGGCTGCCTAATCCCGGATCCCTTCATCTACGCCAACTCACATTGGCTCCTGAAAAGTATATTCAATGCACTCGGTTGGGAAATGTAAACCTCCAACCGGCCCTAATTGAGGCCAGACTCATAAACCCTTTTTTTTTTCTTTCAAAGTCCAAATTTCATAATTAAAATGTCACATACAAAGTGAAAGTTTCAATTAACCTGACAAGTAGTTGAAACAAGAACTCCCTTTATTGTCAAAACTGTTGGAGAAATGGAGAAAAAAAAAACCCTATATTTCGCACTGTCTTGGATAATACTGTGCAACATATATGTATCCAGTAACTAATTAAACAAGGCACTCTTCTGGTTCAATTAATCTTCATGTGTGCCTTCGTGTTGTAGTCATCGTCATAATCATCTTCGTAGTAGTAGTAGTAATAATAATAATAATAATCTTCTTCTTCTTCATTATCATCATTATCTTTTTCGAGTTTGTTTCTGCGATCTGTTTTGTTTCTGCGATTTTATGGGTCAGATCTGCAAGTTTGCGTTTTTGCATCTGCCTCTCTCTATCTCTAAATCCGCCATTGTCTCCGGTGTGCAGGTGCACTAAACCGAAATCCGTCTTTAAAAAATACTTATAGGGTCCAAAAAAAATTGGACGCGGTAAGTCTCCACTTTCTATGCCCCAAATAGGCGTCCCCATGTTTTTAGACGTTAAAAGGCCAAATAAATGGACGTTATAGACGTTATTTGTAGTAGTGTATTGTTGTGTAATTTTTAAATATTGTTTAATGCAAATATTTTTATTATGTATAATTTACATGAGATCTCATTCGCAGGGAGACTTTGTTGAAATTTTTACACATAGATATAATTTTTGCTAGGTGAAGTTTATCATATAATTTTATATGTTGAATTGTATTATGGTTCATATATGAATGAGGAATTTTTCTTATTAGAGGTTAAGGGATGAGGGTTATTACTCATATTTTAGGCCGGTCAAACCCTAACTTTTAGGGTGTGACATAAGTCTTTCATTATGGTTTCTAAATTCGTTTCATCATATTTAATTTTCTGGTTTCTTTATTTTCTGAATTAGTAAATATTTTCATTAATTCTTCCATATTATTGTCTATTTTATCTATTTTTAATAGGCTAAAGTATACTTTTAGTTCTTTAAATTTTACATAAGGTATACTTTTGGTCTCTTAACTTTATAAAGTATATTTTTAGTCATGAAATTCTAACACTGTTAATGTTGCTAACGGAAAATACTGACGCAATGAACTCAAGTGATGACTAATAGCATTTAATTACACAAATTTTATATATTCTTCATTTTATCCATATTTTATATTTAAGCCTAATAGCATTTAATTACACAGTCACCACTTAAGTTTATACCGTTATCATTTGAATTTGCATTTTCTGTTGGCAAAATTAACGGTGTTAAAATTATAGGACTAAAAGTATACTTTATAAAGTTAAGGGATTAAAAGTATATCTCATGTAAACTTAAAGGACTAAAAGTATACTTTATCCTTTTTAATATATCTTGCTTCTTGTTTTCATATATTATTCCTTTTCCTTTATTAAATTGTTGTAATTCTTCATATATTGCCCATAAATTATTATTCGTTACTGTTTGTCCTTTTTTAACTTCTATTATTATTCTAGTCTGTTCTACATTAACTTGTATAGGTTGTATCAGTATATTACTAATTGTATGATATGCTAATTCCCAGTCATATAATGATCTCATCATATTTATTTGTGAGTTATTATATATTGGTTTTATTGGTTGTCTATTGTATATTCCTAAAGCATCTTTTATGTCTTCTTTTAATTCTTTTTTTATCTTTTTTGTTTCCATTTTTATTTCATATAGTTTTTGTTCTATAGGTTTTGCTAATTATATCATTCTTTCCTTCCTATTTTTTATATATTCTTTTTCTAAGATATTTCTAGTTTCTTTGGGTAACTATTTTATTACATCTTCTAATGTATATACATTTAATAAATATTCTATGTTTGGGTTCATATAACTTCCTAATTGCTTCATTAAATACATATTATTCCAATTTAAATGATTACATGTATTTTGTCCTTCTCCTCCTAATAAAAAAGGGGTAAAAACACAAGTTTCTAATTCTAATTGATTTTCAGGTAAAATATATGAACTTTCTAGTAAATGCTCATGTAATTCTAATTCATATATGAAATGTTTGAGACACGCCCGAGTTTGAATTTTCACTCAATTCTCTACCTACCTTGCATACTCTTGTATTTAACTTTCCTAAGAAATAAAATTCCAGACTTTTAATAATTTCTTTCTTTGAAGAATATTTCATATTGCTGTGTTAGAAATATAAGGTATGAGTTTTTAAATTTCTAAGGGGTCAAATTAGGGAGTAATATTATCAGAAAGTCAATAGTAATGATCCTTTGAAATTGTTTATAGTTATATGTTCAAGTAAGGTTAAGGTTTGGTTATGATCATATAAAACCATAAAATCAAGTTTTAGTTACGTCTCTTGTAGGAAACGAAGGAAGACTGTGCTAAATATGCTCTAAAGGAGGAAGGTCTGAGAAGCATATGCTCTCTATAAAAGTATCTCGGTATGAAAGAGGACAGCTATCCTTCCAAGACCCGGATCATATTTGGTCGAACCTCGGAACTTGAAAGTTGGTTATAATATCGTCCTGGTATGAAATAGGACAGGTATCCTTCTGTCACGCCCTAAAAACTAAGAGGTGACCGGCTTGGAATATGAGAAAACTCACATTCCTTTAGCCTATAACATATAAAATATTTTGCACCTGCCAATAGACTCACATACCCTATGGAATATAGATTAATCCTTAGACATACTTTTTTTAATGATTGTTCTAACAATACTTACAAGTTTCTTATTAAATTGGAGCTCCGCCCTATATCAATATTAAAAAAAAAAAAGAGTGGGGTGAGGATCCTACCTATAATTTACATGGAACATCTAAGTTGTAAAAGCAAAGGTTTATGCGGACTTTAACTACAATTTGTTGATCACCATTAATATGCAAGCTTTAACTCAGTAGTGATGCCCTCACTAATCACGAGATGCATAGGGTCAGCTACGTTATCTGAAGCCAAAAATAAGTTTTCTAGTGAATAGCGTCCCACTAATTGAAGGTAATGAAAATAACCGAGATACGTAAATAAATAACTTGATATGATAAAAATATATAATAAACAGAAAACAGTTAATTTTAACTTCCAAGTACGCAATCATAACCTTAAACGGATTTATAAAAAGGATTATTACTAAGCATAACTAAAGCGGTATAGAAGATCATTGTCCGAACAAATACCAACTAAGTAATAAAACAATTTGTTTTCAAACCCAATTTAAAAATAATAAATCTTAAATTTCATCCTTTCTTAGGACTTCAATAGAACGGATAATAAGTGTGGACACACAGTCCACGAGGGAAAATAACCAAGCGTAACTGGAGGCCACGAAAACAAGCGTAGGTACAAGATCCACGAATAACAAGCATGAGAACAAATCCCACGAATATCAAGCGAGCTCGAGGTTAACCATGGTGCACCAAGGACTAACAGTACTGCTGTTAGTAACCAACGTTCTGTGTTCAACCCTCTCAAAAACGTTTTTGAACATGCTTGGGGCTAATTTATCAAAAACAATAAAAAGTTCCTTTGTGTCGAGATAACGATAGCTCGTATCAAATACTTCATAATAAAATACCCCAACATGAAGTTTCAATAACAATATCTCAAGCTTTTCTTCAAATTCAATATGACAACAAAATCCTTTTCAAATAATATATTCTAGCGTATGAACTTTCCAAAATGCAAGATCACTTCGATATAAAATTTATGAAAAATATCTCAAAGTCTCCTTACCATTTAAGTGCATAATCATGAATTATTGGAAGGAGATAAATAATAACAAATAAAGCCATCAATCTTTACTCATGTAATATAATAAGAAAATGAAACGAATATGATAGCTTTCCTTCACAAAGTCATACTTACAAATATGGTAATTCACATAAAAATACGACAACTAGTAGAATTATAATTTATAAAAATTGTAATGGGACGATATTCACTTACCTGGTACATTCGAAATATAATTCACTCTTTCCAACTTCCCAAAACAATCACCCTTGTAGCCACCTAGCCGCCTAACCAATGGAACATTATCATCACTATGATACATATAAATATTTTCCAAGTTTTAACATTCATATTAAGTAGTTTATATACTATATAATTATGCCATTACCACTTTAATTAACATACTGATAAATTCAATTTGATTAAAATCTTTCGTCAAATATTCCACACTTTATATACCACCCAAATACTATCAAAAGAATAAACAACTTAATGTTTGGAATTTTCTGATAGTCGTTTTTCCAACGTCACCATGAAGATATAAAGTTTTCAAATTCTGTTTAACTAAGACTTAAATTTAATTCAAGTTGGCATGTGTGTGAGAATAATTTCTTCATCACCATAAAACTACTATAGAAACGTATCAAATTAAGTCTCCTTCCTTTCAAAGATGTCAACAAACACCAAGTAGACACTCAATATTAATAAAACAAACATATGTCACATTTACACTTGTGAGGATGACTTAAAATCTCATAAGCCAAACAATTCATCCAGCACCACATGATAATCAAACTTTAAATAACAATTAATACCATCCAACCTTACCTATTTCATTGGCAAAAATGGTTTTCTAATGTTTCCTAGATTCCATGATTTAGTTTATAGCATTTTAAAAGTATGGGTTTAAATTCTCCTCTCAAGCATTGTATCAAACACCCTATGTGCCTTCCATTTTGAGAGCTTCAAGAATAATCCTTTTAAAATTACAATCTCACATTTTATATATTAAAACTACAAATCCAATATTACGTAATTACCCAAACCTTAGACAACTCAACCCAATTACCAATTGAAGGAACTAACGTTTTTTTTTTTTTTTTTTTTTTCCCAAACAGCACATGAAAGAACAATTTAAAGAAGGGAAAGCATTCTTCTCTACTCAATCGTAGATTCAAGCACGTTGTGGAAATCAAAAGAGGAGGAAGATGTTCATTCATACCATGTATAATAAACGCACAAGCAAAGGAAAGAATTGAAGAAGCAAATTGTTCCGACCCTCGCACATCAACGCCACAGAACAGAGAAAGAGGAAGTGCACATAACAGCAACAAAAGAACCGAGTATCAATACCAAGAAAGGTGAAGGAGAAAGATGAACAGTCCTAAAATTCTCCCTCCTTGTTTCTGCTGCAAATATGTTGACGGTAAAGGAGAGGGGAAAAACAGAGAGGAAGCAAGGTCCAGCGATGTTGAGCAGAGGAAGAAGGAGAACCGTTGATGAAGATGGCGGTTGGGCACACAAGCGATATACATGGAGAGAAGATGAGAAAGATGGAAGAACAGCCATGAGAGTTTCGAATTCTTAAAGTTTCCTGAAGCTTCCTCTAGTCCCATTCACGGCAGAAATAAAAAGAAGAAGCAGGGGATATAGAAATAGGAGATCCAAAAATAGCGTGTGATTTTCCAGATGGGCGTCAAGTATTAAATGTTTTTTTTAGGTGTAAAAGTATTTATGATTTACAAATTAGGTGTCTAAATAGCGTTTGACCGTTAATTTTGACTTTTTTCTTGTTGAATGATGGCGTGACATTTCAAAAGTCATAAAAATAATTTTATGATCTTAAAAAAATATTTCAGGTATTATTGAGTCTTAAAAGGATCTTGAAAAAAAATATTTGCAGACTGATGCTTAAAAATTATTTTCAGGATAATTGATTGGTACAAAAAATATTTCATAATTTTGAAAAATTATTTTAGGATCTTGAAAAAATATTTCGGTATTGGCCGTCTTAAAAGGATATTGAAAAAAATATTTGAAAATCATGTATTCATCGTCGTCAGGTCAAGAAAAAAAGTCAAACTTAATTAACGGTCAAACGCTATTTTTGCACCTAATTTTGTAACATACATACCACTTTTATACCTAAAAAAGCGTTTCTTCTTAGCGCATTTCTGGAGATAAAGACATATCTACATTTTTTGTACCTTAAGCCTATAGAAATATATATATAATTAAGGGCTAAGGCTTGTTTGGTAAAAGACAAAAAACTCATGAGAGATAATTTCAGATACATGGTTGATTTGGGCATTCCAGTAATTTCATATTGTTAGAAAATTAATTCAAATTAGCCCTTTGGCTTAAAGAAAACTCAAACCCAAAAACCAAACATAGATAACAAACACAAGCTCAACTAGACAATCAGTTATTTATATTCCTCTGCTACTATAACTAATTTAAAAGAAATAAGTCATTTTAAATTTAAGGTATATTACATACAAAAGATTGATTCTCCAATAGTTCTCAACTTCTCTATTACTATAAGCATTCAACTTTGAATATAGACATGAAAAACAAAACCGTATTAGCTTTTATTGTTATTATATATATTTTTTTCATCATTGACCTAAGAATTCATTAATTATTTAATTAATCTTATTATTATGATTATTTTAAATTCTAAAAGTTTCTAGGCTATTACACCTTCTAAGACCCGGATCATATTTGGTCGAATCACGAAACTTAATGGTTAGTTATAATATCGTTGTTTCCGTATCTTCTCTATATTTAAGCATATAACCGAGAATATATATATCTATATGTACATACATAACATATACGTATACACACACACATATATATATATATATATTTACACATATATATACACACACATACATATATATATATATATATATATATATATATATATATATATATATGTGTGTGTGTACATATTTATATGTACATATTATATATGTATATGTATATCTACGCACACATATATATGTACGTATACACACACATATATATACATATACATATACATATACATATATGTACGTATATATACATATATATATAAGGGTTAAGGTGCAAAAATACACATGTGCTTTACCCTGAGGAGCGCTCAACACCGAGTGTTTTTTAGGTGAAAAAATATCCATGAACTTTTAAAATGAGAGCAAAAATATCAATGAACTTTTAAAATGAGAGCAAAAATATCAATGAACTTTTAAAATGAGAGCAAAAATATCATCATCTTTAAAACAGTGTCTTGTCGGGAGAGGATCTCTCCCCATCCTCTCGCGGATCTCGGCCATTCAATCCAGATCCGGGACAGTAGAGATGAAGTCCGGATTTTTTTTTTTAAAAAAAAAAACTAAACCGTTGGATTGAGATTTGGACGGTCCAGATGGGAGTGTGAGAAAGATAAGGAGAGAGGGAAAATGAGAGAAACCGGGACCGTAACTCTCGTTATCTTTGTGGTAGCCCCACCCTATTAAAAGAAACAAAAAATACGTACGTATTTTTAATTTCCCTAACTACCCTTTCTCCTATCTGTCATCTAATTCTTCCCTTCACCCCCATTTCCTTCTCAAATGCGATGCGGACGGCAGCGGTGTCATCGTCCACCAGCGGCAACGGCGCACCCTCCACCAGTAGTGACGGTGCGACTCTGGTATTTTTTTAGATATTATCGACTAGAGAAAGCTCAAGGAAAAGGTCAGAAATCCCAAATTCGATTTTCATAAGTCTTTATTTGTTTGTTTATTTATTTCTTTCCTTTTTAATTTGGAAGTTATCCACAATTTCTTGAATTGCTTGTCTGAAATCCATCTTTTTATCTTTTAGCTCTGCGACTCTTCTCAGTGGTTCAATTATATCGAACCCGAAAAACCCCATATTCGGAAATCGAAGTTGAAGGGTAGAGAGCAGTACGGAGAAAGAGGCAAATAATCGAGTACCTCTTTTGGATGTGGTAGCGGATTGTGTTAAGCGTTGGTTTAGGGACACGCTTAAGGAGGCCAAAGCATGTGACATCAACACGCAAGTGTTGGTTGGTCAGATGATTTGCAACGGTTATGGAGTTCCTAAAGATGACCAGAAGGTGGGTTTGTTTCTTCTTGCTCTGTTTTAGTATTCTGAATTGACATCCCCTAAATTCTTATTCATGGGGATTAAGTGTTTTCTGGTCTGATTCTGGTATTTTGGGGTTTCCAGAGATACTTGTCCGGAAGGTGGTTTGTTTCTTGGGGTTTTGTTTTAGTCTTCTTACTGAATTGCACAACTATTTAACAAAATGAGTTGCATCTTATCTTTGATACGACTGTACCCTCAAGTTGCATTTGAACAATAATCTAATATATATGACTGTGCTGCAGTTTTGGTTACAGATGGATTTGTAGAATAACTTGCAACCTGAATCGGGGAAATTGGAACAGATTGTTTCTCAATTTCTTTTGAAGAGCTTACATGCCATTTTTTTTTTTTAGTTTAGGGGCACTTTGGTGTTTTCACATTGCAAGTAACTTCAGTTAAAGTAATCTAATGGTGATGGTATTTTTGCACCCATTTTGAGAGTTCATGGTATTTTTGCACCTCAAAAAGCATTTGATGTTGGGTGCCCTTTGAAGAAAAGTCCACATGCATTTTTACACTTTTTACCCTATATATAAGGAATGGGCTAGAGGCTTCATCACTTGGGACTATGAGAAGTTTTTAGGTGGCATAAAGTTGAACAATAGGGTTTAGGTAGAGGTGTTGAATTTGTTTTCTAATTTTCCTTTTTTCTGGTTATTTCTTTTTTCTTTTGAACTTCTTAGATTGTAGCCTACGGCTGTCCAATGATTCAGTAGTTTTGTTCCCTAATTTTATGAATGGAGAGTATCAGTTATTCTTGTGTGTTATTATCACTTACATATCTTTGTTCCCGGCTAATGATAAGTCTCCCTCTTTATCTGTTTGTTTATTTAGTATTTTCAAACCAAAAATTTAATATTCTTCAGAATCACGAATCTAAATTGATTTGATTCATAAATAAATTGAAATCTAAGGTTATTGGTTTTATATACAGGCTATCATTGAGCTTTAATTGATCATGGCACACAAATGATCGGCAGCTTATTTCGCGATTCTATCCAGATAAATGCACATGCTCGACAAGAATTGGATTTTTGAAGAGCAAGCACTGCCTGTTGATCTTGTTATGAGGTAAACATCTCTGAAGTACGTAAGTCATAGAAAAAGGAAAAGAAATATAGAAGAGATATTCATAGCTAGCTAGTAGACGTTGAGGGTACCTATTGCTGATTTTATAAATAGGACCTTTAATGAAATATTTTAGCGTTAAACAGATCCATATGCTTTTATCATGTTTTCTTTTTCATCCCTATAAATTTCTCATTTTTAATTCCCATATTCAAAATGTTGCTTTGAATTCCCATATCGGTTGGGAGAGGAACAATTGACACCTTACAAGAGTCGGGTTATATCCAACTCTCCAACGACAAAGCTATGCCCCCCTATATTTCACACTGTCTTGGATAATACTGTGCAACATATATGTATTCAGTAACTAATTAAACAAAGCACTATTCGGAACAATTAATCTTCATGTGTGCCTTCGTCGTCGTCGTCATCATCATCTTCATAATCATCATCATTATCTTCTTCTTCTTCTTCATCTCCATCTTCTTCATCATCTTCTTCTTCTTCTTCTTCTCTCTTGCTTTGTGAGATCTTGAGCTTAAAGTATAAAGCCAAACCAACTTCAACAAGTACAAGAAAACTAAGTAACAATACAAGTACGGAAATGTACATCTCAAACTGATCATCGTCGCAATAGCAGCCCCTCACTAAAGCTCTCAGTATTGTCCCTCCTAAAACAAGCATGGTCACTAACGTCCTCTTGCCTATCTGAAACGTTTCCATATCTTTTAGGGTTTCTGGTTTGTCACTTTCTTCTTCATGAAACATAGTTCTATCTTGCTCCTTCATTTTTGAATCACTCCACTTGAAGATCATATAAGATGCCGCCTATAAACAACCTATAAACATGACAAAATATATTTCATTGGCTTGGAAGATTCAATAGGGTTAGTTGATGAATTGAAAAACACATATATTTGTAGATCATTATTTGGTGATACTGTGAGTATCATCCGTAGATAATAAAGATTAATTAATCTCTTTTAGGGCAACTATTGTTGATATTTATGTGTAGTGTAAAGAAAAAAAGAAAACAAATCTTTATTATCAATATGAAATAGAGAAATGGATGTTACTAGCTTACTTCAATTATCAATAAAACCCACTAGAAATTGGGAACTACCAAATAAACTACTACGACAAGCACGATTAGTCTTGTTTCCCATTAATAGAAAAGACTTGAGCGCACTCCTACCCTGAGATCATAGATCAGTTGCTAGTTCAATTAGAACTAGGTATTGATCTACCTGATATTCGTGACTACCTTTTTAAAAAGGGAGACAGATAATCTACTGCTATAGACATGAGTACATACCTGTGGCTAATGATCTACTGCTACTGCCTGCTTCCTGTGCTGCGTGTTAATTTCACGCCTTTATATAAAGTTCCTTAGCGATAGAGATAATAGATAAATTTGATTACGCTTTAATATACATCTCAAGGGATAGATTTTCTCATATCATATCTCAATTAATTATTTAGTCAAATTTGAATTAAGATACTTTAAATTTATAAGAATCTACTAGTTTAAATTTAAAGAAATAATTAAAAATCAAACAATAAATAATTTGATTAATTAATAAGTGATAAGTATATATTTTATAATTAAATAGGTATATATTTTATGATATAATTAGTTGGATTTATTAGTATTATATACCTATTTAATTATTTTTTATATACTTTACTATCATTTAATTAAATATAGGATCAAAGGATAATTCCACATAAAATCTACTCATCTTATTTTTATTGTGCATAAGATATTATGTGATCTAGTCGAAAAGAAATCATCAAATAAAACGAAACATTTCATATTATATATATATATATATATATTAAAATTAATTTAGTGGAGATAAAAAATAAGAAGCAAATAAGGAATTAATGACTCTAGGTTGTATTTCTTGATATTAGAATTTACTCTTTCGTGGAAAGTCTTTGCTACTATTAGTTTCTTGCTATTATTGAATTTCTTTTTATTATTGAAAACAATTCTGACTCATCCAACTTAAAAAGAATAAGGGAATTAATATCTAATCACTAGTTTAATTGAGTCCTTGTAGAAATGATACTTTTCTAATCACTTTATTGCTTGATACGGCCCGTATACTTGTAGAGTTATAGGCTATAAATTTTGCCCTATGAATAAGTTCCAAAACTAAAATATAGATTTTTATATCAACAAATGCTTTCCAATAAGGGATAGGATATTGTCACTACCATTTTTTGTCACTTTAGTAATGTCACCACGACTTTTTACAATTAGATCAGATCTCAATAGAAAGAGAAATGATAAAGGTAGATAAGATTCTAATCTCATAGTGAAAAAGTTGTAGTGACTAAAAATGGTAGTGAACATATCATATCCTTCAAAAATATATATATATATATATATATATATATATATATATATATATATATATATATATATATATATAATTTCAGAAGATAAAATAAAATAATATCAATATCACAACTATCGACATATAAATGAGTCTAATATTTTATTATAAAGAAGAATCTAATATTTTAAAAAATTAAATGGGAAAATTCTATATAAAGCCACTTAAAATAGAAAATTTCTAAATTAGGTTAGTAAATTCCAAGGTTATTAAAACCGGATCGGTCATGGAACCGGTCGAGTCGGGTCAAGGGTTATAGGGTTAGAAGGAGTCAAAAAGGGCTAAATTAAAACCAAATGAGAAAATAAAAATATTAGGTTATTAATATAAAATTTAAAAATAAAAAATAAAAAATGACATAATGTAGAAAGTAGGTTCGAATTTCGAACAACAAGGAGGTTTAAATTACAAGCAAGAACGCTTAATCGAGTAGATTTTGAAACCAGTGATTGACAAGACCCATCACTCCAAAAGTCAAATAAGTGGCCCAATGCTTCACTCCCAACTCAGTTTCCTTGGATTCATACTAACATTTATTACTAAAATGATTTAAAATTTACAATAATTAATAAAATATAAAAAAGTACAAGAGAAGAGAAACTCAAAGGTCAGATGCGTGTGCGTGATTTGAAAACAAAAAAAGATGTCAGATGGATTGCGTGTTTAGTAAATAAAAAATGGCAGGGATAGTTTTGTAGAAATAATAATTGGAGAAATATGTGAGAATGGGGACACCGGAGAGTCAGCTAGAGTGCAGATGTCGAACCCTTCTTTATTGTTCATCTTCACTCATCATCCTTTCTTCATACCAGGGAAAGAGAGAGAGAGAGAGAGTGAGAACTGAGAAATAAGAAAAATCGAATCATCAGCTAGAGTGAACAATGACTAGAACACTCTGATCTTCGACGAGGACTTCCAATCCCTTCGCCAAACTAGATCGCGACGAGACAGAGTGCAAAGAACCGGCCTAAATTGTTGCACAAAACCTAGATCATGATCTGGGTCGATTTTTGTTCCTCTTCCTCTCGGTCTTCCACTTTTTTTTTTTTTAAATACTAGGTTGCGACTCCAGTTTCTATGGTTTTCCGGATTGGACTCATGACCCGGTTTCTATGGTTTTCCGGACTGGACTCATGACCGGTTCGCCGGTTTCTGGTTCGAACCGTCCGGTCCGATCTGGGTCTAATAACCATGGTAAATTCATCAAATTCTTAATTGAGTCATTATTTCAATTTAGGTAAAATGACTTTAATGTTATCTTCTCTCTTCTCTCCTCATTAAAGAGTTTCATTCACTTTGTAACCTATATATAATATAAAGGCTAAAGTCTACTTTTAGTCCTTTAAGTTTTACATAAGCATACTTTTGGTCCTTAACTTTATAAAGTATACTTTTGGTCCTAAAATTCTAACACCATTAATGTTCTAACCGAGAAAATCTTTGAGTAGTGAACTCAAGTGATACTAATAACATTTAATTACAAAAATTTTATATATTATTCAATTTACCCATATTTTAAATTTAAATTTAATAGTATTTAGTTACATAGTTATAACTTAAGTTTATCTCATTATCACTTAAGTTTGCATTTTAGTTAGTAAAATTAACGGTGTTAGATTTTAGGACCAAAAGTATACTTTATAAAGTTAAGGGACCAAAAGATACCTCATGTAAACTTAAATGACTCAAAGATACTTTTAACTTTAATATAAAGGGTATGTGAAATCCATAGTCTATCCATATTCATTAATTCTGGAAAGATTGACTATGGGATTTCATATGCCAAAAAATACACAATTTGCTAAGTTTAATAATATGGCTTTTCCTGGTTTAAGATTTTAAAATATGGGTAAAATAACGTTAATGCCCTCTCCTCTCTCCTCTCCTCTCCTTAAAAAGTTTCATTCACTTTATAACTTATATTCTTCAATATATATATATATTCTTGTGTAGAACACCACTACCCGAATATCTATGAGGCAGGTGCTCTCCTAGAGGCAGGTATTCAAGAGAGCGGATGATCATTGTACACTACTACGAAGGCTCTTCGCCAAGGGGATGGGGAGAGTGTATAGTGGGAAAGTGCACAGTGATACCGAAGGTAAATAAGTCTGAGTTAGAACGTATGCACCTTAGAATTCTACCCTTGTATATATAGGGTATGCCTTGGTACCGTAACTGTCGGATCTATCTTATCCCTTGATTCTAAATATGATAGATCCTCTCTGATTGTAGGTACATCTGGATATATGATATACCTCGTATTGGGCCGTCCAGGCGTTGGGCCGTTAGGCCGTTAGGCAGGACCGTAACAATATATATATATATATATATATATATATATATATATATATATATATATATATATATATATATATATATATATATAAAATAAAAGAAAATGTGATTCATCTATAGTTTAAATTAACTATAATAGTAAGAGAAAAACATACAACAAAGAGTTTATTTTAAAAGTAGGGTTGGTTAATCATGTTTTCTATTTGGATATTATTTTTACAAGTGATTTTGAGCATTTTTATTATATTTAGATTTTATTTATTAAAAGCACCTATAGATGTATAATTATAAAAAAAAAATGTATGAATTTAAAACACATATTCCAATCACCTTCATTCAAAAATAAAAAACATGTCTTGATCACATGAGACCATTTGTCTCAGGGGACGGACCCAAGAATTTTACTTACGGGGGGAGAAAATAAAAAATACTACATTATAAATAAAAGATCGAAATAAGATACGGACCTAATATACAAAAAAATTGAAAGAAATCTATTACAAAAAGTAAGATTACTTCACTTGACTCTTACTATTAGTCATAATTTATATTCTCATAGCCATCTTTTAAAAACACTCAAAACTTGCCCAAAATTCTAACTCTAAAATATTTTCTAATCAGTATAAAAGTAGTATCATTAGAAAGATAAAATCTTGTATAATAAATTTCATGAAAGAATTTTAATGGAAAGAAGTTATTTTAAGTAATAAGCTGAAAAAACATGGCGGCCGGCTTGTGAGGAAGAAGAGACTGATGGTTGGATGCGATATGCCTGATTTGATGTTAATATATATGAAAGCAAATACTTTCTCCACTTTAAGGCTAAAATCACGTGTAGGATTTGTTCTTTTGATTTATTAGGTTAATATTTGATAGTTGGGCTATTTGCCCACATGATATTAAATGCACATTTTGAGGGGAAAGCCCAGTACTGCAGTTAGCCTCTGATGTTTCTATGTACAGTGGTATTTTTTTATATAAAAAATAAAAAATTAGGGGGGGCCACCCCTAGCCCCTGTATCCCTCATTTTTTTTTTTTGATATACCCTGTGTCCCTCATTGATTTGTCCTAATCATCATTTTTGCTTGAGAATCTTCGGATGCATTTAAAGTAATGTTTGCCTAGCTTCCAGGCTCAAATTCTCACCATCCCCATATCCTTCTTCTACAGGAAAAGCCTTATTATTAAACTTAGAAAATTGTGTATTTTTCACATATGAAATCCCATAGTCAATCTTTCCAGAATTAATGAATATGGATAGACTATGGGATTTCACATACTCTTTTATATTATATATAGGTTACAAAGTGAATGAAACTCTTTAATGGGGAGAGAAGGGAGGAGATAACATTAAAGTCATTTTACCTAAATTTAGTTAATGACTCAATTAAGAATTGGTTGAATTTACCGACCTAATTTAGAAATTTCCTATTTTAAGTGGCTTTATATAGAATTTCCCCATTTTAAAATCATCAAATCTAATATACACCGCCCAGAAAATGTTTGAAGAGGGAGAAGGAGGATGACGGATTTTTTTGGATAAATATTAAATGCATTAATGATAAAAAGATTACATCAGAAGGCTACAGTCACGGACACGACTGTAGCTCATTGCAAGTCTGGAGAGATATAGAAATATTGGCATGGGTGAGTTTAGTTCCCTGCTTATGGAAATTGAAATAACTAATTAAAAAACATATATCTCTATTAATAAATATTGGCATGGGTGAGTTTAGTTCCCTGCTCAGGCAGAATCATCTTTTTTATGCACATTACTTCCAACTTATTGAAAGATATCAAATTTAGATATAAGATAGAAATATCAAATTAAATAAATAAAAAAGAAAAGAAAGGGCCCTTTTCAATTGGTTTTTAATTGGGGAGAGATGGCTGAGTGGACTAAAACGTCGGATTGCTAATCCGTTATACGAATGTTTCGTACCGAGGGTTTGAATCCCTCTCTTTCCGTTTTCATCAATGATTTGGTATCTTATTTACTTTTTTTTTTTTTTTTTTGAATTTATAGAACAAAGGCGTTAAACAGAGGGCAGTTGATGATCCAACCAAGCGTTGCTCTGAAACAATGGAGTGACATGTTAGGCTTAGCTGAGATCTTTTCCACAAGAAAGATTGATTTGATTGGCCTTGATAGCAAATCCAGGATTGACAATAAATTGACGATGATTTCCTAAATTTCTCCAATAAAATGATCCAATCTGCTGCAGTCAAGCTGTTGATGCAGAAGAAGATTTATCTTCATCCATATAATTGAGAACAATTTGATGATTTTTGCCATCATGATGAAGTTGTCTTCTTTAAAGAGCTTTATGAGAATAAATTTCAACCAACGCTTGAAACCAGTTAGATCCTCAGAAGTTGGTCGAATTCTTAGCCCTCCAAACCATACAGCTTTTACGAATGGACAAGTAATGAACAAGTGTTCCAAAGACTCATTCTGTGAACACCCAAATACACAAGTTCCAGCAGCCTGGAGATGATGTTTATTCAATATATCCACTGTTGGAAGACCATCATTAAGAAATGTCCATATCAGCAGTAATTAGTTATATGGCAGGCTTATTGACCACAAAAACTTCCAGAAAGCATCATGCAAGTGCAGAGATGAATTCATTGTTATTTTAGGAAAGCCATACTTGACAGAGTAAATCCCCGATGCATTGAAATCCCATACCAATTTGTCATTCGACATGGCATAACTAGACAGTTGGGAGTTAGGGTTAGGCTCATGGACACTCTTTACTTCAGTGGGTTTGTCAACATAGTAAGGACTTTATAGTAGTCACCACCGTACATGCCAACTATTGCCGAAGCATCACCACCAAGATCGCCGACCTTAAGTCCATCCTCCGAGATTGGAAGCGGTTCAAAATGTTGGAGGCAAGTAAGAGTAATTTGACCAACACTGTTAAGTGGTGTCAGCACCATGAATGCGGCAAGTCAAGCAATTAATTAGTAATATAATCCCAAAGACGGCGAGACGGTGTGTGTACATACATATGCAGCTAGAGAGATTCCTATTGAATATGCTTGTTAGAGGAATGGGGTGAAAAAGATGTGTTTTATGTTTTGCGGCATTTTTCTCATCTTTTTTGGGTCCGAAAAGGAATTCATTAAAATGTTTTAGAAATTCGTGGTAAAATTTTATCGGTAACTCGTATATATTCTAAGGGGAATTATTATATATTTTGCATAATTTCCATAATCAATATCAAAATTAGTCCCCTTCTTAATTAATTAGAACATAGGATATTTTGTTCTTCTTTTTTTGTTGCCCATCCGGTATCCAGAGTTTCGCCCTGACTAATCTGAATTCGACCCATGTCGTGCACCTGGCTATGGTGGGTGAGTCTTCCAGCGTTTAAGCGGCACGTTCGCTTACCACTTGCTTTCAACCCCCATCGTTGGTGGATATTTTGTTCTTTAATTGCAGTTTTATCTTGTATTGAGGACAATGCAATGCAAGATTTAAGTGTGGGGGAGAGATTGGCCTTGTCATGATTATTATGTTGCCATATGATTCAATTTCTTTCATATATCGTGCAACCAATCCATACTTAAATTTTTGACACCATGATTTATTGTGATGGTTTGATTGATCCAACACCAGGAGGGAAAAAAAAAAAAAAAAAAAAAGCAAACCAGCAACGGAATTTAGTGACCAAACTCCGTCACTAATCAATTAGTGATAGCCTATTTTAAGGTGGAATCATCAAATTCTGTCACTAATCCACAAATTTTTTTTTTTTGAGTTATAGACATCATTTCTATTGTATTGAATTTCTATGAGATCTAAAGTCACTTGACTCTAAACTTCCTTCATTATGATAGTGATGTCAACAACAAGCCACTATAGTGATAGTGCTTCACTAGTGCAAAAAGGGCTTTAAGACCAGCGCCGTTTAGAGTGAAAGATCGACGGTTTTAAAAGTATGACCGGTGGCGAGTTTTGTAAATATCAAGAACTTCTTGAACCGGATCCTTTCTTAATGAGTCTTAAATATATTATTGAGACCGCTTAACAAAACAACCGGTCTTAAATATGTTATTAAAAAAATTGAAATATCAATTACTTGATAGAGAAATCAGACAAAATTAGACTTATATTTTCTCGGACCAAAATAATAAGGAAAATTTAAGTATAAAGGACTAAAACTTTTAAGACCGGACTTATATAAAAAACGGTCTTAAATGTTATACTTTTAAGACCGGACTTATATTGTGGCCGGTACAAAATATTGAAAAAAATTAAACAAAAAGTTTATTGCTTTTAAGACCGGATTTTAAGGAAGGACGGTATTAAATGTTAACCTTTAAGACCGGCGTTTTAGTTCATCCAGTTTGAAAACAAAAGAGCCAAATATTCGCTCGAAACTTTACCTTAGGACTTATACGTTGCTCTCTCTGAACTCTGAAACCCCTGTTCTTGTTGCGAAACCCCTCTTCCTATTGCATTACCTCTCTTCCTCGCCTACCACCACCATCCTCTATTACTCTCTCACATTCTCGGGCGTTCCTCTTCGCACCACCACTCTCAACCTCTCTTCCTTTCTCAAAAATGAACGGAGAAAATGGTTCTTGTCGTTCGTTCAACGCCCGGTTCGGGTCTTGCGGTGTGAGTCAGAACGAACCCTCTTCATCTCACAATGAGCCTCGTAACCGCCCTGCACGTCGTGGTAGAAGTGACACACGAATGAAAGACGTATCTGTAAGTCGAACCTCTATGTCAAAGCTCGAGATTCAGTTTGATGAAAAGTTGGCTCCTTTCGGTCCTAATAAAGGAAAATAAAATAGTTTTGTCGGCTATCTAGCACGCAGCAAGGCTAGCATCTTGACATATTAGTGGAAAAATGTGGACCTTCGCACAGTAAAGGAACCTATTTGGGACACTATCTGGCTTACATACACTGTCCCTGACTGCCAGAAGTTGAAAGATAAAACATTGTCTTATTGTGCTGATAGGTGGAGGAAGTTTAAGACCTTTCTAGCTAACACCTATATTTTTCCCGAGGTTCAGCCTGACCATAATCCTTGGGACAAGTATACATTTATTGATGAACAAACTTGGCAACAATTTGTTCAAATTGGACCACACTGAAGCTTTGGTGAGTTTATATTTAGTTTTGTTTGCTTATTAACCTGTGCGGATATGTAAATGTTATTGTGTTCATCTAATCTTGTTAGTTAGATGGTTTGGTGTGTGAATAGAAGTATATATTTCCATCATTTTTCCTGCATAAGAGGAGCATGTCTTAGTTATATGCAAGTCTGATATGTAAACCGTGCAAAGGTAAAATACTAAGTAGGTAATTAGAGAAATAATTTATAGTCTTAGCTAGTTCTGTTATAGTAGGTAGTTGTTAGACATTGCTATTAGTTAGTTAGTATGTTAACTGTGTAAAGGTTTCAGTGTAGTTGCCGCAACTCCCTTTCTCTCCGGCTCTCCCAATTTCTTCTACAATTCTACATCTTCCTTAAATAAAATGTTGAAACTTGATGAAGTGAATTTGACTAGTGTTTGAGGTTCATATCAAGCAGAAGTTCTTTAATTTCTGTTAGTGAGATGGCTGGAATTCATAATTAATAGCTATTTTCAATTCTGATTCACAGACAAGAAGGGAACAAGCACAGGAGATAGGGAGAAAGAATGATTGCCCGCATAGGGCTTCTCGCGGCGGATATGAAAAGACCGAAAAAGAATTGATGGCAGCCAAGCGGAAGAGATTGGAAGATGAAGCAGAATCAATCCCTCTGCGATACATGATCCGCCATCTCCAATACGTCGCGATCAGTTATGGTTGTGTATTCAGCAAAAGCTAAGCGGCGCCTACATGAGTGAACAAACTCGTCTAGTTGCTGAAAGAATTGTAAGTATCGTTATTGTTAATTTTTAGTTACTAAACATGTTTCATTACTAAGCTTCTCGTTATCTGTATCTTACAGGAAGATCTTAAAAAGAAAGAAATAGAGGGATCTTTTTTGTCGGATGGGAGGAATGGTGTTCTGACCGTTGCGACTGGAAAACTGGATCACGCGGGGCGTGTAAGGGGGGTTGGAAGACGGGTAGGCCTGAAGGAATACTTTGGTAGTCCCAAACGCCAGAAACAAAGTATGGTTACCCGGGAGAAGATGGAACAGAAGTTGGCCAAATTTAGTGAGGAAGCAGCGGCTAAAGAAGCTTCATTGACTACAATGTTTCAATCCCATCTGAGCGAGATGAAGGAGGAAATGAATCATATGAAGCTGTTTGTGAGCTTTCTGCAGAGACCGGTGTTCCCTTGCCACACTCACCTACACCTATGCAGCAGAGCACTAGAGGGAGTTTCATTGTTGGACAGTCAGAGCAACCTTGTGACCTTTATGTGGAGGATCCTGATCATCATGATAGACGATTAGTTTTAAAAGGGACTATCCACAACTTGGGATCAACTGTACACCACCAACAAATGGTCGATGATGAAGTCAGAGTGTCAGTTGAAGAGGTCATCATTGATGCACCTGTCCCTCTCCCAACTGATTAGGTGAAGGTTGTGAGTGATGTCATTGGAACCTTCATTTTGGGGCCAGTGAAGCTTGTACATGTTTCTACTCCTCCTGAAATTCCAGCCCCTCCTGAATTGGTTGGCACGGCTAAGTTGAGTGCCAAGGACAAAATTGTCCTTATGGTATCCAATAAACAAGTTGGACTTAATCAGTGGCTTGTCAATACAGAAGTAGGTCTCCGTAATAAGCACCCAATTTTGGTTGACCAAGATGATCTAATTTCCTTGCTATTTGATAAACAGGAGCTTACTGATTCAATTATTCTCATGTTTATAAAGTAAGTATCTTCTTCTATGAGTACATAACATAAATGTGAGACACTCACATACGTATATACTAATTCCCGATGTCATTATTGTAGGTTCATGCATCGTGAATTGGAACAACAGGCGAAGCCAAGATATTGGATTCTTGTGCTCCGATACATAAGTCAACCACCCTTAGCGGAGAGACAATCATACATAACATCAAGGTTGTCCACCAATAGGAGAAAGTGGTACTTGGCACCATACTACCATAGGTACATATCATAATTCTTTTCTGCAATTCCCTTAATTCTGCTACATATTACTTAGTACTTGTCTGTTGTGAATTTTCAATCGCCATTGGCAGTTGGTCCTGATTTGCGCGAATGAGAATAAAGTGGTCTTTCTATGCTCCATTCACAATGATCCACCGCCTACATTGAAGCAGATCGTGAACAAGTAAGTATGACATTTTGATTGTCTAGTACGAAATCTGTCTTCAGTAAATTTTCAAAGTGACCATTATTGAGCAAATTTGTGATTTTGACAATAGGCCCTTGAAATCATTCCAACAAAAGGTCAAGAAAAGGTTTGGGGCTGAGGTCAAAGAGCCTACATGAATCATACCAAAGGTTAGTACATATTTGGACACTGGCTTGTGAACTTGGTCAGTAGCAATATATGCTCTTATATATTTCTTGTTTGTTTTTAGACCCGTCGGCAACCAAAGGAGTCCAACCTATGTGGCCATTACGTCTTGACACACATGTATAATATTGTCATGCAACCAGTGACTACCATCACTGAAACGGTAAATATATTATATAACTTTGCCTGTGCGCTGACCCCTTTGATGCAAGGAAAGACGACTAATATATTTATGTCTTTGATGCTACAGACGTTTGACTATGCTGACTCCTTTCCTGATGGTGAGATTGAGCGCACACGCAATGTGTTTGTGAATATCTGTATGATTTGATGATCTCGGAAAGTCGGAAAAATAATTGATTTGGAATTCATTCGTAAATATATGCTGTATCAACAATCATCTTCGGTTGTAAATGAACAATTGTCCAATTTGTGATAGTATACAATAATAATTTTTATTTATTTCAAACAATTTCCTTGTGTCCATTTGTGGTTCTTGAATGTATTGGATGGTGGATAAAACTATTTATTGCTTAATTTTAGAAAATATTGCGAGAAGTTTAGGACCGGATGTTTTATAAATGTCCGGTCCTAAAAGTCTTTGTTTCATATCAATTATATGCCGGACTTTTAGGACCGTAGATTTACTAAATGTCTGGTCCTAAAAGTCTTCATTTAATTTAAAAAATATGCCAGACTTTTAGGACTGTAGATTTATTAAATACCCGGTCCTAAAAGTCTTTGTTTAATTTAAAAAAATATGGCCACACTTTTAGGACCGTAGTTATGTTAAATGTCCTAAAGGGTCCTAAAAGTGTGAGCAATATATTTATTAATATATTTTTATATAAAAAATCACTTAGATATTTAAGGAATAATCATAATATTAAATTAAATATTTATTAAATATCGTGTAACTATATCATCTCTATTATCCATATTTCATAATTGCCTTGCTTTTTATTTTTTATTTTTTTAATTTTAGTGTTTTGAGTCCGCCATTTTTATTGATGTACGTGTTGGCTAGAGATCGGATGCTTCTTCGCTCTACTTGTATATAGCTAAGATGAAGATTGCTTTCCACCACCGAGATATTTAGATAATGCATAAACGTAACTAAACACATATGAGAACAAAATTTAAAAATATTTTATTTATTAATTATTATGCGCCTTCAAGAGGGCAGCGACTATTACAACAACAACAAAAACCATAAAACAACTAATCCTCCCCATCGGAGAGGGGGAAGGCGTTGGAGGTGTCGGAGACGTCGGAGGCTTCGTCTTCAGAAGAATGGTACTCCACGTCATTGGCGTGGAGTACCATGTTCAGCTTGTTGTTGAGGGTATGAACAAGCTGAAACAATTGGCTCAAGCGTCGGTCGATGTGATCGACGCGGGCCACCACGTTCTGCACCAAATGCTTGACAGTCGGATTTGGAGGCAATAGAAGAGGGGGCTGAGGTTGAGGAGGAGGAGGAGGAAAAAGAGGACCTGGTGGAGCAGCCATTATAGTGGAGGCTAGGCGGTGGAGGAGGCCGTGTAAAAGTGATGGAGAAGAATGTGAAGAAACTAAGTAACAACGAGTTTAAATAGAGAACTCATCGTGAAGAATATGAAACGCCGGAAACTTTTTATGAGGAGACGCATAGTCCTCAGAATACGAGGAGATGCATAGTTGGGCAGTTTACCTGGAAGCCGAAGAGACTCTGGATCATGTGAACAGAGTGTAAGGATACGACTCTGCTATCTGAGTAATTTTGAAGGGACTGAACATTTAATAACAGATTTTGTAAAAGATCTGTTCTTAAAAGTAATATTTTTTAAGGAAAAATTCTTACTTTACAAAAATAAATAATTGAAAAAAATAATTGACTTTTAGGACTAGATATAAGATAAATTGTCGGTATTAAAAGTACTTGAATTGATTGGAAAAATAAATAATAGACATTTAGGACCAGATATATGATAAAATGACGGTCTTAAAAGTAATTTAATTGAAAAAATAAATAATATACTTTTAGGACCGGACATATGATAAAAGGACAGTCTTAAAGTAGAAACACAAAAATCATAATCAATTGCATATCTCAGCTCTCTGCCCTTATTAACTCCTCACACTACCTCTCTGTCCTTATTAACTCCTCACTACCTCCTAACTCCTCACTACTTAGCTCTCTGCCCCAACTGCTCAAAGCATCAAACCATGGTTAGATACAAGATAACTCCTCATAGGGGTACTCTTAGTCCTGAAGCTCGTGCCTTCCTTGGATCGTTATACAGTGCGCCTCCTCTAGCGAGAGTGCGTTCTATTGTGACCGAAGAGTCTCAAGTCGTTGGACCCATTGTTATTTTAGATGATGAAGAGATTGCCACACCCCCTAGTCTTCAGACCATGAAGAGGTTCCAGGTCCCCCTCTCCAACCTCTTGGCCCCAGCACGCCTACTGCTAACCCCTCTCATCTTTCCTCTAATGATGCATTGTGGCTGATGCGAGTAAGACAGGAACTTACTGATCTCCGGCGGGAAGTTAATGCTGCTCACGCCGATATCGCCAAGGCATTGGAGGATAATAAGCTTTAGGAGGTTTAGTTAGATTCTTGTCGTTGATAATGTTCAGTTTGTTTTTTTTTCTTTTTTTTTCTTGTGTACGTGCATATTCTCCAGTAATGTATGAATCATTAAGAACTAAGCTTTTGTCTTTTTTATATTCATATTCTCTAGTAATTAAAGAAGCTTATATATTCTCCAGTTTTCCTTTAATTTATCTTATTCATTCAGTTGCTTCTACGCTCACCAAAGCCAATCCTTTTTTTTTTTTTAGTTTGGTTAATTAAATGAGGACCTTTATGACCTGAAAAATATTTGACTTTGAGGACCGGAGTTTTTATAAAATCCGGTCTTACAATTAAATGAATAGTAAAAATTTGGGACCAGAGTCTTCTAAACCACGAGTCTTAAAAGTTAATTAATAAAATTATATCTTTAGGAGCGAGATACTTTATAAATAACTGGTCTTAAAAAATCCACAATTAATAAAATGCCGCACGGAAAATTAAATTTTCCTCTCGTAACTTCTCTTGTCGCGCCGAAAGTGATTACTCAGGTTCTGTCTCTAGTGTTTGTGTGTTGCGTCGTCGCTTCTTCGCGTTGCTCTCTCGACAATCACTTTCTGGTTCCTTAGCTAAACGTTTATAGACCAAGCTGTACGAGGTGTTTTGGTTATATAACTTTATGATTTTCCTGCTTATGGTTATGGGTTTTTCATGGGTTGAAAGGAAATCGATGAAATGTTCTTGTGAGTTTCTTTGTTGTTAATGAATATTGTATTTTGAAGATTATATTTGCACTTTAAACCTACCCAACTGACCAACAAGTGTTTTGAGGTTTCTCTTGCTGTCTGCAACATCAACGTTGGTGGCCGGAGAAGAAAGACTCAACAAACGCATTTGAATTTATATGCTACAGGTGAGTCCACAAGACCTCATGCAATGCATTTAATTTCCTCGTCATACATTTATTTTGCTTCTTAGATTCATTGTGATACATTTATGACTAAAAATGATTCTTCGTTATGCATTTAATGGGCAAGTTTCTCCGTAAAAAAATTCAAATAAAATAAAAAAAGACATAACCGACATTGAGCATATATATGCATTTGGAGTTGCCTTATTTTATAAGCAAGTTTCAATTTTTTTCGGATTATGTATGTTAAACCTTTCCGTCTATAGGAATTCTACTATGGATCACAGTTGGATAAATAATGATTTAATGCTTTACGGACGAGTGTTGAATATCAGAATGAGGTGAGGGAATTTATAGAATTTGCTAAATAAAATGCCCATGATGATAGTGGGAAGTTTTATTGCCCTTGTGTAGAATGTTTGAATGAGAGGCAACTAAGTCCTGAAGTTATACACACACATTTAATTTGTGAAGGATTTTGTAAGACTTATACCGGACATTGATATTGATGACGAAAGTCATTCAAATTATGGTCTTCCGAGAGTACTCCTTTTCAAGGGGTCTACAGGACATGAACGAAGAAGATGAAGCGGATAATGAACCCGGCATAAGAAATGATCATCAAGAACGGATATGGGAGGATATCCCTTTATAAAAGAGTCAATTCATAAGGTAATATTCATATGCAGAATTCTTTGAAAACTTTAAGGTTTTAACTATATTCTTTCTATATATGTTCTTAATTAAACAATGTCACTGACTATGAAGTTTGTTCTTGTTTTATTTTTGTGACAGGATCCGATCCAAAGGGGCATGTTATATGTAAAAGAGGATGTTACGTTGTTGGGTGGGAATCAGATGAAGGCATGGTGAATATTATATTGGGCATGTATGTTGATTTACGTGTTGTATTTGTAAGTAAGTTATCTTATTGTATATATTCATTTAGGTGTTGTACTGTCATAGTGTAATCATTAATTAAGAGGCCACATAACTCATGGTGAATAATATATGTATTCTTTTCCCAATTCAATTTATTCACAATGGATTGTTCATAGCTTGTAGCTTATAGTATCGAATTTTATGTGTTGGATTGGGTGGTAGATTTGTGTATTATATGATCAGGAAGAATAGAATAGGGAAAAAATTCAGGAAAATTTGGACCGGAAATAAATACGCCAGTCTTAAAAGTTCAAATTTTAAGACTGGATGTATTTATATGTCAGGTCTTAAAGGTTTGGTGTACATATTTGATATTAGGCTGGTCTTAAAAGTTGGTCTTTTAAGACCGGTGTATTTATACGTCTAGTTTAAAAATTCAATTTTTAAGACCGGATGTATTGATCATCCAGTCTTGAAAGTCATTTTTTTAAGACCGGTATAATTAGTCGTCTGGTCTTAGAAGTCGCTATTGTTTAGACCAGATTTTTTTTCTGTCCGGTCTTAAAATGTCGATCTTTTAGGATTGGCCTATTTTTTTGTTCGTCTTAAAAGTTGAGTTTTAGGATCAAACAAAAAATATTTCAGGTCCTTATAGTACAACTTTTAAGACCTAATGTTGTAAATGTCCGGTCTAAAAGAGTTTTTTTAAGACCGGTCTCCGGTCTTAAAAGTTAGACTTTTAATACCACCTGGAACAAGACCGGTCACTTGTCCGGTCTTACGATGCCTCTTTTGTCCGGTCTTAAAACCTTTTTTTTCCACTAGTGGCTATCCACCATACTTAGATAAGGTCTCACATTCGGACATAGCATTGACATGTTTGTGTTGAAACTGATTGAATTAATTAGTCAGGTCCAACTGTTGTTAAGCCCAGTTTAGCATTGTGTTTGAGTTGATATTCTTTACTCTTTATTTGTTTCGTTAGTTGTGGGCCTAAGGTCCAGAAACGTGAAAATATCACTTCCCTTTTTCAAACTTAATCAAAATTCTTAAAATTCTTTTAATAAAAAATCGTTCTACTTATGTAACCATAATCATCTCATAACTATCATGGTCGGCACATATGAACGGGCTCAAGTTAAAGTTGGAGTCGTCTCTAAATCAAATGTGAAGATTAATTTTTTTTAATGAAAAAATAATGCAATTTGTAATAAGCTTGACCAAATTAAAACGTAAACAAGTTTTCTTAAAAATTAAAAATGATAACGAAAGGTATCAATTTTTAAATGTTGGTAGTATTCGTACCGCATATACTGCTGTTCTAATTTTTATATTATCAGTAGATTGGAAACCTTCTGTTTCTAACAATTGAGCACGTAGAGTCTAACATGAAAACTTGAAACGCACAATGGTATCAAATTGTTCTAAAAATACACATTATTTGAAAGAAAAAATAGATATAAACTCCGAAAATATAGAAGACCAAATTTGTGAACGATATAAAACGGGGTGAGTTATGACAAAAAATAAATAAATAAATTGTATAAAGCATAAGTTTTTCAAAAGTGCTTGTGTGTGCCTCATAAAACTAAACAAGGTTGTTGGGAGAATTTAAGTGAAGAATTTTATATTCGAATTCTGAGGAAAAAATGCTATATAGATAATTCTAGAAGGGCACAAGTATTACCATATAGCTGTCCTTCTCTCTCTACGCACTCTGTCCGTTTTATTGTAACAGTATTAAAGATAATGCAAGATTAGTAAAGATATCTCTATTTTACCAACAAACTATCCATTTATCAAGTAAACTTCAAGACAAGCATGATTTCAATCAAATTCTACACCTAGATTAGTTCTCTCAAGTCAAACTCAAGTGAATAAATAATCTAAATGGAGGCCAATCACTTAAAAGCATTAAGCCAAAGTTGAAATCAACACACACACACACACACATAATATTTGTCTACCAAAAGAGATGAATATCTAAGTATTAATCCATAAAAAGAGTCAAAAGAACCCTATAATGAAAGATTTAGCTACTCATATCCAAATACAAAGAGATTCTAAACAAAGCTATCGAATACATGAAGAAGCTAAGTGGAACAGAGGAGAAAAGAGGAAGAACCAAGGTGAAAACCCCAAAATCTCTCTTGAGATGAGCACCCAAGCCTCTAGTGGTGGAACATAGTTATGGCCAGCTGGGGCCTTGGCCTGAGCTGGCCTCGACTGATCTTATAAAATTTGTTAGTATGTATATACATTTATTAGAGTAAATACCCTTTCTGATCCCTGACAAAAAACGCAATCCCCATTTTTGTCCCTTCCAAAAAAAAGGTTCTTTTTTTAGTCCATAAAAAGGACGAATAAGGGTCGATTGGTTGACATTTTGATCCCTCACAAAATTCCAAAATGTCATTTTTAGTCCATAAAAAGAACAAGTAAGGGTCGATTTTTTTTGTAAGGGGCCAAAATGGGGTCCGTGTTTTTTGTCAGGGACCGGAAAGGGTATTTACTCTGTTTATTATATGATATTTTATTTGGCCAATAATTTGGGCCACCTAATTTTTTAATGAAAGTGGAGCTTAATCACCAAGGGGGGTGAATTGGGGATTTTAAAACATCTTTCCTAAGTGCTCTGTTTTTGAACACTAAAGCAGAGCTAAGCAGAGTATAAGGAAGAAGAGCAAGACACAAGGATTTATACTGGTTCGATCCAATCTCTTGACCTACGTTCAGTACCCAGACTCTCTGGGATTTTCACTATCTCAATTGATTACACCCTCTGTAACTCAAGAGTAATTCTCTCACTAGAACTTACTCCTTCTTACAAGTTACAATCAATATCCCCAATCTCCAAGTCCCCCTGACTTAAGATTCTTACAATGAATTGATATTCAATAAATGAACTCTCTCTAAGAGTGGATAAATATAATCATTGAAGATCAATGTATCAAAAGATACTTTACAAGTGGCTGAAAGAGTAGTTGGTAAACTTGAATGCAATTTGTTTTTAGCGAGATTGGTTGTTGAGAAGAATTGAATGCGCTCTATTTATACTAAGAGAGCATTAAATGACCGTTATAATCTTCAATGTAACCGTTGGAGACATTCAGGAAGGATTAGGTTAAGCTTTGGTCTTCTTCTCTCTCTACTCTTTGCTTAATCCAGTTGCACAGAAGTTTATGGTTGACTTCTTGAATATTAATCCGTTAGAAGAGTAGCTACTGGATATGGAAAGGAAACATTAATCCCTTTACAACATGTGTAGAATGATTGTCCAAAAAGACGACGAGACGGTGTGTGTACATACATATGCAGCTAGAGAGATTCCTATTGAATATGCTTGTTAGAGGAATGTGGTGAAAAAGATGTGTTTTATGTTTTGCGGCATTTTTCTCATCTTTTTTGGGTCCGAAAAGGAATTCATTCAAATGTTTTCGAAATTCGTGGTAAAATTTTATCCGGTAACTCGTATATATTCTGAGGGGAATTATTATTTTGCATAATTCCCATAATCAATATCAAAATTAATCCCTTTCTTAGTTAATTAGAACATAGGATATTTTGTTCTTTTTTTTCGGTTGCCCATCCAGTATCCAGAGTTTCGTCTTGACTAATCCGAATCTGACCCGGGTCGCGCACTTGGCTATAGTGGGTGAGTCTCCCAGTGTGGTTTTTTTGCATTCACAAAGCTCGAACTCAAGACCTTGCATAAGCGACACAAGCCGTTTACCACTTGTGTCAACCTCCGTTGGTGGATATTTTGTTCTTTAATTGCGGTTTTATCTTGTATTGAGGACAGGGCAGAATCGGGGGCTAGAGGTGGCCCCCCCCCTAAAATTATAGAATTAGACCCAATTCTTTTCAGAAATTATGCGCCTCATAAAAATTTTAATTTTTTCACTCTAGTCCCTATTAGAAAGTCTCATGAAGGGACTAAACTAAAAACATTGAAATTTTTATGAGGCTAAACCATAATTTCCAAAAATTTTGGGTCCAATTCTATAATTTTCTTCCTCTAATTTCAAATGCTTAACTTCATTTTGGGTTTCATTCTATAATTTTTGCCCCCCTTGATTTTCATTCCTGGCTCCGCCCCTGATTGAGGACAATCCAATGCAAGATTTAAGTGTGGGGGAGAGATTGCCTTGTCATGATTATTATGTTGCCATATGATTCAATTTCTTTCATATGTCGTGCAACCAATCCATACTTAAATTTTTGACACCATGATTTATTGTGATGGTTTGATTGATCCAACACCCAAAAAAAAAAAAAGCAAACCAGCAACGGAATTTCCGTCACTAATCAATTAGTGATAGCCTATTTTAAGGTGGAATCATCAAATTCTGTCACTAAATCCACAATTTTTTTTTTTTTTTAAATTTTTTTGAGTTACGGACATCATTTCTGTTGTATTGAATTTCTAAGAGATCTAAACTTCCTTCATTATGATAGTGATGTCAACAACAAGCCACTATAGTGATAGTGCTATCCGCCATACTTAGATAAGGTCTCACATTCGGACATAGCATTGACATGTTTGTGTTGAAACTGATTGAATTAATTAGTCAAGCCCAACTCTTGTTAAGCCCAGTTTAGCATAGTGTTTGAGTTGATATTCTTTACTCTTTATTTGTTTCGTTAGTTGTGGGCCTAAGGTCCAGGAACGTGAAAATATCACTTCCCTTTTTCAAACTTAATCAAAATTCTTTTAATATTTTACCAAAAAAATTCTTTTAATAAAAAATCGTTCTACTTATGTAACCATAATCATCTCATAACTATCATGGTCGGCACGTATGAACGGGCTCAAGTTAAAGTTGGAGTCGTCTCTAAATCAATATGAAGATTAATTTTTTTAATGAAAAAATAATGCAATTTGTAATAAGCTTGACCAAATTAAAACGTAAACAAGTTTTCTTAAAAATTAAAAATGATAACGAAAGGTATCAATTTTTAAATGTTGGTAGAATTCGTACCGCATATACTGCTGTTCTATTTTTTATATTATCAGTAGATTGGAAACCTTCTGTTTCTAACAATTGAGCACGTAGAGTCTAACATGAAAACTTGAAACGCACAATGGTATCAAATTGTTCTAAAAATACATATTATTTGAAAGAAAAAATAGATATAAACTCCGAAAATACAGAAGACCAAATTTGTGAACGATATAAAACGGGGGTGAGTTATGACAAAAAATAAATAAATAAATTGTATAAAGCATAAGTTTTTCAAAAGTGCTTGTGTGTGCCTCATAAAACTAAACAAGGTTGTTGGGAGAATTTAAGTGAAGAATTTTATATTCGAATTTTGAGGCACAAATTTTGAGGAAAACAAATGCTATATAGATAATTCTAGAAGGGCATAAGTATTACCATATAGCTGTCCTTCTCTCTCTCTACACACTCTGTCCGTTTTATTGTAACAGTATTAAATATATATTTAACTCCCTGCGCTCTCATAGAAACTTATTATCCATTAGTTACCAAAGATTTATGAAACTTCACAGTATTTTTCAAAAATTAATATAAAATTAAATTATGTGGGTGAAAATAATGGCCTTAAATTACGTTTATAAAACGAGTCAACCATCACCCAGAACTCCGAGAGTTTTGGAGACCAGTTAGAAGTTGGAGCTCTAAAGACTCGCTGCCGAAGCTCTGGTGCGACTATTGGCTGACTGTCGGTGTTCTAATGGCTAGTCACCAGAGCTCCAATACTGACCACCAAAGAATTTATTTTAAATAAAGGTGGCAACCAAATGTTTGTCTCGCAAGTGCACGAGTTATGCAAGTAATAAAGTGATAAATAAAGTATCGTTCCCACGAGGATTTGTATAACAAATTGGTTAAATAAGAGGCTTAGTGAATTTAACCAAATTGAGCTAAAACAAAGTTTTAATGTGGAATGAGAATTTTTTAAAGACTATTTCTAAAACTAAAAATTGATAAAGGTAAATGATTCTTTGACTTCAAGGATAATGGAGTTTAGGATTCTTCTTCCCCTTTGCATTTCATAAGACTTGATTAATTTCCTCTCTATAAGTATTTTAATACATATATGTGTTAGTCTAAGGTTCAAAAACACTTAACACTCTCTCTCAAGTCAAAATCAAGTTTTTTCTTCTCATTAAAATGAACAATCTCTTGCTACAACCAATGAGAATCAATCTTTAAGCAACAACCTTAATATGACAATGCAAGATTAGTAAAGATATCTCTATTTTACCAACAAACCATCCATTTATCAAGTAAACTTTAAGACAAGCATGATTTCAATCAAGTTATACACCTAGATTAGTTCTCTCAAGTCAAACCCAAGTGAATAAATAATCTAAATGGAGGCCAATCAGTTAGAAGCATTAAACCAAAGTTGAAATCAACACACATATATATATATATTTATCTACCAAAAGAGAGGAATATCCAAGTATTAATCCATATGTAACATCCCATTTGAAAACGGCGGAATATTTTTTTTAAAAAAACGTTTCCAAATATTTCAAGCAGAGTAATCAGAGTAGAGCATTGGAGCGAAAGAGTAACTGATTCATAACAAACATCAACCACAGTGTAACATTGTAATGATTACATTAATCCTAGAGTTTGAAAGTGAATAACGAAAGCGGTAAAGATAGATAAGTCTCTGGCCGCACGTCTAATCTTGCTTGCCTCGATCTTCGATCCGTATTCCTCCGGATCCTGAAAGCTATATTTGAGATTCAATTCACCGCATTGAATCTCGTGTAATTAATCTCAAACCCAAACAATACGGTATACGGATAACGAGATATTCTAGACAATACAACAAGTATATCACTACATGAGCATACAAACGAGATGCATGATCATTATGCCGACAAAACATAAGCATTACGCAAAGTATGTAAAGCCCCACAATGTAAAACAACAATAACGGCTTGCACTATTCACCGGTGCCACGATACCACTCGTGTTCTCGGCGCTAGAAAAACATACGGCGTTATCATGACTATAACCCGTGTAAACCGTCTCGTATATCGGTCTACGAACATATCTATCACACATATATGCATTTAAGAAGTACAAGATTAGTGTTACAAAGACGCGTCCGTACCTTCGTTGACGACGTTAGGTACTTCGCGGAAAAACGTACTTTTTTACGGAAAAACGTGAAATGTTCGACGGCACGTCGGCGGCGTAACGGAAGCAAATCGAGTTTCGATGCCCTATCGAGTAATATCACTTTCATTAGTGATTTGACATCATAACGGCATTTTAGGTAAAAATTACCATTTTGCCCTTCTACCCCTAATTTGGCGGAATTTCGCCGGAACTTCGTTACTTTGACCGTATTCCATTTCAAAATTATCCCCACTATGTTTTTACCTCGTCAGGCATCTTTCAATGCAATGAGGCATAAAAACAAGCATAGGAACAAATTTAAACTTCCTAGATCAAAACAACGGTTCTACTATAACTACCGAAAGAACTACGGAAACTAAAAACTAAGGACGAAGAACTTACTCGGAGCTAAGGCAAAACTTTTGCAGAGCTTCTCACTCTAAGTTTCGGCCAAGGTAGAGAGAAGAAAAGGTGTGAAGAATGAAGAAGGGAAGGGTGCTATTTATAGAAAAAGGGAGGGACAAGGTGGGTATTAACAAAAGTCTTGAAATGATTCGGCCGTTGGATCTAGGGTTTTGTAAGATGCAATCTTGACCATTCAAGGTCTTGGCCGACCTCTTGGTCCCCCAAAAGTCAAAGATTGATTTTTCATCTTGCTTTATGGCCTCCGGTCCGATAAAGCTACCCGTCGGTGCCGTTTGTGCGATTTTTTGAAACTCAAAAATCTGGGCATGTAACTTTGAAGATCTTTTCATCCTCTTCCATATTATCTATTTTGATCCTCTTTTTGATCATATCCAGGTATTCTCCGGTGCGTCGGAAGATATTCGGACAAACGCGTCCGTTACGGAAATCGCTTCCGATAGAACCAACACGGACAATAATTTTTGAATCGTAAAACGTCCAAAGTGGTTGCCTAACTTAATCCGTGTTTGAAAACACGCAATTGTTTCTATAGGTTCTCACTTTGCCTATCTCGGCTCTACTCTATCCGATCGCTTTCCGTCTTATTAGGAATTAGGGTTTTCGGTTGCGGAATTGACGTCGGTAAATTCTTTCTTCGGGTAAAAATTCACTTGTTCTTAATTTGATCAGTCTGAAAAGAATTTTACCTCTCACGGTTTACCTGTAGAATTTATTTCTAACTTTTCCCTCGGCCCGCCTATAAGCGACTCACCGCATTATATTATTATTTTATTCTAATTACCATTTTAATTATTTAAACAATTCTTTTTAATTAAAAATAACCATAATTTCGACCCCCTCTTTTAAAAATTCAGATTTATTTATTTTTCTATAATTTTTTCCATTTTTTAAAAATATAATATTTTTTACCAAAAATTCTGTTTTACCCCCGCCCGTTAGGGCTTAATCGGGCCTAATTTCTTCGTTTAGTGATCTTTTCGGGATCGGTTTCTTCATATATTTATCTTTACTAATTTACAGTATATTGTTATCTTTCAAACTTCTATCTTGATATTGTCATTTTATATCCTGTGTAAAATATTAAAAATGTTTACCCCATCAAGTTACTTTATGATTTAAATGCTTTTTAAACTTTTCTTCAAGTTATTTCCTCTGAAATAATTTATTAAATTCTCATAATTTAGGGATATCACTTCCATATTTTTCTCATAATTTTTCATGATCTTTCGGTATTTATCATAATACTTTTAAGTTTTTTATCACCATTATATCATTTTTAGTCATTACGTTCATCGATTTTCCGTAACTTTTTCAACAATTTACTCTATAATTATAACAATTTTCTATAATAGTTTTATCTCATGAATTTACTTCATTAAAATATTCATTAATTTTCCTTTATCTCGGAAATTCAGTTGCTAAAATCCGGTATTATATTTCTCTCCCCCTTAAACAAAATTTCGCCCTCGAAATTTAATCTATACTCACTAGACTACGGGCCATAAACTCGGGTACTTCTCCTTCACTCTCGGTTTCCCAAGTTGCCTCGTTTGATGACAAACCCTTCCCGAGACCACCTTCACTATCGGTATAGTTTTAGTCCTAAGCCGTTTCTCCTGGCGTTCGAGAATTTGCTCGGCTCGACTACAAAGGTGTTATCATGCCGTACTTCAACATCATCGTACTTTATGACATGATCTCGATCCGGTAGGTATTTCTTCGGTTGTGACACGTGAAAAAACATCGTGGAGATTACTCGGGTTCGGGGGTAACGCTAGTTGATACGCAACTGGTCCTCGCTCGGCTAACACTTCAATTGGTCCAACGTAACGTGGACTAAGCTTCTTTCTCTTCAGTGTTCTGCCGACACCGGTTATTGGAGATAATTTCAGAAACACATGGTCTCGACTTCAAACTTCAACGGTCTTCTCCTCTTATCTCGCATAGCTCTTACGTCTCGTGTGCGAAGGAGTCTCTTCTTGATCGAGCAATCGCTCGGAGGTCTCTTTTAGCATATCCGGTCCAAGCAAGCGCGGACGATGACGCATCTCCGTCCAAAGCATAAAGGCGATTGGCACTTTCGCCCATACAAAGCCTCGAACGGGGCCATTTGTATGCTTGAATGATAACTATTGTTATACGCGAATTCTACGCTAGTGAGAGGTGTTCGTCCCAATTTCCTTCGAAATCCGGGGCACATGCTCGCAAAGCATATCCTCCAACGTCGTATCGTCCTCTCGATTGACCGTCGGTTTGAGGGTGATAAGCCGAATCGAACTTCAGCTTGGTACCCATTCCTTCATGTAGTGCTTGCCAAAAGCGGGATTGGAATCGAGTATCCCGATCGGAGATAATACTCTTAGGGACTCCGTGCAGTCTCACGATCTCTTTGATGTAGATTGCAGCCAATCGTTCTGGAGAGTAGTGGATGCTAAAATTAAAGTCATTAAATTTGTCCTAAAATTTAAGTAATTCTCAATATTATTCCTATTAATTACACTAAACTCTAATATTATATTAATTATTACTCTCACTCACAACCTTTTTAATTATGAGTATACATGAAAAAAAAATATTTATTGCTATTTGAAAACAAGTGCCTTACAAAAAGGACCAAATGCACTTGTTAGTTGGTGCTTTATAATAAGAACCAAATGGAGTAGTTCAATATGTTTATTTTGTGGCCCGGGCTAAAAATCTTTTTTCTAGTTCCGCCACTCTAAGCCTTCAAAGTTGTCCAAATCTCTCTTCCAAGCTCTTCCTTTTCGTGATCCACTATTCCCTTGTGCCAAGAATATGTTTTTCTACCCTTTCCTCTAGGTTAAGTAGTGTTTTTCTGTAACACCCCATTTTTGTAAACGTTTTCATAGTGATTTTGATCAGAGTTGAGCGTCGGAAATTTTTTTCACAATAAAGAGTGACTGAATAACAATGACTGTAGTATGTCTGGTTGTTCATAATAGTACATTCATCCGAGTGTTTAATATATATGAAGTACATAACAAAAGTAATAGCGTCTCCGTTGGATTTTCAAGCCGGCTCCTTACCCTTGTCCTCGGCCCTGATTCCATTGGAACCTGAAGCTAAGGTAAGAGCTGAGATCCAATGCACATTGGATCTCAGGTAACAGTTAATCTCATGCTTATGTAACAATATATGTATGACATATATCCTTTTTCAGTATAAAACACAATTTCAAAACAGTAACAACATGTAAGGCAATAACAAAACACAGCCCCTGCAGTATGTCTGTTATCCCAGTCTGCACATTTCACCAGTGCCACGATGTACAGTCATGTCCTCAGCGCTAGGAAAACTTAACGGTATTATCATAACCATAACCTGTATATATCATGATTGTATCAAGAACAATTAAGACAAAGTATATGAAAACAACTATCATATATAGGCATACAATAAGCATAAGAGTTAATGTTACAATACGCGTCCGTACCTTCGTTGATATCAACAGTACGTTTGTCGTTGACGGTATTCGTGCACCGTAATCCTATAAGGGTAATATCGTCTCTATTAATTCATAAATATTATTTCAAGAGATATTTTGGCTATATATGACCATTTTACCCCTGGATTAATTATTTCACAATTATTTTATTTAATTTTCGTAAGAACATTATTTATCATTTTATAGGCTGATTTTTCACCTAACTTTGGAGAATTATAATTAATTCCACAGAATTCGAAACGAGGATCCGTAAAATTCCTCGGAATCCTTAAGATGTATACTTTTAGGAAACAATATTGGTTGGTGCCCAGATTTTATAAACAATTCCCAGTTTTCGTGATTTCAACCTCTGTTGATAATTTTCCAGAAAATATAGCCTATTTTTGAACATTTTTATCTCCTAGCACAGAACTCAAAATGACATGCTATAGGTATATTTGGAAAGCCCTATATGTCTAATTTTACCATGATATTTCTCAGAATTTTAGCATAGCATCTTCAACATAAGATACAAGCGTTTTTGAAATTGCTTTCATAAATCGCTAACCGACAAATTTTCGCAGAGAGCTTCGCTACTTTGACCATAATCTTCCAAAAATTTTGCTATAACTTCTTCTTCATCATTTTTTTCGAAATAAAGCCAATTATAACCATAAAAACATGAAAATAAAACTATAATTGGAAGATTATGAATCAAAACAACATTTAAGCTATAAATCACAAAGCTAGAGCTCAAGAGCTTACCTAGAACTTTGCTCCTTCCTTCCCAAAGCTTCTCACTCTCACTTTCTCTCTGGATTTTGGTTTCTCTAAGCTTGTGCTTGTTGTGAATTGGTGAGAAATTATGAAGACATAAGCCTTCTATTTATAGCAATTTGTGGGTTAACTTCCTAACATCTTTCCTTCAATTTCAACCCTTGGATTTTAACTTAGTTAAGAAATTTAATCTCACCCATTAACCCTATAGAAACTGCCACCTCCTCTCCTCCCTTCTTTAGATAGTTTGTTTCAATTTTAGTTACCCCAAATGCTTATTTAGTTGGGAGTAAGTTGGTATTTTTATTCAAGATCCATCTCCACTTTTCAAATCTCCATTTTATGGCTTAATTAAAGGTCTTTTTAAAACTCTTAAATCACTTAAGTATGAATCATAAAAGTTTATGAAAATCACTTTGGAGATAACCAAGTTCAAGCTTAAATTGTGCTTGTTCATAATATCTACTTATATTTGTTCTATGATCAATGGTTTTCAAGATACAATTTATTTTGTATAGGTTCTCATTTACTTGTGTCTTGGATTCATCCTAACGGTTTTTATCTTACCATTTATTAATTAACCTTTAATTACCTATGCTTACATCATTTTTAACCACAAAGTCTTCTTTGATTAAGACACTTTTTATGTAATATCTAGATATTTACTCTTGCTTCATCTTTTCCTCTCCAATTACACGACCCCTCCCCTTATTCACCATGCATTTGAATTCTATTTCATCTCCATTTACCTTTATGTCTTAATCTTTCATGCCTTGAAAGTCTTGGCTTATTAATTACTTGATTGTGATGTTTGTTTGGCTAATTACATTTAACAAATTCTTACTCTTCCTCCCTTATGCTTGAACCGAATTCACCTTCCACAATTCACTCTTGGATTTGTGTTTTACTTGTCTCATAAAAGCCATGGTGAAATCCTCCTATTGGTTGATTTTAATCTCACAAGGATTAGGCTTTATGAAATTAATTCTAAAACCTTTATATTAGCTTTATTAAATTTAATCCAAGCCTTTGATTTTGTTTTGGAAAAATCTACACACTATTAGTGGTATTTGTTAATGATTTAGGATTAAGGATTAATACAATTTCTTAACCCTTTTAATTAGCAATTTTCGCCATTAAAATTATTTAAAGAGGAATTAACTAATCTTTGGTTAATATAGCTAATATAGTGTTTTAGGGGTTATTAGTCTTAATTACCAAAATTTTGACAAGTTTTTAAATTAATTTTGATGATTAAAAACTCCTTGTGTATTAATTTTGGTCTTTACATTTCCTTTGGATACTAATTAAGTTGATTTATTCTTAATTATGCCCTTAATTAACTAATTATTTATTAATTTCGAAAATCACTAAAATATCTTAATTATTGCAATTTTAATTGCCCAACAATTGTTGATAATTTTCTATAATTGATTTAGGTATTTAGATGATATTTAATCACCTTTATGACATAAATAATGCTTATACTTAATCATGTTAATCTTAGGATATTTTATGATTAATAGAACTTAAGAATTTTAGCCTTTTGGTTATTTTAATTCTAAGGAAAAATTACCTAGAAATAAAATAAATACAATACATAAATTTTGAGACCACATATTCACCTATTTTAAATAGGTATTATTTATTGAAATATAATATTAAGATAAATAATTATCCAAGGTATTACATTTTCTTTTAAAATCAAAATGCTCAACTGTGCTATCACGACTGGCTACGGCCAGTTGGTCAACTTGATGCGGCCACTTTACACATAGAGCTATCTTTCTTGACTTGTTATGGCAAGTTTGTCAACTTGCCATGGCCAGTTACACAAAGAGTATACTTCTTAAGATTGTTCACTTGTCATGGCCAGTTGGTCAACTTGCTATAGCTAGTTGTTCAAATTCCTTCTAACTTTGCACTGCTTCATCTCCTTTATTTCTTTCCTTGTTTCTTGGGTCTTATAGAGCTTCAAAACTTGTCTCCATCCTTCGACAAAAAAGGGAGGAATTATCAATTCTTAATTGAATCACAAACTCTATAGAATATAACAAGAATTTCTTTGATTTTTGCTTGATACTTTGATATGCATATTTTCTTCTATATACTTCATTTTCTATGCACATTTTCAACCCAAAAATAGGTAAAAAGAGACAGAAAAGGTGCTAGAATGTTGTCAATTTCTAAGAGTTAACACCAAACCCTCCAAGCCTTTTGATCATATAGTGCAAATAAGAATATATTTCATGCAGCCATGAACACATACATTTATTCACTACTACATGAAACACTTTTAATTTCAGTTTTTAGGCCTTTTCTACATCCTTTTTCAGGAGGACGCCTATGTAAGCAATGTAGTGAAGGCTGGGATCAACGCTCTTTCAGTGTCCCTTTTTAAAAACAGACACCATAATTTTTCTTTTTTAAAAAATTCTTTATATTTTGAACTGCCTAGCAATGAAACCCTACAAAAACATCATCTTTAAATTAAGATGCTTCAAATTTATGCTATATACTCAACCTTAACAACAACAACAAAAAAGAGAACATTAAAATTATTCCCAAAAAAATACATAGCATTGTATTTTTTTTTTTTAATAAAAAACCCAAACCTGCAATGTTATGCTATTGAGGATGGAGGAGCGATGGTGTTCTACCACAAAAGACGAAGGATTGACAATGGGAGAGGGAGAGAGGAGTGACATTGGGAGAGATCGAGGTGGGAGGATGGAGGAGCGATGGTGGAGAGAGAGGAGGGAGGACTAACGGTGTGACAGAGGAGGGAGGATGGAGGAGCGACGATGGTGAGGGAGAGAGGAGGAGGAGCAACGACGGTGGAGAGTGAGAGAGGAGAGAGGAGAGAGGAGAGAGGAGTGATGACCCTAGAGAAGGAGAAAAGAATCGCAAGTGTGATAACGGTAGGAGAGTGAGAGAGTATGGAACTAGGATGAGACAGTTTGATAGAGGAGGAATGAGTACAAACAATTTTTTCGTTGTTTTTTTACCCATCTGGCATCCCAATTTTAAAAAGGACACCAAAAATGGTGCTTTTGAAGGCAAAAACCCTGCTTTTGACGTCTCTTTTCAAATTGGGACACTAAAAGTATGGCTTTTGGCTTCCCATTTTTGAAAAGTGACGCCAAAAATCAACTTTTGGTGTCCTTTCTTGTTGGAGTGATGCCCAATATGTCAAAATTTCAAAACATAATTACAAAAATGTCATTTCGCTTTTATTTCTTACTTCTCATTTTAAAAAATAAACGTTTTTTAAGGAATTAAAATCCTTATTTTGTAGTAATGATGAGATTGTAAATTTATGTTTCCTGGTAATGGCTTAGTTTTTTTCCCCCCTGCAAATCCTTGTATTCCACCTGTTCATACATACACGGAAACTTGCATAATTTCATTTTATTCTATGGGGATGGTGTGAAACTTTATTTGATAATAAGTTGCGATAGCTGGGCGCAGGGAAATTTTATCAATATTCAACAGTAGAGGTCAGGTCCATTATTGAGGTTTGGTTTATTCATATTTGTCTCTTTCTTTGACAGAAAATCATGTGCTCACACGTTATGAAACTCGTGCATTAATTTTGTTTTGTTTTTTTTTTTTAAAAATGGGGCTACTGTTTGAAGTCAACACAATAAATCTCAATCACAATATGTAAAATTAATTAATTAATATATTGACAGTGACTCGAAGTCTTTTTTATTGCTTGAAAGCAACACTATGTTTGTTGGTACAATTGCTTTAAAATTGGCTCAAGGTTTAAGGGTGGTTAGGCAACTAGGATAGAGTTTCTTTATCCGAACATTTACTAAGAAACGCTCCACTTACTTTCTATACGAGATGGCCTTGTATTTTTAACGAACATCCTAGAAGAAGAGAATAAGATGCCATCTCACAAAGGTGTTCGATAAAACAAATTTATAGATACGAAAACACTCATACTTTTGGTGAGGAATGCAAGTTCCAAAATCAAATAAGCTAAAAGTTACAATAGTGGTGATTCAATTCTACTAAAAGTGTATTTGTTTTTATTTTATTATTGCAGTATTAGGCTTATTATAGAATCACATCAAAACATTTATTAGTTGGTTAATCATGAGGATGAATCATGGCCAAAACCTATATATTAAAATTGTGTAAAGCACAAAGTCATCCAAACATATATTCAAGAAAGAAGGAAATGTACCAATAAGTTGTTGATTTAAGGTCAAATTCCCTCTTTCCCCCTATTCTTGATAAGACAAAAGAAGATTGCAAGCTGGAGAGATGGATCCTCTTCTCAACTTTTCCTATCATCGGCCCACCTTTAACCACTTTTTTAATCTTCACTATCATTAATTAAAATTTAGCATTTTATAAAAATATTACCATAATTTTTATATAAAAGTATTTAAATAAATTTAAAATATTAAAATTTGATAAGAATGCTGTACAACTCTAAACTATAGACACAAGTTAAAAATTCAAACCCTCCAACAAAAACTAGTGCTTTGCTAATTAGGTGTTGATAACATTGTACTTTATTTTAAAAGTGATCATGAAATGGCCAATGAGATCATGAAAGCTACATATATACATATGAATTATATAAGGACCCAATACTTAGATGCCACGAAAAAGTATGATATTACGCATACAAAAATGATAGATATGTCGTCACTCATGTTAAATTTATAATAGACCCAATACTTAGATGCCTTGCCAAGTTATGTTTTATAGATATTATCATTATCAATTTACTGATTCATTCAAACCAGATCCACATGCTCTATTGCGATATACTTTGATATAGGACGGTAGACATAAGGGGTGTTACTGTTGTTTCCAATGTATTGAGTAGGTAGAAATTGAATATACAGTAAACATAATAGCATAACAAGAATCTGTATTATTTAAATAGCACATACAAAGAGCATACAACAAGTCTGTATAATATGAAAAACCTATAAACGAACTCACAAGACTGCCGAATATGGTAATGAACAATGCAGGAATCCGGGCCCAACTTACGTTGTGTATGTCCTTAAGACAATCTTTCTCCTTCAATACAGATGCCGAAGGTTTTTGGGCAATTGCCTCCCAGGATAGAGCGGATTATTCGTCTCTAGAAAGATGACTCTATCAATCGGAAGCCTAAGCGAATTCAACGAGTCTGCTTTCAGAACACACAGAATATTTTGTATATGCAGTATGCAGAAAGAGTGTATGTAGAAAAAAATCAGAAACAAATCTGTGACTAGGGCGCCCTATTTATAGACTTCGAAAAAACTTGATCAAATGGACTCGTCTGTCTGTCATTATGAACCGGTGCGTTGCGCAAACGGAGACGCACGTAACTAACGAACGAAGCGACCCGCGTGGACCGTATCAGGAAAGCGGTGCGCGCGACCGACCAAGCCGAGCCGGCCGAACGGTGGCACGCACGTGTGGTGGACCAAGGGCCACCTAAGTCCTCACCCCTCCACAAAAGTGGGTTGGCCCAAGGGCCCATTTAGTATGAGCAAAGTTGAGGCTTATATACCCTCCAATTTTTCTCCAACTAACCAATGTGTGACTTCTATCCACACACATTCCTTCTTCCTTTTTCCCTCTTCTTTTCCAACCTTCTTCTTATTCATAACCCATGGGATTTTATCCTAAATTCCAACAGTTACGACATCATTAATTAAGAAATTTCCATATCAGCAGTAATTCTTTATATGGCAGGGCTATTGACCACAAAAGCTTCCAGAAAGCATCAAGCAAATGCAGAGATGAATTCATTGTTATTTTACGAAAGCCAGACTTGACAGAGTAAATACCAGATGCATTGAAATCCCAGACCAATTTGTCATTAGATATGGCATAACTAGACAGTTGGGAGTTAGGGTTAGGCTAATGGGCACTCTTTACTTCAGTGGGTTTTGACAAAATAGTAAGCACTTTAGAGCAGTCACCACCATACCAGCCAACTGTTGCCGGAGCATCACCGCTAAGATCACCAACCTTAAGGCCACCCTCCGAGATTGGAAGCGGTTCAAAATGTTGGAAGCAAGTAAGAGTAATTTGACCAACACTGTTGAGTGCTCTCATCACCATGAATGCGGCAAGTCATGGAATTAATTAGTAATATAATCCCAAGGACGGCGAGGCAGTGTGTGTACATACATATATGTAGCTAGAGAGATTCCTATTGAATATGCATGTTAGAGGAACATGGTGACAAAGATGAGTTTTATATTTTGAGGCCTTTTTCTCATCTTTTTTGGGTCCGAAAATGAATTCTATGTGGTAAAAATTTATCCGGTAACTCGTACATATTCTAAGGGGAATTATTATTTTGCGTATTTTCCATCATCAATATCAACATAAGTCCCTTTCTTAATTAATTAGAACATAGAATGTTTTGTTCTTTAATTGTAGTTTTATCTTGTATCAAGGATAATGCAATGCAAGATTTAAGTGTGGGGGAGAGATTGGCCTTCTCTTGATTATTGGGTTGCCATATGATTCAATTGCTTCCATATGTCGTACAACCAATCCATATTTAAATTTTTGACATATGATTTGTAATGAGCTTTTTTTTTTTTTTTTTGGGATAAATTGTTAATTGCAAGATTAGAATTTTATATGACCATGATTGTGATGGTTTGATTGATTCACTACCAAAAAAAAAAAAGCAAACTCGCAACGAAGTTTAGGGACCAAATTCCGTCACTAATCAATTAGTGATAGCCTATTATTTTAAGGTGGAATCATCAAATTCCGTCGCTAATCCACTATTTTTTTTTTTATAGTAACAGATATCTTTTCTTTTGTATTGCATTTCTATGAGATCTAAAGTCACTTGACCCTAACCTTCCTCCATTAAGATAGTAATGTCAACAACAAGCCACCAAAGTGATAGTGCTATCCGCCATACTTAGATAAGTTCTTACGTTTAAACCTAGCATTGACATGTGTGTGTTAAAACTGATTGTATTAATTAGTCAGGTCCAAATGTTAAGCCCAGTTTAGCATAGTGTTTGAATTGATATTCTTTACTCTTTATTTGTTTAGTTAGTTGGGGGCCTAAGGTCCAGAAACGTGAAAATATCACTTCCCTTTTTCAAACTTAATAAAAGTTATCCTAATTGTTTTAATAAAAAATCGTTCTACTTATGTAACAATAATATTCTTAGAACTATCATGGTCGTCACGTATGAAAGGGCTCAAGTTAAAGTTGGAATCGTCTCCAAGTCAATGTGAAGATTAATTTTTTTAATGAAGAAAATAATGCAATTTATAATAAGCTTGACCAAAAACACGTTTTTGTAAAAAATTAAAACTGATAACGAAAGTTATCAATTTTTAAATGTTAGTAGTATTCATAGCGCGTATACTGATGTTATAATTTGTATATTATCAATAAATTGGAAACCTTTTGTTTCTAACAATTGAGCATTGATTTTAGCGTAGAATCTAGCATGAAAACTTGAAACGCACAATGGTATCAAATTGTTCTAAAATACATATTATTTGAAAGAAAAAATAGATATAAACTCTAAATATAGAAGTCCAAATTTGTGAACGATATAAAGCGGGGGTGAGTCATGACAAACAAACAAAAAAGTATAAAGCATAAGTTTTCCAAAAGTGCGTGTGTGTAGAGTATATGTGCATGTGCTCCCATGGAGTCATCTATTTTGTTGGGCCTAATATATTGCACATAGTTTAAGAAAAGTAACACAACTTATGACTCATAAATGGAATTCGTTGTTTGCTATAAATTCTAGGGATAAGGGTCTTAAATGCCATGGAAGTTTTATTTCGGGAGAAAGATTTGGTAAGACGGAAGTTTTTTTGGACAAAAAATGCCATGGAAGTTTTATTTGAGGAGCAATGTTGCCCAGGAAGTTTTCACTAAGGAGCAATTTTGCCTTACGTCCCCAAATATTAAATTTGACTATTAAATCAGTCAAATACCACACATGTTATGCCTTGAAAACGTCAAACTTGGAGCCGAGAAGGAGATCCTTGAGATGTTGAGCTCAAGGCGGCCAAAATTTGTGAAGCCGAAGCGGTCAAAGGGATCGAAAGTCGTCGATCGTCACAAAACCTAAAGGAAGCATAACTTATGATCTAAGCAAATAATCGGTCTATACAAACGTAAATATTATCACTATTGATTTGTTTTACTAAACCAATTTTTGGAACAATTCATTTCTCGTTTTGCGTTTCATTTGTGTTTTGTACGACATTTCAATCCCTTTGACCGATTCGGTTTCACAAATGGCGCCGTCTTGAGTTCAACATCGAAGGGTCTCCTTTCTCGACTCCAAGTTCGACCTTTTCAAGGCATGACATATGTGGTCTTTGATCGATTTAATAGTCAAATTTAATATTTGGGGACGAAGGGAAAAATTGCTATGTTTTGTAAACTTCGGGGCAAAATTGCTCCTTAGTGAAAACTTCCCGGCAAAAAATTCTGGCGAAAACTTCCGTGGCAAAAGTGATACTTAGGGCAAAATTGATACTTCTGTGAACTTCCGTGGCATTTTTGTCCAAAAAAACTTCCGTCTTACCGTACTCGATCGAAAACTTCCATGGCATTTAAGACCCTTAACCCTAAATTCTATACATTAAAATTGGTTGATTTATCGGATTATTATGTAAATTTGATATAAAGATTATGGTAAAAAGAATATGATATAAAGATATTTGGTTAAAGAAGTTTGTCTTATGACTCACGAAATCAGATGTAATATAACCTCATGTCTTTAATATAAGAGCTAGTTAAATAAATTACTTAGTTATATCATATCTTACATAATCTTTACTTACGTGTATCATTAAATTATATCATTATATATTAGTTTTTTTAAAAATAAAAAACATAAATGTTTCAAAGTAATCTATTTAGTTTATTAAATCTTTCTAAATTAGTCAACTATGTCTTAATATTAAAAACTGGAGGTAGTATGAATACCTGCAGCATTTGTAAAATATCCAACTTAGACTGATAAGAACATGATTTTAATGTTATATTGGATATTTAAACCAATCTAGATGTTAAAGTACAAATATACTTCTATTCAAAGTAAAGTCAATATTTAAGTTTCAGGGCCGTTGAAATTAAAAAGAATACATAATGTAAATTTTTCATTAATCTTGAAAGCAGAAATATATAACATCCATATACTATTAATGTATATTAATTTTGAGAGGCCGCAGCTATGCTATGGTCTCATCCTTCCACCACTGTTTTTATCAAGTACTATATACAATGCCTCGTAAAAATAAACAATGGTTGTTTGGATAATTTTAAGTGAAGAATTTTATATTCGAATTTTGAGGCATAAATTTTGGGGGAAAAATCTATAATTTTACAGGGTATCACGCCGTAAAAAGTTGTTTGATTGTGAGGCAACTGATGTGGGACTGAATGCACAACATTGTGTAATATCCCGAATTTTAAACCCTAAGAATTGAGAATAAGCCTAAATGAGGCAGACAACTAAGCTCAGTTTGGGAAGAGTTTCAAGAATGTCGAGACATAGGAAGCCTCTAAAGGACTAGGTAACTAGGCTATACGGGTCAGTTAACCTAGTATACATAGTAAGTAATTTGCATTTTCAGGGCAGTCAGGTATGCCCTACGTTTTTGAGAAAACATTGGTATGTGGCATCATTTGTCGAGTCTTGGTATGTGTATCGCAATTCTGAGTAAAACCTGAGCAGAACTCCAGGCAAACACCGATAAAGTAGCTTTATTAAAGTAACTTTAATAAAGTAAGGTCTTGATGACTAATGATGATATACTTTTGTGTTAGTTTAATAAAATCATGACATGTGTCCCCTCATAATGACAAGGGAAAAAGCTACTTTTGTGTTGGACAAGTAAAAGCATGACACGTGTCCCTTCATAATTACAGGTGCAAAAGTCAAAAAAATCTTGTGGAAGAAGCTATGTGAAAGGAGATATTTTGAGGGCATTTTGGTAAATTGCTATAAGGGACACATGTGCAAGCAATTAATATGAAATGATGACTCAAAAGCTTCTTAAATAAGCTTCAAATTCGTGCAAAACAAGGAGGAGAGAGAAAAGTCAACAAAACTTGCAAAATAAACAAAGTTAAGAGGATATTTTGCAAGGGCACTTTGGTCATTTGATTTGGGGGATTTTTAAGTGCCTTATTGACATATTTTAAGACATTTTACACTCTTATTTGTATGAGTATTTTGACCAAGAGCTCAAGGACCATAGAAGTTAAAGTGACAGTGCAGAAGGGCACAAAAACACTTATACGGTGTTAATTGGTTGGTAAAAATACCATTTAGCTATGCCCTAAGGTATGGGACAATTAGCTGAGCAAAATGTGGCAAAATAGATATGCACATGACATTTCTTGGGCTGGTAAGGGTTCCTGCGTTTTCAGGGAAAAAGAATGGAAGAGTATTCAAAAAGCTTGTTGAAGAAGCCAAAGAAAAATCTAGAATTACTTGAAGGAAAAGCAAAGAAATAGGTCAAATCAAGTCATTATGAAGAGAGAGAGAAAATTTAAAAAAAGAATCAATCTACACCACATGTTTTGAATTGAATCTGATTTTGATGTGACAACCAATCATGCTATTTTTTTTGGTGTAAATGGCGCCACACCAGCTGCCTGGAAGCATCTAGATTTTCTTGGAGAAAAAGCAAAGGGATCATGCAATAATCCGAAGCACTCTTTGGACCATTGGATAATAACAAAACTTGGATAATTTCCCTAACCAAGGGAGTCTATTTAAAGAACCTTTCTGCCTATTTTTGCATTGCCTTAGATGTGCTCAAGGAGAGGAGAGGAGTATCTGGCTGAGTCCTTGGTTCAGGAGGAAGAAGAAGCATAAGTGTTCAAAGATTCGAGGTAAGCACCCAACCGATGACTTAGTAGTTCTTATTCTGAGTTTCTGCCCAGTGGTGAAATCATGGGGTTACAATAGGAGTTTTATGTTTTTAAGGTTTCCATTGAGTCCAAAACATGATTATGAGTGGGGATAAGTTAAGATTTCCATTTCCAACCTTGAAAAGCCATAAGTCTTTAAACAACATGAATCTACTAACTCTTGTGTTTTCTGAGCAGTGAGGGTTAATTGGATGATTTAACATAGTAAATGAAGTCCATTTACTTTGAAATTTTACAGGGAGAAAGTAGACATCCCGAACTTCATTTTTGTATAAGACTTAATGTCTTTTAGGTTTTCCTATTGGGAGATATTTATTGTTGGAAATAGCCCAAAAACCTGGACTTTTCCTTGAACCAACGGCTAGGGTTTGAGGATAAGGGAAGGATACGAATCTAGATGACCTTGAAAACTATTTTTATTGTAAACAAGACATAATAAGGGTTCAGTGGCTGTTGGAATCACGTCGATCGGAGTTTTCTAGAATTTATTGTAAATTTTGAAGTCATACCAATATTTCTGGAAAATTCTTGTTTGGGCGAAATTTGATGGAGTTTGAAGTGGAATTTGTATAGGTGATTAAAAGCATGATATTTTGCTATATTTAGGACTGAAATGCATGTGAGACATTTCCTAAGCACCAGGGAAGGTTTTATTAATTCCGAGGAAACATCAGGTAGTAACTGTTAACTCGCATACTCTATGTTACTCTCGCATGTGTGTTTTATCATCATTGAGGATATGGGTAGGTAGTACCTGTTAGACTGTGTGTCCTTAGTTCACTACTGAGGCCTAAGGTATATGAGGTAGGTAGTACCTATTGGACTGCGTGTCCTTAGGTTGCTACTGAGGCCTCTTGAGGTAGGTTGTTAGGGTCTGCAGCTCTGGCAACTGAGGCCTTTTAGCGCTATTGGTTCCAGGGGCTTGTCTTGAACAAGCAGTCCTGCGGGTTTGTGGTACATGCCATGTTTATTTTCCTGATAGTGATTTGCATAACATGCATTGCATATGAGTTTAACAGTTACTCTAGGTTCAATTTTGAACTCCAGACTGTTTCAAAGAATACAGGTATTAGTTGTTGAGCTTTTGAGGAACAAGGAGGTAAGGGCATGGTGTGGAAGACTGAAGAAATAGGGGATGCCCTATCATGTTTTGTATATCTATTTTTGGAATGACTGTATGATTTATACTTACTGTTCAGTATTTATTTTGGATGATTGTACCCTTAACCCTACGGGGACTACTTTATGTTTTTGTTTGTACCTTTACTAGTATATTGTAAGTTGTCCAAACCGATCATATGCTCTATTGTGCACACTCTGAGGTATGTTGGAAGGAATAATTAATAAAGGAAAGGAAATTAAATAAAAGGATCCCTCTAACCCGTCACCCGAAAGGGCAAGGCCAGTAAGGGTGTAACACATTATATTTTTAGAGCATATTCGGATAAGGATATTCTCAAGGCAGATGATATAGAGAAGATGATTAATAGTTCTCATGTAGACCAGAATCAAAATGAAGAGGACTTCGTCAAAGTAACAGTCGGTGGCTTAGTCTTGGAGGATGGAAGGAATGGATGCAGAGGTTACATTTAGGATCAAATTGGTAGATGGCTTGTAGGCATCAGTTCCAAACTTGTTAATATTTCTCCGGATTTGGAAGAAATAATTGGTTGCATTGAGGGCCTACATTTGTGTTGGTCCAAAGGGTATACGAAAATTAAGTTAATTACTAATTTTATAAAGGCAATGAATTATATGTTGAGAGGATGTGATCAACATCATCCTTTCAAAGATGTTGTAGATGATATTATGACACTTATTTATAGAGATTGGCAAGTTGTGATCAGATCACTCATGAATATTGAAAGACCATAACTATTATTGATCGATTAGTAAGATACTTTTATAGCATAGATGAGAATTTATGTCTATTTGATCAACCTCCTCCTTTTATACAAGAGGCGGATGTTGATGAAGGTTAGAGTCTTTCTTTGAAGTTGATGCAATGTCCTTGTTAACATTTTGATTACAAAAGCATTATTCCAAAATAATAATAATAATAAAATAACTACGCAATTATCTGTATCTTATTTACATATGATTCTAGAAGGGCACAAGTATTACCATATAGCAGCCCTTCTTTCTCTCTCTAGACATCTACCCTCTGTCTGTTTTATTGTAACAATATTAAATATATATTTAACTGAAAATCTCCCTGCACTTTCATAGAAACTTATTATCCATTAGTAACCAAAGATTTTTGAAACTTAAATGTATTCTTCAAAAATTAATATAAAATTAAATTATGTGGGTGAAAAAATAATAATTTTTGTAAATTACTTTTATAAAATGAGTCAACCATCACCCAGAGCTCTGAGATCTTTGGAGACCAGTTGCCGAAGTCGGAACTCCAAAGATCGACTACCGAAGCTCTAGCACGACTATTGGCTTACTAACGGTGGTCTAATGGCTACTCACAAGAGCTCTAATCTGACCACCAGAGAATTTATTTTAAATAAAGGTGGCTAAGGGGTTTGTGTTTGAACCTGTGACCCTTGAAAACTAAGAGCATGGTGGCCAACAAACCCTCCAAGCCTTTTGATCATATAGTGCAAACAAAAATATATTTCATGCAGCCATGAAAACTTATATTTATTTAGGGTTAAGCACCAAATTAGCCCCGAAGTATGTACCAGGAGAAATATTGCCCTGAAAGTTTTTTTTTGTCTCAATGTCACCCCCAAAATATCAAAATGTAGCAATGTTGCCCTCCCCATTAACACTGTTAATTTCCACCTTTAAAAAGCCACGTCACACTCCTACATGGCACTCAAATCGCCACCTGGTCACCACCTACTTCTTCCACCCTCTCCCCTCCTATCCACCTCATCATTTGTCTTCTTTCATCATCCGTCTTCTTTCCTCCTCTCCTTCCTCCAATTTTCATCGACTCTTCCTCAACTCAGATCTCGTTGTCCCTCATCCACTCCCTTCCCCCTCACAGCCAACTCCTCCTCCCTCACCATGAACGCCAGCGACGGTGCCGTCAGCCCTTGCTTACCCCACCGCTAGCTTCGATTCCTTACCCCTCACAGTCGACGCCTCCTCCCTCACCATGAATGCCGACGACGGCGCCGTCGACCCTTGTGAGAGGAAGAAGGAGGATATGAGATTTGAGTTAAATTTCTAGATTTTCTTCTTCCTCTGACCCATAAAATTTTTGAATGCGTTTTATGTTTTATAATTATAGGACCTAAGATCGATTATCTGTGCCTTCGTTTTCTTAAGGGAAGGTCCGGTGGAGGCACAGATCATATAGCCGAGGTGTTGGGTGTGGGAGCCGATCATGACCAGCCATGCTTGTAGCCACAATAAATGCAATGTAAGGGATGAAGATTGCCGTGACCTTGAAGAATCTGGCCGAGAGACAGAAGAAAACACCAACTCCCGTGGCAGCCGCCGTGATGAGCGCTGTAACACTCCAAATTCCATACTTCAAATTGTGTCGGTTGACACTTAGTTGTATCAAAATCCACAGAGTTTGAGGTGCTACAACTCAGAGTAATGCGGAAACGGAGAGCATGCACCAATGTTCGAACGATGAGTAAATGAGATAAAATGCCCAGACATATGCTGATGTCCCGAAATAAGTTGATATATTAATAATTTCCTGAAGGAATATTCATGTGATACATTAGTACAAAGCTTTGTATAATTACAAATCTTTATGGTAACTATACAATCTTCAACCAAGTTGTAGCTAGACTTGGGGCAATGAACCTGACTTAGTTAATTGAACAATTTGGCCAGGTAGGTGTCTATCGTGGAAGTCTCACCGAGTTGACGATGACTTATTGACTGATCCACATAGACTAGCCCTGCCTTCGGCTCCAAACTGTATGAGGTCACCTTATCAGGTTCGTTCCAGAATGAATGCTCTGATGACGCTCTTCCGGCATTTGCTTTGTCGGTGCCTCTTCCCGGCTCCATCCATCAGTGCTCCTTTTCGGCTCTATTTATCAGTGCCTTCTCGCAGCTCCATCTACCGGTGCCATCTTTGATCTAGGTTCCTTCCCTGACTTTTAGTCAAAGCTGAGGTCCAATACACATCGGACCTCAGGTAATAGTTAACCTCATATGAAAAGTATAACAATATATGTATGACAGATGTTCCTTACATTACAGCAATAATCAATTCATAAGCACACAGCAGATGTAAGATTCGTCACAATAATAGTACATAGCATACAACACATGTAAAGTCATCCACGTCTGCACAAACCAGTGCCACGATGGCCCTCGTGTCCTCAGCGCTAGGAAAACTCAACGGTATTATCAAGACTATAACCCGTATAAAGTTGAATGTATGTAAACAGTGACCTAAGACAAAGCCTTAGCCATGGTACATGATCTAAGACATAGTCATGTCCATGACCATATGAATCATACTACCACATACATGCATACAAGACACATCAGAGTTAAAGTTACTGTATGTGAACGTACCTTTCACCGTGTAGATACCAACATGTCCGACATTTGAATCCGACTCCGGACTTCCCGAATATCCTATACATTACCATCAAATTATCATATGATATTGTGATAAATATCATATTGCTTAGAATAATATCCTAAAGGTTTAATTTACCTTTCTACCTTTGGTGGGTTTATTATTCCATTTTTACCCTTACATTTTCTTAAAAACGTAATGCTGGATTTTCTGGGCAGATTTTGCAGCAACTTTGGAAAATCATAATTAATTCTAGAAACATAATTTTTGAGTTCTGAAAAATTCATCATGACCCTTGACATGTCTATTTTCAAGGAAAAATATTCCCAGAAGCCAGAAAGTCACAGATCATTCGCAGTTTAATATTTCTCAATGCTGCACAGATTTTCGTCCAGAAAACGTAGCCCAACTTTAGGAATGTTTATCTCCTTGCACAAAACTCAAAATGATACAATCTAAGTATATTTGTAAAGCCCTAGATGTCTACTTTAACCATGAAAAATTATAGAATTTAATAACTTCATTTTCTACATAAAATATTAGCATCTCTTTCGTTGGCTGCACAAAGCTTTAAAACCAAAAATCCTACAATTTTCACAACCTTGATCTATTGATTTCAAAACTTATTCCCTAACATGTTTTCCACTCCATTTTGTATTTTAAAAGAAATGGAGACTTCCAAACATGAAAAGGAATATTTCTAACAATTTCCTAGATTAAACTACGTTTATACTAAGAATTAAAAGCTAAAACTCAAGAACTAAGAAACTTACCCTTGAAGAACTTTGCTCCTTCTCTCTAGCTCCAAGAGAATTCTCACTCTCTCTCTAACTTCAACTACTTGGAGCTGATTTTGATGTGAAGATTATGAAGGGAGGAGCTCCCTATTTATAGGGAAAAACTAAGGACACAAATGACAATTAATTGTGACCAAGTCTCACCTTAACCCTTGGATTAAAAAAACACTTTTTGAAACTTCATCTCATCCCTTCATGAGCTTGCCGACATGCCTCCCTCTCACAACCATTTATGTTGCTTTTTAATTGCCAAATGCTTTAGATTATTCAATTGCAAATCCCATCTGATTCATCCCATAACACATGCGCCACTTTTTGACTTTTCAAAGCTAAGTTTAATTATTATATGATAAATACTCTCCCTCTCTCATGGCTTGTTGGCTCAAAAATATCAAGATATTTTTAGAAGACTTAGGCTTAATTAACATGTGTTCTTATCTTCTTTTATATCATCTTATGCAATTAATTATCCCAAGTGCTCTGTTTAATTATAATATCTTAAATATTATTAATTCATCTCTTATCCTCTCATCTTGATCCCTAACCATTGGATCAATTTGTGTTAGTTCAAAATAGATCCTCAGCATTTATCCATAGCTTAATTTTCCCATTGGTCCATTTAATTTTATGAGGATTAAGTTCAATTCTTTGATTTCTCATTGGCTAACTCCATTACACAAGGATTAAGGTTAATTATAGGTTTAATTAGGACCGTTGGATTCAATTATGTTTGTTTAAATCCAATCTTCACCCTTAATTGCATTTTCTATTAGTTAATTGATTTATTAACTAATCATAAAAATTAGTGCTTAATTAGGCAAGTATTATTTCATTCTTATTGGCTTAATTAATTTGCTACTTAATCAAGGGCATTAATACTTAATTATTCAAGCTTTAATTCTTCATCTTTGGCCCTTAATTATTTTGAATTAATTAGCCCTTCTTTGATGATCTCTATTTGCCTCTAATAGAGATCATCAAAGAAGGGCTAATTAATTTTGAAGAATTATGAAACTAATTTCAACAAGTGCAATTTAAATTGCTCATTTATTGTTGTTAATTTCCTTTAACTTGTTGAAGTGTTTTCACAACATTTTCTTGCTTATTTAGCCATAAATAATTATCATTTTATGTGCTAATTTTATCACATTACATGATCACTAATATTGGTCTTATATCTTGTCTTTTGTTAATTTAATCTCAAGGAAAAATTGCCCAAAATTATAATTAACAAATTACAAAATTTTGAGACACACCCATTCACTAATATTTATTTATCAAAATATAGTATTTATGATAAATAGGAATTTTGGGGTATTATAAGCACCGGAAAATGGCCATTGAGATGGAAGGAGATCTAACCAGAATCGTAGCACCTTATATCTAGCGTTTTTTTCTTCGTATTATTTGATTTTTGGAACATATTATTAGATATGCAAGCATCTGGATTTATTGATTATAGATTTAGTTCATTTTTTGTTGAACTCTGGATTTCTTGATTATGGCTTTTGTGGATGTGATGGGAAGACATTGAAGTTTGGCTTATGGGTTTGATTATGGATTCGGCAATGAACACTGGAGGAAGGAGATGGAGGAAAGAAGACAGATGATGAGGTGGATAGGAAGGGAGAGGGTGGAAGAAGTAGGTGGCAACCAGGTGGCAATTTTAGTGCCATGTGGGAGTGTGACGTGGCTTTTAACGGTGGAAATTAATGGTGTTAATGGGGAGGGCAGCATTGCTACGTTTTGATACTTCGGGGGCAACATTAAGACTAAAAAAACTTCTAGGACAATATTGCTCCTGGGTGCGTACTTCGGGGGCAAATTGGATACTTAACCCATTTATTTACTACAATATAAAGCACTTTTAACATATGTTTTTAGGCCCTTTCTATGTTCATTTTCAGGAGGATGCCTATGTGAGCGACGTAGCAAATTAAAGGCTGGGATCGTTAAAAAAGGGATGCCGTAAAAATAGATGCCATAAAATTTTATATATATTTTTTTTAATATTTTGAGTTGCCCAACAATAAAGCCCTACAAAAACATCATCTTTAAATTCGGATGTTTCAAATTTATTTTCTCTACTCAACCTTAACAATAGCAACAACAAAGAGAACATTAGAATTATTCCAAATATATATATATATATATATTTATATAGCATTGTATTTTCTTATTAAAAAAAAACCTCAACCTGCAATGTTCTGCTACTGAGGAGGGAGGAGCGACGGTGTTCTACCACTAAAGATGAAGGATTGACAATGGGAGAGAGAGAGAGAAGTGATGGTGGGAGAGATAGAGGAAGGATGATGGAGGAGCGACGGTGGAGAGAGAGGAAGAAGGACTAACGGTGTGAGAGAGGAGGAAGGACGTAGGAGTGACAATGGTGAGGAGAGAGGATGAGGAGCGACGGGGGCAAAGAGGAGAGAGGAGGAGGAGTGATGATGGTAAAGAGGGAGATAGGAGGGTGGAGCAACGATGGCGAAGAGGGAGAGAGGAGGGAGGAGCCACAATGGTGGAGAGGGAGAGAGGATGGAGAACCGATGAAGATGGTGGGAGAGTGAGAGAGGAGGGAGCTATGACGAGATAGTTTGACAGAGGAGGAATGATGACGAACTGTTTTTTTTTTCTTTCTGTTTTTAACCCTTTCGGTGTCTCAATTTAAAATTTAGACAACAAAATCCTACTTTTGCAACTCAATTTTAAAAGGGACATCAAAAATGGTGCTCTTGAAGCCAAAAGACTTGCTTTTGGCGTCCCTTTTCAAATTGGGATACGAAAAGTAGAGCTTTTCATGTTCCAATTTTGCAAAATGACGCTACATATCAACTTTTGGTGTCCTTTTTTGTTAAAGTAACGCGGAATATGTCAAAATTTACGCATATAATTATAAAAATGTCACCGCCTTTATTTTTTTATTTCCCTTTTTTAAAAACAAATGTTTTTTTTTGGAATTAAAATCCTTACTTTGTAGTGATTAGATTGTAAATTTATGTTTCTTGGTAATGGCTTAATTTTATTTTATTTTTTTGTAAATCCTTTTATTCCACTTTTTCATATACATGGAAACTTGCATTTTATTTCATTTTATTCAATGGGATGGTGTGAAATTTCAAAAATCTTTGAGTTATTTGATAATAAGTTGCGATAGCTGGGTGCAGTGAAATTTTATCAATATTCAACAGTAGAGGTCAAGTCCATTATTGAGGTTTGGTTTATTCATATTTGTCTCTTTCTTCGACAGAAAATCATGTGCGTGCTCACACGTTATGAAACTCGTGCATTTTTAAAAAAATAAAAAATAAAAAAATCGGGCTACTGTTTAAAGTCAACACAATAAATCTCAATCACAATATGTAAAATTAATTAATTAATATATTAATAATGACTTGTAGTCTTTTTTATTGCTAGAAAGCAACACTATGTTTGTGTTTGTTGGTACAAGTGCTTTAAAATTGGCTCAAGGTTTAAGAGTAGTTAGGCAATGAAATGAAAGAAATCATATATAACACAATAATTGGGGTGGTAGGCGGTCTTATTAAATTCCAACTAGGATAGAGTTTCATTATCTGAACATTGACTAAGAAACGCTCCACCTACTTTCTATATGATATAAATAATTAAATCAAAATCAAAACGTTGGTTAAAATGTCATGGACCTTGTAATTTTAACGAACACTTAAATCTTATAAAAAAGATTGCAAGGAATGAGATGCCATCTCACAAAGGTGTTCGATAAAACAAATTTATAGATATTAAAACGCTCTAGATTGATTAAAACTACGCTATACAAAATAACAGCTAAAACTGTTGGTGAGGAATGCAGGTACCAAAATCAAATAAGGTAAAAGTTACAATAGTGGTGATTTAGTTTTACCTAAAAGTGTCTTTTTTTTTTATTATTACTGCAATATTAGTCTTATTATAGAATCACATCAAAATATTTATTAGGTGGTTAATCAAAATTAATCACCCATACATATATTCAAGAAAGAAGGAAATGAATCAATAAGATGTTGGGTCAAATTCCCTCTTTACCCCTATTCTTGATAAGACAAAGAAGAAGATTGTCAGCTGGAGGGAAGGATCCTCTTCTCAACTTTTCCCATCATCGGCCCTCCTTTAACCACTTTTTTAATCTTCACAATCGTTGATTAAAAATTTTAATGATTCAGATTTAACATTTTATAGAAATATTACCATGATTTTATATAATAATATTTTAAATAAATTTAAAATATTAAAATTTGATAACAATGCTGTACAACTGTAAACTAGAGACAAAAATTAAAAATTCAAAACCTCCAGCAAAAACTAGTGCTTTGCTAATTATGTGTTGATAACAATGTACTTTATTTTAAAAGTGATCATGAAATGGCCAGTGAGGATCATGATAGCTACATATATGCATATAAATAATATAAGGAGCCAATACTTAGATGCCACGAAAAAGTATGATATTACGCATACAAAAACCATAGTTATGACGTCATTCATGTTACATGTATAATAGATATGAACATTGACTATGAAATACATATGACGTCATTCATGTGACATGTATAATAGATATGAAAATTGACTATGAAATACATAATATATTATTTTAATGTCTCAAATCCCAGATTTAACCTTATCAACCATTGAAACTCTCACCCTCCCCCTCCCCTCTTTTCCCTATTAATACCCACTGAACCTTGTCACTAATTGCGACCTGTGAGTGTAGTCTTTTGCCATCTTCAGTTTAAAAATCGTTTTGTTTTTTCAGTGTCTTCGAGTGTCACTTGAACGAGGCACGTAACGATGTTGTCTGCTTTTTTAGGCAGCAAAAAGGAGAAACAGATACAAGGAACTGTGGTGTTAGTGAAGAAGAAGAACTCGCTCGACTTCACTGACGTTGGCAGCTCTCTGTTTGATAGAGCAAGTGAGTGTTTAGGCCGAGGCGTATCAATCCAGTTGCTCAGTGCTTCTAAATTTGACCAAGGTTAGTTCTTTCACATCTCTCTTTCCTTACTCTATTTCATGCTTTATACCTTAGTTTTACCCTATGTCTCCGTTAACAATACTCTTTTCACTATTTTTTGAAGTTTTCCTTCCTATTAATCTCTCCCTTAATTTTTCTCTCACTTTTCTGTCTATCCAAACACAAGGAGGAAGAAAAAAAACTAGAGGAGAAAAAGAGGCATGGGCTTCGTATCTTTTTCCACAAACTCTTCTCATCAAAATTGGAGAGAATTTTGAAAGAAAATATGCTTTTTAAAATTGCTTTTAGATGATAAAAAAATATGCATCTATTCATCCAAACAAAGCAATTTTTTCTTCTTGGAATATCAACTGGAACATTCATTCCAAAGAAAAGATAGAGAAAGATAAAATTATGTCAAGGATGGTCGCATAACCTCTCATATATCATCCACAAACTCTGATCTCCGATACCAGGTTGGAGTTGATAATAAAGTTTTAAAGTTAATTTTTTAATACTTTTTTTAATTTTGATAACCTAGTATATGTTCTTAAAATGATAAAAATCCATCTTTAATCCTTTAACTTTACGTAAAGTTTTATTTTGGTCCCTATATTATCAAATGTTCTTAAATGATTAGATAATTGGAACGAAACTTTTTAAAATTAAGGAATACGGTTATCGCTTAAAATTGTTAGTGACGTTTCTCGGAGTTAAGGCACCACTGAAATATGGAATGCACCTACTAACTTTTTTTATAGTATAGCACATCTGCTTTTCTATGACCACTTGTATAGATTTATTTCTTTCATATTCATCCTCTTTTATTCTGGACCAGCCAAAAGGCTATACTTTCATTTAACAGCAAAACACAGCGACACATATATATTATTTGAGATTTCAATTAACATAGTGAATATGATAAACATAGTAAAGGAGAAATTTCATTTGTTTATTACTTCTTCAGTCCTTTTTATAGTATCAAATTTACTATTTTACATCAGCTAAGGGAGTAAGTTGAAATTAGTTACTTTTTTTTTTTTTTGTAAAATCACTAAATTGCCCTCAATAAAAGTTACTCTCTCCGATCCTTAATATAAGACATATCACCTAATTTGATTAGATTAAGAAAGTTAATTAAATTAGTTAATACGGCAAGTGTTTTGTAAAACACCCTATTCATTTTCCTTAATTCCCTTCTCCCTCCTCCTCCTTAATTATGGTTGAGGGAGCATCAATAAGGGCAAAATTAAAAAAAAATTACAAATATGAAAATTATGTCTTATATTTAAAATCAATATCAATTCCTCAAATTTGTCTTATATCAAGGACCGGAGGAGTATTAGTTAGAGAAGTTTGATTAATTAGAAAATGAGTCTTATAATTATCTAGGAATATTCAATTTAAAAAAATCAATACTATCACAAACAACAAGCCTTATCCCACTATATGGGATAGGATATGCTACATGGCGCTACTGTGCTCTATTTTTTTTTTTTGCTCAGATATGTGCTCTATGATCAACAACTAAATCTTTAGATAGGTTGTTCACCAAATTAAAAGATCTCGTTTAATGACTTTATTGAGCATTCTCTTCCATCTTCCCTTACACCTCTTCACAAGACTCCATATTGACAAACTAAAATATGAGCATTAAATGCACAAACATATACATATACATGCATAAACATAGATACACACACAATATACATATTTTACACACACGTATGAATGTATGTATGTAGACACACACACACATGCATATATATACATATATATACATGTCAATACACATATACATACACACACTCATATAAATATATGTATATGTGTGTGTATTAACATTAAAATTACTAAAACACCCTCTATTGTTTAATAATTATAGTATCAATCAATGATGATTCAAAAACTTGTACTTTTGCAGAAAGGGGTGCCAAAGGGAAAATTGGAAAACCCGCATATCTCGAAAGCTGGATTACTAAATCCCCAAATCTGACGGCTGAAAAGTTTGAATTCAAAGTACACTTTGAATGGGAAGAAGATGTAGGGATTCCGGGAGCATTTCTGATTAAGAATAAGCATCCCAATGAGTTCTTCCTTATAAGTTTGACTCTAAAAAATGTTCCACTCGTCGGTGAAAGTGAAATCCACTTCCCTTGCAACTCTTGGGTTTACCCTACAAATAGATACGAAGATGGTCGCATTTTCTTTCGCAACAAGGTAATCTAATACATGTTCCACTTAAATTTAGCATATACTCTTCAGTTCTTAATATAAGACATATTTGGAGAGTTTATTTTAGTCCTAAATATAAAATATAGTTTTTATTATTGTCAATTTTTTCATAATTTACCCATATTGATGCTCCTTCAACAACAATTAAGGAGTAGAGGGAATGAGAGAATTAAGGAAGATAATTAAAGTATTTTAGAAACTACATGTCATTCTAACTAACTTTCTTAATCTAATCAAATTATGTAAATATGTCTTATGTTAAAGACCGGAGTGTGTATAAGTGAAGTAGACTGCTCATATATATGTTTATCTGTTAATTAATTATTCTGTTAAAATATATCTGATGAGAAATTAAACAAAGTTTGTCCAATGTATTGCAGGCATATCTTCCAGATAAAACACCAGATCCACTTCGCAGATATAGAGAGGAAGAATTATCCAAATTGAGAGGGGATGGAATTGGAAATAGGGAACTTCAAGAACGTGACAGGGTCTATGACTATGCTGTTTATAATGACTTGAACAATCCAAAAAAGCATGACCGTCCGATTCTGGGAGGAACCATTGGAGGGGAAATTAAATATCCTTACCCTCGTAGAGGACGAACTGGAAGGTCCTTAGTAAAATCAGGTCAGGTTTCTAGAAATGATTTTATTTGAGATTTATTATTTTCAATTAGGTTAAATGACATAAACTTTTGGATCATGAAAAAAAAAAAAACTGCCTTGATGTGAAGAAAAACATGGTAATGAAACCATCCTTATGTATTTGTATGAACAACCATCTTACCTTGATTTGTATGAGGTTTATTTGCAAACAAATTTATGAGTTATCTTCATATAACTTGATGATTCTTACGTGCCGTATTTATGATTGACCAATTACTATATATAATTTTACTGATCCAGATTACGAGAGCAGAGTGAAGTTTTTGGGCTCAAATTACGTTCCAAGAGACGAAGAATTTTCTCCATTGAAGAATGCAGACTTCGTTACTTTTGGATTCAAATCTGTGACTAAGGTTCTTAAACCTGCTTTGAAAGCTCGTCTTTCTGAAGAGTTTAACAGCTTTGATGAAGTTCTTGATCTCTACGAAGGTGGGTTTAAGTCGCCAAAGGCTTTACTTATGGCCGTAAGTAGCTTTATTCCACTCCAAAAATTAAAGGAAGTTTTCTGAATTGATGGAGAAGAATTGCTCAGATTTCAAAAGCCTCAAGTAATTAGAGGTATGCCGTGTGTGTATATGTGGAAAGGTCTATAGAGATGCTCATTGATACAGTGAGATAGATCTACACCATCCAAATATAGCTTCAACAGCCTAAATTTAAAATTTTCAACTAATGATTTTTAAATAAAAAAAAAAATCATTTTTTGAAAAACTGATAGTTAAAAGATTATCATTATTTAAGATATTGTGCACATGTAATTTTTTTAAAAAAAAGAAAAAGTAAAAAAAAAAAAAAAAAGGAACCATCCTAATTAGATTTGGACAGTCTAGATTTGGTGCTCATCACCCAAGCCAAATGCCGCTTCATGATTCGAAATCATTGAGAATTCTGGATCATATTCATATTGGGAACTGGAAAATGACTAAAATAAGTGTATCTGAGGATCACCGTCGTCCCCTTGATACACTATACAAATTAATTAGTGACAATTAGTATAGTGTGTAGTAAGACAATAGTTGACAAGAGTTTATTTCTCACAAGTATCATGCAATATATAGATCATCTCAAGGGCGCTAAATGTTATTGAATGGATATTTGTTTCGCAGATAATAAAAATGCATGGATGAAAGATGAAGAATTCGCAAGAGAGATGCTTGCTGGAGTAAATCCTGTCAAAATTTGTTGCCTTCAGGTACGCCTAATTATTTTGCAGACAATAAAAATTTTCTTCAAAGTCAAATTTTTGCAATTTTATGTCCAGCATCATAGTTATGATAACCTTGCTGGACTTTCATTTCTTTTGTGTAAACAGTAAACCCCCTTACTGGGATTCTTTGCCATTCCGGACCTTTACCCCAAAACTATGTAGTTTTGGAGTAAGAAACGGCAAGAGGGCTTCTTTTTAAAAAAAACAAAAAAAAGCATCCACCAAATAGATATATTTTTTAGTAGCATCATCCCAAATTAATTTTTTGTACAGTTATCACCCTAAAGTATTTTTTAGTGGCACTTAGCATCCAACATCTAGAAGTATTTTTTTTAGTAATGCCAAATATCCTAAAATAACTTTTAGTGCATGTTTTTAGCACATAAGATACTAGGTGCTTCTAAAAAATATTTTTGGGAGCTGGGTTAGCAATAGGAATTGGTTGCCTTATACTAGGTGTCACTAAAAATAATTTTAATTTTACATTGTTAAAATGTAGTAAAAATTAATTTGGCACATATAATATTTGAAAATTACTAACCAAAATCATATATATATATATATAAAAAAAATATTCCACATGGATGCCTTTTTAAAAAATATATATATAAGAAAACAGTTTACCTCGCTTTTTTTTACCACAAAACTATGTAGTTTTGGGGTAAATGATGGGAGTGGGCTGGAAAGATAAATGAGAGAATTTGGATCCCCCGTCATGCATGAAAAAATCCATTTTTTTTAGTAATGCCAAATTCCTAAAATAACTTTTAGTGCATGTTTTTAGCACCTAAGATAAGCCCTGGTTTTATACTAGGTGTACTAATTTTTTTTAAAGGGTGTTTGATATTTAATACTACAAAAAAAAAAAAAAAAAAATCCACATGGATGTTTGAGGTAGGGAAAGGGAAGGAGGGTAAATGAGAGAACATTTTTACCTTAGGGGAAGAGAGGGGAGAGAACATTTTTACCCTGTTTTGACCAAATTGCCCATGGAAATTTTTTCATATTCTACAAGTGTACTTTCAACAAAAAAACTTTTTTCTTCTTATTAATGGCAATTTGGTAAAAGTCCTCCCTCCACTCCCATCCTCTCCTATCCCCTTCCCTCAAACCAAACACACCCTTAGGGGGAAAGCTAATAATAGGGTTTGGACTGTCCAAATTTGATCTAGAGGGTCCATATTTGAGTTTTTTTAAAATGATTATTTTAAAATAAAAAGTATTTTTTAAAAAGATAATAGTTAATATATTATCTTTATTTTAGATTATATATCCACTAAAATAATTTTTTAAGAATATATTTTTAAAAAATCATATTTGGACTGTCCAGATCATATCTAGACAATCCAGATCCTATTAACTCTCCTTGCTAAATAAAGTGCTTAACAGGAAAATTGGTTTCCTTCATGTATGGCTACCGGATGCTATAGAAGGGCCTATCCCCTTTTCCACCCTTATCATAGTAGCGGCAGGAATTTTTCTTGCAGCCCGGCCGCCTTCTTTCTTTTTCCATAGTCATACCTTCCATATGTAATAAATAGAATAGCTTTCATAGGGATAATAACACTAGTATTAGGAGCTACTTTCGCTCTTGCTCAAAAGTATATTAGGAGAAATTTGGCATATTTATTTGCAGGATTGGCCTATTGAAAGCAAGGTAGATGGTACTATCTGCAAAATAAGTGAAGATGATATACAGAAACACTTAGAAGGGCTATCTGTAAAACAGGTAATCAAGTCTAAAAACTTGTTCATTATTCATCCAAAAGAGCTCCTATTCATGGTCTCTGTATTAATAACAATTTTTCTGCATTATTTGATTCATCAGGCAATAAAGCACAAGAAATTATTTATTCTGGATTATTACGACGATTTTATTCCATATTTGAGGCTTATAAACACAACTGCTGCTGATGATATGAGTTCTAAAGTTCACCCTAGAGCTTATGCTACTAGAACAGTTCTTTTATTGAAAAATGATGGGACTTTAAAACCACTGGCAATTGAATTAAGTTTGCCCCAAGAGGCTCAATTTGATGGGACTCCTCCTCAAGTCTACTTGCCTGCTGAAGAAGGCGTGGAGAAATGGATTTGGATGTTGGCTAAGGCCCACGTTGTGGTGAACGACTCGACTTACCACCAACTAATTAGCCATTGGTATTTATATCTTTTCCATTTTTGCATTATTTTATCTTCTTTCCATAGGTGACTATTAATATTTTGGATCATTAATGTGCAAGTCCTTATAATTTCATCTGATTTTTAATTAGGTCCCAGTAATTTGTTTATTCTTTTTAACAAGTCCTTATGGCTTCGCTTATTCTTAATCATCTCGTAGTTTTTACTTTTCATCATGTCTTTATAATTTCACTTGATTTTTAAACAGGTTCTGTAGTTTTTTTTTTTTTTTTAATCAGTCACATAAAACTACAATACTTAATTAAAAAACAGGTGAAACAATAAGAATGTGAAAAAATTTAAAAGGAAAAAACTTCATGAACTTAATTAAAAAATAGGTAAGACTAAGAGAACTTGATATAAAGAAACCTACAGGGACTGATTAAAAATAAGATGAAATTATAAGCAATTAGTAGTTATATTTTTCTAGTGTTGCATGCTTTTCTCCTTTCCGTAGGTGACTATATAATGTATATGTGTATATATATATATATATATATATAACGTGAATCTATCACAGGTTACAAACTCATGCTGTGGTTGAGCCCTTCGTCATTGCAACAAATCGACAGCTTAGTGTGATTCATCCTATTAATAAACTTCTTGCTCCACACTTTAGTGATACGATGAAGATAAATGCTCTTGCTCGACAATCTCTTGTGAATGCAAATGGAATTATAGAGTCAACATTTTTGGCAGGAAGATATTCTATGGAGTTTTCATCGAAGCTTTACAAGGATTGGATCTTTACAGATCAAGCACTTCCAGTTGATCTTCTCAAGAGGTAAATATCACTAAAAGAAGTCATTAATCTTTAATATAGAAATAAGATGAAATTAAAAAAGCAATATTTGATTATGTATTGTATCATAAGATATGGGAATAATCATTTCTTAAGTCCTTATAAATTCATCAGATTTCTAATCAGGTCCTTCTTGTTTTTTATTAAGTTTTTATAGTTTTACCTGTTCTTAATTAGGTCCCAATAATTTTATTTCATTTTTACCATATCCTCAAAGTTTCACCTGATTTTTAATAATGCCCATGTAGTTTCAGGTGATTTTTTTTTTTTTTTTTGGGGGGGGGGGATACAGGGATCTGTAAAATGATAAGGACATGATAAAAGAATTACAAGGGCCTAATTTTAAAATAGGTGAAACCATAAGAACATGATAACAAGAACTATATAGGGATACTATTAAGAATCGGTGAACTTATAAGGACTTGCATACTACTAATTATCCCTAAGGCATGTATACGCAATTTTGATGGCTATTTTATTGCTTGATTTAGGGGAATGGCAACTGAGGATTCAACTTCTCCTCACGGCCTTAATCTTGCGATTAAGGATTACCCTTATGCTGTTGATGGATTAGATATATGGTTTGCAATCAAGACTTGGGTCCAGGAATACTGCTCCTTTTATTACGATAAAGATGAAACTGTTCAACAAGACAATGAACTTCAATCCTGGTGGAAAGAACTCGTTCAGGTTGGTCATGGAGACAAGAAAGATGATCAAAGCTGGCCCAAAATGAAAAATTGTAAAGAGTTGATAGAATCCTGCACAACTATAATATGGATAACTTCAGGCCTTCATGCTGCTGTTAATTTTGGACAATACCCATTTGGGGGCTATATCCTAAATCGTCCCACATTTACTAGGCGTTACATGCCTCAAAAGGGTACTTCTGAATATGAAGAGCTTAAGACTAATCCAGAGAAAGCTTTCTTGACGACCATTAATTCCAGGGACCAAGCAATTAATGTCACATCAGTTTTAGCTATCTTGTCAAGGCATTCTTCTACTGAGGAATACCTTGGACAGGCAGCTGACCTATCTGATTGGTTATCAGATAAAGAGCCCTTAGAGGCATTTGGGAGATTCAAAGAGAGGATAAGAAAAATTGAGGAAAGAATTGAAAGGGACAACAATGATGTGAAACTCAAAAATCGGCATGGTCCTATTAATATGCCCTACACATTGCTTTACCCTAATAGTGAACTTGGGCTTACTGGGAAGGGTATCCCAAATAGTATCTCCATATAAGGGGGTGATGTCATGAACATGCTTTATTTCTTGGGAAAATTACTGAGGTCCCAATGAAGAAATATAATCACCAAAAGATCCTATAAATGGGTAGTATGAAATAACAAATTTCAATGCAAAAAATGGGCAGAGGTGTGGAATTTGTTGTCTAATTTTCCTTCTTTATTTTCCTATTTGCTGGTTATTTCCTTTTTCTTCTGAACTTCTTAGATTGTAGCCTATGGTTGTCTAATGATTAATAAATATGTGTCTTCAGTAGTTTTGTTCCCTATTATTGTTCCTTCAATACGTATCAAGATGTATCCCTACCTCCGGTTCACAACCAATCATATTCCTTTTATGAAAGGAGAGTATCAGTTATTCTTGTCTGTTAGTATCACTCACATGTCTTTGTTCCCAGGTAATGATAAGTCCCCCTCTTTATCAATTTGTTTTAGTATTTTCAAACCAAAAATTTAATGTTCTTCAGAATCACTAATTTAAATTGATTTGATTCATAAATAAATTGAAATCTAAGGTTATTGGGTTTATACACATGCTATCATTGAACTATAATCGGTCATTCCATACAAATGATCTGCAGCTTATTTCGTGATTCTATCCAGATAAATGCCCATGCTCGACAAGAATTGGATTTTTGGAGAGCAAGTTATTAGGTAAACATCTCTGAAGTACATAAGTTAAAGAAAAAGGCCAAAAAAAAAACAAAACGGAGAGACATCCATAGCTAGCTATTAGACATTGAAGGCACCTATTGTTGATTTTATAAATAGGGCCTATAATGAAATCTTTTAGGGTTAATCAGGTTGATATACTTTTATCATGTTTTGTTTTTCATCCCGATATTTTTCTCTTTTCATTCCCATATTCAGAATGTTGTTTTGAAGTCCCATATGGAGAGGAAAAAATAACGCCTAATAAAGGTCTGGGTATCTCCAACTCTCCAGCGACGTTGCGTCCCTAGGGTTGCATTATAAAGTCTCATATCCCCTAGGGAGGGGAACGAAGGATATCTTATAAAAGTCTAGATCCCTCCTCTCTTAACACATTTTAAGAGAGCTTGAACATATTTGAACTCGTGTGTTGCATGAATTTAAAAAATTATCTACCATATTTTCCACTGTTTTTTAAAAGTCTTATAATTGACTATATTTTCATTTAAATCAATATTTGGCCATACATTAATGCTAAAAAACATTACATCTCAGTCGCTTAAATTTCAATTTAAAGGAGAACTGGATATCAAGAAGTGGACCGATAGGGTAGCAGATAAAAGCGAAATCCCAAAATTAAAGCCTGAAATTCCTGAAAGTCTGAAAAATAGATTCAATGCACTCGGTTAGGCAATGGAAACCTCCACCCGGCCCTAATGATGAGGCTTGAGGCTAGATACATAAACCCTTTTAATTAACCTGACATGTAGTTGAAACAAGAACTCCCTTTACTGTCAAAACCGTTGTAGCAAGGAGAAAAAATAAAACCCTATATTTCGCACTGTCTCGGATAATACTGTGCAACATATATGTATTCAGGAACTAATTAAACAAAGCACTCTTCTGGATCAATTAATCTTCATGTGTGCCTTCGTCATGGTCGTCATCTTCTTCTTCATCATCATATAATTTCAGAAGATAAAATAATATTATATCAATATCACAACTATCGACATATAAAAGAGTCTAATATTTTATTCTAAAGAAGAATCTAATATTTTAAAATCATCAAATCTAATATATACACCGCCCAGAAAATGTTTGAAGAGGGAGGATGACGAGTTTTATCTTTATTGGATTAATACCTTTTTTTTTAGTAATGACAAATATTTTTAATTAAATTATCTATTGATTGTATGAATATGAGATTTGCTCAAAAAAAAAAAAAAAGTCTCATATTCATACAATCAATAGATAATGTAATTAACAAAAATATCATCAACATTTATATTATTAAGTGTCAACGTTGATATCCATTAAACTCTTTTTATAAAAATAAAAATTAAACTCATTTCATTTCTTTCCGGATATAATAGATTTTTTTAGATTTTTTAAATTTTATTAACATTAAATGAATTTCTTAACTCACATAAATTTCTTCTAAAATAAAAATAAATCATATAATTTTTTTGTTTAACATATATAATAAATTATAAAACACCATTAGTTTTATTTAAATCATATAATTTTATTTTTAATCGAAACTTTTATTTATTTTAGCAAATGAGTAATTTTTGTCTATAGGTATCTATACAAGTAGTTTTGAATAATGACAATTGAGAAAAAAATTTATTTAATTTGTGAAATTAAGAATTTTGTTATGGGTGCTCCTAGAGTCATTAGCTAATATGCACCTTAGATAATGGTCAGTTAACTTTTTCTAACGGCGTTGTCTTCGATATGCACTTTTTTAAAGTTAATTGTCTTGATCTGACATTTTTAATTGTTTGTTTGTATTTAAAGATCTGCTTAATTAATATTTGTACCAGATGCTCATTTCATAATAGTTCATTGGTAAAAATACATCTTAACCCTATCCTTTATCCAACACAGTTTAGTCAGATTTTCTTACTTTATTCTTCGCAAATTCACAGTTCGCTCCATAAGGGGTAAGGACAGACTCACAGGTCACAGCACCATTGCATGTTTCTTCTCAAAAGCAGGGAAGACAACATATTACTAAATCAAAAAACATATTGTTAATTACCAATTACTAATATACTACCCCTATTCTTTATCCGTTGTCCTTACACACAAGATAGTTTGTTGGGAAAATTGCAATACAGTGGATCAGAAAAAATATAAAAAATGTCTTAATATATGATTTATTATCTAAAAACTCTTAACCAACCGCAGTGATATATATTCGAGTTGTGAAATTATATATTTGTCTTCATTGACAAATCATAGTGTCGCCATTGACAAATCTATCTCTGACAAGTCGTGTCTTTATATTAATGAGTTATAGTGTAATGAGTTGACAAAAATATATATATTTTTTACCAAAATATCTAATATTTTTATTAAAGATATAACTAATATTTTTTTTAGATAGATGTTAGTTATATATATAAAATAAGTATCATATAAATTTTTTTTTTTTGACCAAAATATCATAATTTTGACAAGTTATAGCCTTTTGTTCTATCCGTTATTAGTTTAATATATAAAATATATCTAATTTTTTTATTTTTGACCAAAATATCTAATTTTTTTATTAAAGATATAACTAATATTTTTAGATAGATGTTAGTTTATATAAAAAAAAATTATCATATAATTTTTTTAGACAAATTTTAGTCATATAAAAAGATATTATCTTATATTAATAATATTATAAAGCTTAAATCATTGTTATCAAACTCGTAAATTGATTATTCGAGTTTACCATCTTTATGTTTGTACCTTTCAAAATCATGTTGAGTTACTTTTAAACTTGTGTTAATTGTTAACTTAGTTTAACTCATGAGTTCACATATCTTGAATTTACCACTTTTACGTTTAACTTACAAAATCATATCAACTTACTATTAAACCATGCTAACTTGTTTGTTTTGACCATGATTGATGACTTTCTATATGAATTTCAAAAAAAAAAAAGTATTGAGTATGATAAACTATGAATGTTGATAGATTTAATTTATTATTTAAACTTAAAATATATTTAAATTGAAAACATTTTTATATTTTAATTATTTAATTATATTTAATTTATTGATAATCATAAACTCTTTACGAGTTTACGATGTTGAGTTAGATCTTAATTTACATTATTATCGGGTTCTTAATCGTAGTGAGTTTTAACCTTAACTTTAACACATAATGCTATAAATATTTAAGCAAATCCTCACAAATCACTGGCATGGTTTCACTGTCTTCATTCACTCTGTTCTCTCTCGGCCTCTCTTACATATACTTGCCTAAATCTTTACAAAATACTATAAATATTTATGACCTATCATTGCTTCTATTAAGTTTGAGTTTTAATTACTTCTTATTTTTTATTATGCTTTTGATCTGAAAATTATAAATGAGGATGATTACATATTTGTAGTATATATTTTCAATCATTTAAGTTCAACATCTAACTCATAGTCATGTATTTTAGTTTTTATAAATCCAAAAATAAGAAAAATCTAATGCTCCAAATTCTCAATAAATAAATAAATGAACAGGACGTTTTGTTTCCGTCTCAGTCCTGTCACAATAAGAACATGACAGTTTTGTTATCTCTTACCTTTTTAGAGGAACCACTTACCCAGGGGGAGCTCGGCATCTCCTGGCCGTCCAGATCGATCTAGGCAGTAGGATTCTTTTTTTTTAAAAAAATTAATTATTATTTTTCTATATAAAAAAATTATTTTTGAACAAATGTTAGTTGAGAGATTATCTTTATTTTTGATTCTCTTTTTATTAAAATTATTTTTTATAAAACATAATTTTTTTTAAAAAAAAATATCTATATATTGGCCGTCCGGAGAGGCCGAGCTCCCCTTTTTAGAGGACAGGACGCGTAATAGGCCTATCTCATTCCTGTCCTGCAAACACCCATACATAGGACTATACAGAGAATTTCACTAGTTTATTTAAGAGAAATTTATAAATAGGTCCCAGATAAAAAATTAACTATTTTATCAATCTCAATTATAGGTATAATTTTTATAACTTTTAAAATTCTCCTTTTGTTTAAAACATTAATTTTTTGTTAAATATTCTTTTGTTTTGATGTTTCTTAACTAACCGCACAAAAAAAAAAACTAACCGCACAACTTTCTAGCTAACTAAAAAACCTAACTAATTAACAAATTTGAGTAAATCTTATACAAGAGAGCACTAATACAGATAACCCACATATTAAGATCATGTGCATGCTTGGGATGGGAAGTTCTGAACCGGCTTTTTGGATATTTAGAAGTCAGTTAGAGCCAAAAATTATGTTTGATTTAGCATTTTTAGCATAGGAATTTTAATTCAAAAAGTCACGTTCACAACTTAAAAAAAAAAAAAATTAAAACGACTTTTTATAACTAACTCTTCTTTATATTTGAATCTTCTGAAATTGGTTTTTTTAAAAATCATCTAAACAAGTTTTAGTCCAATAGACCTTTTTTTTTAAAAGAAAAAAAAAACAAAAAAAGTTAGTACAAATATAAATGGAATGTGGGACCCACTCACTTTTATGTGAGTTCTTTTTTTTTTTGGAACAACTACAAAAACATTAAACCCTTACACTAATTACCTTTTATCCCTACCTCAATTTACAAAAGTCAAATAAAATAAAACTCGCTTTGCCAAATGTTAAATGTTAATACAACACACATTTCAGAGCTCCTCCATCATTTATAAGTCAACATGAGATCAAACACCATCTTAACAACCAAAATATGTGTAATGCAGCATAATTGGTTAAAATCCTCTAAATATTCAGTACTACTTCCGAAAACTTGAGAATATCCATTACAAGATCAGTTCCAAGGCTCAAGTCCTCTCTTTAAACTCTGAAGAACTTTAATGTTCTTCAACTTATTTCAATCATAACTCACATTTGTTTGAAATTCTCCAACAAAATCTGCTGTTCATTGTAATGTCAAAGAGTATGGCCTCTGCAAGATATATCACTGGCTGGAATTCTAATTTATTTCATTGAATTAATCCTTCGCAATGTAAGTACATACATGAAAATCAGCCAGAGACTACTCTTAAATTAAAACTCTGTTCTCTGATCTGAATCATTTGACTTGAAATAAATAGACACAGACATGACTGCCACCAGAAATTTCACAGTAAAACTGATATGAAGTTCCAATTCTCCTTAACTTACAGAATGAAACAAAAAAAGAAAAAAAAATATTAATCTAAACAGAACAAGCTGAACTAAAAGAACTCACATATCTTAGTTCTGAGAGATATAACTTATTGGCCTCCTGAGTCTAGTTAAACTTCCATTACTCTACAAAGTTAAGAAGTATACCCAATAGGCATTAACTATGGTTCTTCTGAAGGTGATGGCATTCTCTTAGCCTTGTTCTTCTTCTTCTCTGAAACTGCCTTGGCGAATGCCTCAACGATCCGTTGTTGAGACTCCAAAATCATCTCAGTACGTTTCATTTCCATGTCCATCCTCATAGTTTCAATCTCTCTCGCCATGTCCATCTTCATTTGCTCCATCCTCACAAATCCATCTCCTAAAACCTTAATTGCAGTCACCATCTCTCCCACTGGATCCCTCTCCCTCTCCCTCTTCCCCAATCCGCTTCTCTCTTTCAAAATCCGTGTGCCGTAATTTGGGCTGCAATTAGAGCTTGGCGCGGCTGAGTTCGAATTCGAGTTAAATTTCTGATCAGCAAGCTTCCCGTAAAATTTGGTCCCCGGTTGTGCTATACTCACCCCAGTCGGAATCCTAATGCGAAATCCGCCTCCAACGATGCCGCCGCTGTCGGAGTCACCGCCGATTCCGTTCCTATACAATTTATTCAAGCTCCTGGTATTCGACCCGGCACCAGCATTCTTAAATTCCTCATACAAATCTTGTTCGTCCTCATCATCGTCGTGGTCAATCTCATCAGGGCTATCGGAATTGTTCTCAGCTTTAACCGGGGAAGGACCTTTTTCCATAGAATCCATGCGCTTGAAATGGACCCAGGACGAATTGAATCGGGCAACGGGCATGGACCGGGCACGCTGGATCTCGGTGCGGTACCGCTTTCGGAGCTTCTCCATCTTGTGGCGGCACTGGATGGCGGTCTTAGGCGGAGACGCATTCGGACAACGACTCGTAACCGCATCGGCGACCCCTTGCCAATGAGTAGCCTTCAGATTACCCCGACCGAGTGAATACCACTTGTCACGATACGCGTCGATGAGAGCCACAGTCTCATCGTGGGACCAGCACGGCGGCGGAAGACGGCGAGACGACGGTGGCGCCGGGAGGGGAAGAGGCACAGCGGAAGGCGGATCAGGAGGAGTAGAATCCACCGGCGAAGAAGGTGAAGCCATAGGAACCAAACGAAGAAACAATCCAACGAAACAACGTCAGAGAGTGAGAGTCAGATCAGATACGGTAGGTGAAGGATAAGGAGGGCGGCGCAGAATAGCGATACGGAAGAAAAAGGGAAAGAAGAGGAGGAAGGTGGTGGTGGTGGTGGTGGAGAGGAGAGAGAGACATGGCAGAGAGAGAGAGAGAGGATAAAGGAAGGAGGGAGGGTGGGAGGGTGGTAGCTGGTAGGTGAGAGGGAGGGAGGGGTGTGCTGCTGAAAAAGAGATCTAGAAGGATGAGGAGGCCACCGCCGCTTAGGTGGGAGGAGAGAGAGAGTGGAGACTAACGTGCGCCGCGAGGATAAGGTGGCGCACGCTTGCCAAGCCATGAAGCCAGGGGAGGAGGTCCACCTCTGACTTTGGCCATTACCTTCCCCTCCCATCCTTCCTCGTCGTCGTCATTCATCATCAACAATCAATCAATCAATATAACTAATATAAAATTCAACTAAAATATAAAGGTGCCCTTTCGATCTCTAACGAGCCATAAGCCATATATAAAATTTTCATTTAGTTTTTAAAATTTATAAAATACTCCTTAATCTAAAATATATGTATCTTATAAAACCGACCTTTAGTCTATAAATTTTAATAAAACTCATTCGAAAGTTATTAAATAATTTTTTAAAATTTTTCTCTTCTTTATTTACAGTATACATTGTATATCCAGATAGTGGAGATAGATAACAAAGATTTGAATATAAAAAATTGAAAAAAAAATCAATATTAAACATATTTAATTAGTTAATCACCATTTTTTTCGTTTTAGTAAAGTGCTTGAACGTAAGTTATATCTTTTTAATCATTTAACCCTTTGTTTAACAAAGTCAATTTTTATTTGGCCAAAAAATAGAAATTCAATTTAATATATTAACATTTTCTTATATTTAAAATTTTAATGTGATATTTAATAAAACTAACTAGGTTAGAGTATGAAGCGGTAAAAAGAATTTTGAGAAAAATAAAATGTTATACGAAATTAAAAAAAAAAAAGATACATTTTTATCTATGAAAAAATAATGCCATGTAGATGAGGGTTGGTTTTTGGTCGCTTGGGAGGGTGGAAGAGTTAGTGGTAAACCTTTGGAACAAAAGGGTAAAAGTGGAACAAATGACTCTCACATTAATGCATTAACGTTTCCCCACCGTCAACGGTGGATGGACGGCATGCCTCTCTTGCTCTTCTCTTTCTTTTTTCTTAAACTTGTGAGCATCTCATTGGGTTGCCCCAACTACACTCCCCTATGCTCTCATTGGATTTTTTTTTTTTTGGTCTCCTTTTTCCGTTATGCAAAATTAGAAAGTATATGCAATTTTCGGCCAAACTCTTTTGGCTTACATGGTCTATATTTAGAACCAAATTTAACCTTAATTAGCTTATATGTTAAACATGAATTTGGGAATGAAGGCCATTCGATAGAATTAGCCTCGGTCTACAACAAGGCCTGGAGTAAGGAAAATCTCGTTTTTCAAAGCTACGATATCTGAGTTAGAAGCCCGGCCCTACAGGCGCGAAAATTACTATTCCAAATTTTAACTATTTTTCTTTCGATTTTTTTTAAAGAAATATAATTAGTAAATTGCAATCATTAAAGTTCTAATCTATCAAATAAATGTTATCAACATTAATATCTAAACAATATAAATCATTCAACAAATAAACACATTCATTAATTTGTAATAAAAAACAAATAAACACAAAGAATATGTTTTTTTCCTATTTTTTCAAAAAATATTAAACAAAGGAATTCTTTTATATACGCCACGACAAAATGCCTTTCCCTCTCGTAATTTTGTATGTGTCGAAGATTCCTTCGGTTAAATGCGTGATTTTAATGACAAGGTAAAAATAATTATACTTATTTTACACCAAATATATTTATAATTTATTAATTATATAATATTGTAATACTAAAGTATGTGTTTATTTAATATGAAAACATCCATTCTTTAAAATTTATAATAACTAATTATGTGTTTTAATACAGAATAATAATAAATATAAAAAAGGGTTATAGTTTAAACTAAAAAAAATCTAAGTAACTACAAATAAACGCATTCATTAAGTGAAAGTCTAAGTAATTAATTATTATTTTTTAAAAAAAGCTACGATTAAAAGGGCGTAGGGTAGGCCGAAAGGCCTTACTAAGTATTCGATTCCGAGGGCCTATAGGGCCGGCCTGCGGGCCAATTTCAAATTTCGACCTATTTTTAAGATCGGCGCTAGGTCAGCTTAAACGGGCCGGCCCGATTTCCTGCCTCTAGTTAAGCATATCGACATGCACGATTTAAATGCATTATTTGTTAGAGTATTATTTTCTTTAGGGAAAAAGATAAATATATATATATATATATATCATTTGAACTTCAAAATTTTAAATTATTGCTTATAAGAGTATTAGTATTGACTACGAAATATAGGCATATAGCAATGAATTACTCATTTTAGTAGGGAATAACTGATTTAAGATTTTGAAGTTTATATGGCATTTTATTGTCTTTCTCCATTTTCTTTATTATAAAATAAAGATCAAATATAGTGCCTGATTTTTGTTCAAAAATAATATTAAAATGAAAAATCAAAACTTATAAATCAATTTAAAATTAAGTGGAAAACCTAGACCATTGAGACTTAATTTTTTTACTTTTATTTTAATCAAAATATGATAAATTTTAATCTGTACACAATATAAAATAATAATATCTTAACTATCATATTTTATTGAAAAATAATTTTTAAATTAACTATTAGTTGCTCTATTTTGTGTTATATACGGAATTCAGTTTTCGATTCAAACAAAGATTAAAAAAAATACCACTTAAACTTTAAAATTTTAAATAAGTAATTTTTTATTAAAATTAGTTATCAATTACTATGTTTTTATCGTTAATCTCTATATTCTTATTTGGGATATAATTGATTTGAGATTTTAAAGTTAAAGTTTTATTTTTATTTTTATTTTTGTCTTTTTTATGTTTTTAAAAATTGGTTGCTGGCGGAGGAGAAAGAGATGAGAGATTAGTTGGGTTTGGTTAGAAGAGAGAAAAAGGGGGGACAAGAGGTGGTGGCGGTGTTACTTAATGGGAAGAAAGAGATCGCTTAGGATGAGGTCATGAGGATAGGGTGGGAAGAAATGAGCGGTAACGTGTCAAGCCATGATTGGTCACTCATGCTTAGTTCTTCTTCCTCCACATGCTTTTTTTTTTTGGACAGATTTCACAAGGATGGTTTGTGACAGAATTTGTCTAGACATTTATTTCATTTTCCCTAACTTTATCTTTTATTACGATATTTATTATATGTATTATCTATCTCTCATTTATCTTCTTTATATAAGGTATAGTTGAAAAAATAGTACAGTTAAAATGTTTTCTTAATTAATATAAGTCAGTTATTTGAAGCTTATAATAAGAAATTGAAAGAATATTGTGGTAGTTGTTCTCCCCAGATTATCCCTTCACATCTCCTTGCATTTATTTTCTCCACCCTTTTTCTCATAATTTTAAATAGAAAGGTTAAAGAGTAAAAATGTTTCAGTACTTTTCATCAAAGAGCACTGAGTATTTAAAAGTTTTTAAAGCTACAATGTTATTCCAAAAGTTTAAAAATGATTCAATTTTGTTCTACCGTTGAAAAATGTTAACTTTAACTGATAAATTTTAAAAACATTTGAATTAACTTTTAGAAAATAGTTTTAACGATTTTTTTTAAAAAATAACTTATACTTAACCTAGACATATAGTACTCAATACACGTCATCTCATTATCTCCGTCAACAATGTCTACCCAACTCACTTTGGTCTACCCTGCAACCCTTATTTTCCCCTGCTTTGCGCACACACACAGTAAGTTGCAAGGTCTGCTTTCAAATGTTGCTCACATGCTGCCCATTGAATATTCATGAATAGTTCACTTGCCTCTTTTTAGAGTACTTTTCAAATATGGGCTAGGTCCGATTGAAGAAGCCTTATATTTTTTTTTTTTGGAAAATTAAAGCCACCCTAAGGACCTTAAAAAATTATAAAAAAATCCCAACAAAAATTCACATATCAAAAAAGTCTCTAGAGAATTTTTTGATATTATTTGTTTTGAAATAAAATCTAGATTTTTAAATTTTGTTGTAAATATAGTATTTCATGTTGTTAATATGGTTTTTCTATTGTGAATGGTTAGGTTTAAAATTTTATTGTAAATATAGCACTACCTGTTGTAAATATAAATTTTGTTGTTGTTGTAAATGACGTGTTTAGGGACTTGAGTTTGAAACAAAATCCAGGTGTTTAAATTTTGTTGTAAATATGACACTTTTTTTTTTTTTTTTGTGAATATAGTTTTTTTCGGTTGTAAATGGTCAGGTTTTTAAATTTTGTTATAAATATAGACTTTTTCTGTTGTAAATATAAGACTTCTTGTTGTTGATAAAAATAATATCAAAAAAGTCCCTAAGGACTTCAGTGTAATTTGGTGATTCAAGGGACGTAATTGTGTTTATTTGTCTTCCTTAGGACCTGCACATGATTTTCCCTATTTTTTTCATTGTTCATTTTCTAAAACCTGTTCTAAATTTTAAAACGCTAACAACAAAAAAAACAATGGGGTTGATAACAGAATAGCAGTGATAAAAGTGGTCTTTTTTGTAACATAACTTTTATAAATTTAAAATTGGATAAAATTCAAATTATATAATAATTTGATTTATGTTTAGATTGACGGTTGTATAATTGGTTTTTCCGAAACTAAAATTTATTTAGATTGGTGGTAGTATAAGTAGTTTTGTGATAATTTTAAGAGGAAATTCGAATTATAAAAAAAATTAAAAATAGTTAATTTATTTTTGAAAAAAATTGAAAAATTTAATTAAATATATTTAACCAATAAAAACGCATATAAATTAAATTATACTAGCGGTTAAATTATTGAATATTAACAACCGATTATTATTTAATTTATTAAGTGTCTGTTTATATCTTTTTTTTTTTTTTTTTTAGCTTATCTTCTCCTTATAAGTAAAAGTTAGGTTAAACAGATTTTTCATTTTACTACTATCTTTGGTCCTTATAGAAATACTTTTTATAGTGCAATTTACACTACAAAAGTGTTCCTATAATTAGGTATTAAAACAAAAAGTTAAAAGCTTGAGTTTTTTTTTTAAAGCTCTTTTTAACAAGGAAGTCTGCTTCCTCCTTTCCGCCTTCCCTCGTCCTCATCACCGATGATCGTCATCATCAATGGCGGACCTACATAGTATAGAAGGGGGCAAGTCCCCCCGAATTGGAGATTTGAGTTTTTTTTTTTTTTTTTTTAATATTAAAAAAATACAATAAAATAAAATAAAAAAATAAAATATTAATACATGTTTAAATGGTTGCCCACTTTTAAATGAAGTATTTACCTTTAATACATCAAGACTACACTTTGTAATGGTATGGGGGATGAATGGTTGAATGATTGTTTAGTGCCTTATATTGAAAAAAGATGTATTTGATAGCATTGATAACAAGACAATTATGATGGAATTTCAAAAAATAGGCCTAGAAGGATGACATTATAATTATTTTTATTGTAATATACTTTTTTTTTATTAAAATATATGTACTTAAACTTATTATTGAGTATCCACTCTTCATTTTTATTTATATAGCTGCGTTTTTAACCGTACTTAGCCTTGCTTTTCTAAATGACAGGTTTGTAAAATATTTGTTTCTCTTATTACATCATCAGTATTCACTTGATTTCATAAATATTTTTTTTTTGCTTATATTCTTTTGTTTTTTAATGCATTTAAAACTTTCCCTTTAAAAAAAAAAATCGGGGGCCGCCCCGAACCCCCAAATCCCCCACTAATTGTGCCCCCCTTATGTATTTTTTTGGGTCCGCCCCTAGTCATCATGCGTGAATGTGTGTGTGTGGGCGCCATCTTCCTCCCCGTGATGACGGTGACTGGCCACATTACTCCGATTCAGAGTTTAAGGCCACTAGTTTTTGGCGTTGTTCATCCTCTCTTCATGTAAGAGGCGGAGGATTGGGTTGTTCACCATCTTCTCAATTCTCGTAACCTTCATTGTGCAGATTAGAGGGGAGAGAGAGAATTGAGCTCATAGTCAGAATTTCTTTTCCTCAAAGACAGATCGGAGACGGCGCCGTTATTACTGTTCCAGTTTCCCCTCCAGCGAGGGAGTTGGACAGAGCTGAGAGACTGGAAGAGCTATTCATACTAGAGTTGTCAATCAGGGCCGGCCCGCAGGGCCCGAAAAATTACTATTCCAAATTTTAACTATTTTTCTTCCGTGTGTTTCAAAGAAATATAATTAGTAAATTACAACACGAATCATATAATAAATAAGCACAAATACTAATTCATAATCAAAGAAAAACTATGTTCACAAATAACTCACATCGGTCCTAATAAACTATGACAAATAACTCACATAGTAAAACATAAAAAAACATTTAAAAACATACGACATTAAACGACATTACGATGACTATTTGCGTCATTTTCGTCACTATTATCAATTTTAACGACATTTGATTGTTCTTCACTTTGAGTAGTAGCCTCTGGCTCATGAGTAAGAATATCATGAAATTCTTCTCCTGCATCATGAACACATCCATAATCTTTATTTGTAACAAAGTATAAATCAAATCATAAACTATAGTTATTATGTATTTGTACTTAAATGGATAAACAACTCTATAACAAATACAAAATATATATACGATGATGCGGGCTATTATGGGTGTCGATAAAAACTTTGGAACTTTGAAAATCTTTTGGCTTCTTCTAAATCAACAGTTAGATATTCAAATAAACGAAAATATAAGAGATAAGGGAAGAGAGTATCAGCGTGATTTATTTTAACGACTTGAGATTTTCAATGATCTCTTTGTTTCTTAGGGCACAAGAGAAAGCCTTTACAACCTCACAAGTTTGGTCGGGCACTTGTGTAGCCTTTACAATCTCCCACCGAGATATCCTCTTACGCGTAAGAATACAATTACGGAGTAAACGAAGGATGAATATCTTACAAGTTGTAAATTAAGGTTCCTTAACCTTAAGTCGCGAATGAAATGAATAAGTGTTTAATGACTCCTCACGAGTAGATATAAATGAACGAAGAACATAATCATTCATCTCACTCTCTAATAAACTATTGAATATTTGTGAAATCAAAGTAATAAAATCATTTCGTTCGTTTGTCGATTCATTCATCAATCATCGTCACCTCTTCCGGTTTGAAGACTTCGCAATTTATAGGTATTTGTGTTTAGTGCGAGTAAACCGTTGAGGATTTGATAAACGTTCAAGCTTCGTTGCTTTTTGCCCGTTGAGCTCTAATCCAACTTTAATCATAAAGTGTTTATCGTTGACTTCGTTAAAGTGTTGTATTAATAGTTGTTGAGAAGATTCAAGCTTTTCGTGAGAATGCTCAAAATTTAAAAAGTTTTTACGACGTAGCATTTAATGCTTCGACACACAAATTGTTTTATGCCAATTTGTTGTTAATCCATGATCTAATCATCGAAACTCATTAGCAAATGGATTAAAAGCATTTGATAATCGCAATAAGTAAGAATCAGAAGAAATAAAAGTTCATTTGATGATTCATGATTCTTGGCGGACGGTGATTTGAAAATAGAGACGACATTGCTCGAGCAAGATCATATGTGTGCTCGGGCAAGCCTTACTGGATCGATCGAAAGCACTTGATTTGCTGATGCTCGGGCAAGATAATTTGCTTGCTCGGGCATGTGCTCGAGCATGGGTGAAATCATGCTCGGGCATGCTTCTTTACAAAGGCTTGATAGTGCTACGCCGATGTTGCTCGAGCATGGTGAAATTCTTGCTCGGGCAAGACATAGAAGAGGCGAAGAAATGAGAACGTTTCGTTGTTGCTTGAGCAAGCGAAAGCATGCTTGCGGAGAAATGAAGATTTGCGATGTTGCTCGAGCATGCTTTCATGTTTGCTCGGGAACTCAAGGCATAAGTGATTCCAAGTAGAAAGGCGGTGGTTGCTCGGGCATCATTTTCCTTTGCTCGAGCATATGCTCGGGCAAGCCTTCTTTCCTACTCGGGCAAGCTCTTCGATTTGCGAGTTTTGCTTGTCTCAATGTTGCTCGGGCATGATAAGAACCTTGCTCGGGCAAGGTCGTACTTTCGGATGTTTTCGGAGGTTGCTCGGGCAAGTTGCTTGTGCTTCATCTCAACTTTCCTCAGAACCCGTCGTTGCTCGAGCAAGCTTATAACCTTGCTCGGGCAAGGTCATACTTTCGGCTTTTTCAAAGGATGCTCGGGCAAGTTTTCCTATACTTTCGTTGCTGGGCATTCATGATCAATACACCTCAGAAAGCTCTTTAAATATATCTTCCATTTCAATAAGAATCAACTCCAAACTAGTTTTATTTCGTCCATTAACATCAGATGAGTGGAGGTTGATCTTATCCAGCGTTTTTGCAGAATCCAGAACAGACTATCAACTTAAAAACATCATAACTATTTTAATTGATCTTATTTTTCTGTGTTCTTGATGTTTTTGAAAAGGTATTTGAGTCTAGTTTCCAATGGCACAAATTTCACCTCAATTGGATTTGTAGATTGTGAGATACACTCAAATTACCACAGGTTGGTCTGGACTGTGACGTTGATATTTATTCTGAGTTACTCAAATCATAGCTATCTCATATTGACTCATTTGGACTTGATATTTTTTCAAAAGTACGTGTTGGATGTCTAGTTTAATATGCCGCTGGTTTCATGTCAATCCGATTCCTGGTTTGAGAGATATCATCAAAAAAATGCACAGTATGCTGAAGAAGAATTCGGGCAAGCTTTTTTTCGGGCAAGAGCGGATTTTGGGCGATTTTTGAAAATTCACCTTGCTCGGGCAACCTTTGTTGTTGCTCGAGCATGCCTTGAAACTCAATATGCTCGGGCAAGGAGTGATAGAAAAGCTGAAATTACATAAATGCCCCCAAACAAACCAATATTCATTGAAGCTTGAACTTGCTTGTTTTAACTTCGAATTGAGTCGTTCCAACTTGTTTGATCACGGAGACTTGTATATTGATGTTCAATAGCGGAAATTACATAAATACCCTCCAACAAACCAGTATTCATTTGGAAGCTTGAACTTGCTTGATTTAACTCCGAATTGAATTGTTCCAACTTCTATTTGATCACAGAGAATTGAATATTGATATTCTCATGATATTTAACAAGTTCTTCTTTCTTCAAACTCCATTCTTGATCATTCTCTATAATTTAATTTAGACTAACCTATAATAAACAAAGTAGTTAGTCAATGTATATGATATAAACTTTTTGCTCTAGATAATGGCATTAATATAAGACATCATCAAAACTAAGCATAACTAACATTCTCCCCTTTTTGATGATGGAAAATACTTTAAGAAAAATATTTATGAATATGAAAATATATTAAATGAAACATATTTTTCTTGCCATTTCTCTCCCCTTATTTGTCATTAGCAAAAAGTTGAGGTATAAAGAAGAAATACTTGTGGAGAGATAAGTATGAAAACAAGTTAGAAATGACTGTCTCTCCTTAATCATATCACAAGAAAGCAATTTTCTCTTGCCCTTTCTGAAAGTATTTAATATGAAGCAAGTAGAAAAGAGTTTTCATGAAAATATATCTGAAAATAATTTGGAGAGGTTTTTAAGAAATCTTTCAAAATTAAAGCATATAGATACCAAACATGTGCATAATTTCTACTGAATATAAAAAGATAGAGATTAGAAATACTCATGTAAGTTACGCAAATGACGAATGATCGATGAAGTCCATTTTCTTGATGTATGCATTTCGGTTGAATCCTTGTGGCCTTAGATGAAGCAGTGGTAGACTCTCTTCCTTTATAGCTCAGCTTCAACCATCAAAGCATCTTTCCTTAAATTAATATATTCTCCTTGTATTGTGTTAAGGAAAGTCCTAGCACATATCAAAATCTCCTGCTACAAATGTAAGACTTTCTTTGCAAAAGAGATTTGTTAGTGCAACCAATATCAAAGTATTCCTTTCTAAATGGTAATTTTACATGAAGATAATGAAAGGAAAATATGATATTAACTCATCATCAAAACTAATAAGACACAGTGAACGCTGATGAGTATGCTTAAAAAAAAAAATTCTTCAAATAAATGAGATGAGCTTTTAAGATATCAAACACATGTGAATGTGAAGCTCCCCCTCAATGAATGCATGATTAAAATAGTTGTAGCTCCCTTTAATGATACCAAATAATGATGTGATACCAATTGTTATGAGGTCAAGAATTCATCTAACTCCAATGGACATAACATAGTATCTCAGAATTAAGAATTTTCAAGTACACATGGGTGAACTTGAAATTGGTATGAAGAAATCACTTATGCTTTTCATGATGATAAAAGAGTTTAAAACATAAGAATCATTTTTAAAAAGAGATTGAGTATGCTCAGGCTAAATTTCATAAAATGAGATGGAATGAATGAAATCAAGTTAGCCTAGCATGATTATGATATATGCATATTACAATACCTCACTCAAGTAATATCGTAATTACTTGAGTCATAATCATCTATAATCCATAGATGCATAAGGACTTGAAGCATTGGTTGATCAATTCACAAAAGTGACGAACTTCAATATTGTTTGTGGTAAGCTTAGTACAAGATTGTTGAAATTCCTTTCCCACATAATTCGAGTGATTATTCATGTGATATCCATAACTCTGTAGCCATCACTTGTAGTTCACATGAGAGGACCTTGCATGCTTATCTTCCTCTGTTTATCCTCCCATCAAGTGTGTACTGTGAGCACTTGATTTATGAACAATACTTGAGCCTTCAATTTCTGAGATTAAGTCTTCTGCTATCAATCTTTTGTTCATCAACATTGTGTGCTCGAGCAGGTTCAGAAGGTTGCTCGAACATTGTTCATCAGTTCTTATGTAGCTTCCTCATCTCCCGTTGTTGCTCAGGCAAACTTCTGGTGTTGCTCGGGCAACAACCATCATTCTTCTAAAGTCAGGAAGGCAGAACCCACTATTGCTCAAGCAGACTGAGTCGACGTGCTCGAGCAAGCTCCTTTTCTTCTCATGCTTCTTGGTATTGCTCGGGCAGGCTTGGCAAGCATGCTCGACAAAGTAACTTCATCCTTGATTTTAGTCACGATTTCCTGCTGTTGCTCGAGCAGAGTTAAGGAGTGTGCTCGAGCAAGATGCCTTGACTCATATTCTTCCTTATGCTTTCCACGTAGTTGCTCGAACAAGAGTTGTTGACATGCTCGAGTAGGGATGACTCTATTACACTCTGTTTTAATTCTTATGAACAGAGTCCTGCAAAAAAAAACAAATATATGCTTTTTGGTACCCGATTTTTCTTGGGTCCAAACAAAATTAGACATGACAACTCTCATGCTCTTATGATTTAACCATATGATATTTGAGCAAGGAGTAGAACAATCACAGATCAAATCATAATTTTACCCAATCAAATAAATTCAATCCAATGAATCATAAGGGGTACTAAGAATGTTATTTCTCAATGACAATTTGTAAATATATTTATGTAGGAAAGTATGTCATTGATATGAATCTTACATAAACCACGGATGAGATTGACTTTTAAAAATAATAGTGAAACATGCAAATAGTTTCAAATCTCAAATATTCTTTCGAATCATGATAATGCATTATGAAATTAAAATTCGGATGAATGAAAGATTTATTTTTTGAAAAATATTTGAAATCAATATTCATTCTAAAACATGGTGAAAGTCAATCGATTTAATGAATATGTCAGTATGCTTCAGTTTTATAGAACATGTTGAACATTGTAGTTAACATGTTAAAGAATTTTCTCAAAAGCAAAAGTCATGACGGTAGAGCATCATCAAAGCATGCTTAGCACAACAGAAATATATGAGCACGATGATTTTGCTATTGTCCAAGTGATTCTTAGAATTGAATTTAGAAACATATGAATGGTCAAGACAAGAATATGAATATGCAGATATTGTTACTCAAGATATGGATGAAGACAAATGCTGATGGATTTGAGTAGCAAAGAGACTACTAGGAATCGTGGATGATGAAGCAAATACTCACTAGTCCAAATGACTTGAGACCAGAATATCATCCTAGTAGGTTATTCCACTGATGGTTAATGCATTATCATTCAATGCACTAATGAACATTCATAAAGCTTGGAATAACTCAGCCAACTTAGAAATTATGCTATAAGCACAACACTTTCACAAATTGATTTCTTTTCTAGGAAATTAACTTGAAGCTCAAAGATGAATAACTTATTGAACATGAGGTCCAACTAGTCAGAGAATAAAGAATGGGGAGTTCAAGTATCGCATTAAATACCAAGGATCAATATGTGAATGACGGGGAAAACTCAATTGGACAAATTTGAAGCATATCTGACATTCAACATTCAAAAAGTTGACTTCGATTTTGAAATTCCATTTGAATTCAATCAAAGCATGAATACTTTTCAAAAGCATTTGTATACATTTTTACAAAAACGAGTAAGTTGAAGTTCAAAACAAATTTAGAATTGTGCATTTTAAAAACATAAACTCAAAAAGTTTTGCACAATTTCATTTACTGTCCATTTAGCAATTTGTAAAACACTTTGAAAAAACATAAATGATTGATTGCTAATGGAATGTAATGATGGACAAGTATTCATTACCCAAAAATGAATATATAATCACAGTATGGGGTAAGAATTAGATATCACCGCAATTCCTCTTGTCCTAGTAGAAGCTTGCTTGATTAAGATGGATTTGATGTAGATGACTCATTTTCCGACGTTCACCATCAACATCAAGCATAGCTTGTTTAGCTTTCTCAAGACTTGGATCATCTCTCTATGTTGCATTTTTGAGAAGCTTTCTCTCATCCTACAAAACCATATAAACCTTTTTCTTTCTTGGTATCCAACCTTACTTGGATCCAATCATCGTTAGCTTGTAGGAACCAAAAATTCACATGCTCTTATGAATATAATTAATTCAGAACAACTAAGCATAGTGAATAAAACATGACTCTATGCATAAATAAAATACTTTCTTTTCAAATCATCATGTATGCATAAAGAGTTAAACCTATTGAACATTTCAATCTCTCTCAAAAATATATTAGAATGTGAGAACTCAGTTTTTATAGAAAATAGTTTGCAATGCTCATTCCTAAGGCTACAAGATATAAAACCTCAAAGAAAATTTCAGATGATAGCATAGGAGGTTTTACCATTGTATACCTTAGCCTTAGGTACTAGGAGGATCGACTTTGCTTACCCACTGCCTCTTCTTCATATGTCTTGCCATGGGTATCTGCAAAGCTCTCTCAGAAGATATAGACTTCAAGAGTCTTCTGTTTGATACTTGAGAGATTCTCCTCTTCTTGTTCTCCTCAAGATAATTGAATGATACTCTATGGTAGTCCATTCTTGAGACAGAGCACACTCCTCTTGCTTGTAACCATTGCTTCTTTTGGTGTTTAAACCTTGTAGCTCTAGCAATGGGTGCCCGAGAGTTCTCTGTTTGTTATAGATGCTATGATCTTCTTCATAGGTCTATGAGAAACTCTTGACTTTTTCTTCATCTTCTCTGTACCTTTATGTCCATTTCTTTTCAAATTATCCACGCACACATGGAGAACTAGATGGACATTTTGGTACCCACTTATATTTGGGTCTTTGATCGTTAGTATTGGACCTTGCTTGTCCTTTAGGAACCCAAACAAATTTATTCCTCATATTAAAATTTCTTCTAATATAGCACGAGTGAGAAATATGACCAGATTACCACAATAATTGCAAACTATATAATGATGTGCATTATGATATTTTATGCAAATATTGTGTCGATCGTCAGAGTGAAAATTCAAATAAATCTCATTTGAATATTCTTTCTTCCCAATAAACTTCCCAGCATTATTTTTGAAAACATTTTTGCTTTTCAAATTAGAATCAATAATCGGTTGAAAGACAATTTTATGCAAATGTTCAAAATCATTTTTCTTAACTACACAAGAAGAATTGGAATTGTTTACCATATGTGCATCTTGAGCTCCAGATAATGATTTAGCATAATCATGCATAATGAGCTCCTGGAAATTGTCTTCCTCTTGTTCTGTGTTGACCAGAGCATGGAAGCATTTTCTGATTTCACCTTCTTCAATCTCAACTTCCGTTTGTTCATCAATCGTGGATATACAACTTATAGTCTCAGATGAACTGTCAACACTTTCAACTTCAACACAATTGTTAGAAGCATATATAAAACCAAGAGTATCTGATTTCTTTAGCACTAGAGCAAGACTTGATTTTCTCATAATTATTTTCGGTTAAAGCACTATATAAAATTTTCATTGCTCTAATGTTCAACGAAAACATTTTCTTTTCCTTTTCGGTCCAATCCTTTCTTGGTTTGAAATCATAGACATTTATAAAAACATTCCACATATCAAAATCAAAACATTTTATAAACGATGTCATTCTAGCTTTCCAAAACCAAAAATCAACATCTTTGAAAAATGATGGAATGGTATAATCGAAACTTGAACAACACCCAAAGACAGCCATTGACAACTCTTGAGACTATTAAGTCCTTTAAACAAGAGCCCCGCTTTGATACCAAATGAAAGAGTCGGCTATCACCCAAGAGGGGGGGTGAATTGGGTGTCTGATAAAAACTTTGGAACTTTGAAAATCTTTTGGCTTCTTCTAAATCAACAGTTAGATATTCAAATAAACATGTACGAAAATATAAGAGATAAGGGAAGAGAGTATGCAACTGTGATTTATCGGTTCGGCCCAATCCTTGACCTATATCCAGTCCCAAGCTCCACTTGAGATTTTCAATCCACTATCTCCTTGTTTAACCGGGCACAAGAGAAAGCCTTTACAACCTCACAAGTTTGGTCAGGCACTTGTGTAGTCTTTACAATCTCCCACCGAGATATCCTCTTACGCACTGTAAGAATACAATTACGGACTCTGTAAACGAAGGATGATCCTCTCACTCTTGGACTCACTCCCCCTTACAAGTTGTAATTGATACACCCACACTTAAGGTTCCTTAACCTTAAGTCTAACTATCTGAATGAAATGAATAAGTGTTTAATGACTCCTCACGAGTAGATATAAATGAACACTGAAGAACATAATCATTCATCTCACTCTCTACTATAAACTATATGAATATTGAGAAACGAGAGAGTGTGAACTATCGACGGTGAAGTAATAAAATCATTTCGTTCGTTTGTCGATTCATTCATCAATCATCGTCACCTCTTCTGGTTTGAAGACTTCGCAATTTATAGGTATTTGTGTTTCGACCGTTGCGAGTATTCAACCGTTGAGGATTTGTTGGAAGTAGCCGTTCAAGCTTCTGTTGCTTTTTGCCCGTTGAGCTCTAATCCAACTTTAATCATAAAGTGTTTATCGTTGACTTCGTTAATGCTCCGTCTTGAGTGTTGTATTAATAGTTGTTGAGAAGATTCAAGCTTTTCGTGAGAATGCTCAAACTATCCGTTAGACTCGAAGCTTTCCTCGTTTTTCGACGTAGCATTTAATGCTTCGACACACAAATTGTTTTATGCCAATTTGTTGTTAATCCATGATCTAATCATCTGAAACTCATTAGCAAATGGATTAAAAGCATTTGATAATCAATAAGTAAGAATCGAAGAAATAAAAGTTCATTTGATGATTCATGATTCTTGGCGGACGGTGATTTGAAAATAGAGACGACATTGCTCGAGCAAGATCATATGTGTGCTCGGGCAAGCCTTACTTGGATCGAAGCACCTTGATGCTCGGGCAAGATAATTTGCTTGCTCGGGCATGTGCTCGGGCATGGGTGAAATCATGCTCGGGCATGCTTCTTTACAAAGGCTTGATAGTGCCGATGTTGCTCGAGCATGGTGAAATTCTTGCTCGGGCAAGACATAGACAGAGGCGAAGAAATGAGAACGTTTCGTTGTTGCTTGAGCAAGGCGAAAGCATGCTTGCGGAGAAATGAAGATTTGCGATGTTGCTCGAGCATGCTTTCATGTTTGCTCGGGCAAACTCAAGGCATAAGTGATTCCAAGTAGAAAGGCAAAGTGGTTGCTCGGGCATCATTTTTCCTTTGCTCGAGCATAAGCAAGCCTTCTTTCCTACTCGGGCAAGCTCTTCGATTTAGTTTTCTTCTCAATGTTGCTCGGGCATGATAAGAACCTTGCTCGGGCAAGGTCGTACTCGGATGTTTTCGGAGGTTGCTCGGGCAAGTTGCTTGTGCTTCATCTCAACTTTCCTCGAACCCGTCGTTGCTCGAGCAAGCTTATAACCTTGCTCGGGCAAGGTCATACTTTCCGGCTTTTTCAAAGGATGCTCGGGCAAGTTTTCCTATACTTTCGTTGCTGGGCATTCATGATCAATACACCTCAGAAAGCTCTTTAAATATATCTTCCATTTCAATAAGAATCAACTCCAAACTAGTTTTATTTCGTCCATTAACATCGATGAGTGGAGGTTGATCTTATCCAGCGTTTTTGCAGAATCCAGAACAGACTATCAACTTAAAAACATCATAACTATTTTAATTGATCTTATTTTTCTGTGTTCTTGATGTTTTTGAAAAGGTATTTGAGTCTAGTTTCCAATGGCACAAATTTCACCTCAATTGGATTTGTAGATTGTGAGATACACTCAAATTACCACAGGTTGGTCTGGACCGTGACGTTGATATTTATTCGAGTTACTCAAATCATAGCTATCTCATATTGACTCATTTGGACTTGATATTTTTTCAAAAGTACATGTTGGATGTCTAGTTTAATATGCCGCTGGTTTCATGTCAATCCGAGATATCATCAAATTACCAGGTCGCGTAAACAGAGTGACGAGTATCTTGAAGAAGAACCTTGCTCGGGCAAGCTTCTTCTTTGCTCGGGCAAGAGCGGATTTTGGGCGATTTTGGGCTGAAAATTCACCTTGCTCGGGCAGACCTTTGTTGTTGCTCGAGCATGCCTTCGAAACTCAATATGCTCGGGCAAGGAGTGATAGAAATAGCTGAAATTACATAAATGCCCCCAAACAAACCAATATTCATCCGGAAGCTTGAACTTGCTTGTTTTAACTCCGAATTGAGTCGTTCCAACTTCGTTTGATCACGGAGACTTGTATATTGATGTTCAAGAGCGGAAATTACATAAATACCCTCCAACAAACCAGTATTCATCTGGAAGCGTGAACTTGCTTGATTTAACTCCGAATTGAATTGTTCCAACTTCTATTTGATCACAGAGAATTGAATATTGATATTCTCATGATATTTAACAAGTTCTTCTTTCTTCAAACTCCATTCTTGATCATTCTCTATAATTTAATTTAGACTAACCTATAATAAACAAAGTAGTTAGTCAATGTATATGATATAAACTTTTTGCTCTAGATAATGGCATTAATATAAGACATCATCAAAACTAAGCATAACTAACAGGCCCGTGTAAGCCCGTGGCTCGTCAGGGCCGGCCCTCCAGGGCTAATTTCAAATATCTCATCCATTTTTCAAGCCCGGCCCTTGTAGGGCCAGGGCTTAAACGGACCGGCCCGATGGGGCTGGCCCGTTTTGACGACTCTAATTCATACTGTCAACCGCTGCTCTGTTCTTCTTATTAGTCGACGTTCTTGATTGGAGGATGCTAAGAGGCACTCTGTATTCTTTTGAGAAAAGTATTAGAGTCCACATATGCTAAAGAGAATAAGGAATAGTTGCTTTACGTAGGGAATTTGATAAGTTGAAAAATGCACAAAGAATTGTTTTTTTCCTTTTGAATAATTGCTTTGGTGGTTACTTTTAAGTTAGAAAAAAATTATTTACCCATCAAATTTTTTTTTTTTTTTTTAAAAAAAAAAACTCTTTTTTTAGCTTTAGCTTAAAAAAAAAAATCCAAACAAGTTGTTTAAAAAAGGTTCTTTTTTTTATCACGCAAATTATATTAGCATTTAAGATTAATTAAAAACAATAAATGTGTGAAAGATGTCATGTTTTTTTTCCACATATGTTCTTATTTATGAAAAGAGCATGAAAGAGAGAATGAGTATAAAATATGAGACACTTGGTGGAAAAGGAAAAGATAGTTTAAATTTTGAGACACGAGAGAAAAGTTGCTAATCTTAATAATCATTTATAAGAAAGAAAATATTGCTTATAAAAGGAGGGAGTACAAGAAAGAGGTATGAAAAGAGCAAAAGCACTTAAGCCAAAAGCAATATTGGTACCAAACTTGCTTCAATTGTGGCTTTTGATGACTTTTAGAGCAAAAACACTTAATTTTAAAAGTCATCCCAAGCATAGCCAATCTAGCTTTTGAACCAAAAAGTTACTTATAAGCCATCTCAAACACACCTAAAAAACCAAGGTTTGAATTTCTACTTAAAAAGGTGCCTAACAGAGTTTCTAATATTGGTTTGTCACGTGAGGCTAAGTTTTTCCCTACACCTAATCTTATTAGTTTTGTTTAGGAATTTGAAGGGGGAGAACTTTATAGTTGTTCTAGTGTGGAACCAGATATGTCTAGCCACGTGGGCTAGTACTTTGATCTTGGATCGGGTGGCCTTGCCGGAGTATCTATAGTCGAAATATTCAGGAGAGCACGAGATCACTGTACACAATAGGCTCTTTGGTCCCAACAACATTGGCGATCTCCATCTGTTCAACGTCCAAGTACTGCTTTGCTCGGCTATGAAATTTGGTGAGCGTGTAAACTCGGTTCATAAAGATGTTCTTAGCCAACCGAGACGAGGGATCCAAACCATCTACGATGCAGTGTACATGTACATCTTCAGGGAGTGAGCGTACCTGCAAAGCTACTTCTTTGAACCGGTCTAAATATTTCTGGAGCGTCTCCCCCTTTTTCTGTTTGATTCTACTCAAAGTGAATTGGGACTTCGGCTGCTTCTTACTAGTCGCGAAGTCCAACTCGAATTTACGTCCGAGTTCTTCGAAATTGTGTATTGAGTCGGTGGGCAAGGTATGGAGCCACCTTTGGGCCGGTCCGGTTAACGTTGCTGCGAAAATCCGTGAGATGATCGGGCCCTTAATCAATCGAACAAACATGAGCATCTCGAATGTGTCGAGATGAGCGCGCGGGTCCTAGGTCCCATCATATTTTGGGAGGTGCATCAAATCTATATTCTTTGGATACGGAGCGGTGGCAATTTCCTTTGAGAAAGGGCCCCGGTTGAGATCGGTCAAGTACTTCATTTTATACTCTTCGGGGGAGCCCTGAGGTCGGGTTACTCTCTCTGTATCTTGGTCTTTGATTTCCAAGATCTTTTCCAGGCACAACTTTTTCAAAGCCGAGGTTGATGGTCGAACTCGTCTTACGCCTATTCCCTGAGAAGCCCGGCTTGCATCTCGCCACGATGACCTCGGCCTTTCACTGGAAGGTGAACTACTAGTATCTTGTGACGTCCTTTCCTTCCTTCCACGTGAGTCTTCTTGGCACCTTTTCTCGACTAACATCTCAAACTTGTTGAATCGTTCCTCCATTATCTGCTATATTACCCTAAGGTCTTCCTGGCGTTGGAGGTTACTGCGCTTTTCATTACTCTCTATTCACCTCATCATTGCCTCCTGCGCTTTCTGCAGGAGGACGACGTCAGGATTTGGAGCCGAGTTCTCCGTTGGTGTTGCGTCATGAGTTATGGGGGCTATGGGAGGGGAGGACGCTGTGTCTGAGACGTTGCCCTCCGGGATATCGTTCTGCTGTTCTGTAGCTTGGTGGTGTTGATTGGCCTCGGCCTGTTGTGGATTTCCAGGTTGAGGATCTCGACTGCTACTTCTAGTGTTAGCCATCGGTGGTCACGGGGATCAAAATTTAACGTCCCCATGGTCGGCGCCTATGTTCTAGTGTGGAACCAGATATGTCTAGCCAAGTGGGCTAGTACTTTGATCTTGGATCGGGTGGCCCTGCCAGAGTATCCATAGTCGAGATATCCGAGAGAGCACGGGATCACTGTACACAATAGGCTCTTCGCCAAGGGGGATGGGGGATGTGTTTAGTGGGGATCGTGCACAGTGATGCAGAATGTAAATAGATCTGAGTTAGAACTTGTGTACCTTTAGGGTTTGACCATTATATTTATAGAGTGTACCTTAGGTAGAATATCGAGGATCTATCCTAATCCATGGCCGTTATATCATATTCGAGATATGATTTCCAATATATTGATATTACAGATAATAGCGGGATTATGTGATATCCTCTGAGTGTCCCGTGATTGGGTCTATTCCTTAATGGGCCATATCAGCGTTGGGCCTGGTGGAAATCCGTAACAATAGTAAAGCTAGTTTTTTCTGGGCTACAGGATGGTCCAATAGTTCTTTTATGCTAAAATATCTCAATTATCAAGGCCTACCTTTTATTTTGTTTAAAAAAAAAGTGAAGTGGGTTGGCCCCTACGCCTGACTACTGGACTAGTTTCGCTCAAAATTTAAGTTATTCCCAACTCAGACTAATAAAAGATTTTTTTTATAACAAAAGAAAAATTAATTATTATATTTACAAAACTATATAAAAATTATTCTATTTTCCACCTTTCCTCTTCACACCATTCGTTACACCCAAATATCATTCATGGGTGTGGACTCAGCAGCCCAACACATGGCAGAGAAGGATCACGAGAGAAAAGCCATAAAATAAGAGCAACTTAATATGGATATCAAATCATATTAGATCTTTCATCAAGTAATCACATAATATCGGATTAATGTGTGTGTATATATATACGTACATATATATATATATATATATATATATATATATATATATTTGTGTGTGTGTGTACACACACACAGAGGTAGGTATGCATGTATAATAAATACAGAGAGTTGATGAATATGAAATATTATGACCTTTTGACCTATATATATATATATTATTTGATTCCTTTTTTATCTCTTTCTTCATATAATATCTCCTGTACAATAAAATAGGATATGAATAGATTTTATGTCAAAGTATCCTTTTTAGATCTTTCATCAAGTAATCACATAATATCGGATTAATGTGTGTGTGTGTGTGTGTGTGTCTACGTACGTACATACATACATACATATATATATATATATATATATAATGTACACACACAGGTAGGTATGTATGTATAATAAATAGGTTATGAATATGAAATATTATGACCTTTTGACCTATATATATATATATTATTTACAATAAAATAGGATATGAATAGATTTTATGTCAAAGTATCCTTTTATCCTATATTTAATTAAATGATAGAAAAATATATAAAAGATAATTAAATAAGTATAAAATATTAATAAATCAATCCAATATATCTCAGAATCTATACTTATTTAATTATATAATATATACTTATCAGTTTCCCAGGTTATTTTCGCCAAGCATCATAGTATTAACAGCAGTGCATGCATAGGTTTGGACAATCATATACTGATAAAATAAAAATTCAGAAAGTTAAATTTTCCCCGGAGGGATTAATATACAGTCATCCGGATAATAGTGCCTGACAGGCCAAGATAATATATTACAGTCATCCGAAAACCAGAATAAATATCCAAAAATAATAACCACCAACAACCTCCACCTCACTACTCTGACACCGCGGTCTTATCTCTATTCTTCGGCTCGACCTAGATGAACTGCCTGAAGGCTTAAAAGGGGTTGGGATTCAAAAATTGAATCCTAGAGTAACTATTAATCTCATATAAACAATGCATGTAAGAAAAACCACAAATAAATACCAACCGGATAGCATTCAGTATCAAGGCACACAACCAAATCTAGAACTAGCAGTCCTAATAGCACACAGCACAGACTGCCGGGCACAACACACATCAAAGCCCTTAATGCACACAACATGTTCTGGTTCTATAGCGCTTGGAAATAAATGATAACCAAATATATGCAATACACATGGTAAAAGATACACACACAAGTCACACAGAGTATATGAGGATTAAGGTTACTACCTGGTAGTTATGCACTACTATAAATAATTTTCAATCCACTAGGATATGCAAACAGAGATTTATACGGGTTCTGCCAATCCTTGACCTACGTCCAGTCCCTAAGCTTCACTTGAGATTTTCAATCCACTATCTTCTTTCAACTTGATTATACGCTCTGTACTCGAAGTAATTCTCTCACTAGGATTCACTCCCCCTTACAAGCTGTAATCAATACATCCACTTGATTACACACTCTGTACTTGAAGTAATCCTCTCACTAGGATTCACTCCCCCTTATAAGCTGTAATCAATACAATGAGTTTTCCACTCAAGATCACCCAATCTTGAGTATCACTCAGATAAAATGAAAAGATGATTACAATGAATCTTCTCTCTCACAGAAGTGAATGAATAAATGCTGAAGTACATAATCGATCATCTCACTCTCTACTTTAAATTATATGAACATTGAGAAATAAAGTGAATGAGTTATTGAACTATCTATTGGAAATTGTGCCCTAGGGGCAAGTCATTCTCCATTTAGTTATCATTTCATTTGCATGTTTATAGTAATAACTGATCCTTGGATATATCTTATAGATTATCCTAAATGTCCCTGGTCGGTCATCCACGCGGGAGGGAAGATGAAATAAGACCAGTATGACTTTGATGAGGTATGAAGATACGAATCAAAGTCATAGGCACTTGTAAGAGTACAAGGGCGCTGGGACCGACCCACTATGAGAAAGTTTGCATGGATTAAGTCATAAGCTTTTCTCATGTATAACCGCGTCACAACGCCCTTTGACCGAGATCATCATGGATTCCTACATGATGAGTCGTTGATCTTTGACCTAGTCAAAATTCACCTTTGCCGGGTGATGATAAAGGCTTGGATCGGAATCGGTGGTTTCGATGGAGAGGAATGTGAGTGGTCAAGATGAAATTTGTCCCTCACATTTGTAGAGAGATAATACTGGGCCCCTCGATGAGTGAGTCTAAGAAACGTATGGCCATACCATGATGGAAAGGAGTTTCCATTTCAATTAGACTACTCGAGAATCGAGAAAGTAATGGTCAATAACAGGAAGTTGACATTATCCATGCCTCATCCTTGACCAAATTATCGCGTGACAAAAAGGGACGTGACATGGTTGTACGATAGGTTATATTGTATTATCGATCCCCATATGAATTGGGTAGTCGCAATGTCTTGCTAGAGGCTGCTTGCGACTTGTGAGCTGGTACGGTATTGGCCCGCTGCCAATCTCATGTGGACCTACAGGGTCCCACACAAGAATAGCCCAACACGAGCAAAAGTGTCCAGATTCATTGAATCTTATATATGTATAAGATTTAATGAATATTGTATTTAATCTAGGGTGGATATATATATATATATATATATTTATTATTAAATTCGAAATAATAATAATATTATTTATAGATAATAATATTATTATATATAGTATTGAATTTATTTGATAAATTAAATAACTATAATAAATTGAGATATTGTATCTCGATTTAATTTTCGAATAAAGATATAGTATCTTAGTTTTAATTAAATTGAGGTATAGTATCTCAGATTTAATTAAATAAAAGATCATTATCTTATATTTAATTTATAAAGATAAATTAAATCTATAGGCTTATAATTTGGATTAAATAAATATATTAGATTAGATCTATTTGATAGATTTAATTAATATATTATTTTAATTCAAACTTGAATTCGAAATTAATTAGATTAATTTTGAATATATAATACGTCTAATGGGTTTTGAAAAACCTACGGGACATTTAGTCGACGTATTAGAAAGCCGCGAAAAAACCCAAGAGAGCAAAAATAAGAGACGCAAGGTTTGAAGGCGCTAGTACACTACCGTCCGTGTTCGAGAAATGTTCGTGTGGATCTTGGTAGAGGAGGATATTCGTAGAGTCTGCTCTTGCTGATTGAGAAGGTAGCCCACGTGTTCAGATCGAACGAAACGTTCAGAATCTCGCATAGGTACGGTTTTCTAACGAACCTTGATTTAAACGCAGTTGAACGATCCTCTTTGGGATTCGTAAAAGGTTTATAATTCCACTGCGTGTACGGATTCCAACACTATCGACGGTGAAGTAGTAAAATCATCTCATTGGGTTCGTTCGAGTCATTCATCAATCGTCACTTCTTTCGGTTTGAAGACTTTGCTATTTATAATCAATGAAGATCATTTAACTGTTGTGAGCATTTTTCCGTTGAGTAATTCTTCCCGTTGGAATATGACCCTTGTGACTTGCTCAAAGTTACCGTTGTGAGCTCTGACGTAATCATTCATTTTTTGATAATCTGATGTTAATCCTTCATATAATCATCTGAAACTCATTAGCAAATTGATTAAACATAGTTATGAATAGTAATAATAGATGATATGAAGTATCTAAAACAATCTTAGAGATTCTCATAATGTCGTTAAGCATTTTAAAAAACAGAGACATATTGGCTCGAGTCAATCCATCGTTCAAGGTATAGAAAAGGTTTGGAAATGATGTCTAACTCGAGCTAGACAAAACATTGACTCGAGTTTGGGCTTAGGCTAGAGTCACTAAAAAACATGGCTCGAGTCAAATTCAAATGATCATTCAAAAATAATAAAGAGATTTAACTCGAGGCAAAATATTGAGGCTCGAGTCAACCTCTAGACTCGAGGTAGGAAATCAGGCTTGAGTCAATCGTGAGGGAAAACATTTGAAAGCCCGATAGACAAGTCTCTAGCTCGAGTCATTAAGTGGAAACTCGAGTCAAACTTGATTTTTAAATATAACGGTCAAACTTCAGGCTAGAGTCAAAACACACTGGCTCGAGTCATATATCCTTCTCAAAAGTCCTTTTCTTTCTAACTTGCAATTGGCTCGAATTAACAAAGCCTAGGCTCAAGTTGTGAGAGTACTCCAAAATTTGATTTGCTCTCTGTGTCAAGTTTACTCGAGTTATCATCTGTTAGTTCTCAAGGTTTTGATGATAACAAGACTTGAAAGTGTTTAAGGTTTTGAATCAAGTTTAATCATATGCTTTCATAAGTACTCGAGAATCATATTTAAGTACTCGAGTATTAGTTGATCTAAATATGTGCTTAAGTGTTTCAGGATACAATACTTGAGTATTAGCAAGTAATACTCGAGTATTGATTGAACAAATCAGGCATCGCATACTGACTCTGGTATGATACTCGAGTATTGAGTTTGAATACTCGAGTATTGGCTTGACAGATCAACCATTACAGATTGCTTCTGATATGATACTTGAGTATTAGTTTTGAATACTCGAGTATGTGACCTCATCGCCAATATTGATCTTCACATATCAGAACAATACTCGAGTATGAGGTAAGCAATACTCGAGTATGAGTAAGGTACTCGAGTATGAGTAATTGAATTCTCGAGTATGTCTTGCTAATGTGTTTTGCTCAGTGTATTTGGTTCAGCGAAGCACAGATGCTACTCGAGTATAATGATTGAATACTCGAGTATTGGCGAGAATGAAGCATCTGTCAGATGTTTCTACATAGGCTACTCGAGTATATAAGTATGAGTACCCGAGTATGGTATATCAGCATATATTAATCATCTGCAGCATCCTTCGGATGAATTTGTTTAATTGCTTAATCTTTCCATACATCATTCGATATTATTGGTGATATTATTAATTATCTTCTTGAGTGTCTCTAAGGTATTTAACCAATGTTTGAATTTAGATCAGCTATCAATCGCCAAGACTTCCGTGAAACAAAGACAACGCATTGAACTAATCAAAATTGATACAGTCTGCCGAAATAGATGCTAATGCTTAAAAGCTCACAACGGTCATATTCAAACATTAGAACAGACGAATTAAATTCCTGCAACGGTCATCATTCTACAACTACTACAAATACTTGAAGGATTGAGTTCCTCAACACGGATCAACCGATACACAGACAAAAGCTTGAAAAGCGATCAATTTCTATTATGTTTATATCTTCAGATACTATTGAGCTTCAGTGGTAATTATTTATTTGCTCTGTGAGAGAGAGTTCTATGATTTGTATTACATTCGTTCAAATCTCAAGATAGTGGTATCTTGAGTGTGGGTGTATGATTACAACTTGTAAGGGGGAGTGAGTCCTAGGGCGAAAGGATCATCCTGAGTTACAGAGTGTGTAATTGTATTTGTGAGATAGTGAAAAAATCCTAGAGTGTCTGGGTACTGGACGTAGGTCAAAGAGTTGGACCGAACCAGTATAACTCCTCTGTGCCATTTCTCTTTACGTCTTTACTGTTTTCATTACTTATCCATCACATCGCAAAAGATTTGTTTTTTAAATCACCTATTCACCCCCTCTAAGTGATATTCCACCTTCATTTGGTATCAGAGCCTGGTTTCTCAGTTGGGCTTAACATCCCGAGAAAGATCATGGAAGGAATATTGCATGATGGAGCCTTTATCAATCATCCTCTTGGTTTCAACGGAGAACATTATTCCTTTTGGAAAGCCAAATTTAGAGTCTTCGTTATGGCGACTGAATTTGGTCTGTGGAATGTGTTCGAGAAAGGTGATTATAAACCATCTGTCACTAAAGATGGAGTTGCAACAGACAAGCGCGAGGAAGAGTACGATGAAAAAGATAGAAGACTTGTTACTCTCAATAGCAAGGCTATCCTAATGCTTCAAAGTGCTCTCAGTCAACAAGAGTATTTCCGCATTTGCAATCTGACAAGTGCAAAAGATATGTGGAAATCATTGGAAATTGCATACGAAGGAACGTCTGGTATAAAGGAGAATCGTATCAATACGCTGACAACCAAATATGATCTCCTACGTATGAAGACCGAAGAATCCATAGCAGAATTTCAACTTCGTTTTACTCATTTGATAAACCAATTATCAGCTTTGGGTAAAACATACGAGCAAAATTCTCAAGTTAGGAAAATCCTCAATGTCTTAATTAAAGATTGGGAAGCTAAGGTCACAGCAATCGAAGAAGCCCGAGGAGAATCAATGCAATCAGTTGCTGCTCTATTTGGAAGCCTATCTGAATACGAAGGCAAACTCAAATTCAGGAAGGGCTTGGATGAAATCAACTACAATAAAACCAAAGGTGTTGCTTTGAATGCGGTGAAAGAAAAGGAATCCAATGAGGAAGATGAAGATGATGATGAGATGGCCATGTTTGTTCGAAGATTCAAAAAGTTCTACAAGAGGGATCAAGGTTCCAGAAACAGATTTCAGAAAGGAACCTCTAGCAACAGACAAGAGTTCAAGGACAAAGAACAAATTATTTGCTATGAATGTGAGAAGCCAGGACATTACAAATCTGAATGTCCTCAGCTAAAGGATAAAGAAAATGAGAAAAATAAAAGATTCAATCACTTCAAAAAGAAAGCTTACGTATCTGCCATATGGGGAGATAGTTCTTCAGATGAAGAAAATGATGAAGAAGAAGTAGCAAATGTCTGTCTAGTTGCTAAAGAACAAGCTGACAACGATGATGAGGTAAGTGACCCTGAACCTACATATGATGAGCTACTTTCTGAATACAATGAACTGCATTATGAGTTTAAGAAAATTGTTAAAGAACTTATTACTTCAAGGAAGAAGATCAAATTACTTGAGGAACAAGCTAAAGATATTCCTCTAGCTTGCGAAAATCGGTCTTGTGAAAAATGCCCTGATCTTAAAAAGAAAAACATTAAGCTTACAAAAACTCTTGAGAAGTTCACTAAAGGCAGTGAAATGCTCGAAGTTATCTTGAAAGCTCAAAGATTTACAAACGACCGATCAGGCATAGGATACAATCCTACTTTTGACAAAAAGAAAGGAAAAAAATCTTACTTAAACTACTTTCAGAAGTTGGTTCATTTTTCAAATCCCTTTGCCCATTGTAACTATTGGAATTGTAAGGGTCATAATACGTCATCTTGTTTTCATAAGAAAGATAGAAAAGATAAACCTATTGGTAATTATCAATGGATGCCTAAAGGAACATATATATCTGTCAAAGTTCGAACTAACCCGAAAGGACCCAAGAAAAGATGGGTACCTAAGGCTTGATCTTATCTAAATGACAGGTATGTCTGAGGGCATCAAAGACTTTACAAATGGTACGTTGATAGCGGGTGCTCCAGACACATGACTGGAGATCAATCCAAGTTCATGACGATGAATGCAAGGAATGGTGGCAAAGTAACCTTTGGGGGAAATCAATCCGGAAAGATTGCTGGAATAGGCAAAATTGGTGAAAAAGGAAAACCCCTGATCAAAGATGTATTTTACGTAGAAGGATTATGCCATAATCTCCTTAGTGTAAGCCAGAGTGCAGACAAGAACAACTGGATCATTTTTGATTCAGAAGAATGTCTCATCGTGAACAAGGATAATCTTCCAATTGACAAAGGTAATCTTAAAACCCTGTTCAAAGCATCAAGAGAAGGTAACTGCTATACATTAAGTCTACCTAAAGTGAATTCTGAAAATTGTTTCATTACAAACTTGTACGAAAGCTGGCTATGGCATAAGCGTCAAGCTCATGTGAATATGTTCCAGCTAGACAAGTTACTAAGGAAAGATTTAGTTCTTGGATTACCTAAACTACGTTTTAAAAATGACATGATTTGTGATTCTTGTCAAAGAGGTAAACAGACTAAATCTTCTTTCAAAAACAAGCTCAAAATTTTGACTAATAGACCTCTTCAATTACTTCACATGGATTTAGTCGGACCAGCAAGAGTTAAAAGCCTTGGTGGCAATTTATACACTCTAGTTATTGTTGATGATTTTTCTCGATTCACATGGACTATATTTTTACCATCTAAAGATAAAACATTTGATCTATTCGTTGTATTTTCCAAGAGAATACAGAACGAGAAAGGTATGTGTATTTCAGGTATACGGACGGATCATGGAGGAGAGTTTGAAAACTATGCCTTGGGGAGTTCTGTGATGCTCATGGTATTGATCATAATTTCTCCGCTCCAAGAACACCACAACAAAATGGTGTGATCGAAAGGAATAATCGTGTTCTCACTAAAATGGCTCGTGCAATGCTGAATGAGAACAAGACTTCTCAAGTCTTTTGGGCGGATGCGATGAGTACTGCATGCTATGTATCAAACAGAGCATATCTTCGAAAGAAACTAAACAAGACTTCATATGAATTGTATAAAGGAAGAAAGCCAAATCTATCACATCTACGCATATTTGGATGTAAGTGCTTCATCCACAACAACGGTAAGGATAACTTGGGAAAATTTGATCCTAAGTCTGACAAAGGTATCTTTCTTGGCTACTCCAATAGAAGTAAAGCTTACAGAGCATTTAATTTACGAACACGCATTGTAGAAGAATCAATTCATATTATTTTATGTGAATCTGACCCTGATAAATCTCTTGATGAAGATGAACCTATTTTTCAAACTCAACCAATTTCAAAAACTCCCTCTGTTCCAGAAAACATCCTAGAAGTCGAATCTGAAAATGCTTGTGAAGATCACTCTCAATCTCAACCTCACGCCTGGAAATACAGTAGAAGTCACCCATTAGATCAAGTAATAGGTGATGTGAGTAAAGGTGTGAGAACCAGAAAAAGCATTTTAAACGAAGTAACCTTCTCAGCTTTTATTTCAGAAATTGAGCCCTCTAAGATTGACGAAGCCCTATTAGATAATGATTGGGTTATAGCAATGCAAGAGGAGCTACATCAATTTGAAAGAAATCAAGTTTGGGACTTGGTACCTAGGCCAAAAGACCATCCAGTCATTGGCACCAAATGGGTATTCAAGAACAAATGAGATGAATCTGCAATCATAGTCAGAAACAAAGCTAGATTGGTTGCCAAAGGCTATAATCAAGAAGAAGGTATTGATTATGAGGAAACATATGCTCCAGTGGCTAGATTGGAAGCTATATGAGTACTCTTAGCCTTTGCGTGTATCAAAGGATTCAAACTTTATCAAATGGATGTTAAAAGTGCTTTTCTTAATGGTTTCATTCAAGAAGAAGTATATGTAGAACAACCTCCCGGTTTTGAAAGTGAATCCCATCCTGATCATGTCTTATGATTGAAAAAGGCCTTATATGGTCTTAAACAAGCTCCTAGAGCTTGGTATGAGAGATTAAGAAAATTTCTTCTTGATCAAGGTTTTGTCAGAGGAAAAGCAGACACAACACTTTTTATTAAAAGTAATAAACTTAATGAGATTTTAATTGTGAAAATTTATGTGGATGACATAATCTTCGGTGCTACTAATGATACCTTGTGCAAGGAATTTTCTGAGAATATACAGGGTGAGTTTGAAATGTCCATGATGGGTGAGCTCAACTACTTTCTCGGTCTACAAATCAAGCAACGCAAGAATGACATATTTATCTCCCAAACCAAGTACCGAAGAGATTTACTGAAAAAGTATGGTCTTAATGAGTGCAATGGAGCATACACACCAATGAGTTCAACTGCTACCTTAGATGCTGATGAGAAGGGTAAAGATTTCAACATCACTAGATATAGAGGAATGATTGGGTCATTACTCTATCTAACAGCAAGTAGACCCGACATTCAGTTCAGTGTTGGGATGTGTGCTAGATTCCAATCAGCGCCTAAAGAGTCACATGCTGAACATATCAAGAGAATATTCAGATATCTAGCTGACACAGAAGAATTGGGATTGTGGTTTCCCAAAGGTCAACATGAGCATCTTATTGCTTATTCAGACGCAGATCATGCCAGATACAAGATGGATAGGAAAAGTACAAGTGGTCAATGTCAATTCCTTGGTGGCTCACTTGTCTCCTGGTTTAGCAAGAAACAAACAACCATCTCTGTGTCATCAACAGAAGCTGAATACATTGCCGCATCAAGCTGCTGTGCTCAAGTACTTTGGTTAAAATAGCAACTTCGAGACTTGGGTATCAATCTCAAGGAAGTTCCAATTTTGTGTGATAACACTAGCACAATAAGCTTGGCAAAGAATCCAGTGCAACATACTCGAACCAAGCATATTGATGTTAGACATCACTTTATAAGGGATCACATTTAGAAAAAGGATGTTAAAGTGATGTTTGTTCCAACTCATCTCCAACTTGCTGATATCTTCACCAAACCATTAGCTAAGGAGAAAGTTACATTCATTAGAAGAGAATTGGGAATGGTAAATCCCAACTAGTTGTAAGTAATGTTAAAATATTGTTCAAGTTTTGATGATTACAAATTACTAACTTAAGCATCAGAGTATCTAGTATTTTGTTTGCAGGATGCTTAAAGAATTGATATGATAAATACCCAAGTATACCTAACAATACTCGAGTACTATCAAGATTGTAAACTGTGAAACAAGTGCATTTCAGGTGACAATACTCGAGAATGGCACTAACATACTCGAGTAGTATCAGGATTTCACTCTTCATTACAAGGAAGCATAAGCAATACTCGAGTATTCAGGAGACATACTCGAGTACCGGCAGGGCAGAGACTCAATGGATTCTGTAGAATAGCTCATACCCAAGTATTCACAAGAAATACTCGAGTAATGTCAAACGGAGGGAAGTCCTGCTGAAGATAGCATCACAACAATACTCGAGTACTGACCTCTGCCATCTGAGAAAAACAAGTCCAAATCATCACTGACTTACAAAGATCCATATCCGCATAAAAGAGATTCAAGTGCTCACCACACACACTTGAAATAAGGTACTTCAGTACTTACTTTGATCAATTTAAATATCTCTGAGTACTGCATACTTGAGTATTAACTGATAATACTCAAAAAGTGGAGCAATACTCGAGTATTCAAGTGGAATACACGAATATTGTCGAACCCAACTTATGTTTAAATCTCTCTGCCGTTTCATTTTATTTCACTCCGTCTCTCACTCATCCACTCTCTCCGCATACTTCCAAACCCTATTCTCCACCTCCGTTAACTTGCCGTCGATTTCACCTTCTGACTGTTGAGTTCCCTCCATTTCTTTCCTTTTTCATCGATCAAATTTCATCTTACAAAACCCCTCTCTGTCAGATTTCTCCCTCTCCTCAGTCCATAATCAATGGCCCACTCATCGTCTGAATCCTCCAAAGAACCTCTGATGAAGAAGTCTCGTTTGACCTACCAACGGAGACCCAAATTGCCTATGCAATCCAAGGCAAAATCCAAATCCGTGTCCATTATTGAACCATCTCGACCTGTTACTCGACTCCAAACAGACTCCTTGCCATCTAGCAAATGGAAGGGCAAATCCCAGTCTCAATCTCAGTCGAAATCTATGACTTCTGGAAGTTCATCATCACTTCACTATTGCGAAGAAGCGTTTCACAAACAACGCTCTAAAAGTATTGAGGACCGAATTCAAAATCTCGACGGATTCAAGAAACGACAAAATGCAAGTGGATAGAAGCACAATCTCGTTGGGACAATTGAACCATTTGACTCAAAGCTTATTGGACAAATCAGTGCACTTCACTGTCCTCCTGGTATGTGCAAAGATCCTTTGATTCTTCCATCTGACAAGAGTTTTGTGGTAAATTATGGTAGTAGGCCATTTTGTCCAACTGTGTACTTAGACTTAGAAGATTTCAAGAAAGAATGCAATTTGGACTTATCACCATGGCTTAGACAATATATGCCTCTGTTGGAAATTCAGACACCTTATTCCCCACAAGTAGTTAGAGTGTTATATCACAATATGCATGTGTCAGCAAAAGCAAATGAGGATGATGAAGAAGTGTTAGTAACCAACTTTAGAGGAAAGGAAGTGAAATTTTTGCAAAGATTCTTAATACTCTCTTTGGGTTCTCTAATGTTCCTGAGGATCCCCCTACACTGTCTGAGTCTGAAGGTTTCAAGATTCTATTGCCTAATGAAGTATATGATGGTGATATCTTTAAAGTTAAACCCAGCTAGATGTCTGAACATATAGAGTACTCTGGTATCTATATAGTCACAATATGGTAAACAAGGGACAGAGCTATACTCATTTCATGCTTAAGGATTACCAATTGTTTGCCTTTCTCGTTACTAAGGAACCTAGGAATTTGGGTAAGTGGATTATCTCTGAGATGTCACATTTTTTTATCCACCTCTGGAGCTTCAAGGAAAAAAACAATTCCCTTTCCCAACTTGGTATCTCAAATCCTTGGTTACAACAACATTTGGTACCTCTTAGATGATGATAAGGCCGTCTTCCCAAAGAAATTTGGCCAATTCAATCTTCTTTTTATGAAAATTTCCTTCACCGAGGCCACTGGAAAGAGACAGGAAGATAAAGCTAAGGAACCAATGCCTTCCTTGTCCAAGCCACCAGAAGAGGCACAATCATTTCAGGCTGGTACTCAGGATGGTACACACTCTGGTCCTCCTCCCTCCATTCAGAACTTAGTCAATGCCTCTCTTAACAACACTTTATACCCATTTATGACCCACTTCCAGAGTCTCCATACCCAATTGCTCACAGCCTTCGCAAATGAGATGAAAGCAATGGCCAATTATGTTCAGTCCAAATTCCATTCACAAAACGAGGAAATGAGAAAGGAATTTCAATCCTTGGTTGACGGGCAGAAAGCTCTTTATCATCGTCTGCTCAGTATTGAGAAGACCATAGATGACTTGGGAATCAAGCTCTATAAAGCTCCTCCTACCATACCTCCTGTGGCTTCTACCTCTGCTCCTGCTGTACCAGACTCTGATCCTGTCACCACTCCTCTTGTTGAGCCTACCCCTCTTGTCTCAGATTCTGCTCTTAATCTTGCTGATAAGCTAGATTCCCTCTCTTTGATGGATGACAAAGGGGGAGAAGAAGCAAATTGAGGCTGATTGAGTTGCTTTTGTTCCTGAGTTACCTTTGTTTTTAAAAGTTTAAAACTTAACTTATTGTTTGTTGTTTAGACTTAACTTGTTTCGATATTGTGAAGCAACTCTGTCTTTTTGAAGTTCACCTTGGTGTAGTTAGTTTTATGGAGCATTTTGAAATTCATATGCTATGTTGCTTTTTGCAATTGCTCAATATAGAAATACATGATCTGCAGTTATATTGTGGTTATATTGCATTATGCCTAGTTTACTCATACTTCTATTAATTTTCAAAAACCTCAAAAGCATACTGATGTCAAAACCTAAACTCTTATTTCAAATCATTTATCCAAGTGTTGTCATCATCAAAAAGGGGGAGAATGTTAGTTCTCAAGGTTTTGATGATAACAAGACTTGAAAGTGTTTAAGGTTTTGAATCAAGTTTAATCATATGCTTTCATAAGTACTCGAGAATCATATTTAAGTACTCGAGTATTAGTTGATCTAAAATATGTGCTTAAGTGTTTCAGGATACAATACTTGAGTATTAGCAAGGAATACTCGAGTATTGATTGAACAAATCATCGGCATCGCATCGTATGATACTCGAGTATTGAGTTTGAATACTCGAGTATTGGCAGATCAACCATCAACCATCACATTGCTTCGATATGATACTTGAGTATTAGTTTTGAAAACTCGAGTATGTGACCTCATCGCCAATATTGATCTTCACATATGAAAATATGATGGCAAATACTCTAAGAAAAATATTCGCCAATATCCAACATTCTTCCCCTTTTTGATGATGGCAAATACTCTAAGAAAAATATGTATAAATATGAAAATATATTATATCCCACATATTTTTCTTGTCATTCTCTCCCCGTTATTTGTCATTAGCAAAAAGATTGAAGTAAAGAAAAAATACTTGTGGAGAAGCAAGTATGAAAACAAGTTAGAAATGATTGTCTCTCCTTAATCATATATCAAGAAAACAATTTTCTCTCCCCCTTTTTGAAGGTATTTTGATATTTAATGGGATGCAATTTAGAATGTTTTTATGAAAACAAATTTGAGAAAATTTGGAGAGATTTTCAAGAAATCTTTCATAATTAAGTCAAATAGATACCAAACATGTGCAGAATATTCTAATAATATAAAAAGATAGAGATTAGAAATACTCATGTAGATTTTTCAAATTTGATGAATGATCGATGAAGTCCATTTGCTTGCTTTCTTGTTGTATGAGATCCTCTGAAGTGTTCTCAATAGAAGAATCATGAATATTTTGTGCGAAGCGAGTAGGAAAAGAGTACTGGCTTCTTGAAAGCTATCTCATCTGAATGAATAGGATTGGTATTCAGCTTCAATCCTTTCCCTTTTCTTCATAGAGCTCTTCTTTGTTGGATCTGCTTAGTTTTGATGATGTCTTATATAGATGCCATTATTAAAGAGCAAAAAGCTTGTATGTTATATTTATCTCCTACATTAACTAACTATTGTATATTTAATGTAGATTAGTTCAAGTTGAATTATAAAGATTAATTAAGAAGGAGATAAGAAGAACTTGCAGAGAATGTCAAGGAAGTAAGAAGTTATGAAAATATTTTGGAAATAATCAAGAAGATGAGGAGATATTGAAGAAGGTAGAATTTGCAGAGAAATGATGAGTCAAAGAAGAAAGAAAGAATTGAATTATGAAGAATGATCAAGAGAAGAGAAGAAAGAAAGAAGAACTTAATGAGAATATGATTATACAAGTTCTTAGATTGATTCTAGAAGTCTCCATGATGATATGGAAGTTGGAATAGCTCAAATCGGAGTTAAAATAAGCAAAATCAAGCTTCTGGATGAATTAACTCGAGCCAAGGGGTCTAGACTCGAGTTTGAATGGTTTTTACAGTGTTTTAGGCTTTTGGTACAGTTTGACTCGAGCCAAGAAACTCACAGCCTTGAGTTTGGGTCAAACCTCGAGTCAGCCATATTGCTACCTCGAGCCAAATGTGTTTTTCAAGTGATTTTCGCTTCTGGAACGAGTTGCCTCGAGGTACACCACTAATTGCCTCGAGTTAAGGTGTATTTCAGCAACTCTGTTCAGCTCTGTTTCACGTTCAGATCTGGTGACGTTTGGTAATTCCACGATAGCTCCCAAACCAGAGATCAGATTGAGATGAAACCAGTGGCATATGAAACTAGACTCTCATTTCGTCATTTTGATATATAATTCAAGCCCAAAGGAGTTCATATGAGACAGCTATGAATTGTAGAAGTTGGATCAGAAATCAACGCCACAAAAGTGACCAAGGTTTGATATTTTGGGTGTATCTCACAATATACAAATCGAATTGAGCTGAAATTGGTGCCATTGGAAAGTAGACTTAAAATTAGTTCCATCAAGAGTTGAACCAGCCAAAAATGGAGTTCAGACAGGGATTTATGTCTTTCTAAAGTTGACACTCAAAATTCTGGATTCATTTCAAAGATAGGCTTGGTTTTTACGGACATAGCTCACACTTTACACAACCAAATGAAGTGAAACCAACTCCATATGATTCTAGACTCAACAAGTGTTTCATAGAATTTGGAATCAACAAAGTTCAAATCAAAGATCAAAACGAAAAAAGAGCAAGTTGCCTCGAGCTAGAAGTTCCACCTCGAGTCTCTGATGGAAGACAGAAAGATAGACACTTTGAGAGAGCTTTTTACCTCGAGCCAAAGTGTGTGCCTCGAGTCAAATGGGCAACCAGAGAGTTAGAAGAATGGAGAGCAGTTTTTGACTCGAGCCAGTAAGTGTCGACTCGAGCCAACAGACCTGATACACCACGAATATAAAGAACTACCTCGAGCCTCTTCAAATGCAACCTCGAGTTTGGGCATAGACTTGAGCCAAGGTTTTTTCTGCCTCGAGTCAAGATGACTTTTGAAATGCTCTGCTTGCCTCTCACTATGGTTTAACTCGAGCCTGGATAAATATTGACTCGAGCGAATCTCTCAGTTTGAAAATACACCGTGTCCAAAAAGCTCAAAACATTGATTTTGATTTCATTAATCCTTATCATCACTCATTACTATTCCTAACTATGTTTAATCAGTTTGTTAATGAGTTTCAGATGATTATATGAAGGATTAACATTAGATCATCAAAAGGTGAATGATTACGTCAGAGCTTCCAACGGTAACTTTGAGCAAGTCACAACAGTCATATTCCAACGGGAAAAATTACTCAGAAGATGAATGCTCACAACAATTAAATGATCTTCATTACCTATAAATAGAAAAGTCTTCAAACCGGAAGAAGTGACGATTTGATGAATGAATCGACGAAGCCAACGAAATGATTTTACTACTTCACCGTCGATAGTTCATACACTCTATTTCTCAATGTTTATATAGTTTATAGTAGAGAGTGAGATGATTGATTATGTACTTCAGTGATTATTACTTATCTACTCAGTGAGAGAGTCCAAATACTTATTTGATTATCTGTTTATTGATCAAATCTCAAGGTTGTGGAACCTTTGAGAGTGGGTGTACAGTTACAACTTGTAAGGGGGAGTGAGTCCAAGAGTGAGAGGATCATCCTTTGTTTACAGAGTTGGTAATTGTATTCTTACAGTGCGTAAGAGGATATCTCGGTAAGAGTATGTAAAGGCTACACAAGTGCCCGACCAAACTTGTGAGGTTGTAAAGGCTTTCTCTTGTGCCCGGTTAAACAAGGAGATAGTGGATTGAAAATCTCAAGTGGAGCTTGGGGACTGGACGTAGGTCAAGGATTGGGCCGAACCAAGTATAAATCTCGGTTTGCATATTCTCTTCCCTAAACTCTTACATTTCCGAATACATGTTTTAATGACTGATTATTGCTTTATAAACTAATTCTGTCATTTGAACTACTTTCAGTAATTTGCAAAAAGATTTTCAAAGTTTTCGAAAGTTTTATCAGACACCCAATTCACCCCCCTCTTGGGTGATTGCCGGTTCTTCATTCTTTAGAGCATATCTCAACTTCAATGATGGACGTGAAAGCATTATTCCTCAATTTGATACTTTATCCTTGTAGTGCATCAAGGAATATCCACGTACAGAATGAAATATCCTGCTACAAATTGAAAACTTTCTTTGTAAAAGAGATTTGTCAGTGCAACCAGATATCAAAGTATCCCTTTCTATATGATATTTTCAAATATAAGATTAACTCATCATCAAAACTAATAAAAGATAGTGAATGCAGATGAGTATGCTTAAAAGAATTTCTTCAAATAAAGGAGATGAGCCTTTAAGATATAAAGCACATGTGAATGTGAATGCATGACTAAAAATATGAAGCTCCCTTTAATGATACCAAATAATAATGTGACACCAAATGTTATGAGGTTTGGAGTTATCCCTGCTCCTACGGACACAACATGGTATCTCAGAATTAAGAACTTTCAAGTTCACTTGGGTGGACTTGAAATTGGTATGAAGAAATCACTTATGCTTCCTATGATGATAAACGAGTTTAAAGCATAAGGATCATTTTAAAAATAAGTGTGCTCAGGCTAAATTTCATAAAATTAGATGGAATAAATGAAATCAAGTTGGCCTAACATGATTATGAGGTGTGCATATTACAATACCTCACTCAAGTAATATCGTAATTACTTAAGTCATAATCATCTGCAATTTACATCACTGGCTAGCCATTATCTGATGATGTGATCAATACTAAGGCTCTCCCATATTAGACGCATAAGGATGATTTTTACGAGATTGCAGCCATCACTTATAATTTACTTGATTTCTCTCACGAATCACTTGAATGATTCGTTATCATTTTCATAATCACCGAGTTATTTTGCAAGTGATCCCTTCTCTGTTTATCTCTGTTCTCCGGCATGAATACAGGGGATCCTACAAAACAAAAATACATGCTCTTTGGTACCCAATGTTTCTTGAGTCCACACAAGATTAGACATAACAACTCTTATGCTCTTATATAATTAAATTGTATGATATTTGAATAGAGTATAATAAGCCAATCAAAGACCAAAATAATAATAATAATAATTTTACCCAATCATGAATCATAAAGGGTAATAACTAAAAGATGTCAAGAATGTTATTCCTCAATGACAATTTGTAAATATACTTTATGTAGAAAAGATGTCATTGATACAAATGCATGTAAGTTTAATCAAAGAAGATAGAAAATTTATCCATTAACCTGATCTGGCTTGAGTTAACCTATATGCACTCGAGTCAGTCAAAGTTCAAAAGATTCACTCGAGTCAATTTACTTTGAAAAATAAATCTTTCACAAAGTTCCACTCAAGTCAACCAACACTAACTCGAGTTGGAGTATTTCATAAAATATTTTCCAAAGTCTTTTAACTCAAGTCACCGAGTGTAACTCGAGTCAATCACAAGACAAGTGCATTTTGACTTAGTTTTTTTTTTATAAAAAAAAATTGACTCGAGTCATGAACCCGAAACTTGAGTCAATTTGACAGCAACTTGAAGACAATTTCTGATTCAACTTTAATCAAGAAAACAATATTTTTTGTTGAATCATTAACTACATTTTTGAAACATGTTTAAAATCGATGCTCACTTTTGGAAGTCAACATGTTAAAAAATATATCCGAATGTATCAGAATGCTTCAGTTTTGGAGAGCATGTCGAACAATGAAGTTAATATGGTAAAGAATTTTCCCAAAAGCAAAAGTCATGAGAGAAATGAATTCGCCAGCAAGGCTAAGTAGGATAGAAATATATAGGCAAAATTACTTTGCTAATAACCAAGAGATAATCTTGCCTTTTAGAATTGTGTCTAGAAATATATGAAGCAAGAATTTGAATATAGTTACTAAAAAATGGATGAAGACAAAGTTGATGTATTTGAATAACAAAATGACTACTAGGATTCATGGATGATGAAGCACATACTCGTTAGTCCAAATGACTAGAGTTCCATAATATCGTCCTAGTAAGTTATTCCATTAATGGTTAATGCATTAACATTCAATGCATTAATGAACATTCATAATGATTAGAATAACTCTGCCATAGAGGATATATACAGTAGGCACAATGCTTTCATGAATTGAATTCATTTCTTGCAGATATGGATTGAAACTTATATATGATCAACTTGTTAGACATGGGGTCCAACTAGTTAGAGAATAAAAAATGATGAGTTCAAGCACATTGAATACCAAAGATCAATATACGAATGAAGGGGAAAATTCTACTAGATAGAATTGAAGCAATTCTAACTTTTAATCCATAAAAAGTTGACTTCAGATTTTGAAACACTGTTTGAATGCAATCAAATCATGATTATTTTTTTTCAAAAACATGTGTATGCATTTTTATAAACAAGGTGAGTTGAAATCCAAACAGATTTTAGAATTGTCCATTTCAAAAACATAAACTCATAAAGTTATACACAAATTCACTTACAGTCCATTTAGCAATCTGAAAGCATTTTAAAAACATAAATGATTGATTCCTAATAGAATGCAATGATGGACAAATATTCATTACCCAAATATGTAATTCATTGAAGTGCGAATTATGGTAAGAATTAGATATCTCATTTTTTTGTCGTTCACCATAATCTTCAAGCATAACTTGTTTAGCTTCCTTAAGACTTGAATTATTTCTCTATGTTGCATTCTTGAGAAGCTTTCTTTGATCCTACAGAGACATATAAACCTTTTCTCCCACGATATCCAACCGTGCTTAGATCCAATCATTATTAGCTTGTAGAAACAAGATTCACATGCTCTTAGGAATATAATCAATTCATAACAACTGAGCACAGTGAATTAAACATGACTTTATGCATAAAAGCGATACTTTCTTTTCAAATCATCATGTATGCATAAAGAACTAAACTATTGAACATTGCAATCTCTTTAAAAATTTATTAAGTGGATTTTAAAGGGATGTGAAAAATCAATTCCAAAATAGTTTGCAATGCTCATTCCAAAGGTTACAAAATATAAAACCTCAATGAATATTTCAGATGATAACGTAGGAGGTTTTACCTTTATATACCTTTGATGTACTTGGAGGATTGGCTTTGCTTACCCATTGATTCTTCATATATTTTCTTATGGGTGTCGGCAAAGCTTTCTCAAAGGATATAGACTTCTAGAGTCTTCTGTTTGATACTTGAGAGATTCTTATTTTCTTGTTCTCCTTAAGATAGTTGAATGATACTCTATGGTAGTTTGTTCTTGAGGTGGAACATACTCCTCTTGCTTGTATCCATTGCTTCTTTTGATGTTTAGACCTTGTAGTTCTAGCAATGGGTGCCCCGAGAGTTATCCTGCTAGATGCTATGATCTTCTTCATTGGTGCATGAGAAACTCTTGGCTTCTTGTTCATCTTCTCTGTACCCTTATGTCCATTGATCTTCAAATCATCCTGTACACATAAAAGCACTAGGACATTTTGGTACCCACTTATACTTGGGTCCTTGTCGGTTAGTATTGGACCTTGCTTGTCCTTTAGGAACCCAAAAAAATTTATTTCTCACATTATAATTTCTCCTAATATAGCATGTATGAGAAATATGACCATTTTTACCACAATAATTGTAAATAATAGAATGATGCTTATTAAGAATAGTTTTGCAAGAATTGTGCTGGTCGAGTGGATGCAATTTCAAATGACCCATATTTGTATATTCTTCCTTCCCACATGATTTTCCATCATGATTGAAAACATTTTTGTTTTTCAAAATATAATTAGTAATTAGTTGAAAAACAATTTTATGCAAACGTTCAAAATCATTTTTCTTAATTACACAAGGAGAATTGGAATTGTTTACCACATGTATATCTTGAGCTCCAGATAATGATTGATCACAATCGTCCATGAGCTCTTCCTGGGAATCCTCTTCCTCTTCTTCTTTTGTGTTGACTGGATCATGGAAGTATTCAATGATTTCTCTTTCTTCAATCTCCAGTTGTTCATCAGTCATAGATATGACATTTATAATTTCTGATGAACTATCAACTTCAACACAATTGTTAGAAGCATAAATAGAATCAAGAGTATCCCAAATATCTTTAACACAATAACAAAATTTTATTTTCTCGAAATCATTTTTTGTCAACGCACTGTATAAAATTCTCATTGCTCTAATGTTCAACGAAAACATTTTCTTTTCTTTTTCAGTTCAATCATTTCTTGGTTTGAAATCAAAGACATTTATAAAAATATTCCACATATCAAAATCATTTTTTTTTATAAACGATGTCATTCTAGCTTTCCAAAACCAAAAATCAATATCTTTGAAAAATGGTGGAACAGTATAATTGAAACCTCCTGAAAACGAATAATACCCAAAATCAGCCATTGATAACTCTTGAGACTGTTAAGTCCTTTAAACAAGAGACAAGCTCTGATACAAAATGTTAGACCTGGTTATCACCCAAGAGGGGGGTGAATTGGTTGTCTCATAAAAACTTATCATCTTTGAAAATCTTTTCGTAACTTACTAAAAGTAGTTTGTATGATAGTAATGATTTATAAAGCAATAAACAGTCATTCAAATATGTATGCTTGGAATATAAGAAGTAAGGGAAGAGAATATGCAAACAAAGCTTTATACTAGTTGGGCCAATCCTTGACCTATGTCTAGTCCCCAAGCTTCACTTGAGATTTACAATCCACTATCTTCTTTCAACTTGATTATACGCTCTGTATTTGAAGTAATCCTCTCACTAGGATTCACTCCCCCTTACAAGCTGTAATCAATACATCCACTTGTTACACACTCTGTACTTGAAGTAATCCTCTCACTAGGATTCACTCCTCCTTACAAGTTGTAATCAATACAATGAGTTTTCCACTCAAGATCACCCAATCTTGAGTATCAATCAGATAAAATGAAAAGATGATTACAATGAATCTTCTCTCTCACATAAGTGAATGAATAAACGCTAAAGTACATAATCGATCATCTCACTCTTTACTGTAAACTATATGAACATTGAGAAATAGAGTGAATGAGTTATTGAACTATTGACGGTGAAGTAGTAAAATCATCTCATTGGGTTCGTCGAGTCATTCATCAATAATCACTTCTTTCGGTTTGAAGACTTTGCTATTTATAAGCAATGAAGATCATTTAACTGTTGTGAGCATTTGTCTTTTGAGTAATTCTTCCCGTTGGAATATGACCGTTGTGACTTGCTCAAAGTTACCATTGTGAGCTCTGACGTTATCATTCACTTTTTGATAATATGATGTTAATCCTTCATATAATCATCTGAAACTCATTAATTAAACATAGTTAAACATTTTAAAAAACAATCTTAGAGATTCTCAGAATGTCGTTAAGCATTTTAAAAAATAGAGACATGTTGGCTCGAGTCAATCCATCATTCAAGGTATAGAAAAGGTTTGAGAATGTTGTTTAACTCGAGGCGACAAAACATTGACTCGAGTTTGGGCTTAGGCTCGAGTCACTGAAAAACATGGCTCGAGTCAAATTCAAATGATCATTCAAAAATATAGAAAAGATTTAACTCGAGGCAAAATAATGAGGCTTGAGTCAACCTCTAAATTCGAGGTAGGAAATCAGGCTCGAGTCAATTGCGAGGGAAAACATTTGAAAGCCCGATAGAAAAGTCTCTAGCTCGAGTCATTAAGTGGAGACTCGAGTCAAACTTGATTTTTAAATATAACGGTCAAACTTCAGGCTAGAGTCAAAACACACTGGCTCGAGTCATATATCCATCTCGAAAGTCCTTTGCTCTCTGACTTGCAATTGGCTCGAATTAACAAAGCCTAGGCTCAAGTTGTGAGAGTACTCCAAAACTTGATTTGCTCTTTGTGTCAAGTTTACTCGAGTTGTCATCTCCTTGGCTCGAGTTGAGAAGTTAATTCCAAATTTTTTTAAACCACTTATGCCTCTTTCAAGTCTTCTTCCAATGCAAAAATAATCAACTCCAAACTCATTGTATTTTGTCCGTTATCATAAGATGAATGGATGTTATTCTTGACCAGCGTTTTTACAACATCCAGAACTGACTGTCAACTTCAAAACATCATATGTCCTTCAATATATTTTTTGTGTGTGATCTTGATGCTTTTGAAAATTTATTTGAGTCTAGTTTCAAATGGCACCGGTTTCAGCTCAATTGGATTTGTAGACTATGAGATACACCCAAAATACCGAAGCTTGGTCTGCTGTGTGGCATGAATTTCAGTTCCAATTTCTATAATTCATACCTCGTTGATATGAACTACTTTGGAATTGAATTATATATAAAAATGATGTATTGAGAGTCTAGTTTCATATGCCACTGGTTTCACCTCAATTGGATCTCTGGTTTGGGAGATATCGTCGAATTACCAAACCTCGCTCAAGCTGAACGTGAAATAGAGGTGAACAGAGTGCTGAAAATCACTATTGGCTCGAGTCAAAAAAATGGCTGACTCGAGTTAAGACCCTAACTCGAGTCTATGGTTTTCTGGCTCGAGTCAAACCCTATCAGATGCGCAAAACACTGTAGAAAAATGTTCTAACTCGAGTTTAAACCCCTTGGCTTGAGTTAGTTCATCCCGAACTTGATTTTGCTTATTTTAACTCCAATTTGAGTCATTCCAACTTCCATATCATCATGAAGACTTCTAATATCAATATAAGAACTTGAATAATCATATTCTCATTCCATCGAGCAAGTTCTTCTTTCTTTCTTCTCTTCTCTTGATCATTCTCTATAACTCAACTCTTTCTTTCTTCTCTTCTTTTGATCATTCTTCATAAACCAACTCTTTCTTTCTTCTCTTCTCTTGGTCATTCTTTATTATTTGACTTCACATCTTCTTTGATTCTACATTAAATATAAGAATTAGTCAATGTATATTATAAAATCTTTTTGTTCTTAATAATGTCATCTATATAAGACATCATCAAAACTAATCATATCCAACATTTTAAATTCATTGTTAAATAATACATTTGACTTGGCTAAAGGAATATGTCACTCTATTTTGGGCTCAGAGTAGGGGGCGTTATAGTGTTGGTATCAGTGTGTAGTTTCTGGTAACAGGATAGTGTGCTATACTCATATGCAATATATATATAGTAACAAGTTTAGTGCTTATAAGTGATAGAGGAAGTGAAGGGGATGATTTCAAATCCTTAGTGAACCAACTATCTGGGATAAGGATAAGTATGGTATATTAATATGACTTTGGGTATATGATGTCAGGAGATGGAAGGTAAGGAATTGTCTGAACTAGTGAATTAGCCTCTCTTGCAGGAGGAGCAACAGAATAAGCTTAGGGTTGTAGCTTTTTCTTCACCAGAAAGTCCTAGGCTTAAGTGTAATGTTAGGAAGAGTGCATTTTTGAAAGCAACATACAAACCTTACTCCCGTCCGGCAAAATCTAGAAGCTCATCTGAGGGCAATAAAGAACAGCCGCGGGTGTCATTAGTTCTTGAGGTTGCTGTTAGTACTGAGACGGAGACGGTAGCAGCAGATTATGACTTGTAGCCTAAACTAGAATCAGAAGAAGAAATTGGTGGTGGAAATAGGGCCAAATGAAATATTATCTGTATTTGTGAGACATATTAGGAAATATGTAGAAATATGAATGTACATATACTATTAGTATGATAATGGTTGATGGTACCTTGTATTTCAGCGCAAATAATGGGTAATACACCATGGCGCACCTTCCTAAGGTTACCGATGACATTATAAAGAATTCGGCACCCATATCTTGGTTGTAACATATTTAATCGTGCTAAGATTAAGGAAATAGCATGATGGGTAACCCCCTAGGAAGGCTTCTGTAAAAGTAGATGTTGAATTAAATTCTATTAGACTTGTTGATTGTAAGATAATATGAGTGCTAATGTATGGAATAGTATGTTTCTGTTTTATGTTTACTGTTAGTTCTCTGAGTTTTGATGATAACTGAAAATTGTAAACCAAGTTGAAGTTTGTCTTAATAAGTTGAAAACTTTACTGTCAAAGGCAAACTTGAGTTTGGGTTGTCAAACTCGAGTTTGCACTTGACAGAGAGATGCTCAAGTTTTTCTGAACTTAAGCAAACTTGAGTTTGTGTCTTATAGAGAGCACTCAAAGTTTTTCAAGTTAAGGAAAACTCAAGTTTATATTTGGAAACTTGAGTTTATGTCATACAGAGAGCTTTCAAGGATTTGTAAACTTAACCAAACTCGATTTAAGTTTTCCAAACTTGAGTTTGTACTTGGCCGAGAGTCTTAACACTTTTCCATCCTGAGCAAACTTGAGTTTGATATGTCAAACTCAAGTTTTCACTTGGCCAAGAGTTTTTCAAAGTTTTCCATAGTTCTGAGAAAACTCAAGTTTAGTTTGTAAACTCGAGTTTGCATTTGGCAAAGAGTTTTCAAAGTTAGCTTTGTAAACCCGAGTTTGCATTTTAGAGTTTTCAAAGGATTTCAACCTTTAAGGAAACTCAAGTTTGATTTAAATGACTCGAGTTTGTAGCAAGCATAGAGCTCCTAACTATTTTGTGATTTTGGAAACTCTAGTTTGCTTTTTAAAAACTCTAGTTTTGAGCTTTGTGGACTTAAACATATTTTCACTTCAAAAGTCCCAAACTCGAGTTAGTCATTAATTGACTCAAGTTTGCTCATATTTTCAACATGCTTTTCAAAGCTCAAATCACGACATTCTTCTCTGTAAGAAGCAAACTCGAGTTTGAGTTTATTAACTCGAGTTTGGCTCCTGAAGAAAAGTTGCAAACTCCAGTTTGCTTAAACAAACTCGAGTTTGTGTCGCTTTGTTTGAAAATCAAATTGCTTGAATTTGCAAAATTTTCATGTTTGATCTTAATACTTCTTATCATCACTCATTACTATTCTTAACTATGTTTAATTAGTTTGTTAGTGAGTTTCAGATGATTAAGAGCCGTTAGTATGAGGATTTATCACAAAGCAAAAAGTGATGTCAGCGTATTTATTACAAGTCCAGAAAACCTTGCATTCTTTTGGACAATCATTCTCTATATGTTGCTAAGGGATTAATGTTTTCTTTCCCTATTAAGAAGTTGCTCCTCCAATGGATTTATTTCAGGGGAAGTCAACCCTAAACTTCTGTGCACCTGGATTAGCACTAATCAAAAGAGAGACTGGACCAAGCTTCAATGTAATCAGATCATTAATGTCTCCAATGGTCACATTAATGAATCCAATGGTCATTTAATGCTCTCTTCATATATAAGGAGTTGCATTCAAGTCTCTACGACAACCAAAACACAAGAAAACGAAAAGCATTCAAGTTTCAACTACTCTTTCAGTTTTCTATCTCTTGTAAAGTATCTTTTGATACATTTTTACTTCAGTGATTATTTCATTTGCTCTTTGAGAGAGTTTCATTTATTGTAAGAATCTCAAGTCGAGGGACTTGGAGATTGGGTATATCAGTTTATAACTTGTAAGGGGGAGTGTATCCTAGTGAGAGGATAACTTTCCAGTGCTGAGTGTGTAACTGATTCTGAGAGTTAGTGAAAATCCTAGAGTGTCTGGGGATTGGACGTAAGTCAAGGATTTAGACCGAACCAGTATAAATCTTCTTGTGTCAAGCTTTTCTCCTTCTCCTCTGTCTTACCCTGTTTCGCTGACTAGTTTCAGAGTATTTAAAAAGAATTTTTAAAATCCCCATTTCACCCCCTTTTTGGTGATTTGCTCTGCTTTCATTTACTACTAGAAAACACAAAAATTGCGACAAAAAAAAATTCATTGCAATTTGCGACGGAAAACAAATTTCGTTGCAAATATTTGCAATGGAATAAACAATCCGTTGCAAAAACATGATTTTGTAAAAGTCTTTGCGACGAAATTTATTTCCATCGCAAAAACCCTCTCTTCCAAATTTGTATTTGCGATGGAATAAACAATCCATCACAACAATGAGATTTTGTAAGAAACTTTGTGATGCAATTTATTTCTATCGCAAAAACCCTCTCTTTTCAATTTATATTTGCAAAGAAATAAACAATCCGTAGTAAAAACATGATTTTGTAAAAACTTTGCGACGGAATTTATTTCCGTTGCAAAAACCCTCTCCTCCCAATTTCATATGATTATCAAGTAGCGGTCGATGCTGCTCAATATACCCTATGCCCCATTCTCTCGTTCAGACAAACTGGGTCGAATCGTTGACTGGACTCGCAACTTCAACAAACGACCCAAGAACTTGGTTGACACTGCATTCCACTTCACCATCGATGGTTCCTTCCTTGCCTCTGCTGATGATGATTCCTCCTTCCTCCTCGTTGATGGAAAGCGCCTTCCGCGACCTTAGTTTGGTCCTAAATGGCGGTTCCAACAGCAACGGCAGCTCCCTCAACACCGTGACAAGGAGGTAGAGGCCCGAAAATGTGAGACTGAGAAGGAGAGGGCATGCCCGACCGTCTCTACAATCTCAATAGATCCAACACGAATGCCTCACGTCGTGAAAATTTTTTTGTTTTTCTTTTTGGGTGTTGGAATTTTTTTTAGTTGGATTGGAGTCTAATTATTAGGTCAATAACTTTTTTCTAGGTCTCTTCAAGCTAATAGAGGTAATTGGCTAACTGGGAAGATTCCAAAGTTGATTGGTCTGATGCAAGCTCTTGCTATTCTGTAAGTATAAGATTTGTTAGACTTATTCTCTATTTAGGTTAGTACATTTATTCTCCAATGCTAGGCAATTTATCTTTTACCGAAAATCTGTAAGTACTGCTTAACCTGAAGATTTTATCTTTTAAGCCAATTGTTATGAGTGTTATGACTAGTCTTAGCACCATGGTTAAATAGGTATCTCCATGGAAACTTGCTTTCTGGTCCTATACCGCTAGAGCTTGGCAATATGTCTAAATTAAGTTTCTTGTAAGTTGATTTTCAATTTCTGTACCAATTATGATCAATCACTTTTATTTGCTTGTTTACTTTGAGAAAGAACTTGTTTTTCAGGCAGTTGAATGACAACCAATTAGTTGGTGAAATTCCTGTAGAACTTGGAAGGCTTGAACATTTGTTTCAACTATGAGTTTTATTTATTCATTTTATCTCATGTTCCTTGCAATTAACTGCATTTTTAAGAGACTTATATTGCCTAATTTCAAGAATCTTGCCAACAATCATCTTGAGGGGCCAATTCCATATAACATCAGCTCATGCTCAGCCTTGAATTAGTTGTAAAACTTCTGAATTCTTACGAGAATATTGGAACCTCTAAGGACAAAATCATTTTACTCTTAGTCTCTCTCTTTTTTTTTTTTTTTTTCCAGTAATGTGCATGGTAATTACTTCAATGGATCCATTCCTTTAGTAATCACTTGTTGTGATAAACCTGTGCTAGTTTTGTTCTATTTTCCTTTCTTCTGTTTCTCTCATTTTTTGAATTATGTAATACTTTATCATCTCCAGAAATGTTTCTACTAATAACTTCAAAGGGAACATGCCTGTTGAACTAGGCTATATCATAAATCTTGATACACTGTAGGTTTAGAAGTTGAATTTTATGTTTTGATTAACTGAAATATTTTTTTGACTTGCTTTCTCTTCTATGTTTAGGGATCTATCAAGCAATAACTTTTCAGGTTCAGTTCCTTCATCTGTTGGTGACTTGGAGCATCTCTTGACCTTGTAAGACAGATGCTGCATTTTATAGACATTGTTCGTTTTCTCAGTATGTGCTAGATCATGATTAATGTCTATGTTCTATTTTTATAACTTGCATTTGCTTATATAATCAATGAGGAAACTATGTTTATGATATTGATTTGACTTGAATGAAACTTGGAAGCTAACTGATTTGGAATACGGTCTAACTAACCGTGTATTTGCATGGAGATAAAGATATGCCAACCTATTCTCAAGCATATGCCTACATTTATCATATGTCATTAATTATATCAGATCCCTACATGTCATGAATTTGATGGTGTCTGTTTTAATCCATCAATCTTTTTGTTTTCAAGACATACTGATGGATCTTGATTCAGGTTCTTGATATCTTGGAATTGTATAGGCGTATATATGAAGAATATTTGGCTGTTGCTATCATCAAGGATAAGAAAATTGAGAAGGAGAAGTTTTCTGGTGCACTCTACACTTCCACTGTTGAGGTACATCTGAATCATAGATATTAAATATTCTATGCTATCAGTCCAGGGGTTGAATTATGTTGCAGCATTGTTGTTGCTTGTCATGAAGCGTAACACCCCTATTTTTGTAAACGATGTACAAGTATGAATTAATGTATTGATGAGAAGCTTTTGACTACAATTTCAATTGTTTTCCTCTGTGACATATTACCTCAATTATTTTGGGACTTTGAGATAATGAATTAGTCACTATAATTGAAGCTAAAATTTGAACCAACAAGTAGGACAATAAGAAAGTTGTCTAGTTATAAAACTAGGGCGAACAAAGGCAGGTTGACTTGTCAATCATTAAGTGCCTAAAGGACATTAGGGAACAAATTATTGGACCATTGACAAGCCCAAAATTTCACTAACTAGAGTGAAGAAGAAAACAATGATATTGGCACTTTGACTTAAGAATGAAGCAAGCTAAGCTTATAACACCGGGATAACATAAGCCGGCATAATAAGTACTCCCTATGGTCCTTATTATAAGCCACCAACTAAGTTTTCTCACAAACCAATAAAAGTAGTTAAAGTCAATAAAGTTATCCTAGAATCTAATTAATTTTCAATATTACCCATACTAATTGCACTAAACTCTATTATTATATTAATTATTACTCTCACCCACTACCTTTATTAAGTAGGGGCAGACATGGAAAAAATAATCATTGCTCATTAGGAACAAACAAGTGCCTTATAAAAAAGACCAAATAAATTTGCTAGTTGGTGCCTTATAATAAGGACCAGAGGGAGTAAGAGATAAGGAGCATTAATAGGACACAAAATCTTCCCCCACAAGCTAAGAATGAGTCGGCCATAGGGAGGAAGAGGAAAAGACTATGCAAAAACCACATGATAAAATAAAACGCAACTGTAATTATGCTAGGAGGACATGTGGCGACTTGGGAGATCATGGTTGACTTTTATGCAACAAAGTACAAGCAATCATGAGGTTTTAAAAAATTCAACTTCCATGCTCACTAAGGAAGAAATTTCAACCAGTCAATTGAGAAGAGTAGTTGATTTAACCTACATACAAGCCCAATCACAAGGTCCAAGACTTACGGAAAAATTTACCAATGAAAGGGAACCAACAAGGATCAACTAGAGACTTCTTTTTGGATCAAATGGAACAATTATTTATGCTACTATGGGGATAAAAGGACGCCACATATGATCAGCAAAATAAAATCTGAATACTTAGAGATTAAGCAAAGAAGAAACAAGCTATTAACCCCAATACACACCGAGGAGCATAGGATAAAAAGCTTACATGAATAATTCACATAATCAAAGCACATGGTGTTAGTTCTCTATGTGTTTTGATGATAACTGACATTTGTAAACTTGAATGAAGTTTGTCTTAGTTAAGTTAAAAACTTACTGTCAAAGACAAACTTGAGTTTAGATTTGTCAAACTCGAGTTTGACCTTGACAGAGAGTAAATCAAGTTTCTTTAACTTAACCAAACTCAAGTCTTCTCATGTAAACTTGAGTTTATCCTTGGCCAAGAGCCTTCAATGATTTTTGAACTTAACTATACTCGAGTTTAATATGTCAAACTTGAGTTTGCGTTAGGCCGAGAGTTTTCAAAAAATTTATGCTTTTAAGAAAACTCAAGTTTGACTTGTTAAACTCCAGTTTGCGTTAGGTCGAGAGTTTTCAAAGAATTTACTCTTTTAAGAAAACTCAAGTTTGACTTGTTAAACTCTTGTTTGTGCCAGATCGAGAACTTTTCACTATATTTTGATCTGAAGAAAACTCGAGTTTAAACTTGAAAACTCCAGTTTGAGTTTTTGGACTTAATCTTTTTTTTTTTTCATTTCAAAAAGTCCCAAACTCAAGTTGGTCACTTAATGACTCGAGTTTGCATCTTGTTCAAAGTGTTCTTCAAAGCTCAATCGCGATGCTCATTTTCAGAAAGAACTAAACTTGAGATTGTGTAATTAAACTCAAGTCTTACGCTTGAGTAAAATATTCCAAACTCCAGTTTAAAGCGCTCTGTTTTGAAATCATCTTACTTGAATTTGTGAAATCTTCATGAATGATCTAGATACTTCTTATCATCACTCATTACTATACCTAACAATGTTTAATCAGTCTGTAATGAGTTTGAGATGATCAAAGGAGTATTAGACTAAGGATTAAGGTTAAAGCAAAAGGTGATGTCAGAACATTTATTCTTGGTCCAGAAAACTTAGCATCCTTTTGGCAAATCATTCTCTGGACTTTGCAAAGGTTTAAATGTTTTTTTTCCTCTTATGAAAGCCACATCATCCAACGGATTTATTTCAAGGAAAGTCAGCAAGAATGTCGAGCATCATAATGGACCTAGTTGCAACCTAACAACTTCATTAATGTCTCCAACGGTTACATTAATGATTCCAATGGTCATTTAATGCTTCCAACTTATATACGCTAAAGCATTCAATTCTCAACAACTACCAGAATACATAAAACAAAAAGCTATCAAGTGTTATTTGCATTTACTGTTTTCTACTCATATGTAAAGTATCTTTTGATACATTGAACTTCAATGTTTATTATATCTGCTCTTTTAGAGAGTTTATCATTGATTATCAATCATTGTAAGAATCTCAAAGGTTTGGGACTTTGAGGTTGGGTTATCAGTTTACAACTTGTAATGGGGAGTGTATCCTAATGAGAGGATAACTTTCGAGTGCAGAGTGTGTAACTGATCTTAGTGATAGTGGAAAACCCAAAGTGTTTGGGGACTGGACGTAGGTCAAGAGTTAAGACCGAACTAGTATAAATCTTCTTATGTCAAGCTCTTCTTCTCTATCTCTGCTTTACCATGTTTTGGTAATTTGCTATTTGGGTGTTTAAAAAGAAATTTAAAATCCTCAATTCACCCCCCTTTTGGTGATTTCCTCCATTTACATTTGGTATTAGAGTCTAGTTTTCTCAAAAGAGCTTAACATCTCGAGAAGGATCAATATGGATGAAATATTACCCGATGGAGCTTCAATCAATAGACTACGGGTTTCAATGGTGAGCACTACTTCTTCTGGAAGGCTAAGTTCAAAGTCTTCGTTTTGGCCACCGAATATGGTCTATGAAGGGTGTTCGAGAGAAGAGACTATGCTCCAGCCACAATTGAAGATGGATTTAGAACTCCAAAGCTAGAAGAAGAATATGATGAGAATGACAGATGGCAAGTCACTTTCAATAGCAAGGTCATTCTCATGCTTCAAAGTGCTCAAAGTCAGAAAGAGTACTTTTGTATCTACACATTATCATCTTCTAAAGCAATGTGGGATGCGCTTGAGATTACACATGAAGGGACGACTGAAATCAAAGAAAATCGAATAAATACCCTTATGACTGAGTATGATTTACTTTATATGAAGTCTGGGGAATCCATTGGTGAATTCTAGCTCAGATTCACTCATCTGATCAATCAACTTGCTGCATTGGGCAAAGTATACGATCAATCTATCCAAGTGAGGAAAATTTTGAATATCCTCAGCAAAGAGTGGGAAGCTAAAGTCAATTCAATCGAAGAAGCTCGTGGAGAGTCAATGGCTTCAGTGGCAGCTTTATTTGGCTGCTTGTATGAGTATGAAGGAAAGATCAAGTTCAGAAAGGGACTTGATGAGATTAATAGCAAGAACAAGGGAATTGCCTCTACAGCTGTCAAATAAGTAAAAGAATTAGATGATGATGAAGATGAAGACGAAGATGAAGAGCTAGGCATGATGGTTTGGAGATTTAAGAAATTCTACAAGAAGGACCAAGGATTCAGAAAGTTTCACAAGGGTAGCTCTAGCACTGAGCTGAAGAAACCGATCATATGCTATGAATGTGAAAAGGCTGGCCACATCAAGTTTGAATGTCCTCGTTGAAGAACAAGGAGAAAGAAAAGAAGAAATTCAATAAGTATAAGAAGAAAGCTTATGTCTCAGCTATATGGGGTGATAGCTCATCCGATGAAGATGAAGTTAAAGAAGAAGAAAGAGCCAACATCTGTTTTGTGGCATAAGAAGAATCAAAAAATGAAGAGGTAAATGATCCTGATCCATCCTTCGATGAATTGTTATTTGAATATAATTCTCTTCATACTGAATTTTGAAAAATTGCAAAAGAGCTTATTGTTTCGAGAAGGAAAACAAAATCTTTAGAAGAACAAGTTCAAAATATTTCTTCTTCTATTTCTACTTGCGAAAATATTTCTGAAAAAGATTGCAAAAAGATTTCAGAAAAGGTTTGTGACAATTGTCGTGTTTTAGAGAAAAGAAATGCATTTCTTACGAAAACACTTGAGAAGTTCACTCAAGGTAGTGAAATGCTCAATGTCATCTTAAAACATCAAAAGTTTACAAATGACAAATCAGGAATTGGTTATAAACCTGATTTTGATAAAAAGAAAGGCAAAAAGAAATCTGGTGAAAAATATTATATGAACTATTTTCGAAAAACCGTTCATTCTTCTAATCTTTTTGCTCATTGTAATTATTGCAATCGTAAAGGTCATACTACTTCTTCTTGTTTTCATAAAAAGGAAAGAAAGAGTAAGCCTGTAGGTAATTATCAATGGTGCCTAAAGGATCTTATAAGGTTCCTTCGACACAAACTAACCCAAAAGGACCCAAGAAAAGATGGGTACCTAAGACTTGATCTTTTGTGTTTTGCATATTTGTCTAAGAGCATCGAAATCCAACAAATGGTACATTTTATAGTGGATGCTCTAGACACATGACGGGAGACCAATCCAAGTTTGCTTCAATCAAGCCTAAGGATGGTGGCAAAGTAACCTTCGGTGGAAACCAATCTGTAAGGATTGCTGGAATTGGAGAAGTTGGAAATAATGAAGGACCTCAAATCAAAGATGTCTACCTTGTGGAAGGCCTATGCCACAACCTACTCAGTGTGATCCAAAGCACAGATAAAGGTAACCTAGTTATCTTTGATTATTAGGAATGCTTGATTGTAAGCAAGGATGTTCTCTCTCTGGACAACATTAAACCTAAAGCCTTTTTTAGGGCTCCTAGAGAAGGTAATTGTTATACCCTTAATCTCTCTAGAAATGGTCCTGTTTCTGAAAAATGTTTTATTGGTAACTTGGATGAAAGTTGGCTGTGGCATAAGCGATTAGCTCATGTGCACATGTTCCAACTTGACAAGTTGCTAAAAAAGGATTTGGTTATTGGTTTACCAAAACTTCATTTTAAAAATGACATGATTTGTGATGCATGTCAAAAAGGTAAACAAACCAAATCATCTTTGAAATCTAAAAATGAAATTTCAACTAATTGACCTCTTCAACTACTTCATATGGATTTAGTTGGACCGGTTAGAGTAAAAAGCCATGGTGGCAATCTTTATACTTTGGTAATAGTTGATGATTTCTCTAGATTTGCATGGACTATATTCTTATCTTCTAAAGATGAAACATTTGATTAATTTGTTGTTTTTGCCAAGAAGGTCCAAAACGAGAAAGGTTTCTTTATTGCAGGAATTCGTACTGATCATGGTGGAGAATTCAAAAATCATGCCTTTGGTGAGTTTTGCAATAATATGGGCATTGATCACAACTTTTCAGCCCCAAGGACTCCTCAGCAAAATGGTGTTGTGGAGAGAAAGAATGAAGTCCTCACCGAGATGGTAAGAGCTATGTTAAATGAGAATCATACCCCCAAGTGTTTTGGGCTATGAGTACGACTTGCTACATCTCGAATCGGGCATATCTTCGGAAGAAGTTGAACAAAACTCCCTATGAGCTATACAGAGGAAGAAAGCCCAATCTAGCTAATCTGCATGTTTTCGGCTGTAAATGTTTCATCCACAACAATGGTAAGGATAACTTGGGAAAGTTCGATTCCAAGTTGGATGAAGGTATATTTTTGGGCTATTCTAATAGAAGTAAAGCTTATAGAGTCTTTAATACTCGTATTTGTATTGTTGAAGATCTATGCATGTTGTGTTTTGTGAAACCAAGTCTGATATGTCCTTGGATGATGATGAGGAACTTATTTTCAAAAATCAATTCTTTTAGAAAACAACTCCTGCCTCTATTGAAAATCTTGAATATGTTTTTGAAAATGAACTTCAAAACTCTTGTGAAAATTCTGATCAATCTCAACCTAAAGCTTGGAATTTCATTAGGAATCATCCTTTGGACCAAGTAATAGGTGATGTAAATCAAGGTATAAGGACTAGAAAAATTACTTTGAATTAAGTTACTTTTTTAGCCTTTATATCTAAGATTGAGCCCTCTAAAATTGATGAATCCCTTTCAGACAATGATTGGGTTATCACAATGCAAGAGGAATTACATCAATTTGATAGAAATCAAGTTTTGGGCATAGTACCTAGGCCTAAAGATCATCCGGTCTGTAATACCCGGATTTTAGCAAATCTGGAATTCTTGAGATAAGAGAAATTAATGAATATTTTGATGAAGCAAATTCATGAGTTTAAAACTATTATAGAAAATTGTTATAATTGTCGAGTAAATTGTCAAAAAAGTTACAGAAAAATCAGATGAACAGAATGACTAAAAATGCAATAATGGTGATAAAAACAGTCTAAAAACATTATGATAAATACTGAAAGATCATGAAAGATTATGAGAAAATTATGGGAGTATTATCTTTAATTATAAGAATTTAATAAATTATTTCAGAGGAAATAACATGAAGAAATTTTTAAAAAGCATTCCGAGAACCATAAAGTAACTTTATGGTGTAAACATTTTTAATATTTTACATAGGATATAAAATGACAATGTCAATTATAAATTTTGTAAGATAATAATATAGTAAATTATAAAATTATCAACCATTGGTAAGACAATGATTAGATAATTACTAGCTAATTGATTCAAAATAAAACAAGAGAAAAATAGAAGTTAAATTTATGGTAAAATCCTTAATTAAGAGATTAAAATTTGGTAATTAGCATAAAATATACTTACTAATTATGATAAAAAGGATTAAGGAAAAAAATAGTAAAGATAAATGTATGAAGGAATCTAATCCTAAAAAGATCACTAAACGAAAAAATTTAGGCTGATTAAGCCTTAACGAAGGTAGGGGTAAAACAAGAATTTTTGGTAAAAAATATTATATTTTTTAAAAATGGAAAAACTTATGAAAAAATAATTAAAACTGAATTTTAAAATGAAGGGGCGAAATTCTTGGTATTTTTAATTAAAATGAATTGTTTAAATAATTAAAATGATAATTAGAATAAAATAATGATATAATGCGGTGAGTCGGCTTATAGGCGGGACCGAGGGGAAAATTCAGAAATAAATTCTACGGGTAAAAGAGGTAAAAGTCTTTTCGATTGGTCAAATTAAGAACAAGTAAATTTTTACACGAAGAAAGAATTTACCAGACGTTGATTTTCGCAACCGAAAACCCTAATTCCTAATAAGACGGAAAGCGATCGAGATAGAGTAGAGCCAGATAGGCAAAGTGAGAACCTATAGAAACAATTTCATGTTTTCAAACATGGGATTAAGTTAGGCAACAACTGGACGTTTTACGATTGCGAATTATTGTCCGAAGTTGGTTCTATCGGAAGCGATTTCGAATAGCCGGACACGTTTGTCCGAATATCTTCCGACGCACCGGAGAATACCTGGATATGATCAAAAAGAGGATCAAAATAGATAATATGAAAGAGGATGAAAAGATCTTCAAAGTTACATGCCCGGATTTTTGAGTTTTGCGAAATCGCGAAACGGACACCGTCGGGTAGCTTTATCGGGCGGAGGCCATAAAGCAAGAGTCATCATTGGATGACAACTCATTCTTTGACTTTTGGACCCCTTGGATGTCGGCCAAGACCCTTGGATGGCCAAGATTTCATCTCACAAAACCCTAGATCTAACGGTCCAGAAACAAAGCAGAAAATTCCCTTTACGTCCCGAATTTTCACTATAAATACCCTTCCCCTCTTCTTGAAAATTCACACCATTCTTCTCTCTTCCTTGGCCGAAATCTTAGAGTGAGAAGCTCGCAAAAATTCCGCCTAGCTCCGAGTAAGTCTTTCCGTCCTTAGCTTTTAGTTTCCGTAGTTCTTTCGGTAGTTATAGTAGAACTGTTGTTTTGATCTAGGAAGTTTCATAATATATTCCTATACTTGTTTTTAAGCTTCATTGCATTGAAAGATGCCGACGAGGTAAAAACCTAGTGGGGATAATTTTGAAATGGAATGAGGTCAAAGTAACGAAGTTCGCGAAATTCCGCCAAATAGGGGTAGTAGGGGCAAAATGGTCTTTTTCACCTAAAATGCCCGTTATGCTGCCAAATATTCATAAGTGTGTTATTATTCGATTAGAATACTTCGACGTCGAAATTTGTCAAAATTCCATCGTTCTTTGTTTTGCATTTGTTGAGCCGCATTTTTATTTTTTACGTACGGCCGTCAAAAAGTACCATTTTTTTAGCCGGAAGAGTCGGATATCTGCAACTAAGGTACGGACCCGTACTGTAACCCTAACTCTATGCTGCTTATATACTTTTGCGTTATAGATGCGTTCATAGGCGAGGTTACGTTGAGAATCGTCGAGATACTTATGCCTTTACCCACGGATTATAGTATTGGTAATGCCGTTTGAGTTATTCCTAGCGCCGAGGACACGTTAGTGGCGTGGCACTAGATATGTGCGAGAACTAGTCGAGAGAGACTTTACATACCGCTTTGTGCTTATGTTCGTCCATGTTATTGATCATACATCTCTTTGTTTGCTTTTGTGATGATATCTTTGTATTGAAATGAATATCGTTGTACGTATCTTGTTTTATTTGAGCATAAGGTTAACCATTACACGAGATCCATATGTGGAATGGATCTCATTTTGTATCATCGTGTCCGGAGGACCGATGTTTGGCGATTGAGGCAAGCATTTGGAGTAGGCCAAGACATGTCTACATTATTTATCGTTTTCTTTAGTTTCTTTAACTTTTGAGAATTATGGATGATCGTAATCCGATACATTTACACTATGGTCCATATTTTGAATGTAATGTAAATTACTTACTCGCTCCAATGCTCTACTCTGATTACTCTGCTTGAAATATTTGGAAACGTTTTTTTTAAAAAAAAATTCCGCCGTTTTCAAATGGGATGTTACACGGTCATTGGCACTAAATGGGTATTTAGGAACAAATGTGATGAATCTGCAATCATTGTCTGTAATAAGGCAAGATTGGTTGCAAAAGGTTATAATCAAGAAGGAACTGATTATGAAAAAACTTATGCTCCAGTGGCAAGATTGGAAGCTATGAGGGTTCTTCTAGCCTTTGCTTGTATCAAAGGATTCAAGCTATATCAAATGGATGTAAAAAGTGCTTTTCTAAATAGTTTTATTCAGGAGGATGTTTGTGTCGAACAACCTCTTGGTTTTCAAAGTGATCATCATCCAAATCATGTTTATCGCCTTAAGAAAGCCTTATATGGTCTTAATCAAGCTCCTAGAGCTTGGTATGAGCGATTAAGCAAATTCCTTCTTGATCAAGGATTTGTTAGAGGTAAAGTAGACACAACTTTCTTCATAAAGAGTAATAAGCTTAAAGATATTTTAATTGTTCAAATTTATGTTGATAATATTATATTTGGTGCTTCTAATAATGCTTTGTGTGAAGAGTTTGCTAAGAATATGCAGGGAGAGTTTGAGATGTCCATGATGAGAGAACTCAACTATTTCCTTGGTTTGCAAATCAAGCAACGTAAAAATGGGATCTTTATTTCTCAAACCAAATACCTGAGGGATTTACTGAAGAAATATGGTCTGAATGAATGTAATGGAGCTGACACACCAATGAGCTCTACTGCTTCCTTGGATGCTAATGAGAAAGGAAAAGATTTCAACATTACAAGATATAAAGGAATGATTGGATTATTGCTCTACCTGATTGCAAGTAGGTATGATATCCAGTTCAGTGTGGGGATGTGCGCTTGATTCTAATTCGCTCCCAAAGAGACTCATGTTGAACATGTGAAGAGGATATTTAGATATCTTGATGATACAGAAGAGTTGGGATTTTGGTTTCCAAAGGTTAACCTAAACATTTGGTGGCATATTCAGATTCATATCATGTTGGATACAAGACAGATAGAAAGAGTACAAGTGGCCAATGTCAATTCCTTGGTGGTTCACATGTCTCCTGGTTCAGCAAGAAGCAAACAACCGTCTTAGTATCATCGATTGAAGTTGAATATATTGCTGCATCTAGTTGCTGTGCTCAAATTCTATGGCTCAAACAACAACTTTTGGACTTGTGACTTCATCTCAAAGAAATTCCAATTCTTTGTGATAACACCAGCACAATAAGCTTGGCAAAGAATCCAGTGCAACATACTCGGATCAAGCTTATTGATGTGAGACATCACTTCATAAGAGACCATGTTCAGAAGAAGGATGTCAAAGTGATGTTCATCCTAACTCATCTTCAACTTGCTGATATCTTCATCAAACCATTGCCTAAGGAGCAATTCACTTTCATTAGAAGAGAATTGGGAATGGTAAATCCCAATGAGTTGTAAGTAACCTTTACTTTATGTTAGTTATATTTTTGATGAATATTAGATACTGACTTAAGCATCGGAGTGTTTAAAATGAGAGAAAATGGACCTAGTTGCAACCTAACAGCTTTATTAATGTCTCCAATGGTTACATTAATGATTCCAACGGTCATTTAATGCTTCCAACTTATATACGTTGAAGCATTCAATTCTCAACAACTACCAGAATACAGAAAACAAAAAGCTATCAAGTGTTATTTGCATTTACTGTTTTCTACTCATATGTAAAGTATCTTTTGATACATTTAACTTGAGTGTTTATTATATCTGCTCTTTTAGAGAGTTTATCATTGATTATCAATCATTGTAAGAATCTCAATGTTTTGGGACTTTGAAGTTGGATTATCATTTTACAACTTGTAAGGGGGAGTATATCTTAGTGATAGTGAAAACCCAAAGTGTCTGGGGACTGGACGTAGGTCAAGAGTTAAGAACGAACCAATATAAATCTTCCTGTCTCAAGCTCTTCTTCTTTATCTATGCTTTACCCTGTTTTGGTTATCTGATGTTTGGGTGTTTGAAAAGAAATTTTTAAAATCCCCAATTCACCCCCTCTTAGTGATTTCCTCCATTTACACATGGGAATTAAATAAAATCTGATTACATGGACTAGATTTGCGCCACACCATCAGCCAAAGAAGTGTCCAGGATTTCTTGGAGAAAAAGCAAGAGGAAACATGTAATAACCTAGTACACCCTTAGGACCATTGGGTAATAGCAAGACCTAGACATTTCACATGAACTTGGGTATTTATTTAACAATTTGTCTACCCATTCCCATGGCTTCCTAGGCATGTTCAAGAGGTGCAAAGAGTGTCTAGCAAGCTCAAACACTAGAAGGAAGAAGAAGAAACACATATTGAAGCTCAAGATCAAGTAAGTGCAAAACTAACTTTTATAACTTGGAATTTTAGAGTTTCTGTCCAACTGATTCAAACATGGTGTTATAGTGTGATCTTTATGTTTTTGGGGTTTCCATTGAATTTAAAATGAAATTTTTCATGAGAATAGGTTAAGATCATGATCTACGAACCCGAAAACCCTAAATCTTAAGGAAAATAGCAATCTGCCAGTTACAACGAATTTTTGGCTAGCTACGCTTATAAAATGGTTTTAAAACAGTAAATAAATTTAGATGGCCATGAAATTTTACAATATTAAAGTAGACATCTTGAGCTTCATTTTAATATATGATTTCGTAATTTTTCGATATTCCTACTGTGAGAAATAAATTTTTAAAAACAGCCCAAAAGACTGGATTTCTTCTCAGTCTAGCTAACAAAGTTTTAGCACCATGAAAATATGAACTTCTTTGGCCTCTGAAAGTATTTTTAACATCAACTAGACATAAATAAGGGTTCCATGGCCACTGGAATCGCGTTAATTGGATTTTTCTTGAATTAGTTATGAATTTTGGGATTTGGAACATGTTTTCTGGAAATTCTCAATATAGGGTGACTTTCATGATTTTGAAAAAGGAGTTTATGAAAGTGGTTTAAAAGTGCTGTATTTGATTTATTTAAGGTCAATATGTGACCGGGGAGATTTTACAAGCACTAAGAAATTTTGTTAATCACTGAACAGCTATGAGGTAGTAACTATTTACTCGCATACTTTATGTTACTGTTGTATGTTTGTATGCCATGATTGAGGAACATGTCTCGTGAGGGGAACATGCGTAGGGTTGTAGGTCTTAGTGGACTATGTGTCCTTGGGTCGCTACTGAGCTTGAGATGTACTCAGGGTGGTTAGGGTTTAAGGCCCTGGCTGCTATGTTTTCCTAGCGCTAAGGATCTAGGGGTTGCCTTGTTAGGAGGCTCAACGGTTATGAGAATCTGGGGCTTGCCTTGTTAGGCGGTCCAACGGTTATGTGGATGTGATTATGATTCTGAATGCATATATGTTATGTTATTACCATGATTGTTGTGATTTCCTAGTTGTGGTTTGCATACATGCACTGCATACATATAGTATATGAGTTTAACAGTTACTCTGGGGTTCAATTTTGAACTCCAAACCATTTTAAAGACACAGGTGATAAACGTTAAGCTGTTCAGTATTTTGGAAGGTAAGGGCATGAAGTGGAAGACTGAAGAAATAGGGAATGCCCTATCTTGTTTTGTATATCTATTTTTGGATAACTGTATAATTTATACTTACTATCTCATATTTACTTTTGGATGACTATACCCTTAACCCTGCGGGCACTCTTTACTTTATAATTATCGTACCTTAACTAGTATATTGTAGTTGTCCAAACCGATCATATGCTCTGCCGCACACACTCTGATATATATGTTAAAAGGGATTAATTAACAAAGGAAAGGTAATAGGTAAAAATGATCCCTCTAACCCGCCACCCGAAAGGACGAGGCCGGCAGGGGTGTAACATGAAGACTGAGGAAGATGTGTTCTGGATGCTAGCTGTCTAGTTGTAAAATGTATTTGTTAATGATTGCTACACGAACAACTTATCGGGATGCCATGTTGAACAAACAATATTCAAAGCCTTACTTGCTAAGAAATGACAAGGTATTTCAATTCAGAAGCCTTGATGTTTGTATTGTAATTGATTCTTAAGCAGTGTCATCTAAGAATTAAAGTAAAATGCAAGATAGCAAGTCATCTTGAATCTATGGGCTTCGATGTCTCGTTTGTTGCCACTGAGTGGTTGCTTTGCCTATTTTCAAAGAGCTTGCCATCAAATGTTAGAAATGTTGCTGCAATATGCTGTGCTAAATTGTTAGATGAAGAAATTACTTTATACCTATTTGTCTTGAAGCTTAGTTATAAAAGTAATGCATAAACTTTAAAATGTAATAACACACTTTCTTGAGATTTGGACTAAAATGGAAATATTAAATTTCATTGAAATATAGCTACAACAAGCAGTTTCCTTGCTTCAACAGGAAAAATATCATGGTATGGTGGAAAAATGTAAAAGCTCTTCTAGAAGAATTGTGGATGTGGTTGATGTGGATTATATTTTGTTTGAGTTGCAACACAAACAAGAAAACAATATTATTTTTGCTTCACTTAAAGATGAAATAACGTTCACATTAAAAATTTGTCTTTTATCTTACACTTGTTTATAATAATAATAATAATAATAATAATTATTATTATTATATATATATAGTATAATTTCCAGCCATATCCATTCCTCTTATTTTCAGTGCTAATCATGAGAATGTTAAAAGAGTCTAAAAAATCTTAACTCATATTCTTTGGAACATTGCATGAAGACAATCACTATTAAGAGTGTGTACGTAATGCGGTGTTGGTTTTAAATTGAAATGGAGGGGGCGAATATTATAGAAAAGAACCCATATTTTCATGGAATCACATTTTTACCTCATAAAACTTTAAATATTTTTGTTTTAGTCCCTAAATGAAACCTTTAATAAGGACTAAAGTGAAAATGTTGAAATTTTTATAAGGCTGAAATATAATTTTCTGAAACTTTGGGTTCTTTTATGTAATTTTAGGGGGCAGGGGCCACCCCTAGCCGCCCCTAAATCCGCCCATGTGTGTGTGTATGCATATAGTATACTGCTTTTACATAGCTTGGAGCTTTCTATACATGACTTTATAATAAAAATGACATGGATTTGAATAAAATCTATGTGTTGCGGAAGCAGACAATGGTATTCTAGAAGAGCTTTATTGAATGAACAAGCACAGATGATCAAGCAGATGCAGGGTCTATTGCAGTCCCTGATGAAGGACAAGGGTACGGGGTCGGTGTTGCTCGTTTTCCTTAATGGCAAGTGAACTAGTTGAACAAGTAATAAAGAGTAAGTAGAGTATCATCCCACAGAGACTGAGATACTGATGATGACACTAATTTACGCTAACATCTGTGTATACATGTAAAAGCAAAAATAATTGGTTTGAGAGTTTTGTGGTTATAACTAATAAGAAAGAAAATAACAAATGGTCGTAGTTGTAAGAAGATATAAGTTAAAAGATAGGCTGAGCATCGAATTTCATCTTAAGCATATCAGTCCCTTAGTCTGCCTTAACGCATTGCTATAGCAATTATACTGCACAGCTTCCGCAATGCTACAACATAGACGCCTTTCACAATGTTATTCAATTAACCCACCACGTTAATACACAGAAGCTTCCGCGTCCTGTACGTACAACCTTAACTATACTTCTCCCATATGCCTATGGCGATTTTCTAGTTCCGATTATCTTTTCAATTCAAGGTGTTAAGGTTATGAGCGGTAGACCCATTCTTGAAGCCTACAATGATAGGTCAAGCCTTGCACCAGCTTGCCTAGCAAACACTTCTTATTAGATGTCTAACCTCAACTCCCTTCCAGTAAGCCGAGGCCACTGACTTTGCCCTTAGCTTCCGCTAACCGACAAGAATTAAGAATACTGATAAACAAACTGAATTTAATAAATTAAGAACTAGCAAACTGGGTTCATTCTACACTCAAGAATTCATCCTCGCTCAACCAATGGAGAATTAGTTCATGACTGATGAAGGAATCACAAAACAGATCACAGCAGAATAGCCCATGATAAAAGATTAACTACGAATTAACAAAAGAAAACAGAAAGTTTGGCGGAGGTTTCGACGGTGTAGGAGAGGCCTGTCACTTGACAACTCCATGTCTTCTCGTCTCCGTCTCACTGCAAGAAAGGGTTGCTGGGTTCTCCTGGAGTTCTCGTGTTTCATGCTTCTCTCTCTCTTCTTTGACTCTCAATGACTCGATACTTTTAGGGTTAGTCGTCTTTACCTCTTATAGATAGGTTTACTTATGACGTAAGTGCAGTGAGCTGGGCCATTCCAAATCTGTCAGGTCCAACTGATCCAACTTTCCAAATTCGGTAGATTTGATTCTGATGATTCTGCGAGATTCTCCAAATCTTAATCTTTGATCCTCCACATCTTCTGATACAATTCGTTATCAATCTATCCGTGAACAAATGTATGTCCATTAACCTATACTTAGTTCCTGAAAAAGCCTTGAGGAAAAGTTAGAACATAAGGCGCTTAGCATTGCTTCCTTTACGCTGCTATAGCATATAGGTTGCATTGTATTGCAGCTTGATATGGCTGACTCGATGCTATATCATTGTATCGGCAGTGCTATGTGCGTTCATAATAAACCCTTAAGCTTGCACTCTTCTTATGCGCATGTGAAGGATATTTATGCATTTATCATGATTTATGAGATGTATTCTATATTTCCCTATATGCGAGAATTATGACATATTTGTTCAGATAAAATGCTTTTAAGCTCATATTCAACACATAAAACAGTCACACATTATAGGGAAAATATGGCATAAATAGTACTCATCAGTCGGCTCTTGGTGATGATGACCATACTTGGTGATGATGATGACCATATTGTTGCTGTTTAGATTTTTTTGTTCATTTTGTTGGCAACATTATTATTTATATTTCGTTTTATCTATGTAAACTCTTATGATTGCTATTATATATTTTCATCATATATATATATATATATAAATATATTTATTTTTTATTTTATTTCGTCATTATTTATATTATTTTTATTTTTATTTTTTGGAATTGAAATTTGCACGGAAAAGGAATTCCGTCACAAAAAATGGAATTTTGGGATTGAAAATGAATTCCGTCGCAAATTTGGAATTTTGTGACAAAAATTTAATTTTTTGTTGCAAAAAATGTTTTGCGACGACATTTTTACGATGGTCGTTATTCCGTAGTTAATTTTGACTTTTCTGTAGTGGTTATTGCTCAAATTGAGGTTTTATAACAAATTTGTTATTAATGGTCAAATTTTTTCCCCATAGAAGTGAAAAGGAAATATGGTCAACATGCGAGACAGGAGAAACCATTAGTTGACATCGAAAACAATTGGCCAGATCATCTATAGCAAGATATAAATATAAATATTTGAAATGACTTTTGGGCATAGAAAAGGTGGTAGTACATAGCAAGTCCCTAGCATAAGTTGGGACCATTAAACACAAAGAAATGGATATTGTGTTTGGATACACATATGATTGAGGTTAGAGTAGTGACGAAGTTGTAGCTAGAATTTTGCTAATTTTGAGATCAAAGAAGAATTCCTCTTGCAAAAATATTGAAAACAGTAGAGGCCAGACCTTTGTATCAAGGCAGAGTGTATGCTTTGATACATGAAGAGGTGTTGGAATCACCTGAAATGATTAAAGGTACAACCTCTTTTATTGTTTTTGATTGTGCTAGAAGGTTAGATTGGAAATTTATGAATTGTCGTAAGATTTGGTCGTTACCACACCTATAGATGTACAAACTGTTACATCGAGTGCTTGTTTGAATTGTGTGGTTAATACAGAAAACAATTATTTTGTGGTAGATCTTAAATGTTTTCCACTACAAAAAAAAAAGCCTATTTGTAACAATTAAAATGGTGTATTTGTAGTGGTTTTAACCTCTACAAACGACATTAGTAATGGTTTGTAAAATTGTTACAAACCAGACCATTGCAAGCTATTTTGTAGCGGTTTTAATAACCTGTGACTACATATACATTAATCTCTACTTTAACCGTAGTGGTTTCTCACCACTGCTGCTATATGAGGCTGGGATGACGTTGTGTGTGAAGAATTTGTAGCTGTTTAGTAACTGCTACAATGTGAAATTAACTACATTGGTAGTGGTTATGTAATCGCTACTAAATACATCACCTAAAATGTTGAAAATGGCAGCAACAAAGCGATTCACTGACCACTACAAAATTGGATGAAATTTCAAAAAAGGCGCACAAAGTTTCAAACTATGGGGTAGCGGTTAGGTAACTGCTACAAAATATTTTCGCCATTTTTTGGAAAAAATTTTACCGCATTTTAAAAATTTTATCCAACTTTGTAGCGGTTGTAAGACCATTACAAACAGAGGGATAAATTTTTAGGTCAGAATCTGTAGCGGTTAGGGAACCGCTTCAAATGACTATTTTTTTAAAATATAATTAAAAGAGTCATTTTAGATTATTTTATTAATTAACTAATAATTGTACTATAAATGATTTATATTATTGGTAAAAATACTTGATATTAAAATATGATATTTGATTATATATGGTTATTATATAGCTGTATAAAAATGAGAATGTGTAGATATAACAAGAACTAACTATGATTTCATTTAAATAATATTTAATTCTAAAAATAATGTATGTGAAAGTAGAAGGAATGTTGAAAATTGTCTCTAAAATTGTGAATTAAAACATTAGTATCACAAAGTTAGAAGAAAAATAAATATTTGTAAACAGATGATCATCATATTTGATCCGCCTGAACAACACTTAACCCACTTAACCTCTTCAAACACTTAACCTCTTCAAAAAAAATGTAGACAGATGGGAGAAACCGGGAGAAAACATGTGTAGAAAAGAGAAGAAGAAGCATATAAAATGAGGTGTGGTAGGGGTATTTATATTGATATATGCGTAACACTTGTAGTGATTGATATGATGTTTTTTTGTAGTGGTTTGTGTTAGTAGTGGTTGAGGTGAATGTTTTTGTACCGTTTTTTACATTTGTAGCGGTTCCATAACCGCTACAAATGCTATTATGGTTTTTTTTTTTTTGAGTATTTCTCAATAGGATACATCCATTAGTAGTGAACTGGGCCAGCAAGCTTTGTTTCGTGAATAAGGTGAACCATCACCATGAAATAGGACAAAGGAAAGATTACATAATAATGATTTTCTGTTGCAGCTGCTCGAGCTCCTCTACGATCAAAATGTTGGAACACAACTTCCAGAAGAAAGAACACAACTCCACCAAAATGATTGACACATCGTGAGGTAGCGCATTTTTTATGGCATGTGGAAATAACTATTGCATAATCACATGTGAGTTATGACTCTTCAGTCTAGCAAGCTTTCGAGCCTGCATGTCAATACATCGTGAAATGTTTCTTGAATACCCATAAGGAACTTTTATTTTCTTCAACGTCGTGAAGAAGTTTTCCTTGTTCGGTTTTGTTAGGGTGAAATTTTTCAGTTGAAATATGTCATGCTCATCAAGCCACGCGTCTCCATGAACTCTCATGTACCCTAAATTTTTCCTTGCTTGAAGATGATCTTTTGACTTGCTTTGTTTGTTAAGAATCATGTACAATACATGATCGCACACATTTTTTCAATGGTCATGACATCCAGATTGTGTCGAAGCAAATTATCTTTCCAATACAGAAGAGTGAAGAAGATGCTGCTCTATGATTCCTGCACCGAAGAAATTTTGAGGGGGTAAAGGTGCAAAAATGCACATGTGATTTACCCTCAGGAGCGCCCAACACCAAGTTTTTTTAGGTGTAAAAGTGACTATGTGGTTATAAAGTATGTGCAAAAGTCATACTCACCGTTAAATGGGAACTGAGAAACATGCTACTTTTTCTGGCTCTTCGTTTGCTGCTCATATCATCAAAGCATCCTTCTTTTCATCTATGAATGTCTGAGATGGCCATTCAGGCTCGATAGCCTTCTCATATTCTCCTCATTCACCACAACACTAGGTAAGTTTGTTTTCTCTCTTCCTCTTTACTATTATATATATATTCTTCATCTTCCTTCCAGATCAATCCCCTTAATTACTTTCTTCTGTTTCCATTCCCAGCAACCTTGAAGCAGATTATGAACAAGCTCTTCATCAATCTCATACGCCATTCATATGCACACAACGCAATTTTCATCAACGTGCCAAGTTTCATATTTTGATTATATGGTAATATGAGAAAATTAGCTTAAAGCTTGAGCCAAATTTAAACTACAATGTACAATTAAAAGTTGGCAAACCCATATTCGTGCACTTGCCTTCACGAATAGCAACCAATTTGGGATATACTAGAATCACAGTTGAAAACGGGTCCCCAAATTCACCATAAAAAAACCCATCTCTCCACTTCAACCTCCATTTCCACCTTTTTACTGAAATCAATAAAGTGGGTTAGGTGTAACAGAAACAACAGTGATGGCTCAAAGTTTTGTGGTGACGGCTTCAAAACTGGCATCGAATGAAGGCTTGAATATCGTGAGATTCATTCAATGGTTTTCCGTCTCCACCTCGTTATTTCACCTCAAACCTCTCATTTGGATAAGAGATCGGCGTTGATGTGGGAGATGAAGACATTGTAGAAGATGTAAGCACTAGTTGATCGAGGAGTTGGAAAGCTTGTTCATAATCAGCTTGAAGGTTCCTGGGAATGGAAACAGAAGAAAGTAATTAAGGGGATTGATCTGGAAGGAAGATGAAGAATATATATAATAGTAAAGAGGAAGAGAGAGAACAAACTTACCTGGTGTTGTGGTGAAGGAGGAGAATATGAGAAGGATATCGAGCCTAAATGGCCATCTTAGAAATTCAGAGGTGAAGAGAAGGAGGAGGATATGATGATATGAGCAGCAAACGGAAAGGCAGAGAGACCAGCGTGTTTCTCAATTTCCATTTAACGGTGAGTGACTTTTGCACCTACTTTATAACCATATAGTCACTTTTGTACCTAAAAAAAGCACTTGGTGTTGGACGCTCCTGAGGGTAAAGCACCAGTGCATTTTTTCACCTTTACCCAATTCTGAGGAGGTCCTCTTTTTTCTTGTTGCCTATTGAAACAATTGCATTGCAACCTAAACTTGTACGTACCATCGAGAAACCTCCGATGACCCATGAAGCACCACTTACGATTGTTGGGAAAGTACACTGAGTCAGAATGAAAATTGCAAGCTGGACACGCAAGGCTGGTATGCACATTCCACGCGGATAATATTCCTAGGCCAGGAAAGTCACTTATCGTCCACATCAAGGCTGCATGCAAGTTGAACAGTGTCTTCTCATGTACGTCATATGTCTCGATGCCTACATTCCACAAGTCCATAAAATTTGCAATAAGCGGTTGGAGATACACATCGATGTCATTTTGGGGTTCCATTTTTGCATGGAATGATCATAGACAAAATGAAGGAGCTTTGTTTCATACACATCCACGGGGCAAGTTATAGGGTATTAAGACAACTGGCCAAATACTATAACTTGTGCTAAGATTCCCAAACATATTAAAACCGTCGGTCGCCAAAGCAAGTCGAACATTTCTAGTGTTCGCCACGAAAACTAGAAAGTCTAAGTTGAATGCTTTTCACGCTTTAGGATCCCATGGATGTCTTAATTTACCATCTTTGTTCTTATCAGCTTCATGCCACCTCATATGCTAACATGTCTTAAACGACATAAACAATCTTTGTAAGTGAGGTTTTAAAGGAAAGTACTTGAGAATCTTTGATGGTTTCTTGATGAGTGATATTTATGCCATATTTTCCCTATGTGTTTTGACTGTTTTGAATGCTAAAGCTGAGCCTTATTGTTTACTATTTAATAGAATAATTGAGAATTCATGCACATAGGAAAAGAGAGGATAGAACTCACAAAAAGTTGCATTCATATCATTATCCTACTCATGTGCATAAAAAAAGACCGCTTTGTGGTTTTTCGTGAGAGTGCATAAGGAAGTTGATACAATGCTATAGCATAAGGTATGCCCACACATGCCCTAGAAATACAATGCGACCTTTATGCTATAGTACCGTAAAGGATGCAAACTTATGCACTAAGTTATTCTAACCTTTCATCGTGAGCTTTCAGGAAATTAAGACAGGTCACCCAGGCGCACGTGGAGACGGTGATTGACTGAAACTAAATCCAGAAGATGTAGAGAATCAAAGGAAAGATTTGGAGAATCCCGCTATAATAAAAGAAAGATCAATCAACCAAATCTAAGATCCTGGACCCGACAGATTTGGAAGGCCCAATTGACTGAACGCACAAAAGAGGAGACCTACCTATAAAAGGGAAGCGCGACAAAACCTAGAGAGAGTTGGTAGCTGTTAGAGAAAGCAGTCAACCAATTCCTATATGACTGAAACTCACGCCGAAGGAACAAGAGAGACGACATACCAAGAGGACAAGAGATTAGACCGAGTTCTTCCTTGGAGCAAGACAATCCGCAGAAGACGTAGAGACGTTGCGTGACAAGACGCTTCTTATGCCATCAACCTTTCGACAAACTCCTTATTTCCTTTGATATTTCTTGATTTCATAATTCTGTTATGGGTTGTTTTACAGTACTTTGTGCTATGTGTCCCTCATCAGTCATGAACTCAATTCCCTTTGGCTGATTGAGGATGAATTCCTAAGTTCTAGAATGAACCCAATTTGTTAGTTCTTCATTTAATAAATTCAGTTTGCTTTACAAGTGTTTTAAATCACAGCCGATTAGCGGACGCTAAGGGTTATCCCAATGGTCTTTGACAGCTTGGAAAGGAGTCAGGATTAGACTTCTGTTAAGCAGTGCTTGCTGGGCAAGCCTGTTCACAGCTCAACCTAAAATTGCAGATGCCAGGAATGAATTTACTGCTCATAACCAGAATGCCAAGAGCTAATTAGACAGATTGAATTGGAAATCACCATAGGAATATGGGAGAGTAAGGTTAGGACTGTATTTACAGGATTGTGGAAGCTTCTGTATACGATAGAGGCAGGTTAGTTGGATAACATTGTAAAAGGTGGTTATGTTGTAGCATTATAGACGCTACACAACATAGTTGCTATAACAATGCGTTGTAAGGGAATCTGGGGGAGTGATACGACTTAGGATTGTAACACCCCTACTTTTGTAACCAGTGTACTTGTGCGTTATTGATGAATTAATGAGAAGCTTTATTTTCAATTACTATTATTATGTTAGTATTACATTCGAAAAGTTGAAGAGAAGCCCAAAGGGAGATACCTTGTTGACCAGCGGGACCCACGTGGACCGATAGTCGGAGATTGGATTGGATGACGTGGAAAGGTCCGGGAAAAGTTGGGGGACGGATTTGCTAGGCCCAAAGTGGCGCCACCCAGCTCCCTCAATGACTTGGAGAGCAAGAAAGAGAAAAGTCAATGAAAAAGTCAACTGTGGGCCCCGCTGACTGGATACAAAGGGAATAAATCAGATAAATTTGGATGAATAGGATAAAGACCAAGGGATCTGAATTGTGGGGCCTAGGAGGCGCCACTTAGGCTTAGGAAAAGTCTAGAAAACTTGGGGAAAAAGTCAAGGGTAATTATTGAGCCCGAGCCAAAATTGATAATTTTCATAAATTCCGGGCTAAAGTAGGTGATTTGCCCTAAATGTAAAGAAAATATATAGATATTTGTGGAAGAGGAGGCACCACATGGCAGCATCTAAGAGCCTCTGGAATTCTCTAGAATTTGCTTGGAGAAGAAGAAAAGGGAAATCAGTGCAAAAGTCAAACCGCGGACCCCACACTTTTGACAAAAGGGCAAAATAGGAAATAAATGGGTAAAAATTGATTTGGGCTGAAAGGTGGGCCCAAAATGGCGTGCCATGTGTCCTCTTGGGCATATGAAATGATGGGGAAAAATGGGTAATTATTTTAAAGTTATGGGCCACAATTGCAATTTATGAAAGTTTCGGGCCAACCGTGTAATTTTCCTCAAAAGTAGATGAGGATCTGCACGTTTTTGGAGGTGGGAGAGACACTTGGCAGCAGCTGGACACCCTGGATTTTTCTAGAAAGCCTTGGGACATAAGTCAAGAAATCTATCCTATTTATTACCTAACAGTCTGAAATTACACCTGTTAATTTTAACTCTACCGGATCAAAATAACCTTTTATTAAAAAGCTTCAAACTCTTCATTTTCACCCCTAAAGGGGCGAAAATTCCAGAACAAGAGAGAGAGGGATCAGAAACTCTTCCATAACTCAAGCTCAAGGTCTAGAACTCAAGAACATCCACCGATCCGTCGAATCGAGTAAACCCCAAAAACTTTGTTCTCTTGAGTTCTTCATGAAATATTTTCGTGCATGAAGTAAGGGCTAGGAGTTTAAGTTGGATTTCTTCAATTTTGAGGTCACCAATGAGTCTGGAACACGTTTTTGTGTAGGATATGGCCAAGGTCTAAGTTTCCGAAATCAAAATACCGAAAAAACCCCTAAAACTAAGCTTACTTTTGATTCTGGAAATCTGGGCAGTACCTCTTCTAGCGCGTTTTGAGGCTGTAAACGAACCCGATTTGGGCTGAAAATTTATATTCAGAAACTAGACATGTGGAGCATGGGTTTAGACATATAATAAGACCACTTTGTATAAGAATACAGGGAGAAATAAATAGTTGAAAAAGGGGTTACGGACAGTGACGTGAATCTGGACCAGAGGAGATAAAAGTAACACCACGCCAAAACACATGACCTTTTGACTGCTGGGTATATTTTTCATGGAGACTAGACATCCTAACGGTTCGAATGGCACTGGTGTCATACAAAAATAAGTTTTGTAGAATTTATTAAAAATCTGGAAAGTGGGGTCAAATGCACAGAAATTCTGTATGTAGTTCGGATTTGGCAAAATAAATGTAAGGGCATTTTTGTAATTACTAAATAAGTGTATTTTGATGATATCTAGAGTCAAGTAATCTGTTGAAGCACTAGTGGGACCCTAAAAATATAAGACGGTACTTTTACCACCAGGTAGTAACCTCTTTTCTCCGGCACTTTTATGTGTTTGATGTATGTATTTGCTTCCCATATGTGTGTTTTGTATGGTTTTGCCAAATATGCATACAGTACATGTTTGTGGTTGTGTCCCTAGCGCTGAGGGTGCCTGCCAAGGTCTGCCTATGTGGCGACTCTACGGAGACAGGCTTGTGATTCCGGTAATTCCGGGGCCTGTCTTGGTAAGGCGGCCCGACGGTGCAAAGACGTGTTGTGGTGTATGTGTCTGTTGTATATTGTGGTATATTTGGCTTATTGTTTCTGTTATACACTCACTTGGTTGCATGCATACACATTTCATATATAGTGTATGAGTATTGACGGTTACTCTGGGGTCCGTTATCGGACTCCATACGCTTTTGTAGCTTCAGGGGATCGAGTTTGAAGCAAAGTGCCTTTTTGGAGAGGTAGGACCCACAATGCGGATGAAGAATAGGGGATGCCCTATTACTATTGTATGTTGTAACTATATTTATGGGATGACTGTATATCTATTATTGGTATTTACTTTTGGATGACTGTACCCTTAACCCGTCGGGGACTTATACTTTTTGTTGACTATACTTTTTACCAGTATGATAGTTTGTCCAAACTGATCATGTGCTCTGTTGTGCGTACTCTGATATACATGTTAAATGGACCTAATAATGAAGGAAAGGTAACTAATATAAGGAATCCCTCTAACCCGCCACCCGAAAGGGCGAGGCTGGTAGGGGTGTAATAAGGATGAAATCTGAGCTCAACCTATTGTTAATTTCTCATTACTAGTAATAGCAAAACAACCGAAATCAACTTTATTTATACACAACTTGCGTTGGAAACTGAAATCATCTGCAGTATCACAGTGTTTGTGGGACGATATTTTACTCACTCTTTATTACTTGTTCGACTAGTTCACTTGCCATAAGGGAATTCGATCAACATTTCTTCTTCTACCTTTTCCCCTTCCGAACTTTTCCGAACTTTGATGTGTGACACTTCTTACAAGTCTCCCTGCGAGCATCATCTCCCCAATAAAGCATACAGTTATTGAGGCATGCATCATTTTTTTGTAGTTCAAGCATAATCTGTTAATTATCTTCTTAGCCTCGTAGAAGGTTATGGGAATGTCCATGTCAAGGAAAGCATCTCATAGTAATTCCAGCAACATCAACATTACCTTATCAGTGATCCTATACAAGCACTTGATATGGTACAATTTGATCAAGAAAGATAATTTGGAGTATTTCCGACAACCTTGATACAAAGGACGATCACTCTCATCATTCTTAAAAAAAACAGGTTCTGCACCTTGAACTTTAGCGTTAAAGTTGTCTTCTTGAAAACCAAAAACATCACAAACAGCTTCATTAACCGAATCTAATTGATTTCCTACTTGTGAGCTTCGAGGAAGATGATCCTATATCTCATACCATGTTTCTTACCATGAACTCCCCATAATGTATATTCTTCTCGGAAAGGCTTTAGAAGCAGATGTTCCTTAGCAACTTCTCGTGTATGCCACTTCTTAAACTTGCATCGACAACATGGACACACCATCTTACCAATTATAGCTAGCATGAGAGAAAGCAAAATCTAAGAAAGTGTTCAATCCTGCCAAATATGCGAGACAATTGCGCAGTAACTTGATCCATGACTTATCCATATGTCGTAAACAAAGCAAGGATATAATATAGATGAAGATAGAATGTTTAATTATCTTCACGACATCTGTTCCTTAAATGCAACACATTTGTAGCGATTTAAAAACCACTACCTTAACTGCTACAAATATAAATTGAGTTTTGTTTCAGTGTAAAAACTGCTACACTAACCGCTTCAAAATGTAGGCCATTAAACATTTTTAGCGGTTTATGATCAAGACCGCTACAAAACTATAGCGGGATTTTAAAAAGTTTGAATTTGAAACTTGTAGCAGTTTATGTCTAAATAACTGCTACAGAATAAAGACTGTTTAAAAAAGTGATAGGTTTTTTGTTTTGAATTTCAAATGTTATACTTTAGTAGCGGTTTTTGTATATAAACTGCTACAAAAGTTAACAATTTATATTTTATTTATCTATCTAAATTTATTCCATTTTTATGTTTATGATATATATATATATATCATCATTTTCTATTTTCAATAACAATTGTTATATAATATAATTAACATTAATAAAAAAATATAAATTAATATAAGTATTAAAATAGTACTCTATTATCAAATACCAAATAAAATAAAAGATAACAAATATTTTAAAGACATAAAATTGTCCAACAAAAGAAATAGTAAACTAGAGATAACAAACATTTTAAATACAAAAAAGTGTCTACAAATATAAACAAAAGCTAACTATCAGGAGCCTGATTATCAGGTCCTGTCTTAGGGGGGCTGTCTCGTGGGGGCAAGATCAGTGTGCGCAGGAGCAGAGGTAACAACTCCCTCGTCATCAGTAGTAAGAGGAGTCGAAGGGGGAGCATCGAAGCTGAACATAGGAGGAGGCGAGGGAGGTGGAAACCGCCTGTTAGGAAACATCTTTGTGAAGGCACCAGCCAGAACATCCCAGCTCTCCCTCTGATGAGCGTAGCAATTGTCGAGCCGAAGGTTCCGGCCTCATAGGCGACGCTCTTGCCGTAGACCATGCTAATGCGCCCAGGATGCTCGACTGGGTCCATGGTAGCTTTCAATGGGGTAGTAGGATCCATAGATGTAATATCTTGAATTTTCGGCCTAGAGACTTGAAGAGGAGGAGGAACAAGCCCCGCCCCCGTCTTCCTAAGCTCGTAAATGGGTTGATTTACGATTTCTTGCTTTTGAGGCCGTCTTTTGATGCCGTGGTCATAGCCCGGCTTATTTGTAAATATGACAGTATGATTTTTGATCAATACTAGCGTTTCACTTTATGAATTTCGCTAAGGTATGGAGTCTTCATAGTGAATTTGCTCACGCTTGTTCATAACATAACTTATTCTGAACTGGTGAATACATCCCCTGTTCTTTCTCATAAAAAATGTCATTGAAAACTGGTTTCTTGTCCATGAATTCTTTTGCATTTTGACATGGTCTCTCGACTCCCGAAAGTGAAGGAAATCACCAAGAGGGGGTGAATTGGGGATTTTAAAAATTCTTTCAGATCACCCACACACCGGTCCCCTTACAAGTTGTAATCGATAACCCAACCTCAAAGTCCCACAACTTTGAGATTCTTACAAAGAATGATTTACGAAATGAACTCTCTCAAAGAGTGAATAAATATAAGCACTGAAGCACAATGTATCAAAGATACAAATGAGAAATATAAGCAAAGGAAAGACTCGATGTTCTTGTGTGCGTTTTCGTGTATGTCTTCTCTACTTTCGACTTCAAATCCTCATGTATTTATACGGGTTTGAAGCTTGTGAACGTTGTAGATCCGTTGAGACTTGATCTAATTCGAAAATATAGCTGTTGTGAGTGTGTCTCCATGAATCTAGCTGTTGTGAACAAATCTGTTTGAATATGGTTGTTGCAGATTTGAATATTTGAAATTTGGCTCCTCAAGAATGTGTTCCCATGCTTTGTTATGTTTAGTGGAGGTAGTTGTATAATGTTGTCCATTGTTTGGAGGCTAGCTTTCTTTCTTGGAGAATGGTTGTGTTGCTGCAAGTTAGAATACCTCATGTTTTACCAATTTTTAACAAAAACTCCTACATGTTTTAATTGGAACATGGTCTTGGGAGCCGGGTTAGAATACCTCTGACTCTTGCATGTTTTAATTGGAACTTGGTTTCTGGAGCCGGGTTTGAAAACCTCACACTCCTACGTGTTTTAATTGGAACATGGTCTTGGGAGCCGGGTTTGAATACCTCTGGACTCCTACATGTTTTTATTGGAATATGGTCTCTGGAGCCGGGTTTGAAAACCTCACACTCCTACATGTTTTAATTGGAACATGGTCTTGGGAGCCGGGTTTGAATACCTCTGACTCCGACATGTTTTAATATAGGCGTGGTCTTTGAAAACAGGTTGTTTAACCAAGAATTCTTGCCATCCTTTCGCGAATGTGTTTACGGAAGCTGGTTCGTCAACCATGGGTCCACACAAATTTCAAAAGCGTGGGTTCATTTACCTCAGGGCTTATTCCCGGTTTGATCGGAACACGGTGTCCGGAGCCGAGTTAAAGTACCTCGGTTTCGCGCAGGTTTGATCCATTGCTGTGCAACTCGTATATGTATCGTTGAAAATGGGCTCCAAGACCCGGAATTCATTAGGGATTGGCCTTATAACCGAGGCCTCCATAACTCTTTCAAAAAGAAAACATAAATGCAACACTTATAGAAAGCTTATCAACTATAATAAGTCTTAAGTTTGTCTGCGTTCCATGTCCGCTTCACTGCCTTCTTCTTTAACGTTTCTAGCTTGTAGGCCCCTTTTCCCAAATTTTCTGTAACTCGGTAGGGACCCTCCCAATTTGGTGCAAGTTTGCCTTGGTCGGCATTCTTGTTGCCTATGTCAGCTCGCCGAAGGACGAGATCACCTTTTGCAAACGTGCGCGACACCACTTTCTGGTTATATCTATTAGCGAGAAGTTGCTTGCCGGCTAGCTCTTGGCAATGTGCTTTCACCCTGACCTCGTCCACAAGATCCAATTCCACCGCGATTGGTCGGTTGTTGTCCTCTTCTCATGTAGGGCTTTCACCCTCCTCCAAGATGGCTCACTGATCTCAACGGGTATCATTGCTTCGCACCCATAGGTTAACCTAAATGGGGTCTCCTGTGTTGTTGATTGGATCGAGGTTCTGAGTCCCCAAAGGACCGGGTATAGCTCTTCCACCCAATTTGAATCACCGTCTTCCATCCTCTTCTTCAATCCATCCAAGATAACCTTGTTAGCCGCCTCGGCTTGGCCGTTGGATTGTGGATGTTCGACAGATGCGAAATGTTGAATGATGTGGAGATCAGCAACCATGTCTTGGAAACCCTTGTCGGTGAACTGGGTTCCATTATCTGTTACAATTTCGGCCGGGATTCCAAACCGAGATATAATATTTCGATTGAAGAACTTTTGAACTCGTGCCGAGGTAATTGTTGCCAATGGTTCTGCCTCTATCCACTTGGTAAAGTAATCTACCACCACTATAAGCCAACGCGGTTGTCCTGGGGCCCTCTTGAATGGGCCAAGCAGATCCAATCCCCACTTATAGAACGGCCATGGAGCCGACATGTTAGTTAACTCCGATGGGTTGGTGCGTATGACCTTGGCGTGTTTTTGATAGCTATTGCACTCTTGCACATGCTTCTTAGAATCCTTCGCCATAGATGGCCAGAAGTATCCAGCCCTCACCGCCTTTCTTGCAAATGCCCTGGCGCCCATATGGTGTCCGTTTATTCCTTCGTGGATTTCGGATAGCACGTAGTCAGCCTTGGCCGAATCTAGACACTTCATTAGCATGGAATGGAAACCCTTCCTATATAATTCGTCATCAATCATGGTGAACGATGCCGACGTCCTTACTATTTTCCCGGCACCGTCGGTGTCTTCTTCCGGAGGATTCCCTTTCAAGGTAATCGGCTATTGGTTTTCGCCAATCATTTGCCTCTGAGATTATCATCACGCAGCTTGGTTCTAACAGGTTCTGCTGGACAATGGTGGGGTTATTGTCGGGGTTCTTAGTGCTTGCCAATTTTGAAAACATGTCGGCCCTAACATTCTCTCCCTGGGGAATATGTATCACTTCCACGTTATCAAATTCCGCCATCAACTGCTTAACTTTTCCTAGATATTTGACCATTAAAGGGCCTTTAGCTTGGTACTTGCCCTCTATCTGGGATGCAACCAGCTATGAGTCAGTAGATACGTGAACTCTTTTTGCCCCGCTTTCCCTTGCCTTCCGTAATCCAGCTATAAGCGCTTCGTATTCTGCATGATTGTTTGATGTTGCAAACTCAAACCGAAGGAAAAGCTCACAAGAGACTCCTTTCGGGCTCTCGATGATTATTCCTGCCCCAATTCCTTTTTTATTCGATGAACCGTCAACGAACAACCTCCATGTTAAGTCGTCTCTATGATCGTCGTTCATTTCCGAATTTTCAGACGGGGTTAGTTCCATCACAAAGTCGACTAGAGCCTGGGATTTGATCGCATGTCACGCTTCATAGGTTATATCAAATTCAGATAACTCAATAGCCCAGCTAGCCATTATCCCTGCCAAGTTTGGCTTATGCAGGATTTGACGGATTGGTTGGTTTGTGCGTACTACCACAGAATGACTCTGGAAGTATGGGCGCAGTCGTCTCGCGACCATGAGTAGGACGAATGCCATCTTTTCCAGTTTCTGGTATCTCAGCTCTGCCCCTTGCAGAGCTCGGATTACGAAGTATACTGGAGTTTGACCGTCCTTCTCCTCATTCACCAATGCCGCGCTAACCGCCTCATCTCCAACAGCTAAGTATAATATCAATCTTACCCCGAGCTTCGGGCGAGATAGTACCGGCGGGGTTGCCAGGCATTGCTTGATCTTTGCAAAAGCCTCTTGACACTTTGCATTCCAATCTCCAGATGCTTCTTTCTTCAGTAATCTAAAGAAAGGAAGAGAGTTTTCAGCTGACCTTGGTAAAAACCTGGTCAGAGCGGCTAGCCTTCCTATGAGCTGTTGAACTTCCTTCTTGTTCTTGGGGGGCTGCATATCCAAGATAGCCTGACATTTATCAGGGTTTACCTCAATCCCTCTGTGGGTGAGTAAGAATCCCAGGAATTTCCCTGCTAGAACACCGAAAGCACACTTTGCTGGATTGAGGCGCAAGCGATGTTTCCTCAGCTTGTCGAAAGTTTGCTGAAGGTCTTGGATATGGTCCTCTGTCCGTGAAGATTTGACGATCATGTCGTCGATATAAACCTCGACGTTTTTCCCCAATTGGTCTTTGAAAACCCTGTTCATCATCCTCTGGTAAGTGGCTCCTGCATTCTTCAAACCAAAAGGCATAACATTGTAACAGTAATTGGCCTTCTCCGTGATGAATGCCTTCTTTTCCTGATCATCAGCATGCATGGGGATTTGGTTGTACCCCGAGTATGCATCCATGGAGGAAAGCAATTTGAATCCAGATGAGCTATCTACTAGCTGGTCTATGCTTGGCATAGGAAAAGAATCCTTGGGGCAAACCTTGTTCAGGTCCTTATAATCGATGCATACTCGCCACTTGCCGTTAGGCTTTTTGACCATAACAACATTCGATAGCCGGGTGGTAGATCGCACTTCACGTATGAAACCGGCTTCCAATAACTCATCCGTGTGCTTCTCCAAGGCCCGTTTCCCGTCGTCCCAATCTTTCTCTTCCTTTGGGCCACGGGGTTGATGTTGGGCAAATCACCAAATTGTGGCAAAGCAAATTGTGGGGTCTACCCCGGGATCTCGATGGACGCCATGCAAAAATGTCTTTGTTGTCCTTCGTGCAAGTCTCAAGTTCCGCTCGGATCGATGGGGCTAGATGCTTGCCAATTTTGGTATTTTTCCCGGCTCGTTCCCAAGGCAAAATCCTCCAGCCTCTCCGTCCGCTCCGTTCTTTTATCTTGTCCTCCTTGCGTAAATCTAACTCAACGAGGTTGACCGACTTCCCTTTTTCCTCTTCGGTGGGTGCTCTAGATCTTTTCTTCTGGGATGTTGGGTCAACTTTGTTCGCCTTAACCGTATCGAAATAGCACTGTCGGGAATCCTTCTGATCGCCCTTGACCGTTACAATTTGGTTCTTTCTACTCACCAACTTCAGCCGTTGGTATTTTGTGGACACCAGTATATCCCAGTTGTGAATGGTAGGATGCCCCAGTATGATATTATAGGATGAGGGAAGTCGGCCATGATGAACCCGACACGCTCGAGACTTGAAAGTGCCTTTCGTTCCGAGCGTCAATTTTAGGTCGATATACCCTTTTGGGCATGTATCCCGGCCATTAAAACCGGTTAAGGTTGTTCGGCAAGGCTTTAAATCTTCCTTGTCGAACCGCATTCTCTGAAATGCGTCCCATAGGATGATGTCTACAGCGCTCCCATTATCGATCAGGATTTTTCTTACGCAACAGTTGACCACGGTCCCCGTAATGACCAATGCATCTTGGTGTCCTGGGGGTACGTCTTTGAGATCCTCTTTAGTGAAACTCAGGACCGGGGGTTCCGGTTTTGCTGCGTCATTCTTGAAAGCTGGGCGGTCCCTAATTGAGAGAACTTCTCTTAGATACTTCTTCCTTTGGCTCACCGAGTCACCCCCGCCTCCAAAACCTCCGCTGATTACGTTGCAGTCATATTTGGAGTCCGGGAATTCATCGCCGTTGTTTGTGGATTTCTTTTTTCGCTCACGCCTCTTCCTATCCGGGCCGAGGTGGGCTTTTGCTTCTCCCGCCTCATCTCTTGTTATTTTGCCATCCTTGTGTCTCGGATGACATATCGGCGGAGCTTCCCTCCCGGATAAACTTTTCAATGGCATCCCCGAGGTCCCAACATTTTTCCGTAGTATGACCATGCCGATCACGGAAGTCACAAGATCGGGATTTATCCAGATTGGCTTCTCTTCTTACTGGCCGGGGTCGCTCAACCTTCTTCATCTCGGTTGTTGAGACTTCACGCCAAATCTCGGCCTGGGATAATTTTAGGGGAGTGTACCTATTGAATCTCCCTTCCGGCCTTTCTCCTTTCGACCTTACTCCTCCACCCCGTCCGTGAGATTCCGCTTGCGACCGCATGCGCCTCTCTACTCTTGGGGGTGGACTTTTGCCCCGCTTTTGCCACTTAACTCATCATGTCCATCTCGCTCGAGCTCGAGGTATGTCTTTGATCGATCCAGAACTTCGGTCAAAGTACTAGGTCGATTCTTCATTACCGATTTTTTCAACCGAGATGTGGAATTTAGGCCTGCTGTGACGCAGTGTAAGTGAACGTCTTCCTTTAGTCCGGGCACTTGAAGCGTCGTCTCCTTGAATCGGTCTAGGTACTTTTATAGGCTTTCATTAGAGAATTGTTTGACCGGTCCAACCGGAACTCGCCTTGGCTACTTTCGGGTTGTAGAGAAATTAAGCGTAAACTTATACTCCATGGTTTTCATATCTGGAATAGAATCTAATGGCAAAGAGTGGAACCAGGTTTGGGCAGGTCCTTGAAGGGTTCCTGCAAACAATCGAGGAATTACATGCCCTATGATTCCCTTCACCCCAATTTCCATTTTGAATTTATTAAGGTGAACTACCGGATCCTGACTCCCATTGTACTTTGGAAGCTCTCTAGAATCTAGTTTCCTGGGATAAGTTACGGCAATGATTTCCTTTGAAAACTGGCGTAATAGGTCGTCTCCTCCATGCCCTGCCTTGTCCGCCATGTTTACATTGAACGACGGCGGATTCGCCTCATGCTCGTTCAAGGCCGAGTTGACCAACGAATGTTTTTCTTTCGACCGAGATGAGTCAGCTAGAGGAGGTCGGCGGGTCCATCCATTGACTTCAGCAATCGTCTTTCCATTAGTTCGGTTGGGCTTTCTGGTATCCTGAATGGGACCCTCTAGCGCTCTTAACCGTTCCTTTAAAGCCAGGACCTCCCAGTGGTCTTCTTCGGTGATTTTACCCCGGTCATGAGCGACCACGTCTTCCTCCTCCTAATTTTCGGTAGGCTCCTCCTCCTCACTGGCGTGAGTCGACATCGAGTTCATTTCTCGGCTCGTACCAGCACCATCTCGCTTTGCATTTTTTGGCTGCTTCTCCTTTGGCCCTGCTCTCTCCTCCCATTCTTGTTGTAACCGCCTTTGTTCTTTTCGTCGCCAAACGGCGTTTCGGAGATCTAGGTTCTCCTGGATTAGTCGGGTATCTTCCTCTCTCTGGAGTTGTTGGCGAGTTTCCATACTCTCTATTCTTCGGATTAATGAATCCATCGTAGTACGTAAAACCCTAGAGTCGAGGTGAAATTGTTGGAACTCGCGGGGAGGGGGAGGTATGTTCAGACCTTGAATCTGTTGTCGCGCCTGCTGGACAACTAAACTCGGGTGAGGAGAATGAGCTGTGTCCTCAGTCTCTTCCTCGGTTACCACGGTTACGCGGTGAGGATTTGGAATAACCGAATCGGAGTATTGGATGATGCGCTCCTGCTGTGGGCGCTGTTGAGGTTCTTCTGGCAGCTGGTCCTGCCGAGTTGCTTGACTACGGCTTCTGGTGCTTGCGGCCATCCTTAGCGATCGCAGGGTGGCTTTGTATGGTCTGGGAATCGAAGTTTACGGTCCCCATGGTCGGCGCCAATGTTCGTTGATAGAACACAGATGTCTAGCCTCGATGGGCTAGGTATAGTTGATATAGGGTCGATAGTCTTCTCGGGGGTATTCTGGAGATGAGTAACCCAAGAGAAGCTTGAGCTCGATGATATATATAATAGAGATACCAGCGAGAGAGTTCAGACCACAATGCAACACAGGTAAGGCGTTTCGCCAAAGGGAGTGGTGTGTGAGCAGTGTGACTGAATGGTAAACTATCAATTCAGAGAGATCAGAGTGCACCTGGTGGGTAACCTCCTATTTATAGGGATTACCTAGGGTTTCACTCCCATGCAAATGTGTTTATCCACCAGCCATTATGCTCCTCCCATGTTCTCGCCATTACCCGCTCCACTACCCGTACGGCTCGCATACGGACAAGGTGGAGTAATGTTTAACCATTCACCTGGTTAAACGGGTGGTTCTACTGTAGGCCCCTTGGTTGGGCCAGGTATCCAGATGGCCCAATATATGGGGCCATAACAAAAGGGAACCTTGCTTTTTGTGTGTGTGAGTGTATAAAGTAGTAAATAATGATTATAGAACCCAGAGTGTGCTTGCTACTATATATAGATACACACATGAACATTAGAAAGGATGGAAAGAGCTTACTGTCATTTTTTTAACGTTGCATGTGAAGCAAAAAGAAGAATGAAAACACTACACATATATATATTAACTTTGGGTGTTGAGTATATATATACTCTTATATATCAACGTTACACATGAGAGAAGATGACCAACGCTGCACCTAGGAAAAATAGTAGGAAAGATTTTGTTGTATATATATATGGGATAAAGGTCTTAAATGCCATGGAAGTTTTCGCTCAGAAGCACTGGTAAGACGGAAGTTTTTTTGGACCAAAAATACCACGAAAGTTTACAAAACATAGCAATTTTGCCCCTGCATTAATTTTGACCGTTAAGTTTAACTGAGTGCACACGTGGCATGCTACCTCATCAATCAAAAGTATCATTTTTGCCCCGAAAGTTTTCACTAAGGAGCAATTTATCCCCGGAAGTTTACAAAACGTTGCAATTTTGCCCTTCTGTCCCCATTGATTAAATTTGACTATTAAATCAGTCAAAGACCACACATGTCATGCCTTGAAAAGGTCAAACTTGGAGTCAGACAAGGAGATCCTAGAGATATTGAGCTCAAGGCGGCCAGAATTTGTGAAGCCGAACTCGTCAAAGGGACTGAAAGGTCTATTGCAAAACCCAGAGGAAGCACCACTTATGATCTAAGCAAATGAAACGCAAAACGAGAAATGAATTGTTCAAAAAATTGGTTCATTAAAACAAATCAATAGTGATAATATTTACATTTGTATAGACGATCATTTGCTTAGATCATAAGTGATGCTTCCTTTGGGTTTTGCGACAGACCTTTCAGTCCCTTTGAGCAGTTCGGCTTCACAAATTCTAGCTGCTTTGAGCTCAACATCTCAAGGATCTCCTTCTCATTCTCAAAGTTCAACCTTTTCAAGGCATGACATGTGTGATCTTTGACTGATTTAATAGTCAAATTTAATATTGGGAGACAGAAGGGAAAAATTGCTACGTTTTGTAAACTTCCGGGGCAAAATTGCTCCTTAGTGAAAACTTCCGAGGCAAAATTTCTCCTCAGTGAAAACTTCCGGGGTAAAATTGATACTTAACTCTTATTTTATTGATGAGGTGGCATGCCACGTGTGCACTCAGTTAAACTTAACGATCAAAATTAATGGAGGGGCAAAATTGCTACGTTTTGTAAACTTCCGGGGCAAAATTGCTATGTTTTGTGAACTTCCGTGGCATTTTTGGTCCAAAAAAAACTTCTGTCTTACCAGTGCTCCTGAGCGAAAACTTCCATGGCATTTAAGACCCTTATCCCTATATATATTCACTTATGCATTTGGAAATGAAAGCAAAAAGGTGGCCTTATATATATATGTGTGTGTGTGCGCACTTAGAAATAATGGACAAAACGCTTGTATTATATGAATCACGCTAGGGACATGTCAGCATATATAAATTAACAACAACAACAACAAATAAACAGTAATAAATAATATTATTATTAAAAAGAGGAATTATTAATAAATAATAAAGGGAATTATTAATTAATAGAAAGGTGTATTATTAATATATAATAATTAGAAACGAAAATTAATAGTTACAATGATCTTACTTTAGGACATTGAAGAAGTTCGAGTTTCTAACATCCGGGGATCTTATTTATTTGCGAAGTTGAGGTTGGTAACTTAATCTCAAATTCCTTGTGTTTTACATATATGCCTTGTATGTTCATGTATTGTGGATTCTTGGCTGGGTTTGTATGCCCGAGTTTATGCGTTTTATTCAACTAGCTGTGAGTTATTGTTTTTGAATGATAATGCTGCATGCTTATTTTCCTAACGCTGAGGATTCGTGTCTGGCACACGTAGCACTTGCGAGTGCTTTCACCGTTAACGATGCATGTGTTGTGTGCTATGTAGTCGGGTAGCGGTGTGTTTGCAGAATGCTTTCTTTTATTCTGCAATATGTGAAATATTTGTCATGTATGATGTACACTTTGAAAGTGAGATTAACCGTTACCCTGGGATTCATCTGATCACTGAATCTCAGTCACACCTAAAGATCTAGGAAGATGCTCTGGATCAGGAAGTAAGGCCGTGCAGCTGGAGTAGCTGAAGAAGACCCTGAAGGAGGGGATTTAATTAAGTTGAATTTCATACTTTCATGTTTCAGATTATATTTGCTAACAATTCGACCGACAATTCGAGATCATTGTATAACTAAAATCCTCCAACGGGATTAACCCTAGCTATTTTTGGATTTTAAATTGTATCACGCTTATATTCCTTTGGGAATTTAAGTTAACCAACATATGTCTGAGCATATGTTATCAGTCACTTATTCGTCCAAACATTAAGCATGCTCTCTGTTGTGACTTACTCTGATATGTTAACGTCTTCACTCTGATAACTTCACACCAATTAGTCTAATAAGGGATTTAGGATATAAATGGACATCATAATGGACGTAGGAATTAGGGGTGTTACATCAATCCCTCCCTAACTTCATCTAATTAAAGTACGTTTTAGGGCATCCAAACATGAATAAAACAATACCATGAAATGTACGAGGAAGTATATATGTAGCTGGCTAAATTCTTCAAAGGCCATTCATGATGATCGATCACTTCAATTCAACCTCGTGATTGAATCTTCCTGTTCGCCATCCTTTGTAAGCGCCTCTTTCTCTCTTCGTACAGAATCTTGGCCATCCTACGAACGTACATTCCCAGATGATAAATAATAAATAAGTAAATACAAAACATTTTAAAACTATGATGTATTCAATTTTCCATCATCGATCCTTATCTGTAGATGTAAGGTAACGGTGTGTATACCTTTTGAGATTCACTTCATTTGTAACCTTGTTGGGAACTTCCTCAAGCTTAAAAGTGTTGACGTTCCACCTTTTAGTCACATTCTTTAACAGATTTTCTCCGAAGTTTTCAAGATTCTGCAAATTCTCTGGTTTAGAGTTGTCCATTTGAGCCATCTCTTGTGTTAATGAATTACCCTGCAAAACGATGCAATTATTACTTGAAATAATCATCATCACCATTACTAAACTAGTTAAGGTAAATGATAAGACTGAGGATATTTTTTCATTTAATTAATACTCCTTACAGTCATAAATGTATAAGCTAATTGAGGGGTTTGCTTTGCTCCTAAATATAAGACCTCTATCCACTTTGTTTACCAAACTTATATTTTTTTCTTACTAAATTATCCCTATTGATTACATATATTAATTAAATGAGGTTTTCATATCGAGGTGATGATTAAAAAAGGTATTTTGAGGAAACCAACGTACTTTTGTTACAAATAACCAACTTAACTAATTTTCTTGATATATATTCCATCTGTTCAAATTATAAGATGCAAATAACTAAATTATACAATTCGAAAAGTTGGTTAAATACAATAAATATGTAAAACAAATATAGCTTACTATCTTAAAACACCCTTATTTATGGAGAGAGTGAGTGAAAAAGGAGATGAGAGAGAATGAGTAGGAAAAAAGATGTGAGAGACATATAATTAATTCGAAGTAAAACCGAGGAAAAAATGTATTAAATGATAGGAAAAAAACCATACAGTATCTTAATATTAGAAACTAGACACCCTCACATATTTGACTCTTATATTTTGAACCATATAGAGTATGTAAATTACTCCCCTAGTCCATAATGTAAGTCACTTTAACTAATTCATCAGAACCAAGAAATGGTAGTTAACTCATTAAATTCGTCCTAAATTGAAAGAAATTTCCAACGTTACCAATATTAAATGAGGCCTTAAAAGAGAGAGAAAAATATAAGGAGTCATATTTGAACATTAATTACAAGAACAAAATCGACAAATAATCACTGATTGCTCTCCAAGTGATGTATATTATGAACTAAGTCATTTTTCTATAAGTGACTTATATTATGGACTGGAGGGAGTAGTTATCATGTTCTTATACTCCCTTTTGGTCCCTACAATAAGTCATTTCTAACTAATTTACACTTACCAATCAAAACACCTAAAAACATTAAATTTGTCATAAATTTAAAGTAATTTCCAATTTTACTCTAATTAATTACACGAAACTCCAACATCATATTAATTACTACCTCCGGTCTTAATTATAAGAACATAGTGCAATTTGCATTACAAAAGTGTTCTTATAATTACAACCGGAGGACTATATTCTTACAACCTCTATTAGGGGTGAAAAAGGCTAAGCCAGGCTAGACTATGATGGAATAGGCCTGAACCTGTAATAGAGGCTTAAAGCTTGAGTCTAAGTCTTAGCTTGTATACAGACTTTTTTTTTTTAGCTAGGCTCAAGCCTTAGCCTTTGAAAGGGCAAGCAAGGCTTGAAGCTTTTTTAAAGGACCTATTTAGAATGTAGGCCTTTAAATAGGCTTGAGAAAATATACTTTGAAGGCCTTAAGCAGGCTTTGAGTAAGTTAAATAAGGATTGAACCATATTTAAATCCTACAATGTTATTTAAATAAAACTTAATGGCCAACAAACACACTAATAATATTGTATAAAAAACAAAACAACACAACATAACCAAATTAAAAAGAAATGAACATCATGTAAAGATGTGTGCTTCTCAACCATCAATATGGGAAAAAAAAACATATTTTGGTTGTGCAAGTTCCAGGGGCAAGTCCGAATGGAGGTCAAATCTCCTTTTTTATTGCAATTTTCAGCTGGGCAAGTTTAATTGTGTCTATGCAGAAATCTACAAACGAAGAATGGAGGAAGGCGATCGGGTTGCCATGGAGAATGGGAAGAGAAGTGTGACAATTAGGTTTCAATAGGTAAGGTTGAATGTTGTAGGAAGGACTAATAAAAACCTAGGGGCATTATAGTGATTCACTTAATTGTATTTTTAAATTAAAATATAAGAATAAAAAAAATATAAGCATCACACGTACGTATATGTAAATATAAATATATTTGTTAGTGTCTAAACAGACCAAGCATGAAAGCTTACAAGACAAGCCTTGACAAAATAGGTCGACCTATTTAAACATTCAAGCCTTTAAGTAAGCCTAAGCCTAACATGTTTGTTAAACAGGCCAAGCTAGGTCAAGCCTTAACCAGGCCAGGCCGTAGGCTACCTAATAGGGACCTGGCCTATTCTCAACCTCAACCCCTATTATATATGAGAATATGTGAAAAAACATATTTAATACTCATTGAAACTAGAAAAACCCCTTTAACAACACCTAAAACGTGCCCCATACTCCCTCCAATCCACAATATAAGTCACTTGAAGAACAATTAATAATTATTTATCAATTTTACCTCTATAATTAAAGTTTAAATATGAATCCTTGTATTTTTCTTTCCCCTTCAAAACCACACTTAATATGGGTAAAGTTGAAATCTTTTTCCAATTTAAGACAAATTCAATGAGTTAACAACCATTTCTTGGTTTTGACAAATTATTTGAAGTGACTTACATTATGAATAAAAAATAATCAAGCAAGAAGGACTATTTAAGATCGGAGGGAGTACATGGAAAAAATATTTGATACTCCTTAAGACTAGAAACGCCTTATAAAAAAAGACTAAAAACACCTTCTAGAAGGTTTCCTATAATAAAGACTAGAGGGAGTACCTGAATTTGTAGATAATTGTCTTCGGCGTTAAGGCCTTGGAAAAGGGAAGCAAGATGATACTCAGACATGTCCATGTTTCCATCAAACATGAAATCTATTAAGGGACTAGCAGAAGTCTTCAAATTAAAAACATATTTCAAAGCACCCCATGAATCTCCATCTTCAGCACTGTACTCATTCTTCACTGCAGCTTCTCCACAGCCCAATGACAGTAACAAGAATTTTGTGTAATCATTTGGGTTCTTCATCATAGGGAACATCTCTGGATTTTTCCTCTTCTTGATCGTCACCTCACTCAAAGCCGCCAAGCCCTAGGAGTGTATGTATATACATGACCAAGCTTGTTTGGATTAACGTTTACAACAATATGCTTTTTCCCTAACTGACTTTTGCATACTGACGCTGGGATAAAAATCAATTAATGTAATTTGACTTATGTTTGGTCATGCTTTTGTAAAATAGTCAATTAAACATAAACTTGTTTGACTAATATATTGAAAAGTCAGTTTCAAAATATTCAAATCTAAATAAAGTTGAAACCAAAAACCAAAAGTCAGGGAAAAAAATTACTTCAATTATCAATTATCAGCCAATTTTTGCCTACAAGTCATTTTTCCCACAAGTTGTTCCAAATATACAATTTTCATCCATCTAGCCTTTTCGTTTGTCCCAACTTACTTTCAAGGCTTGCTAACTCTATTCCCAATATGCACTAAGGTGGTCAACTATATTATCCACACAAAAAGATGGTGTACTATATTTAGAAATTTGAAATGTTTTTGAAACATCAATAATAGTAGAGGTGGTAAGATAGCTTAAAATAGGTAAATAGAGGTGAAAACGTGGAATATTGTAATTGACACTAACAATTATTTTTATATATTTAAATTTTGGCATTATGCCGACAAAGTTGAAAGCATGGCTAACAAAGATTCAAATAATCTAAACTTTTTCTTTACGAAAACAATGTTATTAATTACAGTTATCATAAACAAATGTTTGGTATTAATTACCGGATTAGTCGCGATTACACCGCCATCGATCATATGGAACTGTTGGCCAGCATTCTCAAACAGGTATGGTGGCAGGTACGTCGGTGCAGCTGAAGTCGCTACGGCTATATCTGAGAGCAACGCATTCAATTGAGGCATTTCGTTCCACTGCATATATAAAAACCAATTTGTAAGATAAAATTTGGGGGAAATTACAATCAAGGCTCTTGTTAAACCATTATTAATTCAAATTGCAAACCTCTGTTTATTGAAATTTCATTTTAGAACCATGATCTTTGATATTCTATTTTTAAAAAAAAAAAAAAAAATTGAGTTGGCAAAATTGCCCTCGTGAAGATATGTATTTTCTGTACTCCAAAGTTATCATTGAAAGAACACTTGAGCAGCACCAGATTTAATTGTACTTCATAAAATTGGAGACAATAATGTTATTTTACCTGGTTTTTCACAGTTGGATTGCCTCGAATTCACAACTGATGCTAGGTGATTTCTGTAGTCTAAGTGAGAAAAAAGAGGAGTTGGGGCTCTTCAGGACTCAGACAATGGGAAACAATCTCACTCCCCAATCAGTTTAAATTTTAAAAGTCCAGATAAGGTTTATGGTTCTTCAATGAAACTTCAATAATTGATTGTATGTATAATTAGAATTAATGGCTTACCAGGGTTCCTAAAGTTATTTCCCTTAGGGCCTTTGGTATGAGGGATTTGTAGGGGAGGGGAGGAGAGGGAAAAGTTATATGAATTGAATTTAAAAAAATTGGAGAAGTGGAGTTACAAGATTTTAATATATAAGATAAAAGAGTAAGAAAAATTAATTAAAAAATTTTAACCCCACTTCTCTCATTTTTTTAAATACAAACTCGGAGAAACTTTCCCTCTCCTCCCCTTATACCAAACAAGCCCTAATAGTTATAGTGTCAATATAGTGTCATAAAGCTAGATTCTTACTATTACACATAATAATATTCAAGAGGCTCAAAGTTTTAAGGGTTAAGGTTCATCCAGTATCCTCAAATATTTTTTCAGGTGCAACCCTATATCCTAAAGTATTTTCTGATGCATCCAACACCTGAAATAATTTTTAGGTGCATCTATACCCTAAAATATTTTTTATGCAATTTTGCACTTAACAATTTAGGTAATTAAGGATGTTGGATACATCTGAACAAAATACTTCTTGGATGCAGCAAAAATTAATTTAAGGTTCTGGACACACCTAAAAAAAATACTACATGTGATGATCACCCCTAAAAAGTACTTTGGGATGTTAGATGCATAACAAAATAATTTAGGGTTTGGATACAATTTTTCACTTAAAATACTGGATGCACCATAACCCAAGTTTTAAAGTCGACGAAATTTTACACACAGCTTTTTTTAGCAAAATAACATTCAAATATATATTTGAGACACAATGAAATATAAAACGGCAACACATGAACAGCATAAAGGAAAAAGTTAAGAACAAATATTAAATAGTACCTTATAATTTGAGAATAGCGTCGGCGAAAGTTGCTTCATGTCAAAAGCTGTGATAACAACATTCGTCAAAGTATCATTCAGTCTTGTTTGGTTCAACATCTTCTGTGTAATATGACGCAAGTGATCGTTACTGTACTTGGGCTTTAATAGATTTGACCTACATAAATAAATAAATAAAACTTCAAATTTTAGTTTATAGATATCAAAAAATGGATTGATTAATCATGAATTTGCGTATAATAATAAAGAAATGTGGAATCAAATTTTACGGCGTGTTTGGCGGGAAAATGTTGGCTGCTTCATCTTTGTAGAACTGAACTATTTGAGAAGCATCGAACAAAGGTTGCTTGTTTGAGTCTGGAGCTGTAAGCATTTCAGCAATGAGTCCTCCAGTGCTGGTTCCAGCAATTACATCAAAAAAGTCTGCGATCCTTAAATGCTTATTGTTGGCTATTTCCTGAAACTCAGCTAAATTTCACTGTTTATGCGCATCACTCTACCACACGAAATTTTAAGTATTTTACTTATTTTATGAAGAGCTAAAAAATTCTTAGGACCATTGTGTCAATGTGTCATTCCCATATTAAAATAGGTTTAGCCTATTGAGCATGAGTGTATGGGGCATGACCGTATGGCTCCTTCAACCTTCGAAGCCTACTGTACCGAAGCAAATGCTAGAGTCCACCATGCCGCATTGAACTTCCTCATGGCCTTTTTGAATATCACGGGCCTCTTTATATGTTAATTTGTTCCAACAATTTCGTTCAATTACATAATCCACAATAATAAAACAATAAACAAATGATGATTCTGGATTATGAGAAAGAAAGAATTACAAACGACATGAAGAGGAAGGAAGAAGGAGAAGAAAAATAGTATCTTGGGAGAAGAATGGAAGTAGTTGATAATAGAGCCCCAAGCCAAGCTATAGCCGCACCCTACCTCCAACGGGGCGGACCCAGAAAATCACAGAAGGGGCGTACAATTGGCTCGGATATTTGGAGGTTCGGAGGCAGCACCCCCGATTTTTTTTTTTTTTAAGAAATGTTTTAAATGCATTAAAAAACAAAAAAAGTATAAACAAGAAAAAATACATATCAAAACAATGTTTATAAAATCAAGTGAATACTAATGATGTAATAAAAGAGGCAATTATTTTACAAACTTGTCATTTAGAAAAGCAAGGCTAAGTACTGTTAGAAACAAATGCAGCTACATAAATTACAATGAAGGGTGGGCACTCAATAAGTTCAAGTACATATATTTTAATAAAAATAATTAGAATATTATTCTTCTAGACCTTATTTTTTGGAATTCCATCATAATTGCCTTATTATCAATGCTATCAAATACATCTTTTTTCAATATAAGGCACTAAACAATCATTCAACTATTCATCCTCATCTCATTACGAAGTGTAGCCTTGATGTATTAAAGGTGGACATTTAATTTAAGGGTGGTCAATAATTCAAATATGTATTAATTAATTAATTTATTTAAAAAAAAAAACATCTCAAATTCTTGGGGGCACTTGCCCCCCTCCCCCAACTCATAAGGTGGGTCCGCCCATGGATCCACCTCTTCCTCTTCGATTTCTTCCTCCGTCTCTCACTCGGTCTCTCCCCCTCCTCTTTCTGTTTTCGGCTAAATGAGTAATTGGGAAATGAATAGACGTGTTTAAAGCCGAAATGGATATTTGAAATGGGGGTATGTGTGTTCTGGCGGAACACATTAATCAAATAAGTGAGGGATGTGAAAATGGTTAATTGGTGCATGGGGGAAGATGTGGCGTCAAATGAGAGAGGGAGAGTGCAAGGTGTCACAATTATAGAAGAGGAGGTGTCACAATTAAATTGAGATGGAAAGGTATGTTGTGGGGTCCACTCCCAAAATTATCGCACTTGATCATTCTATTATCATTTATAAGGCTTTTATTTACAATTAGGTCATTTACTCATTTAATTGCAAATATTAGATATGTGTTAGAAATAAATCCTTAATTCCACATAATGAATTTTCTTCCTCAATTAACTTCTCTAGACCTTAAAATATCAAATCTAAAATTTCTAAGCCAAAATTTATCTTCTAACTATTTTTCCTTAAATTTCTGGGAAAGTAGGTCCTAAATTCTAAATAATGGCTTTAAGACTATTTGTAATACCCGGATAATTAATTATCTGGAATATTATATTTCGATAAATAATACCTATTGGAAATATGTGAATATGTGGTTTCAAATAATAAGTAATAATTACCTTATTTTCTAAGGTAATTTCTTTTGAAATTAGGGTGAATAAAGAGCTAAAAATCCCTAAATGCAATTGTGGGGCATAAAATGACCTGAAAATATTATGATAAATCCCTAGAGGCAACAGAATACCCTTAATGGGATCAAAAATTTAGTTAACCCAAGTAGTTTTAAAGAAGGAGAATATATCTTCATTTGTCTTTTGGGGATTTTTGAGTTTCTCCAAGGTTACGCGATTCGGACACCGAACTGGGAACTTTATCGGTACAGTCACATAAAGCAAGAGTGTGACATCATGCATGACATAAGGGGGAGACACATGGATGGCAAGGATGAAGCCACGTGTCAAAGTGCGATCCGACGGTCGAAATCCAGTCTGAAAAAGGCATGAATAGTGTCATTTTTCTTCTATAAATAGCCATCACCTCCTCTTCTCATTTCACACCAAAATTTTGAATCCTAGATAGAGGTTAGAGAGAAGGAGGAGCCTGGAGAAAATATAGCGGAGCCCTGGGTAAGTTTTTCGGTCCCTGGTCTTAAGCTTTAGTAGTTCTATCGGTAGGTATAGTAGAAATGCTAGATTTATCTATAATTTTCCCAGATAGTTTGAATACCATGTTTAGGGGTAAATATGGTATTTATTTCAAAAATATATTGGGAAAAGAGATATGTCAAAATTCTGGAGAGATAGGGTCAAAGTGGCGAAGCTCTGGTGAAATTTCGCCGATTAGTCAAACTAGGGGCAAAATGGTAATTTGTACCTAAAATGCCCGTTATGCTGCTAGATATTGATAAATATTATCCTTATAGGATATCTCGAGATAATCGCATCGTCGTCGTCGTACATTGTTGTAGCCGTTGTTTGCACCGCTGTCAAAAATACAGTTTTTCGTAAAACGTACCGAAAGTACCGTCAACGAAGGTACGTTCGCGGTGTACTGTAACACTAACTATGGTGCTTGTGTTATGCTTATATATGATTGCTGTGTTCCTGTACTGAGACTCTGTCTCAATTGTTTTTAATGCAATCATGAATACACGGGTTATGATATTGTTAACACCGTTGAGAGTTTTCCTAGCGCTATGGACACGACTGTACATCGTGGCACCGGAGAGTGTGCAGACTGGGATAAAAAACATACTGCAGGGGCTGTGTATTTTTATTGCCTTACATACATATTTATGTATTTCTACATCTGTTATGGACTGTTGTAGTAGTTTATGTGAAAATGTCATGAATACCTGTCATACATATATTGTGTACATAAGCATGAGGTTAACCGTTACCTGAGGTCCGATGGGCATTGGACCTCAGTCTTGAATTAATAGACAGGAAGGGGTCATGAACCAGAGGAGGCACCAGTGGATGGAGCCATAGAAAGACGTCGATAGACGGAGCCGTGAGAAGGCACCGGTCATAGCAAATGCGGGAAGAAGTTCAATGTAACCTACCTTATGGCATGAATCTAATAGAGTTACTTCATATCATTTGGTGCTGAAACTAGAAGGGTCGTCTATGTGGTTCAGTCAATCAGTCACCCTAGCACGGTGAGACTTCCACTAGACCTACCCAGCCTGGCCAAATGAGATGATTTAACTAAGTTAGGTTCTATGTCCCAAGTCTACCTAAGGCTTGGCGGAAAAAGGGTATAGTTACATAATCATATGTCTGAGTATTTCATATCAGTTACTCAGTGTTATACCTGTTGTTCAAATTTTTAGTACATGCTCTCCATTTCCGCAAAACGCTAAACTGTAGCACCTCAAAACTCTGATGAATTTTTATAAAACCATGTGTCACCAGCACAATTTATGCTACGAAATTTGGGGTGTTACACTAAGTCAGTAACATCTGGACTTAATATAAACAAGTGAAATTTTATCTCGGAGTGAGCTATCTCCGAAGTCATTTCTAAACCAATGGAGTAAATAGGAGACATGGTAAATAAGAAAAAGGGAAGATAGTAGAAACGAGAATCCATAGAAAACAAGACCGTTGTGACAAACCATGAATTAGGTTTCTTAGGTCAGGACATATTATAAACCAGTGAATTTTTGTCCAGAAGCTGGTGCTATCGGAAGTTATATCTGTAACCGATGGCGTTTGTCCGAAAATGTTCGGCAGGCAACGGAATACCCTTAATGGGATCAAAAATTTAGCTAACCCAAGTATTTTGAAAGAGGAAGAGTAGACCTTCAGCGCTGTGTTGCTGGATTTTTGAGATTTTATAAGATTACGCGTTTAGGACACCGAACAGGGAACTTTATCGGTACAGTCACATAAAGCAAAAAGATGACATCATGCATGACATCATTTTTTTTGACTTTAGTGGCAAGTGAGGTCAGAACACACACATGGAGGGCCAAGATTGAGCCTTGCAAAAACCCTAGATCCGACGGTCGAAATCCGATCTGAAAAAGCATGAATAGTGTCACAATTTTTCCTATAAATAGGCCTCACCTCTCTTCACATTTCCCATACCAAAATTTCGAATCTAGAGAGATTTTAGAGAGAAGGAGGAGTCCGGAGAAAAAGTAGCGAAGCCCTGGGTAAGTTCTTCGGTCCCTAGTCTTAAGCTTCGGTGTTTTGTTCGGTAGTTATAGTAGGAATGTTGTTTTGATCTTTAATCTTCCAATATATTGTAGATATCATGTTTTTGGGTTAAATATGATATATATATTTCGAAAAATATGTTGGGGAAAGAGTGATGGCAAAATTTTGGAAGATTAGAGTCAAAATAGCGAAGCTCTGGCGAAATTCCGCCGATTAGGGGAGTCAAGGGCAAAATGGTAATTTGTACCTAAAATGCCTGTTATGCTGCTAGATATTGATAAATATTATCCTTATAGGATATCTGAGATAATCGTACCACTGTTGTGCCGCTGTTTACGCCGCTGTCAAAAATTACCGTTTTCCGTCAACGAAGGTACGTTCGCGTACTGTAACACTAATGCTGATGTTTATTGTATGCGTATAGGTGCTATGTGCTTATGTGAGGTAGTTGATAGCTCTGTGGTGTGCTCATTGTACTGTTATTATGCTTGCTGGGTGTCGGGATACGTTTGCTAAGTGTGAAATGCTTGGTGCGAAACAATTGCTTGGTGCGAAACGATTGCTAGGTGCGAAACGTATGCTAAGTGTGACATATCTGCCAAGGGGCTTATGTGCTGTTGGGTTATGCTTGTTGTATGCTTGTACGTTCGCGTACTGTAACACTAACTCTGATGTTTATTATATGCGTATATGTGTTATGTGTATTGTATGCCTATGTGAGGTAATTGATAGCCTTGTGGAATGCTCATTGTACTGTTATTATGCTTGCTTGGTGTTGGGATACGTTGGCTAAGTGCGAAACGTATGCTAAGTGCGACATATCTGCCAGGGGGCTTATATGATGTTGGGATATGCTTGTTAGTGTGCTCATATACTGTCTATGTGGTGTATATAAACATGAGGTTAACCGTTACCTGAGGTTCAATGGGCATTGAACCTCGCCTCTTAACATAGCATCAGTTCGGGAGGACCGAAGACCGAGGAGAAAGGCAAAAAGACGCATAGGGACTCACCAAGACTTTCCTCCGTTGTTAGCTACTTTTGTAAAACACTCGGTACAATGTACCGTTATCGTAAAAACAATGCACTTACGGCATTTGAAATATATGTATCAGTTACTCAATCGCTCCGATGCTCTACTCTGATGAAAAGAAAAAAATATATACTGCTTTTGAAAATGTGATGTTACACTATTTAAGCCAATCTTTCGTAATTAAACCTCTAATAATAATTCTAGATCCTCAAAATAATATTTCATATTTTTTTCCCTAAATTTTCAAGGTCCAAAAATATTTTTGTTTAACCTTTTTCCTCAAAATAAGCTTACTTGCTTAACAGCCTACTCATCTCAATCTTATTCATAAACTCCTTATCCCAAAATTTGGGATATTACAATAATCTAACAATTCCCATCCATAAATTCCATCCCTAGTCTTGTGCCATACGGAAAAATGGCTACTGCCAAAATATATTCATCAAAACATCCCAAAAAATTCTAAACAAACTCCTTTGTAAATTATGAACGAACTACAAACCAAGTGGATCTTTTGAAAATATTGGCTAAAGTAAACACATATTGTATCACATAAATCCTGGCAGCAGCTCCTTCTGGCTGAGAAGTTGTAGCACATATTCAATCCGTACTATTGAGAAGATGCAGAACACAAGAGCAGTAAATTTCTAAGAGAAAATTGAATGGATTTAGCTTTGCTCAATCCATTTCATCTTTTTTATAAAAAGAAAAAAATTAAATGGCCAGCTCATAATACACATAATTGCCAAGTCAGCATGACACATAAGCAACTTAACGGAGTTAATATCACGTAGGCAAAATTAACGCCGTCAAATGTAATTTCAAGTCATTTTCACACTACAGTGATTTTAAACTAAGTAAATTTGAATGAGCAAAACCACTTATTTTAAACTTGATGAGCTAAAATCAAATTTTGTAAAACTTTAGGATCTAAAAGTGGTGTTAACCCTGTAACTTTTGTACCTTATGCCTACCATAACACCTACGGATGCTTTTGATATAAAGATTACCTTCATCAATGTTATCTGCTTAGACATTTGTATTTATTATAATTAATAATTATAATTACAACATAGGAAAAACAGCTAATATTATATATATTCGTTGGGGAAAAAACAATATTTATTTTAATCTAGCTATCAAATGTTCAACAACTTAGTGCACCCGAAATTAGTACACACGTTTTGATGAGATCCGCAGGAAGATACTTTCCCTCGACATTTTAGGATGTTTATTACTTATTCAATTAATGAGTTTAAAAAAATATGAAATTATTAGCTAGCTTGCGCCAGCAAAACAACTATTATTGATACTAATACTCCCTTCAATTCTTAATATAAGAGCCATATAACTTTTTCTTGAAAGATTAAAGAAGCAAAATATGATATATCAATGTATTTATATTTATCGTTTTTATAAACTAATTTATCTAACTTCTCAATATATTAAGTAAGTTATTTAGCTTTATTAATATCTAAAAAAAAAGTGAACTGACTCTTATATTAAAAACCAAAAATAGTAATAATTAGAGGAAAATCGGTTGGCCAATAAAAATTAATTACAGGGCATTGACAAACTAATGTTAAGTGGATCAAAACTCTGCAGCGCAATACAACTCACTAAGATTTTTTAAATTACTTCTTTCGAAATACATATTATATTACATTATTCACGTTAATTTGTTGATTGTACCATGAAAATTGATTTTTGACTATTGGGATTGTGGACATTTGGTAATAACTACATGTGATCTATTTGTTGTTTATTTTTAAACCCATTTATTGAGTAATATATTGTTGGCAAAAAAAAAAAATTGAGTTATTATTATTATTATTTTTTGAATAATACTGAAATCAAATTGTCAAGAAGGACATTACACCAACCTATTGAGTTATTATTCAATGCCCGCTAGATAAATTTTATTTGATATTTTTATTGATTTCTTGATTTTTTTGGGTCAAGATAATTGATATGATTTTGCTTGATTTCATTCCCTTTCCCACTTTTCTGGTGGCTCAATTACCTACAATCTCGCCGTCATATCTGGGATTAAAACAAACTTATACTCACTTTCTTTCTTTTCTCACTCCTTTTTTTACTTAATAAATAAGTCATTAAATGAGATTTGAATTAATTAAATTATTAAATTATTAAATAATTATGTAATCATCCTGAAATTTCATTTACTTGGTTGTATCCGTAGCATTCATTTCCACTAACTGCGCGGTATATTTATTGCCTCCCACATATTGTTACCTCTGAATCAGTCTTTTAAATTCAATTGATTTTAATATTACTTCATCTAGAGTGGTAAAAGAGGAGCGGATTATATGGACTTTAATGTTACTTATTTGGTTCAAAAAGGAATGGAGAGAAAGTATTTTTATATAGACAAATTTAACCACGAGTTTTATTTTCATACTTTTTGTTAAAATTTAATAAAATTAAATTTGAAATAACATTTAATACACAAAAATATAATTTTATAATTATTAAAATTGTGTAAATACGATTGTAGTGCATAAATAATAGCTAATACATATAATAAAATATATTCAATAGTTATAGTTCTACTTACTGTACACACATATATAATAATTATTATAAATATTATTTTGATTAAAAAAATAGAAATATTATAATTATAATATAAAGACACAATAAGCGAAATTGAAATAAGCAATGTATGTTCAAACTAATTCGAATTTGAAACATTTCAAATTCAATCTTAATTTTAATTTCAGTGGGTTAAATTCTTCTCCCCGATTGCCCGTGCATCATCTTACAAGGTCATCCGTCTATAAAAGAGATGTGAAAATTTATGAAAATATATGGGTAAGTTTTTATTTCAGGACATTAATTGCCAAATCAACCTCAGCCATTATGTTAACATTTCAAAATCATACATTTTATGTTAATTTTTAAAAGTGTACAAATATCTTTTTCATACTTCTACATGACTAAATGAATATGAATATCACTTGTAAACTCTAACTCTTTTTTTTTTTTCATTCCCAATATGAATTAAAGGAGCACATAAATCAAGTACCTTGATTTTATTAACTTGTGACATATATCCTTTACTATCACTAACTATATTTATTTTCCAAATCAAAAAATCATTTGCATTGTCCTTTATAATTGCAAGGCCCGTGCATTGCACTGGTAATCTATCTAGCTGCAATCTTAGAGCACGTTATAACGCCACGATCAATGAGGAAAAGGTGATTTATTTATTTTTTTTTTTAAAAAAAGAGGGGCAATCAAAAAATGGTACATGCCCTCATTAAATCTAAATATATAATATAAAATAACTAAAATTATAGGTGAAAAGCCAATGGCCTATTTGGTTCATGGAATTGAATGAAATGTAATATAATAATGATTATATGAATTTTTTTGGTTTGTCATTAAGGAAAGATGATATATATGAATAAAAATGTTTGATTGGATTATATCGAATATAAAACTATATGAGAATAATATAACAAGAGAAAAAAATTCCCTTATCTATACATATATATAATCTGCATGTTGGATTCATGATACTTTTTTAGGTTAAGGTGCATATTTACCAACAAACTATTACAAAAGGAGCATCTAGCACAAATATTAATTAAGGGTACCTTAAATACAAACAAACAATTAAAAATGTGCAGTCAACACAAAAAACTTTTAAAAATGTGCAGTCAGCACAACATCGTTAGAAAAAGATAACGTCCATTATCTAAAGTGCAGATTGGCCAACAAACTTTTACTCCATGAGCATCCAGCACAAAAAAGTTTTACTTAAGAGCGCACAACACAAAATTCTCAATTTCACTAAATTGAATATTTTTTTTTTCTCAATTGTCATTATTCAGAGAACTACTTGTATAGATATCTATTGACAAAAATTACTCATTTTCTAAAATAAACAAAATTTTTAATAAAAAAATATAATTATATGATTTAAATAAAAATCAAGGTGTTTTATAATTTATTATATATGTTAAACAAAAAAATGTATGATTTAATTTTATTTTAGAAGAAATTTATATGAGTTAAGAAATTCATTTATTGTTAATAAAATTTAAAAAATCTAAAAAAATCTATTATATCGGAAAGAAATGAAATGAGTTTAATTTTTTATTTTTATAAAAAAAGTTTAATGGATATCAACGTTGAAACTTAATAATATAAATCCGGCAACTTGATGATATTTTTGTTAATTAAATTATCTATTGATTATATGAATATGGGACTTGTTGGAAAAGAAATTGTCATTAATTAAGTATATTGGAATAGCCTCAGCAAATTATTTATTGGACTTTTTAAAACAATTCCTACAAGTCTCATATTCATACAATCAATAGATCATTTAATTAACAAAAATATCATCAAGTTGCTGAATTTATATTAAGTGTCAACATTGATATCCTTTAAGCTCTTTTTATAAAAATAAAAATTAAACTCATTTAATCTCTTTATGAATATAATAGATTTTTTTAGATTTTTTAAATTTTATTAACATTAAATGAATGTCTTAACTCACATAAATTTCTTCTAAAATAAAGTTAAATCAAATAATTTTTTTTGTTTAACATATATAATAAATTATAAAACACCTTGAGTTTTATTTAAATCATATAATTATAGTTTTAATCAAAACTTTTGTTTATTTTAGTAAATGAGTAATTTTTGTCTATAGATATCTATACCAATAGTTTTGAATAATGACAATTGAGAAAAAAAAATTATTTAATTTAGTGAAATTTAGAATTTTGTCCGGGCGCTCCTAGAGTAAAAGTTTGTTGGTCAATCTGCACTTTAGATAACAGCCGTTATCTTTTTGGGAAAATTATAATAAAGGACCTAAGGAAAATAATATTTATTAAGAAGGACCATAAAAATAGTAATTATTTTGAAGGACCAAAAATTAAAACATTAAAATAGAAAGATTAAATTGCTCTTAGTCATATTTTTTATATTCACTCTAATTAAATCGGAATTTGGAGTGATTGATGGATAATGACAATTACGACAAATCAAAATCTGCTAAGTTAGCGTCTCAACTGCACCACCAGACAAAATAATAATCCTTGACGCTATGGATAAACACAAACGCCATTGATTAATTGTACAGAATCCTTCACAAGTCATTGTTAAAGAAATAATAACCCTTTTATCAGAATTATGTCTTCAAAGAAACATTGGATCACCCGACAATATAAAAGCATTTTGCAAAGTATACATTCAGGGTTAGAGAGAGGTTGCAATAACAAAGGGCCTAAACGTCCATGGGACTTGGAGTTGGAGAGCTAAGAATGTCGAACAGGGAAAAGTGTGGCTCCAGCTCCTCATACCACAGAGGAAGTTGGTCCCCTGGGTAAAAGCTCCTAGTCACTCCTTCTGAATTTATCTACGCAAAAAACATGGAACGGCTCGCCGAGTTTGGTGCAGTAATGGTGGAGTTGGTAGAGATGATACAAAGTGAAAAGCATGAGCACTTCCTCTCTGAAAGTGTTGATGGCTACTTTTAATTTGAGAAAGGTCGTAGCTCTTTCAAATTTCACTGAAGCCCGGATTAGGGAGTTGGGATGGTTGCAAGTCGTCGGCGACGAATGTGGAGAGAAAGTGAGATGGTGGAGGATGAAGATCGAAAATGAAGTTTGAAGGTCTCTAGTACACGGTTGCGATTTCGGTGCAGTAGAGACGCTAATTTAGTATATTCTGATTTGTCTCTATTTATGATTATCCATCAAGCACTCCAGATTCTGATTTAACTAGAGAGAATACAGGAAATCCGACTATGGGCAATTTAGTCTTTTTATTTTAATATTTTAATTTCTCTTCCTTCAAAATAATTACCATTTTTGTGGTCATTCTTAATAAATTTTATTTTTCTTAGGTCCTTTATTATAATTTTCCCTATCTTTTTCTAACGGCGTTGTGTTGATTGCACATTTTTAGTAGTTTTTTGTGCTGGCTGCACATTTTTAATTGTTTGTTTGTATTTAAGGTACCCTTAATTAATATTTGTGTCAGATGCTCCTTTCGTAATAGTTTGTTGGTAAATATGCACCTTAACCCTACTTTTTTTCCTTTAGCACTTGTACACATTGGGTTTATAGTATTTTTAGTATTTAATGGTGGAAATATTATGTAATATACAAGTTGGGTTCATGGTAATTTTCATATTTAATGGGATGTTTTAATATTTCATAACATTGGAATATAATTTTTTTTAATTTTTTAATTGGGGATTATACATATATATTATGCAATATTTAATGCTATAATATTAATTATTTTTTAATATTTAAACGCATTTATGGGTGGACACTTTGGTCAATTGAAAAAATTATAATGGTAGTAATATGTTTTTCTTACTTGATTACAAGATATTTGCATCTCTATTTATCGGTCTCAACAATGTAATGACATCAAATGATGTAATCGGTATTACAAGATGTAATTTTCCTTACATTATATAAGTCCAATCAAATATTGTAATCGGTCTGTTGCGTTAGAATTACATGTAATCCTCTTTCATGGAATCGAAATAAACGGGCCACAAGTGTTCTTTTTAAAATGACATGACATATAAAATATAATAAAAATAAAAAGACTTTCACATGACATAAACCATTGACTTAAACTGTAATTTTAACATAAGAGTTTATGCTTAAAATATAGATCTTAAATTTAGGCTTTTAATGCTTTAAAATGTGGCACAAAAGTACCACTAGTTCTATTTATAAGTTCATTTTAACCAAAAAAATAGTCCTTACATAAGTCCAGTTTCAAAGTAATAATGTGTTTTTCTTTTCTTTTCTTTTTTGCCCCTATTAATTGCAATAAACAAAAAGGATTATTTCATATTGACTTTTGGAACCAATCATAGATAAGGGCAAAATTGAAAATTTAACCAGAGTGGTAATCCAAAGTCTAGAGAAGTTTTGTGTAGTTTAGCTTTTTTAAAATCCTTTAAGCTAGATATTTTGGTCAAGATATGTAATTTTCCCAAAATTCAATTTGGCTTCAATATAAGTGCAAGTAAACACTAGTGACAACAATATATAAATATATATATATATATATATATATATATATATATTCAGACGATTCGTTCAACCAGATAATATTGAGATGAATAGAAAGAAAGAACAAAAATGTAGGACAAACATCATATATCGTTGCTTGCAACTATTAAACCTTAACCAATAATAATTGTGCAAACACAATGATGATCCAAATTAGAAAGACAAAAACTTCATCTAAAAAAAAAAAAAAAAGAGCCTAATGCAAATACAATAGGCATATTACAAGGACTTGCGACCAGTCAGAAAGAAACCTTCGAATGTTATACAGAATGCAAATGGAGAGAAACCCTGCATTGTGATGTTCCAACAACATTTAGCAGAACCTGAATAACTGAGGCTCTTTCATAGCTTCCATGAAACATTTAGCAGAACCTGAACCCTATAACTGAGGCTCTTTCGTATCTTCCATGAAAAGGTGGATTTGCTCTAAAACTGGAATAAGATCAGCCTTTCCACCAATTTCTCCATCTTATACTCTAGCATTGCGCTTTTCACCACATAGCAAAAAAATAAAATAAAAATTGTGAGTATTAATTCAAAGGTTATCCTCCGGCTGGTTGAGAAGAGTCTGGGAAGTGGGAACCATCATCTGTGTTCTCATTTGTCACTGTTATTTTCTGCTATATCAGATAATCCTATGAGAGCTGCATAACTTCATTATGAATTCCTGATTGCTGCAGCAATTCAATTAAGACATGGGAGCTCGCTGTGTCATTTTCATCTTGACAGAGCTTGAAGAATGCAGAAATATTCACAGGCTGTGGCTTCCAGCTCTTTGAACCCTCCTCCATGAAAGCTTTCTTAAAGCAGGACAAGGCCTCAGAAATCTTCCTTTCTCTAATATGCACCTCAGCAAGAATCTCCGATGTACTTGAATTTGGTTTCCCGCCAACTTCAAGCATACGTTTAAGGAAATCCAGAGCTTTATCTTTGTTTCCATTCTTCACATAACAAGATAGAAGAAGATTTCGTATTCTAGCATCATGAGATGTTTTTACACAAAACCATTCCTCATGGAGTTCTTCTGCATGTAACATCCCATTTTCAAAAGCAGTATATTTTTTTTTTCATCAGAGTAGAGCATTGGAGCGTAAGAGTAACTGATACATATATTTAAAATGCCATAAGTCTGGCTAATTACAAAAGCGGTACAGTGACCGAGAGTTTTCAAAGTAAATGACAACAAAGGAAAGTCTTCAGTCGGGTCTCTATGCGGCTTGCTTGCCTTTCTCCTCAGTCCTCGGTCCTCCTGAACCTGATGCTATGTTAAGAGCTGAGGTCCAACGCGCACCGGACCTCAGGTAACGGTTAACCTCATATTTACATATACAGTATATCAGCATACAAACAAGCATATCCCAACATCATATAAGCCCCCTGGCAGATATGTCGCACCTAGCATACGTTCCACTCCTAGCAATCAATTCGCACCAAGCATTTCGCACCGAGCATTTCGCACCTAGCAGACGTATCCCAACACCCAGCAAGCATAATAATAGTACAATGATCATATCACAGAGCTATCAACTATCTCACAACAGCATACAATACAATACACATAGCACATATACGCATACAATAAATATCAGAGTTAGTGTTACAGTACGCGAACGTACTGAAAGTGAAGGAAATCACCAAGAGGGGGGGTGAATTGGGGATTTTAAAAATTCTTTTTAAAACACTCACACAACAGAAGCTAAATGGAGATAGGGAAGAAGAGCTTGACACGAGAAGATTTATACCGGTTCGGTCTCAACTCTTGACCTACATCCAAGGTCCCGGACTCTCCGGGTTTTTCTACTATCACTCAAATCGATACACACTCGTACTCGAAAGCTATCCTCTCTCTAGGATACACTCCCCTTACAAGTTGTAATCCGATAACCCAACCTCAAAGTCCCACAACTTTGAGATTCTTACAAAGAATGATTTACGTAAATGAACTCTCTCAAAGAGTGAATAAAGATAAGCATTGAAGCACAATGTATCAAAGATACAAATGAGAAATATAAGCAAGAAAAGACTTAACTTTGTATGCGTTTTACGTGTGTGTCTTTCTACTTGAATGCTTCAAATCTTCGGGAATTTATCTTTGGTTTGAAGCTTGTGACCGTTATAGATCCGTTCAGACTTGGAGTAGTTCGAAATACTAGCTGTTGGGTCCAGGTCAGTTGAAAATAGCTGTTGAGAGATCTTCAGATTTGATTATTTGATTTTGTCCGTTGAGATCTTTCAATTTATTGCACCAATTTCGGCATAATGGGATATCCCCAATTAATATTAAACCGTTAAATCATATCGACGGAAATATGGAAGAATAATAGCTTTAAGCATTGATTGATCATCTTTCCTCTTTGAATGCTCAAATGTTTCCTAAATCAGATCTTAGGTCTTCTGAAATCTCATTGGCAACCGGTTAAACGGTTAGAAATATTGATATGAATCATTTAAATCATAAGCAACCATTTCGCGAGAATCAAGCTTAAGCATAAATCAAAACGAACAAAACGTACTCAGATGCGTTCATCTGTTCCGATGTTCCAAGCTCGAGTTTACCTATGTAAGCTCGAGTTTTCTCTTTATTAAAACTTAGGTTTTGCTTCTGGAAGTCTCAAGCTCGAGCTTATAAGTGAGTAGGCTCGAGTTTGGGCTTTTTTCGGGGAAATAAGTTTGAAATCATTTTGGGAGCCAAAATGGAAAATGGCAAGCTCGAGTCTATTAGTGAGCAGGCTCGAGTTTGACACTATTCATGTCAAAAATAATTTTATTTCCCAAAGTGCAAGCTTGAGCTTAGAGGTGTAAACTTGAGTTTGCTAAGCTCAAAATATGACAATGCTCTCTGTCTGACCCAAACTTGAGTTTGCAAAGGCAAGCTCGAGTTTGGTAAAAATATTTGAAAACTTGAATAGCTTCATCGGACCTAAGCTTGAGTTTACATCACCAAGCTTGAGTTTACTCTTTGAAGGAAAAACATGAAAACTTTAAATCGATGCAAGCTCGAGTTTGAGAGGCCAAACTCGAGTTTACATGTTTTGTAAACTCTTTGTAAAAAGACAAACTTTACATAGAAATTGATAGCTCAAGTTTGAGGAACAAGCTCAAGTTTAGAAAATGCAAAATAGCTTGGTTTCCTTTCTGTAAAGGTCAAGCTTGAGTTTGAGTAGCCAAGCTTGAGTTTGAAACCGAGAATGTTTTTTTAATTGAAATCAATCAAGCTTTACAAATCTTTATCAAAAACATTCTCTCATGTTTACAATTGTTATTAATCATCAAAACACATTGAGAACTAACACGTACAACATACAACATAACAACTATACACACACAATACACATAGCACATACATGCATAACATAAACATCAGCGTTAGTGTTACAATACGCGAACGTACCTTCATTGACGGTATTTCGGTACGTTTTACGAAAACGGTAATTTTTTACAGCGGCACAACAGCGGTATGACAGCGGTACGATTACAGATATCCTATAAGGATTATATCGCATTTTATCAGTATTTAACATTATAACGGACATTTTAGGTACTAATTACCATTTTGCCCCTGACCCCCTAATCGGCGGAATTTCACCAGAGCTTCGCTACTTTGACCCTATCTCTCCAGAATTTTGACATATCTCTTTTCCCAGCATATTTTCGAAATAAATACCATATCTACCCCTACATATGATATCTAGACTATCTGGGAAATTTAAAGATAAATCTAACACTCCTACCGAATAAAACACCGAAGCTTAAGACTAGGGACCGAAAAACTTACCCTGGGCTCGGCTAGAATTTCTCCGGGCACTTCTTCTCTCTACTTTCTCTCTCTAGTCACGGTTTTGGGGTGAGGAAATGGGAAGGGAATGCCTTCTTATTTATAGGCCAAGGAGGTTACTATTCATCACTTTATCATACCGGTTTTCGCCGCCGGATCGTACTTCGCCACGTGGCTCCATCTTGGCCCTCCATGTGTCTCTCGCGACATCATCCTTCTAGAAGAAGATGATGTCACCCATGTTCTAGAAGAGCCGGTACTGATAAAGTTTCCGGTTCGGTGTCCGAAACGCGTAATCTCGGCGAAACTCAAAAATCCGGTAGCACAGCGCTGAAGACATATTCTTCTTCTTTAAAACTACTTGGGTTGACTAAATGTTTGATCCCACTAAGGGTATTTCGTAGTCTGCTGAAGATTTTAGGACAGACACCTTCGGTTACAGGAATAAATTCTGGAAGTTCCAGCTTCTAGACAATAATTCGCTGGTTCGTAATATGTTATGACCTAAGAAACCTTATCCCTGGTTTGTCACGACTAATTTGTTTTCTATGGATTCCCATTTTCACTATCTGACATATTTCTGATTTATCCTGTATCTTAAAGACCCATATGGTTTCAGAAATTACTTCGGAGATAGTCCACTCCGAGGTAGAATTTCACTGGTTTATAAAACGTCCAGATGTCTTAGACTAAATCCCTATGTTTTGGTGTAGGATTTAATTTCTATCCATTCTCAAATGTCCCGTTGGCCCTTTACCGAATATATTATTATTGTATTCAAAATATCTAGATATTTTTTTTTTTTTTCTTTTATTTATTTTTCTAAGCATAAAATATTTTTTTATTTTTTTATTATTTATTTAATTAATAATTTCGAATTTCTCCCCTTAAATTAATTATTTACTAATTAATTTACTTATCTCATAATCTAAACAATTAGCTACTAATTACTTAATTAGCCACTTACTAATTGTTGATAATTTTCATAATTAGGATTAATTATTATCTCACAACTATTTTACCTGACATTGGTATTTTATATCCCATGTAAAATATTAAAAATCATGGGGCCACTTATGATCCCCAAAATAATATTTAATTTTGCCTCATTATTTTTCAAGGGAAATTATCCCACAAATTCCTAAATTTAGAGACAACATACTTTCTAATTTTTAATAAATATTTTACGCCTCTTAGGATTTATCATAATATTTTTAGGCCATTTAATGCCCTAAAAATACATTTTAGCTCTTTATTCATCCTAATTTCAATAGAAATTACCGTAGAAAATAAGATAATTTTAACTTATTATTTGAGACCACATATTCACCTATTTCCAATTTTTTTATCATAAGTCAGATTTTAGGGTATTACACTGCACCTTCAATATCACCTATCCTAACCAGAGAGGAAATAATAGCATGATATCCCAAGTTTGGAAGATTTATAGGTATTCCACACACGATAAACCTCCTCCTTTTTTTCCGAATAAACTCAGTAGGTAATGATAAGGTATCCTATCTCGACCTCTGTAACACCCCAAATTCCATACTTCAAATCGTGTTGGTTGACACATAGTTTTAAAAAAAATCGACAGAGTTTGAGGTGCTACAACTCATAGTAAATGCGGAAACAGAGAGCATGCACTTACATTTGGGCAATGAGTGATTGATATAAAATGCCCAGGCATAAGCAGGTATATTAAAAATCCCGAAGGAATATTCATGTGATACAATAATACAGAACAACTTGTGTATAATTACAACTCTTGAATAGTAACTATACACCCTTAAATCAAGTCTTAACTAGACTTGTGGCTTAGAACCCAATACAGTTAATCAAACTCATTTGGCCAGGCCGGGTAAAGTCTAGTGGAGGTCTCCCCATCTTTCACGGCGACTTATGACTGAACCACATAGATCGACCCTTGCTTCGGCACCAAATGGTTTGAAACAACCCTATCGGATTCATGCCAGAACTACTTCTATCAGACTTCTTCTGACTCTCATCTCGGCTGGTGCATCCTTCCGACTTCATCCATCGGTGCCTCTTCTCGGCTCCGTCCATGTCACCTTCTCAGATCCAGGTTCCTTTCCTGAACTATTAGTCAAATATGAGGTCCAATACCCTTTGGACCTCAGGTAACAGTTAACCTCATATAAAAAGTATGAACAGTATATGTATGATAGATATTCATAACATTATAGCATTAACCAATATATAGCACACAACAGATGTAAGGTTATAACATCACAACAGTACATAGCACACAACAAATGTAAAGTTATCCATGTTTGCACTAACCAGTGCCACATACGATAGCTATTCGTGTCCTCAGCGCTAGGAAAACAATGTCACGGCATTATCAAAGACCATAACCCGTATAAAGCTGAATGTACAAACAGTGACCTAAGACAGAGTCTTAGCCACGGTGCATGACCCAAGACCAAGTCTTGTCCATGACCCTATGAAACATCCTATCACATATAAGCATACAAGACAAATCAGAGTTAAAGTTACTAGTATGCGAACGTACCTTTCACCGTGTAATGGCCAACATGCCCGACCTTTGAACCCGATTCCGGACTTCCCGAATATCCTATACGTTATCATCAGATTATTTCCTTTTTCCATGATATTATAATTAATATCATATCTCCTAGAATAATATAAAAAAGGATATTTGTCACCTATTTTGACATTTGTACCCTTGGTGAATTTGTTATTACAAGTTTGCCCTTACATTTCTTTAAAAAACGCTAATGCTGATTTTCTGGGCAGATTTTGCAGCAACTTTGAAAAGTCATAATTAATTCTAAAAAAATCATTTTGAGGTGCTGCAAAATTCATCATGACCCTTGGCATGTATATTTTCAAGGAAAAATATTCCCAGAACCTAGAATACAAGAATCATTCCCAGTTTAATTGTTCTCAACGCTGCCCAGATTTTCGTCCAGAAAAAATAGCTTAACTTCAAAAAAATGTTTCTCCTTGTGTAGAACTCAAAATGATACATAATTTATATATTTAGAAAGACCTACATGTCTACTATATTCCTGTATAATATCATGATTTAACGACTTCATTTACAACATAAAATAATACCATTAATTTTGCTGGTTGCACAGGATTTTAAACCGAAAATTCTACAATTTTCACAATCTTGCTCCATTATTATCCAAAAATTATTTCCTACCATGTTTTTACCTCATTAGGCATTTCTCAATGCAAGGAGGCTTAAAAACAAGTATAGGAATTTATTCCCTAATTTTCTAGACTAAACTAACATTTATACTAAGAATTAAAAGCTAAAACTCAAGAACTTACCTCTTGAAGCTCAACTCCTTCTTCCTTCTTGCTCCTCAATTTTTGCCTCTCACTCTCACTACTCTACAATCAGATTGCTTTGTGATTTTTGGTGTGAAGAATTGTGAAGGGAAACCTTGCTATTTATAGAGAAAATATCAAGGCTAAAATGGTCATATACAAGGTGATTCAATTTTTAATCTTTCTTCACAACCATTGGATTAAAATCACTTTATCAAATCAAATCTCCACCTCTCCTCTTGTGTGCTGACATCCCTCTCTTATTAAGCATTTAATGTTCTCATTTAGCTATTTATTGTGTTTTTGAATAAACAATATAACAATTACTTCATGGCTTTTCATTGGTTAGTTGATATTTTGACTTTTCAACTTCCAATCTTCTTCCTTCAAGCCATATGGTCGACATACTCATCCCTTTGTGAGCCTTTGAATTGCTTTTCACATGTCATAGCTTTAATTCTTTAATTCTCCCATTGGTCCATTTAATTTCACAAGGATTAAGCTCATTTCCTTGATTTTTTTATTGGCCAATTCAATTACACAAGGATTAAGGTTAATTATGGAATTAATTAGGACTATTGGATTCAATTTGTGTTTGTTCAAGATAAATCCTCATCATTAATCCATAGTTCAAATCTCCCATAATTATATTGAAGAATTATGTCACTAATCTCAATTAGTGCATAGCTTATTTGCTTATTATTTGCTAATTGTCACTTAATTTAATTAAGTGTCTTTATACTCTTTCCATGGCTAAGTTAAACTTAAAATAGCCATTATTTTATGTGACTTAATGTTGCATTTTATAGTCCTTTATATGTAGTCTCCTTAATCATCCATTGGTTAATTAATTTCAAAGTGTTATTTACCAAAAATATAATCAATAGATTATGTTTCTTTGAGACACATATTCACCTTTATTGATGGTCCGGAGGTTCAGAAGATTCTACAAGAAGGATCAAGGATACAAAAAGTTTCACAAGGGTAGCTCGAGTCATGAAGCGAAAAAGCCAATCATCTGCTACGAATGTGAAAAGCCTAGCCACATCAAATCAGAATGCCCCCAGTTGAAGTAGAAAGATAAAGAGAAGAAGAAATTCAATAATTTCAACAAGAAAGCTTATGTGTCAGCAGTATGGGGAGACAGCTCATCTGACGAAGATGAAGCTGAGGATGAAGAAAAAGCCAACATATGCCTTGTGGCTCAAGAAGAGGAACAGACTAAAAGTAGTAACGAGGTATATGATTCTCAACCAACTTACGATGAGTTATTTGCTGACAAATACTTTGCTTTGAAAAAGAAGAATTTAACTCTTGAACATCAAGTAGAAAATCTTTCTTCTCCTGAAAATGTCGTTTGTGAAGATTGTGTTGATTTACAGAAAAAGAATGATCATCTTACAAAAATCCTTGAGAAATTTACTAAGGAAGTGAAATGCTCAAGGTCATTTTAAAACAGCAAAGATTCACAAATGATCGATCAGGAATTGGGTACAAACCTGATTTTGATAAAAAAGAAAGGTAAAAAGAAATTTGGAGAAAAATCTTATATGAATTATTTTCGAAAAAATGTTCATTCTTCAAATCCTTTTGGTCATTGCAATTTTTGCAATCGAAAAGGTCATACCACTTCTTCCTGTTTTCATAAAAAGGAAAGAAAGAGTAAACCTGTAGGCAATTATCAATGGGTGCCTAAGGGATCTTACAAGGTTCCTAAGACAAACTAACCCCAAAGGACCCAAGAAAAGATAGGTACCTAAAACCTGATCCATTGTGATTTGCAGGTTTGTCTAAGAGCATCAAAATCCAACAAGTGGTATATCAACAGTGGATGCTCTAGACACATGACAGGAGATCATACCAAGTTTGCTACTCTCAAGACCAAGGATGGTGGCACGGTGACCTTTGGTGGAAATTAATCCGGAAGGATTGCTGGAATTGGTGAAGTTGGCAACAACGATGGACCTCAAATCAAAGACGTCTACCTTGTGGAAGGCATCTGCCATAATCTCCTCAGTGTAAGCCAAAGCACAGACAAGGGTAACCTGGTTATCTTCAATTCTGAGGAATGCTTGATAGTCAGCAAGAATGATCTGCCTCTAGTCAACATCAGATCAAGAGCCTTATTCAGGGCTCCTAGAGAAGGTAACTGTTATACTCTAAACCTCTTTAGAAACTGCAATAAAATCACTTCTGAAAATTGTTTTGTTAGTAACTTGGAAGAAAGTTGGCTATGGCATAAGCGTTTGGCTCATGTCAATATGTTTCAACTTGACAAGTTGCTAAGAAAGGATTTAGTCATTGGCTTACCAATTTCAAAAATGACATGGTCTGTGATGCTTGTCAGAAAGGCAAACAGACGAAATCATCCTTTAAATCTAAACATGAGATTTCATCCAACAAACCCTTCCAACTACTTCATATGGATTTAGTTGGACCAACAAGAGTAAGAAGCCTTGGTGGCAATCTCTATACTTTGGTCATTGTTGATGATTACTCAAGATTTTGTTGGACTATATTTTTTTCATTAAAAGATGAAACCTTTGATCAGTTTGTTGTATTTTCCAAGAAGGTCCAAAATGAGAAAGGTATATCTATTTCAGGTATAAGAACTGATCATGGTGGAGAATTCAAGAATTATTCATTTGAAGAATTCTGTGAGGCTCATGGGATAGACCACAACTTCTTTACCCCGAGGACTCCTCAACAAAATGGCGTTGTTGAGAGAAAGAATCGTGTTCTCACTGAAATGGCAAGAGCAATGCTAAATGAAAACCAAACTTCTCAAGTCTTCTGGGCTGATGCAATGAGTACTACCTGCTACATATCAAATCGTGCATACATCCGGAAGAATCTTAAGAAGACATCCTATGAGCTATACAAAGGGAGAAAGGCCAACCTTGCTCATCTACACATCTATGGATGCAAGTGCTTTGTGCACAATAATGGTAAGAAGAATTTGGGGAAGTTTGACCCAAAATCTAATGAAGGTATATTCCTTGGCTACTCTAATAGAAGTCAGGCTTATAGAGTTTTCAATATTCGTACTCGTGTTGTTGAAGAATCTATTCATGTTGTATTTAGCGAAACCAAATCTGATAAGCCTTTGGATGATGATGAGGAGAATGCTTATAGAAATCAATTCTTTTCAAAAACTACTCCTACCTCTCTTGAAAATTCTAAAGACGTTTTTGAAATTGTTTTTGAAAATGTTTGTGAAAACAATGTTCAATCACAACCTAAAGCTTGGAGGTTTATTATGAATCATCCTTTAGACCAAGTAATAGGTGATGTAAATCAAGGAGTAAGAACCAGAAAAGGTACTTTAAATGAAGTCACCTTCTCTCGTGTCATCTCTCGATTAAACCCTCAAAGATTGACGAAGCCCTCTCGTACAATGACAATGATTGCGTGATCGCAATGCAAGAGGAATTGCACCAATTTGATAGAAAGCAAGTTTGGGATTTAGTACCTAGACCTAAGGACCATCCGGTTATTGGGACTAAATGGGTATTTAAGAACAAACATGATGAAACAGCAATCATTGTCCGTAACAAGGAAAGATTGGTTGCTAAAGGCTATAATCAAGAAGAAGGAATCAATTATGAAGAAACTTATGCTCCAATGGCAAGATTGGAAGCCATAAGAGTTTTTCTAGCCTTTGTTTGTATCAAAGGATTCAAGTTCTATCAAATGGATGTGAAGAGTGCATTTTTAAATGGTTTTATTAAGGAGGAAGTGTATGTTGAGCAACCTCCTGGTTTTGAAAGTGATCATCATCCAGATCATGTATATCGTCTCAAAAAGGCCTTATATGGCCTTAAACAAGCTCCTAGAGCTTGGTATGAGCGATTAAGCAAGTTCCTTCTTGATCAAGGTTTTATTAGAGGCAAAGCTGATACAACTCTCTTAATTAAGAATAATAAATTAAATGAAATCTTGATAGTTCAAATTTATGTCAATGATATTATTTTTGGTGCCTCTAATGAATCTATGTGCGAGGATTTTTCTAAGAAAATGCAAGGAGAGTTCGAGATGTCTATGATGGGCGAACTAAACTACTTACTCGGATTGTAAATCAAACAACGGAAGGATGGAATATTTATTTCGCAAACAAAATACCTACGTGATTTGTTGAAGAAGTTTGGGCTAGAAAACTGCAATGGAGCTGACACTCCAATGAGTTCAACTGCCTCTTTGGATGCCGATGAAGAGAAAGGCAAGGACTTCAACATAACCAAATATCGAGAAATGATCGGATCTTTATTATACTTAACTGCAAGTCGGCCCGATATTCAATTCAGTGTGGGAATGTGCGCGAGATTCCAATCCGCTCCTAAAGAATCGCATGCTGAGCATGTTAAGAGGATCTTTAGATATCTCTCGGATACAAAGGAATTGGGTCTCTAGTTTCCAAAGGGTCAACAAGAATTTCTAGTCGCATATTTAGACTCGGACCACACCGGATATAAAATTGATAGAAAAAGTACCAGTGGTCAGTGTGAGTTTCTCGGAGGATCCCTCGTATCATGGTTTAGCAAGAAACAAACTACTGTGGCTGTATCCTCAACTGAAGCTGAATATGTAGCTGCTTCAAGTTGCTGTGTGCAAGTTTTGTGGCTCAAACAACAACTATTTGACTTGGGTATTTATCTGAAGGAGGTTCCAATTCTATGCGACAACACCAGCACAATAAGCTTGGAAAAGAATCATGTTCAACACACTAGAACCAAACATATTGATGTGAGACATCATTTCATAAGGGATCATGTTCAGAAGAAGGATGTCAAGGTCATGTTCATTCCCACACATCTTCAATTGGCCGATATCTTCACAAAACCGCTAGCTAAAGAACAATTCATGTTCATTCATAGGGAATTGGTTATGGTTAATCCCAACGAATTGTAAGTAATTTCTTCTCAAATAATTTATTTTAATAAGATACTTACTAACTTTAGCATCGGAGTTTCTAGATTGTAATTATGCATGACGATCTGTTTAGATGATGAAGAAACAGAGGGTAACCGAGTGATCAATGCTCGAGCATACCAACTTTCCTTGCTCAAGCAACAACGTGAAATGCATGATGCAGAAGCCGAGTCAAAGAAACTCTGCTCGAGCACGCCCCTCTATTCTGCTCGAGCAACGACAAAAATATGAGAGAAAAACAAGGATGAGGAACCTTGCTCGAGAACGCCTGGTAGTCTGCCCGAGCAACAACGGGTTACATTAAAGGAGAATTGAACTAGAGAAACGATGCTCGAGCAATCTCATTTATCTGCCCGAGCATACGACGCTGATGATCAAAAATTTCCTTCAAAGCAGAAATCTTAATCTCAATCTTCTATTCGAATATCATCTATGAATAAAGTGTTCACAGTACACACTTGATGAGAGGTTAGCCTTGGTTATTTGTATTTTAGAATATAGCATGTGTTCATCCATGCTCGAGCAAGACAAGAAGTCTGCTCGAGTACGATCCCTACTCAAGCATGCAGAAGACTCTGCTCGAGCAACATCGGACGAAGATGTTTTAAAAAAAGAGGGCAACGTCGTTTCATTTTCACCCAAACCGTCGAAACCCTAAACCCCATTTTCTCTCAAATTCCCTCTACCGTTACATCCGTTTACGAATCGTTACTACAGTTTCAACCGAAAAATCAATTCCATTCGGCGTAACCGTTATTTCCACCGATTCAGATTGCTTAAATTCATTCATTTTCCCTCAGATTTCACTTCCCCTCTTGTCATTCATCATACTCAATCGGACCCATCACCCAAATCTTCAACTTCAGTTTTCTCCACTCAATCGATGGTGGGTTCCGGTGATAAATCACCTTCCAAACCACCACCTACGAAGAAGTCTCGCTATTATCGGCCGAAAGTCCAAGTTTCCGACAAACCCAAAGCAGTCGAGAAGCCGAAGACCACTAAGCCATCACAAAAAGGTGTGGTGATTCAGGAATCACAAAAGCCAAAGACACTATTCCAGACTGGTTCTCTTCCTACGGGCAAAGGGAAACGCACCAAGTCGCCCTCTTCGCCACATTTAGGCTCCGATGACTCCGAGAAGACGATGGATGCATTTCGCTCTAAGGCTCAAGAAGATCATCCTCTGAATCCCAAGACTTCCATAAGTCAGAAATCTCAAGCCTCGGGAAGCAAGAAGCAGAAAGTCTCCTTCTCACTGGAGTCACAAGGGTCAGAGAGCAAGTGTCAACAAGTCGTCCTCCGGATGGTCAGTTGCCTGAACCTTCACCGGGTATGATCGTTGGTAACGTTGCTATTGATGACCTCTTCTATTTGGACGCTACTACGAACAACTTCCCTTCTTCCTAATCGTATACGTTGATTTGGATCACTTCAAGGATAAGTGTAATTTAGACCTGACAGATTGTCTTCTTCAGTTCATGCCTCTTCTGGGTATTTGTAAGCCTTTCTCTCCCGAAGTCGTTCATGTATTCTATCATAATATGTATCTTCAGGAGAAGGCTCAGAAAACCGACGATGATGTCTTGGTTACCAAGGTTGGGGTCAAGAGATCAAGCTTACCGCTCATGATCTCAATGTCATTCTTGGCATTGTTGATCCTCCAGAGGACCCTGCGAAGCTATCTCCGATCGAGTGTCACCAGATTCTTCTTCCTGATGTACCCTTGGAGGCCGACAAGAAAATAAATGTAACCCCTGCGATGATGAAGGATGAATACAGGGTTCTGTGGTACGTCTACAACAGAAGTTTAGTATAGAAAGGGCACAGTTTTACTCACTTTGTGCAGAAGGATTTTGAGCGTTTTGCCTCCCTTGTTGCTAAGGAACCGTGGAATCTTGGCAAGTTTTCCTTCATTTCTGGGGCAAAGGTCAAGCTTTATGCTACTATTCCCTTTCCTACTTTGGTTTCCTGGATTTTGGAGGTCAACAATGTATGGTACCTCTCCGACGACGACGCCGAGTATCCTCTACGTTTTGGCCAAGCACATCTGATTAGGCTAAGGATATCCTTCACTGGGGTGTCATCCAAGAAGAAAAAGGGTAAAGCTCCTCTCAAGCCCTCACAGCCATCTGCTTCACGACCTCCTGATGAGGCTGAGCCCTCTAAGGCTGGTCCTTCATCATCTACCCCATCCTTTTACAGGCGGCCATTAAGACTATCGTTGAGTCATCTATCCAGAAAGCCATGGTGCCCGTGTTACAATCTCTAGAGGTCTACAGGAAGTTGATATCTGAAATGATCAATATGAAGAAGCATCTCGATCTTAGCATTGATTCAGAGTTGTCTTACATGAAGAAGGACCTGGAAACAAGCTTCTCTGTGATATTTGATCAACAACAAGAGATCAAGATGGAGGTTGGGCTATTGGCTCAACAACATCGAGGATTTGATGCCACATTAGACGCACTTGCATCAAGTTTTGGGCATATTGGTGGCTCAGAGAAACCTTCTGGTTCTACCTCTGAGGTACCTCCATCCTCTGCTCTGCCATCATCTCCATCGCCTATTGTAGCTCTCACTCCTATCCTAGCTGCTTCTTCTGTCCCTGCCTCCACTCCTACCACAGTTGTTCTTCCTCCATCCACAATCACTCCCATTGATCCCTCCACCGTCAAATTACCTTCCTCCTCTTCATCTGACTTTCCAGATAGCTCTCCACCATCTCCTTCATTTGTGGTCCCCTTTTCACAAGATGACAAAGGGAGAGTAGATTAGAGTTGGTGTTTTTGATTGTTTAGGGGTGTTTTGGTTGTTTCTGTTTTATGTTGTTCATTTTGTTATTGTCAGTACTTTCGTTGTAATGAAAAATTTGAGAAATGAGAATGAAAGAATTATTATCAGTGTTATCAATGTTTACTTGCTTATGAATGATGTTTATCAGTGTTCACATTTTCTTTCACTCAATTCAAAACTAATGAGTTCGTCTTATCTCAAATCATATACTCCAGAATTGTCATCATCAAAAAGGGGGAGAATGTTGGTTCTCAGTATTTTGATGATTACAAATTCTAAGTTTTGTATTGAGTCATATGTGTTTAAATCTTGGTTTGCTCGAGCATCACTATGACCTTGCTCGAGCATCATTGGGGTCTCTGGAAAAGTAGAAGTGATGCTTGATCAATCATGCTCGAGCAGCACATTGATCCTGCTCGAGCAACATCGAGACAGAAACGAAAGTATCATGATTGAACAATCATGCTCGAGCAGTATCGAGGCAGAATCAAAAGAATGATTGTCAATGAGTCATGCTCGAGTAGAGCAAATGGCTTGTTTGAACACCATGCTCGAGCAGGAGGAAAACCATGCTCGAGCAGCATGTCTCCATTGCATTATCCTCGCCTCTGATCAACTTGTGCCCAAGCATGAAAAATCCATGCTCGAGCACCATGCTCGAGTAAGGACAAAAGCTTGCTCGAGCAGCATCACTAAAGTGTCAAGTTCTCGCCTATACCTATGTCTTGCTCGAGCAAGCATGATGGCATAATCCTCATCAGCGAACCAGATCACTCTTCAGCTGCTTTTAAGAAGCTTGCCCGAGCATGATTTACTCTTGCTCAAGCACCATGCTCGAGCAGACGAAAATCCTTGCTCGAGCATCAGCGACGTTGAAATGCTTTTATTTGATTCAAGAGAAGTTTGCCTGAGCAAGCATGAACTGTTGCTCGAGCAAGACCTCTCTGTTTTGAAATCTCCGTCTGCATAATTTATGAAATCTCTGTGTTAATTCCATTACTTCTAAATGTTACTCATTACTAATCATAAATGCTTTTAACTAGTTTGTTAATGAGTTTCAGATGAATTAAGCATGTGTTAAACATCAAATTAGCATAAAGCAAATTGTGTCAGAAGAGCATTAAATGCAGTTGCCAAAGCCGTGATAGCCAATACTCTGATCGATGTAAAGGTTTCTTCTAGATTCCTTCTACGCATTAAATGCCATCTCACAACGGGCAAAACAAAAGGAATGAAGAAGAATGTCAACTGAGAAATCCACCTGGATTATTTGAATGGCGAAAACATTATCCGAGTCTTCACTATCTAACGGATACATTCAAGAGTCTCAACGAATAATCTTCAAAGCTTATCCAATGGTCATTTATTGCAACACCTATAAATAGTCGAAGCATTGAATTCACCACCTACCGAAACACTGTGCATTCAATTCGACACATATTGCAATTGATGTTTCATTTGTTTCTTTAATATCTTTGGATATTCATTGTTCTTCAGTGTTCATATTTTATCTACTATGTGAGAGAGTTTAAACACTTATTTGATTATCTGTTTAGTGATCAAATCTCAAGGTTGTGGAACCTTTGAGTGTGGGTGTACAATTACAACTTGTAAGGGGGAGTAAGTCATAGGGAATTAGGATCATCTCGAGTACAGTGTGTGTAATTGTAACCATTTGTAATTGTTAAAATACCCAAGGGATTTGAGGACTGGACGTAGGTCGAAGTGTTAGACCGAACCAATATAAACTGCCGTGTGTCTATCTTTCTTCTCTATCTCTATCTATCTTATTTATATTCGTGTGTGTGATAAGCAAAGAATTTTTGAGATCACCTATTCACCCCCCTCTAGGAGATATTCCTAACTTTCATCTGCTTCATCTTTCAATCTCTTCCATTTGGCCGCCATCAATTCTTTTTCGGCCTTTTCATATCCGCCGCGAGAAGCCCTATGCGGGCAATCATTCTTTCTCCCTATGTCATGTGCTTGTTCCATTCTTTTATGTGAATCAGAATTGAAAACAACTATTAATTATGAATTCCAACCATCTCACTAACAGAAATTATAGAACTTCTGCTTGATATGAACCTCAAACACTTGTCAAATTCACTTCATCAAGTTTCAACATTTTATTTAAGGAAGATGTGGAATTGTAGAAGAAATTGGGAGAACCAGAGGAAAGGGAGTTGTAGAACTGCACCGAAACCTTTACACAGTTAACATACTAACTAACTAATAGCAATGTCTAACCACTACCTACTATAACAGAACTAGCTAAGACTATAATAATGGCTTGACTCTTATGCCATTATTATTTCCCTAATTACCTACTTAGTATTTTACCTTTGCACGGTTTACATATTAGACTTGCATAGAACTAAGACATGCTCCTCTTATGCAGGAAAAATGATGGAAATATATACTTCTATTCACACACCAAACCATCTAACTAATAGGATTAGATGAACACAATAACATTCACATATCCGCACAGATTTATAAGCAAACAAAAAAGGGCAAATAAAACTAAATATAAACTCACCAAAGCTTCGGGAGTGGTCCACTAAACAAATTGTTGCCAAGTTTGTTCATCAATAAATGTGTACTTGTCCCAAGGATTATAGTCAGGCTGAACCTCAACAAAAATATAGGTGTTAGCTAGAAAGGTCTTAAACTTCCTCCACCGATTAGCACAATAAAACAATGTCTTGTCTTTCAACTTCTGGCAGTCAGGGAAAATGTATGTAAGCTGGATAGTGTCCCAAATAGGTTCCTTTACTGTGCAAAGGTCCACATTTTGGCACTCATCTGTCAAGATGCTAGCCTTGCTGTGTGCTAGATAGCCGACAAAACTATTATATTTGCCTTTATTAGGACCAAAAGGAGCCAACTTTTCATCAAACTGAATCTCAAGCTTTGACCCAGAGGTCTGACTTACGAATACGTCTTTCATTCTTGTGCCACTTCTACCACGGCGTGCAGGGCGATTACGAGGCACATTGTGAGATGACGAGGGTTCGTTTTGAATCACACCAGTAAGACCAGTAACTGGCGTTGAACGAATAGGACAAGAACCTTTTTCTTCGTTCATTTTCGAGAAAGGAAGAGAGGTTGAGAGTGGTGGTGCAAAAGTGGAACGCTTGAGAATGTGAGAGAGTAATAGAGGATGGTGGTGGTGGGCGAGGAAGAGAGGTAATGCAACAGGAAGAGAGGTTTCGCAACAAGAACAGGGGTTTCAGAGTTCAGAGAATGCAACGTATACGTCCTAAGGTAAGGTTTCGCGCGAATATTTGGCGCTTTTGTTTTCATACCGGATGAACTAAAACGACGGTCTTAAAGGTTAACATTTAATACCGTCCTTCATTAAAATCCGGTCTTAAAAACAATAAACTTTTTGTTTAATTTTTTTCAATATTTTGTACCGGCCACAATATAAGTCTGGTCTTAAAAGTATAACCTTTAAGACAGTTTTTTTACATAAGTCCGGTCTTAAAAGTTTTAGTCCTTTATATTTAAATTTTTCCTTATTATTTTGGTCCGCAGAAAATGTAAGTCGGGATGTACGAGATTTCTCTATAAAGTAATTGATCTTTCAATTTTTTAATAACATTTTAAAGATCGGTTGTTTTGTTAAGCGGTCTGAATAATATATTTAAGACCCATTAAGAAAGGATCCGGTCCAAGAAGTTCTTGATATTTACAAAACTGCCACCGGTCCAAGCGGTCTGAATAATCTTCCGGTCTAAACGAGGCGGTATTAAAGCCTTTTTTTGCACTAGTGTGGGATCCGTATATTAATATATTATAATTTAAAATTTTTAAATATATTTCAACAAATATAATTTTTTTAAAAAAATTACTCAAATTCTCAATCAAGTTGTCAATATTTTTCACATAAACAATTACTTAATTTTTTTTTCTAAATTTAGTAAAAATATTGAATAGATCATTAATAAACATTATTTTTAAAAGATAAATTAGGGATTGAGTATAAAGAGGGGTAAATTAGTAAACAAAATTTATTCTAATATGGTTTTAAAATAACAAATATATTTCAAGAATCTGTTTAGAACGTTGGTAATGGTTTAGACTAAAATGTGTGTTTTCAAAATAGAAGGGTGATATGCATAATTAAGGTAAAATAGAAGGGTTGTTAGAGCATTTTACTCTTAGTATTATTTCATAATAAGTAAAATATAAAAAATCTAAGTAGCTAATATAGTTAACGACACAACGGTTTGGTCTTTATACAATCATGTATTATTTCCAGCAAGGTTAAAACATTTTTCTGACGAAAAACACAAAGCAAAATGACAAAACGCACAGTTAAAAAACAGAAGGGAACCTGAAGAGACAAGCATCCTAAAGTTTTGAAGTCTAAAGCAATGTGGTTAGGTGAGTGTTAACAAAGTCATCAAAACATTTTATGAAGTGTTAATTAGTACTAATACTAATTAAAAAAAATTTCACTCCAAGTAATTGGTAGATCTTCTTGGGTCTTAATCATGCTCTTAATCAAAGAGCATTTAAATAGAGTCACGTTCATTCTATACACAACTTCAACGGTTTGATAGTTGACCCCCCTCCCACTAGGTTTTCTGATGTGCAATAAAACCGAAGGAATTTAAATAAATCATACCTTAATATATACAAATGTCAAATCATAAAATAAATAGAAAATGTTAATTATTATTGATTAATAATGACTAAATCATATTTCACTCTTGCCACGTTTATTAATTTGCTTGTGCCAATCAAACTCCATAGTGATCTCAAATATCTGCTAAAGACTTTCTTATGATCTATTTTTATTAATTTAAGATTTAAATAATTTGTTTGCACATTTAGAAAGGCTTCTTCCCCTAGATATGTGATAAGTTATATTTCTGCCATATATTTCATGTGTTATATGAAAGATAGAATATCACCTAGGAGGTGAATTTGGTGATTTAAAAACTTTTTCGATTACCCTTGAAAACTCACACTATTATGCCTTGGGTATTTTATATTATTGTTTCTAAATCATTACTAAAGCTTAAAAAAGAGGAGTTTAAACTTGAAGTAAGAAAAAGATTGACACAAGAAATTTATACAACGTAATCTCAACGGATATATTAGTCCCTAGCTCGAAGCATCTACTTTTGACCTATTCAATTAGCCATTTAGTCCAGAGATAATATCTTCGGATATATTAAGCTTCAGGCAAGTGATTATTATTATGCTCTTTTAGAGAGTTATTGATTATCTTTATTGTAAGAATCTCTTTGGGACTTTGAGATTGGGATTGATTACAGTGTGTAATCAATTGTAATAGTGAAAATCCTGAAGAGTCCGGGACTGGAAGGTCAAGGAGTTGGGACTCTATAAATCTTTGTGTCTTTAATCTCTCATTTCATCTCTGTTTTTGTAACTCAAAAAGAGTCTCGAAAAAAGTTTTTAAAATCCCCAATTCATTAATACTTGGTGATTAACCCGCAAAGGTGATTTAAAAACTTTTCTCTTGAAAAGGTCCCACTACCATGAGTTTCTTTATAGGAATGATGAATATAATTTCGCTCCCTTACAAGTTGTAATTAATACACCCACTCTCAAGGTCCTACTACCATGAGTTTCTTTATAGAAATAATGAATATAATTTCGCTCTCTTACAGAGTAGATTGATAAACACTGAAGATCAAATATCCGAAGATATTATACAGTAATGAATGAAACAGTAAATGCGTATTGTTCGTTTGAGCCTTTTTGTTTCCGGTGGTTGGAACGTATTGAATGCTTCTGCTTATATTTGGTGAAGGCAATTAATGATCATTGTGAAGCTTTCAATGAACCATTGTGTGTAATCAATATAGCCGTTAGACGTTGAAGTTCATCCGTTACTCATAGTCTTCGATTCTGCAAATGATCGCCGACATTCTTTTGCTTTTGACATTCTTTTGGTTTTGCCTGTTGAATAGAGTATCATTTAATAAGGGAAGGGAATAGAAATGCCTTTGGATCGATCAGAGAATGGTTGCCTAGAATGTGCTTTGTTTTTTGCAACTTCATTAAATGCATCTGACGTAATCAAATGCTTTGATTAATCTGCATTTAATCTGTCATCTAATCATCTGTAACTCATTAATAAACTAGTTAAAGGTAGTTAGGAACAATAATGAGTGATGATAAGGAGTAATCAAATCACAAGCAAAGATTTAAGATTTACGGACACGGTGATTTGCGAAACAGAGAAAGATTAACTCCAGTTGATTTCAATCTCACTCGAGTTGCTGACTCGAGTTGACCATTCTAAACTCGAGTCAGAGTTACATCTTCTTTGAAAAGAGTTTGAAAACAAATGTGAACATGTCTCTGTATGAACTTAACTCGAGTCTAAAATGTTCTCTTCAACTTGATGGCTCAAGTCATACAATATTCACTCGAGTAAAGTATTATTTTCACATATGTTCTTCGAGTTAAATTTTGAAAATGATGTTTTGAGAAAAACTATCAAGCTTACACTCGAGTCACTCAATGCTAGCTTGAGTCAATATTTTAATTGTTAAAAGTATTTTGAAAAATAAAATTTAAGTCCACTCGATTTACACAGCACTGACTCGATTTGGAGTATTTCTTAAAACAATTCACAAAGTCTTTTAACTCAAGTCACCAAACTAGTAACTCGACTTAGTCAAAGATAAGACTCATTTTGACTAAAGTCTCAAAGCACTTGACTCGAGTCTAATAACCCTTAACTCATGTCAATTTGATGTGAAGCTACTGTAGCGTGTCTAAGAATTTCTGAAAGTACTTGTCCTGGCTCTGTTTCTACAACCTTTGCGGGAGCAAAGGAGGTTGCCTTATGACTAAAAATGGTGTTGGGTCGATGGTTTGCTGCGACGTCGATGCTATAGCATTCCTTTTTGGTTTCGATACATGGTCATCTATCATGACAAATGATGGATATGTTGTAGCTTTGATACCCTTGTCAAGTTGTTGTGGCATTGGAAGCTGCTATTCTTCAAGGAATTGTTCTGTAGTTTCTTTGACTTTCTTGGTTTGACCAATTTAAGGATCTGCATGGTTGATTGGTTTTTTGGTTACCTTTATGGGTTCCACAATCTTGCCACTTCTGAGTTTTATGGTTGTTACCTGCTCTTATCCATGGCTCATGGGGACTTCAGTGTCGCTCGGCAGAGAGCTGGAGGGTCTATTGTTAAGAGCATTTACGAGCTATCTAACTTGGGTCTCAAGGTTCCGAAAGGTCACCTGCTAGTTCTGGATGATTGCATTGTTCTTTGCCATGTATTCCTTCAGAAGATTTGTCATAAAAGTCTAAGGGTTTGAGTCACTGCCCTGTTGCCTTGCTTGCTGGGTAAACCATAGTGGGTTTGATGGTCTATTTGAGTATAATGGGCTAATTAACTATCCTTCTACTTGTTGAACTTGAGAACAACATGAGAAGTTAGGGTGCTGCCTCCATCCTGGGTTGTATGTATTAGGGTAAGGGTTGTTGGTGTTACTGCCTCTGTTGAAATTGTTAACGTAGTTGACTGATTCAAGGTTGGCAGAGTACTGAGAGTATGAGTGCTCTCCGGAACAGTACACACAAGCTACTTGGGCTGGTTGCATTAGTGAGTTTTTAGCAAGAAGGGTCAGCCCTTTAATCATGTTGGTTAGGGATGACACATGGGCTGTAAGGGTATTCATAGCATCTAACTCATGTATTCCAGCAACAGTTCTGCAGGGAGTTGCCCTGTCAGCTAACCAATGATGGTTGTTCATTTCCATTCGTTCCAGCTGTTCATGAGCCTCTTCATAGGATTTCATCAGAATGGAACCGCCTGCAGAAGTGTCCACTATTGAACATGTTTGTCCATCTAGTCCCTTGTAGAAAGTTTCCAGCTGAATCTATTCACTCAATCCGTGTTGTGGGCACTTCATGAGAATACCCTTAAATCGATCACATTCTTCATATGTTGACTCACTAGATCTCTATCGAAAACTAGTGATGTCCTCTCTTAATTGGCATTTTTTGTTGGTTGAAAGAATTTGATCAAGAATTTACTCCCTAGGTCATTCCAAGAGGTCATAGAATTAGCAGGTAAGTTGTTCAACCATGTCTAAGCCTTATCCCGAAGAGAGGATTGGAATAATTTAATTCGAAAGGCATCGGATGTGACTCCAAGCATGGAAAATGAGTCGCAAACCTCCATGAAGGACTTGAGATGTAGATGAGGGTCTTCAAGCAAGAGTCCTCCAAATTGCCCGGCCTAATGCAACATTTGAATCATGACACCTTTAATCTCAAAGTGCCCTGTATTGTGTTAGTTATGATTAGTTTTGATGATGTCTTATATAGATGACATTCTTAAGAGCAAAAAGGTTGCATGCTACATTTATCTTCTACTTTGACTAATTCTTAAAATTAATGTAGATGCTAAGTTTAATGATGGAGAATGATCAAGAAAAGAGAAGAAAGAAAGAAGAACTTGCTGAATGGAATGAAGATATCATTATTCAAGTTCTTATATTGATGCTAGAAGTCTCCAAGACCATATGGAAGTTGAAATGGATCAATTAGGAATTAAAGTCAGCAAAAATCAGTTCCGGATGAGAAAACTCGAGTTCCCAACTCAAAACTCGAGTTTCCTACTTCTCTACAATGATTTGCTCCTCTGGTATGAGAAAACTCGAGTTAAGAACTCAAAACTCGAGTTTAGGACTCAAAACTCGAGTTTGGACATCAAAACTCGAGTTATCAAGTGTCTTCAGCATCTCTGGCGTTTCTGGACTAGCAAAACTCGAGTTTTCAGTCAAAACTCGAGTTTCCAGTGGTCATCAGCTCTTCAGCTCCACTCTGATTCACGTTCAGCTCGGGCGACCTCTGGTAATTTGATGATATCTTCCAAACCAGGAATTGGATTAAGGTGAAACCAGTGGCATATGAAACTAGACTCCCAATGCGTCAGTTTGATATAAAATCCAAGCTCAAAGGAGTTCATATCAAGGAGTTATGAATTGTGGAAGATGATAGATAAATCCACGCCACACAGCAAACCAAGGTTAAATGTTCTGAGTGTAACTCACAAACTACATATCGGTTGGAGCTTAAATTAGTGGCATATAAGAGTAGACTCACAGAGCTTTCCATCAAGACTTGAACCAACCAAAACGGAGTTCCTACCAAGGAGATATGGCCTTTGAAAGTTTGACAAAGTTTTCACAGTAAAGTGAAAACTCGAGTTTTGTTTCAAAACTCGAGTTTTGACCTTACAGAGAGTCTCCTAAGTTTTTGAATTCTCAAAACCTCCAGTTTTGCCTAAAACCTCTAGTTTTGATTTTTCCAATTTTTCACAAAGTTGTGAAAACTCGAGTTTTGAATCAAAACTCGAGTTTTGAGTTGAGAAACAATTCGGGTTTTAGATGATCTCAAAACCTCCGGTTTTGGTGAAAACCTCCAGTTTTGAGTTTGGCAAAGTTTTCACAGAAAAGTGAAAACTCGAGTTTTGATCAGGCATAAAGCATTCATGTTTTCTGAGTTTTTGAAAACTGCCAGTTTTGCCCAAAACCTCCAGTTTTGACTTGGCGCGAATTCCTCAAAGTTTTCATATTCAAATGAAAACTCGAGTTTTGATTTTCAAAACTCGAGTTTTGGCCAAGCAGAAAGGTTGATGCGTTTTCAATGTTTTAAAACTGCCAATTTTGATAAAAACTCAAGTTTTGGTGTTTTGGACTAATGTGATAAAAAGTCCAAAACTCAAGTTTTGGTACAAAACTCGAGTTTTGGAACGACGATTTAAAAACGCATTTGACATAATATTGTTCAGTTTTTTGATTCATTCTTTAGATCATTTCGTAGAATGGTTGTTTATGATTTATATATATCATATCATTATTCCTAACCTTGATTTAACCAGTTTGCTCATGAGATTTTCGAGAAGATCAAAGATTGTTTGATAAACATTAAATCAACTACTTTGACAACTTGCAATATTTTATTATATCTCTCTTTCAAAGCAAAATGGATTACAACTCGGAAAGTAGCACAACCATTCTCTATGACGAGAAAGCTAGCATCCATCATCTAAAACAATTTGGACAACATTATACAATGTCCACACTATTGAAGATCCAAATTTCAAATATTCAAATCGCACATTGCTTCCAATGACCATATTCAGACTAAGGTCACAATGCTAGATTCATGGAGACACACTCACAAAGCCTATATTTTCGAATCAGTTCAAGTCTCAACGGATCTACAACGTTTGCAAGCTTCAAATCCAGTATAAATACCTGAAGATTTGAAGTCCGGAAGACGAGAGAAGACATACACGTAAAACGCACACAAGAACATCGAGTCTTTTATTGTCAGATTACTTTCATTTGTATCTTTGATACATTGTGCTTCAGTGCTTATCTTTATTCACTCTTTGAGAGAGTTCATTTCTGTAAATCATTCTTTGTAAGAATCTCAAAGTTGTGGGACTTTGAGGTTGGGTTATCAGATTACAACTTGTAAGGGGAGTGTATCCTAGAGAGAGGATAACTTTCGAGTACAGAGTGTGTATCTGATTTGAGTGATAGTAGAAAAACCCAGAGTTCTGGGGACTGGACGTAGGTCAAGAGTTAAGACCGAACCAGTATAAATCTTCTGTGTCAAGCTCTTCTTCTCTAACTCCATTTACCTTGGTTAAGCATATGTTGTGTGGGTGATCTGAAAAGAATTTTTAAAATCCCCAATTCACCCCCCTCTTGGTGATTTCCTTCACTTTCATATTGAAGGTCGGGGGTGTGATGGCCAAATTGAGTTTTGTCAAATCTGGAATTCCAAATCTCATAATGGCTTTGTTCAGGTCAGTATTAGGTGGTGGAGGAACTTGATTTATCACTTGTTGCTCTCTTTGACCCTAGTCATGATTAGCTGGTATATCCGCCATCTCTGCAGAGTCACATGGATGACTTATTCGCTTCTACTTCTGCGCCTTTGCTTGTAAGTGTGTTTGATCTCGGGATCGTAAGGCTCAAGATTAACAGAGGGCAAGCTATGCATACACTACAGAATGTACTTGAAAATCAAAAGTAGAGAAGGAGTGAGCGTATTGTATAAAACACAACTATTCAACAAAAAAACATGTAATCATAAAAGGTATCTATAGTCCCCGGCAACAGCGCCAAAGACTTGTTGGTCGATTTCCTTGATGGTAAGTGAACCAATCGAACAAGTTATAAAGAGTAAGTAGAGTATCGTCTCACAAAGACCGAGATATTGATGATGATACCAATTTCAAAGAAAGTTGTGTCTAAAAAGAAAAGAAAAATTATAATTGGTTTGGTTTTTTTTGGCTATAGCGCATTGCTATAGCAATTGTACTGCACAGCTTCCGCAATGCTATAGCATAGCCGCCTTCACAACGTTATCCAGTTAACCCACCACTATACTATACAGAAGCTTCCGCATCCTTTAAGTACAATCCTAGCTATACTTCTCCCATATTCCTATGGCGCTTGTATAGTTCAGATTATCAATCTTACTCACGGTGTATGGTTATGAGTGGTAGACCCATTCCTGTAGCCTACAATGATAGGTTAAGCCTTGCACCAGTTGCCTAGCAAATATCGCCTATCAGATGTCTAACCCTGACTCCCTTCCAGTAAGACGAGGCCACTGATCTAAGCCTTAGCTTCCACTAACCGACAAGAGATTAAAATACTGATAAACAAACTGAATTTATTTAATTAATGAACTAGCAAACTAGGTTCAGTCTACATTTAATAATTCATCCTTGTTTAGCCAAAGGAATTTTAGTTCATGACTGATGAGGAAATCACAAAACAAATCACAGAAGAATAGCCATAGAAACAGATAAACTGAAAATCAACAAAATAAAATAGAAAGTTCACTGGAAGGGTCGACGGTGTAGGAGGCGCCTGTCACGTGATGTTTCTACGTCTTCTAATCTCCATCTTACTACGGGGAAGGATTTTGGGTCTCTTCTAGAGTTTTAATGCTTCGTAAGTTCTCTCGCTCTTTTTTGGAGTCCAGCCGATTAAGAATTCTCTTGACTCCTTCACGACTTCGACGCTTTAGGGTTAGCCGTCTTTTCCTCTTATAGTCGGTTTCCTTGCGGTGTACGTTCAGTGAGCTGGGCCTTTCTAAATTTGTCAGGTCCAACTTTCCAAATTTGGCTGATTCATTCTATTGGTATTGTGAGATTCTCCAAATCTTATCTTCGATCCTCCGCATCTTCTAATTTAGTAGTCAGCAATCTAACCGCTGTCTAAATGTCCATCCAATAACTTGCACTTTACTTCCTGAAATAGCCTCAAGGAAAAATCAGAACACAAGGCACATAACATTGCTTCACTTATGATGCTATAGCATTCTGGTTACATTGCACGCGTTGGCTCGCCATGGCTTACCAGATGCTATGCTATGTGCCTTCACGGTAAACCTCAAACTTGTCCTTTTCTTATGCACATGTATAGGATAATTATGCAAATACCACTATCTATGAGATCCATCCTACATTTCCTATATGTGTGAATTATAACATATTTTACTCAAAGTAGATACATTTAAATTCATATTCACCATACAAAACAGTCACACATCATAGGGAAAACATAGCGTAAATAAATCAAATATGTTCTTTCTCCAGTTTTCTTCTTTCCAGTTACAATAATTGCAATGGGCAAAAATGATTTGAAGAATGAATTGATTTTCAATTCGAAAATAATTCAAATATGTTCTTTCTCCAATTTTCTTCTTTCCTTTCTTTTTATCAAAATCGGGTTTTAACCAATTCTTGATTTGTCGTTTGGAAATATTTGTTGTTTCAAAATCGTATTGAGCATTTCACTTCCTTGAGTGAACTTCTCAAGAGTTTTAGTAAGATAAGCATTATTTTTCTTCCCATTCCTTGTTGTGAATATTCATAATTTTCCTCATTTGGGCATTTTGATCGTATCCCTTTCCCAAGGCAAAAAGTTGATTTATCAGATGAGTGAATTTGAGTTGAAATTCCCTTATGGACTCTCCAGACTTCATATGAAGTAAATCGTATTCTAACATTAAGGTGTTAACACGTTTCTCCTTGATGCCAATTGTCCCTTCATGGGAAATTTCAAAAACTTTGAACTTGACTTAGTAGCCAATTGTCCCTAACATGTTTCTATCATCCTCTCTCGAACACGCTCTATAGCCCTTACTTAGTAGCCATAACAAAAACTTTGAACTTGACTTTCCAAAAAGAATAATGTTCCCCATTAAAGTCGGGGTCTATCGATATAAGCTCATCTGGTAGTATTGTGTCCATAATGATTCTTCTCGGGATGTTAATCCTTTCAGAGAAGTTCTAGCTCTTATACCAAATGAAAGACATAATATCACCTAAGAGGGGGTGAATTGGGTAATTTAAAAACTTTTTCGATTACCCATAAAAACTCACTAAAACAGAGTTGAGAAGGAGAAAGATTGACACAAGAGATTTATACTCTTTGGTTTAAACTCTTGACCTACGTCTAATCCCAGACTCCCTGGGTATTTCACTATCTCTTTCAATTGATTACACACTCTGTAACTCGAACTAATCCTCTCTTTAGGATTCATTCCCCTTTACAAGTTGTAATCAATACACCCACTCTCAAAGTTCCACTACCTTGAGTTTCTTTACAAAAATGATGAATATAATTTCACTCTCTTACAGAGTAGATTGATAAACAGCAAAGATCAAATATCCAAAGATATTACATAGTAATGAATGAAATAGTAAATGCGTATTGTTCGTTTAAGCGTTTGTGTTTCCGGTGGTTGGAACATATTGAATGCTTCTGCTCATATTTAGTGAAGACAAACAATGACCATTGAGAAGCTTTCAATGAACCATCGTGAGTAATCAATATAGTTGTTAAACGTTGAAGTTCATCCGTTACTCACAGTCTTCGATTCTGCAAATGATCGCTGACATTCTTTTGCTTTTGACATTCTTTCGGTCTTTCCCTTTGAATAGTGTATCATTTAATAAGGAAAGGGAACAGAAATGCCTTTGGATCAATCAAAGAATGGTTGCCTAGAATGTGCTTTGTTTTCTGCAACTTCATTAAATGCATCTGATATAATTAAAGGCTTTTTGATTAATCTCTCATCTAATTATCTGTAACTCATTAATAAATTGATTAAAGGTAGTTAGGAACAATAATGAGCGATGATAAGAAGTAATCAAATCATAAGCAAAGATTTAAGATTTACGGACATGGTTATTTGCAAAATAGAGAAAGATTAACTCCAGTTGATTTCAAGCTCACTCGAGTTGTTGACTCGAGTTTACCATTCTACACTCGAGTCACAGTTACATCTTCTTTGAAAAGAGTTTGAAAACAAATGTGAACATGTCTCTGTATGAACTTAACTCGAGTCTAAAATATTCACTTCAAGTTGATGACTTGAGTCAAGTATCATTTTCTCAAATGTTCTTCGAGTTAAGTTTTGAAAATGATTTGAACATCGAGCTAACTTGAGCCATTAAGTGATGGCTCGAGTTGTCAAAATATGTCTTGAGAAAAACTTTCAAGCTTACACTCGAGTCACTCAATGCTAGCTTGAGTTAATATTTTGACTGCTAAAAGTATTTTGAATAAGGGACTTAGTATTTTGAAAAATAAAATTTAAGTTCACAAGAGTCCACTCAAGTCACACAGAACAGACTTGAGTTGGAGTATTTCTTAAAACATTTCACAGAGTCTTTTAGCTCGAGTCACCAAACTAGTAACTCGAGTCACTAAACTAGTAACTCGAATTAGTCAAAGATAAGACTCATTTTGACTGAAGTCTTAAAGTACTTTACTCGAGTCTAATGACCCTTAACTCGAGTCAATTTCACAGTAAGTTACTGATTAAAGTTTGATTAAGTTAAAACATATTTTGTACTTGAATCATCAACTACATTTTGTTTACAATTGTCTATTATCATCAAAACACACATAGAGAACTAACATTATGACTGTTTTCAAACGATATCAGGTCTATATAGTCCGAATTTTTAAATATAATATTTTATTAACTGGTCTAAAAACAATTTTTTAAGACCGGTTGTTGCGCAACCGATCTTAAAACTATTAGACTTTTAAGACCACCTGTATCAAGACAAGCTTTTTTATCCAGTCTAAAAAGCCTTTTTTTGTAGTAGGGTCTCCTCCCTTTTATTATGCTCCCTAAGCACAAAATCTTCCTACTGTTTGAAGGAAAGCAAATTGCAGGTCCCATATTAGGTTAATGTCTTTAATGTGGGTGAATAAGCCAAGGTGGATGCTTCAATGTGGTTGTAGGGTTAAAATGCGATTAGGGGATTTTCAGAGAAAGTCATGAAAAATATTTTTTATAATGGGTTAAGGTGTAGATTTGCCAACGAACTATTACTCGAGGAGTATCTAGCACAAAAAACAATTGATGGTACCAAATTGGCCAACGAACTATTAAAAAGTGAAAAAAAAAACAATTTGGTGTAGATTCGCCAACGAACTATTACTCCGTCACTGTCTTGGTGTCTCGGTCTTCCATTGACTGTCACAGTGTCGGCGACATCGGTGTCTCCAAAGCTTCCATTGTTGCTGGGTGTTCCACTCACCCTCTTGAACTCATCCAGCAGTCCACAGCTTTCAACCGGCACGCGCCTTGCACTCTGGTTGCATCCCTCCGATGCCACAAGCAGCAACCACCGCTGCCACAGCGCCTGCTCGCATGGGTCCCATCTCTGTTGGTGTTTGCCTTATCCAACAAAAAGGCTTAACCGCTCTTTTCTCCAGCGTCTCCGCCATCATCCTACGCTAGTGCCTCATATTTTAACGTAATTGTGATAGTTGTTTTTTTACTAGTTATTTGGTACCCCTTTTTTTTTCACTTTTTAATAGTTCGTTGGCCAATTTGGTACCCTCAATTATTTTTTGTGCCAGATGCTCCTCAGGTAATAGTTCGTTAGCAAATTTGTACCTTAACCCTTTTATAATCTTTTGGGTCACCCAATATTGAGCATTTTTCTCGGATCCTATCACTAAGTATCTAAACCACTAACTAGTTTGAGCCCATGTTTTTTTTTTTTTTTAACAATGTGAGATTTGAACTCAATGCGCCCACCTTTTAATATAAGTAAGTGATCCACCACTAGATAGTGCCTTGGGTAGTTGGGTGTCACAAAAAACATCTTACGAGGTATTAATAATTAGTTTTATTTCCGAATGTAAAGTATAAAAATTCTAAGGATGGCTATATATAGTTAACAACACAACGATTTGGTGTTTATTCAATCATGCATTGTCTCCAGCAAGGCCGCAACAATATTATTCTGAGGTAAAACACAAAGCAAAATGACAAAACGCACAGTTACAACACAAAAGGGAAGCTGAAGTGACAAGAACAAGAACCCTAATGTTCTACCATTTTGTGCCCAAATATAAATCACTTGTAGAGAGAAAGTTTGGTAGATCTTCTAGGGTCTTAATCATGCTCTTACAATCAAAGAACATTAAATATAGAGTCACGTTCATTCTATACACAAGGTCAACGGTTTGAGAGTTGACCTGACTCCTACCAGGTTTTCTGATGTGCAATAATAACGATGGAAATTAAATATACCATAACTTAATGTATAAAAATGTCAAATCATAAATAAATAGAAAATGATAATTATTTTTTATTAACAATGACTAAATCATATTTCACTCTTGCCACGTTAATAATTTGTTTGTCCCAATCAAACTCCATATATATTGGTCTCAAATCTCTGCTTTAGACTTTTTTATGATATATTTTTATTAATTAATGATTTAAAACTAAACCAGACTGGCCAGTCCAATATCAATCCAACAGAAAACTAACCTACATCCGGAACAAATTGAACTATAGTTGAAAACTAACCAGCCAACTTGTTGAACAACTAGTTCACTAAAACAAACTACCAAAAAAGAAAACAAGTGGAAAAGAAAGAAAACTTAAACTCATAAAGCACGGACTTTAAACATTGTTAGAAACTTTGACCAAAATAACCCTCCTTAAGACCTTAACATAAGTTAATGACGTACCTTTATCCATAATTAAAAGACAATTTTAATATATATTTCTATTTTGTTGTCATACTATTAAATAGATTACCATAATAAAAATTTAACTAATTGTATAATTATTAATTTTTTTTTTTCAATAAATTTAATAACGTTACTTATGATATAATATTTTAAATACATATATTAGCGAAAAATATTTTGCAAATATATATATATATATTCAATTAAATTATAAAATATATAATTTTGAGATCCTTATATTAACATATTATAATTTAAAATTTTTAAATATATTTCAACAAATATAGTTTGTTAAAAAATAAGTACTCAAATTCTCAATCAAGTTGTCAATATTTTTCACATAAACAATTACTTAAATTTTTTTTTATAAATTTAGTAAAAATATTGAATAGATCATTAATAAACATTATTTTTAAAAGATAAATTAGGGATTGAGTATAAAGAGGGGTAAATTAGTAAACACAATTTATTCTAATATGGTTTTTAATTAACAAATATATTTCAAGAATCTGTTTAAAACGTTGGTAATGGTTTAGAATAAAATGTATGTTTTCAAAATAGAAGGGTGATATGTATGATTAAGGTAAAATAGAAGGGTTGTTAGAGTATTTTACTCATAGTATTATTTCATAATGTGTAAAATATAAAAAATCTAAGTTGCTAATATAGTTAATGACACAACGATTTGGTCTTTATTCAATCATGCTTTATTTCCAGCAAGGTTACAACATTTTTCTGACGAAAAACACAAAGCAAAATGACAAAACGCACAGTTAAAAAACAGAAGGGAACCTAGTGACAAGCACCCTAAAGTTTGAAAGTCTAAAGCAATGTGGTTAAGTGAGTGTTAAGAAAGTCATCAAAACATTTTTTGAAGTGTTAATTAGTACTAATACTAATTAAAAAAATTTGCACTCCAACTAATTGGTATATCTTCTTGGGTTTTAATCATGCTCTTAATCAAAGAGCATTTAAATATAGAGTCACGTTCATTCTATACAAAACTTCAATGGTTTGAGAGTTGACCCCCCTCCCGCTAGGTTTTCTGATGTGCAATAAAAACGATGGAAATTAAATAAATCATACCTTATTAATATATACAAATGTCAAATCATAAAATAAATAGAAAATGTTAATTATTATTTATAATAATAGTGAATAAATCATATTTCACTCTTGCCACGTTATTAATTTTCTTGTGCCAATCAAACTCCATAATGATCTCAAATTTCTGCTGGAGACTTTCTTGTGATCTATTTTTATCAATTTATGATTTAAATAATTTGTTTGCACCTTTATAAAAGCTTCTTCCCTTGGATATGTGGTAAGTTATATTTCTGCCATATATTTCATGTGTTATGACTGTTTTCATGGAAAACCTAAGCTTGAACATGCTTTATTTGATTAAATATGTTAGAATTCATGCACATGTGGAAATAGGCGATAGATGAAGTAAGTTGTTGCATTTGAAATACTATCTCGCATATAGGCAGAAGAAAAGGTTGTATTTTGATGCATTCTGATATCGCATGATAAGTCTGACATAATTCTACTGCATAGTGGATGTTAACTTTGAACCAGCATTACAATGCTATAACATCATAAGTGATAAAATGTTATATGTTGTGTTATGATGATCTTTTCCCGAGAATATTTCAGGGAATAACTGAAGGTAATTGAACCGAATGTTTAGACGGTGGTAGACTTGACGGAGACAAAAATATAAGTTAGTAGAGAATCAAAAAGAAAGATTTGGAGAATCCCGCGTAACTAAGAGAGAATCAATCAACCAAATCTAGGGAGTCGAGCCTAATAGAATTGAAAAGCCTGAACACATGGCCATGAACAACCATCATTGGCAAGCAGACTGGACAGATCCCTCCTGAACTGTTGCTAGAATACATGAATTAGATGCTTAGACTGCCCTCACAGCCTAGGTGTCATCTCTCACCAACATGGTGAAAGGGTTGACCCTTCCTCCAAGCAACACAACAATGCAGCCAGCCCAGGTAGCTTGCGCGTACTGTGGCGGAGAGCACTCCTATTCTCAGTACTCTGTCAACCTCGAATCAGTCAACTATGTTAACAACTTCAATAGGGGCGGTAACACAAACAACCCTTACTCTAATACATACAACCCAGGATGGAGGCAGCACCCTAATTTCTCATGGAGTTCTCAAGGTCAACAAACAGCAGGGTAGTCAACTGACCCATCGTACTCAACCAGACCATCAAACCCACCGGGGTTTACCCAGCAAGCAAGGCAGCAGGGCGATGATTCAGACTCGTAGACTTAACACGACTTGGAATTTATCTAGCACCCTGCTATAGCAATGAGAATTTTTATCATCTCCACACACATATGGCCATCCACACATTACAACCCAAGAAGCCCTTTTGACGTGTGAAAACTTAGATGCTAGGAAGTAATCTTAGAACTTTGGCATGGATATAGAGCTTCTAAGTTAGCTTGACAAGAGAGAAATTTAAATCCCCAAGGTAAGAGAGAGTAAACACCAAGTCTGAGAGTCTCTTAATGCTTCCTCATCTAAGCAATATCTTGCATCATGAACTACTAGTACTTGAAAGTGGAGCTTAATCACCAAGAGGGGGTGAATTGTGGATTTTAAAATTCTTTTTAGAGTGCTCTGTTTTCGCACATTAAAACAGAGCTTAATCAGAGTATAGGGAAGAAGAGAAATACACAAGGATTTATACTGGTTCGGTCCAACCTCTAGACCTACGTCCAGTCTCCAGACTCTCTGGGATTTTCACTATCTCAATTGATTACACCCTCTGTACTCAAGAGTAATTCTCTCACTAGAAGTTACTCCCCCTTACAAGTTGTAATAAATATCTCAATCTCCAAGTCCCCAGACTTGAGATTCTTACAATGAAATGATTCACAATAAATGACATCTCTCTAAGAGTGGATAAATATAAACACTGAAGATTAATGTATCAAAAGATACTTTACAGATGAAAACTGAAAGAGTAGTTGGTAAACTTGAATGCAAATTCATTTTCAGCAGGTGTGTTGTTGAGAAGAATTGAATGCAGCTCTATTTATGCTAAGAGAGCATTAAATGACCATTGTAATCTTCAATGTGGCCGTTGCCAACATTAGTGAAGGTTTAGGTGAAGCTTTGGTCTTCTTCTCTCTCTACTCTTTGCTTAATCCAGTTACACAGAAGTTTATGGTTGACTTCTTGAATATTAATCCGTTGGAAGAGCAGCTACTGGATGTGGAAAGGAAACATTAATCCCTTTGCAACGTGTGTAGAATGATTGTACAAAAGGATGCAAGTTTTCGAACTTTGCATTTAATGTCTTCGACATCACTTTTTGCTTTTGTTCAAATCTTCATTTAATATCTTCGAAACCATCTGAAACCCACTAAGAAACTGATTAAACATAGTTAAGAGTAGTAGTGAATGTTGAGAAGAAGTATTAAGATCAAACGAGAAGATTTCAGAATTACGAGTAAGTTGATTTTCAAAACCAGCGACACAAACTCAAGTTTTGTTTATCCAAACTCGAGTTTTGGACTTTTATAGTGAAAACATGTTTAAGTCCAAAAGCTCAAAACTTGAGTTTCCAATTGCAAACTTGAGTTTCCAAAATGATGAAATGAGCAAAGCTCTCTGTCAGACACAAACTCGACATTCCAAAACTAAACTCGAGTTTCCTCTTAAAATTGGAAACCTTTTAATATCTTTGTCAAGTGAAAACTGGAGTTTTCAAATGCAAACTTGAGTTTTCACAAAGTGATAAAACATGTTAACTTTCTATCAAGGCAAAACTCGAGTTTCTAAATGTAAACTCGAGTTTCCTCATAACTTTGGAAAACTTAGAAAATGCTTGGCCAGTGCAAACTTGAGTTTCCAAATGTAAACTGGAGTTTGAAAATGATGAAAAACATGTAGACTCTCTGCCAAGCCCAAACTCGAGTTTGTGTGTGAGGGAGTGACCCCGAAGGATCTGAGGGGAAAGGGAGAATGGGAAACAGAGAAGTAGAGAAAGCAATAACGAAATTAAAACATAAGTAAAGAACTGGAATTAGACGCGTCTTTGAAGAGAAATAAAGAAATTAAAACAGATCGGTAGTAAACTACGCTAATCTAGTTCATAAACGAGAGAGAAGAGTAAAGAAGAGATGCGGATGCGAGAAAGACATAAAGAAAGCACAAGTTTATTCAAATCATAAAAACTTACAGGGAAGCGAAGGCGGAAGAAAGCTTAAAAAAGAGAGAAGGGAAAGAGTGTAGAGAAGGCGAGAGAGGGATGAGAGAGAAGGCAGAGAGAAAGGGTAGAGAGAAGGTAGAGAGATGGTTCGCTGATCAGAACCTGCCTCTGAACTGAAGGAGCTTCAGCTTAAGTAAACAGATTCGAATCATTGTTTGAACAGTTCCGGTTGGTGACCGGTACTGCCAGTTTTGAGCTACAGTTCCGGTTGGTGACCGGTACTGTTGGTTTATAATGTATTTAGCTACAGTAAATACCGTAACTAACTACAGTGATCTACCTATTACAATATTTAGTGCTATATTTGAGAGAACACCTAATACTATAATATAGATCAAGATTATTTATACAGTTTTATACATGGAAGTTACAGTTTGGTATCTTCCGTCAAAAACTGCTGCAAATTTAGTCTTCGCCCAAATTGATAATGAAATCTTCATCTTCATCATCGCTTTGGTCCGGATTTCCTTCGTTGAAGTACTAGCCTCGATTTATGGTTTTTTGTTCCCCGTTGCTAGAATTGTTTGAGCAAGGAGGTGAGTTGTTTGAAGTATTCTTGTTGATCCCCAGCTGCTGCAAGTATGGTCTGTGCATGGGATTTTTGGTTCAAAAACCTGCTTTGATCCATTGCACAAAGATAACTTGGATTATTTTTGAACCAGATATCAACCGCCTTAGAGTCCACTTTTGATTGGTCAAATTTTGCCCACCATCGACAAAAGGTTGTCTTTGGAGGAATGGCAAAGCCAAAGATTTTTTATCATTGTGAGAAAAGTTTGTATTGCCAGGAAAAAATCCAAGATACAGCTAATTTTGAAAAGTAATGAAGATCAAGTGGAAAAGGATCTCCATTATGGTTATATTTTATTTTGAAAAGACTCAATGCTTTTTGAACGAAGGAGGAGGATTTGGGTATAGGCCCGAAAAAGTCCCACCATTGTTGAAACCATTGAGGAAAGTTATACATGGTGTTTTTCTTGAAATAAAGAAACCAAGTATGTTTGAAAATTTTATTTTGACCATAAAAGACATTATACCAGGCCTCACAATAATCCCAGTAATTATATCCTTTAGGATCATAATCAATTTTAAAAGAGACATGTTTATGTAAATCCTGTCCCCATTGGGAGGGTGTGAGAATTTTTAAAATCTGGAGAGTAGAATGAGTAATAAAAGTTCTTTCTTTATCCTCTTTTCGAGATAACTCAATGGATTCAGAATCAACTAATATTAACTCATAAAATTCTCTTGTTTTTTGTAAATTGGTAGGAATAAAATGAAATCCCAAAGGGAAGACTTTTAATGCTACCTGGTTGGGTGTTTGGAAGAAGAACTCAGGTTCAATTTGTAAGATATTTTTGACCTTATCCAGTTTGGGAATGTAAGGTGTATCCATTGGGTTAATAGCCAAAGAGACTACTAACTTGTTTAGTAACTTTGAGGAGGTCTTTTCGGGCTAGTTGGAGATTGAATTCAGCATTTGCTAAATCATACTCTTTACCGATTGCTGTGAAGAAGAGGCAAGTAATGATAAAACGAGTGCTCTATCATACTCAAGGGCTTGGGTTTTATCATCTTTTTGCACTAATACTTCCCCCAAGTCTTTGTAGGAGGCTTCTTAGCATAGGATTCAACGGTTTTCTGTCGGGTTTGGTGGAGGTGAGTCTTTGGGTTGAAGACTCAATTTGGGTTATTGGGGTCGAAGACCCCGATTTAGTTTGTGATCTTGTCCGCAATCGTGGTTCCCGTGTTTGGGAAGTTGATTGTGGAGGATGATCCTGGGGTTGGTAGCAATGATCCTTGAGTTTGAGGAGCGATTCTTTGTTTTAAGAGTTGTTTGATGATCTCCTTCAAATCGCCGAGACCGGACTTTGGGCATCTTGAAAGATGCTTTGTTTATCATCTTCTTCTTGTAGGGTTTGTTTATTTTTTTGTTCGTCACCAGGTTTTTTTCTTTCTGGTCATTTTCTGGAGGAGGAAAAAGGGTTATGGGGTTAGAGAACTCTCAACCTAAGAACTACCCTGTAAAAACTCACGGGTAAGAAAATCAGGAAGAGAATTGGAAGTGCCTTCTATGAATTCAATGTCAAAATCAAAAGCACTCAAAATTGCTTGCCATCGGGCAAAAATTTGTTTTGATGCAAGGTTTTTAACATCTTTTTGTAAAACATCTTTTGCAGATTTACAATCAATGCGGACTAAAAACCTTTGATTTAGAAGATCGGCTTGAAATTTTGAAACACATAGAACAATGGCCAAAATTTCATTTTTTATCGTGGAATAATTCTCCGGCGAGCGGGATTCCAATGTTTAGACGTAAAAGAAATAATTTGTTCTTTATCGTCAAGACGTTGTTTGAGGATACCTCCATATCCTAATTCAGAAGCGTCAGTTTGGACGATTTTGAAAGTCGAAGGAATGGGAAGGTTAAGACATGGAAGTTCTTTAACTTTCGTTGTTTGATTTGTTTGACAATGTTAGTATGGATGTCGGTCAAGGAGGAGGATTTTTGTTTAGCCTTTGATGAAGAGGTTTAAGAAAGTTGCTAAGTTGAGGAATAAACTCACTACATAATTTAAACAACCCAAAAATCGTTGGAGTTGGTTTTTATCCAAAATTTGATCAGGAAATTTAATTGCAAACTGAATTGCACGTTCAATTGGAGTTATTGTTCCTTGGTAAATCCAAAGTGGCCCAAAAAGCGTACTTTTAATTGAAAGAGACTGATTTTTGGTTTGGAGACCACTAAACCATTTATTTCTGCAGTTCGAATGAATTTTAAAACATGTTTAAAATGTTCTTCCAATGAGTTTGAGAAGATAAGAACATCATCAATATAGACGATAATATATTGACCTTGATCATTAAAGATTTCGTTCATAATCCTTTGAAATTCAAAAGGGGCATTTTTTAAACCAAAAGGCATAACATTCCATTCATACGACCAAATGGAACGTAAAAGCAGTTTTATACCTATCTTTTTCGAGATTTGGATCTCGCCAAAATCCAGATTTCATATCAAATTTAGAAAAGATTTTTGCAGAATGTAAATGTTTTAGTAAATCAGCCTTGTTTGGAATTGGATAACGAATCCATTGCAAAGCTTCGTTAAGAGGTTTGTAATTAATGACCAGACGAGGCGTTCCACGTTCGATTTCAGCATTTTTGTTAACGTAGAAAGCAGCGCAAGACCAAGGACTACGGCTTTTTCTAATGAGTTTTTTGTCAAGAAGATCTTGTATTTCCTTTTTACAAGTTTCAAGAAGTTCTTGGCTCATTTGAATAGGTCGGGCTTTTGTAGGAATATGTTTCTCAGAGAAGTTAGGTTCGTAAGGAAGATCAACCGTATGTTGCTTTCGACTCCAAAAAGCGTTGGGTAAATCAAGACAAACCGTTTTATGAATTTTATCAAGACAAGAGTGGATCTTTTGTTGGACAAAAGGTTGTTTGAGTTGTTGCTCAATTCGTTTGAATTGGATTTCGTCCTTAAGAAAGTTGATCTGGTTTTCTTTGAGAAAGATGGGATTTAATTCTCTAATTTTTGGCTTTTGAGTAAAAGGAAATAAAATTGTTTCTCCCAAATCTTTGTTTTGTAATACCATCGATTGAGTTCCATAAGGCATTAATATGGTAGCAAAAGGTGCACCAAGAATAATTGGTGATCCCATTTGTTTCATAAGAATGAATGGAACTTTAACTTGACTTTCATTTTGAACAATAACCGTTAGTTGAGTTTGTATTGAATGAGATATTGGTTACGTGGTAATTGTAACTAAATCTTTCAATTGTTTCTCAAAATATTTGGTAGGAACCAAGCCTTCTAAAATACAATTAGCCTGGGCTCCAAGTATCAAATAAAACAGGTTGTTCAAAAACAAGATCTTTGATAATGATTTTTACTTTAATGTAGAATTTTTGGGTAAAACATTTTGAAATCACATTTAGAAATGGTGTTTCTAAAATTGGTGTTTCTAAAGAATTATCATCCTCATCTTCTTTTTCTAAAACTTGATCAACAATCTCTTTTGGAGAAATCTGTAAAGAGGAAAGAAATTCTTGGATTTGAAAAAGAGCAGACTCATGAGTATCACGAGAAGATTTAAGATTTTGTATTTCAATTTTGAGATTATTAACCTCGGTTTTGAGATCGGGAAGAATAACGGGGTTACAGAGCGTTTAAATCTTTCCATAGTTTTGGTTAGGTCATAATTATTCGAAAAGCCAAAAGTTTGGAAGTAGGAGGAGTAGAAGAAGAAGAGGAAGTTGGAGGTTGTGAAAGAATATCTTTGAGTTTTGAAAGATACTCACCTTTGTCACAATCTGGAAGTTTCGTGATGATATCAAGAATCAGATCTTGCTCTTTTGTGATGACGTTTATTTGAGGAAACTCATCATCGATGTTGAATTGAATTCATCATCTTGGATTTGGTTTATATCGTCTCGAAGAACAGTAGCTTTCCTCACCTTCAGATCCAGAAGTTGTTTCAAGAAGCAGGTTATTGATTTGGCTGCGAAGAGATTCTTCAAGAGTAATTTCATTGATTTTTCTGGACACACGACAGTATTTGGCATAATGACCAATTTTACCACATTTAAAGCAAGTAGCATTATCTTTATTTTGAAAATCTTTTGTAAACTTGTTTTGTTTAGGTTTAGACCTAAAACGGAACGAAAATTCCGTTTGTATTTCTTCTGGGGATTTTGAAGATCATTCGTATAATGAGGATGCTTTGAATAACGAAAATATTTATTTTTTGAAAAAGAGTTTGGAAATTGAGAATATTTATGAGTTTTTTGCTTTGGTTTTGAACAAGAAGGAAGACCAAATTGTTCACAAAAGGATCCCAATTCCTTTTTGTTAATACCCTTTTCTTTGGCAAGCCGATGTTTGATTCCATCATCTTGATGATTTTTTTAAAAAGCAGTTTTTGAATATGGGAAATCAGTTCTCCATAGGTCAAGCTTTCATAAGGGATGTTGCCATCATTTAAATTTCTAAGTTTGTCTCTAACCTTATCACCAAAAGATTTTGGTAATCCATTAAAAACTTTTCTTTCCAAAAACCCTGGTTAGCATCATCTCTTGTGAGAACCCGAGTCATGAAGGTATCTTTATACCATCTAAAATCAGATAGTGTCTTGCATCTGATGTTAGAAAGAAGTTCAGAAGAGCGATCTTTCAAGATATCTGGATCGCCAATAAAATGTTTAATAATTGTAAAAATAAGGGTATTTACAGAATCTGGAATAGGTTCGCCGTTATGAATAATAGGGGTTCCATCAAATTTAGCCATAATAGAAGAAAAATACTGGTTTTTTCATTAGGAGATAGATAATAATCCCACCAACCTTTTAATTGTCCAAAGAAACCGAGAGGTTAAAAGAGTAGTTATCTCATTATCTGAATAATCTTTTGAAGTATGATAAGCGCAAGTACTTACCATTGTCATTTGTTGTAAAATTTGAAGAATATTAGTCTCACTCGACCATCTATATTCCATTCATAGATGTCGTTTGAGTTAAAAGACTTAAAAGTTTGATCATGTCTTTCCTCGTTAAGATATCCAAAGGATCGGCCCTAGGATAGTATAACTTAGAAGATTTTGGTAAAACAGAGGAAGAAGGTTTTTTCCAATTTTGATGATTGATTTGGAAATCAGACTCAGAATCAGAAATTTTTTCCAAATTCATAAGAGGTTTATTTGAAAAAGATGATTCTGGAGGGAGTTTCAGGAACAACTTTACGTTGTAGTTCAGAAAAAGGGGTTTTAGGATCATCAACTTGCTTTAAACGTTGGTTAGCTTGTTGCGATACTCGTGTTATTTTTGCTTTGTAAACTTAACTTAATTTTTGGATCAAGTTTGGAAAGGTTTAAACAAAGGCGAGAGAGGCCTTAGAAGGATTTTGAGAGGAAGAAGAGGAAGAAGAATTGACAACATGATCCCCAAGAATCTGGAGATATTGATTTGTATAATTATTTTGTTCCATGAGATTTATGATATCCCTAGCATTAGGAGGTTCATCGAAGTTCTAATTTTAAAAGGAGAAGCAAGAACGAGGATTTTGCTTACTTGTCAAAAATACCAGGAATTTGATAAGACCCTTTGGGGAAGCTTTGAAGAAATAGTTTGTTGATCGGAGTCTTCCATTCCCTTTTGGTCATGTTTAAAGATTGTTGGAATGGATATTCTATTTTTTGTTGTAAAGCATATGCTTCAAACCAATCAAAAAATGGAATATTCATTTCATACTCTTCAAGGAAACTGTAGAAATTTGTTTGAACCTGCTGACGCAATGTTCCTTGAAAATTTTCTAAAAACCAGTTTCTTTGTAGAGTATTATGTTCTGAATAGAATTCCTTTTGAAAATTTTTTTTATCAATTTCAAAATGATGTTCGAGGACACCAATCTTGCGAGGCTCACCAAAATTGGAATAAGACATTGAAGCAACCGAATTTAGATCATCCTCTTTTTGATAATTTGCATGAGAAATTGTACCAGAATTATCAATTCCTTGTCTTTTGTTACATTAGCGATTTATCTTCTTCCTTTGGGAAGAGTAGTTGAGTGAGGGGGTGGTGGTAGATGAATAACCGGAGGAGGAGGAGTCGGTTTTTCAAAAGAATGTCATGGAAGATTAGGAGTAGGAGATCTAAAATCTTCATATCTTGAAGATATAGATCCAGAGGAAGAAGAATTTGATTTTCTAGATCTGTCAAAGGATAGGTGAACAGTTCCAGATTGAGTTTGAAAAATCTTGGTTATGTGAGAAGTGGGTTTTGGTGTGGCTTGTACAGCCTTTTCCATAACCCAAGTTTCGCAGATGAACATCCTTCCATAGGATAGTTCGAGGAATTGTGATATTTGTGTTTGTTGGATCAGTAAGGAAAACAACAGTTTGTCCATTGTCAGTTGGTTGTTGAAGAAGGGAAGAAGCAGAAGAATTTGAGACCTTATACTGAATTCTATACATTAGGGTAACATGAATAGATCCAGGTTTCATAGAAAATCCACTGAATGAAAGATTCAGCTTCAAAGATTCAAGAACATTTTTATCGTTTAAATCAATAGTTTGGGTTGGGTAACAGTTGAAATAAACGGGACCGTTATGGAGGCCAAATTCGGCGGCGGCGAGAAGGGAATCTTCAAAAATATAGTGTCGGTTGTCACGAAGGCAAGCGAGACCAGAAATGTTTAACCCTTTACGCACAAGAGGTTTAAGCACAATTTGGACACATCCAATATGTATGAAATTGTACTTTTCTTTATGTTTAGAAAGAGAGTTTGGAGAAAGAAGGAAAAATTCTTCCTTTTCAGGATGAATAGGAATGGATTCTTCAACAGTTTTGATTATATAATCGATTTGGAAAAACCAATTCTTATTCTTTTGAAAGAGGTTTTTGCGGTCAATAGGAGGGAGAGTCCAATTATCAACAGTTTGGTTGATATTGTTAAACTGGATTTCTTCATTAAAAATATTATGGGAAGAGGACTTTGGATCCTCATGGTTTAAAGAAGAATTTATGAGTGATCGTGGAGAGGAAGAAAAAGAAGTTGCGGAAGAAGAAGAACGTTTATGAAAACCGCGAAATAACGAAGACATAATTAAAAAGGCAATGGAAATAAAATGACCGGTAAAATAAACAAGAAAAAGATCGAGAGTAAAAAACAAGAGTAAATGCGAGAAGATTAAAGATGAGAAAAACAATTATTGTAAATCTCCCTTCAATTAGTATCATTACCTTCGGGTAAAATAGGGGTATATTAATTAAATATTTACTACAATTTACCAATCAAAATATTTAGTTGGAATTTAGCATCAATTTTAGATCTAGAGCTCCGTGAGTGAAGTAAGACAGAATTTAAATTACAGAAAATTAAAAATCCTAAACCACCCACAAAGGATGAACTAGATGAAGAATCAGATCCAGATCTTCACTTAAAAGTTTATATACATAGGTTCATACATATATGACTTACCATGTGGGGCAAATCGCACGCCTCAACATACGGGACTTATGGCCTTAGACATCCCACGTAAAAAACTCGGCTAGCATATGCGAAAAACCATATATAAATTTTCTCATGAAAATCCAGACTTTTTTTTTTACATCGGGAGCATAGATCTAAAGCGAACGCTAAATGTAGCAACGAAACATTCAGAGAAGGTAAATATGCAGTCCAGATCTAATTAATACATCTCTAGTTTTCAAAACTCGAGTTTGGCCAAGTTCACGAAACTTGACAAACCCTCGGTTTGGTGGCGGAGTTTTCTCAAGTTCAAAACTTTGGGAGCTCTCGTATGATCAAAACTCGAGTTTCCTAAAACCCAAAGAGAAAACTTTTACAAACATTCGGTAGATGAAAACTTGAGTTTGAAAATTAAAAGCGGAGTTTTGCATTCTTCGGGAAATTTGAAGTGTCTCGTATGGTACAAACTTGAGTTTGTAAACCCAAACTCGAGTTTGCCTTGATGTGAAAAGCTTGAGTGCTCTCTGTGACTTGCAAACTCGAGTTTGCCTAAGCAAACTGGAGTTTTTATAACTTTATGAATTTGAGCTACTCTCTGTCAAGTCCAAACTCGAGTTTTGCTTCCAAAACTCGAGTTTGCCTTTGACAATAAACTTTTCAACTTACCAAAGACAAATTTCAATTTGTGTTTACAATTGTCAGAATATGCCACAAGATGTTCTGGTTGGCCATTTTGGGAACCACAAGCCAAGGGTTTTTGTGTCAGTAAGGTATCTGAATATTCTTTTCACATTTTCAGCATGTGACTCTTTTGGAGCAGATTGAAACCTTGCACACATCCCCACATTGAATTGGATGTCAGGACGACTTGCTATGAGGTAGAGCAATGATCCAATCATTCCTCTATATCATGTGCTATTGAAGTCCTTGCTCTCTTCATCAGCATCCAAAGCAGTAGTTGAGCTCATTAGAGTATCAGCTCCATTGCATTGATCCATCCCAAACTTCTTTAGCAGATCATTGAGATACTTGGTCTGAGATATGAAGATTTCATCTTTCCTTTGATTGATTTGCAGTCCAAGGAAATAGTTGAGTTCTCCCATCATGGACATCTCAAATTCTCCCTGCATATTCTTAGCAAACTCTTCACACAAAACATCATTAGAAGCACCAAATATAATGTCATCAACATATATTTGAACAATTAAAATTTCACCAAGTTTATTACTTTTTATGAAGAGAGTTGTATCTGCTTTTCCTCTAACAAATCCTTGATCAAGAAGGAATTTACTTAATCGCTCATACCAAGCTCTAGGAACTTGTTTAAGGCCATAAAGGGCTTTCTTGAGGCGATAAACATGATCTGGATGATGATCGTTTTGAAAGCCAGGAGGTTGCTCAACATAAACTTCCTCCTGAATAAAACCATTTAAAAATGCACTCTTTACATCCATTTGATAGAGCTTGAATCCTTTGACACAAGCAAAGGCTAGAAGAACTCTTATATCTTCCAATCTTGCCATTGGAGCATAAGTTTCTTCATAATCAATTCCTTCTTCTTGATTATAGCCTTTAGCAACCAATCTTTCCTTGTTACGGACAATGATTGTTGATTCATCTCGTTTGTTCTTGAATACCCATTTGGTGCCAATGACTGGATGGTCGTTAGGCCTAGGTACCAAATCCCAAACTTGATTTCTATCAAATTGATGTAACTCCTCTTGCATTACTATAACCCAATCATTGTCTGAGAGGGCTTCATCAATTTTAGAGGGTTCAATCTCTGATATAAAGGCAAAAAAAGTCACTTCATTCAAAGTGCTATTTCTGGTCCTTACACCTTGTTTTACATCACCTATAACTTGGTTCAAAGGGTGATTCCTAATGAACCCACAAGCTCTAGGCTGAGATTGATCGGGGTTTTCTAAATTATTTTGAGGATCAGCCTCGAAAACATTTTCAGGATTTTCAATAGAGGTAGGAGTAGTTTTCGAAAAGAATTGATTTTTGAAAACATTTTCCTCATCATCATCTAGGGACTTATCAGCTTTGGATTCACAGAATACAACATGCATAGACTCTTCAACAATACGAGTACGAGTATTAAAGACTCTATAAGCTTTACTTCTATTTGAATAATCCAAAAATATACCTTCATCCGCTTTGGGATCGAATTTTCCCAGATTATCCTTACCATTGTTGTGGATGAAGCACTTACATCCGAAAACATGCAAATGTGCCAAGTTTGGCTTTCTTCCCTTGTACAGCTCATAGGGAGTTTTGCTCAACTTCTTCTAGAGATATGCCCGATTTGAGATGTAGCAAGCCGTACTCATTGCATCAACTCAGAATACTTGGGAAGTATTGTTCTCATTCAGCATAGCTCTTGCTATCTCAGTGGGGACTCGATTCTTTCTTTTCACAACACCATTTTGTTGAGGTGTCCTATGGGATAAGAAGTTGTGATCAATTCCCATGTTGTCACAAAACTATGCAAATGCATGATTCTTGAATTCTCCTCCATGATCAGTTCGAATTCCTGAAATAGAGAAGCCTTTCTCGTTTTGGACCTTTTTGGCAAAAACAACAAACTGATCAAATGTTTCATCTTTAGAGGTTAAGAATATAGTCCAAGCAAATCTAGAGAAATCATTAACTATGACCAAAGTATAAAGATTGCCACCAAGGCTTTTTACTCTAGCTGGTCCAACTAGATCCATATGAAGTAGTTGGAGAGGTCTATTAGTTGAAATTTTATTTTTAGATTTGAAAGATGATTTGGTTTGTTTTCCTTTTTGACAAGCATCACAAATCATGTCATTTTTAAAATGAAGTTTGGGAACACCAATTACCAAATACTTTTTAAGTAATATGTCAAGTTGGATCATATTGACATGAGCTAATCGCTTGTGCCATAGCTAACTCTCATCCAAATTACCAATAAAACATTTTTTAGAAACAGAATCATTTTTGGAAAGACAAAGTGTATAACAATTCCCTTCTTTAGGGGCTCTAAATAAAGCTTTTGATTTCAGATTTTCCAAAGGGAGAATATCCTTATTTACAATCAGGCACTCCTCAGAATCGAAGATAACTAGGTTACCTTTATCAATGCTTTGACTTACACTGAGGAGATTGTGACAAAGTTCTTCTACGAGGTAGACATCTTTGATTTGTGGTCCTTCATTGTTTCCAACTTCACTAATACCAGCAATTCTTCCGGATTGGTTTCCTCCGAAGGTAACCTTGCCACCATCCTTAGGCTTGATTGAAGCAAATTTGAATTGATCTCCTGTCATATGTCTAGAGCATCCACTGTCAATGTACCATTTGTTGGATTTCAATGCTCTTAGACAAACCTGCAAAACATGACAAATCATGTTTTAGGTACCCATGTTTTCTTGGGTCCTTTGGGGTTAGTATGTGTCTTAGGAACCTTGTAGGATCCCTTAGGCACCCATTGATAATTTCCTACAGGTTTACTCTTTCTTTCCTTTTTATGAAAACATGAAGAAGTAGTATGACCTTTTTGATTGCAATAATTGCAATGAGCAAAGGGGTTTGAAGAATGAACAGATTTTCTCCAAATTTCTTTTTACCTTTCTTATTATCAAAATCAGGTTTATAACCAACCCCTGATCTGTCATTTGTAAACCTTTGTTGTTTTAAAATGACATTGATTATTTCACTACCCTGAGTGAACTTCTCAAGTGTTTTTGTAAGATATAGATTCTTTTTATGTAAATCAGTACAATCTTCACAAACATCATTTTCACAAGAAGAATTTTGACTTGCATTTCAAGAGTTATGTTTTTCTGTTTTAAAGAAACATATTTTCCAGCAAGTTTTTCAAATTCAGATTGGAGAAGATTGTATTCATTAAATAACTCATCATAAGGAGGTTGTGAATCATATACCTCATCAATATTTTCAGATTGCTCTTCTTCTTGAGCCACGAGGCATATGTTAGCTTTATCCTCCTCTTAGCTTCATCTTCATCGGATGAGCTCTCCCCATATTGAGACATAAGATTTCTTCTTGAACTTATTTAATTTCTTCTTGTCTCTGTCTTTGTTCTTCAGTGGGGCATTCGACTTGATGTGGCCGGGCTTTTCACATTTGTAGCGAGATGATTGGCTTCTTTGCCTCGAGTCTTTGGAGCTACCTTTGTGAAACTTTTTGTATCCTTGATCCTTTCTGTAGAATCTTTTGAATCTTCAGACAATCATCCCCAGCTCTCCTTCTTCTTCATCATCTGTCTCCTTAGCTTCTTTGACATCTTTAAGAGCAACATCTTTGAACTTGCTAGTTGCTTCATCAAGTCCCTTTTTGAACTTGAGCTTGGATTCATATTCATAAAGACTACCAAAGAGGGCTGCCACAGATGCCATTGATTCACCACGAGTTTCTTCAATTGTGGTGACTTTAGCTTCCCAATCCTTGTTGAGGATATTGAGAATTTTCCTCACTTGGACAGATTGCTCATATTCTTTGCCCAATACAGCAAGCTGGTTGATCAGATAGGTGAATCTTAATCGAAATTCGTTGATAGATTCACCAGGCTTCATATGAAGAAGATCATATTTTGTTATGAGAGTGTTGATTCTATTCTACTTTACTCCAGTAGTTCCTTCATGAGCTATCTCCAGAGCATCCCACATGGCTTTTGCATTTTGCAATGTGCAAACACGAAAATACTCTTGTTGACTTAAGGCACTTTGCAACATGAGAATAGCTTTACTGTTGAGTGTGATATTTCTCTTATCATTCTCAACATAAGCTTCTTCAGGCTTTGGAACTCTAACGCCATTTTTGAGAACTGTTGGGTTGTAGTCTTCAGTCTCAAACACTCTCCATAGGCCATATTTAGAAGCCATGACAAAGACTCCGAATTTGGCTTTCCAGAAAGAATAATGCTCTCCACTAAATCCCGGTGGTCTATTGATCGAAGCTCCATCAGGTAGAATACCTTCCATAGTGATCCTTCTCAAGATGTTAATATTTTCAAAGAAGACCTTGCTCTGATACCAAATGAAAGTGGAGCTTAATCACCAAGAGAGGGTGAATTGGGGATTTTGAAATTCTTTTCAGAGTGCTCTGTTTTCGCACACTAAAACAGAGCTTAATCAGAGTATAGGGAAGAAGAGTAATACACAAGGATTTATACTGGTTTGGTCCAACCTCTTGACCTACGTCCAGTCCCCAGACTCTCTGGGATTTTCACTATCTCAATTGATTACACCCTCTGTAACTCAAGAGTAATTCTATCACTAGAACTTACTCCCCCTTACAAGTTGCAATCAATATCTCAATCTCCAAGTCCCCAGACTTGAGATTCTTACAATGAAATGATTCACAATAAATGAACTCTCTCTAAGAGTGGATAAATATAAACACTGAAGATTAATGTATCAAAAGATACTTTACAGGTGAAAACTGAAAGAGTAGTTGGCAAACTTGAATGCAATTCATTTTTCAGCAGATGTGTTGTTGAGAAGAATTGAATGCAGCTCTATTTATGCTAAGAGAGCATTAAATGACCGTTGTAATCTTCAATGTGCCCGTTACCAGCATTAGTGAAGGTTTAGGTGAAGCTTTGGTCTTCTTCTTTCTCTACTCTTTGCTTAATCCAGTTGTATAGAAGTTTATGGTTGACTTCTTGAATATGAATCCATTGGAAGAGCAGCTACTGGATGTGGAAAGGAAACATTAATCCCTTTGCAACGTGTGTAGAATGATTGTACAAAAGGATGCAAGTTTTCTGAACTTTGCATTTAATGTACTAACATCACTTTTTGCTTTTGTTCAAATCTTCATTTAATATCTTCTAAACCATCTGAAACCCACTAACAAACTGATTAAACATAGTTAAGAGTAGTAGTGAATGTTGAGAAGAAGTATTAAGATCAAACGGGAAGATTTCATAATTACAAGTAAGTTGATTTTCAAAACCAGCGACACAAACTCAAGTTTTGTTTATCCAAACTCGAGTTTTGGACTTATATAGTGAAAACATGTTTAAGTCCAAAAGCTCAAAACTGGAGTTTCCAATTGCAAACTTGAGTTTCCAAAATGATGAAATGAGCAAAGCTCTCTGTAAGACACAAACTCGACTTTCCAAAACTAAACTCGAGTTTCCTCTTAAAATTGGAAACCTTTGAAAATCTTTGTCAAGTGAAAACTGGAGTTTTCAAATGCAAACTTGAGTTTTCACAAAGTGATAAAACATGTTAACTTTTTGTCAAGGCAAAACTCGAGTTTCTAAATGTAAACTCGAGTTTCCTCATAACTTTGGAAAACTTAGAAAATGCTTGGCTAGTGCAAACTTGAGTTTCCAAATGTAAACTCGAGTTTGCAAATGATGAAAAACATGTAGACTCTCTTCCAAGCCCAAACTCGAGTTTTGAAAACACAAACTCGAGTTTGGCCAAGTTCACAAAAACTTGACAAACCCTCAGTTTGGTGAAAACTGGAGTTTTCTCAAGTTCAAAACTTTGGGAGTTCTTTGTATGATCAAAACTCGAGTTTGCAAAACCCAAACTCGAGTTTCCTCATAAGAGAAAACTTTTACAAACTTTCTGGTAGATGAAAACTTGAGTTTGAAAATTAAAACTGGAGTTTTGCATTCTTCAGGAAATTTGAAGTGTCTCTGTATGGTACAAACTCGAGTTTGTAAACCCAAAATCGAGTTTGCCTTGATGTGAAAAGCTTGAGTGCTCTCTATGACTTGCAAACTCTAGTTTGCCTAAGCAAACTGGAGTTTTCATAACTTTATAAATTTGAGCTACTCTCTTTCAAGTCCAAACTTGAGTTTTGCTTGCAAAACTCGAGTTTGCCTTTGACAGTAAGCTTTTCAACTTACCAAAGACAAACTTCAACTTATGTTTACAATTGTCAGTTATCATCAAAACACATAGAGAACTAACAGTTTTGGGCAGTGGGATTGCCTATATGGGAATGTGAACTAAGGGCCATAACAAAAGCATGGTTATATAGATAGGAATACTGGTAACGGCGCAAAAACTTGTTGGTCGCTTAATAAGGGTCAAACAAGTAATAAAAAGTAAGTAGAGTATCACAGACCGAGATACCGCGATTTACAAAAACTTGTTGGTCGATTTCCTTAATGGCAAATGAACGTTAAAAAATAGGGTGAGCATCAAACAAGTAATAAAAAGTAAGTAGAGTACCTTTAAAGTCTACAACTCCCACATACGGGCCGTACCAAGTAATAAAGTGATAAGATCGTTCCCCGAGATATCGATGATGATGAGCAAACCAAATTTAATTAAGAGAAAACTAAAATTAAAATAAAATTACACAAACATTTGTGTACAAAATTAGAAGAAAAATAGGATTGGTTTGAGATTTTTGTGGTTATAATTAATAAGGAATCTAAAAACAAATTAAAATGATCCTAATGTCGCTAATCACTAAGAAGATATCAAGATTAAGTAACCAAAATTAATATCAAATTTTAAAAAGATTAGGCTGCAAAAGCATCAAATTTCATCCTAAGTATATCAATGCCCTACAAATATGTGGAGTATTCCTCTTATTGCTGCCACAAAAGAAGAAAACCCTTTGCCTTAAATGCGATCTTTTCCTCCGTGTTATAACAATTATACTTCACAAATTTCAGCATAAATCACAATGCATTTTTGATTCACTTCATTACTCAAACGGTGTCGTGCTTCCTTGGGCTTCAAATAGCCAATTTTTGCCTTTCACAATGTTATTCATTGCTTAACCCACCACTATATTATATAGAAGTTTTATTTTATTTTTTTGAAAGCTTTTAATTATTATTATTTGTCTTTTATCTATACAAATTACAACCTTAACTATACTTCTCCCATATGCCTATGGCAATTTTCGCAATGCTACATCATAGCCGCCTTTCACAATGTTATTCAGTTAACTTACTACTATATTATACAGAAGCTTATGCATCCTATACGTACAACCTTAACTATACTTTTCCCATATGCCTATGGCGATTTTCTAGTTCAGATTATCTTCCCAAATCAAGGTGTTATGGTTATGAGCGGTAGACCCATTCTTGAAGCCTACAATGATAGGTCAAGCCTTGCACCAGCCTGCCCAGCAAACACTGCCTATCAGATGTCTAACCCCGAGTCCCTTTCAGTAAGCCGAGGCCACTGATCTAGCCTTTAGCTTCCGCTAACTGACAAGATATAAAAATACTGATAAACAAATTGAATTTATTAAATTAAAGAACTAGCAAACTGGGTTCATTCTAAACTTAAGAATCCATCCTCACTCAGCCAAAGGAAATTTAGTTGATGACTGATGAGGGAATCACAAAACAAATCATAGCAGATAGCCTGTGATGAAAGATGAACTAAAAATCAACAAAAGTAAACAGAGAGTTCGTCGGAGGTTTGGACGGCGTGGGAGAAGTCTGTGATGTGACAACTCCACGTCTTCTCTTCTCCGTCTCACTGCAAGGAAGGATGTTGGGTTCTTCTGGAGTTTTCATTCTTTATAACTTCTCTCACTTTTCTTTTGAGCCTAGCCGAATAGGAATTTGTTTAACTCTCAAAGACTCGATCCCCTTTAAGGTTGGCTGTCTTTTTCCTTTTATAGTCAGGTTTACTTACGGCGTAAGTTTGGTGAGCTGGGCCTTTCCAAATCTGTCAAGTCCAACTTTCCAAATTTGGTAGATTGATTCTGCAGATACTGTAGGATTCTCCAAATCTTAATCTTTGATCCTCCGCATCTTCTAATCGGATACATCAGCAATCTAACCGTGAACTAACGTCTGTCCATTAACTTGTACTTATTTCCTGAAAAGGCCTCAAGGAAAAGTCAGAACATATGGCGCATTGCATTGCTTCACTTACACTACTACAACATATGGGTTGCATTGTATTACAGCTTAATATAGCTGACCCGATACTATAGCATTATATCGGCTGTGCTAGGTGTGTTCATAATAAACCATTGAACTTGCCTTCTTCCTATGCACATGTATAGGAAAATTATGCCTTTGTCATGATTTATAAGATCTTTCCTACATTTCCCTATATGCGTGAATTATGACATATTTTCTCTAATTAAATGCTTTTAAGCTTATATTCAATACACAAAGCAATCACACATTATAGGGAAAAACATGGCATAAATAGTACTCATCAAATACCCCCACACTTAGCTTTTTGCACACCTGGGCAAAATAATGATAGAGACAATAGAGCATAACGTTAACCCTTATCAATAGTTTTCCTATCTATATAACCATGCTTTTGTTATATCCCTTAGTTCACATTCCCATGTAGGCAATCCCACTGCCTAGTACTAGCGGCTCATGATTAAAGATATTGCTTAGATTAGGAAGCGCTAAGAGACTATTAGACTTGGTGTTTCTCTCTCTTACCTTGGGGATTTAAATTTCTCTCTTGTCAATCTAACTTAGAAGCTCTATATCCTTGTCAAAGTTCTAAGATTACTTCCTAGCATATGAGTTTTCATACGTCAAAAGGGCTTCTTGGGTTGTAATGTGTGGATGGCCATATGTGTGTGGAGATGATAAAAATGATCATTGCTATATCAGGGTGCTAAACAAATTCCAAGTCATGTTAAATTAGCCTAATGCCCCATTTAAACCTTTGTTTTGCTCTCCTTCTCTCTCCTTCTCTTCTTCTTCTTCTTCTTGATAAACAAACTTTGTCACAACGTTTTTAATGGGGGCATGTTGCCGTAGCATTTTGCACAATCTTCCTCATACTTGGCTGTCTAACTAGTTCTGTTATAGCAAAGTCTATAAAGCTCAAAGGGCTAGCAATATGGAGAATGATGTCCATGGTTTGTGTATGGGGTTGGGGATACGATATGAATGCCTTTATCCTACGCATTATTTACTCAGATGTCAAATAGTTTATCAGAGAAATAAGACAAATCAAAGATCATACATAGGTTAGCTAACATGCACACTGGAATAGATACAATTAGGCTCAAACAAATCCTTCCAAAGTGGGTTTCCTCTCTATTCTTTCTCACTGTCACTTTACCCAACACCGAACTATCTAGTACTGTCAATTTCCCAAGCCTAACGGTTCAGTTTCCTTCAAGCAATCATGTTATGCTCAGTCATACAGATACTCATTCTACTGCTATTGGTCTATGTTCGTGCTCTATCATGCATTTAAAAATTTAGTTTGTGCATAAACAAAATTTAGAAGTGATTTGAGCACTTTAATTGTCAATTGGCAAGCACCACACTGATTATCCCCTTCCCCCACACCTAAATGGTGCAATGTCCCCATTACATAGAAGGAATGTGGGCGAAGTAGAGTCATGGAAATGGTAAAAATTGCAAGCACAAGCAATAATAAAGATCATTCACAAAAGGGCCCTGAGGCAAAATCTCAGGTCAGGGCCATAAAATAAGTTCAAGAAAAGAAACATAGTAATAGGAAAACAAAACAATAACTAGGGGACATGAGGGGCAGCAGGGTCACGAGCGCTGGTGGTCGTATCCTCATTGGAGGAAGTCCCGTCCGAGGCATTGACGACTGGATTATCCGAGTGGGACTGAGAGAGGGAGACAACCGCCAGGGGACCGCGGCGATAGCGGGCGAGGAACACGTGTGGTCGCGGTAAAGAGTCTTCAGCTCCAAGCGTAGCCGTTCGAGGCGGGTGAGAAATTTTGTCCGTGGAGTTCGTATCGGTGTTCGGGCGCTGGTAGAAGGGGCGTTGGTAAGGATATAGGATTGATCAAATGAATCAATGGGGTCGGCGAGGTGGAGGAGGTGGAAATCGCGATGGGGGCGACAAGAAGAGGTGATGATGGTGGTGGAGCCGGGGAGCGGCAGGTGTAAAATGGTAGGGACAAACGGCCTCACCGCACCACTTGCTAGACTCTTGGCATGGTGCTGGGAATGGATAGAGGGAAAAAGGATGGGGGACAGAGGACCAGGTGAGCAAGTCGGTGTGGGGAAGATGAGAAGGTAATAGTGGGGAGTGTTTTTGAAGGTTGGAAAGCAAAACGACGTGAGGCTTGAGTGGTGAGCTGGCAGGACGCGACGTGTGTTGGACCCAAAAGTAGTGGCCCGCAAACAAATTTGCACATAACTGTTGTACACATAAATAAGGACATACTTGGGTGGCGTGACTGTGGGCTGAAACCAGTTTGTCACTTTGTTGTAGTCACAATGCTCGTTACCATGCTATAGCAGTGACTATGCTGGACTCATCTCCTGTGTGGCCATAAATCCTAGAAAAGAAGAGAGGGAAAAAGAAATCGTAAGTTGGGCTGCCTCCCTAGTAGAACTTGGTTTATGGTATTCAACCTGACCATGCTACAAACATTTTAGTTTTGAGGTAATGTGACAATACTGATTGCTTACTTACTCCAGTTTTTGTCATCTTGAGAGTAAGCATTCCTCAGCTGGGTTTGCGAACTGCACTGTCTTTGGAATTGAGAAGGTTACATGGTCATCATTGACTCGCATGGTGATTTTTCCCTTTTCCACATCAATCAATGTTATCCCAGTTGCCATGAAAGGTCTTCCTAAAATAATCGGGACTTCGTGATCTGCTTCGAAGTCAAGAATGATAAAATCCATAGGAAAGATGAATTTTTCTACTTTTACCAGGACATCTTTAATTTTGCCTTCAGGTAGGACGATGGAATAGTCAGCCAACTGTAATGTGACTATCGTAGGTCTTGCTTCCCTAATTGCCAATCTTTTGAATACAGACATGGGCATTAGATTAATGCTGGCTCTGAGGTCACATAATGCTTTGCCTGCGTATTGAGGTCCAATGACACAAGGAATTGTGAAGCTACTAGGGTATTTTAGTTTCGGGGGTAGCCGATTCGTCAGCAAGGCGTTGCAGTCCTGGGTTAGTGCTACCATTTCAAACTCTTCCAATTTTCTTTTCTTGGACAGGATGTCCTTCATGAACTGCATGTAGCTGGGCATTTGTTCTAATGCCTCCACCAGAAGGATGTTAATATGCAATTGCTTTAGCATGTCAAGGAACTTTCGAAACTGCTTCTCTTGGCTCTGCTTTTGTATTCTGTGTGGGAATGGAGGGGGTTGCCTTGTCACCTAAGATGGTCCTAAGTTAAGGTTCTGTTGCGACGACGATGTTGTAGCATTCCTTTTTAAGTTCAGTATGTGGTCATCTAGTGTGACGAATGGAGGGGATGCTGTAGCATTAATACTCTTTTCAGTTTGTGGTGGCATTGGTTGTTGCTGCTCTTCTTTAGGGAATTGTTCAATACTTTCCTTGCCTTTCTTTGTTTGACCAAATTCTGGATCAACATCCTCAATCGGCCTTTTGGTCAGCTTCATGGGTTCTAGACTTTTGTCGCTTCTGAGTTCTATTAACTTGACCTACTCCTTTCTATGGATTTTGGGGACTTTAGTGTCACTCGGCAGAGATCCGGAAGGTTTGTTGTTGAGGGAAGTTGCTAGCTATCCGACTTGGTTCTCAAGGTTTCAAAGGGTTACCTGCTGACTTTGGATAATGCGTCGTTCTTTGCCATATACTCTTCAACAGGTTTGTCATAGAAGTCTGCGGGTCTGAATCACCACCCTGCTGCCTTGCTTGCTGGGTAAACCCCGGTGGGTTTGATGGTCTGGTTGAGTATGATGGGCTAGTTCATTGCCCTATTGTTTGTTGAACTTGAGAGCTCCATAAGAAATTAGGGTCCTGCCTTCATCCTGGCTTGTATGTATTAAAGTAAGGGTTGTTTTTGTTACTTCCCTTGTTGAAGTTGTTAACATAGTTGACATATTCGGGGTTGACAGAGCACTGAGAATAGGAGTGCTCTCCCGCCACAGTACATGCAAGCTACTTGGGCAGGCTGCATTGGTGTGTTCCTTGGAGGAAGGGTCAGCCCTTTCACCATGTTGGTGAGAGATGACACCTGGGCTGTGAGGGCAGTCATAGCATCTAATTCATGTATTTCAGCAACAGTTCTGGAGGGAACTGTCCTGTCTACTTGCCATTGATGGCTGTTCATGGCCATGCATTCTAACAATCCATGTGCCTCTTCATAGGACTTCATCAGAATGGAGCCGCTTGAGGAAGTGTCTACGATTGAACGTGTTTGTCCGTCGAGTCCTCTGTAAAATACTTCTAACTGAACCCATTCACACAATCCGTGTTGTGGGCACCTCCTGAGAAGATCCTTAAATTTGTCCTATGCTTCATATGTTGATTAACCCAACTTCTGTTGGAAATTGGTGATATCCCCTATGAGTTGAGCGCTTTTTGTTGGTGGAAGAAATTTGAGCAAAAATTTATTCCCCAGATCATTCCAAGAGGTAATTGAATTAGCAAGTAGGTTTAGGGAGAATGGGAATAATTTAATTCGAAAGGCGTCGGGCGTGACTCCTGGAATGGCGAATGAGTTGCATACCTCCATAAAAGACTTGAGGTGCAAATGAGGGTCTTCAGAAAGGAGTCCTCCAAATTGCCTGGGTGCATTAAGCATCTGAATCATGACATCTTTGATCTCAAAGTGCCCTGCATTGAAGGTCAGGGTGTGACAGCCTAATTTAGCTTGGTTAAAGCTAGGATCCCAAACTCCATAATAGCCTTGTTCAGGTCTAGATTTGGTGGTGGACTGATTGTCTCTGTTTATTGTTTACTACTCCCTTCGTTCCTGGTCATGATTAACCCGCATATCCGCCATGGCTGCGGAGTCAACTAGGTGACTTCCTCACTTCTGCTTCCTGCGCCTTTGCTTGTAGGTGCATTCAATCTCAGGATCATAAGGCTCAAGGTTAACCGAAGGCGAGTTACTCATACACTATACAATGTACCTACAAATCAGAAATAGAGAAGGAGCGAGCTTTATTGTATAAGATGCAACTATTCAACATTAAACATGTAATTAAAAAAGGTATCTACAATCCCCAGCAACGGCACCAAAAACTTGTTGGTCGATTTCCTTAATGGCAAGTGAACCAGTCAAACAAGTAATAAAGAGTAAGTAGAGTATCATCCCACAGAGATTGAGATACCGATGATGATATTGATTTACGCAAATAGTTGTGTACAAAATTAGAAGAGAAGTATGATTGATTTGGGATTTTTTGTGGTTATAATTAGTAAGGAAGAAAACAAACAAATGATCATAGTCGCAAGAAGATATCAGTTAAAAGATAGGCTAAGCATCGGATTTCATCCTAAGCATATCAATCCCCCAATTTGCCTTAATGCATTGTTATAGCAATTATACTGCATAGCTTCTGCAATGCTACAACATAGCCGCCTTTCACAATATTATTTAGTTAACCCACCACTATATTATACAGAAGCCTCCACGTCCTATACGTACAACCTTAACTATACTTCTCCCATATGCCTATGGCGATTTTCTAGTTTAGATTATCTTTTCAAATCAAGGTGTTATGGTTATGAGCGATAGGCCAAGCCTTACACCAGCCTACCTACCAAACACTGCCTATCAAGTGTCTAACCCCGACTCCCTTCTAGTAGGCCGAGGCCACTGATCTAGCACTTAGCTTCCGTTAATCGACAAGAGATAAAAATACTGATAAACAAACTGAATTTATTAAATTAAAGAACTTTCTATACTTAAGAATCCATCCTCACTCAGCCAAAGGAAATTTAGTTCATGACTGATGAGGGAATCACAAAACAAGTCACAGCAGAATAGCCCATGATGAAAGATAAATTAAAAATCAACAGAAGTAAACAGAAAGTTCGTTGGAGGTTTCGACGGCATGGGAGAAGCCTGTCATGTGACAACTCCACGTCTTCTCGTCTCCGTCTCACTGCAAGGAAGGATGCTGGGTTCTTCTAGAGTTTTGTTCTTTATAACTTCTCTCACTCTTCTTTTGAGCCTAGCCGAATAGGAATTTGTTTAACTCTCAACGACTCGATCCCCTTTAGGGTTGGCTGTCTTTTTCATTTTATAGTCAGGTTTACTTTCAACGTAAGTTTGGTGAGTTGGGCCTTTTCAAATCTGTCAGGTCCAACTTTCCAAATTTGGTAGACTGATTCTGCAGATACTGTGGGATTCTCCAAATCTTAATCTTCGATCCTCTATATCTTCTAATTCGATACGTCAGCAATCTAACCATGAACTAACGTCTGTCCATTAACCTAAATTTATTTTCTAAAAAAGCCTCGAGGAAAAGTCAGAAGATTTGGCGCATAGCATTGCTTCACTTACGCTGCTATAGCATATGGGTTGCATTGTATTGCAGCGTGATATGGCTGACTCGATGCTATAGCATTGTATCGATTGTGCTATGTGTATTCATAATAAACCCTTGAACTTTCCTTTTACTTATGCACATGGATTGGATAATTATGTATTTATCATGATTTATATGATTTATCCTACATTTCCCTATATGCGTGAATTATGACATATTTGTTCAGATTAAATGGTTTTAAGCTCATATTCAATACACAAAACTGTCACACATTATAGGGAAAAACATGGCATAAATAGTGCTCATCACCTACTGGATGTATGGCGCAAAGAACCTAACTATAATAGGAAAATACGGATAGACCTAGAAGGAAATCATTGATAGTATGACACGACTCAAGTTATGGAATCAAATTCACTGAGAGAGACAAAACTCTACCGAGAGCTACAGAGAGACTGACTATGACAAAAGTTTGCAGAATTGAAGAAGACGTAGAGGCGTTGTGTGACAGACATCCTCTGTGCCGTTGAAATCACGAATCTTCTCTATTCTTGTTTTTCTTCTATATTTTGAATGGATAATTTGTTGTTTGTTTCAGTCGTGCTTCCCTCGTTAGCGATGAACGAAATTCCATTGGCTGAGTGAGGATGGATTCTTAAGTTGTAGTATGAACCCAGATTGTTAGTTTTAATTCAATAAAATTAGTTTGCTTAATTGTGATATTCACATCTTATTTGTTAGTTGGCCACTAATAGGTGAGAGTAGTGGCCTTAGCTTACTGGAAAAGAGTTAAGATTAGACCTCTGTTAAGCAATGTGTACTAGGCGAGCTTGTGTAGGGCTTGATCTAAAATGTAAACTACATGAATGGGTTCACCTCACATAACCAATACACCTAAGTTAAATTGATGTTCCAAGATTAAAAATTGCCATAGAAATATGGGAGAATTAGAGTAAGAAATGTACTTACAGGATTGCGAAAGCTAATGTATAATTTAGCAGTGGGTTAACTGAATAACTTTGCGGGAGGTAGCTTGTTGTAGCATTGTGGAAGCTGTGTAGCATATTGTTGTAGCAAAGGGATAGATGCAAGCTGGGGGATTAATGTGACTTAAGATAAAATCCAAGCTTTGCCTGTTTTAAATATGATTTTCTCTACCGACTTCTCAACCATTATTTAATTCTGTCTACTAGTAGTAATAGTCAACCCTATCATCATAATTGTTACCATTGTGCAACTTTGAATCGAATACTGGTAGAATAATCAGGGTTATAGTCTCTGTGGAACGATACTCTACTTATCATTTTATTACTTGTTTGACTAGTTCACTTGCCACTGGAGGATTTTGACGAACAAGTTCTTGGCGTCGTTGCTGGGGACTGAAAATGCCTTTTATGCTAGAAAGTTTTATTTTGAAATGCTACGTTTAGTTTACATTTCTAACTGTCTCTATTTTTTATTTTCAGATACTTGTGTTAGTGCATGCATAACTCTTCTCCAGCTGATCTTGAGCCATTTGACCCTAAAATTGAATGAACATAAAAACAAAGGTGCAGAAGGCAGAGGTGAAGAGATCATCCTAGTACCTTAGCATACATGGCAGAAGCTCATGGAAATCTGGATAGAGATCGAGAAGAACAATCCCTAATCCATGGGAACAGAAATCACATTCAACAACTACCACTGCCACCAAATTCCAACAACGATGATCAGAAAAGAGCTATCATGGAATTCAAAATTCCTAACTTGAATGGAATTAACTCTGCAATAGCTCCTCCTGACGTCACTATAATGCAATTTGAACTGACACCTGTTATGTTCCAAATGCTTCACTTGGTAGGATAGTTCAGCGGGCTGCCATCAGAAGACCCTCATCGCTATCTCAAAATGTTCATGGAAGTCTGTGATGCTTTTATAATCCCAGCAGTAGCAACTAATGCCCTCAAAATTAAACTCTTCCCATTCTCACTCAGAGATAAAGCTAGAGCGTGGTTGAACACTATCACGATTCATTCAGTCACTTCATGGAACAACCTAGGTGAGAAATTATTATTAAAATTCTTCCCACTAACTAAGAATGACTAGTTGAGAAAAGATATTACCAGTTTTTGATAGTGCTCTGGAGAGTCCACCTATGAAGCCTGGGAAAGGTTCAAGGAGCTACTATGGAAATGTCTACAACATGGAATCATACCATGGGTGCAACTAGAAACTTTCTATAAAGGCCTGGATGCCCAAACGCGATTAATAGTCGATGCTTTTGCAAGTGGATGCCTTCTGCTGAAATCTTATAATGAAGCATATTAACTATTAGAGCGGATAGCCATGAACAATCATCATTGGCTGACAAATAGACTATCATCCACCAGAACTGTTGCTGGAGTTCATGAAATTGACGCAATGAATGCCCTCACTACTCAAGTCTCCTCACTGACCAATATTATGAAGACAATGTGTCTCCCTGCCAGCACCTCGTCAATGCAAACTGCATAGGTAGCTTGTCTTTATTGTGGCGGATAACATCTATATGCTCAATGCTCTACTAATGCATAATTTGTTAACTATATGAGAAACTACAATAGGAGCCACCAACAATCTATACTCAAACACGTACAATCTAGGGTGGACATAACATCTTAACGTTTCTTGGAATTCACAAGGAAACCAATTTGCAGGCCCTTCTGGAGGTCCTTTATACTCAAACAGACCACAAAATCATCCTGGATTCAATCATTAAACTAAGCAACTGGGTATGTAACCAACTCCTCAGCCTTCCATAGAAACCCTACTAAAAGAATATATGGCCAGGAACAATGCCATCATACAGATCCAACAAGTGTCCCTTCGAATCTTGAAAATCTAGCTGGACAGTTGGCTATTACTCTGAACAACAAGCCATCAGATTCTCTGCCTAGTGATACTGAAGTCCCTAAGAACCATGTATAAGAGGAAGTAAAAGAAATAGAACTGTAGAGTGGCAAGAATGTTGAGAAGCAAAAGGTTACAAAAAGGCCAATTGAAGATGCCGAGCCATCGTTAGCACAAACAAAGAAGGGGCGCGAAGTCACTGAAGAGGACTACAAAATAGAAGCAAACACTATTGTGCTGCAGAAAAATACCAGTACCTCCAATGCTACAACATTCCCACAGTATACAATGCCAGAATTACAAGTTCCCGAGGGAGCAAACGTTGCTGTAGCAAAGCCGCCGCAACAATTTATAGATCTAGGTCCATTATGAGCATTGAAACAACAACCCCTTTTTCCATAATGATTGTAGAAGCAGAGCCTAGAAAGGCAATTCAGAAAATTTCTAGATGTTCTGAAATAACTGCATATTAACATTCCACTGGTTGAAGCTCTCGAACAGATGCCCAGTTATGTGAAATTCATGAAGGATATCTTATCTAACAAGAGAAAACTGGGTGAGTTTGAAATAGTGGCATTGAATGAAGAAAGCAGCACCATATTGCTAAATAGGCTACCTCCGAACCTGAAGGACCCGGAAGCTTCACAATCCTATGTGCAATCAGTCAAAACTATTACGGTAAGGCACTTTGTGATTTGGGAGTGTGCATCAATTTGATGCCTGTGTCAGTATTCTAGAAACTAGCAGTGGTAGAAGCACGACACATAATGGTGACTCTGTAGTTGGCTGATCTGTCCATTGTTTACCCAGAAGGAAAAATTGAAGCTGACCGTGAAGTGCCAATCATTTTGTGAAGTGCCAATAAATTTATCTTCCCTATTGACTTCATTTTTAAGGACTTCAAAGCTGACTTTAGAGTGCCAATAATTTTGGGAAGATCATTCATGACTACAGTCAGAACTTTAATTGAGATACAAAGGGGAGAACTCACGATGAGGGTCAATGATAACCAAGTAATCTTCAAGGTTCTGAAGGCAATTCAATATCTAGACAACATGGAAGATTGTGTTGCCATCACGACTAAGGAAGATGCTAGAACCACCAATCTCCAAAAGATCTGCAATCAATGCCTTATCCCCATAAGTCCAACGGAACATGTAGTCCATTCCAATTCAGGACACAAATGGTTTACTAGTTGTAGTATATCACCCAAGAGGGGTGAATTGGGTGAATTATAAAAATTAAAACAATCTTAGCAAATAATTAAAACACGAAGGAACGATTAGAAGATATCACCGAAATGTGCACAGAGATTTATACTAGTTTGGCCATAATATCGTGACCTACGTCCAGTCCTCAGACCGTCTCTGAGATTTCCACTATCTTTCAATGATTTCACAAGTTTAGAGTAATCCTCACTAGGACTCACTCCCCCTTACAACTATAATCCGGCAACCATACTCATGGTCCCACTACCTTGAGATTTTACAACAATCAATTGAATGATAATAACTCTCTCACAGAGTAGATATATGAACATCAAAGAATTGAATATCAAAAGATATTTCACAAAGTATTTATAGCTATAAATGAATAATAAATTTGATTGTTCGTTGGTTGAGTGCTCCGAATTGAATACTCTTCATATTTATAGTTGAACTCCATTAATGGCCATTATTGAAGCTTCAAACTATCCGTTATGGGACTTCAAAATTTCCATGAGACTCAAAGGCTTTTTGTTAGACACAAACTAGAGTCATTGGAATATTTGAGGATATGTCATTTTCAAATTGCTAACTAAAATCTTCATAGGACATGCCTTTGGTCTCTGTAATTGACTAAGGAAAACTCGTTGTCGCTTTCACCGAAATACGTGTCTGAGACCATTATCATTTGACCTTCTCTAGATTGCATTCAGTGTGTGTGCTCTATTTTCTACTATGCATTTAATGCTCTAACACGATCTTCTGTTTTTGAAGATTTACACGTAATCCTTTAGCTAATCATCTGAAACTCATGAACAAATATGTTTAGAAGCATTGAGAATAATAATGAGTAGTAATTAGATGTTAAGGAATGTTAACTAGAGAATTTGAGTTTATAGACACGAAAAAGATGAAGAATTGTAAGAATAGAAAGACCATTACTCGAGTAATATACTATTATACTTGAGTAACCTTCAAGAGACTACACAGAGAGAAGTTCAACAAACGAGCTTACTCGAGTAAGCGTATACTTATACTCGAGCACCTTACTCGAGTATAGCTTCTATATACTTGAGTAACAACCTGATCAAACTCAGTTCATTGTGAACATTTATCAAACTCGAGTACTAGCTCTTCCCTTACTCGAGTTTTGTGCTCAAGTAACAATGCAATCTGCTAGAGTAACCTCTTTAGACAACTTAGAATTAAGACTAAGGCACATATACTCGAGTAAAAACTTTAGTTGCTAGAGTACTATACTCGAATACCATCAAGATGTACTCGAGTAAGCTTTTAAAAAACATATTGGAAACTTGTTGATCAGTGCTTTACTTGAGTACCAGGAATTCCTACTCGAGTATGTGCTTGAGTAATACCTGTGTATACTCAAGTAATATGTGAAAGACCATCAGTGCATTGATCAAGAAAGCATACTCGAGTTTGCTGAGATATACTCAAGTACAAGCTTCAATTCTTCAGATCTCACTGAACTAAATCCTTTTTTCGTTTTTTAAGTTTTTTATCCTTAAAACATAAATATAAGAACCAACATGGTTATCAATACAACCACGCACAAGATTGACTAGACAACTCTATTGAGAAGGGTTCGTGAACCATGGGGACACCATTGCTTCACTGTATTCCTTCTGTTAGTTTTCTATGTGTTTTGATGATAACTGACAATTGTAAACAAAATGAAGTTAATGGTTAAGTGAAAAATGATTTCAAACTTAACCAGTAACTAATTGTCAAACTTGACTTGAGTTTAGAGTTATAAAACTCGAGTAATATAAGACAGAGAGCTATTAAAGTATTTGAACATAAACTTGAGTCAAGTCGGTCTTGGTTAACTCGAGTCAATACCAGATAGAGAGCTATCAAGAAATGATAGTGACTTGATCCTATGATATTTGACTTCAGTCATAGTTTGTGGACTTAAACCTATTTTCAAATCAAAAGTCCTTGACTCGAGCTAGCTCCCTTAGACTCGAGCATAGTTTTTAAACATACTTTCAAATGAATTTAGTTAACTCGAGTTAGTCACTTCATGACTTGAGCTGACGCGATCTCAAACCATTTTCAAAATGCTATTTCAAAGTTCATTTGTGAAAGAAGAACTTGACTTGAGCTAATCATAATTGACTCGAGTCATGCACTTGAGTGAAACGTTTTAAACTCGAGCCTAAGTCATATAGAGACATCTTCAAACTATTTTTTCAAAGAAGATGATCCAGTGAATCAAGCCTAAAATGCTTAACTCGAATCATCTGCTTGAGTTTGGTTGAAATTAACTCGAGCACGATATATCTCTATTTTACAATCATCGTCTTCGTAAATGCTAAATCTTTAAGTGTGATTTGATACTTCATATCTTCACTCATTATTGTTCCTATGTTTAATCAGTTTGTTAATGAGTTTCAGAAGATCAAATGAATGGTTATATGCAGATTAATCAAAAAGCAAATGATTAGTCACCTGCATTAAATGCATTTTCAAGAAACAAAGCATGGATTTGGTCAATCATTCTCTACACATTCAAAAGGCATTAATGGGTTATTTCCTTATTTAGATGCTAGATCATCCAATGGGAAAACCTTAAGGAATGTCAATGAAGAATGTCGGCAATCATTGAATGAATTGAATTTGAGATTAAAGAAAGAACTCCAACGGTCATTAATTATCTTCACTATATATATGTTAAAGCATTCAATTCATTAAAACCAGTGGAAACACAAACGCTTAAACGATCAATATACATTTATTGTTTCATACATTTATGTAATATCTTTGAATATATCAATCTCCTCTTTAGAGAGTTTATTACTAAATCATTATTCTTGTAAGAATCATAAAGTTGTGGGGCTTTAAGATTGATCAATGTTTATCAATTTGCTCTTTTAGAGAGTTTATTACTGAATCATTATTCTTGTAAGAATCTCAAAGTTGTGGGACTTTAAGATTGAGTTATTTGATTACAACTTGTAAGGGGGAGTGAATCCTAGTGAGAGGATTACTTTCAAGTACAGAGTATGCAATCGATTGAAGTGATAGTGAAAATCCCAGAGTGTCTGGGGACTGGACGTAGGTCAAGAGTTGAGACCGAACTAGTATAAGTCATCTGTGTTGAGCTATCTCTCCCTCTCTACTATACTTTGTTATTGTGCATTTGTTTAAGGTGTAGTCGAAAAGATTTTTAAATCCCCAATTCACCCCCACTTGGTGATATTTTGTTCTACACCTTCAAATAATTGTCAATTGAAGTCAGGCTGAAGACTTAAAACCAAGCACTATTGGGAGGCAAGCCAAACTTTCCTTAATTACTTTTTCCTCAGTTTTGTTATTTTCTCTATTGCAGGTCAAACGAGTGATACCATTGGACAAGTATGGGAAGGTAACAAACCAAAAGGTAGTGAAAAAGGTGTACCTTGTAGCAAAGCAGGGACGTAGGAGGTTTTTAATTGCAAAAAGGGTGGTGCTAGAAGAAATCAAGGTAGCATGTCTTTAGTAAGTACTTCCTATCGCAATACATGTGATTGATCAATCTGAGTCAGGGGAGTTTATGAGATACCTCTTTACGAGGCACTTTACACCATTTATCCCAACAGTATATGCCAAGTGGTAGACCATAGAATCCACCAAGAATTCAATTTTTCCCTTCATTATACTTCCCAACACAAATCACCCTCTCTCCAACTATCCATCAACCCTTAAAATCGCCAGACATAATTCCACTGCTCCACACACTATCTTTCCAACCCTATTGATTACATAACTCCCAACCTCAACGACTTCCACTCAGCCCTCTTAAAGACACAAGAAGCATTGCCTTGTACCCGTCTAATCCTGTCTCTTCATCCTTTGGAACCCCAATAACCCATTTCCATTTCACACTATAATGTCCGAACCCCTTCTTGTTTCAATCTACTCACACTGCTGAACTCCAGAACCTAGAAATTTCTGGTGCAAATATCTCTGTGGTACTTCTTTTATACCTATTCGCTCTAATTCGACAATGGTCTACACTAAAAGAGTTTGCACAAGACCTCCACGGCTACCAAAGCTAGCCCTCCCATGTTTAGTACTAAGGAAGCCAGAACGAGATTTTGACATCGAATCACTCGATCAAGGCTCTTACCTTAACTATGTAATGACGATATTAGTGACCGCCACTGGGAAAAATTCTGCCTCAACCCCACCGAAGTCATTACCCTATTGGTCCACAAGTTCTGTGCCAACTATGGTAGAGGCTCGCCATACTTCATCACTGTTCGTAGAGAATCGGTCCCTACAACACCAAAGGATATCCAAGCAATCTATAGCCTGGACCCAACCAACGATGAATACTATGTATTACTCCAAAAAGGTGATGACTCCTAGCTACATGATCATTTCATCCATGGCTCTGTTCCCCGAGGTTCTGAATGACACGCCTTGAAGTAAGGCTCATACTCCTTTCTAAGATGCTGACTCCAACCGGAGGCCAAGGTTTGGTTAAACTTCATCTATTATTGCCTCTTCCCCACACTGCACACGTAGATGATCTCTCGGGACAGGGAATTCTTGCTCTATTGCATCTTGGGAGGAAAGACTATTGATGTAGACGTGTTGATCTACTGCGAGCTCTTTACCACCATGAAGATGACCACCGGAAACCTTTGGTTCCCTGCCCTTATCACCAAACTTTGCCATGAGACTAGAGTACTCTTTATAGCCATTGAAGAAAGGCTTCAACTCCTAGTGCCTATCCCTCTTGCCACCATCCACCGTATTACCGGCCAGAAGCCAAATGCTAGTGCAGCAAGCGCATGGCATTTTAGCCCCTTAACGGCCCTCCAGCGATCCCAACTCCAAGGGTTTAGCCCAGTAGGTCACCAACCTAAATTGACAAGTAACCACCCTACTTCACCAACAACAAATGGTCTAGCAATACATCGCTGACCGCAACCACAAACTGGCTACAACCTCCATGCCAACTTTTGAAAGTGTACTCATTTACTATCGTTCCTATACAACGTCTTTGAGATGACGGGGACACCAGAAGAGCCACCAACTTATGATATATCCGGCTCCCGCAAACAACAGAGGGGCAAAAGCCCAATAGTGGAAATCAATAAGGAAGCAAAGCAAGAGACCACCACAGAGAATGAAGGCACGACATCTACTGGCACCACCTGTGTAGCGGATGATTAGCCTTAACTCATTGTAATGGTTTATCTAGCTTTTGGTATCTATTTTTGACCCTATCTATTTTCATTGTTATGTTCTTTATTCGTGTCATTCCCCAGTGACTTTGTCACAGGGGCTAAAAAACCATCAAACAACTGCTATTTTTCACTTTCCGCTCTTGGTCCCTCTACTATTTTTCCATGTCATTTGCTTGATCTCACTTTGTTCCTTTCACTCGCTATGCTTGTGATTGCACACACGCACACACTACACTTGGTTCCTGATTGGATTTTCCTTCTCGGATTAGTTTCCCTTTATACTGAGGACATTGCAAAATTTAAGTGTGGGGGAGGGTATATACAATAAATTTGTGTGTGTTGTATCAGTGTTGTATGACTTCCCTAGTCCCTCAATTAGCCTTTTTGCAAAATTTGGGCCAATTTTTAAACTGATTTACTGTTGTATATTGGGCAGAACCCACTTAGCAGCAGAATAACTGTTTGTAGAAACATATAGATTATGGTTATCTTAAAGAATATAATCTATGAGAGCTTGGGAAATTGACGACACTAGGCTAGGCAATGTATAAGGTAGAGCAATAGTTAAGGAGAACACATAACTAAGCCACATGGAAGGTCTTTGAGCCTTTAATTTTTAAATTCAGTAAGTATGCTCTCTAGATCTAGCACTCTCTTTGATTTGCCTTAGTTCTTAAGTTGAAACCGAATTACATCCGAGTGGATTGCATGTGATTAAGGCATTCATTTTCTACCTTAAAACCCATAAACACACCACTGATATCACATTCCCATTATCACCCCCTTTGATGCATATTGCTATAGCTAAATTGGATATACTGTATAGATGAAAAATAGCTCTGACAACACAGCAACATATATTGAAATGCTAAGTAAAGATTTACATTGTACTGCATATATGTCCACCATCTTGCTATAGTAATATCATTTCATAAACTTTACATTCATCCATTCATCTGACCTCTCCCGACATTTCAACCCTGGAAAGTCCTTTTAATGCAAGTAAACTCAGATGTAAGGTAGAGACCATAGATCTTCGGCAATCCAATAGACAGTTTGGACTAGCAAAGATGAGTGAGATAAATCCTCCCATGTAAGAGAGAGACAAAAACTTTATCTAAGAATTTCTAAACGCTCCCTTACTAAAGCAAAGCCTTGTTTAACATTCGGCTAGTGCTGGGCAGTGGGATTGTTTACATGGGAAGTTGAACTTGAGATAACAACAAGATACATGATTTCTAAGAATAGGACTAAAGCTATAGGGTAAGTCGACTACTTTTTTTTTTATGTCTGTTTTTTCCCAAGAGTGAAAAAAGCTAAGTGTGGGGGAATTTGACAAGTCATATTTCTACCATATATTTCATATGTGTTATGACTATTTTACATGGAAAACCTGAGCTTGAATGTACTTTATTTGACGAAATCTATTAGAATTCATGCGTATCTAGAAATAGGGGATATATGAAGTAAGTTGTTGCATTTCAAATGCTATCTCGCATATAGGCAGAAGAAAAGGTTGCATTTTGATGCATTCTGATATCGCATGACAAGTCTGACATAATACTACAGCATAGTAGATGTTAACTTTGAACCAGCATTACAATGCTACCACAATGTTATAACATCATAAGTGATAAAATATTATATGTTGTGTGACGCTGATATTTTCCTGAGAATATTTCAGGGAATAACTACAAGTAATTGAGCTGAATGTTTAGATGGAGGTTGACTTAACAGAGACCAAAATAAATGTAATTGGAGCAAATCACCAAGAGGGGGTGAATTGGGGATTTTAAAATTCTTTTTAAAATACTCTGTAAATAGATAGGAAAATAGAGTAGAACATAGGAGAAGAAGAAAGACTTGACATAAGAGGATTTATACTGGTTTGGTCTAAATCCTTGACCAACGTCCAGTCCCGACACTCTGGGATTTTCACTATCACTCAGAATCAGTTATACACTTTGTACTCAAAGTTAACCTCTCAATAGGATACACTCCCCCTTACAAGTTATACACTGATATTCCCAATCTACAAGTCCCCTTGACTTGAGATTCTTACAATAAATTATAATCAATTACAAACTCTCTGAAAGAGTAGATAATAATGAACACTGAAGTACAAGAGTATCAAAAGATACTTTACAAGACTAGAAAACACTAAGAGTAGTTGAAACTTTGAATGCTTTTTCGTTTTCTGCAGATTGGTTGTTCAGAAGACTTGAATGCAACTCCTTATATATGAAGAGAGCATTAAATGACCGTTGGATTCATTAAAGTGATTGTTTCCAACATTAATGAGTTGATTAGTTTGAAGCTTGGTCTAGTCTCTCTCTTGATTAGTGCTAATCCAGGTGCACAAAAGTTTATGGTTGACTTCCCTTGAAATATATCAAGGAAGAACAGCTTCTTGATAGGGAAAGAAAACATTAATCCCTTAGCAATGTTCAAAAAATGATTTTCCAAAAGCATGTAAGGTTTTTGGACTTTGCAATAAATGCACTGACATCACTTTTTGCTTTAGGCTAAATCTTCATTTAACACTCTTTAAATCATTTGAAACTCATGAACAAACTTATTAAACATAGTTAAGAATAGTAATGAGTGATGATAAGAAGTATCTAGATTAAACATGAAGATTTCACAAATTCGAGCAATTTGATTTTCAAACTTAGCGATGCAAACTCGAGTTTGTTCAAGCAAACTGGAGTTTGCAACTATTCTTCATGAACCAAACTTGAGTTAATAAACACAAACTCAAGTTTGCTTCTTCCAGAGAATAATGTCACGATTTGTGCTTTGAAGAGCGTTTTGAAAATAAGAGCAAACTCGAGTCAATAAGTGACAAACTCGAGTTTGGGACTTTTGAAGTGAAAATGTGTTTAAGTCCACAAAGCTCAAAACTGGAGTTTCCAAATGGAAATTGGAGTTTTCAAAAGTAAACTAGAGTTTCCAAAACATCAGAAAACTGAGGTGCTCTCTGTATGATCTAAACTCGAGTTTGCAAAACCAAACTCGAGTTTCCTTCATAGTGGAAACTTTTAGAGGCTTTTTGTATAGCACAAACTGGAGTTTTCTCAAGTTCAAAAAATAGAGCAAAGCTTTATGCTTGTCACAAACTCGAGTTAGCAAAACTAAACTCGAGTTTCCTTGAAAGCTTGGGAAACTTGATAACTCTCTGTCAAGCACAAACTGGAGTTTGCAAAAGCAAACTGGAGTTTGGCTAAGTTCACTCTATCTTGTACAAACTCGAGTTTTCCTTAACTTGAAAAACTTTGAGTGCTCTCTGTATTACACAAACTCGAGTTTGCTAAAGCAAAATGAAGTTTGGCCAAGTTCATGAAGTTTGAGCTACTCTCTGTCAAGTCCAAACTCAAGTTTGACATCCTAAACTCAAGTTTGCCTTTGATAGTAAGTTTTTCAACTTACCAAAGAAAACTTCAATTTGAGTTTACAAAATTGTCAGTTATTATCAAAACACATAGAGAACTAACATTCTCCCCCTTTTTGATGATGACAACACTTGTAAACTAAAAGTTCAAAGAGTTTGATAGATTTTGGCATTTTGGAATGAATTTGCAAAAAGGATGAAATGCACAATATGAGGGGGATTCTCAATTTTCAAAATGGAATTAATGAAAGAAGTAGAAAGAGTGATTTTGGCACCCCTCACATGGGTGGAAATTCTTTCTGTTAGTTCTCTATGTGTTTTGATGATAATGACAATTTTAAACTCAAATAGAAGTTTGTCTTTGGTAAATTAAAAAACTTATTGTCAAAGGCAAACTCGAATTTGGGATGTCAAACTCGAGTTTGGACTTGACAGAGAGTAGCTCAAACTTTATGAACTTGGCCAAACTCTAGTTTGCTTCAGCAAACTCGAGTTTGTGTGATACAAAGAGCACTCAAAGTTTTTCAAGTTAAGACAAACTCGAGTTTGTACATGACAGAGAGTTTTCAATATTTTGTGAACTTAGCCAAACTCCAGTTTGTGATTGACAGAGAGTTATCAAGTTTCCCAAGCTTTCAAGGAAACTCGAGTTTGGTTTTGCTAACTCGAGTTTGTGACAAGTAGAAAGCTTTGCTTCCTTTTTAAACTTGAGAAAACTCTAGTTTGGCTCTGCAAACTCCAATTTGTGTTTGACAAAAAGTTTAAAAGTTTTCTCTCTTTTGAGGAAACTCGAGTTTGGTTTTGCAAACTCAAGTTTGGATCATACAGAGAGCATCTCAATATTTCTGAAGTTTTGGAAACTCTAGTTTGCCTTTGCAAACTTCAGTTTTTACCATACAAAGAGTTTTCTTTCTTTTCAAACATTTGTGGAAACTTGAGTTTAGTTTTATTAACTCGAGTTTGTACCAAGCAAAGAGTTTTGCTCTATTTTGAACTTTTGAAAACTCTAGTTTATATTTATAAACTCTAGTTTTGAGCTTTTGAACTTAAGCGTATTTTTCATTATAAAAGTTCAAAACTCGAGTTAGTTACTAATGGACTCAAGTTTTTGATCCTATTCAAAATATGCTTCAAAGATCAAATCGCGACGTTCTTCTCTGGATGAAGTAAACTCGAGTTAAGTTTGTAAACTCCAGTTAGGGCTTCTAAAGAAAAGTTACAAACTCGAGTTTGGATGAACAAACTCGAGTTTGTGTCGCCCATTTTTGAAAATCAAATTGCTCAAATTTGTGAAATTTTCATGTTTGATCTTAATACCTCTTATCATCACTCATTAGTATTCCTAACTACGTTTAATCAGTTTGTTAGTGAGTTTCAAATGGTTTAAAGAATATTAAATGAAGATTTGGCTTAAAGCGAAAAGTGACGTCAGCACATTTATTGCAAAGTCCAGAAAACTTGCATTCTTTTGGACAATCATTCTCTACATGTTTCTAAGGGATTAATGTTTTTTTTTCCTATCAAGAAGCTGCTCTTCAAATGGATTTAATTCAAGGGAAGTCAACCATAAACTTTTGTGCACCTGGATTAACAGAAGATTAGATAGAGAAGTGACCAATGTGTTCCTAACAACTAGTCCAATGTCTCCAACGGTTACATTGATCAATCCAATGGTCATTTAATGCTCTCTTTATATATAAGGAGTTGCATTTGTTAAACCTAGCTATCACCCAATAGGGGGGTGAATTGGGTGACTGATAAAACTTTACATAACTTTGAAAATCTTTTCGCAACTTACTGAAAGTAGTTCGAATGATAGAAATTGTTTATAAAGAAAAAGTCAGTCATTCAAACATATATGCTGGAAATGTAAAAGTTTAGGGAAGAGAATATGCAAACTGAGATTTATACTAGTTCGGCCCAATCCTTGACCTACATCCAGTCCCCAAGCTCCACTTGAGATTTTCAATCCAATATCTCCTTGTTTAACCGAGCACAAAAGAAAAGCCTTTACAACCTCACAAGTTTAGTCGGGCACTTGTGCAGCCTTTACAATCTCTTACCGTCTCCCTTACACACTGTAAGGATACAATTACTCAGGATGATCCTTTCACACTAGCTAGGACTCACTCCCCTTACAAGTTGTAACTGTATACCCACACTCAAAGGTTCCACAACCTTGAGATTTCATCACTAAACAGATAATGAAATAAGTGTTTAGAGTCTCTCACAAAGTTGATGAATAATATCACTGAAGTACATAATTGATCATTACACTCTCTACTGAAAACTATATAACCATTGTGAAACAGAGAGTATATAAGTTAAGCGTTGGATTCATAACGTTGGCATTTCGACAGTGCAAGCTCTTGTCTCTTCTTGTTGTTTGAATGCTTCTTCTTTTATAGTTAATGAAGAACATTGAGCAATTCTTCCATATTTGAATATGATCGTTGTGAGCGTATACGACCGTTGGAAAATATTACAGTTGGAGCTTCTGACGTAATCATCTGCTTTTTGTAATCTGATGTTAATCCCTCGTTTAACATATTGATTAAACATAGTTAGGAATAGTAATGAGTGATGATAAAAAGTAATGAAATATTTCGGACATGGTGATTTTCTAAAGCACACATGTTGACTTGAGTTATCATTAATTGACTCGAGTTATGATGTTGTTGCTTTATTCCATATTGCTCTCTGTCTCGTCTTGACTCGAGTTGCATCAGTTGTGACTTGAGTTAAAAAAACTTTCTCAAACTTCATTGCTCTCTGTCTTTGAATGACTCGAGTTAATCATGCCTTGACTCGAGTTACGCCTTTGTTCCAAACTCACTCTGCTATCTGTCTGACTTGTACTCGAGTTACCAACATCGTGACTCGAGTTAAAAGCTCCTCAAAATTGGTTGCTTCCAAATTCTATGAAATAATTTTTGAGTCTAGATTCATATGGAATTGGTTTCACTTCATTTGGTTGTGAGTAACGTGAGCTATATCCAGTAAACCGAGCTTATGCTGAAATGAATCCATAATTTCGAGTATCAACTTTCAAAGGCCATATATCCATAGTCTGAACTCTGTTTTAGTTGGTTCAAATCTTGAAGGAAATCCCGTTGGGTCTACTTTCATATGCCACCAATTTCAGCTCAATCCGATTTGTAGTTTATGAGATACACTCAAAACATTGAAGCTTGGTTTGCTGTGTGGCGTGGATTTCACTGTCAAATTCAACAATTCATATCTCGTTGATATGAACTCCTTTGGACTTGCATTTTTTTATCAAAATGACGTATTGGGAGTATAGTTTCATATGCCACTGGTTTCACCTCAATCCGATCTATGATTTGGGAGATATCATCAAAATACCAGACCTCGCTCAGCTAAAACGTGAAACAGAGTATAACAGAGTTGCTGAAATCATACCTAACTCGAGTCAACTGAGGCTTGACTCGAGTCAACTCATTCCAGAAGAGGAAAGTAAAGTCATTAACTCGAGTCAATTAGTGGCAACTCGAGTTAACTCGTCCTAAATCATATTTTTGCTTGTTTTAACTCCAAATTGAGCTATTCCAACTTCCATTTGATCATGGAGACTTCTAGTATCAATCTAAGGTCTTGAATAATGATATTCTCATTCCATTCATCAAGTTCTTCCATCTCCCATCTTGATCATTCTTCGTAATTTATCTTGGACTCATCATTCTCTACAAGTTCCACTTTCCTCAATATCTCCTTGATTAATCTCTATAATTCAACTTGGATTAATCTACATTAAATACAACAGTTAGTCAATGTAGGAGACAAATATAGAATGCAAACTTTTTGCTCTTGATAATGGCATCTACATAAGACATCATCAAAACTAATCATATCTAACATCATTCAAGTCTTTTGAACAACCAATGCAGAAAATGAAAAGCATTCAAAGTTTCAACTACTTCCTGTGTTTTCTACTCTTGTAAAGTATCTTTTAATATATTTGTACTTTAGTGATTATCTTATATACTCTTAGAGAGAGTTTCATTTATTGAAATCATTTATTATAAGAATCTCAAGTCGTGGGACTTTGATATTGAACATATCAGTTTACAACTTGTAAGGGGAGTGTATCCTAGTAAGAGGATAACTTTCGAGTGCGAGTGTGTAACTGATTCTGAAATATAGTGAAAATCCTAGAGTGTCGAGGACTGGACGTAGGTCAAGTGTTGTGACCGAACCAGTATAAATTTGTTGTGTCTTGCTATTCTTTCATCTTCTATGTTTTGCTGTTAAGTTTCATAGCACTTTAAAAAGAAATTTTTTAAATCCCTAATTCACCCCCTCTTGGTGATTTTCTTCTCTTTCACTTTCCTCAACAAAATTTCCCTTAGATTCTTCTAAGCTGTCCCAAAACATATTGAAGTAAAAAAGTTTAACAATGTTGGGAGTAAAAGAGGTAGAAATAGAAATGAGAAACTCAAATTGTTTAAGCCAAGGGGAGAGGTCAAGATTGCACTCATCCTGAAACTTAAACAAATTGACTGACACAACAAGACATAAATCTTTCTTAAGGAAAGATTCCCTGAATCTAGCAGGAGTCTCATTCTCTAATACAGCAGTCACATTGCAAAAATCCTTAGGTGCTTTAGAATGATTATAAATTTCATTTATAGCATTCGATACCTTAGAGCTTGATTGCTTTGGCTGCTCTGAGGCTTGAGACGCAGTTGAAGGTCCTCTTTTTGATTTCTTCTGCTGCTTAGACTTAGCAGCCTGGGAAGGACCTTGACCCTTGTCAAAAGCATTTCTCTTCCTTTTAGGTGGCTTAGCAGCCTCATCTTTCTTTTGCTTCCCCTTTCCCAAATCAGCTTATGGGTTGACATTACGTTTGGGAGTCTCGGAAGGTTCTTCAATGACCACTCTCTTGGGTCTGGAAGATTCTTCACTTGTAGTATTCTCATTCCTGGTAATTCCAGGGATACTCTTGTCGACCCCATAGCGAAATCTTCTAGGAGTGTGCTTCACTCGCCTAGGTCCCTGAAGAGGAGGAGCTGAAGGAGAACGAGAAGCTTCATGGTCTGATTTTGAGCCCTATGAGGTAGTGGGAGGACGATTTGAGGCCATTTCTGGGTTTGGGAAGGTCGAATCAGAGAGAGGAAGATGAGAGGATGAGAGATGAAACTTAGGGCAAAATTGAGTTTTAAAGAGAGTGAAGAGGAACAAACAACTCATATATATATATATAAGGCGCGACAAACTTGAGTTTTCACTAACAAACTCGAGTTTGTATAAAAATAGACTTACCTGGACTTCAAGAGTGTATATGTAAACCCTTGAGCTTCTGCGACAAACTCGAGTTGATTAATTGCAAACTCAAATTTGCAATTCTTTTTAACAGGCTAGTTGCTCTCTATTTGATGGAAACTCGAGTTTCCCACTTAATGACTCGAGTTTGGTTCTCTCAAAACCATGGTTTGCTCTCAGACCCCGATAAACTCGAGTTTGTCTTTTCAAACTTGAGTTTGCTTCTCTTTGACAACAAACATCAGCAATTCAAGCATCCTGCATAAACCATAACTAAACACTCCAATGCTTAAGTTATATCTAATAATCATCAAAACCATAACTAACATTGGGTAAGGCCTACTTACAACTCATTGGGATTTATCATTCCCAATTCTCTTTTTATGAAATTGAATTGCTCCTTAGCTAATGGTTTGGTGAAGATATCAGCAAGTTGAAGATGAGTTCGAATGAACATGACCTTGACATCCTTCTTCAGAGAGTTGTTGCTTGAGCCGTAGGACTTGAGCACAGCAACTAGATGCAGCAATGTACATAGCTTCAGTCGATGATATAGAGACAGTTGTTTGCTTCTTGCTGAACTAGAAGACAAGTAAGCCACCAAGGAATTGACATCGGCCACTTGTGCTCTTTCTATCCGTTTTGTATTCAGCATGATCTGAATCTGAAACTTTTTAAATATTCTCACAAAGGAATGGGAGGTGAAGCTTATAGCCATAGAAGAAACCAAAGGAGAATCAATGAGGTTAGTAGCTGCACTATTTGGAACTCTTTTCGAATATGAGGAAAAGACAAAGTTCAAGAAAGGATTATACAAAATCAACAACAACAACAACAAGAATAAAGGCATAGTATTGAACGCCATTAAAAACAAGAACTTAAGGAAGTAGAGGAACCTAAAGAAGTGGATGAGCTCAAAATGATCGTCTAAAGATTCAAAAAGTTCTACATAAAGGATCAAGGATTCTAAAAATTCCATAAAGGTGGCTTAAGCAACAGACGGGAAAAGCCATGACATATCAAATCTAAATCTCCACTTCTGAAAGACAAGGAAAAGAAAAGGAGCAACCATTTCAAAAGAAAAGCTTTTGTTTAAGCCATTTAACAAGATAACTCATCAGATGAAGAAAGTAAGGAAAAAGAAATGGGGAACATTTGCTTCATAGCTCATGAATAATTATAAAGTGAAGAGACAAATGATTATAAACCTTCTTATGATAAACTGTTATCTGAATACAATGCTTTACATTTAGAGTTTAGAAAAATAGCTAAAGAACTTGTGAGTTCAAAGAAAATAATTAAAGTTCTTGAGCAACAAATCAAAGATACTGCTCTGATCTCTTGTAAAACTTGTCTTGAGTTAGAAAGAAGAAACTCTGATCTCAATAAGACTCTTGAGAAATTCACTGGAGGAAGTGAAATGCTCAAGGTTATCTTAAAGGCTTAAAGGTTCACTAATGACAAATCTGGAATAGGCTATAATCCAAAACTGGATAAGAAGAAATGTAAAAAGAAAAGGGAAGGTAAATCATATTTGAATTACTTTCAAAAACCTGTAAATTTGTCTAATCCCTTCGCTCACTGCAACTATTGCAACAGAAAGGGGCACAACACATCCTTCTACTTTCATAAGAAAGAAAAACCAATAGGTACCTATAAATGGGTACCGACAGGTTCATATGTTCTGGACTAACCACAAATGACTCAAGAAAAGATGGGTACCTAAGACTTAATTGCCAATTTCTACAGGTATGTCTAAGAGCATCAAAGACCAACAAATGGTACATTGATAGTAGTTGCTCTAGACACATGACTAGAGATCAGACCAAGTTTATCACAATAAGATCAAAAGCTGGTGGCAAAGTGAGCTTGGAGGAAACCAATATGGCAAAATAGTCGGGATAGGTAAAAATGGCGAGAAGGATGGAGTTCAAATCAAAGATGTCTATTATGTAGAAGGTCTCTATCATAACCTGCTTAATGTCAGTCAGAGTGCAGATAAACACAATTGTATCATCTTTGATTCAAAAAATGTCTTATTGTAAACAAGAAGGATCTTAGATAAACAAAGGTCAACTCAAGTTTTAATTAAAGCTTCAAAAGAAGGTAATTGTTATACTATCAATATGCCTAGTTGTAATACTAATTCTGAAAATTGTTTTGTTAGCAACACCGATGAAAGTTGGTTATGGCAAAAAAGACTAGCGCATGTCAATATGCACCAACTAGGAAAGTAGCTAAAAAATGAATTAGTTCTTGGTTTACACAACCTTCAATTCAAAAATGATTTAATTTGTGATGCTTGCAAGAAGGGTAAACAAACTAAATATTCTTTCAAATAAAAAAATGAGGTCATGACAGATAGACCACACCAACTTGTCCATATGGATCTAGTTGGACCAACAAGAATTAAAAGCCTCGAGTGGCAATCTTTATAGTCTGCTCATTGTCGATGATTACTCCAAATTTACTTGGACCATCTTCCTTTCCTCTAAAGATGAAATCATTGATCAATTAATTCTTTTTGCCAAGAAAGTGCAAAATGAGAAAAGTATGTGCATTTTAGGTATAAGAATAGATCATGGAGGAGAATTGAAAAATCAAGCTTTTGGAGAATATTGCGATTCAAATGGTACTAACCACAATTTCTCAACTTTGAGAACCCCTCAACAAAATTGAGTTGTAGAAAGAAAGAACAGAGTTCTCAAGGAGATGGTTAGAGCCATGCTGAATGAAAATAATGTAGCGCAAGTATTCTAAGCAGATGGAATGAGCACAACTAGCTATATTTCCAACAAAGCTTATATCATAAAGAAGCTTGGTAAGACGCCTTATGAGCTTTACAAAGGGAGAAAACCAAATCTCGTTCATTTGCATATATTCGGCTGTAAATGCTTCTTTCACAACAATGGTATAGACAATTTAGGAAAGTTTGATCCTAAATCAAATGAAGGTATATTTTTGGGCTATTCTAGTAGAAGTAAAGCATACAGCATTTACAACAAACATACGTGTTGTTGAAGAGTCAGTTCATGTTGTGTTTTCCAAAAATGAACCTCTAGTCAAACATTTGGATGATGAACTTGAAATAATTCATCAAGAGGAAAATCAAATTATTTCAAAAACACCTTCCTTAGAAAATGAACCTGAAAAAGATCTTGAACCATCTGATCAAAACCAACCTAGAGCTTATGTTGGAAATTATGCCCTAGGGGTTAATCATTGTACTTTAAACATTATTGTTATTTAAAGTATTTTCTCCTTTTTGTTATCATATCATTTGCATTTTATTATGATGACTGTATCCTTGGATGTATCATGAAGATTGTCTTAAATGTCCCTGGTTGGTCATCTATGCAGAACGAAGATCAAATAAGACCAGTATGACTTTGATGAGGTATGAAGATACGAATCAAAGTCATAGGAACTGTAAGAGTACAAGGTACTGGACCGACCCACTCTGAGAAAGCTGCATGGATTAAGTCATAAGCTTATCTCATGTATAACCATGTCACAATGCCCTTTAACCTGAGATCATCATGGATTCCTACATGAGAGTCATTGATCTTTGACCTAGTCAAAGGTCACCTTTGATCGGGTGATGATAAAGGCTTCGATCGGGATTAGTAGTTTTCATGTAGAGGAATGTGAATGGTCAAGATGAGATTTGTCCCTCACATTTGTAGAGAGATATTACTGGGCCCCTTGATGAGTATAGTCTGAGAAAAGTATGGTCATACTACGATGGAAAGGAGTTTCCATTTCATTTGTTAGACTACTCAAGAATCGAGAAAGTAATGGTCAAGAATATGAGGATGACACTATCCATGATTCAACCTTGACCAAATTATCGCGTGACAAAAAGAACGTGGTATGGTTGTATGATAGGTTGCATCGTATCATCAATTCTCATATGAATTGGGTAGTCGTAATGTCTTGCTAGAGACCGCTTGCCACTTGTGCTGCCAATTTCATGTGGGCCTACAGGGTCGCACACAAGAATAGTTCCAACACGAGCTATAATGTTCAGATTCATTGAATCTAAGATATGTCTAAGATATAATGAATACAACATTTAATCTAGGGAGGATGGATATATATATATAATATAAATTTGAAAATAATAATAATGTTATTTATATAGATAATAATATTATTATGTAGTATTTGTTTTGTATTTAATTTATTTGATAAATTAAATAACTAAAACTAATAGAGATATATTTAATTTATGAAGATAAATTAAATCAGCTAGCTTTTAATTCAGATTAAAATAAATAGATTAGATTAGATCTGTTGGACAGATTTAATTAATATTATTTTAATCGAATCCAAATTTCAAAATTAATTAAGATTAATTTTGAATATTTAATATGGTCCATTAGGGTTTAAAAACCCTATAAGATAATGAGTAAGTCGTATTAGATTGGCCGCAAGAAAAAACCCTAGAGAATATACAGAGAAAAACGTTAGAGGAGCTAGCATGCTTCCTGTGTTGGTGTTCTGTTCGTGTGGCTACCGGAAGAGGGAGATGGTTTGTTTAGTTGGCTCCTAGTGATCGAACACGATGCATACAAATGGTATGATTCTGACTACTCTAATTTAAACGCCATTGATAGATCCTCCATTGGGATTCAAAATTTCTTCTTATAAATTTCTTTCGCTGCATGCTCGAATCCTAACAGCTTAGAGATATAACAAGATTCATCCTTTAGACAAAGTGATAGGCAATGTCAATGATGAAGTGAAAACTAGAAACAAAACTCTTAATGAAGTGAGTTTCTTTGTTTTTATATGTTCAAGTTTATTTATGGCATGAAACAACTTGAAGCAACCACATACGAAACATTGAAGAAGCCCTCTCAGACAATGATTAGGTGATATCAATGCAAGAGGAATTGAATCAATTTGAGAGATATCAAGTTTTGGAACTTGGTATCTAAGCCTAAAGACCATATTGTCATTGGCACTAAATTGGTATTCAAGAACAAACAAAATGAATTTGCAATCATTGTTAGATACAAGGCAAGATTGGTGGCCAAAGGCTATAATCAAGAAAAAGGAATTGATTATGAGGAAACATATACTCCATTTGTTAGATTGGAAGCCATACGAGTACTCCTAGCCTTTGCATGCATCAAAGGATTGAAACTTTATCAAATGGATGTTAAGAGCGCCTTCCTAAATGGTTACATTATGGAAGAAGTCTATGTTAAACAACCTATGGTTTAGAAGATGTGTCTAAACAAGACCATGTTTTTAGACTCAAAAAGGCCTATATGGTCTTAAACAAGCTCCTAGAACTTGATATGAAAGACTGAGCAAATTCATCATAGAACAAGGATTTGTCAGAGAAAAGGTTGACACAACACTCTTCATGAAACACAAGAAAAACGATATATTAATTGTGCAAATTTATGTTTATGACATTATATTCGGTTCTAACAATGATTCTCTCTGCCAAGAGTTTTCAAAGACTATGCAATGTGATTTTGAAATGTCTATGTTAGGAGAATTGAATTCCTTCCTCAGGCTTCAAATCAAGTAGAAGATGAATGAGATATTTATTTCTCAAACCAAATATCTCAATGAATTTCTGAAGAAGTATGGAATGGATTATGCCAATGGAACTGATACTCCAATAAGCTTAACGACACTACTAGATATGGATGAAAAGGGGCCAGATTTCAACATAACCAAGTATAGAGGAATTATAGGTTCTTTGATGTATCTAACCGTTAGCAAGCCAGACATTCAATTTAGCGTGGGGATGTGTGCAAGATACTAGTCTGCATCGAAGGAATCACATGCTGAGACCGTAAAGAGGATATTTAGATATCTTGCTGACACATTAGAACTTGGAATTTGGTACCCAAGAGGAGGCAATGAATATCTCATTGCTTACTCAGATTCAGATCATGGTGGGTACAAAACTGATAAGAAGAGTACCAACAGACAATATCAGTTCCTTGGTGGCTTTATCATGTCTTGGTTACACAAGAAGCAGAACACTGTGTCCTTATCCTCAACTGAAGCTGAGTATGTAGCTACCTTAAGTTGTTGTGCTCAAGTGCTATGGTTGAAACAACAACTACAAGATTTGGCATCCATCTAAGGTAAATTCTAATACTCTATGACAACACGAGAACAATAAGCTTGGCCAAAAATCCATTTCAACATTCAAAACCAAGCATATTGATGTGAGACATCACTTCATCAGAGATCATGTTCAAAAGAAAGATGTTAAAGTGATGTTCATCCCCACTCATCTCCAGCTAGCTGGTATTTTCACAAAACCATTAGCAAATGATCAATTTGTCTATATAAGAAGAGAGTTGGGAATGGTAAATCCCAATGAATTGTGAGTAATTTCCTTCATTCTATTAGTTTTTAAATATGTTTTGATGAGTTAATTACTAAATTAAGCATCAGAGTTCCTAGTATTTTGTTTTGTAGGATCCCTTTTTCTTACGCTGAAAAACAGAGTTAAACAGAGAAGGGATCACTTGCAAAGTCACTCGAGTGAGAGTGAAAGTTGAAAGCTTTCACTCAGGTGAAACCCAAGTCACTCGCGTGATATCAAGGAACTTGCCCACAATTGACTGAACATATCACTCAATTGAATTCCTATGCACTCGAGGTTAGGTTTAGCTAACTTGAGTGTTAGAGATTTAAAGAAGAATCAGTTCAATAACAGAGCTAGCACTCGAGTTATGAAAAGGGTAACTTGAGTAGTGCACTCGAGTGAAGATTTTAAGCATTTGAGTGATTAGAAGTTGAGGCAAAGTCAGAACTTCAACAAAGGCTAACAGTCGAGTGAAGACATTAATTACTCGAGTGAAGCACTTGAGTTGAGGCTCAGGTGACTTGAGTGATAAGCAAATGAAAAAAAATACTTGTTGCAAGAAAGAGCAAGTATTTGAGTGTTGAAACCAACCAACTTGAGTGGCCAACTCAAGTGTGGATTCTGAGCACTCGAGTACTGAGAGAATAGAGAAGCTGAACAATCAAAGGAAGAAAGCCAGAACGTCAGGCAAAAGGCTCCATACGAGTGGAGAATAAAAGTAAGAACTTATCTCATTTCACCACTAGAGACTATCCCATGTTTGCTTCATTTATCTCAAGGAACCAAGAAATGTGGGTGATTGGATTATGGATGAGATGTGACAATTCAGGTTCCATTCGAATGTTACATCTACTATCCCTTTTCCCAATTTGGTTTCCTACATTCTTTACTTGAACAATAAGGGATTCTCTTTTCCTAAGCCTTTTGTGCCTTCTGGTTCCCTTGTTCCTGAGTCCACTCCTGTCTTTGAGTCTCTCACCACTATCCCTGAGTCCAACACCACTCCTGTCCCTAAGGACCCTCTTCCTTCCCCTGTTCCACCTTCCTCTACTACTTCCATTCATCTCTCCACCTCTAGCTCTACTGGGCCTTAATCCTCACCAACCTTGAATCCCCAGTCAGTATACTACTCATTGAACCTCCTCTTAGATATCACCTTTCCTACCATTTTGTTAGTTATGATTATTTTTGATGACCAATTGCATACCCTTTGACTAATTCCTTAGCTCTGAATATTGATCCTTTGATGAAGTGGAAGTTGGAATAGCTTAATCCGGAGTTAAATTAAGCTATTTGAAAGCTAAGACATCGTATACATGAACAAAGTGCCATACAAGATGAAAGTGCCATACGAATCAAGATTCTGTTTGCTACAGTGATTTCGGTACCGCTCAAGTCATTCCGATTCATTTCTCATAGTTGTCTACACTCCACTTCTTATCCTCTGGCAAAATCCGATGAACTTCTTATTTTGCCTCCCTCTCTACCTCCACCATTAGATATCACCTTTCCTACTATTTTTCTTGATGACAAAAAGGGAGAAGCATAGAGTTTAATTGTACACTTTCGCTTCGCAAGTAATGTCATTTTACTTGCTTTCAAAGAACCATTTCAATATTACTTTCGAAGCTTACTCAAGTAACTAAATAGAGAAAGAGCGATTATGTTATGTTTTTCAATATGTTTCTTGTTTTATGAACTGTGGTTCTATAATACTCAATTGCTTCCAACTTTTGTAACTTATGTTGATCAATGATAATGTTATCTATGCAATTCTATATGTGTTAATTATATTCTTTCTTTGTGATCTTCAAGAATTTTTCAAGCGTACTCAAAGTTTGTCATCATTAAAAAGGAGGAGAATGTTAGTCCTTGGTTTATGTTTTAATGATAACAAACTTAGAAAAGAATAAGGACTTGATGATTCAAGTCAGTCATGTTCTGTATTTCAAGACACTTGAGTGATATAACCTAATTTGAACTTAAACTTGAATCAACAAGACTTTTCAAGTGATCTGAGATGATCCTTTGAGTGGCATGTAATACACTCGAGTGATGATCCTTAACTTTTGGTGATTTTGCAAGTTACTCACTAAAAGAATGAGAGTGATGCAAGATCATTCGAGTGGCTATGCTAGCACTCGAGTAATCCCTTGTAACTTGCAAGAAATTAGCAAGTCACTCGCAGGATTTTTGAAGTTATGGCAGATCACCCGAGTAATAGGTTTCATCACTTGAGTGATAAGCTCAGAGCAATTGAGTGCTGGTGATCACTCGCAGAGATTTTGCAAGTTACTTGCTCATTTTGTGAAAAGTGTTAAGGTGTCCACTTGGGTGTGCCTGATGTCACTTGAGTGAAGGAGAGCACTCGTGAGTAAACAATTAGCCACTCGCAATGGTTACACAAGTGATAACCAGTCTCACTCGAGTGTTGGTAACGCCACTCGAATGATGACCAACAACTTGCGAGTCTGATGCAAGTCACTCACCAATGAACCAAGAGCGCTGGCTTCTAATCTGGAGTCCACTTGAGTGAGCTTTAGTGACACTCGAGTAACACAACGTAACTTGCAGAAGTACTCGAGTCACTAGCAAAGTTGAAGTTATTTTTCAAACAATACTCGAGTCAAGCTTTACAACCACTCTAGTAAGTTATGCTTTCAACACTTCATTTCCAAAGGCAAAGTTCATCAACACTTGAGCTGAATTAAAGAAGCACTCGAGTGATGGATTTTCACTCGAGTGAATTTAGAATCGTACTCGAGTGTCTGTTTTTGTTTCATTTAACAACATTTCTAAGAATTTAAATATTGTTGTTAACATTTGTTTATACTTGATTACTACTCATATTACTTCACAATGCTGCTAATTTTGTTTGTATATGAGTTTCAGATATTTAAATTCACAGACTATCTTCAAAAAGCTTGATAATCATTCCCTGTGTCAGAGCATTAAATGCACAGCAGAAACAAAGCACACAAAGCAATCACAAAGTAGACCAAATGGGTTTCGTTCAAAGATTTTATTACATTGAAAACAAAAGCGACCTAACCTTAAGCAAATCTCAAAGTAGACCAAAGGGATGTCATATGAAGTGAAGCAAAAGTCACTGAACACCGAATTCTTCCAACGACTCCAATCTGCCTCTAGCAAATAGCTCAAACGCTTACAACGGTCATTAATGGCATTCAACTATAAATAGTTGAGCATTCAATACGGAGTTACCACCCAAGCACACAATCAATCTCTTGCTCATATACTCTTGTGTTGTAATATCTTCTAATATTAATTGTTCAATAGTGATTTCATATCTACTATGTGAGAGAGTTATTTACAAACAATTTTATTTCTGTAAAATCTTAAGGTACCTTGAGTGTGGTTGTTAGACTACAACTTATAAGGGGGGTGAGTTCTGGTGAGGATTACTTTGTCCTAAGGTGCCAAGAACCCATGGAATGTTGGAACGATAGTGAAAATCTCAAGAGACACTATGGGGACTGGACGTAGCTCTAGAAATTAAGGCCGAACCAGTAAAATCCGTTGTACACACTTCGGAAATATTCTTCTAACTCTTTTTCCTAGATTTAAATGTTTTTCATCTTTGGTTTAAATTTTTAATATCACCCAATTCACCTCCTTGGGTAAAACGTTGGCACTAGCACCTTATACCATTAGACCAACTCTATGTTGGTGTCATCAGCGAGTTTTAATATCAATCGCTACTTTGAAAGTAATAATCAACTCAAGCTATTTCTTCAGGAAGTCAGATTCTCCAAAACTCCACTTGCTCTAGTTTTATTATTAATTAATGACATTGATATCATCAAACTCCACTTGGCTCTAGTCAGATCCCCAAAAATATTCTTTATTGTAATAATGTTTGATATGTGTTGGAGATTTTTTTAAATTTATTGTAATAATGTTTAGTGTGTGTTCGATATTTAATGTAATACATTTTAAGTCAGATTCCGCCAAAAAAATTGTTTTGTTATATATATCATTGGTGGCGGTGGTGAAGGGAGGTGGCTAATTGTTGTATATCATTTAAAATAGAACTTTTTTTCATAAAAGCTACATGTATTTTTATAGTTTATAATTTATATATACACACACTGAATATTATATACTATTAAAAATATTTTTATGCATTTTTAAAACATTAAATTAATTATAACCGTTCCGGCAACAATCCAACTATTGACTCCTCAGTTCAATGCTCCATCCAGTGTTTTCATATTGATTTTTATAAATGTAAGAAATAATAGGCCTATATTTTTATTGACTCTATGGACTATGGGGCTAGTTGCACATAAATAGTCAACGTCAGCCTTGCAATTTGCGTAAATATATAAAGGCGGGCAATAGCTTCAGTTTTGTACAAAATGGATTCTAATTCTCTAGTAGGAAATTGTTCAACAAAGATGAAAATAGTTTCCTTATGGACTATGAACTTGTTCAATTTTTTTAAGTTTGAGCACGACATTGACACAGCCAAAGATACTCAAGCCATCCTTCTCACCATTTTCACTTTGATCGCTGCAACCACATTTCAAGCTGGATTAAATCCTCCTGGTGGAGTTAGGCAAGAAGATCTTCAAAGTAAGCCACATATATATAAAGCAACAGGCTTATTATTGGCTTTATGAACTATTATGTGTTTCTTCTCACAGTTTTTACTTTGATTGTTTCAGCAACAGAAACTGAACCTCGATTGGTGAATCACGTGGCGGGCTCGGCGATACTTTCTTCTCGGAAAATTCCTTATTATGTGTTTCTTCTGTCCAACACTTATGCGTTCTACAATTCAATCTTTGTTATTTTGACACTCGTCACCAATAAGTTTCCTTTCAAATATGAGACCCGTGCTGCCACTCTCTCCATGGCTGTCACTTATGGCTCAGCCGTTTTCGCCGTCACACCGCGTGGAAGTTACAAGTTTAGGTTTGTCCTTGCTGTAGCTTTCTTGCCTTTTGTGATCCGATTTCTGATTGATGCTTACAAGTACTGCCGCTCGAAGAAGTCTCAATCTGGTGGTAAAGTAGTATCATACACGTCAAACTCTGTTGACGTCAAAACACCAACTATAATAGCATCAGGTGTAAAATCATCCCTGTCTACCATCGTTCTATGAATCCTGAAATAGTATAGATATGCTTTAGTCCTGTAAGTGTTCACGTACCTGCTTTGTTTAATTTCCTGATGAATGGATTGTTCCTGTTATTTGTATTGCTATCTAGTGCAAATGATGCAAATTGCCATAAATCTTACTATTTGATCCTTAATATACTACTCTTATCCTTATTATACGTCCGCTTGCACATAAAATTTTTGTTCTTAAAATAAGTTCATCTAGAAGTTATTAATGACTATTTTCTAATTTTACCCTTATTTAATTCAAGTTGAAATAGAGAAAGAGGGGGGAGAGAGAGGTGAGAATGGTTTGTAATAATGTAGTTAGAGAGAAAATTTTAACAAGGGTAAACTTGGAATAATAAATCAAAATTTTAATAAAAATTAAAATGATAAAAGTAGGGACATGGGGTTTCATATTATAAATTAAAATTTTGAATTGAATTTAAATTTTGAAGTATCAGGGTTATTTGTAACTATCAAATTTCAGGGGTATATGAAATTCGAGATTTAAATAGAAAGATAAAAGGTCATGGAGGTTAAATTTAAACTTTAAAATGTCAAGGGTTATATGCAACTTACTCAAAATTCAGGGGGATTTTATGTAATTTAGCCTAAATAAAAAAACCATTTGCTCATTGCACAGAAAATCTCGTGGTCTTCTTGTGTCTGGATGATGACACTCTTATACAATTAAACAACATTTAAATGTAGAATCACGTCCATTCTACCATTTATAACTCAACGATCGATGTTTATTACTCAAACATTCATTATTTCCTCATGCTGTATCATCCAAGATGGGTGTGCTCATATGGGAAAGTCTTTGAATAGGTGACCTCCTAGGACTCTGATATCACTCTGCTACCTTACTAAAAATATATCTTGCTACTAGTCTCAGGATAGGTTTTCCTTGTTGCATTGCTCAAACAATGGAAGTCTCAGGATAGGTGACTTCTTAGGACTCTAGTACCATTGCTCAGACAAGGGAAGTCTCAGGATAGGTGACCTACTAGGACTATGATACCATTTAGTTGTCCAATTAAAAATGTGTCTGGTTGCCAGTCAAAATGCAATTCCTAACCAAATGCAATTGAAGGTAAGTTGAGCTTAGTAAAGGACTCCGGCTCCTTATCCCATAAGTGAGCACAAATCTCTAAGTTGTTGATGTGTCTTCTCCTAGCTATGAAGTTCAAAATATCCTCATTCTCCATCTGTTTCCCTCTAACAAAAAAAGACCAGCCTTTAGTGAAGTTCACCTTTTTTATTTGGTAGCGTTAAAGTTTTCCTGGGAGGTTATCTCTACTTGATCATCTCCTTGTCTTTTGAAGTTTATCGGTATCAGGTCCGGAAGGGGCCCGAAAATAGATATTTTCGGCAAAAATTGAGAGAAATTGGTTGCATACAACATTGTTATTATTTATTGAAAAATTTTAAAAACAAACAAACAAACTATGAAGAACTTAAATGAGGAAAGTAATATAATAGGGATTTTCTTCTTCTTTTTTGTTCTTTTTTTTTTTTTTTTTGTAGAATAGGTTAGCACGAAGAACTTAGATGGGAGAATTAAGTGTTATTTTCTAGTATTCCCTCCCCCAATTTTCCTCCTACTTTTCCCTCCAAATATAGGGTTATAGTTTAAAAGAACCTTTTTTTTTTTAATTGAAAAATGGAAAGGTGCGTGTAGTAAAGAAGAACTTCGCACAAAGGAACCTTTTTATTCTTGCCACATGTATTATTAATTTATGAGCTAATTCACAAAATGATGATAACGGATTGTTAATCTATGAGAGCTTAATTACACCACAATGTCAGTCCCTCCCTAACTTCATCTAATTAAAGTACGTTTTAGGGCATCCAAACATGAACAAAACAATACCATGAAATGTACGAGGAAGTATATATGTAGCTAGCTAAATTCTTCAAAGGCCATTCATGATGATCGATCACTTCAATTCAACCTCGTGATTGAATCTTCCTGTTCGCCATCCTTTGCAAGCGCCTCTTTCTCTCTTCGTGCAGAATCTTGGCTATCCTACGTACGCACATTCCCAGATGATAAATAATAAATAAGTAAATACAAAACATTTTAAAACTATGATGTATTCAAATTTCCAACATCAATCCTTATCTGTAGATGTACGGTAACGGTGTGTATACCTTTTGAGATTCACTTCATTTGTATCCTTGTTGGGAACTTCCTCAAGCTTAAAAGTGTTCACGTTCCACCTTTTCGTCACATTCTTTAACAGATTTTCTCCGAAGTTTTCAAGATTCTGCAAATTCTCTGGTTTAGAGTTGTCCATTTGAGCCATCTCTTGTGTTAATGAATTATCCTGCAAAACGATGCAATTAATTATTAATTGAAATAATAATCATCATCATCATTACTAAACTAGTTAAGGTAAATGATAAGACTGAGGATATTTTTTTCATTTAATTAATACTCCTTACAGTCATATATGTATAAGCTAATTGAGGGGTTTGCTTTGCTCCTAAATATAAGACCTCTATCCACTTTGTTTACCAAACTTACAAAAAAAAAAAAAAAAAAAAAAAAAAAAATCTTTTTACTAAATTATCCTTATTGATTACATATATTAATTAAATGAGGTTTTCATATCGAGGTGATGATTAAAGAAGGTATTTTGAGGAAATCAATGTACTTTTGTTACAAATAACCAACTTAACTAATTTTCTTGATATATATTCCATCTGTTCAAATTATAAGATGCAAATAACTAAATTACACAATTCAAAAGGTTGGTTAAAGACAATAAATATGTAACACAAATATAGCTTACTATCTTAAAACACCCTTATTCATGGAGAGAGTGAGTGTAACACCCCGTTTTCGTAAACGTTTTCTCACGGATATTGATCGAGTTGGCGGTTGGAAATTTTTTCGAATTTAAATATGAAATAGAGTCACTGAATAACATTCATAGTAATATGTCTGGTAGTCATAAGTGGTACAGTCATCCGAATATTTCTAGACAAAATAGACTATAATTTATTTTCTTCATCTGCCTCTCTATGCCGACCTCTTTCCTTTCACCTCGTCCGAACACCATGGGATCCCGAAGCTATATCAGCACCGAGATCCAATGCCCATTGGATCTCGGTGTAACGGTTAACCTCATGCTTAGGTAAAAGAGTATATGCATGATGAGATATCCACAACATTTCACAATGTAAAAACACATCTCCACATATCAGGCAATAACATTACACAGCCCCCAGTATGTATGTTATCCCGTCTGCACACTCTCGGTGCCACGATAGCATGTCGTGTCCATAGCGCTAGGAAAACTCTAAACGGTGTTAACAATGCCATAACCCGTGTACTCATAACTCCACCATTTTTCAAACAAACAGAATCTCAGTATATGAACACAGCAAATACATATAGCACACAATAAGCATCAGATTAAGGTTACAATACGCGTCCGTACCTTTCCGGCGGTATAACGGTACTTTGACGGAAAAACGGAAAACAGCGGGTAAAAAAAAACGATATATGACGGCGGTACAACAATAGCGGCCGAAAATGTACGATTAAACCAAATATCCTATAAGGATAACATTTATCAATATTTAAGACTATAAAAGGTATTTTAGGTAAAAATTACCATTTTGCCCCCGAACCCCTAATCGGCGGAATTTCGCGAGCTTCATTTTTTTCGCTCTATCTCTCTAGAATTTTGACAGATCTTTTCCCTCATCATATTTTCGAAATATATATCATATTTACCCCTAAATATGATATCTAGACTATCTTGAAAAATTAAAGAAAAATCTAGCATTCCTACTATATCTACCGAAAGAACTACCGAAACTAAAGACCAGGGACCGAAGAACTTACCCGAGACTTTGCTCGACTTTCTCCGAGCTTCTCTCTCTAACTTCTCTCTAAGAGGCAGATTTTTTGTGTGAGAAATGAAGAAGAGGAGCTTGGTATTTATAGAAGAGACGGATGGCGTAACGGTAAATAATTCGAACTTCGTCTTGACGAATATGGACCGTAGGATCGCATTTTTGAGGACAAAACACTCTTGGCCATCCATGGTCAAGATCGAAATCTAAGAGCCCTAAAGTCAATGGATGAGTTGTCATCCATGATAGCTCTTGCTTTATGGCCTCCGGCCCGATAAAGCTACCCGACGGTGTTCGTTTCGCGCGATTTCGCGAGAAACTCAAAAATCCGGCGTGTAACTTTGAAGATCTTTCCATCCTCTTTCATATTATATATTTTGATCCTCTTTTTGATCATATCCAGGTATTCTCCGGTGCGTCGGAAGATATTCGGACAAACGCGTCCGGATTCGGAAATCGCTTCCGATAGAACCAACTTCGGACAACAATTTCGAATCGTAAAACGTCCAGTTGTTGCCTAACTTAATCTCGTGTTTAAAAAGACGCAATTGTTTCTATAGGTTCTCACTTTGCCTATCGACTCTACTCTATCCGATCAACTTTTCGTCTTATTTGAAATCGGGTTTTTGGTTGCGGAAACAACGCCCGGTAAATTCTTTCTTCGTGTAAAAATTCACTTGTTCTTAATTTGATCAGTCGAAAAGACTTTTACTTCTCGGTTTACTTGTAGAATTTATTTCTAACTTTTCCCCTCGCCCGCCTATAAGCCGACTCACCGCATTATATTATTATTTTATTCTAATTACCTTCACATTTTTTTTTTTCTTTTTTTTTATTATTTATTTTTCTAAGCATAAAATATTTTATTTATTTATTTATTTAATAATTTCGAATTTCTCCAATTAAAAATAATTATTTAAATTATTTTTAATTCATTTACTTTATACCTTAATTATCCCATTAATTACCAGATTAGCCACTTACTAATTTTTGATAATTTTCTTAATTAGGATAAATCATTATCTCACAAATATTTTACTTACATTGGTATTTTATATCCCATGTAAAATATTAAAAATCATGGGGTCACTTATGATCCCAAAATAATACCTAATTTTGCCTCATTATTTTTCAAGGGAAATTATCCCAAAAATTCCTAAAATTAGAGACAACATACTTTCTAATTTTTTATAAATATTTTACTACCTCTTGAGATTTATCATAATATTTTTAGGCCATGTAATGCCCTAAAAATACATTTTAGCTCTTTATCTCTCCTAATTTCCATAGTAATTACCTTAGAAAATAAGATAATTATTACTTATTATTTGAAACCACATATTCACCTATAACATTTAAAGGAATATTTGTTTATAATTAATGGTCATCCGGTATTGAATATCCGGTATTACATTTCTCCCCGTTAAACAAAATTTCGCCCTCGAAATTTATTCTAGTCTGATTAAACTACTAACCTCGAATCCGGGGTATTTCCGTATCATATCTTCTTCTGTCTCCCATGTCGCCTCTTCAGGTGACAATCCCTTCCAGACCACTTTCACCATTGGAATACTCCGGTGCCTAAGCCGTCTCTCTTGATGCTCAATGATCTGCTCCGGTACGACTTCAAAAGTATTGTCATGTTGTAATTCAACGGTCTCGTATTCAATGACATGATCGTGGTCGGATTGGTACTTCTTCAGCTGGGATACATGGAACACATCGTGAAGTTTGCTAAGGTTCGGGGGTAACGCTATCTGGTATGCAACTGGTCCACGCTTGGCCAGGATTTCAAATGGTCCTATGTAACGAGGACTCAGCTTCCGTCGTTTTAGTGTTCTACCAACACGGCCAAGGGGACACTTTCGAAACACATGGTCTCCGACTTCAAATTCAAGAGGTCTTCTCCTCTTGTCCGCGTAGCTCTTCCGCATGCTTCCGAGCTGCCGGAGTCTCTTCCCCGATTAATGCAATTTGTTCGGAAGTCTTGTCAACTATATCCGCCCGAGGAACTCGCGTTCCGATAGTTCCGTCCAAAGATATAGGTGACTTACACTTCCGTCTGTACAACGCCTCAAATGGTGCCATTTGTATACTCGCATGGTAACTGTTGTTGTACGCAAATTCCGCCAATTGTAGATGTTGGTCCCAATGGCCTTTAAAGTCCAACACACACGCTCGAAGCATATCTTCTAACGTCTGTATTGTTCTTTCAGACTGACCATCGGTCTGGGGGTGATAGGCCGTACTAAATCGCAGCTTAGTACCTAACGCTTCATGCAACGCCTGCCAAAACCGAGATGTGAATCGCGGATCGCGATCAGAGACAATGCTCTTCGGCACACCATGGAGTCTCACGATTTCTTTGATATAGATTTCTGCTAAGCGTTCTGGGGAATGATTTATACTGATGGGAAGAAAATGTGCTGATTTGGTTAGTCGGTCAACGATTACCCAGATCGCATCGTGATTCCTGATCTTGGGCAATCCTACTACCAAATCCATGGTTACGCACTCCCATTTCCATTCCGGAATTTCAAATCCTTGAAGAGGACCTGCGGGTCGTTGATGTTCAATCTTAACCTTCTGACAAGTTAAGCATTTGGAAACGTACTCGGTCACGTCCTTCTTTCCGGGCCACCGAGTTCGGACTTAAGGTTTTGGTACATTTTGACCATTCCCTGGATGCAAAGTATATCTACTTTTGTGCGCTTCATCCAGAATCTTTCGTCGTAATTCGTCAATAGGGGTATGTAGGTCCGCTTCTTGTATCCGACCAAACCACCGATCGATAGGTCATAGTCTGCGTTTGACCCCGCGCAATTAACTCTCGTATCGCAATAGCCCGTTCATCGTGTTTCTGGGCTTCCTCGACCTCGTCTCTCAAATCGTATTCTCCTTGACTGACAAGAAGACTCGCAAGATAGACTTCGCTTGAAGCATCGAAATTTCCACAAATTTGATTTGATAAGTTCAAATCCATGAAGTCTTCAAGCAACTTCAGTTCTTGAACCATCATGTGTGCTACCTGCACCGACTTTCTACTAAGAGCATCTGCAACGACGTTGGCTTTACCCGGATGATATTTAATCTCCAGGTCATAGTCTTTGAGTAACTCCATCCATGACGACCGCCTCACGGTGAGTTCCTTTTGATCAAAAAGGTATTTTAGGCTCTTGTGGTCGCAAGTATAATTCTACGGTTGCACCGCGGATAATGCCTCCATATCTTCAAAGCAAACACAATTGCCGCAAGCTCTAAGTCATGCGTAGGATAATTCAACTCGTGAATTTTAAGGCCGACGAGAGGCATAGGCCACCACTCGCCCCCGTTGCATCAGGACACACCCCAATCCATGCCCGCTGGCATCACTATAGACCATATAAGTCTCACTTGGATCTGGGATTATCAATACTGGTGCTGTGGTCAACCTCTCCCTTAGTCTACGAAAGCTATCCTCGCAGTCCTCACCCCATACAAAGGGTTGGTTTTTCCTTGTGAGCTTCGTCAATGGTAAGGCAAGACGTGAGAAATTTTGTATGAATCTGCGGTAATATCCCGCTAGACCTAGAAAACTACAAATCTCCGTCTTGTCTCGGTCTTTTCCACCCGTAACCGCTTCCACTTTGCTGGGATCAACAACAACTCCGCCTCGTGATATGACATGGCCCAGAAATCTAACTTCTGGTAACCAAAACTCACATTTGCTAAGTTTAGCAAAGAGTCGCCTCTCTCGGAGTATACTCAACACTAATCGCAGATGTTCTTCGTGCTCCTCTCTACTTTTTGAATAGACAAGGATGTCGTCAATAAACACCACTACAAACTTATCCAGGTGTTGACGAAAAATTCTGTTCATGTAGTCCATGAATACGCAGTGCATTTGTTAAGCCGAAAGGCATTACAAGGAATTCGTAATGCCCATATCCGGTTCTAAAAGCCTGTCTTGGGAACGTCACTAGCTTTAACTCGCGGTGATGATATCCCGATCGCAAATCGATTTTGGAGAAAATGTTGGAATTAGATAATTGATCCAAAAGATCATCAATTGCGGGGAGAGGATATTTATTTTTGATGGTCACTTTGTTCAACTCACGATAGTCGATACAAAGTCGAAAACTTCCATCTTTCTTCTTTACGAACAAGACCGGGCTCCCATGGTGAAACACTGGGTTGGATAAACCCTTTCTCGAGTAGCTCTTCAAGTTGCTTCTTTAGTTCTTGCATTTCGTTTGGTGCCATACGATATGGCGCTTTAGATATTGAACCTGTACCAGGCATTAGTTCAATGGAGAACTCAACTTCCCTTTTCGGAGGTAGTTCAGTGAGGTCATTTGGGAAGACATCCGGAAATTCATTTACGACAGAGATGTCTTGGAGTGAAGGTTCGGCTTTCGCCTTGATAGAAAAGAATACCATGTAGGCTTGGCATCCATGCTTAATACATCTTTGAGCCTCGCGATAGAAAGAAAATTTAGATTTGCGTCGATCTTGCCTTTGCCGCGAGGGGTGCAAAAGAGATGCTTTTGCTTCCGCAATCAAGGATCACGTTATTCGCAGATGCCAGTCAAGACCGAGAATGATGTCAATGTCATGGAGTGGCAACCGAATAAGATCAATGTTTGAATCACGTCCATTTATACTCGCAACACAATTTAGACATGAATCGAAGCTAAGGTCTTAACACCGAGGGGTGTAGATACTAACAAATCACAAGGTAAACTATAGGCGGGCATTCCTAGACGTTTAGCACAATCATAAGAAATGAACGAGTGACTAGCACCCGAGTCATACAATGCTTGAAGTGAATATCCGTTTAGAGATATTGTACCTTGGATCATGTCCGGAGATTTTCTGGCTTCCTCATGGGTCAAGGCAAACACTCGACCAGGATTCTGCGTCTTTTGCTCCGCTGCTCTCTAGTGGACAATTTACACTGATATGTCCAGGCCTATTACACTTGTAGCAAGTCAGCTGTCCCTCGCAGTTGCTACCTTGATGGTACCTTCCGCACTTGTGACACGGTCGGGACGCTTGGATTCTTGGGACGTTTTGTTGTCCGGGCTGATAGGGCCTCTTGCTTCCTCCTTGGAAATTACTCCAAGGTGGCCTCCTCTTCTGGCCGAAGTTTCCGCGGTTGGCACCACCACGATTTGGGCCAGTGTTGCTGGAGGGTTTGTTCCTCCGCAGCTCCCTCAGATTCCGTTCAATGTGCCGACATGCTTCAACAGCATGTATAAGATCTTGAAATTGCGAGAAACGAGTTTTCTCTCGATTTCATATTTGAGTCCGTATATCGTATGTTTGCCATCGCTTCCTTCATCATCTCTTCTAACATGCGAAGAGTAACGGGACAGCATTTGTGAAGCGGGCGAAGTAGTCATCTACCGACTCCTCTTGGCCCCGTCTCGATGTGAAGGAATTCGACTCCTTCATGATTTGCACGTATGTGGAAATACCGCTCATTGAATTTTTCTAGAAATTTCTCCCATGTGATGGGACAATAACGGAGACGTAAAGATCTCCGTTTATTGAATTCCACCGCGGTCCGCGTCTCCTTCCAGGTTTATAAATCGCCAATTGGGGTTTGCGATCTCCTGGGCATTCCATTACTTTAAAGATTTTCTTTAATTTCATAAGCCAGTCCTCTGCCGAGTCTAACTTACCACGAAAAGCTGGGGGTTTCAGCTTGCAGAATTGGGCTACCCAATACTGAGTAGTCTCAGCCTCCCTACGGGGAGGTCGCAGATGCACAATTGCCCTTTCGAGCCTGTGCGGGGATGGTGATCGTTCGGGTTCTTCTTCTTCTTCTTCCTCCTCAGATTGACTTTCCTCTACGACTTCCTCATCTTCTGTTTCTTCTTCGGCTTGTCTTACCACTTGCCGATTGACACGTAATTCCTCTATCATAGCCCGTTGCTCTTGCAACATTGCCATGACTTCTTGCCATGCGTTTGGATTTGGCGGGTTACGGTCACGAGCCTCGGCTCGGTTCATGTGTCGGAATGGGAATTACTCGAGGTTGTCGGCCTCGGCCCCTTCCTCTCCTCTCGCTCTGCCTCGGCCTCTAGGAGCACTCTCGCTTCCTCTCGTGTTTGCCATACTATTCTAAGTTCATTTATTTATGAGAGACATTAGTTCCGTTAGCAAACAAGGTGTACTTAAATACTTTATTTATCCACAATAATTCAAACCATACAACAACGGCAGAATAGTATGCATCATCATATGACCCTCATATCGACGGGTCTCACACACATAGTTTGCAAATTAACAATTTAAACAAACTCACAATTTAAAATGCATATGTAGTTTTACAAACTACTACAACTACTTCTATCTTCCACGGCTTTCTTGCTCTGTTTCTCCCGGATTCCACCATTCTCACATACTTTCACACACCCAACGCCTAATTTCCCGGATAATCGGGCACACATTCTCCAAGTTCCCCTCATTCAACAGTCATTGGTTTTCGGACCCAATAAGGGGTCCCGGGGAAATGATAGAGAATGGATCGACCCAATCTCCATTAGCATATTGGGTCGAGGAATTCATAGTGGCAAGGTAGAAGTCCTCGACACGGGTTAAATAGCAAAGATACTGGGTCTTGAGAGAATTGGTAGATGCTTCAACATACTGTACGTCGAATTGGGTGGTGTGGACAAGGGTGGTATGATTGTCCGGGACATCTTGCACCATCATTATCCGCAATGTCCAGACTTTGGATGTCGGGATATTCAAAGTTACCACCCACAGAGGAGTGATGAGAACTATCTGGGCTCACTGGGATAACGTCAACCATGTAGTTTGGGAGTTCATTTTGTGCTGGTATAGGGTCGTACATATTATCAGGGTACGGTTGGTATGTGGGGCCAGGGTGGTAATCTGGCTCTACTTCCGGTGTGGGTGTATAGAATGAGACATTCGATGGATCAAGGGATGGTGGTTCTGGTTCAGGGTTCCTTCTTAAGTTTATTCTACACGGATATGTCTGTTGCGCTACGCGCCTTCTCCTCCCTAAGTATATAACATAGGGTTCCTCATCCCTGTCCATCTCTACAATACAACACCAGGTTATATCAGTACTCTTTTCAAAAATTTGTTTCAAAATTCAAAAGGCTTTTGAACCTAACTCCGTTAACCGAACAGAATGGCCAGGTAAGTGTCTATCATGGGGGCCTCACCGTGCTAGGGTGACTGATTGGCGTACCCACATAGACTAGCCTTGCCTTCGGCACCAAACTGTCCGTAATAACATAGTCAAGTTCATGCCAGGACAACTGCTCTGATACCAAAAATGTAACACCCCGTTTTCGTAAACGTTTTCTCACGGATATTGATCAGAGTTGAGCAGTTGGAAATTTTTTTCGAATTTAAATATGAAATAGAGTCACTGAATAACATTCATAGTAATATGTCTGGTAGTCATAAGTGGTACATTCATCCGAATATTTCTAGACAAAATAGACTATAATTTATTTTCTTCATCCGCCTCTCTATGCTGACCTCTTTCCTTTCACCTCGTCCGAACACCATGGGATCCCGAAGCTATATCACACCGAGATCCAATGCCCATTGGATCTCGTGTAACGGTTAACCTCATGCTTAGGTAAACAGTATATGCATGACTGATATCCACAACATTTCACAATATAAAAACACATCTCCACATATCAGGAAATAACATTACACAGCCCCCGCAGATGTATGTTATCCCAGTCGCACACTCTCTCCGGTGCCACGATAGCATGTCGTGTCCATAGCGCTAGGAAAACTCTAAACGGTGTTAACAATGCCATAACCCGTGTACTCATAACTCCACCATTTTTCAAACAAACGAGTAATCTCGTATATGAACACAAAGCAAACACATATAGCACACAATAAGCATCAGATTAAGGTTACAATACGCGTCCGTACCTTTCCGCAGATAACGGTACTTTGACGGAAAATGGAAAACAAATGGGTAAAAAAATGCGGTATGACGGCGGTACAACGGCGGCTCGACAAATGGGTACGATTAAACCAAATATCCTATAAGGATAACATTTATCAATATTTAAGACTATAAAAGGCATTTTAGGTAAAAATTACCATTTTGCCCCTGAACCCCTAATCGGCGGAATTTCGCCAGAGCTTCGCTGTTTTCGCTCTATCTCTCTAGAATTTTGACAGATCTTTTCCTCATCATATTTTCGAAATATATATCATATTTACCCCTAAATATGATATCTAGACTATCTTGAAAAATTAAAGAAAAATCTAGCATTCCTACTATATCTACCGAAAAACAGAAACTAAAGACCGGGGACCGAAGAACTTACCCGAGGACTTTGCTCGACTTTCTCCGAGCTTCTCTCTCTAACTTCTCTCTAAGAGGCAGATTTTTGGTGTGAGAAATGAAGAAGAGGAGCTTGGTATTTATAGAAGAGACGGATGGCGAACGGTAAATAATTCGAACTTCGTCTTGACGAATATGGACCGTAGGATCGCATTTTGAGGACAAAACACTCTTGGCCATCCATGGTCAAGATCGAAATCTAAGAGCCCTAAAGTCAATGGATGAGTTGTCATCCATGATGGCTCTTGCTTTATGGGCTCCTACTTCCGATAAAGCTACCCGATCAGTGTTCGTTTCACGTGATTTCGCAGAAACTCAAAAATCCGGGCGTGTAACTTTGAAGATCTTTCCATCCTCTTTCATATTATATATTTTGATCATCTTTTTGATCATATCCGGTATTCTCCGGTGCGTCGGAAGATATTCGGACAAACACGTCCGATTCTTAAATCGCTTCCGATAGAACCAACTTTCGGACAACAATTCACCTAATCGTAAAACGTCCAGTTGTTGCCTAACTTAATCTCGTGTTTAAAAAGACGCAATTGTTTCTATAGGTTCTCACTTTGCCTATCTGACTCTACTCTATCTGATCAACTTTTCGTCTTATTTGAAATCGGGTTTTGCCATGGAAACAACGCACGGTAAATTCTTTCTTCGTGTAAAAATTCACTTGTTCTTAATTTGATCAGTCTGAAAAGACTTTTACTTCTGGTTTACTTGTAGAATTTATTTCTAACTTTTCCCCTGATCCGCTTTATGTTTGACTCACCGCATTATATTATTATTTTATTCTAATTACCTTCACATTTATTTTTTTTTTTCTTTTTTTTTGTATTATTTATTTTTCTAAGCATAAAATATTTTATTAATTTTTTTATTTATTTATTTAATAATTTCGAATTTCTCCAATTAAAAATAATTATTTAAATTATTTTTAATTCATTTACTTTATACCTTAATTATCCCATTAATTACCAGATTAGCCACTTACTAATTTTTGATAATTTTCTTAATTAGGATAAATCATTATCTCACAAATATTTTACTTACATTGGTATTTTATATCCCATGTAAAATATTAAAAATCATGGGGTCACTTATGATCCCAAAATAATACCTAATTTTGCCTCATTATTTTTCAAGGGAAATTATCCCAAAAATTCCTAAAATTAGAGACAACATACTTTCTAATTTTTTATAAATATTTTACTACCTCTTGAGATTTATCATAATATTTTTAGGCCATGTAATGCCCTAAAAATACATTTTAGCTCTTTATCTCTCCTAATTTCCATAGTAATTACCTTAGAAAATAAGATAATTATTACTTATTATTTGAAACCACATATTCACCTATAACATTTAAAGGAATATTTGTTTATAATTAATGGTCATCCGGGTATTGAATATCCGGGTATTACAGTGAGTGGGAGAGAGTGAGTGAAAAAGGAGATGAGAGAGAATGAGTAGGAAAAAATGTGAGAGACATATAATTAATTCGAAGTAAAACCGAGGAAAAAATGTATTAAATGAAAGGAAAAAACCATACAGTGTCTTAGTATTAGAAACTAGACACCCTCACATATTTGACTCTTATATTTTGAACCATATAGAGTATGTAAGTTACTCCCTTTAGTCCATAATGTAAGTCACTTTAACTAATTCATCAGAACCAAGAAATGGTAGTTAACTCATTAAATTCATCTTAAATTGAAAGAAATTTCCAACTTTACCCATATTAAATGAGGCATTAAAAGAGAGAAAAATAAAAGGAGTCATATTTGAACATTAATTACAAAAGCAAAATTGACAAATAATCATTGATTACTCTCCAAGTGACTTATATTATAGACTAAGTCATTTGTCAACTTCCAGGGTAAAATTGCTCCATTTTGTTAACTTCTGGACATTTTTTGCTCCAAAAAAAAAAAAAACTTCAGGTGCTGAGTGCTCCTGAGCGAAAACTTCTAGGGCAAATAAGACATTTATCCCCATTTTTCTATAAGCAACTTATATTATGGACGGGAAGGAGTAGTTATCATGTTCTTATACTCCCTTTTGGTCCATACAATAAGTCATTTCTATAATTTACACTTACCAATCAAAACATCTAAAAACATTAAATTTGTCATAAAATTAAATTAATTTCCAATTTTACTCTAATTAATTACACGAAACTCCAACATCATATTAATTACTACCTCCGGTCCTAATTATAGGAACACTTTTATAGTACAATTTGCATTACAAAAGTGTTTCTATAATTAGGACCGGAGGAGTATATTCTTACTACCTCTATTAGGGGTGAAAATAGGCTAAGTCAGGCCAGACTATGATCGAATAGGCTGAACCTGTAATGGAGGCTTAAAGCTTGAGCCTAAGTCTGAGCTTGTATACAGACTTATTTTTTAGCTAGGCTCAAGCCTTAGCCTTTGAAAGGGCAAGCAAGGCTTAAAGCTTTCTTAAAGGGCCTATTTAGAATGTAGGCCTTTAAATAGGCTTGAAAAAATATATTTCCAAGGCCTCAAGTAGGCTTTGAGTAGTTAAATTAGGATTGAACCATATTTAACTCCTACAATGTTCTTTAAATAAAACTTAATGGCCAACAAACACACTAATACTATTGTATAAAAAACAAAACAACACAACATAAGCAAAATAAAAAGAAATGAATATCATGTAAAGATGTGTGCTTCTCAACAATCAATATGAAAAAAAAAATTCTGGTTGTGCAAGTTCCAAGGGCAAGTCCGAATGGAGGTCAAATCTCCTTTTTTATTGAAATTTTCAGCTGGGCAAGTTTAATTATTTCTATGCAGAAATCTACAAGCAAAGAATGGAGGAAGGCGATCAGGTTGCCATGGAGAATGGGAAGACAAGTGTGACAGCTAGGTTTCAATAGGTAAGGTTGTATAATATCCTGAATTTCAAGCTTAAAGACTTGAAGAATAAGCTTAAAGTAGGCAGACGACTAAGCTCAGTTTGGGTAGAGTTCCAATAATGACGAGAGATAGGAAGCCTCTCAAGGACTAAGTAACTCGGCTATACAAGTCGTCGACCTAGTATGTATAAATTATGGAATTAAAGTGCCAATGGAAAAGAGGCACAAAAGGCCTATAAGGTATAAATTTGGTTGGAAATATGCCATCTAACTATGTCCTAAGGTATAGGACAATTAGTTGAGTGAAAATATGCCAGTATAAGTAAGTATACGGAATTTTCAGGGCAGCTAGGTACATCCTGTGTTTTAGGAGATAGAAAGTCAGTGTAATCATTACATAGGGACACGTGTCACCACATGGTTAAAAGAGGAAAAAGTAAGGGTAGAAAAGTCAAATCCTTACCCCTTAAGGATGCAATTTAGTCCACATGAGAGGAGAGAGGGAAAATCAGATGATTTTTTCTGTACTCAGGCCCAAACACAAAGTATAGACCCTAAAGGAAGTTAATCAGTAAAAAGGATACCGATAAGGACTAATTAAGGGCTTCTTTTCGGATTAAATGGGACAAGTATGGGGCCATGAGAGGGTCCAAAATGGTGCCACATATGTAGGCCCAATCAGGGAAAAAGATATGAAAAATTGAAGCAAAGTGGAAAAGGGAGCACCCTTTTAACCAGCAGTGCACTACAAGGACCAATAGATAAAAGGGTGAACTGGATAAATTGAATAAAGTGAATAAAAAGCAAAGCGATCAGATTTTTTGGGCCCAGTATGCACCACCCACACCCCTAAAAATACTTGAATTATCTAGAATTTCTTGAAGTAAAAGAAAAGAGAAGATAAGCTAATAACCAAGGTACATGCTTTTAACTACTAGACAAAAGGGTGTTTTAGGTAAAAGTAGGTAATTTGCACATAATGAAAAATAAAAATCTGAGGTGCATGGGCAAGAATGCACCACATCAACCCCTTCTGGAACCCTCTAGAGTTTCTTGGAGAGCAAGTTATGAAACCTTGGTTCATGCTATTAACTAGTGGACAAAAGCCTGAACCAGGTAATCCAATGCACTTTGGTCATTTAAAAAGACTTAACTCTCATAATTTTTGGCTGCCAAGGGCATGCTCCAGCAGAGAAAGAGGAGAGCTTAGCCAAGTTCCTATACATCCAGGGGAAGAAGCCACATCACTGATCAAAGCTCCGAATTCAGGTAAACATCGAAAAACTAAACCTTTGAAGTTTGAAGTTAGGGTTTTCGTCCACCTGATTAGGGCATGGAGTTGTGATCTGATTTTTATATTTTTAAGGGTTCCAATGAGTTTAAAATGTGATTTTGTTTAAGTTTAGGTCAGAGTTAAGGTTTACGAACTCGAAAACACCAAAAACCCAAGGAAATAGTTTGCTGCCAGCTTCAGGGTTTTCTGGGCAGCGAAGCTTCATCAGTGTTTTTAAAATAGTAAATGGAGTCTGTTTGCTCTAAAAATTTATAGGCTTAAAGTATAATTATTGAGCTTCATTTTGATATAAAATTTGGTACCTTATTGATTATTGTACTGGGAGGAATAAATTTTTGAAAATCTCTCAGGAAGAAAAGATACCTTTTCTAACCAGACGGTAAAGTTTGAGATACCCGGCAAACTATGAACCCTTTTGGACTTTGAGAGTATTTTTACTGTAAACTAGACATCCTAAGGTTCAGATTCCACCAATTTCATATTCATTGGATGTTTTTGGAATTTATTAAAAATGTTTCAAGTTGATCCAAAGTCACTGAAATTCTGGAACTTTGAAGTTAAGGCTCGGATTTTTCAAAAGTAATAAGGGTATTTATGGAAATACTAAAAATAAGGTGTACTGGTGTTGTCTAGGGAAAATATATATACGAAGAGGAGTTCGGGCGTTGTGAAAAATTTAAGTCAGTGAATAACCCAACAGGTAGTAACTGTTTACTCAAGTACTTGATATGTGTTTGTTGTATGTTTGTTTGCCATGTGTGTCTTTGCCAAATATGCATACAGAGCAAGTTGGGGTTCGAGTCCCTGACTATTGTGTTCCTAGTGCTGAGGATTAATCCAGGGCTTGCCTTGGTGGCGGCTTGACGAGTTGGTAATTCTGGGGCTGGGCTAGTTCAGGCAGCTCAATGGGTCGTGATTCCGGTAAATTCGGAGCTTGCCTTGGTAAGGCAGCTCAACGGTTCGTGGAGATTAATTGTGTGTATGTTTCTGAATGCATATATGGTATGTTTGACTTGTTGACCGTGATTTTACATGATATGGTTGCATGCATACACTACACACATATAGTACATGAGTTTGACAGTTACTCTAGGGTTCATTATTGAACTCCAGATAGATCTGTAGATACAGGAGATCGTACCTGAATAGACAAAGACCTTTTTGGAAAGGTAGGGCATACAGTGATAGACTAAAGAATAGGGAATGCCCTATTATATTTTTTATCTATTTTGGATAACTGTACCCTTAACCCTACGGGGACTATTTACTTTTGATTACCGCCCTTTTACCAGTACAATAGGTATGTCCAAACCGATAAAATGCTCTATTGTGCGTACTGTGATATATGCTAAAAGGGATAAATCATTAAGGAAAGGTAACAGATAAAAGAGATCCCTCTAACCCGCCACCCGAAAGGGCAAGGCCGGTAGGGGTGTAACAGGTTGAATGTTGTAGGAAGGACTAATAAAAACCTAGGGGCATTATAGTGATTCACTTAATTGTATTTTTAAATTAAAATATAAGAATAACAAAATATAAGCATAATACATACGTATATGTAAATATAATTATATTTGTTAGAGTCTAGACAAGCTAGGCATAAAGGCTTACAAGCCAAGCCTTGACAAAATAGGCCTGGCCTATTTAACCAGGCCAAGCTAGGTCAGACTTTCACCAGGCCAGGCCGTAGGCTACCTAATAGAGACCTGACCTATTCCCAACCCCAACCCCTATTAAATATGAGAGTATATGAAAAAAACATATTTAATACTCATTGAAACTAGAAAAACCCTTAAAAAATAATTAACAACACCTAAAACGTGCCCTATACTCCCTCCAATCCACAATATAAGTCACTTGAAGAACAATTAATAATTATTTATCCATTTTACCTCTATAATTAAAGTTTAAATATGAATCCTTGTATTTTTCTTTCTCATTCAAAACCACACTTAATATGGGTAAAGTTGATTTTTTTTTCCAATTTAAGACAAATTCAATGAGTTAACTACCATTTCTTGGTTTTGACAAATTATTTGAAGTGACTTAAATTATGAATCAAAAGTAATCAAGCAAGAGGACTATTTAAGATCGGAGGGAGTACATGGAAAAAATATTTGATACTCCTTGAAACTAGAAATGCCTTATAAAAAAGACTAAAAACACCTTCTAGAAGGTTTCCTATAATAAAGACTAGAGGGAATACCTGAATTCGTAGATAATTGTCTTCGGCGTTAAGGCCTTGGAAAAGGGAAGCAAGATGATACTCAGACATGTCCATGTTTCCATCAAACATGAAATCTATTAAGGGACTAGCAGAAGTCTTCAAATTAAAAACATATTTCAAAGCACCCCATGAATCTCCATCTTCAGCACTGTACTCATTCTTCACAGCAGCTTCGCCACAGCCCAATGACAGTAACAAGAATTTTGTGTAATCATTTGGGTTCTTCATCATAGGGAACATCTCTGGATTTTTCCTCTTCTTGATCGTCACCTCACTCAAAGCAGCCAAACCCTAGAAGTGTATGTTTATACATGACCGAGCTTGTTAGGATTAACGTTTACAACAATATGCTTTTTTCCTAACTGACTTTTGCAAACTGACGCCGGGATAAAAATCAATTAATGTAATTTGACTTATGTTTGGTCATGATTTTGTAAAATAATCAATTAAACAGAAACTTGTTTGACTAATACATTGAAAAGTCAATTTCAAAATATTCAAATCTAAATAAAGTTGAAGCCAAAAGCCAAGGAAAAATAAAACTTCAATTATAGAGCCATTTTTTGCCTACAAGTCAATTTTTCCCACAAGTTATTCCAAATATACAATTTTCATCCATCTAGCCTTTTCGTTTGTCCCAACTTAATTTCAAGGCTTGCTAACTCTATTCCCAACATGCACTAAGGTGGTCAACTATATTATCCACAAAAAAGATGATAAACTATATTTAGAGAATTTGAAATGTTTTTAAAACATCAAAAATAGTAGAGGTGGTATGATAGCTTAAATTAGGTAATAGAGGTGAAAACGAGGAATATTGTACTTGACACTAAGAATTAATTTTATATGTTTAAATTTTGGCATTATGCCGAAAAAGTTGAAAGCATGGCTAACAAAGATTCAAATAATCTAAACTTTTTATTTACGAAAAAATGTTATTTATTACAGTTATCATAAACAAATTTTTGGTATTAATTACCGGATTAGTCGCGATTACACCGCCATCGATCATATGGAACTGTTGGCCAGCATTCTCAAACAGGTATGGTGGCAGATACGTCGGTGCAGCTGAAGTCGCTACGGCTATATCTGAGAGCAACGCATTCAATTGAGGCATTTCGTTCAACTGCATATATAAAAACCAATTTGTAAGATAAAATTTGGGGAAATTACAATGAAGGCTCTTGTTAAACCATTATTAATTCAAATTGCAAACCTCTGTTTATTGAAATTTCATTAAAGAACCATGATCTTTGATATTATATATTTTTTTAAAAATTGAGTCGGCAAAATTGCCCTCGTGAAGCTATGTATTTTCTGTAGTCCAAAGTTATCATTGAAAGAACACTTGAGCAGCACCAGATTTAATTATACTTTATAAAATAGGAGACAATAATCTTATTTTACCTGGTTTTTCACAGTTGGATTGCCTAGAATTCACAACTGATGCTAGGTGATTTCTGTAGTCTAAGTGATAAAAAAAGAGAAGTTGGGGCTCTTCAGGACTCAGACAATGGGAAACAATCTCACTCCCCAATCAGTTTTAATTTTAAAAGTCCAGATAAGGTTTATGGTTCTTCAATGAAATTTCAATAATTGATTGTATGTATAATTAGAATTAATGGCTTACCAGGGTTCCTAAAGTTATTTCCCTTAGGGCCTTTGGTATGAGGGATTTATAAGGGAGGAGAGGAAAAAGTTGAATTGATTTTTTTTAAAAAAAAAAAAAAATAGAGAAGTAGAGTTACAAGATTTGTAATATATAAAATAAAAAGAGTAAGAAAAATTAATTAAAAACTTTCTTATTTTACCTGGTTTTTCACAGTTGGATTGCGTAGAATTCACAACTGATGCTAGGTGATTTCTGTAGTCTAAGTGAGAAAAAAGAGAAGTTGGGGCTCTTCAGGACTCGGACAATGGGAAACAATCTCACTCCCCAATCAGTTTTAATTTTTAAAAGTCCAGATAAGGTTTATGGTTCTTCAATGAAATTTCAATAATTGATTGTATGTATAATTAGAATTAATGGCTTACCACCCCACTTCTCTCATTTTTTTTTAAATACAAACTCGGAGAAACTTTCCCTCTTTTATTTCCCCTTATTCCAAACAAGCCCGGATAGTTATAGTGTCAATATAGTCTCATAAAGCTAGATTCTTACTATTACACATAATAATATTCAAGAGGCTCAAAGTTTTAAGGGTTAAGGTTCATCCACCTCAAATATTTTTTCAGGCGCAACCCTATGTCCTAAAGTATTTTATGATGCATCCAACACCTGAAATATTTTTTAGGTGCATCTATACCCTAAAATATTTTTTATGCAACTTTGCACTTAACAATTTAAGTAATTAAGAATGATGGATACACCTGAAAAAAAAATACTTCAGGTTCTTGGATGCACCAAAAAATAATTTAAGGTTCTAGACGCACCTAAAGAAAATACTACATGGTGATGATCACACCTAAAATAGTACTTCGGGATGCTAGATGCATAACAAAATAATTTAGGGTATTGGATACACATAGAAAAATATTTTAAGATACTGGATTCACCATAATCCAAGTTTTAAAGTTGACGAAATTTTACACAACTTTTTTTAGCAAAATAACATTCAAATATATATTTGAGACACAATGAAATATAAAACGGCAACACATGCACAGCACAAAAGGAAAAAGTTAAGAACTAATATTAAATAGTACCTTATAATTTGAGAATAGCGTCGGCGAAAGTTGCTTCATGTCAAAAGCTGTGATAACAACATTCGTCAAAGTATCATTCAGTCTTGTTTGGTTCAACATCTTTTGTGTAATATGACGCAAGTAATCGTTACTGTACTTGGGCTTTAATAGATTTGACCTACATTAATAAAATAATAAACTTCAAATGTTAGTTTATAGATATCAAAAAATATATGGATTGATTAATCATGAATTTGCGTATAATAATAAAGAAATGTGAATCAATCTTTACGGCGTGTTTAGCGGGAAAATGTTCGCTGCTTCATCTTTGTAGAACTGAACTATTTGAGAAGCATCGAACAAAGGTTGCTTGTTTGAGTCTGGAGCTGTAAGCATTTCAGCAATGAGTCCTCCAGTGCTGGTTCCAGCAATTACATCAAAAAAGTCTGCGATCCTTAAATGCTTATTGTTGGCTATTTCCTGAAACTCAGCTAAATGAGCTATAACTCATTATGTCCTTGTTAAAAGAGACATAAGTTTGAAGGGAGAGCCGATCTCAAAAGTCCCTTGATCTCAAAGAGTCCACTTTGCTTGTGAGGCTAGCTCCCCATATGGGTCTCTTCATTTCTTCTTTATTTAATGTCTCTACTATTAGATCGAGTTTTAATAATTGAGATTTATTCTATATATATGGTAGATTTTTTTATTAAATTTAGTGTTATAATAATATTCTTATATATCTTGAAATCACAACCACTAAAACTTAATCTAATGGTGGAGACATTAAATGGAGAGGAAATGGAGAGATAAATCAATAGAGACATTCTTCTCCCCGGTATAGGACTCAACCCTCTCTTGTGGATTAAAACTCTTTGTGTATAACCCTGTACATGAACATCAGTCTCTCAAATAAAGCACCAAAACACGAATCTTAAGGAAAAACCCATTTCAGATAACTAGCCCGTGGAGAAATTATAGATCACACTTTAGGTATGAGACTCTCTCACGTGAGACTCATAAGAGTTTAACTCATGTTGGACGGCTTTGATTAAAGTGTATGAAACATTAATAAACTAAAAAACATGTAGTTCAAAACTTCAAATGATGAGAATAACTAACCTGAAGATGAGCTTCAAGGCGTCGGAGAATGACGGCGGGGATAAGGCCTCGGAGACCGCCACCGTCAATACTGAGGATGGTGACAATGGTTCCATGCGACGGAGGTGGAAGCTGAGGAATGTGAGTAGCGAGTGATATGTATGGAGGAAGAGAAAGAAGGAGAGAGACAACACACAAGAACGAGTGAGACGCCATTGCTGCACTAATTAACTAAGAAAGAGTAAGCTTTATTTTAAGGATGTAGTGGAAGCTATTTATAGGCCTTTCCAAGAATAACTTTTTTATGTTTATTAGGATTATTGTAGTTACTGACTTTAATTAAGGATAATTTTAAAATATTTTAATAAATTTTTATAAAAGGTAACGAAATGGGTAAAATATTCAAAGTTTTGCAGACAACATTCCAAACTCCTTAGCACCCCAAGAAAAAAAAACAAAAACAAAAATGCTTGTCCTGATATGTCCCCTTGAGTTGAGAAAAAAAAAAAGATGCCCCCTTGTGATCTCTGTCGCGTCTTGAATTTCTGTTGTCTTCGTCTTTATACGATGTCCTTTTACACGCTACTTGATCTCGTGAGTTGGGGCTTCATAGTTTATATATCCAAGTTGTCAGGGAATATTCTTTTTATAGCTCAATGACTAAAATAAGTAAATGGCTTAAAATTCCATGTGGCATAGTGATGTGGCATATATTGCTCAATAAAAAAGTTTTGCAGACAACATTCCAAACTCAGATGTTTTAGCACGAATTTGAAGAGGAGAAAATTTATTATAGGGGAAAATTGAGGTTAAAAGAAGGTGATTCAACTTTCCTTCTTTCTTCCTATCCAATAGATCAATTTTCACTTTACCATATTTAATCCTATCCATCAAAAAAACAAAAACAAAAATGCTTGTCCTGCCATTAAATGTAGCAAAATATCCCTTGATGTATTATTTGAGCTCATTTAATTATAATATCTTAGATATTAAAAAACCATTGGATTTTTTGTTTGTTTAGATTTAATCCCCTCCATGTGTCCTTTAATTGAGATGGCATAAACCATTAATTTTAATGGAAACTTTAACAGCAATTGTAACATTCCCAATTTTGGTATTAGAGCATTGAAAATATTATATGGGACTAATTATGAAAAAGTTTGGCCTAGATAATTTTAAAACTAATATTTGGAATTTAGAGCCTATTTTCCCGAATATTCAAAGAAAAATAGTTAAGGGATAATTTTTGACCTAGAAATTTTAGAATCAAAATTTTATGGCCTAAAGAAGCTAGGTGAGGAAGAAGAATCCTTATATGAGATTGAGGATTAATTTCTAAACACCTAAGAAATGTTTGCAATTAAATGAATAAATGACCAAATTGCAAATAAATTATTTTAGTAAGTGGACCCCACAACACTCGTCCCTCTCTTTGCATGTGTGACACCTATTAATTTGCTTCACTCATTCTCTCCTTTGGACAGCACACTAAGACACACAAATACTCACTTCCCTCTTCTTTTCATGACACATATCAGCACACACACCACACTCTCTCTTCCTTATGCGGACAGCACACACATTCCCGCCACCTCACTCCATTCTTTTATGACACCACACCTATACACTCACACATGTTTAAGCCCATAAGGATGGGATATAAGTTTTAAATATTTCCTATCTCTTATTTTCGGCAAGCCCTGTTTAAGCATGAAGGATATTTTTTTTCCTAAATCTAAGGCTTCCAATGGGTTTAGAAAGCATTTTTATGTAGGACAATGTCTCTATCAAAAGTTTGAAACCATTGTAATTAAAAGAAGTGCAGTCCAATTTTACTGAAAATGGAATTTTAGCAATGGAGCACTAATTTTTCAGTGGGGTAAAACCCAGGCAAACTATTTATTCTGACCATGATATTCGGTAGACCTTTAGTACACATGTTAAGATTTACAATAAATCTAAGAACACATTAATTGGATGTGTATAATGAAAGTTATGGATTTTTTAAGTTTGGTCTTGAAAACTGGAGAAATCATGTTTCCAGATATGAGTAGTAACTATCTTTGAAAAATTATGGTAGGTTACAGCCATAAATTGGTTTGGTGATTATTTTTCCTCTAAAATAGACTTACAAAGCATTAATTAGGAACTGGAATCACTCCATTTGGAGTTTCCTAGAACAAGTTATGATACTCCCTCTGGCCTTTATTATAAAGCATCAACTACCAATTGTATTTAGTCCTTTTTATAAAGCACTTGCTTGTTTCCCAAGTGCATTATATAATACCGTAAAAACCGTATTTATGATAAGTATCATAATTTAGTAAATAATACCTATTGGAAATAGGTGAATATGTGGTTTCAAATAATAAGTAATAATTACCCTATTTTCTAAGGTAATTTCTATTGAAATTAGGGTGAATAAAGAGCTAAAAATCCCTAAATGAATTTGTGGGGCATAAAATGGCCTGAAAATATTATGATAAATCCCAAGAAGCAATAAAATATTTATTAAAAATTAGAAAGTATGTTGTCTCTAATTTTAGGAATTTTGGGGATTAATTTTCTTGGAAAATAATGAGGCAAAAATTAAATATTATTTTGGGGATCAAAAGTGACCCCATGATTTTTAATATTTTACATGGAGCATAAAATACCAAAGTCAGTAAAATAGTTGTGAGATAATAATTTATCCTAATTAAGAAAATTATCAACAATTAGTAAGTGACTAATTAAGTAATTAAGGGCTAATTGTTTAAGCATGGGATAATTGCTTAATTAAAGTAATTAAGGCATAAATGAATTAATTAAGAAAATAAATAAAAAAGAAAATAAGAAGGGAAGGCGAAAATTCAAGTGTGAAAGGGGTTGTGGATATTTCAAAAATAATATCTAGATATTTGGAATTTAATAATAATATATTCGGTAGAAAGACCAGGTTAGCTAAACGAGAACCGAAAGAAATAAAATCCTACACCAAAATATATATTTTCAGCAAAAATTGAGAGAAACTGGTTACATACAACATTGTTATTATTTATTGAAAAAATTAAAAAACAAACAAACAAACTATGAAGGATAATGATATATATATATATACACACACACTAGTCTAGTCTTCATATGGGCAATCATTGTTAAGTGGAAGTACTGATAGACGCTGTTATTTTTCCTTAATTTTTTGTTAGATTTTTTTTTGTATAGTAGGATGCTTCTCCTCTCTCTTTTTACGGGAAGGGCTATCCTTTCTTTTCATTCCTCTAAGAGTGAATGAGAAGGATGTGATGGGAACATATAACCAAAAGGAAGTACATTATAGTCATAAGGGTAGTGACTAAAAGATATAAAAAAAATAGAGGGAAAAGAATGGATATATACATAACCAATATGAGAGAGTAAGCAATAAGAAATATACTAATAGTATCAGAAGCAGGTTCTAGTCGATTGTTGGGTCTGTAGTGGTGGAGTGTATATTACACAGGTGGTACCGGTGTACTAGTATCAGGGCTAGGTTCAAGATGTTGGGTCTATTCAGGTGGAGTGTATGTTACATGAGTGGTGTGAGTGTGGTGGTATTAGAGCTAGGTTCGAGACGCCAAGCCTTTCGTGGAGATGTTACAAATGGCATCATAGTCAAGATCAACATGGTGCAAACTTATCAATAATGGTACAAAACTACAAAACAAGTGTTTCTATAATTTTTTTACATAAAAAAACAATAAAAAGGTCCATATCAGATAATCGCTCCAAGAATCTCTCTATTTCATGCTTGAATTGTGGCTCTGTTTCACAAGGTAAGAACTCTATTTGAATATGAAGATCTTTCTAATGAAATCTCTCTAATCCAAAAGTATTTTGTCAAATGTATCATCCACCCTATTCCATCAGTGGACAATAACTTTCAGTTCATTGTGATTTCTAAATTAGATAACTCCTAAGAAGTAGACGCATCAGTACCATGTTACAAATGGTATCCGAGTCGGGCTTGAGTTGATGTGGCTCGATGTGTCAGCAAGAGTATTAGCCCTTGCTAGACAAATAGTGCTAGAGTCAAGTTTGAATGTTGGGCCTGTACGGGGTGGAGTATATGTTACATAGGTTGTACGGGTATGGTGGTATTAGAGCTAAGTTCGAGACTAGTGGTTGGAATAGGCCAGGCCCTATCAAGCGGCCTATGGCTTGTCATGTTTAGGGCCTAGTCTTGCCTGGCCTATTTATTAAAAATGTCAAGCCCAAGCCTAAAATGTGTAAATAGACCAAATCTATTTTAATAAGGTTGGACTGTTTACACATTGAATAAATATATTTATATTTATATCATATATATAACATCATATTTATATTTTTTTTATTATATATTCTAATTTCAAGTTATAATTATTTAATTACAGTACTAACCCTTACTATTCTCTAGGAAATTTTCTTTAGAACATCCTCTTAACAATTCATGGTCGTATTCTTACTATTTTCTTTAATAATAATAAGGTTCTATTTTGGACGATTATATTATTAGGTTCCAATTTTGTTGAAATCAATTTTTAATAATAATAATAATAATACAATTTATTTTAGTTATATGCAAGACAAAAGCTTATTTGAAGGGTACAATTTGTACCAATAATTTTTTGTAAAAGAAGGGTACAATTTGTAAATATTATGCTTTGAAGCCTACTTATGGCTTTCAAGGGCTACAATATGAAGCTTTTTTAAAGGCCTACATTGTAAGTAGGCCCTTAAAAAGGTTTCAATCTTAATTGACCAGACCTTGTGAAGGCATGTTACATCTGTCCCTAGATTACTCATACAGAAGCACCAATGTTCTTAAGGGTCGTCCTCATTACTATCAGAGCGTCTTTTTGCTCATTTCTCTACTGATTCATACATTTACATACACAAACTATGTCATGTTTTGTTTTTCAAAATAACATGTCGGAATTTATACTCATCATCACTTATACAACTTTAATTCTTCATCCCATTCTTTCTTGAACAACTTCATGCACTCCCCTACATTGTGCTCACATACCTATGTAGTTGGTTTGGGGAGGGTGAGATTTGGGGGAATCTCAGTAGCAAATAATATCAAACAATGCATGCAAGATAAATGCTAGTGCATGCTATGCTTACCATACATAGGCTCATGTTAACATAATGACATTTTTGCATGCTCAATGCTTCACATTTCTTACTTATGGCCACAACATCACTAGAAACAAAGCTTCAATCATTCAACTATGTTACACAAAAACAAGCAAGCAAACCAATCATGCACATCAATACACAAGCAACATATCAATACACAATCAAAGGGTCGATGATTTTTATTTCTGCTATATGTTGTGTCCAGTGATACAACCTCACCAAAATGTGCATAGTCTTGTAGCATAGGAGCATATACCCAAAACACATTGGTGATATGTTGTTCCATGTCTAATTGGTATTTGTTATAAAATGAAGGATTCTCAGCCATTTGTTTTTTAAAATTAAATATTCAAGTAGACACCCCACCTCTTCAAACTTTATATGTCTTCGCCTTTTTTTTATCAAGTAGTTTTTTGCATCACCATGGTATAACCAAGATTTTCTTGACCCTTAACATATGTACTCATCAAGTCATAAGCTTTCTTGGGTTTCAAGCCCAGATTCATCTGCAAGATCTATTTCACAAGCTTGCGCTGCTGTTAAATTTCTCTCTGATGGTCACAAGTGCTTTGTTTCTTCTGTATGAAGAAGGTGATCATATTCTTCATTAAACTTGGTGACTTTGAACTTTTGAGTTTGACCAACACAAGAAACAATCATTTTCGCCTCACACTTGGTTTGTGTCTCCGATCGATATCTGGAAGATGTTGTCACTCTTTTATCTTTTTTCCGAACACCCTCTTTACAACATACATATTTATATATAATAATTGAACCATCCTTTTTACTCTTTGTTCCATTGTACTTTCTAACTCCAAACCTCATTTGCTTCCCATACTCATTCCAAAATTTCCATGCTTCATCCAATTATTCGAACTCTTTTCCTATTTGGAGTTTAAGTTCATCTTCCATCATCTAGTATACCTATAAATAACAAAAATATGATAATGTTTTAAAAAAAATATCACGATAATAAAAGGTTAAACAAGAATTTTCAATTTTTATATTAATTCCAAATATAGAAAAATATGGACATTTTCCAAATACTACATACCACTCGTCAAGCAAAAATATAAATATGACCTACAAACTTTTTTTCCCTGCAAAATCTAACAAACTACTTACTCAAACAATAAAGGAGTTGCGTGATATATTTTTATTATATATATTATTTTTAAAAAAAAAATCCACATATCAGCCTTAATAAATAAAAAAATCTGATAGATTTTATCTGTTCCTATTATAATGGTAACGCCCTTCCACTATTTCAGTGGAAAATAGTGCTATCTTCACAATAGTATAGTTTTCAAAAAAATTGATATTTAGCCATTCTTTATTTCATTCTTCACAGACTTTTAAAACCTGAAATATTTCCACCATATCAGTCCAATTGAATAAAGTATATATATTTATAAACACACCACAGACTTCAGCTTCTTTTTCGCAGACTTTGGTGGTATTCTCTATTTTCTATATCCCATTTCTCTCTCTTATATATACGCACACGTATGAAATCTTTGACATTCTCATATATATATCTATATACTAAACAAACAACCAGAGGGAAGGAAAAAAAGCTAAGCATAACTTTTTTCTTCAATCTAAAATTTTCTTTGCAATGAAAAAGCGTAAGTCGACGCCTTCGTCCAATCTTCAATGGCATGAAGCTAGATCAAAAAGCACTTCCCTTTCCCTCCAAAACTTGGCACCAAGCTTGGTCAGGGTGGAGAAGAGATCAATGGCATGAGGAGCGAGATATATGCCGTAAATATTAATGGTTTAATGGTTAAAATAAATAAACGGTTGAGAATAAAATCGAATGAACGGCCAAGATCACTCCTTACTGAAAGTATCGTTTACACGAGCGCTCCCTGCCTATTTTTGCGTCGAACATGGAAACAAGATCCGTATTTATTGTTAGAATTACATCATTGTTGTTGATGACGTGAGGAACCTAAAATAATGCAAACAATTAAAGGAGAGAAAATAAAACTGAAAGATAATCCTAATATCTTTCAAATATTTAAATATTTGAATGAAGATATCCCAAGATACTAAATAAATTAATAAAATATTATTAAGATATCCTAAAATTACCCATTGATCCACAACTTAGCTTATGGGAGTAACTACCAACAAATAAATAAATGAAATTATTAATTTAATTTTGATAGTATCTAAATTTACTATCCTAAACTTAAGGAAAACTCAACAAATCATAAAAATTTCATAAATAATAGAAAAGTCTATAATATATATATATATATATATATATATATATATATAAATTCTAATAATCTATTTTCTCAATAGTCTATAAATATTTTCAGGGCTATTACATTCTTCCCCCTTAAGAAATTCGGTCGTCTAAATTTAATTATGTACACACTCACTCTTAAAAAAGTGAGCATTTTATTTTTAACCTCCCATATAAGGCTGCTGTAGAAAGAGATTAAAAGTGATGAGAGGGAGAGAAAGGATAATGAAAGAAAAGTAGAGAGAAAAAGAGAAGGAAACTAGAATTTACAGACTGTATTCTAATTCTAATATGAAAGACATGATAGTGAGTGACTTTTTTATATAGGTATGACTAGTTAGAGTGATAGAAGTTAATGTACTAATGAAATTAACTAACTTAAAAGCCATATGCCAATTACGAAGAAAAAGAAATCAATTTCAAAGAAATGTGCAACAAGTAATCGTTGAGTTCCATAAAGGTTATATTTAATTAAATCAATTGCACAATTTTCAAGTCTAACATTCACTATATATATGTGCAATACAATATCATACATGTGATTTCAATATACATAATTCAGAATTCAACTTCATTTGCTACAGTGACATACACAAGATTGAGGTTTTTTATCCAAAATACAATGGTATGGACAGAAATTTAGCACAAAAATAGGTGTGTAGCAGAGCACAAAACTAAGGTTCAGAAGTTTTACAAAATCCAGAAAAATACTAATTCTTAAATCAAATGTATGCGTAAGATTTACTATACTGCACATTCAAAATTTCATATTAGAGCTCTATTTCTTAGGTTTAATTTCCAGGAATTCAATCCTTATGCTTTTTTTTTTTTTTTTTTTTTTTTTCTTGTGCAAGTGCAACAGATAGATTGAAAATTTCTGAGTCAAATAGTTCATGTTAAACCTGAAAATGTTCACCAAAATTTCAAAATGCAACAAATATATATAATGCAAGTTATTTCACTATGAAAAGTGATTAAAAAAATTCATAATTTCAATGGACCAAGAGTGATATGCAGCAAAATTCAACCAAGTGCAGTTTCAAACGTCAAAACGAGTTTATGCATCAAGTTTCAGCTAATTCTAACATGCACCGTTTGAAACTAGTCTTATTTCAGCAAACCAATAACTGACAATCAGACTTACAGCAATAGAGATCACAGAACTCAGAGTCTCATTCATTGGTCCAATTTGAAACTAGTCTAAAATGATATCAACAATATTTGTTAGTCCAAATTCTCAAAGTGCGATAGCTAAAATTCAATGAGTGGCAAATGCACACACTAAAAGGGAACTTATAATGGTATTACTCCAAGCCAAATTTCATAAATTTAGTCCGTTAAAAATTTTCTGGTATAGTGAAGTAAGACTCCCGAACTCATATTCTCCAACATATTTAAATGAGGAAAGTAATATAATCGGGATTTTTTTTCTTCATCTTCTTCTTCTGTTTTTTTTTTTTTTTTTTTTTTTTTTTTTTTTTTTTTTTTTTTTTTTTTTTTGTAGAATAGGTTAGCACGAAGAACTTAGATGGGAGAATTAAGTGTTATTTTCTAGTATTCCCTCCCCCAATTTTCCTCCTACTTTTCCCTCCAAATATAGGGTTATAGTTTAAAAGAACCTTTGTTTTTAATTGAAAAATGGAAAGATGCGTGTAGTAAAGAAGAACTTGGCACAAAGGAACCTTTTTATTCAGCCACATGTATTATTAATTTATGAGCTAATTCACAAAATGATGATAACGGATTGTTAATCTATGAGAGCTTAATTACACCACAATGTCAGTCCCTCCCTAACTTCATCTAATTAAAGTACGTTTTAGGGCATCCAAACATGAACAAAACAATACCATGAAATGTACGAGGAAGTATATATGTAGCTAGCTAAATTCTTCAAAGGCCATTCATGATGATCGATCACTTCAATTCAACCTCGTGATTGAATCTTCCTGTTCGCCATCCTTTGCATGCGCCTCTTTCTCTCTTCGTGCAGAATCTTGGCTATCCTACGTACGCACATTCCCAGATGATAAATAATAAATAAGTAAATAAAAAACATTTTAAAACTATGATGGATTCAAATTTCCAACATCGATCCTTATCTGTAGATGTACGGTAACGGTGTGTATACCTTTTGAGATTCACTTCATTTGTATCCTTGTTGGGAACTTCCTCAAGCTTAAAAGTGTTGACGTTCCACCTTTTCGTCACATTCTTTAACAGATTTTCTCCGAAGTTTTCAAGATTCTGCAAATTCTCTGGTTTAGAGTTGTCCATTTGAGCCATCTCTTGTGTTAATGAATTATCCTGCAAAACGATGCAATTAATTATTACTTGAAATAATCATCATCATCATTACTAAACTAGTTAAGGTAAATGATAAGACTGAGGATATTTTTTTCATTTAATTAATACTCCTTACAGTCATAAATGTATAAGCTAATTGAGGGGTTTGCTTTGCTCCTAAATATAAGACCTCTATCCACTTTGTTTACCAAACTTATAAAAAAAAAAGTCTTTTTACTAAATTATCCTTATTGATTACATATATTAATTAAATGAGGTTTTCATATCGAGGTGATGATTAAAGAAGGTATTTTGAGGAAATCAATGTACTTTAGTTACAAATAACCAACTTAACTAATTTTCTTAATATATATTCCATCTGTTCAAATTATAAGATGCAAATAACTAAATTACACAATTCAAAAAGTTGGTTAAAGACAATAAATATTTAACACAAATATAGCTTACTATCTTAAAACACCCTTATTCATGGAGAGAGTGAGTGGGAGAGAGTGAGTGAAAAAGGAGATGAGAGAGAATGAGTAGGAAAAAGATGTGAGAGAGATATAATTAATTCGAAGTAAAACCGAGGAAAATATGTATTAAATAAAAGGAAAAAATCATAGTGTCTTAGTATTAGAAACTAGACACCCTCACATATTTGACTCGAATATTTTGAACCATATAGAGTATGTAAGTTACTCCCTCCAGTCCATAATGTAAGTCACTTTAACTAATTCATCAGAACCAAGAAATGGTAGTTAACTCATTAAATTCATCCTAAATTGAAAGAAATTTCCAACTTTACCCATATTAAATGAGGCATTAAAAGAGAGACATATACAAGGAGTCATATTTGATACAAGCTCAGACTTAAGAATGTAGGCCTTTAAATAGGCTTGAGAAAATATACTTAGAAGGCCTTAAGTAGGCTTTGAGTAGTTAAATAAGGATTGAACCATATTTAAATCCTACAATGTTATTTAAATAAAACTTAATGGCCAACAAACACACTAATACTATTGTATAAAAAACAAAACAACACAACATAAGGAAATTAAAAAGAAATGAACATCATGTAAAGATGTGTGCTTCTCAACAATCAATATGAAAAAAAAATCTGGTTGTGCAAGTTCCAAGGGCAAGTCCGAATGGAGGTCAAATCTCCTTTTTTATTGAAATTTTCAGCTGGGCAAGTTTAATTATGTCTATGCAGAAATCTACAAGCAAAGAATGGAGGAAGGCGATCAGGTTGCCATGGAGAATGGGAAGACAAGTGTGACAACTAGGTTTCAATAGGTAAGGTTGTATAATATCCTGAATTTCAGGCTTAGAGACTTGAAGAATAAGCTTAAAGTAGGCAGACGACTAAGCCCGGTTTGGGTAGAGTCCCAATAATGACGAGAGATAGGAAGCCTCTCAAGAACTAAGTAACTCGGCCATACAAGTCGTGGACCTAGTATGTATAAATTATGGAATTAAAGTGCCAATGGAAAAGAGGCACAGAAGACCTATAAGGTATAAATTCGGTTGGAAAGATGCCACCTAACTATGTCCTAAGGTATAGGACAATTAGTTGAGTGAAAATATGCCGGTATAAGTAAGTATACGGCATTTTCAGGGCAGTTGGGTACACCCTGCGTTTTAGGAGATAAAAAGTCAGTGTAATCATTGCATAGGGACACGTGTCACCACATGGTTAAAAGAGGAAAAAGTAAGGGTAGAAAAGTCAAATCCTTACCCCTTAAGGATGCAATTTCGTCCACATGAGAGGAGAGAGAGAAAATTTGATGATTTTTTCTGTACTCAGGCCCAAACACAAAGTATAGATCCTAAAGCAAGTTAATCGGTAAAAAGGAGACCAATAAGGACTAATTAGGGGCTTCTTTTCGGATTAAATGGGACAACTATGGGGCCATGAGAGGGTCCAAAATGGTGCCACATATGTAGGCCCAATCAGGGGAAAAGATATGAAAAATTGAAGCAAAGTGGAAAAGGGAGCACCCTTTTAACAAGCAGTGCACTACAAGGACCAATGGATAAAAGGGTGAACTAGATAAATTGAATAAAGTGAATAAAAAGCAAAGGGATCAGATTTTTGGGGCCCATTATGTGCCACCCACACCCCTAAAAATATCTTGAATTATCTAGAATTTCTTGAAGTAAAAGAAAAGAGAAGATAAGCTAATAACCAAGGTACATGCTTTTAACTACTGGACAAAATGGTGTTTCAGGTAAAAATAGGTAATTTGCACATAATCAAAAATAAAAATCTGAGGTGCATGGGCAAGAATGCACCACATCAACCCCTTCTGGAACCCTCTGGAATTTCTTGGAGAGCAAGTTATGAAACCCTGGTTCATGCTATTAACTAGTGGACAAAAGCCTGAACCGGGTAATCCAATGCACTTTGATCATTTTAAAAAGACTTAACTCTCATAATTTTTGGCTGCCAAGGGCATACTCCAGCAGAGAAAGAGGAGAGCTTAGCCAAGTTCCTATACATCCATGGGAAGAAGCCACATCACTGATCAAAGCTCCGAATTCAGGTAAACATCGAAAAACTAAACCTTTGAAGTTTGAAGTTAGGGTTTTCGTCCACCTGATTAGGGCATAGATTTGTGATCAGATTTTTATATTTTTAAGGGTTCCAATGAGTTTAAAATGTGATTTTGTATAAGTTTAGGTCAAAGTTAAGGTTTACGAACTCGAAAACACCGAAAACCCAAGGAAATAGCTTGCCCGACTTTAGGGTTTTTAAGGCGCGAAAAGCTTCATCGGTGTTTTTAAAATAGTAAATGGTGTCTGTTTTGCTCTGAAAATGTATAGGCTTAAATTATAATTCCTGAGCTTCATTTTGATATAAAATTTGGTACCTTATTGATTTTTTTACTAGGAGGAATAAATTTTTGAAAATCTCTCAGGAAGAAAAGATACATTTTCTAACCAGACGGTAAAGTTTGAGCTACACGACAAAATATGAACCCTTTTCGACTTTGAGAGTATTTTTACTGTAAACTAGACATCCTAAGGTTCAAATTCCACTGATTTCGTATTCATTGGATGTTTTTGGAATTTATTAAAAATGTTTCAAGTTGAGCCAAAGTCACTAAAATTCTGGAACTTTGAAGTTAAGGCTAGGAGTTTTCAAAGGTATAAGGGTATTTATGGAAATACTAAAAATAAGGTGTACTAGTGTTGTCTAGGGAAAATATATATACAAAGAGGAGTTCGGGCGTTGTGAAAAATTTAAGTCAGTGAATAACCCAATAGGTAGTAACTGTTTACTCAAGTACTTGATATGTGTTTTTTGTATGTTTGTTTGCCATGTGTGTCTTTGTCAAATATGCATACAGAGCAAGTTGGGGTTCGAGTCCCTGACTATTGTGTTCCTAGTGCTGAGGATTAATCCAGGGCTTGGCTTGAGTGGCGGCTTGACGAGTTGGTAATTCTGGGGCTGGGCTAGTTCGGCAGCTCAACGGGTCGTGATTTCGGTAAATCCGGGGCTTGCCTTGGTAAGGCAGCTCAACGGTTCGTGGAGATTAATTGTTTGTGTATGTTTCTGAATGCATATATGGTATGTTTGACTTGTTGACCATGATTTTACATGATATGGTTGCATGCATACACTACACACATATAGTACATGAGTTTGACAGTTACTCTGGGGTTCATTCTTGAACTCCAGATAGATCTGTAGATACAGGAGATCGCACCTGAACAGACAAAGACCTTTTTGGAAACGTAGGGCATACAGTGATAGACTAAAGAATAGGGAATGCCCTATTATATTTTTTTATCTATTTTGGATAACTGTACCCTTAACCCTACAGGGACTATTTACTTTTGATTACTGCCCTTTTACCAGTACAATAGGTATGTCCAAACCGATAAAATGCTCTATTGTGCGTACTGTGATATATGCTAAAAGGGATAAATCATTAAGGAAAGGTAACAGATAAAAGTGATCCCTCTAACCCGCCACCCGAAAGGGTGAGGCCGGCTAAAAGGGATAAATCATTAAGGAAAGGTAACAGATAAAAAGATCCCTCTAACCCGCCACCCGAAAGGGCGAGGCCGGTAGGGGTGTAACAGGTTGAATGTTGTAGGAAGGACTAATAAAAACCTAGGGGCATTATAGTGATTCACTTAATTGTATTTTTAAATTAAAATATAAGAATAACAAAATATAAGCATAATACATACGTATATGTAAATATAATTAAATTTGTTAGTGTCTAGACAGGTTAGGCATAAAGGCTTACAGGCCACGCCTTGACAAAATAGGCCTGGCCTATTTAACCAGGCCAAGCTAGGTCAGACTTTAACCAGGCCAGGCCGTATGCTACCTAATAGGGACCTGGCCTATTCCCAGCCCCAACCCCTATTAAATATGAGAGTATATGAAAAAACATATTTAATACTCCTTGAAACTAGAAAAACCCTTAAAAAATAATTAACAACACCTAAAACGTGCCCCATACTCCCTCCAATCCACAATATAAGTCACTTGAAGAACAATTAATAATTATTTATCAATTTTACCTCTATAATTAAAGTTTAAATATGAATCCTTGTATTTTTCTTTCTCATTCAAAACCACACTTAATATGGATAAAGTTGAAATTTTTTCCAATTTAAGACAAATTCAATGAGTTAACTACCATTTCTTAGTTTTGACAAATTATTTGAACTGACTTACATTATGAATCAAAAGTAATCAAGCAAGAGGACTATTTAGGATCGGAGGGAGTACATGGAAAAAATATTTGATACTCCTTGAGACTAGAAATGCCTTATAAAAAAGACTAAAAACACCTTCTAGAAGGTTTCCTATAATAAAGACTAGAGGGAATACCTGAATTCGTAGATAATTGTCTTCGGCGTTAAGGCCTTGGAAAAGGGAAGCAAGATGATACTCAGACATGTCCATGTTTCCATCAAACATGAAATCTATTAAGGGACTAGCAGAAGTCTTCAAATTAAAAACATATTTCAAAGCACCCCATGAATCTCCATCTTCAGCACTGTACTCATTCTTCACAGCAGCTTCGCCACAGCCCAATGACAGTAACTAGAATTTTGTGTAATCATTTGGGTTCTTCATCATAGGGAACATCTCTGGATTTTTCCTCTTCTTGATCGTCACCTCACTCAAAGCAGCCAAGCCCTAGGAGTGTATGTATATACACGACCGAGCTTGTTAGGATTAACGTTTACAACAATATGCGTTTTTCCTAACTGACTTTTGCAAACTGACGCCGGGATAAAAGTCAATCAATGTAATTTGACTTATGTTTGGTCATGATTTTGTAAAATAATCAATTAAACAGAAAATTGTTTGACTAATAGATTGAAAAGTCAATTTCAAAATATTCAAATCTAAATAAAGTTGAAGCCAAAAGCCAGGAAAAATAAATACTTCAATTATAGAGCCATTTTTTGCCTACAAGTCAATTTGTCCCACAAGTTATTCCAAATATACAATTTTCATCCATCTAGCCTTTTCGTTTGTCCCAACTTAATTTCACGGCTTGCTAACTCTATTCCAACATGCACTAAGGTGGTCAACTATATTATCCAAAAAAAAAAAAACAAAGATGATAAACTATATTTAGAGAATTTGAAATGTTTTTAAAACATCAAAAATAGTAGAGGTGGTATGATAGCTTAAAATAGGTAAATAGAGGTGAAAACGAGGAATATTGTAATTGGCACTAACAATTAATTTTATATGTTTAAATTTTGGCATTATGCCGAAAAAGTTGAAAGCATAGCTAACAAAGGTTCAAATAATCTAAACTTTTTATTTACGAAAAAATGTTATTAATTATAGTTATCATAAACAAATTTTTGGTATTAATTACCGGATTAGTTGCGATTACACCGCCATCAATCATATGGAACTGTTGGCCAGCATTCTCAAAGAGGTATGGTGGCAGATACGTCGGTGCAGCTGAAGTCGCTACGGCTATATCTGAGAGCAACGCATTCAATTGAGGCATTTCGTTCAACTGCATATATAAAAACCAATTTGTAAGATAAAATTTGGGGGAAATTACAATGAAGGCTCTTGTTAAACCATTATTAATTCAAATTGCAAACCTCTGTTTATTGAAATTTCATTAAAGAACCATGATCTTTGATATTCTATTTTTTTAAAAAAAAAAAAAAAAATTGAGTCGGCAAAATTGCCCTTGTGAAGCTATGTATTTTCTAAAGTCCAAAGTTATCATTGAAAGAACACTCGAGCAGCACCAGATTTAATTATACTGTATAAAATAGGAGACAATAATCTTATTTTACCTGGTTTTTCACAGTTGGATTGCCTAGAATTCACAACTGATGTTAGGTGATTTCTGTAGTCTAAGTGAGAAAAAAGAGAAGTTGGGGCTCTTCAGGACTCAGACAATGGGAAACAATCTCAATCCCCAATCAGTTTTAATTTTAAAAGTCCAGATAAGGTTTATGGTTCTTCAATGAAATTTCAATAATTGATTGTATGTATAATTAGAATTAATGGCTTACCAGGGTTCCTAAAGTTATTTCCCTTAGGGCCTTTGGTATGAGGGATTTATAAGGGAGGGGAGGAGAGGAAAAAGTTAAATGAATTGAATTTAGGAAAAAAAAAAAATTTGGAGAAGTAGAGTTACAAGATTTTTAATATATAAAATAAAAGAGTAAGAAAAATTAATTAAAAACTTTTAACCCTACTTCTCTCTTTTTTTTTTAAATACAAACTCGGAGAAACTTTCCCTCTTTTCCCCTTATACCAAACAAGCCCCGATAGTTATAGTGTCAATATAGACTCATAAAGCTAGATTCTTACTATTACACATAATAATATTCAAGAGGCTCAAAGTTTTAAGGGTTAAGGTTCATCCACCTCAAATATTTTTTCAGCGCAACCCTATGTCCTAAAGTATTTTCGATGCATCCAACACCCGAAATATTTTTAGGTGCATCTATACCCTAAAATATTTTTTATACAATTTTGCACTTAACAATTTAAGTAATTAAGAATGATGGATACACCTGAAAAAAAAATTTACTTCAGGGTCTTGGATGCACCAAAAAATAATTTAAGGTTCTGGACGCACCTAAAGAAAATACTACATGATGATGATCACACCTAAAAAAATACTTCGGGATGCTAGATGCATAACAAAATAATTTAGGGTATTGGATACACATAGAAAAATATTTTAAGATATTGGATTTGTAACATCCCATTTTCAAAAGCAGTATAATTTTTTTTTTCATCGAGTAGAGCATCGGAGCAATTGAGTAAATCGATACATTTATTCAAATTGCCGTAAGTCCGGCCGATTTCGTGCGGTACATTGACCGAGAGTTTTCAAAATGAATAACACCCGAAGAAAGTCTTGATCGGGACTCGTACGGCCGCTCGCCTTTCTCCTCGGTCCTCGGTTCTTCCGAACCGACGCTATGATAAGAGCCGAGATCCAATTACAATTTGGATCTCTGTAACGTTAACCTCATGCTTAAATACGACTACATATACACGACAACAAAGCAATCAATACAACAGTCCACAACAGATGTATGATTAAAAATACATAACCACGTATGTAAGATATATAATAACCACGTATGTAACATAACCACGTATGATACAAATAATAACCTCGTATGTGACATAACCACGTATGTGACATAACCGTGTATATAACATAACCACGTATGCTACAACAACAAACAGAACACAACAAACATATATAATCATACAATAACCATCGAGTTAGTGTTAAGACGCGAACGTACCTTTTTGGCGGTACAACGGAACTTTTACGGAAAAACGGTAAATTTCCGACGGCGGGAAAAACGGCGGTGTGACGGCGCGGCACAACGGCGGCTCGACAAGCGGTACGATTATCTCGATATCCTATAAGGATAATATTTAACAACTTTTAGCATCATAACGGGCATTTTAGGTACAAATTACCATTTTGCCCCCGAACCCCTAATCGGCGGAATTTCGCCGGAGCTTCATTGTTTTCGCTCTATCTCTCTAGAATTTTGACGAGATCTTTTCCCTCATCATATTTTCGAAATATATATCATATTTACCCCTAAATATGATATCTAGACTATCTTGAAAAATTAAAGATAAATCTAGCATTCCTACTATATCTACCGAAAGAACTACCGAAACTAAAGACCGGGGACCGAAGAACTTACCCAGACTTTGCTCGGACTTTCTCCGAGCTTCTCTCTCTAACTTCTCTCTAAGAGGCAGATTTTTGGTGTGAGAAATGAAGAAGAGGAGCTTGGTATTTATAGAAAAAATTCAGGACGTAAAGGGAATTTTCTGCTTTGTTTTTGAACCGTTAGATCTAGGGTTTTGGGAGGAGCAATCTTGGCCCTCCATCCATAGGTGCCGACCTCTTTGGCCCAAAAAGTCAAAGAATGAGTTGTCATCTTGCTTTATGGCCTCGGTCCGATAAAGCTACCCGATCGGTGTCCGTTTCGCGCGATTTCGCATAAACTCAAAAATCCGGGCGTGTAACTTTGAAGATCTTTCCATCCTCTTTCATATTATCTATTTGGATCCTCTTTTTGATCATATCCAGGTATTCTCCGGTGCGTCGGAAGATATTCGGACAAACGCGTCCGGTTACGGAAATCGCTCCGATAGAACCAACTTCCGGACAACAATTCACCGAATCGTAAAACGTCCAGTTGTTGCCTAACTTAATCTCGTGTTTAAAAAGACACAATTGTTTCTATAGGTTCTCACTTTGCCTATCGACTCCACTCTATCCGATCAACTTTTCGTCTTATTTGAAATTAGGGTTTTCGGTTGCGGAATCGACGTCGGTAAATTCTTTCTTCGTGTAAAAATTCACTTGTTCTTAATTTGGTCAGTCCGGAAAGACTTTTACTTCTGGTTTACCTGTAGAATTTATTTCTAACTTGTCCCTGGCCTCGCCTATAAGTTCGACTCACCGCATAATATTATTATTTTATTCTAATTACCATTTTAATTATTTAAACAATTCTTTTTAATTAAAAATACTTAGAATTTCGCCCCCTCTTTTAAAAATTCAGTTTTAATTATTTTTCCATAATTTTTTCCATTTTTTAAAAAATATAATATTTTTTACCAAAAATTCCCGTTTTACCCCCGCCGTTAAGGCTTAATCAGACCTAATTTCTTCGTTTAGTGATCTTTTTAGGATTAGGTTTCTTCATATATTTATCTTTACCAATTTTACAGTATATTGTTATCTTGCAAACTTTTATACCGACATTGTCATTTTATATCCTATGTAAAATATTAAAAATGTTTATCCCATCGGTTACTTTATGGTTCGAAATGCTTTTTAAACTTTTCTTCATGTTATTCCCTCCGAAATAATTTATTAAATTCTCATAATTAGGGATAACACTTCCATATTTTTCTCATAATTTTTCATGATCTTTCGTATTTATCATAATAGTTTTAGACTGTTTTTATCACCATTATATCATTTTTAGTCATTCGTTCATCATATTTTCCCGTAACTTTTTTGATAATTTACTCTATAATTATAACAATTTTCTATAACAGTTTTAAACTCATGATTTTTCTTTATCAAAATATTCGTTAATTTCCTTTATCTCAAAATTTCCAAATTTACTAAAATCTGGGTATTACATTTCTCCCCATGTTAAATAAAATTTCGTCCTCGAAATTTGCTCTATAACAACTTAGACTCGTTTATCTAAACTTCGGACTATTCACTCCGGAACTTTTCTCTATATGTACGCTCCGCTTGACGAACGAGAATTCGCTCCGGTTTGACCGTAACGATCTTGTCATGTTGTACTTTGATATATAGTATTTTCCGTGGCACCCATATACCCCTTGGTCAACACCGTGATATCAACATGTCTCCATGACGCCCATACACCATGGTAACACAAGATACCTTAAATGTTTCCATGACGCCCATACACCATGTCAACATAAGATACCTCCTACTCAATGACACGATCGCAGTCGGATAGTAGTAACTATGAGATATGCATCGGAAACTAAAATTTTCGCGGAAAGTAAGACATCTATTTATCAAACCATAGGGGATTTCTTTTACCCTGTACTCAGGTGTAGTTTTTCGAACACAGGACTTTTCGTCCATTAAAACACAGGACTTCTTGTCCCTTCCCGAGTTTCTTTCAACTCAAAAGGTACTTCAAACACTTGTGTTAGCGGTACAATTCTATACAATACTCACTAACTCTAGGTCTTACATCAATTAGTTCAACTTGAGAGGCTTGATAGGCGAGAGGCGTAAGTCATCACGCTGTCCCGTCTGTTGCAAAGACAAGACATATCCCGACCCATACCTAATGGCACCACGACCATCTTCTTGGATCCGGGACAACCAACTCTTGGTGCTATGACCAACTTCGTTCTCAGTCTATGGAAGCTCGTCTCAGTCTGTGTTCTACGCAATGATTTAAGTTTTACTCTTTAAGTTTTATCAATGGTTATGAGAAAATTTCGGTATGAATCTGCGGTACTATCCCGCTAGATTCAGAAACTAAATATCTATGTTACTATCTTCAGAAGATTGCTATTCCTTGATGTACAGCTGAAGTGGTGTTCCGAGCATACGTCAACCCTTGACAAAACGTAGGAATTACATAACTGAGTAAATCGTAGATCATGGGAAGTGTGTATGTGTTCATGATAGTCATTCCTCGTCCATCCTGCGATGGTTGATACAAAGTCACAACTCTTGTACTTTGTTCGGTATCATTTGATACGATATTTTAGATGTTGATCTTATGCTAGGTATTCATGTCATAGTGAATTTTGAGAATGTCGTCGATGTTTGTGAACAGGGTTTTTGAACGAGATATATATATTTGATTTGGAATTTAAACATGCTTACATAAGCAAAATAGTTCACACCCAATGGTGTAGCTACTCGGATCATAAGGTAATACGTATATGTATGCATCCCAAAATGATTCGCATATGCATCCGACATAACGAGTGATTAGCACCCGTGTCGTACAATATCTAAGGTAGGTTCCCATCGAGAGATAGTTATGCGGATCCTCTCCGGAGATTATTCGGCCTCGTTAGTTGTCAAAGCGAAAACCCGGCCGGGTTTTGTGGCCTTATCCCCGTAGTCCTTTGAGGACAGTTCATGTATAAGTGCCCCGCCTTCCCCGACACTTGTAGCATATCCGCTCCCCCGCACGGTTGGTTCCCGGGTGGTTCGTTTTGCATTTTGGACATGGTCGGGGTCAGGCATTCCGGGTTGTTCCGTTGCTCGGATCGGTATGGCATCTTGCCTCCCCTTGAGGGTTATTCCATGGTGCTGCCCTTTCGCGAGGAACTTCCGCGGCTCAACCCGTCACGACTTGCACCGCTTTGCGGTTGTCGATTCTTGATGTGCGTAGTTCCGTTATGTTACGTTCGATCAACCGGCATGACTCCACCGCTTGGATCAATTCCGGGAACTGTTGGGATACCAGCTTTTCCCTTATTTCATACTTTAGCCCGTCTACCATCCCGCTTGCCTTCCGGCTCTCGTCAACGTTACGTTTCGGATATGAAGAATATCGAGACAGATTGGTAAACCGGGCGAAGTAGTCATCGAATGACTCCTCGTAACTTTGTCGAATATGGAGGAATTTCGACTCCTTGATAACTTGTACCGAAGGAGGAAAATATTGTTCGTTGAACTTCTCAGAAATTTCTCCCACGTCACGGGACAATAACGGGTTTGCAATGTTACCGCAATGCTTTTCCACCATCGGTCCGCATCCCTTCCGGCTTATAGCGCAAGTTGGGCTTTTCGGTTTCCGGACAATCCATCACTTCGAAGATCTTGTCCGTCTCATAAGCCGAGTCTTCACCGAATCGAGCTTACCACGAAAAACCTGGAGGTTTGAGCTTGCGAGTGGGTGACCCATTGCCGCGTGGTCTCAACCACTTTGTTGGGTCGAGGTAGCACTTTGCTATTGCCCTATTACGTCGAGGGGGTGTCTCGAGATCTATCGACTCCTCGTTTCACGTTCATCATCAGGTTCGGTTTCATCTTCTTCCTCGCATTACGTCGTTCCTCATTGGCTCGGCCACCTTCCTCTTCTCTCTCCCGCTTTCGGCAAGGAGTTCATCAATAAGAGCCCTTTGTTCTTGCAGCATCCCCGCATTTCTTGCAACTCATTTCGCTCCGGTTGCTGCGGTCCTTGTCGTTCGGGTTCGTGTACCGGTATTGGTATTATTCGTGGTCATCCGCCCCTACCTCTACCTCGCCTCGGCCTCTGGGAGCTCCGGCTCCTCTTAAATTAGCCATGTCTCACTCTTTTTCCTTCATTAGGGAAAACGTTAGATTTTTTTTTTTTTTTTTTTTTTTTTTTAAAAACAATGGTTACTCTATCGCAGACTTTATCACACTAGTACTACGAACGGACACTCGTACTATTTCCCTCGTTCGGGGTTTTGTTGGTTCTTTCCACCGAAAACTAATAGAACTTCTCAACATGGTTCAAATACCACATGAATATATCTTTGTCGGTCTCCAAGTTTCGTCGGCGTGGCCTCGTCACGAGTTTCATCCGATGTGGCCCGGCTCCACATATAAGGTCAGGTTAGGGTGAAGTTACCGTCCGGTAAACCGGCGATTATCGAATTATCAAGATTATTAGAGACCGATATTAGTACCGACAATGGATTTGCGGATTTCGGGTTAGAGTGATGCACCGACAAAGGGGGTGGTACACCGGTTCAAGATGGTATACCGGTTCAAACGGTACACCGACCTAGGGCTACCTCGCACTCATTTTCAAAACACGCTCAAAGTTTAAAAGGCTTATTTGAACATAACTCCGTTAACCGAAGAATGGCCGGATAAGTGTCTATCATGGGGACCTCGCCAACTCTATGGCGACCGATTGGCCACACCCACATAGACTAGCCTTAATCGTCCTACCATACCGTCCGTAATAACATAGTCATATCAATGCCAGGACTACTGCTCTGATACCAAAAGTGTAACATCCCATTTTCAAAAGCAGTATAATTTTTTTTTTCATCAGAGTAGAGCATCGGAGCAATTGAGTAACTGATACATTTATTCAAATTGCCGTAAGTCCGCTGATTTCTGAAGCGGTACATTGACCGAGAGTTTTCAAAATGAATAACACCCGAAGAAAGTCTTGTCGGGACTCGTACGGCTCGCTCGCCTTTCTCCTCGGTCCTCGGTTCTTCCGAACCCGACGCTATGATAAGAGCCGAGATCCAATTACAATTTGGATCTCAGTTAACGGTTAACCTCATGCTTAAATACGACTACATATACACGACAACAGCAATCAATACAACAGTCCACAACAGATGTATGATTAAAAATACATAACCACGTATGTAAGATATATAATAACCACGTATGTAACATAACCACGTATGATACAAAGCAATAATAACCTCGTATGTGACATAACCACGTATGTGACATAACCGTGTATATAACATAACCACGTATGCTACAACAACAAACAGAACACAACAAACATATATAATCATACAATAACCATCGAGTTAGTGTTACAAAGACGCGAACGTACCTTTTGGCGGTACAAACGGAACTTTTACGGAAAAACGGTAAATTTCCGACAATGAAAAAAACGCGGTGTGACGGCGGCACAACAATGGGCTCGACAACGGTACGATTATCTCAGATATCCTATAAGGATAATATTTAACAACTTTTAGCATCATAACGGGCATTTTAGGTACAAATTACCATTTTGCCCCCCGAACCCCTAATCGGCGGAATTTCGCCGAGCATTTTTTCGCTCTATCTCTCTAGAATTTTGACAGATCTTTTCCCTCATCATATTTTCGAAATATATATCATATTTACCCCTAAATATGATATCTAGACTATCTTGAAAAATTAAAGATAAATCTAGCATTCCTACTATATCTACCGAAAGAACTCCGAAACTAAAGACCTGGGACCGAAGAACTTACCCGAGACTTTGCTCGACTTTCTCCGAGCTTCTCTCTCTAACTTCTCTCTAAGAGGCAGATTTTTGGTGTGAGAAATGAAGAAGAGGAGCTTGGTATTTATAGAAAAAATTCGGGACGTAAAGGGAATTTTTCGCTTTGTTTTTGAACCGTTAGATCTAGGGTTTTGGGAGGAGCAATCTTGGCCCTCCATCCATAGGTGCCGACCTCTTTGGCCCAAAAAGTCAAAGAATGAGTTGTCATCTTGCTTTATGGCCTCCGGTCGATAAAGCTACCCGACGGTGTCCGTTTCGCGCGATTTCGCATAAACTCAAAAATCCGGCGTGTAACTTTGAAGATCTTTCCATCCTCTTTCATATTATCTATTTGGATCCTCTTTTTGATCATATCCAGGTATTCTCCGGTGCGTCGGAAGATATTCGGACAAACGCGTCGATTCTGGAAATCGCTTCCGATAGAACCAACTTACGGACAACAATTCATTGAATCGTAAAACGTCCAGTTGTTGCCTAACTTAATCTCGTGTTTAAAAAGACACAATTGTTTCTATAGGTTCTCACTTTGCCTATCGACTCCACTCTATCTGATCAACTTTTCGTCTTATTTGAAATTAGGGTTTTCGGTTGCGGAATCGACGCCTGGTAAATTCTTTCTTCGTGTAAAAATTCACTTGTTCTTAATTTGGTCGAGTCCGGAAAGACTTTTACTTCTGGTTTACCTGTAGAATTTATTTCTAACTTGTCCCAGTCTAGCCTCGCCTATAAGCCGACTCACCGCATAATATTATTATTTTATTCTAATTACCATTTTAATTATTTAAACAATTCTTTTTAATTAAAAATACTTAGAATTTCGGCCCCTCTTTTAAAAATTCAGTTTTAATTATTTTTCCATAATTTTTTCCATTTTTTAAAAAAATATAATATTTTTTACCAAAAATTCCCGTTTTACCCCCTGCCTTCGTTAAGGCTTAATCGACCTAATTTCTTCGTTTAGTGATCTTTTTAGGATTAGGTTTCTTCATATATTTATCTTTACCAATTTTACAGTATATTGTTATCTTGCAAACTTTTATCTTGACATTGTCATTTTATATCCTATGTAAAATATTAAAAATGTTTATCCCATCGGGTTACTTTATGGTTCGAAATGCTTTTTAAACTTTTCTTCATGTTATTCCCTCTGAAATAATTTATTAAATTCTCATAATTAGGGATAACACTTCCATATTTTTCTCATAATTTTTCATGATCTTTCAGGTATTTATCATAATAGTTTTAGATTGTTTTTATCACCATTATATCATTTTTAGTCATTCTGTTCATCATATTTTCCTGTAACTTTTTTGATAATTTACTCTATAATTATAACAATTTTCTATAACAGTTTTAAACTCATGATTTTTCTTTATCAAAATATTCGTTAATTTCCTTTATCTCAAAATTTCCAAATTTACTAAAATCTGGGTATTACAGGATTCACCATAATCCAAGTTTTAAAGTTGACGAAATTTTACACAACATTTTTTAGCAAAATAACATTCAAATATATATTTGAGACACAATGAAATATAAAACGGCAACACAACATGAACAGCATAAAGGAAAAAGTTAAGAACAAATATTAAATAGTACCTTATAATTTGAGAATAGCGTCGGCGAAAGTTGCTTCATGTCAAAAGCTGTGATAACAACATTCGTCAAATTATCATTCAGTCTTGTTTGGTTCAACATCTTTTGTGTAATATGACGCAAGTAATCGTTACTGTACTTGGGCTTCAATAGATTTGACCTACATAAATAAAATATTAAAAACTTCAAATGTTAGTTTATAGATATCAAAAATATATGGATTGATTAATCATGAATTTGCGTATAATAATAAAGAAATGTGAATCAATCTTTACGGCGTGTTTAGCGGGAAAATGTTGGCTGCTTCATCTTTGTAGAACTGAACTATTTGAGAAGCATCGAACAAAGGTTTCTTGTTTGAGTCTGGAGCTGTAAGCATTTCAGCAATGAGTCCTCCAGTGCTGGTTCCAGCAATTACATCAAAAAAGTCTGCGATCCTTAAACGCTTATTGTTGGCTATTTCCTGAAACTCAGCTAAATGAGCTATAACTCATTATGTCCTTGTTAAAAGAGACATAAGTTTGAAGTGAGAGCCGATCTCAAAAGATTAGCATGTTAGATGGTCAAGTCCCTTGATCTCAAAGAGTCCACTTTGCTTGTGAGGCTAGCTCCCCATATGGGTCTCTCCATTTCTTCTTTATTTAATGTCTCTACTATTAGATCGAGTTTTAATGATTGAGATTTATTCTATATATATGGTAGATTTTTTTATTAAATTTAGTGTTATAATAATATTTTTATATATCTTGAAATCACAACCACTAAAACTTAATCTAATGGTGGAGACATTAAATGTAGATAAATCAATAGAGACATTCTTCTCCCCGGTATAGGACTCAACCCTCTCTTGTGGATTAAAACTCTTTGTGTATAACCCTGTACATGAACATCAGTCTCTCAAATAAAGCACCAAAACACGAGTCTTAAGGAAAAACCCATTTCAGATAACTAGCCAGTGGAGAAATTATAGATCACACTTTAGGTATGAGACTCTCTCACGTGAGACTCATAAGAGTTTAACTCATGTTGGACGGCTTTGATTAAAGTGTATGAAACATTAATAAACTAAAAAACATGTAGTTCAAAACTTCAAATGATGAGCATAACTAACCTGAAGATGAGCTTCAAGGCGTCGGAGAATGACGGCGGGGATAAGGCCTCGAAGACCGCCACCGTCAATACTGAGGATGGTGACAATGGTTCCATGCGACGGAGGTGGAAGCTTAGGAATGTGAGTAGCGAGTGATATGTATGGAGGAAGAGAAAGAAGGAGAGAGACAACACACAAGAACGAGTGAGACGCCATTGCTGCACTAATTAACTAAGAAAGAGTAAGCTTTATTTTAAGGATGTAGTGGAAGCTATGTATAGGCCTTTCCAAGAATAACTTTTTTATGTTTATTAGGATTATTGTAGTTACTGACTTTAATTAAGGATAATTTTAAAATATTTTAATAAATTTTTATAAAAGGTAACGACATGGGTAAAATATTCGAAGTTTTGCAGACAACATTCCAAACTCCTTAGCACCCCAAGAATAAAAAACAAAAATGCTTGTCCTGATATGCCCCCTTGAGTTGAGCAAAAAAATAATAATTGCCCCCTTGTGATCTCTGTCGCGTCTTGAAATTCTGTTGTCCTCATCTTGATACGATGTCGTTTTACACGCTACTTGATCTCGTGAGTTGGGGCTTCATAGTTTATATATCCAAGTTGTCAGGGAATATTCTTTTTATAGTTAAATGGCTAAAATATACAAAAACCCCTGAACTTTTGGGTATGTTGTGTATGACCTCCCTGATCTTTAGAAATTCTAATCTAAGACCCTAAGCTTTCACGATTTTATCATCAACCTCCTTGCAGTTAAATTTAACTGTTTATGCGCATCACTCTACCACATGAAATTTTAAGTATTTTACTTATTTTATGAAGAGCTAAAAAATTCTTAGGACCATTGTGTCAATGTGTCATTCCCATATTAAAATAGGTTTAGCACTTTAGCCTATTGAGCATGAGTGTATGGGGCATGACCGTATGGCTCCTTCAACCTCCTAAGCCTACTGTATCGAAGCAAATGCTAGAGTCCACCATGCCGCGTTGAACTTCCTCATGGCCTTTTTGAATATCACGGGCCTCTTTATATGTCCAACAATTTCGTTCAATTACATAAACCACAATAATAAAACAATAAACAAATGATGATTCTGGATTATGAGAAAGAAAGAATTACAAACGACATGAAGAGGAAGAAGGAGAAGAAAAATAGCATCTTGAGAGAAGAATGGAAGTAGTCGATAATAGAGCCCCAAGCCAAGCTATAGCCGCACCCTACCTCCAACTAGGGGCGGATCCGAAATTTCTGAAGGGGCACCATTTTGGGGGGCGGGTTTTGGGGTTCGGGGGCAGCGCCCGGGAATTTTTTTTAAAAAAAGTTTTAAATACATTAAAAAATAAAAGAATATAAACAAGAAAAGAAAAAATATCAAAAAAATATTCTTGAAATCAAGTAAATATCGATGATATAATAAGAGAGGGTTATTTTACAAACTTGTCATTTAGAAATAGCAAGGTTGACACTCAATAAGTTCAATTACATATATTTTAATAACAAAAGTATATTACAATAAAATAATTATAATGTCATCCTTCTAGGTCTTATTTTTGGAATTTCATCATAATTGCTTTATTATCAATGCTATCAAATACATCTTTTTTAATATAAGATACTAAACAATCATTCAACCATTCATCCTCTATTCGATTACAAAGTGCATTCTTGATATATTTCATAGCTGAAAATACATCAAGAAATAAAAGGCACTAAACAATCATTCAACTGGTTTTGAGATTTTTTTTTTTTTTTAAAAAAACAATCGTTATTTTAAGGGGGGCACTTGCCCCCCAAGTGATATACCTCGGTCGCCATTGCCTCCAACCCGCAAGTTCCCTATCACCGTCAGGTGGCTCGTGGGATCAAAGAAAGCCGTCTAGGAGGTTAAACCCATTTTAATATGGGAACGACACAATAGACCTAAGAATTTTTTAGATATTGATAATGTAATACCCTAAAAATCGTATTTATGATAAATATCATATTTTAGTAAATAATACCTATTTTAAATAGGTAAATTTGTGGTCTCAAATAATAAGTTATAATTATCTTATTTTCTAAGGTAATTTCTATGGAAATTAGAAGAGATAAAGAGCTAAAAATCCCTAAAATGCATTTATGGGGCGAGAAATGGCACTGAAAATATTATGATAAATCCCAAGAGGCAATAAAATATTTATTAAAAATTAGAAAGTATGTTGTCTCTAATTTTAGGAATTTATGGGAATATTTTCCTTGGAAAATAATGAGGCAAAATTAAATATTATTTTTGGGATCATAAGTGACCCCATGATTTTTAATATTTTACATAGGACATAAAATACCAATGTCAGTCAATAGTTGTGAGATAATGATTTATCCTAATTAAGAAAATTATCAACAATTAGTAAGTGACTAATTAAGTAATTAATGGCTAATTACTTAAATTAAGATATAAAGTAAATTAATAAATAAAAAACAAAATAATAAGGGGCGAAATATTGAAGATATTTGGTTGAGAAAATAATAAAATAGTAAATAGTAAAATATCATGATATTTTGTATTAAAATAATAATATAAAATGAGATATTTTGTAAAGAGCCAACAGGATAAATGAGAACCGATAGAAATTAAATCCTATCTCAAAATAGTTGAACTAAGTCTGTAACATCTGGACTTGTTATAAACAAGTATAATTTTATTCCGGAGTGGGCTATCTTTGAAGTCATTTCCGAAACCGGCGGAATGATTAAGAGACCGGATAAGAGAGGAAAAGGGCAGATAGTAGAAATGAGAATCCATGGAAAATAAATCCGTTGTGGAAAACCATGAACTAGGTTTCTTAGGTCAGGACATATTATAAACCGGTGAATTTTTATCCAGAAGTTGGTGATACCGGAAGTTATTTCCGTAACCGATGGAGTCTGTTCGAAAATGTTCAGCAGACTACGGAATACCCTTAATGGGATCAAACAATTAGTTAAACCAATTATTTTGAAAGAGGATGAATAAACCTTCAGCGCTGTGTTGCCGGATTTTTGAGATTCTCCAAGATTACGCGATTAGAACACTGAACTAGGAACTTTATCGGTACCGGCTCATAAAGCAAAGCTTGTGACATCATGGATGACATCACTTTGTTGAAAAAGGGGGATGGGGTGGTCGGCATACACACATCAATGGCCAAAAAGAAGACTTGCAAAGTGAACAAGATCCGACGGCTAAGATTCGATATGAAAAAGTGTGAATAGTAACTGAAATTTTCCTATAAATAGCCATCACCTCTCTTCACAATTTCCACACCAAAATTTTGAATCTAGAGAGATTTTAGAGAGAAGGAGGAGTCCGGAGAAAGTGTAGCCAAGCCCTGGGTAAGTTCTTCGGTTCCTAGTCTTAAGCTTTGGTGTTTTGTTCGGTAGTTATAGTAGGAATGTTGTTTTTTATCTTTAATCTTCCAATATATTGTAGATATCATGTTTTTGGGTTAAATATGATATATATTTCGAAAAATATGTTGGGGAAAGGGTTATGGCAAAATTTTGGAAGATTAGAGTCAAAGTAGCGAAGCTCTGGCGAAATTCTGCCGATTAGGGGAGTCAGGGGCAAAATGGTAATTTGTACCTAAAATGCCTGTTATGATATTAGACTTTGATAAATATGATATTATCCTTATAGGATATCTGTAATCATGTACCGTTGTCATACCGCTGTTGTTCCGCTGTCGTACCGCTGTTTTCTGTCAACGAGGGTACGTTCGCGTACTGTAACACTAACTCTAATATTTATGGTATGTGTATATGTGATATGTGTGTTGTATGCATATCGGTGGTATGTTAGAGGATAACTGAACATATGCATACGCTGGGAGCGGTACATCTGTATTCACTGGGAGCGATATATTCTGATTCGCTGGGAGCGGTATATTTGCATTCGCTGGGAGCGGTACATTTAGGAGTGATTCATTTGTTGTGCTTATATACTGTATATGTAAATATGAGGTTAACCGTTATCTGGGGTCCGGTGCATTGGACCTCAGCTCTTAACATAGCGTCAGGATCAGGGAACCGAGGCCGGAAGAGAAAGGGAAAGCAGCACGATTAGAGACCCGGCAGGAGATTTCTTATTGATGTACTTACTTTTGATCACACTAGGATGAATGTACAGTTATGATGTTACACTACGGTTGAAAGTTTGAATATATTTCAGTTACTCTTATGCTCTGATTCTCTACTCTGATGAAAAAAAAAATATACTGCTTTTGAAAATGAGATGTTACAGATAAAATAAGTAAATGGCTTAAAATTCCATGTGGCATAGTGATGTGGCATATATTGCTCAATAAAAAATTTGAGATGGCATAAACCATTAATTTTAATGGAAACTTTAACAGCAATTATAACATTCCAAATTTTGGGATTAGAGGATTGAAAATATCATATGGGACTAATTATGAAAAAGTTTGGCCTAGATAATTTTAAATCTAATATTTGGAATTTAAAGCCTATTTTCCTGAAAATTCAAGAAAAAATAGTTAAGGGATAATTTTCGACCTAGAAATTTTAGTCAAAATTTTATGGGATAGAGAAGCTAAGTGAGGAAGAAGAATCCTTATATGGGATTAAGGATTAATTTTCAAACACCTAACAAATGTTTGCAATCAATCAAATATATCCTTCTAAATCTACTAGCCCATCAGTTATTGGTCCACTTGTATGTCCAACGTGTCAATTTTATTCAATCTAATTGGATCTTACCTGGCATTCCCCAGTAAAATTCCACGTCAAGACTTTCCTCATATGGTAAACTGTTGTGAAGCATCATTTCAAACGGCAATGTTTAGTCATTGGTTATTTGATCCCTCACTTCAACAGTACCATTTATCGTGCTTATATTTCCCATGAACTGTGTGTATTCCCCATGTAGTAGCATGGGGACTGTTGTCGTTATTAATAAGCTCCGTCGAACCATTGGCTGAACTAATCGGCAACGCCTTAAATCATCGTTGTTAATGTTTTCCATCATTTTCCCAAGCTTGCATTGGCAAACTGTGGCTATATAATCCAGAGCGGTTTACATTTTGACGAGTAGTTGCAAAACTCGATTCAGTTTAATCATATTTTCAACAATTTTCATATTGGATTACAATGAGCACTTCTAATTTACTTTCTTTTCTTCCGCTGGATGGAAAAAGCAACAATTCGTCTATAACTGCAAAGGTTTTGTCTAACTTCTGGGATATTCCGTACACCAAGACGCATCGTCCTATAACCTTCAATGTTGTTCTTGCAGATTCAAAGGTGTATCGATGGATCTGGAGGCAGCAAGAGGGTAGATCAAGAGTTGCAATGGTTGATATACTTAATTACATTCAGGTTGGCTTTACTCGTCTCTCTGATTTTCAGATCTAGACTTCCTTTCTTCAATTGTTTGTTTTCGGGTATCAGTTTTGGGATTATTGTAATGTAGAGTTTCAGTTTTCAAACCCAGATTGAATCTCTGGGTTTCCTTTCCATTTTCACTTGCTCGACGATATTATCCGGAGGCTTATCAGTAATACTCTTATGATTCACTACCGCCAGCTCTTTGAAATTTTTACTTCTTTCTTTGCCTTGTGCAATATTTTGATTTGTATACAATGGTCCTGTGTTGTCAATAAATTATTGCGAGAGGATAATATCAAAGTATTGGCAAGTGGAGGGATAAATTATTCAGGTTTTGCTCTACAATAAATAGACTACATATATTGGTAGGAACATAGGTTCAAAACACTTCTGGCCGATCTGTTCCGATATACCCATCTGAAAATAATACCACGGATGATACTTCCTCTTTGAAATCTGAAAAATTGATTATCTTCCTGTATAACATGGCAGTTTCTTAGTCCTGCAAATTGCATACCTAAAAAAAAATTTGAGAGGAAATTTTAAGAATTTTGTGTCTGATCGTTTCATTGATTTGTAAAATTCGTTGTAACTTAATTGCCAAAAGGCCAGATCAGTAAAAGCGAAAATGCATTACAAATAAATCTGCATAAGACAGTTCTTTTCTTAAATAGGAGTAGTCAATCCAACATTAGAGGTCTTGATTAAGAATACAAACTGATCACCAGCTCTATGTCAAATTATTGATAGTCTTATTTTTCTTTACCTCTATATTTATGTGTGAGAACCCAAGATTATTGTGAAATATTGCAGAGTATATCATTGAATAGCTCATATGTTACATACTTAGCTTCCTGTTTTCTTTTTCAATAGGGAAGTAGATGTCATCTTACACTAATATGAGAATCATAGCTTAACCTAAAGGTATGACTATTTTACCTATTTAGTGCTTATTTGCTTCTTTTTTTTCGTCCGTCCGAAGCTGGATTATTTGTTTGATTTATTCAATTGTGTCTTTTTTTTTCATTTGCCAGAATAAAGTTTCATCTTATTACAAAGCGAGAAGAGATTTGCCAGAATATTTTTTTGGGAATGAAGGTTCGTCTTTTTTTTTTTGCCAGAATGAAGATTCTCTTACTCGTGAATATGGTGCATATTATTGGTTTAGTTCCTTGGGTGGAAGGTTTTAAATTTTGAAGTAGCAGTGAATTCTGGGGTTGCTTAAATTCTGTTTTGTTTACTTTTTTATTAGAACAAGAAACATATATTTTCACAGGGATTGGAAGTTTTTCCTCATTGCCTTTTTTCTGTATACAATGCTCTCATTCTCATTACCTTTTGCTTTTATTTCCTAACCAGATTTCCTAAGCAGTCTGATCCAATAAACACTGGTCACAGGGATTGGACCGCTCTGATTTTTTTTCATTTAATTATAGTGATATATCCTCCCTATCCTCAAACTTTCGAGGCACAAAACTTCGCTTTCGGCAGAAGCATTTCAAGACGACTTAATTTGGAGCCGCTTATAATCTTTTAGATTGAAGGATTTCTTCATGTTGTTTCATGTTTGATTTCTTCATGTTTTTTGAATGGCGAGATCATGATGATTTTGGTTTATTATGTCGCAATTAGAAGCTCTCATCTTTGTTCACACCAACAATGCTCTTTTACCGATTGTTCTCCCTCAATATGTTCCCAGAGATTATATTTGATTTTCCCCTTAAGTTCTCGGATTATCAAAGCCTTTGGTGTAGTCACAAAGACAGACTTCTTTGGAGTCGCTTATAATCATTTACTCTACATCTTTCATTTCTAATATGTAGTCTCATTTCAACTCTTTCAAGCACTAAACTATACATGAATCAGTAATGCAAAATATAGTCTTTACTATGCAACGCATGGGGGAAAATCAAGCATGTGTTCATAAGGCTATCAGATCATGCATGAATCATGATCTGCAATCTTTGCTTCCTGTGACCTACTTTTTGTTCTTATCTATTCAATGTTTTTTTCATCTCTTTTATTAGTTTAGTAAAACTTCTGGCTTAACAGTAATTTTATTGCTAAATGTGTATTTGACCCAATCTTGGAACAAGTTAAAAATAAGTCTACTTTTTGTTTTTAAGGCTTGCAATATTTTTGTAAGATCTGGTTTTGTATTATGGAGAAAGAATGACATATACTACTACTATATTACAAAGGATACAAAGCAGAGAAGGATTAGACAAAGACGAGGCGTAGCCGAAAGGGCTCATCAGATAGAATATGCTCTACTTGGAGTTCCCATTTCATATGTGGCACTTTACATGAAAGTAGTAACTGTATCAGTAAAGCATCCCAAAGGATTGACACTTTTCCGGAATCAGTATCATGAATCTTTTAAGCACGTCTGCCAATGTATCTATTCTTTCATGTTTTAGGCATGCTATTGTAGGCAACAAAAATAAAGCATCCTAAACGATTCACACAAGTATAGAATACAACAGATTGGCCGCCAATGCACCTTCGCTACTTACTAATTGAACGAGATGTTCGGTGTGCTACCCTCATTATTTGTTTTAGTCTTATTATGAATGTACCTTTTGACTTGTGCTTTATCTTTTGATAAAGATGGCAGGAAATTTTGTCTATGTTTTATTTGAATGGTTACTTTTAAGTTTATTAATGGAGTGAAATAGTTTCTTTTTATCAATGAAGGTGGCCAAATTGGTTGCTTTTCTTAACGCCTTCATATATCAGAAGAAAGAAGCAGAACAATAAGGCCGAGGAAGGAAAACAACACAGGAAAAGGCACAAAAGCATAAATGAAGAAAGAGACAAAGGCTATAGTCAAATTCTCGCAATTAATAGCTTTGCCCCTATGGTAAAGACAAGAAGAAAGAAGCCTTCATGAAGTATAGAAGCAAATGAAGTTTTAATTACCAAATGCATAAAACTTAGAATTGAACCACTTTTGTGAGTAAGTTTTTGTTGATAGGAAAGATAGAGAAATTACCTTTCCCGCATGTCAATATTGTTAGATTATGGAATCAGTTGAGTGCATTAGGCATGATGTTGACAAATTTATTATTGGCATTTTCAGCTAGCAACCAAACAAGTTTGAAATGATAAGCAATTTCTGTATCTTCTCTCCTTTTTTTAGGCTGCGGGATGTTATGATCCATAACTCTAATATGTTTTCATGCACTTTAATCACTGGCAAGTGCTTGAGTTAGTAACTGAAATAACAAACTTGGTTAGAAAAAAGTAGCAGCAAAAATTTATTTTTATATCAGTATGTGTTTGTAATGTCACTACTTTATTTTTTAAAATCTTCCCTTTTCCTACTAAATGAAAGCTGGATTAGAAACTTCTGTGTTTTTCTCTTGTAGGTAATGTTTGAACATGAATCATCTCGAGTACTTTGGATTATACATGTGGGGCCCATTACTTATGATCTCACATGTGGGGCCCTTTGTAAAATGACACTTCACCCCCTAGTCCATTGGATTATACTTATGATACTACTTTTTTATCTTTCTCATTTTGTTATTGTTCTTGAGGATTTGTGTTTTTCTGCTTCTCACCTGAGGGGATTGGTGGACGATATATATTTAGGTTTGGGATGTTTTTGATACAATTGGCAATCCAGTGAGCTAGGACTGTTAAAATTGAGAATGGTCCTTAGAAGAAAAAATGAAACTAAAATTTTATGTAAATGATTATTAAAAAACGCTATAGAATAACGGAAGGAGAAAATCCAAACAATGAATTTGAAATTTTATATATTAGTTTTTGATGGCGATACATAATTTTATCCGGAGATATTCTCAAAATGATGTGAAATTTGATCAAGCTGAAGAAGGAAATATGGGTGATGAAGATAATGATGATCCACTTGATGAAGCATCCTCATCAATACGAATGAATGATCTTCATGATCAAATCAGAAATGAACTTGTAGGGACTAGATTTATTTAAGTACTTTATCGTGTTGTAATTTATTTAATGGAATTTTACTATTTTATTTAGCAAATTTATATTTATATTTAATTTTTATCCCAAATTATCACATTTTATACAATACATATGTGTGTGTGTGAGAGATTTTGATTCATGCCCTTTTCAGTCATTTTCCATCTCATCTATCTTTTTAAAAGCTATGTCAAACAACTTCCCATCACAAACAAAAGCAACTTCTGCTACTGTTATCCCAAACATAAATCACATCAAAATAAGTCCATCAGAAAATAAGTCCATCAAGATAAGTCCATCAGATGCAAAAGCCACTTCTCCCTCCGCTATCCCAAACGGGCCCTTTGAAGTCGAAAACCTGTGATGTATATGAAGAAAATGTCAATTTCACGCAATTGAAGAAAAAGTCATCTCCCTTTTCAATAAACAGATTCCATGTTAGGGATATTAAAACATCTTTACAATAAAGATGAAAGCACCAAGTCACGGGCAACTAAAAAAGAAAGCAGCATTTGAATCAGGTTTATTTATTTTAAACAATCAATCAAATTTAGCTAATATTAGTGAGGATACCAATGTATATATATAAACACGTTTATTTTAATAGTTATGAAAAATGTAATTTTTTAAAAAAAAAATTGCCCACATTGGACAATGTAAAATAAAGTTCACACCTTATTTCATGCCTACTTACATCATATTGTTGCATTTGATGGATTTATTTGTCAGATTTAATAGTTTCTTTTTATTTGTTAGATTTCATATATCAAAGATAAAGAAGAAGAACAATAAGGCCGAGGAAGGAAAACAAGCACGGGAAAAGGTACAAAAGTATAAATAAAGAAAGAGACAAAGGCTATAGTCAAATTCTGCAATTAATAAATTTGACCTTATGGTAAAGGCAAGAAGAAAGAAGCCTTTCATTAAAGAAGTATAGAAGCTTTGACCAAAAATAAAAGAAAAGAAAGAAAGAAGTATAGAAATTACGAAGTTTTAATTACCAAATGGATAAGACTTAGAATTGAACCACTTTTGTGAATAATTTTTTATTAATAGGAAAGTTAGAGAAATTACCAACTAGAAGTGAAGTACGACCTTGGCGCCTTTTGATAAAAATGAGTCTTTTGACAAAAAGACACTTTATCCTTCAGACGGCAAAGAAAGGAAATGGCGCAGGAATGCCATAAATGCAAAAGATAAAGGAAAAATTAAATTAAAAGGGAAAGTTATTGAAAGAACTTTATATTTATTTAATGAAAAGCGGGGCAGATAGATAGATGAAATCCAGTGAAAGTGGCGATATTGAGGAAGAGAGGTCTTAATGGGCTAAGCAAAAACAGGAAAGTCTATTGTGGCAAAGCAAATATTCCACATTGGAGGATGAGATAATTAAATTCGAGAATTGATGAACCTGCTTTTGTCGCGAAAGCAGTCAATTAAACTAGGTCCTAACTTATTATGCAGTTTAGGGTCAACCTAGGTCATTCTCCCAAGGAGCAAGCTGTGGGTTTTCTTTAAGTTTGAATTTAGGTGATGAAAAATGCAATAAAATAAAACTAAACTAACTAAATGCAAGATGCAATTGATTCTAAATCCTAAATAAGGATGAAACTAATCTATATGAATTTGAATGCAATTTTTGGGGATTTTGTTATGAGAGACTAATAAAAATCCTAAGAAGATTAATTAAAAACAAATCAAATAATAAAGATTTAATTCAGTTATGATGAAGAAGGGGACAACTTAGGATTTACATGGAGTTAACTTTCTTAGCCCATCTTAATTAATTAAACCAAAGGGAGATTAATGAAATATAGGAGTTAATGAATTTAATTACCTAATTGAAACATGGGAAACCCTCAAGTTCAATAACACTTATTCCACCAGAAAACTCTTAGTGAGATAAGTGGTGGCTAATTAAGTCCATTAAAACCAATTTAAAATAGTTTCAAGATAGTTTTGGGAATCAGGTTCACAATTGCCTAATTAAACAATTAAGAGGATAAACCTAAATCGACAATTAAATTAATAATGAAAACTCAATTAATAATTTAATCGACAATCAAACGGTTTGCAAACAAAAACCCCATAAATATCTTAAACACAATTCAAATCCAAATTACCAATTTAATCCAAATTAAATAATATGTCTACAATCTAAAACTAGATTGTTCTCAATAAAACAACTCAAAATTATTTAAAACTAAATAATCTCAAGCCTTGAAATAAATAGATAAAAGGAAAAAAACACTACCATGTGGTCTTCAAGTATAAGGCCCTAGGCTTTAGCTTCCCCCATGCTCCTCCCAAGTTGCCTCCTAAAGATCTCAAGCTGCCATGGAAATCTCCTCCTTAAACTCCTTCAAACACTTCGTCACAAACCATGAGCAAATCTTGAGAAGAGTTTATTAAATAAATTCTCACGCACTGCGCATCCACCGGAATTGGTATGAGTGCTATATCAGTTGAAGGAATGAATTGTAGAGGTGGGCCCGCATAGTAGATGATGAATGGATCCAATTGAGGAATAGATGAAGGAATTAAAATCCCCGTGCGTGCGTAATGTGTTGGCTGCGTCTCCAAGAACTATTCAAAGCGGGAAGGTGATTCTCTCGCGTGCGTCAATGTGGCGGCCGTGTCTCGGTGTGTGCGTGAATGCGGCCCTCAATCCCTCCGGCTAGGTTAAAATAAATGGGGAAGAAGAGATGGAATTTTTGGATAACAATTTGAGCCCATCAAAATTTAAGAAGCCCAATAAAATTCCACCATTGGATTCCTTTTTAGCTTCCCTGGAAAATTCTGTACCATAGGATCTCTAATATGATAAAATCGTAATCTATCATATCTTAAAAAATATTATTTAATCACAAGATATTAATCAAAATATTAATCATTTAAGCACAATAATCTCATAATTAATTCAGATGTATATTATTTCCTAAAATTGGCTAATAATCTAAATATTATCTAATATATCCAAATTAGCCTAAAATAATCCCCAAAATAAATGATTAATGTGAGATAAAATATATGAAAATTAGCATTTATCAACTCCCCCACACTTATCATTTGCACTCCCGGGCAAAACAAATCAAGACCAAGGGAAAATAAACGAAAAAACAAAAAACAAAAACTAAATTAAACTAAAGCTTCAAAACTGAATGTTCCAATTACAAGCAATAAGTAAACAAAAGCATTTCAACACCTATCATATCCAAATGATCTTCTCATAAATTAAGAAAGCAAACGTCATGGCAATTTACTTAACAAAGGGGAACCTAAGCTAGAAATCTCTCACCAAGGATAATGTGTATGTCACTCTTCACTCAAAAGTGTATAGGTCTCGTGTTTACACTCAAGTTCATCCCTATCCAATACTACTCTTTCCATAGGCTTGACAAGAATCTAAATTCTCCACCACTAATAAAACAAGTGCATCCATAAATCCAAAGGACTTTTATTAGGTTGTAATGGGGCTAATTTAAAGAAAGAAGGGTACGATGTAAAAGAAAAAACAAAGTTGAATGTCTTAAAAGTTGAAGATAATGATACAATAGAGAATATGAGATGCAAAGAACTAAATCAAACCTGAACTGAATCATCATTCCTTTTTCTTTTTCCTTTTTTCTTCTTCTTCTTTTTTTTTCCTTCCTTTTTTTTCTCATTTTTTCCTTTTTTTTCTTTTCTCCATTTTTTTTTCTTTTTCAAGATAACCTACCATATTTTTCACAATGACCCAATTCCTAACTTTATACATGTTCTTCCATCCAAAAAGATATAATGCAATACTCTTCAACTCTTAAGACATTTAAAAGGGTAGAGATTTTTTTTTAGGCAGTGGGGGTAGGCAAAAAGGAAAAATAAAAATAACATATAGGCTCAAAGGGGCTAAACAAAGGATATATTATGAAAAAGGTAGGCTTTTTGGTTTATCTGGCTAAAATGAAATGAATGCCTTTATCATTTTTATGAATACTCCGCATAAAATGCAGCCTCAAATAAGATTCAAGTCAAGTTCTAGATCAAGTAAAGAGATAGGGGTACACACTAAAAGAAAAAGTATATGTATTAGGCTCAAAATCTCACTAGGAATATGATTACTAGCCTAAATTCACCAAAGTCAAATTCATTGCCACTAGGTTCACCAACTCAAAACATGATCAATCGCTTTTCAAATCAAGAATGCATCATACTAAAGTAACTTAGAACTTGTAGTTTTCACATTCAAAACAGTTGATCCCTCCCCCACACTTGAACAATGCATTGTCCTCGATGCAAAACAGTCATAATAGATCACAAAGTCAAGTAATACGTAGCACCACACAACTCAGTAATATGGCAATAAGTAATATGACAAAGCAAGATAAAAGAGTGAAGGAAGGAATACAACCAAGGTCTACGTGGTGTCACGTAGTGCAGCAACCTCCACTGTCTGAGTGGAGAATCCGTCAAAGAACGGCTTCAAGCGGTGTCCATTGACGGTGAAGCATTTTCCATTTGGCTCCCTTTTGATCTTCACAGCTCCATATGGGAAAACATCAGTGACAACGAAAGGTCCCTCCCATCGAGAGCGGAGCTTTCCAGGCATGAGTTTCAAGCGGGAAACATAGAGTAGAACTTTTTGGCCCACTTGAAAGTCTCTTTTCATAATAAGTTTGTCATGGGCTGCTTTAGTTCTTTCCTTATAAATTCTAGCATTCTCATAAGCTTCTCTTCTTAATTCTTCAAGCTCTTGCAATTGCAACTTCCTTTCAATACCGGCACTATCAAGATCGAGGTTGCACCTTTTAATTGCCCAAGTATGCCTTGTGCTCCACCTCCACCGGCAAATGACATGCTTTGCCGTAGACAATCTGTATGGAGACATGCCAATGGGACTTTTATATGCTATGCGATATGCCACGGTGCATCATCGAGCCGTTTACTCCAATCCTTCGGTTGGGTTGCACTTTCTTTTCTAGAATGAGCTTGATTTCTCTATTAGAGAGTTACGCTTGACCATTCGTCGAGGGTGGTATGGGGTGGCCACCTTATGAATCACCCCGTACTTACCAAGCAAGCTCGCAAACTCCGATTACAAAAATGGGTTCCTTGATCGCTAATGATTGCTCTAGGAATGCCAAATCAAAGAATGTGAGAGCGAACAAAGGAAACCACTACAGAAGAATCATTAGTACGAGTGGGGATTGCCTCAACCCACTTTGACACATAATCCACAGCTAGCAGGATATACAAATAACCAAATGAAGTGGGAAAAGGTCCCATGAAATCAATTCCCCAAACATCAAAGACTTCACAGAATAATAAGGGTTGTTGGGGCATCTCATGCTTCCTAGAAATATTACCCACAAATTGGCACCTAGAACACTTTTTACAAAATTCATGGGCATCACAAAATAGACTTGGCCAAAACAATCCACTTTCCAAAACTTTCCTAGTAGTACGCTTGGCACTAAAATGTCCTCCACATGCAAGAGTATGGCAAAAAGTCAAGACAGACTCAAATTCAACATCAGGAATGCATCGCCTAATAATTTGATCACTACATATGTGTCACAAGTAGGGATCATCCCATATATAGAATTTAGCATCTTTCTTAAATTTATTCAATTTATGTTTATTCATGTCATCAGGCAAAACAGATGCAACTAGATAATTATCAATATCTGCATACCAAGGGATAGAAATAATAACCTCACAGAGCCTTTGATCAAGAAAATCGTCTAAGGGTAAAGATGTTACCGCGGGTGTTTCAATCCTGCTCAGATGATCAGCTACCATATTCTCTGCACCACTCTTATCACGAATCTCCACGTCAAACTCTTGTATCAGAAGCACCCACCTAATGAGGCGAGGTTTGGAGTCTGGTTTCTTAAATAAGTACTTGATAGCTAAGTGATCGGTAAACACCATCACTTTCGTGTGAAGGACGTAGGATCAAAATTTCTCCAGCCCAAAGACGATTGCAAATAACTCTTTCTTTGTGGTAGTGTAATTAGCTTGAGCAGCGTCTAAAGTTCTAGATGCATAGGCTATGATATATTGTCTCTTCTCTACTCTCTGGGCAAGAACGGCACCTAATGCATAGTCAGAAGCATCACACAATAGCTCAAATGGAAGGCTCCAATTAGGTGGCCGAATGATGGGGGTGTAGTGAGTCTCTTCTTTAACTCATCCCATGCATACCGCAAGCATCATCAAAAACAAAACCCACATCTTTCGTAATAAACGAGACAATGGCAATGTTTGTCTTACTAAAATCCTGGATGAATCTTCTATAAAATCCAGCATGCCCAAGAAAGGAACATACATCTTTCACACATGAGGGATATGGAAGAGAGGAAATAATATCAACCTTAGCTTTATCAACCTCAATACCATCATGAGAAACAACATGGCCCAAAACAATTACTTTCTTAACCATGAAATGACATTTTTCAAAATTCAACACAAGATTATATTGAATGCATCTTTCCAACCATGTCCAAACTAGCTAAGCATGCATCAAAAGAATCACCGTAAAAAGTGAAATCATCCATGAAAACTTCCATGCGGTGCTCAAGAAAATCGAGAATATGGAAACCATGCAACGCCGAAAAGTACCGGTGCATTACATAAACCGAATGGCATGCGTCTATATGCAAAGGTTCCAAATGGACATGTGAATGTGGTTTTGTCCTGGTCCTCAGGTGCAATAGAAATTTGGAAATAACCAGAAAAACCATCCAAAAAGCAGTAATGTGATTTACCAGCCAATCTTTCCAACATTTGATCTATGAAGGGAATAGGGTAATGATCCTTTCTAGTCACTGAATTCAATCTTCTATAGTCAATACATACCCTCCAACTGTTTTGAACTCTAGTTGGAACTAGCTCACCTTCATCATTACGAACCACAGTAATACCAGTTTTCTTAGGTACTACCTGAACTGGACTTACCCAATATTTGTCGAAATAGGGTAGATTATACCTACAGAAAGAAGTTTAGAGACCTCTTTCTTTACCACATCAAGGATCAGTGGGTTGAGTCGTCGCTGTGGCTGTCGCACAGCTTTGGCACCATCTTCTAACAGGATCCGGTGCGTGCACACATTTGGGCTGATCCCAGGGATATCAGCAAGAGTCCATCCAATAGCTTTCATCCGTCGCCTAAGTACCTCTAGCAGGCGGGTCTCCTCATCAGCAGATATGTCACTAGCTACAATCACGGGAAGTGTCTCGTCTTTCCCCAAATAGACATACTTCAATGAGTCCGGAAGTGGCTTTAACTCTAAAGATGGAGCTTGTTGAATTGAAGGTATGAGTGGCTTCAATTCAACATCAGTCAAACTAGAAACCTGCACATCATACTCACAAACGTAAGAGCAAACTTTCCCACCTTGGGGAGTATTAGTAGAAACTGCAAGAGCGAAGAATCAATGAGACACATCACAATCAACATCAATAGTGCCATCAGTAGCACTCATGTCATGGATAGAATAAGAATCAGAGATCTCCCCATCAGAAACATGATCAATGCTAATTGATAACTTAGAATTAGATAGTGAAGATAAATCAGTTTTATCCATGGCATTAATCACATTAAGTAACTGAGAAAGTTCATTAGAATCAGGAGAAGTATCGGATACATGATCACTAGAATCACTAATGCTACAAATAGGCAAATAAGCATCATGTCTAGAATGTCTCATAATCTCAATAGTATTAGTGAAAATATCAATATCAGCATCGTCAAGGTCAGCACATGTATCACAATTGCCAATTTTAGCACATGCGCAAGAGATAGTATCATATAAACCAGCAATATCAGAATCTACTAAGCATACCCTCTTTAAGTTTTACTACGTAATTATCGTGATAGCATCAATAACATTAACATCTATCTCCGCACAATCATCGAGAGGGTGTCTCATAGATTCAAGCACATTAAATTTAATGGTTTCACCAAAGCAAATTTCGAGTAAGGCTACCAAAGATGCACATCTATCATGGCTCTAGCGGTTTTTTAAGGAAGGGTCTACCTAAAATTAAAGATGAATGTCCTTTCTGCCTAAACCGACCATCATCCATATCAAGAACATAAAAGTCTCCAGGGAATATGAAATCTTTTACCTTAACCAAGATGTCCTCCAGACGCTTTTCGGGACCGTGCAACGCGTCGTCGCCAGGGATGCAACAAGATTCGAGGGCTTAAGCTCTACACCCTTGAGTTGATCAAAGACCGATTTTGGCATAACATTACTAGCGGCCCCCAAATCGCTAAGGCATCGGAGAATTCAACATCACCAATAGTGCAAGGTATGAGAAAACTACCAAGATCCTTGCACTTCATTGGCATTGGCATTTGATAAAGAGAGGAGACAAGCGCCCTAAGTCAACCTTGCCTTCATGCTTAAACCTTCTCTTTGTAGTACACAATTCCTTCAAGAATTTTGCATATTTAGGCACTTGTGTGACGAAGTCAACTAGTGGAACATTAATCACCACCTTCTTGAATATATCATAGATTTCTTTGAACATCTCGGCTTCCTTCTTTTTCCTTTTCTTTAGCTACCACAAGAGGAAAAGGTAGGGCTTGCTTGATCATTTGCTTTTCTTCATCCTCCTTTTCTTGTTCTTCATTAGGCACCACATGTGTTTTTGGTAAGGTGGATGATCCCGTGATGTGGAAGCGAGAAAGAGAGTCATCAAGCAACTTCCTTGTCTTTTGAAGTATTGATGGTAACAGGATCTGCGAGAGGGGATTATCTTCCCACGTCGGAGAGATATAGCATTAACTCCACCTATATTAGGATTTTCCGAGTTCCAGCGTTTGGATTGGTTACCACTTGAGATGGAAGTCTTCCGAACCTTGATTTTGTTCATTACCATGTACATTAGACAATGGACCAACATGAGTTTGAAGAAGGTCAATTTGTTGTTGTTGCTTTATTATGATTTTCATCATAGCCTCCCACTTTGAACCTTCATCTTGCACTGGCACTGATTGTCTAACTTGTTGAAACATTTTGCCACTAGAATTTCCACTTTGATTAAACTGTGCTTGCTGAGGTTGGCCATTTCCATATCGAAGATTTGGATGGTCACGCCACCCAGGATTATATGTATTGGAGTAAGGATCATACTTTTGGCCACCTTGAGTCATGGGTCTAGAAGGATATATAGCGTTGCAAGATTCAACTCCGTCATTCAAGTAGGGGCAAAGTCGAGTAGCATGAGTGGCTAGAGAGCAAATAGAGCAGAGTGGCCCTATTAAAGCAGAAGAGGCAGGCTGTGGGTTAAAAGGAGTAGAGGGCCCCATAGGATTGGCCATATTAGAAGAATTTTGCGTATGAGACATAGCCATTTTTTCCACAGCAGATGTTAGCCTATCAATTTTGCTCTCTAGGCGAGACTCGGAATTGGAAGAAGACAATCCACTTCATTAACCTTTTACATCGGTTGTCTAGAACCAAATTGTTGGCTGTTCTTAGCTTTCTTTTCGGTCAATTCCCAAGCATCATTGTGATCGGAGTCAAGAAGACCACCACCGCGGCGAATCTAACAAATCTCTCTCTAAAGGTAAGAGCCCTTCATGGAAGTATTCGATCAATAATGTATCTGCAATTTGATGGTGAGGGCAGCTAGCACAAAGTGTTTTAAAACGCTCCAAATACTCATATAAGGATTCCCCAATAATTTGTTGACATTTACTTATGTTCTTCCTGATAGATGAAGTGCGAGAGGTTGGGAAATACCTTTCTAAGAATAGTTTCTTCAGTTGATTCCATGAAGTAATAAATCCAGGGGGCAAACGAAGCAACCAACTTTTAGCAGATCCTTCCAAAGAGAATGGGAAGGCACGCATCTTAATTTGATCTTCATCACATTAACCGCTTCATAGCAAATGCAAACCATGTGAAACATCTTCAAGTGATTGTATGCTTCCTCCCCCGAAAGGCCATTAAATTTTGGAAGTAAGTGTATCAATCCGATTTCAACTCAAAATTCTCGGTAATATCGGGATAATTTATGCACCAATTTTGAAAATGTAGATCAGGTGAACCCAATTCATTAATGGTCATAACAGATCAACAATATGAGCATCTAGATTATTACCAAAGCATTAACAACAATATGACCATCTAGATTTGCATTATTACCAAGATTAACAACAATATTATTACCGTCCATATTGACTTTAGAAATAAAGGACTCAACAATGAGCTTAATAAGGGAACTACGCCTAAAAGAGTACTAGCTCTTATTCTTCTTTGTTGGTGAAACGTCCTCTCAATCTCGGATCAAATTCAAGCAATTTTTCGAGAAGAGGATCGGGTCATGCAATAAACAACTACCTACGAAGTCACCTAAAAACTCAAACCTAAAGCCTAACCGCTGCTCCTAAGCAACGGTGCCAAAATTGATGAACCCGCTTTTGTTAAAGCGATCAATTAAACTAGGTCCTAACTTATTATGCAGTTTAGGGTCAACCTAGGTCATTCTCCCAAGGAGCTTTAAGTTTGAATTTAGGTGATGAAAAATGCAATAAAATAAAACTAAACTAACTAAATGCAAGATGCAATTGATTCTAAATCCTAAATAAGGATGAAACTAATCTATATGAATTTGAATGCAATTTTTGGGGATTTTGTTATGAGAGACTAATAAAAATCCTAAGAAGATTAATTAAAAACAAATCAAATAATAAAGATTTAATTCAGTTATGATGAAGAAGGGAACAACTTAGGATTTACATGGAGTTAACTTTCTTAGCCCATCTTAATTAATTAAACCAAAGGGAGATTAATGAAATATAGGAGTTAATGAATTTAATTACCTAATTGAAACATGGGAAACCCTCAAGTTCAATAACACTTATTCCACCGTAAAACTCTTAGTGAGATAAGTGGTGGCTAATTAAGTCCATTAAAACCAATTTAAAATAGTTTCAAGATAGTTTTGGGAATCGGTTCACAATTGCCTAATTAAACAATTAAGAGGATAAACCTAAATCGACAATTAAATTAATAATGAAAACTCAATTAATAATTTAATCGACAATCAAACGGTTTTGCAAACAAAAACCCCATAAATATCTTAAACACAATTCAAATCCAAATTACCAATTTAATCCAAATTAAATAATATGTCTACAATCTAAAACTAGATTGTTCTCAATAAAACAACTCAAAATTATTTAAAACTAAATAATCTCAAGCCTTGAAATATATAGATAAAAGGAAAAAAAAAACACTCCCATGTGGTCTTCAAGTATAAGGCCCTAGGCTTTAGCTTCCCCCATGCTCCTCCCAAGTTGCCTCCTAAAGATCTCAAGCTGCCATGGAAATCTCCTCCTTAAACTCCTTCAAACACTTCGTCAGCCCATGAGCAAATCTTGAGAAGAGTTTATTAAATAAATTCTCACTAAGACGCGCATCCACCGGAATTGGTATGAGTGCTATATCATTGAAGGAATGAATTGTAGAGGTGGGCCCGCGTAGTAGATGATGAATGGATCCAATTGAGGAATAGATGAAGGAATTAAAATCCCCCGTGCGTGCGTAATGTGTTGGTCGTCTCCAAGAACTATTCGCGCGGAAGGTGATTCTCTCGCGTGCGTCAATGTGGCGGCCTGGTCTCGGTGTGTGCGTGAATGCGCCCTCAATCCCTCCGGCTAGGTTAAAATAAATGGGGAAGAAGAGATGGAATTTTTGGATAACAATTTGAGCCCATCAAAATTTAAGAAGCCCAATAAAATTCCACCATTGGATTCCTTTTTAGCTTCCCTGGAAAATTCTGCACCATAGGATCTCTAATATGATAAAATCGTAATCTATCATATCTTAAGAAATATTATTTAATCACAAGATATTAATCAAAATATTAATCATTTAAGCACAATAATCTCATAATTAATTCAGATGTATATTATTTCCTAAAATTGGCTAATAATCTAAATATTATCTAATATATCCAAATTAGCCTAAAATAATCCCCAAAATAAATGATTAATGTGAGATAAAATATATGAAAATTGGCATTTATCAAGAATGTATATTAAATTCAACGTTTTACTTTCAGTGCCTTTTGAACATTCACATGGATGCATAAGTTTTGCCATATTTTTCTCAAGTTAATGTCATAGTAATTTCGGCCGATCTCATCCTGGTTTGAATATATATATTTATTATTAATATGTAATTATTGATGATTGATTATATAAGCAAGGGTGATTATGACTTATGATAAGTTGAGACTTAATCTTTCCAATATTAGGATGTAAATTGTAGTATTAATGATCAGGATAAGAAGCATGAGTGGTTATGACTTTTGAGAAATTAGTACATGTATATGTCTAATTTGCTATGTTTAACTATATTTTTTCGAACAACAACTATTTATATCTTTATAATTTAAGTTTTACATTAATTTGAGTATTTTGTCTTAAATAGAAATGAAAGAATCCCTCACATTGCGGGGTGGGGTGGTTCTAACTTTTGAGAAATTAGGACATATATTATACTCCCTCAAGTCCTAATTATAGGAACACATTTTGGAGTTGATCTTGATCCTAATTATAATACCAAGTTTTAACTTTTATCAATATCTTCCTAAAATACCCTTATTAATACTTTCTCAATAATAATTAAAGACAATAATAATTTAATAATACACCTATATATTTTATAAAGTAAGTAATGTTTGTAATTTATTAATCTCATATACATCTCAATTATACTATTTTTTTTAATAAAATAATTTTGAATAAACAAATGGAGCACTGGAATTACCGTCAATTATTACTTAATTTAGGCAGAACAATAGCGAACTCATGTCACAATAATGATGTTGAAAAAATTGAAATAATTTTATACTTGCAACGTATTTAAGAAATCAGTTTATTAATTCTATTATGTTCTTTCTATTTTACAGCCTATATACGCGGTCATTTTTGAAGAGTTATTTAAAATTAGGTTATGCTCATATAAGTTAGTTTCAGTTGGAAAATTGATATTTGTGGCAATAGGTCTCTTATATCCAAATTCATAATTCATTTTAAGTTATTAGAGGTTATATTGATGATTAAATAGATTGGATTTATTATTTGTAAGAATGTGTATATTTGAAATTTTTTTGGGTGAAACTTTGATTGCGAGGAAATCGGGTGTTTTGGATTTGAGGATATTGTTGTATTTTGATTTTTCTAATAAGTGAGGTAATAATTTATGAAAGAAGGAAATGTGTCTGAAATGATGATTTGAGGAATACATAAATTGTTGTAATTTTTCTAAGAAAACTAAAGTAAGCTAATCATGGGAGTTTAATTATTTATTCATTTGACACCTCGAGCCAACTCACTTTGCAAGAGTTAAATTACAACAAAGAAATCGTAAATGCAACTTTCATCACTTATTATCTTTAGAATGAATTCATATTACTTCGACTAACCAATAATATGAGGCTGAAGTCTTCGAGCGAAATAGAAAGAAGAGAAAAAATGAGCAGGGAAAAATTAAATCATTCTCTGAATGGTTGTTGCTTGTAGGAGAGGGTGTCATTGGATTACCACACGATGGTATTGCAAACATAACATTATCACCAAATTTGTTGCTTTATGATGATGATAATCCAATAAGGTGCATCGTTGAATCTACGTGCCCAAATTTAGTGGAGCGTTTATTCGACGATGATTACCTAAACAACAGGTTCATTTTAACCCCAACAACGGAACATGTCAATTCATTGAATGAGTACATTTGTTCTTTGTTGCCAGAAGATGAAGTAGAGTACTTTAGTGCTAACTCTATAAATCGTATAGATTATGCAAATGACAGTTTTGATGATATATATGACACTGAATTTTTAAATTCAATTAAATGTTCTGGGATTCCTCATCATAAATTGGTATTGAAGGTGGGAGTACCAATTATGTTAATAAGGAACATTGACCAAGTAGCAAGATTGTGCAATGGTATGAGGCTTCAAATTACACAACTTGGAGAGAACGTCATTAAGGCGAAGGCGTTGAATGGTACTAGCGCAGGCGAAGACATTTTGATACACAGAATGGATATGAACCCATGTGAATATAAACTTCCATTCAAGATGAAGAGAAGGCAGTTTCCAATCATTATTTCATTTGTAATGACAATTAATAAGAGCTAAGGATAATCAATGTCAAATGTAGGTCTTTACCTACCAAGTCCAATTTTTTCACATGGACAACTTTATGTTGCTCTATCAAGGGTAAAGAGTTTCAATAGTTTAAAAATACTGATTTGAATGAGTTTAATAAGTATATTGACAACACAATTAATGTTGTATATTTCCAAAACCTTTTATCACATTCATAGTTGTAAGGGGGAACTTTGTTTGAATTTGTAATTTTTGAGTTTTGTATTTCATCTTTCCATGAGTTAAATATATTAGTACTTTCATTTGTGTATTTCTTGAGTTCTAGATTTCACCTTTTAATTAATTGAACAATTTAGAAAGTAGATTTGCATATTTCAAACGTAACATATGCAATTTCCCGTTATATTGAATAGAACATGTGTCATTCTAAAACCATCCTAGATTAAAAACAGGACAAAACTTTATACTCCGTGCAACGCACGGGTCCGAAGTCTTGTTAAATGAGTAAAAGACCAAATTTCAAACAAATGTCTTTTAGGCTTTGTTTGGGAGTTTCATTTTGGAGGGAAATGAAAGGGAAGGGAGGGTTTTGGTAGTCCCTTCCTTTGATAAATGCAAGGGAATGGACTACCAAAATCCTTCATTCCCTTTCCTTTCCCTCCAAAATGAAACTCGCAAACAAAGCCTTAGAGGGTCAAAGAAGATCAATAAATTATTTTAGTAAGTGGACCCCACAAGACTCTTCCCTCTCTTTGCATGTGCGACACCTATTAATTAGCTTCAGTCATTCTCTCCTTAGAACAGCACACTAAGACACACAAATACTCACTTCCCTCTTCTTTTCATGACACATATCAGCAGACACACCTCTATCTCTTCCTTATGCGGACAGCCCACACATTCCCGCCACCTCACTCCTTTCTTTTATGACACCTATACACTCACACATGTTTAAGCCCATAAGGATGAGATATAAGTTTTAAATATTTCCTATCTCTTATTTTCGGCAAGCCCTGTTTAAGCATGAAGGATATTGTTTTTCCTAAATCTAAGGCTTCCAATGGGTTTAGAAAGCATTTTTATGTAGGACAATGTCTCTATCACAAGTTTGAAACCATTGTAATTAAAAGAAGTGCCGTCCAATTTTACTGAAAATGGAATTTTAGCAATTGGAGCACTAATTTTTAAGTGAGGTAAAACCCAGGCAAACGATTTATTCTGACCATGATATTCAGTAGACCTTTAGTACAGATGTTAAGATTTACAATAAATCTAAGAACACATTAATTAGATGTGTATAATGAAAGTTATGGATTTATTAATTTTGGTCATGAAAATTGGAGAAATCCTATTTCCAGATATGAGTAGTAACTATCTTTGAAAAATTATGGAAGGTTACAGCCATAAATTAGTTTGGTGATTATTTTTCCTCTAAAGTAGACTTACAAAGCTTTAATTAGGAACTAGAATCATTCCATTTAGAGTTTCCTAGAACAAGTTATGATACTCCCTCTGACCCTTATTATAAAGCATCAACTAGCAATTGTATTTAGTCATTTTTATAAGGCACTTGCTTGTTTCCAAAGCGCATTAATTTTTTTTTCATGTATGCCCATAATTAATAAGGGTAGTGGGTGAGAGTAATAATTAATATAATATTAGAGTTTAGTGCAATTAGTAAGGGTAATATTGGAAGTTACTTAAATTGTAGGACAACTTTATTGACTTTAACTGTTTTTATTGGTTTGTGAGAATTATTAATTAGTTGGTGCCTCATAATAAGAACCAGAGGGAGTATTTTCAAGTTCCTTGAGAAATTAAAAGCTGAATATCTGTTGAGTCTAAAAATAATCACATTTTTGGATAATTGCAACTAGTCCTAAATTGAGAGTTTTTGGTAAGATTTGAAGGGTTAGTTGGTTGAATTATTGGTATGGTTACAGGGAATAATAGGTAATTAAATAAGTCTTAGTAGGTACAATATTATCATAGATGACTGACTAATGTAAATAAAAAGGACAAGCTTTGTGGGTGGGTCTAGTAGAACATAATCTTAATATTGTTATTAAGATTATAATTAATAATGACCCATCTCCATATAAATTTCAAATTATAGGATTTGACAATTTCCTGAGCTCAAGAGATAAGCGAATGAAGAAGGACCTTGGTGAAGGTATAGTGTTGGAAAGGTCAACAGATAATAACTCTTACTACTCTTGTATATTATGTATTGTTCTGCATGTTTATTTGTGTTGTCACTTATATTCGTTTCATGAATATTTGAGGCAATCAGACCAATGGGACAGTGAGTTGAGGCAGTAAAGACCTTATGATCAGACTATGTGTCCAAAGGTCGTAAGACTTGATGAGGCTATAAGACCTAATCATTAGACTGTGTAACACCCCAAATTCCGTAGCATAAATCGTGTCGGTGACACGTGGTTTTAGAAAAAATCGTCAGAGTTTTGAGGTGCTACAGCTTAGCGTAATGCGGAAACAGAGAGCATGTACTAAAAATTTGAACAATTGAGTGACTGATATAAAATACTCAGGCATATGCTGATGCCCGACGTATACTGGCATATTAAAATTTCACGAAGGAATATTCATGTGATACAAGACTTTATATAATTACAGAATTTTATATTGTAACTATACTATTTCAGACCAAGCCATTTCTTGACTTGGGGCATAGAACCTAACACAGTTAAATCAAATCCATTTGGCCAGGCTGGGTAAAGTCTAGTGGAAGTCTCCCCGAATTCACGGCGATTGATTGACTGAACCACATAGACGACCCTTTATAGTTTAAGCACCAAATGGTTTGAAGTAACCCTATTAGTTTCATGCCAGAAGGTAGGCTCTGTTAACCTTCTTCCTGCATTTGCTTTGACCGGCCTTTCTTTCCGGCTTTGTCCTTTGATGTCCCGTTACAACCCTATCTGCCTGTCTACTTGTGCCTTCTCTTAGCTCCATCTACTGGTGCCTTCTCTGATCCATGATCCTTTCCTGACTATTAGTTAAGATTGAGGTCCAATGCCCATTGGACCTCAGGTAACGGTTAACCTCATACTTATGTAAACAATATGTATATGACAGATATTCATGACATTTCAGCAAGAATCAATACATATGCACACAGCAGATGTATCCCAACAGTACATAAGCACACAGCAGATGTATCCCAATAGTACGTAAGCACACAGAAGATGTAAAGTTATCGTCTATCACATATAAGCATACAATAAACATCAGAGTTAGTGTTACAGTACGCGAACGTACCTTTCACCGTGTATTGGCCAACTTGTCTGACTATTGATCCGACTCTGGACCTCCCAGATATCCTATATGTTATCGTCGGATTATTTCTTTTTCCCATAATATCACAACTAATATTCTATCCCTTAAAATAATATCAAAAAGGATATTTCCACCCATTTTGACATTTCTACCCTTGGTGTATTCATTATTACAATTTTGCCCTTACATTTTCTCAAAAACGCAATACTGAATTTCTGGGCAAGATTTTTGATAAACTTTGAAAAATCATAATTAAATCTACAAAAATCGAAACGAGGTTCCGTAAAATTCCTCGGAATCCTTAGGATGTCTACTTTCAAGAAAAATATTGGTTCTTTCCCAGATTTTATGAAAACTTCCCAGTTTTCACATGTTCATCCTCTGTTCAGAATTTTCCAGAATTTCGTATCCCATTTTGTAGAATTTTTATCTCCTAGCACAAAACTCAAAACGACATGCTATAGGTATATTTGGAAATCTCTATATTTCTAATTTGAACATGAGTTTTCTCAGAATTTTAGAACAACATCTTCAACATAAGATACTAGCGTTTTTACAACTGCTTTCAGAAATCGCTAACCGACAAATTTTTGCCAGAGCTTCGCTACTTTGACCATAATCTTCCAAAAAAATTTCTATAACTTCTTATTCATCATTTTTTCGAAATAAAACCAATTATAACCATAAAAACATGAAAATAACACTATAATTGGAAGATTATGAATCAAAACAACATTTAAGCTATAAATCACAAAGCTAGAGCTCAAGAACTTACCTAGAACTTTGCTCCTTCCTTCCTCTTGCTTCAAGAACTCACTCTACTCACTCTCTAGCTTCTATAATCAGATCACTTTGGGCTAATTGGTGTGAAGAATTGTGAAAGCCTTAGCTCACTATTTATAGCAATTTGGCCATTAACTTCCTAACATCTTTTCTTCATTTTTAGCCCTGAGATTAAACTTAGTTGAGAAGTTTAAATCCTACCCTTACACCTAGTAAAACTGACTTCTCCCTCTCCCTTTCCTCATCATCTTTTTTTTTCTACCTCAAAAATCTTATTTAGTTAGGTGCAAGTTGGTGTTTTTATTCAAGATCCATTTCCACTTTTCAAATCTCAATTTTATGACTTAATTAAAGGTCTTTTTAAAACTCTTAAATCACTTAAGTATGAATCATAAAATTTTGTGAAAATCACTTTACAGATAATCAAGTTCAAGCTTAAATTGTGTTTGTTCATAATATCTACTTATATTTGATCTATGATCAAAGCTTCTCAAGATACAATTTATTTTGTATAGATTCTCATTTACTTGTGTCTTGAATTAATCCCAATGGTTTTTATCTTACCATTAATTAATTAACCTCTTAATCTCTTTATTACCTATGCTTACATCATTATTTACCACTAAAGTCTTATTAAATTAATTGAGATTAAGACATATTTTCCTTAAAAGTCTTCTTGGTGATTAATAGCATTAAACTCAAAGTCTCTAAAGTCTTCATAAGTACACTTATCCTCTTAACACTTTGTCTCTTGAATTAATGGCTTGCATTGCTTTGATTTTGCATGTGCTAATCCTTTAATTAATAAACAATTCCATGTTTATTACTCAAGCCAAGCAAACCGTGTTCATACTCATATTTTTGGCTCTACAAGTTGTTTTTCATTTATCTCACACTAACAAGAAAGAAAGCATCTTATTGGTTGATACTTAATTCACATGGATTACACTTTATGATACTTAATTAAAGCCTTAGGATCTAGCTTTATTAATTTTAATCCAAGCCTTCAATTTGGGTTGGAAAAATCTAAACACTATTTATGATATTTGTTAATAATTTAGGATTAAGAATTAATGCAATTACTTAGCCTCTTTAATTAGTAATTTTTGCCACCTTAAAAAAAATTCAAGGGAGGATTAATTAATCTTAGTTAATATTTATAATATAGTGTTTTAAGGGTTATTAGGCCTAATTGTCAAAATTTGATAGGTTACAATATTAATCTTGATGATTAAAAATCCCTTGTGTACTAATTTTGGCCTTTAAATATCATTTGGACCTTAATTTAATTGATATATTCTTAATTATGCCCTTTTTAAATTAATAATTAATTAATTTCAAAAATTACAAAAATATTCCAATTATTGCAAATTTAATTGCCCAATAATTGTTGCTAATTTTCTTTAATTAATTTAGGCATCTTTCGATGATTTTTTATTGCTATTATGATATAGTTAAGATTATACTTGATTATGATATTTTTAGCATATTTTATGATCCCTAATAAGATTTAGAAAATTAAATCTCTAGTCACCTAAATTCTAGGGAGACATTACCTAGAAAATAGGATAAACATAACAAAAAAATTGAGACCACATATTCACCTATTTTAAATAAGCATTATTTATCCAAATATAATATTCAAGATATATTATTTATCCAAATATAATATTTAAGATATATTATTTATCCAAACATAATATTTAAGATAAATAATTATTTGGGTATTACATATTGTGTGTCCAAAGGTGGTAAGACTTGTTATGCAATCTGTGTTACTATGATGTATGATGATTGCTGCTTTGTGAATATGCTGATTTGTTGAATATGTTGATTTTCTGATTATGTTGATTTGCTTATTTGATGGCTTGTTTTGCATGCTTTGTGAACTTGCATATGTTATGAGCGTATGTAGTTACTACTGGGATTCTCAAAAATCTCACCCCTTTCCTTAAACAGCATACAAGAAAGGTAAAGAGCTCGAAAGGCAAAGGCGTAGTCATCGCCGATAATTGAGAAGGTGGAGAGGCTGAATAGTTTAGTTTCTTTTTGTCACCCTCTGTATAATCTTTCCCTTATGATTAGATATTTCTAAATTAGCCTCATGTGGCTAATGTAATGTATATATCTACCTAGATAACTACTATCACATTGTAGTAGAACAAGCATTAGCATTATGCTTAGTTATCGATGCAAGGTTGGGCATGCATGAATTGATGAGCCCATAACGTAATGAATGATTAGGCGTAGAGCAGAGCACACTAAGCTAAATTTAATATCAATGAAGCACTCTATACTATAAATCTTGGTTTAAGGTATGATGGACTTTTAATGAGGATTTTGAACCATTGATAATAGGTTTTCAAAAAAGTTTTAAATTTTTCAGGAATCACATGATCAGATCCTGTGTTTAGGTTAAGTTTTTGAACTCTTTATAAAACATTTTTACTTTGCAGGACCAAACCTGGCTTAGTGTTTTGAATTCATTGTTAAATAATACATTTGATTAATTGGTATAGTGTCTAAGACTGAGGCATTAACAAGGGTTTAAGGTAAGGCGTCACTCTATTCTAGGCTCAGAGCAGGGCGACGTTACAGCAAGGAGGTTGATGATAAAAGTATGAAAGTTTAGGGTCTTAGACTTGAACTTCTAAAGATCAAAAATGTATACGCAACACGCCTAGAGTTCAGGAGGTTTTGTGTATTTTAGCCATTTAACGGACACTTTAATGATAAAGAGGTTGATGGTAAAAGTGTGAAAGTTCAGGGTCTTGGCAACTTTAATGATAAGGAGGTTGATGGTAAAACTGTGAAAGTTCAGGGTCTTAGATTTAAACTTCTAATGATCAGGAAGGTCATGCACAACATGCCCAACGTTTAGGAAGGTTTTGTGTATTTTAACCTAGTTAAATTAATATGAATTAACGAAACGTCATAAACATATTTTAAATAGAATAAACCTTTTTACTAAACAAGGTAAACCATTAAGTTTACCAATTGTGACTATTATTAAAGCATAAACATTTTTATAAATTTATATAACACCATCCTTGAATTCTTGAAGCTCTATTGGTGTTGACAACTTCCATATATAAAGCCACAACTCACGAGAGTACATTTTTAATTTCTCTTTTTTCAACTCATTTTTAACTTACATTCTCTTTAAGTGCTCGTTTGGGAACAAAGAAAAAGTGTTTTTGTTTTAATTTCTATAAGTCTAGATAAAACTCATATCACAAACTTACCTTGAACGTCGTAAAACTACTTCTAAAAAGCTAAAACAAGCACTTATGCATATCACTTATAAAAGTAATTTTAATTGATAAAATAAATAAAACACATAATAGTGCTTGATTCAAAAACAGATGATGGAGGTAGCTAGAAAAAAAAGCTCAAATTCAAAATATAATTAAGTTAGCCTAATTACATAGAGATCAAGGATAGGGGTTAGAAGAAAGTTAACTTATTATATCTACGCTAGAGCAACTGCACTTTCCAAAATTACCTTTATTAAACTTAAATAAAAATACTTGCCCATACTCTATTAAATTACAGACAAGGATAAATTAATTAAAAATATCAATTAATGTCATAAAATATTAGTATTAAATTAATTATATTTCTTACTAGAATAAGCTCAGGGGGGAAAAAACTTAATCCTTCTAGTCCTAAATATAGGGTTCCCAAAAAAAAAAAATTGAAGCATAATATAAGTCCCAAAAGAAGGCTTGAAGTCTAATATTGTGTTTCTTTATATTTTTAAATATGTGCAAAGTTGGAAAAATATAATATTCTTATTTATAAAGGTTAGAAAAATATTTTATTTTCATACAAAATTAATGAATTTATCGGAAAAAGGATAAAGTTAATAAGTCGACTACATTTCCTTAATTCCAGTGAGGTACTTAGGGGTGATTTACAATATGACTGGAGGGCGTATTTTGGACTAGAGGGCAGAGGCATTATAAAGAAGAGAAGTGGGAGAAAGGAGAGCCAGACAGGCTCATGGGGAATAGGAAAAAAAGATAAAAAGAGTAGAATGTGAAATTAGACAGGATTTCAAACCTTCAAGTGTTGTCTTATTTGTTTGTACTACGGGTTGTCTTTCTTATTAATTGTAAGGATTGGAAGCCTATTGGACTTACAACTAATGTTACGTAGACCGAATTGTAAAGGCGAGTTTAGATGATACTTGTGTACCGTTCACCTGGGGAATTCCCCTCTTATTTATAGTGAGGCATAGAGGATCCGTTTAGCACGTTCTCATCATTCGCCTGTTTCTTCTCCCAGTCCTCCCACTATGTGATTGGGGGATAATGGGTGCCTCTTAGGGTTAGGGTTTGGTTGCCCCTTGTTGGGCCTCACTTGAACGGGCCTAATATTTTATTCCATAACAGTTGCCCCCAAGCTTGGTAGTTCAGGTCTCTGAGCTGCCGAGATTAATTGATTGCTTAACCCGAACATGGTGTATTCGAGTTTTCTTCCGTTTAGAAGCTTTCCGAGATCCCTTAAATCCAAATTTGCTTTTGTAGCAATTTCTCCCGGGATAATCACCCGGTTTATATTCCTGCATTTAATAATGTGTAAGCAAATCACAATAAAATGAAAAATACTTACTATTTGCACAATTCGTTTAGCTTGCTCATTTCGTATGCTTGTCCGAATTTGCATTAAACATTCGGTTTGCAATAATCCCGACTATTGATAATGTGCTTTTCCACTAACAAATCATTATCCACTCTGTTGCCTCCTGACCTAGTAGTTCGAGTCAGCATACTGACTTTGGGATGTGTTGATTTTCCAACCCGGACCAGATGTTCGTGATTGTTGGGATTGCTTGCGTGTTGATCCGAGATTCCGAGTTCATATATTCTAACCCCGAGATTCCGGATTAAATATCTTCTAACACCGAGATTCCGGGTTAAGATCTCTAACCCCGAGATTCCGGGTTAATATCTTCTAACACCGAGATTCCGGGTTTTGATTCAAAACGGGTTTGTTTACCCAAAATTCAGTCGTTTAAATAGACTTGCGGCATTGCCGTCTTTCGCGGATCTCGGATTTCAACTAGATTCAGTTTTACCGAGACCGTCTTTAAAAATTTACACGGGTCCCGGATTTTAAACTATATTCGTTTAACCGGGTCCGCCTTCAACAATTCATACGGAGCCGGGATTTTAACCAGATTCGGTGTAACCGAGTCCGCCTTCAACAATGTTTCCTGCAAAACTTGGAAAACGTTTTGACCATTTCTTTCAGCCTTTATCGTGTTCCAATGGACACAAGTTTTAACCTTTCGTTTTTATCGGGTTCCAAAGGACACATGTTTGAATTGGTTTCTCCACGCACCCAAATTTTAACCGAGATTCGGTGTAATCGGTCACGCTTTCGTCCCTGTCGTGAAGGTTCATTTCACGTGGAACTCGGATTTTAACTATAGTCAGTGTAATCGGGTTCCGCCTTCGAAACTCGTCCGAGTTTTGTTTGATGCCCAGGCCGAGTCATAAATTTTTTTGAGAATGTGGGTCTAAGACCACCCATGGGCTATCAACCCTCCCGAGACTTTGACCTCCCACCCCTTACCCGGCCTATAAACATGTTTTTAATCCCACCATACAATTAATGCAAGAGGGGCATTAAAAATTCATAACAATTAATATTACTTAAGAGCATTAATTTGATAATTTTAATTTGCAAAGATGAATAGTATAATATTAAATAAAATAAATAAATATTAGTAGAATTGCAAATGCACGCTAAGACCCTCAATGTAATCCTACTGGTGATCCATAATTATCTTTGAGTCATGAGAGCTAGCTTGATGAGGGCATGTTTTGAAAATTCTTGACCGAAGTCCTACAAATAGGGCAGGTCAAATGCATAGTGAACCAAGGATCAACGCACTTGACATGAAAGAAATGGCCGCATTCCGGAAGAACTCGTAAGAGATCAGATTCTTGGTAATCCATCAAGCATATTGAGCAGCAACAAGGACTTGAAACACCATTATTATCACCATCATCTTCTTTATCATCACACAACTTCTTATTATTGTCTTTTGATGAAGATGATGATGATGAACTGCAAACCCTATCTTGATCCACCAAGCATGATGGCTCCACTACTACAGTCACCGTCGTTGTCACCACCGTCTGGTTCGTCTCTCTGACATCAATAATATTAATGTTATGATCAACCCCACCATGTGATGATTGGCTTGCTGTGTTGGGCTGTGTTGTTGTGCAACAATGGGATATTACTGAGAGTATGAAGGATATAAGGATTAAGATGAAGAACAGCGTCAAGCTGTACAATATCTCATTCATATCTAACAAGATATATACTCAGTCATAACAGAATGATACTAAAATTAGAAAAGTGATCGGTATGGGACAAGGAGATGTATGTATATATATAATATTTGTGGATGATGAGAGATATATAAATGTTTTGTTTTCCTTAAGAGGCGCTCTATCATGAAGTGACATTCCTTCATATCTTCAGATAATTTATTTATTGTAATCCATCGTTTGTGTGCTGTACACTTCGTTGAAACTTGTAAGCAGCAGAGACTACTTCTGCGTTACGGTATTTTAACCATCCAAAGTATATGTTTGGAAAATTAAATATTACCTCGGTTCCAAATATAGAAGTTATACAAAAAAATTCATTTATTTATCATGGACCCACTGCCGTTAAGTTACCGGCGTTATCTTCTTGACAGGAAATGCCACTTCGGCTTAATAAAAGACTCATGGCATCCTATGCAAGTTAATAATTTTGTGAAACCCCCTTAAACTTCATTCTAGTTATAGAAAACCCCCTAACTTTAAGAGGTTAAATTTATATTTTAAAATATTAGGGGAGTTATATGTAATTGACTAAAAGTTTAAGGGAGCTTTATAAAATTATTAACTTCGATAAGATGCCATGTAATATGCCACATGTTTCTAAATTTGTAATTATTATTATTTCAAGATAAACTACAAAAGAAATTGTAAAATAAAACATTTTAAAGTATAAACAGAATCTTATTGAGTTGTTCTATTTTCCTTAACGGGTGCTCTATCATGAAGTGACATTCTTCATATCTCTTTATTTTATTTATATATTTTTATAAGTCTTGATCCATCGCTTGTATGGGTACCTCCAATCCTTATTACCTTCATGTCCTGATATATTCAAATACTTCCGAGAAAGAGTTATTAGTCCTTTTTATAAAAATGTTTTCCATATATACGCTCATATTTAACAAGAACAATGAGAGGTTAGAAATTAATGAGGCAAAGTTTTAGAGTTTAATGTAATATTGATAACAAATGTAATGTTTTCAATAGTATATGGGAAATACACTTCATATTATCTTCATATCATAGATACAAAAAGATATGGGTCTCATCATTTCCGAGCTTAAGTATTTTTTATATATATATATATAAGATGTGGGTCCCACCATTTCATGTGTATGTAGGAATCTTCTTCTTCTCATGCAACATGAGAAGTGTAAACCCCTATAGTATATTTATACACATGATTAGTTAAAAGTGACTTGTAATAGGAACGCGTGGGAATTCCATATATGCATCTCCAACCATCTGACCACAATAAAAAGAACAAAGATAGTTAAGTAATTAAATTTGTTTAAAAATTATAAAAATTTCTAGATGAAAAATTTACTCATATTTAAAACCATAAATTATATTTTGAAAAGGTGAAAAAAAAGAGAAATTACATCAAATTTTAGATAAGGATAATCTAAAATTCTAATTAGTATCTCATTTAATGATTTATTAGCATAGAATTAGGATTTCAATAGTACATGCTTCGTTGAAACTATTAAGCAGCACGAGACTACGTGTCTACGTACCTCTACATTACGGGGTAGGCGAAAGCAGTAGATTTGAAACATCCATATATGTTTGGAAAATTTAAGAGTTCTGATTTGAAGCGTAAATCTGTAATTACTAATTACCGGTATAACCAAGGTTGTCAAATTCACGAGTTTAAGTAAACTCGTGACAATGATATAAACTCGTATCGTGAATTAGAATCGTAAACTCGTAAGAGTTTACTTTTATTATTAAATAGCTATTACTAGTGTATAATTAAATAATTAAAATATAAAAATGACAACAATTTGATTTAAATATATTTTAAATCTAAATAATTGAAATTAAATTCATCAACATTTATCATTTGTCATATTTAATAAAGAATTTTCTATATAATTTCTATATAAAGCCGTTGAGCATGATCGAATCAAAAAAGTTAACACGAGTTTAAGAGTAAATTAACAAAATTTTGTAAGCTATAAACGTAAAAACGGCAAACTCGGTGTATAAACTCGTGAGTTTAACCGAGTTTACAACTAGCATGAGTTTACTACTTGACTTGGCTCATTTTTATAAGTTAGAAACGTAAAAAAAAGAACTTGAGAGTCAACTCATGCGAGTTTGACAACAATAGATATAACATTGTTGCGAAAATGATTAAAATAATGTTTTTTACATGATAAATTTTAAAACTAGTCAGTTGTCATCATAGCCATCAAACACACTGTTATCTACGTCATTGAGTTTTGCTATGTCTGTTGTCCTGATAGAGGCAGCTGCGTGCCGTTTATCTTATTTTCTTATACTAATCATATCCATAATTGATAATTGTAGGAAGAAAGTTGAGACCAACGATCAGCCTGATCTTATTCTCTCTTCCAGCTTTTACGCGACGCCAGCGAGAAATATCTCTTTCCATAAAAAAAATAAAAATAAAAAAGTTCTTTAAAGTGCAAAAGTGCACATAAAAATTTAGAAATAAAAAAACAATTGATGTAAATTTTTCCAAAATAATTTTCATATATATACTCATATAGTCATATCTGATATTTATGATTTTTGGAAATGTATCCCTTGATATTTTAAGTATCTATCCTTTTTTTTTCATTGTTTGACCTTTCTTTTGTATATCCATACCAATAATATATTTGTAGCAAGTAATTTTTTAGTATAATATGTTCAGGCCTTTATATTTTAAAAATTATCGATATTTACTACCTCCGGTCCTAATTATAGGAGCACTTTTGTAGTACAATTTACACTACAAAAGTGCTCCTATAATTAGGACCGGAGGGAGTATGAGGGTATTGAACTCAAGGATATTTTCATTATTTTGAGTAAAATATCGTTGTACTCCCTCTGGTCCTTATTATAAGACATCAACTAGTAAGTTTATTTGGTCCTTTTTATAAGGCACTTACTTGTTTTCAATGAGCATTAATTATTTTTTTTCCATGTCTACCCATAATTAATAAGAGTAGTGGGTGAGGGTAATAATTAATATAATATTAGAGTTTAGTACAATTAGTAGGGGTAGTATTAGAAATTACTAAGATTCTAGGACAACTTTATTGACTTTAACTACTTTTATTGGTTTGTGAGAAAGGTTAGTTGGTGCCTTATAATAAGAACAAGAGAGACTATATATAAAAAAAATTAGTTCAATAAGGAATATTGCAGTTATTTTCTTGATTTGTGGGTGTCATCTTTACATTACGGTATGCTAATCTAACCTCTTTACATAATGCTATCCTAATAAATCCCTTTCGTTCCAATTTTATGTCCTTGAAGAAACTCTCACAATTCATTATTTTTAAAAAAACTATATGTATATAACTGTATATCTAAATGTACAAAAACTATCTATAGTGCTTGATGTGTATCATGATTTTTTCCCTACTTTATCTATAATCAACTCGGATGCCTAAAAACGGATGAGACCTTAATGTCTTTCAAAGTTATCTTATTAATACAGCTTTAATTTTTTTCCCTCCTTACGCAGCTTGAGATGGAAGATGGTGATCAGATAAATGCAATGCTGCACCAAACTGGGGGTGAAATGCATCGAAGTCTGTAATTATACTTTATTTTGAGTTCTAGTGTGAGACGTGCTTGTCTAATTTGAATTGAATCTTAATTTATATGATATTCAGATCAGATGTGACTTTTGATTATATATTGATTCTGGCTTGATTTTGAGTTTAAATGGTTGGGTGGTTTGCTTTCTTTATTTTTACCCATGAAATTATATACTTGCCAATTCAGGGATTATTACGATAATTGAAAAAGTACACCATTTTAATCCTAACAAAATGTGACTTTGATTTTTTTTTTTTTTTTTTTTAAAAACACTATCTAATTAATATATGGATACAATTTGAAACTCATTATCTGATATTAATTAAATCTCCCGGCGGTGTTCACGTAAAAAACTGACGAAGGATTTTGTTTGGGAAAATGTGAGATTATTAACCCGGCCTCAAATCAACACGTTTGGCTCGCTCAGTAACAAAGAAATTTAAGTTGTGGTAAATTATATTAAAGAGATTTTTTAAACTTTCTTTATTTTCAAAAATTGTCTAAAGAAACAACTCCACACCATTATAACAAGAGCAATTTTTTCAGCGAAGCAAGCTAAGAAAATAATAATCATAATAATAATAATAATAGTAGTAGTAGGGAACAACAATAGTTCTCAGATTCAAATATGAAATAGTTTTTTTTTTAAAGGTTAAACACCAAAGAAATCGAAGTTGAAGACGAAGAAAAAGTGATGTAGGAAGTATAAGTGTTTTATTAGAATCGTCTTACTCCTGATTTTCTCATAATCATTCCGTTTTTAAATCTACTGTTTATTTTATTTAGCTAGTACCACTACTAGAAAAACTGCAAATAATGACGAAATTTGCTACGGAAAATTTTCCGTAGCAAATTTAGTAGATTTTGCTACGGATTGGTAAATCCGTAGGAAAAAAAATAAATTGCGACGGATTAACTAATCCGTCGCAAAAATATGAGAGTTTGCGACGGAATAGTGAATCCGTCGCAACTTTGGCGGATTAGGGTCCGCCATATTGCGACGGACGACATGATCCGTCGCACCGCGACGGACAATGAGTCCGTCGCAAAAAGGGCGGCCATTTAGGACCGCCTTTTGCGACGGAACTCTGTCCGTCGCAAAACGGCGGACCAAAAGTCCGCCATTTTGCGACGGTTAAGTGTTCCGTCGCAAAAAAAGTTTGCTTTTTGCGACGGATTATCCAATCCGTCGCAAAAAACCACCAACATCTTGCGACGGATTATCAAATCCGACGCAAAAGGAACTTTTTGCGACGGATCATCCGTCGTCGTAAAAAGCCGAAAGGTTATTACCTTCAGCTTTTTTCCCCACTCCCGACACTCCTCCGGCCCTGAAGCTGCGACCCCGGCTCCCAGCTCGTCGGACCGCCGCCCCGCTCGCCACCCCCGCTCGGCCCCCCCGGCTCAACCCACCACCCCCCGGCTCCGCCCCCTCTCCCACTTCCTCCCGGCTCGGCCCCCCCCCCCCACGACCCCCCGGCCCCCCCCGTCCTCCCGGCTCGACCCCCACCCCCACGCCCCCGCCTCCCCCTCCCCCACGTCCTCCCGGCTCGGCCCCCAGCTCCCCCCGCCCGCCCCACGCCCTCGGCCCCTTCCCTCGCTCCTCCCGGTGGTCCCTCGCTCCCTCGGCTCGTCCCTATTGTCGTCTTCTTATCCGTTAGGCCACCGCCGGTTAGCTAGCTTGAAGTATTTTTTTTTCTTATAATTATATGGAAATATATATGTTAGATTTGCTTTATTATATATTTAAAATATATATGTTAGTAGAAGATATAAAATACGGGATTTTAAATCTTTTTTTGTTTTTTTGTTTTAGTGTCTCCTTTATTTGAATCTGTTAATTACATAATGATTTTGATACTTATTGTGTTTATTAATTTGAATTATGTTTATAGTTTGTAGGAGATTCCATGATTTTTTTAATTAGTGGGTTTTAATGATTTTTATTTATGATATTGATTTTTTTAATCTTGCATTGTTTTTTGGAATTATTTTATGTGAAGTATTTTATCTAGCATTTTTTAGGAATTTAGAAATTTCAATTCGATATTGGTGTGATAAAATTATGATTTTGTATTAGTTGGGAATGATACATAAATCTTTAAATAGGATGGTGTTGAAATTAGAAAAGTGAAGTATTGAGAAATGAAATTTAGGGATACAACAATTAATTAATTAATGTAAAGTAGGAGGAGGAAGGTGTGACATTGAAGAAGAATCAAATTTGTATGAGTGATAAAAATTAGTGGAATTTACTATTTGATTTAGGCTATTATAAAAATGATTTGTTAATAATTTATTTTAAAAATATTCCATTTAAATTTTTTATTTGAATCTATTTTTAACAAGTTATACAATAAATTTGATTAAATGTTAAGTAATCTCTTTGATCTAGCCCATATATGTTAGAAACTCCAAAATACTTAGTATTCTATTCTTTGTTTGCCCCCTCCACATACATGTGTCCATGTTCAGTGTGTTATCCTCATTCTCTCGGTTGCTTCTTTGGAATATGTTCTTTGTTCAATGCATGTGTTTGTTTTTCACTTTCTTGAGTAAGTGGCAATTGGAAGGCATAAGGGGCGACTTATATATATTTGTGGTATGTTGAGAAGTTAATTAGGGTAGTAACTGAACTAGCTAGGAAGTATGGAAGGCAACCATGATAGAAGTTGGATGTACAATCGTCTAAGCGATAGAAGACAAGTAACAACTTGACATTCTTCGCGGGTTTGGAAGAGTTCGTCCAATTTGCTTTGGCGAATTCAAATAATTCAAGAAGGAGATCAGGTGTCCGTGTGCCAAATGTAAGTGTTTAAGATTTACGGATGCGGACGGTCGGGATTCATTTGTGTCAAAAGGGATTCATAAGAGATTATGAATGTTGGGAATTTCATGGCGAAGTCCGACGGACACCGAGTGGTTATTACGGGGACAGTAGTCATCGAGAAAACCTTAATCAATATGAGCAATTGGTTATGGATGCCGCGGGTCCGTCGATCGGCCAATATTTTGATCCCGTTACTCATCGAACCGTCATACATGGGAGAGGAGACCGGTACCATCCTCAACCATCAAACATGGGTGAGGATCCTCATCCGGAAGCCGCTAGGTTCTATAAAATGCTTCAAGAAGCACAACGTCCGTTATGGGAAGGTTGCGAACACTTTGAAAATAGTGAATATTCATCGCTATCGGCTACCCTAGCAACACTAAGTTTGAAGACCGATCACCGTGAGTGAGAGGAATTACAACGAAATGATGCAGATCATGAGTAAGGTTGTTCCCAAAGACAATAATTTGCCGAAGGACTTTTACCAAGCAAAAAAAAAAGGTGAAAGAGCTTGGGCTTGGATGTGAAAAAATTCATTTGCCGCCCCGGAGGATGTATGTTGTATTACAAGGATGATGTTGAGTGACAAATTGCAAATTATGTGGACATGACAGATATAAAGTTGTGGGGAAAGGAAGGAAAAAGACCCGTCATGCATTAAGCAAGATGTGGTACTTTCCTCCGGTGCCCGGACTTACGAGATTGTATGCATCCGAACAAACAAACGGCTTCTCACATGAGATGGCTTTGGGAGCATCGTAGGGATGAGAAATTTGTGACGCATCCATCATCGATGCCGAAGCTTGGCGTAAATTTGACGAGGCGAATCCTTTCTTTGCTATGGATCCCCGTAATGTTCGTCTTGGTCTATGTTCGGATGGGTTCGCTCCTTTCAACAATACGGGCGGGAATTATTCTGTTGGCGGTCATTGTGACTCCGTACAACCTCCCCCCCTTCTATGTGCATGAGAAGAGAGTTTTTCTTCCTTAACGCGTTAATCCCGGGCCGTCGAACCCAAAAAAAAAAGAAGATAGATGTGTACCTCGGGCCTTTGATAGACGAGTTGAAGATGTTGTGGAGTGAAGGTGTTCTTACGTATGATATATCATTAAGTCGAATTTCACCATGCGGGCTGCCTTAATGTGGACGATAAATGATTTCCCGCATATGGGATGTTGAGTGGCGGCAAACGTCCGGAAAGCTCGCATGCCCGTAATGTCTTGAACAGAACATGGGTTTTAGCTTGGAACATAGTCGCAAGGTCGGTTGGTTTGTGCACCGACGATTCCTACCCCCGATCATCCATTTAGGAGAAATAGAAAAGACTTCACGCGTAAGGTTGTCGAACGAGCGAGATCCACCTCGTCGTTTAAGTGGACAAGAAATATGGGACGGGGTCGGGCACATTCCGAGTGTCGAAGAGGGGGCTGCTTCAAGCGAACCGAGGGTACGGCATTGATCATCATTGGAACAAACGCAGTATCTTCGGGAACTACCATATTGGAAAGATCAATTGTTAAGACACAACCTCGATGTCATGCATATTGAGAGGAATGTGTTTTGCAATATTCTCGTACACCGTGATGGACACCAAGGGCAAGACGAAAGACACGGTCAACGCAAGATTGGACGTTGAAGCCATTTGTAGAAGGCACGCTTTGCATTTGGTGGACGGTGCACTCGGGACGAATTTCCAAACCCGGAGCGCCGTACACATTCAATAAAGAGCAGAATTTAGAATTGTTGCAATGGGTTAAAGATCTGAAACTCCACGACGGTTATGCGTCAAACCTGGAAAAGATGTGTCGACATGCACGAGGTGAAGTTGAGCAAGATGAAGAGTCATGATTGTCATGTTTTTTCCGAGATTGTTGCCGTGGGCCTTCAAAGCACTACCGAAGCATGTATGGTCTATTCTAACGGAGTTTTCCATGTTCTTTAGAGAAATTTGTGCTTCAGAGCTTAATGTTGAAAAGTTACGACACCTGGAGGCGAGCCTGCCCATAACGCTATGCAAGTTAGAGATGGTGTTTCCTCCTAGCTTGTTTGACTCAATGGAACATTTGCCCGTTCACTTGGCCTACGAAGCAAAGGTAGGAGGCCCGCAACAAAGATAGATGGATGTATCCGTTTGAGAGGTAATATATATATTGATTTGCGATGTTATTAATTGACCGACATGATACTTTAGCTCAGATATTCCATTGTAGGTTTTTACGCACACTTAAGCACAAGATCAAAAATACAAGGTACATTGAAGGATCTATCGCTGAAGCTTATCTAGTCGAAGAGGCCGCAAAATTTGCGTCATACTATTATCCCCCTGAAATGATGTCAAGATGGAGAGGGGTACCTCGTAACGATGATGCCGGTGATACGAGGGATCAAAAATCAATATTTAATTTTCCGGGGGCGAGTCGTGGGAAAACGTTGGAAGTCAACTCTTGACGGAAGAGATAAGCGAGTTGCAAAGTGGTACATTCTAAACAACGTGAAGAGGTGCAAAGTACCTAGAGTAAGTTTTTTTTTGTTTACTATTACGGTAAGTATTAAAGTATTAACTTAAGTTTTTTTTGTTACAGTTACTTCTCTAATTGGGTCAGATCGGAAAATCCTTCAATGTCGGTGTCCCAAGTTGATCAATTCACTAATTCTGAGTTTCCAAAATGGTTTCGATCATATTTCTTGGAAAATCCATCAGATCCCAACGAAGTTGCGTGGAGTTTATCTTATGGAGCTGCAATGACAGCGGTTACCCGATGCAACAAATATATAATCAATGGGTATCGATTTGCAACTGTTGACGCGAACGCAGTACACTATGTTGCAATTACGGTGTATGTTGTCGAGGTGACCAAATTGACGGGGTGGAGACCGACTACTACGGGAAGTTAGTTGAGATAATTCAGCTGAGTTACCGGTGGGACAAGGTGGTGACCCTTTTTAAGTGTGAGTGGTTTGATAACGGTCCGTGTGGGACAAAAGTGGACAAACATGGAAATATTGAGATCCACTGGACAAGGAGATATTTGGTTGGTTATGACCCATTCATCCTTGCTCAACAAAGCGGAACAAGTTTACTATACACCATACCCTACATCTCGCCAAGGGTGGACGGGAGTTATTAAAACCAAAGCACGAAATATTATACCAAAGTCGAAAGAGCGGGAATCAAATGACGGTATGCATTTGAACCTTTCCAAGGCGATGTGGAACATGTGCGCCCATAAACATCTTCGATGACGAAGTACCAAGCAATCTCTTTGATTCTCGTGCGGAGTTAGAGTTGATTCCTATACAAATTGACGATGAGAAATCAGACGATGAGGATGAGGTAGAAATGAGCTTCTCTGATAGTGAATCTGAGTTCGACGACTATGAGAGTTCGAGATGAAGACATGCAAGTAGATGTCGATGAACGGGAATCGTCCGGTTGATTTATGTTAGTTATTTGTTTATGACGATATGTTATACTACATACTTTGTTTCTTTGCTACTATCATATTAACTAATTTTATTTTTTTATATATATATTTTGCCATGATGTCTATAAGTGTTCGGAGATGGATCATCCGGGAGGACGTTCAAGTAGTGGACGTGGCGGTGGTCGAGCCCGACCCCGTACTATAAGAGGGGGTAGGGCGACGCCAACCACTCCATATGGAGGCGAGAGGGCTCGGCTCTTCTCCAGATGTGCCACTATTTGATTTTTTCGTCACCGTCGGGATATTTGTCATCTTCACCGTCACTTTATACATCGTCGTCACCGCGGCTACCCCCCGATGCACGGCAAGGAGGACCACATATTTACTTTACCATTTCGATTGATTTACATTTGTTTAGTTTCTTGAAACCATCTATGTACAAACATCTTCAATATTTCACATTTCTTCCTTAGCACCTGCGTCGCCTCGAGCCACGTCGGGGAAGAAGGTAGTTCTTGAGGTACCAACGGGGCTCAAGAGATCCGAGAGACGGGGTTTCTTTGGATCCGTCCGACGGCAACGAGTAAGTCATGCAAAGTTACCCGTAATGTTACAATTTTCTTTTCTAATTGGTTTGTATGCTAATATTTGCATGATAATCTCGTTTTCAGATTTTTGCACGATACTCGGTGGCGACTTTCATGTCGGACCAAATATTCCGTAATTACACTCAAGCTTGGACCGCGTGGACAAAGATTCCTAAGAAGCAACGAGACACGTGGTTCAAGGAGTTCTTGGTAAGTTATTTTTTTATGCGTGTTAATTTAGTACTTTTAAAATTGAGCACTAATTGTTTGTTATTGATTTTCGGGATAAGCATATGACGTTGCCGAGCATCTTGAAAATCGAAAAAGCTTATAACCACGGGGCCGGTGTGATGGTGCGTCGAAAGCTCTATGCATTGAGAAGGTCGAGAGGCAAGACAGTTGGCTTCCACGGGACACTAGAGATGAATTATTTGGCAATTGGGAAAGCAATGACAAGTTTAAGACCATAAGTGCGAAAAATAAGCAAAATAGGGCCAAAATGGAAGGACCATCATATCTTTGGCGGCTCCATATCAATTAGTGAGCATCGACGCAAAGTTGTAAGTACACGTTATTTTCTATTTACGTATTCAATATTTTGTAATTTGAAGTAATTAATTAAGGTCATCATTTGCGTTTGCGGGTAGAGTGCTGGGAAGCTCATTTGGATCGGTTGAGTGGGTTACCTTTCGGCGGACCCATTCCCGATGACTGAAGGAGTGAGAGGCAATGGATTAATCCAAGGGCGCAACAAATAGCGGTTAGACATTTATTGCCTTTATTACTTGTTTTATGCACCACCATATTTATATAGTTTTACATGTTTTATTTGTTATGTATTTGTTTGCTTGTAGGAAAACTTTGAGAAGCGTCGCGGGAGAGAGCCACGCGGCGTGAGGCCCGACCCCTCATCCTCTATATCCGACAACGAGAGTCCGTTCTTTGAGGCTATTTGGCGGATTTGACAAGAAGGGGAGGGTCTTTGGATACGGTGAGTCCGCTGCCACCCGAAGCGGACAAAGCGCCTCTCATCCGGCAGCCTTTGTAGGGGTTTGTTCGGGTAAACATAATACATTTATTTTTGATAATTTTCATTCTCTTGTCCATTCAAATGAAGTACAAATAATAAATGTACTAATCAATTTTGTAGATGAGTGAAGAAGATGAAGGCGTTGGTGGAGGAGCAAGCAACACAAATGACCAGGAACGGGAGATGATGAGCCAGCGGCTGGCTCAGGAAACGAGAGATGATGAGGCGCAGATGATTCAGAACAAGATCAGATCAAGCGGGCGTTACGGGGAAAAAAGATCGATCAAGCGGCGTTGCAGAACGGGCGGTGATGCGACGGGAGATGACTCGCGAGAATGAGTTGATGAGGGTGATGCGGCTTCAAATCATGTCCCTTATGAAAGACAAAGGTTCCGGGTCGACTCTCGGTGATGATGACCATTTGGTGATGATGACCATGTCTGGTGATGATGACCATCTTTGGTGATGACGATGATCACAATCTTTTTGTTTAGCCTACTTTTTTGTATTTGCTTGTTGCTACTACTTTTTTGTATTTGTTTGTTGCTACGGATTATATATATATATTGTGTTTTCACTATGTAAACTCTTTTTTATCGTTAATATATTCATGGTACATTACTTTACTATTTGTATTCAATTTTCTATTAAAAAAATTTAAAATTTGCTACCGAAAAGAAAATCTCCGCAAATTCTGAAATTTGCTACGGAAAAACAAATCGCTACGGAAAAAAATCCGTAGCAAATTCGGAAATTTGTGAAATTTGCTACGGATCTAAAAAATATTTTTTTTTAGTAGCAATTGCCACGGATCTAAAAATCCGTAGCAAATTGCTACGGATTTTTAGATATCCGTACGGATAAAATATCCGTGCAAATTTTCAAATTTGCTACGGATAAAATATCCGTAGCAATTTTTGCTACGGATTTTTAGATCCGATATTAAAATTTGCAATTGCTACGGATTTTCATATCCGTCTACGGATTTTCTACGTCGATTTACGGATTTCACGAAATCCGTAGCAATTGCCACGCGATATTTTGCTACGGACTAAATCCGTAGCAAACATGTTTTGCTACGGAAAAATGGGTTTTTGCTACGGATTTTTTCCGTAGCAAAAACCGAAATTTTTAGTAGTGTACTTATAATGAATCAATTTTATTTTTGATAAGTCCTACAAAAAGTTTGTTTCTTTTCCCTGGTTCTTTGAATTGTAGGAAGCTAGAGCAGTGTTAACGAGATGAAGAGAATAAATCAAATGATAGGTGATCTCCTAGGACTCTGATACCATTCTACTGTTCAACTAAAAATGTGTCATAGGAAGTTCTTCGTGCTGCATCACCCAGTATGGGTGTGCTCAGAAAGGTGAAGTCTCCTAGGCGACCTCCTAAGACTCTAATATCATTCTACTGCCCAACTAAAAATATTCTAGAAAGTTCCTCGTGTTGCATCACCCAAGATGGATAATGCTTAGACAGGGGAAGTATCAGGACAGGTGACCTCCTGGAAGTCTGATAGCATTTTGATGCCCGACTAAAAATGTGTCTAGGAAGTTCCCTTGCTACATACCTGGGATAGGTGTGTTCAGACAGGGGAAGTCTTAGGATAGGTGACCTTCTGGGACTCTAATATCATTCTGCTACCTAACTAAAAATGTGTCATGTTGCCGGTCTCAGGATAGGTGCTCCTTGTCCCATTGCTTAGATGGGAGAAGTCTCAGAATATATGACCTCTTGGGACTCTGATACCATTGCTCAAACGGAAAAGTCTCAAGATAGGTGACATCCTAGGACTCCAATACCATTCTATTGTCCAACTAAAAATGTGTCCTGTTGCCGGTCTTAGGATATGTGCTCTTTGTCCTATTGCTTAAAGGGGAAGTCTCAGGATAAGTGACCTCATAGAACTATGATATCATTGCTCAAATGGGGGAAGTCTTAGGATAGGTGACCTCCTGGGACTCTGATACCATTCTGCTGTCCAACTAAAAATATTTTCTGTTGTTGGTTAAAATGCAATTGAGGGTAAGTTGAGCTTAGTCAAGGAGTCCATCTCCTTGTCCCATCGGTGAGTAAAAATTTCCAAGTTGTTGATGTGTCTTCTCCTAGCTATGAAGTTCACAATATCCTCATTTTCCTCTGGTTTCCCTCTTATAAAAGAGGGCTAGCCTTCAGTGAAATTCACTTTTTTTTTGTAGTGTAAAAGTTTGCCTAGGAGGTTTTCTCTATTGGATTATCATCCTAGCTTGTATTTCAAGTTTATCAATATCGGTCGGGAAGGTGCCTGAAAATAGATATTTTCAGCAAAAATTAAGAGACATTGACTACCTATAACATTGTTATTATTTATTAAAAAAATTTATTGAACAATTTTAATAAAACAAACTACGAAGGATAATGATAATATATATATAAAAAAATACTAGTTTGGTCTTCATACGGGCACTCATCATTAGGTGGAAGTACTAATAGATCCCATTTGGTTGGGCAGCAAAAGAATTACAATAGTTATATGCATATATAGTCTGTAACCCACTTGGTTCTCATTGCCCCTTTAGAAGAAAGGAAAATATGAATGCAAGACAGTATGAATGAGATAAAAAGTACTTAGATGAAACTATTTCTAACGATTATACTATTTTTCTTGGTATAGATCCTTGCCAAACTTCACAGAATGGTGTTAGAGTTAGGATTGATTCAGTACGGTGTTATCAAAGTCAGATTGATTGGTACGGTGGTATCAGAGTTAGGATTGATTAGTGCAGTGGTATCAGAGTTAAGTTTGGGTCGATATGCGAAATGGTATCAAAACCAAGTTCGGATCGATCTCCATAAGTGGAAAATATGAATTTTGTATACTTATGGGTGCCACGATTCCAACCATGTATAAAGTTGAAGACGAAGAAGAAATGAAGATGGCAGCGATGATTGTTGATTTCCCGTCGAGCACGTTGAAGGTTACATGTGCTCTTTATAACTTTCTTATGAAAAATGCTTAGTCAAGAACCAAAGAAATCGAAGTTGAAGACGAAGAAGAAGCAAAAATGGATGTATGTAGTATAAGTGTTTTATTAGAATCGTCTTACTCCTGATTTTTTTTAATAATCATTCCATCTGTTTTTAATTCTCCTCTTTATTTTATTTAGCTAGTACTTATAACGAATCAATTTTATTTTCGATGAGTCATATAAAGAGTTGGTTTCTTTTCACTGGTTCTTTGAATTGTAGGATGCTAAAGCAGTGTTAACGAGATGAAGAGAATAACTCAAATGATAGGTGATCTCCTAGGACTTTGATACCATTCTACTGTTAAACTAAAAATGTGTGCTAGGAAGTTCTCTGTGCTGCATCACCCGGGATGGGTGTCCACTACCCAGGATGGTGTGCTCAGACAGGTGAAGTCTCCTAGGTGACCTTTTAGGACTCTGATACCATTCTGCTACCCAACTAAAAATATGTCTTAGAAAGTTTCCCGTGCTGCATCACCTAGGATAGGTGATGTTTAGACAGGGGAAGTCTCAGGATAGGTGACCTCCTGGGACTCTGTAGCATTCTGCTGCCCAACTAAAAATGTATCCTAGGAAGTTCCCGTGCTACATACCTAGGATAGGTGTGTTCAGACAGGGGAAGTCTTAGGATAGGTGACCTTCTGGGACTCTAATATCATTTTGCTACCTAACTAAAAATGTGCCATGCTGCCGGTCTCAGGATAGGTGCTCCTTGTCCCTTTGCTCCTTTCCAAAATAATTGTCATATACTCATATAGTCACATATGATATTTATGATTTTTTGAAATGTATCCCTTGATATTTTAAGTAACGTTCCCTTTTTCTCTTCGTTTTACCTTTCATTTGTATATCCATTTACTCCAATAATATATTTGTAGCAAGTGATACTTTTAGTATAATATGTTCAGGCATTCTGCTCAAAGTGAAGAGCGAGGTTTTGTTATCATTTTCTAATCTGATCTTCTCATCGTATTTGGTTTCTTCTTTTCACTGATTCTTGAATTGCAGGAGGGCCAAGAAGTATTCCATACCATGAATAAAGGAGCTCAGATGAGCGAACTCATAAATGCTTATTGTAATCAACAAATGTTGAATTCTACCACCCTTGTTTTCCTATTAGATGGGTGCATAATTAGGCCTAAAAGTACACCTCAAGAGGTAAAATCTTTGGAATGAACCTCAATCTTATTCAGTTCTTGGCAGAAAATTATTCATTAAAAAGGATATTTATGAGTGAGTCTTGTTTATTAGTTTAATTACCTAAACTAGAGCTGTTTTTATCGCGCAACTTCAACTAGAAGATTGGGATGAGATTGATGCCATGCTACATCAAATTGGAGGTGAAATCCATTTTCTGCACTTTATTATTGTACAGCTGTATTGGTGTATATACTGTACATATAGTAGTTAGATATAGATAGTTGATTTAGTTAGCTTGTTATGTTTCCTTGCGGTTAGTTTGGTGTAACGTTAACAGTGAGATATGTTCAGTTGTACACAAGTAATGAGTTATTTTATATATATAAGGACTTGTACCTAATGTTGATATTCAAGAAATAATATTCAGATTCATTTTCTCTTCTTACTTTAGTAAATATGGTATCAGAGCTTTGAGTCTTTGACCAACCCTGATTTTTTTTCCTCTATACACCTTTACTTTCTCATTTCCTTTTCTCTTTCATCCGGACTTCGATATTCGATCCATCTTCCTAGTATGAAATATCTTTTGTCTCATTTGAATTAAGTCAAATGAGTAAACTTATGAACGCAGAATTAAGTCTAAGTAACCTTGCAACCGTCATTTCCCTGTTTGATGGACTCAAGCCTGAACATCCACTTCAGGAGGTGAAGTTTCTTCCTACTGAGCTCCTAGGACCTCCTAGGAAGTTTCTCGTGCTACATCACCTGGGATGGGCTTGAGGTGATGCTCAAACAGGGGAAATCTCAAGATAAATGACCTCTTGGGACTCTGATACCATTCTGCTACCCAATTAAAAATTTTGTCCTAGTAAGTTCCTCATGCATCACCAATTTGCATCAACCAGGATGGGTGTGCTTAGATAGGGGAAGTCTCCTCTTAAGACCTCCTAAGAAGTGGGCTCGGGTAATGCTCAGACAAGAGAAGTCTCAAGAAAGGTGACCTCCTGTGACTCTGATACCATTATGTTTCCCAACTACTAAAAATATGGCCTGAGAAATTCCTCATGCTGCATCGAGATGAGTGTGCTTAGACAGGGGAAGTCTCCTCCTAGGATCTTTTAGGAAGTGGGCCTAGGTAAAGCTCAATAGAGAAAGTCTTAGGATAGGTGACCTCCTGGGACTCTGATACCATTCTGCTACCCAACTAAAAATGTTTCCTAGTAAGTTCCTCGTTCTGCATCACCCGATTGCATCACCTAGGATGGGTGTGCTAAGACAAGGGAAGTCTCCTCCTAAGACCTCCTAGGAAGTGGGCTCGGGTAATGTTCAAACAGGGGAAGTCTCAGGATAAGTGGCCTCTTTGGACTCTGATACCATTATGCTTTCCAACTACTAAAAATATGTCTTGGGAAGTTCCTCGTGCTGCATCACCTAAAGATGAGTGTGCTCAAACAAGGGAAGTCTCCTCCTATGATCTTTTGGGAAGTGGACCCAAGTGATGATCAGAGGAAGTCTCAGGATAGGTGACCTCTTGGGACTCTGATACCATTCTGTCACCCAACTAAAAATGTATACTAGGAAGTTCCTCATGTGTAACACTTGAGATGGGTGTGCTCAGACAAGGGGAGTCTTAGGATATGTGACTTCTTAGGACTCTAATATCGCCCAACTAAAAATGTTTCCTGCTGCCAGTCTCAGGATAGGTGCTTCTTGCCCCATTGCATAGATGTGGGAAGTCTCAAAATATGTGACCTCTGATAATCTTTGAATTCATATTATTTTAAATGCAAAAAGAAGCTAAAAACTATGTCATTATCATGCTTTAATGGATCAATTAGTTAAATATATGATTTCATCTTCATAATGAGTTTTTAGACTTTATTTGCATTAATCTTGGTCACATCTTGAGTTTGGATTCAAAATTGAACTTGAGTCATATTCTTACTACAATTGGGTAGTGAACACTGTTTGGTATTTTGGGTATAACTTGAGATTTAGAGATCCAATGGCTCTGCAATTTATATTTTCAGAAAGCTAAAATGAAGATCTACAAACCATATGAAGAGCCCAAAAGCTAAATCAAATGTTTAAAGGACCAAATTGGGCCTGGAATACGGAACAGGGGCGCTGAACTGGGCTCCGGAACAACGTTCGGTGTTTGATCCATATCTGGCGCTACAGAACTCCAAATGAGGTCCGATTTGAACGACTGGAAAGCTGACATCCAGGGCAACATTTAATATGAAGACCACGTGGTCCAGATCCGCCGTTTCCGTGGTGTAATCCAGCTTGCAAAAGGACGCGTTTTGGAGGTGTAAAGTGGTTCAATGATTCTTCCATGTTGGCCACTAAGTAAAGTGACGAAATGAGTTGTAAAATGGATGAATGAGATGCCCAATTTTCCTATAAATAGATGGAGAGGCTGAAGAGAAACACACACCTTGAAGAGACCAAGATCTCTCTCATTCTAAGTTCCTTCTTTTATTTCTTGCCTCCTACTTGGGATGGCTTAGTTTTGCTTTATTAGTTTCATGTATTGTCTTTAATTCTTGTCTTTAATTTCTTGCCTCCTACTTGGTATGGCTTAGTTTTAATCTTTCCTTTTAATTATTTTATTTTGATTTTATGTTCTTCATCTTTTTCCTTTATTCGTTCATTATGTTTTTGATATTTACTTTTATATTGGAATAGAAGCTTTCATTTTCTTTAATTGTTCTTTGTGTTCTTCATGTTCATGATGAACTTGTTCATGTTCTTCGTGGTCATGATGAACAACTTTATTTCTACATTTTCATCTTACATAGCCATGCTTGGCTAAGTTTTTGTGATCGACCCATGAGTTGAGGATTCCATGGTGTCATCCGGAGGACTTATGCTTCAATCGATAATCGACTTGTTTCGTTTACTTTAATCGGATTCGAGTTTAGAAACAGATTGGATGTTAGATTTAATATCCAGATTGAAATCCCAAGGACTTAGGTCGGACAGGTTACGAGAACGTTGTACGATTGCACAAATGAGCTCGCCACATGTTCGATCATATGCTAGGCGATTGTCTAGTCGAGGGAGCTTCCGGACAAATGCGAGATTTCGGTTTGTTTAGAATCAATCACAGGTTCGTTATTCTATTTCTTTGTCCGGTGATGGAAGGTCTTGGAATACCAATTCGAGTTGATCGTTTTTCATTTGATTAATCTCTCCTTTTCATTCGTCTTCAATTTCTATTCTAATTCCATCAAAACCCAATCCCCCTTGTTTTTATTTCATTTGCATGACATCTAGATTACTTAGGATTCAATAAAAAGCTCCTCGAAAAGAGAGAACGATCATAGGTTTGCCTATACGCAATCCTTGGTTAATTGTTGATTGTGGACCCCAAGGCTAATGATAAAACGGTCTTCATCAAATGGCGCCGTTGCCGGGGATCGAACCCGGGTCATATTTAATTGTCAAATTGACTTTTGACAAGGGGTTTCTCGTGTGATGCTTGTTAATTTTTTATTTATTTATTGCATATAGGTTAAGATTGTTGCATTTAAGTAGCTTGCATAGCATTCATTGCATTATTGCATTGTCTTGACTTGGTAGCTTCTGTGTGGTGTATCAAATTCAATATGATCTTGAGCTTATTTGTTTGATTTCACCATGTCTCCAAGTTAATTCATAATATACTTGCATCTTTAATCATTTTTTTTTCTAAAAAAAAACTCGTTCTTTTCTTTTACACTTGCATTTGTATTTTATTTTATTTTCTTAAATTTTTATAGTTAGATTGTTATCTTGTAATTCACTGAGAATTAATTGCATTGAACTTTCATGGCTTGGTTTTATGATAATCATGATCTACCTTTCAATTCTCACTCTTTTGTAGGCAATCAAGAATGTGATGGCCCATTCCACCACCAATATCATGAACCATACCAACAATATCATCAACCCTCTCATTTATCATACCATCCTTCATTCCATCCCACTTCCATACCATGCCATCCATCTCATGGATTCCTATACCCATTTGATCCACCTTATGGACCTCATTCTCAATCATATGTGCCTAACCAAGATCCTTCATTTTGTGAAGTCATTGGAGATTTCCAAAGTCAAACGACTTGGGTGTAAATGAGGAGTGGTCACATAAGGACGACTTTCATCAACAAATGGACTCTATTTTTAGAAGAATGGAACACCAAGCGGAAAGGTATGAGAGATTAGGAAAAGAAATTGAGCAGCAAACACAAATGTTGAAAATGAATTTTCAAGGAAATCCTTCTCTCATGGTCACACATGCACAAGAAGTGAAGCAAGTACAAAAGTACATTGAAGAGTCTTCTCTCTCATTTGGTAATGATCCTATCCTTATAGAAGTAGACTCTCCTACTACTTTGGCTAACGAAGCAATTCATGATTTGAGTGATAAAGAGGTGGATGAGGAAATCATTATTGAATCCCCTCAATTTTTTGAAAATGCAATTGCCCAACCAATTGGATTTAGCAAGAGTGATTCACTTGTACTTGTTGATGAGTGTGTTCCTATTTCTTCATGTGATTCTTTAACTGCTGAAAATGCTTCTCTTCATAGTACTATGGATGATTGTAATAAATTGAATGACATATTTTCATGCTCTTGTGAAGATTATCAAATATGTGTAGATTGTTATCATGAAAAATGTCATTTACTTGATGAGCTTCCAAAGAAAGCATTTAGTGAAGTGGTTGATTCTACCATTGATCATAATGCACAGTCTTGTACTATTGATGATAGTAAGCATGTCAATTTTGAAAAGATTGAATCAAACATGAATACCAATGTTGTTGATGATATTCTTGCGATTATCCCGATCTTGCATCTATGAGTGACTCTATTAATTGTGCATGTTCGATGATGAATTGTGTCCTATTTGCACCGAAATTAATGATGCATTATACGGTGATATTGAATTGACTAGTGATTCCGCATTGATTGTGGATTTCTGTTGTTGATGTGAGTGAGAACAATCATAACTGGAATGTCAAATGCACAAAATTCCCATTGGATCACTTCCTTGTAGTCTTGTTGGTACTAAAGATACTGAGATTTTGATTGATAAAATTCTGCATGTTGATGAATCTTTCCAACAAGTGTTATCTTGCGATTTGCCACCCGATTTAGAAAAGACAAATGATTGGTTTGAAATTTTAGAACCCTCGGGTGGTGACAATTTCAAAAATTCTCTTCCTTCTTCCAATCTTTTCTCTTTTCATCTCTTGTGATTGCAATGATGATATGGTGTACTCCAACACTAAGTTGGATTCCACACCTTTCATTTTGCAAACACAGGAGAATTTTCACAATGTAACCGGTTGCTTGACTCCTACTGATGGGAGTAATATTGACTTCCTTGGATGTGATAGTTACTTGGAGAGTTTGATTCCTAAAATATCTTTAATTCACTTGAAATCTCTCCATGTCTCTATTTTTGGATGGGATATTGCTATTTGCTTGTCTTCGTTGCGTGCACATTCTTGGAAAGGTCATCGATGGAACCAACATCCACCACACATTTTTGGACCTCTTCCAATTGATCCCGAACCACCTCCACCAAGGAAAATCATTGAGGGGGAAAGTGTTTTCAAAGACAAATGCAAGATTCTCATTGATGATGAGAATTTCTCCTTCAAGCAACTCAAGATACTCTAACAAAGGTTGTCTCTTTCCTTACTTATTTTCTTCCTAATTCATATGATTACTTGGGCTTAATTGTTGTACGAGGAAGATAAGTGTGGGGGAGGGACACATTCCAAAGAGCAAAAGTAGAAATAATGTAGTTTAGTAAGTAGAATAAGAACTCCCTATGTATGGAAGAAAATATATTTTGAATCCTTTTGATTATTGTTTTATTTTTAAATGAGAAAATGCAAAAAAAAAAAAAAAACATTTTCTCCTTCTATGATTGCTCCATATTATGAACTTGGACATTTTGGTTTTGATGGATCATTCTATTTAGATTGAAATTTTGGACTCTTGGATTATAATATCTTGGTTGTTAATTCTGTGATGCTAATTGCATGATTTGGTATTTTCCTTTGTGAGATCTTGGGCCTACATGAATGGAACTCATCTTTTACCATTCTTTCTTTCTTGTGTGCATCTCGCTCATGATTTATGTTCTCTAGAATTTGCTCTCATTCTTTTCAAAACTACATTTTTCATTTGCATGCATAAATATGATGGAGGCTTGTTTTCTTTCTTTTATTTCCTCACTCGACCAAATAGCCTTTCCCTTGCATTATATCTCCTTTGTTAGCCCTTTGTGCCTTTTTGACTCATTCCTTTCAAAGCCACATTACTAGCCTAAATGTCACACCATTTTATTCCGCACCTTGGAAATTAATTGCGCATTGGTTTTGTGGTTAAGTGTGGGGTTGCCCGGGAGTGCAACATTTTAAGTGTGGGGGAAGTATTTGATTATATGTCATTCATCGTTTGGCATTTATTGTAAAAGAAAAAAAAAGAAGAAAAAAGAAAAAAAAGAGGCATTTATTGTTTAAAAAAAAAAGAGAAAAAAAAAAAAAAAATGTTATTTGAGTGGTTTTATATTGTTACTCTTTTAAAGTTCTTGGGTGTTTAACCTTTCATTTCCATACTATTACCTACCCTTATCCTAGCCCCATTACAACCTTAAAAATAAGTCCTCTTGATTTTTGCAAGCATGTGTTACAAGTGGTGGAGAAGTAGAACTTGAGCAAGCTTATGGTAGAACAGTTTCATTGAGTAGAATTTGAGCGATACACTTATTAACCATATACACTTGAGAGATTGATTAAGGGCATCCTTGAGAGACTATCTTGTGTGATTAGCATCATTGAATGACATTGCCATGATTAGTAATTTGAGATGAAGAGATTTTGTCTTGATTGGTTGATCTTTTGAAGCTTTTGTGATCTTTGCTAAGTTTTGAAATTTCAGCAATTGTTAGAAAAGAGAATCTTTTTTTTTTTATCTTTTAATTTTGCTCAGGAGTGCAAAAGGATAAGTGTGGGGGAGTTTGATAATCTTTGAATTCATATTATTTTAAATGCAAAAAAGAAGCTAAAAACTCTTTCATTATCATGCTTTAATGGATCAATTAGTTAAATATATGATTTCATCTTCATAATGAGTTTTTAGACTTTATTTGCATTAATCTTGATCACATCTTGAGTTTGGATTCAAAATTGAACTTGAGTCATATTCTTACTACAATTGGGTAGTGAACACTGTTCGGTATTTTGGGTATAACTTGAGATTTAGAGATCCAATGGCTCTGCAATTTATATTTTCAGAAAGATAAAATGAAGATCTACAAACCATATGAAGAGCCCAAAAGCTAAATCAAATGTTTAAAGGACCAAATTGAGCCTGGAATACGGAACAGGGGCGCTGAACTGGGCTCCGGAACAACGTTCGGTGTTTGATCCATATCTTGAGCTACAGAACTCCAAATTCGGTGCGGTTTGAACGACTAGACAGCTGCCATCCAGATCTACATTTCTTATGAAGACAGCTTGGTCCAACTCCACCGATTTAATGGTGTAACACACGCTGGAAAGTTGACGCGTTTTTGGAGGTGCAAAAGTCAAAAAGTATGGCTCAATAGTTCTTCCAATTTTCCTATAAATACATGGATGTTTTCAAGAGCAACACACACCTTGAAGAGACCAAGATCTCTCCCATTCTAAGTTCCTTTTTTATTTCTTGCCTCCTACTTGGGATGGCTTAGTTTTGCTTTATTAGTTTCATGTATTGTCTTTAATTCTTGTCTTTAATTTCTTGCCTCCTACTTGGTATGGCTTAGTTTTAATCTTTCCTTTTAATTATTTTATTTTGATTTTATGTTCTTCATCTTTTTTCCTTTATTCGTTCATTATGTTTTTGATATTTACTTTTATATTGGAATAGAAGCTTTCATTTTCTTTAATTGTTCTTTGTGTTCTTCATGTTCATGATGAACTTGTTCATGTTCTTCGTGGTCATGATGAACATCTTTATTTCTACATTTTCATCTTACATAGCCATGCTTGGCTAAGTTTTTGTGATCGACCCATGAGTTGAGGATTCCATGGTGTCATCCGGAGGACTTATGCTTCAATCGATAATCGACTTGTTTTCGTTTACTTTAATCGGATTCGAGTTTAGAAACAGATTGGATGTTAGATTTAATATCCAGCATTGAAATCCCAAGGACTTAGGTCGGACCAGGTTACGAGAACGTTGTACGATTGCACAAATGAGCTCGCCACATGTTCGATCATATGCTAGGCGATTGTCTAGTCGAGGGAGCTTCGGACAAATGCGTAGATTTCGGTTTGTTTAGAATCAATCACGTGTTCGTTATTCTATTTCTTTGTCCGGTGATGGAAGGTCTTGGAATCCCAATTCGAGTTGATCGTTTTTCATTTGATTAATCTCTCCTTTCATTCTGTCTTCAATTTCTATTCTAATTCCATCAAAACCCAATCCCCCTTGTTTTTATTTCATTTGCATGACATCTAGATTACTTAGGATTCAATAAAAAGCTCCTCGAAAAGAGAGAACGATCCTAGGTTTGCCTATACGCAATCCTTGGTTAATTGTTGATTGTGGACCCCAAGGCTAATGAAAAAGGTCTTCATCAAATGGCGCCGATTCTTGCCCGGGGATTATATTATTTTTACACTTGCATTTGTATTTTATTATATTATTTTTCTTAATTTTTATAGTTAGATTGTTATTTTGTAATTCACTCGGGAATTAATTGCATTGAACTTTCATGGCTTGGTTTTATGATAATCATGAACAACCTTTCAATTCTCACTCTTTTGTAGGCAATCAAAAATGTGATGGCTCATTCCACCACCAATATCATGAACCTTACCAACAACCTCCATTCCAACAATATCATCAAAACTCTCACTTACCATATCATCCTTCATTTCATCCCACTTCCATACCATGCCATCCATCTCATGAATCCTTATACCCAGTTGAGCCACCTTATGAACATCATTATCAACCATGTGTGCCCAACCAAGAACCCTTCAATCATGAAGTCATTGGAGATTTCCAAAATCAAACGGCTTGGGTCGTAAATGAGGAGTGGTCACATAAGGACGACTTTCATCAACAAATGGACTCTATTTTTAGAAGAATGGAACACCAAGCGGAAAGGTATGAGAGATTAGGAAAAGAAATTGAGCAGCAAACACAAATGTTGAAAATGAATTTTCAAGGAAATCCTTCTCTCATGGTCACACATGCACAAGAAGTGAAGCAAGTACAAAAGTACATTGAAGAGTCTTCTCTCTCATTTGGTAATGATCTTATCCTTATAGAAGTAGACTCTCCTACTACTTTGGCTAACGAAGCAATTCATGATTTGAGTGATAAAGAGGTGGATGAGGAAATTATTATTGAATCCCCTCAATTTTATGAAAATGCAATTGCTCAACCAATTGGATTTAGTAGTAGTGATTTGACCTGTACTTGTTGATGAGTATGTTCCTATTTCTTCATGTGATGCTTTAAGCGATGAAAATGCTTCTCTTCATAGTACTATGGATGAATGCGATAAATGGAATGACATATTTTCATGCTCTTGTGAGGAATATCAAATGTGTATAGATTGTTATCATGAAAAATGTCATTTACTTGTTGAGCTTCAAAAGAAAGCATTTAGTGAAGTGGTTGATTCTACCATTGATCGAATGCACCCTCTTGTACTATTGATGATAGTAAGCATGTCAAGTTTGAAAAGATTGAATCAAGCATGGATACCAATGTTGTTGATGATGTTCTTGCTGAATTGTATGCTGATTATCCCGATTTTGCATCTATGAGTGACTGTTAATTGTATTTTGTTCTAATAATGAATTTTGTCCTATTTGCACCGAGATTAATGATGCATTATACGGTGATTTTGAATCGATCGCTGATTCGCTTTGATTATGGATTCGTTGTTGATGTGAGTGAGAAAGATCATAGCCTAGAATGCCAAATGCATAAAATCCCCATTGAATTATTTTCTTGTAGTCTTGTTGGAGACAAAGATTCTGAAATTTTGATTGATAAAATTCTACATGTTGGTGAATCTTTCCAACAAGTGCTTTCTTGTGATTTACCACCGACTTGGAAAAGAAAAATAATTGTTTTGAATCTTTAAACACTGCAGTGGTAATGATTTGAGAAATTCTCTTTTTTCTTCCACTCTTTTACCTTCCATCTCTTGTGATTGCAAAGATGATGTGGTGTACCCCAACACTAAGTTGGATTTCGCACCTTCCATTCTCGCAAAAACAAAATAATCTTCCAAATAATTCGGTTGCTTGACTCCCGATGGGAGTATCATTGATTTCCTTGGATGTGATAGTTACTTGGAGAGTTTGGAACTTAACATGCCCTTAATTCATTTGAAATCTCTCTATGTCTCTATATTTGGATGGGATCTTGCTATTTGCTTGTCTTATTTGCAGGGCACATTCTTGGAAAGGTTGTCGATGGAACCAACAACCACCGTACATTCTTGGACCTCTTCCAATAGATCCTAAGCCACCTCCACCAAGGAAATTCAATGTGGGAGAAGATGTTCCAAGGGAAAAATTCATGATTCACATCGGAGATAAGAACTTCTTCAAGCGACTCAAGATACTCTAACAAAGGTTGTCTCTTTCCTTACTTATTTTCTTCCTAATTCATATGATTACTTGGGCTTAATTGTTGTACGAGGAAGATAAGTGTGGGGAGGGACATATTCCAATAGCAAAAGTAAAAATAATGTAGTTTATTATGTAGAATAAAAAGGAGGAAAAATATATTTTGAATCCTTTTGATTATTGTTTTATTTTTAAATGAGAAAATGCAAAAAAAAAAAAAAAAACATTTTCTCCTTCTATGATTGCTCCATATTATGAACTTGGACATTTTGGTTTTGATGGATCATTCTATTTAGATTGAAATTTTGGACTCTTGGATTATAATATCTTGGTTGTTAATTTGTGATGCTAATTGCATGATTTGGTATTTTCCTTTGTGAGATCTTGGGCCTACATGAATGGAACTCATCTTTTACCATTCTTTCTTTCTTGTGTGCATCTGCTCATGATTTATGTTCTCTAGAACTTGCTCTCATTCTTTTCAAAACTACATTTTTCATTTGCATGCATAAATATGATGGAGGCTTGTTTTCTTTCTTTTATTTCCTCACTCTGACCAAATAGCCTTTCCCTTGCATTATATCTCCTTTGTTAGCCCTTTGTGCCTTTTTGACTCATTCCTTTCAAAGCTACATTACTAGCCTAAATGTCACACCATTTTATTCCGCACCTTGGAAATTAATTGCGCATTGGTTTTGTGGTTAAGTGTGGGGGTTGCCCAGGAGTGCAACATTTTAAGTGTGGGGGAAGTATTTGATTATATGTCATTCATCGTTTGACATTTATTGTAAAAAAAAAAATAAGAAAAAAGAAAAAAAAAAGAGGCATTTATTGTTTAACAAAAAAAAAAGAGAAAAAGAAAAAAAAAAGTTATTTGAGTGGTTTTATATTGTTACTCTTTTAAAGTTCTTGGGTATTTAACCTTTCATTTCCATACTATTACCTACCCTTATCCTAGCCCCATTACAACCTTAATAATAAGTCCTCTTGATTTTTGCAAGCATGTGTTACAAGTGGTGGAGAAGTAGAACTTGAGCAAGCTTATGGTAGAACAATTTCTTTGAGTAGAATTTGAGCGATACACTTATTAACCATATACACTTGAGAGATTGATTAGGGCATCCCTTGAGAGACTATCTTGAGTGATTAGCATCATTGAATGATATTGCCATGATTAGTAATTTGAGATGAATAGATTTTGTCTTGATTGGTTGATCTTTTGAAGCTTTTGTGATCCTTGTTAAGTTTTGAAATTTCAGCAATTGTTAGAAAAGAGATTTTTTTTTAATATCTTTTAATTTTGCTCGGGAGTGCAAAAAGGATAAGTGTGGGGAGTTTGATAATCTTTGAATTCATATTATTTTAAATGCAAAAAGAAGCTAAAAACTATGTCATTATCATGCTTTAATGGATCAATTAGTTAAATATATGATTTCATCTTCATAATGAGTTTTTAGACTTTATTTCGCATTAATCTTGGCCACATCTTGAGTTTGGATTCAAAATTGAACTTGAGTCATATTCTTACTACAATTGGGTAGTGAACACTGTTCGGTATTTTGGGTATAACTTGAGATTTAGAGATCCAATGGCTCTGCAATTTATATTTTCAGAAAGCTAAAATGAAGATCTACAAACCATATGAAGAGCCCAAAAGCTAAATCAAATGTTTAAAGGACCAAATTGGGCCTGGAATACGGAACAGGGGCGCTGAACTGGGCTCCGGAACAACGTTCGGTGTTTGATCCATATCTGGCGCTACAGAACTCCAAATGAGGTCCGGTTTGAACGACTGGAAAGCTGACATCCAGGGCAACATTTAATATGAAGACCACGTGGTCCAGATCCGCCGTTTCCGTGGTGTAATCCAGCTTGCAAAAGGACGCGTTTTGGAGGTGTAAAGTGGTTCAATGATTCTTCCATGTTGGCCACTAAGTAAAGTGACGAAATGAGTTGTAAAATGGATGAATGAGATGCCCAATTTTCCTATAAATAGATGGAGAGGCTGAAGAGAAACACACACCTTGAAGAGACCAAGATCTCTCTCATTCTAAGTTCCTTCTTTTATTTCTTGCCTCCTACTTGGGATGGCTTAGTTTTGCTTTATTAGTTTCATGTATTGTCTTTAATTCTTGTCTTTAATTTCTTGCCTCCTACTTGGTATGGCTTAGTTTTAATCTTTCCTTTTAATTATTTTATTTTGATTTTATGTTCTTCATCTTTTTCCTTTATTCGTTCATTATGTTTTTGATATTTACTTTTATATTGGAATAGAAGCTTTCATTTTCTTTAATTGTTCTTTGTGTTCTTCATGTTCATGATGAACTTGTTCATGTTCTTCGTGGTCATGATGAACAACTTTATTTCTACATTTTCATCTTACATAGCCATGCTTGGCTAAGTTTTTGTGATCGACCCATGAGTTGAGGATTCCATGGTGTCATCCGGAGGACTTATGCTTCAATCGATAATCGACTTGTTTCGTTTACTTTAATCGGATTCGAGTTTAGAAACAGATTGGATGTTAGATTTAATATCCAGATTGAAATCCCAAGGACTTAGGTCGGACCAGGTTACGAGAACGTTGTACGATTGCACAGCGAGCTCGCCACATGTTCGATCATATGCTAGGCGATGTCTAGTCGAGGGAGCTTCGGACAAATGCGTAGATTTCGGTTTGTTTAGAATCAATCACAGTGTTCGTTATTCTATTTCTTTGTCCTGTGATGGAAGGTCTTGGAATACCAATTTCGAGTTGATCGTTTTTCATTTGATTAATCTCTCCTTTTCATTTCGTCTTCAATTTCTATTCTAATTCCATCAAAACCCAATCCCCCCTTGTTTTTATTTCATTTGCATGACATCTAGATTACTTAGGATTCAATAAAAAGCTCCTCGAAAAGAGAGAACGATCATAGGTTTGCCTATACGCAATCCTTGGTTAATTGTTGATTGTGGACCCCAAGGCTAATGATAAAACGGTCTTCATCAACCTCCTGGAACTCTGATACCATTACTTAAATAGAGGAAGTCTTAAGATAGGTGACCTACTAGGACTTTGATACCATTATGTTGTCCAATTAAAAATGTGTGTGGTTGCCGATTAAAATGCAATTCCAAAGCAAATGCAATTGAGGGTAAGTTGAGCTTTGTAAAGGATTCCTACTCCTTGTCCCATAGGTGAGCATAGATCTCCAACTTGTTGATGTATCTTCTCCTAGCTATGAAGTTCACAATATCCTCATTCTCCATCTTTTTCCAATTTAAAAAAGAGGGCCAGTGTTTAGTGAATCTCACTTTTGTTTATAGCGTCAAAGTTTACTTGAGAGGTTATCTCTATTGGATCATCATCCTTGTATTTCAAGTTAATCGATATTGGATCGGGAAGGGACCCGAAAATAGATATTTTCAGCAAAAATTGAGAGAAATTGGCTGCATATAACATTGTTATTATTTATTTAGAAAATTTATTGAAAACTTGTAGAAAAAACAAACTACGAAGGATAATTATATATATATATATATATGACACACACATACTAGTCTAGTCTTCATACGGTCAATCATAGTTAGGTGGAAGTAATGATAGATACTGTTATTTTTCTTTAATTTTTTGTTAGATTTTTTTTTTTTTTTTTTTTTTGGAGTTGGAGGCTTCTCCTACCTCCTTTTGTGGGAAGGGTTGCCCTTTCTTTTCATTCCTCTAAAGAGTGAATGAGCAGGATGTGATGGGAACATATAACCAAAAGTACCTATATTATAGTGATAATAGTAGTGACTTAAAAAATCAAAAAATACAAGGAAAAGAATGGATTTATACATAACCAGTATGAGACAGTAAGTAAAAAGAAATATACAAATAGTGTCGATCGTTGGGCCTATAGAGGTAGAGTGTATATTATACAAGTGGTACTGATGTAGTTGTATCAAAACTAAGTTCAAGATGTTGGGCCATTGAGATGGAGTGTATGTTACATAAGTGGTGTGAGTGTAGTGGTATCAGAGCCAAGTTCGAGATATCAGACCATCCATGGAGATGTTACAAATGGTATCAGAGTCAAGATCAACAGGTGCAAACTTATCAATAATGGTACAAACTACAGAACAATTGTTTCTATAATTCTTTACATTGAAAAACTATAAAAAGGTCCATATCAGATAATCATTCAAAGAATCTTTGTTTCATGCTTGAATTGTGGCTTTGTTTCACACAGTAAAAACCCTCTTTGAATATGAAAATCTTTCTAATGAAATTTCTCTAATCCAAATGTATTTTGTCAAATAGTGTTAGTCATGTTTGAGTCAACTATTGGGCTTGTACAGGGTGGAGTGTATGTTATATAGGTGGTGCGGCTGCAGGTGAGGTAGCATCAGAGCCAAGTCAATTTTGCAGATTGTTAAAGACTGATATGATATGAAGTTCTTAATGAGGGTAGTTTTTATGTTTTACAAGAAATAACTAATTTTAACTAAATTCAGTCATTTATATAAAGTTGTTATTAGGTCTTTATAATAAGGACCAGAGAGAGTATTATTTATCACCACGTTCTTTGCATTAATATTGCGTTGAGAATGATAGGTTAGGACCTATCATGACAAGGCAATCTGGTTTTGTTAGTCACTTTTGACTTGTCAAGAAAACTGATAATAATGTCAAATTTAATAAACAGAAAATCACTTTCAAGCTAACAACGAGCACAATATTTCAGACTAACCTTAGTCACTTAAATTTAAAATATGGACAAAATTCTGGTGTAAGAGTAATGCTGGGTATTCCTATAATTATATTTATTTTTACCAGATTCCATCATTTCTGTATAGGAAGTCTGAATTCTATTTCCCTTTAACAATATTAAGGACTAACCCTATGAGTTACAATACATAAAGAGGACAATTAAGCAATGTAATTATACCAGTAGATGTGATTGAGAGAAAAAAAATTTAGGCCCCACTACACTGAATTTTGGTACAATTTTCTCCTCCTCTCATTTTTTTTCTCTCCCCTCCCCTCAAACCAAACTTACCCTTAAGTTTCACCCAATTTTAATTTTGATCCCTTAAGTTTGAAATAGATAGTCTTAGTCCTTCAAATTTACTCCATTTAAAAACGTTTGTCCAAATTATTAGAATACTGAATCGGACGGTTGGACCTGTCCGGCTGGCAACCAGAGTCTTCTCCGGTTCGTTTTATGTGGTTCAACCATTTTGCTTGTCTAGCTGCTTTGGGCCACTTTAAGCTGGCTAATAGGCCGGCAACTGGTGTTAGCCTACAACCCGAGACGGTTTTTCAAAAACCGCCGGCCCAAATTTACAGACCATAAAACGGTGGGGAAAAAAAAAAAGAGATAAACGCATATTTTATATATATATATATATTCCCAATTTGTTTTTCTCTTTCTCGACTCCTCACAATCTCTTGCTGGCGGCTCATTCTTTTTCTGGCAATAATCCGAGGAAATAAGAAACACAATCTCTCGATTTCAAAAAGTCACTCCAAGTCCAAGTCCTACCTTTCGATCTTTGTCCCTTTATTGCCGCATCAAACTCTAATACATAAGTTAGTACTTTCTCTGATCCTATATATAAAACAAAATTGATTTTTTTTATGGAGAGATTAAAGAAACTAAATAAGATATTTAATCATATCATGTTATATATCTTTATATTATATACTCCTCTAATTTTTGTCAATTTCTTCTAAAATACCCCCATTTTATTCTCTCATGTGTGCTTGGTTTTTGGTGAATATATGTATGTGGGTGCATAGACTCTTTCAATCAATGAAACTTTTAGAGATATATATATGTGGGTGTATGCGTATCTATGTATGTATATATGTGTGTGTCTACACAAGATATATATAGACACACACACATGTGTGTATGTGCATGTGTGTATGTATATACATATATGTATGTATATATGTATGTATGTATGCAGTGACGGAGCCAGGTTTCAGAGTTTGTGGGTGCACAATTAGTGATGTTTTTTTAAAGGGAGAATTCAATACTATTGTAATCAAGTATTGAAGCTCAATTAAGTCACAATGCACATAAATTTGGCCAGTAAGTCAAATTCAACTAAATGCAACAAAATTCCAGTCAAGTGCACAAGTAATGTGAATCGAGACCTTGAACGAGCAAAATTAAACCAGAAATGCGAAGTTCCGAATAGTTCGGTCGGATGAGGTAGAATTCAATGTGATATTAACAATGTAGTGTTTCACACACAATGTAACCCGTTATTTCCTCTATTGAATATATTAGTACCCAAGTTTTGATTATAGTATAATTAATTATTGAACATGATTGAATTTATAGCATTAACAATTGAATTATTTTACAAGCACAAGCACGTCGTGCAACGCAAGGAGAGCACAAAGCTAGTTATCAAAACGACAACACGTTTGGCTAGGCATATTGAATGATTCCAAATTGAATTTCAATAATGCAAAGGATCAATAATGCAAACAATTAATTGACTCAGTTTCGCACATATCCGAATAATATTAACTCAAGATCAAGGAATTAAAGCAAAAGGCAGGACGACCCGATCAAAGGGCATACATTGACTAATTTCAAATCGAATTTCAATAATACAGAGGAGAAACAATATGCAGGCAATCAATTAATCTACAAAGTTTCGCACAAAAATGAAAAGGTCGGGCAGGAAATGAAATCAAAAGGTAGTACCACGCGATTGAAAGAAGGAGGAGTACTAAATCATACGCTCTTCAAGGCACAGAAGAACAATTCAAGGCAGAAGTTAAACCTGGAAAACAGAGAGTATGACCAGGGGCCTGAGTGAGTACAGACGAAGCGAAGCCTTCGAGTGCCTGAATGAGTCTGAGCGCCTGGAAAACAGATTTGCGAGCGTATTTCACTAAGGGACAGCGACGCCGGCGACGGAGGGGAGAGCCGTGGGTGAAAGACGAATCGATTTGGAGTGGGTGAGAGATGAATTGATTTGGGGATTTGGAGGAGGGATCGATTTGGGATTTGGGACGGAGGGATTTGGAGGAGGATGACTGAGGTATTTGGAGGAGGATGACGGAGAAATTTGGAGGAGGATGACGGAGGGATTTGCAGTGGTGGGTGATCGATTTGGGTTAGGAGTCGGACGCAGGGATTGGAGTGGGTGAGACCGTGAGTTTTGGAGATAAAAAAAAAAAAAAAAAAAAAAAAAAAAAAAAAAAGAGGTGATCAGGCTGTTCGAACCCAGGACCTCTAGGTAGAAACCAAAAGTTGTAACCACCTACTCTAACCAGTTAAGTTGCAACAAAAGTCCTATACAATATATATATATATATTAACTTGTTTATGTCTGCACTTGCCCACAACTGCACTAGTGTGCCTCCGCCCCTATATGTATGTATATGTGTGTCTACACACAAATATATATATACACAGACACACACAGTGTGTGTGTAGGGGCACTGCCCCCGAATTTTTTTTTGAGGAAAGTTTTAAATGCATTAAAAAATTAAAAAAAAAATAAAAAAGAATATCAAAAAAATATTCATAAAAACAAGTGAATACTGATGATGTAATAAGAGAGACAATTATTTTAAAAACCTGTCATTTAGAAAAGCAAGGATAAATGCTGTTAGAAATGCAGCTACATAAATTATAATGAAGGGTAGACATTCAATAAGTTCAAGTACATATATTTTAATTAAAAAAAGTATATTACAATAAAAATAATTACAATGTCATCCTTCTAGGCCTTATTTTTTGGAATTTCATCATAATTGCCTTATCATCAATGCTATCAAATACATCTTTTTCTATATAAGGCACTAAACAATCATTCATCTCCCATCTGATTACGAAATGAAGTCTTGATGTATTAAAGGTAGGCAATTATTTAAACATGTATTAAATTATTACTATTATTTTAAAAAAAAAAAAAAATCCTCAATTCCCCAATTATATACATAGATCCGCCCTTGTGTGTGTAAGCATATATGTATATTCTGGCAGGGTATACTTTATGAAATAAGTAATATGTAATCATTAATATCTTATTTGCATCAAGTTTCTTAAATAAGTTAGAGAATCTAACTAAGACAATGAACCAGTGGCTCAATTATTTCCCAATGGATTCAGCTTGCTCAATCCATTTCATCTTTTTTTTAAAAAAATATATATATATCCAGCTCATAATACACATATCAAATGTAGTTCCAAGTTATTTTTAAACTAGTACTATGGTGGTTTTAAACTGAATAAACTTGAAAGAGCAAAACAACTTATTTCAAATTTAAAGGATCAAAACCAAAATTTCATAGAACTTCAAGAACTAAAAGTGGTGTTAACCGGTATGCTTTGTACCTTATGCCTACCATAACCCCTACCGATGCTTTTGATATAAAGATTACCTTCATCACTGTTATCTGCTTAGACATTTGTATTTACTATAATTAATAATTATAATTACGTACAACATAGGAAAAGAAGCTAATATTATATATATTCGTTGGGAAAAAAAACAAGATTTATATTAATCCAGCTATCAAATGTTCAACAACTTAGTGCACCCAAAATTAGTACATACGTGTCGATGAGATCAGCAGGATGATACTTTACCACGACATTTTAGGATGTTTATTACTTATTCAATTAATGAGTTTTTTTTAAGAAAATGAAATGTTTAGTTAGCTTGCGCCAGCAAAACAACTGTTCTTGATACTAATACTCCATCCAATTCTTAATATAAGAGCCAATTGACTTTTTTAAAAAAAGATTAGGAAGCAAAATATAGTATATCAATGTATTTATATTTATCGTTTTTATTCAAAATATTTTATCTAACTTCTCAATATATGAGTAAGTTAGTTAGTGTTATTAATGAACGGACTCTTATATTAAGAACCGAAAAAAATAATAATAAATAATTAGAGGGCAATGGCGTTGGCTAATAAAAATTAATTACAGGGCAATGACAAACTAATGTTAACTGGATCAAAACTCTGCACCATAAAAAATTACTTATGACATTATAAGTAATTACTTCTTTCGAAATTCATATAATATGACATTATATACGTTAATTATGTTGATTGCACCATAAAAAATTGATTTTTGACTATTGGGATTGCGGAGATTTGGCTAATAACTACATGAGATCTATTTGTTGTTATCTTTTTAACCCAAAAAAAAAAAAAAATTATTGAGTTATTATTCAATGCCCGTTAGATAATTTCTTTCTTCTTCTTTTTTGACATTTTTTTATTTTCTTGATTTTTTTGGTCAAAATGATTTTGCACCCTTCATTAATTCACTTAAAATTACAATTACCTTCATTAATTCAAAACCACTAGTTTTAGGGGTCATTAGAGATAACTTATAGTCTTATCTCCCGTGACTGGAGAAATACTTTTAATAATTATTATAACTATTATTTTGATAATAATATACAGACACAATAATCGAAATTGAAATAAACTACAATAAGCAATGTTGAAACATTTCAAATGCAATCTAAAATCAGATTTTAAATTTTAATGATTAAATTATACTTTTGCTCCTTTAAATTTATATTAAGCATCAGTTTAGTCCTTTAAATTAAATATGAAAGTATGATATACTTAAAATTATAGATGAAATGTCAAGAGTTTTTTTTAAAAAAAATGATATGATATATAATAAAAAAACTTAAGTTGTAATTTTGATTTCGAGAGTTAATAGTCAAAATATGAAATATTAGCGTTCTTAATTTCAGTGGGTTAATTCTTTTGGCCGATTGCCCGTGCACCTCACAAGGTCATCATTCTTTAAAAGAGATGTGCAAATTTATGAAAATATATGGGTAAGCAGTTTGCAGAACCAGAAAAAAAAAATAGTCCGGGCTAAAAATTAACATATTTAACTACTTCTTTTGGTCCTTATAATAAAGCACCAACTAATAAGTGTATTTGGTCTTTTTTATAAGACACTTGGTTTTTTTTTCCATTTTTTCTTTCTATCCGAAGAATGTGTTTGTTTCCAAAGAGCATTAAATATATTTTTTTCATGTATACCCATAATTAAAAAGGTAGTATGAGTAAGAGTAATGATTAATAAAATATTAGAGTTTAGTATAATTAGTATGGACAATATTAAAAATTACTTAAATTTTAGGATAAATTTAATGATTTTAACTATTTTTATTGGCTCATGGGAATTGTTAGTTGGTGCCTTATAATAAAGAGCAGAGGGAGTACTTACTAAATAATATCACATAACCTTGAAAATACAAATAAATAATAATTGACAATTATAAATCAAAATAATATATCAGATAATACTAACATTTTCGGTAGGTATCTCAAATAAGAATTTTACTTTCCTATCATAGCCCAATGAGTAATGAACCAAACATTATCCTTATAAAGAAAATAAAAAATTAACTGAGGTCAAATTATTGGCCAAATAAAATATCATATAATAAATACATATTCTAACAAAATGTTAAAAGGCCTAACTGGTCACAAGGCACTTCCGCCACTGTGGGTAAGTTTTTATTTCAGGATATTAATTGCTAAATTAACCTCAGACATTATGTTAACATTACAAAATCATACATTTTGTTATTTTGTGAAAATGTACAAATATCGTTTTCCATACTTCTACATGACTAAATGAATATGGGGTTGTTTGGGTTAGCGGTAGAAGCGATGACTTAAAACCTATCTGACTTTAAAAAAGTTCGATAGGAAAAAGTCAGGTTATAGATAATGATTTGTATTTAGATTGATGGTGGTAGAAGTGGCGGGGCCCACGTCAAAAAGCTGAGAGCATTTTGGAAAAATCTAGATTTTTGAGCTTTTTCCTTAATGGGCTTTTTGAGCGTTAGGAGCTTTAAGTCCAGTGAACTTAACGCCGAACTCAAACACATCATGTTGAGCTTTTTCTCCAAAGCCCATAACTCTACCGCAAATGCTCCCATCGCTCTCCTAACGCTCTCACCAAACAAGCCCATAAACATCACTTGTAAACTCTAGCTCATTTTTTTTTCCATTCCCAATATGAATTATAGGAGCTCTTAAATCAAGTACCTTGATTTTATTAACTTGTGACATGTATCCTTTACTATCACTAACTATATTTATTTTCCAAATCAAAAAATCATTTCCATTATCCTTTATAATTGTAAGGCCCGTGCATTTGAATGAGGAAAAGGTGATTTTTTTTAAAGAGGGGAAATCACAAAAATGGTACATGCCCTCATTAAATCAAAATATATAATATAAAATAACTAAAATTATCGGTGACACGCCAATGGCCTATTTGGTTCATGGAATTGAATTGAATGGAATGTAATGTAATAATGATTATATGAATTTCTTTTGTTTGTTGTTAAGGAAAGATGATGCATATACATAAAAATGTTTGGTTGAATTATATCAAATATGAGGACTATATGGTAATAACATAGTAAGACATAAAATTGCCCTTGTCTACACATATATATAATCTACATGTTGGATTCATGATAATTTTTTCATTTGGTGTCAGTACACGTTGGATTTATAGTAGTTTTTAATATTTAATGATGGAAGTCTTATGCAATATACAAGTTGGGTTCATGATAATTTTTAATATTTGATGGTGGGAATATTATTTAATGGGGTGTTTTAATATATTTTTTTTAAAATTTTTAAATTGGGGATTATTTTTATAATTACTATATTATTAATTAATTTTTTTAATATTTAAACACGTTTATAGGAGGGTACTTTGGTCAATTTAAAAAAGTATAATGGCAATAATGTCTTTTTTACTTGATTACAAGATGTCCGCATCCCCATTTATTAATCTTAGCAGTGTAATCATCAGGATTACAAATTATAATTTTCTTTACATTATATAAGCACAACCAAACTTTGTTATTTGTTTGTTGTAGGGTAAAAGAGTAAAAATACACATGTGCTTTACCCCTGAGAGCGCCCAACACCATATGCTTTTTTCGGAAGGAAAAATACACATGTGGTTACATTTTAGGAGAAAAAGTCACACATAATGGTAACGGAAGGAGAAGTAGTTGGTGTTAAATGGTCTCCAGATATGCTTTAAACGTGGCAATAGGCTTTGATCCCCAAAAAAAAAACGTGGCAATGGGTGAGCTGGCGTTGAAACGCTAAACCAAAGTCACAAATTCACAAAGGAGATCGAAGTAGAGCTCGAGGAGTGATTGGTGTGTTATTTATAAGTCATAACATACCCCACTTGCAATCACAACCCCAGAAACAACGGGCACAAGAGCAGCATAAGTGACCCAAGCATCGTGCTTAAGGGTCGCCATATAAGCGAACACGGCCGTGAAAAAAGGGGTGGTAGCACCCACCGCCTAATTGAACGAAACGGCGAGGTACCTGAGAGAGATGTTGCCACCAACCACCGATGCACAAAAGACTTGAATGACGATTGCGACACGGTGGAGGATGCGATCTGACAATGGATTCGGTCATCTCCGTTCTTTGTTTCTTCTTCTCCATCTCCGGTGAAGGATGCTTTCTGGTTCCTTCAGTGCCTTTTTTATTATGATGTTTCTTTGATTTCAGTTTCGATGCCTGAAGAACAACTACCTCCTATTTTATTTGCTCATGATGGTTTTGATTTTTTCAGTTTTTGATTCTTTTCCTGTTAGATCTTGCCTGCATCGAGGATGTACTCATATGGTGGTGTGACTTTTGGGGGGTTGTCGGCGGGGGGCGGGGGCGCCAAATGTCGGTGAGGAAGAAGAGAGGTGAAATGGAAGAAAGAAGGTGAAGGTGAATAGCGTGCTCTCTCTATGTAGTGATTTTTTTTCCCTCCAGATACTACTTGACTGCCAAATCACCATGCCAAATCATCAATGTTAGTCAAAATTTTCATTTTAACGGTCAACGTTTTTCCTTTTAATAGAGATGTGACTTTTGCTCCTAAAATGTAACTACATGTGTATTTTTGCTCCCGAAAAAAGCATATTGTAATACCCGGATAATTATTTATCTGGAATATTATATTTCAATAGATAATACCTATTGAAAATAGGTGAATATGTGGTTTCAAATAATAAGTAATAATTATCTTATTTCCTAAGGTAATTTCTATTGAAATTAGGGTGAATAAAGAGCTAAAAATCCCTAAATGCAATTGTGGGCCATAAAATACCTTGAAAATATTATGATAAATCCTAAGAGGAAATGAAATATTTATTAAAAATTTGAGAATATGTTGTCTCTAATTTAGGTAATTTTTGGGATTAATTTCCTTGGAAAATATTGAGGCAAGATTTAATATTATTTTGGGGATCATAATTGACCCCATGATTTTTAATATTTTACATGGGATATAAAATACCAATGTAAGTAAAATAATTGTGAGATAATGATTTATCCTAATTAAGAAAATTATCAAAAATTAGTAAGTGGCTAATCGGTAATTAATGGGATAATTAAGGTATAAAGTAAATGAATTAAAAATAATGTAAATAATTATTTTTAATTGGAGACATTCGAAATTATTAAATAAATAAAAAAAATATATTAATAAAATATTTTATGCTTAGAAAAATAAATAAAAAATAAATATCATGATATTTTTGTAAAATTGTATTATTATATAATATAGTGAATAGTAATGGAATAAATAGGAAACGGATCCTATCTAGAGAACCAGGAATAGGAATTCCAAAGTCAAGGTAAAATATTGATCAGTGAGTTTTTACCTTCAAGTGACCTCTTAGGAAGTTAATTCCGAATTAGGTAGCGCATTTGCCTAATAAGACGAAATAGGGAAAAATGCAGATATTCACATTTTGGATTTGAAGAAAATAATTATAACTCAACATCTAGAGATGAGTTTATAATTATCTGGACATATTTGGAATCGTGAATTATTATCCGAGAGATTGATGATTCCGAAAGCGATTTCGACACCGGACGTGTTAGGACACGTTTTCGAGAAAACTTCAACTCGGATCGTTGGAACCCCGTAAGGGACCGAAATCTAAGTTAAATTAGATATTATTGATGAGGAGAGAAGATCTTCAAAGTTATGAATTCAGAATTTTGAGATTTCTCCGAAGAGACGCGAAACGAGATCGAACAGGGAAAATCGTCGAACCGGCCATAAAGCAAGTTGACTCACCATTTTTGGACTAATTGTTTGCTGCCAAATCAGCCTTGAATGTCGACCAACATGCTGCATGGCTAGGAATTAAACACCATTATGCTTTGATTTTACTTGGTTATAAGGTAAGAGAAAATTACAAGATTTGGAATATGGAAATTACCAAAGTGGCACAATTTTTCCCTATATAAAGGCATGAGCACCTTCTTCATTTCTCACACCAAAAATCTGCCTCTTAGAGAGAAGTTAGAGAAAGAAGCTGGGAGAAAGTCCGAGCAAAGTCCGGGTAAGTTCTTCGGTCCTTAGTCTTTAGTTTCGTAGTTCTTTCGGTAGATATAGGAGGAATGCTAGATTTATCTTTAATTTTTCAAGATAGTCTAGATATCATATTTAGGGGTAAATATGATATATATTTCGAAAATATGATGAGGGAAAAGATCTGTCAAGATTCTAGAGAGATAGAGTGAAAAGCAATGAAGCTCGGCGAAATTCCGCCGATTAGGGGTTCGGGGGCAAAATGGTAATTTGTACCTAAAATGCCCGTTATGCTGCTAAAAGTTGTTAAATATTATCCTTATAGGATATCTCGAGATAATCGTACCGTCGAGCCGAGCCGTTGTTGTTGTACCCGTCGTACATTTGTTTCACCGTATCCAAAAATCATCGTTTTTCGTAAAACGTACCGTAGTCGACAACGAAGGTACGTTCGCATCTTGTAACACTAACTCGATGGTTATTGTATGCATATATGTATTTTCCTCTCGTCATCTTTGTATTTTCTATGTTGTGCCTTAACCTTACATCCGATTTGTATTGTTATTGCCGTCCATATCCGATTATGTCCAATGTCCGTTGTGCCTTAACCTTACATCCGATTGTATTGTTATTGCCGTGCATATCGATCATGTACATTTCTCCTTGTGCCTTAACCTTACATCCGATTCGTATTGTTATTGCCATATATATCGATTATGTATACCCTACTTTGAACGTAGTAAGTGTCGTCAAAATTCCATGAATATCTCGTAGTACTTATATGATGTATGTAAACATGAGGTTAACCGTTACCTGGGGTCCGGTGCATTGGACCTCAGCTCTTAACATAGCGTCAGGTTCAGGAGGACCAAGGACCGAGGAGAAAGGCAAGTAGGCCGCATAGAGATCCAGGTGAAGATCTCTTATGTTGACACGACATGGCTGTTGCCGGGGAGACACTTTTGTTGTTATTCACTTTAAAAACTCTCGGTCATTGTACCGATGTTGTAAACAGCCAGACTTACGGCTTTTTGAATCTATATATCAGTTACTTTTCCGTTCAAATGCTCTACTCTGATTTTAAATGAAAAAAAAAATTATACTGCTTTTAAAAAGTCGGGATGTGACACATATGGTGCTGGGCGCTCCCGGGGGTAAAACACATGTGTATTTTTGCTCCTTGAATTACATGTAATCCTCTTTTATGGTATCAAATCAAACATGCTACAAGTGTTCTTTTAAAATGACATGCAATATGAAAGAAAAAATATATATACAAAGACTTTTACATGACATAAACCATTAACTTTAACTCTAATTTTACTAGAAGAGTTTATGCTTAAAATATAAGGCTTAAATTTAGGCTTTTAAAGCTTTAAAAGGTGGTACAAAATTACCACTCTTGTCCAATTTATAAGTCCATTTTGAAAAGAAAAAAAAATTAGTTCTTATTATAAGTTCAGTTTCAAAGTAATAATGTGTTTTTTTTTTCCTTTTTTGCCCTTATTAATTGCAATAAACAAAAAATTCCTATTGACTTTTAGAACTAATCATAGATAAAGGGAAATTTGAAAATTTAGCCCATAATTAATAAATTAACTAACTCTATGATATATGAGAGTTAGTTAATTAAGACTTATAAATAAAACCAGAATGATAGTCTAAAGTCTAGAGAAGTTTTGCGTAGTTTCGCTTTTTTAAAATCCTTTAAGCTACATATTTTAGTTAAGATATATATCATTGTACTTTTCCCAAAATTCAATTTGGCTTCAGTATAAGTGCAAGTAAACACTAGTGACAACAATATATATCAGACGATTCGTTTAAGCATATAATATTGAGATGTATAGAAAGAAAGAGCAAAAATGTATGGCAAACATCACATAGTGTTGCTTGCAACTAATAAACCTTTACCAATAATAAATGTGCAAACACTATAATGACCCAAATTAAAGAAACAAAAACTTAATTTAAAAAAAGAAAAAAAGAGCCTATTGTATTACAATAGCCATATTACAAGGACTTGTGACCAATCAGAAAGAGACCTTCGAATGTTATACAGAATGCAAATGGAGAAATCCTGCATTGTGATGTTCCAACAACATTTAGCAAAACCTGAACCATACAACTGAGGCTCTTTCATAGCTTCCATGGAAAGGTGGATTTGCTCTAAAATTGGAATAAGATCAGCCTTTACACCAATTTCTCCATCTTACACTCTAGCATTGCGCTTTTCACCACATAGCCAAAAAAACAAAAAACAAATGTGAGTATTAATTCAAAGGTTATCCTCCGGCTGGTTGAGAAGAGTCTGGGAACCATCATCTGTGTTCTCACTGTCACTGTTATTTTCTGCTATATCAGATAATCCTATCAGAGCTGCATAAACTTTATCATCATGAATTCTTGATTGCCGCAGCAATTCAATTAAGACATGGGAGCTCGCTGTGTCATTTTCATCTTGACAGAGCTTGAAGAATGTAGAAATATTCACAGGCTTTGGCTTCCAGCTCTTTTAACCCTCCTCTTTGAAAGCTTCCCTCAAGCAGGACAAGGCCTAAAAAATCTTCCTTTCTCTAATATGCACCTCAGCAAGAATCTCCCATGTACTTGAATTCGGTTTCCCGCCAACTTCAAGCATACGTTTAAAGAAATCCAGAGCTTTATCTTTGTTTCCAGTCTTCACGTAACAAGATAGAAGAAGATTTCCTATTCTAGCATCATGAAATGTTTTTACAGAGAGCCATTCCTCATGGAGTTCTTCTGCACCTTCAATATCACCTATCCTAACCAGAGAGGAAATAATAGCATGATATCCCAAGTTTGGAACAGTGGGGAAAACTGATTTATAGGTATTCCACACACGATAAACCTCCTCCTTTTTACCAACACTTCCGTATAAACTCAGTAGGTAATGATAAGGTATCCTATCTCAACCTCTGGTTCGAATCTCAACTTTTCTTAAGCTCTCTTAAGCCTTTTCAAGCAGATCCATCTTAATGGACCTATCCTTCACCATCTGCTCAAAGACTTGTTCCATTTTTTCTAGCGATCTGTAACACTCCTACCTGCCTCGCCCTTTCGGGTGGCGGATAGAGGGATTCCTTTTTTATAATTACCATATATCATCTAATTACAACTGATTAACATACAACAGAGATTATCGCGGCAAAGCATTTCCCGGTTGGATTTCGGACAATACTGATATAATTAAATGTAAGTAACAAAATAAAATCCCTAAAGGGTTAAATAGACAGTCATCCACCGGTGCCTATGAGGCCAAAAGAATATACAGTTATCCAATTTCAAAATATATAACAAAATAGCATTCCACCGCCACCAATGACTCCATCTACTCCTGCCCAGCAGTCTTACCATTTTCTCCAAAATCTGCCCTCAAAGAACTTCCAGAGGCTCTACAAAAATCTGGGATTCATAAATTGATCTCAGAGTAACCATTAATCTCATATGTAATGCGTAAACAGTGTATGCATGTAACCATAATTAGGAAAACACCAAATAATAGCATTCAATAACAAACACGTAGTAACACAAATGCAACATACCATGTGTTACGGACCTACATTAGGCCCAATACCTAGACGGCCCAACAAGGAATATATCACATATCAGGATCTACCTATAATAAAGGGAAATCATATCTCATCTATAATCAAGGGAGATCTATCTTATTTAAAGATAGATTCGACCGTTATGATACTAGGGCCGGGGATTACGAGGCTCATACTATCCCACCTGAGATACACTCTATAAATACAAAGGTCAAACCCTAAGGTGCGGAGAACACACTGAATGGAGCATACACACTACCCCTTTGGCTAAATGCCAAGGTGTGTCCTCGAACTACGTGGACTTTGATCCATCTACAGGGTACGTAGGCCCTGGGCATCGCGCCTAGGTCAAGTCTACTCCAAATCAACCAACATCAAACAGGCTAGTCCATTAGGGCTAGCCACATCTGGTTCTAGACCAGAACATCATGTGTACCGTGTTAACTGCGGAAGGACTACATGTCCTAGAAACAAACGCATGACTGCTCAACAAAGCGAGCCCCAAATCCACAACGCTAGGAAAGATACAATAGTCGGGCTCTGAACCCAGACCACACTAAATGCACACAAACGCGTGTCCCTTTTCAAGAGACATGGGTCCACAATCATGGAATAACAAACATATAAGGAAGCACAAGACATATGAGGATTAAAGTTACTACCTGATAGTTGTCTATAAGTGTCTGTAAAATTTTCGCCTAGTGCACGAAAAATCAAAGTAACCCTAGAATAACCAAAATATAAATATAAATGACCTTTCTTTACAAGTATTTATTTAATGACTTAAAAATAAGTCTATCCCAATCATTCAAAAATTTCCAAGTCTCTAAAATCCTATTCTGATCACGATGGAGGCATTAGACACATCAACAAGAATCAGTTTCTCACGTCCTCAGGCTGACCGAACAAATCCTCTAAAATTACTCACCCAACTTTCATTTCCATTAACAAATTCCTCTTATATCTTGATAATCCTTCTACCTAGGCTTTAAATCTTGAGTTGGATCCTCCATTTATCCCCTTTATTAATTATTCAGTTCCATCAGATACAAAAATATGCAAGATACAACCATTGCAAAGCTAGCAGTCGTGAGATCATAAGATAGTTGGAGCTATAACTTACTTGTTTCTTGGTATTTCACCAGCTTGAGACTTTAATCCTACACTTCTCTTCCAATTCGTTTCGTCCTGATCCTCCAGGCAACAAAGAAAAAGTTTTCCTTAAAGGTTTTTGACTCCCATGTACGAAGGTAGAAGAAGGAGGAAAGGAGTATCCAGAGACCCTACCTTCTTCTTCATGAGTGTTTGCCTGGTTCTCCTTGCTTCCTTCAATCTCTTTCTTCTCTTCTTCTCCGGACGCATCCAACAAACTCAAAGGGAAAGGGAAGAGTTCCTTAAATAGATCCCCAATGTCGGTTCTAAACCCAACTTGAATCTAGATTTCTCTTCCTCATTCTAGAGGGAAAAAAAATTAATTCCCACTAATCTCACCTTGGCCGGCGCTTCTAAGGAGGTTTGAAAAAAATGTTTTCTTATTTCTCGTGGTCTCACACTCCAGCGCCCTGAGGAAATATTAGAGAAGGAATTGTCTTTTCTTATTTCCATTAATCCCTTCTCATGTCCGACGCTTCAGGAGCTTTATTTATTATTATTATTTTATTATTTATTCTTTCTTTGCCTCACTCTCAGCGTGCAGGATCCACATTATGTCTTGTCCTTTAGCATATGTCTTTGTTATGTAAATTTTGTCCCTCTAATTAGAGGGACATGCACATTTTATTTTATTTTTTTAAATTTTTTTATATCTTTTATTTAGTTAGATTAAAATTATATGTTGCTTTCGAAAATTTTTTTACAAAAATTTATCTCAAATTAATTAGTTTTCGGGATGATACCTAATTATGGTGTTACGGGACAAATATTTATGTATGAAGGAATTTGTCTTTTGAAAATTAATTAATTTGATATGTCCGGGTTCGAAAAAAATTTATTTAATTAACATATAATTTTAATCTAAAAAAATAAGTGCTTCCCAGCGTGCATCATCCCTTCTGGCTCTCATTAATTAGCCTTGTTTCATCCATCATTTCTTAGGTTATAGGTCCATGAGTCTAGCCTTAGGCTTTAGGTCATTCAAGTCATTTTATTTGACCTCTCCCTCAAGTCTGATGCATAGGAAATATTGGAGATAAAGTAGTTTTTTTCCCCTCTCCCATTGCCTTGTTCACGTGCTCACCCTTCCTTCCTTCATTAATGATATATTGTCATATCATTCTCACTTTCCATCCGGCGGTTTAAAGGATTAAAAAGTAATATATTTTATTTTTTTTCATTTTTTTCATTTCCTTTGGCTTTACTTCATGACAAGGACGTTGAGAATATTGAAAGAGAATGGTGTGATCTATAATTCTTTGCTAAGATATGTTTATTACTGCTCTCTCTCTCCTGCCGACAATTCTCCCCCTTCTCTCTACATCTTTCGCTCACATCTGCAACACCTCTCGCTGGTAGCTTGTGATCCCATCACATGCCGCCGGCGAGTCCTCTCTTTTGTTCCACAGACGAGTCCGAGTGGTTGTTGCGAGTCCATATCTCTGATCTGTGGTCCTGGTGTTTTGGAGTCCAGATCTTGGATCTATGGTCCTCTCCCTCAGAGTTCTGTCAGATGTGGCCTTCTCTCGTCCTTGAGGCGAGTCCTTCTCTCGTCCTTGTGGCGAGTCTTTTCCTCTCCTCCTCCAGATCTGATCTGTGGAGGTGAGATTTATCTGTTTTTTTTTTGCTACTTTTCTGTGGTACTGGGTATTCTAGTGGTGTTTTTGTCTTATGAAATAAGCAGATCTGTAAGATCTGCGGTCAAATCCTCTTGGTTGGATGGCTGGTTGAACTTTATTAGATCCGATTATCACTTAGTGGTTCGGATCTGCGTTCTGGGGGGCAGATTTAAAGAGGCGTTGCTTGGTGTGCGTCATGGTCACCGATTTGTTTCAATGAGAGGAGCGAAAGTTTTCTTCGGGACATTTTGGGTCTTCTTACGTCCGAGGTTGGGTTTATTGTGCTCTTTACCCCATTATGGGGTACTTGTCTGTTGCTCTCATTGCGGCTTATGCTTATAAGGAGGTGTGCGCGTTTGGGTGGGTTTTACAACTCTTACCTTCTTCCTTGTCACTTCTAACCCCTGGATTTTGAGGAGGCTGTTCTGTCAATGATTTTACTTCTACTTCTAAATATTTTATCTACGGTGATTTGACTATTGTTGTTGTTGTTTTTGGCTTGGTTGTATTTTGTTGTCTTGGATCCGCTTTACTTGTATCAGAGAGATTGTCTGTTTAAATTATTAATATAAATATCTTTCCGACAAAAAAAAAAATCTATAATTCTTTGCTCCACGTGCACCACCACTTTCTTGCTTATTGTCTTTTCCCATCACATCTTCTTTCTTCTTTTTCTCTGATCCGGCGGTTTTTGGGGTTACTAAATACTCAAAAAAAAAAAAAATTAATTCCCTTTTGGTATATTTTCTCACGTTGGGAATTTGTGAAGAAATTCCTTTGTCCATCTTCCATTAAATGTGTTTTGAGAGATCCTTCAAATCTCTCCTAAAGCTAGGTAACTATTTTCTACTTCCTCCTTTGTGCACATCTGACACCCAAAAAAAAAATGGGAAAAATATTTTGTGCTATATAAGTCTCATCCAATATTCATTTTTTTAAGGTAAATTAGACTTATATTAAAACTCCACTAAATTTTCATTAGAATTTTCCCCTCCTTTTATTGAACGAAAATTATAGAAATAATGAAGAGAAATATTTTTAACTCCTTTAACATTACTTATCTTAAATTATCCATAACCAAGTTTATTAACCACATTTCAAATAATTCCACATTATTTTTTCCAATAATTAATTTATCTTGTCGAAAAATAATACTACCTCCGATCCTAATTATAAGACATAGTTGACTTTGTTTGGAGAAATTAAGGAAGCTAAATAAGTTACTTAATCATTTTATATGTTATGTATTTTTAGATTATATATTAGTTTATTAGTCAAACTAATTACTTTGAAGAAAAAAATAAAAATAAAAATACTCTAATGTAATTTAATTAGCTTCCTTAACTTCTCCAAAAAAATCAACTATATCTTATAATTAGGACCGGAAGGAGTATATCATTGACTAGTACTTGATGAGAAATTCTTATATTCTAATAATTAATTTACATGTAAATTGGGGATGTTACACTATCCTTGTAATCCATCTTTTCTGAAACCGTCAAGTCAACCCTATCATATTCCTTTACATTCATGTACAGAGTCATCATGAGCACACAAAAAAAATGTACAGAGTCATCATTACATTAAACGAAAGTGAATGAGTTGCATATTCTTTACTCCTCATGGTGTCAAGCAAAGACTGTCTTTTCTTTCACCTTATAACGTACATAGACATTCAAAAGAGCCCCATATGTCCTCCTGTCTTTTAATTTATCAGGCAACTTTAGAAAATATTCTTCCTCAGTAGGAACTAATGTTAAATGGCCAATCTTGAAGACACTTGTTCTTTGCACTTAGTGACCTATTAATATATGATTATTTGACCAAGCACTCAAGTAGTGCAGTGGTATTTATTGCCTATCAGCGCTGTATCGAGGTTTGGCCCTTTAGACCAATTGGCCCCCAATTCCAAAAAAAAAAATGATTATTTGGACAACAATTACGGAATGTGTAACTAACATTAAAAAATATTATTTATGACTATATGTGTGTGTTTTAACGTCCCTGATATTTCTCCATGCTTACCCGTTTTTCCATATTATCAGGGCATAGGGTCATTCGAAAATATTACTAGATATTTCTTGATTTTTTCCACTTTGTTTTTTTTTTTTCTTCCTACCATTTGTTTTATATACAATATTAATCACAACTAAAATTTTAATCCTACTAACATTTAAATCCCACGGCTAGGGCACATACAATAAGAGTGATTAAAATGTTGATGAAGCCCGTTGATGGTTGGAGACAAACTACGAGTGGATTAAAATCATAAGCTAGAAAAATGGTTAGTGTCCAGTTAAAAAAACTCTACAGGTAAAAAAGTGTTTTTTGGGCTTGGAAGCATGCCCTATAACCTTATTTTATTTGATCAAATTGAACATCAAACTTAGCGGCTTAAGATTTGTGAAAGAACTAAATATTTAGTTTTTCTTATGATAATGAAAATATTTTTATTTTTTGACTCAATATAATTAAAAAACTTTAAAAAGAATAAAACTTGCCTATTTCTGGTTTGTTGTAAATTTTAAAATTTTAATAAACTATGTTTGGAAACAAAACTTTTTTATATCAAGGTTATAATTTTTCAGGTCTAAATTAGAACATTTTTAAGTTGATGATGGTATATGGTTAAGCTTTGAATATTTTAATTGTAATTATAATAATAATTTTTATTTTTATTTTTTTTGGGTTATCCAAGTTATCTTTTCTCTAACTTGTTCAATGTTGCTAACCAATTTTTACCCCTACCAGAAATAGTGTTTTTTCTCTGGGTATAGGTATCCTCTTATTAGAGACAATTATATTCAAGAAGGTGCGCACCTTTCCAAGTCGGGATTTGAATATTGATTTGCCACTTTGTGAGAGATAACCCTGATAGTACTTAGAATATATTTTTTTTTTAACAAAAAAAAGTCTAGATAATTTGGGTCTTGGAGATTTACTAGGGTGAAGGCATGTATCTGAACTCAAAAAACGTTGATAACGATACTTACAGAAACTCATTCCCAACCGGAACCGTTATTGGCATGATAGTCCAAATGTTGTCAGAAGTTGTTTCCCACGATATCTTCTTGGGAGGGAAAGAGGGCCCAAACCCAACAAAAAAAAAAAAGTTTAAGATAAATAGAACTGAATCCTTTGTTCAACAACCGCCCGCATCTTCCTCTCAACCATTTATTAACTCTATCCTCCTCCTCTTCCCTTTCTCGATCGCGCTGATCGGTGCCTCCCTCCCTCCATAGTTGCATCTGTTCGTAGTCGGAGTTCCCACAACCCAACCTGCCAAGTCCGGATTGCTTCAGATGCTGATTTCGCCTCTTCCTACTTCCAAGTCCAAGGTATGCCCTTTCTCTTCCTATTCAGATTAACATGAAATAAGATAATATTAAATTATTTAAATGAATCCTAACCCTCAAATCTGAAAGATCAAAGATTATTTACTCTGGTTTAATTTTTAACAATTCTTTTTCACCCTAAATTGTGATCTGTGATCCGATCCCGACCTAATTATCACCAGGTTGGACAAAAAAATAAATAAATAAATAAATAAAGTCGGATGAACCAAAGTAGGGATCCATCAAATCTATGGGTTCAATTAAACTGTCTTGCGTAATCTCATTTATATACTTTAATATCATTTGCCAACTATATTCAAAATTTGATTATTTCAAATATCTTTCAATTATCCTCAAACATTTACAAGTTTGAAAGCATATCTTATTTTAAGCTTTTTGATGAAATTAGGATAGGATTACGGTTTCCAGAATAATTCCCATTAGAGTAATTATATTTGTTTCCCCTAAAAATAATCCTCTTTTTTTTTCTTTTTCTTTTTTTTGCCTTTTAATCCCCAGAAAGCAATTATGCTATCCCGTCTCTTTCTTTTATGAAAAAGAGCGGAGTCCAAAGCAATATGTCTTATCATTTGCCCTCAGAAATTGTGGAGGAAATTCTCCTCAGACTACCTGTCAAGTCTCTTGTGAAATTTACCTCTGTTTGCAAAGCTTGGAATTCCCTTATAAGAAATCAGACATTCATTCACGATCATCTCAACCATGCAATTGATCAAGCTTCCAATGACTCCCTCTTTTTGGATTTGTGTCTTTCAAAAGACATTGGGCGACGTCACTACGAAAAAGAGGATTTTTATTCACTGTACTCCGTTAATCAACAAACTGATCACTTCTCTGTTGAGAGATTCCCACTCTCTCATCTATTTCGGCGCTTTCGTCATACACTGTTCGCCGGTATATGTAATGGCCTTGTATGTTATGCTGACTATTTACCGGTGCATTCCGCAACTATCCTTATTTGGAATCCTTTTCTTAAAAAATATGTGGTCCTAACATGTACTAAAAATATACTTCAGATATTGAAAAATTCTTTAGGGTACAAGAAATGGTTCAGATTTTTAAATTTTTTAAATCAAAAAAGCATGATTGTGTGGTACATTATGAGATGTTAGATGGCTGGAAATTGAGATCCAGAGCGACGCTGAGAATTTTTGGATACTGAGCAAATCCGGTTCGAAGGAAAGAGGGCCCAAACCCAACAAAAAAGCCAAGATAACCTAATTTTACGAGTATAAAACTGAATCCTTTCTTCAACAACCGCATCTTCCTCTCAACCATGTATTAACTCTATCCTCTTCCCTTTCTCGATCGCGCTGATCGGTGCCTCCCTTCCTCCATAGTTGCATCTGTTCCGAGTCGGAGCTCCCACAACCCAACCCGCCAAGTCCGGATTGCTTCAGATACTGATTTCGCCTCTTCCTACTTCCAAGTCCAAGGTATGCCCTTTCTCTTCCTATTCAGATTAACATGAAATAAGATAATATTAAATTATTTAAATGAATCCTAACTCTCAAATCTGAAAGATCAAAGATAATTTACTCTGGTTTAATTTCTAACAATTCTTTTTCACCCTAAATTGTGATCTGTGATCCGATCCCGACCTGATTATCATCAGGTTGGGCAAAAAAAAGTCAAGTCGGATGAACCAAAGTAGGGATCCATCTAATTTATGGTTTAAATTAAACTGTCTTGTTTAATCTCATTTATATACTTTAATATCATTTGCCAACTATATTAAAAATTTGACTATTTTAATATCTTTCCATCATCCTCAAACATTTACAAGTTTAAAAGCAAGCTTTTTGATGAAATTAGGATAGGATTACGGTTTCCAGAATAATTCCCATTAGAGTAATTATTTTTTCCCCTAAAAATAATCCATTTTTTGCCTTTTAATCCCCAGAGAGCAATTATGCTATTACGTCTCTTTTATGAAAAAGAGCGGAGCCCAAAGCAATATGTCTGATCATTTGCCCTCAGAAATTGTGGAGGAAATTCTACTCAGACTACCTGTTAAGTCTGTTGTGAAATTTACCTCTGTTTGCAAAGCTTGGAATTCCCTTATAAAAAATCAGACATTCATTCATGATCATCTCAACCATGCAATTGATCAAGCTTCCAATGACTCCATCTTTCTGAATTTGCGTCTTTCAAGAGACATTGGGCGATATCACCATCAAAAAGAGGATTTTTATTCACTCTACTCCGTTAATCAGACATTCACTGAGCACCTCTCTGTTGAGAGATTCCCACTCTCTCATCTATTTCTGCCCGATCATCATACACTGTTCGCCGGTATATGCAATGGCCTTGTATGTTATGCTGACTATTCACCATTACATTCGGAAACTATCCTTATTTGGAATCCTTTGCTTCGAAAATATGTGGTGCTCCCCAAACCAATCATGACCTGCAAGAAACGCGACCGTCAACACTATGCCAAGTATGATCTATGTTTTGGATTTGGTTTTGACTCCAAAAACAAGGATTATAAGGTTGTTAGGCTCATGAATCTTCGCTCTGAACAAGAAACTCCTCACGTTGAGGTGTACTCTCTTGTTTCTCATTCTTGGAAACGCATTACGGTCAGAGTTCCTCAGTTTCTTTTTCATTATTTAAATTACGATTGGTTACCCCCAGTGTTTGTGAATGGTGCAATACATTGGCTTGTTGGTAGAGGTGATGATTTAGGATTCAGATTTATTTTATCGTTTGATGTTACTGAAGAAACATTTCAAGAGTTTATGTTACCACAAGAGTTGAATCATGGGCAATGTCGTGTATCGAGATTACTTGTGGAAGGAGGCCGTTCGCTTGCTGTGGTGGTTGATCGTACAATAACACGTGGGCGATGGGTGATATTGAGAGATATTTGGGTAATGAAAGAATATGGTATTAACGAATCATGGACTCAAGTATTTCACATTGGTAACAGGGGCTTATCAAACATATTGGCTCTAACTGGCTGTGGAAAAGTGGTTGCGCGATTTGTGGATAAAGCTTTAGTTTTAGTTGATCCAATAAAGAACTTGGTGAAGCGTCTGGGACCACCAGGATATTCTATTACTCTTGCTGGAAATTATGTTGAGAGTTTGTTTTTCTTAAACAATAATGAACCTCATGTTTTGTCTTTCTAACAATTGGAAGCTATTAAATTAATGTTTTGATTTATATTTCTTGTTATTGAACCAACTCAGTGTGGTGATTTTCTATTGTACTCAATGTTCTATATTTACTGTTATGCAGTCTCTTAAATATACCACAAATAATAACTAACCTATGAATGAAGTAATCATCTTATTTTACTTTTAATTATCCTACTTTATTTCCTAGGTCATTACAACATTGCTGCGATGGCTCCTTTAATCTATTACATAAGATCTTGTAAATGACATTTGACAAGCTTATCGGGCGGTTGATGACATTTTGGAATTAGTATAATAGAAGATTTATTAAATGACCTCAAGATGTGTTCAGAATTCCCAAGAAAAAGAATTCCCAAAAGATTAATACGTCATCAACCTGGTTCCTATTTCTCTGATAGAAATCTTCATAAAATCCATCTGATCCAGGGGAGTTGTCCTGTTCTGGGCAAACTGAACTGCAGTCTTTATTTCTTCTTTCGAAATTAGCAGCATTAGATTTCGAATTTCATCTTCATTGCATTTGTTTAAGAATTGCATTTTGACCGGCAGCATGCCACATATTTAGTTGAGCAGCATAAGAATTACAATAGCTATATGCAAATATAGTTTGTAACCCACTTGGTTCTCGTTGCCTCTTTAGAAGTAAGGCAGATATTAAGGAAAACACATAGGCAAAGCATTTGATGGAAATTACGTGCAAATTATCACCTGCTGACCAGCACATTTATAGACATCAAAGGCTGTAATGGCCTCGTGTCTGGGCATCTCAAAGAACTCCACAGAAATCACAAAAATTATTACTTAGAAATATAACTCACAAGTGTTTTATAAAAACCTCATACAAACACGTTTTACATTTCCATTGTTGGGAGCCTATTGGTTTTTACTTTAGACAACATCAGCAAAATGTTGTAGAATATGTAATCATTAACATCTTATTTGCTTCAAGTTTCTGAAATATTCCCTCCAGTCCTAAATATGCTCAATCCATTTCATCTTTTTTTTTAAAAAATAAAAATAAAAATATCCAGCTTATAATACACATAAGCAACTTAATAGAGTTAACATCACGTAGGCAAAATTAACGCCATCAAATGTAGTTAGTGAGTTAGTTAGGGTTAGTGAGTTAGTTAGGCCCTAATTTATATAAAGGGGGTCATAGGCTTAGCTAATACCAATTAATAAGAGTGACTTAAAAGATAGAGTATCACAATTATTCTTTGTAAGAGCATTATGCTCTCCATTGTCAATATACATCATTCTTCATATTCTTTCTCCTAATTATCCTCTCTAATCATACTAGTTAACAAAGTCATTTTCACACTACAGTGATTTTGAACTAACTAAATTTGAATGAGCAAAACTACTTATTTTAAACTTGATGAGCTAAAATCAAAATTTTGTAAAACTTCAGGAGCTAAAAGTGGTGTTAACCCCGTAACTTTTGTACCTATGCCTACCATAACACCTACGGATGCTTTTGATATAAAGATTACCTTCATCAATGTTATCTGCTTAGACATTTGTATTTATTATAATTAATATATTATATATATTCGTTGGGGGGGGGGGGGAAACAAGATTTATCTGTATCTAGCCATCAAATGTTCAACAACTTATGGCACCCAAAATTAGTACACACCTTTCGATGAGATCAGCAGGATGATACTTTACCTCGACATTTTAGGATGTTTATTACTTATTCAATTAATGAGTTTTAAAAAAATATGAAATTATTAGTTAACTTGCGCCTGCAAAACAACTATTCTTAATACCAATATTTCTTAAATTCAGAGTCTATTGATTTTTTTTAGAAATATTACGGGAAGCAAAATAAGCTACATCAATGTATTTATATTGATCGTGTTTCTCTAAATAATTTATCTAACTCCTCAATATATTAAGTTGGCTAAAGTATACGTTTGGTCTTCACGTGTTTCTTAAGTATCGTTTTAGTCCTTAAGTTTGTAAAAAGCACATTTAATGTGCCCTTTAACGTTAACAGTTTTTGATTTAACGGAAAATACTGACTTAAGAATTTTAAATGATCATCGCATACAATTGAATCTTGACCAAACACGCTTTATATGTTAGTATTTTAATAAATTAATATTTTAAATCCTATTAATTGAAAAGTATTTAATATTTACAGACTATTTTACGGTTTTTTACAGTTTGTGAAGATTAAATATATTTTTTTTTTGTCGAAAAAGATTAAATATTTTTAAATTAATAGAATTTAAAATGTTAATTTATGAAAATACTAACATATAAGCATGCATTATCATCATTTAATTGCACAGTCATCACTTAAAATTGTTGAATCAGTATTTTCCGTTAAATCAGACTAACGATGTTAACATTAAAGGACTAAACATTTACTTTACAAACTTAAGGACTAAAATGATATCGATAAAACATAAAGGACCAAATGTATACTTTAAATTTATTACGTAAGTTATTTAGCTTCATTAATATCTTTAAAAAAAATGACTCTTATATTAAGAACGTAATAATAATTAGAGGCCAATCGCGGGGGAAACAAGATTTATCTGTATCTAGCCATCAAATGTTCAACAACTTATGGCACCCAAAATTAGTACACACCTTTCGATGAGATCAGCAGGATGATACTTTACCTCGACATTTTAGGATGTTTATTACTTATTCAATTAATGAGTTTTAAAAAAATATGAAATTATTAGTTAACTTGCGCCTGCAAAACAACTATTCTTAATACCAATATTTCTTAAATTCAGAGTCTATTGATTTTTTTTAGAAATATTACGGGAAGCAAAATAAGCTACATCAATGTATTTATATTGATCGTGTTTCTCTAAATAATTTATCTAACTCCTCAATATATTAAGTTGGCTAAAGTATACGTTTGGTCCTTCATGTTTGCTTCTAGTATCGTTTTAGTCCCTTAAGTTTGTAAAGTACACATTTGGTCCTTTAATGTTAACACCGTTAGTTTGACTTAACGGAAAATACTGACCTAAGAATTTTAAATGATCACTGTACAATTGAATGCTGACCAAACACGCTTATATGTTAGTATTTTAATAAATTAATATTTTAAATCCTATTAATTGAAAAGTATTTAATATTTACAGACTATTTTACGGTTTTTTACGGTTTGTGAAGATTAAATATTTTTTTTGTCGAAAAAAAGATTAAATATTTTTAAATTAATAGAATTTAAAATATTAATTTATGAAAATACTAACATATAAGCATGCATTATCATCATTTAATTGCACAGTCATCACTTAAAATTGTTGAATCAGTATTTTCCGTTAAATCAGACTAACGATGTTAACATTAAAGGACTAAACATTTACTTTACAAACTTAAGGGACTAAAATGATATCAGAGGCAAACATAAAGGACCAAATGTATACTTTAGCCTATTAAGTAAGTTATTTAGCTTCATTAATATCTTTTAAAAAAATGACTCTTATATTAAGAACGTAATAATAATTAGAGGCCAATCGCGGTTGGCCAATAAAAATTAATTACAAGACAATGACAAACTGATGTTAACTAGATCAAAACTTTGCAGCGCAATACAACTCACTAAGATTTTTTAAATTACTTCTTTCGAAATACAAATTATATGACATTATTTACTGTTATGGACCAATATATTGGGCCAGGCAGGTTCCTGGCCTAGTGGGGAGTCCACAATAAAACCCCTTTATTTACCCAGGTAAATAGGGAACCAGGTAAATGGTCCCCCACTACTCCATCGTGCCTGATATGTGCAGGACCGTACAGTTAGTGGAGCAGAGACCTGGAGAACGTGGGACGTGCATAACTGAAGGATGGGAGCATTTGCATGGGAGTGAAACCCTAGGTAATCCCTATAAATAGGAGATTACCCACCAGGTACACTCTAGACTCTCTCTATTTCCATTACTTATCATTCAGTCACACGGCACACACACCACCCCTGGGCGAAACACCCGACCTGTGTTGCATCGTGATCTGAGCTCTCTCGACGGTATCTCAACCATAGATACTATCGAGTTCGCACCTTTCACTGAGACTCAATCAGTGGAAGACCCTTTGATCCAAGATAAACCATTCCCAGCTCACTAGAGCTGGACATCTGTGTTCTACAACAGAACATTGGCGCCGACCGTGGGGATCTATAAACTTTGATTCCCAGGCACGTTAAAAGCCGGTGATACCACTGAGGATGGCGGCAAGCACTAGAAGCCGTAGTCAGGCACTCCGGTCGGGACAGCTTCAGGGAGAGCCTCGACAGCTTGTACGTGAAAATCACACGGTTCAGTATTCAGATTCGGCTAACCCGGATCCTAACTATGTCGTCGAAGTGATGGAAGGCGAAATGCAGGATACGGCGAATTCTCCCCATCCCAGTTTGATGGCTAGACGGCAGCAGACCAGGGTTCAGGATGATTTCTCTCCCTCTCGGGAAGTCCAAGCGGAACACCCCGATACCCGAATTATACGCATGACGGTGGATTCATTACTCCAGCGAATGAAGAATATGGAAACTCGTCAGCGGCTACAGAGAGAAGAGGACGTCCGACTTATTCAGGAGGACTTGGAACGCCGAAACGCTATTTGGCGTCAGGACGAGTCAAAACGTATAAGGCTGGCTAATGATCAGCGTGAAGGACTGAAGGGGAATTTCGGCGGGGTTGCAGGACGAGATAGAGCTGGCACCTGTCGGGTAATGATCTCAACCTCGGCACATACTCACGGAGGGGAGCCCTTAAGAAGTTATGAGAAAGACGAGTTGGCAGAAGATGATTTGGAAGAGCCTACTAAGGAGGAACGTTGGGAGATTGAATTATTAAAAGAACGATTGAGGACGCTCGAAAATCCTATCCGGTGTACTGTTCGGGTTACTGATAAGCCTAACCGGGTTAGCGATATAACGGCTACCGGGGTAGGTGAGGATACTCGAAGGTTAGCAGAGGGCGACATTTCCCGGGCTAAGGGAAAGCAGTCAGTTGAAAAGTCAGATTTGAATAAGCAGACAACGGTACCCCCATCTATTAGCATGCCTAAAACTTCGGCAGAAGGGCATATTGGGGTGGGAATGTTGAATCAATTTTCTAAAGAGATTATGGCCGCCGTTTATCCTAAGGGTTTAGATTCCTGGGAATTACCGAAATACAATGGTACTCAAGATCCCTTGATTCACCTGAATAATTTCAAGATGGAGATCGGAGTAAAGGGTATTGTTGGACACGTGGTTCCACGGTTGTTTGCGGGAACCCTTCAAGGAGCGGCTCGTACGTGGTTCCACTCTTTGCCGTTCGAATCCATTCATGATATGAAAACAATGGAGCATAAGTTCTTACTCTATTTTGCAACAAGCCGGAAATGACCAAAGGCGAGTTCCGGCTCGATCAAGTCAGCGGTCGCCCAATGAAACATTGCAGAAATATTTTGACTGGTTTAAGGACACGGCCCTCCAGATCCCTGGTTTAAAAGAAGACGTGCATTTACATTGCGTAATAGCAGGTCTTAGCAATTTGTCCCGGCTTAAGAAGTCGGTCATGAAAAGTCGTCCCCAAACCCTGGCCGAGTTTACGGACCGGTCAAAGACGTACTTGGAGCTCGAACAAATGGAAATGATGAGTCAGGTACCGAGGGAAAGGGGAAAAGTCCTCCTCCAAAGGGCGAGAGCCGCATTATCCGGCGTAAGCCGAGTCCGCGGGCCAGTCAAGAGCCCGGACCAAGGCGAGAAAAAGCGGAGGGGAGATTTGACAAATATACCCCGTTAAAGGTGTCTCAAGCTCAGATTTGGAAGGAGGTGGCAACCACGGAAATGAAAAAGGTGGAGCGACTCTGGCCCTTGCGAAGGGATGCCAGTCTCGATAAAACGCGATATTGCGAGTTTCATGATCAACACGGTCATGAAACTGACAACTGCTGGGATCTGAGAGACGCCATTGAAAGGTTCGTGCGAGAGGGCAAGCTTCGTCGGTTTGTCATACAAACTCAGGGACGGCAAGGCAAGAGACGGCAGGGAGGAAGGAGTAAGAGCCCACCCCTTTAAAAAAAGAAAAAGCGTGAACGTAAAAGAAAGCGACGAATAGTGACGACGAATTCCCGGACGCCAAGTATGATTGCACTACGATTAGCGGAGGTTTTGGCGGTGGAGGGGATTCGAATAGTCAGAGGAAAAAGTACCTAAGGGAGGTCTTGTCCATTAGGGATCGCCCTGAGTTCAAAAGGGACACGACAAAACCGGACCCCCCGGTGCTGAGTTTCTCCGCACGGGATTTAGAGGACGTTCCGCCAGGGCACTATGACGGCCTAGTTATCACCGAAACAGTGGTAAATTGTTGTGTTAAGAAGATCTTGATCAACAACGGCAGTGCAGTGGATATTATTCTGTGGGATGCCTTTAAGCGCATGCATCTGGACCCGAAGGACTTGAAGCCATGCAAAACAACCTTGACTGGATTTAATGGTAGAGACACATGCCCGAAGGGTTACATAGACTTAAAGTTGACGTTGGGATCTAAAGAGGCCTTTAAGTCGGAAAGGGTGAAATTCATAGTTGCCGACTTCCCATCCCAATACAACATTATCTTGGGTCATCCTACCATCCATGACTGGGACATACTGGCGTCCTCTAAACACCAGAAGCTAAAGTTAGTCAACAAGAAAAATCAGGTAGTAACGATAAGGGGTGATCAGAAAGACTCGCGTCAGTGTTATTTCGACACGGTCAAAGAATGCAAAATAAATCCGTTATTACAGAGGGAGCGAAACATAAAGTCCCCAAGAGCGGAAGAAGACGGTAAGTCGGTGAATCTCGTCAAGTTGGATCTACGCGAGGAACAAAAAATGAAGAAGACCGAACCTAATGGCGAGCTAGACGACTTAGTATTGGGCGCTGAACCCGGCCAAATTACTAAAATTGGAAAAAGTTTGGACCCCGAGCTTCGGGTCGAGCTGGAGAAATGCTTGAAAGAGAATCAAGACATCTTCGCCTGGAAACCGTCAGAGATTCCCGGGGTTCATCCTGATGTATGTTGTCATGAGTTGGCAATATCCTCGAAGCGATCCGGTGTCGCAGAAGAAAAGAAAGCTGGGTGAGGATAGGGGAAAGGCTTTGGCCGCCCACGTTGAGGAACTGCTAGAAGCCGGCTTCGTTCGGGAGGTGCAATACACTACTTGGTTGTCAAACATGGTCATGGTAAAGAAGCCCAGTGGCAAATGGCGGGTGTGTATCGATTATAAAGACCTGAATAAGGTGTGCCCAAAAGATTCCTTCCCGATGCCGAGTATTGATCAGTTGGTGGACAACTCGTCAGGTTTCAAGTTACTCTCATTCATGGATGCATATTCAGGTTACAATCAAATCGCTATGCATCCAGATGACCAGGCAAAAACAGCGTTCATCACCGACAAGGCCAATTATTGTTATAATGTTATGCCCTTTAGATTGAAGAATGCGGGCGCCACTTACCAGCGAATGATGAATCGAGTCTTTGAGGACCAGATTGGAAAGAATGTGGAGGTTTACATAGACGACATGATTGTTAAGTCTTTATCTGTAACCGACCATATCCAGGACTTGGCGCAGACGTTCGATAAATTGAGAAAGTTCCGGATTCGGCTTAACCCGGCTAAATGCGCTTTTGGTGTTCCCACGGGGAAAGTTCTTAGGCTTTTTGCTTACGCATAGAGGAATTGAAGTCAATCCGGACAAATGCCAGGCCGTGTTAGATATGCAAGCACCAAGGAACAAGAAAGAGGTGCAGCAGTTGACAGGTAGGTTGGCGGCATTAACCCGATTTTTGCAGAGATCCGTAGAAAACTTCCTTCCGTTCTTCAAGTTATTAAAAAAGGAAACCTCCGGAGAATGGAATGCAGAATGTGAGTTGGCATTTAATAAGATCAAGCAGGGCTTATCCACCCCGCCGATGCTATCTCGGCCGGATCCGGGGGAGATTCTAATTTTATATCTGGCTGTGGGGAATGAGGCAGTTAGTGCGGCTTTGATTAGGGATGCCCAGGACGGTCAAAAGCCAGTGTACTTCGTAAGTCGGGTCTTGCAGGGTTCCGAACTAAATTATCAAAAGTTGGAAAAGATGGCATTTGCCCTTTTAGTGGCGGCAAGGAGGTTGCGTCCCTACTTCCAAAGTCATACGATCATAGTACGCACTAGCCAGTCGATACGCCAGATTCTACACAAGCCAGACCTGGCAGGACGGATGGTTAGTTGGGCCATCGAATTATCTGAGTTTGACATCATTTATGAAGCTCGGCATGCGATTAAGTCACAGGCATTGGCGGATTTCGTGATGGAATTCACACCGGTCAATGACCGGGTTGACAAGTCGAAAATACCCGGAAGTTGTTCGTGGACGGGTCATCCAACATCCGGGGTAGCGGTCTTTGGGGTTATCATTGAAAGTCCGGAAGGAGTATCATTGGAGTATTCCCTTCGTTTCAACTTCGGCACTTCAAACAACCAGTGAGTATGAGGCTCTAATCGCGGGTTTGTTGCGAGGCCAAGGAAAATGGGGCAAAAGACATACATGTATCTACCGATTCCCGGCTAGTCGCTTCCCGGATAGAAGGTACATACCAAGCCAAAGGGCCTCTCATGATCAAATATTTGGGAAAGGTCAAACAGCTTATGGCAGAATTTGATAGAGTAACCATAGTCCATATCCCCAGAGGAGACAACGTAAGGGCCGACATTCTGTCTAAGTTGGCGAGTACTAAAAGTCCTGGAAATCATCGAACAATCATCCAACAGAATTTGTTGGAGACAAGTTGCGTGGTGGTCATCTCAGAGGCAAGTGATTGGAGGAAATCAATAGTTGATTACCTGGAAAGGGGAATACTCCCGGAAGATGTTCCGGACGCCAGAAAATTGGTAAAAATAGCGGCTTCATATTCCATGATGGGGGACAAATTGTACCGAAAAGGTTTCCATTCTCCGTTGATGAAGTGCTTAGATTCAGCTAAGGCCGAGTATGTACTGGCGGAGATACATGAGGGTATTAACGGTCATCACATGGGAGCCAAGGCATTGGCAAGAAAGGCAGTGCGGGCTGGCTACTTTTGGCCGACGATGGCGGAAGATGCAAAGAGACACGTTCAAAGGTGCGACAGTTGTCAGAAACACGGCCATCTCCTGCGAACTCCGCCATCTCAGTTAACGCCCATCTCGGCTTCGTGGCCTTTTTACAAATGGGGTATGGACCTACTCGGCCCTTTTAAGATGGCTCCTGGACAGTTGCGATGGTTGATAGTGGCGGTGGATTATTTCACCAAGTGGATAGAAGCGGAACCGCTGTCAACCATAACTTCAGCCAGGGTGCAAAAAAAATTTTCAGTGGAGCATCATATCTCGGTTTGGTATCCCGGCAGAGATTGTCACCGACAATGGAACCCAATTCATAGACAAGGGCTTCCAAGAAATGATGGGCGACTTCCATATTGAGGCATTTCGCCTCGTAGAGCATCCACAATCTAATGGACAAGCGAGGCGGCCAACAAGGTTATTGTTGAAGGGCTGGAGAAGAGAATGGAAGAAGCCGAATCAAGTTGGGTGGATCAATTGTACCCAGTCCTTTGGGGACATCGGACTACCATCCATTCAGCAACTAACGAGACTCCTTTCAGATTGACTTATGGGTGCGAGGCAATGATCCCGGTTGAGATAGGCGAGCCCTCATGGAGGAGAATAAAGGCTCTACATGAGGAAGAAGAGAATAGCCAGGCTATCTTGATCGAATTAGATCTCGATTGATGAGGTCGGGATGACGGCGCACTACCGAGAATTGGCTGCCAAGCAATTAATAGCAAACCGGTATAACAAAAGGGTCAAACCCCGAGGATTTAACAAGGGGGATCTCGTCCTACGACGGGCTGACAACGGAAACAAGAACGCCGGTCAGGGAAAGCTCGCAGCAAATTGGAAAGGTCCATACCGGGTGACTGATAACCTGGGTAAAGGAGCTTATGGGCTGGAGACTTTGAATAAGAAACCTGTAAAGCGAACGTGGAACGCGGACAAGTTTAAGGCCTATTACAGTTGAAATACAGGCCCGGCCAAAATACTGCGAGCAAATGAATTGTGTTGATTTCTTATGATGATTCCTTTGGGGAAGTTTGTACTTAAGATTAATGAATTTTGGGTCTAGGAGCCCACTTTTTGCAAACACAAGTTCGCCATCAAGTCCTAAAGTTAAAACATGTAGGAGCCCGAGGCATTCTAGCCCGGCTCCAGAAACCATGTAGGAGCCCGAGGCATTCTATATCGGTTCCAGAGACCATGTTCCAATTAAAGCATGTAGGAGCCCGAGGCATTCTAGCCCGGCTCCAGAGACCATGTTCCAATTAAAGCATGTAGGAGCCCGAGGCATTCTAGCCCGGCTGCAGAGACCATGTTCCAATTAAAACATGTAGGAGCCCGAGGCATTCTAGCCGGCTCCGTAAAACCATGTTCCAATTAAAACATGTAGGAGCCCGAGGCATTCTAGCCCGGCTCCAGAAACCATGTTCCAATTAAAGCATGTAGGAGCCCGAGGCATTCTAGCCCGGCTCCAGACACCATGTTCCAATTAAAGCATGTAGGAGCCCGAGGCATTCTAGCCCGGCTCCAGAAACCATGTTCCAATTAAAGCATGTAGGAGCCCGAGGCATTCTAGCCCGGCTCCAGAAACCATGTTCCAATTAAAGCATGTAGGAGCCCGAGGCATTCTAGCCCGGCTCCAGAAACCATGTTCCAATTAAAGCATGTATGAGCCTGAGGCATCCTAGCCCGGCTCCAGAGACCGTGTTCCAATTAAAACATGTAGGAGCCCGAGGCAATATAGCCCGGCTCCAGACACCATGTTCCCATTAAAATGCGTGTGGATTCATGGCTGGCTAACCAGTTTCCATCAGCATATTCGCGAAAGGATGGCATGAACTCTTGATTAAACATCCAGTTTTTAAAAGACCACGCCACGCCTTCAAGAAAACGTGTAGGAGTTAAAGCGGAAACTCGAAAAACGGAAAGCTAGGATTAATCATATCACAGTCATACATACAAGCCGGGTCATTACCGCGGCATCAAAAGCAACAGGTTACAAAACAACCAAAATGAACGAAAATTACAATAAGTTCAAGAAGACGGGGGCTGGGCTGCTTCCTCCTCTCCTTCTTCATCTTCGACCCCGGGAGGTATCAGATGACCTTGCTCGTTAACATATGATTCATAGTTAAGGCCATCCAGGTTAAGGTTGAGGTTGGGATTGAGGGCGCGAATTTGCGCAACGACGTTGTCAAATAAGAAAACCGCTGCATCGGCATACTCGGTCAACCCCACCTTGGCTTGACCTAGTTCGACCTCCTTAGCCGAAAGCTCATTTTCCTTGGCTGCGAGCAGGGCTTTATGATGTTCGGCCTCAGATTGAGCCTTATCTACGGCCACAAGACCATCCGCGCGAAGATCTTCCAAGTGACGGACATCCAGCTCAGCCGCCGACAGCTTCTCCTCCATCTTCTGGAGGTCGGACCTGAAAGTTTCCAATTCCTTTTCCAAGGTCCTCTCCTTAGAAATGGAAGACTTGAGTTCCTCTTCCTGCTTGTCCTTGGCGGCCTTCAGAGAGGAGAAATCCTGTTGTAGCTGGGCGTGCTCGGCTTTAAGGGCTGACAGGTTGGCAACGGCTCTATTCCTGTCCTCAGTAATTTTAGCCACCTCGGAGGTTTGCCTCAGGGCAGCATTCTCTCTCTTCGCCGCAACCAACTGAGCATACGCCAGCCCGTATTTTACCTTGACAAGTGCGTAAGAGCAAAGCAGGGAAAGACCGCGGTAACCCTCCAGCTGCATATTATTCAGCATCCTCTTGATTGGCTCAGTCAGGCCGAATGCGTCGTGAAGAAAAGCAAGAGGTCTCATCACGTCTAGCACTTCCTGGCTCAACCCAGGCCCCACAGGCACCCCTCGGAAGGTCGATCCACGATAAGGTTCCCAAAGACCGTGGTTTCAAGCAGCGAATGTGCGCCGGGGAGGCGTAAGAAGAGCCGGCAAACCCTGAGAAACCGGCCTCTCGCTGGGATTTGGTGGTCCCGCCACAACGTCTTTTCCCTTGGCCTTCTTTCGGGCAGCATCTCCTTCGGGATCAGACGGGGCTAGCCGCTTTTGCGAGCCGTGGTCAGGAGCCGGTGTGTCACTAACCGGGATAGCAAGGCTTTCTTCTGAGACCCGTGAGCGATTCTTAAAGACGGCAAGTTGTTTCGGTCTACCCATAGCTCGGCCTGCAAAAGAAAAAGGATATCAGAACAATAAAAGAGGAAAAAAAAATGCAATTTAGCTGAGTATCAATAAAGTCATACTCGCGGTAGCTTTCCGCCTAACCAAAGGTGTGGTGATGTACTTAGCCGGATCTAAGGGATCCCCCAGAGACCCCACATATTCCAAAAGTCTCAGGAGGGTATCATCATCCTCGTCTAAAAACGCTTGTGGAAGGAAGTCGTCGGGCCTCAAGGTATGATGGTCCGTTGACCAGTAAAGGGGAAACCCCTCCTCGAGTTCCCAGTCGGCCCTCCTCACAAACCAGGGGCCCCGGCCCTTGAGGGCCTCGACCTTGACAAAGGCAGATTTGAAGTTCTTCCAGGACTCGCGGAAAGGCCTGAAGAGTCTCCGATCGCGGATGCTTCGAAGAGTGGTCCACCCAAACCACTTCATTGATTCGGTCGTCTGGATACCGGTCTCCATTGGGGAAAAGAAGGACATGAAGACCGGCACGCTACAAATAAAGTCCTTCTCCGCGCACAAGTTCTCAAAGGCAACGGCGAACGCCCAGCCGTTGGGATGAAGTTGGGAGGGGGCGAGGTGCAAGTGAGTCAAGAACTCGGTCACGGAAATCGGTGAAGGAAACCTCACCCCCAAAAGAGTGATGACATCCCGGTAGATGAAAAAGAAGTGAGGACCTTTCTCCTTTGAACGACCGACGTCTACGGATTCGGTTTTTGCGGGTAACCGCAGGACATAACCTACCCCGTCCCCAACCCCGAGTTGCAGAAGATCCTTCGCGGTCAAGGAGTTTTTCACCTCAGTAACCTTGTGGCTTACGGCCGGGGTTAGCTCAATAGAAATTGGGGAAGGGGTGGAAGTGCTAGACTCTTTATTCGAAGACTGGCTGGGCTGGGATGAAGCCATGAACACCTAGATATAAAAAATCAAAGAGCATTAGAGTGGGGTCGGTGAAAAGTATTGTCCCAAATAAGGGAGTTAGAACTACAATGAGACGGGATGAAGAAATAAGCGTTTCGTCTCCGTCAAAGGATAATTCCCAGAGCAAGCACCTTCTTGGGCCTGGGATGGTTGCTGGGTTTTCTGGAAAGTTTTTGTAAAGAAGGATCGATGTCGGAACCTAAAGGAAGATTTTTTGGCAAAGAGCTTTCGATTTCACAGGCGTACGGATAGGCTCGAGCCATTAAGAACACCTAGAAAGGGGCAACAAAAACTAAGAACCCACCCAGCAGAACCCAGAAATATAGTAAAGTCGAAAGCGATAGAAACCCAGAAGCGCAACGGAGTACACTCAGGAAAAACCACATGCATTATAGTAAGCCTAAGAACGAAGTCAGAAACAAGAAAGAGCTTATGGGCAAGCGATAATACCTGGTGAAAAGGAGGAGATGCGAAAGATTGACGACAACGAAAGGCAATAGCTTGGATGTAAGGTAAACTCCTGAAGTCCCGGCCGAGAGAATAGTCGAAAATGTCAAGCGAGTTGACGGTTTTCGAAAGAGAAATATATATAGACGTTTGGAATTTGAAAGGCCAAGAGTCGCGACGCCGTTAGCTCTTTCTAACGGAATTCGAAACCCTACGTCTCCCTACGCCAAGCGTCTGTCCAACGGAGCGTTTCGGGGGAAGCGGCGTGAATAACTTAGTTCTGGAGGGCGGTTAGTTTTAACTTAGCCCGGACTGGAGGGCGGTTTGCTCAGAAAATTATTCCGTCCTGGAGGGCGGTTAGTTTTAACTTAGCCCGGACTGGAGGGCGGTTTGCTCAGAAAATTATTTCGTCCTGGAGGGCGGTTAGTTTTAACTTAGCCCGGACTGGAGGGCGGTTTGCTCAGAAAGTTAATCCGTCCTGGAGGGCGGTTAGTTTTAACTTAGCCCGGATGGGAGGGCGGTTAGTTTCAGCTTATTCCAGCTCATTTGAAAGGGCGATTTACTCTTAAGGAGGAATGGTTGGAATGAAGAAGCGCAAAAGAGAAGCTAGCATAAAACAAGATTTTCCATTAATAAGTGAACGGTTTACATAACATTCATACAGGAAAATAGACAGAATTGGTATTCATAAAAGGGATTACAAAATCTTGAAATAAAGCTCGACGTCATATGCAGAAGGGATGAAGAACCCTCTCCGGCGGAAGGAGCTCTCAGAAGTGCATCGGCAGGGATCCTTTTGGAATGTTTGGATATGGGGGACCTATTGACCCATAGGCTGCCTGCGCAACCCCAACCGTGGCACTCCCAGGAGGTGATGTTTCCAGGTACCAGCCATTCCACGGAAAGGGCACTGCCTGTGCCCAACGGACCTTAGCTGGGATCCAAGTGGAAATATTCTGCCAGGCATGTGAAGACTGGCAAATACAGTTGGACTCCCAGAAGCTCGTCGGGGGATGTGGATGAAGACTGGTAAATACAGTTGAAAATCACCGATGAAAGGACCATCGGCGGCATCTCGTTGAAACTATGTTTCTTCTTCTTCATCGGAAAAATCTTCAAAGAGCAAAATGTAGGCTTGTGGCCTGATTCAAGGGGAATCCCTATTTGTCTAGAATGGATTTTCATCTGCAAGATTCGGATGGGAAGAGAAAGGTCTCAAACTTTCAGGATGCGGAATAAGGAAAAAGAGTGAGAAATCATGCCCTTATATGGGCATTGTGGACATTTATTGCCTGAACAGTTTTCATTCTCGTAACATAGAGAATCGCAAAAGCTGGTGGCGTTTTCTTATACGAGGGGGCACAACCGTCAAAAGCAATAAATTCCTGCTTTATGGGGAAGCGTAAGCGCCGGCGGCAATAAATGCCTCCTAATAGGAAGGCGTGCAGATTGACAGTTAATGTGTGCATTAATTGTGCACAAATCTCGAAAGGGATCATGATCATAAAGAGCGAAAATCATATCCCTAGGGAGATAAAGTCAAAATAAATCGTGACTACCAATATCTTTTATGACAACCCAAAATTGGGGGCAATATATGGGAGACACCTAATACTACGCTTATGGAACCAGGCAGGCATAATAGCCAAGGACGTCAATCTCGGTTGCCATAAGATGGTAGTTATAGAATTGACGACTTTGACGGCCGTGGCATTAGACGACTTTGACGGCCGTGGTATTAGAACGAAGGGGAAGTCGGAGAAAGTCGGCAAGGTGACAAAAGCTCATAGCCGGTTATGAACGAGATCATAATAACGGTGTTGACCAAAGATCACCTGTCGACACGAACCCCGGTCGCTACCAAGGTCAAGAAAGTGTTCTAAAGGAGAAAGCCCGTCATCTGTGATAGAGAGCGGAAAGGCACAAGGAGCAAAAGGAGGCTCCTAGAATGCGGAGGAAAGTCCGAGCTCGAACTCGGATGAATGATGGCCGGATTAGTCAACGCGCTAATCTCGGCACGTCGGAAGCCCGCCATACCGAGCTTGGGGGCAACTGTTATGGACCAATATATTGGGCCAGGCAGGTTCCCGGCCCAGTGGGGAGTCCACAGTAAAACCCCTTTATTTACCCAGGTAAATAAGGAACTAGGTAAATGGTCCCCCACTACTCCATCGTGCCTGATATGTGCAGGACCGTACGGTTAGTGGAGCGAGACACGGAGAACGTGGGACGTGCATAACAAATTTGAAGGATGGGAGCATTTGCATGGGAGTGAAACCCTAGGTAATCCCTATAAATAGGAGATTACCCACAGTACACTCTGGACTCTCTCTATTTTCATTACTTATCATTCGGTCACACACACACACCACCCCCGGGCGAAACGCCCGACTGTGTTGCATCGTGATCGAGCTCTCTCGACGGTATCTCAACCATAGATACTATCGAGTTAGCACCTTTCACTGAGACTCAATCAGTGGAAGACCCTTTGATCCAAGATAAACTATTCCCAGCTCACTAGAGCTGGACATCTGTGTACTACAACAGAACATTTACGTTAAATTGTTGATTGTACAATAAAAATTTATTTTTGATTATTGGGATTGCGGAGATTTGGCCAATAACTACATGTGATCTATTTGTTGTTTTTTTTTAACCCATTTATTGAGTAAATATATTGTTGGCCAAAAACAAATTATTGAGTTATTATTCAATGCCCACTAGGTAAATTGTATATATATATATATATATATATATATATTTTATATTGATTTCTTGATTTTTGTTTTTTTGGTCAAGATGATTGATACTACCTCTGGATAAAGTTTGTAGTCAATTTAGCCACATGTTTTATTTTGACAAATTTAAATGGACTTTCATGTTACCTTATTTGGTTCAAAAAAGGAGGGGAGAGAAAATATTTTCATATAGACAAATTTAACCATGTGTTTTATTTTCATACTTTTTGTTGAAATTTAATAAAATCAAATTTGAAATAACATTCACTACAAAAAAAACTTCGTATTAGCCACAGAATTACCACGGAAAAAATTCCGTGGGAAATTACCCACGGAATTCCGTGGATAATTTCCGTGGCAAAAAAATATGTGGAAAAAAAAAAGTCACGCTTTTTTTTTAGAATTGTGTAAATACAATTGTAATGCAGAAATAATAGCTAATATATACAATAAAATATATTCAATGATTATAGTTATACTTACTCTACACACATATATAATAATTATTATAAATATTATTTTGATAAAAAAATATAAATATTATAATTATAATATAAAGACACAATAAGCGAAATTGAAATAAACTACAATAAGCAATGTATGTTCAAACTGATTCGAATTTGAAACATTTCAAATTCACTCTAAAACCAGATTTTAAATTTTAATGGTTAAATTATACTTTTGCTCCTTTAAATTTATATTTAAAATTAAATATGAAAGTATAATATACTTAAAAGTTATAGATGAAATGTCAAGAGGTTTTTTTTTAAAAAAAATGATATGATATATAATAAAAAAACTTAAATGGTAATTTTGATTGCGAGAAGTTGATAGTTAAAATATGAAATATTAGCGTTGTTAATGTCAGTGGGTTAATTTCTTCTGCCCGATTGCCTGTGCATCTCACAAGGTCATCCTTCTATGAAAGAGATGTGAACATTTATGAAAATATATGGGTAAGTTTCTATTTCAGGACATTAATTGCTAAATCAACCTAAGACATTATGTTAACACTACAAAATCATATATTTTATGTTTTTTATTTTTTTTTAAAAAAAATGTACAAATATCATTTTTCATACTTCTACATGACTAAATGAATATGAACATCATATAATCATGTTCTGTATAAGAACAACAGATGTCTAGCCCTACTGGACCAGTATGTTGATATTGGATCAAATAACTCGCTTCCAGATATCTATGAATTAGATACCCAAGAGAATAGTGGATTACCGTGCACGAATAGGCGTTAGCCAAAAGAGGTGGTGTGTATACACAGTGACGCCAGAATAGTAATTAGAATAGAGTGTGGGTACTTTTAAGCTTTACCTCTTATTTATACAGTTTACCTTAGGGTTAGGGTTTGGACTGAGGGGCCTCTGTGCCTCCAAGCCCAGATAATATGCCATCATATCTGTGTCAAGATCTTCGGTTAATATCCTCTTTGATTATAGGATTAATATCCTCTGGCCCTTACATTAAGTGGGCCTCATACGGGTCCATAACAGTTGCTCCCAGCCCGGTAGTCAAGGTCTCTGGGCTGCCGGGGTGCATTGATTATTAATCCTGGATCTTATGTCCAAGGTGTTCAGCTTTTGCCTGAGTTTAGTTGCGAATTCCCCCCAATCCGGGTTGATTCAACAAATTACTTTACTCCTTTTCACAGTTGCCGGGACCTCTTCCTCAATCATCCGAGTGTCTGAGCTCATCTGCTTTAGCCACGGGTTTTCCCCCATTCAGATTATGATGAAGAGGAATAAACGCAATTTGCATATGACAACTTTACAGCTAGACACCTGTCAGTGCCATAACGTAAAACCGCCACTTTTTTCCGTCTTTGGCCTCTACGCGCATTTAATGCACACTGTGCACATTTAATGCACGCCATTTCGCACATATCATCATTGCTTTTTAGAGTGAATTGTCTCTTTTGCCCCTGACTCTTCCGCTTTGCTGCCTCAACGGTTATGTTTATATTTTCGCATTTCCCTCCATTTTCACTACTTATTCATCGCTTTCTCTTCCTTCCAAGAAACTTCTCATTTTCAAAGACTTGCTTTCTTGCGATCCTCCAGTTCACACCTTTTTAGTTTCTCAGATCTTCATTACAACAGGTACTCTCACCGTTTTTCCCTATTCCTTTTGCTTTGCTTTCGTTCTTTGATTCATTATTGCTTTTGTTCTTGCTTCTTCACATGTGTCTTCCGAGAAGTTGGTTTCTAGGTAGACTTCGATAGGAGTTTCTAGGTTCATCTCTTTCGAATGTTAACCTTTATTCTTGGTTCTTTTTACTTAGTTTCCAGTGTCTCGCCCTAAATCTTTAGACAATCACCTTGCTATATCTCCTTCCCCCCTTTTTACCAAACATCTTTGGGTGAGACTTCTGCTAAAAATGGAGAAGGATAAGATAGCTCCCGAAGAAGAAGAAGAGTTACGCCGAACAGTTCCTCCCAAAGCTCAATTCTGGCTTTGGGGTATTCCCCGTACATAAGAAAAAAGGCAATCGGCTTTGCTTCGTAGAGAACGTAATGGGGGGAGTAAGAAGAAATCTCAACCTTTAGAATCTGGGAATCGAGGTGAATCTAGAGGTCAGGTTGAGAGCATTGCCAGCCCGGGATCCCATACCCAACCACTAAGAATCGAGAGCTGGGGTAAGAGCAAATCTATCTCGGCACCACATACTTCCCATCAAGAGGGCATACGACAATCTAAACTGGGATTCCATCCAGAGAATGTCGTCGATCCATGTGATGATTGCACCTATTTAAGCTGCCAACTCGTCACAAGCGGCCATTACTCCTTAGCCGAGTCCACTTTAGCCTCCTACCGGCACAAGTTGACTTCCAAAACCCTCCCGACTTCTGGTAGTGAGGGTCATCTCGTGTTGGAGTAATCCCCCAGTCTATCAATTTTTTCTTATTCATGCAGTAGCTCCCTTGTTTCAGGTATACCTTCCATTTTCTGATTTTTATTTCTTTGTTCTAAGTATACATGGGTTTGCCTTCTTCGCACCATGCTGAGGAATCTATGTCTAGGGAGTCGGGTTCCACATGTTCCCCGAAAACTTTAACAAACCAATACCCATGGGTTACCCATGAGATGCTAAATACTACATTCGAGATGACCGCAGCTGAGGTTGTCGGGCTTCCCGTTGGCAATCGAGGAAACTGCACCCTTTGTCCTCCCAGTGAAGATGAGCCAGTTTGCTCCCGCCGAGAAGGGAATAACCCGTCTTCCTTCTTCTTCTACTGGGCCTGATTACCTAGCTTGGTATTTGGTTCCCGTTTATCAAGTTCCAGATTGACGTTTTAAACCATTTACACTTGGCTCCTTCCCAACTTCACCCCAATGGTTGGGGTTTTGTCATAGCCTTCGAATGTTTGTGCAAATCTTTAACTATACCTTGTACAGTCCCTCTTTTCTTTACCTTTTTTACCGTCTACCTGGCTCGAACTGGTAAAGAGCTTATGAGTGCTGTTTATGCCATGTTTTCCCTATATTATATGACTGTATTGTCTAGTGAATAGGAGCTTAACTGCATTAATCTGAGCTAATCTGAGCAAAAAGACATTGATTCATTATATAGGGAACTCAAGGATGAATTTCACGTACATCATAAACATGCGTTGAGGAAAGAATGAGTTTTAAGGTTTTATTAGAAAGGCGCATAACATGGCCGATACAATACTATAGCATCAGGACAGCTTTATCAAAGTTCATTACAATGCATCCTTGAAGTTATAGCAGAGTAAGTGACGCAATGCTTTGCGGCATATGTTCTGATTTTTTGTCAAGGTTGTTTCAAGAAATATAGTGCAGGTCGTTAAGTGGAAGAGAACAACGTTTGGATTGCTGACGTATTGGAATAGAAGATGCGGAGGATCAAAACTAAGATTTAAAGAATCTTGCAGGATCAGCAGAATCAATCTACCGAGATTGGAAAGAGAGACCACGATTGAACTGCAACGGATTTGGAAAGGCCCAATTCACTGGACGTACGCCACAAGTAGACCTGAATATATAAGGAAACAATAGCCAACCCTAAAGGGGGTCGAAAGTCGTCGTGAGTCAAAGACCAATCCCACACAGCCAGACTCGAGAGAAAAGTGAGAGAAGTTACGAGGCATGAGAACGCCAAGAGAACCCAGCATCTTTCCTTGCAGTGAGATGGGGATAAGAAGACGTGGAGTCGTGACGTGACAGGAATGAGTCTACCGCTCATAACCATAACACCTTGATTTGTAATGATAATTAAACTAGAAAATCGCCATAGGTATATAGGAGAAGTAAAGTTAGGATTGTACGTATCGGACACGAGAGCTTCAGTAGATTAGAGTGGTGGGTTAAATGAATAACATTGTAAAAGGTGTTATGCTGTAGCATTTGCGAGAGCTGTGTAGCATGAATGCTATAGCAATGCGTAAAAGCAACTGGGGGAGTGTCATGCTTAGGAAGAATTCTGAGCTCGGCCTATCTTTTACTGATATCTTCTTACGACTACGATCATTTGGTTATTTTCCTATTTATTAGTATAACTATAAAAACTCCTAAACTAATCAGATTTTATTTTCTTGTTAAGCACAACTAATTCTGCAATTTGGCATCTCAGTCTCTATGGAATGATATTATACTTACTCTTTATTGCTTGTTCAACTGGTTCACTTGCCATCAAGGAATTCGACCAATAAAAGCCTGCAGAATAGAAGGGTTGTATCACAATCCGAGGTGTTCCCAATAAGAAACTTTTTACTGTTTACTCTGATTCTCTTAAAAATTTTAAAGCTGGCTACCTTAAAGTCGTTGCTGAGCCCAAGAAACAACCGTGGTTCCTCAACTCCCCCGAATCCAACCTCCTACCGTTTTCTGGAAACCGAGTTAAGTGACTCCAAAGCCGACTTAGTATCCTCCTTATTCGCGCACGTCAAAAAACATGGTCACGCCAGTGTGGCCTCATTGATCTCACATTCTCGGGCCGAGCTAGACTCGACAATGAGTACGACTTTTTGTATTTGTATTTTCCATTCGTGTTCTGTTATTTTTTGTTGGATAAATAACTAACCTTTGTTTTCTCAACTTGCAGCTCCGAGTATGGGGAAACAACCTTGTTACATTTCCATGATGAAACGCAGCACGACAGCTCCCAGTAAGGAGCAAACCAAGAAGCAACCCGCCCCCTAATTCGGGAAGGCTGAAGCCGGGACGGGTACTAAAGAAGCCCCGACCAAGAGATCAAAGGGCACCCAAGGCAACTAAGACCTCCTAGTCCACACCTTCAAAGGCGCCTCGGGCTCTGCTGATCCCACTTCTGCTCAACAAGTCTCTCAGACTTCCCTTACTCATGTTACTCAGCCTCCTCCTTCTTCACCTACCCAACTTGCCCATGGATTTCTTTGGGAGAAAGGGGTAACGACAGAGTTCGGTAAAGCACTCCAGCCGCCGCAGTGCTTCTACAAGCCAACTCGCTTGTTTGATGACGAACTTCAAGAGCTTCTAGATATTGAACTGAATGCCTTGAAGGCTGCCGCCTTGACCCAAACCATGGGTGCGCTGAAAAACAAATAAACAGTGACTTATGACGAGCTACAAAAAGTCCAAGTAGAGAAGGACAGTGCTCATGAGCAGCTACAAGCGGCCCAGGCGGAGAAGGGCAAAACATATGAGGAGCTTCTGGCGACAAAGGAGGCCCTGAAGAAGGCGGAGTCAAACTTTCTTCGTCTTCAACGTACACATTTCAGCTATCTCGAAGCACTGAAAATGATGCAGATGACACATGAGGAGGTCAAAGCTAAGCTAAACTGGACAGGAACCGTACTCGAAACTGCCTGGAATACGCGTAATTGGCCTTCTCAATGATAAAAGCCGTCCTCTCTTGGTCCTCCGGGTACATGGCTATTTGATTATACCCGGAATACGCGTCCATGAAGAAGAGCAATTGGAAACCAGATGAGTTGTCAACTAGCTGATCAATAATGAGCATCGGATACGAATCCTTAGGACACACTTTATTCAAGTCAGTGTAGTCTGTATACTCTCCACTTCCTACTTGGTTTCTTCACCATAACCACGTTGGATAACCAGGTGGTATAATGTACTTCTCGAATGAATCTGACATTCAACAATTCTTTCACATGCTCTTCCAAGGCTTGTCTCCTCTCTGGGCCGAATTTCCTTTTCTTCTGTGCCACCGGAGATGATCCCGGATGAATTGTCAATTTGTGACAACAAAACTTCGGATCAATTTCGGGTATCTCCGATGACTTTCAGGCAAACACATCCTGGTTCTTTTTCAAGAACTCTTCCAACTCGGTTCTAACTTCCAGGTCTAATGTTTTGCCAATTTTGATGACTTGCCCTGGCTCATTACCCAACGCAAGATCCTCCAACTCTCCATCCGGCTCCGGTCTTAGGACCTCGATTTCTCTCGCATATCTAACTCAACCATATTTACTAGTTTGCCTCGTTGACTTGCTTTACCCTTGCTCGCATTCCTATCTCCCTCGCGAATCAGGGGTAGAGAAGATGGGCCACCTTCACTTTCTTTTATCGTTTCGAAGAAACACTACTGGGATTCTTTCTGATCTCCCCTGACGGTAACGACTTTGTTCTTGTTTCTCACAATCTTTACCTTATGATGTTTGGTGGACACCAACATATCCCAATTGTGAATATTTGGCCTCCCCAAGATTATGTTGTACGAAGATGGGAAATCGGCAACGATGAACCTTACCCATTCTGACTTAAATGCTTCCTTCGTTCCCAGCGTTAATCTAAGATCAATGTACCCCTTAGGATGGGTATGTTCCCCATTAAAGCCTATAAGGGTTGTCTTACACGGCTTCAAATCTTCTTGATCGAGGTTCATCCTTTTGAAGGCATCTCAAAGGATAATGTCTATCGAGTTTCTAGCATCTATGAAAATCTTCTTAACCCGGTAGTTTACTAAAGTTCCTATAACCACCAAACCATCTTGATGACCTAGTACTACGTCTTTCAAATCTTCTTTAGTAAAACACAACAAGGGGGTTTCGGTTTACTAGCGTCTTCTTTGAACTTTGGCTAGTCCATTATTGAAAGAACCTCCCTTAAGTACTTCTTCTGTTGGCTCATCATGTCTCTCCCTCCTCCAAGAGCTCCAATGATAACATTACAGTCAAACTCAGGTTCAGGAAACTCATCACCATACCCCTCTTGTTTCTTCTATTTTTGATCTTTCCTTTTCTTTTCAGGAGCCAGACTCTTACTATGACTTCCTTGCTAGCGCTTATTATTCTTCCGCCCCTAGGTTTTTATCACATATTGCCGCAATTTGCATTCTTTAACAAATTTTTCCATAGCGTCCCTTAGATCCCAGCATTGATCGGTAGTATGTCCTAGTCCATCATGGAATTCACAAAAACAGGATTGATCCACACCCGCTTGATTATACAGCGGTCAAGGTCTTTCCACTTTCTTCATCTCGGTCAATGCTACCTCCCTCCAAATTTGAGAACTCGAAACATTCAGAGGAGTATACCTTTCATACTTTGTTTCATGTTTGCCACCCCAGAATTTATTATCCGGGTTTCTTCCGCGAATATCCTGCTTCTGACTTCCTGTTTGTTCCTTTCCTTTTTGGGGTGGACTCTTCCTCCTCTCTTTTGCCGTAGCATTGGCGATCTCCATTGGCTCTAATTCCAAATACTTCTTTGACCGAGTTTTGAACTCCACCAAGGTCTTGATGGGGTCTTTGTAAATTAACTTTGCCAGCCGAGATGAAACATTCAAGCCAGCTATGATTAAGTGCACGTGCACATTTTCTTGCAATCCATGCACTTGCAAAGCGGCATCTTTAAAGCGATCCAAATACTTTTGGAGTGATTCCCCTGGTTGTTGCTTGACTTTGCCGGGAGTGAACTCAGATTTCGGCTATTTTTTGCTTGTTGCAAAATTCAGCGAGAACTTTTCTCCCATATCTTCAAAATTCTGGATTGACTTTGGAGGCAAAGTATGAAATCATGTTTGCGCAGCTCCTCTCAATGTTGCAGCAAATAAGAGAGAAATGATGGCTCATCGAATCCACTCACAAACATTTCCATGTCGAAAGTATTAAGACGGGCTTGCGGATCCTAACTTCCATCATACTTCGGAAGAAGGGTCGGATCAAAATCCTTCGGGTAAGGAGCATTTGCAATCTTGTCAGTGAACGGGCTATTGTTGTGGTGCCCCCTACTGTACTTCCTCCGGTATTCCCCAGGAGCCTTTAAGGTCCAAGATGGTGCATCCTGGTTTTGGACTCCTGAATCGCGGCTGTCCTTAGCACGTTGACCATGTGGTATGTGGTCTGAACCGTGAACTTCTGGAATCCGAGCCCGAATTCGATTGGCCTTGTTATCTTCAATATCATTGCCTTGAGTAGGATTACTAGCATTTTGAATTGCCTTTTCTCTTCTACAGTTCTCCTCATCCCGATTCTCGTTACGATTCGAGTTTTCAATTCGTCTAAGGCGCTCCTCCAACCACTCCATTCTTTGAATCTCTTCTTGCTGCATAACTGCATTACGACGATCCAAGTCCTCCTGCATTATTCTGATATCCTCCTTACTCTGGAGACTGCTGCGCTGCTGCAACTCCTCGATTCGCCTTTAATAGAGCATTTACTGCAGTTTGCATGAGACGAATGTCCAGATCTACAATTGGGTCTTGTGGAGAAGGGACTTGCTACTGAACTTGTTGAACAATCACATTCTGAGGGGTTTCCGTGAATGCTGGGGAGGAAGCCATGTCAGATATGTCTTCAACTTGCATTTGGTTATAATTTGGAACGATCGTATCCTCAGGTTGCGGCTGACGTTGAACATGTCGTTCTTGATTGGACTGCGGTGGATCTTTAGGCAACTGATCGTGTAGGGCCATCTGACTACTGCTTCTTGTGTTAACCATCATTAGTCATGAGGATCAAAGTTTATCTTCCCCACGATCGATGCCAATGTTCTGTATAAGAACAACATATTTCTAGTCCTACTAGGCTAGTATGTTGATATTGGATCAAATAACTCGCTCCCTGATATCTATGAATTAGATATCCAAGAGAATAGTGGATCACTGTGTACGAATAGGCGTTAGTTAAAAGGGGTGGTGTGTGTGTACAATGATGGCAAAATAGTAAATGAGAATAGAATGTGTGTACCTTTAGGCTTTACCTCTTATTTATAGGTTTACCTTAAGGTTGGGGTTTGGACTGAGGGGCCTCTATGCCTCCAAGCCCAAATAATATGCCACCATATCTGTGTCAAGATCTTCGGTTAATATCCTCATTGATTATAGGATTAATATCCTCCTTGATTGTAGGAGGATTCTGATACAGATTACCCTTTATTGGGTTTTACATTAAGTGGGCCTCGTACGGTTCTGTAACAAATCCTTATATAACCACTAACCCTTATAAACTCTAGCTCATTTTTTTCCATTCCCAATATGAATCATAGGATCTCATAAATCAATTACCTTGATTTTATTAACTTGTGACATATATCATTTACTATCACTAACTATATTTATTTTCCTAATAAAAAAATCATTTTCATTATCCTTTATAATTGTAAGGCCCGTGCATTGCACAGGTAATCTATCTGGCTGAAATCTTAAAGCCCGTTGTAACGCCATGAGTATAATGAGGAAAAGGTGATTTTTTTTAAAGAGGGGAAATCACAAAATGGTACATGCCCTCATTAAATCAAAATATATAAAATAACTAAAATTATAGGTGAAACGCTAATGGCCTGTTTGGTTCACGAATTGAATGGGATGGAATGGAATATAATAATGATTATATGAATTTGTTTGGTTCATCATTAAGGAAAGATGAACATATGGATACAAATGTTTGGTTAAATTATATCAAATATGAGACTATATGGGAATAATATAGCAAGAGACAAAATTGCTCTTGTCTGCATGACTACACATATATATAATCTAAATATTGGATTCATAATAATTTTTTCATTTGGTGTGTGTACACGTTGGGTTTATAGTAGATTTTTAATATTTAATGATGAAAATATTATACAATATACAAGTTGGGTTCATGATAATATTTTATATTTAATGGTGGGAATATTATTTAATGGGATGTTTTAATATTTTTTAACATTGGAATATAATTTTTTTTATTTTGGGATTATTTTTAAAATTTCTATATTATTAATTATTATTTTTAATATTTAAACGCATTTATGGGTGGGTACTTTGGTCAATTTGAAAATTTATAACGACAATATCTTTTTTATTTGATTACAGGATGTCTGCATTCCCATTTATTAGTCTTAGTAGTGTAATCCTGATTGTATCAAATGATATAATTAGGATTACAAATTGTAATTTCCTTTACATTATATAAGCACAACTAAACGTTGTAATCAATCTGTTGTATTAGAATTACAGATAATCCTCTTTCATCGAATCGAATCAAACATGACAAGTGTTCTTTTCAAATGACATGACGTATAAAAGGGGAAAAAAATACAAAGACTTTTACATGAAATAAACCATTAACTTTAACTCTAATTTTACTAGAAGAGTTTATGCTTAAAATATAAGTCTTAAATTTAGGCTTTTAAAGCTTAAAAGATGGCATAAAATTATCACTCTTGTCCTATTTATAAGTCTATTTTGACCAAAAAAAAAAAATATGGTCCTTATTATTATAGTTCAATTTCAAAATAATAATGTCTTTTTTCCTCTTTTGCCCCTATTAATTGCAATAAAAAAACATATTGACTTTTAGAATCATAGATAAGGGAAAATTTGAAAATCTATCCCATAATTAATGGGTTAACTAACTTTCCATAATATATGAGAGTTAGTTAATTTAGACTTATAAATAGAACCAAAGTGATAGTCCAAAGTCTAAAGAAGTTTTGCTTAGTTTAGCTTTTTTAAAAAATCCTTTAAGCTAGATATTTTGGTCAAGATATAGATCATTGTACTTTTCCCAAAATTCAATTTGGCTTCAGTATAAGTGCAAGTAAACACTAGTGACAACATAGATATCATACGATTCGTTCAAGCAGATAATAGAGATGTATAGAAAGAAAGAGCAAAAATGTATGGCAAACATCATATAGCGTTGCTTGCAACTATCAAACCTTTACCAATAATAAATGTGCAAACACTATAATGACCCAAATTAAAAATACAAAAACTTAATTTAAGAAGAAAATTAAAAAACAAAAACAAAAAAGAGCCTAATGCAAATACAAAAGGCATATTACAAGGACTTGTGACCAGTCAGAAAGAAACCTTCGAATGTTATACAGAATGCAAATGGAGAAATACTGCATTGTGATGTTCCAACAACATTTAGCAGAACCTGAACCATATAACTGAGGAGGCTCTTTCATTGCTTCCATGAAAAGGTGGATTTGCTCTAAAACTGGAATAAGATCAGCCTTTACACCAATTTCTCCATCTTACGCTCTAGCATTGCGCTTTTCACCACATAGCCCAAAAAAAAAAAAAACACCAAATGTGAGTTTTAATTCAACGGTTATCCTCCAGCAGGTTGAGAAGAGTCTGGGAACCATCATCCGTGTTCTCATTGTCACTGTTATTTTCTGCTATATCAGATAATCCTATGAGAGCTGCATAAACTTTATCATTATGAATTCCTGATTGCCGCAGCAATTCAATTAAGACTTGGGAGCTCGCTGTGTCATTTTCATCTTGACAGAGCTTGAAAAATGCAGAAATATTCACAGGCTTTGGCTTCCAGCTCTTTGAACCCTCCTCCATGAAAGCTTCCTTAAAGCAGGACAAGGCCTCAGAAATTTTCCTTTCTCTAATATGCACCTCAGCAAGAATCTCCCATGTACTTGAATTCGGTTTCCCACCAACTTCAAGCATATTTTTAAAGAAATCAAGAGCTTTATCTTTGTTTCCATTCTTCACATACCAAGATAGAAGAAGATTGCCTATTCTAGCATCATGAGATGTTTTTACAGAGAGCCATTCCTCATGGAGTTTTTCTGCACCTTCAATATCACCTATCCTAACCAGAGAGGAAATAATAGCATGATATCCCAAGTTTGGAACAGTGGGGAAAACTGTTTTATAGGTATTCCACACACGATAAACCTCCTCTTTTTTACCAACACTTCCGTATAAACTCAGTAGGTAATGATAAGGTATCCTATCTCGACCTCTTATTCGACTCTCAACTTTTCTTAAGCTCTCTTCAGCCTTTTCAAGCAGATCCATCCTAATGTACATTGTAGCTAATGTGCTGAATGTAGTCCAGTTTGGAATAATGGACCTATCCTTCACCATCTGCTCAAAGACTTGTTCCATTTTTTCTAGCGATCCTTGTAATCCACAAGAAGATAACCAGATATTATATGAATATATATCTAACTGTATGTTTTTCTCCATCATTTCTGAAACCGTCAAGTCAACCTTATCATATTCCTGTAGATTCATGTACAGAGTCATCATTACATTAAATGGAAGAGAATGAGTTGCATATTCTTTACTCCTCATGGTGTCAAGCAAAGACTCTGCCTTTTCTTTCATCTTATAACGTACATAGGCATTCAAAAGAGCCCCATATGTCCTCCTGTCTTTTAATTTATCAGGCAACTTTAGAAAATATTCTTCCGCAGTAGAAACTCCACGAACCTTGGAAATAAGATCTAATTGAATTGCAGCATCACTTGCAGAATGTCTAAACCTCTCCCCTCTGTTGTTCATCCATTCATATACCTGCATGATTTGCACATGGTAAGTGCATTTTATTCATGTAATATTTTTCAAGGTTAATAAAAGCATATTATAAGTCTAAAAACAGAAGATATATTTTATCTATGTTTTTCAAGGGTAAGATACTACTGTCATTCAAGAGATCTGAGTTCCTTTAAGACAATAAATAGCACGGGAAAAATAAAGAATTCTGCACAAGTGCCTCAGCCGACCTTTCATATTAGAAAAATGATCATCCACGGTAAGAACACAGCCTTTCCCTTTGTCAAAAAAAGAAAGTGAATAAAATGCGCAATCCCATCCTCTGATAAATTTAAAAGCCATTAGCCCATCAAACAATGTGGGGAAAGAAATATGGGCTTTGAAATTGCATGACCTCCATTGATAATGGTCACAATATTGACAAATCCCAAATTTCAAAATAACATAAGTAATAATAGTACAATAATCTCCCAAACTCAAATTCTACATAAAAAAAGAAAGAAATAGAAAGCATGATTTCTCAGGCTCAGACAAAGATAGAGCCCCCAAGGAATCAGTCAGGTTATAATGCAGTCTCAATTAATCTGCTGCCTAATGCTCTATACCAAATTTTGAACAGTGCACGTATTTTGAACCAAAATTTTTAACATGTTATACCACATTGATGCTTCCAAATTATAGGAATTTGTTCTTGGTTTCTACAGAGTAATGACAACTCTGCATAGATCTACTGCCACAGATGGCACATAATGAAGCTTAAAAATAGCCTATCAGATTCTGCTTAAAAATCTTGAAATTAGGGGAGACAGAACAGTTTGACATTTTTCCCTCCAATTTCTTCTTCTGATAATATACACTCAGAAACAAGGAAAACAATACAAAAGGTGCACTGCTAAATGTTCAATTGGGGTGTGGATTGTGACACAAGCAATACCCTTTTCATTCTTCCTAATCTCTATCTCACCCCATTTGGTAGAAGCAGAAATGCTGATGATTAAAAATTAATTTTTAATCATCTGAAAGGAAGAGCTAGCTGCTCCACAGAGTTTGTCAACGGACAAAAAATCTTAAATATTCTATAGCACACTTTTTAATTATTCATGAATCTGTGTGCGTGTGACTTTTATATGTTGGGATAAGGGTCTTATTTGCCATGGAAGTTTTCGCTCAGGAGCACTGGATGGACGGAAGTTTTTTTTGGATCAAAATCGCCACGTAAGTTCACAAAACGTAGCAATTTTGCCCCTCCATTAATTTTGACCGTTAAGTTTAACTAAGTGCACACGTGGCATGTCACCTCATCAATCAAATAAGAGTTAAATATCATTTTTGCCCCAGAAGTTTTCGCTGAGGAGCAATTTTGCCCCGGAAGTTTACAAAACGTAGCAATTTTACCCTTATATCCCCCAATATTAAATTTGACTATTAAATCAGTCAAAGAACACACATGTCATGCCTTGAAAAGGTTGAACTTGAAGTCAAAAAGGGAGATCCTTGAGACGTTGAGCTCAAGGCAGCCGGAATTTGTGAAGCCGAACTGGTCAAAGGGACTGAAAGGCCTATCCCAAAACCCAGAGAAAGCATCACTTATGATCTAAGCAAATGAAATGCAAAACGAGAAATGAATTGTCCCAAAAACTGGTTCAGTAAGACAAATCAATAGTGATAGTATTTACCTTTGTATAGATTGATCTAAGCCACCTACCCTGTGCCACAAGATAAATATCCAGCAATTTTAAGTGATGCTTACTGAACCAATTTTTGGGACAATTCATTATTGATTTGTCTAGATCAAACCAAGTTTAGGGACTAATCAATAATAAAATGTCCCAAAAATTAGTTTAGTAAGCATCACTTAAAATCGCTGGAATTTTTAGTAGTATAGATTTACCTTGTGGGACAGGGTGGGTGGCCTAGATCTTGCTATACAAAAGTAAATACTATCATTATTGATTTGTCTTAATGAACCAATTTTTGGGACAATTCATTTCTTGTTTTGCGTTTAATTTGCTTAGATCATAAGTGATGCTTCCTCTGGGTTTTGCGACAGACCATTCAGTCCCTTTGACTAGTTTGGCTTCACAAATTTCGGCCGCTTTGAGCTCAATGTCTCAAGGATCTCCCTGTCTGACTCCGAGTTCAACCTTTTCAAGGCATGACATGTGTGTTCTTTGACTGATTTAATAGTCGAATTTAATATTGGGGGATAGAAGAGCAAAATTGCAATGTTTTGTAAACTTTCGGGGCAAAATTGCTCCTCAGCGAAAACTTCTGGGGAAAAAATGATACTTAACTCTTATTTGATTGATGAGGTGGCATGCCACGTGTGATGAGGTGGCATGCCACGTATGCATTCAGTTAAACTTAACGGTCAAAATTAACGGAGGGGCAAAATTGCTACGTTTTGTGAACTTCCATGGCAATTTTGATCCAAAAAAAACTTTCGTTCACCCAGTACTCCTGAGCGAAAACTTCCATGACAAATAAGACCCTTATCCCTTATATGTTCCTTTTGTTCTCCTTACTCATAACAGAGTATTAAGATGTCCCATGGGGCAACAATCAATACTTAACATGATATAAGCCTCAAACCAATTTCACACAATAAGCCGATATTATGGGTGGAGTGACCTAAGTTTGTATAAATGGGGTATCAAATCCTTCCCCTAGAAAGATGGTAATGCCGGTATTCCAGTGTTTCTTTGGAACTAGAAAACTAGCATATAGCTAGCCTATAACCCTGTTATGGACTAGCACATATTTAACTAAATATCTTTCAACACCTCAAAATTTCTTTCATTTGCAAAATTGGAGCACTGAATTTGCATAAGCTGAAAATTTTGACCTCCAATTTCAACAAGCAACAATTCTATTCAACCCTTTGATCTGTCTGCTAACTCTAAGGACCTTCCTCTAAAATTCAAAATTTAATGCTTGGATACAGAAATTCAGCTCACACGTAATTTCAAACAGTTCTCCCTTTCTCAGTTCGTCAAATAAGACCATGGCATAAAAGTAAAGTAACAAAGTAAAATAAACTTTGTTGCATCATCCAAGTAAACAATCATGAACTAAACAAAATAACAAAGCAAATCACATCACTCGGCCAAAATACATAGAAAACGAATTAAATGATACCAAAAGAAAAAGTGATTTTCAGTTTCTGACCTCAAGAGCTCGGTGGTGCTTCTTATATTTCCTCAATTCTTTCACAACTCTACAAAGCTCCCATTTCGTGAGAGTCCTCCCCTCATTCTCCCACTGATTCAACACACTCGCAGAACCCAACTCTGGGTTTTTCATCAACGATATTCTCCTGTACACATCGTTCCATCTCACAATCGGTCTTCGCTCATAGTCTAGGGTTCCGTAGCTATGAACTTTAGAGATTGCGCAGTTGATGGAAAGTCTCTGGAAACATACGGATCGTCGAAGTGTGGAGGTGGAAATTTTGAGGGGAAGAAGGGGACGAGTGTAACATAGAGACGATGAAAGAGAGACGTTTTGGTTGTGCAGAGAGGATTGAAGAAGCATGTTTTTGGGTTCAGTGGCCACAGCTCGATGCCGGAAGTAGATGCACTTGTCGCTCGAAGGAGATAATAACAAGGTGGGATGGGACAAGGGTCCAAAATGATGAAGCCAGTTTTTTCTTTGTTTTGGATATTTTAAGATTTATTTGATATTTATGAAGCGAGGTTTATTCTTTTAAAAAAAACGAAATTAAAATAATAAAAATTACTGTAATACTTTAACATAAAGGAAAATCTATCTTGGAAACTTTTTGGGAAAAAAAATTAAAAAAAAAGCGTCTAACTTGAAAGAAACCGTGGTAGCGCTTTTTTTAGGATAAATTAAATGAAATTTTTACAACTAAAATGATCATATTTACAACAATATCGTTTACAACTAAAACAAGTCATATTTGCAACAATATTTTTTACAACTAAAAGCGATCATATTTACAACAATATCGGTCCATTAACAACTAAAAAATTTAATGAAAAATCCCGAAAAAGGCGAGAAAGGGCCATTTTAAGGTTTTCCAAAAAAAAAAAGCCCCAAGATGGATTTTCCCTAACATAAACCATGTGACTGATAAATTTGAGTATATATGATAAAAGTATTTTTCATGCTAAATATGTCTAGTTAGAGAAAAATGATTCCTAAGAACTCAGTTTCTTGAGGAAGAAATTTGAGTAAGTATTAAAATTATTATTCTTTACTGAACTTTTTTCCCCCTTTACTGAACTATTCTATTTAAGTCTAACTAATGTATTCCATCTAATCTTTATTATAAAACATCAACTAACTTTCTCACAAACTAATAAAAATAGTTAAAGTTAATAAAATTATCCTAGAATTTAAGTAATTTCCAATATTACCCCTAATAATTGCATTAAACTTTAATATTATACCACTCTGGTCCTATTTATAAATCTCTTTTGACCAAATCACACATACCAAGGAGAGGTAGGTAGCTCAATGATTATGAGATAAATTTTCAATTTTACCCTCATTTATAAATGAGTGCTTTTCAACTCTTTATTCTCTCTCTATTTTCATTGGTACAATAATATAGGCAAAATTGTCACAATCTCATTTATTTGGTCAAAAAGGGACTTATAAATATGACCAAATTTTTTTAGTCAAAAGAGACTTATAAATAGGACCAAAGTGGTATTAATTATTACTCTCACCTACTGCCATTATTAATTATGGGCAAACATGGAAAAAAGTAATTAATGCTCATTGGGAATAAGCAAGTGCCTTATAAAAAAGACCAAATAAACTTGCTAGTTGGTGCCTTATAATAAGGACCAAAGGAAGTATAAGTTGGCTCATTTAGCTCATGCATTCCATCTGATTAGATGACTTTGTCTTTGAAAAATCACTTAAAGGTCTCAAAGATCATAAAAAAATTATAAAAGAGTCTCATACAAAATTCTCTTATAAAAAAGGTCCCTAGAGAGTGCATTGTGATTAATTTAGAATGTGAAGTTATCGAATTGCCTTTACCAACTTTCACAAGTGCATATGCAAATTTTGACAACTTCTTATGCTTATTTTCACAACTGCATGAACCTACTTTGACAACTAGATTTTCCTATTTAGAGAAGTTATGCACTTGTGAAAGTTGAGATATTAATTTATGAAATTTCATTATTTCTCTAAATAGGAAATCTAGTGGTCAAAATAGTCTTATACAGTTGTGAAAATAAACATAAAAAGTTGTCAAAATTTGCATATGCACTTGTAAGATGTGGTAAGGGCAATTCGGTAACTTCACATTCTGAATTAATCATAATGTAGTTTTTATAGACCTTTTTTAGGGTTCGGTTCCTCTCATAAGCCAATTTCTGCCCATCTCTCACAGGCTTATCCTGACCATCCATTTCATTTAATCCTAGCCATCCGTTTTTACTTTCTTAAAACTCATTTTAAATCGTCTCCCCTGCTTCTGACTCCTGAACTTTGCTAGTTCATCGTCCAGATCTAAAAGAAATTGAATCTCAGATTTTCTCAAAATCCCGACGGTGGGTTTGTCTTCAGCTTCCCAACCCTTTCTTCCTACCACGATCGCTGAGGCTCATTGTGAGCCGTCGCCGCCGGACATTGTCGTTGAGGGAGAGAATCACCGCAACAAAATTACTTTGCTTTTGGGTACAAGATGGATGAACCATTCAGATTTTGTCAAAATCCCGACGGTGGGTTCGATTCTTCAGTTTCCCAACCCTTTCGACCTACGACGATCGCTGAGGCTCATCGCGAGCCGTCGCCGCCGGACATTGTCGTTGAGGGATAGAATCACCGCAACGAATTACTTTGCTTTTGGGTACAAGATGGATGAATCATTCAACAGGGAAGTAATTGAGAAGTGGAAAAATGCCGATGCTATGCCACGCCTCCTAGATCGAATGATGATCGGTAAGGAGCAATGAGATCGGGGGTTGCGTTGCTTCTTCTCTTGAAGTATTGCATGTAAGATGTCTGAGATTTTTGTTTCTTGTGTTTTATTATTATGCTTAGAGCTATTGATGGCTGTTGGTTCGGCTGATGGAGCGTGTTTCTTTGGATGATTCGATTGATCGATATTATGCTGCAATCACACTTGAAGTCTGCGCGTTTCTTCAATGAATTTTGCATAATGTGTCTTACTTTTCCTTTTTACATTCTTTGTGAATGGATTCTAGATTGAGCTAGGCACAGCGTGGTCTATGAATTGAAAATTTACTGTTGATGCATTACATGAATTAGAAAGAATGCCGAATCCTCCTCTGATTATGCATAATTAGACAAGGCTACCAAAGCCCTTTTAATCCTCTGCTTCCCAATAGTTACTCCCCTGCCTGCCTAATTTCTTGGAAACTATAGTTTAATTGGCTGCATTAGATAGAAGGAAGAAGTTCTTATTTCAACTGTTGCAAGACCTGATTTTCCAACTATGCTATGGATGGGTGATCATAGGAAAAGAGAAGTGAGGCAACATGTCTATATTTGTTGCCAAGGCTAAGCAACATGTTGCTGATGCTATTTAATTTCACTCTTGAATATTTTATGATATAGCAATTGCTTAGTCAATTTTTTTTTTTAAAACAAAGTTCTCATAATCATTTGTGGGAAAAGAACTTAATCTTGTCCATTGGATTCCTTTTTTCAAACAGGAAATTTTGAGTTTCTTGGAGAACAGATCATGGTGCAAAGGTTCAAGGATCACAGTATCTGTGAGCAGTCATATGCAAGAGAAAGACTCAATCATAATGCTTGTACAGGGTTGAAGTTATCCCTAGTTTTTCTTATTGGTCATTTAGTTTAGTCCCAATTATGGATGCAATTATTATTATGTATTTTTTTTCTGGATGGTTTTCTAGTTAAATCCTGAAGGTTATTTGTGAATGTCCTTGCTTTTATAAGCTTCAACTTCACACTTCAGTCATTCTTGCTGCATGAAACACTATATTATCTTATAAATCGGTTAACAACCACACATTATTGATTTCATCTTTCTTTTGTAATTTTTTTGTCTCTAAAATATAAATGTAAGTTTGTTGAAATATTTGGTGGCCTAGACCGCAACTTGTCCATGTTTTATGTTTGGAATTTTCTTGCAAATGTTACATAAACAGTTGTTTTTAAAAAAGCCGAGAGACACCTATAGTAATGTATGCTCTTTGTGATTCTTGTTTTTAAAAAGTTTGAGCAAACATTTTATGTTTTTTTTTGTTTTCATGTGTATCTAGGAGCCATATCATGCTTAGATCAAGACATAGAGAATGCCTCTTTGTATTTTGATAGGGCTACTGAATTTTTTTAACTTGTGAATGCAACAACCCTCGCCTTTGTGGAAATTGAAAGTTACGAGTTTTTGCTCAACTTCAACGGTGTGAACGTTTTCGCCTTTTTTACACTAATATTATGAAAATCCCGCTCATCTAACTTTACTGTCAATCTAAAGATTGTGCATATATCTTTGGAATTCCATATCAAAATACATGGGGAAAAAGGCAGCTTCTTATTACTGCCATATTAAGCAAAATACATGAACAATAGCCAGTTTTGCTATACAAAAGGAAATCAAACCCTCAAAAAAATGAGAGACATTTCTGATTTTCATGGATGTATTCTATTTGAACCGAGTATCAAAAAAATGTTCAACTATATTGAATTGTCATTTCGGTATCGGTGATTCATTCATCCTTCATTCGGGTGAATACTAGTGATGTCACGAAGATGGACCTTCGCCTAATAAGAAGAAAGAAGATAGAAGAGCATTGTTAATGCTAGTATAGGGTCATAAAAAAATTCGATGCAATATTTTTTATATAATAGAGAGTTTATTAAATAATGAGTTGTATTTAGCATCATGATGTAATATACACATTGATTTGAATAAAGCTGACATTCTCTCATAACTTGTGCTTATTTCAATATTTGTTTTTTTTTTGTACCTGACAACAAAAATTGTTCTTCCATTACTTCCAATGATGGTGTTGAACAATCTAACGGAGCCTATAAATCATCACACAAAAAAATTATGAATATTATTAATATGAGAGGCATTATATAGAAATTTGATTAGTAAATCATTGGACTTACCATCAACATATTAGTAAATGATTGGACTTGAGGTATTGCTTGCAATGTTGTAGGTGCAAAACATGAAATTGGATTATTTGATTCCACTCTTCTTACCTTGGATCTGCTTATCTTTGCTAGACGCTCTTGCCAACCCTTATATCTTTTTTTTTTTCTCTTAGTTCCATCTCTCTTTTTAATGCCCTTGGGTTGTTGATCTGTTTTTTGTCTCTTAGTTCCACCTTCTTCTTTTTTGTCTTTATCTTTTGAATTTCTGAGCGATGAACGGAAGTCTCTTGCTTCTTTATGAAGTTGTATTATAGAGTTGCGAGCAAAGGTAGAAGTCTCTGGACAGTCAGACATTTCAACTGCTAATGTTATCATCAACTGACATAATTGTCGGTATGATTGAGTGCTCTGAAGCTTAGGATCCACTTGTATTTCATTTTCTCTAATATCATGTATCTCACCATTTCTAGCATCTTTAGTCCATCTTTTCAGAATATATTTTTCTGGTAGCTTCCTCACTTCATTCACCTCATATATTTTTAAAGCATGACTACATAATATCCCAATAGATTCAAAACGCCTGCAACTGCACCATACAGAATCATCCTTTGGATCAAATGTCAATGTCCACTTTTTGTCGTCATGAACCATAGTTCCAGTATAAGTGAACAATAGACCTTTCTCATCTCGAGATGAAATACATGTGGCGAAAAAGAGATCCAATTGCTCTTGAAACAATTCTAACACTGAAGCAGTGTAAATCTCAGCAACTTGTTGTAGTATAGGTGAACTTTGGACTATCATTCGTGGTTTTTTCTCCCTTGCTTCATACTCACATTTAATCTCATTATACCTCTTATCTGCAACAACCCGCTCAAGCCTCTTGAAGAATTCATCAATATTAATACTGGGGTTTGTAATACTCTTAATATCTGCATTAACACTTTCACTTATTTGTGTGCTACGCAGACCAAGAGTAATAGAGTACTTCATATAACACCATGCCCATTTCTCTTTGATTTCATATATGGACTTTAACCATGAGTTGTCCTCCAAATTGAATGATGATATTAGAGACGCCCATGCTTCTTCAAATTGTGATTTGTCTTCAATAGCAAACATACACTTGTTGAAATCATGCAAAAAATGTGAACCACCCTCATCTTATTCCCTAGATGTTTTATTCCATTTTGCTCAATATGCCATGTGCATAATGCATGCTTCACTTCTGGCATAACCTCACGCAGTGCTCTTGCCATTGCTTGATCTTGATCAGTAAAGACTGTAGCAGGTCTCTTTTGCTTGTTTGCCTTCAAGAAAGTTTCTAACAACCACTTGAATGATTCTGTGGTTTCATCATATAACAAAGATGCACCAAAAATTACAATTCCTCTATGATGATTGAGTCCTGAGAATATGGCAAGCGGCCTATGATTACTATTTGTGCATTAAGTGGTGTCCAGTGAAATTACATCCCCAAAATAAGCATAATCTACAAGCATACGAGCATCGGCCCAACAAATATTTGTAATTTGATTTTCCATATCAAGTTGGTATGAATGATAAAATGAAGGGTTCTCGGTAATTTGTTCTTCAACATAATTCAACAACCATCCAACTTCGCCATTCTTCATGCTTCTTCTTCTCTTAGCTTTCAAATAATTTTTCATATCGGCTTGAGTGAAGCCAAGATTAGCTCGTCCCCGCTTTGCTTACTCATAAGGTCAAAAGTCGCCTTTTGTTGTAGTCCAAGCATCCCTAGCCAAATCAATTTCATCTGCTTGTGCATCACATATTTTCCGTTGAGACCTCATCATATGCACTGTTTCTTGGAGATGCAATGGGTGGTTATGCTTTTCTTCAAAGCTGGTGATTTTGAATTTACCTTCTACTAAATTAACTGTCATTCCAGCTTTACATTCAGTCCTAGTCTCAGGACGATGGTTGGTTGCCGGTGTGTATCTTTTATCCTGTCTTCGTTTGCCCTCTTTTGAACACACATATCTATAGGAAATAATTGTCTCCTTATCTTTTTTACTCTTTGTTGCCCCATTTTTTCTTGCACTAAAACCTACTTTACAAGCATATTCATTCCAAAACTTCCATGCTTCCTCTAGATTATCAAATTCTTTTCCCAATCTAGGAGTCAAATCAACTTTCATATATTGAAACCTTCAAAGTAATGCCTGCAACATAAAATTATGTGAAAAATATAAATTAAGGAAGTAAACTTTTTTAAAAAAAAACATCAAAACGAAAAATATATTTCTACATATACTTACAATTTTTTATATACAAATCTGCACATATTGATCCTATTCCTAATTGTTTACTACTAAATTTTAACACCCAACAGGGCTCATTTTATAGTAATATATAAAGCTATGTCATGTATTGATATATATGGGATATTGCAGTGGAAACAATGGTGTAATAAAAACAATTTTATCTCAAGGATAGAAGCCTAACAGTCAAAAGTGTCAAAGCATCAATAATCCAAAAGTGCAATGTGGCAAGTTGTTGGCTGAGAAATTTCCAATTGGCAAGTATCACGTGGAAAAAAAAAGTGGTAAAAGCACTCTGCCAAAAAATAATCTTTTGTCATCTTCTCCTCAGATGAGCACTAACCCAGCATCTTCCATTGCTGTTTTCTTCTCTAACAAAAAGCCCACACTTCTTCAATCAACTATTGATTCATTATAGCAAAGAAAATAATAACTTCCCCACTCATTCATCAACAAAATCGAAACAGCGTGTTTCTGGAAAATTAACCTCTAGTCTTATGCTTGTGAGCTGGTTAATAGAATTGCTGATATTGCTGATCCTACAGATAGCCTCCTAGTAAGACAAATTAAAGCCTTCATTTGTAGAGATTGGCTGGTTCACATCTGTTATATTCCGCAGCATTTCAACAGAACAGCGGACGCGCTTGCTAAATTAGGCCTGTCTAAATCAGATTCTGGCTTTTAGCAACTTCTTATATATATATATATATATATATATATATATATATATATATAAAGTCGAAACACAGTGGAGTGGAATAGTAAAACAACAAACTGATTCTCTAAAATTATACCCAATCAAAAGCTCTCTCTTTCTCATGACTTTGCTTTCAGTTCCAGCATTAGCTATGAAATTATCCAAAAGATGTAATCTTTTTATGAAAAAAAAAGTTATTGGGATCTTACCTGCCTCCTTCGTCTTTCCTGCCAAATTGCACACGAACGTCCCAGCAAAGTTCGGGAGTCAGAAGTAGGGGAGACGATTTAAAATGAGTTTTAAGAAAGTAAAAACGGATGGCTAGGATTAAATGAATTGGATGGTCAGGATAAACCTGTGAGAGATGGGCAGAAATTGGCTTATGAGAGGAACCGAACCCCCTTTTTTATAAGAGAATTTGATATGAGACCTTTTTATAATTTTTTATGGTCCTTAAGACCTCATAGTAATTTTCCCTTTGTCTTTCCATCAATTTATGGGTGATATTACATTCCTTAAAAATGATTTATTTTAAAAACTTTTGCTCTAAAAAAGGTTTTAAAGATAAATTTTTTGTCTTTTGTGTGGATTTAGTCCCTTTTTTATCAATTGGATAAGAATTTTTAATTTCCAGCCTAAAAGCTTAGGCATAAAAAATTACTACCTTACGCTTAAAGTTATAAAACTTAACTTTTAATTTAATTGTTAATTCTCACAATTAAACTTTTGAAAAAAATAGTTAAATATCATTTGAACTTACAAAATGTTAAAAAGTCTAGTAAGAAATGAAAAGGCAAATATGTGATTGGGAAGGAATATAAGTTTTTGACGTTTTGAGGTTTTTACCGAAATGCCCTCAAATGTAGAAAAAATAAAAAGGCAAAAACCCCTCCAAATGGCAATTAAAGAGCCAATGGAGATGGTGATTGTGGTAAATAAAAAAAAAGGAAAAAAAGAAGAAGGCAGATTTGAGGAAAAGAAGATAGAAAATTAGAAATAGTGACGGTGGGGAGAGAAACCCACCACAGTGGTAGCAAAACCGACGGTGACGGTGGTGGTGTAGCCAAAGATCGCCTTCCTCTCTGATTTCCTTCTCTCTCTTCTTCATTCAAAAATTATAGCTTCCCCTCCAGCCTTGATTCCTGTCAATGGTGGTGAAAATGGAGAGGACGATGGTGGTGTTGGTGATAAACGAAGAACGAGGATGATGAGATGAAGGACGATGGTGATGAAGATAACCGAACGGCAAGTGAAAGCCGTTGGGTCCGACGGTGAGGCTAACAGAGTAGGGAAAAGAAGACGGAGAACAAGAGGAGGTCGGTGGCGGAGCTTAGTTAGGACACGTAGGGGCCATAATTTTGGCCCAAAAAAAAAAAAAAAAAAAAAAAAAATAATTTTTTTTTAATGGAACTTTTTTTTTTTAGTGTAATAATACAACTTTGGCCCCCCAAAGTAGTAAAATTAAATTTTGGCCCCCAACTTCTTTTTTTTTTTTTTTTTTTACATTTTTCCTCTTTTTTATATCTTTGAGCTTATAATTCAATCTTTGTTTATGTGGGGTCTTGTATGATTTATGTTAATTTTGTCATTCTTTTCTATATTTCATTCTAATTACCCGAAATTTTTAGGCTTATCGTGAAATTTACTTTTGTGGTGTATCCCTTACTATCTTTTACCCATTCTACACTTACTTATAGATGAAGTTAATTGACTTAATTTCATGAATATTTTTTTTTATTCTTTTCATTTTTAATGCATTTAAAACTTTCCTTACAAAAATTTTTCGGGGGCAGCGCCCCCGAACTCCCGAATCCCCACCACTGTTTGGCCCCCCCAAACTTTTCCTCCAAGTTCCGCCACTGGGGAGGTCGATGGTGGTGCTACGTGACCTCCGGTGGTGGTTATGGCGGATCCCGATGGTAAATGCAAGATTTTCAGTGGTGGTGGTAAACTCTTGTCCCTTCTCCCTCTCCGTTCTCAATATCTTCTTCCTCTTCGGTTTTTGAAATTTGTCGGCCAAATCCCCTTGAAAGTGTCGGCTGGTTTTGATCTTCTTTCAAAAATGGTTATCTCAGTGAAAAATATAACTTAACATTCACCATGGGTCGGGTTCTTCGCCGGAGCTTGGACTTCCCAAGACATCTTCAATCAAACTCATCAAGCTTCACGCTGTGGGGGTTCATCATGAAGTTTGAAGCTCACCTTTGGTTGGTTCAGAGAGTTACTTCTCCTCCATCTCATGTTGAGCTAAAACACGAAATTGGGGACCCTCCATCTTTGTTTAACGCAAGACATATTCAAAAAAATTGACCTTTTTGGTACATGTGTCTTTCTTAAAGATGGTTTATAAGTAGAAATCAGCATATCAATGACTTGACTTTAGTATTATTTCCTTGATTTCCTTTCCTTCCCCATCTCCTTTTGTACCTTTTGTAAATAGCATATTCTGAGCAAATTTTAGTTTCATCCCTGTCTAATTTTTCTGTTCAGTGTAATATGACAAAGAGATGTGTTACTATAATCTCTGAGCTTACAAGAATCCAAAGCAAGGTTTTGTAACTTGCCTGCCTATTGAGGGAAGTGGTTTTTTTTTTTTTTTTTTTTTTTTTTTTTTTTTTTTTTTTTTTTTTTTTTCTATTTTGTTTTTTTTAAGAAAAAAATTAAGAATTATTTTCGTTTTAAAAAAAAAAATCAACCCGCGGCGCTCTCTCTGTATCGAGTCGTTCTCAAGCCACGAACCAGATATATCTTTCTCTCACCGTGCCTTCCCTCCTTTGCTCATCATCGTCCCTGCTCACCGCCTCCGACGCACTCCCTCCTCGTCGGCCGATCACTCTCAAATCGTCCCTCCTCTCCATTCATCCCTCACCGTCGACGGTAGCTCTCAACTCCTTCGCAGGTCCGTTCCTGGTCCGACCTCACTCTCACCGTCGTCGGTTCTTCCAGATCCGTGCCTCCCCTGTTCACCGCTGCCGTCGCTCTCTCCGGCGTCTCTGTTGCTTGCGATTTCCATTTTCGGCCTTCCACCGTTCATCACCGCCGTCGCTCACCTCCGTTCTTCGTCTTCCACCGTCGGCCTCCCTCTGCAACTTCCGGAGATCCCTGCCTTCTCCTGTTCTGTCTTCTACAGCCGTGATTCTTGGACCCTGTTTGCTGTCTTCGTGTCTCTAGCCTTCCTGAGTTTCTGGTCTATTCGTTGCTCTTCTTTTCGGAGGTAAAGCTCATGCCTTTCTCTATTTCTGGGTTGGGTTTGGTTAGATTAGAGTAAAGTTTGATGGCAGTAGTCGTATGAAGCCTCTGTGGTTTTGATTAAGTGTTAAAGCATGCTAAACTGAGGCTTGAACTGATGAGTTTTGATCTGAGGGCTATTATGTTTTGCATTGTTTGCTTAGGTAGTCTCTGAAATACAGGAATACAAATTCTTAATTTTCTGGGTTGCTCTGTATCTGCTTGGTTATCATGAGAACCAAAAGAAATAAAAATATTGCTTTCTGAAACTTGAAGCTGCAATGGAAGTAAAGAATTTTTTATTCCTACTGGGATTAGGTTTCTAAATTTATAGCAATAGTTCAATGGTTTTTCACAGCTGCAACTTTGCCTATTATCTTGAGAACTAAGCTCACTGCCACTTTGGAAAAATGTTTCAAAACCATGAAAAATTCAGTTGTGAAATTCCCTTCAATTCTTGTTATAAATGAAGACTAAAGGTTTCTGTGGGCGCTCCTTTTACTCCAATCTCAAGTTTGCCAAACCTAAAGTTGAACCTACAGGATTTAAAAATGAAAAAGTTTCTGTGAAAGTGGACATTTTTCAAAGTGCTCATGTTTGGAAATGTTCTATTGATTACCTACGTATACTTAATTGTGTTGACAATGTTTTTTGCTCTAAGAGGTTATTGGGACTGTTGAGAATTAGGCTTGAATTTAGATGTGATGTGAGGATTAGCATGTAGCAACTACTGATGGTTGCCTGTTACATTCTGTCCGGGAGTCGATAAGTCATTTTGGGTACCTCTTTGATCTTGTTTTCAGCATAATTGTGGGATTGAGCACTGTAAATTGTAAATCTACGAATTGCTCTGAATCTTTTGGTTGCTGATTTTAAATGGAAAAATTGAAATTCATTTTTGAAAAGGACCAGTTATGATCCAATTCCAAAAGATTTCAGAATAACTTGTAGAGTTGCATACTGTCACATGATTCTGTGCCGTGGTGAACTATTGTTTGGTGAATTAAGTCCTGGAGTAGCTGCATGAGTTTTACACTTTTACTTTGTGCTTGACTCAATTGAACAAGTGCTCAAATTCTTGAATTCTTTGACAGATTATGCTTACTCATAGTTGTATTTTTTTTAAAAAAAAAATTCCTTTACATACTGATGTGTGAAGGTCCTCATCTGCTGTTTTAAAATTCAAGAATTTCAGCACTTTATTTAATTGAATCAATGAATCAATTGCACACGCATTTGCTACTAGTGATGCTACTGTTAAACTGATTCTGAAAACTAATCTGACTTTGCACTGCTTCACCTCCTTTGTTTCTTTCCTTGTTTCTTGGTTCTTATAGAGCTCCAAACAAAACTTGTTTCCTCCTATAAAAGATGGAGGAATTATCAATTCTCAATTGAATCACAAACTCTATAGGATATAACAAGAATTTCTTTGATTTTTGCTTGATACTTTGATATGCATATTTTTTTCTATACACTTCATTTCTTATGCACATTTTGAACCCAAATATAGGTAAAAAGAGAGAAAATGTGCTAGAATGCTGTGAATTTCTAAGAGTTAACACTTCCCTATCTCCTTTTGTAAATAGCATATTCTCAGCAAATTTTAGTTTCATCCCTGTCTATTTTTTCTGTTCAGTGTAATATGACAGAGATGTGTTACTATAATCTCCGAGCTCACAAGAATTGCATATTCATAAAGTTTCTGGATTATGAGCACTAATCCTAAATAATAATCTAGCACATTGTGCTCTGTCTTTTGATGGTTATAACCATATTTACAGAAAATAGCCATGGGATAATGATTTCTGGTACATTAGGCCGACAGAGCTCCGGCATTGATGGCCGGCGGGGTTCTTGCATTTTTTTCAAAAAACAAGATGAGGGGTATTTTGGTAAAATATCCCAAACTTCACAAACCCTGATTCCTCTTCAATTACCTCTCTGTCCTTTTCATTTCTTATCATACATTTTAGGGTTTTGTATGTTCAAATGTTATTTAATTGTCTTTTTCCCTAAACTTTTTAGTCTTTGCAATTCAAATTTCAAATTTTATAGTTTTTAATATCACACTTCATTAAAATTTGTAGGGTTAAGGTGTACCAATCCTTATGAAGTATCTTCAGCCACATTGAGTATCTTAGAGTATTTTGTGGTGCATTCTAAACTCTAAAGTATTTTTTGGAGAATCAAACACCCTGCATTATTTTTTTTAGATGTACTCAACACCTTAAATTACTTAAATTGTTAAGCGCATAATTGCAAAAAATTACTTTAAAGTTATGGACACACATGAAAAATATTTCAAGGTGTTAGGTACAACACAAAATACTTTAGAGCACTTGATGCGCTAGGAAAAATATGCATCAACCCGAATTTTTATTCTCACACTTAATTTAAAAAAATTGATGAAAATTATCCTAGTGAAAATTTTACTACTTGAAGGTATTTAAAGATGCCTTAAATGAATTTTATTTGGCATATAGTTGAATATATACAGCTAAAAAAGAGTTGTGACCCTACAGATAAGTAGTCCTTAAGCAAATTTTATGTTTTTGGATAATAAAATTTTTGACAGGACATTTTTAAGTGATTTTCCTAATTTTATAGCCTTTAATTTAAAATGTTTAATTTTGTCTGGAAAAATTTAGAAAGTTCCTTCAAAATATCAAAATCTCAAATCAGTTTTAATTTTTACAATATATAAGTATTAATTACAGAAGAAAAAGACAAGAAAATAACTCTTAAAACTTTAAAATCTAAATCAGTCTTGTTGCATATCACTGTGTTTGGGAAAGCTTTGGAAGGCTCGAAACGCGCAGTGAAGGGGTGAAAAGCACAATGGGGGTATTCTATTTTTTTTTTTTTTTTTTTGATAATGGGGGTATTTTATTCTGTTTGGTTAGGTTCACGATTTTACCACTGGGCTTTTAACCCAAAAGTGGCTTCTGAGAAGAAGCCCAAAAAACTGGCTTCTCACAACTGTGGAGGGCTTATGTGTGTATATTAAGGGAAAAGTATCTCTCTCGAGATAAGTTATCTCCAGTGACCCCTAAAACTACGTCGTTTTGAATTAATGAAGGGTGTGTTTGTAATTTTAGGTGAATTAATGAATGGTGTTTCAGTAAATTTATATGATAATAAAGTAAAGAAAATTACAGAAATGTCTTTCATTAATCCAAAACAACGTAGTTTTGGAAGTCACCGGAGATAACTTATCTCCAATGATTAGAGAAATCTTTTACCCTATATATATGTAGTATTTAATAAGATTTATACATTTTTGAGTCATTTTTCATCTTTATTGACTTTTCAAATAATCATCTAAACACGTTCAGTTTGGAAAAAAAAAATACTTTTGCCATTGTCAATTCAAATACAAACTACATCTACAATGTGACTTTTATCCTATTTTACTTTTGCAAAATTAAATTAAAAATAAGTCACTTATCCTACCACTAACCCAAACGGGTTATAAGAGTATAGATATGAAAACTCAATTTACTAGGAAATTATTGATTTGGAATTTGAAGTTCAAATTTTTTTTTGGGGTCAATTTCCCAAATTACATTTAGTTAGAAATTTAAAATTTATTTTAATACGAAATTATCCATTTGGGATTTTTAAATTTTGAAGACATTTTTTTCCAAATTTTCTAATAATGTTTCTTTTTATTTTCAAAAAACAGGACAAGAAACTTTACAACGCTTCTCAAGCCCATGCCTCGCTAGTCCATTCCCTTGAGAACTTCTCAGTTGAAGTGCGAGGGGCTGCGGCCTGCGGTTCTCCGTTCGGCTCTAATCTGTCAGGATCTTCTCTCTCTACAGTTGAATCTCAAAGTCTCTAATCCTAGCTTCTCTCTCTTCCTGTCACATAAGAATCGTCGAAATGGCGGCTGTTGAGGTTGAAGCTAAAGCAGCAGAAAAAGAAGAGGATCAGGTAGTGAATCCATGGGAGGTTTCCGCCAAGGACGGAGGCAAGATTGACTACGACAAGCTCATCGACCGTTTTGGCTGCCAACGGCTTGACCCTTCTCATATTCAGCGGGTTGAGCGCTTGACTTCTCGTCCTGCTCATGTCTTCCTCCGTCGTGGTGTTTTCTTCGCCCACCGGTATGCATTCTATTCTATCTGTTTTGAGTTTTCTCCTGCATAGAAGAAATTCAATGCTAATGTAGATTTCTTATTTGGAGGCAGCGATTTCAATGAAATTTTGGATGCATATGAAAGAGGAGAGAAGTTCTATTTGTATACAGGACGAGGACCATCTTCAGAAGCTTTGCATCTGGGTCATCTGGTTCCGTTTATGTTTACTAAGTAAGTTGAATATGCACTTGCCAGTTAAAAGATATTTTTTATCAATATATAGAGATATAACTCAATCGCTTCTGCAACAAAGTATGCAGCAAGGGATAGGGAAGTTTTTCGGCTCTTTAATATAAGACATTCAATTCCCCTAACTACCGAAACTCTGCGTATTTAATACAACACTATTGATAATTTTTATATTTGTCAATCTTTTTCTAATTTATCATATTAATCCTCAGTAATAATCAAGGAGTAAAAGGAATTGGGGAATTAAAGAAGATGGCAAGGTTGTTTTAAAAAATACATGCAACTAACTCAACTAATTTCTTTAATCTAATCAAATTAGATAAATATATCTTATATTAATGATCGGATGGAGTAACATATACTGTTCAAATCATTTGACTTAAAAAATGAAGAATTACAAAGACCGTACTGGTTTTGAAAGGATGTTAACTTAATTGAAAATGTGTGCAGGTATTTGCAAGATGCCTTTAAGGTTCCTCTTGTTATACAACTCACAGACGATGAGAAATTCTTGTGGAAAAATCTCAGCATAGAGGAGAGCCAAAGACTTGCACGAGAGAATGCTAAGGATATTATTGCTTGTGGCTTTGATGTTTCCAAGACATTCATATTCTCTGATTTTGATTTTGTTGGCGGGTGAGTGAGATATGAGGGTAGCTTTGGCCTGATGATATATTCTCAAGTATGCTTTCATAAATTTTAGACGTTTCATCACATTTTATACTCCTCTGGTCCTAAATGTAGGGTTGGTTTTTATACTCCTCTAGTCCTAAATGTAGGGTTGGTGTTGGTCCTAAATGTAAGACCTCATTCCAATTTGTCTCTCATGTTTACCCAAACTACCACTACTCATACTCCTCAACAATAATGGCAATCAAATTTAAATAGTTACAAGACATTTGTTACACATGGGTATTTTAGGAAGATTAGATCACATTTGTTACAATTTACTAATTTACCTAACTTCCTTAATCTACCAAAATTAGTTAAATACTCTTACATTAAGGATATGAGGAGTATTATCTATGGGTTTAGGAATTTCATTGGATATGAATCCATGTAGATTCTGGAATCTTGCTGCCATTGAGGAACTGAATTTGACAAAAAAAATCTTACAATGCGTAAATGATGTTCAATCTTCTGGGAGCATCTTGCACATAGAAATGAAAACAAGACGACTTTTCACTTTCCTCATTATTAATAGTTATTTACATCTTAAGTACAATTTGTGGTAGGTTGATCCTTGTAGACTGTGTACAGATGAAACATATAGGTTTAGGAAATCCATTTAGTTTATCATACAATATCTTTATATTCAATGAAGTGAATAGAGCTTCCCTTCTCATATTTGGTCTTCCAAAAAAATATATCTTGTTCAACTACCTTATATTTGGCCTATATTAATTATGAGCTCCATATCTCAAATTCATGGGTGATTGGTCAGATTGCTTGGGTTCTTATATGACAGATCACAATCTTAAATTATGCGGAAGTTTATTCTGTACATCACTTCTTGGATGAATTATCACTATCATTATAAAATTATGCTGACTATGCATGCAATTTTGCTCAGAACTTCAACTTTTTTCTGTACATTGTTTCTTTTTGACAAAAACTTTCCTTGCCAGTGCTTTTTACAAGAACATGGTACAGGTTGCAAAGCGTGTAACCTATAATCAGGCTGTTGGCATTTTTGGTTTCACTGGAGAAGATCATATTGGAAAAGTTAGTTTTCCACCAGTGCAGGTAATGTTCTTCTCTACTCTACCTCTATGATGAAAGTACCATTCTATGTTTCTGTCAGTGATTTTTTGTCCTTTAAAAAAAAAGCTGGGTGATTGAACATGTCCCAATCATTTACACCTTTTCTTCCCTTGGTGGTCTTTTCAAGCATCTGAAAGGTTTCATTTAGCTGTAATAATTGTTGTATTTCCCTCTAATCTGGTTGTTAGTATTTCACATTTTTATGATGTGCACGTGCTTATTATGATGCAAAATTTTTTCCATGTCAACATAATTCCCACTACAATATACTGTTTCTTAATTTGTCTGGAACACTGAACTTAATTTGTACAAGCACATATATGTTTATGTGTTTGTTGAAGCAGAAAATGTGGCCAAAAGGCAATTTGCATGTAATAGATTTGATCTTCCATGGAAAAAAATGGCAAAGATGCTTTTCTAGATTCCTTTTTGTTTGATAATGTTGGATATCCGGAAGTTAGTACATCATACATGGAAGTTATTATGGAAGCTTCATTTCTTATGCAGGCTGTTCCGTCATTTCCCAGTTCATTTCCTCACCTTTTTTCTGGTAAAGAGAACCTCCGTTGCTTGATCCCTTGTGCAATCGACCAGGTCTGTTTGTCATTAAGCATTTGTGTGCAAATTTTCATATTGATAATTGAATTGCCTTATATGACACTATAAGTTTATATCTGATTAATTTTACTTTGTTTCTTGTAAACTTGGGGTAATGATCTGAAAAATGAAAAGGAAAACCTGAGAAGGACCAGTTGCAACTTCTAACATTCAGCTTTTGTCTGACAGTGCACCAAAGTACTAAACTAATCATTTGAAGCCCCTATTTGGCTTAAATTGATTGTCAGCTTAACATGTAATTATGGAGTTTGCTATTTACTGAATTTGTCACTCGTACATGTAGCAAAATAGCTCATTTCTTAAAAATAGCTGTTCAATTTTTTGCTTTTGGTAGACTTCATGTTAATGACTAAGAAGTATTGGGCATCTTTCAATTCTGAGTTTGCCTTACTAATGGTAATTAATCATTGGATGGATGAAAACTTGTTCATGCTTGCTGATATGAAATTGTAATTCTTTATATTTTAAATGTTTGGTAAGTTATTTAGGTGAAGATCAATGTAGCTGTTAGTGGTATTGGCTATTATTAGAGTAGCATTAGTCAAACACATCACAAATTGTGTCCCTTAGCTAATTAGGATAGATCATTAGCGCCTAACACTACCCCTGACCCCTGCCTCTATATAAAGTCATCACCCCCCTCACTGTAACGGTTGTTGACCTATGGAATGAATGAGAATATTTAGTGCATCTCTTGTGTCTTGTCCCTCTCCTCTCCCTCTCTCGATTCCTCTTTCTCTCTTCTTCCTCTCTACTCTCTTCTACCTGATTCTCCATTCAGTTCTGTCAGAATCTACAGAGTTGAATCACTTGCCTAGTTATTCCTTATGGTTAAAGGAACACTCAATTGTATGCTAAATTGTGCACTAAATACTTGAAAGTATGTTAGGAAGCTCAAATGATCAATCCCTTATCAAAGTAGTACATAGTATGTCAGACAAAACAGAAAGAGTGGAAGTTAATGAGAATAGGAAGGGAGAAAACAAATATAATAAGAACAGGTTCTTTCTTTACGTTCATTGATCCTTACTAATATGATAACCACACATGGCAGTTATACCTTTTACTTTCAATGTTAAAACCCGCAAAACTTCCTTGTATTTGTTGCAACTTTTGACCACCTATTTGGACACACTTTCTTTCTCTAGATTTTTTCCCTTGAAGGCTATGATGAATGCGCATTTCAAATTTGCTCCCATTGTCTAATACTTATTCTTTATGACATCTTTAGGATCCTTATTTTAGAATGACACGTGACGTTGCTCCAAAGATGGGCTACAACAAGCCTGCATTGATAGAATCATCATTCTTCCCTGCCTTGCAGGTATTATAATGGTGTTGTTAGGAAAGGATTCTTTCTTTCTTTCTTTTTTTCTTTTTTTTTTGTGTGGAATGAACCACCAATTCTTACTTGTTTATGGATACACAAGTTATTAGTTTGCATGTCTGATTCTGCTGTTCTTGGCTACTAATTTGGCTGTATGTATTATAGTACCTTAATTGTACCTTTAACTTTCTATGTTATGTGTCCCAAAAAAAGTAAACAAAGTGACACAAAAATGTAAACAAAGTCTGTGAAATGAATTAAAGAGTCTGAATTTCCAGTGAATATATGCTGGAAATCACATGATTAATACTACTTCCTGTCCTAAATATAGGCCCTAGTTGGCTTTTTTGGGAGATTAAGGAAACTAATTATCTTACCTTAAAGTATTTATATTTATCATTTTTTCTCCAAAATAATTTGTTTGACTTATAAATTGATATATAATTTAATCATACACAACATATGAAATGATTAAGTAATTTATTTTGCTTCCTCAACCTCATCAAAAAAAGTCAACTAGGTTTTATATTTAGGACCGAAGGTAGTAGCATTTATGGTTAATTAATCACAATCTTTTTGCTTATAGCTTCATTCAAATTTGGATGCTTCCAGGGGGAGACGGGAAAGATGTCTGCTAGTGATCCCAATTCTGCTATATATGTGACTGATTCTGCCAAAGATATTAAAACTAAGGTTTGTTCTTGACTTCTCTGCTAGTAGTTTTCATGTTCCCAATCGTGTCATTTAATATTACATTTTGCTGAATCTCCTCTGCATATGACAAATAATCTACATCCTCGTTGCCTCAACTTTCCTTTCTTTCTTTCTTTCTATTTTTTTTGGGAGCTTGGGTTCCATTAGTGCCATTTTACATTAATATTACATTTTGATGTATCGTGAATAATGTTCTCAAAAGCGTCTTTACTTTCTGTGTATATGCAAAATACCTCGGGTTTTCTATTCTCTTTTTGAAAACATTTAGGATGATAGCTAATTGACTGAGCTAAAGCCTCCGCAACCAAGCAGTCAAGAATGCAATCCCTGTCACCCTTACCCTTAAACTTCATAATTAATTAATTTTCAACACATTATTTGGTCCCCATGATTTGTCCATGCTTCATTTTGTAGGGTTTTATGTGAGGTGGCGTGGTTTGCCCTTGACAGCGTACGATTTTGGAAATGCTAATGCTGTAATCAGTATATTTGCTAAGTAATTGATTACCTGTATTTTCATTTCTGATTTAATATAACTTGCTTTATGTATAATCTGAAGATTTAATGGGGCTGCCACCTTTCTTCCCTCTAACGCACTTCTCTCTTGATTCCCTGTCTACGCAAACACCCATTATTCTCCCTCCATTTCTATTATAACTGTGACACTTGTGGCTTTCTACAGATAAACAAATATGCTTTCTCTGGTGGACAAGACTCTATAGAGAAACATAGGCAACTAGGAGCAAATCTTGAGGTAAACTCTTTTGTAATATTCCCTTTTTCTTCTAAACAATAGCGTGCTTGTACGGCTGAATATCATTAACAGTTGTGTGGACAAGATTGCTCAAATTTAGTTTCCTTAAATTCCTAAAAAACCATGAAAAGGTTAGTTTCTGCAGTTTTGGCCCCATGCATGTCTTATCCTTCACACTCAGTTAATATGCATGTGGTGTGAAAGTTTAATTTAATAACGCCCGGTTCTGCTAATTTGTTTACCAGTATATCAATTTCTTTTGAATTAGTGCCCCCGTAACTGTCCAACCAATTCCTTTGCTTATGTTAGTTGCTTGCTACCAAGTTTTTTATTGCCCTAGAATATTGATAGCTTTTCACTTTTAATATATGAAGGTTGATATACCCATAAAATACCTATCTTTCTTCTTAGAGGATGATGCTGAGCTTGAACATTTGAAAAAGGTTAGATTTTTATTATTTTAATTAAAAGTCTGTTTATCCCAAAATCCTTACAAGTTGCTTAAAAGGAATTAGTATGTTACTTATTTGATTTTCTGGCATTCCTAGGAGTATGGGGCTGGACGGTTGCTGACCGGTGAGGTGAAGCAACGCCTAACACAAGTCTTGACTGAATTGGTAGAAAGACATCGTAGAGCCCGGGCTGCTGTGACTGAAGAGGTGAGCTTTGTCTGCTCATACATTTTTTGGTCTGCATGAGTCATTGAAATGGTTAAATACACAACTGACTGACATTGGCGAAGGATTTGTGCAATCTTGGTTTTTGGATTCTTTGAGAAATGGAATTAAGAATCTTGTATTACCTTACCTCCATTCTATCTGAAGTTGTGGCTTTTATTAATACGACACCTACCTTCAGTTAGCTACACGGTGCACTGCAAAGTCATTATAGGGCTTATGAAGGTTTTGAAAAGTTAATCTTGTTTTACCAATACATTCCTAAAAAGAAATACTCCCTTCGGTCCTTAATATAAGAGCCATTTGTTTTATTTTGGAGAGGTTAAGGAAGCTAAATAAATTACTTAATCATTTCATTTCTTGTATATAAAATTATATATTAATTTATAAGTCAAACAATTTAGTTTTGAGAAAAATGATAAATATAAATACTTTAAATTAACTTATTTAGTTTCTTTAATCTTTTCAGAAAAGTTAACTGGCTCTTGTATCAAGAACTAGAGGTGGTAATACAGGGGTTTCACTTAGGTAAAGAAAAGATGATAAGGCTCCCCCTTATCCCTTTTCTTTTTGCCATCTTTGTTGTCCTATATTTCGTGTGGCTAGTTAATCTTGACTATCATGGCAAAAATTTAGACTTTAGATAAATTGTGCTTCTCTTTATTCTCAGCCCTATTTATGGTCTTTAATATGCATTTCTTACATAGACTGAGTGGGTATTTACTTGAACATCTCAAACAAATTCTCACTATGTACTATAATAAATAAGAATAATTTAATTAATAAATTCTTGAAATTATGTTTTTAAAGAAGAACAAGAGATCGAATAACAAGTGGATTGATTATTTGACATCCACCTTAGTACATGTTGTGCTGCTAGTTTCATTTATTGCTGATCCTCTAAAGGGTTTCATTGGGGTATAGTAATTATTTATCACCGTGTGGCAAATTTTTCATATTACTTTATTTTGTTCACACGGTTGTAAATTTGAAATTTGAACCAATCTAATACATTAAGATCTGTATATTCATGACCAAAGTTTAAATATGATTTGTTGCCTATCTTGAATCATTATAATGGCAGCTTTTTGTCCGATTGGTTGCTTACCGCATCTTTACAAGATTGGCAGAATAGAAGCTTGTTTGGATTAATAAAATACCAAATTTAGGTCCATCTTTTTCATATTTTTTCTTCAGATGGTGGATGCATTCATGGCAGTGAGACCGCTTCCCCACATGTTTGACTGAAGTTCTCATGCTTCCCCACATGTTTGACTGAAGTTCTCATCTCATTAATTATTTTCTACCCAAGAATTGTTGGAAGATCGATGGCTGAAATAGATTTAACAGGTTTCTGCGAAAATTAAGTTGAAGACATGTTCTGTATTTCGTAGTTTGATAGAGAAATTTTGTAATTTTAGAGGGAAAATGCTCTCATGTCAGATTTTGGCTATAGGTTATTTTGAATGTGAATGGAATGCAAAAGGATATTGCAATTAGCATTCGTTTGGAAAATGACACTGATGAAAAGTGGAAACATTTTCTACACAATTGGTATTGATGATTTCTTTTTTTATTTCTATTCACTAGAAGCTAAGTAGCCGCTGGCTTAATTGAATTAGAGGAAATGAAATATGAATGGAAGGTAATTGAATGTTATGCAGTGATAGTGATAATGAATTTGTTTGGTATCATCCTAGAAATCTCAAAAAGATAATAATTTTTATATTTATTTTAATAGTCATAAAATGAAAATACTTAAATGTCCTATCCTCAATGCAATTTTCCCCACACTCCTTTCCTTGGATCACTATGGTATCTGTATGGGTGTGTGTTGCGTGATTTTCTTACCGTTAGTCACAAGAACTTCATGATCAAATCACCCAACACAACAACAATCCTGAAAATTATGCTTTTAAGAACTCAACACTTAAAAACACAAATCAAACTTCAATTATATAAAGGGTAAAGGTTCAAAAATGTACATGTGCTTTTGCCTTTAGAAGCGTTCAACATTAAATGTTTTTTTTGGTGTAAAAGTACCAATGAACTCTCAAAATTTGTGCAAAAATATTATCTCCGTTAATGTCTGTTAGTTTTGTGTTGTGGCCCACCATATTAAAAAAAATAAAAAAATTGTTAAGATTTTCTAATTTCCTCACTACTCCTCTACCCCTGTCTTCATCTGTCAATCCCCCTCCCTTCACATCCACCATTTCCTTCTCAGTGGTGGCAACCTTGATGATGTAGAAGGCAGCGACGACAACCTCTACCAAAGGCAACGGTGGCGCACTAAACCATGGTTGAGAAGAGATTTGAAGCTTAGATTTAGAGGAGGAGGTTTGAGGTGGAAATCGTGATTGCTCTGATGGCGAAACATGATAGCAGTAGTAGCGAGATTTCTGTTGTTCAAGGTGCTGTTTCTAGTAGTTTTTTGACCGGCTATTCCCTGGATAAGGCACCCAAATCGGTGACTCGATTGAGGAAAATTCTGTCGTTCCCTGTCTCCGACATTCTCAAGGGATCGCCTCCTCTAGTGGTTCAACTTACATGGCTCAGAGACAATTCAACGCTATTGGCATTGGGATCAATCATTTCATCTTTCGCAATAAAAATCGAACCGGAAAAAAAGAAAGAAAAAGAAATCCGAATTATTGGAAATTTAATTTTATACACATGAGCTCTTTTAGGGTTTGAATTCTAAGTTGAGATTTAAGCCCCAACCATGATATGATCTTTATGATTTGTTGGAAGAAAAGATTACTTCGTGCTCGTTGTGTGTCGGTTGAGGTATGTAATGTATTGTAATTTTGTGTTTTGCATGTCTGGCGCTGTTCAATGAATTCCGCCTAGCGCATTGGACATTGTCTATGACCTTAGTCTTCATGTTGGTTAAGGAATTATTTTTGATTTTTCATTAGATTGGCATTACAGATCTGTAAAACGTGTATAAGAATGTATAATGGAATGTGAAATTCAAAAAAATTCGTTTTGGGCGCCTGTACTACTAGTTTTTAATGGAAGGTAGAACAGAGAATTTACATGGCATTGCATGGAAGAGGATGAACATTAAGGTTGAGTGGATGATTCTGGTTGATGATTGTTGATGATGAATTTGGAAGGGAAGAGGATGAACGTTGAGGTTGAGCTGAGGGTATTTTGGTACTTTCAAATGGTAATAAATGAAAGTTAGCAACTTTTAACGAAGATGATATTTTTGCACCAATTTTGAGAGTTCACGGGTACTTTTGCACCCAAAAAAAACATTTGGTGTTTGACGCTTTTGAGGGCAAAGCACATGTGCATTTTTGCACCTTTACCCTTATATAAATTCTGAAGATTTTTTTTTTTTGGAATTATATACTGGTTTTAAAGAAGAAAAAAAAATCATGAGCAAATCTTTTAAAATCATCAAATTGCATTGAAGCCCATGATCGAATTGAGAAAAAAAATTACTTTTCCTTATTAATTTGAGCAACCAATGGAAAGTCAGGGTGTAGTTGGTAATATGGGTCAACTCGCTGGTTATGGGTTGGCCGCGGGTTGACAGCCTGATGGATTGGGCTGAAAAGACTCGTATCAATATAGGTTATGATTTAGCCAACCTAACCCTATAACTGGTTGGTTGTGGGTTAGCCTGTCCAACCCGTTTTTTTTTTTTTTTTTTTTTTCTTTCTTTTGTTTTTTGTTTTTAATTTTTTTTTGTATATTGCTTTTTGTATATTTTTTAAAAAACAATATAATGATATTTATCTAATTACCTATTAAACTATTATCTAACATAAAAGGAAATATCTTTTTTCACAAACCTAAATTATAAAAGTACATCACATAAACCAACACAATCCTCTATTTTTGGAGTAGAAGCTATTTGCTAACCTTTACATCTATCCTAAGGTATCATTTCTAATACATATGTGGGATAGGCTCGGACACATCATATACATGTATCATAAATTTTTACTGAATGAGACATTGGCTCTATTAATTTTTGAACATCAGCAATTTTCGATCTAGTAAACTTATAAAAAACATAAAGTGATTTTAAAGCATCTAATTCAAAGTTTCAAATGTCACGAATTAAACCTACATCATAATTTAACACATTACAAATTAAATATAAATTCCAAATCCGTGACAAACATTCAACACACTGTTATGGAGGGAGTGTTTTAATTTTTCTAGAACTTTAAAAAAAATAAAAAAATAAACACGGGCTAGCCCAAGGGTTATCCCATCACAAGTTCAGGTTATATGTGTTCTGGAAAAAAAGATCCACATCAAAACAATCCCTTTTTTCACAATCCAAACCTCAAAGTTTTACCGTCCCTTTTTTCACAATCCAAACCTCAAATTTTTACGGGTTGGCCAATGGGCTCAAAACCCATATTATTGACTCTAATTCAAGGTGCCAAAATAACAAGCCACAATAATCATTGGGCATCCAATGACAAAAAGTCAAGATGCCATCAATAACTTAAAGACTTGTCATTAGTTTCTCAAATTAATAAAGGTACAGTAATTTTTTTTCTTAATTTGAATTAATTTAACTCAGGCCTATAAGACTTCAATGGAATTATTTCAAAACATGTTTGTGATTTTATCAACTTCTTAGGACCTATTCTCTTTTTTCAAAGGGTTCCATTTCTGTTGTCAAGGAATAAAAAAAATTCTAGCAAAATGTTATTATAATTACAAAAATAAAATACTCCATGCCAGAGTTGCAAATGGCTTTAAAGAAGAGCCCAAAGGCCGAAAGTAACAACAACATAAAGGAACACCTTAAAAAGAGGGCCTAATGAAAATTTGGCCCCATCTTCAAAATCTTTTACTTTTTGTTTTTTTTTTAACCGGTATAAAAAAATATATTATGCAAGCAGGATTCTAGAAGTGGTCCGCAAGATAATTAGGATAAGAGTAAATTAGGATAATTCTAAATTTCTAATTGCAAAGGATGGACTTTCCAATTCCAATTCCTTTCATTCGTGTTCTCCACATTTGAGGACCTTAGTTCTTCATGATTGTATGGAATTAGTTCCCTTCGTACTTAGCTTTCTAGTTTTTACTTTGCGGGCTTAGCCCTCATTTGTGTTTAAAAAAAAAAAAAAAAATCTTACACACACACGGGAGATTCATAATTTCACATTTTAGATTAAAATAAAAAAAATGGATTTTTAGTAGATTTTTTAATGAAAGATCAAAATATATTAAGCACACGATAAAATGATTACATTAAACTTAGGCGGCATTACATGATGTAGAGAAGCAAATCAAGCAGTCCAAGATAACAAACAAAAAGCAAACAAACAAGCCAAACAGACAACACAAACCAAAAGGAAACAAACAAACAACAACACTAGAACAAAACACAGTTAGCAGACGAAACAACAAGACGACAAACGGCTTTGGCTTCGAAGAAGATTTGCAACCATCAAAAGAGAGTCACCAAATGCTACCGGCCAGCAACACCAACAGAGTGAGGAAGAGCCGAGCAAGAACAAAGTGGCGGGTGTTGCAGCACGTCTCCTGAATGACATGGGCTACCCAATTGAACCATCGTGGTTCAACGCTTCCCGTAGGGAGAAAGATTTGTAGCTGAACAGGTTCAGTTGCCAAAAACATAGCAGAATGAGCGTTCCCCAACTCCACACGACGCATATGAGAGCAATGAAGACCCGAGCAACAAGCTTGCATGAAACCACAAAAGAGACCAGACCAAAGCCTGAGCAAAAACAACGAGCAGCCTAACCATCAAAACGATAATCATGGCACTGCCCATTCCATGATTATGTAAGAATCACAAGGACATGGGGTGATGAAGTGGGTCTTTTTGGCAAAAGAACCGCAAGAATCCGGATTAGAAGATGCTTCAAGAACATATCGGGAACCCGAGTAAGCAAGGTGAGGCGAGCCACGACATCGACGATGTCCACCGTGGGTCCCATGAACAGGACCCTCAAATGAAGTATGAAGTGGACTAATTGGGCTGGAGCTACCAAATGCAAAGATTTCATCAGCAAACTCGAGAGTTTTCTCACCAGTATATGTTTTGATCCTCATGTATGTAGAGTTTCCACAGTTGTGCGCAAGAAGCGATTGATCAAGCTCCCTCGGATATATAAGAGACTCGAAGCTGAGGTTAGAGAGAATGAAGCTTATCAATAAACAAGAAATGGGAGCACCACAGAGAAGCCCGGACACATAAGAAGCTCCCAACGGGGTTCTTGGAAACCATGTATGTGCATAAGCCCATAAAACCACTGGAACCATTCGTATGGTGCATTGAACTAGGCAGCAGAATGTAACAATGTCAAATGGAATGGGCTCAGAACCAATTGCAAAAGGAGGCCCAAATGTTGGCTTTAGGATAAGAAAGAGTGAGCGGATTAAGCGAAGGCCTTGGAAGCTGCATGAGCTGGAGGAAGGAGAATAGCATAAACGGACAAAAGTAGTATATTGTACTTCTCGAATGAATCCATAATTCAGCAATTCTTTCATATGCTCCTCCAAGGCCTGTCTCCTTTCTAGGCCAAGCTTCCTTTTCTTCTGTGCCACCAGAGATGATCCCAGATGAATTGCCAATTTGTGACAAGAAAACTTTGGATCAATGGCAGGTATTTCCGACGACTTCCAGGAAAACACATCCTTGTTTTCCTTCAGAAACTCTTCCAACTCGGTTCGAATTTCAGGGTCCAACCCTTTGCCGACTTTTGTGTCTTGCCCTGGCTCATTACCCAACACAAGATCCTCTAGCTCTCCATTCGGCTCCAGTCTCAGGATCTGGGCGTCTTCTCGCATATCTAGCTAACCATATTTATTGGTTTACTTTGTTGCCTTACTTTGCCCTTGTCGCACTCCTTTCTCCTTTTCGGATCCGGGGCGGAGAGGAAGCGACGCCTTCACCTTCTTTGACTATCGCAAAGTAACATTGCTAGGATTCTTTTTGATTTCCTTTGATAGTAACGACTTCATTCTTGCTACTCACCATCTTCAACTTCTGATGCTTGGTAGATACCAACATATCCCAGTTGTGGATAGTTGGCCTTCCCAAAATTATGTTGTATGTGGATGGGAAGTCGGCAACAATGAACCTTACCCGTTCTAACTTGAAGGCTTCTTTTGTTCCCAGTGTTAATCTAAAATTGATATACCCCTTAGGACGAGTGTCTTCTCCGTTAAAACCTATGAGGGTTTTTTTGCACGGTTTCAAATCCTCTTGATCGAGGTTCATCTTTTTGAAAGCATCCTAGAGGATAATGTCTACAGAGCTTCCAGCATCTACGAAGACATTCTTAACCCGGCAGTTCACTAGGGTGCCCGTAATCACCAAACCGTCTTCATGACCCGGACTACATCCTTCAAATATTTCTTAGTAAAGCATAGTAGAGGAGGTTTTGACTTGCTAGGATCTTCTTTGAACTTTGGCTGGTCCCTTATTGAAAGGACCTCCCTTAAGTACTTCTTTCTCTGGCTCACCGTGTCTCCCCCTCCTCTAAGTGCTCCGCTGATAACATTACAGTCAAATCGAATTCAGGAAATTCATCATCGTGACCATCCGGTTTCTTCTATTTTTCATCTTTCCTTTTCTTTCCAGGACCGGGCTCTTACTGCGACTCCTTGCTGTCGCTTAATTCTTCCATCCCTGAGTTTTTATCACATATTGCCACAGGTTTCCTTCTCTGACGAAATTTTCTATCGCATCTCTTAGATCCCAACATTGATCAGTAGTGTGTCCCGGTCTGTCATGAAATTCACATAATCGAGATTTATCTACGACTGCCTTGTTGTGAATTGGTCGAGGTCGGTCAACTTTTTTCATCTCGGTTAATGCTACCTCTCTCCAAACTTGAGATCGTGAAACATTTAAAGGAGTGTACTTCTCATACTTTCCTTCATACTTGCCACCACGAGACTTATTATCCGGATTCCTTCCGCAGAAATCTTGCCTTTGACTTCTGGGCTGTTCCTTTCCTTTCAAAGGTGGACTCTTCCTCCTCTCCTTCGTCGTAGCATTGTCGATCTCTATTTGCTCTAATTCCATATACTTGTCTGACCGAGTTCTGAAATCCACCAGGGTCTTGACGGGATCCTTGTAAATTGACTTTGCCAGTCAAGATAAACCATCCAAGCTGGCTATGATTAAGTGAACGTGAACATTTTCTTGCAATCCATGCACTTGTAGAGCAGCATCTTTAAAACGATCCAAATACTTCTGGAGCATTTCCCTCGGTTGCTCCATGACCTTGTCGAGAGTGAACTCAAACTTCCACAATTTTTTGCTTGTTGCAAAATTTAGTAAGAACTTATCTCCAGATCTTCAAAATTCTGGATTGACTTTGTAGGAAAAGTGTGAAACCATGCTTGCGCAGCACCTCGCAAGGTTGCAAAAAATAATTGAGAAATGATGGGCTCCTCAAATCCCCTTACGAACATTTCTATGTCGAACGTATTAAGATGGGCTTGCGGATTCTGACTTCCATTATATTTTGGCAAATCAGTTGCATCAAAAATTTTCAGATAAGGAGCACTGGCAATCTCGTCGGTGAACGGATTGTTGTTATTATGCCCCCTACTGTATTTTCTCCTATACTTTCCAGGAGCATTTTGTATCCGAGGTGCCCCATCTCGATTTTGGTCTCCTGTATCCTGGATGTCCACAGCCTGTTTGTTCTTCGCGAGTGTAGGATCCGGGCCCTGAACTTCAGGAATTCGAACCCAGTCTTGATTGGCCAAGTTACTTCCAGCATTATTGATTCAAGGGCCTTCAACATCAACTGGAGCAGAGGCCGAGGCATCAACCCGGCTAGGGCCACTCTCATCTCGGTACCCGTTACGAACGAGGTTCTCAATTCGTCTGAGGTGATCCTCCAACAACCGCATTCTCTGCATTTGTTCTTGCCGCGGGACTGCATTACAACGGTCCATGTCCTCCTGCATTAGTCGGATATCCTCCTGCCTCTAAAAACGGTTAGGCTGCTCCATCTCCTCCATTCGACCCGATACAGCATTTAAGGTGGCCTACATGAGACGAACGTTTAGATCCACGACTGGAGGAACTTGCGGCTGAACTTGTTGGGAAATCGTGTTCTGAGGGGTTAACGTGAACGCTGGGGAAGATGCCGTGTCAGATACATCATCAACTTGTGCTTGGTTATATTCTGGAACGATCGTATCCTCAGGTTGCGACTGACGTTGAACCGTTTGTTCCTGATTTTTGTACGGTAGATCTTCAGGCACTTGTTCGTGCAAATGCATCTGACTACTGTTTCTGGTGGCAACCATCTTTGGTCGCAGGAATCAAAATTTACCGATTCCCCACGATCGGCGCCAATGTTTTGTATAAAAACAACAAATGTCTAGCCCAAAGGACTAGTGTATCGATATTGGATATTCCTTGGTTATAGCCTTACAGCCCAGTTGTTGTGCCGCCACACCTGCAGGTTGTCATCCTTAATTAGGATATTCCTTGGTTATAGCCTTGATTATAGGTCAGTTAGGATCTCCCTTCATTATAGGTGGATTCCGATACTGATTGCCCCTTGTTGGGCCACTTCGTATATGGGCCTAATATAAGTCCGTAACAGATTTGAAGAAGAAGCTCCCAACATCTTCTATATATAGCATTCAAGGGGCTTGAAGAAAACACAGAAGACTCAATGGAGCAATGCACAATATGTTTGTGAATGGCTCTTGAGAGAGTGAAGCAACGAGCAACAAGGAAAACCAAGGGCACAATGTCGTGGCAATGCATGAGCTCGTGGAAAGACCAAGGTATGAAGGTGGAAGGAACATGGGAGTTGGGAGTGACACTGAAGCATCGAGGGGAAGAAGAGATCATCATTATGCAACCCCACGTGAAATCCAATCTCCTAGCAAGCAATTAAGACCTTAAAAGACGAACTAACTAGCTTAGTTCGCTTAACTAGAGAGGTAACAAGAGGAGGCCGTTTACGCTTACAAGGAACTAGAGAACCAGAGAATGAGAAGCCGGGCTCACATAGGTAAATAAAATGAAAGAGAAGGCTCAAAGTAGACTGATTCATCATGGGCCACAGCAAGAGCCCAAATCTTACAACCCATATCCAAACGCATGGAGAAAGAGTGACTGTGGTAGTGAATATGAGTCGAACAAGGGCCAACGTAAGATTGGCGTAGAGAAGTTACTGACTTAGTGCAAAAAGCCCAACGGAGGTGGAGGTGAGTAAAAGCCCAACAAGGGAAAACTAGGTTTTTGGGATAGTTTCAATGGGTGATGTTTGGTGCTCTAAAAGGCAGAATCAAGAATATCACGGGAATGAAAATTACCACTGATATTGGAAGGTATTTTGGAGTCCCTTTAACTAGGAAGAGAAGTAGTAGAGAAACTTTTAGCTATGTCATTGAGAGAGTTAATAGCAAACTTTCATCTTGGAAAGCTAAGTGTTTGACCACAACAGGAAGGATTACTCTTGCAAAGGCAGTAGTAAGAGCTATCCCCATTTACCCAATGCAGGTGGCTCAACTCCCAGTTAGTGTTTGCGAAGACATAGAGCGTCTCCAACGTAACTTCATTTGGGGGAAATTTGATAACGGAAGAGGGTTTCATCCAATGGGATGGAGTAGGATATCTGAACCTAAGCGATTTGGAGGATTGGGACTGAAGAAGCTTACCTCGGTTAACAGTGCATTTGGGGCCAAAATTGCATGGAACTTAATTCAGGGAGCTACGGGTTTATGGGTCGATGTCCTCCAAAGGAAATATATGTTTAGGAGTGATAATTCTTTATTGGAGGCTAGAGGTTCTGACTCTGTATTTTGGAAGTTCCTCTGTAGACAAAAAGACATTATTGAAGAAGGAACTAAGTGGCAAGTTAGAAATGGTAAGTCAACACTTTTCTTTGTGGACCGTTGGCTTGGGCAAAATAAGAAGATTGGGGACATGTGCATTAGACCCTTGAGTATAGAAGAACAATCCAGCAAGGTCGCTGATTGGACCCTTTGTGGAGCTTGGGATTTTCCTCGGTTGGCTGGTATTGTGAGAAATGAGGTAATTCAGAGCCTTATAGCGATAATGCCGACCCAGAGAAGAAATGGGGGAAGACATCATGGTGTGGGGGGCAACATCTCATGGCAACTTCACTGTGAAGAGCGCTTACTTTATGCTTGAAAAGCCCAATCAACACCTCTTTAGCAAGATTTATAAAGAAATCTGGTCCTGGAAAGGACTTGAGAAGATCAGAATATTTCTCTGGCTTGCTTACAATAACAGATTACTTACTAATTCCTTGAGGAGTAGATGGTCGTCTACCTCTCCTGTGTGCCCTCATTGTCAACAAGGAGTGGAGGATCTGCTGCATATCACTCGCGATTGTACGTATGCAAGGAGCATGTGGCTCGGTTTAATCAATCAAAGGTATTTTTCCTCTTTTTTTCTCTGACCCTTACTGATTGGATAACACTGAATTTGACTGAGGAGGTAGGAATAACCTCTGTGGGTGCTTGGAGTCAATTATGGGGAGTCTCTATTTGGCTACTTTGGATTTGGAGAAACAAAGCTATTTTCCGGGACAACTATCGAAACCACCTCTTCCTGTTTCGGTTGTTAGTAAATTATGGCCCACCTTTTGTTCATTACCGATGATTGATGAGGTTTTATCCGGTGAAGTGGAAAGTACTACGAATGTAAAGTGCGGAATCCACCTCCTTTTGGTTGGATTAAAGTCGGTGTAGATAGGTGTGGCTCTTTCTAACAAGAAGGCAGGTTGTGGAGGAGTGGTGAGAAACCATAAAGGAGAATGGATATTGGGTTTCGGTTAGATCTTTCAATTTTGGCTAGGAGTAGAAGAAGGCGAGGAGTGGGCCATCCTTATGGGTTTAAGATTGGCATGGGATGAAGGGTACAAAAAGGTAGTGCTTGATTCGGACTCAAAGAATATAGTGGAGAAGATTTCCTCGGGAAGGGATGACGGTTTAAGTAGCTCGGTGTTTACGCATATCAGAATTGCGAATAGGAAGTGGGTGGTGAAAGTGCGGCAAGTGTGCGGATCACGAACGCTTTGGCGATGGCATGGCGAAGGAAGGCATTTCTAATTGCTTTATTTCTAGTGTTTGTCCTCATCATCTGAGGAGTGTATTGCTACAAGATTGCTTGGGACTTGATCCCCCTTCTCTTTATCATTTAATGTAAGGCGTCTGCCTCTCCTTTTACCAAAAAAAAAAAAGGGTGATGGGCTTTTTCAAAAAAGTGACTTTGTTCAGAAGTCATTTATTTCAGCTATTGAAGAAAAATATTAGAGATAGGTGATTGAATGAGCAATATATTATTAAATATACGTTTGTATACCTTCTAATTTATTTATTAGAATATATTTAATTAAGTAATTTAAACTTTTGTAACTTTTTTTAATAATAATTTGATTTTTTATATTTAATTATGGAGATAAAAAAAGATTCATGTCATTGTCTATTTAAGTAATCATCCAAACATAGTTTACTTGGAAAAAAGTCACTTTTTTTTTATCACTATTTCAAATGGATCAGAAAAATGCCGAGTTGGCAACGCCATGGTCCACAGCCCCAACAAATTGAAGACACGTGTTCGAACAGCAGGGAGACCATAACCACTATACCAGAAGAAAGAAGAAGCTAAGGCTCGAAGTGAAACCAACGAGAACTGGAGCAAGCAGCCTTACTAGGAAAACCTCCAAGGCGGAATTGGGAAGAAAAATCCACACATAAGAGAGATCCGAATTGGAAGCAATAATATTAGCCACCTCCTCTGTGTAAAACTCCAAAGTTGGGTTAAAAACTGGAATCCAAGCGGCCAAGGTGTGAAAGGCAGAGTTGAGATATCGAAGAATTTGGCGACCAAGGATAAACCGCCACAGAGAATCCTTGCAGAATCCGGAAACCATGATCAAGAATAAAACTGCAATGCTCAGCACACAAAAATGCAAAGCATAGTAGTTGCCATGTTGTTGGATAATGGAAAACTGACCTTGAAATCTCCCAGTGAAGGGAAATAAGAGATTGAATCTTGCTAACATGAACCAAACAAGAAGAGAACACCTTAGCTGACAGGAAATAAGAGTGACAGTACTCCAAGCAAGCTGGATCACATACTGGAAGACTTCAACTTCGAGTAGATTGCATCGTGAACCAATAATATAAAAATACCAAGCCAACGAACAATCCCACCAACAGCCAAATACAATCCAATTTGTACGATCCCAGCAAGATGAACATGAAACAAAGCAGTAGAAAAATCCACTGCTAAAAGAGAGAGAACAGCTCTCTCCACTGATGGGGTTTTTGGTGGATAATTAGGACGATTTGAGTAAAAAAAGCTGTAATACAAATTTTTTATTCATGTAAAATTCATCATTTTTAACTAATTAATTTTATGTTACCTATTTTAAATTAATTGACATGAGAATATTTTTTTGCCTAATCCAACCCTCGCTATCTACACTAAGGCAAAAATTGGGGGCTAGTAAAAAACGAGAAAATTAATCTTTTAATCGTTTAATTTTTAATTTACTTATAATTCAGTCTCTAACCCACATGAATTCATTTATGACACAATTCCGGAACTTTTGATTTGCCAATAAAAAGATACTAAAAAAATACTTCAAGTTCAAGATGCTAAACGTCATTAAAAAGATACTCCCTCTAATCCTTATTATAAGTGCATAAACAAGAAAATTTATTTGGTCTTTTTTATAAAGACTTACTTGTTCAAGAAACATTAATTATATGTTTTCATGTATGTCCATAATTAATAAGGGTAGTGAGTGAGAGTAATAATTAATATAATATTAGAGTTTAGTACAATTATGACAATTTTATTGACTTTAATTGTTTTTTGTGTGAGAAAAGTTAGTTAGTGCCTTATAATAAGGACCATAGGAAGTACTTCAATATGATGATTGATGTTGAAAAAATACTTTCATAATTTTGAAAAATTATTTTAGGATCTTAAAAAAATATTTCAGGTATTGAATGACTCTAAAAAAAAATACTTTAAAATACTGACAAGTACTAAAAAGATATTTAAGAATAATGAAAAAAGTACTTCATGATCTTGAAAAATTATTTTAGGATCTTGAAAAAATATTTTAGGTATTGATTAATAAAAATATATATTTTAAGATACTAATACTAAAAAATAGCAAGTTTTGACTAGGGACTAAAATGAAAATTTTAAACGTTTATGAAGGGACTAAATTCAAATGTGTTGAAATGTGTCCAGGGCTGAAATGTAGTTAATAACAATTCAGAACATCCACATCATCATTTTCATATAGAAAAAGTGAAACTAGCACTCTAGTACTTTTGCTACACTTTTGTAATCACATAGTTATTATTGCACCTAATAAAGTACCACTCTGGTCTTATTTATAAGTCCCTTTTGACCAAATCACACATACTAAGGAGATGTAGTTAGCTCAATGATTATGAGGTGAATTTTCAACTATGATTGCATACCTTTCAATTCTTTCTTCTCTCTCTATTTTCATTGATACAATAATATGGGCAAAATTGTCACAATCTCATTTATTTGGTCAAAAAAGACTTATAAATAGGACCAAATTTTTTTGTCAAAAGAGACTTATAAATATGACCAGAGTGGTACTTGGTGTTGAATGCACTTTAAGACAAACCACATGTACATTTTTACACCTGAACCTATTTTATACTCTAATCTTTGGCATGTCCAACTCATCCTAAGTCAATCTATGTAACAAGAATGATAATTCAACTCATCTTCACATAAAAAAGAGCTAAAAGTTTAGGACTGAAGCTGAGTGATAATTGAGAGGCTTATGTTACAAGTAAATCAAAAGTTAAAAGACTATAAGATTAACTAAAAAAAAAAATCAGAATCTTAATCATTTTCTCCGTCACATCTACCGATATTCTCTTGTGAAATCCCAATTAGGGTTGTGTTTTAGCCATATATATTTTGCGTTTACTTCACTTCGTCTTGGCCTGCGCAACTCACTTCACTCACCGTTGCAAATTTTAGAGAAGCTAAGCGAACAGCGAACGTAGCAGAATGGAGCAAACCTTCATCATGATTAAGCCTGATGGTGTCCAGAGGGGCCTGGTATCTTCCTACTCATTTTGCTTTTTGTGGTTTTGATTGATTGGTGAGTGGGCCTTACGCATCTACCTACCAATCCCTTCACTGTCTTTCTAGAAAGATGCAATTTATGTGTAAGCGTAAGCTTGAAGATAATCTTTGGGATCTGGATTTTTTTGGATAAATAATCTCCTTTGAGAGAATCCATCGTATTTTGACTTTGTTTTTAAACTGCTATTTTTTGACATGATTAATCGTAGTATGAAATGGATTCTTGCTAATTGTTAATTTCTGACATACTTATGAAATGGCATTTTTTCTAATTATTATGAATGCCCCTATGGCTAATTATTACTTACCAACGGAAGTCATAATAACATTAATTCGGTTTCTGCTGATGAGAAATGATTCCATCCTTATGCTCGAATCTCAATTACTGTGGATTATATAAAATAATCTAGGTTAGGATCAATTTCAAGTAAATGTGAACTTAGTAGTCTATGTAACAGAAAGTGGTTTCTCAAAGTTTCTTACTTGTTTCAGGTCGGTGAGATTATCAGCAGATTTGAGAAGAAGGGGTTCTTACTGAAAGGTAATCTTTAACAGCCCGGATAAGAGAACTTTTTAATGAGTGTACTAATCTGTCGCCTCAGTCTGTAGCTATAAAATTGCATACCTTTTATCTTGGAGCCAGTTATGTAAATAAATCTGAAATTTCTTGGAAGACCAATTTTTATTAAGGCATTTGAAAGTCAAGGTTTTGTGACAATTTACCAGACTCGTTATAATTACACATGGTCTGATGATAAGCTATTCAAGTTGAATGTTTCTATAAATATTATATTATTGGTTTTGAAGAGAAAGTGCTAGGAGGCATATATTGTGGTCCTCTGATTTCAGAATTTGATGATTATGTTCTGTGACTTTGAGCTTAGGTTTGAAGCTAATTTCTGTGGAGCGTCCTTTTGCTGAGAAGCACTATGAGGACTTGTCTGCAAAGCCCTTCTTTAACGGGTTGGTGGATTACATTATCTCTGGTCCTGTTGTTGCTATGGTTTGGGAGGGTAAGAATGTTGTGACAACTGGCCGAAAGATAATTGGAGCCACAAACCCAGCACAATCTGAGCCTGGAACAATCCGTGGGGACTATGCCATTGATATTGGCAGGTAATTGAATAATCTCTTGTTTCTCCTCATTATTTGGTTGAAATGATTCTGTTCTTTTTCGATTTATCTTGAAAGGATTTGCAAACTAATACACACTATAGCTGCTGCTCTTAACTTTGTTGCACCATAAGAACGACTTCCTCTTTCCATTGCACAAAAGCAAGATGTACAATCATTTGATATAGAAAATGGAATAGAATGGATGGATGGAATGAAAAATTAAAAGTGATTGAGGATGAAAAATGACTTTGTGCTCTCCTTTTTTTAAAAGAAGAAAATATACTCCTTCCAGTCCTTAATATAAGACATATATGAGGAGTTGATATTAGTCCTAAATATAAGATAATTTTTTCATATTTGTCAATCTTTTCCTAATTTACCCCTATTGATGCACCTTCAACAAGGAGGAGAGGGGAGGAAGGAATTAAGGAAGATACAAGTCAGATTAACTAATTTAACCAACTTCCTTAATCTAATCAAATTAGTTAAATGTCTTATATTAAGGACTGGAGGAAGTAAAACGTAAGAAAAGGACAGAAATTGTTGAGTAATAGTTTCAAAATGCAAAAGATTCAGGGAATGAGAATCCATAGAGCCTAATATACTGAATGCTATCATTTCTCAATAATAATTATTCCATTTTATCATTTTTACCCATCAAAACATGTGATTATTTTCATTTACATAATCTGTTTTTTTATTCCATTTAATTTCTATGTACCAAACAACCCTGCAGTAACTTGTAACATGCTCACCAATTCTAGTGCTTAAATTTTAATTGAAACAGAAATTCATGCTTTATGCTTGCAGTATGATCTTGAGCAAATTGCATTTAAACTTATTAGGACAATATATAGCAAATTAGACTTTTTCATGGTTTATTGTTTTTGATAGAGGGAATTGAATTTGATTATTGAATTATTCATGAAGTTTGCTTTGAAGTTGCTGGGTTGGCATGCGATGTAAACTAAATTACTCTCTCTGCAGGAATGTCATCCATGGAAGTGATGCAGTTGAAAGTGCAAGGAAGGAAATTGCATTATGGTTCCCTGAGGGTCCTGTTGCTTGGCAAAGCAGCGTCCACAAGTGGATCTATGAGTGAAAGCATACGACTTGCTGCTGCAATGCTATGGCTGTTCTGATCCACTGTTGCTAAACTTGTGTTCTTTGGTTATTTCTTTTGAAAACATTTACATATACTGTTCTCAAATTAATTTTGGTCGGTATCTATGTTGGTGAATGCTTAATCGAAGGTCCATTTTGGTATTTGATGGTGATGAAGATGAGAGATTGGTTGCAACTGAAATCTGTTTTTCTGGTTTGATAATGCGCTAATTTCACTAGTAGTGACCAAATGAGTTTAAATATGAATTTCACACTCTGTTGCTTGAGATAATAAGTGGTCTCAGTCTTGGTCTCATTCCCATAAGGAGAACACAAGAATGAATCTCAAGAAACACACTTATTGGGATGGGTTTAACCTCAACACTCCTTGCCCGTCAGAAATTAGTCTTATATCTCAAGTGACTTGAGGATATTGAGGTTACACAATATATGTATGTACTTGAACTTTACAACAACATCGATTGGTTCCTTAGTGTTGATGATTACTAGTAAGGGTGAATAGGTAACATTGATGATGATGAACAGAAGTAGCTACTTAACAAGTATCATAGTGATGGTACTAAGAAGTCGATAATTGTGGTAGAGGTGTTACGTAACAATAGAATTAACATAGGCAATGGTGTTGATTTTACAATTTAATTCAATTCAAATATATTTTTCGTCCAATGCAAATTATACAAGGCCATGGATAAGATTCACATAATGTAAATAAAATCAATCAATTTCATTAAGCATAATACATCCTTGCACAACTCCTCTTTGCTCCCTTCCATGTGGTGAGCTTCAAAATTAAGTAAATCAGTGGATTTGTTAGCACTACTAAATCTGTATAAACAGAAGATAAGTAACAATGCATACTAATTAGAGAAATATAAAAAGAAAAAAAAATCGAAATTGTAACATTTCAAATCAAGTATAGTTATCGATTATTTATAAGTTCTATTATTCTCTTATCAACTCTTGGTAACAAACATGATTTGAGATTTTATAATTCCAAAATTCTCTTTTTGTCTTTTCCCCCTACTAAAAATGTTATCAAAAGGAAAAATCCGATTATGTATGATAAAATCTGTGACGTCTCTAACATCATTATACAGAACAAAGTTATTTTTCAGATCTTTTGATGAACAAAGTTCTCGTTTCTAATGGTTAATAATCTGTTGGCAGCCCCATCCTAATTTCCAAATGAAAGCTTTGATTTTTTTTTTTTTTAATAAGCGGGTCATTTCCAAATCTTATCCCAAACTTGTGAGCTAGCATTTTTAGCCAACTTTCAACGTCTATACATTCCTCTCTATTAGGGATTGGGAGTTGAAAATAGTGATTCATTTCATTGATAGATCCATATATTCCACTTGTCAAAATAAAAATAATATTTTGTCTCTGTTTCCCACTTTTCATCTTATGTTTTCCATGAATTTGTCCCAAACTATGCAAATGTTATTACAGGTCTATGAAGATTAACTTAGCTTGTAAATCATAGGGAAGATGAACTTGGTCTTTGTTATTAACAATAATTATGCCAAAACACAGCCAAAAACAAAAAAACAAAGGAAGGATGGCAAATAAGCAGGAATTTTCCTTTTACTCAAATGAGCAGTGTTCTGATAAATGCAAAGTAGAAACCTGTTTCTGTAATACAATACTGCCCCAAGCTGAATTAGTCCATTAATGGAACTCGGGGGAAAAATACATACTGAGAAACCAGAATTCATTTCTACCTAAAATTCTTTTTTTTTTTTCGAGGTACTAAACAAGGCTTACATTTTCATGCTCTGGCAGTTGTATCTGATATAAACATCATCCTCCAACAACTGGACCAAGCTTATGCCACATCTAAAATTTTGATGACACCCTCAGTCTTATTCTGAGCTCAGTTTAGTTGAAATTTCAGGTTAAATACCAAAATAGGCTGGAAGGAAAATTATAATGAGGAGGAGCATCACATGATGTACAAAAAGACCCTCAAGCTGCAGCTTGTAGACCTATGAACCGATCTCCTATCGTGTGAGAAGTTTGTATGAGGGCAAATCTTCGAGCCGTGTCAAGTCTTCCACCAGAAGCTCTTCCTCCAGCTGACGGCGCGTAGCTTTCATTACCGCCTGTTAGAAAATTAAGTCAGGTGTAAATTAGCAAAGACAGAAACTAGAATTAAGAGATAGGAAGCAACTAATGAACGAGAACAGGAATTGCATCCACATGAACAAAATCAACTGCTAGTAATCTATTTATTCTATAAATTACTCATACATGATTCAGCTTACAGAGTACATACATTAAAATCCATGTAAGACGCTCGCATAGAAAGCCATTGATGATCCATCAACTTGAATGTTATGCAATAAAGAAGATCGAAAGCTGATTCATTTTCTGTCAAGCAAAGATGAATGATTCGTTACTTCAAATGTTAGTTAATTAGATATATCATCTGAACAATAAGAAAAGCAATTCTGAATTAAAAATCCACATTAACACATACTTTTTATGATTCCCCCACATTGTTGAAATTGTTAGCCTCAGAAGATTCATAGAACCCTAATTTCCTTCCAAAAGGAGAAACAAAACAGAATTAGAGAGTAAGAATACCTTCAAGAAACTTCAAGAACGTGGCTCCCACGATTGTCCGTGGCTTGACTGCAAAAAGGCAATGCAAATAGTTTAGGGATAACATGATGATTGAATTCAATTCATTGAAGTACCATCAATTTAATTTCACTCAAAGAAACAAAACTAAAATTGAAAATCAACAGAAGGCTATTTTCAGATAAGCAACAGGTTTCAGCATCATAGCCACCCAGGCTAACTCAAGTGAAGAGTAGAGTAGGATGCGAATAGTGGTGGGATCAAAGCTTCAGACTTTCCAGATGTAACCCATAAAAAAGGGCTCACCAATTATATATATGATTACAATAAAAAAGCACTTTTGGAGTCAAAACCATGGTTTGGAAAAAAATTACCCAAATACTTGAGAAAAAGGCAAAAGTACTTTTTCCTCTAAAACCATGGTTTGGGTCAAGTTACCCAAACACTGTCTTTCTGCAGACGCATGGTTTTCACAAATGCTTTTTGTATTACTGTCAGAAACTTCTCCCTGATCCAAGCCAAAAAATGATATGGAAAAAAACAAAAGCATCTTATTCTATAAATTTTTCAGGGTACTAATGAAATCCAAGGATTTGAATCTTGCACGAGTGATTTAAGCTTGATGTACTCAGAAATTCACCCACAATTATCCATACATCAGGGAAGTAAAGAGGGCGCACACCCAAGGCACTGGGGGAAAGGTGACAGAAATTTTCTTGCCTCTTGACGTTTTCTTAAAGAGGCAAAAAGGAACTCCTAAGATTATGACCGAGGTGACTTAATCACACATCTTTTTTTGAGTTGGTTTAAATCATTATAAGTATTGAACTGTTTATACAAATATTATGCCTCAGTAGCTAATTTACATGAGATATCATGTTAGTAATTAAAACTTAATCACACACGCACGCACATCATAATATATATCATATTGGCAGCAACCCCACTTTCTTCAGAACCTGAACTAAAGAAACTAGAAACTACAATAACAAAAGTAAAGAACCTGCTTCAAGATCAAGCATCTGAATAAGCATGAATGTGATATTCACACCAGCAACAGCAAATGGGTATTCCCAAACTGAACGATCTCCTTCCTGCTTCCTCAAAAGGTCCTGAAAAGATTTCTATGAAATGAAAAGTTTAAGTTATATGATGAAGACAAAAGTGGCAAAATAGTTAGGGAAAAGGTTAAGTTATACGCAATGAAAGCCAGGGTTAATTGGAAAAGAACATTTCATATTTAATGTCATTTACTTTGGTATGGTCTAATTAAGGGAAATATATTAAATGTTTAAAGAGATGTTTATCACACCAAGTGCATGCAGACAAAACCAAATGAGTTCATTTCCCTTTTTGAAATCAACTGGACCAACAAAACCCAACGCTTAGAATATTCAGTAAAACAGTAATCTGATACATAAATTATCCTTTCAAACACAACCAAAAAACATGCAATTTGACAGATCATTTGAGAAAACAAGATCATAAAATTAAAAATCATACTCTTGTATAAGTTACTCATAAAATGCTGGAACATCTTTCCTGAAGATAAAGAAAATATATGGAAAAGGAACAAATTACAGATATATTCATATGGAAAAAAAATCTCAAAGTAAAACAGTCTAAATGAGAAAAGACTTCTTAAGGTCAGTAACATAAAAGTCTGGATCCACTGACTATTGGTTTTCTTTATATATGGCAAGCAGCAAATATATCTGTTCAAATTAGCAATCTCTTAATCCCAATAGGGTACATAAACTAAGGGGGCAAGGGAGAAATGAAAGGAAAATCTTCCTTCAAGTTAAAGCAAATAGACAACCGATAAGTGATAACACCAGTATCATTTTATCCATGATTAAAATAAATAAGTCACTTTTATTTTCATAAATAATAAACACGGTTTCTTAGGGATGATTAACAATTTAATTAACTCATTATTTGATAAAACTAATCAGAGCTTCTATAATTCAGATGAGTTGATGTTCAAAATGGCAAGCTTTGCATTTGAAACATTAATTTTTATCAACCAAATCCAAGCCACAAGAATTTTCATTCAAAGATCAGAAAGGACTAAATAAAATGAAGGAAGAGATCGTACTGGAAAATTTCTGGCAAAGAACAGCAAATTCTCCAATGAAATAAAACCACCGCCCCTGCCAAATAATTTCACATTAATTAAAACCAAGAGCAACATGGATTTAGGACATAAAGAGATCAGTCATTTAGTAGGAATTAACCAGGACATCATCTACCTAAAATCAGTTGATGGGTCTTTTCCTTGCCACCCCATTTCCTTCCACTGTTCAGATTTCAGACCATGGAGTTCTTCCTCAGGAAAGGCAGCATTCCATAAAGCCCTCAAGGCATCCTAAAATACAGCAACTATGTGAATTACAACCATAAATCAAAGCAAAAAATGTGTGTGTGTGTGTATATAGTCTAAGCAAGGATGAAATCTTCAATGAGATTAATGTTTGCCAAATATATTAAGAGAAAAGATACCTGGTGCTCAAGTATCAAGCCATCATAGGGAATTTCTATACGGTTCTGTAGCCTCTGCAGGCACTCCTCCTGAGAGTCCAAGATTCAAAATCATGAATATAGGTTGTAGCATATAACTAAAAATATTTTATAAAATAAAACAGTAGGAAGTGAACACATTATGGCAATCCCAACAAGAATACAGGCAGCAGAGCAAACATTTGAATGAATTAATTTATTAAGAAAATAGTCAGGTTAAACCTAGGTTTCATGATACTTGTTACAATAGATAAATGCAAATATTTCCAAAGTAAATGAAATTTAAATTTAAATTTGACTAAGAAATGAAGGGGCATATATAGCTATATAAGAAGTCCAATCCAAACAGTTTACTTCCCTTAGATTGTCTAGTATGACACACACAGGGATAATATGTCTTTTGCCCTAGTAAAAAGCTGGGCATTTTTGAAAAAGATAAAAAGCAACAAATAAAACATAAAAGGACAAAGGTGGACTTCACTTTATAATGGCTTCATATGAAAACTTTCAGTTTGCAACAACAAAGATATGGATGATAATTACAAGCTGCAAGTCACGGAGAGGCTGAATCAATAGTCTAAACACTAAATGGCACCTTTAGTAGAGATAGATCTATATGAACAAATTGTCATATAATCTATGTTTAGACGTGGTGAATATTTCTTTGTCAACACACATATAGTGGGATTTGGAAGGTTCATTCCCTTTGTTTGATGTCCTGCAGATGGGATTTTATATGGGCATTTTTTTTCCCCTATATGCACAAGATTGAACTGCTTTGTTACTTTCACGAGCACCCTAGGCACACTGCTTTATTAAACATTTTCCTATTTAGAAGGATCCTTATTAAACATTCTATCTTTCTTCTTTATGTCTATTTTACTTTTTCTTTAATCAAAGGAAAAATATAACTTGATGCTAAACAAATTGATACTTGAGTAGTTAAACCACAAAAATACTACCTGGGCTGGAGTCAAATCAAAAGAGGGACGAGCATCACTGTCTCTCCTCTGTGCGCAGACACAGGATAAACCTCTGCCAAGCCATGCAGCTGATCCTGCCACAACCTCAGCTGTAACAATATAGAAGAATCTGTAAATGAAGATTGACCTTCCAAGTTATGCTGTACAAAAAATTGAAATAAGTTGAAAGCATGTTTTTGTTTCAATTAGCAATTAATCATCCTCTGTACATGATGATAATGTTTGGTTTGAAACATGAGATGTCAACCATCCAGCTACTGAACCACAACAGACATAAATGTAGTAGGTTATAACTTCAATTTGACCGCAAGGATTGTGCATTTCTTGCCACAAGTGACTTGCCAAAACAAAATATTTGAGAAGTATAAAGCATAAAGTAGGATTAAGTTTTGCTATCTAATTAAAAGTAGCCTGGTCCAATCTGATCCCTGATGAGCATAAAAAACTAGTTCCCACTTCCCAGTGAATCAAACAAACTCCAAAGAAACTTCTTAACACATTCTTTTCAAGAATTTAGTCACAGCAGATTAAGGCATTTACTTGGGTGTTGGTGGATTTAGATTTAGATAAAGATTCCATTCCACACAGCAGATTTTTTCACCAAATCATCATGAACCTCAACTTTTTCACTTCTCACGCACTTCATCCATACTCTACTTCACACTTTGCTATATGGTCCCAGAAAGTTAAAGTGTAGGTCCATTTACCAATATAATAATACAGGCGTGTCATGAAAGATAGATATACAGATATCACAAGTGACGACTGTATAGCAGGCAGTATAATATAATCATGCAAGACGGCTCTAATTCTTGAATAGTACGGAAATATAATTAAATGTTGAAGCCACAAAGTAGAATCTTCCATGGTGAAACCAGTTCAAGAGAGAATTTGATATTCCCATTGATCAAACGGGACCAACGAGAGTTCATGAGTCTGAGAGAGGATGCGGCAAAGAAAGATTCTGTGTGCTTATCAGTTACGCAAGAAAAAAGTCCTATGTAAGTTTTAAAGATATTTGAACCAAATTACACAGAAAAGTAATATAACTAAAAACGCGTAAGCTTATGAATTCACCCACCAATGCAATTTAGGATACCATCAAGCATCCTGCAAGTGAAAACTTGGGTTATGAACAAATTAAATGAACATGGTTTGATCTCGAGTCAGGGATCTTTTCTACACAAAATTGAGCGACAAATATAAAGAGACGCACACAAAGAGAAAGAGAGAGAGGAAGAGAGAAGGGTAGAGAGAGAAATTGCAAAACAAAAGGTAGGAAGCTTCTGTGAAAGTACAAAAGCGAATCAAGCCCATATGAAATAAAAAGTCGCGAAATAAAAATTACAAAATGATTTTTAAGAGAATTTAAAGCATTTACCAGAAGTTGAATGGCAGGTATTGCCTCTGTCAAGACCCTGCGAGATCCTCCTCACGGCAACGAATGAGTCGCCTCTATCATCCATACCCTCCAACGATTCCTTCTTCTTCAACAACATCATCGTCAATCTAGAAGTTCCTACTTCGCCGGAAAATCCAACTCTCAATCCTCCAAACAAACTGTAAATGCCAATAAATGAAACGTACAAGATCCAAAACCTCCACACAGAACTCGCTAAAACCCCCAAAACCTCAGTGGTAGCAATCAAATGATCAGCCTCAAATGTGTAAAAATCAATATTGAACAGGCCCAAAAACGAGCAAGAATCAGTTCAACAACTAGGCCAGTTCAGATTTTTCCCGGAAAAAGACGGTAAACCAAAAACTAACCGAGTAAGAATGAAGCCGAATCCGAACGAAAGGGAACAAATTTTACATGAAGATGAAGATGAGAAGTATTGGGGAAGGATGTAAAGTGAGAAGAAAGATAAAGAATCTTGAAGGAAAGAGGGAGGAATGTGGGTGAGAATATGGGTATTACTTTTGCAAGATTTGAGAGAAGAAGAAGAAGAAGAAGTCCATGAGAGTCTGTGACTCAAGAATATGGGATATTTATTATCTCTCTCTTATGGGGCTCTCCCTAAGGCCTAGCTTTGTTGAGTGCGCTTGGTGATGGCGCTGGCGTTTTGCTCAGAGAAAAAGAGATTGGATTAATGGGATCTTTCAAGAAAGCAATTTTTTCTTTCATTTGCGGTTAGACAGACCATCGTGAAGGCTGAAAGATGTGCCGGGGACATTCAAAAAAATGGAAAAATGTGGGGATATTTTATTTATTTAATATGTGTGACCTCCCTGTAATTAATATAATCATTCATTTCAAATAGACCATTTTTTTTTTCTTTTTTATGTTGTATGAAAATTTAAGAGTGATTTTTATATTTACAAGTTATAAATAAATACTATGAGTTTAATTGATATACATTTTATATGATATATATTGGTATATTAATATAGTAATAATTTATAATTCACAACATGTCATATTATTAGGACTAATTTGTCAAAACATGGAGAAGCATATAATAAAATATGAATATATATATATATATATATATATATATATATATATATATCCGGGTAAAGGGGCAAAAATACATGATTATAACCATATATATATATAAATTTATAACCATATTAATATAGTATCATTTATGGATCGAAGGAATCAGAGAATGAGGAATCAGAGGTTGAGGGTGATCTTTTAGGGGTTTTTGGTATTTTTTAAAATTATAGTGTGGGCCCGCCGTCAAAGTTAACACCGTTAAGATTGTAACGGAGATGTGACTTTTACACATTTTTTCTAACCACATGTGTATTTTTGCTCCCAAAAAAAGCTTATGGTGTTGGGCGCTCCCAATGGTAAAGCATATGTGTATTTTTGACCCTTTACCCATATATATCCACTATCTAACTCTTTATCATATCTAAGAGCATATAGTCTATTTGGTTCAACATAACTATATGCATATTTACAATAGTAATCATGATGCATTATTAAGAGTAGAGTGTTTGATTGCTCTTTAATATAATAATATAGTTTAACATGGTAATGATGATTACCAAATATTTTCTAATACCTCATACCTCCCCCTATAAAAATGTGTCATTTTTCAATTGGATTAATACAATATTTGGTTCTTAGCTTATAATTTACTCTCATTTTAGTTTTGATTTCTAAAGTTTCAAACCTAAGCTTCGGTCCCTCAAGTTTATTTCATAAAAAATGTTAGTCCCGATAGTTTAATAAGAACCTAAACAAATTAAAACCTGTAACTTAAAATTTTAGGGATCAAAATCAAAATGATAATAAAATAAAAGATCAAACATGATATTAGCCCCTTATTATTATCAACTCTTTTATCATATCAAGACTAAGAGCATATACTCATAATACATGGTTATAATCCTTTGGGAAAAGTCAATATGCCTTAGGCTAACCAACAAAGATTGAATACAGTGAAATAAATGGTCTCTCAAAACGCATGAAACTAAAGTTTAAATTCTTGTTGAATGAGTTATTCACATTTAGTGTTTCACTGTACTTTGAACAAGAGTGTTTTTTGACCCCAAAAAAAATAAAAAAATAAAGAGTGTTTAATTAATAGGAGAATGCATGTTTACAAAGGGGGTGAAAACTTAGGATTGGATTACTAATGTATGCAAGATTTTTGGAATGTGCGAGATTAAGATTTAGGTATCATCTTTGTGAGGATAAAGGAAGCTTGTTTATTAGTTGATGGTTGCAACAATCAAGAAAGATGTACATCAAATTCTAAGTTCCTTCATATCTTAACACGTTATAATATATATATATATATATATATATATCCTCGAAAGCTGGTAGTGGTAATAGTGGTGGATAAACTTTAATACTATTGGTTTAGGAATTTTGAATTGTTTAAGTTTCGGTTTGTTTATTACCATTTAACTCAAGTTTTGTTTTTTTAATCGACATTGCCCAATTTTTTTTTAATTTGTGTGTGTGTGTAAAGGTTTTCAAACGTTAAGGGATTGTTGGCACAAAAAGCACTCAATGGTTAATCTCCTAATTAATTTAGCAACAAAAATGCTCCAAACTTATCTTCTAATGTAGATACAAATGACTTGAATTATAAGTAATTCCCAAAGATACATAGATTTTTTTTTTCCTGGTCTTAGGGAAGCTCAGCAAGAAGTGAATGAATGAACACTTTAAATATAATTTGGACTAGATCTCTGTTAAAAATATTTATTATATAATTATATATCTAGCCCAAGGTTTTGGGAGTATGACAGCCAATGACTTTATAAAAAAGTCAGTATATCTTAACTTGTTAAACACTTTTAGTGCTACAATATATGAAAAATGAGTATTGATTTTGAAAATTTAAATTGTGGTGAGGTGCCAATTTAGTGCATATTTGAAATAACGATGATAAATTTATTAAGTTATTAGAGACAAATTATCTCATAAGGTCTTCAATTATCACTCTGACCTAAGATTTATGCATGCCTATATCAAATACAAGAGAGAAAAACTATGTATAATTCATAGATAATGGAAAATTTTATACTTCTATATTGATATTAATGATTATCCTTGAGTTTGGGAATCAGTGAAAAATATACAATTGAAAACACTGCTATGTTACTAGTCACACTACTGGTGGAAAAATGTCTTTGAAACTAGTTGAAATTGGTTTTTTAGACTGAATTTATGCCTAGTCTTATATCGACCAGTTTTAAAAATCTGTCCATATTAAGATCGGACATATAACCGGTCTTAAAAGTTACTTTTTCATACCAGTTGTTTTAACGTCCAATCTTCAAAAGTTTCAATTTATAATAAAAAAAATGCCCACTTTTTTAGATTATGTAATTTTATACTTGGTCTAAAATTAAAAGTGGGGTTTTTTTTTATTTAAAAAATGTACATTTTATTTTTCACAGAAGCCCTGTTGGATTATTATATATAATAGCTATATTATGCAATATAAATTCAACAGACAACCTTAAAAATACAAATTCAATCATCATACAAAATAATTACAACTAACCATGAATTTACCAATATGATTAGATAATTGAATCGATCTTAAGTTCAACATTTGTTTTTTTTTCAAGGTTTACTTTTTTTTGCTTGCATTTTCCCCAGCTACCTCTCAAGGAGTCTGATTAATTTTGGGTTTTGGATATAGTGGATGCAATTTTAGACCCGGCACTTGCATGCTATTGACGCATGATTCATATTAATTATGAGCATCCCTAAAGTTGAATACAACTAGGTTACCATACTTATGCATTTGACTCTTCTGGACGTCATGTATGAAACATGGCTCTGCCTTACCCCAATCTTAAGTGATAAAGAAGAAGATTCTTATTTAATTTAATGAACCTGAGTATAACAAAGTTAATATACAAATATGAAAATTATATTTTGTATTACTAAAATTGATATCGTGATCTGGTTTTGGATGAGATGGAAAACAATATGAAAAACCAATAATAAGGAAGTAATCAACTAAGTGGAAATACTAGTGACAACGTGAGGATTGACAACTCTAATTTGGAGGGTGAAAAGCATTGGCTTGATGATCCACACTTGAAAGGACAAATTTGTTGGACTAGACGGCCGGGCATTGATAGTAACTACTCATCCATTTGAATGAGTGAGGGTCTATGTTCACTCATTCTAATTTAGACGTCTTAATCATCAAACAATCACTAGTAACTTCACCTAGTCGAGTAACTCCTTATTATTGGCCTTCACTTTTAATTTCCCTCTCAACCAAGACCTCGTCACACGACATATTCAACCATGCAAAATAAAATTCTCAATTTTGTTTATCAACTATCTTAGACTCAAATTCATTAAATTAAATAAGTTACTCCACCTTTATCACCTAAAACTGAGGTAGGCCAGAGTCATATTCTATTTGGAGTCTCAAAAGAACTAAAATGCCCAAGATTAGTAAGCTTAGCACCCAATCTAAGGCTGCATTCAACTATAAGGATAGCCCACAATAGGAACTACGCATCAATATCTCACACACATCATGGTTAAAATTATAAGGTACACTCACATCCAACACTCAATAATGATCTAAGCCCTTTCAAGGTGGGGCAACCAAACAAAAAAAAAATTGAAAAAGAACAAAGGCATGACAAACAAGATTCAATTAATATACGTGTATGGAAACTTTTGTTCATAGAATTCGTGATAATTGGTTTTGTGAAACTTGCCATCATGAGATTGATGCAATCAAATTATATAATTGTCATAATCACAAGTTTCCCAATTTCAACCATGATGAATTCAGAGTCCACATTTTATGCTTAGAATTACATGCTTATTAGGTGTTTATACCTTTAATTAGAGGTATAAGCATATTTTTTTAATTTTTTTTATATATTGTATTTATTTAGATTTAAATTATATCTTTGCTTTACGAGATTTTTTTTTTTTTGCACCCAATATCTCAAATTAATTATTTTTCATAATATTGGTGTTACAGATAAATGCAGAAATGGAAATTAATTAATTTGAGATACTGGGTGCAAAAAACATCTCAGAAAGTAGCATATAATTTAAATATAAATAAATACAATATATAAAAAAAATTAAAAAAAAAATATACGTATACCTCTAATTAGAGGTATAAGCACCTAATAAGCATGTAATTCTAAGCATAGAATGGGGACTCGATGAATTCATTGGACAAAAATTCGTATACAATAACTACAACACATGGTTAATTATATATGCAGATGAACATACACACTACCATCCACCAATAATATTAGTATATACATAAATTTTCATACAAAAGAAAGTTTTTAACTTACTCATGAATATATGGTATGTTTGGCACTTAGCTGGCCTCTTCTATTCATGCATGTCTTGTGTTCATTTCCATTGCGGGTTGAACCTTGTGATATATGTGGTGGTGTTGATTGACCGGAATTAATACTACTTGCTTCAAATTCAATGTACAACATTTGTTCACAAGCTACATTGAATTTTGTAGAATAGAATATCACCGAGAGGGGGGTGAATTGAGGATTAATTTTTTTCTTCGAATATCCTTGAACAAACGCACTATAACAGAGTGAGGGAGAGAGAACTTGACACAGATAATTTATACTAGTTCGGTCTTAACTCTTGACCTACGTCCAGTCCCCAGACACTTTGGGATTTTCACTATCACTTCAATCGATTACACACTCTGTACTCAAAAGTAATCCTCTCACTAGGATTCACTCCCCCTTACAAGTTGTAATCAAATAACACAATCTCAATGTCCCAATAATTTGAGATTCTTACGATGATTTATAATCAGAAATAAACTTTCTAAAAGAGGAGATAGATAAAAACTAAAGATTATAAATATCCGAAGATATTACACAAGTGTATGAAATAGTAAATGTATTTTATTGTTTGAGCGTTTGTGTTTCCGGTGGTTGGAACGAATTGAATGCTTTGTCTTAAATATGGTGAAGACAATTAATGACTGTTGAGAAGATTCAATGAAGCCGTTGAGAGTAATAAAAATATCCGTTAAATTTGAACGGTGAACATTACTCGGACGCTTTGATTTTGCAGATGATTGCTGTCAATTGCCGTTTGACATTCTTATTCCATTTGTCTGTTGAGACTTATCATAGAATGAGGAATGGAATTAGTGAAATAGCTTCCGGCTTACTCAGAGGATGTTTGCCATTTTTTAAGCTTCGCTTTTTGCAGAGCATTAAATGCTCTTCTGACACATAGTTGCTTTAATGCAATTTGGTGCATATCAAAATCATCTGAAACTCATTAACAAACTGATTAAACATAGTTAGGAATAGTAATGAGTAAAGACATGAAGTATACAAATCTCAATTATCGAATTAGAGTTTACGAACACGGTGATTTGCAAAACACAGAAGACTGACTCGAGTCACTTAATCTTGACTCGAGTCACAGCTTCATCTTCTCTTGAAAAATAGGTTTAAGAAATAGAGAAGATGTTTCTGTAATAGATTGACTTGAGTCACATAGGACTTAACTCGAGTTTGTAGGAATTCTTACAACGCAGCGGATTAAAATTTTAAGAATCTCGTCCCGAGGATCACTCAGGTGCGTTTAAATCAAAACTAAGGGAATCCGAAATTACCTTTGGTGAACCCGTTCGCGTCTCGCTTCCTTTGAACTGGTGGGCTACCTCCTCGATCAATAGAAGACGACTCGTTGAATCGGCTTCTCACCGGTATCCACACGAACAATTTCCCGAACACGGCTACGGCAGTGTGCTAGTGCTTCTTATGTGTCTCTCTAGGTTCTTCACCACCAGATCAGTTTGTTTCTCGTTTTTGGCTTATGCACACACACAACCATCAAAAGCCTCAAAAGCTTCTGTCCGTTTTTGTGCATCAATACGTATTAATGTACAATTAATCCGTATTAATACGTATTAATGTACAATTAATCTGCATTAATATACAATCAATACGCATTAAGTTTGAATTCGAATTTCAAAAACTGATTTTTGAAATCTGAATTTCGAATTCTTGAATTAAAAAAATATTAATTAAATCTATCGATAGATCTAATCTAATGTATTTATTTAATGCAAACTAAAAGCCTTCGATTTAATTTATCTCTATAAATCAAATCCGAGAAATAATATCCATCTATTTAATTAATTATGAGATACCATATCTCAATTTAATCTAAATGAGATATCGATATTCTTATTCGAATATTAAACGAGATACAATATCTTTATTTGTTTTAGATATTTAATTTATCAAATAAATAAAATACAAAACAAATATTATATATAATAATATTATAATATCCATTAATAATATTAATATATATATATATATATTAAATTCAAATTTTAATAAATATATATAAATATATATTTATCGTAGATTAAATTTAGTATTCATTAATTCAGATTAATATGAGATTCAATGAACACAGGACACAAATGCTCGTGTTGGGTTATTCTTGTGTGCGACCCGCAGCCCATATGAGATTGGCGGTGGGCCAAAGCGTATCGACTCACAAATCGCAAGCGGCCTCTAGCAAGACATTGCGACTACCCAACTCACATGGGGATCGATATCACAATACAACCTTATCATACAACCATGTCACGTCCCTTTTGTCACGCGATAATTTGGTCAAGGATGAAGCATGGACAATGTCAACTTCCTATTCTTGTCCATTACTTTCTCGATTCTCGAGTAGTCTAATAAGTGAAATGGAAACTCCTTTCCAACATAGTATGGCCATACATTTCTTAGACTCACTCATCGAGGGGCCCAAAGATATTATCTCTCTACAAATGTGAGGGACAAATTTCATCTTGACCATTCACATTCCTCCTCGCATGAAAACCATTGATCCCGATCCGGCCTTTATCATTACCCGGTCAAAGGTCACTTTTGACTAGGTCAAAGATTAATGATTCATCATGTAGGAATCCATGATGATCTCAGTCATGGGGCGTTGTGACGCGCGGTTATACATGAGACAAGCTAATGACTAGATCCATGCAGCTTTCTCATAGTGGGTCGGTTCAGCACCTTGTACTCTTACAAGTGCCCATGACTCTGATTGTATCTCCATATCTCATCAAAGTCATACTGGTCTTAACTCATCTTTGCTCCTGCGTAGATGACCGACCAGGGACATTTAGGATAATCTATAAGATATATCCAGGGATGCAGTTATCAATACAAACATGCAAACGAAAATGATAACAAAAGGAGAATACTATAAATATCCTAAACGTTCATTGTACAATGACTTGCCCCTAGGGCATAATTTCCAACAGAGTCAACATCTTCAACTCCACTTGTGAAGATGTCTTTGTAATAAACTGACTCGAGTCACATCATTTTCATAAAAGGTTATCGGGTTTGGTTTTTGAAAATGATTTGGAAACAGACAATGAATCGAGTCATTTAGTGACTTAACTCGAGTCACATTTGAACGTTAGAAAATATTTGAAAAGCTAAGATTGAAATTCAATCCATTAACTCGAGTCAACACATTTGCCTCGAGTCAAAAGCTTTTCATAAACCATTTTACACAGGCTGTAACTCAAGTCACCTTAAGGCTAACTCGAGTCAGTCAAGTTCAATACACATTTGGACTTAGTTTCAGGATACTTGACTCGAGTCACATAGACTCTAACTCGAGTCAACATTACATAGAGACTTAAGCTAGTTATTGAAACAAATTTTCGTTAACATAAAAATCTTTGGCTTGAATCAATAACAATCTTTTGGATTTATAATTGTCAATTATCATCAAAACACAAAGAGAACTAATCAGTTATCATCAAAACACATAGAAAACTAACACATTTGAATCAAGTAGCATATAAAATAATCATGTCCTTCCAACACCACCACATATAACATATATCGAACACTTTTCAAGATCTTCATACTCTCTTCTATACATCATGCAATTATTAGGGCATATGCAAATATTTTTCACACTTAATTTAATAGAAGTTCGATACAATAACTACAATAACCATGGAGAATATCAAGCAAGCAGAAAAATACAAAAATAAAATAAAATTGAACTTTCAATAAGGGTTTCAACAAAGAATGAAAAGGAGTGAGTATCAAGATCAACAAATCAAAGCGTCCATGCAAGCAAAGAAAATGAAAGATAACACTTATAAAATATGGCTAGCGAGGGTTTGTGAAAGCCAATGATTTTTGTTGAACGTGAGACCACAACCGTTACAACAAAGAGGGAGAGCTCAACATAAAGGAAGACCAAGCCATCCAGAAGAGAGAGGGAAAGAGCACAGAGGACGGGGGTGACAAAGAGAGGAAGAGCGCGCGAGACTCTGTGAGGGGAGATATAAAGTTTGAGCGCGGAAGTGAGTATAAATTGTTAGTTCTCGGATTATGTTTTGATGATAACAAATCTTAGAATACAATGAGGACTTGATGATTCAAGTCCCTTGAGTGTGTTTCTAAACACTTGAATGATAGAATTGTATTTGAACTAAAACTTGAATCAACAAGATTACTCACTTCAAGTGATCTAAGATGATTACTCGAGTGGTAGCTAATGCACTCGAGTGATGATCCTAACTTCTAGTGGTTTTGCAAGTCACTTACTGAAAGAATGAAGAGTGATGCAAGACACTCGAGTGGCTAAGTCAGCACTCGAGTGACCCTCCTTCACTTACAAGAATTCAACAAGTCAATCATAGGATTTATGGAAGTTATAACAGATTACTCGAGTGATGAGATTTATCACTCGAGTAGATAAGCTTAGAGCACTCGAGTAGATAAGTGACCACTCGAGTGCTTATGATTACTCACAGTGATTTTGCAAGTCACTCGCTCACTTTCTGAAAGTTAACTAAAGCTCAATCTAGTGACCGTGTTGGCACTCAAGTAATGGTGAACAACTCACGAAACTTTAGCAAGTCACTCGCGATGGTTTTGCAAATTATAAACCTTCTCACTCGAGTGAGGAAGTTGTCACTCGATGGAGAGCAACTCGCGAGGCCTTAGCGAGTCATTCTATGATGGACCAAGAGAGTAGCGCTTCTTATTTGATGATAACTTGAGTGGACCTGAGAGTCACTCGAGTAATCCAAGGTCACTTGTAGTCAAGTGCCAGTGATCCAAATATGCACTCAAGTCACTGGTAGTGTTAAAACTATTTTTCAAACAAATAGAAGATCACTCGAGTGACACAATCAATCAACACTTCACTACCAGAATTCAAAGTTCATCATACACTCTAGTTGGATTGCAAAGCACTCAAGTGATGAGTACTCACTTGAGTAATTCTGGAACCACACTCAAGTTCAGTGGCGGAACATGGTTATGGCAGGCCCCAGCTGGCCCCGACTGATCTTATAAAATTTGTTAGTTTGTATATGTATTTATTATATGATATTTTATTTGGCCAATAATTTGGCCCCAGCTAATTTTTTATCTTCTCTGTAAGGATAATGTTTTACTCATTACTTATTGGACTGTGAGAGGAAAGTAAAATTCTTGTTTGAGATACCTACCGAAAATGTTAGTATCATCTTATATATTGTTTTGATTTATAATTATCGGTAATATTTATTTGTATTTTTAAAGTTATGTGATATTATTTAGTAAATACTCTATCTGATCCTTATTATAAGGTACCAACTAACAATTCTCACAAGTCAATAAAAACAGTTAAAGTCATTAAATTTGTCCCAAAATTTAAGTAATTTTAAATATTATCCATATTAATTACATTAAACTCAAATATCATATTAATTATTACTCCCACTCACTACCTTTTTAATTATAGGTATACATGAAAAAAAAAATTAATGCTATTTGGAAACAAGCAAGTGCCTTAGAAGAATGACCAAATACACTTGTTAGTTGGTGTCTTATAATAAAAACCAAATAGAGTAGTTCAATATGTTTATTTTTTGGCCCAGGCTAAATTTTTTTCCTGGTTCCGCCACTGCTCAAGTTCAAGTTCCTGTTTCAAATCTCAATGTCTTAGAGAATTCAAATGTTGTTATTAACATCTGTTTATACTTGATTATCTCTTATTCTACTTCTCAATGCTACTAATCTCGTTTGTGTATAAGTTTTAGATATTTAATATCATATATTAACTCCAAAAGCATGAAAGCAATTTCATGTGCCAGAACATTAAATGCATAGCATGAAAGCACATGAAAGCAATCGCAGAGCAGACCAAAGGGATTTCGTCTGAAGCTTTTATTGCAGCAAAGACAAAAGTGACTAAACCTTGAATTCTTCCAATGACTCCAATCTTGTCTCTAATGGAAAGTTTGACTGCTTACAACGATCATTAATAGCATTAGACTATAAATAGCCAATCATTCAATACATAGCATTAACAAAGCCAATTATGATCTTCTTATTCATTTATTGCTCAGTTAAATATCTGTAATATCTTCTTATATTCATTTTGCTCTTCGGTGATTAGCTATTTACTTTGTGAGAGATATATTATCAAACATTTTCAAACTATGTAAAATCTCAAGGTAGTGGAACCTTGAGTGTGGTTGTAGGATTATAACTTGTACAGAGGAGTAAGTCTTGTTGCGGATTACTCTTTTGTATTGTGGTGCCAAGAACCCAAGGAATCTGGGAAGAATAGTGAAAATCTCATAGACGCTTTGAGGACTAGACGTAGGCCAGAAAGCTAAGGCCGAACCAGTATAATCCTTTGTGCACACTTTGGTGATATCCTTCTAACTCTTATTCTTTATTTAATTGTTGATAACTTTCGGTTTAAATTTTTAATATCACCCAATTCATCCTTTCTTGGGTGAAACGTTGAAACTAACATAAATACTAAGGCAAACATTTTTAGATTAGATATCCTTACATCCGGTCTAAATATATATATTTTTTAAAAATTAAATAATAACTAGATTTGCATTGACACTAAATGAACTATCCCAGCTTGTGAATTAAGATAGGAAAATATATGCAGCTCTCATCAGTCAAGCTGAGATAGTTCATTTAGTGGCAATACAGATCTACCTGGAACTTTGACGTGAAGACTTATGTTTTTCATGCATGATTTGTACCTAGCTAGATTGCATAATATATAAGATGGAAGTGAGAGAAGCCAAGTTCATAGAAAGAGACTTTTGAATTTGAATTTCAGACCTAAAGGCGAATTGGTATTTATAATTGGGATTGATGGCCAGGAACTTCATATAAAATGATGATATGCATTGGAAGTTGAAACATTATGTATTTAGACCGATCGTTATCTAAAACATGGTCTAAAAGATATTAATGAGACCGTGTATAAATCTTAACCAGTCTTAATTAAGAGTACATTTATTAATACACTTGACGGATGGAAATTACATTTACTAACGTGGCTTCAAATTTTGAAGAGACGCTTTGGGAATTAACTTAGTTTGGAAGCCAAAGAAACTCTGAAAAATATTCCATCAAGTAAAGATAAGATCTGAACTTGATATGGATCATATACTCATTTGGTCTTATTTATAGGATAAAGATAGTTTTTTTTTATCCTTAATATATATAAATCACCTTATTAAATTTATTATATGAATTTACAATCTTACCCCTCATTTATTTTTTTGTAATATGGGTAAAGTTAGAAAGTTATTAAATTTTAAGATAAAATTAATTAATGAAGTTTAAGGCTTTTTTTGTCCAATGAAACATTCCTCATAGGGTTAATATAATATTTGGTTCCTCAAGTTTGTCCTCATTTTCATTTTGGTCCCTCAAATTTCATTCCGTTTAAAACATTACTCTCTATAATTGAATAAAAATATAGACTATTTTACCTCTTAAGAAATCAAAACCTATGGTTTAAAACTTGAGGGACAAAAACTAAAACGGAGGCAAATTTGAGAGACCAAATTTTATATTAACCCTTCCTAGAGGGTATGTTTTTAAATAATGTTTATCAATATGGGGATTTGATTCATTGATAATATATGTGAATATATTAATCAGTATGTTTGCATCTATCGCAGGAAAGAAACTTGTACTAATCCTCCTTATAAATCCCAAGATCTGCAACTTCTTCTCACTTGTTGACGAGAAGTCAAAAGAAAATTCAATGACCCATTGACCCACACACGAATAGAGTTCTTTTAGAAAGTGCAAAGAACTTGGGTGAGGAAAAAGGGACAACATCATGTGAAATTTCAAATAGAGTCCATCATATTTAATAATGCACTCTAATTTATTGAGAGAGAAACGGGGATGATGCCTTCACGTGGCATGTTTGCCAAACATGGTCCAACCCCCCTTGACCGATGCCGGACACGTGGTACTCACTTGAGTTACACTTTCAGGGTGCTTACATCCTTGCTATATACTCCCTTGATAAGATACTCCTTCCAGTCTTAATTATAAGACATAGTTGACTTTTTTTTGGAGAGATTAAGGAAGCTAACTAAATTAGCTTAGAGTATTTTTATTTTTATTTTTTTTATTCAAACTAAATAGTTTGACTAATAAACTAATATATAATCTAAGAAAACACAACATATGAAATGATTAAGTAATTTATTTAGCTTCCTTAATCTCTCCAAAAAGAGTCAACTAGGTCTTATAATTAGGACCGGAGGTAGTACTAACTAACAATTCTGACAAACCAATAAAAATAGTTAAAGTTAATAAAGTTGTCCTACAATTTAAATAACTTACAATATTACTCATACTAATTATATTAAGCTCTAATATTATATTAATTATTACTCTCACCCACTACCCTTATTAATCATGGGCATAAATTAAAAATAATAATTAATGCACTTTGGAATTACAAGGCGGGCACTAATGGTCTGAATTACAATGAGCGGGATTGAATCCGCGACCTCCTACTAGTTGAGGAGTACCATTAATACCACTAGGCTACATACACTTTGGAAACAAACAAGTGCCTTATAAAAATGATCAAATATAATTGCTAGTTGTGCCTTATAATAAGGACGAGAGAAAGTATATAACTACGTTAACGTTTATCATTTTCTACTGTGATTCTTCAGTACGTTGTTATTCAGATTCAATGTCTCCAAACTATTAAACAAAATAAAGCTATGTCATTTTAATATTGGAAAATTTGGTCAGAAGTACCTGTCATTTGGAAATTTTATTCATCTAAGGACTCGGTGAAACTCATTTTTAACATGTGCAACTCTTATTTAATTATGGGCAGTTTATCTTTAACTATGTGTAAAACCAACGTTTTCAAAAATAAGCCATGCATTTACACAGTTAATTAATCAAAGATATGTTTATAAAATTGAAGATAAGTTACATCCATTGAAGATGAGTTGCACACACCTACTCAAATTTAATTATTTTTAACCAATAAGAATTTTCAAACAGGCACTTTTGACCTATATCCTTCTAATATATATTAATAATTAATATGATTATTTTTTTAACAATTTTTTAAACTCATACAAGAACAAGGGCAACATTATTATGAAAAATAATGCTATTATATGCTATAACGGTTAGTTTATGAAGATAATGAATCAAATTAAACAATTAAAAAAGTTTAAATAATAATAATAATATAATTTAAATTTCGGTTATAAAATGTTCTTCGTCCACACGCAAGCATTGGCTTTAGTGGAGTAAAGTTGAGGCTACTTTACGTGGGAATTAGGCATGCAAAGTACCCTTTCACTTTATATGGGTTGCCTCGCTTTTTTATGACTAACCAGCAAGCAAAGCAGTCTCTTTCCTCCCCTTTCCCTTCTTATTTTATGTAATAAATAATAGTTGGATTATTCTAATTTTAATATATATTTTTTTTCCAATTCATTAATTGTGCTATCAGCTATATATATGTTTTTGACCGAGTAGGGGTGTTTTCGTCCACTGGTTTTTTCAGGGACAATTTTAATGACATTGGAACTTACGAGTTATTTTGCAAATTTAGGGATTATCTATGACTCGATTCGGTCCTACATATATAGAGCTTCTTTAAGTAGGTATTCTTAGTTTTTCTTGTCAGACATTTGATAGTTTCAAAGTATTGAATATTTTTATTTCATATGTTCCCATATTTAATAAGGTAGTACGATAGAGTAGAAATTAAAATATTATGGTGTTGAAGTTTAGTATAATTAATAAAGATAATATTGAGACAATACTATAGATTTTTCTATATTTAATTATTATTTTTACCTTCATTTAATGGTTTTCAAGCGTTAAATATCCTAATGCTAAATATTTATATTTAACGGTTTTTAACCTTTAAATATTGGGAAATATATTTAACGGTTTTTCAAATACAAATGTTACTTATAAGGTACAACTATATTTAAAGTGTCCTTTTTCCACCCTATGTACGTGTGACAACGAGTATGTGAACAGAGCATCTGGAGAATTTTGAGATTGGGTTTCTGTCACCTGCTGAAAAAGCTTAGTAAGCCGGGCTAGCCCCCTTGGTCATAAAGGACTTAATCCACTACAAATATCTATTCATAATGGAAAAATAAATAAACCAGTCATTAAAATTTATCACAATAAAACCTTTCTAAGTAATTGTACCTTAAGCCATTTCAAATCAACACATTTATAAAGCCATTACAATTAACAGTTGGGTCTTGAACTATTCGAAGCTCCAAAATAGTATTCAACCATATGCCTAGGGATAAACTCATTTTTTTAATAATATTCTTTCACAAACATTTATCAAACGTCACAAATCAACTACTGAACAATCGAACATTTAAAATATATCATGAATTATAAAACTCTTCGTATCATTTTGCAAACTAAACCGTAATTAATCAACACACTTGAGCCTTGGACATCACGGACTCAAGAATATACTCATCCGACTACGAGCCCAAAATCAAACTCAATTATGAGAAAATACTTAAATAACAATTTTCTCAAATATCCATCCGAATTACTTATCCATGATAGAAAATAGTATAATCTAAAACACAATATCACATCAGAGTATGCAACATGAGCCCTACAGTGACAATACACAATTCACCACATAAATAAAAAGGAGGAATCCTTACAAAGATTCTCAAAATAATCAAGCCTCCAGAGCCTTCTCTAATTGATTAGTAGAAGAACTATAAATTGAAAAATGTTAAATCAACGGGGTGAGACAAAGGTCTCAATAACCAGCTATCCAACTTAGTACACATGTTAATATGTGCCCATGGGTGTTATGTTGAACAATTTATTTAACAAAGTATTAGAGGTATAATTCACAAAATTCCATATCACAAATTTTGTACAAATTCCGTATCAAAAATTCTATATCACAATTTCCATATCACAAATTTCGTACAAATTTCATATCACAAACTCTATATTACAATCTCCATATCAAAATTTCTATATATCACAATTTCCGTATCAAAAATTTCATATCACAATTTCTATATCACAATTTTTGTATCATAAAATATCACAATTTTTGTATTACAAAATATCATGATTTCTATATTACAAATTTTGTATCACAACATATTACAATTTATGTATTACTACATATTACGTTTTTATATCACAATTTTTGTATCACAACAGGATTCTCATGTTGCCTCCTATCAATCCAACCGACTAAACCCATAAGCTAAGTTACTCCATGTTACTGGCCACTCAAAAAAAATCACAGGTAATGTGATAAGGACCGGCCAAAATCTACAGAGCACATGCTCAAACCATGGGTCTTTTCCCTTAATTGAACTAGTAGGGTGTCACAGCCTCTCATTGAACAAATGGGGCATTCCCTCATTGAACCGGTGAGACAGTCCCTCATTGAATTAGTTGGACAGAGAAAAGCCAACCATCCTGTACTAATGAAGGCTACACCACGTGATGGAACAATATAATCCATCTTATTCCAATCCAACCATCACAATAATTATCATCCATAAATAGCTCAATGAGAATTTCTCAAGATTTTCACATTCAAATCATTTTCATATACATGCTATAGTATCTCAATTCTCAACTTGTGTATACAATTTAAAACATAAGGTTCCATAATGCAATTTCTATCAAAATATTTATCAACATCATGATAATTTTCTCAATCTCAATAAACAATTCAAAGTATATCAATATAATATACATTTTTCATTCTCATAATCATTTCACAAAATAATCATAAACAACATACCAACACATATAACAAGTGAAAAATGGTTACTTCTCGCCAAAACTAAGTTTACCAAAAAAATTCAAGCTCCAAGTTTAACAACAATTCACAAATCAATATATAATAATCAATTGGAACCACAAGTTAGTATTCAAACTAATTGAGTGGTTAACCCCAAAAAAAAAACATTTTATAGACTTGAAGTCTCTCTAGAAGTCTCAACTATTATCTTTGGTCATTCTCAATCCACCCAATTACCAAACTTTATTTTCTTTAATCACATTATCAATACCAACTGACAATCTAACTCAAAAATCAAACTCTATTTCAAATCATTACATAACCTTCAAATTATTCACTTTAATACAAATTCCCCAAAATTCTCAATTTAACACCATAACTCAATTTTTTATTATCTAATTCAATCATATTTTTATCATCCAATAACTATTTCACTCATGAAAATTATTGACCATAATAATTTTTTCCCTTCATTCTAAGATTCCCAAGATTTTCTCTCTTTAACTTTTTAGGAAAAATATCCATAAATTTCTATTACTCAAAATCATCATTCCAATCTCATTTCTTACCTATTAAAATAATCAAACCATAACAATCTCCTCAATTTCCTTAAAAATACCAAATTTCCAACACCTAAAGTTTCAACCAAAAGTTCCAATATTCATATATCATTATAAAACTCAAAAGCAAACCATTCGATCATTAATATAAACTTTAATACGTTAAAATAAATCATGAAATTTGAATTTATTACCCCTTAATCATAAATCACAATTTTCCTAGTCAAATCCTAACTTTAGTTCTTCAAATCAACCACTTAATCAAAAATCCAAACCATATAACTCTTACTCCAATCTCACTAGCTCTATTAGAAACAAAATAATCGACTAAAAGGCTCAAGATTTAAAAGCTAACAACCCTATAATTTTATCTCCATTTAAAACTATGAATAAAAGAGGAGAAACTAAAAAATATAGGATAAATGACTTACCAAGTATTCTAGAATAAATCCAAACAGGATCTCCCTCCTTTTCTTATTCTCACTATCTCTCTCTCACACACCCTGTCGAACTGTAGTAGAAGGTGCAGAAAGAAGAGAAAAACCAGTTAAGGTCACGGCTGAAGGTCACAGCGCCGGCATACACAGTACTTAAAATACTAAACCTATTCTAGGCTAGATGAAGAACAAAGCATAACAGAGTATGCATCACCCAAGTTAGAACTCGAGTGAACCTTCAAAAATTGATAACTGGAGGTGAAACTCGAGTGAAGATGAAATACCTTCTAGATGGTGCATTTTAACTTCGAATTGAGTCATTATAACTTCCATTTGATCATAACAACCTCCAATACCAAAATAGGCTTGCCAAGAAGCTTAAGCCTGACCTATTTACTAAATAGGTTGGACTATACTTAAAGTAGGTTATGTCGTACTTTTCATCCCTGTAATATCCCGATTTTTCATGTATATTATTGTACTTAATGAATTAATGTAATACCAATGGAATATATGAATTTTTGTCAAGTCATTAGTTAATGTATTTATTTTCTAGCATGAATAATTAATGTAAGAGAAGGATGAGGAATTGTTTATTGAAGCTTGGTTAAATTAATTTGGTCATGGACAATCTAAGAGAGTAGATGACAATGGAAGTCAAAACACATATTCTTCCCTTTTAATCCAAGTATTTCGGCCAAGGGAAAGAATTAGGAAGAAAAGGATAAAAGTTTCCAAAGCAAGTCCATGAATGTGCTATGAAGTAGGCCATTAACCTAGGATCAATGGGCTAGGTTAAAGACAAATTTTGGAGCTAAGAAAAGAGGCCAGTTTCGGCCAAAAGAGGAAAAGAAAGGGAATAAAATGATTGCTCAAGAAGATTGATTCATGATGAAGACAAGAGGCTTGCTTGAGAAGCCAACTTTGAATTTGAAAATAAAACCTAAGTACATGCTTACATCATCTACATGACATCATCATCAATTCATGACTTTAAGAGTTTCTAGAAGGCAACTCAAGTTTCCCCTACAAGCCATAATTTCGACCTCCAAGGAAGAAGAGAAAGGAAGAAACAATTGACTTATGGAAGATGCCACAAAATCATCTAGAAGGATTTAGAGAAGACTTATGAAAAATAAGACATGACTTGGCCTAAGATAGGACACTTAGACACTTAAATTAGTAGAGTTTGAAGGCCCAAAATTTTCCCCACAAGCCCTAAATTTTCGGCCAAATATGAAGTAAGAAGGGAAGTGTAAGAGTTAAGCCAAGTTTTCTAGAAGCTTGTAGAGAAATTCAAGGAGACTCTTCTAGAGCAAGCCATATTTTTCTTGGAGAGTAAGTAGACTTGGAAGAGTATTTTAGGGCTTCGTCTTTTCATTTGGCTTGCTAAATTTTTCAAACTAGATAGAGGGCAAGGGAGAGAAAGAAGCTATCTTGTAAGAACTCTAAGACAAAGCCAATGATCAAGATCAAGGTAAGTGTTGTGGACTCTTTCCTACTCTCTTCTACCTTCTCTAATATGTATAAGACTTTGATAAAACAATTTTTCATGATGAATTTGGGGGTGGGGGGGGTTCAAGGTCGAAAGGGAGGAGGAGAACAAGGGAGTCAAGATTCAAGAAAGAAATCAAGGATTCAAGACAAGTTCTAACTCCAACCTCCTTGTGACTTCAAAGTTGTTTGACTTGAAAATTGTTATTTTCCTTGGGTTTCATATATGATATGGATATGTTTAAATGATGCAAAGGTTAAATAAAGGATTAAAGTTAAGATCTATGGCATAAAAATAAAAGATCAAGCATGGAATAAGAATAATGAGATGTGAAAATAAAAACTTGGATTGTTGCCTTGGAAACATGATTTTTGGTCAAGTTGCTGTATGGTAATATTGTGATTTGATTTTGATGATTTTAAAATGTTTAGAATAATATTTTGTATGAGGATGAGCTTAGATCATGTTTTTGGAAGTCATAATGAATGTTACCAATCTATTGCAAAACTGTCTTGTGAGAAATCTATGAAGTTAGTCTGTTAGCACAAGAGTTCTGACATGGTAAATAAACTCTGAAAATTATGAGATTTCCCAGAAATGAAGTAGACATCCCAAGGTTTAATTTGATAGGTAGTTTGTAATTTTTGGAGTTGTGCGCTAAGAGAAACGAATTTTTGAATATTGACCCTGAAACTGGAAAGCAATTTTGACCAAAGGTGATATTTTGGTGTGTGGTGAAAATTCTGACTATGACTGGTCAAAATAGACATAATAAGGGTCAATTGGATTTTTGAACCACCTCAAATGGATTTTTCTAGAATTAGTTATGAATTTCGATTGGTGTTTGTTTTTGAAAGTCCTATCTTTAGCCGAAAATAAGAGGAATTTTACCAATAATAAAGTCCTTATTAAGAAAAGGAATTTAGAGGGGTTTGAATGCTTAGGAGCGCCTTATTTCAAATCGAGAAGTCAAATATTTATAAAGGAGAATTTTTATAAGTATTAAGAATTTATTTGTATTTTTGTTATTCTAGGGCTATTTTGTTATCCGAGCATCAAGAAAATTTATTAACATTTGGACAACTGCCAGGTAGTAACCTTAACCTCATATATTTTGTATGTCTCTTGTATGTATGCTTTACCATGGATATTGTATGCATTCGGTTGTTGTTTGTTTCCAAGCGGTGTGGAATCAAAATGTGTCGGGTGCACGGTGGGATGTGCTCTGTGCCATGACCTGCAGGTTGTATTGTGTGCCCCGAGGGCCTTGCTGTGTGTTGTGCCATGCAGTCTGTGTTGTGCGCTAGTATTACTGCTAGTTCCGGAATGTGTTGGGTGCATGGTGGGCCGTGTTTTGTGTCGTGCCCTACAGTTTGTGTTGTGTGCTAATAGGACTGCGTGCCTTGCTATGTGCATGTTACTAGATGTTATGTGGTATATGTTTATTTGTGATTTACTTACATGCATTGCATATACATTTTATATGAGATTAACGGTTACTTTGGGATTCAATTTTGAATCCCAGGTCATTATAAGTCTTCAGGTAGTACATCTAGGGCCGAGCAGGGAGGTAGAGGTAAGAATGTGGAGCTGGATTGAGAAGATGTTGATGATGATTGTTGATGACTCTTTTGGTTATTAGACCGTACCCCGGATTACTGTATTATATTATGATTATTTTGGCATTATATTTCGGATGACTGTAAACAAATTAGCCCACTAGGGAAATTTATCCTTCAACATTTATTTACATTACCAGTATATTATTGTCCAAACAAATACATGTTTTGCTGCTTAAGTACTTTGATGCGTGACGATTAATGACTTGGGTAAAATATAATTAATCAAAGTAAATGATCACACTTCTCGCAACCTGAAAAGGCAAAGCCGGTAGGTGTGTAACAATCCATGCGAGTACCATATGAGTATAAAGTTTATATGCAAGATAATAAATTAATGATAAAATTATATAGGAAAAAAGACAAAAAAAATACCACTTAAATTTTAAAATCTCAAATCAGTCTTGTCACCCACAAAAATATAGGGATAACTACAAAAGTATAGCAATTGACATCTCATTTTAATTGGAAATCAGTTTTTTTTATTTTGATTTTGAAGTTCAAGTAGTATTTTCTTGTCTTTTTTCCAATTATATATTTGTATGACAAATTTAATGATTTAATTTATAAATAAAAAAATAGTTTCTCTATTTTATAAATAGTACAAGAGGAGTACGTTTCCAAAAAAAAAATGCTATCATTCAGTTTATTTTAAATTATCCAAAAAAAAATATTGAAAGAGTGCTCAAGGATTTCTCGTGATATGCACATAATATAATTAACTTCTTCCTCTTCTCTTATGGCCACGGGGTCTAATAATAATCAGAAGTTATTAAACCTAGACCGACCACTAAATTGGTCTAGTAGTAGGTTAAGGATCTGTGGGTCATATCAGAGTTAAATTGAGCTAACCCAGGTATAGACCGTGAGGAAGTGAACTTGAATGCTAAGATTTTTTGAAATAATTTTGGAATTTGATAAGTTTTTATGATCAAATAATATTTTTGAGTAATTCTTTTTGCATTAGAAAGTAAACATCTCAAGCTTTCCAAAAAGTTTTAATTTGTAATTTTTGAAAATATGTAGAATTATATATGCATTTTTGAAGGGTAAATGTGCAAAAATGTACATGTGCTTTACCCTCGGAAGCGCCGAACACCAAATATTTTTTTTAGGTGCAAAAGTACACATGAACTTTCAAAATTAGAGCAAAAGTCACACCACCATTAATTCTTGATTGACGGTGTTAGTTTTTGTGGTGGGGCCCACATTATTACTATGAAAATACAAGAATGCCCCTAACTTTAAAAAAATCAGACGCAACCGAACTATCCATCTTCTTCCACTCACCAATCAGTGTCTGAACTGCAATCTCAGAATTCCCACCGTCACTAACGGCCTTCCTCGCCGCCACTTTCATTTCCTCTGCTTTAACCTTCAAAGCTTCATTCTTCATCATCTCATCAATGGCATCTCTGATTGATGAGCACTATTTATGCCACATTTTCCCTGTATTATATGACTGTATTGTATGGTGAATATGAGTTTAACTGCATTTAATCTGAACAAAAAGGCATTAATTCATTATATAGGGAACTTAAGGATAAATTCCACATACATCCTAAAACATGTGCTAAAGAGAGAGAATGAATTCTGAGGTTTTATGAGAAAGTCGTATAACATAGCCGATATTATGCTATAGCATCAGGACAGCTCTATCGAAGTGCAATACAATGCATCCCTGAAGCTATAGCAGAATAAGTGACGCAATGCTATGCGGCATATGATCTGATCTTTTGCCAAGGTTGTTTCAGGAAATAGTATAGGTTGTTAAGTGAAGAGAACAACGGTTAGATTGCTAACGTATTGGAATAGAAGATGCGGAGGATCGAAACTAAGATTTGAAGAATCCCGCAGGATCAACAGAATCAATCTACCGAGATTGGAAGGAGAGATATGACCGGACAGAAATTGAAACCTGGTTTTCAGCAACCCGTTTCCGATTTCTCTTACTTGTTCTCTTGCCAAGCTTAGTTTGCTTCTGAAGCTTACATACACAACTGACCCAGGGGATTGATCGTTTAGCCATTTCAATGGCGAAGAACTCCTCTGTCCTTCTCTCTCATTCTTCTCGAACTCACATGCACCAAAGGGCCTATTAGGAAAACAGGGGACAATTCTTTGACCAATTTTCTAGTATTAAGAGACTCGAGTGCTTTCATTCTAGTGCTTCAAATGAATTCACCAAAATCCCACATGATTTCGAAAGCTTGGGGTTGTCTTCAAATAATATGTGAGCGAAGACATTGTTGGGGAGAAGAAGCATAGGAGGGATTGAAGATCTGGGTATGGTTGAAACTTCTGGAATTTCAAGAAAATCGAGTCCAGAAATGGATGTAATGAATCTGGGGATGTACGAGAAGCTTGGATTCAACCTTGGAAACTATGGGCTAAGGAGTGATGAGGGTGACTCGGCAATGGCGGTTCACGAGCAACGCGGTGAGAAAGAAGCTTGGATTTAAACTTGTTGGTAGAGCTGGAGGGTTTTCTTGTTGCTTCTGTTTTTTTTTTTTTTTTAAAAGTTAAGGGCTTTATTGTATTCTCATAATAATAATGTGGGCCCCACCACAAAAACTAACACCGCAGTCACAAATTCACAAATTAACGGTGGTGTGATTTTGCTCTAATTTTCAAAGTTCTTGTGTATTTTTGCACCTAAAAAAAGAATTTGGTGTTGGGCGCTCCCGAGGGTAAAGCACATGTGCATTTTTGCACCTTTACCCATTTTTGAAATAAGAAAATTTAAAATAAATATTAAACTGGTTAGACTAATCGGACCATATCGGTTAGATAACCAGTTCGACAATTTCATGATCGAACCGGCCGGTCCGGTTCGGTTTTAATAACATAGAATAATATACCAACGCTCCTGTCGGATATCAATGCATGTGCTCCTCATTTTCTTGTCTTCTTTTTTTCTTATTAATTATTTTTAATTTTAATAAGTTTATTTTAGAGGTGTTCATGATCAGATTGCACCAAACTAACTGGGATTTTGTACATTAACACGTTCTTCCCATTCTAAATGTAAGAATCGGCAAAGGGATTTAATTTGGTCTTATAATTAAGACTCCAATAATCTTTATCTCCTCAATTTATAATTTGTTCTTCAAATTATTCCTATTAATTATACTTATTAAGAGATTTTTTATTGAGAGTAGCTTTCAATGAAAATGATTAGATACAAAATTGTTTGGTGAGAGTAATATGTGTATGTAGCATATCTTAATTTGTTTTTTTTTTTGCCCAGTAGCATATGTTAATTCCACACATACACACAAAGCTCTTGAAGAGAGTAACATATACAATAAAATTGTATGGAATATCTGTACTATTGTACATGTCTATTTTGGGAAGAAAAATTACCTTAAAGAAAGTTGTGTTAGCTACATCAATTATTATTATTATTATTAACAACTATTGCGATCATGATTATTTCTTACAGTTGTTATTTTCAAGTTGTTGCAATATTATTAATTAGGAGATTCCAAAACAAAAAGTCAATAATAATGTACCACCACCAAAAATATATTGCATGGATTATAACTTTTTATTTTCTTTCACTGATACTAATTTAATTAATTGGTTTGATAATCTTATTTGGGTTGGTTATGAATCATCTTTCCATGTCATGGGAAAATGATTAATCATTTGATGACACAAATACTAGTGACCATTATCTTTTTGTGATAATCGACTTTTAAATAATTTCTTTTATGAGAGTGATTCATTGGAGCCAAAGTTTTATTTAATAATTATTGATACAGCCACTTGTATTTCACATCAAAATTCTTAAATATTTATTTTAGAAGTGGTGGGATTCATATATCATTTAAATAAAATTTTAAATTTAGAGCTTTATGAATAAGAAAACAACATTTAACGGCTTGAGTATTTTGTATGTTGGTAGCTTCGGTGTTTGATCATTGTTCTCCATCAACGCGAACAAATGAATTCAGCTGAAGAAGATGTGAGGAGAGAGAGATTGACTAATGGCTTGAGTATTAACGGAGGTCTGGTATATTAACGGCAAGTGAGATTTTGGCTCTACTTTCCTAACGACATAGGTACTTTTGCACCCAAAAAAAGCATTTGGTGTTGGACGCTCCTGATGATAAAACATATGTGCATTTTTGCACTTTTACCCTTAACTTTATAACCAAGATATAATTCATGGGTAGAAGTTTAAAAAGGTTTTAAAGTATAAGGACCTCTTAAAAATTTATATAAAATATAAGGATCAATAGATTAATAATTTTCTTTTCTAAAAAATAAGAGAATAATTTTCCTTATTTCTTTACTTTTAAAAATTCGGTTGCACGAATCAAAAAGTTGGTCATGTGTATGTTTGTTCTCCAAAGCACTTGTATATTGTGGGGAACAATAGAAGCATCATTTTTTTAAAATACACACACACACACACACACACACTAGCTTTTTAGAAATTTTGGTTTAAATAAAAAAGGCTAGAAAAAAAGAAGATTTTGCAAAAAAAGTGTTCCCTTGAGAGAATGACATGGTTTAATTTGACAATAATCTGTAACTAAATAGAAAGAAACATTTATATATAATATAATATAAACACATTATATTATGAATGAAATTTGAAATATAATTAAAGTTGGGTGTGTTACTTGAATTGATGAAGTGAAGGCATGTTGTGGATTGATGGGTCCTAAGTATAGAGAGTGCTTGAAAGCGAAGTAAAGGAAGAGAGAAAAGTTGCTTTTGCAGGAATGATTCGGTGATTGGAGAGTGACAGAATTCTTTTTCTTTTTTGTTCACAAAGGAGTTAGCAGCATCTGGATTCTTTCCTCAGGAACACAACTGACCCGACCCAGTTGAGGCCACTTAAAGGGGTTACGGGTCGCCCAACAAGGGTTTGTTTTCCATGTCAAAGGATCAAACCCAATACCTCAAGTTAATAGGTCAGACATCTACCACCTCAATCAACCTAACACTAGTGTGGGTTAGTGGTAGAGCTGGGAATCAGGGCTGGCCCGGCCCTTGAAGGGCTAAGGCGAGCCTTACAGGACCTGAGGTAAGAAAAAATCTGTTTTTAAAAGCCTGGCCCAGGAGCACCAAAGCCAAAGTCATTCTTACAGGGTCCGGAAGTTACTATTCTAAATTTTAACTATTTTTCCTCTTTTTTTTTTCAAAGAAATATAATTAGTAAATTACAGCAATTAAAGTACTAATTTATCAAATAAATGTTGTCAACATTAATATCCAAACAACATGAATCATCCAACAAATAAACACATTCACTGATTCGTAGTCAAAAGCAAACTATTGTCCACATTTGAATATTCATTAAAAATGAAAGTCAGCTTGCTCCTTATATTGACAACGGGGCCTAATGGGCCGGCCCTTTTAAACTCGAGACCATGCAGGGTTGGCCCTATAAGGCCAATTTCATTTAACTCATCTAGTTTTCAAACCCGACCCTTGAAGGGGGCTTAAAAGGGCCGGCCCGACGGGCTCAACCCGATTTCCCAGCTATAATTAGTGGTAGAAACCACTTTTCCAATGTAATTTACAGTATACAAAGTAAATATGTGAGAGGATTTTTACCTTAACTTGTGTAATGTGCTTCTTGAACGTTAACTCAGAGATGCACTAAACTTCGCCTTTACTTTTGTTTATTGCTTTTTACTATTTTGTTTTCTTTTTGTAATTTAAAGGGATAAGACATCATACTTACAAGGAAGCTTTTATACTACTAAGTCACAAGATAATTAGCCTTTTTTTTTTTTTTGCTATTTTTTATTGTGGATTTTGGCCGCTGATTTCCTGCAGTGATATTACTATTTGGAATACTTAACAGAGAAAAATATAATTTACCTAAAGTAAATTAGTAAGTGAATTTGACCCAATAAAATCTCAAATTGTATAAAAACAGAGAGAAAGTAATATAACATTAGAAAATATTTTAAATTCATTTTAAATTTTTCTATTTGTATTTATTATATTTTAAATCCATTTAATATACTTATCTTTCAATTTTTGAATGTCTATTATATAGAGAGAATCTCATATAAAGAAAGTTGAAATGAGAAAATTCTATATAAATTTCAGTAAACTCAACAAATCATAAATTGGGTCAATGACTCAATCTAGAATATTTAAATGTTAGTTATTTTATAATAATACCCCTAACTCATAATATTAAAAAAAAAAAAAAAAAAAAAAAAGAGAAAGAGAGAGAATCCCTTTAACCCTAGTGTGGGAGGGAATTAGAATGCCTCTAACGATGGCTCGTCCAGGCAAATAAAGATGGCTAATATGTATGCTTTTCAGGACTGTCTTGAAGATGAAACAAAAGCAAATGAAAAATCTCAGAAATTGAATGGGCTGGTGAACAAGAAATCAAATCATACCAAGGTCGAAAAAATTTCTAGCCTTTGAATAAGGTTGATGTTCCATTAAAAGAAAAGTTAAAATAAAAAAAAATTAAACTAATTGAGATTTTAATTTAAGAGTTATAATTCACCGTTATAACATTAGAAAGTGAGAAGAAGAAAGATAGGAGAGGAAAGAAAATAGAGAAAGTCTGATTATGAATTATTAGCCTTCGTCAGCAATACCAATATATGATGTACTTCATATCAAAATATATGAATATATATATATATATATATATATATATATATATATATATATGATGTACTGCTCTACGCGGTTGCCAAAGAAAAGAACTTGATTTGCGATTCAAAAGCGACAATCCCTTAGGTCTTGCTAAGAAGGGTTTTTCATTAAATGAATAGATGTTACTCCGAGTTCTAATCAAAAGATAACATTTGAGAGTTGATTTTGGTCCTAATTATAAAACATTTTAATTTTTTGTCAATTTCTTCCTAAAATACCCTTATTTCATTCTCTCAAGTGTATTTGGTTTTTGGTGAATGTATGTATGTTGATGCATAGACTCTTACCGTAAGTAAAATTTTTAAATTGTTGGATTTTAATTTATTTATCAATCAGCTGATATTAATTTTTCAATATATATATATATATAGACACACATTTACACATACACACAGAGATATGTGTGTGTGTCTACACACAAATATATATAGACACACACACATATGTGTTTATACACACACACATATATATATATATATATATATATTTGTGTATCTATGTGTGTGTACATATATGTATATATTTGTGTGTGTTTGTCTGTGTGTGTGTGTACAGATATATATATATAAATATGTGTGTGTGTGTTTATACATATATGTATATTTGTGTATCTATATGTGTGTACATATATGTATATCTTTGTGTGTGTGTTTGTCAATATATATGTGTGTGTGTATACAGATATATATAAATATGTGTGTGTAAATATATGTACACACACATATGTGTGTGTGTGTATAATATACATATATATGCACATAAATGTATATATAACAAAACTATTATTTCAATTAGAAAACATGTAGAAAGGAAAATTTTATGTTAGAGAAATATATGGTAGTAGTTGTTGATTTACTTTTACTTATATCATTTTAAATTTAATATGATGACATTTTAGGAAAATGAGTAAAATTAACTAATTTAACTCCCCTCCTTAATCTCCACAAAATCGGTTAAATATGTCCTATAATTAGGACCGGAGGGATTATTAGCTTATTCAATAGATAAGAGGTCTTGAATCTTCTTTGCTGATTTTATAATAATGTTGAGGCCTCCAATGAATTTTTTGTCATTAGGGTTCTTACTCAAATTGTAAACAATATTATTTTATTTCCAATTTTGTTTTTTTAATAACTAAAGGATATAGAGATAATTTGGCCCAAATTTTAAATCTCTAATTGTGTCACATAACCTAATTAATAATTTGTTAAATTTAGTAACTCAAATTAGAATTTGAGTAATTCAACCGTCTTTATATAGGATTCTCCCTATTATATATTGAAATATATAATTTGAATCCTTTTACAACATAATTGAGTTTTTTAATGTGGAACAACAAGAAGTTTTAGCTTATTAGGTGGGTTGATTACACAAATTAGTAATTACACCATGCCATCATTTATCAACAATCAAATCTTTAAATAAATTATTAATTAATTAGAAGATCTTGTTCAATAATTTTATTGAGTATTTTCGACATATACCACACCAACTCTTCATGTTGTCTATAGTAATTACGGATCCTGGCTTTTCTTGTATTTTTACACATCCATCCCCACATCTTCATCTCCATTATCCTGAATTTGTGTTATTTTAATTCACTTAAAGCCCAACATTCATTAGTATAAAACCATTGTTGATCTACTAACAATTTAATAAAACATTTTTTAAAAACTTACTATTATATACTTTCCAATTACAAAAAATTCCAGCAGCTTTTCTCTGTTTGAGCCGGCGTACATTTATGTCTAACATTTGCTTAAGTTTGAATTATAAATATAATTTTTTAAATTTAACTTATAAATGACCTACATAACCAGAGATATAAATATTCAAGTTTTTTTTTTATAAGAAAATTTTAGGAAAGGGGTTGGACTTACCCACAATCTAAGCAAGCATGACGCTGCGCGTCAATCCACAAAGATTTGCCATTGTTTTATAGACACAGGATCCTCCCCGTAGCGCCTTGACCAACTCCAGGATCGAACCCCCTCCTTTTTGGTGAGAAAATCCGACCCCTTCGCCAGTTAAACTCAAAGGAGGAGGGGTAAATATTCAAGTTAATAAGTCACTATTTAATTTCCTTTTATGTTTAATAAATTTATCCTACCCAATTCTCATGTTTGTCCAGTCCAAACCCGTGTAAAACGTAATGTGGGCCTGGTATAACGGTCTTAAAATAAAAGTTGACTCTTCTGGCCCGTAGTGTTTTTTTTCTTTTGGATACTGAAATTTATTGTCCGGTGGATACCGAAAGTTTGGTTTGGCCTTTTTTATTTCTTTATGATTTTTTTTTCTCGAAATTTCTTTATGCATTTCAAATTAAATCACAAACACCCTTCCGTCGTTGACTCAACTGGCGAGGGGTCGGACTTTCTCACTTAAAGAGAGGTTCGATCTCGAGTTATTGGTCAGCTACGGGTAACGATCATGCGTTCGAAACGGTGGTGACGTTGGGCGGAGGTTGAGGCGTGTCTTTCTGGCAAAGATTTTCGTGGATTAGGCTCGTTTTTCCTCGCCCTGTGATCTTTGTGGATAACCTAATCTCTTTCTTAAAATTTTCTTACAAAAAAAAAAATTTAAATCACAGACAGTAAAATATAGACCCACGCGCACCTATATAAGCATATTAAAAACGTCCCACGAGGACAACGCGTGCAGAGTTTCCCAAAAATATTTCAATGCCTTCTTTTTTCTCAATATTTGATTGCATTGTTTTCATCCTTGTTCTGTCTCTTTCGTCCTTTATCACGTTAAAACGTGATAATTAATAAAAAAAAGTTCATAGTTTCGTACAAGTTTTTCCTGCATTTCTTGACAAAATTTTCTGCATCGATGTTTAATATATAATATATACAAACTTAATGGTCGATTACTTATGATCTTTGATCTTCAATGATTATTCTAATATATATATATTTTTTAAAAATTATATTTTTGTTAAGTTTTGGGTAAATTTATAAATATAGAGATGGAAAAGAGACCCAAAAATAAAATTTTAATAAATAAAAAATCTACCCATTTCTGAATCATCATCTAATTCTATTCAAGAATGGCTAATAAATAAATCAAGTTTATCTAAAATTAACAATCATAATAATAAACATTAATAGGACAATAAATTGATATATATAAACCCCGTAGATATGAAGGAATCATTATACCCAAATCAGTGTTGACTCCTATCTCTCCCCTGTCTGTAATGGCCAATTATAAGATCCTTTGGCTTTTGGTGGTGTTTATAGTGGCGAATAATCAAGTAAACACGCAGGAGACTGCAACAACAGAATATGGGAATCTGGTCACTATTCTGAGCATTGATGGTGGTGGTATCAGAGGGATTATACCTGCAGTTATTCTTCAATATCTTGAGGCTGAACTTCAGGTACTCAACCTTTTCATATTCTCATACGTACATATATGTGTATAAATATATATAGAGGGGATGAGAGAGATAGAGAGAGAGAGAGAGAGAGCATGTTCATATGACTGATTCCTTTGATTGAAGATGAAAAGCTTGATGACTACTGTACTTGCATTATCATGATCAACTTGATTCGTCTTCAAGTGTTGAAGATAGTTTGAAAGATTATGTAAATTGAAATCATGTTTAATTAACGGGTTCAATACAGAAGTAGATAATTTTGTTTTTCATTATATATATATATATATATAGAGAGAGAGAGAGAGAGAGCATGTTCATATGATTGGTTCCTTTGATAGAAGATGAAAAGCTTGATCACTGTACTTGCATTATCATCATAATCATGTTTGATTAATAGGTTCAATACAGAATTCGTTTTCTAATCAGTTGAAGGTCGTAGCTTGAAAGATTAAGTGAAGAAGAAATCATATTTGATCAATACAAAAGTAGATAAATTTGCTTTTAATATATATATATATATGTGTGTGTGTGTGTGTACGTGTGTGAGCCACTCAACTTGGAATCAATGAGGATTCATATGCTGATAGGTTGACTGGTATTCTTCCATCACGGTGAACTTCTGGAACATTACTACATACTTACTCCGCTTTCTATTAAAAGGAACTTTCGACTAATTCACACAAACTAAAACAATAACAGTTAATTAACTCATGAGTAACAATTATATTGATTATGAATGATATGTGAAACTGATTCATCAGAAAAAAGATGAGAATGCGAGGATCTCAGATTATTTTGATGTGATAGCTGGGAGCAGTACAGGTGGGATTATAGCTTCAATGCTAGCAACTCCTCATCCTTATCACAAAACTCGTCCTCTCTTCACTGCTCCTCAAATCCTTAACTTTTACAAATATCTTGGCCCTCGCATTTTCAATCAAACCAGGTACACTTCTTAATTTGTTCTACACTCATAAAGAAATTAATGAATCACATAGATATGTGACGCATTATTCACTATAGTATAAAAAATATATATTTCTAGAACGGAGCTTTCATATACTGGTTATTGTGGGGACTATGTAGAAAGCATGACCGGTGTAAAAAACACCGGTTTTGCAGGTGATAATCGGTGTAGAAAATGAAGAGATATTTTTTCATTTTTCCTTAACCTTTTTGTTTTAGTGATGTATAGTTTACCATTTCTTATAGTATAGCCCCTTGGGCCCCTTTGTCCAGCACTTTTTCTAAATCCGAGCAATAGACTAATCTGAATCAAAGCTATTGAGGCTTTGCAATTAAGAGTTTTTCTTGAATAAGGTGGAATTTAAACTCAGTTCGCTCACTTTGTAGTCTAACCGATCCACCAAAACTAAGCAACTAGGTTATGTATAGTTTACCTTATAGCATGTAATCCCTTAGTAAGAATTTCTTTCTTTCTTTCTCTTCAAAATATGAGAATTTCTCATGTAAAAAGTGGGAGATAGACACATAATAGTGAATATAATGTTTTTTTTGATATATATAAAATGGTGGTAAGCGTGCAACCACTCCGGGTTCTACAGTGACAAGGACGACCCTCCCAATAGTGGTAACTTCATACAAGGCGGATTACGAGTGGTTTTACCGCAGCTCGAACCCTAGACCTCTTAAGGGAATCCAGTGCCACATTCCGCTGGACCAACCACATGTTGGTAATAGTGAATATAATGTTCATATATGTAAATTTAACAATAATGTGCGGAACCCCCTTTTTTGGGCCTGAATTGACTTGATGCCTGGCCCAATTATATTAGCACTTCTAACTTTTCCCCCATTTTGGCGTGCCCCAATTTATTAACATATTAACAAAAGTCGAGACAAAACTCTTCTTACATTCTTACATCATACACCGTAAATCATGATTAAAAAGTTACTTTAATTTTGAAGGCTTAATAACAATTTCAAACTAAATAAGTACTTAGCTTGAAGTAATATAAAGTTAATCAGCCACTTCTTATAAATTTATCATCACTGAATCATCACATGCAGGCCTTGGAGTATGCTTTTCACGCATGGTCCCAAGTATGATGGAAAGGAGTTACGTCACTTCCTCAGATTAGCTTTTAACCAAACACGACTTAGCCAAACATTGACAAATGTTGTAATTCCAACATATGATCTCAAGCTCTCACATCCCACCATATTCTCAAGCTTCCAGGTTGTAATCTTCTAACTCTCTCTCTCTCTCTCTCTCTCTCTCTCTCTCTCTCTCTCTCACACACACACATATGTGTATGTATATCAATCTCTCATTCTAACTAATACATAATGTGGACAATTATGCAGGAAAAGTACTCGGACGTGTTGCTCTCAGATATATGCATTGGGACCACAGCTACACCGACATATTTTCCAGCACATCATTTCAAGAATAATGGTCGTGACTTCAATTTGATCGATGGTATTTTCACGGCCAACCACCCGGTATAATAATTTTTTGAATATATATTTATATATATAACTATATATATTGAAACGTTATGTAGTTGCACCAATAAGAAAAAGTATTATGAACGACATTTTTAAGATTTGTAATAAGACATATATATAGATAGCAAAATTATATGCATTGAAAGTAGGACTGCACTTGGGTAGGGTACGTAGGGCCCCTCTCCAATGCCCATCTTGAAGACTGAACAAGCTATATTTTGCAATCTACTGCCAAACCCTGACCATGAAAAGCTCTAGTTATTTTGGGTGGGAAACGTGTTTGGTTTCTCTCATCATCATTTTCTCATTATTCCTCATAATCTCTAAATCACATCTGTCCAATCAACACAATACTACTTTCATTTTTCTCTAATTTTCCCAATCAATGGCCAAGATGTGGCCAATGAGAGACAATGAGAAGAAGGATAAGGAGAGTATCTTCTTCCGTGGGAAACATATCTTGTTCAATATGACCGGCTATATATGCCCAACAATTAGTCTAGCTCAAAAATGTCCAATTTGCCTAGTTGGGCTAGACTGAACTTATTTAGTTATTTTCATCGGAGCCCAGGAAGGCACACCAAATAACTGAACTCCATGAGGACCCTACCTGAAAATGTCACTACTAGTTGTACCAAAAAGGAGAGAGTAGCTAAAAAATGTTGGTCCAGTTAGTAAAGAGTTGACTCATAACCCATATAAGGTTGAGGTCAAATCTCACTAGATCTTTGTTGATAGGCAACATGTAAGTATATATATATATATATATATATATATATATATATATATATATATATGTATATGTAAGCGCTCCTTAAGTCTGAATGAGTGTTCTGGCCCATGTAAGTCCCAGGACCCATCTTACCTAAAGTTTTTTTTTTTTGGTATTAAAAGAAGAAAGTAATATATATTTTATGAAGAAACTTTGTAAAGTTTGTGATGAAATGATGATTAATTTTCAGGCGCTGATTGCAATTAGTGAAGTGAGACATGCACAGAAGAAGAAGCTGGAGCTGTTTGGGTCGAAGAAATCAAGTGACATAAAATTCTTGGTGTTATCTTTAGGAACTGGAAAATCAGAATCTTCCGATAAATATGATGCTGAAACTACAAACAACTGGAGTGGTTTAGAATGGTCAAGTCCTGTTTTGCAAATCACTCTTTACGATTCACCTGTCTACATCACTGATTACTATCTTGCCACCACCGTTGATATTGACCAGGACAAGTATCTTCGAATTCAGGTATTAATATCTACTATTTGTTTTTCTGAAGCAGGAGATCATTTTATTGCACTTAATTAGTTAATATCATATAGGTTGGCTTTTGTTTCTCCATTCATTTTGTTTTGTATTGATATATTTATAATTTTGATGGCAATCTAAATCATGTAAATACATTTTGAAACACAATCCTAATTAGAGAAAATCACTAAATGCAATGCAATATAATCACCAAAAAAGTCCTACAAGTGAACCACAAGAACTTGTTATTTCTCACATAGAAATTTGTCATTACATGTTACTAACTTGTGATACTTCTTGATAATTACATTATTTCATTGGGACCTCAAAATGCTTTTTCCCTACTAATTACCCCCTTTGGTTCTAAATCTAAGAGCTAATAGTGGAGTTTGATTTGGTTATAAATGTAAGACATTGGTTTACTTTATCTCCTAATTAGTTATAATTTTTCTTAAACTATGCCTATTTATTGCACATATTAATAATGTTTTTCATCTATGGATAAGTAATATTCAATACAAATGATTAAAAGAGGCACTTTAAGAAACCAACATACATTTTTTAAAATAATTAAACTATAATCTAGCTCCTACATTTAGGATGTGAGGGAGTATTAATATTTGTGTGTGAGTGAGCCAAACACTTTGAAGAGGATATCATTGTTTAATTTGAATATATATATAATGCTCAGGAATATGAATTAGAAGAGTGGGAGGCATCAGTAGACAATTGCACAAGAGAGAACTTGGATGATCTTGAAAGAGTCGGGAAGGAGTTATTGGAAAAGCCAGTTTTAAGAGTGAATGCGGAAACGTTTGTGCCTGAGAAAATAGGTGAAGCTACCAATGGTGAAGCTCTACAAAGGTGCGTATCAAACCTTGTATTAATATATAATCTAAACATTAGTTGTAAATTGAGTTGAAACATTATATCTGAAGAATTGATTTTGATATACTCCCTTTGATATTGTATATGGTACATAATTTGGCAATCGATATCGATCCTAAATATAAGACCATTTTTTCATATTTGTCAATATTTTTTCTAATTTACCCTTATTGATACTCTCTCAACCATAATCAAGTAAATGAGAGATGTAGGGAATTAAGGAAGATGCTTTGGGTGTTTTAGAAAAAAAAAACATACAATATTAACCAACTTAACTAACTTTCTTAATGTAATTAAATTAGGTAAATAAGTCTTACATTAATGACCGGAGGAAGTAATTAACAACTCATCTTTTAAGATTTTCAGCTTAATTGTTTAATATTTATAACTAAATTTTGTTGCTAATTGAGTAAGGAAATTTTCGTTTATTAGTTTTTTTTCCCCTTTTACAATTAAGAATTTTAGGATTTGCATGTCTTTTATGCAAATTTGATAGACCTAGTTGTCATTATCTTATTTACAATGGACCTATTGGTCATTCTTCTTATTAAATTTATATTAAGCAATCTATAGATTTATAGATGCATATTATTTTCTAAATGAGCAATTCCAGTCCCAAAACTTCAGTCCTAAATACCTTCTTAATTGTCCGATGTTTGACATGATTACACTCTGTTTTATGAATTGAATAACTTCATATTACACACACACAGTATATATATATATATATATACATATGTGTATGTATGTATCTACATATATGTATATATATATGTGTGTGTGTGTGTGTATATAATGAAAGGTCAATATTTTAATGTTGAGTATAATTAATTAGTGTTGTGCCGGGCCAAAAAAAAATTGTTGTGCAAAATGTTTGAGGGCTCTTTGTTCTTTTGTGTAGGTTTGCTGAAATTCTATATAACGAAAGGCAGCATCGTTTGGCGAAGAAATCACAGAAAATGACAGGGAGATTCACTTCCTAAAATTTATTATTATCTTTTGTTTGTAATAAGAGTTGAACTTAAATAGTATTTCTACCTCACTCCATTATAATCACTTAAGCTAGATGGAACTAGCTACTACTAAGCATGTGGAAGGAATAATTATAATGTTTCAAATAAACAATTGTTTGTTTTATCTATATAATGGACAAGATAATTCATACGTACTCCCTTCCCTTCAGTCCTATATATAAATAAACTTATATAAGAAATTGATTATCCTTATTATAAGTAATTTTGCATCAACAGATGAACTATTAATTACTTTCTAATTTTACCCTTTCAAAATTTTCTGAACAAAGTAAGAGAAGCACGTGAGCGCGCGCACACATATATATAAGAGGGAAAGTATACATTTTTAAAGGAATTTTAAAAAGCATATAGGGTTAAGAGGCCTTTTTACCCCGAAATTTTTTACCGATGGGCAATTTTACCCTAGAAATTTTTTAGGGAATAATTTTGTCTCAGAAGTGTAAAAAATGAAGCAACTTTACCTTGACCGTTGTGAGGTCCCCCAATTTTTATTTGGGGAGATTCAAATAGTATATATTTGGTTGTTGCATATCACGAACTTGACATTTGAAGGAGATCAAATATATTTTCTAAAATCTTGAAACATAAAATTCAAGAAAAGAATCACATGATTGAAAATTAAAGTAGGAAATCCTAATCAAGATAAGTGGGGTTTAATTATAATACTTTCATAAGGAATCTAATCATGTTTTAGCAAATAAAAATATAAAATTTAATACATTATATATTTATTGATGTTGATTTGAGTTTAATGGAAATTGTTTTTCGATAATTGGAATTTTCTATCAAATTATTTGTGTGAGGAGAATTTTAATCAAATGGAATTTGATTTTAAAGAAAATTATTTTCAAACTGTGATTTTAGAAGAAGGAGGAAATTTATAGAGTTTGATGAGATAAAATAAAATAAAAAAGTGGTTAGAATTTTTTATTATTATTTATATATTATTACTATTTAAATATTATGAAATATTTATTTAAATATAGTCAACTCAATTGTTTGAATTTCATTGGAGTTTTAGAAAACTGAAAACGAAACTAAAAAAAATAAAAGAAACAATTTTGATAAAGTATAATGGATAAAAAAATAGAAATAAATAGTGGGGGCACGTGACCCTACACTTTGGGAATGGGCCAATAACGCAGCCCTCTCTTTTTCATTAAATGCCAATCCCATTTAATAAAGTAAAAAATGCAAAAAAAATACACACGCATGCTTTTCTTTCGGAAAGCCCAACACCATATACGCTTTTTTGGGTCTAAAAACGCATACTTAACTTTTACAAATGGAGCAAAAATACACATCTCTGTTACTGCACTTAACGTCTGTTAACTTTTTTATTTGGTGGGCCCAGTTTATGCACATGTCGTTCCAAGCTTCCTCTCTTGCCCTCTTCGGTCTGAGTTCTCCTCACTCCGCTGGGCCCTCAACCTTACATCATCTTCGTCAACCCCTTATCCCACTCACTATACCATAAGAATATAAAGCCTTCGTCAACATCCTATATACTTACACACACACACACTCTCTCTATATAGGATTATTAGCTCATCCTGTATCATCTTCTTCATCCCCCTGTGTATAAAATCCTCCGTCTTCACCTCTTAGTTTCTCATTTCCAATAATTGAATTGCTCAATAGAAGGTAGATGAGGGTGAGACGATAACTTGAGGAAGAAAAAGACAAAGTAGCGCCGCTGGTGAGGAGGAGAGCATTGTTCATCCATCGTCTTCTACAGTGAGCATGATGACTTCCCATTTTTAGTAGATTTGAGGTATATTTTGATATATTTAGGAAGTCATTAATCCTAATTTAAAGAGATTTTATTGAGATTTTAAGAGAAATCAATTTGGATACATTATTTGGGGGATTTCAATTTAAAATAAAGGTTTTTGAGTTTAGGAAATAAATAATAGTAATGAGGAATTTTAAATAAATTCAGTTTTGTTATCATGATTATTATCATATATTTCCTTTTCTTTGTCATAGGCGTAAGGACCAGGAGAGTAATTGTTTCCAAATATTTGATTTGATTTGGTGCCTTTTACATTCAATGGAATTGGACCCCACACGAAGCTCTTCACAGAGGTGTAATTGTTAAGAAGGAAAGAGATGTATTTGAATCAATTTGGATCATTGGAGATTGAAAAACGTGGTACACAAGCAGGGCGTAGGGCACAAGGCATTTATTAATGAGAGGGAGCTGAATCAGGAAAGAATGGATGGAGGGATAATTGACGCACGCAGACCAAGGAGCCTATGAAAAGCAAAAGCAATAGAATATAAAAGGATATGATTTATCCTTTAATGAGGGGAGAACGATTGGAGGAGCAGAGGAAGGAACGAAGAAGCAAAGGAGTAGCGGCTGAACGTTTTGGTTCTCTTCATCATCTCCACGGAAGGACTGTGGAGGCGACGGAGAAGCTTTCTTTCCTCGCTCTCTATTCTTTGAATCTGAGTTTTATCTTTTTATAGATTTTATTATAGCCATGTGTGGCTAATTTTCTTTTCAACCTAGAGGATCTATGAACTTGTTTGAGACTTAGAGATTATTCCCACAAATTATTTTTAATTAATTTTATTTAAGTTTATTTAATCATGTGTTTATTGCTAACGCTTATTGATTGATCACTATTGAGCATGTTTTGGGGATTTAGGGTTGAACTTGGAAGATGGAATCCTAAATTGACTATGAGAATAAATAATGTGGAATTAGGTTTAAATTTAATGTGAAATTAGGTTTTAATCTAATTTGCGTCTAGGATAGGAATATACCTAGAAGCTCCGCATATTCAAATTAGAGTGAGCCCGATCTAAAACGCATCTTATTTAGTTGTGTGAGGCATCACATAGTTAATTAAGGTAGGTATATAAGTGGATCGAAAGGCATTTATAGACATTAATACTCTAGATTAGCTGAGTAAGTTAAGTCAAAATTAGTTTAGTGGGGATAAAATCTAGGAAACAAATAAGGGATTAGTGACTCTAGGTTGCTCGTTCGATTAGTGTGGTAGTTTTTATTATTTTAATTTTAGTTTTGGTTTCTTCTCTTAATTAAATTCAATATGTTTTTCTCAACTTAAACGAAATTGTAAAATCAGTGCTTAACTGAATGTTGTGATACTAAGTCCTCGTAAAAACGATACTTTACTTACTCTTTATTACTTGATACGGCCCGTGCACTTGTGGAGTTTTTTAGGCTATAAAGTTTTGCCCTATCAGAGCACGACTGGAGCGATGAGATTCAGAGGCGGCATTTTGGGAGAAGGTCGGCATTTTCGCTGGGCAATAAAACATGACAGAACAGAGCAGTGATCAGTGTGCCACGGGACAGAGACCTTCGACCATCCTCTTTCTCTCACGCTGGCAAGCTTCATTGTCACAGTTGCAAGGAGAGAGATGCTGTTTGTGGGTCATTCAATCATCATCATCTTCAACCTCTGGAATCGGTGTTGGGATCCGTACATGCAGCGGAATTGAAAACTTTTACGAATCCTATCCGAGGATTGCTCAACCGCGTTTAAATCAAGGTTCGTTAGGAAACCGTACCTATACGAAAACTGGCGTACGTCTCGTTCTAATTCGAACTCGTGGGCTACCTTCTCGATCAACCGGAGCAGAGGCTGCGAATTTCCTCCCTCTACCGGTATCCACACGAATAGCCTTCAACACGGACGGCAGCGTGCTAGCGCCTTCAAACCTTGCGTCTCTTTTTTTTTTTTTTTTTTTTCTCTCTCTAGGGTTTCTCACGACTTTTCTAATTCATTCGTCTTATTAATACAACTAGATCAATATCTATTATAGGTTTTCTAAAACCCTAACAAGCCGTATTTAAATATTCAAAATTAATCCAATCAATTTTGAAATTCGAATTTCAATTAAAATAATATATTAATTAAATCTATCAAATAGATCTAATCTAATATATTTATTTAATCCGAATTATAAGCCTACATATTTAATTTATCTTTATAAATTAAATATGAGATATCATATCTTTTTATTTAATTAAATATGAGATATTATATCTCAATTTAATTAAATCGAGATACTATATCTTTATTCGAAAATTAAATATGAGATACAATATCTCTATTTGTTTTAGATATTTAATTTATCTAATAAATTAAATAGAAAAATATATATTATATAATAATATTATAATCTCTATTAAATAATATTATTATATTAATTTTGAATTTAATATATATATACATACATACATACATACATATATATATATATATATATATATATATATCCTAGATTAAATACAATATTCATTAAATCTTAGACATATCGAAGATTCAATGAATCTGGACACTTTTGCTCGTGTTGGGCTATTCTTGTGTGCAACCCTGTAGGCCCACATGAGATTGGCAGTGGGTTAGTACTGTACCAGCCCACAAGTCGCAAGCGGCCTCTAGCAAGACATTGCGACTACCCAATACATATGGGGATTGATGATACGATACAACCTATCGTACAACCATGTCACGTCCCTTTTGTCACGCGATAATTTGGTCAAGGATGAGGCATGGATAATGTCAACTTCCTGTTCTTGACCACTATTTTCTCGATTCTTGAGTAGTCTAATAATTGAAATGGAAACTCTTTTCCATCGTAGTATGGCCATACATTTCTCAGACTCACTCATCGAGGGGCCCAGTATTATCTCTCTACAAATTTGAGGGACAAATTCCATCTTGACCGTTCACATTCCTCGGCATGAAAACCACTGATCCCGATCCAAGCCTTTATCATCACTCGGTCAAAGGTGACTTTTGACTAGGTCAAAGATCAGCGACTCATCATGTAGGAATCCATGATGATCTCAGGTCAAAGGGCATTGTGACGCGGTTATACATGAGAAAAGCTTATGACTAAATCCATGCTGCTTTCTCATAGTGGGTCGGTCCAAAGACCTTGTACTCTTACAGTGCCTATGACTTTGACTCGTATCTCCATACTCATCAAAGTCATACTGCTCTTATTTCATCTTCGCTCCCGCGTAGATGACAAACCAGGGACATTTAGGATAATCTATAAGATATATCCAAGGATCAGTTATCACTATAACATGCAAATGAAATGATAACTAAAGGAGAATACTTTAAATAACATAAACATTTAAAGTTCAATGACTTGCCCCTAGGGCATAATTTTCAACAGACTCCCACTTACACTAGGTGCAATCATTAATTACTCTAATTCCCATTGCCCTAACATAACACTCATGTTTTGCTTGTGCAAGCGGCTTAGTAAGAGGATCAACATCACTGTCTTCTTCTGGTGCTTTGCATATTTTTATATCACCTCTATCATTGATTTCTCTGATAAGATGAAATTGCCTGAGTATATGCTTGGTCCTTTGATGTGACCTAGGCTCCTTGGTCTGCGTAATAGCACCGCTATTGTCACAGAACAAGTCTATTGGATTTGAGATGGTAGGAACCACCCCTAGTTCATTGATGGACTTTATAATCCAAAAGGCCTCCTTAGCTGCATCCGATGCAACTATATACTCAGCTTCTATTGCAGAATCAGTTACAGTGCTCTGCTTAGAGCTCTTCCAGCTTACCGCACCACCATTCAAAAGGAATACATATCCAAATTGCGATCTTGGATCATCTTGGTCAGTTTGGAAACTCGCATCTGTGTAGCCAGTCACACAGAGCTCATCTTCCAAAACACCATATACCAAGAATAAGTTCTTAGTCCTTCTTAAGTACTTTAGGATATTCTTGACAGCAGTCCAGTGACGCTCACCGGGATCTTGTTGATATCTGCTAGTCATACTTAAGGCAAATGACACATCCGGTTGAGTACATAACATGGCATACATGATAGATCCAATGGCGGAGGCATATGGAATCTTACTCATGCGGTCTCTTTGATCTTGTGTACTAGGACACAGATCCTTAATGAGATGAATGCCATGAGACATGGGCATGTAACCCCTTTTAGAATCCTGCATACTGAATATATGCAGTATCTTGTCTATGTTGTTGGCTCCTTATGTTTTGATGATAACAAATGTTTAAGTTTTGAAACTATGGTGAATTTGGTTTTAATATATTCAGGAATAATTCTCGAGAATGAGAAATGCATTCTGGAGAATGATTCTCGAGAATGCACCAAACACTCTCGAGAATGATCGGGTCCGAAGCAAAATCAGAAGTGAGTTATTATGTATTTCTCGAGTGATTCTCGAGAATTGAGAATCAATTCTCGAGAATGATTCTCGAGAATGATTCTCGAGAATCAGAGATTGATTCTCGAGAATGGTCGATGGGCTTCACTGATATATTCTGTTTCTAAGGTGATTCTCGAGAATGAGAAGGTAATTCTCAAGAATTAGAAAGGATTCTCGAGTACTGTCGAAAGCTTCGCCTCTGTGCTCTTTGGTTTACAAGTGACTCTCGAGAATGAGGAAGTCATTCTCAAGAATGGTTCCCGAGAATCAGGAATGATTCTCGAGTATGCTCGACATCGAACCGATATTCGCTTCGTTCGTATCGTTGTTTGAGTGATTCTCGAGAATTAAGAATCAATTCTCGAGAATGGTTCTCGAGAATCCATGAAGTGATTCTCGAGAATGGTCGAAGGTCAAGCAATCTAAAGCTGATTTAATAAACGATTCTCGAGTATGGTTTCAGGCACTTTCGAGAATGGTCTGACATCATCTATATCAGACTTGACTGATTCTTCTGTAATCTTAATTAAATGATCTAGTTAATTGTTTTAATTCTTCAATACATCTTTCTATATTAACTGTGATATTATTAATCATCTTTCTAAGTGTTTTTCAGATTCATAATCAAAGTTTCACATTCCGACGAAGAACACCAAGAATGTATTCTGTCATATGTCCGCTGATCTGTAAATCTTTGATTATAGCTTGGGTACTTCATATTATTAATCTATACTTCTTCTAATCAAGTTTAATCAGGTTGCTAGTGATTTTTAGATGATTATATAAAGAAGTCAAGCACATAGCCAATCAGACAGCGAAGCATAATTCAACAACAGCGAATTTTAGAAATGATTATTATCGATTTCTACTTGCTATACTTCTCAATGCTATTAAGCATGTCTGTTAGCAAGTTTCAGATAATCAACCTTTTGAATTTTGATGAGCTGTCAAAGACTAAGTGAGACGCAGAACAGAGACAACACGCAGACCCAATTAAGGCAACACGCTAAACCCAATGAAGGCTATATACTCTGCCAAAAGTATCCTTAATTCAAAAGCACGTGAGTGATAATTGTAAAGAAGACCAAATTAGACAGACACTCAATCGTGGCAAGCAGAAGGCGCGAGTGCCTCATCAACGAACATATTCAAAATCTCCAACGGATAGAATCAATCCCTCCAACGGTCTTCGACTTCAACCAGTATAAATACACGAGAGATTGAATTCGACAACAACGAACCAGCGCATACATAGATAAAGTTTTCAATTACTCATATTGTATTTTGATTATATCTTCGGATATAACTGAGCTTCAGAGTTTATCAATTACTCTGAGAGAGAGAGAGCTTCATTATTTGTTTCACAATTCGTTCAAATCTCAAGATAGTGGGATCTTGAGTGTGGGTGTACGATTACAACTTGTAAGGGGAGTGAGTCCTAGGGAGAAAGGATCATCCTTAGTTACGAGTGTGTAATTGTATTTGTGAGATAGTGGAAATCCCGGAGTGTCTGGGTACTGGACGTAGGTCAAGGAGTTAGACCGAACCAGTATAACTTCTCTGTGTCATCTCTATTTACTTCTTTACTGCTCCATCGATTATCCATCATACCGCGAAAAGAATTTTTGTAATCACCTATTCACCCCCTCTAGGTGATATTCCACCTTCATATGTATGTGCTCTGACTTAGGCCTATGAGCCTCTTGGATCTATCTCTATAAATCCTGATCCCAAGGATGTAAGAGGCTTCGCCTAAATCTTTCATTGAGAAAGACTTTCCTAACCAAGACTTGACACTCTGCAAGGTAGGAATGTCATTCCCAATGAGTAGGATGTCATTAACGTAAAGCACTAGAAATACAACTGTGCTCCCACTAACTTTCTTGTAAACACAAGGTTCATCGATGTTTTGAATGAATCCAAACTCTTTGACTACTTCATCAAAACGATGATTCCAGCTCCGAGATGCTTGCTTCAATCCATAAATGGATCTTTGAAGCTTGCAAACTTTACCAGAGTCCTCTGGACGCACAAAACCCTCAGGTTGTGTCATGTACACATCCTCAAGGAGCTTTCATTAAGGAAGGCTGTTTTGACATCCATCTACCATATTTCATAGTCATAATATGATGCAATGGCAAGAAGGATTCTGATTGATTTGACCATTGCAACTGGGAAAAAGGTTTCATCATAGTTGACACCATGAGTTTGAGTGAATCATTTTGCAACTAGTCGTGCCTTGAAGACATTTACTTTGCCATCCATGTCAGTTTTCTCCTTGAAAACCCACTTGCACCCAACGGTTTTTAGACCTTCAGGTGGATCGACTAAGGTCCAAACCTCATTGTTGTACATGGATTACATTTCAGACTTCATGGCATTAAGCCATCTTTCGGAGTTTGGTCCCACCACGGCCTCCCGATAGGTAGTTGGCTCATTTTCCCCAATGAGCAGAACATCACGACTTCCAGTAATCAGAAATCCATATCTCTGAGGCTGTAGCCGTGTTCTATCGGACCTTCGTGGGCCTTGTGTTACTTGAGTAGGCTCATCAACTTGTTGTGAGTCTTCTCTATTTTCCATCTATGGTTCTATGTCGTCTTGTGGCTCTCGAACTTTTTGAGGTACACCTTACTCCCACTGGTTCTTTTAGAGATAAACCATTTTTTTCAAAAAGATACCTTTCCGAATAACATACACTTTGTGATCGGTGGGATTGTAGACATAGTATCCTTTAGTTTCCTTAGGATATCCCACGAAAGGCATTTTGAGGATTTAGATGATAATTTATCAGAGGCTTCGTGTTTAACGTAAACCTCACATCCCCAAATTTTAAGAAATGATAAACTGGGTTTCTTCCCAGTCCATATATCATATGGTGTCTTTTCAACTACTTTTGGCCGAACACGATTTAGTGTGAACGTAGCTGTTTCTAGGGCATGGCCCCAAAAGGAAGGTGGAAGATTTGTTTGACTCATCATAGATTGAACCATATCTAATAGAGTTTGATTCGTCCGATCAGAAACACCAGTCAATTGAGGTGTTCCTGGAGGAGTCAGTTGTGAGATGATCTCACAACTCCTAAGATGGTCAATGAACTCTTGGCTCAAATATTCAGCATCTCGATCAGATCGAAGTGCCTTAATTGTTTTGCCAAGCTGGTTTTGCACTTTATTTTGGAATATTTTGAACGTTTCAAAAGATTTAGACTTATATTTCATTAGGTAAATATTCTGATATCTACTAAATCATCTATAAATGTAATGAAGTACAAATGATCTCCTTTGGCAGAAGCATTCATTGGTCCACGGACATCTGTATGTGTGAGGCCCAATAAATTAGTGGTCCTTTTACTATTTCTAGTAAACGTGCCTTTGTCATCTTTCCAATAAACAAGACTTACATGTATCAAATGATTCAAACTCAAATGAGTCAAGAAATCCATCTGTGATGGAATTTTGAAATGTGTTTTGTAACACCCCAAATTCCATACTTGAAATCGTGTCGGTTGACACTCAGTTTTAGAAAATCGACAGAGTTTGAGGTGATACTGCTTTGAGTAATGTGAAAACGGAGAGCATGCACTAATATTTGGACAAAGAGTAACTGATACAAAATGCCAGACATATGCTGATGTCCCGACATAAGCTGATATATTAAAAATTTCCTGAAGGAATATTCATGTGATACAATAATACAGAGCTTTGTATAATTACAATTCATACATGTAACTATACCATCTTCAACCAAGCCTTAAGTAGACTTGGGGCATAGAACCCAACACAGTTAAATCAAACCCATTTGGCCAGGCTGGGTAAAGTCTAGTGGAAGCCTCCCCGAATTCACGGCGACTGATTGACTGAACCACATAGACCAACCCTTTCTTAGTTTAAGCACCAAATGGTTTGAAACAACTCTATTGGATTCATGCCAGAATGAATGCTCTGACGAAGCTCTTCCGGCATTTGCTTTGACCGGTGCCTCTTCACGGCTCCATCCATTAGTGCCTTTTTTCGGCTCTGTCCTTCGGTGCCTTTTAACGGCTCTATCTACTGGTGCCTTCTCTGATCCTGGTTCCTTTACCTGAACCTTAGTCAAATATGAGGTCCAATACCCATCGGACCTCAGGTAACAGTTAACCTCATATGAAAAGTATGAATAGTATATGTATGACAGATGTTCATTACATTACAGCAATAATCAACACATAAGCACACAGCAAATGTAAGGTTAACACAACAACAATACATAGCACACAGCACATGTAAAGTCTATCCACGTTTGCACTAACCAGTGCCACGATAACTATTGGTGTCCTCAGCGCTAGGAAAACAATCTCACGGCATTATCAAAACTATAACCCGTATCAAGCTGAATGTATAAACATGTGATCTAAGCCCCATAAACTTAGTCACAGTGTCTGACCCAAGACCAAGTCTTGTCCATCACTTCATGAATCATTCAATCACATATAAGCATACAAGACACATCAGAGTTAAAGTTACTAGTACGCGAACGTACCTTTCACCGTGTAGATACCAACATGTCCGACCTTTGAATCCGACTCCGGACTTCCCGGATATCCTATACATTATCATCGGATTATTATATGATATTGTGATAAAAATCATATTTCTTAGAATAATATCCTAAAGGTTTAATTTACCTTTCTACCCTTGGTAGATTTATTATTCCACTTTTAACCTTACATTTTATTAAAAACGCTACTTCAGCATTTCTGGGCAGATTTTGCAGCAACTTTGAAAAATCATAATTAATTCTACAAAAATCGAAATGAGGTTCCGTAAAATTCCCAGGAATCCTTATCAAGTCTATTTTCAAGGAAAAATAACCCCTTGGACTCGAAAACACTGAGTCAGTATCAGTTTTATGCTTTTGAAGCACTGCCCAGATTTGAGTTCTAGAATAAAGCCTAACTTCAAATATTCATAATTAATTCTAGAAAATTCATTTTTGAGTGTCACAAACTTCCTCATGACCCTTGACATGTATATGTTCCAGGAAAAATACTCTAAGAACCTATAACATCAATAATCATTCCCAGTTTATTATTTGCTCAACGCTGCCCAGATTTTATTCCAGCAAAAATGGCTTAACTTCAAATATATGTTACTCTTTGTGTAGAACTCAAAAGGCTACATAATTTATATATTTGTAAAGCCCTACATGTCTAATTTATTTATGCAAATTTTCGTGATTTATTGGCTTCATCTTACACATAAAATAATAGCATCTTTTTACCGATTTGCACAGAATTTTAACACCGAAAATCCTACAATTTTCACAACATTGATCCATTAATATCTAAAATTTATTTACCAACATGTTTTTACCTCGTTAGGCATTTTTCAATGCAATGGGGCCTAAAAACAAGTATATGAATTTTCTTCTACCAATTTCTAGATCAAACTAACATTTTACTAAAAACTAAATACTAAAGCTCAAGAACAAGAGAGCTTACCCTTGAAGAACCTTGCTCCTTCTTTCTAGCTCCAAGAAAACTCTCACTCTCACTCTCACTCTCTTAATCAAAGGATCAGAGGTGTTTGTGGTGATGGTGTGAGGAAATGTGAAGGAGGGGGTTGGCTATTTATAGGAAAAAATCAAGGATACAATTGGCATTTAAATTTGACCAAAACCCATCTTAACCATTGGATGGAAAACCGCCTTTTGAAACTAAATTCTATCCCTCTATTACATATGCCGACATGCCTCCTCTGTAGCCATTTAATGGATGCTTTGAATTAACTAATTAACTTGATTATTTCATGAGAAAAGAAAAAGAAATCCCATGTGCATTACGCCACTTTATTTGACTTTTGGGGCATATTTCTTAACCTTTAATTAGATTCCTAATAAATGGTTAGATTCCTTTTAATTATACTTTTTATTGGTTAATCCAACTTTATGAAGTTTTAGGCTTAATTACTTGAGATATTATCTTAGGATACTTGGCTCTTATTCAAAGCTAATCTTGTCTTTTAATTAGTCCTTGGTTTTTAATTAAAACATTCCCTAATTGTTGCTTCTCAATTTACCTCTTGATTAATTATAAAGATTTACACAATTATTTAATTAGTGAAAACTTAATTGCCCATTAAAATTTGTTAATTTGTTTCATTTAACTTAAGTGTTTTCATGTTATTTTCTTCTCTCTATTGGTTAAATAAAAACCATGATTTAATATGATAATTATATCATATTTTATGTTCCTTATATGTAGTCTTAAAATTGGTCTTTTATTTATTTGATTCCAAGAGAAAATTGCCTAAAATTATAATTAACAAACTACACAATTTTGAGACACATATTCACCTTCATTTTATAGGTATTATTTATCAAAATATAGTATTTATGATAAATAGGAATTTTGGGGTTTTACATGTTTCTCATTTACATGGACTAGACGATAGTGCCATAGGTAGGTCGGATTCAAATCATTTGACTTGATCCTTTTGGCAGTTTATGTCATAAATATGTCCATTCAATTTTCTACTGTCCTTGAGATCCTACACATTTATACAAATGCACGAACCACATGCGATATCTAATATCCATGTTGAGGAAGTAGAAAAGCGAATATCTATGGCATAGATACCTGAAGCGATAGCCCCGCTATCCTTCTTGTCCTTTTCAGATCTTTGATGTGGAGTTTGCAATTCCTCTTCCAATGACCAAGTTTATTGCAGAAGAGGCAGACCCCATCCTTCTGAGGCTTTGCCTTCTTGGCTGCAGGCTTAGATTCGGGCCTGTTTGACTCATTGGTCTTACTAGCTGAGCCATTACCCTTTCTTTTGCCCTTACCTTTTCTTTTCATACCCTTGAAAAACCAGGCTATCACCCAAGAGGGGGGGGTGAATTGGGTGTATGATAAAACTTTTGGAAGTTTGATTTTTTTTTTTGCAATTTACTGAAAGTAGTTTGTATGACAATTATAATTCATAAAGCGATAATCAGTCATTCAAACTTATATGCTGGAAATGTAAGAGTTAAGGGAAGAGAATATGCAAACTGTGATTTATACTGGTTCGGCCCAATCCTTGACCTACATCCAGTCCCCAAGCTCCGCTTGAGATTTTCAATCCACTATCTTCTTGTAACTTGATTACACGTTCGTACTTGAAGTAATCCTCTCACTAGGATTCACTCCCCCTTACAACCGTAACCAATACACTTGCTTGATCACACACTCGTACTCAAGTAATCCTCTCCCTAGGATTCACTCCCTTACAAGCCGTAATCAACACAATGTGTTTCCCACTCAAGATCACCCAATCTTGAGTATCTCATAGATAGAATGATAGGATGTGTACAATAACTCTTCTCTCTCAGAAGTAGATGAATAAGCACTGAAGTACAATCACAAGTCATCTCACTCTCTATGATAAGCTATGTAAACATTAAGAATAGAGAGTAAATGATATGAGAATCAGAGTATTAGCATCTTGAAGATGTCGGCTTGTGTCTCGTGTTTTTCTCGCTTCTCTGTGTGTACTCGTATTTCATATGGAGTCTTCAAATCTTCAGGTATTTATGCTAGTTGAAGTTTATGACCGTTATAGATCTGTTCAGACTTGAACCAATTCGAAAATACTAGCTGTTGGGTTCATGTCTGATGAATATAGCTGTTGGGAGTATTTCAGAATTGAATATTTGAATTTATTCGTTGAGAGCTTTCAATTGATTGCACCAATCTCGGCAGAATGGGATATCTCCAATTGATATTAAGGCGTTGACACAGATTGACGGAAATCTTTGATCATTAATAGCTTATCTCGAAATTAAGCATTGATTGATCATCTCTTCTTGAATGCTTTAATGTTTCCTAAAGCAACTCTTAGGTCTTCTGAAATATCATAAGCAACCTGGTTAAATCTGGTTAGAAATATTGATATGAATCATTTAAATCATAAGCAACCATTTCGCGAGAATCAAGCTTAAGCGAGAAATCAAACGAGCAAAGTATACTCGGATGCGTTCATCGTGCGAAGCTCCAAGCTCGAGTTTACTATAACAAGCTTGAGTTTGGTCTTCATTTAAAACTTGGAGTTTTGCCTCGTAAGTCTCAAGCTTGAGCTTGTGACTTATAGACTCGAGTTTGGGTGTTCTTCGGGACTCGCTTGCACTCGTGTCGAGCTAAACTCGAGTTTGTTAACTTATAGGCTCGAGTTTGGCTTTTTCCAAATGTTCATTTCTTCTTTGGAACTCTTGAGCTCGAGTTTGTAACTTCAGGCTCGAGTTTGGACTTCTTCAAAATCAGCATTTCCTCTCTGTAACCCGTAAACTCGAGTTTACTACTTGTAAGCTCGAGTTGGCTACTTGTAAACTTGGCATGGCTGAGTTTGGACTTTGTTCAACGAGCTTGCAACTTTGTCAACTTTGAAAGACCATATCTCCCTGGTTTGAACTCCGTTTTGGTTCGTTCAATACTTGATGGAAATCTCTATGAGTCTACTTTCATATGCCACCAATTACAGCTCCATCAGAGTTGTAGTTTGGGAGATATACTCAAAACTTTGAGGCTTGGTTTTCTGTGTGGCGTGGATTTCTTTGTCAACTTCCACAATTCATAACTACTTGATAGGAACTTCTTTGGGCTTGCATTTTATATCAAAATGACGCATTGGGAGTCTAGTTTCATATGCCACTGGTTTCACCTCAATCGGATCTCTGGTTTGGAAGATATCATCATATTACCAGATGTTGCCGTCTTGAATGTGAAACAGAGTTGATCACCGCTGTAAACTCGAGTTTGAAAGTGTGAGCTCGAGTTTGGACCATCCAGAGACGCTAGAGTTACTAAAGACACTTATAGACTCGAGTTTGAAGTGCTAAGCTCGAGTTTGTTCATATCAGAAAGGCAAAATACTTCAGCAAGGTAGTAACCTTGAGTTTAATACTTGGAGGCTCAAGTTTGCTCATCCAGAAGCTCATATTTGCTGACTTTAACTCTGAATTGAGCCATTCCAATTTCCGTTTGATCGTAGAGACTTCTAGGACCAATCTTAGAACTTGAATAATGATATCTTCATTCCATTCAGCAAGTTCTTCCTTCTTCCATCTCCCAACTTGATCATTCTTCATCATTTAACTTAGCATCTACATTAAATATAAGAATTAGTCAAAGTAGAAGATAAATGTAGTATGCAACCTTTTTGCTCTCAAGAATGACATCTATATAAGACATCATCAAAACTAATCATAACCAACAACCCTTTCCTTTCTGAACCATCAAAACAGTGCTGGGCTTCTTCTTACGCTCATTTTTGCACCAAAAAAAAGCACATGGTGTTGGGGCGCTCCTGAGGATAAAGCACATGTGTATTTTTGCCCCTTTACCCTTTAATAAATGAACCCCATTTCGCCAGCGTCCTTCGCGTTCCACAACACCCCCTCCCCCAACCAGGGCGTCGCCGCCGCAGCATCATCCCTTCTTCCTCCAACAGTGCTGCAGCGTGGGTGTGAGAGAGTCTGTGATTGTGATGGCTTGTTTTCTGTATGATGCTTGCTAAGTTATTTATCCACTACTTCTTTTAGTTTCTCCCCTCTTATTTCAGTTTTTGATTTTAGGAAAAAATTAGGGTTTAATAGATATTGACATTTTGAGGCTTCTAGTTAATTATTTGCTTTTAATGGAGTTAAAGAGGTTTGAATAAGAGTCATATGGGTTGATTTTTTTTTGAAGGGTTGATTTGAAGAAATTAAAGTTAGGGTTTTGTTGGAAAATTAGGATTTATGATATTGGGTATGATAATCCGAATTTAATTATTCATTCTAACTTATTAGAGGTTATATTAATTATCAAATTACTTAATTAGATTTAATGTTTATGAAGAAATGTGAATATAGGAAATTATGGATGAAACTTTTAGTGTTGAAAAATGAGCGTTTTTAAATCAATTGAGGAGATAGTTATGTTTAATGGTTCTAATAGACAAGAAAAAAAATTAATTGAAGGAAGAAATGAAATTAAAATGATGCTTTTGAGAAATAATTATTTATGAAGTTTTTCTTAAAAGATTCAAAGAGAGTAAATTTTTTGAGGATTTTAGTATAAATGGAGGAAAGTATTATTATCCATAATTTTAATGGGTGAAAAATAGAGTTATTGGATGATAAAAAGATGATTGAAATGGAGAAATCGAGTTATGATATGATTGAGATAGGGAATACAAAAATTGAGTTGTAGTAAGAAATTGTGAATTTTTGGAATTTGTATTAAAGTGAACAATTTGAAGGTTATATAAAGATTTAAAATGGAGTTAGATTTTGAGTTTGTATTGATAATGTGATTAATGGAAATAAGGGTTGGTAATTGGGTTGATTGTGAATGGTCAAAGATGATAGTTTAGACTTCTAGAGAGACTTTAAGTCTTTAAATTTTTTTAACCACTCAATTAGGTTGAATACTAAATTGTGGTTCCAATTGATTTTTATAGATTGATTTGTGAATTCTGATTGAACTTGGAGATTGGTTTCTTGTGGTAAGCTTAACTTTGATGAGAGGTAACCACTTTCCACTTGTTTATGTGTATTGGTATGTTGTTTAGGAGTATTTTTCGAAATGATTATGAAAATGAAAATGGTATATTGATATTGATTACATATTTCAATAAGTACTTTAGAATATTTGTTGAGATCAAGCAAGTTATTATGATGTTGATGAGTATTTTAATAGAAATTGCCTTGTGAAACCTTATGATTTGAATTTGATTGAACTTGCTGCTTGCTTAATTGCTTGCGATACGGAATTTGTGATATAGAATTTATGATATTTAATTTATGATATAAAATTTGCGATATAGAATCTGTGATAAGAGATTTTGCGAATGATGTATATCTAATACTTTGTTATATCAATTGTTCCACTCGACACCTCACGAGCACATATTATTATGTGTAATGAGTTGGATAACGAGTTATTGAAACTTTTGTCTCACCCCGTTGATTTAACATTTTTTTAGGTAATAATTATTGTGTTGGTTGGTTAGTTGGGGAAGGCTTCAAAGACTTGATTATTATAATAATCTTTGTAAAGTCTCATCCTTTTTATTTATATGATGAATTGTTGTGTATTGCCAGAGCTCATGTTGCATTCTCTAATGTGATATTATGGTTTGAGTTACAATGTTTTCTATCATGGATAAGTAACTCAAGTAGATATTTGAGAAGATTGTTGTTTAAGTATTTTAATAATTGAGTTTGATATTAGGTTTGTGGTCGAATGATTATATTTTGGACTTCGAGAAGTCCAAGGCCTAAGTGTGTCAATTAATTATGATTTAGTTTGTGAAGTTATGAGAAGAGTTTTATTATCCAAGATAAATTTTAAATTATTGGTTTATATATGCTATTCCATTGGGATAGATATTTTTAGGGATTTAAATCCTTTACTATCATGGTAGTGTTTTCAAATAGTTAGTTGAACTTTTTTCCTACTATGATTAGCTTTTGAAAGATGAGTTATAATCTTTTATACTATGGTAGACCTCTGAGTTTAAGTTTTCATCTTTTTTTTCCCCTCGATATTATTGTTCATTGTCAGAAGAATTGAATTAAGTATATGAAGAATTGAGTTTTAAGGAAAGAATTTTATAGGCATTATTTCATATAATTTTGACTATTAGTTGACCAAATATGTTAAGCTGACCCACATGTCATCCACGTCATTTTTGTTAAGGTGTAAATTTACCCAGAAGTTTTAAATCTAATTTTGAAAAAAGATGAAGTAAATGACATTTGGGCTGTTGGTACAAATTTACACCTTAACAAAAATGATATAAATGACACGTAGGTTGCCAACTCATCACATTTTGGTCAACTAATGGACAAAATTAATTGAGATAACGTTTAGAGGAAAATTGCCATCCTTTCTACACTTTTGAGGCGAATTTGCCCCTAAAACTTTCAAGACAAAATTGCCCATCGGTGAAAACTTCCGAAGTAATTAAAAATACCCCTTAACCCAAGGATATATTGTGAATTTTTTTCCCATTTTTCAAGCAATATTAATAATTTAACTAGCTACCTCTCATAGTCTCATTAATTCGGGTGAGGTAAATAGAAGTGAGATATGTATAGAATTGGAAGGAGAATCAAGAAGGATAGTAAAAGTATGAAGAATAAAATAGAGGCAATTATGATGTACGGAGTACTACAGATAAGGCGCACATAGAAGAGTTCCTCTCATTAGTTACTTAATGTAAAGTATCAAAATTAGCCTTAATGAAAAATCATTAATGAGTGGAGTATTGTGTGTGTTATATGAGAAGCAAGGTGAAAGTTGAAGTAAGCCCTTGGCTGTAAACTAAACGTCTAAACTACACTGAAAAAAGGAAAATATTTTTATTACAAAAAGTTAAAAATGGGCTTCACGAAATTCTTATTGGGCCTATTAGCCGACTCCGAAATGTTCAAACTCGCAAGATTATGAAAGAAACTCTTTCTTGTGCCAAGGAAAATCTTTCAGAAGTATCACGTCATCCATAACATTCAATTTCAATCTTATTCATTTCTTAAAACCCAAATTTTAGGAAGCAAGCAAAACTTGCCATTGTTGGGCCCGTAAATGGGCCCTTAAGTCTTAATGGAGAAGACAGTTAAGCTAAGCTTATGTTAGTTACATAGGTTCAAATGAATAATAACACACCAACTTGGTTAAGTTTAGCGGAGGAGACTAATCTCTCACAACATAATAAACCAAAATTTAGCCAATGTGAGTTGGCATAGATGGTAAGGGATCCAAGATTAGGCCCTTGGGTCGTGGGTTCGATCCCTCATTGTCGGAGACTTTGGTAAGCGATCTCGTAAGTCCCATTAAGTGCTTCATAGAGTTCCGGGCCGCCAACGCTCGCTTGGCAGTGGGGGACTGATGTCAAACCCCTCCAAAACCTTTTATTATAAAAAAAACCAAAATTTAAATCACCATTGAGAGAGGTGCCCACATTTAATGTCCTAAAAAAAAAAAAAACAGCAACAAGCTATTTGTTGAGGTTATAATTGATCTTACTCATGTATCAAAATGAGAACCCTTCATGGAAAAAAGAATAATAACCAATAAAAAAGAAAATAACTTTTTGTTTAGGTTTGAAGAATGCTAATCATCATAATAATGATCGAAGGACAAAATCTAAAATGACATTCCAATTATTTTCTAATTAAATCACATTAGTTTTTTTTTTGGCCAGTAAATCATACTGTTGTTAAATTCTTATATATATATATATATATCTGTGTGTAATACCCTAAAAATCGTAGTTATGATAAGTGTCATATTTTAGTAAATAATACCTATTGAAAATAGGTGAATATGTGGTCTCAAATAATAAGTTAAAATTATCTTATTTTCTAAGGTAATTTCTATTGAAATTAGGGTGAATAAAGAGCTAAAATGTATTTTTAGGGCATTAAATGGCCTAAAAATATTATGATAAATCCCAAGAGGTAGTAAAATATTTATAAAAAAATTAGAAAGTATGTTGTCTCTAATTTTAGGAATTTTTGGGATAATTTCCCTTGAAAAATAATGAGACAAAATTAAATATTATTTTGGGGATCATAAGTGACCCCATGATTTTTAATATTTTACATGGGATATAAAATACCAATGTAAGTAAAATAGTTGTGAGATAATGATTTATCCTAATTAAGAAAATTATCAAAAATTAGTAAGTGGCTAATCTGGTAATTAATGGGATAATTAAGGTATAGAGTAAATGAATTAAAAATAATTTAAATAATTATTTTTAAGGGGGCTGAAATTCGAAATTAAAAAATAAATAAAAATAAAAATAATAAAATATTAATAAAATATTTTATGCTTAGAAAAATAAATAAAAAATAAAAGAAAAAAATAAATATCTAGATATTTTGATTAAAATAATAATATAATCGGTAAAGAGCCAACGGGAGAAATGAGAACGGATAGAAATTAAATCCTACCTCCAAATATAGAAATGAAGTCATTAACATCTGCACTTTTTATAAACAAGTGGAATTTTATCCGGAGTGAGCGGTCTCGAAGTCATTTCGAAAACCAACGGCGTAATTGGGAGTACCGAGATAATTAGGAAAGGGCGAGATAGTGCTAAAAGTGACTTATAGAAAAAGACCGTGTTTTTCAAACCAGGAATTAGGTTACTTAGATCAGATCATATTACTTAACCGGTGATTTTTCGCAAGAAGTTCGGAACTTCCGGAAGTGATTTCCGTAACCGTAGTGACGTCTCGTCCGAAAATGTTCAAATGTAAAACGGAATACCCTTAATGAGATCAAAAATTTAGTTAACCCAAGTATTCTTAAAGAGAAAGAATAGAGCTTCAGTGCCTTGATCCCGGATTTTTGAGTTTCGTCAAGATTACGTGATTAGGACACCGATCAGGGAACTTTATCGGTAAGTCATCAAGATGACATCATCTTCTTCTAGAAGGATGACATAGGCAAGACATGTGTAAGGCCAAGATGGAGCCACGTGTCAAAGTGCGATCCAACGGCCGAAAACCAGTTTGATAAAGTGATGAATAGTGTCACATCTTTTCCTATAAATAGGTCTTCACCCCTTCATTCATTCTTCACAATTCTAAGAGATTTCTAGAGAGAAGTTAGAGAGAAGTCAGAGCAAGAAGGAGTAGCGAAGTGCTGGGTAAGTTCTTCGGTCTCTGGTCTTTAGTTTCGTTAGTTCTTTCGGTAGATATAGTAGGAATGCTAGATTTATCTTTAATTTTTCAAGATAGTCTAGATATCATATTTAGGGGTAAATATGATATATATTTCGAAAATATGATGAGGGAAAAGATCTGTCAAAATTCGGAGAGATAGAGCGAAAACAACGAAGCTCGCGAAATTCCGCCGATTAGGGTTCGGGGGCAAAATGGTAATTTGTACCTAAAATGCCTGTTATACTGCTAGATATTGATAAATATTATCCTTATAGGATATCTGAGATAAATGTACCGCTGTCGTACCGCTGTTTCACCCGCTGTCAAAATTACCATTTTCCGTAAAACGTACCGTAATCGACAACGAAGGTACGTTCGCGTACTGTAACACTAACTCTGATGTTTATTGTATGCGTATATGTGCTATGTGTATTGTATGCTGTTGAGATAGTTGATAGCTCTGTGATATGATCATTGTACTGTTATTATGCTTGCTGGGTGTCGGGTTGCGAAATGCTATGTGCGAGATGATTGCTAAGTGCGAAACGTATGCTAAGTGCGACATATCTGCCGGGGGCTTATATGATGTTGGGGTATGCTTGTTGGTATGCTTATATACTGTATATGTAAATATGAGGTTAACCGTTACCTGGGGTCCGTATGCATTGGACCTCAGCTCTTAACATAGCGTCAGGTTCAGGAGGACCGAGGACCGAGGAGAAAGGCAAGCAGGCCGCATAGATATCCGGTGAAGATCTCTTCGTTGACACGGCATGGCTGTTGCCGGGAGACACTTTTGTTGTTATTCACTTTAAAAACTCTCGGTCATTGTATCGTTTTTGTAATCAGCCTGACTTACGGCATTTATAAATATATGTATTAGTTACTCAATCGCTCCGATGCTCTACTATAATGAAAAAAAAAATTATACTGCTTTTGAAAATGGGATGTTACACTCTGTGTGTGTGTGTGTATCAATATATAATTGTATATTATACCTAGTATATCCACAATCAATATCAATACAGAAAATCATAATTATCCATAAGTTATGCCATAGGTTGTTTTACCTAAACAATAGTATGTATGGGTTAGACAAAGTTGGCACAAAAAAGAAAAGGCCTAGACAAAGAAGAATTATAGTTGGCTAAACAAAATATGAGTTCTATTTTTCCTTTGGTCCTTAATCTAGGATACAGTTAGGGGTTGATCTTGGTCCCAAATGTAAGACTTATTTTATATATTTGTCAATGTTTTCTAATGTAACACAATATTCATGCTTCAGCAATAATTAAATAGCATCCATAATCCACTAAGAGCAAGGCAAAAAAAAATTATAATTATATATTCAATAATATATATTTAAAAATAAAATTGTATATATTTTTAGAAAGGGCCAAATGGGAAGGTCAGCACTCCTTGCCCGATGTCTGTCCCTTCTTGACAATAAGCCCTGCCAAAAAATTTCCAAACCATTTTCGGGCATTTCTTTGGGGTAGGCTTGGGTATTTTTTTGGACAAGCTTTGGCGGGCATAGCGGACAACTGGGCACTATGTAGAGCCCTACATTCCAACATTCCACAATCAATATCACTAAAACTATTTAGTGGTCCATGAGTGATCACCGTCATTTTCATTTACGTACATATATAACTCATCAATTCTTAATTTTCGACTACAAAATATATTTTCGCTACATGCTAATTAAATTCTTATATGTCGCTGTTGAATAAAATAAATTATTTGTATCATTTGCATGTTACTTATTACCCCATTTTCCTTTGATAAGAGGACCTTAGTCCTGCGGAATAATTTCACAAAATTTAAGATTCTCATCTATAACTTATCCATTTGGTACACCTTTGTTAAAACCCTATTTTTGCTTTCTCCTTCCTCCCTCTCCTCTGCCGACACTTCTCTTCGCCCATCTTCAGCTCCCTCTCGCCGACGGCTTGTGTGTCCATCACAAGCCGCCGGTGAGTATCATTTTCATGCCACAGATGGGTTAGAGTAGTAGATTGGAGCTCAAATCTTTCATCTGCGGCCTTCTCCCTCTGAGTTCTATTGGTTGTGGCCTTGTCTCGTCTTTGTGGCGAGTCTTTCCCTCTCATTCTCCAGATCTGTTCTGGAGTGGTAAGAACTATCTGTCTTTTGTCTCTATTTTTGTGATGCTAGGTTTTGTGGTGGTGTTATTGTTTTCTCAGATAATAAACAGATATGTGAAATCTGAGTATAAATTCTCTTGGTTAGATGGTTAGTTGAACATTATTAGATCCGATTATCATCTGGTGGCTCAGATCTGCGTTCTCGTGGGAAGATTTCAAGAGGTGTTGTTCGATGTGTGGTCGAGGTCACCATATTTGCTTGAATGAAGGAGCAGAAGTGTTCTTCACGATATCATGGGTCTTCTTTTGTCTGAGGTTGAGTTTTCTTTGATCTTTACCCCAAGACGGGGTATTTGTGCAGCTGCTCTAATTGTAGCTAATCCTTATAAGAAGGTGTACCCTTTAGGGTGGGTTTTACATTTAATACTTTCTTTCATGTCTTTTCTAACCTTGGATATCGAGAAGGCCGGTTCTGTCCATGATTCTACTTCTACTCTTAACTCTCTAATGTGTGGTGATTGGTCGTTCTTATATTTGACTTATTTTGTTGTAGTTGATTTGCCTTTGTTGGTATTCTATCAATTTGTTTTCATGTATTATATCGGTTTACAGTATTAATATATATATATATCCTTTGGCTAAAAAAAAAAAAAACTTATCCATTTGGTCTTTAAGCATTATTATCTTGATCTCAAATTTATGTGGGGAGAATGTCGATAAACTCCTCGTTTTCCTGATCCACGTTCCTTTCACATATATTCTTAAGCCTTATTTGGAAATGATGGATTTTCCTATTTAGGGTGTTGTTGAGTTTGGATATACTTAGTTGACGGAAACAGATCTTGAATTTATACTCCATCTGGCATTAAATATAAGAGTTGGATAACTAATTCATAAATATTAAGAAAATTAGTTAAGTTAGTAATTTTTTTTTCGACCGACAATTATGTTAGTAATTATTTATAAGAAATATGTGTTGGTTTTGCTAAAATATAGCATTTAATCATTTACATTGCAATTACTACATTAATAGAAATCCACTTTAATATATAAATATATATATATAGAGGTAGTTTAGGAAATATTATAAATTTGAAGAACAAAATATATTAAGTCTTACATTCAAAAACAAAGCAAACAACTAAACTAGCTCTTATATTTAGGATAAAAAGAGAAACTAAGAAAATTAAAGGATAAATAATAATAGAGCTCCACTTTGAATTTTGGGAGAATTAGAAAGAAGGAGGATTTGGGAGTTGAGACAGTCCTTAAGGGAGAGAGGAGAGGAAAAGAGAATGAGAGGAAAAGTTTTTAGTTATAAACTAAATAAAATACACAAAACTCTCTTGAATTTTTCGATCGTCAAATGCATATCACCTCCCTAACTTTTAAAAGTTTAAATTAAAGATCCTAATGTTTTTTGTTTTGATTTGACTGCCAACTCTCGCCGTTAAAATTGGTGTTAAACCTATCAATTTTTGTCATATGACTCATATCATAATTGCAATATTTTTTATTATATGCCATATATCATTTAAAAAGTTGACATATAATTTTAATTATATAATTTTTTAAACACTTGAAAAAAATATTTAAAAAGCATTTAGAATATTTTCTTGACCATGTATTTTTTTTTAATAAAAATTCCTAAAAATATAAATGGCTTAGAAAATCAATTAAAATATCTATATGACCATGTCTTTTTTAAATAAAAAAAAGTATAATATACTCAATTCTTCGATGCTATTGTGCAATAGGAATCACTTTTGCTAATTCCTATATTCTTCCTTCTAACTTCTTGCAAACCAACATTTCACAATCAATATAACTCAAGTATATATTTAGTGGTCCATAAGTGGTCCATAAGTGGTACCGCAGAAACAGCGAAGCTCTGGCGAAATTCCGCCGATTGGCCTAACTAAGGGCAAAATAGTAATTTTAGCCTAGAATGCCTGTTTTGATGCCAAATGTTGATAAACACTATCATTATAGGATATCTGAGATAATCGAGCCGCCGTCGTCCCGCATTGTTTTTCCCATTTGTTGAATTTCACGTTTTTCCGTAAAAGTTCCATTATACCGCTAAAAAGGTACGGACGCGTATTGTAACCTTAATCTGATGCTTGTTGTATGCTATATGTGATTGCTGTGTTCATATACTGAGATTTTGTTGGTTTGAAAATGGTGGAATGATGAGTACACGGGGTATGGTATTGTTAACACCGTTGAGAGTTTTCCTAGCGCTATGGACACAACAGTATATCGTGGCACCGGAGAGTGTGCAGACTGGGATGACATACATACTGCAGGGGCTGTGTAATGTTATTTCCTGATATATGGAGATGTGTTTTTATACTGTGAAATGTTGTGGATATCTGTCATGCATATACCGTTTACATAAGCATGAGGTTAACCGTTACCGAGATCCAATGGGCATTGGATCTCAGCTGTTAATATAGCTTCAGGATCTCGAGGAGTCGGGACGTGGTGAAGGGTAAGGAGCCGGCATAGGAAAGAAGATGAAGAAAATAAATTGTAGTCTATTTTGTTTAAAAGTATTAGGATGATTGTACTACTTATGACTACCAGACATATTATTATGCTTGTTATTCAGTGACTCTGTTTCCATTTTAAATCGAAAAATTTTCTGACTGCTAAACTCTGATCAAATACGATAAGAAAACGTTTACGAAAATGGGGAAGACATTTTTGGTATCAGAGCAGTTTTTCCTGGCATAGATCTGACTATGTTATTACAAACCTTTTGGTGCCGAAGGCAGGGCTAGTCTATGTGGATCAGCCAATCAGTCACCCTAGCACGGTGAGGCTCCCATGATAGACACATACCTGACCAATTGGTTTGAGTGACCGAGTTAGGCTCTACGCTTTTTCAGAACATATTTTTGAAAATGAGTACTGATATAACCTGGTGTTATGTTGTAGAGATGGACAGAGAAGATGAGCCTTATGTGCTGTATCTTGGTAGGTGGAGGCGCGTGGCGCGGAGAACATACCCTTGTGGAGTAAATTTACGGAGGAACCCCGAACCCGAGCTCCCACCTACAATTATCCCAAAGACCCCCATCACCCGTACATAACTATGAACCTCGTATGACCCAATGGAACACCCGGATAGTCCCGAACCGAATACCACCCAGGACCCGAGTATTACGCATATCCGGAGGAACTAAATGACCCAAAGACCAATACCGCGTAAATCCTAAATTATCACTTTCCCGTTGTCCCTATAAGTCCCAACAGCTCTCATCACTCCTCAGTAGGAGATAACTTCGACTACCCGGAAATCCAAAACTTAGACAATCCTGATGCATACTCCGACGACCTACAGTATGTGTTAGACAACAACACAATCCTTACAGAGGCCTTGCATTTAGAACTCGTTCATGCCAGCTTAACTTCTTATAATGACCAGAGCAAATACCTACAATACCTGACAAACGTCAAAGAGTCCTATATGGCAACTCCCGATACATTTATCCATACCCTCCCGGAGATTGGATCAGATCCACTCTCCAGCATTTTCCTCGTACCCGTTACTAGGTTGAAAAAACCGATGAAATCCTAGACGGAGGAAATTTTGAGGATGTCGGATCATGGATCTTTAATCTTAAACGTCTGGTGTATCGGAGAATGTGAGGATGAAAACAGATCAAGAAAGCAGTGGAAGTAGAGATAATAGTAGATTGTAAACTAATGTTGTGTATTTTGAATTACAAGTGTGTTTTGACTTGTTATGTGCATAAGATATGTGAGTAAAAGACCCGTGTATATAAGGGTTGTATATGGATGCATATAGTTATATATGTGGTTTGTATGTTGATAAATAAATGAGATGTTGTGTACTTGTTGGGTGTGTTATTCTAACGTGACTAACGTCTCTCGTAAATGAAAATAGAACAAAAATGGCAAACCTAAGAGGAGCTGGTGCTCCTAGAGGCCGAGGCAGAGGAAGAGGCCGAGGCCGACAACCTCGAGAAATTCCTATTCCGGAGCCAGAGGCTCGGGATCAGAACCCGCCAAATCAAAACGCGTGGCAGGAGGTGATGGCAATGTTGCATGAGCAACGGGCCATGATTGAAGAATTACGTACCGAACGATTAGAAAGGCAAACTGAAACCGAGACAGAAGAAGGAGAAGATGAAAGTCAACATGAAGAAGAAGATGATGAACCCGAACAATCACCATCCCCGCCCAGACACAAAAGGGAAATTGTGCATTTGCAACCACCCCGTAGGGAGGTGGAGACTACTCAGTATTGGGTGGCTCAGTTTTGCAAACTGAAACCCCCAGCCTTTCGAGGTAAGCTAGACTCAGCAGAGGATTGGCTTCTGAGATTATAGAAGGTCTTTGAAGTAATGGAGTGCCCCGAAAATCGCAAAGCCCAACTGGCGATTTATAAATTGGAAGGAGATGCGGACCGCTAGTGGAGGTCCATGGCAGCATCTTTACGTCTCCACTATTGTCCCATTACATGGGAAAAATTTATCGAGAAATTCAACGAGCAATACTTCCCTGCATCTGTGCATATTATGGAGGAGTCAGAATTCCTACACATCCGACAGGGCCATGAGGAGTCAGTAGATAACTACTTCGCCCGTTTCACTAACTTGTCCCGGTACTCTTCACATGTTCGTAGGGACGACGAAGGGAGCAGTATGGCCAACATACTGGTTTACGGGCTCAGATACGAAATCAGGGAGAAACTTGTTTCTCTCCAATTCCAAGATCTTATTCATGCTGTTGAAGCATGCCGGCTCATTGAGCCGAACCTGAAAGAGCTGTGAAGGACCAGACCTTCCAGCAATACTGGCCCAAGTCATGGCGGTGTCAACCGCGGGAACTTCGACCAGAAAAGGAGGCCACCTTGGAGTAATTTCCGAGGAGGAAACAAGAGGCCCTATAAACCTGGACAACCAAATGTCCCAAGAATTCAAGCGTCTCGACCGTGTCCTAAATGTGGGCGGTATCATCAGGGTAACAATTGCGAGGGACAGCTGACCTGCTATCGCTGTAATAAGCCTGGACATATCAGCGTGAATTGTCCACTGAGAGCAGCGGAACAAAGGCCGCAGAACCATGGTCTAGTGTTTACCTTGACCCATGAGGAAGCCCGAAGGTCTCCGGACATGATCCAAGGTACGATAACTCTAAACGGGAATTCACTTCAAGCATTATACGATTCGGGTGCTAGCCACTCATTCATTTCCTACGATTGTGCTAACCGTTTAGGGATGCATGCTTTTAGCCTACCTTATGATTTGTTAGTAGCTACACCGCTCGGTGTTAAGGCATTAGCTTCTGATGCATGTCTAAATTGTGTTGCGAGTGTAAATGGACGAGACTCAAATATTGACCTTATCCGATTGCCACTCCACGGCATCGACGTCATTCTTGGTCTTGACTGGCTGTCTGCGAACAACGCGATCATTGATTGTGGAAGCAAGAGGATTTCTTTTGCACCTTCTCGCAGCAGAGGCAAGATTGACGTAAATTTAAATTTTCTTTCTGTTGCGGAGGCTCAGAGATGTTTAAAGCGTGGATGCCAAGCCTACATGGTATTCTTTTCAATCAAGGCAGAAGCCGAACCTTTGCTCCAAGACATCTCTGTTGTGAACGAATTTCCTGACATATTTCCAGATGACCTCACTGAACTACCTCCGACAAGAGAAGTTGAGTTCGCCATTGAACTGATGCCCGGCACAGGTTCAATATCCAAAGCTCCATATCGAATGGCACCAAACGAAATGCAAGAACTGAAGAAGCAACTAGAAGAGCTACTGGAGAAAGGGTTTATCCGACCCAGTGTTTCACCGTGGGGAGCCTCGGTGTTGTTCGTGAAGAAAAAAGATGGAAGTCTTCGACTTTGTATCGACTATCGTGAGTTGAACAAAGTAACAATCAAAAATAAATATCCACTTCCAAGGATTGATGATCTTTTGGATCAACTATCTGGTTCCAACATCTTCTCAAAAATTGATTTGCGTTCGGGATATCATCAGCTGCGAGTCAAAGCTAGTGATGTTCCCAAGACGGCTTTTAGAACCAGATATGGGCATTACAAATTCCTTGTGATGCCTTTCGGCTTAACAAATGCACCTGCTATATTCATGGACTACATGAACAGAATTTTCCGTCAACACCTTGATAAGTTCGTAGTGGTGTTTATTGACGACATCCTTGTCTATTCTAAAAGTAGAGAGGAGCATGAAGAACATTTGCGATTAGTTTTGAGTATACTCACAAAAAGGCGACTCTTTGCTAAATTAAGTAAATGCGAGTTTTGGTTACCAGAAGTTAGATTTTTGGGCCATGTCATATCACGAGGCGGAGTTGCTGTCGATCCCAGCAAAGTGGAAGCAGTTCTGGACTGGAAAAGACCAGAGACAGTGACGGAGATTCGTAGTTTTCTGGGTCTAGCGGGATATTACCGCAGATTCATACAAAATTTCTCACGTCTTGCCTTACAATTGACAAAGCTCACGAGGAAAAACCAACCCTTTGTATGGGGTGAGGACTGTGAGGATAGCTTTCGTGGACTGAGGGAAAGGTTGACCACATCACCAATATTGATAATCCCAGATCCGACTGAGACCTATATGGTCTATAGTGATGCCAGCGGGCATGGATTGGGATGTGTCCTGATGCAACAGGGCAGAGTGGTGGCCTATGCCTCTCGTCAACTGAAAATTCACGAGTTGAATTATCCTACGCATGACTTAGAGCTTGCGGCGATCATGTTTGCTTTGAAGATATGGAGGCATTATCTGTACGGTGCAACCGTAGAATTGTACTGCGACCACAAGAGCCTAAAATACCTTTTTGATCAAAAGGAACTCAACATGAGGCAGCGTCGCTGGATGGAGTTACTCAAAGACTATGACTTGGAGATTAAATATCATCCGGGTAAAGCCAACGTCGTTGCGGATGCTCTTAGTAGGAAGTCGGTGCATGTAGCACACATGATGGTTCAAGAACTGAAGTTGCTTGAAGACTTCAGGGATTTGAATTTGTCAAGTCAAGTTTTCATAGATTTCCATGCGCCTGAAGAGGCCTATCTTGCGAGTCTCCTTGTTAGTCAAGGAGAATACGATTTGAGAGACGAGGTTGAGGAAGCCCAAAAACACGATGAACGAGCTATTGCGATACGAGAGTTGATCATGCAGGGCGAAATGCAGGACTATGACCTATCGATCAGTGGTTTGGTCAGATACAAGAAGCGGACCTACATACCCCCTATTGACGAATTACGACGAAAGATCCTGGATGAAGCACACAAAAGTAGATATACTTTGAATCCAGGAATGGTCAAAATGTACCAAAATCTTAAATCCGAACTCTGGTGGCCGGAATGAAGAAGGACGTGACCGAGTACGTTTCTAAATGCTTGACTTGTTAGAAAGTTAAGATTGAACATCAACGACCCGCAGGTCCTCTTCAAGGATTTGAGATTCCGGAATGGAAATGGGAGTGCGTAACTATGGATTTGGTAGTGGGATTGCCCAAGATTAGAAATCACGATGCAATCTGGGTAATCGTCGACCGACTAACCAAATCATCACATTTTCTTCCCATCACTGTCAATATTTCCCCATAATGCTTAGCAGAAATCTATATCAAGGAGATCATGAGACTCCATGGTGTGCCAAAGAGCATTGTCTCTGATCGCGATCCGCGATTCACATCTCGTTTTTGGCAGGCATTGCACCAAGCATTGGGTACTAAGCTGCGATTTAGTACGGCCTATCATCCTCAAACCCATGGTCAATCTGAAAGAATAATACAGACGTTAGAAGATATGCTTCGAGCGTGTGTGTTGGATTTTAAAGGCCATTGGGACCAACATCTACCATTGGCGGAGTTTGCGTACAACAACAGTTACCATGCGAGTATACGAGATGGCACCATTTGAAGCGTTGTACGGACGGAAGTGTAAGTCACCTATATCTTTGGACGGAACTATCGAACGCGAGTTCCTCGGGCCAGATATAGTTGATAAGACTTCCGAACAAATTGCATTAATCAAGAAAAGACTCTTAGCAGCTCAGAACAGACAGAAGAGCTACGTGGACAAGAGGAGAAGACCTCTTGAATTTGAAGTCGGAGACCATGTGTTTCTAAAAGTATCCCCGGTAACAGGTGTCGGTTGAACATTGAAATGACGGAAGCTGAGTCCTCGTTACATAGGACCCTTTGAAATCCTGGCCAAACGTGGACCAGTAGCATATCAGATAGCCTTGCCCCCGAACCTTAGTAAACTTCACGACGTGTTCCATGTTTCCCAACTAAAGAAATACCAATCCGACCATGATCATGTCATTGAATACGAAACCGTTGAGTTACGACATAACAATACTTTCGAATTCGTACCGGAGCAGATCATTGGGCGTCAAGAGAGACGGCTTAGGCACCGGAGTATTCCGATGGTGAAAGTGGTATGGACGGGATTGTCACCTGAAGAGGCGACATGGGAGACGGAAGATGATATGCTGAAGAAATACCCCGAGTTCATGGTTAGTAATTTGATTAGACTAGAGTAAATTTCGGGGACGAAATTTTAATTAACGGGGGGAGAAATGTAATACCCGGATTTTCGGTACCCGGATGACTATTAAACATAAATAAATGTTTCTTAAAGTGTTAGAGGTGAATATGTGGTTTCAATAAATGGCCAAAATTACCTTATTACTTAGGGAAATTACTTGTGAAAATTAGAAAAGAAAAAGAGTTAAGGTCAATGAAAAATGTATTTTTATAAGGCGAGAAAATGGTAGGAAAATATTATGATAAACCCCATATGACTGCAAATATTGACAAAAACTTAGGAAGTATGTTATCTTTAATTTTAGGAATTTTTGGGATTATTTCCTGAAAATATATAGAGCATAAATAAAATAATATTAAAAGCACTTTATGGCCCCAAAGTATTTTTAATATTTTACATGAGATATAAAATACCAATGTAAGTCAAATAGTTGTGAGATAATAGTTTATCCTAATTAAGAAAATTATCAACAATTAGTGAATGACTAATTACTTGGATTAGAATATAAGATAAATGAATTAGGAAAAAATATTAATTAAGGGATGAAATTCGAAATAAATAAATAAATAAAAAATAAAAAAATAAAAAAAATAAAAAAATATTTTATGCTTAGAAAAATAAATAAAAATTAAAATTAAAAGAAAAAAATAAAAATAAAAATCTAGATATTTGAATTAAATAATAATATAATCTGTAAACGAGCCAACTGGACATTCGAGAACGGATAGAAATAAAATCCTACCTCGAGATGTAGGGTTGAAGTCAGAAACATCTGGACTTCTTATAAACCAATGAAATTCTACCTCGAAGTGGACTATCTCCAAAGCTGATTCTGAAACCAACAGAACAAATAAGAGACCGGGTATTTATGAGAATATGCAGATAGTAAAAAGTGAACCCGTGGTAAACTTGAGTGTTGTGACAAACTAGGATTAAGGTTTCTTACGACAGGACATATTTCGAACTCGTGAATTATTGTCCAGAAAACACGGATAGAATTCGTTTCCACAACCGACCGCGTCGGCCTGAAATGTTCAGCCGAAGAATGAATACCCTCAATGGGATTAAAAATTTAGTTAACCCGAGATATTGTGAATGAGGAAGTTTAAACCTTGAAACACCGTTGTCGGAATTTTGAGTTTCGGCAAGATTACGCAATTCGAACACCGATCGGGAACGATATCGGTAAGTCGGCTAGTATGACATCATCAAAGATGATGTCACAAGAGGGGAGAGGTCGGCACATAGGTGGAGGGCCGGGATCAGTCCGTGTGTCCCAAGTGCGATCCGACGGTTGAAATCCGATCTGAAAGACAATTGTAGTAATTCCCACCTTGTCCTTCCTTTTCCTATAAATAGCCAAGCCCTCTTCACTTCATTTCTCACCAAGAATCTGAAATATAGAGAGAGAGTAGAGAGAAGGAGGAGCTCTTGGAAGTTCTAGCAAGCCGGAGTAAGTTTCTCGGTCCCTAGTCTTAAGCTTCGGTAGTTCTTTCAGGAGTTAGAGTAGAAATGCTAGAATTTCTTTAAATCTTTCTGAATAGTTTTAGATATCATATTTTATGAGTATATATGATATTTATGTTGAAAATATTTTTGGAAAAGAGATCTGGCAAAATTTCGGAGAAATAGAGCAGAAACAACGAAGCTCTGGCGAAATTCCGCCGATTGGCCTAACTAGGGGCAAAATAGTAATTTTCGCCTAGAATGCCTGTTTTGATGCCAAATGTTGATAAACACTATCATTATAGGATATCTGAGATAATCGAGCCGCCGTCGTACCGTCGTCCCGCATTTGTTTTTCCCTTTGTTGAATTTCACGTTTTTAGTAAAAGTTCCGTTATACCGCTAAAAGGTACGGACGCGTATTGTAACCTTAATCGATGCTTGTTGTATGCTATATGTGATTCTTTGTGTTCATATACCGAGATTCCGTTGGTTTGAAAATGGTGGAATGATGAGTACACGGGGTATGGTATTGTTAACACCGTTGAGAGTTTTCCTAGCGCTATGGACACGAAGTACATCGTGGCACCGGAGAGTGTGCGGGCGGGATGACATACATCTTGCAGGGGCGTGTAATGTTATTTCCTGATATATGGAGATGTCTTTTTATACTGTGAAATGTTGTGGATATCTGTCATGCATATACTATTTACATAAGATGAGGTTAACAGATTACACGAGATCCAATGGGCATTGGATCTCAGCTGTTAATATAGCTTCAGGATCTCGAGGAGTTCGGGACGTGGTGAAGGGTAAGGAGCCGGCATAGGAAAGAAGATGAAGAAAATAAATTGTAGTCTATTTTGTTTAAAAGTATTCGGATGATTGTACTGCTTATGACTACCAGACATATTATTATGCTTGTTATTCAGTGACTTTGTTTCCATTTTAAATCGAAAAATTTTCTGACTGCTCAACTCTGATGAAATACGGCAAGAAAACGTTTACGAAAATGGGGTGTTACATCTTGGGTCATGCATCGTTACTAAGATATGGGTCTTAGGTCACCTGTTTATATACATTCAGCTTTGTGCGGGTTATATAGTCATGATAATACCGTAGGGTTGTTTTCCTAGCACTGAGGACACGAGGAGTTGTGACATTAGTGAGTGCAAACGTTGTTAACATTACATGTGATGTGTGCTATGTATTGTTGTATTGTTAACATTACATGTGATGTGTGCTATGTATTGTTGTAACCTTGCATTTGCTGTGTGCTATGTATGGTTATGTTGATACTGAAATGTAATGAATATTTGTCATATATTGTTTATATTTGTTATAGAGGTTAACTGTTACTTGGGATTCAATGGGTATTGAATCTCAGACTTGACTAAAGGTTCAGGAAAGGAACCTGGATCTAAGAAAATTGCTACACTCCTACCGGCCTAGCCTTTTCAGGTGGCGGGTAGAGTGACCTTTACTTTTAGAAAATAAGTTAAGTATCAAAGTGTTCACGTAGCAGAGCATAAGAATAATTTGGATAATAAAATACTGTAAAATAAATATGTATCCCAAAAACAAGAAGTTTCCCTGAAGGGTTATTATACAATCACCCATATAAATTTCAGAATAACTAATAATATACAGTCATCCAAACTAAAGATGTAACGACAAAAGCTGTCTCCATCCTCCACAAAACCTCAGTCATGCTCTCCCGTCTTACCTTTAGTCTCCTGCTTCGTCCTAGATGCACTTCTTGTGTTCTTATGATAGCCTGAGATTCATAAATGAATCCAAGAGTAACCATTAATTTCATATACAGTGTATATACAAAGTATGCAAGAAAACCATAAATCATACAACATCCAATAAGTCGTACACAGCAAGGCATACAGTCAAAACTTGAACAAGCAGTTACACATAACATATACTGCTCAAATAGGGCACATAACCATGCCGGGGTGCACACAATGGTTCCGGTACCCAAAGTACTTGGAACACATAACATCGAACGTATAACCAATCATGGTAAATCATACATACAAAGTCACACAAAGTACATGAAATTAGGGTTACTTACCTGCAAGTAGCTGTTAATAGAAGAACAAACACCCGGCTACTAAATAAGAATGATAGACCTAAAATAAAATAATATAGCGATGTTATTGTCAATATAACTCCTCCTTTAAGTTATGTAATTATACACTTTCACAAAGGGTCTTTCCACTTTTAAAACTCATTAATTTCCTTCGTTAATTAGTATTTCTTCTTTGGTAAATTTTCCTTAATTTTCGCACAAAGTGCTAGAAATTTCTGAAATTTGACCTAAACTCAGAAATTCATAACTAATTGTAGAAAAATTCGATTGGGGTGTTCCAAAAATCTACGTGACCCTTGGCATGTCTGTTTTTGACTAAAAATACTTTCCAAGTCCAGAAACACGTAAATCATTCACAGTTTCCAAAAATGCCCCTGTTGGTTTTTCAGCTTCTCAATTTGCATATATTCATATTTTTATACTTCCAAAATTATTCTCCATACCCTTTCCTATAAAAAATTCCATTTTAAACACTTTTAAACTATCAAAATCACCAAAATAAAGTTATATCACCAAGTTCTAACTATTGACCAAAATTTCCTTAAACTTTTGCAAAATTTCCTTAAACTTTTGCAAAATTTCAAGAAGTTGGAGAAGAGAACTTACTTGCTTAAAGTCCTAACTTCTTTGCCACTTCTCCTTGATCTCCTTTGTGATTGTAGCTAGAACTCCAACAATATTATAAAAGATTACTAATTGAAATAAAACATGTTTTTATGAATTTGAAGGAAGTAGCATAAATTTCATAACTCTCTTACCTTGATTCAACTTTCTCTATGCTCTTCCTTCTTGCTCTAGCTTTTGAACTCACTACTCTCTTCTTCTCATGTATGTGGTGCCTCTTGCTTCAAAATGAGGAAGAATGAAGTCCTATTTATAGAGATTCAAGCACCAAGAATATTCCCTTGTGTTTTTTACTATTTTGTCCTTTTAGTTGCCTCTTGAAATCTCTAGAAAATCTGATTTTTCCTCCTCTTCCTCCATGAACATGCCACATGTCTCATTTTTGGTCCAAAAACATCTGCTAATCACATGCCTATTGTTGTGGTTAAGAACCCTTGCTTAATAGATAAGATAGTTAGGTGGCATAAATTAGCAATAAAATATGCACAAGTGTCCCTTATCTTTTCCTCTTTAAATTTCATGTTGACACCTTAATAGCTTAGGTGTCCCCTTTTATTGAATAACTATGCATATGTGTCCTCAAATTTTCTTCTTTCAATATTATATTGCCACGTGGTGCTTAGGTGTCTCTCCATAATTATCTACCTTTCTATGTGTCCTCTTAGGTGTCCACCCTTTAATTCTTTGGTTGATGAAGGTGCCCAGGTGTCCCCTTCTAGCAAATCTTTAATTAATATGAGGACATGTGGACATATTCTAGATACCCTTTTGTTAATCATGTGATAATTTATCTCCTTCTCATGCCACTTCACAATAATGATCCTTTATTAGCCAATTAGATGAGAACAAATATCATTAGCCTGAGATTTAATTAAAATTCCATATAATATGATATTAATTAACTCTATACAATAATTTACATGAAAATCCTGTCACAAGCTAATTCTCAAATCTCTAGGCTCTAAAATTTGGGATATTACAAAGACGACTTGGACGAAGTTGGTAAAAGGCACCGATGGACAGAGCCATGAAGAGGCATCGGTGGACGAAGCTGTGAAGATGTACAGGTCAAGACGAGAGTCGGAAGAGGTCTGATAGGACTAGTTCTGGAATGAATCTGATAAAGTTATTTCAAACTTTTTGGTGCTTAAACTAAGGAAGGGGTGTGTTAGAGCTGTCTATCACCTAAGAGGGGAGGGGGGGTGAATTGGGTGTCTGATAAAACTTTGGATAACTTTGAAAATCTTTTTGCAACTTACTGAAAATAGTTCATATGATAGTAATACTTTATAAAGCGATAGTCAGTCATTCAAACATATATGTTGGAAATATAAGAGTTTAGGGAAGAGAATATGCAAACTATAATTTATCCTGGTTCGGCCCAATGCTTGACCTATATCCAGTCCCCCAAGCTCCACTTGAGATTTTCAACCCACTATCCTCTTGTTTAATCTGGGCACAATAGAAACCAATACAACTTGATCACATGCTTTGTACTTGAAGTAATCCTCTCACTATAGATTCACTCCCCCTTACAAGCTATAATCAATACACCCACTTCATTACACACTCTGTACTTGAAGTAATTCTCTCACTAGGATTCACTCCCCCTTACAAGAAGTAATCAATACAATGGGTTTCCCCCTCAAGATCACCCAATCTGGAGTAACTCTAAGATAAACAGATAAGAAATTATAATGAATCTTCACTCTCTCAGAGGTGAATGAATAAACACTGAAGTACAATACAAATCATTTCACTCTCTATGATGAGCTATGTAAGCATTGAGAATAGAAAGCGTATGAGATAAATGTTGGATTCATAATGTTAGCATTTCGACAGTGGAAGCTCTTGTCACTTTGTCCATTTTGAATCCTTCTCCTTTTATAGTCAATGGAGAGCATTCGACCGTTGAGCAATTCTTCTTGTTTAGAATATGATTGTTGAATGTCCGTTGGAAGTAGCCGTTAGACTTGTTTAAACTTTCGTTAGGCACAGATGGATTTCGTTGAGTACAGTCGACCGTTGCTTCATTAATTGGTTCGCCGTTGATGTACTTGTGCACAGAGGTTGACTCAGAATAATTGCCGGAATAAGTACGCCTCGAAGGAATGTATTCGTGTGCTCAGAGCGTTTATTCCATTTGTAGACTCTATTTCTAAGATGCATTTAATGCTTCTAACACGTCGGATAGCTTTTTGGCTAATCTCAAGTTAAACAATGTTAATCAACTGAAATTGACTCAAGAAGATGATTAGATGTGATTTAAATGAGTTTGAGTGAGATTAAGAATAAATAGAAAATAACCCAGGATGATTAAGAAAGAGATTAATAATGCAGTGAAGTGTTCGAGACTTTGAAAAACTTTACTTGAGTAATATTTACGTCTTACTCGAGTAACAATGAAAGTTTGAAAAATATTTGTGTAACATCCCATTTGAAAACGGCGGAATAAATTTTTTTTTTTAAAACGTTTCCAAATATTTCAAGCAGTGTAATCAGAGTAGAGCATTGGAGTGAGTAAGTAATTTACATTTCATTCAAAATATGGACCATAGTGTAATTGTATCGGATTACGGTCATCCAAAATTCTCAAAAGTTAAAGAAACTAAAGAAAACGATAGATAATTAGACCTAATTGTCCAGGTTTATTTTTCATTCAAAATATGGACCATAGTGTAATTGTCCAGGTTTATTTTTCTATAATTTTTTCCATTTTTTAAAAAATATAATATTTTTTACCAAAAATTCCCGTTTTACCCTCGCCGTTAGGGCTTAATCGACCTAATTTCTTCGTTTAGTGATCTTTTTAGGATCAGGTTTCTTCATATATTTATCTTTACTAATTTTACAGTATATTGTTATCTTACAACCTTCTATACCGATATTGTCATTTTATATCCTATGTAAAATATTAAAAATGTTTACCCCATCGAGTTACTTTATGGTTCCGAAATGCTTTTTAAACTTTTCTTCATGTTATTTCCTCTGAAATAATTTATTAAATTCTCATAATTAGGGATAACACTTCCATATTTTTCTCATAATTTTTCATGATCTTTCGTATTTATCATAATATTTTTAGACCTGTTTTTATCACCATTATATCATTTTTAGTCATTCGTTCATGATTTTCCCGTAACTTTTTTGACAATTTACTCTATAATTATAACAATTTTCTATAACAGTTTTATCTCATGAATTTACTTCATTAAAATATTCATTAATTTTCCTTTATCTCAGAAATTCCAGATTTGCTAAAATTCGGGTATTACATTTCTCTCCCCCTTAAACAAAATTTCGCCCTCGAAATTTAATCTATACTAACTAGACTACGGGTCATAAATTCTAGGTACTTCTCCTTCATGTCACTCTCGGTTTCCCAAGTTGCCTCGTTTTGTGACAAACCCTTCCAGACCACCTTCACTATCGGTATAGTTTTAGTCCTAAGCCGTTTCTCCTGGCGTTCGAGAATTTGCTCCGGCTCGACTACAAAGGTGTTATCATGCCGTACTTCAACATCATCGTACTCTATGACATGATCTCGATCTGGTAGGTATTTCTTCTGTTGTGACACGTGAAAAACATCGTGGAGATTACTCGGGTTCGGGGTAACGCTAGTTGACACGCAACCGGTCCTCGCTCGGCTAACACTTCAATTGGTCCAACGTAACGCGGACTAAGCTTCTTTCTCTTCAGTGTTCTGCCGACACCGGTTACTGGAGATAATTTCAGAAACACATGGTCTCCGACTTCAAACTTTAACGGTCTTCTCCTCTTATCTGCATAGCTCTTTTGTCTATTGTGTGCAGCAAGGAGTGTCTTCTTGATCAGAGCGATCTTCTCGGAGGTCTCTTTTAGCATATCCGGTCCAAGCAACTACTTTTCAGACGCATCTGTCCAGCATAAAGGCGATTGGCACTTTCGCCCATACAAAGCCTCGAACGGGGCCATTTGTATGCTTGAATGATAACTATTGTTATACGCGAATTCCGCTAGTGAGAGGTGTTCGTCCCAATTTCCTTTGAAATCCGGGGCACATGCTCGCAAAGCATATCCTCTAGCGTTTACGTATCGTCTCTCTCGATTGACCGTCGGTTTGAGGGTGATAAGCCGAATTGAACTTGCTTTGTACCCATTCCTTCATGTAGTGCTTGCCAAAAGCGGGATTGGAATCGAGTATCCCGATCGAGATAATACTCTTAGGGACTCCGTGCAGTCTCACGATCTCTTTGATGTAGATTGTAGCCAATCGTTCTGGAGAGTAGTGGATGCTAATGGGTATGAAATGTGCCGACTTGGTTAATCGGTCGACGATCACCCAAATGGTATCGTGATGCCTGATCTTAGGTAGACCTACCACAAGATCCATGGTCACATTCTCCCATTTCCACTCCGGCAGTTCTAGTCCTTTTAGAAGACCGGGGGGTTCAGGTGCTCAATCTTTACTTTACGGCAAGTTAGACACCCAATGACCTACGTCGAGTTACTTCTCTTTTCATTCCAGGCCACCAAACTTCGGCCTTCAAGTTCTGGTACATCTTGACCATTCCCTGGATGCAGAGTGTACTTACTCTTATGAGCCTCATCCAAGTATCTTCCGCTTCAGTTCATCAACTGGCGGTATGTAAATGCGCCCCTTGTGTCTGACCAATCCACTAAATGAAAGGTCGTGGTCTTGGGTTTCACCTTGAGAGATCTTCTCCCGCATGGAGATTGCTCAATCATCTTGTCTCTGAGCTTCTTCAACTTCATCTCTCAGGTCATACTCCCCTTGACTCACAAGAATATTTGCAAGGTAGGCGTCACTTGGTGCGTTGAAATTCATGCAGATTTGGTTTGAAAGATTGGTCTCGAAATCTTCAAGTAATTTCGCTCTTGTATCATCATGTATGATACTTGCACCTTCTTCCGCTTAGAGCATCCGCAACGACGTTTGCTTTCCCTGGGTGATACTTGATCTCCAGGTTGTAGTCTTTCAAGCCAATTCCATCCAACGACGTTGCCTCATATTCAGTTCCCTTTGATCAAAGAGATACTTCAGGCTCTTGTGGTCGCAGTATAGTTCTACGGTCGTACCGTACATATAATGCCTCCATATCTTCAAAGCGAACACGATGGCAGCAAGCTCCAAATCGTGTGTAGGATAGTTCGACTCGTGCGGCTTCAGCTGACGAGAGGCATAAGCCACCACTCTGCCCAATTGCATTAGGACACAACCCAATCCTTGCCCACCGGCATCACTTTGTAGACCACGTAAGTCTCATCGGGATCCGGGATGATCAATACCGGTGCCGTAGTCAACCTCTCCCTCGTCTCGAAAGCTCTCCTCACGTCATCTCCCCATACAAAGGGTTGATTCTTCCTCGTAAGCTTTGTCAATGGTAGGGCAAGACGCGAGAAATCCGTATAAATCTGCGGTAATATCCCGCGGACCTAGAAAACTACGTATCTCCGTCACGTCTACGGCCTCTTCCGGTCCGAACCGCTTCCACCTTTGCCGGGTCAACAAGCAACTCCGCCGCTAGATATCACATGGCCCGAAATCTCACTTCCGGCAGCCAAAATTCGCATTTGCTCAACTTTGCGTAGAGCCGCATACGTCTTAGTATGCTCAATACTAGGCGCGAGATGTTCTTCATGCTCTTTTTCGCTTTTGGAATAGACGAGAATATCGTCGATGAACACCACCACAAACTGGTCTAGGTGTTGTCGGAAGATATAGTTCATGTAATCCATGAATACCGCAGTGCATTTGTAAATCCGAAAGGCATCATAAGGAATTGTAATGCCCATATCCGGTTCGAAAGCGTCTTGGAAATATCATCGTCTTTGACTCGCAACTGATGATATCCCGAACGTAAATCGATCTTTGAGAATATGGTGGAACCAGATAATTGATCCAAAAGATCATCAATCCGGGGAAGTGGATATTTGTTCTTGACGGTTACTTTGTTGAGTTCACGGTAGTCGATACAGAGTCGGAAACTTCCATCTTTCTTCTTCACGAACAGCATTGGGGCTCCCCACGGTGATACACCGGGTCGGATGAACCCCCCTTCGTAATAGCTCTTCAAGTTGTTTCTTCAATTCCGCATCTCATTTGGAGCCATATGATACGGCGCCTTTGAAATTGATCCCGTACTGCATCAATCCAATGGTGAACTCGACTTCTCTCGTAGGAGGTAACTCGGTGAAATCCTCCGGGAACACGTCAGGAAACTCGTTTACAACAGGAATGTTCTCAAGTGAAAGCTCTGCTTCAGCTTTAACCGAGAAAAAGATCATATATGCTTGGCATCCCTCCTTCATGCATCTCGTTAGCCTCCGTAGCGAGAGAAAATTCAGGCTCACATCAACTTTGTCTCGCTAGGTGAATCGAAGAACGTTATCTTCTTGCTGCTACAGTTGATCATCGCACCGCTCGTTGCTAGCCAATTTAACCCGAGTATGACATCTATGCCATGAAGTGGCGGTCGGATAAGGTCCACTTCTAAAACTCGTCCATCAACGCTCACGGTACAATTAATACATGCATCAGAAGCTAAGGATTTCAAGCCAAGTGGTGTAGATACTATCAGATCATAAGACAATCTAGAGGCATGCATTCCTAGACGATTTGCACAATCATAGGAAATAAACGAATGACTAGCACCCGTATCAAACAATGCTTGCAATAGATTTCCGTTGATAATAACAGTACCTTGCACCATCTCTAGAGACTCTCTGGCCTCCGTATCAGTCAGCACAAAAACCCGGCCTTGGTTCTCGCGGTCTTGCCACCGCCGCAATCTCCGGACAGATTCCGGCCGATATGCCCAAGTTTTTGGCACTTGTAGCAGATCGGCTTCCCATCACGCTTGGATCCGAGATGGTCCTTTCGCACTTTGGGCAAGTTTGGGTCCCCGCTTGACCGGGATAACCTTGTTGCCCTTGTTGGAACGGCTTCTTGCCTCCGCCTCGGGAGTCGTTCCATGGTGCCTTTCTCTTCTGCGAGGAACCTCCGTGACTTGACCCGCCATGGTTTGCATTGTTGTTGTTGTTGAGATGTCTGATCCTCCTGAGCTCTTTCAGATTACGCTCGACCAGACGGCATGATTCAACCGCTTGAATCAGATCCGGAAATTGCTGTGACACCAGCTTTTCCCGAATCTCAAACCTCAGACCATCTACCAATCGACTCGCCTTCCAGTTTTTGTTGTCGTTGGTCTTCAGATATGACGAGTATCGAGATAGGTTGGTGAATCGGCGAAGTAATCCTCGAATGACTCATCATGGTTTTGTTGAATATGTAAGAATTCGACTCTTTTATTACTTGTAACGAGGAGGGAAATATTGTTCGTTAAACTTTTCCAAGAACTTCTCCCAAGTCACGGGGCAAACGCGTGCCCGCAATGTCACCGCCACGGTCTTCCACCAACGGTCGGCATCTCCTTCCGGTTGTAGATTGCTAGTGGGCCTTGCGGTCTTCGGGACAGTCTAAGACCACAAAGATCTTATCTAACCTCATCAGCCAGTCTTCAGCTGAATCAGTCTTGCCGCGGAAAACCGGGGGTTTCAACTTACAGAATTGAGTTACCCAATGTTGCATGGTTTCCACCTCTCTATTGCGTTGCGGTAGAACTACCAAAGCTCTATTCGACGAAGGTGATCGAGATCCCTCCGACTCATCCGCCTCTTCATCAGTGTCGTTTCTTTGATTTCTGGCTTGTCTTTCCTCCAGAAGTACGTTAATAAGAGCTCTTTGCTCTTGCAGCATCTGCTTCACTTCTTGTAACTCAGTCTGCTCAGGTTGGTTATTCTCGGGCTCGGGTGTTGGACTTCTTTGAGGCTGTATGCCTCGACCACGTCCTCTACCTCTAGTTTGGCCTCGTCCACGGCTCCTATTTCTTAGGTTCGCCATTCTTTAGGTTTATACCTTTTTATTTATAACAAGAGATAGGAATAAGGGAATTAGTACAGAAATAAGCACACAAAACAACATATATTATCAATGTATCTTATTTGTACAAGTTGACCTCGTCGTTGGCCATATCTTAAACTATACAAAATTCTACAATCCCTTTTATTCTAACAGAATATCTCACAATCTCTCAGAGCATTTAGAGAGTTTTAAAGCAATAATATACTATATAGCCTCTATCTATGGTTCCACATGACTTTCTTTCACCGTCTCGCTCTTTCTACATGTCCGGTGCACTATGCTTTTCGGATAACGAAGATAGATACGAGCGTCTACAATAGGGCCTTCGTCCAGTTCGTTAGTGATTCGGCCCAAAAACGGGTCACGGGGAAACAGAAGAGAGTGGATCGACCCGGTCTCCGGGCGAATGTGGGTTCCTCTGGTTTTGAGAATTTTGAACCAAGTGAAGGAAGGTCAGATACCTTTCTTTCGAAGTGTTTGTAGACTGTTCTGCAAACAAGTAAAATGATTCTAATTGTTGGGTTAAGGCCGTATTACTGCCTAACACGAAGTGAAAATCGTCAAGGGTGACTTCTTCGTTATCAATGTTTTGGATATCTGGGAGATCGAAGTTGTCTCCTACAGAAGAGTGAGTTGAACTATCAGGGGTTGCAACAGGTGCATCTTCAACATACATGAGTTCCGGGTCTTCCTCCGGGTCTTCCTCTGGGTCTTCCTCCGGGTCTTCCTCCGGGTCTTCCTCTGGGTCTTCCTCCAGGTCTTCCGGTTCGGGGTGATACTGGGGTTCGGAGTTATCGGGGTCCGTAACAACATAGTCAACGTCATAAGCTGGTACATAATCGTATGCCGGGGCAGGTACAGGTTGTACAAGCTCTGGTTCCGGTGGAGGGTAGATTGGATCAGGGTTCAGTCTTCTTCCTATCATCTCGGTTCCTACAGATTTCCTAGCTGTCCGAGTACATTTCCCATATCGCCAAACGAACGGATTATCGTCTCTGTTCATCTCTACACATTGCACTAGGTCATATCAATACTCATTTTCCAAAGAGTGCTCAAAGTTTTTGAAAAAGGCTAATTTGAACATAACTCCGTTAACCGAATGTAACGGCCGGATAAGTGTCTATCATGGGGACCTCACCAACTCTATGGCAACCGATTGGCCACGCCCACATAGACTAGCCTTAATCGTCCAACCATCGTCCGTAATAACATAGTCATATCAATGCCAGGACTACTGCTTTGATACCAAAAATGTAACATCCCATTTGAAAACGGCGGAATATTTTTTTTTTTTTTAAAAAAAACGTTTCCAAATATTTCAAGCAGTGTAATCAGAGTAGAGCATTGGAGCGAGTAAGTAATTTACATTTCATTCAAAATATGGACCATAGTGTAATTGTATCGGATTACAGTCATCCAAAATTCTCAAAAGTTAAAGAAACTAAAGAAAACGATAGATAATGTAGACACGTCTTGGCCTACTCCGGTTGCTAGCCTCGATCGCCAAACATCGGTCCTCCGACCACGATGCTACGGTGAGATCCATTCCACATATGGATCTCGGTAACGGTTAACCTTATTGCTCAAATAAAACAAGATACGTACAACGAGATATTCATTTCAATACAAAGATATCATCACAAAAGCAAACGGCGAGATGTATGATCAATAACATGGACAGAACATAAGCACAAAGCAGTATGTAAAGTCTCTCTCGACTAGTTCTGCACATATCTAGTGCCACGCCACCAACGTGTCCTCAACGCTAGGAATAACTCAAACGGCATTACCAATACTATAATCCGTGGGTAAAGCTGTAAGTATCTCTGACGATTCTTAACAGAACCTCAGTCTATGAACGTATCTATAACGCAAATGTATATAAGCAGCATAGAGTTAGGGTTACAGTACGCGTCCGTACCTTAGTTGCGAGATATCCGGCTCTTAGGCTAAAACGGTACTTTTTGACGCGTACGTAAAACAAATAAACGGTGGCTCAACGGCGCAAACAAACGGCGGAACGATGGAATTTCGACAAAGCGGTTCGACGTCGAAGGATTCTAATCAGAATAATAACACACTTATGAATATTTGGCAGCATAATGACATTTTAGGTGAAAAAGACCATTTTGCCCTTACTACCCCTAATTGGCGGAATTTCGCGTAACTTCGTTACTTTGACCGTATTCCATTTCAAAATTATCCCCACTATGTTTTTACCTCGTCAGCCATCTTTCAATGCAATGAGGCATAAAAAAAAGTATAGGAATATATTCTGAAACTTCCTAGATCAAAACAACAGTTCTACTATAACTACCGAAAGAACTACGGAAACTAAAAACTAAGGACATAAGAACTTACTCGGAGCTAAGGCAGAATTTTTCCGAGCTTCTCTCTCTAGAACTCTCTCTAGGATTCGGATTTGGTGTGAAGAATGAGAGCAAGAGAGCTTGCTATTTATAGGGAAAAATAGGGACAAGGTGGGAATTTCCACAAAAGTCTTCAGATCGGATTCCGGCCGTTGGATCGCATTTTGAGGACAAAACACTCTTGGCCATCCATGGTCAAGATCGAAATCTAAGAGCCCTAAAGTCAATGGATGAGTTGTCATCCATGATGGCTCTTGCTTTATGGCCTCCGCCCGATAAAGCTACCGATCGGTGTCCGTTTCGCGCGATTTCGCGAAACTCAAAAATCCGGGCGTGTAACTTTGAAGATCTTTCCATCCTCTTTCATATTATCTATTTTGATCCTCATTTTGATCATATCCAGGTATTCTCCGGTGCGTCGGAAGATATTCGGACAAACGCGTCCCGTTACGGAAATCGCTTCCGATAAAACCAACTTCTGGACAACAATTCACTGAATCGTAAAACATCCAGTTGTTGCCTAACTTAATCTCCTGTTTAAAAAGACACAATTGTTTCTATAGGTTCTCACTTTGCCTATCTCGACTCTACTCTATCCGATCAACTTTTCGTCTTATTTGAAATTAGGGTTTTCGGTTGCGGAATCGACGTCGGTAAATTCTTTCTTCGTGTAGAATTTCACTTGTACTTAATTTGATCAGTCTGAAAATACTTTTACCTCTGGTTTACCTGTATAATTTATTTCTAACTTTTCCCTCGGCCCCGCCTATAAGCTGACTCACCGCATTATATTATTATTTTATTCTAATTACCATTTTAATTATTTAAACAATTCTTTTTAATTAAAAATACTAAGAATTTCGGCCCCCTCTTTTAAAAATTCAGATTTATTTATTTTTCTATAATTTTTTCCATTTTTTAAAAATATAATATTTTTTACCAAAAATTCCCGTTTACCCCCGCCTTCGTTAAGGCTTAATCGAGACCTAATTTCTTCGTTTAGTGATCTTTTTAGGATCAGGTTTCTTCATATATTTATCTTTACTAATTTTACAGTATATTGTTATCTTACAACCTTCTATCGATATTGTCATTTTATATCCTATGTAAAATATTAAAAATGTTTACCCCATCAAAGTTACTTTATGGTTCTCGAAATGCTTTTTAAACTTTTCTTCATGTTATTTCCTCTGAAATAATTTATTAAATTCTCATAATTAGGGATAACACTTCCATATTTTTCTCATAATTTTTCATGATCTTTCAGTATTTATCATAATATTTGTAGATTGTTTTTATCACCATTATATCATTTTTAGTCATTGTTCATCGATTTTCCGTAACTTTTTTGACAATTTACTCTATAATTATAACAATTTTCTATAATAGTTTTATCTCATGAATTTACTTCATTGAAATATTCATTAATTTTCCTTTATCTCAGAAATTCCAGATTTGCTAAAATCCGGGTATTACAATTTGCCTCTGAAACGATATTACTTGCGAAGCATATATATGTCACTTGAGTAAGGTTCAAACGTAGTATCACATATATTCAAGATAAAATCCCACTGGAAAGATATTACTTGAGTAACAAAAAGTGTTACTTGAGTAAGAATGAAGATAATCAAAGAAATAAAGGCTCCAGTAGCGTTTGCGAAATTACTTGCAGAGCAGGAAAATATTACTTGAGTAAAGGACGAAAGTAATATCGGATGGTTCCTTGAAAAAGAATGACCGATTCAAAATTACTTGAGTAACATCTCATGTTACTTGAGTAATATCGAAGATAATCAAGAAGTAGAAGTCTCGGTAGTGTAAAGCAAAATTACTTGCGAAACCAGTATATATTACTCGAGTAATCTCCGAAAGTAATATCAAATAACTTTGAAAAAGAGTGACTGTTTCTAAATTACTTGCAGAGCAAATGCACATTACTCGAGTAACACCTGAAAGTAACCAAATTACTTGCGGAGCAAATACCCGTTACTTGAGTAACGCTTGAAAGTAACCAAATTACTTGTGGAGCAAATACCCGTCACTTGAATAACGCCTGAAAGTAACCAAGTTACTTGCGGAGCAAATATCCGTTACTTGAGTAACACCTGAAATAACCAAGTTACTTGCAGAGCAAATACCGTTACTTGAGTAATGTTGGTTATGATTAGTTTTGATGATGTCTTATATAGATGCCATTCTTAAGAGCAAAAAGGTTGCATACTACATTTACATTATACTTTGACTAATTCTTATATTGAATGTAGATGCAAAGTTTAATAATGGAGATTGATCAAGAAATGAGACTAAAGAAAGAAGAACTTGCACTACATGTGACACTGGAAATCTCTATGATCAAACAGAAGTTGGAATGAAACTTCATCATATTTGAGCTACAATGGAGTATACATGAATAGTGCTGATACGGAAAGTCGACACATTAAATTCTGGAACAAGTTCAGCATAGGCTCGGATTTATGGATATTGAAGAAGATGTTCAAGAAAGTAGATTGAAGAAAGAAGTTCTTGCACACAATATAATGAGAATATCAGAATGTCAAGGGAGCAAGAAGTTATCAAAGGACTTTGAGAATAATCAGAAGAAGAGGAAATGTTGAAGAAGGTAGAACTTGCAAAGAATGATGAGTCCAAGTTGAATGACGGAGAACGTTCAACAAAAAGATCAATAAAGAAGTACTAAATTAGAGAAAGAGATTGAATCAAAGAAGATGTGAAGATTAAATGATGAAGAATGATCAAGTTGGGATATGGAAAAAGGAAGAACTTGCTGAATGGAATGAAGATATCATTATTCAAGTTCTTATATTGATGCTAGAAGCCTCCAAGATCATATGGAAGTTGGAATGGCTCAATTAAGAATTAAAGTTCGCAAAAATCAGCTTCAGGATGAGAAAACTCGAGTAAAGAACTCAATACTCGAGTTTAGGAGTCAAAACTCGAGTATGTTCATCAATACTCGAGTATTGTACTGTCTTCAGCATCTCTGGCCTCTCTGGACTAGCAATACTCGAGTATCCAAGTCAATACTCGAGTATGCAGCGGTGATTAGCTCTGTTTCACATTCAGCATGGGCGACGTCCGGTAATTCGATGATATCTTCTAAACCAGAGATCGGATTGAAGTGAAATTAGTGGCATATGAAACTAGATTCCCAATGCGTCATGTTGATAAAAAAATGCAAGCCTAAAGGAGTTCATATGAGAGAGCTATGAATTGTGGAATCTGACAGATAAATCCACACCACATAGAAAACTAAGCTTCAATGTTTTGAGTGTAACTCACAAAATACAAATCCGATTGAGTTGAAATCAGTGGCATATGAAAGTAGACTCCCAGAGCTTTCCATCAAGATTTGAACGAACCAAAGCGGAGTTTAGACCAGGGAGATATGACCCTCGAAATTCGATGGTTTGTTCAAGAAGTTGCAATACTCGAGTATGTAAGTTGAATACTCGAGTTTCCATCACACAGAGAGCAGGGAATGTTAGAGCATCTTCAAATACTCAAGTTTCCATCTCAATACTCGAGTATTGATCAGACAGAGATGAACCTGGAGTTACGCAACAACCTCAATACTCGAGTTTCCAAATGAATACTCGAGTATTCGTCGCTGGTTCAGAAAACGAAGTTCTAACGGCTAGTTTCCATCTGAGTCTAACGGCTATATTTCTTCATCCAACGGTCATATATTGATCTCTACCTATAAAAGAAGTCAGATTCAAGACAGAAGAAGCAAGACACAAGCCTACAACTTCAAAATGCTCATGCTCTGATCTTCATCTTATTTTACTCTCAGTTTTTCAAATGTTTACATAGCTTATCATAGAGAGTGAAGTGATTTGTAATTGTGGTTCAGTGTTTATTCATCTACTTCTGAGAGAGAAGAGTCATTGTAATCATCATATCATTCTATCTGTGAGATACTCAAGATTGGGTGATCTTGAGTGGGAAACACATTGTGTTGATTATAGCTTGTAAGGGGAGTGAATCCTAGTGAGAGGATTACTTCAAGTACAAAGTGTGTAATGAAGCAAGTGTATTGATTACAATTTGTAAGGGGGAGTGAATCCTAGTGAGAGGATTACTTTAAGTACAGAACGTGTAATCGTGTTGAAAGAAGATAGTGGATTGAAAATCTCAAGTGAAGCTTGGGGACTGGACGTAGGTCAAAGATTGGGCCGAACCAGTATTAATCTCAGTTTGCATATTCTCTTCCCTTATCTCTTATATTTCCAAAGATATATATATCTGAATATGCATACATGTTTGAATGATTGAATTTTGCTTTATCAATTATTACTGTCATTCAAACTGCTTTCAATAAGTTGTGAAAAGATTTTCAAAGTTCCTAAAGTTTTAATTAGACACCCTATTCACCCCCCTCTTGGGTGATAGCCAGGACCTTCAAGTAACACCTGAAAGTAACCAAATTACTTGTGGGGCAAATACTCGTTACTTGAGTAACGCCTAAAAGTAGTATCGAACATTTCTTAGAAAATGAGCGACTGAATCAAAATTACTTGAGTAACAATATTTGTTACTTAAGTAATTTTGCATCAGTTGAGAAAAAGGTTTTTCCATGGGCGACATTACTCGAGTAATAACAAGAATTACTTGAGTAATTTTCTACTAATTCTCAAAAACGATATTTTGCATTTCTGTGAACACTAAACAGTTTCATTAGATGATAATTACTAAAAACTTTACTCGAGTAATTATATTATCAACAGAATTAATATTTACTGATTTAAAAACACAATTTGCTTTCAACAAAAGGCTTTAATCAATTAAGTCTTGTTATCATCAAAACTCTGAGAACCAACAGGCTAGTCTATGTAGTTCAGTCATAAGTCGCCGTGAAAGATGGGGAGACTTCCACTAGACTAAAACACCGACCTGGCCAATAGGTTTGATTAACTGAGTTGGGTTCCAAACCATAGGTCTAGATAGACTAGTATTTGAGTATGTAATTGTATCACATGAATATTCCTTCGGGAAATTTTCAATTTAACCAGCATATGCCTGGGCATTTTATATCAATTACTCATCATCCAAATGTTATTGCATGCTGTCCGTTCTACTTTACTCTGATCTGTCAACCCCGTATTCCTAAATACTACATGTCACCGGGCAAAGTAAGTAGTATGGAATTTGGGGTGTTACACTATTGGGCCAATTGTTACACCCTTACTGGCCTTGCCCTTTCGGGTGGCGGGTAGTGTGATACTCTCTTATTTATTATACTCGACTGTCACACCTTTCCAATAGTATTTTGCAAATCAGAGCATTATAGCGCAGCACAGTGGTAAAACAGTTTGAGCATAGTATACTGATAATAAATTACAAATCTTGGTTACAGAATTTGAAACAATAATTACATAAAATTTCTCTGCAATTCTCCTAATAATCTAGAACCGATCCCACACCTCTATCTGCTAACATCCACCTGGGAGCTACATCCAATAAACTGTACAAGATGCAGGTAGCAAAAGAGGCTGGAACTCGAAGGATCCCAGAGTAACCGTTAATCTCATACACAAAGTATATTCAAAGCATGTAAGAAAATCATAAGCACAAACATAAGCATTCAATAAATCGCACACAGCAAGGCACGAAGCCAAATCCGAAACAAGCAGTCTTACATCATAGATTGTAGGGCACAACACACATTAAGGCCCTAGTCGCACAAAACGGGTTTTGGTTCCAAAGTGCTTGGATAACAACAACAACCAAATACATACATATACGTGGTAAAACATACATACAGAGACATACAAAGCATATGAAATTAAGGTTACTACCTGGTAAATTCTTAGACTGACAATCAACTCTTTATCCAAGTATGACATGTAGCAATTGTGCATTAAATGTTTGTCAAATCTATTTGACTTCCTTAACAAGCTTGACATACTTGGAGAACAAGCTGGACACGTGTCACCTTTCTATTCGGCCAATACAAAAGTATATCTTGATTAAAAGGCACGTGTCGCATTATTATTGAACCAACAAAAAAGAAGTGTCATCATCAATCATCACGACTTACTTTATTAAAGGAACAAATACCGAGACCCAACAAACGATGCCACACACTGACGTTTTCTAAAAAACACAGGGCATACCCGACTACCCTGAAAATGCCGTATACTCACTTATACTGCCATATTTTCGCTCGACTAATTGTCCTATTCCTCAGCATATAGTTAGGTGACATCTTTTCCAATCGGATTTATACCGTATAGGTCTTCTGTGCCCCTTTTCCATTGGCACTTTAATACTCACTTATACCGTATACTCACTTATACCGACATATTTTCACTCGATTAGTTGTCCTATACCTTAGCACATAGTTAGGTGGCATCTTTTCAACCGGATTTATACCGTATAGGTCTTCTATGCCCCTTTTCCATTGGCAATTTAATTCCACGGCTTATACATACTAGGTCCACTGACCCGTATAGCCGAGTTACTTAGTCCTTGATTAGGCTTATTCTCAATTCTTAGGGTCCCAAATTTGAGATGTTACATTTCTCCCCTCGTTCAATAAATTTCACACTTGAAATTTGAACATCCATACCTTGGGGAATCATTATAGGCACTCCGCCTAACTCTTTCCTATGTATGCTTACCAAGCACACAATATGCTTTTATATCGTTCTTATTCATCTTGTACCCAGGTGTAGTATTCAACCATACAGGACTCACTGGTCCATTTTCTGAGCGCTTGGTTATGCAGGCCTCACTGCCTTACTCATTCTGCCTCTCGGCTTATCACATATTGACCTTTCGGCTCATTCTATTACCATAACGCTCGATTTTCTAGCCTTACTGCCCAGGGAATCACCCTCAAGCCTTAGGGACACCGCCCCATACAAACTTGCATACCGGACCTTACTGCCTCGAGCTTCTGCTCATTTATTACATCTGAGTTTCCTCAATTTTAAGCTTTCAAACCATTTTCATCTTACTTAGCATGGTAACTGGAAAATACTATATGATTTAACCAGTTCAGATTTGTAGACCAATCTATCAATTTCTGTTCCTATATCAACATAATAACCAACTGCACCGCTTTTCATTTCAATATAACAGCGACGACAATCACGTCATTGCTTACTATGTTGTCTCATACTCAACATTTCAATTTTTCACATATTTGAAAATGTAATGGCTCAAGAAAATAAAATAAAATAATTAATTAAATCATATGAATATAAACTAATTATATACTTACTATTTATTGTAGCATGGTGTCAAGACAAAGCTTGTAGCTTTATGGTATTGGGAATGGTTAAAGGTCCCTTGGGTTCTGAGTTCAAATCCTGCAAGGTGTGATTTTTATTTTTGCTTCAGCTTTAACTAAAATTACCAAAATACCCTTATTTGTATTTTTTAAAAAAGAGGACAACAGTTTTTCTTTTAAAACGCACGAATGCATCGCGAAAACATAGAGAGCGTGAAACCTTCGTGAATTTTTTGACCAAACCCGAGCCATATTGTTCAACCCTAGTCCTTCATCCTTTCCGTACGTGTGCCACCGCCGTCGCACGTTCGTTCGTTGCCGGCGTCTTTCTCCTCTAGTCAGAATCTTGCTACTGTTATTTTTTCTTTGTTTTGTTTGGTTTTGCTGGTTTTGATTATTGCTGTGATGTTTGGAAATTTAAGATTGAATAATTATTTTGTTTTGCTGCTGGTTAATTAAAGAAAGTAGGTACTTTGAAGGTTATTTTAGGTGGAAGGAATATGGGAAATGAGGGACTTCAAGATTTTTTTTTTAGAGGTTCAGTGTTGGTTTTTTCCCTCTGGCCATTGGTGTTTGGGTGAGGGTATCTTTGAATTTTCAATCATTCTTTCACTTTGCTATTCATCCGTCTTGATTGTGCACCTTGTGTGTGTTTGATTGGCTCATTTTTCCCTTGCTATTGTTCATCCGAAACAAAAAGAAAGAAAAAGAAAATTTGGAGTGTACCTCCAATTAAAACTTTGAAGAAAAGGAAGCCATACAATGGAATGTGTGGGTCCTCTCTTTATTGTACCTTGAGTGTGAAAACCATGTTTTATGTGTGGGCTGCATTATTTTCTTGGTCTTCGTTGGTTCTTTCCAAGATAGGTAAAAATGAATTTTTATTGTAGGTATGGTTGAAATGAGAAAATAATCGAACCAGATATGCGTGTGTATTTATTAGTTAAGAGTGGTGAAGCTCCACTATTATTTGGGCTTTGAAAGAGATTAAAGTTTAAGTTTTTTTTTCTATTTTTTTTTAAATTACAGTAAATTAGAAATTATGTCAATTGTTGTATAAGCTATGAATGGGGTGGATATGAAGAATTGGAATTGAATGTGAAAATAGAAAATTTTATGTAAAGCTATAATTGATGGATTTATTTGGGTGTTAGGAGGAGAAGGAGTACTGAATAATTTGGAAACTGAAAAGTTGGAGAAAGAGGCATAGCATAAGTCTTACAGGTGAGTGAGTAGCGTCCCATTATAATTTTTATAAAGGGTTAAGGTGCAGATTTGCCAACAAACTATTACCGGAGGAGCATCTGGCACAAAAAACAATTGAGGGTACCAAAATTACCAATCAACAATTAAAAAGTGAAAAAAAACACAATTAAGGTGCAAATTGGCCAATGAACTATTACCTCGTCACTGTTACCCTGTTACTGTCTTGGTGTCTCCATCTTCCATTGACTGTCACAGTGCCGGCGACGTCGGCGTCTCCAAAGCTTCCATTGTTGCTGGGTGTTCCACTCAACCTCTTGAACTCATCAAGGTCCGTATGCAGTTTCAGGATGAGAATCACGCACCGAAACCAAATCCAGCAGTCCACAGCTTTCGATCGGCACGCGCCTTGCACCCTGGTTCCATCCGTCCGATGCCACAAGCTAACCAGCAGCAGCTGCTGCCACAGCGCCTGTTCGCATGGGTCCCATCTCTGTTGGTGTTTGCCTTATCCAACAAGAAGGCTTAACCGCTCTTTTCTCTAGCGTCTCCGCCACCGTCCTATGCCAGTGCCTCATATTTTAACATAATTGTGATAGTTGTTTTTTAAAATAGTTATTTGGTACTTTTTTTCACTTTTTAATTGTTTATTGGTAATTTTGGTACCGTCAATTGTTTTTTGTGCCAGATGCTCCTTGGGTAATAGTTCGTTGGCAAATTTGCACCTTAACCCTTTTATAAATGATATTTTTACCAGTTGTCGTACTTCTTGTTAAATACCATATTTATAAGTATGAATTTGTAAAGGAAAGAATATAGTATTTGTTTCATTTTCTTATTGATATTGTATGAGCAATGATTGATGATCTTACTCCTTATTAATTAATTTTCTCCTATTGCTTCATGGTATATTCATGATTATGCACTTAAATGGTAAGGAAACTTTTAAGATATCTTTCGTAAATTTTTATATTGAAATGATCTTGCATTTTAGAATATTCATATGCCAAAATCTATTATTTCAAAAGGACTTTGTTGGCACATTGAATTGGAAGGAAAGCTTGAGATATTGTCAGTGAAACTTAATGCTGGGGTACTTTATTACAAAGTATTTTATATCAGCCATAGTTATCTTGATGCAAAGGAACTTTTCATTGCTTTTGATAAATTAACCATAAGCATGCTTGAAAACTTTTTTGAGAGGACAGAATACAAAACGCTGGTTACTAACAGCAGTACTGTTAGTCTTGGGTGCACCATGGTTAACCTCGAGCTTGCTTGATATTCGTGGGATTCGTTCCCACAATTGTTATTCGTTGGTCTTGTACCTGCGCTTGTTTCGTAGTGTCATGCTACACTTGTTTCATGGCTTCGAGCTGCGCTTGGTTACTTACCCTTGTGGACTGTGTGTCCACGCTTGTTTTCGTAGCCTTGAGCTGCGCTTGTTTAGTTACCCTTGTGGACTATGTGTACACGCTTGTTATCCATTATGTAGAAGTCCTATGAATATATGACATTTGAAATATTATGTTTTAAACTGAATTTGTTAAGCAAAATGATTTATTACGTATTTCGAATTGTTTGATTCATGATCCTACGTATAGCTCTGTTTTTTTTTAAATTATGATCATATAATATAGAAATTGTAATTTATTTCCATATTGCTATTATCAAAGGATAAAAATGTTTAAATTATTTTCTTCTGTATTTTATTAAATTCTATGAATGGGGCGTTATTCACTGGAAAAATTTGTTTGGTTCAGATAGTGTTGCTGACCTTGTACTTCCGGCTGAGCATTGAAGAGCCTTCTCAAAATTTAAGTTCGCTGGCTCATTTCGTGGTGCTACAGCGTGATGTAATTATAAATTTAGACTTTTGTATTATTATCAAAAGCTAGATGCTCCACGTAGTCTATAGGTAGGATCCCTGTTTTTTATTTTATTTAGAACATATGTACATGCATATATAATAGTAGAGAAGAGCTGAGAATGTCATTTTGATCATTGAAGAACATGTAGATAGGAATTAGACATGGTAGCTGTATATTCTAGATTATTGGTACGAGATATGACCGTTCTTGTAAGTCTTATGCCTTGGGAAAGGAGTTTCCCTCACATTCCATGCCAGTCACTTCGCTGGTTTTCAGGGCGTGACAGAAAATCTCTGTGGTTGCAGTACATTTAACAATCCGCACTATATGAATAGTAATAGTGCTATCACATTTTCGAATTCAATCGCTGCCAGCACAAATTTTTGTGAAAACAATTCACTGCCAGATTATTTTTAGGAAACATTTATTATCGGCACACATTAATGAGCGGGATTATTCATTTCACAAATTTAACATTCAAAAGCTCTCGCCACTACTTCAACCTTTTGGTACATCGGTATATCCCAATCCTTTCATACATAAACCACCGAAGTGGCAACGCCCCCGTCGGTCAATGTAGGAGAGTTTCCATCCCTTCGCGGGACCCACTGTCCGCACTGGCACATACGGGCCACCCACCAGAATTCCATACCGAGACAAAGGACCATCGTCCATGAAGCTTTGCTCCAAATGCTTGCATGGGTGCTAGCCAGACAAGGCAAAACACTCGCCCCTACAAGGCGAAACTACTCAAATTGGGTGCATACACTGTTGGTGCGAGTATCAGCTTCTCAAAAACTAATCCCCTTAAAAGTTTCAACAATGCTAGCAATTTCAAAACGTTTTAAAACATCTGACACAATCCAACAAACTAAGTATGTCTACAACAGTTTCTGGCCTCTTCCAGTTTTGTACTGCTTCCACCACAAACATCATTCATAATTCAGTTTTCAAATCTGGGTTCCACAAGGACCCTATCTCTGAGACAACATGGTTCAAAAATGACCACTTCAAACTGTTCTCAAATTTTGCCAAAAAACATTTTATTTGAAAATTCAATTCGGAAAATCCAATTTTCAAAAGATTCACAAATACAGTAGGTGCATCGGTAAGTTCAAAATTTAATTTTCAAACATACCAGGAACTAGACAATTGACATAGAAGGTCATCAACTTCATTTACATCTCATACTTTATCAGTGGCGGAGCTAGGATTTTTTGTTTGTGTCCACACAATTAGTGGGGGAATTCGGGGGTTCTAGGGCAGCGCTATTGATTTTTTTTAAGGAAAGTTTTAAATGCATTAAAAAAAACAAAATAATATAAACAAGAAAATAAAATAAAAGAAAACTTCAACTTGCAGAACAATTCAAGCTCTGCTTGCTGAACTCACCAATCACACTGCAGCTCAAACTTAGACACATCATGAGGCCAAAATTGTTAGCATGCTAGAGATGACACATACCTGGGGTGTTTAGTAGTCTTCCTAGGATAGCAAAGTCAATTCCAAGTGCATTGATGTAAATATGACGTTCTTTAGATGTAAATCCATTCCTCATCCGAAAATCTATGTTGAAGTTTGGATAGTAGAAGATTGATGGATTAAGAAATGCTGCTACAGCATGTAACAATGAATTAAGTTGCATATTCCATCTCCTATCAACTATATGAAAATTGAGAATAAACCAAATAATGAATGAAGATGAACCAAAGCTAAGGCTATAAAATCAATGGAAAGTTTTACCATTTTAATTAAGAAAATATTACAGTTCTCGAATGAAGATATTGAAGAAAAACAAAAACAATTTTTAGCAGGGATGCACTCTATGATTCATTTCACTGTTAAATAAAATTTTCTATAGTCATACTAAACTATACAAAAGATTCATGTGTACAGTGAGACAAGGAGATTGTGTGTTGTGAGAAAGAGAGTAAGTGAGGGATGAGGATGAATCTTTTACAGTAAGTAGATAACAAGATCAAAGAGAATCACAAGCGTTAAAACTAAAAGAAACCACCATTAGCTCATTGATTCTTGTATACTTCCTTCGGACAATTTGATTAATGCAAGTGATCCATAAAATAGTTAGTCAACTATCATACCTAATCCAAGTTGCAGATTTCAACACCTATATTGTTGCTCTACTATTATACCAATCCATGAAATAGTTAGTCAACTATCATACCTAATCCATAAAATATTTCATCGGTGCTCAAAAGAAGACACTATTAATAGTGAAGAGAAATACATGCAAAACAAGAGGGAAACAACAAACTTAAATTGTTTGAAATTTAACTCATCAGATTCAGTTTTTCCCTATGGGTAAGTTAAGGGACTTAAATTAAATCTAACCATAGAATATTTCAATGTCCTATATATCGTCAAACAAATGTTTACCGTGAATGAAGCCTATAGCAGAGCATATGTCATGCAGTGAAGGTGCGAAACAGTAATCTCTAGTAGGAATCACAAGATGGTCAATTCCATGAGCCTGCCAAGTTTAAGTATGAATTAAACCACAAACGAACATGATGAAAATACATTAAATATAAAATCACTGAAACACCACCAGACTTACTTACAATTTCTAAACATTCATAAAAATTAACAGGAACCCAATTTATCAATTAGCAGAATAAGTTGGTAGTGTTTATATTCAGTGTTAAGTGTGAACTGTTCATCACGGGTAGCAGAAAATACCTATATAAAGAACACTCACGTGATAAAGTGATGTAGGAACCAAAGTCTCATATGACTCGTTCAATGTGATGACTCCTCGAACACCCAGCTCCTTTAAGCGGGGAACATCAATAGGGAAGGGAACAACACCTAATAATATGAACTGAAAAATAAGTGCATCAGAATATAGGAGAAGCACACTTTCCCAAAGGACAAAGACCATTATGTGTATCCGCCTGGCAAAAAGAATAAGGACGCGCCCACGGAATATAGACATATCGGACAATTGAATGATACATGTATATGGAATCAGACTAAAAGAGAAGCATACATTCCAAAAGAACATACGAACATTATGCAACCAAATACCAAATTAATCAAACATGACCTAGAAATAATCTAATTAAAACTATTACAGGATAACAACAAATGAAACGCCATGCTCAATCCAGGAAAAGAATTTCACCCAGTCATAGAAGTTTGATATCACTGTATATGAAGAGAAAATCAGGAGGCTACAAAACCATACCTCATCAACCTTATGTTGGGATCCGTACACCCAGCAGAATAAAAAAAAACTTTACGAATCCCATGGAGAGGATCTATCAATGGCGTTTAAATTAGGTTCGTTAGAAAAACCGTACCTATACGAACTTGAATGCATCCTTTGCAAACACGTGGGCTAACACCTTCTTGCTTGATCAATCTATAGGAGCCGACTCTACGAATCCACTCCCTCTACCGGTATCTACACCGAAAGCTCTCCAACACGTACGATAGCGTGCTAGCACCTTCTCACTTTGTGTCTCACGTTTTTCTCTCTAGGATTTCTTTTGCGGCTTGTCTCTCTAGTTCAATACGACTAAAGCTCCATTATATAAAGTTTCTCAAACCCTAATTGGGCCGTATTAAAATATTCAAGATTAATCTAAATCAATCTTGGAAAACAAGTTTGGATTAATATATTAATTAAATCTGTCCAACAAATCTAATCTAATCTATTTATTTAATCCAAATTAAAAGCCTGCTAATTTAATTTATCTTTATAAATTAAATCTGATATACGATATCTATCTATTTAATTAAATCTGAGATACCATATCTCAATTCAAATTAAATCAGATATATGATATCTTTATTCGAAAATTAAATTTGAGATACAATATCTCTATTTGTTTAAAATATTTATTTTATCAACTAAATTAAATACAAAACAAATATTATATAATAATATCATTATTAAATAATATTATTATTATTTAATTTCAAAATTATATATATATATTCATCCTAGAATAAATACAATATTCATTAAATCATAGACATATCTAAGATTCAATGAATCTAGACATTATTGCTCATGTTGGGCTATTCTTGTGTGCGAACCTGCAGACCCACTTGAGATTGGCAGTGGGCCAATATTGTACTAGCCCACAAGTCGCAAGCGGCCTCTAGCAAGACATTGCGACTACCCAATCCATATGGGGATCGATGATACGATATAACCTATCATACAACCATGTCACGTCCCTTTTGTCACGCGATAATTTGGTCAAGGATGAGGCATGGTTAATGTCAACTTCCTGTTCTTGACCATTACTTTCTCGATTCTTGAGTAGTCTAATAACTAGAATGGAAACTCCTTTCCATCGTAGTATGGCCATACATTTCTTAGATTCACTCATCGAGGGGCCCAATATTATCTCTCTAAAATGTGAGGGACAAATTCCATCTCTACCATTCACATTCCTCTGCATGAAAAGTACTCATCCCGATCAAAGCCTTTATCATCACCCGGTCAAAGGTGACTTTTGACTAGGTCAAAGATCAACGACTCTCATGTAGGAATCCATGATGATCTCAAGTCAAAGGGCGTTGTGACGCGGTTATACATGAGATAAGCTTATGACTAAATCCATACAGCTTTCTCATAGTGGGTCGGTCCAGCACCTTGTACTCTTACGAGTGCCTATGACTTTGATTGTATCTCCATACTCATCAAAGTCATACTGGTCTTATTTCATCTTCGCTCCCGTGTAGATGAACGACCAGGGACATTTAGGATAATCTATAAGATATATCCAAGGATACAGTTATCACTATAAACATGCAAATGAAATGATAACTAAACGGATAAATACTTTAATTAATAATAACGTTAAAGTACAATGATCTGCCCCTAGGGCATAATTTCCAACACCTTATCCCACCACCAAAACTCTGGCTTGCATCTTATTCCTAACGACATTATAAAGCAGAGTGGGATGGAAGAGAGCACGAGCCCTCGCTCCAACTAGAGCCCTTTTCGCATTTGACATGACAAAACTTGTCCCGCCAATAACACCATTTCCGAGATATACTTTCCCTTCCTCTCCACCACCCACGGCTTCTCCCTTCAATTCTTCAAGATGCGTAACTCTCTTTGCGATCGGAAACAATCAGAGCAATACGCGAAGCTTTACAAAAACCTAATCAACAAAATTCTATACGAAGATATCAACACATGGAAACTTCAATTACACCTCTTTTGTCTCCATGATCACAACCACCAAATGAGGATTGATCAGGAGGGCACAACACAACTAAAGTAAAATAGACAATCGTCCTGGCCTAAGGATTGATGTAGAAGAAATAAAAAGAGGGAAAGCGAGAAGATGGACTCACAGAACTTCCCTTCTGCTCAGTAGCAACAGCAAGAGCAAAAGTGACGAGATCAAACATGAACACCACCGCCAATAACAGCATCGAAGCCATTGCTCATAAACCCATTCGTCAGAATTGAGTTTTTTTTTTTAAAAAAAAAATCTCAAAGTTTACTGTTTGCACCTGTGGACCTTGCCCCATTGTGGCTCCGCAACTCCGCTCTCAAAGGTTCATGCATCGTGAATTGGAACAACATGGCATAAGCCAAGATATTGGATTCTTGTGCCCACAGCACATAAGTCAACCACCCTTAGTGGACAGACAATCATACATAACATCAAGGTTGTCCACCAATAGGAGAAAGTGGTACTTGGCACCATACTACAATAGGTACATATCATAATTCTTTTCTGGAATTCCCTTAATTCTGCTACATATTACTGAGTACTTGTCTGTTGTTAATTTTCAGTTGCCATTGGCAGTTGGTCATGATTTGCACGAATGAGAATAAAGTGGTCTTTTTATACTCCATACACATCGATCCACCGCCTACATTGAAGTAGATTGTGAACAAGTAAGCATGTCATTTTGATTATCTAGTCTGAAATCTTTGCTGTAAATTTTAAGCGACCATTATTTAGTTAATTTATGATTTTGACAATAGGCCCTTGAAATCATTCCAACAAAAGGTCAAGAAAAGGTTTGGGGCTGAGGTCTAAGAGCCTACATGGATCATACCAAAGGTTAGTACATATTTGGACACTGGCACACTGCCTTGTGAACTTGGTCAGTAGCAATATATGCTCTTATATATTTCTTGTTCCTTTTTAGACTCGTCAGCAACCCAAGGAGTCCAACTTATGTGGTCATTACGTCTTAACACACACGTATAATATTGTCATGCAACCAGTGACTAACATCACTGAAACGGTAAATGTATATTACATACATTTGCCTGTGCGCTGACCCCTTTGATGCAAGGAAGGACGACTAATATATTTTTTTCTTTGATACTACAGACGTTTGACTGTGCTGACCCTTTCCTGATGGTGATATTGAGCGCACACGCGATGTATTTTGTGAATATCTGTATGATCTGATGATCTCAGAAAGTCAAAAAAATAATTGATTTGTGAATTCATTTGTAAATATATGTTGTATCAACAATCATCTTCGGTCTGTAAATGAACAATTGTCCAATTTGTTTAAAGAACAATAATAATTTGTTAACTCATTTCAAACAATTTCCTTGTGTCAATTTGTGGTTGCTGAATGTATTGGATGGTGGATAAAATGTTGGAAATTATGCCCTAGGGGCAAGTCATTGTATTTTAAACATTAATGTCATTTAAAGTATTCTCCATTTAGTTATCATTTCATTTTCATGTTTATAGTTATAACTGTATCCCTGGATATATCTTATAGATTATCCTAAATGTCCCTGATCGGTCATCTACATGGGAACGAAGATGAAACAAGACCAGTATGACTTTGATGAGGTATGGAGATACGAATCAAAGTCATAGGCACTTGTAAGAGTACAAGGTGCTGGACTGACCCACTGTGAGAAAGCTGCATGGATTAAGTCATAAGCTTTTCCCATGTATAACCACGTCACAATGCCCTTTGACCTAAAGATCATCATGGATTCCTACATGATGAATCGCTACTCTTTGACCTAGTCAAAAGTCACCTTTGACTGGGTGATGATAAAGGCTTGGATCGGGATCAATGGTTTTCATGCAGAGGAATGTGAATGGTCAAGATGGAATTTGTCCCTCACATTTGTAGAGAAATAATACTGGGCCCCTCGATGAGTGAGTCTGAGAAATGTATGGTCATACTACGATGGAAAGGAGTTTCCATTTCAATTGTTAGACTACTCAAGAATCGAGAAAGTAATGGTCAAGAACAGGAAGTTGACATTAACCATGCCTCATCCTTAACCAAATTATCGCGTGACAAAGGGGACGTGACATGGTTGTACAATAGGTTGTATCGTATCATCGATCCCTATATGAAATTGGGTAGTCGCAATGTCTTGTTAGAGGCCGCTTGCGACTTGTGGGCTGGTACAGTATTGGCCCACTACCAATCTCATGTGGGTCTGCAGGGTCGTACACAAGAATAGCCCAACACAAGCAAAAGTGTCCAGATTCATTAAATCTTAGATATGTCTAAGATTTAATGAATCGTATTTAATCTAGGATGAATATATATATTTATTATTAAACTCGAAAATAATATAATAATATTATTTAATAGGGATTATAATATTATTATATAATATTTGTCTTATATTTAATTTATTTGATAAATTAAATATCTAAAACAAATTGAGATATTGTATCTCGATTTAATTTTCAAATATAGATATCATATATCTAATTTAATTTGAATTGAGATATAGTATCTCGATTTAATTAAATAGATAGATATCATATCTCAAATTTAATTTATAGAGATAAATTAAATCGAAGGCTTTTTAATTCGGATTAAATAAATAGATTAGATTAGATCTATTGGATAGATTTAATTAATATATTATTTTAATCCAAATTCAAATTTCAAGATTAATGAGGATTAATTTTGAATATAATACATCTAATAGGTTTTGAAAAACCTACGGGACATTTTGTCAGTATTATTAGAAAAGCCGCGAGAAACCCTAGAGAGAAAAGACAGAGACGCGAAAATACTGAAGGCGCTAGCACGCCGTCGTCGGTGTTGGAGGCTGTTCGTGTGGATACCGGTAGAGGAAGGAGATTCGTAGAGTCAACTTCTGTTGATCAAGTAGGTAGCCCATGAGTTCAAATAGAACGAGACGCACACCAGTTTGATATAGGTACGGTTCTTTTCAAACGAACTTGATTTTAACGCCGTTGATAGATCCTCTGATGGGATTCGTAAGTTTTAAATGGATGAAAATCCTTCCGCTGCCTGTACGGATCCCAACATAAAACTATTTATTTCTTAACTTTAAAAAATATTGCAAGAATTTTAGGACCGGATATTTGATAAATGTCCGGTCCTAAAAGTCTTCGTTTCATTTAAAAAATATGGCCAGACTTTTAGGGACCGTAGATTTATTAAATGTCTGGTCCTAAAAGTCTTCGTTTAATTTAAAAAATATGGCCAGACTTTTAGGACCGTATATTTGTTAAATGGTCCTAAAAGTCTTCGTTTAATGTAAAAAAATATGGCCAAACTTTTAGGACCATAGATTTATTAAATGTCCGGTCTTAAATGTCTTCGTTTAATTTAAAAAATATGGCCGATCTTGTTATGATGTTGTATATATGTTAAATGTCCAGTCCTAAAAGTCTTTGTTTAATTTAAAAAAATATGGCCGAGACTTTTAGGACCGTATATTGTTTAAATTAAAAAATATTGCCAGACTTTTAGGACCGTATATTTGTTAAATGTCAGGTCCTAAAGGTCCTCGTTTAATTTAAAAAATATGGCCAGACTTTTAAGACCGCATATATATTAAATGTACGGTCCTAAAGTCTTCGTTTAATTATAAATAATTAGCCATCAAGGCCCGCGCGATTCACGGTTGAGAGACAATATATTTATTAATATATTGTTATATAAAAAATCAATTAGATATTTAAGGAATAATGAAAATATTAAATTAAATATTTATCAAATATTTTGTAGCTACCGCCTACATTATTAATTTACAAAATATTCTGTAACTACTTTCCCTATTATTCATATTTCAAAACCGATTTACTTTATTTATTTAGAGAGAATAATCAAAAAATTAAATTAAATATTTGTACCTATTACAACCTCCATTATTAATTTACAAAATACTGTGTAACTATCTTCTCCATTCTCCATATTTCATAATTGTCTTACTTTTTTTTATTGTTTTGAGTTTGCCATTTTTGCTTATGTGTTGGCTAGAGATGCTTAATGCTATACTTTTATATAGTTAAGATGAAGATTGCTTTCCAGATATTCGATAATGCATAAACACACACGAGAACAAAATTTTAAAATATTTTATTTAATAATTTTTATGTTGCTCGATAAAGAGCAGTGACTATTACAAAAAAAACCATAAAACAACTAATCCTCCCCATCGTTGTCGGAGGCGTCTTCTTCAGAAGGATGGTACTCCACATCATTGGCGTGGAGTACCATGTTTAGCTTGTTGACGGTATGAACAAGATGAAACAATTGGCCCAAGCGTCGGTCGATGTGATCGACGAAGGCCACCACGTTCTACACCAACTGCTTGACAGTCGGATTTGGAGGCAATGTAGGGGGCTGAGGTTGAGGAGGAGGAAGAGGAAAAGGAGGACCTGGTGAAGCAGCCCTTACCGTGGAGGCTAGGCGGTGGAGGAGGCCGTGGAGGTTGTAGAAGTAAAGGAGAAGTATGTGAAGAAACTAAAGTAACAACAGGTTTAAATAGAGAACCCATCCTGAAGAATATGAAACACCGGAAACTTTAATAACGAGGAGACGCATAGTTCCTCAAAATACGAGGAGACGCATAGTTGGGCAGTTTACCTGGAAACCAAGAGACTCTGGATCATGAACAGAGTGTAAGGATACGACTATACTATCTGAGTAATTTTTAAGTGACTGAACATTTAATACCAGATATTGTAAATGATCCGTTCTTAAAAATAATATTTTTTAAGGAAAAATTCTTACTTTACAAAAATAAATAATTGAAAAAAATAATTGACTTTTAGGACCGGATATAAGATAAAAGGTTGGTATTAAAAGTAATTGAATTGATTGGAAAAATAAATAATAGACATTTAGGACCGGATATATGATAAAATGACGATCTTAAAAGTAATTTAATTGAAAAATTAATAATATACTTTTAGGACCGGACATATGATAAAAGGACAGTCTTAAAGTAGAAACACAAAAATTATAATCAATTTTGTATCTCTCTGCCCTTAATAACTCCTCACACTACCTCTCTGTCCTTATTAACTCTTCATTACCTCCTAACTCCTCACTACTTAGCTCTCTGCCCCAACTGCTCAAAGCCTCAAACCATGGTTAGATACAAGATAACTCCTCGTAGGGGTACTCTTACTCCTGAAGCTCGTGCCTTCCTTGGATCGTTATACGATGCACCTCTTCTAGCGAGAGTGCGTTCTATTGTGACCGAAGAGTCTCGGATCATTGGACCCATTGTTATTTCGGATGATGAAGAGATTGCCGCACCCCCAACCTTCAGACCATGAAGAGGATCCCGCTCCCCCTCTCCAACCTCTTGGCCCTAGCGCGCCTACTGCTGACCCCTCTCCTCTTTCCTTTAATGATGCATTGTGGCTGATGCAAGTAATACAGGAACTTGCTGATCTCCGGCGAGAAGTTAATGCTGCTCACGCCGATATCACCAAGGCATTGGAGGATAATAAGCTTTAGGATGTTTAGTTAGATTCTTGTCGTTGATAATGTTCAGTTTGTTTTTCTTTCTTTTTTTTCTTGTGTACGTGCATATTCTCCAGTAATGTATGAAGCATTAAGAACTAAGTTTTTGTCTTTTTTATATTCATATTCTCCAGTAATTAAAGAAGCTTATTCTCCAGTTTTCCTTTATTTTATTCATTCAGTTGCTGTTGCGCTGGCCAAAGCCAATCCTCTTTTTTTTAGTTTGGTTAATAAATGAGGACCTTTAGGACCAGATACTTTAACTGTTCTAAAAAGTATTTTAATCTTAGGACCAAATGTTTTATAAAGCTCCGGTCTTAAAATTAAATGAATAGTAAAAAGTTAGGACCAGAGTCTTCTAAACCGCCGGTCTTAAAAATTAATTAATAAAATTATATCTTTAGGACCAGATACTTTATAATTAACCGGTCTTAATAAAATCCAAAATACTAAAACATGCCTCTATCGCGAGGAAAATTAAATTTCCCTCTCTGAACTTCTCTTGTCGCGCCGAAAGTGATTACTCAGGTTTTGTCTCCAGTATTTGTGTGTTGCTTCGTCGCTGCTTCGCATTGCTCTCTCAACAATCACTTTTTGGTTCCTTAGCTAAACGTCTATAGACCAAGCTGTACGAGGTGTTTCGGTTATATAACTTTATCGTTCTGGGTTTTTCATTGGTTGAACGAAATCGATGAAATGTTCTTGTGGGTTTCTCTGTTGTTAATGAATATTGTATTTTGAAGATTATATTTGCACTTTAGACTTACCCAATTGACCTACAAGTGTTTTTAGGTTACTCTTACAATCTACAACAGCAACGTTCGTGGCCGGAGAAGAAAGACTCAGCAAACACATTTGAATTTATATGCTACAGGTGAGTCCACAAGACCTTCATGCAATGCATTTAATTTCCTCGTCATGCATTTATTTTGCTTCTTGGATTCACTGTGATACATTTATGACCAAAAGTTATTCTTGGTTATGCATTTAATGGGCAAGTTTCTCCGTAAAAATAAAGACATAACCGACATTGAGCATATATATGCATTTGGAGTTGCCTTATTTTATATGCAAGTTTCAATTTTTCGGATTATGTATGTTAAATCTTTTCGTCTATAGGAATTCTACTATGGATCACAGTTGGATAAATGCTTACGGACGAGTGTTGAATATCAGAATGTGGTGAGAGAATTTATGGAATTTTCTAAACAAAATGCCCATGATGATAGTGAGAAGTTTTATTGCCCTTGTGTAGAATGTTTGAATGAGAGGCGACTAAGTCCTGAAGTTATTCACACACATTTAATTTGTGAAGGATTTTGTAAAACTTATACAGTATGGTTATAGCATGGTGAAAAAATGCCAAATGGGTCTCAACATGGGGAAGTGGCATTTGATGATAATGACACGGATATGGATGATCGCATAGAGGACATTATTCGTGATGTAGGAGAAGAGGCTTTTGAGCAATCACATGCATATGGTAATATGTGCGGTGATGCGAGACCTACTATACCCGGGTGTAAAAAATACCAATTGTTGAACGCTGTATTGAAATTGGTAAGCTTGAAGGCACGTCATAGATGGAGCGACAAGAGTTTTTCTGAAATGCTTGAGGCTTTTAAGGACATGCTTCTGGATGATAATGTGTTGCCACATCGATACTACAATGCTAAGAAAATACTTTGTCCACTGGGGATGGAGTACAAAAAGATCCATGCATGCCCGAATGATTGCATATTGTATAGAAAAGAGTTTGAAGAGAAGCAGAATTGTCTGATATGTGAAACCCCAAGGTACAAGTCAAATAAGGGGCCTGCAAAAGTGTTTTGGTATCTTCCAATCATACCAAGGTTCAAGCAGTTGTTTGCTAATGAAAATGATGCAAAAAATTTGAGGTGGCATGCAGTTGAAAGGATTTCTGATGGAAAGCTTCGACATTCGGCCAATTCTTCTCAATGGAAGAAAATCGATCACTTATTTCCTAACTTCGGTAAAGAACCTAGGAACCTTAGGCTTGCCCTTAGCACGAATGACATGAATCCCTATGGTAGCCTTAGCAGCACACATAGTTCATGGCCTGTACTCTTGATTATCTACAACTTATCTCCTATGTTATGCATGAAATGAAAGTACATGATGCTGTCTATGTTGATTTCGGGACCAAAACAACCCGGAAATGACATTGATGTTTACCTTGAGCCCTTGATCGAATACTTGAAGGAGTTGTAGGAAGAAGGTGTCGATGTTTTTGACTCTTTGAAGAAGGTGGTTTTTAAATTGCGAGCCATGATATTCTGTACTATAAACGACTTCCCAGTATATCGGAACTGAAAGTGGAGCAAATCACCAAGTGGGGGTGAATTGGGGATTTTAAAATTCTTGTAAAAGAACTCTGTTTTTCAATATTAAAACAGAGTAGAACAGAGTAGTGGGAGAAAGAGCAAGACACAAGGAATTTATACTGGTTCGGTCCAACCTCTTGACCTACGTCCAGTTCCCAGACACTCTGGGATTTTACTAACTCAAATGATTACATACTTTGTAACTCTCAAAGTAATTCTCTCACTAGAACTTACTCCCCCTTACAAGTTGTTATCAAATAGCCCAATCTCCAAGTCCCACGACTTGAGATTCTTACAATGAATGATATCAATAAATGATACTCTCTCTAAGAGTGGATAATGATAATCACTGAATAACAAATGTATCAAAAGATACTTTACAGTAGAATACTTAAAGAGTAGTTGGAAACTTGAATGATTTTCGTTTTCTGCAGATTGGTTGTTGAGAAGAATTGAATGCAGCTCTATTTATATAAAGAGAGAATTAAATGACCGTTGTAATCTTCAATGTGACCGTTGCCAACATTAAGGAAGGATTAGGTTAAGCTTTGGTCTTCTTCTCTCTCTACTCTTTACTTAATCCAGTTGCACAGAAGTTCATGGTTGACTTCTTGAATATTAATCCATTGGAAGAGCAGCTACTGGATGGGGAAAGGAAACATTAATCCCTTTGCAACGTGTGTAGAATGATTGTCCAAAAGGGTGCAAGCTTTCTGGACATTGCATTTAATGTGCTGACGTCACTTTTGCTTTTGTTCAAATCTTCATTTAACATCCTCTAAATCATCTGAAACTCACTAACAAACTGATTAAACATAGCTAGGAATACATGTTTAAGTCCAAAAGCTCAAAACTGGAGTTTTCAAAAGTATTGAAAGATAGCAAAGCTCTCTGTAAGGCACAAACTAGAGTTAACCAAACCAAACTCGAGTTTCCTTTTAAGTTTGAAAACCTTTGCCAAATGGAAACTGGAGTTTTCCAAACAAACTGGAGTTTTCTCAAAGTGGGTAAAACATGAAAGCTCTCTGTCAAGCACAAACTCGAGTTTACAAATAAAAACTCGAGTTTTCTCGAAACTTTGGAAAACTTAGAAAATACTTGGCCAAGTGCAAACTGGAGTTTGTCATAACAAACTGGAGTTTGCTTAGGATGAAAAACATTTAGACTCTCTCGCAAGCCCAAACTCGAGTTTTGAAAACACAAACTCGAGTTTGGTCAAGTTCACAAAAATTGACAAAACTCTTCATTTGGCGCAACCGGAGTTTCCATATGAAAACTAGAGTTTGCTTAAGTTCAAAACTTTGGGAGCTCTCGTATGACCAAAACTCGAGTTTACAAAACCCAAACTCGAGTTTCCTCATAAGAGAAAACTTTAACAAACTTTCTGGCAAATGCAAACTGGAGTTTGTAAATCAAAACTGGAGTTTTGTATTCTTTAGAAAATATTGAAGTGTCTCTGTCTAGTACAAACTCGAGTTTGTAAACCCAAACTCGAGTTTGTCTTAATGTGAAAAACTCGAGTGCTCTCTCGTGTCTTGAAAACTCGAGTTTGCCTAAGCAAACCGGAGTTTTATTTAGTTCATAAGATGGAGCTACTCTCTGTCAAGTCTAAACTCGAGTTTTGCATCCAAAACTCGAGTTTGCCTTTGACAGTAAGCTTTTCAACTTACCAAAAACAAACTTCACTTGTGTTTACAATTGTCATTTATCATCAAAAAACATAAAGAACTAACAGGAATTTCTCAGGTTATAGTGTAAAAGGCCATAAAGCATGTCCAATATGTGAAGAAGACACATGCTACCATCAACTTCAACATGGAAGAAAGACGGTTTATCTTGGACATAGGAGATTTCTTAGACGGGGCCACCCATATCGTCGATTAAAGAAAGCCTTTTTTGGTGGCCAAGAGTATGAAGATGCTCCGGTGGCATTGACTGGGGAGCAAGTTTATGAAAAAGTGAAAAATATCAGTGTGATCTTCGGTAAGACTGCAAAGAGTAGAAAAGAAACAAATATATGGAAAAAGTGATATGTATTCTTCGTTCTTCCATATTGGCGCAATCTTGATGTGAGACACTATATTGATGTCATGCATGTGGAGAAAAACGTATGTGATAGTATTGTTGGCACGCTTCTCAACATATAAGGTAGTTCCAAGGATGGTGTGAAGGAAAGATCGGATTTGCAAGCAATGGGAATACACAAAGACTTACATCCAAGGCCATATGGTAAGAGAACTTATTGTCCCCTGGCTTCTCATACTTTGTCTAAGGATGAGGAACGAAGTTTTTGTGAGTGTCTACATGGCACAAAAGTTCCCTCGGGATATTCTTCAAATTTTAAGAGGCTTGTATCGATGAAGGACTTGAAATTAGTAGACAAAAATTCTCATGATTGTCATGTCTTAATGCAACAGCTACTCCTAGTAGCTATTCGAGGCATCGCCGAATATGATCTTCAACACATTTTGACTAGACTTTGTTTCTTCTTCAATGCGATTTGTAGTAAAGTTTTCGTGATTGAAAAGATGGATGAATTGGAGAATGAAGGATATCTTATCTTGTGCCAGCTTGAGAAGCTTTTTGTTCCTACATTTTTTGACATCATGGTTCATCTAATTGTTCATCTAGTGAGGAAGATAAAGTTGTGCGGCCCTATCCATTTACGGTGGATGTACCCAATTGAAAGATCTATGAAATTCCTAAAAGGGTATGTGAAGAATGCATACCGGCCAGAAGCATCAATTGTTCAGAAATATGTTTATGAAGAAGCCATGGAATTTTGTCAAAATTATTTGGCTAGAGTAAGACATATTGGGCTTCATAAACGTCAAACATCTTTGAAAGGGGGTAGGCGAGGGCTTGATAAAGAGTGTGGATCCTGATGAATTGTCACAAGTCCACTTATACATCTTGAATAATGTTGATGAAGTTCAAGACATCATAGAAGCACATAAAGAAGCTGTAAGGAAAGAAAATCATCGAATGACTGAACAAATATTGATTAAAGAGCATAACAGAACTTTTGCAAATTGGTTCAAACAAAAGGTCGAGGGAGAGGAATGTGTTTCTGATACAATCAAATGGTTAGCACGTGGTCCTAAGGTTGATGTCATAAGTTGGAATTCGTATGTGATCAATGGTTATACATTTTACACGAAGTCCCTAGATGATAGGAGCACCGCCTAAAATAGTGGTGTTATGTTAGAGGCTGAATCTATGCACTTCTCCAATTCGAAAGACAAGAGGCCTAAATTCGCAGTCATGCCTTATTATAGGGTTATTGAAGAGATTTGGGAGGTGGATTATGTTAAAATTAGATTTCCCATTTTCAAATGCAAGTGGGTTAATGTCAATAATAGTGTTTGGATCGATCGGCTAGGATTTACATTAGTCGATATCAATGGTAGAAGTTTTGGAGATGAACGTTTTATTATGGCAGACCAGGCGAAACAAATGTTCTATATCACCGATCAGGAAAATAAAATGTGGTATGTAGCTCTCCAAGGAAAAAGGGTCATTGATATTGATGAGGAAAGTCATTCAAATTACGGTCTTCCTGAGAGTACTCCTTTTTCAAGGGGTCTACCGGACATGAACGAAGAAGATGAAGCGGATAATGAACCCGGTATAAGAAATGATCATCCAGAAGGGATATGGGAGGATATCCCTTTATAAAAGAGTCAATTCATAAGGTAATATTCATATGCAGAATTCTTTGAAAACTTTAAGGTTTTAACTATATTCCTTCTATGTTCTTAAACAATGTCACTGACTGTGAAGCTTTTGTTCTTATTTTATTTTTGTGGCAGGATCCGATATATATGTTATAAAAGGGGATATCATGTTACGTTGTTGGGTGGGAACAGATGAAGGAATGGTGAATATTATATTGGGCATGTATGTTGATTTATATGTTGTATTTGTAACTCATTGTATTTATAAGTTATCTTATTGTATATATTCATTTAGGTGTTGTACCATAGTATAAATTAAGAGGCCACATAACTCATGGTGAATAATATTTGTATTCTTTTCCCAATTCAATTTATTCATATTGGATTGTTCAGAGCTTGTAGCTTAAAGTATCGACTTTTATGTGCTAGATTGGGTGGTGGATGTGTGTGTGTGTCTATATATATATATATATATATGATCAAGAAGAACAAAACAGGGAAAAATTCTGGAAAATTTAGACTGGGAAATAATTGCGCCAGTCTTAAAAGTTCAAATGTTAAGACCGGATGAATTTATATATCCAGTCTTAAAAGTCTAGGCTGGTCTTAAAAGTTGGTCTTTTAAGTCTGGTGTTTATTAAGACCGGTCTAAAAAGTTCAATTTTTAAGACCGGATGTATTAAGTACCCAGTCTTAAATTTAATTAATTTTAAAACCGAGTTAGTCGCCTGGTCTTAGAAGTCGGTAGTTTTTAGACTGAAGTTTCTTTATCCGGTTTTAAAAATGTCAATATTTTTAGACCGGATTATGGTTTTGTCCGGTCTTAAAAGTTGAGTTTTAGGACCGAACAAAATATATATCAGGTTGATCAAACCATATTTTTACATGATTTTTCATAATTTAATTGGGATTTTTAATGCATTTTCTTGGACATTATTGCATTATTAAGCATTAATTTGAGTTAGGGACATTTGTATTGAATTAAGTGAAATTAGGGGTAAAATGGTCATAATTTATTAATTATTCATGAAAATGATTTCTTAGACTTTTGATGCTATATTGTGTTTAATCTTGCATTGTAGGTGTTTTGGAAGAAAATTGAAGAATTTGGAAAAATGTCATTTGGGTCAAAATTAATGTTTTGGGGACTAGGAGAAAATTACAAGAAAGTGCCCAACAATTTCTGAAAATTGGGGATCAATGAAGGAAAGGGCCAGAGAAAAAATTACATAAAAGTACCCAGTTTTTTGGAAATCACAGAGTTACCCCAACAATGTTTCAAAGGTTTACACTTAGGTCCCTACACCAAACTTTTTCCTTTGCGCTTAGGTCCCTGGTCAAAACTCTGCGTTTTGACCAGGGAAATTGATCAGAACTAGGGCTAGTATGCAGACCCGACCTGGGAGGTTGGAGAACAGGACCCGACAGATTTAATATCTATTAAATACCAGCGCCGCGAACGAGAAGAGGGGGGACGCGTTCACACGGGGGCTGAAAGAGGACATCCCGACAGATTAAATGGCTGGGAGGAATTGAGAGCTGGGGGGAGGCGCATTCGGACAGAGTGAAAAAGACGAGTTTGGAGGAGTGAAAGAGAGGAGCGAGGGAAAGAGAGAAGCGGGAGAGGCCGACGAGAATGAATTGAGCGCGTTCACACTCGGACGAAAAGGAAGAAACGGTCGGGAATTAATTGGGAGAATGAATTGAGTGCGTTCACACTTTGGGACGAGAAAAAGAAGCACTGGGGAATTTTTTCACACCATCGACTACACTTGTGCATCTCCAATCATCTTCCATTTTCCTCCAAACACCCTTTGAGACCCTTTATTTTCCTCTTCTTCCGATTTGCTTCACACTCAACTTCCATGGGTTTTCACTTGTCTAGACGAAGCGAGGTGAGCTCAAATTAATGAGTGGCCGAGTCTTTGCTTCTTGGTGATGAGGAATTTTTCTTGAGCTAAAGGCACTACACGGGGGATTTTATTTTTCAATCTATTAGTCTAGAATTATGTATTTGAATTTATTTAATTTATTTTTATATACATGATTCGGAACCGAGATTAATGGTAATTAACTTTGTTGGATTGATATTTGTAGTTGAGATTGAATTTTGTGATTTGAAGATTATATATGTTTGAATTTCTTTGTGGTTGCAATGAAGTTATGTTGATTAGCGTGGTATTGTCTAATTAATGTGGTTGATTTGTACCCTTGAGGGGCTGGTTAGCACTCAAATTTAAGAAGACGCATATTGCATTATTCCAATTTCAATTGCACATTAAGTGGTTTCTAACATTATCTCAATAGGTGGTAGTTAGCTACGGTAGTAGGAGCTACTATTTATTGGGAATATTGGACTCAAGTGGTATCTTGAGGTTTTTCTTATCAAGACTTAATGAAACTTTGACTCCCATACTTTTAGAGCGAGGATAGCTAATTTCTTCATTACCAAGAGCATTCATCATTAAATCCTTTTAATCCAAAGCTTTATTCACTATTTTTCAAAAAATACCAAAAAGAGTAGAAATAGTTGCATTATATTTTTCATGAATTTAAATTTAGAGAAAACCAATTACAAAACCCCTTTTCTAATCATGTATTTAGCACTTAGTTTAACCTAGGAATTCAAAATAAATTGGCTCCTTGATAAGAGAACAATCCCGAGTTATTTGCACTATATTGCATTTTAATTCGTGGTAAATTGTGATTTGACCCTGAGGCGACTAAGGTTTCTGTCAAATCAATGAAGGTCTATATCGTACGACTTTTAAGACCTCATTTTTAAAATGTCCGGTCTAAAAAAGTTTCTTTAAGACCGGTTCGAGTCTGGTCTTAAAAGTTACAGACTTTTAATACCGGTTGGAACAAGACCGGTGTCGGGTCTAGTCTTACAGTACCTCTTTTGTCCGGTCTTAAAAGCCTTTTTTTACCTGTGGATTTTATTGATAGTTTGAATTTGAAGAAAAGTTTTGAAATATTGTTTGTGAACCTTCATGCAGGGGAATTCGATTATGAAGTGTTAGATACAAGCTGTTATTATCTTAAAAGAAGAAATTTTTATTGTTTTGATAAATTGGCCCCAAGATCGCTTGATATTCATGGGATTTGTTCTCATGCTTGTTACTCGTAGGTTTTATACCTGCGCTTATTTCATGGGTTGTGTGTCCATGCTTGTTTCATGGCCTTGAGCCATGCTTGGTTAGTTACCCTCATGGACTTTGTGTTCATGCTTGTTTTCGTGGCCTTGAGCTATTCGTGGTTAATTACCGTCGTAGACTGTGTGAGCTATTCGTGGTTAATTACCGTCGTAGACTGTGCGGCCATGCTTGTCATCCATTCTGTAAGAAGTCCTATAAGTAAGATGAGAATTGAGATTTAGTGTTTTAAATTGGTTTTGTCAAATAAACCAATTTATTACGTATTTCAAGGTATTTGATTGATGATCCTATATGGAGTTTTTTTTTTTAAAAAAAATGATCATATGATATGGAGATTGAAGTTATTGTCATATTGTTATTATCAAAAGATAAAAATGTTTAAATTATTTTGTATTTTATTAAATTATAAGAATGAGACGTTATTCACCGGAAAATTTGCTTTGGTTCAGAAGATATTGTTGACTTGGAACCTCCAGCTGAACAGTGAAGAGCCTCCTTAATGATTGAAGTTCCCTGATCCATTTTGTAGTGCTATTAGTTGATGTAATCATAACCCTATACTTCTGTATTATTATATAAAGCTAGACGCTCCATGTAATTTATAGGTATGATCCATGTATTTTGGAACACATGTTTATAAGTTTAATGCATAAGGAATGTGAGTCCACTTATATTCTGTGTCGGTCACCCCTTTAGATTTCAGGGAGTGATAGGATAGCAATGCTATCATGGTCCTCGTCTCGGGACTTTCTCGTCCTGGTAGAGATGGGAAGGTTCTAGGACTAGGACTGTCCCAATTTTTTTTTTTAAAAAAAAAAACTTTTTTTTTTTTTAATCTATTTTCTCTAAGGTTTTGCGCCTAATTTTGACTGGATTCTCCAACGAACACGGCTAGTTCAAATACAAATGTTATCAGCAAATTAAACTTGAAGGACCATATTTGGCTTTATACACTAATAATATCAATACATGTGATCACAAAAATAAATTTTGTTTTATATATATAAAAGTTTACATGAGGGTAGATATTGGTACCTCATCAGGGTCAGGACACGCTTCTAGGTTCAAAGAGCATTTACAGAGGTACTTAAAGATAGACTACCAATAAAGCTCTTATATCTACCAGCGGGTATTGAACCTCCTCCCTTTTAGGATAAAGGCCAACGCCTTAGTTAAATGTGACATTCCTCATTGGCACCACAAAAAAATTAATGCAAAAGTTTCATCTGCATTTACATAGGTCCGAATTTACACGGATCATTTAGTCTCTACATAGAATTAATTAGCTACCGTCTTAGGTATATAGGGTAATTATTATATATATATATATATTCGGGACAGTGTTACACCCCTACCGGACTCGCCCTTTCAGGTGGTGGGTTAGAGGAATTCCTTTTATATAATTACCTTTCCTTATTACTTAGTCCATTTAATATTCAACAGAGTGAACGCAGCAGAGCACGGTACCTGGTTTGTACGAGACTAACGTATTGATAAACATATAATATCCAATAGTAAGTAAATTCTCAAGGGTTAGATACATTCATCCAAACAAAGTACTGATCATAAACAACAGTCATCCAAAATATAGAGTACAAAATAAGATAGAGCATCCCCTATTTCTTCAACTCTCCGCAACACGCCCGACCTTCCTCACAGCCTCTGACTCCTCACCCCTGTATCTCCAAAATGGTCTAGAGTTCAAAGTTGAACCCCAGAGTAACTGTTAAACTCAAGTACAATGTGTATATAGTGCATGCAAGTAACCATAATCAGGAAATCAAATCACATATCATGAATGCATTCAGAATAACATCACAATCGCAATCACAATGACGTACCGTCGAGCTGCCTTACCAAGGCAAGCCCCGGACGCCCGCGTACCGTCGAGCTACCTTACCAAGGCAAGCCTCGGACACCTTGCGTACCGTCGAGTCACCTCACAAGGCAACCCCAGATGCGTATCGTCGAGTCGTCACTCAAGACCAACCCCGGACGCAAACATCCTCAGCGCTAGGATCAACACAGTAGCTAGGGAGTTTAACCCCAACTACCCCGAATGCATCTCAGCGTTAGGATCAACACAGTTACTACCTGGTGTTACTAGGATTCCGCAAACTCCTCTCCAGCGTTAGAACTACATCCCACACGTGATATCACCCTAGATTCAACAAAATATCACACTTTCAATCACATAAATAAACTTTACTTCAAGTTCCATAAATTTCGCCTAACACCAGAATTTTCTAGAAATAGTATGGACATGAAATCAGTGGCCATGGAACCCTTAGGATGTATATTTTATGATAACAATAATTCCCAAAGTCATCTGGGTTTGGAGCCCTCTTTGATTTCCAAACTTTAGCCACTGGTCCGAGACAAAGTTCATGTTTTTAGGTCATTTTCAACTTAAAATAACTCTTGGTTGGAAAATCAAAATGACACAAAGTTTTATACCAGAATCATCCCCAAGATGTCTACTTTCACCATGTAAAATTTTAGAGAAAACGGAATTCATTTACTATTTTAAAACCACCGATTACTACATGCTGCCCAAAAAACACCAGGATCGGCAGATTTACGTAGTTTGAAGACTTAAGCTTTTTAGGTTTGGAAAAAGGTGATCCTACTTGTCCCCACACAAAAACACGTTTTGGACTCAATGGAGACCTCAAAAATACCAAAATCCTACTGCAAATCCATGAAAAACACTATAGGGCAGAAGCAAGAACTTCTAGTTTGTTGGTGAGATGCTTACCTTGGAATTTCGGTTGCGTATGTCCTCCTCTCATTCTTGAACCAAGACTTCAGCTGGACACTCTCCTCTTACACCTTGAGCACGTCCTTGGGCAGGGGGAAATGAGGGGACGAAGTGTCCTTATATAGACTTCAATTCAAGGGTTAGGGCTTTTGTCTAAGTTTGGTTATTATCCATTGGTTAAAAGGGTGCCTTGGATTAAAATATAATTCCTTAACTTGTTTCTCAAGAATTCTAGAGAATTCTTGGCAGATGGGTGGCCCCCTTTTCAGCCCAAAAATCAGATTCCCAATTGCCCTTGATGGTGGTTTTTGGAGTTACTAGATGTAGGTCTTTGTCCGGTAATTAAAATAACACTTTAAGGGTAAAATAGTCATTTTGTACTGCTCTTCTTCCAAGTCAGTGGGACCCACAAAATCTACCCAAGATTGTGCCATTAATGGCCTTGTAGGGTCATAATTGCTTGTCATTCACTGGTCATGTCAGATTCAAATTGTGTGGTCCAAATTAATTCTGATTATTTTATTTCCTCTCTCTTCATTATTACTTGATGTGACCTTGTACTTTCTCTCCAAGTGATGTGACCTTTTGCTTTCTCTCCAAGTCACTTTTCTCTCTCTTTTGGGCCCACTAAATTTTGCCCTCTCCCTACATCTAGGGGCCTGGGTCCGTCTCCGGAAACCCCGAACCGGTCCCGCTCAGCTACTTTTTGCCGGTTACACTTTTCCTCGTAACTCGTGCCACTCCGTTGGACTTGTATGGGCCCGAATCATCAGTCTCTTCTCCTTGTCCACAGGTGGTCGGAATATAATGCCTTGGACTGGAAGAAACCCATATTTTAGTATCTGATAACTATCTCGTACTACGTGCTACCTGAAAATCCAACTTCTGACCCCGTAATGCCACGTGTCCGAAAAACCACCACTTTTACTGGCTTTTCCTCCTGCACATGGTCCAGATACTCCTTCTCTCTTTCTTCCCTGGTTGGACACGCATACCATGTCCCACAAGGTCAAATTTCGCGTCTCACTGATGTCTTTTATCACTTATACCTTATACCGGCTTACACTTCTTCGAACTTACTTTGTGTACAAGGTACTACGTAACTTGTCATAGTTTTCCTCTTATTTTGACTTTTGCTTGGCTTCTTGAATACTCTTCCCTTCTTATATCCCCTAAAAACGCAGGACATCTATGACTACCCTAAAAATGCCATATATTTACTTACACCGGCATATTTTCGCTCAAATAATGGTCATATACCTCAGGACATAGTTAGGTGGCATATTTTCCACCGGATTTACTCTGTATAGGTCTTTTGTGTAATACCCTAAAATTCTTATTTATCGTAAATACTATATTTTGATAAATAATACATATTAAATAGAGGTGAATTTGTGTCTCAAATTTGTGTAATTTGTTAATTATAATTTTAGGCAATTTTCCTTAAGATTAAATTAACAAAAGGCAAGATATGAGACCAATATTAGGAATCATTAGATGTGATAAGATTAACACATAAAATGATAATTATTTATGGCTAAAATAAGCAAGAAAGTGTTGTGAAAACACTTAAGAAAATTAAAGGAGATTAGCAAAGACTAATGGGCAATTAAATTTGCATTAAGACCAATTGCATAATTCTCCAAATTGATTAGTGACAAATTAAAAGTATCAAGAGAGGGCTAATTATATTTGAAAATAATTAGGCCAAAGAGAATGAAATAATATCTCAAGTAATTAAGTTTAAATCTTCATGTAATTGAGTTAGCTAATGACAAAATATAATTAAGGAGCATGTTAGCACTTGATTAAGATTTTAATTAAACTTTAATCAAGCTTTGAAAAGTCAACAATTGCAACTAGGAGCAATGGTTGAGATTGTTGCTCATGTAATTGAATCCAATGGTCTTAATTAATAAATAAGCTAAATCCTCTTGTAAATTGAGTAGCCAAAATCCTTAGATAATTAATTGGACCAATAGGAAACTTGAGTTATGGATTAATGGTAAAGATTAAACTTAAACTAACAGAAAATCAAATCCAATGGTTAGGGATCAAAGTAAGAGGATAATATAAAATTTAAGATAATATTTCAAATATGATAATTACACTAGTACATGGGGTCATTAAATGCAAAAATGGAAGAGGATAAGAGAGAGGGGAGAGGGACGTTTTATGAGAGAGAAAATGAGAGAGGGAGAGGGAGAGAGTGATTAAAATATAATATTAATGAGCACATGTTGAATTAAATTAAATAATAAGCTAAATCCTATGTAATTAAAATTGACCAATGAGAATCTTTTATGCATATTTTGTGCCTTCATAAAAACACAAATAAACTTAAGCCATTGATGAAGGAAGATGATCCAAAGGTTGTAATCCTTGGACTTTTCCTATAAATAGAGGGCAACCCCCCTTCACAATTCTTCACACCAAATCAACCCCAAGTGGTGATTTCTAAGAGTAGAGAGTGAAGCAAGAAGGAGGAAGGAGTATCAAGAGTCTTCAAGAGGTAAGCTCTAGCTTTTAGTTTTCTAGTATTTAGCTTTTGTAGTTCTTAGTATAAATGTTAGTTTAATCTAGGAAATAGGAAGTAAAACTCTTACTCTTGTTTTTAGGCCTCCTTGCATTGAAAAATTCCTAATGAGGTAAAAACATAGTAGGGAATAATTTTTGGGAGGCAATGGATCAGTGTTATGAAAGTTGTAGAAATTGTCGGTTTAAAGTTCTGTGCAAACAGAAAATTAGATGCTATTATTTTATGTTGAAAATGAAGCCAATAAATCATGATATTTTACAGAAATAAAGTAGACATGTAGAGATTTCTAAATATATAAATTATGTAGCATTTTGAGTTCTACACAAGTAGTAGCATATTTTTGAAGTTAACCCATTTTTGCTGGAATAAAATCTGGGCAGCGTTGAGAAACAATTAAACTGAGAATGATTCTTAGTGTTATAGGTTCTTGGAATATTTTTCCTTGAAAGTATACATGCCAAGGGTCATGAGGAATTTTACGGAACCTCAAAATGAGTTTTGTAGAATTAATTATGATTTTTCAAAGTTGCTGCAAAATCTGCCCAGAAATTCTGAAGTAGCGTTTTTTTAATAAAATGTAAGGGCAAAATTGTAATAACAAATCCACCAAGGGTAGAGATGTAAAAATAGGTGAAAATATCCTTTTTGATATTTTTCTAGGAAATATGATGTTAAGTATAATATCATGGAAAAGGAAATAATCTGATGATAATGTATAGAATATCCGGAAAGTCCGGAGTCGGGTTCAAAGGTCAGGCATGTTGGCAATTACACGGTGAAAGGTACGTTCGCGTACTAGTAACTTTAACTCTGATGTGTCTTGTATGCTTATATGTGATAGATGATTTCATAGAGTCATGGACAAGACTTGGTCTTGGGTCATGCATCGTAGCTAAGACTCGTCTTAGGTTACCGTTTATACATTCAGCTATATACGGGTTATAGTCTTGATAATGCCGTGAGATTGTTTTCCTAGCGCTGAGGACACGAGGAGCTGTCGTGGCACTGGTTAGTGCAAACATGGATAGACTTTACATGTGCTGTGTGCTATGTATTGTTGTGATGTGATAACCTTACATCTGCTGTGTGCCATGTATTGGTTAATGCTGTAATGTAATGAATATCTATCATACATATACTGTTCATACTTTTCATATGAGGTTAGCTGTTACCTGAGGTCCGATGGGTATTGGACCTCAGCTTTGACTAAAAGTCAAGGCAGGAACCTGGATCAGAGATGGCACTGGTAGATGGAGCTGTGAGAAGGCACCGATGGACAGAGCCGAAAAGCCGCACTGATGGATGGAGCCGGGAAGAGGCACCGAACAAAGCAAATGCCGGAAGAGCGTCATCAGAGCATTCATTCTGGCACGAATCTGATAAGGTGACCTCAAACAGTTTGGTGCCGAAGGCAGGGCTAGTCTATGTGGATCAGTCAATAAGTCACCGTGAACTCGGTGAGACTTCCACGATAAACACCTACCTAGCCAAATTGTTTAATTAACTGATTTGGGTTCATTGCCCCAAGTCTAGCTACGGCTTGGTTGAAGATTGTATAGTTACCATAAAGGTTTGTAATTATACAAAGCTCTATACTAATGTATCACATGAATATTATATTCCTTCGGGAAATTTTTAATATATCAGCTTATGTCGGGACATCAGCATATGTCTGGGCATCTTATAACAGTCACTCATTGTCCCAACGTAAAGTGCATGCTCTTCGTTTCCGCATTACTATGAGCTGTAGCACCTCAAACTCTGTCGATTTTTTTAAAAAAAAAAACTATGTGTCAACTGACACGATTTGAAGTATGAAATTTGGGTTGTTACATTTTGTACCCCTTTTTCATTGGCACTTTAATCCCACCGCTTATACATACTAAGTCCATTGACCCGTATAGCCGAGTTACTTAATTAGTCCCAGAGAGGCTTCATAACTCTCGACATTCTTGGGACACTTCCTGTACTGGGCTTAGTCGTCTGCCTACTTTAGTCTTATTCTTAATTCCCAGGGTCCAAAATTTGGGATGTTACAGACAGTATGAGATAGGGAAATTCCGGCCCTGATCTTGTACCTCCTGAACCAAATTTTTTCATATTCAAAACTTTCAGGATGGGAAATCTGTTCGGATCGGAATGGGAAAATCTTAAACACCCCTATAAAATTAATGGTCCATTTGAGTGGTCCACAATAACTTAACTACAAAACTCTATTAAAAATTAAGTTGAAAAAAGTGTGAAATTCTTGTATCCACGTAAAAAGTTTATGATATCCTTGGGGTTGATATTTGAGAAAGAGAGAGAATATCCAACTTCATATGCAGTAAAACTAGCACCGACGGTAATCCAACCAACAAATTAAATGGCAGAAAAAAACATCACCTGTCCATTTAATATAAAACAATAATGATACCATTCATCCTTTGTGTAAGAGTTAGATAACTAATTAGCTTATAAGAAAATTAGTTAAGTTAGTAACAGTGACAAATATATATTATTTTGCCTAAAATACCTCATATGCATTGGAACTGGTATTGATGAAAACCCCCATTTATATATGAAATCAATAAGGGTAATTTGGAAATAAAATATAAATTTAGGAAATAAAATTGATTGGGTCATTATAATTAGAACCAAAGTAAATCCTTATCAAATTCTTATATATAGGATTAGAAGGTGTTATATTGAACTTACTTTTAAAATACTGAATTTATTTGATTGATATCAACAATATTATAATGAGCTATTCAGAATTCGTTCAAACAACAATTTCTTTCAAATTAAACAAGGTCATTAAATTTGTTATTTATCGATTTAAGCATCAATAATTTAATAGTAATATATCAAAGGTTTGGAGTGTGCGTAGAAGTCCAATGAAATATAGTAGCCATGTAAATACAAATAATAAAGAAGACTCGTACTATATCACACAACAAATTCACTCAAGCAGCTGGAAGAAAAGTTGAGAGTTTCTCCTAAAAAGAGTTCTCTATCCAGGAGTTATTAGAAAATATTGTTACCATCACCTTATTCTTGTAAAATTGAAGGGTGATGTTCAAGGACATAGGGGAAAGAATTTCAGATACCAAGCTATGTGGCAAATGCATGGGGATTTTAAACATATCATGAAGGAAAGCTGGAAGGGTGGTGAGGAGGCACATGTTAAACTCAAATCTTTGCGGCAGAAATTAATTGATTGGAATAGGGAAGTTTTTGGAGAATTTGCTAAACGAAAGAAGAGGCTGTTTAATAGACTAGATGGAATCCAGAGGAGTCTTGAAAGACGAGATAACCCTTTCTTGATTCGGTTGGAGGTTGAGCTAGAGGAAGAATTGTTATCTACCTTGAGACAAGAAGAGATCCTTTGGTTCCAACAATCAAGAGGGAGATGGTTGGAGGAGGGGGATCGAAATACTAGATATTATCATTCAAAAACTCTCATTCGAAGAAGGAAAAATTGTATTAAAATGTTGAAAAATAGCAATGGAGTATGGTGTGAGGAGGAGGAGGAGATTGTACTTATGTTTCAAAACTTCTATAAAAATTTGTTTCATGAAGACATGACGTCTAGGGGCTGGGTGAGTACTAATCAGCAATGGGGACAAGTTACAGCCAGCCATCTAAGGAGTGTGGGAAGGGACGTTTCTAGAGAGGAAGTTCGAAGGGCCTTTTTTCAGATGGGAGGGTTTAAGGCTCCAGGAAGGGATGGCTTTTCGGCCATTTTTTACCAACATAACTGGGAGGTGGTGGGTGATGCAGTGATCAAGCTGATACGGGAATTATGGAGTAAGCCTAGGCGAATTGGAGAGATTAATGACACTCTCTTGGTGCTGATTCCTAAAGTGGAGAAACCAGAAATGGTAAGCCAATTCAGACCTATATCTTTGTGTAATGTGATATACAAGGGATTGTCGAAATTAATTGTTAATAGATTGAAACCCCTCATGGATAGTTTGGTATCTCCTTATCAAACTAGTTTTGTGCCTAAACGTAGTATTCATGACAACATAATCATTGCAAAAGAAGCGGTGCACTCTTTGAGTAGGGTGCAAGGGAGGAAGGGTTATATGATCATTAAGATTGATTTAGAAAAAGCATATGATAGGATGTCATGGAATTTTATAGGATGTGTGTTGGAAGAAATTGGGATTGATGAGCATCTACGAAGAGTAATTAGGGGTTGTATAGAATCAGCTCATATGTCAATTCTATGGAATGGGAGTGCTAGAGATGAGTTTGTGCCTTCTAGGGGTTTGAGACAAGGTGACCCTCTTTCTCCATACTTATTTGTTTTGGGTATGGAAAAATTAACGCACTTGATTGTGGATTGTGTAAATGCCAAGCGTTGGAAGCCGCTAAGATTAGGGAAAATTGGAGTGGAAGTGTCCCACTTGCTTTTTGCCGATGACTTGCTGCTCATTTGTGAAGCGGACCTAGAGAACATGGGAGTTGTGATGGAGGTTATGGAGAGGTTTGGGGGTATTTCTTGATAGAAGATTAATGTGCAGAAAACCAACATTTTGTTCTCAAGGAATGTGAACAGTGTACTGCAGAATGATATTTGTACTTTCTCTGGATTCAAGAAAATGGACGATCTGGGCCGCTATTTGGGGGCTGATATGAGAAGGAGTGGAAATACTAGGAATCAATATCAGCACCTACTAGATAAAATGCAGAACAAACTGAGTAGTTGGAAGAAGCAGACTCTATCACTTACGGGAAGGGTAACTCTTGTGCAAGCTGTAACAAGTCAGCTGGCTGTCTTTGAGATGCAACACTCCCTTATCCCAAGTGGGGTTAGGCAGCGTATGGAGCAGATTCAACGGCAATTCATTTGGAAGAGTGATGAGGGGAAAAAGAAAATTCATGCAGTGAGTTGGGAGACTATATGTAGAGAAAAAAAGAATGGTGGGATGGGAATAAGAGAACTAGAAGCGATGAATGAAGAACTTCTAGGGAGGGTAGCTTGGAATTTAATTGCCAAGCCAGATAGTTTGTGCTCTATGGTTCTGAATGGTAAGTATGGAAGACAGAAAGAGCTGAAAAAAGAATGGAAAGTGGTGAAAACAGACTCAGCGATGTGGAAAAATTTGAATGGTGTATGGCCAAGAGTTATAAATAGCGTGGGATTGGAAATAAGGAATGGTGAGAGTACCCACTTTTGGCATGATAAATGGTTAGAAGGTGGCAAAAGATTGACGAAATGTGCCTTTGGGATCTTGCACGAGGAGGAAAGTATGGTGAGAGTGAAGGACATGGTTAGGGAGGATGGTGTTTGGGATTTGGAGAAGGTTAGAGGGAAGATAAACCAAGAAGGAATGGCATGTATTGCTGCTGCATCCCCTCCATGTCCGGCAATGGGGAATGATGCTGTCAGATGGGGAACAAGGCTTCATCCTAGATATGTAGTATCTGAAATGTATCACTTGATTAAACAGGAACCAGTTCTGGATGAGAGCGTGTGGAAGCTCTTGTGGAAATGGGAGGGACCGAAGCGAGTTCAAATATTTCTCTGGCTTGCTTTACATGACAGGTTACTAACCAGTGTGAGAAGATGAAGGCTGATGGGAGGTGTGGCTAGCTGCTACAAATGTGAAGCTATTGACGAAAGCTTGATGCATGTGCTACGTGACTGTGACGTGGCTTGGCAACTCTGGACTGAGCTGATGATGTAATACCCTGAAAACCCTAACTAAAATAAGTAAAAATATTTGGATAAATATTTCTGAGAGTATATTGTCTCTAATTTTGTAACTTAATTGTTATAAATTTATGAGCAATTTCTCTTTAAAATATCATTTAGGGATCATAACACACCCTAAAATAATTGTTGAATTTTAGTAAATAAATTCCGAGACGACCAAGGTGAATAAGTGGTCTCAAATAAAAAGATATAATTATCTAATTTTCTAAGGAAATGTCTATGAAAATTAGAAGAGATAATAAGCTAAAATCTATGAAAAATGTATTTTATAGGGCATAAAATGGCTCGAAAATATTATGATAAATTCTATATGGCAACAATTATTGACAAAAACTTAGGAAGTATGTTATCTCTAATTTTAAGAATTTTTGGGGTTATTTCCCTGAAAAATAAAGAAGCATGAATATAATATTATTAAAAGCACTTTTTGGGCCCATGATTTTTAATATTTTACATGAGATATAAAATACCAATGTAAGTAAAATAGTTGTGAGATAATAATTTACCCTAATTAATAAAATTATCATCAATTGATAAGTGGCTAATTAGGTAATTAATGGGATAATATAAGAGGATTAAAATATAAGATAAATGAATTAGAAAAATATTTAATTAAGGGCTGAAATTCGTAATTAAAAAATAAATAATAATAATAATAATAAAATTTAAAATGCTTAGAAAAATAAATAAAAAATAAAAATAAAATAAAATAAAAAATCTAGATATTTGTAATATAATAATAATATATATGGTAAAGAGCCAACAGACATTTGAGAATGGATAGAAATTAAATCCTACACCAAAATATAGGGATTTAGTCTAAAACATCTCGGACCTTATATAAACCAAGTGAAATTTACCTCGGAGTGGACTATCTCCGAAGTCATTTCGAAACCAACTCGAGTCATTAAAATACAAGATAAATAAAGAAAAGGGCGAGATAGTGCAAATGAGAACCAATAGAAAAACAAATTGTTGTGACGAACCAGGGATTAGGTTTCTTAGGTCAGGACATATTATGAACCAATGAATTTTTGTCCAAAAGCTGGTGCTATCAGAAGTTATTTCCGTAACCGACAGCGTTTATCCGAAAATCTTCAGCAGACTATGGAATACCCTTAACGGGATCAAAAATTTAGTTAACCCAAGTGGTTTTAATGAGAAAGAATAAAACTTCAGTGCCTTGCTCTCATATTTTAGGGTTTCTCCAAAATTGCGCGAAAAGGACACCGAACTGGAAACTTTATCGGTACCGGCTCAATTGGCACATGGGTGATGTCGTGCATGACATCACCACCTTCCTCAAGAAGGAAGAGGAGAAGTCGGCCTAGTGCATCCAAGGGCCAAGGATGTGCCACGTGGCGAAATGCGATCCAACGGCCGAAAAGCGATCTGAAAAAGGTGTGAATAGTGTCACATTTTCTTCTATAAATAGAAGCCTTCCCCCTTCACTTTCTTCACACCAAAACCGTGCCTTAGAGAGAGGTTAGAGAGAAGGAGGAGCTTGGAGAAAATATAGCGGAGCCCTGGGTAAGTTTTTCGGTCCCTAGTCTTTAGTTTCGGTAATTCTTTCGGTAGATATAGTAGGAATGCTAGAATTATCTTTAAATTTCCCAGATAGTCTAGATATCATGTTTAGGGGTATATATGGTATTTATTTCGAGAATATACCGAGAAAAGAGATATGTCAAAATTCCGGAGAGATAGGGTCAAAGTAGCGAAGCTCGGCGAAATTCCGCCGATTAGGGGTCGGGGGCAAAATGGTAATTTGTACCTAAAATGCCTGTTATAATGCTAAATACTGATAAAAACGATATAATCCGTATAGGATATCTGTAGTCGAACCGCTATCGCACCGCTGTTATACCGCTGTAGGGCCGCTGTAAAAAAATACGGTTTTTCGTAAAATGTGCCGGAGTACCATCAACGAAGGTACGTTCGCGACGTACAGTAACACTAACTCTGATGATTATGATATGCTTATATATGATTGATGTGTTCCTGTACTGAGACTCTGTCTCATTTGAAATTGATGAAATCATGAATATACGGGTTATGGTATTGTTAACGCAGTTGAGAGTTTTCCTTAGCGCTTTGGACACGACTGTACATCGTGGCACCGGGAGAGTCGTGCGCAGACCGGGACAACAAACATATGCAGGGGCGTGTATTGTTATTGCCTTACATACATATATGTATTTCCTACATCTCGTTATGGGCTTTTGTAGTGATTATTGCGAAAATGTCATGAATACCATCATACATATACCGTTTACATAAGCATGAGGTTAACCGTTACCCGAGGTCCGATGGGCATTGGACCTCGGTCGAATAAATAGACGGGAAAGGGGCATGAACCGAAGTGGCACCGGGGATGGAGCCATAGATAGACGCGATAGACGGAGCCGGAGCGAGAAGGCACCGGTCGAAGGAAATGCGGGAAGAAAGTCAACGTAACTCCGCCTTATAGCATGAATCTAATAAAGTTACTTCATATCATTTGGTGCTTAAACTAGAAAGGGTCGTCTATGTGGATCAGCCAATCAGTCACCCTAGCACGGTGAGGCTCCCACTAGACCTACCCAGCCTGGCCAAATGGGATGATTTAATTGAGTTAGGTTCTATGTCCCAAGTCTACTCAAGGCTTGGTTAAAGAGGGTGTAGTTACATGTAAGAATTGTAATTATAAAGTTTTGTATTACTGTATCACATGAATAATTCCTTCGGGAGATTTTGTAATATATATCAAGATACGTCGGGCATCATCATATGTCCGAGTATTTCATATCGGTTACTCAGTGTTATACCTGTTGTTCAAATTTTTAGTACATGCTCTCCGTTTCCGCAAAACGCTAAAGCTGTAGCACCTCAAACTCTGATAAATTTTTATAAAACCACGTGTCACCGGCACAATTTATGCTACAAAATTTGGGGTGTTACAGATGATGGGGAGGATTGATGCTGAATTTGTAAATTTGCAAGGTAAGGAATGGTTTAGCTGGAATTTTAAGGACAAAAAGAATGACTGGCCTTTATTGTTTGGTATTACCTGCTGGCTCCTGTGGAAGTGGAGAAATCAATGTAGGTTTGAGGAAGGCTTTATTATGCCTAGTAATAGAAGACATATTGTTGAATGGTATGTAAAAGAAATTAAGAAGGATCGGATGGAGTTCGGGAGAGTGCGTGGAGAAAGACAGGAAGTTCTTATCCAGTGAAGATTCCCAATGGAGGGTTGGGTGAAAATTAACACAGATGGGGCGGATAGAGGGGGTTCACGGATGGCTGGATGTGGAGGTTTGATTAGAGACAGCAATGGAAACTGAATATGCGGGTTCTCTAGGAAACTTGGAATGGTTTCAACTATTAAGGCTGAGTTATGTGGAGTGCTATATGGTTTGGAGCTAGCTTTAGCTAAACGATTTGAGAACGTAGCTGTTGAGAGTGACTCTGTTGCTGTTGTGGATTTTGTAATACCCTAAAAATCGTATTTATGATAAGTATCATATTTCGGTAAATAATACCTATTGAAAATAGGTGAATATGTGGTTTCAAATAATAAGTAATAATTATCTTATTTTCTAAGGTAATTACTATGGGAATTAGGAGAGATAAAGAGCTAAAATCCTTGAAAAATGTATTTTATAAGGCAAAAAATGGCCTGAAAACATTATGATAAATCCCATATGACTGTAAATATTGACAAAAACTTGGGAAGTGTGTTATCTCTAAATTTAGGAATTTTTGGGATTATTTCCTTGGAAAATAATAGAGCATAAATATAATATTATTAAAAGCACTTTTTGGCCCCATGATTTTTAATATTTTACATGGGACATAAAATACCAATGTCGGTGCAAAAGTTGTGAGATAATAATTAATCCTAATTATGAAAATTATCAACAATTAGTAAGTGGCTAATTAAGTAATTAGTGGCTAATTGTTTAGATTAAGACATAAGTAAATTAATTAGTAAATAATTAATTTAAGGGAGAAATTCGAAATTAATAATTAAATAAATAATAAAATTATAATAAAATATTTTATGCTTAGAAAAATAAATAAAAATAAAAGAAAAATAAATAAATATCTAGATATTTTGAATAAAATAATAATATATATGGTAAAGAGCCAACATGACATTTGAGAACGGATAGAAATTAAATCCTACCTCCAAATATAGAAATGAAGTCTAAGTCATCTGGACTTTTTATAAACCAGTGAAATTCTACCTCGGAGTGGACTATCTCCGAATTCATTTTCGAAACCAACTCGGGTCATTAAGATACGGGATAAATGAGAAATAGGACGATAGCAGTAAATAAGACCTATAGAAAACGAAATAGTTGTGACAAACCAGGGATAAGGTTTCTTAGATCGTAACATATTACGAACCAAATTTTGTCGTAAGCCGACACTTGCGGAAGTGATTTCCGTAACAGTTGGTGTCTGTCCTAAAATGTTCAGCAGGCAACGGAATGCCCTTAATGGGATCATATATTTCATTAACCCAGATATTCCTACAGAGGAAGAATGGACCTTCAAAACGTTGCTTTCATATTTTTGAGTTTCGTCAAGATTACGTGATTAGGACACCGATCAGGGAACTTTATCGGTAAGTCAGCAAGATGACATCATCTTCTTCTAGAAGGGATGATGTCATCCAACACATGGAGGGCCAAGATGGAGCCACGTGGCGAAATGCGATCCGACGGTTGAAATCCGATCTGAAAACAATTGAAGTAATTCCCACCTTGTCCCTTCCTTTTCCTATAAATAGGAGCTCTCCCTCTTCATTCTTCTTCACCCCAAATTCAAAAACTAGAGAGAAGTTAGAGAGAAGGAAGAACCCGGAGAAAGACGGCGGAGCCCCGGGTAAGTTTTTCGGTCCTTAGTCTTAAGTTTCGTAGTTCTTTCGCAGTAGAGATAGTAGGAATGCTAGAATTGTCTTTAAATTTCCCAGATAGTCTAGATATCATATTTAGGGGTAAATATGATATACATTTCAAAAATATGATGAGGAAAAGATCTGTCGAAATTTCGGAGAGATAGAGCGAAAACAAATAAGCTCGACGAAATTCCGCCGATTAGGGGTTCAGGGGCAAAATGGTAATTTGTACCTAAAATGCCTTTTATACTGCTAGAAGTTGATAAATGTTATCCTTATAGGATATCTGAGATAATCAGACTGCTGTTGTACCGCCGTCGTACCGCTGTTTCACCCGCTGTCAAAAATTACCGTTTTCCGTAAAACGCACCGTAGTCGACAACGAAGGTACGTTCGCATCGTAACACTAACTCTGATGGTTATTGTATGGATATATATGATTGTTGTATTCACACTATGGTGGTAGCATACGTGGATATGTTACACCCGTTGCTATGTCACATACATGGTTATGTTACATACGTTATTATTATTGATGTATCATACGTGGTTATGTTACATACGTTATTATTATTGTTGTATCATACGTGGTTATGTTACATACGTTATTAATATTGTTGTATCATACGTGGTTATGTTACATACGTGGTATGTATTTCTAATCATACATCTGTTGTGGACTGTTGTATTGATTGCTGCTGTCGTGTATATATATTGTCATATTTAAGCATGAGGTTAACCGTTACCTGAGGTTCAATGTGCATTGAACCTCAGCTCTTATCATAGCGTCAGTTCGGGAGAACCGAGAACCGAGGAGAAAGGCAGCAGCCGCACAGACCCGGGTCAAGACTTTCTTTGTTGTTATTCATTTTGAAAACTCTCGGTCATCGTACCGCTTCGTCAGAATCGCCGGACTTACGGCAATCTGAATAAATGTATCAGTTACTCAATCGCTCCGATGCTCTACTCTGATGATATATGAAAAAAACAAAAATTATACTGCTTTTGAAAATGGGATGTTACAGATTTGCTCAAAAAGCTGCAGGCAGGTGATGTTGCAGAATCCAGATATTGTATGAGATTCAGATAGTTTTGAATAAATTTGCTAGAGTAAGAGTGGCACATGTGTATAGAGAGGCAAATAGGTGTGCAGATTTACTTGCAAATATTAGTTTTGACCAGGAGGATGTTTATGTTGTTTTTGATTCTCCTCCCACAGTCATTGAGAGTTTCTTGTATAGGAACTTTATGGGGGTTTCATGCCCTTGATCTGTTCTTGAGTATGGAATGAAGATGGGCTGAATGCCCCGTAGTTTAAAAAAAAAAAAAAAAAGCAACCATCTTACCAATTTATAATAATGGATTTGGGCCCTAATCTACTAAGGGTGGGTAGGGATAACCAACTATAAATTTTTAATTTAATGCAATTAAATATTGTAGATAAATAAAAGAAACGATTTTATTGAAATTCATAATCTAATGTTCAAAGTCTTCACAAGTTGAAATTCTTCATCAACGATACGAATATAAATATAAAAAACAGAAAACTAGCAAGATAGAATATGAGGATACGTACAATAGTTTTACAATTTCTTAACTTACTATTTACCTCAGTTTTGTATGTTTAAAACAAATAAACTGCGATCCAATTGTTACATACATACAAACAAACTATTTTGCATGTACCTTAACCTAATTTTATATAGGTGTATTTTTCTCACCTAATTTTAAAAACTGTGATCCAATAGTTACCTTAATTTAATATAAGTGTATTTTTCTCTCTTAATTAAATATTTTAATTTTGCTCTATTAGCTCATGTATAGGGGCTTATAGTACAACAAAGCAAAGTTAAAGGATTTAATTAAGAGGGAAAAACATATACTAATAGTTTAATACCCATATCAAAGAAATTTAATGACATTTAAATCAAATTTTAATCAAGCTAATAATTCTAAGGATATTGTCTCCGAAGGAAACATATACTAATAGTTTAATACCCATCATTTTTTCAAGTCTATCTCATGTGAAACAGAGCTTATATATAAGGCTTTCGATAATGTAAGATGATATTGGTGAGTATGATTTACATATAAAAATGATCGAGTTGAGACAAAAATATTAGTTAGGTATACGCCCAATAAAATTGGACTTATGTGGCATGCGTTATTAACTTAATTAAAGAACACATATAAAGTAATATAGAATTTAAATTAATTGTCCATTACGTAATGACGGTGCCAAATTTATTGTATATGAAATTTGATATTCTCACCCACGCACATGAAAAATATTAACTCACAAGTAAGGATATTGTATAGATACATGAGTTTCACATTTTTTTTAAACTTAATTTAATTCTTACCATATTTTTATATTTATATTAATTTAAATTTTAAGTTTCCATGTGTTGTTTACTCTATCATCATGCATATATAGCATATGCTCACATTTTCATTGGCGTATGCGTAACTAATATTTTGTCTCATTTTGATCAATTTTATATGTTAACCATACTCATAATCAATAACCATAGGGATTTCATTTCCAGCATTGAGCAAGCTCTTATTTATATATAATTTAGGCTACAATATGCAAGACCATAACAAACTTTGGGTCAGATGCATATAAACTTGTCATTACATCATATACTATATCATAAGCAAAGATGTCGTCAATGTTGACTTCATTTCGGTCTTCCATCGGATTCTATTCATAACAATTTATTGAGATCTCATTATTTCCACATATTTCGGTACCTTGGTCTCATGCAGGACTTACAACATTCTCTTCTCGAGATATCTCTGCGGAGATAATATCTCTTCGGGAGATGGCTCATACGGAGCTACTAATTTATCTTATTATTTCAATTTGATCATCTATATTCTTAGCTCCTTTTCTCTTTCGAGGGATTTATATCTTTGGAACCGGATGGACCTACTACGCTTCGGCGTGATATCAATTCATTTATCATAGGTTGTCCTTCAAGGACAACAATAGGAGCATTAGCGGTGATACATATGACTTTGTCCTTTCTTTGGGGTCGGTAAATGCTTCTAGCATTCAATTAGCTAAATGCATTGTGAGTTATCTTTTGAACTTCCAGTTCATTATTTTTGTAACGCAGGATCAAAATGAGCCAATGATAATTCATTATAGCTAATCACTTTACCCAACTGTAGTTTTCTCCCCCTCATATTGGGGAAAACAATGTCAAATCACAATTGACTAATCATGCGATTAAGATTTCCTAAATCCATTTGTTACCTTTAGAAACATCATTTGTTCTATTTAGAGACAAACAAGAAGAAGGAGGTCCTTACACAACATTTTTATCCCAACTTTTCTTTCTATATCCATTTATGTGCATTGTGGTGGATTTATAAGCATTGCTGCGTTCAAAAAACTTTCCAGGATGGAATTGTCATTTCCCCACCAAAAGCCATTTTATAGGGAGAATTTTGTTGGCTTATATAAATGCTGCAATTACAATCAAATATACCAATATAGAAAACTTGTTCTCATAAGCATTCATGATTCACACGGATCATATAATGCTGAAATAGCGCTTGATTAATTCAAACATTATTGCAACTTCGGGTTGCGTTCTTACAAACTTACGGTTGTAATGGGTCCATATAAATCTGTTTGATATATTTCGAGAGATCCATTACCGATCATGACCTATGATATTCACATAGTCGTTTTATTTGAGAACAAGCAAAGACATAAGTATTCTTGAACAATACGCTTGGTTATTTATGAAGAATCTTTTAGTTCTTATATGACTCGGATAATCAAACAAGTCATGCCAACAATATCGAAACTTCAAGTTCTTGTAACATATATTTAAACAATCATTTTCAATTTCAATAACATATCGAGTCAAAATCCAACATGCATTTTGGTAATCAAACTTTATGTGAAAACTATATAATTTTTCAAATATTAGCTCACACTTGTATTCTAACTCACACTTGTTTTTCCTAATCTCCCCCCAAGTATATTATATAAACATACTTTCTTTATATTTGTATTTCAAAATCACTTTCAAATTCTTTAAACTTTAAAAGGAAAAATTTATGTTAATTCTTCAAGAATAAACATATAATATTGCATCTAAATTTTAAAAAGGAAAAAATTTATGTTAATTCTTAGGAATAAACATAACATTGCATCACTAGTCTAATATGCTTCAATTAATTTATATATGCATAAAATATATGCGGTCTATCACATGTGAAGATATTCATGTTAAAATAACTTAGAATTACAATAGATTTAAAGTCATACATATGATAATTTTCTAGCAGAAATTTTCACGACAATAAATTTATGATATGTAATCATAATAAATTTAAATAATAATAATAATAACAAAATTAAACGTTGTATTACCTTGTAGGTTTATTCTTTATGTTGAGTCTTGGCTTCAATAAATCTCTGTACTTTCTTTTCCTCTTGAATATTACATTGGTAGTAAACTTCTAGTTTCACGTTGGTAAAATTTGATTTGTATGAAGAACCTTTTGATTTGTTACATTTGTAAACTTGGTTCATAATATTGTGTGTAAACTTCTCGGTTTGCAAAAAACATGTATTTTCTATTTATGTTATTTTTACAGATATCTATGAAACCAATAAGTTTCTTTAATACTTGGTAAATAATCAATGAATAATTTTGTTACTTGTAACAAAATATTAACTCGGGAGACTTCTGTCAAATTTATCTTGCCCGTACGAGTATGAACATTAGCCTCTTACAAAATATACTAATTAGTCTCCAGGACTATTAGCCTTTATACTTATTCTCGACATAAATCTGTAGTTTATTGTCGTGCGGACAATACTTTTCTAAGAAAGCTCACAATCTTTTGTGTTATACAATATTTAAAAACATAAGCCTCCAAGGCCTTAATATTAAGGGATAAATACTAATCTTATCACAAAATTTTTTGTTTTGAAGCACCTAGCACGGATAAAAAGTATTCATAAAAATGTTGTATTTATAAATAGTGCCGTATCTATAAATAAGAACGTATTTATGAATAGTGCCCATAATAGTAACAATAAAATTATATTAAACGTGGGGCTATATGCAAATTTTTCAAAATTTTCCACGGGAAGGTTAACGTGCAAATAGTAATTTGTAAATAATAATATAATATAAAATGTGGGACTCACCCAAGAAAATTTTCAAACAACCTACACGTTGTTTGGCCGTCAGGTTACTATGCAAATAGTAACAATATTAAAATATGTAAAACCGATTTATTTGCTTCTAAATAATCACTCAAGAGGGTTAAACATTTTTAATTTCTAGGTAAATAAAAAGGCCAAACATAGATCTTGTTTTTAATATTCATTCATAATTTATAACAAAAATTTCTACTACTTAGGGTGGGAATTTAAATCAATTATGATCACAACAATGACCATACCTACATATTTACATACATGTCCATGGCCATAATTAAATTCATTCACTAATGAAGTTAGTAAAATACGATATTCATAATATTTCTTAAGACATCTTTTCATAATATTGCTACTGAAGGAGCAAATTAGATACACCAATTTATAATAAACTTTTAGAGAAACAACCATCTTCTGGTGGTAATTTGCCTTATGACTTCAAGCCAAATATTTAACATGGATCCTGCCTTCACTTCAATATGCCTTGTGGCTTCAGGCCAAATATTCAACTTTATGGATCGGCTTTACTCAATTTGTCTTATGGCTTCGGGCCAAATTATCACCTTGCTTCGGGCAAAGTGTCGAGACTAAGCCAATTTGTATTATTTCTTAGCTTTAGCCAATTTGTCTCATGAGAAATTAAATATGGCTTCTGACCATTTATCTTCAAGATAAACAAAAATTATATATATGGCATACGGCCATATAATAATGAATCAAAGAATATGAAAATAAAAACAATAAAATTAAAGATATAATAATTAAATTTTTATGGCTTCAAGCCATTTATTTCTCATAATGAGAATTTAAATTTATATGCTTCTAATCATATAATTATAGAATAAGAAAACAATGATATATAATATATTATGCAGATCATTTTTCCAAGTGAGCTTGACGTTAGCATGGGTAAAAAGTATGATCAATTTTTAAAATACCCTAACCTTTTAAAGTTTAATGTTTTGATTATCAACTCCTTCGTTGTTAAAACTACCGTTAAACTTAACGGTTTTTGCTATTTTAGAGTTTTTATTTTTTTATTATATACATCTCATTTTAAAAATAATATTTTACATTTTACATGTAATTTTAAGTATTTTTAAATACTTCGAGTTAAGGGTTTACGGTTTAAGTGTTTTCAAATACTTAAAATAAAATATTTAAAATACTTAAAAAAACATTTAAAATCTTTCTTTGACCAACCCTTGTTTATATATAAAAAAAAATATAAAATATTTAAAATTACATGTCAAACGCTATATATATATATTTAATCACATGATATACAATAAAAAAAAAAAAAAAAAAAAACTACGGCATGGCAAAAGCCATTAACTTTAACAGTGATTTTAATAGCAAGGAAGTTGATAGTCAAAACACGAAATACGATGCTTCTTTATTTAAGCCTTTAATGGTTATGGAGGTAATGTGAAACTGACCCAAAGTTCTTGGGCTTTGTGTATTTTAGCTTAAAATTTATCCTAGACCATATTACTCTAATTAAAAAAAATTAATTTCATGGTAAATAAATCTTAGATGTCCTTACTTTGTATTTAATTCTCAGTATTTTTTTTTCTCACCATCTCCCTAGTGTGTTTTTTGCTTCACTAAAATCTGAAATCTGTGTTAAAAAATTTCATTCATGTATATTGAAGTTGGTTAGGCGTTTATTTATTTCTAAATTTTGAATTAAACTTAAATTATCATTTGAAATACGAATTTCATTTAATCTTCTTTACTTTAATTTGACAATCGAATTAATATGGTTACTTATTGCCTACTAGAATTATCTTGAGTGTCAAATGTTAACTATTTCAAATTTGCTCTTTTTTAAAGGGCACAAAAAGAAATATTCCATGTTGAAATTGGTCCATATTATGCGATCATGGACCATTAGTTTAAATGCGAGTTCAAATTCTATTTGACTTTATAGCCTAATGATATGAAAGTTTTTATATAAGTGGGAGGTCGTGAATTTGATTTTGCTTATAATCTCTGATCGCTAATACTTCATACCTGACCCTTTAATTAAAAAAAAAATTAAAAATTCCATTTGGCCGCCTATGCTTAAGTAATATTTTTGTTTCCTCGATCTTGATCAAATTGAATTCTATGCTAACATGTTGATGCCCCTACTTTTTATTTTCATGTTTTTAAACTGTGTGTTTTCTATCAGTTAGTATATGTGTTCATTATATTGAACCCAATGTCAAAGAGTTATTTACATGATTAAAACTTGAATTAAATGCTTTTAAAATTACTTATAATAACATAGAGTGAAGTATTGATTAATTAGTTTGTATAATTACTGGCCAAAAAAATTAGTTTATATGATTAACTTGTAATCTTTTAAATTGTTATAAAAATAAGGAAAATAAAGAGATGTGATTGGGGATGAAGAAAGACAAAAGAGAATTGTAGAGATGAAGAATGAAGAAGAACTCTCGTTCATATAGCATTTCCATATACCACCAACTCTTTGTGTCAAGGCTCTATTGGTTGGGCCTTTCCCACAACTACAATGTCATAAACCCAGGAATTAATCTACATTATGATACAATATGAAACGATTGGAGGTTATGGCTATTATTTATAAAATGGAATCCTAAAGTGAGGTGTAACACCCCAAATTCCATACTTGAAATCGTGTTGGGTGACACTTAGTTTTATAAAAATCAACAGAGTTTGAGGTGCTACTACTTAGTGTAAAGCGGAAATGGAGAGCATACACAAATGTTCGGACGATGAGTAACTGATACAAAATGCCCAGACAAATGCTGATGTCCCGACATAAGCTGATATATTAAAAATTTCCTGAAGGAATATTCATGTGATACATTAGTACAGAGCTTTGTATAATTACAAATCTTTATGGTAACTATACAATCTTCAACCAAGTCGTAGCTAGACTTGGGGCAATGAACCTAACTCAGTTAATCAAACAATTTGGCCAGGTAGGTGTCTATCGTGGAAGTCTTACCGAGTTCAAGGCGACTTATTGACTGATCCACATAGACTAGCTCTGCCTTCGCCACCAAACTGTTTGAGGTCACCTTATCAGATTCGTGCCAGAATGAATGCTCTGATGACGCTCTTCTGACATTTGCTTTGTCTGGTGCCTCTTCCCGGCTCCATCCATCAGTGCTCCTTTTCGGCTCTGTCCATCGGTGCCTTCTCATGGCTCCATCTACCGGTGCCATTGATTGAGTGGATTTTTCTCTATCTTTAGCCTTTGGGTCCACAATCAAAAATAACCAAGGATTGCGTATAGGCAAACCTAGGATCGTTCTCTCTCTCGAGGAGCCTTTTATTGAATCCTAAGTAATCTAAATGCCATGCAAATACAATTAAAACAAGGGGAACATTGATTTTGGATTTTTAAATTAATAAACTAAATTAAGCAATGCAATTAAATTAAATGCTAAACTATTATTTTTGGTATTTTTAATAAAATGGGATGGAGTATGAAAATGAGTATTAATGCTCTTGGAAATGGAATAGTGACAATCACAGTTCAATTAAATATAGGAGTAAATTTTCACTAGGTCTAGATGAAAAACCCCAAGATACCACTTGAGTCCAATATTCCCAATTAATAGTAGCTCCTACTACCGTAGCTAACTACTACCTCTTGAGATATTTTTTAAAACCACTTAGTGTGTGATTAGGATTAAATTAATGCAACTTGCTTCCTCTTGATATGAATGTGATACCACGCCACTCAATTAGTTCAATAAAATCATACTATCTAACAATACCACGTAGAAAGCACAATATCATTGAATCAATAAGGAAATACATATATATAAATCCAACAAGCTACCAAAATTAAATCCAATCACATAGGCTCAATCCACAAAGTTATCCAACTGGGTAAACTAAGTCTCAACAATTCAAAACAATATTCCTAAAACTAGGAAATTCAAATCAAATTAGAGAAAATAGATTGAACAAAATTAACTCCCCTATTTTATGCTCTGAAATTCCAGCACTTGATCCGTCTCCAAGAATTGAGAAATTAGCTATATATAGCCATTACAACACCCAACCAGAGCTGCAGAACTACAATCCCCTGAAGGGTATCGGACTTAATGGAATGAAAGAGGAAAATCGTGGGTTCTTGAGGGAAATAGAAGAGGAATGATATGGAATGGTGAAGCAAGAAAATGGTCGAATATGGTAGAGAGAAGGAAGAAGAACGATGAAGGTTCAGGGTCTCTGTTTCTGGATGGTGAAGATCGATGGTGATGTAGAAAGTGCTAGGCCCAAAGTCTTCCCTCCCCTGTCGCAAGTTCTGGTTTCTCTGCTGTGTGTAAACAGAGCTGGTGGTGGCCGTAGGTGGAAGATGACGGTATAGGAGTGAAAGAAAATGAATGGCTGTCGAAGGTGGTCCAGAGAATCCGTCGGCGCTGTGCTCTCGTTCTCTCATCTCATGGTGAAGAATGGGAAGCAAAGGGGGGTCGACGGAGGTCGCCGGCGGTGGTGAAGGTGGAGAAGACCGCCGGCGACGATGAGGGAGGTGGAGGAAGAAGAGGAACGAAGGTGATCTGTTCATGCGTGGTGAAGACGATGATTCATAGATGAAGATGATGTCTGCGTTTTTTTTATTTTCCCCCAGCTCGCGGCCTCTCTCTGAATTTAATCTCCCTCAGCTCTGTCTGTGTATGCGGCGCCTCCCCCATTCTGTCGGGCTCTCCAAAATTTATTGCAGAATTCAAACCTAATCTCCAATCCACTAAAACGTTGAGTTTCAATAGGGACCTACCTGAAAAGATCAAAAGTTCTCGGCAAGGGACTTAAGTGCAAAGTTTAAAAGTTTTCAAAGTGAAGGACTAAATCGAAACTTTTGCAACTTGAATTCAAACTTTCATTTTCAAATTTGGTCTCATTTCTTCAAGTACCTACAATTTAAAATAATTAATCCAACATAGAATATTCTCAGAAAAATCAATAATTAAAAGCAATTACATTTTTTTGACAATTTTACCCTTTTTAGCCCTAATTTAATGTATTTACTCTTAATCTCAATTTATCCTAAGAAATACATTTAAAGCTCAATAACTATGACAAAATGCATTAAGAATCCCAATTTAAGTATCAAAAAATCATATAAAAATATGGTTCGATCAGCCATCTCTGATCCAGGTTCCTGCCCTGACTTTTAGTCAAAGCTGAGGTCAATACCCATCGGACCTCAGGTAACAGTTAACCTCATATGAAAAGTATAACGAATATATGTATGAGATGTTCGTTACATTACAGCAATACATAAGCACATAGCATATGTAAGATTAGTCACAATAACAGTACATAGCACACAGCACATGTAAGGTTATCTACGTCTGCACTAACCAGTGCCACGACAACTCCTCATGTCCTCAGCGCTAGGAAAACTCAATGGCATTATCAAGACTATAACCCGTATAAAGCTGAATGTATGTAAACAGTGACCTAAGACAAAGCCTTAGCCACGGTACATGATCCAAGACATAGTCTTGTCCATGACCCTATGAAATCATACTACCACATACATGCATACAAGACAGGTCAGAGTTAAAGTTACTAGTACGCGAACGTATCTTTCACCGTGTAATGGCCAACATGCCCGACCTTTGAACCCGACTCCGGACTTCCCAGATATCCTATACATTATCGTCGGATTATTACTTTTTCCATGATATTATAATCAATATCATATTTCCTAGAATAATATCAAAAAGGATATTTTCACCTATTTTGATATTTCTACCCTTGGTGGATTTATTATTACTATTTTGCCCTTACATTTCTTGAAAAACGCTAATGCTGATTTTCTGGGCAGATTTTTCATCAACTTTGGAAAATCATACTTAATTCTAGAAAAATTGAAACGAGGATCCGTAAAATTCCCCGGAATCCTTAGGATGTCTATTTTTGAGGAAAAACACTGTTTTTACCCAGAATTTGTGAATCATTCCCAGTTTTTGTGTTTCCAACCTCTGCCCAGAATTTTTCCAGAAAAACGTAGCCCAACTTTGGAAATTGTTATCTCCTTGCAAAAAATTCAAAATGCTACACTCTAGGTATATTTGGAAAGCCCTATGTGTGTACTTTAACCATGAAGAGTTTCAGAATTTAATAACCTCATTTTCTACATAAAATCATATCATTTTTATTGTTAACTCTAGCAAACTTTCAACCGTAAATTTTGCCGTGAATTTCGCTACTTTGATCTTCAATCTTCAAGAATTTTGCTATACCATATTTTTCATCTAATTTTCGAAATAAACACATTTTTACCCATAAAAACATGAAAACAAAAATACTCTTGAAGATTAAAGATCAAAACACAATTTAACTATGAATTTAAAGACTAAAACTCAAAAACTAGAGAACTTACCCTTGAAAAACCTTGCTACTCCTTCTTCCTTCTTGCTTCTCACTAGCTCTCACTTCTCTCTACTCTTTGTAGAATGGTTTTGGTGTGAAGAAATGAAGAGGAGAAGCCTCCTATTTATAGGCAAAAATCCTAAGGTTAAAATGGTCATTAACAAGCAATCCAATTTTCCTTCTTTTCTCTTATCCATTAGATCAATATTCACTTTATGATATTCAATCCTCACCACCCCTTGGACATGCCGACATCAATCCCGTCAATAAGCCATTCCATGCGTTTTTTCTTTCTTTTTAATTAACAAAATAGCATCCTCTCACATGAATTTCAACTCCAATCCCTTCCATACATATCATGGTCGATGTAACATCCCATTTTCAAAAGCAGTAATTTTTTTTTTCATCAGAGTAGAGCATTGGAGCGATTGAGTAACTGATACATATATTTATAAATGCCGTAAGTCTGGCTGATTTACAGAAACGGTACATTGACCGAGAGTTTTCAAAATGAATAACACCCGAAGAAAGTCTTCAGCCGGGTCTCTGTGCGGCCTGCTCGCCTTTCTCCTCGGTTCTCGGTTCTCCTGAACCTGACGCTATGATAAGAGCTGAGATTCAATTGCAATTTGGATCTTAGGTAACGGTTAACCTCATGCTTAAATATGACTACATATACACGAGCAAAGCAATCAATACAACAGTCCACAACAGATGTATGATTAAAAACACATAACCACGTATACAAGATAATAACCACGTATGTAACATAACCTCGTATGATACAACATTAATAACCTCGTATGTAACATACCGTGTATATAGCATAACCTCGTACACTACTACACAACAATCATATAATAAACATTAGAGCTAGTGTTACGACGACGCGAACGTACACTTTTTGGCTACAGACAATGTAACTTTTACGGAAAAACGTGAAATTCGACGGTGGGAAAAACGGTATGTATGACGGCGGCAACAACAACGGCTCGATTAGCTCAGATATCCTATAAGGACAACGTTTATCAACATTTGGCATCATAACAGGCCATTTGGGCGAAAATTACTATTTTGCCCCTAGTACCCCTATTTGGCGGAATTTCGCGTAACTTCGTTACTTTGACCTTATTCCATTTCAAAATTATCCCCACTATGTTTTTACCTCGTCAGGCATCTTTCAATGCAATGAGGCTTAAAAACAAGTATAGGAATAAATTCTAAAACTTCCTAGATCAAAACAACAGTTCTACTATAACTACCGAAAGAACTACTAAAACTAAAAACTAAGGACGAAGAACTTACTCGGAGCTAAAGGGGAATTTTTCCGAGCTTCTCTCTCTAGAACCTCTCTCTAGGATTCGGATTTGGTGTGAAGAATGAGAGCAAGAGAGCTTGCTATTTATAGGGAAAAATAGGGACAAGGTGGGAATTTCCACAAAAGTCTTCAGATCGGATTCGCCGTTGGATCGCATTTTTGAGGACAAAACACTCTTGGCCATCCATAGTCAAGATCGAAATCTAAGAGCCCTAAAGTCAATGGATGAGTTGTCATCCATGATGGCTCTTGCTTTATGGCCTCGCCCGATAAAGCTACCCGATCGGTGTCCGTTTCGCGCGATTTCGCGAAACTCAAAATGCGAGCGTGTAACTTTGAAGGTCTTTTCATCCTCTTTCATATTATCAATTTGGATCCTCTTTTTGATCATATCCAGGTATTCTCGGTGCGTCGGAAGATATTCGGACAAACGCGTCCGGTTACGGAAATCGCTTCCGATAGAACCAACTTACGGACAACAATTCATTGAATCGTAAACGTCCAGTTGTTTCCTAACTTAATCCGTGTTTAAAAAGACACAATTGTTTCTATAGGTTCTCACTTTGCCTATCGACTCTACTCTATCCGATCAACTTTTCGTCTTATTTGAAATTAGGGTTTTCGGTTGCGGAATCGACGCCTGGTAAATTCTTTCTTCGTGTAGAATTTCACTTGTACTTAATTTGATCATCCGAAAAGACTTTTACCTCTGGTTTACCTGTAGAATTTATTTCTAACTTTTCCCCTGGTCCATTTATATAAGCCGACTCACCGCATTATATTATTATTTTATTCTAATTACCATTTTAATTATTTAAACAATTATTTTTAATTAAAAATACTTAGAATTTCGCCCCTCTTTTAAAAATTCAGATTTATTTATTTTTCTATAATTTTTTCCATTTTTTAAAAATATAATTTTTTTTACCAAAAATTCCCGTTTTACCCCCGCCGTTAGGGCTTAATAGTGATTTTTTTAGGACATAATTTCTTCGTTTAGTGATTTTTTTAGGATCAGGTTTCTTCATATATTTATCTTTACTAATTTTACATGTATATTTTTATCTTACAACCTTCTATACCGATATTGTCATTTTATATCCTATGTAAAATGTTAAAAATGTTTACCCCATCATGTTACTTTATGGTTCATATTCATTGAAAAAAATGCTTTTTAAACTTTTCTTCATGTTATTCCCTCTGGTTTGTGATGCGAAATAATTTATTAAATTCTCATACTTAGGGATAACACTTCCATATTTTTCTCATAATTTTTCACGACCTTTCTTGGGGTATTTATCATAATATTTTTAGATTGTTTTTATCACCATTATATCATTTTTAGTCATCTACGTTCATCAGAAAAATAAATGATTTTCCCGTAACTTTTTTGACAATTTACTCTATAATTATAACAATTTTCTATAACAGAAATAATTTTTAAACTCATGATTTTGCTTTATCAAAATATTCGTTAATTTCCTTTATCTCAAAACTTCCAAAATAGCATTTACTAAAATCCGGTATTACATTTCTCCCCCGTTAAATAAAATTTCGTCCTCGAAATTTGCTATATAACAACTTAGACTCGTCTATCTAAATTTCGGACTATTCGCTCCGAAACTTTTCTCTATATGTCGGCCGCTCCGCTTGACGAACGAGAATTCGCCGGTTTGACAGTAACGATCTTGTCATGTCGTACTTTGATATATAGTATTTTCCGTGGCACCCATATACCCCGGTCAACACCGGATATCAAAATGTCTCCATGACGCCCATACACCATGGTAACACAAGATACCTTAAATGTTTCCATGACGCCCATACACCATGTCAACACAAGATACCTCCTACTCAATGACACGATCGTGGTCTGATCGTAGTAACTAAGAAATATGCATTGGAAACTAAAATTTTCGCGACAAGTAAGATAACTATTTATCAAACCATAGGGAATTCCTTACTATACATGTATCTTAACGATTTCTTTCACCCTGTACTCAGGTGTAGTTTTTGAACACAGGACTTTTCGTCCATTAAAACACAGGACTTATTGTCCTTTCCCGAGTTTCTTTCAACTCAAAAAGTACTTCAACCACTTGTGTTAGCGAGCAGTTCTATACGATACTTACTAACTCTAGGTCTTACATCGATTAGTTCAACTTGAGAGGCTTCAATAGGCGAGAGGCGTAAGTCATCACGCTGTCTGTCCCGCGTAGACAAGACATATCCCAACCCATACCTAATGGCACCACGACCATCTACTTGGATCCGGGACAACCAACTCTTGGTGCTTATGACCAACTTCGTTCTCAGTCTATGCAAGCTCATCTCAGTCTGTGTTCTATACAATGATTTAAGTTTTACTCTTTAAGCTTTATCAATGGTTATGAGAAAATTTCGGTATCAATCTGCGGTACTATCCCGCTAGATCCAAAAACTAAATATCTATGTTACTATCTTCAGAAGATTGCTATTCCTTGATGTACAACTGAAATGGTGTTCCGAGCATACGTCAACCCTTGACAAAACGTAGGAATTACATAAGCGAGTAAATCGTAGATCATGGGAAGTGGGTATGTGTTCATGATAGTCATTTTGTCCATCCTGCGATGGTTGATACAAAGTCACAACTCTTGTACTTTGTTCGGTATCATTTGATACGGCGTTTTAGATGTTGATCTGTCACACACCCTTTCGGTACACCGACATTCGTCGAGATAAATGCAGCTTAATAAACATCGGTTCCAAAGATAGTAATACCGATTACAAAGTCTGGTTACATAACCACAAACCTTAATAAGTTCATACAAATATTACATAATTTCATAACAGTCAAAATACACAACATATAAAATAAACGGCAGATCTCGGCTCGGCCCAGCACCATCAATTACCGGTATCCACTGTCTTACCACGTGAGCCACGTCCACTATTGTGTTCCGTCCCGAACTTTGTGGAATATCCGGGATTCAAACGAATCCCGCAGTAACGTTAATCACTCACATAAGATGCATGCAAGTACATGGTAGATAACCGGTTGCAATAAATTCAATATTCAAATAAATTCAAAATTCAAATTCAGATTGCATTTCAACCATATTCAAGAACCTACCGGTTCATTCGCACAATGCTGGATATTCAAATGGGCATTTACCCTTCTTTTCACAAACACAACAATTCTCTTATCGGACTACACCCCCCGGCCTCAACCGTGATGGCTTCCGGGGTTACCCCACATTCTAGGGCACTACCTCCGGCCTCAACCGGCGATAAGATTAAGTATTCACAATTCACATATCACAATGGTACATACATACATATAAAGGCACACAGAGTATGTGAGAGAAAGTTACTACCGAACTCCAATTAGCTAAAAAATAATTCTCGGTGCTTGAACCACTTGGAACCAATTCCTAAAATAATATCATCATAATATTAATTTCCCTTATTTTATAAGGTACTAAAATTAATGACCACTTTATTCCATTTCTCCAAAAATATTCAAAAGGGTTCTTATCATCATTTAGGATCCTTGTGACCCAAAGATATTAAGTTATCCAACTTAAACCTTAATTGTATCAATTTTCGGATTAACTCCTTTTCCAATCAGAATTTTCACTGAACTTTACAAATTCATAATTAAATGCACAAAAGTCCAATTGATGTGCTTCCAAAACTCAAATGTCCATTAACATGTCTATTGTCTTGGAAAAATAGTCCCATAAGCCCAGAGAATCTGAATCATTCCCAGTTTTAATATTTCCCAATACTGTTCAAGTCTCACTTTCAAAAACGTAGGTCATCTTACAAAATTAATTCCTCCTTGTACAGAGCTCTTAAAATTACATATTATATATCAATAGAAAGTTTAAGATGTCTACTTCAAATCTGGAAAATTTCATAATTTATAGACATCAGTAACTTGATCGAAAATGGTGTACAAGTTGACTGCCTTCCAAACAGTTAAAACTAGCAGTTTTAACAACTTGTACAATTTATTCCCTTAGGTACTAAAAATCATTTCTAACCTTATTCTCACTCAAATTTTCGTGGCAAACCCTTTGGAAACCTTAAAATCTTCAAAATCCTTATAGTTTCACCACTTTTAAATCAACCCAAAATATTACATAAATCGCGTAAAGTAACATTTTAATGCAACTTTACAAATTCTAAGACTTTATGAACCAAATTGTCTTCTAACTCATTTTCTAGTCCATCTAAGAAATTTGAGCAGTATATCCCCTTGGAAAAACATGCCTTCAAAAACTAAGGAAATAATGGATAAACCATATTCCAAATTATCCACAATATAAAATAACACAAGACAAGTCAAAACCTTTACTTACTTGTCTTGATCCTTTGAGTTTAAACCACTTCTTCTTGCTTCGCCTCCTTAAGACTTTCAACCTTCACTCTCAAAATTCTATAAGAAAGTGTTTCACTCGCAGTTCTCACTCTCTTATTTCAACTCTCTCTCCTTCTTTGCGTTCTTTCCTCACTTAACCGATAGCACATAGAAGGAAAGACATAAAATTGTATATATTTATCGTAAAAGAAAAGATTGCTTCGTCCGTGAATAAACAAGTAGATCCATTGTGATTGCTCCCGTGAACGAATAGAAATCACTCGTGATACGCTTGCATTTGTCCGGATGGTGCAAGAAAAATTTGATTAGATTAGCCTTTTGTCCTTGTGTGTGTATGGATATATTTAAAAAAAAAATGAAAGTGGATGAGCAGATGATTATAGGCTAGCCGACACTTTTGTAATGGAGTGTAGAATGGGAATATAAAATAAGTTGTCATGACTTTAAGACATTGGTGCGTAAACATGGAGATGAGAGATATATTGTATTGTCCGTGAATGGAGGGATAATTAATTGATATTTGGAAGATAGTGTTGTCAATTATTTAAATAAAAGACAAACACAATATGCAACTTGTGGTCTCAATTGAGTATACGGGAATGAAGATAAGAAATGTTTGGTAGTGGGGTAGTTATAATATTTATAAGTGGGAGACAATTTGTCCGTGAATGAAAGTAGAAAGAATGATTAATTGACGTAGGGAATACTTGAGCCATTATTGTGTTGATAATGAATACACCTTGGATGCTAACATAATAATAAACAAATATAGGTGGAGAGTCACGGATGAAGAAATGGAAAATGAATGCACCAAAAGTCATACCTAAAGAAATATTAGGGATGATATGATATGAGTGCTTTGTCCATATATAATAATAATAATAATAAAAATGTTTAAATGGGATATTACAGATCCTATGCTAGGTATTAATGTCATAGTGAATTTCGAGAATGTAGTCGATGTTTGTGAACAGAGTTTTTGAACGAGATATATATTCGATTTGGAATTCAAACATGATTACATAAGCAAAATAGTTCACACCCAATGGTGTAGCTACTATTGGATCGTAAGGTAATACATATATGTATGCATCCCAAAATGATTCGCATATTCATCTGATATAACGAGTGATTAGTACCCATGTCGTACAACACCTAAGGTAGGTTCCTATCAAGAGATAGTTATGCGGATCCTCTCTGGAGATTATTCGGCCTCGTTAGTTGTCAAAGCAAAAACCCGGCCTGGGTTTTGTGGCCTTATCCCCGTAGTCCCTTGAGGACAGTTCGTGTATAAGTGCCCTGGCTTCTGACACTTGTAGCATATCCGCTCCCCTGCGCAGTTAGTCCCTGGGTGGTTCGTTCTGCATTTTGGACATGGTCGGGGTCCGGGTATTCCGGGTTGTTCATTGCTCGGATCGGTATGGCATCTTGCCTCTCCCTTGAGGGTTATTCCATGGTGCCGCCCTCTTCTACGAGGAACTTTCGCGGCTCAACCCGTCACGACTTGCACTGCTGCGGTTGTCGATTCTTGATGTGTGTAGTTCCGTTATGTTACGTTCGATCAACCGGCATGACTCCACCGCTTGGATCAGTGCGGGAACGTTGGGATACCAGCTTTTCCCTTATTTCGTACTTTAGCCCGTCTACCATCCCGCTTGCCTTCCGGCTCTCGTCAACGTTACGTTTCGAGATATGAAGAATATCGAGACAGATTGGTAAACCGGCGAAGTAGTCATCGAATGACTCCTCGTGACTTTGTCGAATATGGAGGAATTCGACTCCTTGATCACTTGTACCGAAGGAGGAAAATATTGTTCATTGAACTTCTCCGAAATTTCTCCCAAGTCACGGGACAATAACGGGTTTGCAATGTTCGCAATGCTTTTCCACCATTGGTCTGCGTCCTTTTCGGTTTTCCGGACATTCCATCACTTCGAAGATCTTGTCCAGTCTCATAAGCCAGTCTTCAGCCGAATCGAGCTTACCACGAAAAACTGGAGGTTTGAGCTTGCAGAATTGGGTGACCCATTGCTGCGTGGTCTCAACCACTCTGTTGGGTCGAGGTAGCACCGCTATTGCCCTATTACGTCGAGGGGGTGTACGTGATCTATCGACTCCTCGGTTTCACGTTCATCATCGGTTCGTTTCATCTTCTTCCTCGCATTCCGTCGTTCCTCATTGGCACGGTCACCTTCCTCTTCTCTCTCCCCCTTTCGGCAAGGAGTTCATCAATAAGAGCCCTTTGTTCTTGCAAAGCATCCCCCGCATTTCTTGCAACTCATTTCGCTCTCCGGTTGCTGCGGTCCTTGTCGTTCGGGTTCGTGTACCGGGTATCGGTATTATTCGTGGGTGTCATGCCTACCTTACCTGCCTCGCGCCTCGCCGGCCTCTGCCTCGGCCTCTGGGAGCTCCGGCTCCTCTCAAATTTGCCATGTCTCGTTCTTTTCCCTTTATTAGGGAAACATTTAGATATACAAGGAAAACAATGATTAGTCTATCGCAGACTTTATCACACTAGTACTACAAACGTACGGACACTCGTACTATTTCCCCTCGTTCAGGGTTTCGTTGGTTCTTTCCACTTGAAAACTAATAGAACTTCTCAACATGGTTCAAATACCACATGAATATATCTTTGTCGGTCTCCAAGTTTCGTCGGCGTGGCCTCGTCACGAGTTTCATCCGATGCGGCCAGCTCCACATATAAGCTCGGGTTAGGGTGAAGTTACCGTCCAAGTAAAGCGGCGATTATCGAGTTATCGGGATTATCGAATTATCGGGATTATTAGAGACCGATATTAGTACCGACAATGGATTTGCGGATTCGGGTTAGAGTGATGCACCGACAAAGGGTGGTACACCGGTTCAAGATGGTATACCGGTTCAAACGGTACACCGACCTAGGGCTACCTCGGTACTCATTTTCAAAACACGCTCAAAGTTTAAAAGGCCGATTTGAACATAACTCGTTAACCGAACATAATGGCCGGATAAGTGTCTATCATGGGGACCTCACCAACTCTATGGCGGCGATTGGCCACACCCACATAGACTAGCCTTAACTATCCTACCATACCGTCCGTAATAACATAGTCATATCAATGCCGGGACTACGCTTTTCCGATACCAAAAATGTAACATCCCATTTTCAAAAGCAAGTAAATTTTTTTCATCGAGTAGAGCATTGGAGCGATTGAGTAAGCGATACATATATTTATAAATGCCGTAAGTCGGCTGATTTACGAAACGGTACATTGACCGAGAGTTTTCAAAATGAATAACACCCGAAGAAAGTCTTCGTAGGGTCTCGTGCGGCCCTGCTCGCCTTTCTCCTCGGTTCTCGGTTCTCCTGAACCTGACGCTATGATAAGAGCTGAGATCCAATTGCAATTTGGATCTCAGGTAACGGTTAACCTCATGCTTAAATATGACTACATATACACGACATCAGCAATCAATACAACAGTCCACAACAGATGTATGATTAAAAACACATAACCACGTATACAAGATAATAACCACGTATGTAACATAACCTCGTATGATACAACATTAATAACCTCGTATGTGACATAACCTCGTATGTAACATACCGTGTATATAGCATAACCTCGTACACTACTACACAACAATCATATACAATCATATAATAAACATTAGAGCTAGTGTTACAGTATGCGAACGTACACTTTTTGGCGGTACAACAGAACTTTTACAGAAAAACGTGAAATTCGACAGCGGGAAAAACAGCGGTATGACGGCGGCACAACAGCGGCTCGATTAGCTCAGATATCCTATAAGGACAACGTTTATCAATATTTGGCATCATAACAGGCCATTTGGGCGAAAATTACTATTTTGCCCCTAGTACCCCTATTTGGCGGAATTTCGCCAGAACTTCGTTACTTTGACCTTATTCCATTTCAAAATTATCCCCACTATGTTTTTACCTCGTCAGGCATCTTTCAATGCAATGAGGCTTAAAAACAAGTATAGGAATAAATTCTAAAACTTCCTAGATCAAAACAACAGTTCTACTATAACTACCGAAAGAACTACGGAAACTAAAAACTAAGGACATAAGAACTTACTCGGAGCTAAGGCAGAATTTTTCCAGAGCTTCTCTCTCTAGAACCTCTCTCTAGGATTCGGATTTGGTGTGAAGAATGAGAGCAAGAGAGCTTGCTATTTATAGGGAAAAATAGGGACAAGGTGGGAATTTCCACAAAAGTCTTTAGATCGGATTCCGGCCGTTGGATCGCATTTTTGAGGACAAAACACTCTTGGCCATCCATAGTCAAGATCGAAATCTAAGAGCCCTAAAGTCAATGGATGAGTTGTCATCCATGATGGCTCTTGCTTTATTGCCTCCGGCCCGATAAAGCTACCCGATCGGTGTCCGTTTCCCGCGATTTCGCAGAAACTCAAAAATGCGAGCGTGTAACTTTGAAGGTCTTTTCATCCTCTTTCATATTATCAATTTGGATCCTCTTTTTGATCATATCCAGGTATTCTCCGGTGCGTCGGAAGATATTCGGAAAAACGCGTCCGGTTACGGAAATCGCTTCCGATAGAACCAACTTCTGGACAACAATTCATTGAATCGTAAAACGTCCAGTTGTTGCCTAACTTAATCCCGTGTTTAAAAAGACACAATTGTTTCTATAGGTTCTCACTTTGCCTATCGACTCTACTCTATCCGATCAACTTTTCGTCTTATTTGAAATTAGGGTTTTCGGTTGCGGAATCGACGTCGGTAAATTCTTTCTTCGTGTAGAATTTCACTTGTACTTAATTTGATCATCGAAAAGACTTTTACCTCTGGTTTACCTGTAGAATTTATTTCTAACTTTTCCCGATGCCCGCCTATAAGCCGACTCACCGCATTATATTATTATTTTATTCTAATTACCATTTTAATTATTTAAACAATTATTTTTAATTAAAAATACTTAGAATTTCGGCCCCTCTTTTAAAAATTCAGATTTATTTATTTTTCTATAATTTTTTCCATTTTTTAAAAATATAATTTTTTTTACCAAAAATTTCGTTTTACCCCCGCATTTCGTTAGGGCTTAATCGACATAATTTCTTCGTTTAGTGATTTTTTTAGGATCAGGTTTCTTCATATATTTATCTTTACTAATTTTACAGTATATTTTTATCTTACAACCTTCTATCTTGATATTGTCATTTTATATCCTATGTAAAATGTTAAAAATGTTTACCCCATCATGTTACTTTATGGTTACGAAATGCTTTTTAAACTTTTCTTCATGTTATTCCCTCTGAAATAATTTATTAAATTCTCATAATTAGGGATAACACTTCCATATTTTTCTCATAATTTTTCACGACCTTTCAATATTTATCATAATATTTTTAGACTGTTTTTATCACCATTATATCATTTTTAGTCATTTCGTTCATCGATTTTCCGTAACTTTTTTGACAATTTACTCTATAATTATAACAATTTTCTATAACAGTTTTAAACTCATGATTTTGCTTTATCAAAATATTCGTTAATTTCCTTTATCTCAAAACTTCCAGATTTACTAAAATTCGGGTATTACAGTCGACATCCTCATCCCTTTGTGAGCCTTTGGATTGTTTATATATATATATATATATATATATATATATATTAATCTTAAGTCTTTAATTCTCCCATTGGCTAATAAATTTACAAGAGGATTTAGCTTATTTTCTCTATTTCTCATTGGCTAGTTGCTAGTGTTGACTTTTCAAAACTTGATTAAAGTTTAATTAACATCTTAATCAAGTGCTTACATGCTCCTTAATTATATTTTATCATTAGCTAACTCAATTACATGAAGATTTAGACTTAATTACTTGAGATATTATTTCGTTCTCTTTGGCCTAATTATTTTCAAATATAATTAGCCCTCATTTGATACTTTTAATTTGTCTCTAATCAATTTGGAGAATTATGCAATTGGTCTTAATTAATGCAAGTTTAATTGCCCATTAGTCTTTGCTAATCTCCTTTAATTTTCTTAAGTGTTTTCACAACACTTTCTTGCTTCTTTTGATCATAAATTAACCATTATTTAATGTGTTAATTATGTCACTTTTTGTTTTCCTAAATATGTAGTCTCATAATTAACCATTGGTCAATTAATTCCAAAGTGGAATTTGGATGAGAATATAATCAATAGATTATAATTCTTTGAGACACATATTCACCTTTGTATTTTGTTAATTATTTTCCAAAATACAATGTTTATAAAAATTATGAAAATTAGGGTATTACATGAGGGGTTATGGACATTCGCTCATATATATTTACAACATAAATCAAATTTAAATATAGTTAAAAAGGACAATTTCATTAATGGTGCTTACTTTAATTTGACAATTAAATTGGTATGATTGCTTATCACCAACTAAAGCTATTCCGAGTTTCAAATATAAATTGTATTTTAAAATTTTCATTTTAAATAAATAGAAATTATTTTTATTATAAGTTTCTGATGTGTAAAGTATTATTATTCTTCTTTTTTTTGAAAACAAGGAACAACGAATAATTTAAAAAGAAAAAGAAAAAGTGGAGCATCCCTTATAGAGTGAATACATGCAATTAGATGAAATCAGGAGTAGTTAGGAAACTCTGGGGCAACAGAAGCAAAAGCATCATTCGTTTTGTTTGTGCTCTTGTTAACCACACCACTAAAGCTGGTGGCCTCATTAGATTAATCGACGGCGAAGCTTAGTTGGTATCACGTTTTTGTAATATGCATGTTTATACATATTTGTTTAATACAATCCTTTTCACTAAAAACAATGGGTAGTGTTTTCAGTAATATTACTAAATATTGGCCCACTTACTTTAGTCATAGATTTGGTTTGTCCATCCAATAGATTCTACTTTCTTAAGTAGTGGAAATGTGGAATATATAGTTTCTACTTTCTTAAGTGATTCCAATATTTATCGAATCCTTCAAACTGGCTGCAATTAATCCAATATAATTGGTCTAAAAATATATATCTTTTTGTTTGTTTTTAAATTTTCAGTAGGAGTTGAAAGGGGTGTCCCCTCTAACCCCTCTCTTCATTTAATTTTTTCACAATTGGATTGACTTTTAATAGTTGATATTTATTCTGTAAAAATATTAATATGATTTAATATTTAATATTGTAATACCCTAAAATTCTTATTTATCATAAATACTATATTTTGATAAATAATACATATTAAATACAAAGGTGAATATTTGTCTCAAGAAATTATAATCTATTGATTATATTTTCATTCAAATTCCACTTTGGAATTAATTAACGAATGATTAATTATGAGACATTATTTTGGTGCTATTTAATATGATATAAATAGCACATAAAAAGGTAATTAATTTATAACCAAAAGAAGGAATGTAATATCCCAAATCTTTGGATTTGGAAATAAGAAATATTTTATGGGAATTTATTATGAAAATTTGGCCTAAATAGTTTTAAAGCTATTTTTTGGATTTTGAGGCCTATTTTCCCAATAATTCAAGGAAAAATAGTTAGAGGATACTTTTTGGTCTAGAAATTTTAGAACCAATATTTTATGACCTAGAGAGTTAATTATGGAAGAAAATTCTTATATGGAATTAAGGATTTTATTTTCCAATACTTATTTAATATTTGTAAATAAATATTAAATGGTAGTTGGATATTGGTAGATATGTATAAGTTGGTATGAATGTTTGGTGTAAGAGTGTTTGGTGTGAGTGTTTGGTGTAAGAGTGTTTGGTTTGAGTGTTTGGTTTGAGGGTTTGGTTTGAGTGTTTGGTTAAGGAAGAAATGTAGTTGAAATAGTCTTGAATTTTTGCTATAAATAGAAGGCTCTTCTCTTCATATTCTTCACACCAAAATCAGCTCAAAGCATCTGATTTTAAGATTAGAGAGTGAGTAGAGTGAAGTTCTTGGAGCAAGGAAGAAGTAGTAGCAAGGTTCTTCAAGGGTAAGTTCTCTAGTTCTTGAGTTCTAGTTTTAAATTCATAGATAGAAGTTGCTTTGATCTTAAATATGCTAGAGTAATTTTATTTTCATGTTTTTATGGTTAGAAATGGTTTTATTTCGAAAAAATGATGGAAAAGGTTATATAGCAGAATTTTTGGAAGCTAATCATAAAGTAGCGAAACTACGGCGAAATTTTATCGGTAAGCAATTTTTGAAGTCAGGGGTAAAAACGTCAGTATTTTATATTGAAGATGAATTTCTAAAATTCTGAGAAAATTCATGGTTAAAGTAGACATATAGACCTTTTCAAATATACCAAGAGTGAATTAGTTCGAGTTCTGTGCTAAAAGATAAAAATGTCCACAGTTGGGCTACGTTTTCTGGAAATTTTCTGGGCAGAAGATGAACACGTGAAAACTGGGAACTATTCATAAAATCTGGGCAAGAATCAATATTTTTCCACAAAATTAGACATCCTAAGGATTCCGGGGAATTTTACGGATCCTCGTTTTGAGTTTTCTAGAATTACTTATGAATTTTCAAAGTTAGAAGTAAATCTGGCCATAATGCTGAAAGTAGCGTTTTTATTAAATAAAATGTAATGGCAAAATGGTAATAACAAATCCACCAAGGGTAGAAAGGTAAATTAACCTTTTGGATATTATTCTAAGCAATATGGTAATATGTTAGGATATCCGAGGATTCCGGAGTCGATTTGAAGGACGGGCATATTACTATTCATAGTGTCGTATTTATGAATAGTACCGTATACATAAATAGTAAATTACTATTCACACGGAAGGAAGGTACGTTCGCGTACAGTAACTTTAACTCTGATATGTCTTGTATGCATGTATGAGATGGAATGATTTCATAGAGTCATGGACAAGACTTGGTCTTGGGTCATGCACCGTGGTTAAGACTCTGTCTTGAATCACTTTGTTTATATACATTCAAACTTGATACGGGTTATAGTCTTGATAATGCCGTGAGATTGTTTTCCTAGCTAGCGAGGACACGAGTGTACATCGTGGCACGGGTGGTGCGAGACTATACAACTATACATGGATTTGTATAGATAACTTTACATGTCTTTGTGTGCTATGTCTTGTTGTTGTGTTGACATTACATCATGTCTTTGTGTGCTATGTATTGGTTAATGCTGAAATGTAATGAAATATCTGTCATACATATCTTTGTTATACTTTTCATATGAGGTTAAGCTGTTACCTAAGATTCAATTTGTTTTGAATCTTAGACTTGACTAGAGGTTCGGGAAAGGAACGGGATTTATGAAGATGTTGTGAATGGAGCCATGAGAAGGAGCATTAATGGACGGAGCCGTGAGGAGGCACCGGTCAAAGGAAATGCGGGAAGAAAGTCAACAGAACCTACCTTATGGCATGAATCTAATAAAGTTACTTCACATCATTTGGTGCTTAAACTAGAAGGGTCGTCTATGTGGTTCGGTCAATCGGTCACCCTAGCACGGTGAGACTTCCACTAGACCTACCCGGCTGGCCAAATGAGATGATTTAAGCGAGTTAGGTTCTATGCCCCAAGTCTACTCAAGGCTTGGTTGAAGAGGGTATAGTTACATGTAAGAATTGTAATTATAAAGTTTTGTATTCGTATCACATGAACAATCCTTCGGGAAATTTATAATATATCGATATACGTCGGGCATCGGCATATGTCCGAGTATTTTTATATCGCTACTCAATTGTTCAAATTTTTAGTACATGCTCTCCGTTTCCGCAAAAACGCTAAGTCGTAGCACCTCAAAACTCGATAAATTTTTATAAAACCACGTGTCACCGCACGATTTATGTTACGGAATTTGGGGTGTTACAATTTTGGTATCGAGCTAGTTTCACGGCTAGTCTCAAGAGCATTGTATGAACAACAAAAACAATAGTGCGATATAATACGGTTTTGTGATACAATAAAACAAATACCCTAAGGAATGGTTAGAGTTTCGAAAAACTCTAAGACTTCGATATGGAAATCGGAGTCCGAATGAAATTCCGAAACGAAAGCAATAATTGAACTTAGTTGACGATACTACCTAAGTCTTCCCTTAGATAGTAACCTATTGTTTAGGTTTGTTTGTAAAACACGGTGACTTCTCGGTTAAAAGTCTTCCGGTATGAATGGTAACTTATACTTGGAAAATGTTTGAGTGTCATGTTGGAATCGAGTAGAAATTCTGGAAAATTGTCTACTCAAAAATTTAAAAGTTCAATCGAATATAGGTTCTAAGAATAAGTCGAATAACCAGTTTAAATAGATAAAGATAAGTTTGGCGGGAAAGTTTGAAAATCCCTATGAATCTTAGAATAGAAACATTAGCAAGAAGACTAAGAATAAAAGACTATATGATTTCAAGTAAGAAGAGCAACAATCGGAACAACCCCATTACAAAGACGAATCATCTCTTGATGACGTTTGTAAATTTCTTCTTGCGTAATTTCTCTTGAGCTAGGATCTTGATGAGGTAATGCCTTTCTCAGTGCAGCAACTCGCCTCATAAGTTTTGAAAGCCTTCTGTGAGGCCAATCTATTAACCCTTCCTTGCGACATATTCTTTTTATCGTACCTATACTCAAATTTATCTGTTGACTCGTTTCTTCAAGGGTCAAATGGAAGAAATTACAAAAATCTTTCGAGTCAATGCTTACGCTTTCGTGGTGTTGCTCAAGTCTTGCCCTATAAAATTCACCCGGTTTATATAAATCATCTTCAACCGCGGAGTTCTTTTCCTTTAGAAGATTTATCTTCCACGTTGATTGAACTACCAAAGAATTCATTATGAGACTCGAGTCCATTCTAAACCAACACATAGAGCCTCATAATATGATGATAATGGATCGGCACTAAGACATACCCCGATGCATTTTGTTTTATGCAATATTGTGTCGAGAAAATCTTTGATTTCCTCGTATTCTTCTTCTTTGCGAGATCATACATTTGAAGGTTGGAAGAATCTTTTTGTACATTTTGGTGATGTACGGTATGACATATCATGCCAATCCTTCCATGAACTTCAAGCCTCGATGATGAAGACCATTGGTATGAATAATTTCACGTAGAACATGGCAACAACCACATGAAAAAGGGTTAGTGATTTTAGCTAGAGTGGAAAAAAGGGTAGTGGTTTCTTCTAGGCGGGAGCGGGGTTTCTTGGAGAAGAAGGTTTAGTAGACTCCATAAGTTCGGCCATGTTACGACATCTTTTGGTGGTCGCCTTGATGGATCTACTTGGATACTTCTTGGTTTGGAGTCGAACCTTGAACCCTTGGGGATGGATGAAGTACATTAGCTCTTTGGAAGAGAAGTAGGAACATGAAGCATTGAGGTAGAAGGAGGAACGTACACCTCTAGGGGATTGTAAGAAAGTAATGACGAATATGAAAATGGTGCATTACTAGATAAGTCGGCTAATATGTTAGGTGATTATCACGAGAATATAGCTTCGAGAAACGAAGGGCTATTTGAATCGAAACGGGAATGTAGTTGCTTGGACTGCCATGTTTGAAGTAGTAAGAAGAAAGATTTGAACGAAGGAAAATGTAAGATAGTAAATGGTATTTTGAAAGGTTGAGAATGCATGAGAATGATACTGTATCATCCTCGGTTTATAAGCGAGCTTGATCTTTGTGAAAATTTTGAAATTTAGTAGCGCCAAATTCAAATTCAAATTCAAATTGTCGGTTCATAAGCGTATGGATTTTTAATTAAGCAGTAATCCGTAGTGTTGCTCCCTAATGCATCCTAGTAACTACTAGTCTTACACCGTTTGGACGTTTGTACGTCGTATGGTAATTGATTGATGGCCGTGTCTCCAGGAAATTTGAGTTGGAGAGTGTGCCACTAATTCGTGATGACGGGTTGGTTAATGAGATGCGATGGATCTACGTAGTTAAGTGTATTCGGGTGAGAGTAATCTCGAAATGGATTACTTTGGAGTTGGCCACGCATCAACGTCTTACCAAAAGATATTACATGTGGATCCTTCTATTTTAATTTTAGATGAGGGACACAGATCGAAGAATGACAATATTAACATAGTTCAGTCCCTTATCAAAGTGAAAACTCCTCAAAAAGTTGTGTTGTTTAGAACGTTATATCAAAATCATGTCAAAGAGGTGTTTAACATTTTAAACATTGTGTGTCCAAATTCTCTCTATTCACGAGACATCTCACCAGGTGCATTAATAAGTAGAGTACATGTACCAAGTATGTAGCATTTACGTGTATTGATCGAGAATACTTTGCGAAGGACCATGACTTCAAAAGGAAGTGGTCTTCATTCAAAATTAGTAAGATGACAAGTCGGGTACTTCATTACTACAAAAGGGATAGAATTGGAACTTCATAAAAGCTGTTGAATTTTATGAGGATAGGTTTGTATATGATCTAACATGAAATAATGTTTAGGTCAAAATGTGATCAAGATTGCTTATAGATTTAGTACATGAAACTATAATTGTGTGAACCTTGTAATTCATACTACATTGTTTACAATGTTTTGTATGATTGATGGTTACCTTTGAGGTAACAAAATAATGTGTAAACTTTGTCTCGTGACATTGGGAATTAAGATAGTGGAATATGAGACTATCAAGGGTAAATACCGATAAGATTTGAGTTCTCGTTATAATAATACTTTAATTGAGAAATTATTAACTGAAGTTAACGCTACTTATGGAACGTTTTGATTGGAGAGGGCTACCTACGGGAGTTCGATCGAGGAGGTTTTACCTACAAAGGATGCTTGGCCGGAGAAGCGACCAATCGAAATGATTTGTGTGAAGCACCGAGTAAAGTGCCGTAGAGCGAGCCACCGTGATGACGAGCCGTAAGGTGCAACCGCCATGACAACGAACCATAAAGTAGAGCTATCAGTGTATCGATTCTCAAGGTAAGTACATTATAATGAGTCTCACATTTAATAGGTTCCCTAGAGAAAAAGATTTTCGTAATCAAGTATATCACTAAGAGGTGCTCTAGTGTTGTATGACCTTCTAAGGTTAGTTGTGCGGTTCCCGAGAACGTTTAAAAAATTGAATTTTTGAACTTGCCAATACACTGCTATATTTTCGGAGGTGATTTTCGAACTAGTGAATTTTGAAATTGAGTTTTCGAATGAAATATTTCCAACGAGAATTTGATACCACGGTGATGGTTATTTTGAAATGATGTTGTCTTATAAAAAAGGGTTAGTTTAAACCCGAGTTTGAAAGCGAGTTTTCAACTGTGTTGTGGTAAAATTAGTACGGGCGGAAGTACGGAAGCTGTTGTAGATATACACGGTTTCTTTGGGTCTTGCCGGATGTTTTAAAGTGTTTGAAATCGGCCTTTGATAAGTGATCTTTTGAACAAAGAGTTTTTGAGGAGTTTTGCTTGAGAGAATGAAAATCGCACCAAAGATCGAACGCACTCAATCCATAACATTTCGCCAAGGGCGTATGTTTTGTCTAGCGAGAACACGAGGGTTGCTACTTTGTGTGCCGGTGTGGACACTTTGGGTCTCTTATGGGAGGGCGGAGGTTCTCCCACATTGTTTGATGATCTTGTTGATACGAGAGGCCGGATTTGGGGATTGGGATAGTGCGCTCGCATTTGTACCAAGTGGTTGAAGTGGTGGCATGAGCTCTCAAATGTTAAGAAATTTTATAAAATGAATTTTATCCTCAAAGATATGTGTCGGTAGTAAAAGTTTTTGAAAATAATCCGGCGGTGAATGTGTTTTCACAAATTTATGTTGGCGGCGATTAAGTTTGAAAATGATAGCACTATTACTTTTTGGTATAGTGCAGATTATGAAATGTCTTGAGACCACGGAAAATTTTCAATGTTTGAAAATTTGAAAATGAGACAACATAATGGTTTTTGGGTAGCGACGATTTGTCAATGCTATTGTGTTGAAAAGCGGTGTAGTTGGAAAATTTGGAACGAAACTATTAGAAAGGTCTAGAACATTTGAACTAGTTAAGCCAAATAGTAGTTGTTAGCTATGGTGCTAAGTAAGTGAAAGTAGTCGAAAGCTTGAATGAGAAAGACTCGAGATGAAATAGACGAGCGGATGCTCGAGGCAATAAGACCTGGTGTGCAAGTGTGCACGGGGCGGTGTCCCTAGGCCATAAGACCGTGTAATGGATAAGCACCGTGTGAAATGCAGATTGACATGGTGACTTTAGACTATTATGTCTACGGTACCTTTAAAGTCTAGTAAAACATTCATTGTAACGGGTAAAGGTTGAAATGCTTAAGGCCTAAGGATGATTTCCTAGGTAATAAAGCTAGAATCTCCAGTGTTGTGGTAATTGATTGAGTAGGAAGGCCAATTTGTGTTAGGCGAGAGGCTAAAAGAGTCGCGAGAGGCTGCATAACCAAGCAGCGAGAGAATGGATCGGTGGATCTGTGTTTTGATACTATACCTGGGTGCAATTCGAATGAAATTAGAGTACGTGCTAATAAACATGTATAGAAAGGAATAGACTAGAAGTCTAAATAATCTTTCAAGATTTTACGATCAAATTTCGAGGGCGAAATTTAATTTAACGGGGGGAGAAATGTAATACCCTAAAATTCTTATTTATCATAAATACTATATTTTGATAAATAATACATATTAAATACAAAGGTGAATATTTGTCTCAAGAAATTATAATCTATTGATTATATTTTCATTCAAATTCCACTTTGGAATTAATTAACGAATGATTAATTATGAGACATTATTTTGGTGCTATTTAATATGATATAAATAGCACATAAAAAGGTAATTAATTTATAACCAAAAGAAGGAATGTAATATCCCAAATCTTTGGATTTGGAAATAAGAAATATTTTATGGGAATTTATTATGAAAATTTGGCCTAAATAGTTTTAAAGCTATTTTACGGATTTTGAGGCCTATTTTCCCAATAATTCAAGGAAAAATAGTTAGAGGATACTTTTTGGTCTAGAAATTTTAGAACCAATATTTTATGACCTAGAGAGTTAATTATGGAAGAAAATTCTTATATGGAATTAAGGATTTTATTTTCCAATACTTATTTAATATTTGTAAATAAATATTAAATGGTAGTTGGATATTGGTAGATATGTATAAGTTGGTATGAATGTTTGGTGTAAGAGTGTTTTGTGTGAGTGTTTGGTGTAAGAGTGTTTGGTTTGAGTGTTTGGTTTGAGGGTTTGGTTTGAGTGTTTGGTTAAGGAAGAAATGTAGTTGAAATAGTCTTGAATTTTTGCTATAAATAGAAGGCTCTTCTCTTCATATTCTTCACACCAAAATCAGCTCAAAGCATCTGATTTTAAGATTAGAGAGTGAGTAGAGTGAAGTTCTTGGAGCAAGGAAGAAGTAGTAGCAAGGTTCTTCAAGGGTAAGTTCTCTAGTTCTTGAGTTCTAGTTTTAAATTCATAGATAGAAGTTGCTTTGATCTTAAATATGCTAGAGTAATTTTATTTTCATGTTTTTATGGTTAGAAATGGTTTTATTTCGAAAAAATGATGGAAAAGGTTATATAGCAGAATTTTTGGAAGCTAATCATAAAGTAGCGAAACTCGGCGAAATTTTATCGGTAAGCAATTTTTGAAGTCAGGGGTAAAAACGTCAGTATTTTATATTGAAGATGAATTTCTAAAATTCTGAGAAAATTCATGGTTAAAGTAGACATATAGACCTTTTCAAATATACCAAGAGTGAATTAGTTCGAGTTCTGTGCTAAAAGATAAAAATGTCCACAGTTGGGCTACGTTTTCTGGAAATTTTCTGGGCAGAAGATGAACACGTGAAAACTGGGAACTATTCATAAAATCTGGGCAAGAATCAATATTTTTCCACAAAATTAGACATCCTAAGGATTCCGGGGAATTTTACGGATCCTCGTTTTGAGTTTTCTAGAATTACTTATGAATTTTCAAAGTTAGAAGTAAATCTGGCCATAATGCTGAAAGTGTAAGTTCTCTAGTTCTTGAGTTCTAGTTTTAAATTCATAGATAGAAGTTGCTTTGATCTTAAATATGCTAGAGTAATTTTATTTTCATGTTTTTATGGTTAGAAATGGTTTTAGTTCGAAAAAATGATGGAAAAGGTTATATAGCAGAATTTTTGGAAGCTAATCATAAAGTAGCGAAACTCGGCGAAATTTTATCGGTAAGCAATTTTTGAAGTCAGGGGTAAAAACGTCAGTATTTTATATTGAAGATGAATTTCTAAAATTCTGAGAAAATTCATGGTTAAAGTAGACATATAGACCTTTTCAAATATACCAAGAGTGAATTAGTTCGAGTTCTGTGCTAAAAGATAAAAATGTCCACAGTTGGGCTACGTTTTCTGGAAATTTTCTGGGCAGAAGATGAACACGTGAAAACTGGGAACTATTCATAAAATCTGGGCAAGAATCAATATTTTTCCACAAAATTAGACATCCTAAGGGGAATTTTACGGATCCTCGTTTTGAGTTTTCTAGAATTACTTATGAATTTTCAAAGTTAGAAGTAAATCTGGCCATAATGCTGAAAGTAGCGTTTTTATTAAATAAAATGTAATGGCAAAATGGTAATAACAAATCCACCAAGGGTAGAAAGGTAAATTAACCTTTTGGATATTATTCTAAGCAATATGGTAATATGTTAGGATATCCGAGGATTCCGGAGTCGATTTGAAGGACGGGCATATTACTATTCATAGTGTCGTATTTATGAATAGTACCGTATACATAAATAGTAAATTACTATTCACACGGAAGGAAGGTACGTTCGCGTACAGTAACTTTAACTCTGATATGTCTTGTATGCATGTATGAGATGGAATGATTTCATAGAGTCATGGACAAGACTTGGTCTTGGGTCATGCACCGTGGTTAAGACTCTGTCTTGAATCTTTGTTTATATACATTCGAACTTGATACGGGTTATAGTCTTGATAATGCCGTGAGATTGTTTTCCTAGCGCGAGGACACGAGTGTACATCGTGGCACAGTGGTGCAGACTATACAACTATACATGGATTTGTATAGATAACTTTACATGTCTTTGTGTGCTATGTCTTGTTGTTGTGTTGACATTACATGTGCTTATGTATTGTGTGCTATGTATTGGTTAATCTTTGAAATGTAATGAATATACGTCATACATATCTTTGTTATACTTTTCATATGAGGTTAAGCGTTACCTAAGATTCAATTTGTTTTGAATCTTAGACTTGACTAGAGGTTCGGGAAAGGAACCGGGATTTATGAAGATGTTGTGAATGGAGCCATGAGAAGGAGCATTAATGGACGGAGCCGTGAGGAGGCACCGGTCAAAGGAAATGCGAGGAAGAAAGTCAACGAACCTACCTTATGGCATGAATCTAATAAAGTTACTTCACATCATTTGGTGCTTAAACTAGAAGGGTCGTCTATGTGGTTTCAATCAATCGGTCACCCTAGCACGGTGAGACTTCCACTAGACCTACCCGGCTGGCCAAATGAGATGATTTAAGCGAGTTAGGTTCTATGCCCCAAGTCTACTCAAGGCTTGGTTGAAGAGGGTATAGTTACATGTAAGAATTGTAATTATAAAGTTTTGTATTCTTTGTATCACATGAACAATCCTTCGGGAAATTTATAATATATCGGTATACGTCGGGCATCGGCATATGTCCGAGTATTTTTATATCGCTACTCAATTGTTCAAATTTTTAGTACATGCTCTCCGTTTCCGCAAAACGCTAAGCTGTAGCACCTCAAAACTCTGATAAATTTTTATAAAACCACGTGTCACCGGCACGATTTATGTTACGGAATTTGGGGTGTTACAATACTAGTTGTTTGCTATTTTAAGTTCTGTGTCCTTGTTCGCCAATGTTTACTTTAGATTTGAATGTTAAGTTATCAAATGTATTGATAGTTGTTTTTAAAAATTTATATAAAATCTATATGCATTAAATTTATAATAAATTAATTTTAATAATTTGATTTTGAAATGCATGTAAATCAAATTATTGTCATTTTTATATTTTAATTATTTAATCATATATTTAAATAGTTATATTGATAAAAGTGAACTCTCAGTTTACAATTTAAATTCACATGTCTCAAGTTTGTTTAAATTTGTGAGTTTGACAACCATACCTCCATATATATAGCCTTTGAAACTTTACAATAAATATCTCTAAACGTTTACATATCTGCATATATCTCTTGTACTATTATTAGTTTTGTTCATGCAAATGGCTTAAAGCTTGATGGGTTTACCTCTGTTTAACTTAAAGTTTGAGGAGGTTATATGCATAAGAAATAAAGTTAAGGGGTACAAAATTGATTAGTTAATTTGGGGTTAGTGGTATAGACATTAACCCTCTGTTTGAATGGAAAAAAAATGAGGGTGGAAAAAAAAACTAGGGAAGAAAATAAGGAGGAATGAGTTTTCCCCTATTTGGTTGAGGCGAGAGGAAAGAAAAGTGAGAGAGAAAATGGAGTGTGGGGCCCAATTCAATTTCTCTCCAACTTGTCTCTCTACATATTGAGAGATTTGGAGCAGAAAATTCATTTTCCTTTGATCCCCTCACGTTGCCAAGGCTTTTCCTCTTTGTTCTCCATTTATGTCAGACAGAAAAGAGCTACAACACCCATTCATAAATTAAATTATTTAAAATCCATTGTACTGTTCTTTTTATTAGTATTGTTCAAGGTTGCACCGTTCTTTTCATAAATTAACTTCTTAACTTATATAACGTGAATTTTTTATTTTATAAAAAAAAGGGTTCAAGAAAATTTAATATTATACATCTGAAAAATAATATTTTTCTCTAAATTATTTACTTTTAAAATATAATAACATGAAAATATATTTTCCTCTTCGTTCTCCATTTTTGTTAAATAAGGGTATTTTAATCTTTTAGGTACTTGCTCATTTTCTCTCCTCCCTATTTTCTCTAATCCATCCAAACAAGAGGGGTAATAACATTTTCTTTCCAATTTTCTCTTCTCTTCATTTGCTTTACTCCTATTTTCTTCCCTCCCAACTTTTCTTCCCATCCAAACAAAACATAAAGTTTTAGAGAGTTTATTATTAAGTTCTAAATGTTAATGATGTTATTTGTACATGGTTCTAAGTTCAGGAAATACTTACGTAATCTAATCTATAACAGAAATTCAATTAATTTTGGAACTACAAATTAAGAAATGTAAAATTGCCGACCAAAAGGATGATTAAACGAGGAAATAAATCATGAGTTTTATGTGCATACATATGATGAACGCATGGACCACTAAACCATTAGATTAAATGGTATGTTTCTATGTGTTTATCTTTAACTCAATAACGGGTAGCATTTGTTCAATTTCCATTTGACTTATGTGTTATTAATATTTTGTCTCATCTTCATCAAATTTCTATATAAAGCCTAACTCATTAATGAAGATCACTCAAGTTGCAAACTGATCTCTTATCTCTTACCATATATCAAAAGTCTCATCTAAGTCGTGCGCTTCTCAACCCTGAAAATGTCAAAAATAGTTGTGTTCCTTCTGTTACTTGTTGCATTCTCTAATCAACTAATGGCCTTGGAAGATAATGAACAAGGAAAAGTCAGAGTCCTTGCCATTGATGGAGGAGGCATTAGAGGGATTCTCCCTGCTGTTATCCTTAACTATCTTGAAGATGCCCTGAAGAACAAGGTATCTGTGTATTAAATTTATTAAATTTTATTGAAATCAAATAGACGTGCCATATTATCCAGACATATTTTAAAAAATTAATATTTTATATATATGTGTATGTGTATATATATATATGTGTGTGTGTGTTATATATATATAGACACACACACATATATATTCTTCATTTTTTTAAATAATTACACGTGTAATTTTTTTTTTTTTTAAATAAAGAAGTCTCTCTAAAAAATTTATTTGTATTTCAAAAGTTACAGAGAGTTTTTCACTATCATCAAACTAATGCAAGCAACCATCTCTTAAAAATTTGTTCAAAAGGTACATTTTTTTAAAATTTTAAATATTCTTATTTATGCAAAATCCCCTTAACTTTGAGCTAGTTGCGGATAACTTCCCTGATATTTTAAAATATAAATTTAACCCCATAACCATTTATATTTTATTTTATTTTATCATAAACCTCTTGCTGGTAACTTACTATTGTCTTTTTAATGGGAATCGCGGCGTCAAACCAATAGAAAACAAGTGGCATCCTACATGGCCTCCAATATAAGTTATTAATTTTATAAAACCCCCAACTTTACCAGTTACAAATAACCTCTTCACATTTTAAATTCTAAATTTAACCTCTTAAAATTTTAATATTTAATATTAAACCTCCGTTGTTATATTTATCATGTCTTAATAAATTCAGTAAAAAAAATTCATATCATTTATAATTCAAAATAGCCTTTATTAAATGGCGAAAAAAAAATGCAGAATGCTATTTACAGAAATGTAAAAATAAAAGGCTATTTTAAAATTTCTTATAATTGAAGAAATATACAAATATAATAATGACATTCAATCGGTACAAATATAACATTAGCATTTTTATTTTTACTCATGGGGAGAATATGTCCATGAAATTTCAACAAAAATCAGAAGCATGATCCCTCATTTACTCAAGGGGAGATTTTTATATTTTTCAAAAATAAAGGGAAATTTGCAACAACAAAAAAACAATATTTAAGATAAATTAATTTATTCATCTTTGATTATGGTGAAATTTTCAGTTTTTGAAAATACAAAAGTGCTCATGTCCACAAACAATAGGGTTGTATAATTTTAATCTACCATACTTTATATTTAACATACATAAAACAACAAAGCTAAAGTATAACTTTGATCCTTTAAATTTATATATCAAGTTTCAGTTTAGTGCCTTTAATTTATAAAGTGTTTTTACGTGATAAATTTACAATTAATTACTAACAAGGCATGCTCTAAATTTTAGTTTTTAATATAAATTTTTATATTTTAAAATATAAGGATTCTTTATCATTATTAATTTGCAGTGTCACTATGTAAATTTGTTTGGTGAACATTTTCCATCAAATAAAACTAACAGTGTTAAGATTAAGGGATTAAAAATACATTTTATAAATTTAAAAGACAACTAAAATTTAAAATGACTTAAATGATCAAATGTATGCTTTACCAAGCAACAACAATAATAACAACATTTGAACTTGGCCGAGAAAATCAGAGTGGGGACCCAAATGCAAGAATAGCAGATTATTTTGATGTGATTTCTGGGACCAGCACTGGAGGGATTATCACTGCAATTCTCACTGCCCCTGACCCTGAATCCATGCATCGTCCTCTCTATTCTGCCGATGAAGTTCTCCAGTTCTACAGACAGCATGGCCCTTCCATCTTCACTGAAATCCCCGCGTGGTATGTGTAGGCTTCTAATCTGTGTGTGTGTGTGTGTGAGTATGTATGTATGTGTGTGTGTTGTGTGTGTGTGAGTGAGTATGTATGTATGTGTGTGTATACACACACATACATACACACACACACACATACATACATCCATATATATGTATGTATGTGTGTGTGTGTGTGTGTGTGTCACAGAAAAGTTCACAACAGATTAGAAGAGTTGGTCATAATTCGACGAACTTGATAGTTGAAACTGTGATGATAATTAATTTAATATTTTTTTTGCAAATAAAGACAGGTTCGAAGCATGCTTAGCTTCATTATTGCTCGTGAAAAGCATATTTAATTTTTATACCTTTATCATTTTAACTCCAGTATTAGCGAGTTAGATTTGAGCATTGTTGATCGTAATTATTGGAGCTAGCAGTCTTTTGAGATTAATTTTGTTTTTGGGTTAATATTATTGTTTGTCCTTACAATTTAATTGAATCTCAATCTTAGTCCCTGTACATTCAAATTGTTGGTTTTGGTTCTTATAATTTTATAAGGACTTGGTCTAAGTTAAATATAGGAACCACAAAAAAAATCGTTAAAATCATAAGGACCGGTCATTAAATTCAAACCAAATCTTTAATAAATCACAGGGACCAAAACCAACTATTTAAAACTACGGGGAACCAAACCAAAATTTGATCAAATTATAAGGAATAACAATAGTATTAATCCTTTGTTTTCAAATAATTGGTCCCAACTGGATTTGTTGACTTTGCTTGAGAGAAATCAAGCTCCTTCCATTTTCCATAAAAACAATGTATTATTGAAAGCAGTGATTGATATATACACACACACATATATATCTTTGTTTCTTGACAACAGCCAAGGCGGATTGCTCTGTCCGGCGTTTAACGGGACGTATTTACAAGAAATAGTGGCCGAGAAATTGAATGACACACTTGTAAATCAGACAACCACGAATGTTATCATTTCATCCTTCGACGTCAAGCTTCTACAGCCAGCTATATTCTCAACCTTCAAGGTTTTTATATATATATATATATATGTCTTTGTATTCCTATTTAATGAATTTGCTCATTATAAAATTATCGAGAGTGGACGCTAAATTAACTATATACATGGGATGTGGTATAATGATGCAGATAAAGGATGTTCCTCACTTAAACGTCAAGCTGTCAGACGCATGTATTGGAACCTCAGCAGCACCGATCGCGCTTCCACCCTATTTTTTCGAATACAATGATGTTGAATTCCATCTTGTTGATGGTGCTTTCACCGCATCTATGTCGGTAATGTTAAGCCCATTATATTTATAAGTCAGTTCCAACATATTTCACCCTAACCACGCTGCCTTATTATCAACTATCCTCCTCCCCAACTCATGTTAAACTTGAAAACCTTCTAGAGTATATATATACATGATTACGCTTTGAAAAGTTGAGTAATTTGCTAATGATGTTTTATATCACATATTCATATCAAAATATTTATGTGCGTGTTCAAATAAACTGACATATATTTACATATGGAAATAAAATTGCAGCTATCAAAGTTTAATTCGAACGACACGTTTCCCTATAATCTAATACAGTTTGAATGATGAGTGGAAATAGCTTCTTAAACAATGACCTTTTCAATAGCTTCTTAAACAATGACCTTTTCAATAGCTTCTTAAACAATGACCTTTTCACTATTTATTACTTCTGGCTAGTGCTTCTCACCCCCCCCCCCCCACCCCAAAAAAAACATACAATTGTCTAGTGCTTATTCTGTTATTATTGAATTATTTTTAGTTGCGTGATCTTTCTTCTTCTTTCTTTCTCTTTCAATTTTTTTTTTTCAAGTAGTGATGCTTCTTTTTAAATACGAAAAAGAAAAGAAGCTAAATAAGACGCCCGGTCTATAATTTATAAAATGTGTGGCATCTTCCTCTAACTTTTGCTATAACATAAACCATTAAAATAAAATTTTAGAATAGTTTTATCTTGTCCTGTTAGAGAAAAATAACATAAACTTTTAATATAAATGGGGCAAACAAAATCACGTAATCAATCCATTAGTTATTGTGTCCAAAATTAAGTATTAATTTAACAGTAATGTTTCAGGCAAGGCTTTCGGTTGGTGAGGTGTCACGACAAGAAGAATTCAAGAATAAAGAAATCATTTTGCTATCCTTGGGTACTGGAAATACAAACGTTACCAACGGTTATGATGCTAATACAACTTGGACTCTTTTGGATTGGGTCGGTAGAATTTTACCTGTGATGATAGCTGCATCTTCAACCATGAATGAGTATTACATTAACACAACTTTCAAAGATCAACCAGAAAACTACCTCCGAATTCAGGTATTTTAACTAAAACTTGTTTGTTATAAATATGGGTAAGATAGTGATTCTTTTAGTTCCTTTAGTCCTTTTATTTATAAGGCCTGTTAACTAATTCATAAGATTGAGAAATTTAGTTAAGTGTTAAAAATTCTTACAACTTTCCTAATAAGTTACCCTGAATCAAGCTAAAGACACTATTTAATTAAGAGTGAAAGAAATACAAGACTTTTCTTTCTTTTCTTTTTTTGAAAAAAAGTATCATTAGATTTTGTAAAGGGCCTTGTAATAAGGACCAATGATTAGGGTTTCATAAATAGGACCGGAGAAAGTAGTTAGTGTTAGTCATGCATAGATCGCTATATCATGTGTATGGCTAATATATATATATATATATATATATATATATATATATATATTTGAGGCAGGAATATAATTTAGATCCAAAGATTACTTCGGAGGATGCTTCAGAAGAAAACATGGATAAACTTGAAGAGGTGGGAAAGAATCTGTTGAATGAACAAGTTAAAAGGATGAATGTGGATACTTTTGTTGCCGAGGAAACGGGCGAATGTACTAATGCTGAAGCTCTGGACAGGTACTTTTGAAATATTTAGGTTTTTTTAAATTGCAAAGTAGTTTTGTTTACACGTTTTTTTGCAAAGTGTTTGATGTTTGAGATATATGCTCTCTCTTGTCTTAAATATAAAAGCAAGATAACTGATTTTCAAAGATTAAGAAAATTAGTTAAGTTAGTTATTTGTAAAAAAAACAAATGTGTCAGTTTCCCTAAACCACCCCTTTTAATAATCTGTATTTGGTATAGAAAACCCTTAATATGTACAATCAATAAAGCAGTTTAGGGGAAAAAATATAAATTTAGAAGATAAAGTTGATTTATATCTTTTATGTGGGACCAAAGCAAAGGCCTCTCCTAGCTCTTTAGAAGGGAGTATTTATTATTTACATGAGTATGATTCGCTATAAATTCTTTAATTTTATATATATTTAAATATATAGACAAATTAATTTTTTCATGTATGGAAATTCAACTTGTGATATACTGTGTCTACACTTTACAATAACGATTTTATGTTTTTACCTTTGTAGGTTGGTTCAAATTCTTGTTGAAGAAAAAGATCGTCGTCTTGGAAAGAGGGCAACGAAAGTGATGAAGAGAGGATCCTTCACTCTTTCAGCCACTTATTGATGAATCCTGCAGAAATATGCTATTCTGATAGCAGTTTAAATAATTATTGGGTTGTGTGGTGCCATATTATTGGCACGTAAATAAAAAGTGTACTAAATGAAATAAATGGATATGTAATCCTCTGCTTTGATGTCCTTGGAACTGTATTGTACTGTATTATATGCTGGCTAAGCACGAAGCACCAGCAAATAAATAAAACTTAAGCTTGACAATATTGTGTATAGTGTTTTTTGAATTTCTAGTTTGAATTTACAGTTATAGCTGAAATGGGTTTAATTAATTGAATAGATAGTCAAGATATTGCAATTAATTTATTAAACCCTACTTATTGGATCGCGAGATTAATAGTGCCTAAGTGGTCATGGACTCAAGGGAGGCACTTTGCAAGTGAGAAATGTTGGATTTATTTATTTATTTATTTATTTATTTTGGCAGCAAAGAGAACACTAAGTTTAAATTCAGTAAGCGTATTTGTTATACAAAGTTTTTGACAGCCAACCACATTGCATATATTACTACCTCCAGTCCTAATTATAGGAACACTTTCATAATGTAAATTGTACTAAGAAAATGTTCCTATAATTAGGACTGGAGAGAGTATTCAATTATATTTTACCAAGTTTATGAGTTGGCAGATATACATATTCTATGATGCCTTGTGTGAAGATAATCTTGGGCAGTAAACATATTCTATGATGCCTTATTTGGTTTTATTGGAGAGGAGCGGAGATAATGAGTTTTAAATGAACCTTTGTTTGGTTAAGGAAGGGGAGGGGACAAGATCTAATGACTAATTCAAAATGAACTCATTTTTAACCATAAAAATATGAAAATAAAATTGCTCTTGAATATTTAAGATCAAAGAATAAATTAACTATGAATTTAAACTAGAACTTCAAGAACTACAAAAGCTAAAGACTAGAAAACTTACCCTTGAAGAACCTTGCTACTCCTTCTTCCTTCTCACTTCTCACTAGCTTCTCTCTACTGTTTGTAGAATAGTTTTTGGTGTGAAGAATGAAGAAGCCAAGCCTCACTATTTATAGCAAAAGGTCTAGGCTCATGTTTGGTTCCAAGCAACCTTATCCTTCTACCAAACACTCCTATTCCACTTACCAAACACTTCTTATTCACTCTCCCAAACACTCCAATCCATCCCTCTCTCCCTTTCTCTCTCCTTAATCCTCTTCCAAATTCATTAAAACCCTATCCCCAAGTACCTCATCCTCTTCCAACTTGTCCCCTTATCCTCTTCCATTTATTCAATGCAATTATCCCATGTGTGTGTATGTTTATATTAAACAATTCCCTCTTCTTCTTCCACAAGCCAAAACCGTGCCTCCCCTTTCTTCATTGGCTCTTGATTTTGTTTTTCATTTGTCTCTAATATCCAATGTTCAAAGCCTTGGTCCATTAATTATCACATGGATTTAGGATTAGTTACATGATTAAATTGAACCATTAGATTTAACTTTATGAAACCTAATCTTGACCCTTTAAGAGCAGGGCTCACCATGAAACATACTCTATCATTTAGTCTTTTTTCCCAAAAAAAATAATAATATGCATTTTGCATATTACACATTATATGGGAAGACCTTATTAGTCTTGCAGAATATTTTCATATATTTAATGTCATTATCTATAAGGAGTAGGGGAGATGAAGTTTTGATGCTACCTTATTTGGTTTTATTGGAGAGGAGGGGAGATCATGAGTTTTAAATGAACCTTTGTTTGGTTAAGGGAGGGGAGGGGACAAGATCTAATGACTAATTTATCATTATACCATTACATATTTTTTCATATTTTTTTATTTCTATGGTATAAAAAATTATTTTTACCTTGTTTAAGTTACATAATTTATGAAAATGCACTATAATATCATTAAGTTGTTAAGACGGAAATTTTTTTTTCTGAATCCCAGATCTTCAGGTCGACGACGACCATGCAAAAAGGAAGGGAAAACGAGCAAGGCGAGCGAGAGTTGTGAACATTCTACTTTGGAAGCATATGGAACCCCAGCAAGTGAGAAATTTTTAAATTCAAATTATACATTTTATAGTTTAAAATTGGTCCGTATCTCCCCGGGAAAAACCCCCAAATTTAGTCCTCTTTTTCTTCACTTTTTATATTTTAAAATTTTTAAAACTAAATTATACATTTTTATAGACTAAATTCAAATTGTTTCATATATTTTTATAAGGACATATAATTAAATGAATCCCAAAATTTTCAAATACAAACATATAATTTATTTATATAATTATTTAATATACGATTAATATAAAAACAATAAGTCATTTCACAAATGAGAAATCAAACATAGAATCAGGTTATTAACATAAAATAATACTATGTTTAAATTAAGAACTAAATAATAAATCATTTTTATTAAATTTTAAAATAAAAATTGAAAAAAAGAAGGCAGCTGGTTTGCCGGTTGGAAATTGCTTCAAGATATTTTACATTATTTATTATACTATTTAACATTTATTATATTTTAGGAATTATATCTTGAGATTTTATCTTAGTTATTTTGATTTATTTTGATTTGATTATATTAAATTAGATTATAGCCTTAGCTTTAGGATTGCCTCCTCTCTTTTATTGGATTAATCATTAATATTTGATTCTTGTTTTTTTTTTTTGATTGGGGACAACGGTCGATACTGGCACACGGCGAGCTAACGTGCCACTGCGCTACCCAAGACGCTGGCATATTTGGTTCTTGTTTTAACCCTACATCAATATAACCCTTCAAATTTCAACATGTGGGAGGAGAGTGATGAAGGATATCGGGGTGAGCGATATCAATTTGCACATATCTGTGCAAGCTCTATTCAATGCCATTATTGGTGTGAAAAGTCTGGGCACAAGTAAGCAGATTGATGGATAAAACCAAGAGGTGGAAAAAAAAAAAAACAAGCAAATTCAGGATGGTTTCGCAAACCCAGATATATACCAGCAATGCTTGAGGGAAACATAGAAGAAAGTTGCAAAAGCTTTATTTTTCCTCCAACAAGCCGTACACAACAATATTTTCTATAGAATCACATCTCCAACGACTTTTAAAGTGGCTTGACAGATTTTGAAGACTAAGTTTCAAGTCTTAGAAAAAAAGACAAGTTGGCCCCCTTTGAAGCAGGGAGTGTTGTATATTGCTTCAAGATATTTTAGATTATTTAGTTAATTATTATTGGGTTTGATTTTATTATTTAATATTTATTATATCTTAAGATTAGTCATGGCTATTATATCTTAGCTATTTTGATTTGATTATATTAAATTAGATTTTAAGTTAGCTTTATGTTTGTCTATATATATAAAGGTTTATATGTACCCTCTTTTATTCAAAAATTGATTAATAATATTTCACATGTTCTTATTTTACCTTTGCATCAATATAATTCTTCAAATTTCAACATTGACGGCATATATTGGGGTTGGTGGGTGTGGGCTGAAAAAAGTCTACCTCAAAATAGTCTCTCTTTTTTGCATACCCGACCCAGCCACCTTGTTTGGTACAAGGGGAGGGAGGGACCGTGAGTAGAGGAAAAGTTTTTGTGAGTTGGATTAGAAAAAATGAGAGAAGTGGGGTTAAGAATTTTTAATTCATTTTTCTTACTCTTTTATCATATATATTTTTTTTATTAAAATTTAGTAACCCCACTTCTCCAATTTTCCTAAATCCCTCCAAATCCCTCATATCAAACAGATCATTTTGGGCTTGCAGACCCAACCCATGTTACTAGCTACCAAAGTATATCTTTAAGGAGTTTGGATTGTCATCATATTTGAAATCCTTGACCTATTTTTCCTAGCAAATCGCTCTAAAATCTCACTCTCACTCTATATTTGACCAAACTCTTCACAATCCCCAACGCTATGGCACTAGGCTAGGCTTAGTGTAAAGCTATTGAGCCTTATTTTTGTAATATCCCGTTTAAACATTACATACGAGACAAGAAGATTTTCCCTTTATGTCAAGCAATGTCCACTCATACACTACACTCCATTTAACTTTTGACTTTTGTGCATTCTCTTTCTTCATTTCACATTACTTTTCAATTATTTTGTCTTATGTGATTAAGCTATGCCGACACACACTCTACCATACTTTTCTTTCTATTTTCCCTTTCACTTCCCCAAGACACATATGTATAGGTGTCACTTTTTCTCAATTATAGATACAACTCACACTAACTCTTAATTATTCTTTATCCCGTGAATGAAAGAAGAGCAAGGCGACAATACACTCATTCCTCATTTTTCTCTTCCGGACAACATGATATGCTATATTGTCTCCCACTTTTTCAAATGAACATTCACGGGTGATCTCCTATTGATTCACGAGAGAAATAGAATTGTGGAAAAGTCGTGCATTATTTTGGGACAGCTCATACTCATCAATCATCCGAAATAAACATCGAGAAAGCACACTCACATCAAATCAATATATACACTACAAACCTCTCTCATTTATCAGTTCCGTCTTTACAAAATAGAAACATAGCGAAGAGGCCGAGAGTGAGAGAGTGTGAGAGTTTCAAGTGTGAGACGCTTGCTTATTTTATTTTGAGAGTGAAGTTCAAAATTTTTAAGAGGCAATAAGGAAGAAGAAGTTGCTAAAGCCCAAAGGATCAAGACAAGTAAGTAAAGACTTTAACTTGTCTTGTGTTATTTTATCATGGATAATTTGGAATATGGTTTATCCATTGTTTCTTTAGTTTTTGAAAGCATAAAATCCTATGGGGATATATTGCTCAAATTTCTAAAATGGACTAGAAAATGAGTTAGAAGACAATTTGGTTCATAAAGTCTTAGAATTTGTAAAGTTGCATTAAAATGTTGCTTTACATTATTTATGTAATATTTTGGGTTGATTTAAAAGTGGTGAATATATAAGGATTTTGAAGATTTTAAGGTTTCCAAAGGGTTTGCCACAAAAATTTGAGTGAGAATAAGGTTAAAAATAATTTTTAGTATCTAAGGGAATAAATTGTACAAGTTGTCAAAACTGCTAGTTTTAACGGTTTGGAAGGCAGTCGACTTGTACACCATTGTCGATCAAGTTAATGATGTCTATAAATTATGAAATTTTGCATATTTGAAGTAGACATCTTAAGCTTTCTATTGATATATAATATGTAATTTTTAGAGCTCTGTACAAGGAGGAATTAATTGTGTAAGATGACCTACGTTTTTTAAAGTGAGACCTGAACAGTATTGGGAAATATTAAAACTGGGAATGATTCAGATTCTCTGGACTTATGGGACTATTTTTCCATGACAATAGACATGTTAATGGACATTTTAGTTTTGGAAGCACATCAATTGGACTTTTGTGCATTTAATTATCAATTTTCGAAAATCAGTGAAATTTCTGAATAGAAAAGGAGTTGATCCGAAAATTGATACAATAAAGGTTTAAGTTGGATAAATTATCAATTTTGGGTCATAAGGATCCTAAATGATGATAAGAACCCTTTTGGAAATTTTGGAGAATAGAATATATTGGTAATTAATTTTAGTACTTTATAGAATAAGGGAAAATAATATTTTGATGATATTATTTTAGGAATTGGTTTCCAAGTGGTTCAAGCAGGAGAATTATTTTTAGCTAATTGGAGTCGGTAGTAACTTTCTCTCACATACTCTGTGTGCCTTTATATGCATGTATGTACCATTGTGATATGTGAATTGTGAATACTTAACCTTATCGCCGGTTGAGTAGGGAGGTAGTACCCTAGAATGTGGGGTAACCCTGGATGCCATCACGGTTGAGGGCGGGGTGGTAGTCCGGTAAGGGAATAGTTGTATTTATGGAAAGAAGGGTAAATGCCCATTTGAATATCTAGCGTTGTGCGAATGAACTGGTAGGTTCTTGAATATGGTTGAACTGTAATTTGAATTTGAATATTGAAGTTATTTGAATATTGAATTTATTGCAACTGGTTATCTACCATGTATCGTGCATGCATCTTATGTGAGTGATTAACGTTACTGCGGGATTCGGTTGAATCCCGGATATTCCACAAAGTTCGGGACGGGGAACAAAATAGTGGACGTGGCTCACGTGGTAAGGCGGTGAATACCGGTAATTGATGGTGCTGGGCCGAGCCAAGATCTGCCGTTTATTTTATATGTTGTGTATTTTGACTGTTATGAAAATTTGTAATATTTGTATGAACTTTTTGTGGTTTGCGGTTTTGTAACCAGACTTTGTAATCAGTATTACTATGCTGGAACCAGTATATTTATTAAGCTGTGCATTTATCTTTGACGAATGTCGGTGTACCGAAAGGGGTGTGACATTCGTGGTATCAGAGCCGTGGTTCTGGCAATGTCAAAATAGTATACTGATGAAGTCTTGGTTAGATGAGAGTATAATGTGATAATTGGCAAGCTTATGTCGTTATTAAAATTTAAGGATTTTGAATCAAATTCGATATTGACAAAAATCTTTTCTTAATAGAGAAAAAACTGTATGGCCAATATTCGAGGAGGTATAGGCAGAGGCACTGGCAGAGGTTGTGGTAGAGGTAGACCTCGTAGGCAACCACAGCCGCAAGAACATGAGCAGGCACGAGAGCAGAATAGGCAGGAGCAAAATCCTCCTGATCAAATGCAACAAATGTTGGATATGCTGACGGAACAACGAAATATGATGAATGAACAATGGAATATGATAAACAAAGTTCAAGAAGAATTGCGGGAGGTGAAGGCTATGCAGAATGAGGACAGAGAGCGAATGGAAACTACAGAAGAAGATAGGTCCTCACAGCCTGAAATTCAGCTTAATGAACCGGTAGCTGATAGGGTGCAACCTATTACAGAGACTCCGCAATACTGGATCACCAAATTCTGTAAGCACCAGCCTCCAATCTTTCGTGGGGGTTTTGACTTTCAAGCAGCTGAGAATTGGATGCTGAGGATGGAGAAGATATTTCGTGTAATGGAGTGCCCCACAGAAACGAAGGCCGAAATGGCAATTTACAAGCTAGAAGGGGATGCTGATAGATGGTGGAAGAATACATAATTGATTTTGCAGGCCCGGAATGTCCCAATCACCAGGGAGATTTTCAAAGATAAATTCAACGAAGAATATTTTCCCCAATCTACCAGGGATGCCAAGGAATCCGAATTCTTAACCATACAACAGGGTAACGAAGAGACATTTAATGACTACCTGACTCGCTTTAACCGTCTATCTCATTACTCCACAACCCTGAGACTTGATAATGATGAGAAGTGGAAGTCAGGAAGGTTAATTAGGGGACTAAGATATGAAATGAAAGAAAAGCTGGTCTCCCGTCAATTTCACAAATTTAGTCATGCAATTGAGGAATGCAGGATGGTTGAGCAAAATTTGAAGGATCTGCAGTCGACCAGGAGTACCATGAACCAAGGCGAGTCCAGTAAAAGAAATTCTTTCCAGAAAAGAAAAGGGCCAGGATTTAAATCTCAAGGAAGTAATAAAAGACCCTCTCAGTCTGGAGATCGTGCCAACCAAAGACCCACAGAACCTCGACCATGTTCCCAATGTGGTAAATTTCATCAAGGCAGGAATTGCAGTGGGCAGATCATTTGCTATAACTGTCGTAAGCCGGGTCACTACAGCCCAGATTGCCCACAGCGTGCCATTGAGAAGAGGCCACAGAATCAAGGAAGAATATTTACTATGACACATGAAGAGGCTAGAAAGTCTCCAGAGCTGATTCAAGGTACCATCCTTCTTTATGGAAATGTATTACAAGTATTATTTGATTCGGGTGCTAGTCATTCTTTTATAGCATATGATTGTGCTGAACGACTAAGATTAACTATCCATAAACTGCCATATGACCTAGTTGTGTCAACACCATTTGGTGTAAAATCTGTGACCGCTGATGTCTGTCTGAATTGTATTGTGAATGTTGAGGGCCATGAATCTGTGGTAGATTTGATATGTTTACCACTTCATGGTATAAATGTTATACTGGGTTTAAATTGGTTAACAGCAAACAATGTGATGTTAGATTGTGGTAGTAAAAGGATTATATATCCAAATTCGCGAAGAGATGTCGATGTAAATATGAATCAGAATTTTCTCTCAGTAGCTGATGCTGAGAAGTATTTGGAAAAAGGTTGCTAGGGGTATGTTGTGTTTTTCTCAGTACAGACAGAAGTTGAGACTGCACTTGAGAATATTCCAGTAGTAAATGAATTTCCGAGGTGTTTCCGGAAGACATTAGTGGATTGCCTCGGAAAGAGGCGGAGTTTGGCATTGAAATTATGCCTGGAGCTGGACCAATATCCAAAGCACCATACCGAATGGCACCTAATGAAATGGCGGAATTGAAGAAGCAAATTGAAGAGTTACTGGAGAAAGGGTTTATACGACCCAGTGTTTCGCCTTGGGGAGCTCCATTGTTATTTGTAAAGAAGAAAGAAGGAAGTCTGAGACTGTGTATCGACTACCGGGAATTAAACAAGGTGACCGTCAAGAATAAGTATCCTCTCCCTAGAATTGACGATTTGCTTGATCAGTTATCTGGTTCTAGCGTGTTTTCGAAGATCGATCTGCGATCGGGTTATCATCAACTACGAGTAAAAGCGGAGGATGTTCCAAAGACAGCATTCAGGACCAGATACGGGCATTATGAATTTTTAGTAATGTCGTTTGGTTTAACCAATGCACCTGCCATATTTATGGACTACATGAACCGAATCTTTCGTCAGTATCTGGATCAGTTCGTGGTAGTTTTCATTGACGATATCTTGATCTACTCAAGGAGTAGTGAAGAGCATGAAAATCATTTGAGGATCGTGCTGAATATCCTGAAAAACAAGCAACTCTACGCCAAGTTGAGCAAGTGCGAGTTTTGGCTTCAAGACGTTAAATTTCTTGGCCATGTTATCTCAGAAGAAGGGGTTTCTGTAGATCCCAGTAAAGTGGAAGCAGTACTAAATTGGAAGAGACCAGAGACTGTGACTGAAATACGCAGTTTTCTGGGACTTGCTGGATATTACCGTCGATTTATACTGAATTTTTCCCGAATTGCCTTGCCATTGATGAAGCTTACAAGAAAGAACCAGTCATTTGTGTGGGATGAACGTTGTGAAGAAAGCTTCAAGCAACTGAAAGAGAGATTGACGTCCGCATCAGTGTTGATTATCCCAGATCCCAGTAAGCCATATGTGGTATACAGTGATGCTAGTAAGCAAGGATTGGGATGTGTCCTGATGCAGCAGGGCAGAGTGGTGGCGTATGCCTCTCGATAGCTGAAACCTCATGAATTGAATTACCCCACTCATGACTTGGAACTTGCAGCAATTGTGTTTGCTTTGAAGATATGACGGCATTATTTGTATGGTACTGTTGTTGAATTGTACTGCGATCACAAAAGTCTCAAGTATCTCTTCGATCAAAAAGAGTTGAATATGAGACAGCGTAGATGGATGAAGTTGCTGAAAGATTTCAATTTGGAAATTAAATATCATCCAGGAAAAGCTAATGTCGTCGCAGATGCTCTGAGTAGAAAGGCGATGCAGGTGGCATATGTCATGATACAAGAACAAAATCTACTAGAAGAATTGCGGGATTTAAATTTGTTGAATCGAATAACTTTAAACTCGAAAGGGCGCAATGAAGTAACTCTTGCTAACCTTAGCGTTAGTCAAGGAGAAAGTGATCTAAGAATAGAAATTGAAGAAGCTCAAAGGCAAGACAAACTAGCAAAGTCTATTCAAGAAAAGATTTCACGGGGTGAAACTCAGGATTATGATCTTTTACCAGGTGGATTAATCAGATTCATGAAGCGTGTGTATGTACCACCAGAGCCTGATTTGAGATTGAAAATTCTGGATGAGGCACACAAGAGCAAGTATACTCTTCATCCAGGTGTGGTCAAGATGTATCAGAATTTGAAGTCTGAATTTTGGTGGCCGGGACTGAAGAGCGACGTGACCAAATACGTAGCTCGATGTCTTACTTGTCAGAAAGTTAAAATTGAACACAAACGACCACCAGGACTTCTTCAAAGTCTGGAAATTCCTGAATGGAAGTGGGAAAGCGTTACCATGGATCTAGTGGTGGGATTGCCCAAGATCAGGAACTATGATGCAATCTGGGTAATTGTCAATCGTCTTACCAAGTCGGCACACTTTCTTCCCATCGGTGTCAACTATTCTCCTGAAAAGCTGGCGGAAATCTATGTAAAGGAGATTGTAAGACTTCATGGTACACCAAAGATTATTATCTCAGATAGAGATCCTCGCTTTACTTCTCGATTTTGGAAAGCTTTACATACATCTCTGGGTACAAAATTGAGGTTTAGTACAGCTTATCATCCTCAGACAGATGGACAATCAGAAAGAACTATACAAACGCTAGAAGACATGTTAAGGGCGTGTGTATTAGATTTCAAGGGAAGTTGGGATCGTAACCTTTCACTTGCTGAATTTGCTTACAACAATAGCTATCATGCGAGCATTCAAATGGCTCCGTATGAAGCACTTTATGGAAGGAAGTGTCAATCACCCTTGTGTTGGACAAAATTGTCTGAGAGAAAATTGCATGGGATGAAATATGTTGATGAAACTTCAGAGAAAATACAAGTTATTAAAAAGAGGCTCCTAGCAGCACAGAGCAGACAGAAAAACTACGCTGACAAAAGGAGAAGACCTCTAGAATTTGAAGTTGGGGATCATGTATTCCTAAAAGTATCTCCAGTCACTGGAATTGGAATAGCGATTAAGAGAAAGAAGCTAAGTCCTCGTTACATCGGTCCGTTTGAAATCTTGGCAAGATTTGGATCAGTGGCATATCAAATAGCTTTACCCCCGAATCTGAGTAGGCTTCATAATGTCTTTCATGTGTCACAGTTAAAGAAGTACATACCAGACCCTAAACATGTTATCGAGTACGAAGATATTGATGTACGAGATGACTATACATATGCAGCTGAGCCAGAACAAATCATAGATCGTCAGGAGAAGCGGCTCAGACGTAGAAGTATTCTAATGGTGAAGGTGGTCTGGAAGGGATTATCTTCTAGGGAAGCAACCTGGGAAACAAAAGAAGACATGAAGGAGCAATATCCAGATTTTATGTCAAAGTATGTACCAAATTTTGAGGACGAAATTTCTTTTACGGGGGGAGAATTGTAATATCCCGTTTAAACATTACATACGAGACAAGAAGATTTTCCCTTTATGTCAAGCAATGTCCACTCATACACTACACTCCATTTTAACTTTTGACTTTTGTGCATTCTCTTTCTTCATTTCACATTACTTTTCAATTATTTTGTCTTATGTGATTAAGCTATGCCGACACACACCCTACCATACTTTTCTTTCTATTTTTCCTTTCACTTCCGCAAGACACATATGTATAGGTGTCACTTTTTCTCAATTATAGATACAACTCACACTAACTCTTAATTATTCTTTATCCGTGAATGAAAGAAGAGCAAGGCGACAATACACTCATTCCTCATTTTTCTCTTCCGGACAACATGATATGCTATATTGTCTCCCACTTTTTCAAATGAACATTCACGGGTGATCTCCTATTGATTCACGAGAGAAACAGAATTGTGGAAAAGTCGTGCATTATTTTGGGACAGCTCATACTCATCAATCATCCGAAATAAACATCGAGAAAGCACACTCACATCAGATCAATATATACACTGCAAACCTCTCTCATTTATCAGTTCCGTCTTTACAAAATAGAAACATAGCGAAGAGGCCAAGAGTGAGAGAGTGTGAGAGTTTCAAGTGAAGTTCAAAAGTTTTAAGAGGCAATAAGGAAGAAGAAGTTGCTAAAGCCCAAAGGATCAAGACAAGTAAGTAAAGGCTTTAATTTGTCTTGTGTTATTTTATCATGGATAATTTGGAATATGGTTTATCCATTGTTTCTTTAGTTTTTGAAAGCATAAAATCCTATGGGGATATATTGCTCAAATTTCTAAAATGGACTAGAAAATGAGTTAGAAGACAATTTGGTTCATAAAGTCTTAGAATTTGCAAAGTTGCATTAAAATGTTGCTTTACGTGATTTATGTAATATTTTGGGTTGATTTAAAAGTGGTGAATATATAAGGATTTTGAAGATTTTAAGGTTTCCAAAGGGTTTACCATGAAAATTTGAGTGAGAATAAGGTTAGAAATAATTTTTAGTATCTAAGGGAATAAATTGTACAAGTTGTCAAAACTGCTAGTTTTAACGGTTTGGAAGACAGTCGACTTGTATACCATTTTCGATCAAGTTAATGATGTCTATAAATTATGAAATTTTTCAGATTTGAAGTAGACATCTTAAGCTTTCTATTGATATATAATATGTAATTTTTAGAGCTCTGTACAAGGAGGAATTAATTTTGTAAGATGACCTACGTTTTTGAAAGTGAGACCTGAACACTATTGGGAATTATTAAAACTGGGAATGATTCAGATTCTCTGGACTTATGGGACTATTTTTCCATGACAATAGACATGTTAATGGACATTTGAGTTTTGGAAGCACATCAATTGGACTTTTGTGCATTTAATTATCAATTTTCGAAAATCAGTGAAAATTCTGAATAGAAAAGGAGTTGATCCGAAAATTGATACAATAAAGGTTTAAGTTGGATAAATTATCAATTTTGGGTCATAAGAATCCTAAATGATGATAAGAACCCTTTTGGAAATTTTGGAGAATAGAATATATTGGTAATTAATGTTAGTACTTTATAGAATAAGGGAAAATAATATTTTGATGATATTATTTTAGGAATTGGTTTCCAAGTGGTTCAAGCAGGAGAATTATTTTTAGCTAATTGGAGTTCGGGTAGTAACTTTCTCTCACATACTCTGTGTGCCTTTATATGCATGTATGTACCATTGTGATATGTGAATTGTGAATACTTAACCTTATCGCCGGTTGAGGCCGGGAGGTAGTACCCTAGAATGTGGGGTAACCCTGGATGCCATCACGGTTGATGTAACATCCTTGACTCCACTATATTAAACTATTATTATTTTAGCCTTTATTTTAGTGTTTGTCCACTTGTGGAGACATATTTGACTATCAATTAATCTTGTTTCCCCTACCCATTCACGGATATGCAAGAGAGGAAAAGCAATAATGGATCCTGAATTTTCTTCATTTCATACTACCTTTCAATTATATCCTCCTCCGTGAACCAATTATGAGCTAGGCGACAACACAAATGCAACATCTCATTTTCATTCTTTAATCCATAAACTTTCTACCGACACTCCACTATCACCATAATATGTCCCAAGTGTTCCCACATACACTCATTTTTCTTCATCTCGCGTATGCATCCAAACTTTCACTCATCCACTTTTATTTTTTAAAATATATCCATACACGCACAAGGACAAAAGGCTAATCTAATCAATTTTTTCTTGCACCATCCGGACAAATGCAAGCGTATCACGAGTGATTCCTATTCATTCACGGGAGCAATCACAATGGATTTATTGTTTATTCACGGACGAAGCAATCTTTTCTTTTACGATAAATATATACAATCGTATGTCTTTCCATTTTATTTGCTATCGGTTAAGTGAGGAAAGAACGCAAAGAAGGAGAGAGAGTTGAAATAAGAGAGTGAGAACTGCGAGCGAAACACTTTCTTATAGTATTTTGAGAAGTGAAGGCCTGGACTTTTAGGAGGCAAAAAGGAAGAAGAAGAAGTTGCTTAAGTCCAAGGATCAAGACAAGTAAGTAAAGGTTTTAACTTGTCTTGTGTTATTTTATATTATGGATAATTTGGAATATGGTTTATCCATTGTTTCTTTAGTTTTTGAAAGCATAAAAGCCTATGGGGATATACTTGCTCAAACTTCTAAAATGGATTAGAAAATGAGTTAGAAGACAATTTGGTTCATAAAGTCTTAGAATTTGTAAAGTTGCATTAAAATGTTGCTTTACGTGATTTATGAAATATTTTGGGTTGATTTAAAAGTGGTGAAACTATAAGGATTTTGAAGATTTTAAGGATACTAAAGAGTTTACCACGAAAAATTGAGTGAGAATAAGGTTGGAAATGATTTTAGAATCAAAGAGAATAAATTGTACAAGTTGCCAAAAGCGCTAGTTTTAATTTTTTGGAAGGCTGATCGACTTGTACACCATTTTCGATCGAGTAAATGATGTCTATAAATTATGAAATTTTCCAGATTTGAAGTAGACATCTTAAGCTTTCTTTTGATATATAATATGTAATTTTTAAAGCTCTGTACAAGGAGGAATTAATTTTATAAGATGAACTACGTTTTTGGAAGTGGGTTCTGAACAATATTGGAAAACATTAAAACTGGGAATGATTCATGTAACATCCCATTTGAAAACGGCAGAATTTTTTTTTTTTTTTAAAACGTTTCCAAATATTTCAAGCAGAGTAATCAGAGTAGAGCATTGGAGCGAAAGAGTAACTGATTCATAACAAACATCAACCACAGTGTAACATTGTAATCATTACATTAATCCTAGAGTTTGAAAGTGAATAACTGAAAGCGGTAAAGATAGATAAGTCTCTGGCCGCACGTCTACTGCTGCTTGCCTCGATCTTCGATCCGTATTCCTCCAGATCCTAAAGTTATAGCTGAGATTCAATTTACCGCATTGAATCTCAAGTAACGGTTAATCTCAAACCCAAACAATATAGTATACAGATAACAGATATTCTAGACAATACAACAGTATATCACTACATAAGCATACAGCAGATGCATGATCATTATGCCGACAAAACATAAGCATTACGCAATATGTAAAGCCCCACAATGTAAAACAACAATAACAGCTTGCACTATTCACCGGTGCCACGATACCACTCGTGTTCTCGGCGCTAGAAAAACATACGGCGTTATCATGACTATAACCCGTGTAAAAGCTATCTCGTATATCGGTCTACGAACGTATCTATCACATATATGCATTTAAGCAGTACAAGATTAGTGTTACAGTACGCGTCCGTACCTTCGTTGACGACGTTAGGTACTTCTGGCGGAAAACGTACTTTTTACGGAAAAACGTGAAATGTTCACCAGCGGCACGTCGGGCAGCGTAACGGCAGCAAATCAAAGTTTCTGATGCCCTATCAGAGTAATATCACTTTCATTAGTGATTTGACATCATAACTGAAATTTTAGGTAAAAATTACCATTTTGCCCTTCTACCCCTAATTTGGCGGAATTTCGCCAGAACTTCGTTACTTTGACCGTATTCCATTTCAAAATTATCCCCACTATGTTTTTACCTCGTCGGGCATCTTTCAATGCAATGAGGCATAAAAACAAACATAGGAACAAATTCGAAACTTCCTAGATCAAAACAACGGTTCTACTATAACTACCGAAAGAACTACGGAAACTAAAAACTAAGGACGAAGAACTTACTCGGAGCTAAGGCAGAATTTTTCCGAGCTTCTCTCTCTAGAACTCTCTCTAGGATTCAAATTTGGTGTGAAGAATGAGAGCAAGAGGGCTTGCTATTTATAGGGAAAAATAGGGACAAGGTGGGAATTTCCACAAAAGTCTTGAGATCGGATTCGTAGTTGGATCGCATTTTTGAGGACAAAACACTCTTGGCCATCCATGGTCAAGATCGAAATCTAAGAGCCCTAAAGTCAATGGATGAGTTTTCATCCATGATGGCTCTTGCTTTATGGCCTCTCGCCCGATAAAGCTACCGATCGGTGTCCGTTTCGCGCGATTTCACGAAACTCAAAAATGCGGGCATGTAACTTTGAAGGTCTTTTCATCCTCTTTCATATTATCTATTTGGATCCTCTTTTTGATCATATCCAGGTATTCTCGGTGCGTCGGAAGATATTCGGACAAACGCGTCGGTTACGGAAATCGCTTCCGATAGAACCAACTTACGGACAATAATTCGCTGAATCGTAAAACGTCCGGTGGTTGCCTAACTTAATCCCGTGTTTGAAAACACGCAATTATTTCTATAGGTTCTCACTTTGCCTATCGGCTCTACTCTATCGATCGCCTTTCCGTCTTATTAGGAATTAGGGTTTTTGGTTCGGAATCGGCGTCTGGTAAATTCTTTCTTCGGGTAAAAATTCACTTGTTCTTAATTTGATCAGTCTGAAAAGACTTTTACCTCTGGTTTACCTGTAGAATTTATTCATAACTTTTCCCTCGATTCGCCTATAAAGCCGACTCACCGCATTATATTATTATTTTATTCTAATTACCTTTTTAATTATTTAAACAATTCTTTTTAATTAAAAATAATCATAATTTCGACCCCCTCTTTTAAAAATTCAGATTTATTTATTTTTCTATAATTTTTTCCATTTTTTAAAAATATAATATTTTTTACCAAAAATTTCGTTTTACCCCACGCCTTCGTTAGGGCTTAATCGACCTAATTTCTTCGTTTAGTAATCTTTTTAGGATCAGGTTTCTTCATATATTTATGTTTACTAATTTACAGTATATTGTTATCTTACAAACTTCTATATTGATATTGTCATTTTATATCTGTGTAAAATATTAAAAATGTTTACCCCATTAGGTTACTTTATGATTAAAATGCTTTTTAAACTTTTCTTCAAGTTATTTCCTCTGAAATAATTTATTAAATTCTCATAATTTAGGGATATCACTTCCATATTTTTCTCATAATTTTTCATGATCTTTAGGTATTTATCATAATACTTTTAGACTGTTTTTATCACCATTATATCATTTTTAGTCATTATGTTCATCGATTTTCCGTAACTTTTTCAACAATTTACTCTATAATTATAACAATTTTATATAACAGTTTTATCTCATGAATTTACTTCATTAAAATATTCAATAATTTTCCCTTATCTCAGAAATTCCAGATTTGCTAAAATCCGGGTATTACAATTCAGATTCCCTAGACTTCTGGGACTATTTTCCCATGAAAATAGGCATGTTAATGGACATTTGAGCTTTGGAAGCACATCTATTGGATTTTTGTGCATTTAATTATGAATTTGTAAAGTTGGTGAAAATTCGATTGGAAAATGAGTTAATCCGAAAATTGATACAATTAAGGTTTAAGTTGGATAACTTAATATCTTTGGGTCACAAGGATCCTAAATGATGATAAGAACCCTCTTGAATATTTTTTGGAGAATAGAATAAAGTGGTAATTAATTTTAGTACCTTATAAAATAAGGAAATTAATATTTGTGATGGTACTATTTTAGGAATTGGTTTCCAAGTGGTTCAAGCACCAGGAGAATTATTTTTAGCTAATTGGAGTTCAGGTAGTAACTTTCTCTCACATACTTTGTGTGCCTTTATATGCATGTATGTACCGTTGTGATATGTGAATTGTGAATATCTAACCTTATCGCCGGTTGAGGCCGGGAGGTAGTGCCCTAGAATGTGGGGTAACCCTGGATGTCATCACGGTTGAGGCCGGGGGTGGTAGTCCGATAAGAGAATTGTTGTATTTGTAGAATGAAGGGTAAATACCCATTTGAATATCCAGCGCTGCGCGTATGAACCGGTAGGTTCTTGAATATGTTTGAGCTGCAAATTGAATCTGAATTTGAATTTATTTGAATATTGAATTTATTGCAACTGGTTATCTACCATGTACTGTCCATGCATCTTATGTGAGTGATTAACGTTACTACTGGGATTCGTTTGAATCCCAGATATTCCACAAAGTTCAGGACGGGAACACAATAGTGGACGTGGCTCACGTGGTAAGGCAGTGGATGCCGGTATTTGATGGTGCTGCGCCGAGCCAAGATCTGCCGTTTATTTTATATGTCGTGTATTAGACTGTTATGAAGTTTGTAATATTTGTATGAACCTTTTATGGTTTTCGGTTGTATAACCAGACTTTGTAATCAGTATTACTATGCTGGAACCAGTATGTTTATTAAGCTGTGCATTTATCTCTGACGAATGTCGGTGTACCGAGAGGGGTGTGACAGTTGAGGCTGGGGGTGGTAGTCCGGTAAGGGAATAGTTGTATTTATGGAAAGAAGGGTAAATACCCATTTGAATATCCATTATTTGTGCGAATGAACCGGTAGGTTCTTGAATATGGTTGAAGCGCAATTTGAATTTGAATATTGAAGTTATTTGAATATTGAATTTATTGCAACTGGTTATCTACCATGTCTTGTGCATGCATCTTATGTGAGTGATTAACGTTACTCGGGATTCGGTTGAATCCCGGATATTCCACAAAGTTCGGGACGGGAACAAAATAGTGGACGTGGCTCACGTGGTAAGGCGGTGAATACGGTAATTGATGGTCTTTGGGCCGAGCCAAGATCTGCCGTTTATTTTATATGTTGTGTATTTTTGACCGTTATGAAAATTTGTAATATTTGTATGAACTTTTTATGGTTTGCGGTTTTGTAACCAGACATTGTAATCAGTATTACTACGCTGGAACCAGTATATTTATTAAGCTGTGCATTTTGTTAGTTCTCAATGTGTTTTGATGATTAATAACAATTGTAAACATGAAAGAATGATTTTTGTTAAGAATTGGTAAAACATGTTGTTTGCAATACAAAAACTTTAAATTCGGCTCAAACTCGAGCTTGGGTCTCTAAACTCGAGCTTGCCCCTTACAGAAAGCAAACCAAGCTATTTTGCATTTTCTAAACTTGAGCTTGGTCCATAAACTTGAGCTTGAAGGTTTTCAAAAGTTTACTCATATTTTGAGTAAGCTCGAGCTTGCACCTATAAGCTTGAGCTTACGAAGGTTTGAGGATTTTATCAAGTTACTCAAATTGCAAACTCAAGCTTATTAGTTTTAAGCTCAAGCTTGCCTCTTCCCGGAGACTATTCTCACTAAGTTTACAAATATGTAAACTCGAGCTTGGAGTTACAAGCTCGAGCTTGCCTCCGGTAGAATCCTTTAAACTTGAGCTTATCATTTCTTGTAGAGTTTGTGAGTTTACAAAAGTTGTAAACTCGAGCTTGGCATACCAAGCTCGAGCTTGCACCCGCAGAAAGTTTTCAAGTTTTTCCTTCAAAGAGTAAACTCAAGTTTAAGGTTGTAAACTCAAGCTTGCGTCTGACAAAAATCTTTCAAAGCTTTTAAAACCATTGCCAAACTCGAGCTTGCCCTTGCAAGCTCAAGCTTGGGTCAGACAGAGAGCAATATCATATTTTGAGTTTAGCAAACTCAAGTTTACACCTCTAAACTCAAGCTTGCATTTTGTGAACTAAAAATATTTTTGACATGAATAGTGCCAAACTCGAGCTTACTCACTAATAAGCTCAAGCTTGCGTTTTTCCATTTTGGCTCTCAAAATGATTTCAAACATCTTTCCCCGACAAATGCTAAACTCGAGCTTACACACTTACAAGCTCGAGCTTGAGGCTTCCCGGAGGCAAAACTCAAGTTTTAAATGAAGAGCAAACTCGAGCTTACATAGGTAAACTCGAGCTTGGAACTTCGAAACAGAGATGAACGCATCTGGGTGTATTTTGTTCGGTTTGATTTATGCTTTAACTTGATTCTACGAATTGGTTGTATATGATTTATATGATTCATATCAATATTTCCTAACTTGATTTAACCAGTTTGCTTATGAGATTACGAGAAGATCTAGGTTTGTTTTAAAGAAGACTTTAAGACAAACAACTTGACAACTTGCAATATTATATTATTCTCCAAAAGCAATGGGTTACAACCTGGATAGCAACACAACCATTCTCCAAGAAAGAAAGCTAGCCTCCAAACAGTGGACAACATTATACAACCGCCTCCACTAAACATAACAAAGACATGGGAACACATTCATGAGGAGCCAAATTTCAAATATTCAAATCTGCAACAACCATATTCAAACAGATTTGTTCACAATGACTAGATTCATGGAGACACACTCACAACAACTATATTTTCGAATCAGATCAAGTCTCAACGGATCTACAACGTTCACAAGCTTCAAACTGTATAAATACATGAGGATTTGAAGTCGAAAGTAGACAAGACATACCGTAAAACGCATACAAAGATCTCGGTCTTTTTTGCTTATATTTCTCATTTGTATCTTTGATACATTGTGCTTCTGCTTATCTTTATTCACTCTTTGAGAGAGTTCATTTTACGTAAATCATTCTTTGTAAGAATCTCAAAGTTGTGGGACTTTGAGGTTGGGTTATCGGATTACAACTTGTAAGGGGGAGTGTATCCTAGAGAGAGGATAACTTTCGAGTACGAGTGTGTATCGATTTGAGTGATAGTAGAAAAACCCAGAGAGTCGGGGATTTGGACGTAGGTCAAGAGTTAAGACCGAACCAAGTATAAATCTTCTTGTCAAGCTCTTCCTCTTTAACTCCATTTACCTTGGTTAAGCATCATGTTGTGTGGGTGATCGAAAAGAATTTTTAAAATCCCCAATTCACCCCCCCCTCTTGGTGATTTCCTTCACTTTGCATTTATCTCGACGAATGTCGGTGTACCAAAAGGGGTGTGACAATTTTCATTTTTATTCTTAGGCCGAATTTTTGCCAACTTACTATTATATTATTAAATATTATTGTCATTATTATTTTAATATATTATTTTCTATTTATTATTATTTTCTCCAAAATTATTCTAAACTCTTAGGGGTTATCCTCACACTTTAATTAGGAGTTTAATAAATATGGACACCATGAAAATATCATTTATATATATACACCTGAAGAACACCCAACTAGCAACAGATCAATGACATTCCTATTGCTACTTAATTTTTTTAACAGTGTTATTTCCTTTTTGACATGAGGGCCCACGCCAATTGCAACAATGTGGGTGTCAACGTGAGTAAACTACAACACTGACACTCTTCTTTAATATATAATTTCAGGGAGAGGATTTTCTCCTCTTCCCTATTTCTCATTTTCTCTCACAGGCGGATCTGGGCCGTCCAAATTTTGATCCGACGGTCCAGATCTAAAAAAAAAAAAAAAAAAAAATCTTTTTTTTTTTTTTTTGTTTTTGCGGGATTTTTTTTTTTTTTTTTTTTTAAGATCTGGACCGTCGGATCAACATTTGGACGGCCCAGATCCGCCTGTGAGAGAAAATGAGAGAGGGAGACTGTGAGAGGAACAGGACCCATAATTTCAGGGTAGTTACTAAATTCACCACAACAAAGTTTCCATGTTATTTCCAAATGTAACATTATACTGATATATAAAACAAGCTTTTCCTTTCTTTTGTTCTCCATGGTTCATGCGTAGTCACACATATATATACCCTTACAAGGATGCAACTATGTGTGTGTGTATATATATATATAAGATCAGTTTTTTTTCCTATTTATTATCATTTTCTACAATTATTTTAAAACCTCCAAGTGCTTCACAGATTATTCTTCAACACTTGTCATTCTCTATAATTATTAATGTTCTTTTTAAATTTTAATGAAACAAAATAACCCCTTTATAATGTCTATGTATATATACAACACCTATATATTACTAATGCAGGACAGCACCTTAATATCATATTTATGTATACGTACTATATATATATATATATATATATATATATATATATATATTGTGAGCACAGTGGAACCTAAGCTCAAAACTCATATATATACACATGTATATTTTCCATTCAAGACAACTAGGTTTCCTCTCGTCTCCCCTGAGCAGTAACACAGACTCACATATAACAAGCTAGTACACACACCCCCACTAAACTCACAGCAAAAACTCATGATCTATTTCCTGTGGCATAAACCTTATATTTTTTTGTTGGAAAACTGACAGTAAGCTCCTTAAGGTTTTGTGTGGTTGTTTCGAATTTTCAACATGAAAAGCATATGAAACTTATGTTGGGATATGATGGCAACTAAAGGGAGTAAAGACTTGACCACTTACCCTAGTTTTCAAGCTTGATCGTTGTGGTTTCCATTAACACCAAACTCCCCTGTTCTACGGTGTAAATGCAGAGGAAGAAATGATCCCAGCTCACTCACTTTGCAACTCATCTTCCTCTCGGTCCTCCTTCCCTCTCGTGCTCACTTTGTGCTACCAAATGAAGGTAAGCTCAGGAGCAAGTAAATATATAGGAGATGAATGGCCTGGTCCGAGGAAACAAAGCCATCGGTCCGAGACATAAAATAGGGGTGTGTGACGTTGAGTTCGTACGTTTGGTGACACTGGGCTCGAGATGCCTGTGTTTAAGAAGTATGGGTTCTTTGATTTCACTGTTGCGTGTCTCCCAGTGGTTAGCCGAAAGCAAGATAATAATTATGGCGTGATCTTCTTTCCACGTTTGCGTAAGTGACGCTGCTACCCCCTGCTGTTGCATCTTTGTGGGATCTGTTTCTGCAGCTCATTATAAAGTGTTGGGGTTATTAGGATGGATTGGGTTAAAAATGGCTTAGTTGGGCCGAAAGTTGAGAATGAGAAAATGGTTTTGTTGGCGTGAAGGCAGAAGGAGAAATAAGGGATGGAGTATGTGTGTTGTATTTTTGTTTGACCCATTTAACAAAGCATTATTTAATAATAAATTATTCCCTTATCTTATTGTTTAATTATCAAATATATGCTAGAAACAACTCCTTGATGTTTTGTAAGGATTTTCTTCCTTATTTAGTTTCTTTAACCCTTAAAGTAATTTCTCTAAAAATCTTAGGCTATAAATCATCCTCTAACTATTTTCTTTGAATTTCTCAAAAAAATAGGTCCTTAAATTCAAATAATTATTTTCATAGTTATTTTAGACTATATTTTCACTATAATTCCCATACAATATTTTTAATTCCAAATCCCAAAATTTGGGATGTTACACTCAATCTGTGTTTCTTATTGGTACACTGCAACACTTTACTCAACCATTCTATGTATGGACTTTGCAATTTGAGTCTTGGTAGGACTGTAACTAAACAAATTGGTTCCATATTTCTTAAAACCATAGGATATGATGAGAAATAATTTTATCTCTTACAATTATATATTAATTATCCAAAATAATTAATTCCAATTGTGTTAACTCTAAAATTAATATAGTCACTTTGAATTTAGAACAGATTTATCCTTTAATGGGTAAAGAAATCCAACATTTATCTCTCTCTAGAGAGTGTTTATTTAATAAGTGGTGTCTAATTAATTAATAGCTTCCTAGAGACTGTTTATTTAATTAATTAAACCCATTCAGATATATAACCATAATATTTATGCAGTCGAAACAAATAATTTAAAAACACTTACAAATTATGTCATAAGCTTAAATTGTTATTTATTTAATATGCTGGCGCTTCGTGCATACCCAGCATATATATATGGTACATACAGTACAGTACAGTACAAAGTCAAGGGCATCAAAGCAGAGGATTACATATCCATTTATTTTATTAAGTACATTTTTTATTTATTAAAGTGCCAATAATATGGCAACAGACAAGCCCATAATTATTTAAAATGCTATCAGAAAAGCACTTCCACAACAGATTCAATAAGTGGCTGAAAGACTGAAGAATCCTCTCTTCAGTTTTGAAGCTCTCTTCCCAAGACGACGAATTTTTTCTTCATAAACAATTTGAGCCACCCTACAAAGGTAAAAATTAATCATAAAATAGTTATTGTAAACACAGTAACAGTTATAAAATTTACAGAGAACAATACTATTATGTAAATAATAAATAATATTTTCAAACATCAAACACTGCACAATGCAAGTCTAATATTTGCAAACAAGTTTAGTTTCGATTTTTGTTTTGGCGTGTTATACGTACGTACCTGTCCAGAGCTTCAGTATTGGTACCTTCTCCAGTTTCCTCAGGGACAAAAGTATCCACATTCATCCTTTTAACTGGCTCCTTCAACAAATTGTTTCCTGCTTCTTCAAGTTTATCCATGTTTTCTTCTGAAGCATCATCCGATTTAATGTTTGCATCTAAATTGTATTCCTGCCCCAAATATTCTTTTTAATTTGATGAATTCCCCAAATATTTTTATACATGCATATATGATATAACAATTTTTACATGATTAACAACTAATTACTTCTTTCAGTCCTATTTACGAGACCTTAATTATTGGTCCCTAATACTTCTCCTTACAAGATTATGCTTAATGAAACATTAATGACGCATATTTTTCCCTTCACTCTTGGTTTAAAATTTAAATAATTTCTTTAGTTTTAATTATCGGGAGTACTTTGTCTATTTTTTTAAAAAAAGTGTATAGATTGATTGCATATATTAAAGTGAGTTTTAATCAATGGGACAAAAATTTAAAGGGGTATTTTACGGAATTAAACCATATATTTGTTATAAATAACTAACTCAACTAATTTTTGTAATAAATGGATGTTAGTTATCTAGTTCTTACATTTAGCGCAGCACGAAAAGCCTTTTGGACCTATTTATATGAAACAAGTTACCGTTAAAATACCTGGATACGAAGGTAGTTTTCTGGCTGAAATTTGAAAGTTGAGTTAATGTAATATTCATCCATGGTTGAAGTTGCAGCTGAATACATAGTTAGAGCGTTTTTTGACCAATCCCCAAGAGTCCAAGTACGATTGGCATCAAAACCAGTAGTGGTGTTTACAGATCCAGTTCCTATGGATACCAAATAGACTTCTCTATTCTTGTATTCTTCTTGTCGTAACACCTCACCAATCGCAAGCCTTGCCTGAAATATTATAGTTAAAACAATACCGAATTATGGACAGATAAGAATAATTAATGGCTTGATTGTAATATTTTCCACCTTCTATTTTTAAACTATATATATATTTTTTAAATATGACTCTCACATCAGGAAGCCACATAAGTAAAATATGGTTTATAAGTAGAGATTCTCCCATCTAATAGTAGGCTAGTCTTTAATTTTAGGATGGACGTCATAACATATAACTATATCACCTTGACCAACATCCTAAAATTGAATAATGTACAATAATTTATACAAATCGTGTATTGATTATTAATCTTTCAACAGTGATATGAATACATATGCATGTATGTATATATGTGTATGTACGCACATATACGTATGTTGATATGTATATGGTTTTCATGTTTTGAGAGAGAGAGTAATGGAACTTAAAATTACCGGCATAGATGCGATGAAAAAACCATCAACGAGATTAAATTCAGTATTTTGGTACTTAAAGTAATAGGGTGGAAACTCGGTCGGTGCTGCTGAGGTTCCAATACATGCGTCCGACAGTTTGACGTTTAAGTGAGGAACATCCTTTACCTGCATCATTAAACCACATCTCATATATATTGTTAATTCAGTGGCGACTCTCAATAGGATTTTTTCCCCTATTAATGAGTTAATTCATTAAGTAGGAAGAGAAACACACACAAACTAACCTTCAAGGTTGAGAATATAGCTGGCTGAAGAAGCTTGATGTCGAAGGAAGAAATGACAACATTTGTGGTTGTCTGGTTAACAAGTGTTTCATCCAATTTCTCAGACGCTATTTTTCGTAAATACGTCCCGTTAAACTTCGGACAGGTGATCCCACCATAGCTGTTGTCAAGAAAACAAAGATATATATCATTTTAATACTGCTTTCAATAATACAAATATTACATATAAATTACTTTCAATAATATATTGTTATTATGGCAAATGGAAGGGGCTTGATTCCCCTCAAATAAAGTCAATAATTCGAGTTGCGACCAATTATTTGAAAACAAAAGTAATCTGAATTATCACGAACAATATGAAGTAGGTTTCGAACCCATCTTTACTGGGCAAAAAAATATTAGAAAATAACTTAAGTCGGTTGATAAGGCTTACCTCAACTTTATACACCTTCAATTCGATGTCCAACTAATCCGTATGGGACTCCCTTAATATATTGTAATAAATACATGATATAAGTCTACACATACCAGTTGGGGTCTTCAGTGAAGATGGCAGGACCATGCTGTCTGTAAAACTGGAGAATTTCATCAGCAGAATAAAGAGGACGATCCTTGTTTTGAGGGTCAGGAGCCGTGAGAAGTGCAGCTATAAGCCCTCCAGTGCTTGTCCCAGCAACCACATCAAAATACTCGGCTATTCTTGCACTTGAGTTCCATTTCTGAGTATATGGTACATCAAAATTATACAAACTTATTGTTCATGTAAATGAGCACTTCTTTATTTACAAAATATGAATAATTTATACAAACGTATACAAGCATGCATGTACAAATATATACCTGGAGGGAAAGTTCAAGCTGTTTAAGGATAACTGCAGGGAGAATCCCTTTAATACCTCCTCCATCAATGGCAAGGACTCTGACCTTTCCTTCTTCTTCAGCCATTAGTTGATTAGAGAATGCAACAAGTAACAGAAAGAACATAAGTATTTTTGACATTTTTAGGCTTCAGAAACACACAACTTAGATGAGACTTTCAGGGCTTGAGTGGTCTTCGTTAATGAGTTAGGGTTTATATAGAAATTTCATCAAGATGAGACAAAATATTAAGGTTAAATTACACAAAATATCATCAACATTGGACAATATAAAAATAACCCCCAAAACCTTTAAAACTTTGGCAGAATACGCCTTTGGTGATGCGCCCCGTACTGCCCCTCAATTTTGGGGAACTTCTTAAATGATTTTCTTATGGTTATTTTAATCACTAGATTTTACTTGAAATGAGTGATACCCTGACATCTAATGGTAAAAAACGGAGCTATTTTCATTTTTTTTTTTTTATGATTTTTCAAATATTTAAGACTCTAAATGAAAACGAAAGTACAAAATTTTGGAGTCTTGGATATTTGAAAAATCATAAAAAAATTGAAAACAACTCTGTTTTCTTTTCCCCATAAGATATCAAAATGTTACTCATCATGTAGAATCAAATGATTAAATGAACTATGAAATTACTATTTGGGAAGTGCCCCAAAATTGAGGGGGCAGTATGAGGCACATAACCAAAGGCTGAACAGGCACCCATGCCCTTAAGACTTAATGCTCCATCACCTCCTTAATATAAGAGCTATCTAACTAATTTGAGTATAGTAAGAAAATAAAAGAAATTAGTTAATTATATGAAAGGTGATTTGATCTCTATCCAATAACCACGCGGAAGATTTGATTATATATGTTTATAAGATTGATAAATTAGTTGGTTTGGGACAACATGATGAATATGAGGATAAAATGGATTGGAATAATATATTTTGGACCAAATTCAACACCAGGTCTCACATGAGGGACCGGAGATAGTAATAAACTTCCCTAAGCTTTCAAATTTGTGCAGATACCTCCCAACTACCAATTTATTATATGCCCTTAAACTTTATATGCATTGAAACCCCCTCTTCCTCCTCAAAAACGAAAAAAACTTCAAACTATATATGGATAAGTAATGTACAAAATTAATTGTATGAGAGTTATATATATAAACATGAGAGGGTAACAAGTTCCTTGTAAAGTTTCAAAAGTTAGAGAAGTTATATGTAGATGATCTAAAGTTCAGGGGATTATGTATAATTTAACAAAATAACTATGAATAAGGCAAATAAATAGTATTACATATTCAACCCGTGTTTGAATAAAAGAACACAGAAACAGGCTATCTAATCTAATGGTCAAATTTGGTGGTCCGTGAGTTCATAATATGTTTGCACAAAATAAACGTGACTATGTAAGGACAAATGAATATATGGATGTGATTGAATATTAAATTTATGAGTAATTAGAAAAGTATATGTGCAATGAACAATATATTACTGTCACTATGGATAAATATTAAGTTAAAAAAGTGAGAAGCTCTTAGACATACGCACACAAATTTCAGAGATTTATTCATCCTTAATTGCGAGATTATATACTTTAATATACATGAATATCCCATTTCATACACAATAAATTAGACCGGCTACACCAATATGTCATCCAAATAACTTAGATGAGACTTTTAGGGCTTGAGTGGTCTCCTTTAATGAGTTATGGTTTGTATAGAAATTTGATCAAGATGTCACAAAATATAGGCTAAATTGCAAAAAATATGCTCAACATTGAATATTAAATTTATGAGTAATTAGAAAAGTATATGTGCAATGAACAATATATTACTGTCACTATGGATAAATATTAAGTTAAAAAAGTGAGAAGCTCTTAGACATACGCACACAAATTCAGAGATTTATTCATCCTTAATTGCGAGATTATATACTTTAATATACATGAATATCCCATTTCATACACAATAAATTAGACCGGCTACACCAATATGTCATCCAAATAACTTAGATGAGACTTTTAGGGCTTGAGTGGTCTCCTTTAATGAGTTATGGTTTGTATAGAAATTTGATCAAGATGTCACAAAATATAGGCTAAATTGCAAAAAATATGCTCAACATTGGGCTGTATAAAAATAACCCACTTAAAGTTTAAGACTTGAACTTTTTTTTTTTTTGTGGGGGGGGGGGGGGGGGGGCGGCTATGCCTTCAGTGATGCGTCTCCTGCTGCCCCTCAATTTTGGGGAACTTCTTAAATGGTTTTTTCATGGTTGTTTTGATCATTAGTTTCTACATGAAATAAGTGACATTTTGATATCCTACGATAAAAAAAATGGAGCTATTTTCAAATTTTTATGATGTTTCAAATGTATAAGACTCCAAATGAAAAAGAGACTACAAATTTTTTGAGTATTGAATATTTGAAAAATCATAAAAATTTAGAACAGTTTTGTCTTTTGCCTGTAAGATATCAAAATTAAACACATTTAATGTAGAATCTAATGATCAAAATATTCATGAATATTTGGGAAGTGCCTCAAAATTGAGGGGCTGTATGACGCACATATCCGAAAGCTCAACAGGCACCCATGCCCTTAAGACTTAATGCTCGCTCCATTCTTTAATATAATAGCTTCTTAAGTATAATTTGAACTAATTTGAATAAAATAAATTAGTTAATTAAAAAATGTTATTTGATCTCTATCATATACCCAAGTGTAGCAGTAGATTATATATTACTCCATCCGGTCCTAATTATAAGAATTAGTTGACTTTTTTTTAGAAATTAAAGAAGCTAATTAATTACTTTAGAGTTTGTTTTTCTCAAAACTAATTAGTTTAACTAATAAACTAATATATAATTTAAGGATATATAACATGAAATGATTAAGTAACTTATTTAGTTTACTTAATCTCTTCAAAAAAAAAAAAAAAAGACAGCTAGGTCTTATAATTAGTACCAGAGGTAGTAGTTTTTAAGTCAGATCAATTAACTCGTTTGGGACAAAATGATGAAAATGAGAGATAAAATAGATTGGAATATTATATTTTGGACCAAATTCAACACCAAACTAGCTCTCACATTAGGGACGGAGGTAGTAATAAACTTCCCAAAGCTTTGAAGTTTTTGCAGATACCTTCCAACCATCAATTAATTATATACCCCTTAAACTTTATATGCGTTGAACTCCCCAAAACTTTAAACAAAGTGTTGATAATTAATGTAAAAAATAATTCTATGAGAGTTATATATTGAAACGTGAGAGTGTAACAGGCTCCTTGTAAAGTTTCAAATGTAAGAGAAGTTATATGTAGATGATCTAAAGTTCAGGGGATAATTTGACAAAATATTTATGCATCAACCAAATAAATGTTGAACATATGACAGCCGTCTTTGAATAAAAGAACACATAGAATCATACCATTTAATGTAATGGTCCCATTTGGTGGTCTGTGAGTTCATATTATGTTTCCACAAAATAAACATGAATATTTGAGCACAAAATGAATATATGGATGTGATTGAATATTATACTTTATGAGTAAATTAGAAAAGTATATGTGCAATGAACAGTATATTACTGTCATTACTGATAAATATGAAGTTAAAAAAGTGTGAAGCTCGTACAAATCGCGCACACAAAATTCAGGAGATTCATTCATCCTTCATTGCGAGTTGATATACTTTAATATACATGAATATCCCATTTAATTCATACACCATAAATTAGACCGGCCACACCAATATAATCCAAATAACTTAGGTGAGACTTTTAGGGTTTGAGTGGTCTTCTGTAATGAGTTAGGGTTTATAAAGAAATTTGATCAAGAAGACAAAAAATATTAAGGCTAAATTAAAAAAAAAAAAAAAACTCAACAACTACATACAAATAAACCCCTTAACTTTTAAAACTTGGGCAGGGATGCCATTTACGCCTTTGATGATGCATCCCTGGCCGCCCCCTCAATTTTGGGGAACTTTTTTATTGTTTTTTTCATGGTTTTTTTAACATTAGTTTCTACATGAAATAAGTGATATTTTGATATCTTACAATAAAAAAATGGAGCTCTTTTCAACTCTTTACGATTTTTCAAATACTTAAGACTCTAAATGGAAAAGAGACTACCAAATTTTGGAGTCTTGAATATTTAAAAAATCACAAAAATTCAGAACTGCTTCATTTTTTGCCCAAAATAAATCAAAATTAAACACATTTAATGTAGAATCTCATGATCAAAATATTCATGAAAAAACTATTTGGGAAGTGCCTCAAAATTGAGGGGTTGTATGGGGCACATAACCAAACGCTCAACAGGCATCCATGCCCTTAAGAATTAATGCTCGTATAATAGCTTCTGAACTAATTAGAACTAATTTCAGTATAATAAGGAAATAAAATAAATTAGTTAATTAAAAAATGTTATTTGATCTCTATCAAATACCCATGTGTAACTTTAGATTATATAATAGTTTAAAAGTTAGACAAATTAGCTAGTTTGGAACAAAATGATGAATATGAGAGATAAAATGAATTGGAATATTATATTTTGGACCAAACTCAACACCAAATAGAGGTAGTAATAAAGTTCCCCAAGCTTTCAAGCTTTTGCAGATACCTTCCAACTATCAATTAATTATATACCCCTTAAACTTTATATGCATTGAACCCCAAAAAACTTTAAACTATGTGTTGATAATTAATGTACAAAATTAATCGTATGAGAGTTATATATTCAAACGTGAGAGTGTAACAGGTTCCTTGTAAAGTTTGAAACGTAAGAAAAGTTATATGTAGATGATCTAAAGTTCAGGGGATTATGTATAATTGAACAAAATAACTATGCATAAGCCAAATAAACGTTGAACATATGCAACTCGTCTTCGAGAAAAAGAACACAGAATCATACCATTTAATGTAATGGTCCAATTTGGTGGTCTGTGAGTTCATAATATGTTTGCACAAAATAAACGTGAATATGTGAGCACAAAATGAATACATGGATGTGATTGAATATTATAATTTATGAGTAATTTAAAAAAGTATATGTTAAATGAACAATATATTACTGTCGTTACGGATAAATAATATGAAGTTGAAAAAGTGTGAAGCTCGTACACATACGCACACACAAAATTCAGGAGATTCATTCATCCTTAATTGCGAATTGATATACTTTAATATACATGAATATCCAATTTCATACATTAGACCGGCCACACCAATATGTAATCCAAATAACTTACATGAGACTTTTAGGGCTTGAGTGGTCTTCGTTAATGAGTTAGGTTTTATATAGAAATTTCATCAAGAAGACACAAAACATTAAGGCTAAATTACAAAAAGTATGCTCAACGTTGGACTATAAACAAATAACCCCCTTAATTTTTAAAACCTGGGCAGGGGATGCCTGCTACGCCTTCGATGATGTGTCCCCGGCTGCCCCTCAATTTTGCGAAACTTCTTAATTGTCTTTTTCATGTTGTTTTGATCATTAGTTTCTACATGAAATGAGTGACATTTTGATATCTTACGATAAAAAAAAATAAAAAAAAATGGAGCCCTTTTCAACTCTTTATGTTTTTTCAAATATTTAAGACTCTAAATGGAAAAGAGACTACCTAATTTTGGAGTCCTGAATATTTGAAAAATGAGAAAAATTCAGAACAACTTCATTTCTTGCCCGTAAGATATCAAAATTAAACACATTTAATGTATAATGTAGTGATCAAAATATTCATGAAAAAACTATTTGGAAAATGCCTCAAAATTGAGGGGCTGTATGGGGCACATAACCAAATGCTCAACAGGCACCCATGCCCTTAAGACTTAATTCTCACTCAGTTCTTGAATATAATAGCTTCTCTTAACTAATTATCACTAATTTCAGTATAATAAGGAAATAAAATAAAGTAGTTAATTGAAAAATGTTATTTGATCTCTATCAAATACCCATGTGTAGCATTAGATATAATTTATAAGTTAGATAAATTAGCTAGATTGTGATAAAATGATGAATATGAGAGATAAAATGGATTGGAATCTTATATTTTGGACCAAACTCAACACCAAACTAGCTCTCACATTAGGTACTAGAGGTAGTAATAAAGTTCCCTAAGCTTTCAAGTTTTTGAAGATACCTTCTAACTATCAATTAATTATATACCCCTTAAACTTTATATGCATTGAACCCCACAAAACTTTAAACTGTGTTGATAATTAATGTACAAAATTAATCGTATGAGAGCTATATATTCAAACGTGAGAGTGTAACCGGTTCCTTGTAAAGTTTAAAATGTAAGAGAAGTTATATGTAGATGATCTAAAGTTCAGGGGATTATGTATAATTGGACAAAATAATTATGCATAAGCCAAATAAACGTTGAACATATGCAACCCGTCTTTGAATAAAAGAACACATAGAATCATACCATTTAATGTAATGGTCCAATTTGGTGGTCTGTGAGTTCATAATATGTTTGCACAAAATAAACGTGAATATGTGAGCACAAAATGAATACATGGATGTGATTGAATATTATACTTTATGAGTAATTAGAAAAATATATGTGCAATGAACAATATATTACTGTCATTACGGATAAATATGAAGTTAAAAAAGTGTGAAGCTCGTACACCTACACGCACACAAAATTCAGGAGATTCATTCATCCTTAATTGCGTGTTGATATACTTTAATATACATGAATATCCAATTTAATTCATACACCATAAATTAGACCGGCCACACCAATATGTAATCCAATAACTTACATGAGACTTTTAGGGCTTGAGTGGTCTTCGTTAATGAGTTAGGGTTTATATATAAATTTGATCATGAAGACACAAAATGTTAAGGCTAAATTACCAAAAAAAAAAAAAGCTCAATATTGGACTATATACAAATAACCCCCTTAACTTTTAAAACTTGGGCAGGGGATGCCTGTTACCCCTTCTTTGATGAGTCCCCAGCTGCCCCTCAATTTTGGGGAACGTCATAATTGTTTTTTCATGGTTGTTTTGATCATTAGTTTTTACATGAAATGAGTGACATTTAGATATCTTACGATTACAAAAAAAAAACATAAAATAAAATGGAGCTCTTTTCAGCTTTTTACGATTTTTCAAATATTTAAGACTCTAAATGGAAAAGAGTCTTCCAAATTTTGGAGTCATGAATATTTGAAAAATGATAAAAATTCAGAACAGCTTCATTTTTCGCCCGTAAGATTTCAGAATTAAACACATTTAATGTAAGAAAACAACTCTCCTTTTGGCTTAAACAGTGTGGCTGACCTAAACAGGGTACATGGGAAAAGTTTATAAGATTGAACTCTAATGCTGTCTTTCCCTTCATATGAGCCACTTGACATTTGATTATAGTTCACCACTGTAGGATAATTATCCTATAACATAACACTTTAAAATAGTGGCTATTAAGGTCTTGGGTCCTTTAATAGCCACTATTTCCAGATTAAATTCCACTTCCTCGACTCCCCTAAATTAGTATGCATGTGGTGATTCTAGCAACTACAAGTCTTATTACAATTCCTATTCATGATTTCTTTGGTTAGATAATTTCATTCATCATTTAGGAATGACTAATGATGGAGAAAAATATGCGTGGGTTGATGAAATGAATGTATAAAAATAAAATAGGTGTTTTGCATGTAGGAGTTGGTGGCTTGAGAAGAATAGGGAAATGTGTTGGCTGAATTGCTCTAAAAGAGATAGAAATTATTTTATCCCTGGGCCCCACAAGAAAGTTTCCGATATTGGCTTAGTCATGCATTATTTAGTTTCCAGAAATCATTTTATCCCTGGACCCAAGTTAAAATATGATAAGGCCTTCAATTATCAGCATGGTGGAGAACGTCCAAGCAATTCGTTCTTGAATTTATGATGAGAAAATTACTATTTTACCCCTTCTTAATTTTTCCACTAGATTATCAATTAAATTCTTGAAATTATTCTAGGCCATAAAATACCGTCTCCAACATATTTTAGCCAAAAATTATTCCCTAACTATTTGCTTTTAATTTACGAGAAAATATGCCTTGAATTATAGATATTAATTTTTAACATAATCAAGGCTAATTTTCCATAATTAATCCCATATCATATTTAATTCTCAAATTCCAAAATTTAAGATGTCACATGGACTTTACTCAACCCTTCTATTTGGGGACTGTAACTAAACAAATTGGTTCCATATTTATTTAAAACAAAGAATATGATAGGAATTATATATTAATTATCCAAAATAATTAATTCCAATTGTGTTAACTCTAAAATTAATATATTCACTTTGAATTTAGGACAGATTTATCCTTTTAATGGGTAAAGAAATCCAACATTTATCACTCGCACACGATGACCCTTGTACCCTCAGCTTTCTCCTAGGGCTGTTATACAATAAGTGCCTCCCGTGACCACTTAGGCACTATTATTACTATGGATCTAATAACTCATAAGTGGTGTCTACTTAATTAATAGCTATCTAGAGAGTAGAGACTGTTTATTTATTTAATTAAACACATTCTGCTAAATAACCATAAATTAAACAGTAGAAACAATAAATTAAAAAAACACTTGCACAATTATGTCTTAAGCTTAAATTTTTATTTATTTAATATGCTGGTGCTTCATGCATACCCAGCATATATGATACATACAGTACGGTACAAAGTCAAGAACATCAAAGCAAAGCAGAGGATTACATATCCATTTATTTTATTAAGTACATTTTTTATTTATTAACGTGCCAATAATATGGCAACATACAAGCCCATAATTATTTAAAATGCTATCAGAAAAGCATTTCCACAACAGATTCAATAAGTGGCTGAAAGACTGAAGAATCCTCTCTTCGGTTTTGAAGCGCTCTTCCCAAGACGACGAAGTTTTTCCTCATAAACAATTTCAGCCACCCTACAAATTAAGGTAAAAGTTAAACATAAAATAGTTATTATAAACACAGTAGATATAAAAATTTAATTTCAATAAATAAAACTCTACTACATATATATATATAGGAGTCCTCTTAAAAAAGCAGAACCGAAAACAGCACTCAATAAAATTATTAAACACAAATCTTTTTAGCAAGAAAACATACGGAGCCTTTTAATTAATGTGCATGTATCAATTAATATCAACACACCAATAATTCACAATACTAATGTAAATAATAAATAATATTTTCAAACATCAAACACTGCACAATGCATGTTTAATATTTGTAAACAAGTTTAGTTGCGAATTATTTATTTATTTATTTCGTTTTGTGTGTGTGTGTGTGTGTGTTATGCGTCGTACCTGTCCAGAGCTTCAGTATTGGTACCTTCACCAGTTTCCTCAGGGACAAAAGTATCCACATTCATCCTTTTAACTGGCTGCTCCAACAAATTGGCTCCTGCCTCTTCAAGTTCATCCATGTTTTCTTCTGAAGCATTATCCGCTTCAATGTTTGCATCTAAATTGTATTCCTGCCCCAAATATTCTTTTTAATTTAATGAATGTCCCAAATTTTTTACACAAGCATATATGATATAACAATTTTTCAATGATTAACAACTAATTACCTCCATCAATCCTATTTAGTAGACCTTAATTATTGGTCCTTAATACTTCTCCTTACAATATTATATTCAATGAAACGTTTTTTTTTTTTGCCGTAATATTTAATGAAACGTTAATGATGCATTTTTTTCCCCTTCACACTTAGTTTAATATTTAAATAATTGCTTTAGTTTTTAATTATCGGAGGTACTTTGCCTTCCTTTTTTTTTTTTTTTCAAATTGTATCGATTGATTGCATATTTGAAGTGAGTTTTCATCAATGAGGAAAAAAATGAAGGGGTATTTTAGGGAATTAAACCAATACATTTGTTATAAATAAATAATTCAACTAATTTGGATATTCGTTATCTAGCTCTTACATATAGCACTGAACAAAATACCTTTTTGGACCTATTTATAAGAAACAAGTACTAGTTAAAATACCTGAATACGAAGGTAGTTTTCTGGCTGAAATTTGAAAGTTGAGTTAATGTAATATTCATCCATGGCTGAAGTTGCAGCTGAATATATAGTTAGAGCGTTATTTGACCAATCCCTAAGAGTCCAAGTACGATTGGCATCAAAACCAGTAGTGGTGTTTACGGATCCAGTTCCTATGGATACCAAAAAGACTTATCTATTATTGTATTCTTCTTGACCTAACAGCTCACCAATCGCAAGCCTTGCCTGAAGTTGCTTGATTGTATGATTTTTCCCCCTTCTATTTTTAAAGTTTATATATTTTTTCTAATAAAATAAACTACAGATATGTCTCTCTCACATTAGGAAGCCTCATAAGTAAAATATGGTTTATATATGTTCAAGGGAGTCTCCCATCTAATAATAGGCTAGTCTTTTAGGATGAACGCTCCTTTTAGACTTGTCATCTAACATATAACTAGATTACCACGACTGACATCCTAAAATTCAATAATGTAGAATAATTTATACAAATCGTATATTGATTAGTAATCTTTTAACAGTGTATGAATACATACGAATGTATATATATGTGTGTGTACGTACATTTATGTATATGGTTTTCATGTTCAGAGAAGAGAGAGAGAGAGAAATGGAGCTTAAAATTACTGGCATAAGTGAGATGAAATCACCATCAACGAGATTAAATTCAGTATTTTGGTACTTAAAGTAATAGGGTGGAAACTTGGTCCGTGCTGCTGAGGTTCCAATACATGCGTCCGACAATTTGACGTTTAAGTGAGGAACATCCTTTACCTGCATCATTAAACCACATCTCATATATATTGTTAATTCAGTGGCGACTCTTAATACGATTTTTTTCCCCCTAGTAATGAGTTCATTCATTATGTACGAATAGAAACACACACAAACTAACCTTCAAGGTTGAGAATATAGCTGGCTGAAGAAGCTTGATGTCGAAGGAAGAAATGACAACATTTGTGATTTTCTGGTTAACAAGTGTTTCATCCAATTTCTCAGACACTATTTTTCGTAAATACGTCCCGTTAAACTTCGGACAGTTTTTCCCGCCATCGCCGTTGTCAAGAAAACAAAGATATATATCATTTTAACACTGCTTTCAATAATACATATATTACATATAAATTACTTTCAATAATATATTGTTATTATGGCAAATGGAAGGGCTTGATTCCCCTCAAATAAAGTCAATAATTCGAGTTGTGACCAATTATTTGAAAACAAAAGTAATCTGAATTATCATGAACAATATGAAGCATGTTTCGAAACCATCTTTATAGGGCAAAAATATATTATAAAATACCTGAAGTCGGTTGATAAGGCTTACCTCAACTTTATACACATTCAATTCGATGTCCAACTAATCGATATGGGACACTCTTAATAGATTGTAATAAACACATAATATAAGCGTACACATACCAGTTGGGGTCTTCAGTGAAGATGGAAGGACCATGCTGTCTGTAAAACTGGAGAATTTCATCAGTAGAATAAAGAGGACGATCCTTGTTTTGAGGGTCAGGAGCGGTGAGTAGAGCAGCTGTGATCCCTCCAGTGCTTGTCCCAGCAACCACATCAAAATACTCGGCTATTCTTGCACTTGAGTTCCTTTTCTGAGTATATGGTACATTAAAATTATACAAACTTGTTGTTCATAAAAATGAACACTTCTTTATTTACAAAATTTGAATAATTTATACAAATGTATACAAGCATGTACAAATATATACCTGGAGGAAAAGTTCAAGCTGTTTAAGGATAACTGAAGGGAGAATCCCTTTAATACCTCCGCCATCAATTGCAAGGACTCTGACTTTTCCTTCTTCCAAAGCCATTAGTTGATTAGAGAATGCAACAAGTAACAGAAGGAACATAAGTATTTTTGACATTTTTAGGCTTCAGAAACACACAACTTAGATGAGACTTTGAGGGCTTGAGTGGTCTTCGTTAATGAATTAGGGTTTATATAGAAATTTCATCAAAATCAGACAAAATATTAAGGTTAAATTACACAAAATATCATCAACATTGGACAATATAAAAATAACCCCCAAAACCTTTAAAACTTGGGCAAGGAGTGCCTGATACACCTTCGGTGATGCGCCCCCTACTACCCCTCAATTTTGGGGAACTTCTTAAATGTTTTTCTCATGGTTATTTTAATCACTAGATTTGACATGAAATGAATGATATTTTTACATCTAATGGTAAAAAACAAAGTTGTTTTCAATTTTTTACGATTTTGCAAACATTTATGACTCTAAATGAAAACGAGAGTACAAAATTTTGGAGTCATGAATATTTGAAAAATCGTAAAAAATTGAAAACAACTCCGTTTTTTGTCTATAATAAGATATCGAAATGTCACTTATTTGATGTACACTCTAATGATTATAAGAAGCATGAAAAAAATATTTGGGAAGTGCCCCAAAATTGAGGGGCAGTAAGGGACACATAACCAAAGGCTCAACAGGCACCTATGCCCTTAAGACTTTGATCAAGCCATATTTTTATATGATTTTACATTATTAAATAGGGATTTTTGATGTATTTTCTCATAGTTATTGGGCTTGAAATGTTTTTCTTTTGATAAATTGAGATTAAGAGTAAATACATTAAATTAGGGCTAAAAGGGCAAAATTGTCAAGAAAATGTAATTACTCTTAATCATTGATTTTTCTGAGAATATTTGATGCTAGATTAATTATTTTGACTATGGATGGTTGAAAAGATTAAATCAAAATTGAAAATAAAAGTTTGAATTCAAGTTATAAACTTTTCAGTTTAGTCCCTCTACAAAACTTTTTAAAAGTTTCACTTAGGTCCCTGCATTAAAACTCAGTGTTTTGACCAAACTATGGGCAGTTGACCTTGTCATTCAATCAATATATATCAGACCTAAAAAACGCAACACGGGAGAGGCAATATATATATCAGTTATGCCCCATTAAATTTGAAAAGTTGCACTTTAGTCCCGCCATAAAGGTTTTTTTTAAAAGTTCAGATTGGTCCCTGGTCAAAACTATGTGTTTTGACCAGGAACCAATTAATTAGGTTTGATCTTCTCCTTTATGCAGTGCAGACCTGAGAGTATAAAAGCGCCGCAGACAGCAAGCCTGGGGACGAAAAAAAAAAAAAAAACTTCACGACTCCATCCTCTTTCTTGGCCTTGACCTTCCCTCTCGCCGGCGGCACCACCACTTCCTTCAGTTGCCGGCGAGCTTCCATCATCACCAACCATCGTCTTCCTCCAGTTCCAATAAGATAGAACAGAGCTTTTGGATCGCTGGACCTTCATTCCTCAACCTCACCTTCCTCCACGTTCCTCTCTTATCTTCATCTTCTTCCTCTCATACCACCATTTTCCCCTGTTTCCACACCTCCACCTTCACCGTCAATTTCTTCATTAGCCATCAAAGTTATGGGAGAGAAGCTGCAATTTTGAGCTCCAGCGTTTCAGAGAAGGAGGAAGACAGATTCATTTTCATTCTCCAATAGTTATGAGAGGCTAATTCCATTTGCTTCTTGGTGATGGAGACTTGTGGCTTGAGTTTCAAAGCTTCAAAGGGGAGTTATTTTGTTCAATTTATTTTCTCTAATTACATTTTAATTTCCTAGTTTTAGGAATATTGTTTTGTAACGTTGAGACTTAGTTTATCCGTTTGGAAAACTTTGTGGATTGAACCTATGTGATTGGATTGAATTTTGTGGTTTGTTGAATTTATAAATCTATATTTCCCTATTGATTCAGTGAAATTGTGTTTTCTACGTGGTATTGTTAGATAGCATGATTTAATTGGATTAATTGAGTGGCGTGGTATCGCATTCATATCAAGAGGAACCAAGTTACATTAATTTAATCCTAATCACACACTAACTGGTTTTAAACAATATCTCAAGAGATAGTAGTTTGCTACGGTAGTAGGAGTTACTATTAATTGAGAATATTGGACTCAAGTGGTATCTTGGAGTTTTTCATCTAGACTTAGTGAAAATTTACTCCTATATTTAATTGAACTGTGATTGTCACTATTCCATTTCCAAGAGCATCCATACTCATTTTCATACTCCATTCCATTTTATTAAAAAATACCAAAAACAATAGTTTAGCAGTTAATTTAAGGGAAAATTCCACATAAATATCATATGAATTTGTAAAACCCCTAGAGGTCCTCTGAATTAGTAAAAAGACTCATAGGTGATTAGGACTTTTGTGGGTTATGCAATTTCATGGGAAAAGACTAGATTGCTCCTATCTTTATTCTCAACTAAATCGACATCACAAACCTTTTCCCACGAAATCGAAACCTTTGAAAAAAACATTCCCCTCTTCTGAACCCTAGCTTCACCATAACCGCCTTCGGAACCACTGCTGTCGCCGCCATTGCCGTTGCCGTCGCCGTATTTTCCGTTGCCGTCGCCGTGGTGGTTTGGCTTCATAGTACAGGAATCGGCTAATTTTCATTCTCTAAAGCATTCGACGAGTCGCCTCCCCTTGCGTCGCCCACTACCGTCGTTGCCGCTACCGTCACTGTGAACGGCGTTTTCTCCACCACCGTCAGGTATCCTCCTCATCCCATTAGTTATGCCCCTATATGCATTGCTATGGTATAGTGTTGATCCAAGTGGTCTCTTTGATTAGTCCCGTGAGTTGACAATGGTTAGATTTACGGAATTGAACAAATGAACCGTGCACCCCAGAAACCTTGTGTGCATATTCCCTAGATTCCTTGTGTGCATATTCCCTTGAAACTGAATTGAAGAAATGAACCGTGCATATTCCTGTAGCAAGATAAGAAAGTAAAAGTAAAATTTAGTCAAGGATTGCCTTCTAATGATAAAGTACAATGGCAGTACAACTAGAAAGAGCCTAGTCCGCTAGTCATCAACCCAATTTTGAAACTGTTGAACAGAAAGTAAACCTAAACCATATATTTACCTGGTGAATATAAGGTTCCATTTGGCTCAGTAAGTCATAACCCTGTAGCGTTTTGAATCCAACTGGTTAAGTACAGCACCACGAAATGGAAATCTCCAAATAAAGAAGTTGGCAATTAATAAACACACCAGCTTGAAGTATCTAACATGAGCATCCATTATTGCACTAAAGGACTCCAAGAATTCATACTTCTTTTTCACTTCAATGTTCACGAGTGAGTTTACCTGCAGTCCTTATTGTATGACTTTGCTTCATTTTCAAGTGAATCTGTGGCCTTTATTTCATTATCCTTCTACACAACATTATCCATCAAACTTGTGACATAGTTTCTCCATCATTCCCCAAGCCCATGTTATTAATTTTGTTATCTTCCTTCACATTATTATCGCAAAATCAGTTGCATCAATCTTGTTATATTTCTACATTTTGCATCAACATGTAACGTCCTTTTGTTTTGTTTTATGGTGTGCATTTAATGCTGATAAAGAGGTTATCATGTGGCTTCACTTATGTTTTTAGTCCTATCCATGACTTTTTGGTGAATCTATGCTTATTAGGCCTTCTGAATTTTTCTGGTCAAAATTTCAGCACAATGTCCACTACTAAGAACGGCAACTCCACCTCCGCTTTTCCCTCACGATGCTCGTTAAACAAATTTTCTAAGCTGGTAGCATTTGTGAATGCCGACAAAACATTAAAAAGAAAGGTCCAACGGTTAGGTTTTGGACAGTTGCTTGAAATTCAAAGTATGAGACTTCCAAGGGAAATGTTGGTCCCGATAATGAGAGCGTATGATCCCCCAACCAATCAACTCGAATACGGGGAAGACAATTGAAATACAAGCAACGAGATGTGGCTCGGCTACTTGGGGTGCCACATAGTGGGGATGAGATACCAATGAAAGTGGCGGACACAGATCCAGGATTTCTGCAACTCAGAGAAGACTACGGAAAAATGAAGTATGACGACATACTTCGCGTCATAACTTCAGGGAAGTCGGGTCAACAATTTGAGTTGTTGTTCATGATGCACATGTTGGGGACATTTCTCGCTCCAACTTCAAGCACAACTCCCAGTCGGCAGTTGCTTAAGGTATTAACGTCAACGAGGAAAGGGTTTGGCCGCTTCGACTGGGCCACATACATTGCCAATGACCTCCGAAGAGCGCTCTCTGAATATGTCAACACGATCAGACGAAACAACGATTGCAAGTCCTATGTCATGGGCTGCATATATATGTTATTGGTAAGTGTTATGTTTGTGCTTTGTGATAACATTTTTTTGACATAACATTTAAATGTTTAAGTTTTTCCTTGTCGTTGTAGATAATGCTCGGAGAGCGGTTCCATGGGAAAGGTTGTTGATCACGAAGGGAAGAGTCCAATCCATTCGGACAAAAGAGAAGGTGAAGGAGATGCTTGAGAAAGAAAAGAAGAGCGACATGGGGATTTTGTATCCCGTGAAGGCCGGTAAAGATAAGGATATGAAGCACACTGCCCAAACGAATTTTTCGGCCTCTTTAGACCCCGTAAGTGCTTCCTCATGTGCCATTTAATTGATGATTGGCTATTATGGTAATGACTTGCTATAAACTGTTTCTGATTTAGGTTTTAAAGGATTTGCATGGCTCTTTGATGGGTATAATAAATGATAACCACACAAGGCTTGTTGCTGCTGTCCAATATGAGCTGCGAAAGGCACAAGACAACATTGTAAGGCAGCGGGAGCAAGAAGATAGTGACGATGCTGATGATATGGAGCAAGAGGGTGATGGTCCTGATGATGGTGAGCAAGAAGGTGATGGTCCTGATGATGGTGAGCAAGAGGGTGATGGTCCTGCTGATGGTGAGCAAGAGGGTGCAAGTCTTGATGGTGGTGAGGATGGTGATGAGGATGACGCATCAGACAGAACCCCAATCAACATTGACCATCACCTTGATGATGACAAAGTGGAACTATCAATTGTTCCCTTCCACGAGTCAACAAGAGAATGCACCAAGGAGGTCACGGCGGCCGAAGAAGCCCAAAAATATGTCGCCTTGGACCTTGACCAAGCCGCAAAAGCGGACTAGGAAGACAAAAGAACAGAGGCAATTATTCTTTGACCTTATCTCCGGATCCACGAGAAGAAGAGGGTGATCGAGTAAGTAATCCAAAAGTTAATTTCATTGAGTAGTCATTATTAAATGTAGGTTATGTCGTTGACGTTGTTTCTCCTTTACGGGACTCTCATAAGAATAGACGATGAAGACATAACCCGGGCTCTGTTGCAAACACTCTACGGGAGGCACAGATTAAGTAACGGGGTATGTACTAGTTTTTCAACCGTATCAATAAACATGTTGAACCCCTTATAAAAATGTTCACATATGCGGAGTTATGTACGTCGTTTGTAAAACATTGATGCGAGATATGATAAGGCGGGGCGAAGTGAAGAGACATATTTTCATGTCTTGATCACATGGTAATTTACGCATATATGGACCTTCATAATTTATTTCCCATAGCCATACGAATATTTGAGACTATTATTTGTTGATGGTGCAAAGCATTTGTTGGCCACAAATCCCTTGGGATGGAAAGTGTCTCGGTGGGAAGACCAATTATTGCCAAATTATATAGGTTACAATATCGGTGGGATGTGATTTGATCATGGGACCGATATTGGTTGACGGCACACTTGGTTTTGCACGCCATTGATCCAGGCACGATGAATTTTTATGTCCTGGATTCAATGAAGACAACCGTCGCCATGAGCCACAATGAATCCAGTAAAAAGAAGAAAACTACATGTGTTAATCCCCAGGCAACGACAATTAAACAAATTGTATGTTACATGTTATTTTGTTCTAGTTACCATTAGGTGGAGTTAACACCTATGTAATGCATGTGTGTTATTTACGAGAGGGATCGTTTTGAAGAGATAATTGCACTTGTGAAACCAAGAGACAAAGCCAAGATGCGAAGACCAGAAATTAGTTGGTCATCCGTTCCACAACAACCTAATTTATGAGATATATTTTGTGACATATTGTAAAAAATTATTAGTTGATGTATATTTGTTAATTTGTTTGTTTCTGTGTTATGTAGGCAAGATTGTGGTGTTCATGTGTTGATCTGGTTGCAAAATTGGAAACCCAACGAAACTATTCGGTATGGTGAGGATGAAATTTGAATGAGTATAGGTGCTCCCTCATGTGGTGGTTGGTCAACCATGATTTGAATGAGGTCGCAGATGTTGCATTGGGACTATTGACCCCTCCAGCAACCAAGAGGAAGAGAAGAAGGACATGATCATCATTATAATGTTGTGTTTCGGCAATCAAATGTTTGACCACTGTTGTTAGTTAGAATTGAATCCAATTTGGAGGTCTTTGTATGATTGTAAAGCATTGTGATTTTGTCAAGTATTTAACCACTTTTGTTAGTTAGAATTGAATCCAATTTGGAGGTCTTTGTATGAGTGTAAAGCATTGTGATTTTGTCAAGTATTTGAACACTCTTGTTAGTTAGAATTGAATCCAATTTGGAGGTCTTTGTATGAGTGTAAAGCATTGTGATTTTGTCAAGTATTTGAACACTCTTGTTAGTTAGAATTGGATCCAATTTGGATGTCTTTGTATGATTCTAAATCAGGTGACTTGATTGGCTAGAAAGATATGCAGGATAAAGTGTGAATTTAACCATTACACTCTTCTCCATTTACCATTCCACTCTTCTCCAATTATCATTCCCCTCTTCGAAAATTACCATTCCCCTCTTCGCAAATTACCATTACTTTCACAGGGTGCAATTATGTTACTCTTTCTTGAATGTTGTGGATTGAAAAAAAAAAAGGGTATTTAACCATTCACCTCTTCACAAATTACCATTCCCTCTTCGAAAATTACCATTCCCTCTTCGCAAATTACCATTACTTTCACGGGGTGCAATTATGTTACTCTTTCTTGAATGTTGTGGATTGAAAAAAAAGGGTATTTAACTATTCACCTCTTCACAAATTACCATTCCCCTCTTCGAAAATTACCATTCCCCTCTTCACAAATTACCATTACTTTCACAGGGTGCAATTATGTTACTCTTTCTTGAATGTTGTGGATTGAAAAAAAAAAGGGTATTTAACCATTCACCTCTTCACAAATTACCATTCCTCTCTTCGAAAATTACCATTCCCCTCTTCGCAAATTACCATTACTTTCACAGGGTGCAATTATGTTACTCTTTCTTGAATGTTGTGGATTGAAAAAAAAAAGGGTATTTAACCATTCACCTCTTCACAAATTACCATTCCCCTCTTCAAAAATTACCATTCCCCTCTTCGCAAATTACCATTACTTTCGGGGTGCAATTATGTTACTCTTTCTTGAATGTTGTGGATTGAAAAACAAAAGGGTATTTAACCATTCCCCTCTTCGAAAATTATCATTCCCTCTTCGAAAATTATCATTCCCTCTTCGCAAATTACCATTACTTTCACGGGGTGCAATTATGTTACTCTTTCTTGAATGTTGTGGATTGAAAAAAAAAGGTATTTAACCATTCACCTCTTCACAAATTACTATTTCCCTCTTCGAAAATTACCATTCCCCTCTTCGCAAATTACCATTACTTTCACAGGGTGCAATTATGTTACTCTTTCTTGAATGTTGTGGATTGAAAAACAAAAGGGTATTTAACCATTCCCCTCTTCGAAAATTATCATTCCCCTCTTCGAAAATTATCATTCCCCTCTTCGCAAATTACCATTACTTTCACAGGGTGCAATTATGTTACTCTTTCTTGAATGTTGTGGATTGAAAAAAAAAGGTATTTAACCATTCACCTCTTCACAAATTACTATTTCCCTCTTTGAAAATTACCATTCCCCTCTTCGCAAATTACCATTACTTTCACAGGGTGCAATTATGTTACTCTTTCTTGAATGTTGTGGATTGAAAAAAAAAAAAAAAGGTATTTAACCATTCACCTCTTCACAAATTACCATTCCCCTCTTCGAAAATTACCATTCCCCTCTTCGCAAATTACCATTCGTGATATGAGCATAACCATTCCTGATATGAGATTTAACATTCCTAATATGACAAAGATAACCATTTACAAATCCCGCCACAACATTCACATAACTACCATTACATAGTCTCCACCAATAGATAATCATGTTGGTGTTGATAAATACACAATTACAAAAAGCTATAATCGGATGACAACATGTACAAAATAAAGTTAAATGACATGTGAACATTACGATCCACTTTGACGTAATGTTTCCATGTCATTCCCATGCAAGAACATATTCTGTGCCATTTACACCATTTACATAGTGAGTGATCCTATAAGTATAATAGCCCTTCTAGGCAAAAATATGTGAAGGGATCCAGCAATGAACCCCTCTATACAACAACCATACGCAATAAATACACGCTCAAAGGTGTTGCTCCTACTAGCCACCCATTCAGCCACAGTCTTGTCATCAGTTTGCTTCAGCCTATCACATATCCATGGTATCAACATGTATGTCCTGTTCGAGGTCTACCGTGAATTTCCTCCATGGCCTTCTCCTTTGCCCGATATGCTTGCTTATATGTCAAGTGCACACCGTAATCTCTTGCCAAACTATTCTTTATATCATTCGGACGCTTGTCTGTGTGATTTCTAACCTCGTCAATAATAATTGTACTTGTCAAGGAAGCACTTTGAGCATGTGTCACTTGAAGATTGTCTTGTGCTGTATGATCATGGTCTTCGGTGTATCTTCTCACACGTAAGAAATTATTGGTCTTCCCAATTGCCCTTGCAGTTATCCTCCATGGACAATCTTCAACCTTGCATTTAACATACACACAGTCCCTTGCATTCTTCACATATGTGTACTCAAATTTGTGGGCAATACTGAACTTGTGCAGCACCTTCTTGAACTCATCAGAATTTGCAAATGTTTGATTCACTCCTATGACCAAGTCCTTCCACTTCATAGAGTTCATCTCTGGCATAGGTGTTGGTGCGCTTTGACTTGCACACGGAAGGCTCAAAAGAGGTATTCCACTGCCCTCCTTGTTTGCATAATCATTACTCACTCTGTATGACATTGGCTCCTCAATGTAAGTCATTTTCCGTAAGATCCACGAATTGATGAGCCCTACATAGATAATGACAACGTTTATCAAGATATTACCAACAACCCTATATGAGATTATTCTTTTGTTCTAACTAAACTAACTAGGACATACCTTTCTTGATCATCCATCTCCCTTGCTGCAATATGAGTACCTTTACATCCTACATACACATGTGCACTTCTTTCATTATAAGTAAACAGATTTTCCATTTCATCATCTTCAACCATGTCTACTAAAATATTCTCATCAAATCTTACAGTGTATTTAATGTCACCATCTATACCAAACCATTTTCCTATCATTACCCTCAATTCTTCAAGTTTCATCCCCTCCTTCAATGATTTTACCCTCACACTCCCACCAATATATTTAACTTTACCTTCACCATTGGCTACGAACTCCCCCCCAACATGGAAAAAACAAATTAGTGACTTTGAAGAAGGTGTTGCTGCCATATTTGCTGTCAACTTGCTTTCCAACCTGCAACAAACAATGAATATTTCATCACAATGTTAGGCCATATATATATATATATATCATATTTCATAAGTTAAAAATTTAGTAATTGTAATTACAAGGAATATAATTACTACTTCCTCCAATATTATCCAATATTAATGGTTTTCACGAAGTGTAATGATTTTCACAATTTTACAATGGTAATTACAATTTCTTCAATGGTAATTACAAGTTCAAGAATGACATTTACCATTTACCAACCACCATTAATAAATATGTTGTAAACAACAGAAGAAGAATTGTATTTGCACATGGCTAAGTGGATTCTTGGTACTATCTCTGAGTTTCTTGTGAGGTATGCTCTCTTAATGTCCATCTTTCAAAGTTGAATCCTTGTTACCTTTAATATAAGCATATAAATGTTTGAAAGTATGGTGCTGTTTTTTCTTGTTTAGATGCTTGCCAATTTTATACGATTTTTTAATATCAAAGCATATAAATGTTAATGAAAGTTATGCAAAGCAATTATGATAAAAAAATGTTTCGTCCTTGAAAGCAAACCCCACCACCCACACACAAATTTGTCTTGTTGGGAATCGGGACCATGCATTACCTTTTTTATTACTTAATAAACTATGCATATTTAATCTGTTATTTTGATTTTGAAAACAAAAGCATGACAATGTTTGGTTGTGACTTGGATAATAATCGAATCGTCACTTCTTTTTTGGATCTAAAGAAAAGTCACTTTAATTAAATGACCTTGACAAAAGCTTCAATGATGACAATACTCCAACACTGCATTACCTTTTTTGGCAAATGTGTTGGATCGAATATTTACAATAAATGAATCAAAAAGCTTGCAGTTTCAACTTTCAACAATAAATGCAGAAACCCAACAACTGAATATCAACAATTAATGAGAAACCAAAAACTAATGTCAACAAAATGCAGAAACCAAAACATGGGGAATATAATACATGCAGCCTAAAACACGCACACTGATAGTAGAAAGGAAAAAATGAAACGCATACAAGAAAGCTTGAAAACACGCACACTGCAGAGACGCTAGTCGACGGGTCAGTGTTGTACCTCTTCTATCTCCTCGATCTCCACCCAGCTGACGGCGCCGGCATCCACGGCGGAGCCTGCGGCATCGACGGTAGAGGGTTCGTCGTCCACGGTGGCGCGTCAAGAAGACGAAGGCGGAGCTACGACAGGAAGGCACAAGAGATTGAAAACTTTAATGAATGAGTTTCATAACCTAACTTAATATAAGGCAAGGGCATGGTAGTCAATTGGCATGAAATTGCATAACCCACAAAGGTCCTAATCACCTCTGAGTCTTTTTGCAAATTCGGAGGACCTCTTGGGGTTTTACAAATTCAGTTGGTATTTAAATGGAATTTTCCCTTAATTTAATTGCATTCTTATTTTCTTTTATTAATTTGAAAATCCAAAACCTAATTTTCCCCTTGTTTTAATTGCAATTGCATGACATTTAGATCACTTAGGATTCAATAAAAGGCTCCTAGAGAGAGAGAACGATCCTAGGGTTGACTATACGCAATCCTTGGTTTATTTTTTATTGTGGACCCCAAGGCTAAAGAGACGAAAAATCCACTAATCAGACTTATAGCTCCGTCCCGTAATAAGGAAATAAAAACAATTAGCTAATTATATAAAAGGTGATTTGATCTCTATCAAATGCCCATACGTAATATTAGATTATATATCAGTTTATAAGTTAGATAAATTAGCTAGTTCGGGAAAAAATGATAAATATGAGAGATAAAATGGATTGGAATATTATATTTTGGACCAAATTCAACACCAAACTAGCTCTCACATTAGGGACCAGAGGTAGTAATAAACTTCCCTAAGCTTTCAAATTTGTGCGGAAACCTCCCAACTATCAATTTATTATATGCGCTTAAACTTCATATGCATTGAACCCCCCAAAACTTTAAACTATGTATGGATAAGTAATGTACAAAATTAATTTTATGAGAGTTATATATATAAACATGAGAGGGTAACAAGTTCCTTGTAAAGTTTCAAAAGTTAGAGAAGTTATATGTAGATGATCTAAAGTTCAGGGGATTATGTATAATTTAACAAAATAATTATGCATAAGCCAAATGAAAAGGAAAACACATGCAACCCGTGTTTGAATAAAAGAGCACATAGAAACATGGTATTTAATCTAATGGTCAAATTTGGTGGTCCGTGAGTTCATAATATGTTTGCAAAAAATAAACGTGAATATGTGAGTTCATAATGAATATATGGATGTAATGAAATATTATCATTTATGAGGAATTAGAAAAGTATATATGCAATGAACAATATATTACTGTCACTATGGATAAATATGAAGTTAAAAACTTACACATACGCGCGCACAAAATTCAGAGATTTATTCATCCTTAATTGCTAGCTGATATACTTTAATATACATGAATATCTAATTTCATACTCAATAAATTAGACCGGCCACACCAATATGTAATCCAAATAACTTAGATGAGACTTTTAGGGCTTGAGTGGTCTTTGTTAATGAGTTACGGTTTGTAGAGAAATTTGATCAAGATGTCACAAAATATTAAGACTAAATGTTTTTTTCATGGCTATTTTGATGATTAGTTTCTACATGAAATGGGTGACAATTTGATATCTTACGATTAAAAAATTATAGCTATTTTGGAATGTATGTTACACAAACCTCCCTTATATGAGTAAAATATTCTGACCACCCTTCTGTTTTGTCTTAATTACACAGACCTCCTCTCTATTTTGGAAACATACACTTAAGTTCAAATAATTAACTACATTAAGAATATTCTAAAAATATTCCAAAAATATATTTTTTTAATTAAATTTTATATAAAAATAAAATTTATGTATTATTTTACCCTTAATACTTAATCCCTAGTTTTAATTTTATATTTTGACTAATATTGTTTTAAATAATTTAAGAGTTTTTTTTATCTTTACAAATAGTTATCTCTTTAATTATTATAGCATTGGTTAATGTAAATATCATAGAATGTTGAATATTCAAATAAGTTTTTAAATAAACATGTGCTTGATCAAATGTGTTTATAAATATTTGTGAAAAAATATTAAATTAGAAATTTAAATGACACATGAAATGTCAAACTTATATAGTTTATTATATTTGATAAAAATATATGTGTTTAATTTATATTTTTAAGTCAAATTTATTTATAATATCAAAACTAATAATTTTTTTTTCACAAATTAAAAAGTTAAAAAATCTATTAAAATACATTTTTTGTTGTATAAATTTGATTTTATATACTTAAATAATTCTAATATTGAAGAGGGACATTTTGGTTAAAAAATAATAATTCAAAAGTCAAACTTAATAGTTAACTAACGGTTTGGGTGGATGGAAATAGAATCTTAAAATACAAGGGAGGTCTGTGTAACATACATTTTAATTTTAAAGGAGGTTTCTATGGGTTTTCAAAATAGAGGGGAGGTATATGTAATTAAGGCAAAACATGAGGGTGGTCAGAGTATTTTACTCGAATTTTAAGGGAGATTTCTATGGGTTTTCAAAATAGAGGGGAGGTCTGTGTAATTAAAGCAAAACAAGAGGGTGGTCAGAGTATTTTACTCTAAAATTAAACACATTTAATGTAGAATCTAATGATCAAAATATTCATGAAAAAACTATTCAAGAAGTGCCTCAAAATTGAGCGGCTGTATGGGGCACATAACCGAACTTTCAACAGGCACCCATGCCCTTAAGACTTAATGCTCGCTCCATTCTTTAATATAATAGCTTCTTAACTAATTTGAGTATCATAAGTAAATAAAATAAACGAGTTAATTAAAAAATGTTATTTGATCCCCATCAAATACCCATGTTTCACATTAGATTATGTATTAGTTGATTAGTTAGATAAATTAGCTAGTTCGGGTGAAAATGATGAATATGAGATAAAAAATGGATTGGAATATTATATTTTGGTCCAAATTCAACACCAAACTAGCTCTCACATTGGGCACTGGAGCTAGTGTAACACCCCAATTTTCGTAGCATAAATCGTGCCGGTGACACGTGGTTTTATAAAATTTGTCAGAGTTTTGAGGTGCTACAGCTCAGCAAAATGCGGAAACGAAGAGCATGTACTAAAAATTTGAACAACGAGTTTAACAATGAGTAACTGATATAAAAATACTCGGACATATGCTGATGCCTGACGTATACTAATATATTATAAATTTCCCGAAGGATTGTTCATGTGATACAGTAATACAAACTTTATAATTACAATTCTTCTATGTAACTATGCCCTCTTCAACCAAGCCTTGAGTAGACTTGGGGCATAGAACCTAACTCAGTTAAATCATCCCATTTGGCCAGGCTAGGTAGGTCTAGTGGGAGTCTCACCGAGTATTTACGACGACTGATTGACTGATCCACATAGACGATATTTTCTAGTTTAAGCACCAAATGATATGAAGTAACCTTATTAGATTCATGCAGTACGGTAGGTTCTATTAGCTTTTTCCCTGTATTTATTCTGACCGGTGCCTTTTCTTGGCTCCGTCTTGTTACGGCTCTAACCACTGGTGCCTCCTCTGGTTCATGTCCCTATCCTGACTATTAATTCAATACTGAGGTCCAATGCCTATTGGACCTCAGGTAACGGTTAACCTCATGCTTATGTAAACAATATATGTATGACAGGTATTCATAACATTTTCACCAAAAATCACTACAAAAGCCCATAACAGATGTAGGAAATACATATATGTATGTAAGGCAATAACAATACACAGCCCCTGCAGTATATTTGTTACCCCAGTCTGCACTATCAAATCCAGTGCAACGATGGCCTATCGTGTCCTCAGCGCTAGGAAAACTCTCAACGGTATTATTAAAACCATAACTCGTATATTCATGATTGTATCTAAAACAATTGAGACAGAGTCTCAGTATAGGAACACAACAATCATATATAAGCATATCACAAGCATCAGAGTTAGTGTTACAGTACGTCGCGAATGTACCTTCGTTGATGGTACTTTGGTACGTTTTACGAAAAATGGTAATTTTTGACAGCGGCCTGACAGCGGCACAACATCGGTATAACAGCGGTACAACAGCGGTACGACAGCGATACGATTTTCACAGATATCCTATAAGGATAATATTTATCATTATTTAGAATCATAACATGCATTTTAGGTACAAATTACCATTTTGCCCCTGACTCCCCTAATCGGCGGAATTTCGCTAGAGCTTCGCTACTTTGATCCTATCTCTCCCAAAATTTTGACATATCTCTTTTCCCAATATATTTTCAAAATAAATACCATATTTACCCCTAAAACATGATATATAAACTATCTTGAAAAATTAGAGATAAATCTAGAATTTCTACTATAACTACCGAAAGAACTACCAAAGCTTAAGACTAGGGACCAAAAACTTACCCAGGGCTTCGCTATATTTTCTCCGGACTCCTCCTTCTCTCTAAAATCTCTCTAGGTTCGAAATTTTGGTGTGGGAAATGTGAAGAGAGGTGAGGCCTATTTATAGGAAAAATTGTGACACTATTCATGCTTTATCAGATCAGATTTCAGCCGTCGGATCTTGCTTTTACACATGGCTCCATCTTGGCCATTCATGTGTGTGTGCTAACCTCACTTGCCACTAAAGTCAACAAATTGAGGTCATCAATGATGTCATGCATGATGTCACACTCTTGCTTTATGTGACTGTACCGATAAAGTTCCCTGTTCGGTGTTCTTATCGCGTAATCTCAGCGAATCTTAAAAATACAGTAGCACTACTCTGAAGGTCTAGTCCTCCTCTTTCAAAATACTTAGGTTAACTAAATTTTTGATCCCATTAAGGGTATTTCGTTGCCTGCTGAACATTCTCGGACAAACGCTATCGTTTACGGAAATAACTTTCGATAGCACCAGCTTCTGGACAAAAATTCACTAGTTTATAATATGTCCTGACCTAAGAAACCTAATTCATGGTTTGTCACAACGGTCTTGTTTTCTATAGGTTCTCATTTCTACTATCTGCCCTTTTTCTTATTTACCCTGTCTCTTATTTACTCCGTTGGTTTTAGAAATGACTTCGGAGATAGCTCACTCCGGGATAAAATTTCACTTGTTTATATTAAGTCCAGATGTTCCTGACTTAGTTCCTATATTTTGAGGTAGGATTTAATTTCTATCGGTTCTCATTTAGCCAACTGGTCTTTCTACCGAATATATTATTATTAAATTCTAAATATCTAGATATTATTTTTGAAATAACCACAACCCTTTTCACACTATTTTCTTAATTATTATCATTATTTATTTAATATTTTCGCCCCCCCTTTTTATTTAATTTTTATTTATTTCTTAATTAATTTACTTATATCTTAAACCTCTTATATTATCCTATTAATTACTTAATTAGTCATTTTGTAACATCCCATTTTCAAAAGCAGTATATTTTTTTTTCATCAGAGTAGAGCATCGGAGCAATTGAGTAACTGATACATTTATTCAAATTGCCGTAAGTCCGTCGATTTCGAAGCGGTACATTGACCGAGAGTTTTCAAAAATGAATAACAACGAGAAGAAAGTCTTCGTATGGGGTCTGTGCGGCTGCTCGCCTTTCTCCTCGGTTCTCGGTTCTCCCGAACCGACGCTATGATAAGAGCGAGGTTCAATGCACATTGAACCTCAGGTAACGGTTAACCTCATGCTTAAATATGACAATATATACACGACAACAGCAATCAATACAACAGTCCACAATAGATGTATGATTAAAAACACATAACCACGTATACAAGATAATAACGACGTATGTAACATAACCTCGTATGATACAACATTAATAACCTCGTATGTGACATAACCTCGTATGTAACATACCGTGTATATAGCATAACCTCGTACACTATTACACAACAATCATATACAATCATATAATAAACATTAGAGCTAGTGTTACAAAGACGCGAACGTACATACAAAAAGCGAGCTATCGCCTACCACATACAATACACATAGCACATATATGCATACTATAAACATCGGCGTTAGTGTTAGACGCGAACGTACCTTTTGGCGGTACAACGGAACTTTTACGGAAAAACGGTAAATTTCCGAACGGGAAAAAAAGCGGTGTGACGGCAAAGACAACAACGGCTTGACAATGGTACGATTATCTCATATATCCTATAAGGATAATATTTAACAACTTTTAGCAAAGATAACGGGAATTTTAGGTACAAATTACCATTTTTCCCTTGAACCCCTAATCGGCGGAATTTCGCCGAGCTTATTGTTTTCGCTCTATCTCTCTAGAATTTTTGAGATCTTTTCCCTCATCATATTTTCGAAATATATATCATATTTACCCCTAAATATGATATCTAGACTATCTTGAAAAATTAAAGATAAATCTAGCATTCCTACTATATCTACCGAAACTAAAGACCGGGGACCGAAGAACTTACCCGAGACTTTGCTCGAGACTTTCTCCGAGCTTTCTCTCTAACTTCTCTCTAAGAGGCAGATTTTTTGGTGTGAGAAATGAAGAAGAGGAGCTTGGTATTTATAGAAGAGACGGATGGCGAACGGTAAATAATTCGAACTTCGTCTTGACGAATATGGACCGTAGGATCGCATTTTTGAGGACAAAACACTCTTGGCCATCCATGGTCAAGATCAAAATCTAAGAGCCCTAAAGTCAATGGATGAGTTGTCATCCATGATGGCTCTTGCTTTATGGCCTCCAGCCCGATAAAGCTACCCGATCGGTGTCCGTTTCACGCGATTTCGCGAAACTCAAAAATCCGGGCGTGTAACTTTGAAGATCTTTCCATCCTCTTTCATATTATCTATTTGGATCCTCTTTTTGATCATATCCAGGTATTCTCGGTGCGTCGGAAGATATTCGGACAAACGCGTCGTTACTGAAATCGCTCCGATAGAACCAACGGACAACAATTTATCAATCGTAAAACGTCCAGTTGTTTCCTAACTTAATCTCGTGTTTAAAAAGACGCAATTGTTTCTATAGGTTCTCACTTTGCCTATCCGACTCTACTCTATCGATCAACTTTTCGTCTTATTTGAAATCGGGTTTTCGGTTGCGGAAACAACGCACGGTAAATTCTTTCTTCGTGTAAAATTTCACTTGTTCTTAATTTGATCGTCCGAAAAGACTTTTACTTCGGTTTACTGTAGAATTTATTTCTAACTTTTCCCTCGGTCTCGCATTTATAAGTTCGACTCACCGCATTATATTATTATTTTATTCTAATTACCTTCACATTTATTTATTTTTCCTTTATTTTTTATTTATTTTTCTAAGCATAAAATATTTTATTAATATTTTATTTATTTATTTATTTAATAATTTCGAATTTCTCCAATTAAAAATAATTATTTAAATTATTTTTAATTCATTTACTTTATACCTTAATTATCCCATTAATTACCAGATTAGCCACTTACTAATTTTTGATAATTTTCTTAATTAGGATAAATCATTATCTCACAACTATTTTACTTACATTGGTATTTTATATCCCATGTAAAATGTTAAAAATCATGGGGTCACTTATGATCCCAAAATAATACTTAATTTTGCCTCATTATTTTTCAAGGGAAATTATCCCAAAAATTCCTAAAATTAGAGACAACATACTTTCTAATTTTTTATAAATATTTTACTACCTCTTGGGATTTATCATAATATTTTTAGGCCATTTAATGCTCTAAAAATACATTTTAGCTCTTTATCTCTCCTAATTTCCATAGTAATTACCTTAGAAAATAAGATAATTATTACTTATTATTTGAAACCACATGTTCACCTATTTTCAATAGGTATTATTTATCGAAATATAATATTCCAGATAAATAATTATCCGAGTATTACACATTTACTAATTGTTGATAATTTTCTTAATTAGGATTAATTATTATCTCATAACTATTTCACTGACATTGGTATTTTATATCCCATGCATTATATTAAAAATCCTAAGGCCTAATTAGGGTTTCTAACATAATATCAAATTTTCCCCTTATTATGTTTATGGAAATAATTTATTAAATTGCTATAATTAGGGAAAATATTCTCCCTAATTTTTAATATTTATTCCACCGCCCTTTAAGATTTATCATAATATTTTAAGGTCATTTTATGCCCTATAAATGTATTTTTTGCTTTTTGGCTCTTTATCTCCTTTAATTTCCATAGAAATTACCTTAGAAAAATAAGATAATTATAACTTATTATTTGAGACCACATATTCACCTTTGTATTTTTAGTATTCATTTACTGAAATTCAATATTTATTTTAGGGTGTGTTATGATCCCTAAATGAAATCTCAAAGAGAAATTGCTCATAAATCTATAACAATAAAGTTACAAAATTAGAGACAATATACTCTCTTTGAAATATTATCCAAATATATCATTTATATTAGTTAGGGTTTTCAGGGTATTACAGCTAGTAATAAAATTCCCTAAGGTTTCAAGTTTTTCAGATACCTTCCAACTATCAATTAACTATATACCCCTAAACCTTATATGCATTGAACCCCCCCCCCCCCCCCCCCAAAAAAAAAGAAAAGCTTTAAACAATGTGTTGATAATTAATGTACAAAATTAATTCTATGAGAGCTATATATTTAAAGGTGAGAGTACCTGTTCAAGTTCCATGTATAGTTTCAAATGTAAGAGAAGTTATATGAAGATGATCTAAAATTCAGGGGATTATGTATAATTTAATAAAAAATTTATGCATAAGCCAAATAGAAGTTGAACATATGCAACTCGTTTTTGAATAAAACAACACATAGAATCATACCATTTAATCTAATGGTCCAATTTGGTGATCTGTGAGTTCATAATATGTTTGCACAAAATAAACGTGAATATGTGAGCACAAAATGAATATCCGTATGCATTTGAATATTATAATTTATGAGTAATTAGAAAAGTATATGTGCAATGAACAATATATTACTGTCATTACGGATAAATATGAAGTTAAAATAGTGCGAAGCTCATACCCCCTTAACTTTTAAAACCTGGGCAGGGGTTCATAGTAATTTTGATCATTAGTTTCTACATCAAATGGGTGACAATTTGATATCTTATAGGCAAAATGCAATACCCTAAAATTCCTATTTATCATAAATACTATATTTTGATAAATAATATCTATAAAATGAAGGTGAATATGTGTCTCAAATTTGTGTAATTTGTTAATTATAATTTTAGGCAATTTTCCTTAAGATTAAATTAACAAAAGGCAAGATATGAGACCAATATTAGGAATCATAAGACGTGATAAGATTAACACATAAAATGATAATTATTTATGGCTAAAATAAGCAAGAAAGTGTTGTGAAAACACTTAAGAAAATTAAAGGAGATTAGCAAAGACTAATGGGCAATTAAATTTGCATTAATTAAGACCAATTGCATAATTCTCCAAATTGATTAGAAGACAAGTTTAGCCTTGAATGAAGCACTTATGAGCATGATTAACTCAAGAACCAATCACACTTTGACAATTATACCTAATCACATATAAAACACTATATTAGGGGAGTTTATTAGGATTAAATATTCACCCCCAAAGTCAAAGTGATAGGGACGATTTGCTCAAGAAGGAGAGAAGGAAAGATTAAACAATGATATTAATTAAAGCACATGCTAAATAAAATAAAGATCTTCAAATAGTAAGTAGGATTTTTCTACATAAATGGAGGGCCAAGATTAGGTTTAATAAAGTTAAATCCAAAGGTTCTAATTAATTATACAATTAAAACTAAATCCATGTGAAATTTAAGGAACCAATAGGAGGCTTGGATTATTGATTGTGAGACACATAAGAAACACATATTCATGAGCCAAGTGAGAAAGAGGGCCACGGTTTTGCTTGAGGAAGAAGAAGGAAGAATAATATTATATTACATTAATCAACACATGGGATAAACAATGCACATGGGATCATTAAATGCAAAATGGATGAAGGAGAGAGGGGAGAGAGAGAGAACACGGTTTGAGAAGGGAAAAGAAGAGGAAAGAAGAAAACTTAGTGAAGAAGAAAAGGGCAAAGTGGTAAATGCACATGTGGGGCCCACAAGACTTGAACCAACCAATGAGAAAAATCAAGGAATAATTAGGCTTAATCCAATGTAATTAAATCTAGCCAATGGAAACCTTTTATCCATAAATTGAGTCTTCAAGAAGAACCAATTAATATGAACCATAGATGAAGGAGAATGATCCAATGGATGAGGATCTTGAATTTTTCCTATAAATAGAGAGCTCCTCCCTTCACAATTCTTCACACCAAACTCATACCAAATTGGTGAGTTTAAGAGGAGAGTGAAGCAAGAAGGAGGAAGGAGTAGCAAGGTTCTTCAAGAGGTAAGCTCTAGCTTTTAGTTTTGTAGTATTTAGCTTTTGTAGTTCTTAGTATAAATGTTAGTTTAATCTAGAAAAGTAGAAAATAAATTCCTACTCTTGTTTTTAGGCCTCCTTGCATTGAAAAATTCCTAATGAGGTAAAAACATAGTAGGGAATAATCTTTGGGAAGCAATGGATCAATGTTGTGAAAGTTGTAGAAATTTTCGGTTTAAAATTCTAGGCAAACAGCGAATTAAATATATTCTTTTATGTTGAAAATATGTAACGTTTTGATCTCCGGTCAGGGAGATATGAATTTTTGAAGTTAAGCCTTATTTTTGGAACTCAAATCTGGGCAACGTTGAGAAAACAGAAAACTGGGAATGATTCTTGGTGTTCTAGGTTCTTGGAATATTTTTACTTGAAAATAGACATGCCAAGGATTCTGAGGAATTTTACGGAACCTCATTACGATTTTTGTAGAATTATCTATGATTTTTCAAAGTTGCAGCAAAATCTGCCCAGAAAATTCAGTATTGCGTTTTTAATAAAATGTAAGGTAAAAATAAAATAAATAATCCATCGAGGGTAGAAAGGTAAATTAAACCTTTAGGATATTATTCTAAGCAATATGATATTTATCAAATATGATATAATAATCCGACGGTAACATTATAGGATATCCGGGAAGTCCGAAGTCGGATTCAAAAAGTCAGACATTTGGCAATTATACGGTGAAAGGTACGTTCGCGTACTAGTAACTTTAACTCTGATGTGTCTTGTATGCATGTATGTGGTAGTATGATTCTTAGGGTCATGATGTAACGCCCCAAATTTCGTAGCATCAATCATGCCGGTGACACGTGGTTTTATAAAAATTCATCAGAGTTTTGAGGTGCTACAGCTTAGCGTTTTGCGGAAAAGGAGAGCATGTACTAAAAATTTGAACAACAGGTATAACACTGAGTAACTAATATGAAATACTCAGACATATGATGATGCCTGACGTATACTGATATATATTACAAAAATCTCCCGAAGGAATTATTCATGTGATACAGTAATACAAAACTCTATAATTACATTTCTTCTATGTAACTATACCCTTTTCCGTCAAGCCTTAGGTAGACTTGGGACATAGAACCTAACTCGGCTTAAATCATCTCATTTGGCCAGCCGGGTAGGTCTAGTGGGAGTCTCACCGTGCTAGGGTGATCGATTGATCGAACCACATAGACGACCCTTCTAGTTTAAGCACCAAATTATGTGAAGTAACTTTATTAGATTCATGCCATAAGGTAGGTTCTGTTGACTTTCTTCCCGCATTTCCTTTGACCGGTGCCTTCTCACGGCTCCGTCTACTGACGTATATCTATGGCTTCGTCCCCGGTGCCTTCTCCGGTTCAAGACCCTTTCCCGTCTATTCATTCAGACTGAGGTCCAATACCCATCGGACCTCAGGTAACGGTTAACCTCATGCTCATGTAAACAATATATGTGTGACAGGTATTCATGACATTTTCATAAAAACACTACAAAAGCCCATAACAGATGTAGGAAATACACATATATGTAGGGCCATAACAATACATAGCCCCTGCAGTATGTTTGTTACCCCAGTCTGCAAATTCTACTAGTGCCACGATGTACAGTCGTGTCCTCAGCGCTAGGAAAACTCTAAACGGTGTTATCAAGACTATAACCCGTGTATTCATGATTGCATTTAAAAATAATTGAGACAGCATCTCGGTACAAGAACACAAAGAATCATATATGAGCATACAAAGCAAGCATCGAGTTAGTGTTACAAAGACGTCGCAAACATACCTTCGTTGATGGTACTTCGGCACGTTTACTTAAAAACAGTAATTTTTGACGGCCCGAAGTGGGTCTAACGGCGGTACAACAAGAAGATTTACGCGCGGCTCGACAGCGGATCAATTATCTCAGATATCCTATAAGGATAGTGTTTATCAATATCTAGTAGCATAACAGGCATTTTAGGCTCGCCAGAGCTTCGCTACTTTGACCCTATCTCTCCAGAATTTTGACATATCTCTTTTCCCAGTATATTTTCGAAATAAATACCATATATACCCCTAAATATGATATCTAGACTATCTGTGAAATTTAAAGATAAATCTAGCATTTCTACTATATCTAATGAAAGAACTACCGAAACTAAAGACCAGGGACCGAAAAAATTACCCAGGGCTCCGCTATATTTTCTCCAAGGTCCTCCTTCTCTCTAACCTCTCTCTAGGATTCGAATTTTTGGTGTGAAATGAGAAGAGGAGGTAGTGTGCTATTTATAGAAGAAAATGGGTTACTATTCATGCTTTATCAGATCAGTTTTCAACCGTTGGATCACACTTTTATTAGGTGGCATCATCTTGGCCCTTCTTCCCTTCTTGGCCGACCTCCTTTGCACAAAAGTCAAGGAAATGATGTCATGCATGATGTCATCTTCAGCCGTAAGATCGATAAAGTATTCGTTCGGTGTCCAAATCGCGCAATCTCGAGAATCTCAAAAATCGATAGCACAATGAAGATATATTCTTCTTCTTTAAAACTACTTGGGTTAACTAAATTTTTGATCCCATTAAGGGTATTCCGTAGTCGTGAAGATTTTCGGATAAACGCCATCGATTCTGTAAATGATACACCGATAGCACCAAATTTTCCGGACAAAAATTCACTGATTCATAATATGTCCAGACCTAAGAAACCTAATCCCTGGTTTGTCACAACTATTTCGTTTTCTATAGGTTCTCATTTGTACTATCTGCCCTATTCTTTATTTATCCTGTATCTTAATGACCTAGTTGGTTTTAGAAATGACTTCGGAGATAGTCCACTCCGAGGTAGAATTTCACTGGTTTATAAAAAGTTCAGATGACATAGACTAAATCCTTATATCTTGGTGTAGGATAGTTTCTATCCATTCTCAAATGTCTTGTTGGCTCTTTACCAAATATATTATTATTTTATTCAAAATATCATGATATTTTTTTATTTTTTTTATTTTTTATTTATTTTTCTAAGCATTTTATATTTTATATTTTTATTTATTAATTTCGAATTTCTCCCTTAAAATAATTATTTACTAATTAATTTATTTATATCTTAATCTAAACAATTTGCCACTAATTACTTAATTAGCCACTTACTAATTGTTGATAATTTTCCTAATTAAGATTAATTATTATCTCACAACTTTTACATCGACATTGGTATTTTATGTCCCACGTAAATTATTAAAAATCATGGGGCCAAAAAAGTGCTTTTAATAATATTATATTCATGCTTCTAAATTTCTCGGGGAAATAACCCCAAAAATTCCTAAAATTAGAGATAACATACTCCCTAAGTTTTTGTCAATAATTGTTGCCATATAGGATTTATCATAATACTTTCAGTCCATTTAATGCCCTACAAAACACATTTTTCATAGATTTTAGCTTATTATCTCTTCTAATTTTTAAAGAGAAATTGCTCCTAAATTTATAACAATTAAGTTACAAAATTAGAGACAATATACTTTCTCGAAATATTTATCCAAATATTTTACTTATATTAGTTAGGGTTTTCAGGGTATTACATTGTGAGTTCATAATATGTTTGCACAAAATAAACGTGAATATGTGAGCACAAAATGAATACACGGATGTAATTGAATATTATAATTTATGAGTAATTAGAAAAGTATATGTGCAATGAACAATATATTACTGTCACCATGGATAAATATCAAGTTAAAAAAGTGAGAAACTCTTACACATACGGACACACGAAATTCAGAGACTTATTCATCCTTAATTGCGAGTTGATATACTTTAATATACAAGAATATCCAATTTCATAGACAACAAATTAGACCGGCCACACCAATATGTAATCCAAATAACTTAGATGAGACTTTTAGGGCTTGAGTGGTCTTTTTTAATGAGTTAAGGTTTGTAGAGAAATTTGATCCAGATGTCACAAAATATTAAGACTAAATGTTTTTGCATGGTTATTTTGATCACTAGTTTCTACATGAAATTAGTGACATTTTGATATCTTGCGAATAAAAAAATAGAGCCATTTTTAACTTTTTACGATTTTTCCTATATTTGAGACTCTAAATTAAAAAGAGACTGCGAAATTTCTTAGTCTTGAATATTTGAAAACCTAAAAAATTTAGAACAGCTTTGTTTTTGGTCCATAAGATATCAAAATTAAACACATTTAATGTATAATCTAATGATCAAAATATTCATGAAAAACTATTTGGGAAGTGCCTCTGTAACATCCCAATTTCAAAAGCAGTATATTTTTTTTTTCATCAGAGTATAGCATCGGAGCGTAAGAGTGACTGATACATATATTAAAAATGCCGTAAGTCTGGTTGATTACAAAGGCGGTACAATGACCGAGAGTTTTTATAGTAAATAACAACAGAAGTGTCTCCCTGGCAACACTCATGCTGTGGCAACAAAAGAAATCCTCCTTTGGGACTCTAAGCGTCGCTTGCCCTTATCTTCGGCGCTCGGTCCTCCCGACCGGCTATTTTAAATGCTGAGGTCCAAATGCACATCGGACCTCAGGTAATGGTTAACCTCATATTTACATACACAACATATGGAAGACATCATAGCATTAATCAAAACATAAGTATATAGCAGATGGAAGATTAATATAACAACAGTACACATCTCATGTAAAGTTATCTATGCTAACAAAGACACATCGCATGTAAAGTTATCTACGTTAACAAGTACACATCTCATGTAAATTTATCTATACAATTCACTCGTATAGTCGTCTATCACATATAAGTATACAGTAAATATCAGAGTTAGTGTTACAGTACGCGAACGTACCTTCGTTGATGGTAAACGGTACTTTTTGACAGCGGGTGAAACAGCGGTACGACAGCGGTGCGACAACGGTACGTTTATCTCAGATATCCTATAAGGATAATATTTATCAATATCTAGCAGCATAACAGGCATTTTAGATACAAATTACCATTTTGCCCTTGAACCCCTAATCGGCGGAATTTCGCCAGAGCTTCGCTACTTTGACCCGATCTTTCCAAAATTTTGATAGATCTTTTCCCTCATCATATTTTGAAATATATATCATATTTACCCCTAAATATGATATCTAGACTATCTGGGAAATTTAAAGACAATTCTAGCATTCCTACTATCTCTACCGAAAGAACTATCGAAACTTAAGACTAAGGACCGAAAAACTTACCGTGGCTCCGCCGTACTTTCTCCCGGCTCTTCCTTCTCTCTAGGCTGCGTTTTTGGGGTGAAGAAATGAGAAGGGGAGGGCTTGCTATTTATAGAAGAAAGGAGGGACAAGGTGGGAATTACATAAAAGTTCTTCAGATCGGATTTCAACCGTCAGATCGCACTTCGCCACGTGGCTTCATCTTGTCCATATACCTCTTGTGCTGACATCATCCTTCTAGAAGAAGATGATGTCATGCATGCTGACTTACCAATAAAGTTCCCTGATCGGTGCCCTAATCGCGTAATCTTGACGAAACTCAAAAATCCGGGAACTAGGTTTTGTAGTTCCATTCTTTCTCTTTAAAACTACTGGGTTTCATTATATTTTTGATCCCATAAGAGTATTCCGTTATCTGCCGAAGATTTTCAGACAGACACCAACGGTTACGGAAATCACTTCCGATAGAACTAGCTTCTTGGCTGAAAATCACTTGTTCGCAATATGATCTGATCTAAGTAACCATATCCCTGGTTTGAACAACACGGTGCGTTTTCTATAAGTCACTTTTAGCACTATCTCGCCTTATCTTAATTATCCTAAGTACTCTAATTACCGTTGGTTTCGTAAACGACTTCGAGACCGCTCAATCTCGAGATAGAATTTCTTGGTTCATAAAAGGTCCAGTGGTAAAAGACTAAATTTCTATATCTTGAGGTAGAATTTCATTTCTATATGTTCTCATATCTCCCGTTGGCTCTTTACCGATTATATTATTATTTTATTCAAAATATCTAGATATTTATTTATTTTTCTTTTATTTTTCATTTATTTTTCTAAGCATAAAATATTTTATTAATATTTTATTATTTATTTATTATTTATTTAATTATTAATTTCGAATTTCTCCTTTTAAATTAATTATTTACTAATTAATTTACTTATATCTTAATCTAAACAATTAGCCACTAATTACTTAATTAGCCACTTACTAATTGTTGATAATTTTCATAATTAGGATAAATTATTATCTCATAACTATTTGACTTACATTGGTATTTTATATCCCATGTAAAAATATTAAAAATCATGGGGCCATAAAGTGCTTTTAATATTATTATATTTATGCTTCTCTATTTTTGAAGGAAATAATCCCAAAAATTCATAAAATTAGAGACAACATACTTCCCAAGTTTTTGTCAGTATTTGTTGCCATATGATATTTATCATAATATTTTTAGGGTATTACAGCCTCAAAATTGAGCGGCTGTAAGGGGCACATAACCGAACGCTCAACAGGCACCCATGCCCTTAAGACTTAATGCCCGCTCCATTATTTAATATAATAATTTCTTAACTAATTTGAGTATAATAAGGAAATAAAATAAATTAGTTAATTTAAAAATGTTATTTGATCCCTATCAAATACCCATGTGTAACATTAGATTATATATTAGTTTATAAGGTAGATAAATTAGCTAGTTCTTGATAAAATGATGAATATGAGAGATAAAATGGATTGAAATCTTATATTTTTGACCAAATTCAACACTAAACTAGCTCTCACATTAGGGACTATTGGTAGTAATAAACTTCCCCAAGCTTTCAAGTTTTTGTAGATACCTTCCAACTATCAATTAACACTATATACCACTTAAACTTTATATGCATTGAATGTATAATATTATGATTAATGACAGGTATAACATATGCAACCCGTGATGGAACAAAAGAACACATAGAAACATACTATTTAAACTAATGGTGAAATTTGGTGGTCCGTGAGTTCAAAATATGTTTGCACAAAATAAACGTGAATATGTGAGTTCATAAAGAATGTATAACATTATAATTAATGAGGAATTAGAAAAGTACACATGCAATGAACAATATATTACTGTCACTATGTATAAATATATTCAGTTAAAAAATTGAGAAGCTCTTACACATACGCGCACACAAAATTCAGAGATTTATTCATCCTTAATTGCGAGTTGATATACTTTAATATACATGAATATCCAATTTCATAGACAATAAATTAGACCGGCCACACCAATATGTAATCCAAATAACTTAGATGAGATTTTGAGGGCTTGAGTGGTCATTGTTAATGAGTTAGGGTTTGTATAGAAATTTGATCAAGATGTCACAAAATATTAAGGCTAATTTTTTTTTAAAAAAAAAAAAATGCTCTGTAGCACCCCATTTTCTCAATTACTTCAGCCGCCATATGTATTCCACACCAATATGGTTTAAGATTGTATAGTTATTATGTTGGAGTTTTAATTATACAAGTTCCGGATAATTGTATCACATGAATATTCCTTCGGGATATTTAATTTACCAGCTTTTGCCTAGGTATTTTATACCAGTCATTCATTGTTCAAACGTTAATACATGCTCTCCGTTCTGGTTTACTCTAATCTGTCAACACCATATTCCTAAATACTACGTGTCACCAGACATAGTAGGTAGTATAGAATTTGAGGGGTTACAAAGTGAGAAATTGAGCATTTATTTTTATTTTCTACTTTAAGGACATCAATGGGAATATCACCAATTTGATGAAGGTAAATTGGTTCTATTTTTTACTCCAAACCACCCCCCAATTTAGTCCCCCGCCAAACCCCTCTTTTTTCACGTTTTTATATTGATTTTTTTTTTTTAAAAAAAACTAAATTATAAAATTTTATAGACTAAATTCAAATTGTTTCATAGATTTTTATAGAAGCATATAATTAAATGAATCCCAAAACTTTCAAATACAAACATATAATTTATTTTATATAATTATTCTATTATTCGATTAATAAAAAAATGATAAGTCACTTAATAAAATGGGAACTCAAACATAGAATCAGGTTATTAACATAAAATAATACTATTTTAAAATTAATAACTAAATAATAAATCCTTTTTATTAAAATTTAGAATAAAAAATGAAACAAAGAAGCAAGCTGGTTTACCAGTTGAAATATCTACAAGATATTTTACATTATTTAGTTAATTACTATTAGGTTTTATTTTATTATTTAACATTTATTATATCTTAGGAATTATATCTTGATATTTTTTCTCAGTTACTTTGATTTATTTTTTATTTGATTATATTAAATTAGATTATAAAGTTAGCAGTTTTAGATTTGCTTATATTATGACTTATATGTACTTTCTTTTATTCTAGGATTAATCAACAATATTTCAGAGGCTCTTATTTTAACTCTACATCAACCTAACCCTTCAAATTTCAACATGCTATCAAAGCCATCCCAAAAGTGGGAGGAGCGATGATCGATATCAGGGTGAGCGATATCAAATTGCGCACCTCTCTGAACGTGAGCGATATCAGTTTGCACACCTCCTTGTACGTGATGAAAAGTTATTAATTTGTGCGACAGTTAGTGACAGCACTACAGTGTCCTTGTGTGTCATATCTGTGCGAGTGAGACCATTATTTGCTTTCTCAAATAACCGACCTCTGCAGCGTCACTTATTTTCTTTAATCTATCACTTTCTGGGTAGAGTTATGTTTTAAAGTCTAGGAGTTTTTCTGCTTGTGCAACTCTATTCACCGTTATTGCAAACGTTGGAGAGGAGTCTGCAAAAAGAGGTCGTGGTAATAGAAAAAGCTACGGTCAATTTAATGAACAATAACAATCAGGAGCTTCACATAGAAGCTCTATTCAATGCCATTGGCGCAAAAAGTTTGGGCAAAAGTAAACAGATTGATGAATAAAGCCAAGAGGTGAAAAAAGATTGCAATTGAGGATGGTTTCGCAGACCCAGATACACACTAGCAATGCTAGGGGGAAAATAGGAAGTGAGTTCCAAGAAAATTATTTTTCCTCCAACAAGCCGTCCACGACAATATTTTCTAAAGAGTCACATCTACAGTGACTTCTAAATAGGCATGACAGATTTTGAAGACTAAGTTTCAAGTCTTAGAAAAAAAGACAAGTTGGTTCCCTTTGAAGCCAGGGAGTGGCGGATATTGCTTCAAGATATTTTAGATTATTTAGTTAATTATTATTAGGTTTGATTGTATTATTTAATATTTATTATATCTTAGGATTAGATATGAATATTATATCTTAAGAATTATGTCTTAGTTATTTTGATTTTATTTTATTAAATCAAATTCTTATGTTAGCTTTAGGTTTGTCTATATAAAGACTCATATGTACCCTCATTTATTCAAGGATTAATTAATAATATTTCACAGGTTCTTATTTTCCCTCAGCATCACTATAATCCTTCAAATTTTAACATTGATGGCATATGTTGGGGTTGGCGGGTTTGACCTGAAAAAAAGTCTAACTCAAAATAGTCCCTTGTTTTGCCTACTCGAGCATGCCACTTTTCCTGTTTGGTACAAGGACAGGGGATAGAAAGTGAGTGCAAGGAAAGTTTTTGAGTTGGATTAGAAAAAAATGAGAGAAGTTGTAATACCCGATTTTTGATTTACTGAAAATCTTGTATTTTAGGAATATGTTACCATATTAAATTGGTTAACATATGTGACAAAAGGTCACTAAAATAATTGTTATTTTAAGTTTAAAAGAGTCATCGAAAGGTTATTAAAACACTTAATTAAATTAAGTGTCAATTTAGCAAATTGGAAAATAAGCTTGCACTAATTGAGATTAGTGGCATAATTCTTCAATTTAATTATAGGGAAATTAAAAGCATCAAAAGAGGGCTGTTGCATTTCAAAAATTAAGGGTCAAAGATGAAGAATTAAGCTTGTCTAATAAATCACTAATGACCTTGATTAGTTGACAAACCAATATTATAATGACACTTGTGGTTAGAGAGCAAATAAACCTTTGATTAAGATGTCAATCAAAGCTAAATTCACTCTGCCCTAGAAGTCAACAATGGCAACTAGCACATGGATTAATTAACCATTGGATTGTGACACCTATTATGATGATCCAATGGTTCTCAATTAATCAATAATAAATCCTAAATCCTTAGTTAATTGAAGGAGCCAATGGGAGACTAGAAGCCATAAGATGAGGAGGACTGTAATATCCTAATTTTCATAACTCTAATAAACATTGTATTTTGGAAAATAATTACTAAAATACAAAGGTGAATATGTGTCTCAAAGAATTATAATCTATTGATTATAATTTTATCCAAATTTCACTAGGAAATTAATAGACAAAAGGTTGGATTGGAGACTACATATTTATCACAATAAAATGTGACTTAGAGTCACATAAAATAATGGTTATTTAATTTTAAGAGTAAATGAGTCATGGAAGAGTTATAAAACACTTAAGTAGGTTAATGGAAATTAGCAACAAGAAATGAGCTTAATCCTTGTGAAAATTAAAAGGACCAATGGGAGAATTAAGTCATGGATTAATGGGGAGGATTTATCTTAAACTAGCCCAAAATTGATCCAAGGGTGAGGGATCAAGATGAGAGGATAAGAGATTATCTAATAATATATAAGATATTATAATTGTATAAGAGCACATGGGATATTGTAGCACATGCAAGAGATAAGATAGGATAAGGTAATTAAACAAAGGGAAGAGGGGGACGGTTTTGAGGAGAGAAAGAGAGAGGAAAAAGAAATCTTGTTGAAGAAGAAAAAGGGTAATTTGGAAATTTCACATGTGGGGCCCACAAGACTTGAACAACCAATGAGAAAAATCAAAGATAAATAGGCTAAATCCTATGTAATTAAAATTAACCAATGAGAACCTTTTGAGCCATAGAATGTGTCTTCATGAAAAACCAAATCACATGAGCCATTGATGAAGGAACATGATCCAATGGTTGAGGCTCTTGAGTTTTTCCTATAAATAGAGAGCAAACCTCTCTTCATTCTTCACACCAAAACCATTCTACAAAGAGTAGAGAGAAGTTAGAGTAAGAAGCAAGGAGGAGGAAGGAATAGCAAGGTTCTTCAAGAGGTAAGTTCTTGAGCTCTAGCTTTTAGTTTTCTAGTCCTTAGCTTTTAGTTCTTAGAAAGTTATAGTTTAATCTTGAATCTTTAGAAGTAAGGTTGTTTTCATGTTTTTAAGATTAAAAATGGGTTTAAAACGAAAAATTGATGGGGGTTATGGTGGAACATGATTTTTGGAAGCTATAGATCAAAGTAGCAAAACTTTGGCAAATATTCAGTGTAAAATTTTGTGCAAACCAGCGAAAAAGTGCTATTATTTTATGTAGAAAATGAAGTCAATAAATCATGGAATTTTACAGGAATATAGTAGACATGTAGGGCTTTCTAAATATATAAAATATGTAGCATTTTGAGTTCTACACAAGGATATACGATTTGTTGAAGTTAAGCCATTTTTGCTGGAATAAAATCTGGGCAGCGTTGAGAAAATATTACACTGGGAATGATTCTTGATGTTATAGGTTCTTGGAATATTTTTACGTGAAAATAGACATATCAAGGGTCATGAGGAATTTTTCATAACTCAAAAATGAGTTTTGTAGAATTAATTATGATTTTTCAAAGTTGCTGCAAAATCTGCCTAGAAAATCCAGCAATGCGTTTTTGAGAAAATGTAAGGGTAAAAATAGGATAAATAATCCACTAAGGGTAAAAGGGTGAAAAGAGATGGAAATAACCCTTTAGGATATTATTCTAAGAAATATGATATTTATTACAATATCATATAATAATCCGAAGATAATGTGTATGATATCCGGGAAGTCCGGAGTCGGATTCAAAGGTCAGACGTTTTGTTAACCACACGGTGAAAGGTACGTTCGCGTACTAGTAATTTTAACTCTGATGTGTCTTGTATGATTATATATGATTGAATGATTCATAGATTGATGGACAAGACTAGGTCTTAGGTCATGCACCGTGGCTAAGACTGTGTCTTAGGTCACTGTTTATACGTTCAACTTTATGCGGGTTATAGTCTTGATAACGCCGTAGAGATGTTTTCCTAGCGCTGAGGACACGAGGAGCTGTCGTGGCACTGGTTAGTGCAAATGTGGATAACATTACATGTGTTGTGTGCTATGTATTGTTGTGTTGTTAACATTACATCTGTTGTGTGCTATGTACTGTTGTAACCTTATATTTGCATGTGCTATATATGGTTGATGCTGAAATGTAAGGAATATTTGTCATATATATTGTTCATACTTTTCATATGAGGTTAACTATTACCTGAAGTCTGATGGGCATTGGACCTCAGATTTGACTAATAGTTCAGGAAAGGAACCTGGATGTGAGAAGGTGACATGGACGGAGCCGAGAAGAGGCACCGATGGACGCAGCCGTGAAGATGCACCGGCCGAGATGAGAGTCATAAGAAGTCTGATAGGACTAGTTCTGGCATGAATCCGATAGGGTTGTTTCAAACCATTTGATGCCGAAGAAAGGGTCGGTCTATGTGGTTCAGGCATAAGTCACCGTGAAAGACGGGAAGACTTCCACTAGACTTTACCTGGCCTGGCCAAATGGGTTTGATTAGCTGTATTGGGTTCTAAGTCACAAGTCTAGTTAAGGCTTGGTTTAAGATTGTATAGTTACTATTCAAGAGTTGTAATTATACACAAGTTCTGTATTATTGTATCACATGAATATTCATTTGGGAAATTTTTAATATACCAGCTGTAACACCCCAATTTTCAAAAGTGGAATACTTTTTTTCCATCAGAATAGAGCATCGGAGCAAGTAAAAGAGTGAGTAACTGATATATCATTAATTGTGGCGTATATGTCTGTTCATAAAGAACGGTACATTTATTGGGTATTATAACGATACATATCTACAAATCTTTAGCCGGGTTTTCACGCGTGCTATTCACTCTGCTTGCTCTTATCTTTGGTCCTCAGTTCTTCAGACCCTGAAGCTATAGTAAGAGCTGAGGTCCAATGCCCATCGGACCTCAGGTCACGGTTAACCTCATGTTCATGTATAACAATGTATGTAAGACAGATATTTATGACATTACAGCAATAATCAACACATAAGCACACAGCAGATGTAAGATTAATATATTAATAGTACATATCACATGTAAAGTTATCTATACAATTCACATGTATAGTCGTCTGCACCTCACCGTGCCACGATGTACACTCGTGTCCTCAGTGCTAGGAAAATTCTTTACGGCGTTATCATGCCTATAACCTGTGTATAAAGCCAAATATATATGTAGTGATCTAAGCTCCATAAACTTAGTCACGGTGCATGACCCAAGACAGAGTCCCCTCCATGACTTTATGAAAGTATCTATCACATATAAGTATACAATGGACATCAGAGTTAGTGTTACAGTACGCGTCCGTACCTTAGCCCGTTTGGTCAGCGGTACGCATGGTAGTGAAAACGTAGATTTTACCTAAAAACGAAAGGAAAATGAAAAATCGTCAAACGTAAAATCGTAATATAAAACGTAGATTTTACCTTTTTATATATATATATATATTAATTAAGAGAGTCAAGGCCATAATGTAAGGGTCTATTTTGTAAATGGTAATGATGGTGATTTGGGTCAGTACAATGCATTATATACATAGGTGCAGATATGACTTTAATTGTGTGGTTGTAAACAATTGTTTTTTTATGAAATAATATAGATATTCTTTTATTCACATGGATTCAAAGCCCACGTGGTATATTTCTTTGCTTGATCCTTTATGGTGGTGAACCAATGTTTTTTTTCAAGATCCACCGTCTCCTTTCTTCTTCTTCCAAGATTCTGACTCCACCATTTTTCAACACCACGCTGGCCCACAAGTCCAGGATCCGAGCCACCGTCCTTTCGTCATTTTCATTTTGCAAGAAACGACGTAACTCACGGTGTTTATTCAAGATTCACGCTTCCGGTTCACGGGGTGTGGTCTCGACTCTCGACTGTGTTTCTACGGCTCTGTTCCAGAGGTACAGCGGACTCGCGATCACGTTCTCCAGTGTGCCCTTGCGTATTGTAATACCCGGATTTTAGCAAATCTGGAATTTCTGAGATAAGGGAAAATTATTGAATATTTTAATGAAGTAAATTCATGAGATAAAACTGTTATAGAAAATTGTTATAATTATAGAGTAAATTGTTGAAAAAGTTACGGGAAAATATGATGAACGAGTAATGACTAAAAATGATATAATGGTGATAAAAAATTCTAAAAGTATTATGATAAATACCGAAAGATCATGAAAAATTATGAGAAAATATGGAAGTGATATCCCTAAATTATGAGAATTTAATAAATTATTTCGAGGAAATAACTTGAAGAAAAGTTTAAAAAGCATTTTAATCATAAAGTAACTGATGGGGTAAACATTTTTAATATTTTACACGGGATATAAAATGACAATATCAAGATAGAAGTTTGTAAGATAACAATATACTGTAAATTAGTAAATATAAATATATGAAGAAACCCGATCCTAAAAAGATCACTAAACGAAGAAATTAGGTCGATTAAGCCCTAACGGGCGCGGGGGTAAAACGGGAATTTTTGGTAAAAAAATATTATATTTTTAAAAAATGGAAACAATTATAGAAAAATAAATAAATCTGAATTTTTAAAATAGGGGGTCGAAATTATGGTTATTTTTAATTAAAAAGAATTGTTTAAATAATTAAAATGGTAATTAGAATAAAATAATAATATAATGCGGTGAGTCGGCTTATAGGCAGACCGAGGGAAAAGTTAGAAATAAATTCTACAGGTAAACCAGAGGTAAAAGTCTTTTCAGACTGATCAAATTAAGAACAAGTGAATTTTTACCCGAAGAAAGAATTTACCATACGTCGATTCCGCAACCAAAAACCCTAATTCCTAATAAGACGGAAAGGCGATCGATAGAGTAGAGCCAGATAGGTAAAGTGAGAACCTATAGAAACAATTGCGTGTTTTCAAACACGGGATTAAGTTAGGCAACCACTTTGGACTTTTTACGATTCGGCGAATTATTGCCCGAAGTTGGTTCTATCGGAAGAGATTTCCGAACCGGACGCGTTTGTCCGAATATCTTCCGACGCACCGGAGAATACCCGGATATGATCAAAAGAGGATCCAAATAGATAATATGAAAGAGGATGAAAAGATCTTCAAAGTTACATGCCCAGATTTTTGTGTTTCTGTGAAATCGCGCGAAACGGACACCGATCGGGTAGCTTTATAGGACCGGAGGCCATAAAGCAAGATGAAAAATCAATCTTTGACTTTTGGGGGACCAAGAGGTCGGCCAAGACCTTGAATGGTCAAGATTGCATCTTACAAAACCCTAGATCCAACGGCCGAATCATTTTCGAAGACTTTTTGTTAATACCCACCTTGTCCCTCCCTTTTTCTATAAATAGCACCCTTCCCTTCTTCATTCTTCACACCTTTTCTTCTCTCTACCTTGGCCGAAACTTAGAGTGAGAAGCTCTGCAAAAGTTTTGCCTTAGCTCCGAGTAAGTTCTTCCGTCCTTAGTTTTTAGTTTTCGTAGTTCTTTCGGTAGTTATAGTAGAACCGTTGTTTTGATCTAGGAAGTTTGAGAATTTGTTCCTATGCTTGTTTTTATGCCTCATTGCATTGAAAGATGCCCGACGAGGTAAAAACATAGTGGGAATAATTTTGAAATGGAATACGGTCAAAGTAACGAAGTTCGCGAAATTCCGCCAAATTAGGGGTAGAAGGGCAAAATGGTAATTTTTACCTAAAATGCCGCTTATGATGTCAAATCACTAATGAAAGTGATATTACTCGATAGGGCATCGAAACTCGATTTGCTGCCGTTACGCTGCCCGACGTGCCGCTGTCGAACATTTCACGTTTTTTCCGTAAAAAGTACGTTTTTCCGCCAGAAGTACCTAACGTCGTCAACGAAGGTACGGACGCGTACTGTAACACTAATCTTGTACTTCTTAAATGCATATATGTGATAGATATGTTCGTAGACCGATATACAGACAGTTTTACACGGGTTATAGTCATGATAACGCCGTATGTTTTTCTAGCGCTGAGAACACGAGTGGTATCGTGGCACTGGTGAATAGTGCAAGTTGTTATTGTTGTTTTACATTGTGGGGCTTTACATACTGCGTAATGCTTATGTTTTGTCGGCATAATGATCATGCATCTGCTGTATGCTTATGTAGTGATATACCGTTGTATTGTCTAGAATATCCGTTATCGTATACCGTATTGTTTGGGTTTGAGATTAATCGTTACCCGAGATTCAATGCGGTGAATTGAATCTCGCCTATAGCATCGGGATCCGGAGGAATACGGATCGAAGATCGATGCAAGCATCAGTAGACGTGCAGCCAGAGACTTATCTATCTTTACCGCTTTCAGTTATTCACTTTCAAACTCTAGGATTAATGTAATCATTACAATGTTACACTGTGGTTGATGTTTGTTATGAATCAGTTACTCTTTCGCTCCAATGCTCTACTCTGATTACTCTGCTTGAAATATTTGGAAACGTTTAAAAAAAAAATATTCCGCCGTTTTCAAATGGGATGTTACACGTCTCGCGGCTTTAATATTGTGACACGACGAGAGATGGCGCCCCGTTCTGTTTCCTCTTCCATCGGCTTTCAAGCGAAGCTCGTTATTTGCGATCTTACCGCCGTCCTACTGGATTTCGCCATCGATTTGTTTCTTGATCTTTGATCTTGGCGCCCGATTTTCTTGATTATTCCACCGGTTAGGGATCTCTTTCGGCTTTTTCCAACAGATCTTGTCCGAGATTCCGTATCTTCCGTCCTTGTGATTCGATTTCCGAGTTCCTTCTTCTCTCGTTTTCATTTTGTTTCATCCTACTTTGTTTTTTCGCTTTTTTAAAAAACGCTTCTTTTTTGCATTTTTGCGATTAAACTCGGCGTTTTTAACGTTTTCACCTTATCTGCGTTTTATACTGAAACGAAACGCGGATGCTCCAAATAAAACGTAAAAACACGTTTTTTGCGTTGTAACACGCGTTTTTGACTACCATGGCGGTACGCTTGCTTGGTCAGTACATCTCCCGATTTTCCCGGATATCCTATAATAGTTTTATCGCATTATTACCTCGTAAATAATATCTTAGGAGATATTCTAGCCACTAATGACTATTTTACCCCTGGTGAATTTATTTCCCAAAATTTCGTAAAAATGTTTGTTACAGCATTTAGGGCAGATATTTCATCTAACTTTGAAAAATCATAACTAAATCTAAAAATATCGAAACGAGAATCCGTAAAATTCCCCGGACTCCTTAGGATGTCTATTTCTGAGGAAATATACTAACGTTTGCCCAGAACTTAATAACAACTCCCAATTTTCATGCTTTCTCACGCTGCCCAGAAATTTTCCTAGAACACATAGCCTTTCTTCAAGAATTTTTATCTCTTTGTACAAGACTATAGGTCCCCTTGGAAATCCCTATATGTCTACTTTAACCATGAAAAGTTTCAGATTTTAATAACTTCATCTTTAACATAAGATATTGGCCTTTTTGTAACTGACTTTCGAAAACGCCTAACCGTAAATTTCGCCAGAATTTCGCTACTTTGATCTATAACTTCCAAAAAATTTGCTTCATAATATTTTTCATCATATTTTCGAAATAATAACATTGTTAACCATAAAAACATGAATACAAAATTATATTGGAAGATTAAAGATCAAACCAACATTTATTCTAACAACTATAAAAACTCAAAGCTAAAACTCAACAACTAGAGAACTTACCCTTAAAGAACTTCCTCCTTCTTGCTTCCCACTAGCTCTCCCTTCTCTCTACTCTCTTTCTCTCTAAAAAATCATTTGAGTTTGGTGTGAATAATGAAGAGAGGTTTGCTCTCTATTTATAGAGAAAATCCAAGGTTTCTACTTCTTCAACAAGTTTTCTCCCTTCTTCAACAAGTTGTCTCCCTTCTTCAACAAGTTCTCTCCTACTTTTTTGACAAGTTTTCTCTCTTCCTTCACAAGTTTCCTCCTACTTCTTTGACAAGTTTATGATGTTATTAATCAATTTCCTCCCTCTTTTTGCTTTATCAAAACCGCCCCCCCCCCAACTCTCCTTATACTCTTCCACTTTATTCCCTCCATTAACCCATGTGCTCTTAGTTTATTACTAAACAATGTTACTTCTTGATCCCCAAGCAAAGAAATTTGTATTTTATGTTTAATCAAATAAATAAAAGCTAAGCCTCTTATTGGTTCATCTTTATTCACCTGGATTTATTTTATTTGGTGATTTATTAGGATTAAGACCATTCTCTTGATTTATCATAGGCTAATTCAATTGTACAAAGATTAAGCTTAATTATAGAATTAATTTAGAACCATTGGATTCCACTTTATTAGATTAAATCTTAGCCCTTTATTTTTTGTAGAAAAATCCTTCTTACTATTATAGATTTTTATCTTATATCACATGCTCTTTTATCTTATATAATTTGTCTAATCTTTCCCTTTAATTTATATGAAACTCGCCCCCCATAATTACCTCTAGGGGATTATAGTTTAATCCTAATTAAACTCCTTAGTGTAGTGTTTTAGATGTTATTAGGTGCAATTGTCAAAGATAGGTTCTTAGATTAATTATGATCATTAATAATTCACATAATGCTAATATTGAATCCTTATTGGTTCTTGATTTTTAGTTAAGTCAAAATATCCCTAATTGATTACTTTCAATATGTCCTTTAATTAAATATAGTAATTAACACAATTATTTTAATTATTGTAAATTTAATTGTGATTTAATTGTTGGTAATTTCCTTTAATTGATTTAGGTATTTTTATAACATTTATGGCCCTTTATGATTAAATATGAACTATGATGTAATATGAAATTTATAGGGTATTTTATGATCCCTCAATGAAAATTAGGAAATTGAACTTTGGTTTATTTAATTCCAAGAGAAAATTCCCTAAATTAAATTAATTAAGCTCCTAAATTTTGAGACCACATATTCACCTATTTTTAATAGGTATTTATTATCAAAATATAGTGGTTAAGCTAAGTAGAAGTTTTAGGGTATTACACCAGCTTATGCCTGGACATTTTATATCAGTTACTCATTGTCCAAACGTAAGTACATGCTCTCCGTTTCCGCATTACTATGAGCTGTAGCACCTCAAACTCTGTTGATTTTTATAAAACTAGGTGTCACCGACACGATTTGAAGTATGAAATTTGGGGTGTTACAAGGACACTTGGAAAGACATCCAAGGGCTAAAAAAGAGTCCCTCAATTTGTACCAAGCATGGATGGAGGAGATTAAAACTTCTTGATTAAGTTTAGATTCAATGGTTGAAAGGAAAGAAGAGGAAATGAGTTACATGTGGTAGGAATCAGATGAGCTTGGAATTTTTCCTATATATAGAGGGCTCCTCTCTTCATTTTCTTCACACCAAAATCAGCTTAAAACATCTGATTATAGTATTAGAGAGTGAGAACGGTGAAGTTCTTGGAGCAAGAGGAAGAAGGAGTTCAAGAATTAAATGTAATATTCTTGAGTTCAAGCTTCTAATTCTTAGTAAAATTGTAGTTTAATCTAGAAACTTTTAGAGTAAATTTTCTTTCATGTTTTGAAGTCTCCATTTCTTTTAAAAATCAAAATGGAGTGAAAAACATGTTGGGGAATAATTTTTACAATCAATAGATCATTATGTTCAAAGTACGAAAACTATCAGTTTTAAATTCTAGGTGGCAGTGAATATTGTGGTCATTATTTTATATATCAAATGAGCTTTAAAAATCACGAAATTTTTCATAAATAACGTAGATATCTTGAGCTTTCTAAATATATAAAATATTTAATGTTTTAAATCTGGACTAGGAGTTAGGAATTTTGGAAGTTAGGCCTTGTTTCTGAAGTTAAAATCTGAATAGTGTTGGAAAACCTAAAAACTGGGAATGACTCGTGATGTTTTGGCTTCTAGGAATATTTTTCCTTGAAAAAAGACATTCAAGGGTCATGATGATTTTTGAATCACTCAAATTGGATTTTTTTTAGAAGTTGCTGCAAAATCCTGCCAGAAAATCCAGAATTTTGTTTTTGAGAAAAAGTAAGGGCAAAAATGGAATAAATAATCCTCGAATGGTAGAAAGGTCAGAAGAGGTAAAAGTAACCCTGTAGGTATTATTCTAGACTGATAAGGTATTTATTACAATATCATATAAATTATGGAAAAGGAAATAATCTGACGGTAATGTTATAGGATATACGGGAATTCCACAGTTGGATTTGAAGAACAGGTGTTTTGCAAAATACATGGTGGAAGGTACATTCGCGTACTATAACTATAACTCGCCGATGTCTTGTATGGCTTTGATATCATTTGTTGAATCATGAATTGTGGACTCATGAACAAGACAAGGTCTTGGGGTCATGTGTGTTTACATTCAGTTGGCTGTGGATTATTGTGATATAATGCTGCATGCTTGTTTTCCTAGTGCTGCTGTCACGAGGTATTGGTGAGTGCTGGTAACGATACATGTGCTGCTAGGCCATTGTAGTTGGGTACCGATGTGTTGCTAAATGTATATTGATGTGATTGTCTATCATATATTGTTTATACTTGCAGATGAGGTTAACTTTTACCTAAGATTCAATCCGATTGAATCTCAAGCCTGACTAAAGGTTCAGGAAAGGAACCTAGATCTGAGAAAGCGACATGGACGGAGCCGAGAAAAGGCACTGGTAGACAGAGCCGTGAAGAAGCACCAGCCGAGACGAGAGTCGGAATAAGTTTAGTTAGGGATTAGTTTCTAGCATGAATCCGATAAAGTTAGTTCATATCAATGGTGCTTAAACTAAGAAATGGTTGGTCTATGTGATTACAATAATTAGTCACTGTGAAAGATGGGGAGACTCCCACTAGTCTAAACATCGGTCTGGCCAATAAGTTTGATAAACTGTGTTGGGTTCCAAGCCACAAGTCTAGTTAAGGCTTGGTATAAGATTGTATAATTACTATGTCAAGAGTTTTAATTATACAAGTTACAGATAAATGTATCACATGAATATTTCTTTGAGATTTTTAATATATCTAGTATATGTAAGGGAAAATGTTATCAGTTACTCATCGTCCAAACGGTAATGCATGTTCTCCGTTCCTCTTTACTCTAACCTTTAACACCGTCAACTACATTGATATTCTTGATACAACATGTCACCGGACACAATAAGTAGTGTGGAATTTAGGGTGTGTCAGAAGTTGGGTTAAAAACTTTTAATTCACTTTTATCATACATAATCTCTTTAATAAAATTTAGTAACCCCACTTCTCCAACTTTCTTAAATCCAACTTACAAATTTTTTTCCTCCCATCCCTCCCCTTCCCTTTAAATCCCTCGTACCAAACAGACCATTTTAATGTATTGGGCTTGCGGACCTAACCCATATTACTAGCTACGGAAGTATATCTTTTAGGTGTTTGGATTGTCATTATTTTTGAAATCCTTGGCCTATTTTTTCGAGCAAATCACTCTAAAGTCTCACTAACACTCTATATTTAAGCCAAAATATGTGTTTCTTATTGGTATCTCACATCCGCTCAAGGTACCAACATTCTTGACCATATTCTTACATGTTTAGCAAAATCATAAATAGTTCAATATACTGATACAAATTTAAACTTTTGATTATATAACAAGGGCACTCCCAAGGTTATACCCCTTTACATTCATTTATATTCATTACAGAGAGTGAAAACTAAAACATATTAAACATTGTCGTCCCTCGGTTCTTCAACTATCATTTTGCAGGGCCGTCTTTAAGCAACGCTCATTCCTTGAGGCTTGTGCAACACATCTCTCCAGTGCTCACCTGTCTATTGGTGGGTAATGGAGGGTGAGATTCTGAGGAATCCTAGTAGCAGACAATACCAAACAGTACAAGCAAGATAAATTCTAATTTATGAAATACTTGTCTTGCACAAGCTCATGTTAACATAATGACATTTTTGCATGCTCAATGTTTCATACATCATACTTATGGCCATAGCATAATCATAAATAGAGCTTTAATCACTTAAGTATGTTAAACGTAACAAGCAAGCATAACAATCATATATATACATAAAAGAAATAATATCAACACTACATGTAAGTAAGGTAAGTCCATTACCTTTTAAGGACTAGTGTCCTTACTCGGGTTCCTCTTTCACCAACCTTCGGAGTTGCTTGAAGTTCCTCCCTTCTCCTTATAGCCCTATGGATATAACCATATCTTTAGAACCAGGGAAAACAAATATTTAATCAAGTTGACTTAGTCTTACAACTTTTACCAAAGCAATTATCCATTTGTGGTTATTCTCATACTTTTCAGAAATTAACCTTTAATTTCTCCGGGAAGTTGGAAAAATCATGACTTGGTCTATAAAAGTCCAAATAGAGTGATTCCAGTTCCTACTTCTGGCTTGATAAGTCTATTTTCATATATTAAATCCCATTAAGATAATTTATGGCTAAGACAATCCCATATTTAACAAAAATTAACCTTTGTCCAGATTTCATTCTAGAATTGTATGTCATTTTTAAAAATTCATAATTCAATGTATATATCTCCAATTTTGACCAATGACCTATCAAAATAAAGCTTACAATGTCTACTTTATTCATGGAAGATATCCGTTCAAATTGACATCAAATGCCTAGTCAAACTTCTACACAAAAATGACAGCCCAAATCTGGATACTGAAGCTTACTGGTTTCCATGTCTAACTTGAAAAAAAATCATAACTCCTTATATACTTAGTGAAATAAAGTGTTCCTGGACACATTTTAAAGCTTAGCATGTTAACTATGTACTCCAAAAATTTCATGGTTAGAAGATGTCAATTTCCCTAGTTTTTCATTTCTCAAAAGTTAGTGATCCAATTCTTAAAATTTCACTTTTATAAAATTGGACAGCATCTCTTTTAATTACCATAGTTTCAAATTTGTGTTAAAGGCTTTACTCTACACGAAAACCTCTTCTAAACCCATTGGGAGCCTTAGATTTTGTAATACCCTGAAAATCATATTTATGATAAGTATCATATTTCGATAAATAATACCTATTGGAAATAGGTGAATATGGGGTCTCAAATAATAAGATTTAATTATCTTATTTTCTAAGGTAATTACTGTGAAAATTAGAAAAGAAAAAGAGCTAAAATCCATGAAAAATATATTTTAATAAGGCGAAAATGGCCTAGAAACATTATGATAAATACCATATGATAATGAGATCTTTGATAAAAACTTGGGAAAATATGTTATCTTTAATTTTAGGAACTTTTGGGATTATTTCCTGGAAAATAAATGAGCATAAATAAAATATTATTAAAAAGCACTTTATGCCCCTTTATTTTTAATATTTAATATAGGATATAAAATACCAATGTCGGTTCAATAGTCATGAGATAATAATTTATCCTAAATCATAAAATTATCAACAATTAGTAAATGACTAATTAAGTAATTATTGGCTAATTAATTAGATTATGGTATAAATAAATTAATTAGTAAATAATTAAATTAAAAGATAAATTTCGAAATTAATTAATAAAAAAATAGTATTAAAATAATATTATAATCAGTAGAAATACCGATGTCTAAGTAGGGATGGATAGAAATAAGATCCAACCTCAAAATATAGAAACAAAGTCGAAACATCCGGACTTGTTATGAACAAGTGAAATTTTATCTCGGAGTGACCTGTCTCCGAGGTCAGTTCTGAAACTAACGGGGTATTTAAGACACAGGGTAGGAGAGAGAAAATGCAGATAGGGAAAAAAGAGGCAATACAGAAACAAGTAGTTGCCGCGAAATAGGAATCTAGTGTCTTGAGTCGAACGTATTTCAAACCGGTGGATTTTTGTCTAGACATTTCGGTGCTTTCGGAATTTAATTCCGTAATGGAGTATGCGTCTGTCCTAAAATGTTCAGCAGATAACGGAATACCCTTAATGGAATCATAAATTTCATTAATCCACATATTTTTAAGGAGGAAGTATAGACCTTCGTAACTCGCGTCGGATTTTGAGATTCGGCAAGATTACGCGATTCGGACACCGTCGGGGAAACGCTATCGGTAAGTCAAGCATGCATGACATCATCTTCTTCTGGAAGGATGATGTCAGCACAAGAGGTGTATGGACAAGATGAAGCCACGTGGCGAAGTGCGATCCAACAGCTCAGAATCGGTCTGATAAAGTTCGACTTATTTACCGAATTGCCATTCCCTTCTTCTATAAATAGAAGGCACTTCTCTTCTCATTTCCACACCAAAAAACGCAGCCTAGAGAGAGGTTAGAGAGAAGGAAGAGCCTGGAGAAAGTATAGCCGAGTTCTGGGTAAGTTCTTCGGTCCCTAGTCTTTAGTTTCGGTAGTTCCTTCAGTAGATATAGTAGAAGTGCTAGATTTATCTTTAAATTTTCAAGATAGTCTAGATATCATATTTAGGGGTAAATATGATACATATTTCGAAAATATGATGAGGGAAAAGATCTGTCAAAATTCTGGAGAGATAGAGCTAAAACAGCGAAGCTCTGGTGAAATTCCGCCGATTAGGGGTTCAGGGGCAAAATGGTAATTTGTACCTAAAATTCCTGTTATACTGCTAAAAGTGTTTAAATATTATCCTTATAGGATATCTGTTATAATCGAATCATTGCCGATTTGTTGTGCCGCCGTCACACCGCTGTTTTTCCCGCTGTCGGAAATTTACCGTTTTTCGTAAAAGTACAGTTTTCCGTCAACGAAGGTACGTTCGCGTACTGTAACACTAGCTCTAATGTTTATTATATGATTGTATATGATTGTTGTGTAGTAGTGTATGAGGTTATGCTATATACACGGTATGTTACATACGAGGTTATGTCACATACGAGGTTATTATTGTTGTATCATACGAGGTTATGTTACATACGTGGTTATTATCTTGTATACGTGGTTATGTGTTTTTAATCATACATCCGTTGTGGACTGTTGTATTGATTCCGCTTTCGTGTATATGTAGTCGTATTTAAGCATGAGGTTAACCGTTACCTGAGATCCAAATTGCAATTGGATCTTAGCTCTTATCATAGCGTCAGGTTCAGAAGAACCGAGGACCGAGGAGAAAGGCGAGCAGGTTGTACAGAGTCCCGACTGAAGACTCTCTTATGTTGTTATTCATTTTGAAAACTCTCGGTCAATGTACCGCTTCTGTAAATCAGCCAGACTTACGGCAATTTGATTAAATGTATTAGTTACTCAATCGCTCCGATGCTCTACTCTGATGATATATGATGAAAAAAAAATTATACTGCTTTTGAAAATGGGATGTTACAGATTTAGGAAAACAAATCTCGTTTTGGCTTAAATCGTGGCTGACCCACTACTACAAAACAGGGCTACGACGTCCTATTTTTTGCACATTTAACATCCTTTTTCTGCGGGACGTCTATCTAGGGGCGTAGTAGGTAAAACTTATGGCGTCTAAGTTTAATAATTAGACGCCGTAAGTTCTGACTTAAGGCATCTAATTTTAATAATTAGACGCCTTAAGTACGTCACAAATGATTTTCAAAGTCACAACTTACGGCATCTAATTATTAAAATTAGACGCCGTAAGTCAGAACTTACAGCGTCTAATTATTAAACTAAGACGCCGTAAGTCCACTTTTTTTATTAAAAAAAACTAGATCTGAGAGCCATCACAGGTCAGGATTCAAAACGATAAAAAATATAGAAAATGCTTAAAAGTTACGATAAGGGAAAATCAAAAGGTAGGAGCAGAGACAGAAGGAAATGCTAGAATCAAACCTATTACAGATCTAATGCATCATGAAACATTCATAAATTTAAATGAACCTAAAAGGTGTGATCAATCAAACCCAATTTGTAAACACCACTGACCACTACATGTTTAGCTTCTCTTGATAACGATATTTCAAACTGCCATAACTATAATAATTACTTTTAGAGAAAGACAATAGAAAGCTTGAAGCATCTCCAACCAAAGTAAACAGTCAAAAGAAAGCAGATAAAAATCAGAAGTTTGTTTTAGGTAGTTATAGGACCAAAAGAAACAAATGCATATAAAAATTTACCTCAATAGTGGTTGTATTAGCAGCCACTAAAGATATGTACATAACAAGAAATCCAAAAACGCTCAATGCAAATGCCAGGTTCAAAACTATACATAATTCAACAATGTCATAGATATATTCACAGTAGAAAGTAACAATTGAATCAAGTAGTATTTCAAAACCCCACCAAAAGCAAGAAAAGTCGTCACAAGTGTGCTTGGCGTTCCAGGAATTTCTGCATCACTAAAGAATGAAACAAAGTTCGGCAATAATGATACCGTCACAACAGTTGTCTCAAGAATAATGTCACTGCTGAAAGGATTTTTCTGTAGGCAGCCACACATAAAGGAAACAAATACACAAACATTTCATGCATAGCAACAGAGTAAAATATGCAGGCTCATTAAATTTCATTTACATTTATTACATGTCTGGTGAATGGATTTTTCTATCTTTAGCCTTGGGGTCCACAATCAAAAATAAACCACTACAAGAAAATTTGATTTTTGCTACGGAAAAATCCGTAGCAAAAAAGGTCTTTTCCGTAGCAAAATCAATTTGCTACGGATTTTGTCCGTAGCAAAAAAGGGCGCCTCAATTGCGACGGAATTGAGAAACTGTCGCAATTTGCGACGGATACCAATTCCGTCGCAAATTTGCGACGGAAATGCTCGTCCGTCACAATTTGCGACGGCTTTGTATCCGTCGCAAATTTTGGGATTTGCGACGGATTTTATTTCCGTCGCAAATGTCAAAATTTGTGACGGATACCCAAACCGTCGCAAATGTCAATTTTTAAAAAAAAAATTAATTTTTTTTTAAACAATATTTGTTTAAAAAATATTTTTTAAAAAAAAAATTACATAAAAAAAATAGACAAAAAAGATGTATACCATAAAAATATATAATAACAATCATAAAGAGTTTACATAGAGACAAAAATATAAATAATAATGTTGCGAACAATAAGTACTAAAAAAAAAGGTTTAAACATAATAGCAAAGTATGGTCACCCTTGTCCTTCACTAGGGATTGAAGTAGAATATGCATATGCTTCATAATCTCCGTGTTTGATGCACCAAAAGATAGTCATTCCGTCGTAAAACTCGATTCCTAAAAAAAAAATTATATAAAAAATTATGAAATAAAAAAGAAATGTACAAAATCCTTTGAGTTTTTTATTTTTATTATTCATATGCCTTCAAGATTTTATACATATATGTAGATACTCTACCGATTTGTTTAGGTCAATCCTAACATCTAGGAATTATAAAAGGCCGATCCTAACATTTAGGAATTATAAAAGGCATATCCTAATATCTAGGAATTATAAAACAGAAAAGCAATTACAAAATTCAAATTCTATAATCTATTGATCGATTTAGGCCGATCCTAATATCTAGGATTATAAAAGGCAAATTCTAAAATCTAGGAATTGTAAAAGGCATATCCTAATAACTAAGAATTATAAAAGGAAGATCCTAATATCTAGGCATTATAAAACAAAAAAACAATTACAAAATTCCAATTCCATAATCCGATTAGATCATAAAATATCTCTAACTACCAAGATTATATATTATACAGAAATTTAACATATAACAAGAAAAAAAAAAAAAGGTTCGACAATGTACAAATCGAGAACAAAATCTGCTGCATATAATAAAAAATAGTTATTATAATTTCCTCTCTTCTAATAATAAATTAAGTTTGTACAATTTCTAATAATAATAGTAATAATAATAATGTCTTAAATTCTACAATATGGCTTCCCTAGTTCACATCTATAATTTTATATAATTTAATTATGGCCAAACCTAACCAAGCAATAGGAACTTTTTGTGGCAATGGAATTTTAATTCACATGCCTTCTACATCAATGAAACTAGTTACCTTACCTTTGACAAATTTCAACTACATACTATGCTATGTATATTTCTTTTACAAACACTTTCTATATTATTGGTGCATTAAATTTAACCAAAAAAATAAGAAACAAAATCAATATTCATCTATCACGTAAAACCTTGCATCAAACCGATAAAAAAAGGAAGAAACGAAGGAACCACACACCACACGAATTCTTTTATATTGTAGAAAGAGGAATACATGAACATCTTCAATTGTACAGTGAGTGATGAATGCTTACCAACAATCACTTCAGATAAACAAATAGATAACATGAGAGGGAGAGAGAGAGGGACGTTACCAGAGGAAAACAGTGAGGAATCAAAGGACAGAGGACGGAGGACGTTGGAGGAGGCGGAGGACCGACGCCGGAGGACGAGCAGGACGGGGAGGGGTGGAGGTGACGAGGAAGACCGACGAAATGAGTAAGAGGTGGAGAGGAGATCGAAATGGCGGACGGTGAAATGATTTCAGAAGGAATTAAAGCCCGATTTTGCGACGGAACTGAGCAAAAAGCTATTTTTTTGCGATTTGAACTCATTTCCGTCGCAAAAAAATTTTCTTTTTGCGACGGAAACAAAGTTCCGTCGCAAAAAAGGGGGAATCCAGCTGCCAAAAGGCCGCCAGTTTGCGACGGAACTTCGTTTCCGTCGCAAAAAAAATTGCTTTTTGCGACGGAATTGATGTTCCGTCGCAAAAAAGGGGAACCCGATGGCCAGGTTTGCGACGGAACTCAATTTCCGTCGCAAAAGGCAAATTTTTTTGCGACGGATATAATTTTCCGTCGCAAAACACCTGTATTTGCGACGGATTATCATTTCCGTCGGAAATAGGCGAAAATTTGTGACGGATTTTTTTCCGTCGCTATTTGTGTATTTTCTAGTAGTGAACCAAGGATTGCGTATAGGAAAACCTAGGATCGTTCTCTCTCTCGAAGAGCCTTTTATTGAATCCTAAGTAATCTAAATGCCATGCAAATGCAATTAAAACATGGGGGAAAATAGGTTTTGACTTTTCAAATTAATAAATTAAAATAAGAATGCAATTAAATCAAATGTTAACCAATATTTTTGGTATTTTTTTAATAAAATGGAATGGGGTATGAAAATGAGTATGGATGCTCTTGGAAAATGGAATAGTGACAATCACAGTTCAATTAAATATAGGAGTAAATTTTCACTAAGTCTAGATGAAAAACCCCAAGATACCACTTGAGTCCAATATTCCCAATTAATAGTAGCTCCTACTACCGTAGCTAACTACTACCTCTTGAGATATTGTTTAAAACCACTTAGTGTGTGATTAGGATTAAATTAATGCAACTTGCTTCCTCTTGATATGAATGCGATACCACACCACTCAATTAATCCAATTCAATCATACTATCTAACAATACCACGTAGAAAGCACAATTTCACTGAATCAATAGGGAAATACAAATTTATAAATTCAACAAACCACAAAATTCAATCCAATCATAAAGATTCAATCCACAAAGTTTTCCAAACGGATAAACTAAGTCTAAAAAATACAAAACAATATTCCTAAAACTAGGAAATCAAAATGTAATTAGAGAAAATAAATTGAACAGTTTGACTCCCCTATTTGTTTGAATTCTGACCAGCCACTTAATCCACCCCAAGAAGCAAAATGAGCTCAGCAAAACACAGCCTCAGTCATAGGAATTAATCGGCCAAAACACCATAAATCCATGAGAAATTAGTGAAAGGGATATAATGGAGAAAGAAGGTGGAAGAGGAAGTCAGATTTGGTGACAGAATGAAGAAGATGAAGGGCGATTGTGAGTGTTGGTGAGATTGAGAGTGAAGGAAGATGGAGGTAGGTGATGATGAAGGATGAAGGATGGAAGTCGATGTGAGATAGCCTCCAGGTCGTGAAGTTCGAATATAGCGTCCTCCCAACAAAAAACTCCTCTGTTCTCGCCTCTGGAAGTCGCGGCTGTGCGACTGTGGTAGTGGAAAGGTTTGCTCGCCGGCGTTGGTGGAGGGAGGTTGCTCGCCGGCGAGGGAGTTGAAGGTGGGTCGAGGAAGAAAAGAAAAGGTCAAAGGTCCTGAGGCGTTGTGTTCCTCGTTTCCCTCTCTAATCTGGGTGGTGGTGGCTGACGGTGAAGGACGGTGAGGAAGGTCGCTCGCCGGCGACCGTGGTAGCAGAGGAAGTCGCCGGCGAGGTGGGTGAGAGGAGAAGGAAGGTCCAACGTTGAAGACGATGAAGTTCCCCCTGTTCCAGACGCCAGCTCCCTTGCGGCGCTCCTCCCTTCCCTTTTATTCAATCTGTCGGATCCCCTCTTCTTCCTTTTTCAATGCGGCGCTGTTTGCTTTTTTTTCCCCTTAGCTCAATTAATTTTGTCGGGGCTCCACATTCACTGCTTGCGTCTCCTCTCAGCTCACAGCCCATGTTGAATCTGACCTAGCCCTAGTCAAAACGCAAGTTTTGACCAGGGACCTAAGTGAGAACTTTAAAAGTTCTTTAGGAAGGGACTAAACTGAAATATTTTGAAATGTTTCTGGGTCTGAATGTAATTCATGATAATTTTGAGGCTCTTTTCTGTAATTTTTCTTGGCTCCTTTTCTTCCTTGATTTGCAATTTCTAGGAATTCTTGGGCACTTTTATGTAATTTTCTCCTTCCTCAAAAATATTAATTTTCGACCCAATTGACATTTTTTCAAACTCTTCAATTTTCTTCCAAAATACCTACAATGTAAGATTAAACACAAGATAAAGATCAAAAGTCCAAGAAATCATTTGCATGAATACTTAATAAGTTATGACCATTTTACCCCTAATTTCACTTAATTCAGTACAAATGCCCCTAACTCAAATTAGTGCTTAATCATACCATAATGTCCAAGAAAATACATTAAAAATCCCAATTTAATCATGAAAAATCATATAAAAATATGGTTTGATCAATGTCTTTGGATAGTGATTAAGCTTCTGACAGCCAATAATATTATTATACATATAAAGATATAATCAAATTGTGCTTTCAGAACCTAGACATGGAAAAACAGTTTTCCATTCACAGCAAATGAGACCTCACTTTGACAACAATTATTTCTTCAAAGTTGCACATGAAATTCACAATGAAAAACCTCAATAACAACATGAAGAAACTAATTAGAGAGAAATGCATGTAAAAGAAGGATGAGATTTCTTCCACAAAGAATTTGATGCAGAACAATAGATGAAAAGGAGCAAGGGGAGGGCAAAGTGAGAGGAAGGAAGTTGGGAGAGAAAACTGAATCACGAAACAAGAGACCACAGATAAAAGTACATAACTTAGCAAATACTATACTCCATAAAAACATAAGGATTCATAAAATTTTTGGTTGAATCCAGTGGACTAGTGATAATGAATCAGCGCCCTGTGTTTGCATGACCATTTATGGTCTTGAGTCGATAAACATATTAATAATTATTTTCTGACATGTTATTGAAAATTGAAGTTAAAAAGTTCACAATTCTTATCAACTAAATCTTCTCTATGGAAATTTATAGCAAGTCACAGTGTTCACAGGCCATGAACATAGCAGTTTGCTCCTTTGAGTTCCATGCAATGCATGCAGCCGAGATCTAGTTATTTCTAATTTCTTAGTAAATATGGAATATTCTCTCTTGCAGCAGACAAGGTTTTGAAGTGTTAATGGATGATATGTGGCTTACATTGATTCCAGCAGAAAACTGGGATTGTCATTCATCAATGAACTAAAAATCAAACCAGGGAGGAGGGAGGATAATAAATCAGTATATTAATGACAGAAATACTAATGGCAGGCCTTCAAATCTTATTAGCATTACTTTAAAAACAATCCTCACCTCATATGATGAGCTAGGACCTGCAACCTGATTACCTGCACAGATCCACCAATGTTTTCCAGTAATAGCTACATGTCCAACAATACTGTAAAACAAAATATAAGTACAGTAGGAGATGTAAACTTATTTAGTCAAATAATCTTCATTCATATGCTGTAATAATTTTGAATAGGAGACATTTCCCATTATGACCAGCAAAAGTTTCAATGTTCATAGAGGTTGAATCAGAGATTACAAACGAGAAACATCAGTAAAAAGTTTAAAGAAAGAGGAATCCCTATAATTTTTGTGGGACAATTATAGATTTAAAGCTTCAGGTAAGAGCTTTATAACAGCTAAAACAAATTTTAAATAGCATCATACATGTTGGGCTAGTCATACCCTTCCTCTAAAGTATATACACGATATGACATCTTTGTCACAGCTAACCCTAAAGGGTCATGTGAGAATTGACCGCCATCAACCTGCTCCAAGGCCTTCTGGCTGGGCTTATTCTCTAAAGAGTCATGTTCATCAAGATTGTCAAAGTAACCATCCTCCCATGTCAAGATCCTGTAAGCAAGTACCATGCTCAGAAAGTGATTCAAGGGAATGCATCATAAACTAGTTCCTTATACAATAAATCACTTGTCAATTATAGATTAGACACTTACTCATGTATCACTTTCCAATGCAGCTTCTGCAGAACTCATGCCCCCACCATATCTGCATATTATAATTAAGTGATTGACTAGTTCAAGAACGATAGTCACACAAAAATCAGGACAACAGAATTATAGACTCTTCAAGGCATAATTAACACACCCAGAAACGATCCTCTCTGAAGCAATGTAAGTAAGAAAGATTGAAGATCCACCTACAACCAAATCAGAAAAGTGAGAATATGATATAAAAAGCAAGAAGCAATACAATGGCAGTCATATTAAATAAGATATATGCCTGGGTTAATAATAGGAAGGAAATGCTTGAGTAAAGAGACATAAGAGTAGCTAGATGCAGATAATGCAGCAAGATATCCTTTTCGAGATGTCTCCAGTAATGGTTTGGTCACCTATAACAAAGTCGACTGCTAACTAAGAGCAGAGATAAAAGGCATAAATAAACTTAGTTACTGCATCTACCCTACCTTGGATCCATTGGCAAGTGTGTGCACAAGGACATCTATACTGCCAAAGTCTTTTTTAACAGATTCAACAAATTCCTACAAATAAAATAAGAATGACGCGTAGAATACCATGCACTTCAGTCATGCAGGAAAATAAAACAGTTCATAAATCACTATTTGGCTTAATGCTTTATTAGAGATAAAGTTCTCTTTTCCCAAAAACATATAACGAGTTCATTTTAATCTTGGGCTCTAACAAAATGCAATACAATTATTCAAAAGCAAGACAATAAATTTTAACAATGGCATCCAATTCCCAAAAGAAAGTCAGTTGCGATATGCAGGCATGGAAATGTTGAAAGATGAAATAGAATGCGACAAAAACATGAGTGACAAGCTGCTTTAAATCTTCTGATAATGCAAAGCGTTGATCAAATTGATGAACTGAAACCGAAATGGAGAAATCAAACCAAGCATTCAGAAATCAAAACCAAAGGACTGACCTAATCAACCGAATAAAGAATAGAAAAGGAAAACGCATCAAGAAATAGAAGTGACCTAATCAATCGAAAATGAAGGAACCGTAGATTAGGAGATCTGTAAGAGAAGGGAGTACTGTGGAACGCATAAGACGCTAGAGAGCACACCAACGATGGGAGAGGGGAGGTCCGACGGAGTGGCGGCTAGAGGCGGAAGAAGGAGGGCACGTGATCGAACCATATTTTTATATGATTTTTCATAATTAAATTGGGATTTTTAATGTATTTTCTGGGACATTATTGCATGATTAAGCACTAATTTGAGTTAGGGACATTTGTTTTGAATTAAGTGAAATTAGGGGCAAAATGGTCATAATTTATTAATTATTCATGCAAATGATTTCTTAGACTTTTGATGCTATATTGTGTTTAATCTTGCATTGTAGGTGTTTTGGAAGAAAATTGAAGAATTTGGAAAAATGTCATTTGGGTCAAAATTAATGTTTTGAGGACTAGGAGAAAATTACAAGAAAGTGCCCAACAATTTCTGAAAATTGGAAATGAGTGAAGAAAAGGGTCCAGAGGAAAATTACAGAAAAATCCCCAGATTTATTATGAATCGCGTTATGACCCAAAAGTATTTTGAAAATTCACAATTTAGTCCCTCTTGAAAGTTTTTAATTTTTTTCACTTTAGTCCCTGGTCAAAACTTGCGTTTTTATCAGGGCTAGGTCAGAAACGCAGAGCTGGGAGATCAGACCCGTATGGGACCCGTGAGCTGAGGGAATTAAGTTACAGACCCGACAGATTTAATAAGAAAACGAGACGCAGCGCCTCGAGGAAGGAAAAAACCAGATATACGACTTCAACGCCTCATCATACCTAGACCTGCACATCATCTTCACCACGCGATACTCAACCTTCACGCTGTCACACTCGGACAGAATGCCCGACCTTCCCTCTCGCCCCTGATCCTCCATTGATCATCATCGACCTTCCTTATCGTCTTCCTCCCTTCACCTTCAGACCACCACCATTGTCCTCTTCACTCCCATCGGACTAAACCAGCAAACCAGAGCTCAGCGACGTGAACTCCAGACCAGCGACCTTCCCTCTTGCCTTGGACCTTCATCCTTCATCACTCCACCATTGACTACACCTGGGGACCTCCAATCATCTTCCATCTTCCTCCAAACACCCACAAACCATTTTTTCCTCTTCTTCCAGATTTGCTTTACACTCAACTTCCATGGATTTTCACTGTCTGGACGAAGCTGAGGCTGAGCTCAAATTAATGAGTGGCTGAATCTTTGCTTCTTGGTGATGAGGAATTTTACTTGAGCTAAAGTCATTACACATGGGAGTTTATCTATCAATCTATTAGTCTAGAATTATGTATTTGAATTTCTCAATTTATATATATGATTCTGGAACTGAGACTAATGGTAATTATCTCTGTTAGTTTGATAATTGTAATTGAAATTGGATATTGTGGTTTGAAGATTTATATATGTTTGAATTTCTTTGTGGTTGCAATGAAGCTATGTTGATTAGCGTGGTATTGTCTAGTTAATGTAGTTGATTTGTATCCTTGAGGGGCTGGTTAGCACTCAAATTTAAAGAAGACTCATATTGCATAGTTCCAATTTCAATTGCACATTAAGTGGTTTCTAACAATATCTCAAGAGGTGGTAGTTAGCTACGGTAGTAGGAGCTACTATTAATTGAGAATATTGGACTCAAGTGGTATCTTGAGGTTTTTCTTATTAAGACTTAATGAAGCTTTGACTCCCATATTTCTTTTGAGCAAGGATAGCCATTTTCTTCATTACCAAGAGCATTCATCATAAATCCTTTTAATCCAAATTATTCTCCATTATTTTCTAAAAAAATACCAAAAGGAATAGAATTAGTTTCTTATTATTTTAATGAATTTTAGTTTATAGAAAACCAATTTCAAAACCCCATTTGTAATCATGTTTTTAGCACTTAGTTTAACATAGGAATTCAAAATAAATTGGCTCCTTGATAAGAGAACGATCCCGAGTTATTTGCACTATATTGCATTTTAATTCGTGGTAAATTGTGATTTGACCTTGAGGCGACTAAGGTTTTTGTCAAATCAGCACGCGACTTAGAGGGAAAGACGATGGAGAAGACGCTACACTCTACTCTCTATCCTGCTTGCTCGTATGATCGTTCGCTCACTCTGGCCCTGGAAAAAATTAACCCGATGAAATATTATCTTTATGGCGTCTAATTATTTTTATTAGACGCCAAAAATTTATTTTTGGCGTCTAACTAACTTACTTAGACGTCAAAAAGCCCAATAACTCATCTATTTCTCGCCAACCTTTTCGTTTGCTGTAACACCCCGAATTTCGGACCCTGAGAATTGAGAATAAACCTAAAGTAGGTGGACGACTAAGCCCAGTTCGGGAAGAGTTCCAAGAATGTCGAGGGTTAGGATGCCCCTCTGGGATTAAGTAACTCGATCATACGAGTTAGTGGACCTTGCATGCATAAGCCGTGGAATTAAGGTGCCAGTAAAAATAGGACACAGAAGGCCTATACGATGTAAATCCGGTGGAAAAGATGCCACCTAACTATGTCCTAAGGTATATGAAAATTAGTTGAGCAGAAATATGCTAGTATAAGTAAGTACACGGCATTTTCGGGGCAGTTGGGTATGCCCTGCGTTTTTGGTAAGACAACGGTATTCGTGAAGAAAACCCGAGTAAAACCCTGGCAGGATCCCGAGCAAGTACCGATAAAGTAATGTCATGATGACTAATGATGACATACTTTGTATTGGCCAAATAGAATGGTTACACGTGTCCCTTCATGATTACAAAAGACAAAGAGTAATGATGCTTGAAGGACACATGGCATTCTAGGGTTGGATGTTTGACTTGTTGGCACTGCAAAGTACGAGGTAATTATGAGACATTAAAATATACATTTCTCGCTCCCCAAGAATGTAGAAAAACGTGCAGCCACATCAGGGGAAAAGGAACAGTTGATCCAGGCCCACACAAGTCCCACAGAGTGGCACGAGTTACGAGGAAAGTTGTAACCCGCAAAAAGGTAGCTGACCGGGACCGGTTAGGGTTTATCGAAGTCGGGCCCAGACCCCTGGACACAGAGGAGGGCAAAATTTTAGGTGGGCCAGGAGAGAGAGAAAGTGTCTTGGAAAGGAAGAAAAGTGTCACATCATGTAATTATGAAGAGAGAGAAAGAATAAAATATTCAGGAATCATCTGGACCACACAATTCAAACCTTACATGACAATGGAATGACAAGTAATTATGACTCATAAAGGGTAATTATGACATATCCTAGGGCAGATCTCGTGGGTCCTGCGGGTTGGAAGAAGTGAAGCGCAAAATGACCGTTTTACCCCTAGACCTAAAACCTACACCTAGCAATTTTGGAAACCACCTTCAGGGGCAATTTTGGAATCTCATTTTTGAGTCTTGGAATGCACCCCCAGCTGCCCAAAGGAGATCTCTAGAAGCCTTGAGAATCAAGTAAGTAAATTATATTTAAATCCGAAGAATTTTCCCGACCGTTGGATCGTGATCAAAGTTGGACAAGGGCCCCACCTTTGGAGCCTATATAAGGACACCTTTCCCCCTTCATTTTCCTCCACCCAAGCACGAAACTGAGGAGAAGAGAGGGAGTCTCCAGCTGAAGGCTTTGGTCCAAGGGAGAAGGAAGGCACCTGCAACCGACATTCTAAGGTAAGTTCCCTAACCGGCAACCTAGTTACTTTCACTTCTGCCCTATGGTGATTTCGTGGGAAGTCAATGGGACTTTCATTTTTTTAATATTCTCAATGGGTCCATAAGGTACTTTTGTGTAGGTTCAAATTTGATCACCTTTTTCCAAACCCTAAAAGCTTGAATCTTTAGTTTACGAAAATCTGCCGATTCTTACAGTTTCTGGGCAGCAAGGGGAAATCGAGGGTTTTGAAGTAGTAAATGAAGTTAAAATGCTTTTAAATTTTACATGGTGAAAGTAGACATCTTGAGGATGATTTTGATATAAGTGTTTGTGTTATGTTGATAATCCAACCGAGATCTATTTAAGTATGAAAATGACCTAAAAACCTGGACTCTTTTCTGGACCAGTGGCTTGGTTTTGAAAATAATAAATGATTTGAACCCATAAGACCTTGGGAATTATTTTTACGGTAAACTAGACACTCTAAGGGTTTAATAGCCGCTGATTTCATGTCAATATGAATTTTCTAGAATTTATTAAAAATCGACAAAGTTGGGTCAGCGTTTTTGGGAAATCCTGGTGGTAGGCGAAATACATGAAACTTGAAGCAAAGTTTGAATATGTGATTGAAAGCATAATGTTTGGCTATGTATAGGGTGATAGTATGTGTGGCATACATATTTAGTACCAAGAGGAGAGTTTGCGGATTTCGAGAAGTGCCAGGTAGTAACTGTAGACTTACATACTCTATGTTACTCTTGTATGTGTGTTTTATCATGTTAGGGATTGGGCTGTAGTACCTATTGGACTATATGTCCTTGGGTTACTGTTGCAGTCCAGAGTGTATCGAGCTGTTGTCCCTATTGGACTGCGTGTCCTTAGGTCACTGCGGAGGCCCTTGGCATGTAGGATAGGTGGTACCTATGTGACTGTGTGTTCTTAGGTTACTACTGAGACCCAAGTTGTGAGGTAGATAGAGCCTATGTGACTGTGTGTTCATAGGTGGCTATTAAGACCTCTTGGGGTTGGTATTTAGGGTTGGCCGCCCTAGCTACAGAAGCCCTAGTAGCGCTGCAGCTCCAGGGGCTTGTCTTGACCAAGCGGTTCTGCGGATTGTGCCCGAGGCAGAAATACATGCCAGTTTCACTGTGCCAGAGGCAGAATTATTCTTCCCGTTTGTGATTGGCATTACATGCATTGCATAAATATTGTATTTGAGTCTAACAGTTACTATGAGGTTCAACTTTGAACTCCAGACTGGTTCCAAAGATACAGGTGTAAGGCGGTAGGCTGGTTGGACTGTGGAAAAGATAAGGGTAAGAGCGATGAAGCTGAAGATTGAAGACGTATGGAATGCCTTATCTCATTTTGTATGTTTTTATTTGGGTGACTGTATGATGTATACTTACTATACAGTATTTACTTTGGACGATTGTACCCTTAACCCTACGAGGACTACTTTATGTACTTGTTTGTACCTTTACCAGTATATTGTAAATTGTCCAAACCGATCATATGCTCTTCTGCGCCTACTCTAATATATGATTAAAGTGACTAATTAATGAAGGAAAGGTAATAAGCGGAAAGGATCCCTCTAACCCACCACCCGAAAGGGCGAGGCCGGTAGGGGTGTAACATTTGCTGCCGCATTTCCTTTTCTTTGGGCTACGTTTGGTGTCCTAATACCTTTTTAGGACGTTTTAAGTACACTTTCCACGTCCTAGAAAATATTAGGATGCCTATTATATCAAATTTTCTTCAAATAATTACAAAAATGCCACCGCATTTTTTTTTACTTCCTTTTTTAAAAATAGGACGCCAATTAAGGAAATAAAAGCTATTTTTTGTAGTAGTTACCTAAACAGGGTACATGGGAAAAGTTTATAAGATTGAACTCTAATGCTGCCTTTCCCTTCATATGAGCCACTTGACATTTGTGTATAGTTCACCACTGTAGGATAATTATCCTATAACATAATACTTTAAAATAGTGGCTATTAAAGTCTTGGGTCCTTTAGCTTTCAGGCCATACATTAAAACCCACATACAGTCCAACATTATACACCTACATAACCTTTATACCCGTTATCCTTCCTATCATTTGAACACTTCTACATTCCTCTTAAAGTTTCAAACGGTGACACTCCTTAAACATTAAAACAAAAATTTCCAGATTAAATTCCACTTCCTCAACTCCCCTAAATTAGTATGCATGTGGTGATGTTAGCAACTACAAGTCTTATTACAATTCCTATTCATGATTTCTATGGTTAGATAATTTCATTCATCATTTTCTCTCTCTAGCTCACCACTTTCAATATCAATCCATCAGAAGATATCATACCAAATAGAAGAAATGATGGTAGATTGATGATTAGGGGACTTACCTCACTCTAGATTCAAGCTTGCATTTGAGATTTCCCCTTCTCTTCCACCTCTTCTTCGTCTTCGAAGTGCTCTGGTCCCTCTCGGCTCACCCCTCTGTTTCTGCAGGTGACTTTGCCAAAATGAGGAAAGAATAATTAGGAGGGATTGTTTGTCCGAAAGAGAAGTTAATTGAGGGGGTGTGGATGTACTTACGTGGAGCACATGCAGAATGGAAAATGAGGGAATATGGGCTGTGTCGTGTATATGGGCCGAAGGAATGAGAAATGGACATTGAAAGCTATGGGTGCTGAGTGTTCTGTCTAGAATGAGTATATGGGCCGAATCAGTTTATGATTTAGGAATGAATAATGATGGAGAAAATTTGTGTGGGCTGATGAAATGAATGTACGAAAAAATTTGTATTGAAAGAGATACAAATCATTCTATCCCTGGGCCCTACAGGCAAAGCTTCCAACATTAGTTTAGTCATGCATTATTTAGTTTCCTTGGACCCAACTTAAAATATGATAAGGCCTTCAATTATACACATGGTGGAGCACGTCCAAGCAATTCATTCTTGAATTTGTGATGACAAATTTTTTTTGATATAAGATGAGAAAATTATTATTTTATCTCTTCTTAATTTCGCCACTAGATTATCAATTAAATTCCAGAAATTATTCTAGACCACAAAACATTTTCTCAGAAATATTTTTCATAATTAATCTCATATCATATTTAATTCTCAAATTCTAAAATTTGGGATGTCATATGGTACACTTCAAGACTTTACTCAACCCTTCTATTTGTGCACATTGCAATTTGTGTCTTGGTAGGACTGTAACTAAACAAATTGGTTCCATATTTCTTTAAAACATAGGATATGATGGGAATTATATATTAATTATCCAAAATAATTAATTCCAATTGTGTTTTCTCTAAAATTAATATATTCACTTTGAATTTAGGACATATTTATCCTTTTCATGGGTAAAGAAATCCAACATTTATCAGTCGCACACGATGAACCCTTGTACCCTCAGCTTTCTAGGCTGTTATACAATAAGTGTTGTAATACCCTAAAAATCGTATTTATGATACTTATCATAAATACGATTATACTGCTTTTGAAAATGGGATGTTACAGTTTTGGTATCAGAGCAGTTGTCCTGGCATAGATCTGACTAAGTTATTCCAAACCTTTTGGTGCCGAAGGCAGGGCTAGTCTATGTGGATCAGCCAATCAGTCACCCTAAGACGGTGAGGCTCCCATGATAGACACCTACCCGACTAAATTGGTTGAGTAACGGAGTTAGGCTCTACGCCTTTTTAAAGAGCATGTTTTGAAAATGAGTATCGATATAGCCCTAAGTCGGTGTACCGATCCGGGACCGGTATACCATTCAGAACCGGTGTACCACCCTCTGTCGGTGCATCATTCTAACCCAGAATCAGTAAATCCATCGTCCATATTCATATTTGATATCAGACCCTGATCACTCTGATAACTCTGATAATTCTGATAATCGTCAGTTTGTACTGGACGACTATTCTGTCCTAGCATAGAGCTTATATGTGGAGCTGGGCCACGCCGGATAAAACTCCGAGACCAACAAGGATAGGTACATGCAGTATTTGACTCATGTAGAGGAACTCCCGATACGATATTCCGTACCCGTTTCTGAGTAGACCTAATCAACGAAATCCTGAACGAGGGGAAAATAGAACGAGTGTCCGATCGTTTGTAGTATTAGTGTGATAAAGTCTGCGATAGACTAATCATTGTCTTTTTAATCTAACGTTTTCCCTAAAAGAACGAGACATGGCAAGAAGTCCTGTGATTGAATGGATGAGAAGTCCTGTGTTTTAATACTACACCTGAGTCCAGGGTAAAAGAAATCGTTAAGATACATGTTTAGTAAGAAATTCCCTAGAAATGCATTTCCCCTATGGTTTGATAAATAGTTATCTTACTTGCCGCGAAAATTTTTAGTTTCCGATGCATATATCTTAGTTACTACAACCGAACCGCAATCCTGTCATTGAGTAGGAGGTATTTGTGTTGTCATGGTGTATAGGCGCCATGGAAACATGTAAGGTATTTGTGTTGTCATGGTGTATAGGCGCCAAAGTATGACATGACAAGATCTTTACAGTCAAACCTGAGCGAATTCTCAATCATCAAGCGGAGCGGCTGACATATAGAGAAAAGTTTCGGAGCAAATAGACCGACGGTTAGCTAGTACAGAGTCTAAGTTAGTATAGAGCAAATTTAGAGGACAAAATTTTGTTTAACGGGGGGAGAAATGTAATACCCTAAAAATCGTATTTATGATAAGTATCATATTTCGATAAATACTACCTTTTGGAAATAGGTGAATATGTGGTCTCGAAACTAGTGTAATAAATACCTTATTTTCTAAGGTAATGAAAATTAGAAAAGAAAAAGAGCTAAAATCCATGAAAAATGTATTTTATAAGGCAGAAAATGGCCTGAAAATATTATGATAAATCTCATATGGCAACAAATATTGACAAAAACTTAGGAAGTATGTTGTCTCTAATTTTAGGAATTTTTGGGATTATTTCCTTGAAAAATAGAGAAGCATAAATATAATATTATTAAAAGCACTTTTTGGCCCCATGATTTTTAATATTTTACATGGGATATAAAATACCAATGTAAGTAAAATAGTTGTGAGATAATAATTTATCCTAAATAAAAAAATTATCAACAATTAGTATGTGGCTAATTAAGTAATTAGTAGCTAATTGTTTAGATTAAGATATAAGTAAATGAATTAGAAAAATATTTAATTAAGGGCTGAAATTCGTAATTAAAAAATAAATAATAATAAAATATAAAATGCTTAGAAACAAAATATATCATGATATTTTGAATAAAATAATAATATAATCGGTAAAGAGCCAACATGACATTTGAGAACGGATAGAAATTAAAACCTACACCAAAATATAGGGATTTAGTCTATGTCATCTGGACTTTTTATAAACCAGTGAATTTCTACCTCGGAGTGAACTATCTCAGAAGTCATTTCTGAAACCACATGAGTCATTAAGATACAGGATAAATCAGAAATAGGGCAGGTAGTAGAAATGAGAACCTATAGAAAAAAAATTAGTTGTGACAAACCAGGGATGAGGTTTCTTAGGTCAGGACATATTACGAACCAACGAATTTCTGTCCAGAAGCTGACACTTCCGGAAGTGATTTCTGTAACCGTTGGTGTCTATCCTAAAATCTTCAGCAGACTACGGAATACCCATAACGAGATCAAAAATTTAGTTGAACCAAGTACTTTGAAAGAGAAAGAATGGAACTTCAAAGCCTTGCTATCGGATTTTTGAGATTCGCTAAAATTGCGCGTTTTGAGCACCGAACGGGTAACTTTATCGGTAGAGGACAATAAAGCAAGCTGTGACATCATCCAGATGACATAGGATGACATCATGGGACGTTTTTGTGGTGGAGAATGAAGGAGGAAGCTTGGTCTACATGAAGCCACATCTTCATCATCTTAGCCATTGATGAAAAGTTAATCCGACGATTGAAATCCATGGAGATTTTCTATAAATAGCCACCACCTCCCTTTGAGTTTTTCACACCAAATTCCATTGAGAATTTCGAATATAGAGAGAGGTTTTAGAGACAGAAGCTCTGGAGAAAATATAGCAAAGCTCTGAGTAAGTTCTTCGGTCCCTAGTCTTTAGTTTCGGTAGTTTTTCCGGTAGATATAGTAGGAATGTTATAATTGTCTTTAAATTTCCCAGATAGTCTAGATATCATGTTTAGGGGTAGATATGGTATTTATTTCGAAAATACACTGGGAAAAGAGATATGTCAAAAGTTTGGAAAGATCGGGTCAAAGTAGCGAAGCTCTGGCGAAATTCCGCCGATTAGGGGTTCAAGGGCAAAATGGTAATTTGTACCTAAAATGCCTGTTATGCTGCTAGATATTGATAAATACTATCCTTATAGGATATCTGAGATAATCGTACCGCTGTTGTGCCGCTGTTTGCACCGTTGTCAAAAGTACCATTTTCCGGAAAAGTACCGTTATACCACTGACGAAGGTACGTTCGCGTACTGTAATACTAACGCTGATGTTTATTGTATGCATATATGTGCTATGTGTATTGTATGTGGTAGCTGATAGCTCTGCTGTATGTCATATACTGTCTATGTTGTTTGTTGTACGTTCGCGTACTGTAACACTAACACTGATGTTTATTGTATGCATATATGTGCTATGTGTATTGTATGTGGTAGCTGATAGCTCTGTTGTATGTCATATACTGTCTATGTTGTATGTTGTACGTTCGCGTACCGTAACACTAGCTCTAATGCTTATTGTATGAATATATATATATATGTTTGTTGTGTTCTAATTATTGTGGTAACATACGCGGTTATGTCACATACGTGGTTATGTCACATACGAGGTTATTATTGTTGTAGCATACGCGGTTATGTTACATATGTGGTTATTGTCTTACATACGTGGTTATGTATTTCTAATCATACATCTGTTGTGGACTGTTGTATTGATTATTCTTTGTCATGAATATCTGTCATGTATATATTGTCATATTTAAGCATGAGGTTAACCGTTACCGGGGTCCGGCGCGTTGGACCTCAGCTCTTAACATAGCATCAGGTTCAGGAGAACCAAGGACCGAGGAGAAAGGCAAGCAGGCCGCACAGAGACTCGGCTGAAAACTTTCCTCCGTTGTTATCTACTTTTGTAAACACTCAGTACAATGTACCGTTACTATAAACAGCTAGACTTACGGCATTTGAAATATATGTATCAGTTACTCAATCGCTCCAATGCTCTACTCTGATGATATATGATGAAAAAAAAAATTATACTGCTTTTGAAAATGGGATGTTTCAAGTGCCTCCCGTGACCAATTAGGCACTATTATTACTATGGATCTAATAACTCATAAGTGGTGTCTAATTAATTAATAGCTGTCTAGAGACTGTTTAATATATTTAATTAATTAAACCCGTTCTGCTATATAACCTTAAATTAAACAGTCGAAACAAGAAATTTAAAAACACTTGCACAATTATGTCTTAAGCTTAAATTTTTATTTATTTAATATGCTGGTGCTTCATCCATACCCAGCATATATGATACATACAGTACACTACAAAGTCAAGGACATCAAAGCAGAGGATTACATATCCATTTATTTTATTAAGTACATTTTTTATGTCTTAAACTGCCAATAATATGGCAACATACAAGCCCATAATTATTTAAAATGCTATCAGAAAAGCATTTCCACAACAGATTCAATTAGTGGCTGAAAGACTGAAGAATCCTCTCTTCAGTTTCGAAACTCTCTTCCCAAGGCGACGAAGTTTTTCCTCATAAACAATTTGGGCCACCTAGAAAGGTAAAAATTAAACATAGAATAGTTATTGTAAACACAATATATATATATATATATATATATAGACACATACAAACATAATAAATTTAATTTCAATAAATAAAACTCTACTACATATATATAGGAGTCCTTTAAAAAGAAAAAAGGAACCGAAGACAAACTCAATAAAATTATTGAACTCAACTTTCTTTAGCAAAAAAACACACAGAACCTTTTAATTATTATTGATGGAATAACTTTTGTCATTGTTGTTCTGTTTATATGAATGGGCATGTATCAATAATCAATATATCTCTCGCGCGCGCACTAATATTATAGAATTTACGGAGAACCATAATAATGTAAATAATAAATAATATTTTGAAACATCAAACACTGCACAATGCAAGTTTACTATTTTTAAACAAGTTTAGTTGCGATTTTTTTTTTTTGGCGTGTTATACGTACGTACCTGTCCAGAGCTTCAGTATTGGTACCTTCACCAGTTTCCTCAGGGACAAAAGTATCCACATTCATCCTTTTAACTGGCTTATTCAACAAGTTGTTTCCTGCCTCTTCAAGTTTATCTATGTTTTCTTCTGAAGCATTATCCGCTTTAATGTTTGCATCGAAGTTGTATTCCTGCCCCAAATATTTTTTCACATTTGATGAATGCCCCAAATATTTTTATACATGCATATATGATATATAACAATATTTACATGATTAACAACTAATTACTTCCTTCAATCCTATTAACGAGACCTTAATTATTGGTCCTTAATACTTTTCCTTACAAGATTATATTTAATGATACATTAATGATACATTTTTTCCCTTCAGTCTTAGTTTAAAATTTAAATAATTGCTTTATCTTAATTATCGTGGGTACATTTCATTCCAAATTCATTTTTTGTTTCAAATTGTATCGATTGATTGCATATATTAAACTGAGTTTACATCAATGGGGCAAATAATTAAAGAGGTATTTTAGGGAATTAAAACAATTCATTTGTTATAAATAACTAACTCAACTAATTTTTTTTAATAAATGGATATTAGTTATCTAGCTCTTCCATTTAGCACCGAACCATATACCTTTTTGGACGTATTTATAAGAAACTAGTTATAGTTAAAATACCTGAATACGAAGGTAGTTTTCTGGCTGAACTTTGAAAGATGAGTTAATGTAATATTCATCCATGGCTGAATTTGCAGCTAAATACATAATTAGAGCGCTACTTAACCAATCCCCAGCAGTCCAAGTACGATTGGCATCAAAACCCGCAGGAGTGGTGTTTACAGATCCAGTTCCTATGGATACCAAAAAGACTTCTCTATTCTTGTATTCTTCTTGTCGTAACACCTCACCAATCGCAAGCCTTGCCTGAAATATTATAGTTAAAACAATACCTAATTAGGGACAGATAAGAATAATTAATGGCTTATTGTATGATTTTCCTCCTTCTATTTTTAAAATTTATATTTTTCTTCTAATAAAATAAATTACTGATATGACTCTCTCACTTCAGGAAGCCTCATAAGTAAAATATAGTTTATAAGTTTGAGGGATTCTCCCTTCTAATAATAGGATAGTCTTTTGGGATGAACACTCCTTTTAAACTTTTTGTCGTAACATATAACTAAAACACCATGATTGACATCCTAAAATTCAATAATGTAGAATAATAGAATTGGAAGTTATATAAGAAAAGAAATATTTTCACCCTTCCATTTATCGATAATTCAATGTATAAATAAATTTAAATATACTACTTACCTAAGTGTAGAATATATATATGACGTATAAAGTTATTGAGAATTTTTTTACACGCCAACTCTTAAAAACGCTATTCATTGAACCGGTTAGCTCACTAGTTCAAGGCTCATTGACTTAAAATTACAATATTTTTAGTTTAATACATTACAATATTTATAAAATTTAAAGAAAGTATTATTAATAAATTTAATAACTTAACATTCAAATCTAACGACGTTTTAATTAACATTGCCATAAAATGGTGCATAACTTAAAATACAAATAAATAAAGCATTTCATCATAGTGTGCATTAATTAAATTCGCAATTATTAAAAACAGGTACAAGAATAATGTCTATAAGAGTACCAGAATAGAGTAAGAAACTTAATTTATCATAAAAATGATAGTAGTTTGTATGAACAACAACAACAATATAAAAATCTTACTCCACTAGGTGGGTTGGCTACATAGATCGCACAGTTCCATTGTACTCTAACAAAAAACAGATCTTTGTATATATTATTAACCAAGGATCTCGTTCTATAATCCTATCAAGTGTTCGCTTCAATCTTCTTCTACCTCTTTGCACAGGACACCATCCCCCTCCTCACACGCTCATCCAAGGGCCTTCTTTGAACATGTCAAAACCACCTTAGACGATTTTCCACCACTTTTTACTCTATTGATACCACTCCAACTTGGTTGCATATGTAATCATTACAAATCATATATTTTCTTATATGACCACACAATCATCTTTGCATCCTCATATTAGCTACCTCTACTTTATGTTCATGTTGCCCCTTTAAACCCCAACATTCACTACCATATAGTATTACTATTCTTATGGCAGTGTGATAGAACTTCCCTTTTATCTCATGGTTAAGTAGCAAATCTACCAAGGAAGTACACGCCCAGGAGCAAATTTGCCCTGGAATTTTTTTTGGTTCAATCTAGTCCAGGAAGTCTAAAAACATAGCAATCTTGCTCTTTTCCGTTAAAAATCTAACGTTGACCGTTAAAAAAGTGACATTGACCGTTAACTTTTTAAAGGAAAAGGGCAACATTGCTATGTTTTTAGACTTTCGGGGCTACATTGAGCCAAAAAAAACTTATAGGGCAAAATTGCTCCTGGGCATGTACTTTCGGGGCAGATTTGCTACTTAACCCTATATCTTATTAGGTACTTTTCAAATGACAAATAACTCTAGTAGCTTTTCTTCATTTATGCCTCCCAGCTTGATAATGATCACTTTCGCTATCTTGTTGTATAATTGATCTCAACGTGTGGGATGACTTGATTTCCTAATTTAACCTTCAAATCTCACTTCTAATTAGGCTCTTATCGAAATTGCAATGCAAACAAATTGATACAAATTACTATTTATGTAAGTCCCGAATTTCATATTTCTTTATTGTAATACCCCAAAATTCATATTTATCATAAATACTATATTTTGGTAAATAAGACATATTAAATAAAGGTGAATATGTGTCTCAAAATCTTGTAATTTATTAATTATAATTTTGGGCAATTTTCCCTTGAAATTAATTAAACAAAAGACCAATTTTAAGACTCCATATAAGCAACATAAAATATGATAAAATTATCCTATTAAATCATGGTTCTTGTGTAACCAAAATAGGCAAGAAAGTGTTATGAAAACACTTAAATCAATTAAAGGAAATTAACAACAATTGATGAGAAATTAAGCTTACACTAATTAAAGTGTTTAAGTAATTTTTCATAATTAATCAAGCGGCAAATTAAAAAGCATCAATTAGTGATTTTCTTAAATAGAAATCAAGGACTAATTAAAAGACAAGGTTAGCCTCAAATAAAGCACTAATGATCATAATTAATTAAGGAACCAATCGCACTATGATAAATATACCTAATAACATCTAAAGCACTACACTAGAGAGGGGGGGGGGCTAATTAGGATTGAATAATTATTCCCCAAAATCAAGAGTGTGGTACGAAATGCACATGGGAGAGAGAATGTGGAATTATTCAATAAATCTTAATCAAAACACATGGGATGGAAATAAGACTTGGATAGGATTTTACAATAAATATCCAAGATATTGTCATCATAAGAACACATGCAAAAATGAGAAAATATCATCAATAGTAATTAGATCTTTACCAAGCCAACTTGTTGAATAAGAATGCAATTGTTTAATATTAATCATATAATCACATGCAAAATAAATCCTATGGAGTAATTAAAGTCAAAGTAGCCTTGTTGGAGCCATAAGAGCCAAGCTTTCTAAAATAATATCTCAAATAATTAATCCAATAAAGATGAGATAATATTGGCCTAGTTGAACACTAATTTTCATGGTCAATTAATTAATCCTTGTAATTGAATTGGCCAAAATCAAGAAGTAAATATTATAAATCCCTAGTTAATTAATTTGGATCAATGAGAAATTTAAATCATAGATTAATGATAGGGAGTAATCTTAAGCAAATCTACATAATAAGTTTGGATTAAAGAATCACCATAATTTTTACCCAACTTATACATTTACTCTTAAGTTAATAAAAGACAATTAGAGACATCTAAGGAAGGTTCTAATTTTCGAAAATTGTGAACCAAATGAGGGACTTGGATAGATTTTATGATTCACTCCTAGATGTATCTTGTTTAGTTGGTAACTAACTATCACTGTGCATCTAGTTACAAAGAATACTTAGAGTAACTAATGTCATCATAAAAATCTTCCCCAAAAGTCTTCACACCCATGGCTTGAGTTAAGCCAACAATGCAAGAAGAAATTGAAAAAAAATATCTAGATATTAATCTAATTAAACACATGTTACAAAATTAAAGTCAAGTTAAGGTACATGTTGTAAGGGATATTTGGTAGAGTGGAAGAGGATGATGAGAGAGAAAAGGGGAGGTGGGGTGTGTGTGTGTGTGTAGTGGAAAAAGTAGATATTTGAGTTTAATCCAAGATTAGCAAAAATTGACCAATGGGAAAGTTCATAACACCACTAATATAGATCCTTAGTAAATTAAGTGGATCAATAAGGAATTTTAAATCCTAGATTAAGTATAAGCATTAATCAAAGACAATAACACAAATTGAGCTTGGGATGAGTTATCATCTTAAATTATTAACTAACAAATGCAATAAGTTCTAAAAGGATAAAGGGGCAATTAAATATTTCAAGTTAAGCCATGATTTTCCAAAAAATCACAAGGCTAATGAGGGGATTTGACTAAACCTCAAATTAAACCATGAGAGCATTTTTGCTTTATTGATAACCAACTACCAATTTCATCTAGTTACAAACACACTTAGGGTAACTAGGAATTTAGGCACAAAGTTGGAGAATGGATGAAGGGGGAGAGGCCACCAATGCATGCTTAGAAAAGGAGGAGGCTTTTGGGTAATATCTAGATATTATGTGAATAAAAAACACATGGTGATTTAATAGTCAACAATGGAAGAGGATAAGTGTACTTTGGATAGAATTTGCTTTAAAAATTGAAGAGGATAGGGTAGGAGAGAGAGGGGGACGAATTTTTAGGAGTGAAGGGTGAGGATGGAGCTTCACAAATTAACCTAAATCCTATGGTTAAAAATGAGGAAGAGAAAGTTCAAAGAAATTACACTATTGCCATAGCATTTTACTATAAATAGAGGCCTTTGCTCTTCATAATTTTCACACCAAAACTCAAACCAAATAGGTGAGTTTAGAGAAGTGATTGAACCATATTTTTATATGATTTTTCATAATTTAATTGAGATTTTTAATGTATTTTCTGTGACATTATTGCATGATTAAGCAGTAATTTGAGTTAGGGACATTTGTTTTGAATTAAGTGAAATTAGGGGCAAAATGGTCATAATTTATTAATTATTCATGCAAATGATTTCTTAGACTTTTGATGCTATATTGTGTTTAATCTTGCATTGTAGGTGTTTTGGAAGAAAATTGAAGAATTTGGAAAAATGTCATTTGGGTCAAAATTAATGTTTTGAGGACTAGGAGAAAATTACAAGAAAGTGCCCAACAATTTCTGAAAATTGGAAATCAATGAAGAAAAGGGCCAGAGAAAAATTACATAAAAGGACCCAGTGTTTTTGGAAATCACAGTTTTACCCTAAAAATGTTTCAAAACTTTACACTTAGGTCCCTCCACCAACCTTTTTCACTTTGCACTTGAGTCCCTGGTCAAAACTCTGCGTTTTGACCAGGGACACTAATCAGACCTAGCAAACCTGTGGAGCTATGGGCAGAAAAGAGGACCGGACAGGAGGACCCTTGAGCTGAGGGATTTTGGGAAATAATTAATAAAGAGCGCCGACAAGAGCTGGGGGTGCTGGATCGTCTTCACGCAGGCGAACGACACACACACAGAGGTGACTTCATATTCTGACCTGCATCATCGTCTTCAACCTGAGAGCTTCGACCCTTCCTCGTTCATCCTTCAGCTCCCCTCGCCGACGGCTTCCTCATCCACCGTGGTCGCCGGCGAGCATCCCCCCTCACACCACCGCTGGAGCACACCTCCCAGAGTCGGACCTTCACCATCGTCTTCAACCTTGGACTTGGTTCTGCATCATCGATCTCTGGAGCTGGGGGATTATTGTCTTTACCACACCTTCACACCATTCGGACAGGGACGCGCGAGAGTTGGGGAGATTCTGAACCAGCGTTCACGACCTTGGCGGAGCACCTTCAACCTTTGCTCACCTTCCCTTTTCAACATCGACCACCATCCTTCCTCCGTCACTCATCTTCATCGTCTTCCTTCCTCCTTTTACACCACCACACACCACCTAAGCTGAGAGCCAGCAGCTGCATTTTAGACCCCACCATTAGTTTTGTCACCACCATTTACTTCATCCACCTTCACTCATCTCCACAATTGATTCCACCACCGTAACCACAGACCCTATTTCTTCCACTTCCAGATTTGATATGCTCGTGTGGGTTCTTCCAATTTCTATGGGTGGCTGATTTCTTTGCCTCTTGGAGATGGATTATGTGGCTGGAATTTTTCAGAGCTTAAACAGGGGAGTATTTTGTTCAATTTATTTTCTCTTAATACATTTTAATTTCCTAGTTTTAGGAATATTTTTTGTATTTGTTGAGACTTAGTTTATCCGTTTGGAAAACTTTGTGGATTGAACCTATGTGATTGAATTGAATTTATAAATTTGTATTTCCCTATTGATTCAGTGAAATTGTGCTTTCTACGTGGTATTGTTAGATAGTATGATTGAATTGGATTAATTGAGTGGCGTGGTATCACATTCTTGTCAAGAGGGAGCAAGCTACATTAATTTAATCTTAATCACACACTAAGTGGTTTCAAACAATATCTCAAGAGGTAGTAGTTAGCTACGTTAGTAGGAGCTACTATTAATTGGGAAAATTGGACCCAAGTGGTATCTTGGGGTTTTTCATCTAGACTTAGTGAAATTTACTCCTATATTCAATTGAACTAGGATAGTCACTATTCCATTTCCAAGAGCATTCATACTCATTTTCATACTCAATTCCATTTTATTAAAAAATACCAAAAATAAAATTTTAGCATTTAATTTAATTGCATTCTTAATTTACTTTATTAATTCGAAAATCCAAAACCCATTTTTTCCCCTTGTTTTAATTGCATTTGCATGTCATTTAGATTACTTAGGATTTAATAAAAGGCTTCTCGAGAGAGAGAACGATCATAGGTTTGACTATACGCAATCCTTGGTTTATTTTTGATTGTGGACCCCAAGGCTAAAGAGAAAAATCCATTCATCAAGAAGCAAGAGTAGAGAGAAAGTCATAGCAAGAAGGAGTAGCAAGGTTCTTCAAGGGTAAGTTCTTTAGTTCTTAAGCTTTAGCTTTGAGTTTATAGCTTAAATGTTGTTTTGATCTTTAATCTTCCAATATATTTTTGTTATGATGTTTTTATGGTTAAAAATGGTTTTATTTTGAAAAATGGATGGAGAAAATGATATAGCAAAAGTTTTGGAAGATTAGGATCAAAGTAGCGAAGCTCTGGCGAAATTTTATCGGTTAGCGATTCCTGAAGTCAGGGGTAAAAACACCAGAATTTTATGTTGAAGATGAGGTTCTAAAATTCTGAGAAAATTCATGGTTAAAGTAGAGATATAGGGAATTTCAAATATACCTGGTGTTTCGTTTTGAGTTTTGTGCTAGGAGATAAATATTCTCAAATTTGGGCTATGTTTTCTGGAATTTTTCTGGACAGAGGATGAAATTAAAATACGAAAACTGAGAATTGTTCAAAACCTCTGGGAAACAACCAATATTTTTTCTTAAAATTAGACATCCTAAGGATTCCGAGGAATTTTACGGATCCTCGTTTCGATTTTTGTAGATTTAATTATGATTTTTCAAATTTAATCAAAAATTTCGCCTTAAATTCAGTATTACGTTTTTGAGAAAATATAAGGGCAAAGTTGTAATAATGGATACACCAAGGGTAGAAATGTCAAAATAGGTGAAAATATCCTTTTTGATATTATTTTAAGAGATAGAATATTAGTTGTGATATTATGGGAAAAAGGAATAATCCGATGATAACATATAGGATATCCGGAAAGTCCGGAGTCGGGTTCAAAGAACGGGCAAGTTGGCCAAAACACGGTGAAAGGTACGTTTGCGTACTGTAACACTAACTCTGATGCTTATTGTATGCTTATATGTTATAGACGATAACTTTACATCTGCTGCGTGCTTACGTACTATTGGGATACATCTGCTGTGTGCTTATGTACTCTTGGGATACATCTGCTGTGTGCTAATGTACTATTGGGATACATTTGATGTGTGCTTATTGATTGTTGCTGAAATGCCATGAATATCTGTCATACATATATTGTTCACATAAGCATGAGGTTAACCGTTACCTGAGGTCCAATGGGCATTGGACCTTAGTCTTAACTAATAGTCAGGAAATGATCATGGATTAGAGAAGGCACCAGTAGATGAAGCCAAGAGAAGGCACAAGTAGACATGCAAATAGGGCTGTAACGGGACATCAAAGGACAAAGCCGGAAAGAAAGGCCGGTCAAAGCAAATGCAGGAAGAAGGTTAACAGAGTCTACCTTCTGGCATGAAACTAATAGGGTTACTTCAAACCATTTGGTGCTTAAACTAGAAAGGGTCGTCTATGTGGTTGATCAATCGATCCGCCGTGAATTTGGGGAGACTTTACCCACCTGGCCAAATGGATTTGATTTAACTGTGTTAGGTTCTATGCCCCAAGTCAAGAAATGGCTTGGTCTGAAATAGTATAGTTACAATATAAATTCTGTAATTATACAAAGTTTTGTATTAATGTATCACACGAATATTTCTTCGGGAAATTTGTAATATATCAGTATACGTCAGGCATCAGCATATGTCTGAGTATTTTTATATCAGTTACTCGTTGTTCAAATTTTTAGTACATGCTCTCCGTTTCCATAAACACGCGAGTTGTAGCACCTCAAACTCTGACAATCTTTCCAAAACCAAGTGTCAACCGGCACGATTTATGCTACGGAACTTGGGGTGTTACATTTATCCCTTAGTATAAATCTCAATTCAGATAAATGACTTGATTTGTAATAGTTTGTACTAACAACTATTACAAATTTAAGAACAAACAAAATGATATGTTTAGATCAATTGAACCAATAACCCGTTTGATTTTCTTAGCTTTTCACAATTTTGACTGTTTTGTAGTATTCTATAATTGGAACCACTTAAGAAACTATTTCACTAGTTTTAATTTAATCAGTTTGATCTGGTTCTGATTACAATGCATTAATATACTATAGTTAAAATGGCATATATCGGATGGACAAACCAATTCAATGGCTAGAGCAAGTGGGCCAATATTTGTTAATGTTACTCTAATTAGTACCGATCTTTTTATACTACCAACCAGTATCTGACGCTTTTTACCCGATGCTGCCCCTCATATGCCTTACACCGCTAGACCAGCTACTGGTTTTATTTCATTACTATATAATCATTGCATATATTCCACTCAATAAGGTATACTTTACTCATGTTTTTAATTTTTTTATGGATAAAAAAAATACTGTATTTTGAAAAATTTACACATGTGAAAATCATAATAAAAACAATTTTTTTTATTTAAAATAAAAAATAACATATTTGATATTTGAAATCTAGAATAGCTTTAATCAGTAATAAGAAATTATACTAATTTTATTTCCAAATTAAAGTAAGTAACTTTAAATGAAATTATAATTTCAATTTATATCTAAATTTAATGTAAAAATTTTCATACAATAGTACTTTTTTCAATGGAAAAATTAATAAATACTTCGCTATGTGTTATGATAAGTAATTTATAACATATAATTCAAACTTTAATCGAGCGAATTAAATAAGTTTTGGGGCATCTTGGTGTCCAATGAAAACAGATCCTAACTGATAGAAAATACAGAGTAAAAATAAAGTAAGGGCATCGACTTTTTCGCCATAAAATTCCTTTTCACTATATAATTAAGGTTTAGGATAAATTTATGAAGAGTATATAAGAGTTTAATTACTCCATACAAAAATTATGGAAATCAAAACCTGATCATTGGTTAAGTGGCTTGAAATGGAAAACTGATGGCCCATTGGTTCGATTCCATAAAGCGATATTACCTATATTCTATGCATCCTCACATTTTTGTTGTTTGGTTAGTCCAATATAATGTAATGGGCATTACATAATATCATTATGATTCCCCTAAAATCAATAATAGGATTACATAAGGAACCCTATGTAATTCCCATCTCACATATTGTAATTCACCCTTTTTCCTCAAATGCCCCTCACTCTTTCTAAGCCTCTATCATCTTCTTCCTTCACCTCCAACGCTGGCAAAGCATCTTCTCCGACGAATATCTGCCCCCACTCTTTTCCTCTTTGCAGATTTGTGATCAATTTTGGTTATTGTTCATATGGTGTTTAAGAATAGTGATAAGGAAGAAGGGAACATATGAAGGAGGGAAGCTATATAAGAATTTTTTTGAGAGGGTATTTTTATCTTTTTAAATTTATTTTTAGTTATTGAATACCAAAAATAATTATTATTTCACTACTTGTAATATTATACCAAACTACTTCATTGTAATCATTACTAAAATTTCATTATACTTGCTCTCCCAATTCCACGAACCAAATCAGCCATGAGCAAGGCTTTATGATAAAATAATGGGTTTATTTCTAGCTTGAGTGGTCATTGTTGATGAGCACAATTTACATAGAAATTTGATCAATACGAGACAAAATATGACTTTTGTTTTTTTACCAGAAAGACAAAATATGACTTAAGCATAGGACGAACGGTATTTGAACTTATGCTGGGCGTGATCGAACTAATGAACACGCACATGGAAACATCGCATTGAAACTAACGGACGGTCCATTGATTTAGGGCCCATTTTAATTGTCCACTAGTCCATAATTTGTACAGATTTTGAACATAAAAATAGAAAATGAACTTTCCCTTTTTTAAAAAGGAAAAATTTAAAATAAAATAATTAAGGACATATATAATTATAAATATATACAAATAATAAATTTATAACAATCAAATCAAATTTTAATCAAGAAAAAAACATTAGGGGAGATGGTGCGAAAAATATATATACTAATAATTAAATAAAGTAAGTACATCCCAATTATTGAATTAAGTTAGATGAGGCCGGCTTTGTCGAAGGGGCAAAAAAGGGAAAAAAAAAAACACGAAAAAAGAAAAGATGAGGCTTTTGGGTCTCACAAGGCGATGTCCATTTATAGCTCGACTGGTCTCTTTCTATGGAGAAAAAGTCCATAGAAGGAGACTACTCTATGAGTATGGTTTCCATAGTTTAAAATTGATCAAGACAAGACACAGTACTAATTAGACATATGCCAAAAGGAAATTTTAATTTATGCTATGCATGATTGAGTTAAAAACACATACAAACAATGGCAAAAATAAAAATAAAAAAATAAAAAAATAAAAACACATACAAACATAACAATACAATTAATAGGTGTGTTCACAGGCGGGACAGGACCACATAAAGATCTTAGTCCCATTTGGAGAAAGGGCTTGGGATATTAACAGCCTACATTTTGGGACAAGCAGTTTAGGAATATGACTGACATAAGAAGGATCTTAAACCGTATGAGGAAAGCCTTAAGTTCTTATCACATTGATGAAAAAACTTAAGATAATTATTAAATATTATTTTTGGACTGTGAAAAAATTAGGGAAAAAAATATGAAATGTTATTTTGAGGATATAGAAATATTATGAAGGGATTAATTACAAAAATTTGGCCTAAATAGTTTAAAGTAATTTTATTTTTTTTGGAATTTAGGGCTTATTTTCCCAAAAATTCAAGGAAAAGTATTTAAAGGAAATATTTGTCTTACAATTTTTAGATTCAATATTTATAGCCTAGAAAAGCTATTTGAGGAAGAAAAATCTTTAAATTGAATTAAGGATTAATTTCTAACACTTATCTAATATTTACAACTACATGAGTAAAGGGCCAAGTTGCAAATAAAAGTTTTGTAGAGGACCAAATAAGATTATTTTGGAGTAGGCTCCATACTACTTACATGCATGACACTTGGGCAGCCCACATATTCGCACACACCTCCCTCCTTTCTTGTATGTGTGCCACATACACACACTCTCCTTCCTCTCATGCCACCTCACGCCTCCCTCTCTACTTTTTGAACACCTCACACACCCCCTCAATTCATTCATTTCGGCAGCACCCTACTCCCCATTTTCTCATTCTTGTAGTTCGGCCACAATATAAGAAAATGAGAGGGCGAGTGCGTGAGAGAGGGAGCCGAGAGTGAGGGAGTCCGAGAGCCAGAGTGAGTCGCCGGAGAAAGAGGAGATGTGTAATATCCTGAATTTTGGGCTGAGAATTTGAGGATAAGCCTATATTTGGCAGACGACTAAACCCAGCTCAGGAAATGTAGTATTAAATCTTGGAAATATTATTTGCTTAAGTAGAAATTACTTGTTGATTTTGATTAACAACTAAATTTTTAAGGATTTTATATTTACATTGGGATTTTTTAAAGATGTGATATGGATATCCTAAGAATACCATTATTTTTTAAATTATGGTAAAGGAAAAGGGGGGAAAATGAATTTATTAAATTTTGAGTTAATAAATAATTAAATTAATTTGATAAGAGAGCATGTGATTGGAGGAGATTAAAGACAATGTTGGACTCTCTTTCTTATGATTGATTTCGTCTAGCAAGAGACAATGAAGGTAATGAAGAATCAATATTATGTGTACATCTGTAAGTTAGAGAATAAGAGATGAAGTTTTATGTATGGCTAGGGATATTCCAAGTAGACCAAAACATGTTGACACATGAGATGAGAGATTGTAAAGAGAACGAATGAGGACTTTCACTACTAGAAAAATACGAAATAGCTACGGAATTTGCTACGGAACATTTTCCGTAGCAATGGTGTCGGATTTTGCTACGGATTTTTAAATCCGTAGCAAAAAAAAAAAAAAAATAGTGACGGAATAAAATTTCCGTAGCAATAGCTACGGATATTGCGACGGAAATAGAAAATCGTCATGAGTATAGAGACGGATCGGATATCCGTCGCAAAATAGTGCGACGGATAGATGATCCGTCGCAAAGTGGCGGCCAAAAAGGTCGCCACTTTAGCGTTTTTTTGCGACGGATACGTGATCCGTGATCCGCGACGGACGGATCCGTCGCAAAAGTGCGACGGATCACATATCCGTCGCAAAGTGGCGGCCAAAAAGGCCGCTATCGTAGTGCTTTTTGCGACGGATCCGTGATCCGTCGCAATTAGTGCGACGGATCACGAGATCCGTCGCAAAGTGGCGCCAAAAAGGCCGCCATCAGATGCTTTTGCGACGGATCCGTGATCCGTCGCAATTAGTGTGACGGATCACGGATCCGTCGCAAAGTGGCGGCAAAAAGGCCGCCATCAGATGTTTTTTGCGACGGATCGTGATCCGTCGCAATTAGTGCGACGGATCACGATCCGTCGCAAAGTGGCGCCCCGCCACTTTATTATTTTTTGCGACGGATCGTGATCCATCGCAAATTAGTGTGACGGATCACGGATCCGTCGCAAAGTGGCGGCAAAAGGCCGCCATCAGATTGCTTTTTGCGACGGATCGTGATCCGTCGCAATTAATGCGACGGATCACGAGATCCGTCGCAAAGTGGCGGCCAAAAAGGCCGCCACTTTATTGCTTTTTGCGACGGATCTATGATCCGTCGCAAAATGTTGCGGCTAAAAGCCGCAACATTCTCTCCCTCACCCAATTTTCCCCTTCCCCCCCCCTCCCCGCCTCCGCCCCCCCCCCGCCTCCGGCCCCCTCCCCACCTCCGGCCCCCTCCCCACCTCCGCCACCCTCCCTCTTCCCGACCCCCCCCCTCCTCCCCCCTCACCCACGACCCCTCCTCCTCCACCCTCACCCACGACCCCCTCCTCCACCATCATCCGATCCCCCCTCCTCCTCCCCCCCCTCCCCACCTCCGCCTCCCTCCCTCATCCCGACCCCCTCCCCCATCTCCGTCGCCCCCTCCTCCGTCGCCTTCTCCCGTTCGATCCCCCATTTTTGCAAGGTATGTAAGCTGCCTTTTTTTTTCCCCTTTTTGTAGTTTTTTTTACCTTCATTTTTTTTTTTGGGTTACAAACAAATCCTCTTTCGATTTTGCGGGTTAGTTTGAAGTATATTTTCTTTTTATTACAATTTGATATTTATGTTATGTTTGCTTAAATTTGGAATAATGAAAATATGTATGTTGGTATGGGATTATCGATTACATGAGTTTAAATTGTATTTTGTTACATAAGATAAATTGTGAAATGAAGATAAAATTAAGATTTTGTATTAGTTGATATTGATGAAGTATTTAGAAATTCCAATTGTAGCACTTTTTATTATGAAAATATGTATGTTGGTAGAAGATTATCGATTACATGAGTTTAAATCGTTTTTTTTTACATAAGATAAATTGTGAAATTAAGATAAAATTAAGATTTTGTATTTAAATATAATAATTATATAATTATAATAGAATTAACTATTCTAAAATTCATTCTAAAATGAATATTCAATATTACTATTTTTTTATATTTATAATTAAAATTAGAATTCTAATTAAAAATTGAATAATTTATAATATATACTCATACTCATTTAGATATACTTAGTAGAATTCTATATAGATTTCTATATAAAAATCTACTTTGTATAAGTATATATGATATGAATTGTAGTGATTCAAAAATCTCTTTGTAACAATATAAAAATAGAAAAATAACAGGTAAAAATCTTAATAGAACAATAACAAATTAAATGAAGTAGAGCTTTAAATTATTCAATTTTTTTTATCATTTATTATTATTATATATTATTATTATAATAATAAAATTAGTATATTTAGTAATAAAAAAATAAAATAGAATTCAATATTAAATAAAATAATTATATAATTATAATGTTGGTATTGATGAAGTATTTAGAAATTCCAATTCTAGCACTTTAAGATTTTGTATTATGTTTGCTTTCTTTGGAATAATGAAAATAATGAATAATGAAGTATTTTTATCTAGCACTTTTTAGGAATTTATAAATTCCAATTCTGATTTTGGTGTGATAAAATTAAGATTTTGTATTAGTTGGTATTGATACATAAATATTTAAATAGGATGATGTTGAAACTAGAAAAGTGAAGTGTTTGGAAATGAAATTTAGGGATAAGACAATGAATTAATTAATGTCAAATTTGGGAGGAGGAAGGTGTGACATTGAAGAATAATCACATTTGTATGTGTTATAAAAATTAGTAGAATTTATTATTTGATTTAGGCTATTATAAAAATGATGTTAGTAATTTGTTTAAAAAATATTTCATTTAAATTTTTTATTTCAATCTATGTTTAACAAGTTATACAATAAATTTGATTAAATGTTAAGTAATCTCTTTGATCTAGCCCATATATGTTAGAAACTCCAAAATACTTAGTATTCTATTCTTTGTTTGCCCCCTCCACATACATGTGTCCATGTTCGGTGTGTTATCCTCATTCTCGGTTGCTTGCTGGAATATGTTCTTTGTTCAATGCATGTGTTTGTTTTTCACTTTCTTGAGTAAGTGGCAATTGGAAGGCATAAGAGGCGACTTATATATATTTGTGGTATGTTGAGAAGTTAATTAGGGTAGTAACTGAACTAGCTAGGAAGTATGGAAGGCAACCATGATAGAAGTTGGATGTACAATCGTCTAACTGATAGAAGACAAGTAACAACAAGCATTCTTCGCGGGTTTGGAAGAGTTCGTCCAATTTGCTTTGGCGAATTCAAATAATTCAAGAAGGGAGATCAGGTGTCCGTGTGCCAAATGTAAGTGTTTAAGATTTACGAGATGCGGACACGGTCGGGATTCATTTGTGTCAAAAGGGATTCATAAAAGATTATGAATGTTGGGAATGTCATGGCGAAGTCGACAGACACCGAGTGGTTATTACGGGGACGGTAGTCATCGAGAAAACCTTAATCAATATGAGCAGTTGGTTATGGATGCCGCGGGACCGTCGATCGGCCAATATTTTGATCCCGTTACTCATGCCGAACCGTCATACATGGGAGAGGAGACCGGTACCCATCCTCAACCATCAAACATGGGTGAGGATCCTCATCCGGAAGCTGCTAGGTTCTATAAAATGCTTCAAGAAGCACAACGTCCGTTATGGGAAGGTTGCGACCACTTTGAAAATAGTGAATATTCATCGCTATCGGCTACCCTAGCAACACTAAGTTTGAAGACCGATCACCATATGAGTGAGAGGAATTACAACGAAATGATGCAGATCATGAGTAAGGTTGTTCCCAAAGACAATAATTTGCCGAAGGACTTTTACCAAGCAAAAAAAGGTGAAAGAGCTTGGGCTTGGATGTGAAAAAATTCATTGCGCCCCGAGAGGATGTATGTTGTATTACAAGGATGATCTTTGAGTGACAAATTGCAAATTTCGTGGACATGACAGATATAAAGTTGTGGGGAAAGGAAGAAAAAAGACCCGTCATGCATTAAGCAAGATGTGGTACTTTCCTCGGTGCCCGGACTTACGAGATTGTATGCATCCGAACAAACGGCTTCTCACATGAGATGGCACCGGGAGCATCGTAGGGATGAGAACTTTGTGACGCATCCATCTGATGCCGAAGCTTGGCGTAAATTTGACGAGGCGAATCCTTTCTTTGCTATGGATCCCCGTAATGTTCGTCTTGGTCTATGTTCGGATGGGTTTGCTCCTTTCAACAATACGGGCGGGAATTATTCTGTTGGCCGTCATTGTGACGCCGTACAACCTCCCACCTTCTATGTGCATGAGAAGAGAGTTTTTCTTCCTTAACGCGTTAATCCCCGGGCCATCGAACCCAAAAAAAAGATAGATGTGTACCTCGGGCCTTTGATAGACGAGTTGAAGATGTTGTGGAGTGAAGGTGTTCTTACGTATGATATATCATTAAGTCGAATTTCACCATGCGGGCTGCCTTAATGTGGACGATAAATGATTTTCCCGCATATGGGATGTTGAGTGGTGGCAAACGTCTGGAAAGCTCGCATGCCCGGTATGTCTTGAAGAACATGGGTTTTAGCTTGGAACACGTCGCAAGGTCGTTGGTTTTGACAGCACCGACGATTCCTACCCCGATCATCCGTTTAGGAGAAATAGAAAAGACTTCACGCAGAAGGTTGTCGAACGAGCAGATCCACCTCGTCGTTTAAGTGGACAAGAAATATGGGACAGGGTCAGGCACATTCCGAGTGTCGAAGAGGGGGCTGCTTCAAGCGAACCTGAGGGGTACGGCATTGATCATCATTGGAACAAACGCAAAGTATCTTCCGGGAACTACCATATTGGAAAGATCAATTGTTAAGACACAACCTCGATGTCATGCATATTGAGAGAAATGTGTTTTGCAATATTCTCGTACACCGTGATGGACACCAAGGGCAAGACGAAAGACACGGTCAACGCAAGATTGGACGTTGAAGCGATTTGTAGAAGGCCCGCTTTGCATTTGGTGGACGGTGGCACCGGACGAATTTCCAAACCCGGAGCGCCGTACACATTCAATAAAGAGCAGAATTTAGAATTGTTGCAATGGGTTAAAGATCGAAACTCCCGACGGTTATGCGTCAACCTGGAAAAGATGTGTCGACATGCACGAGGTCAAGTTGAGCAAGATGAAGAGTCATGATTGTCATGTGTTTTTCCAGAGATTGTTGCCGTGGGCCTTCAAAGCACTACCGAAGCATGTATGGTCTATTCTAACGGAGTTGTCCATGTTCTTTAGAGAAATTTGTGCTTCAGAGCTTAATGTTGAAAAGTTACGACACCTGGAGGCGAGCATGCCCATAACGCTATGCAAGTTAGAAATGGTGTTTCCTCCTAGCTTGTTTGACTCAATGGAACATTTGCCCGTTCACTTGGCCTACGAAGCAAAGGTAGGAGGCCCGCAACAAAAGATAGATGGATGTATCCGTTTGAGAGGTAATATATATATTGATTTGCGATGTTATTAATTGACCGACATGATACTTTAGCTCGAGATATTCCATTGTAGGTTTTTACGCACACTTAAGCACAAGATCAAAAATACAAGGTACGTTGAAGGATCTATCGCTGAAGCTTATCTAGTCGAAGAGGCCGCAAAATTTGCGTCATACTATTATCCCCCTGAAATGATGTCAAGATGGAGAGGGGTACCCCGTAATGATGATGCCGGTGATACGAGGGATCAAAAATCAATATTTAATTTTCCAGGGCGAGTCGTGGGAAAACGTTGGAAGTCAACTCTTGACGGAAGAGATAAGCGAGTTGCAGAGTGGTACATTCTAAACAACTGTGAAGAGGCTAAAAAGTACCTAGAGTAAGTTTTTGTTTTGTTTACTATTACGGTAAGTATTAAAGTATTAACTTAAGTTTTTTTTTGTTACAGTTACTTCTCTAATTGGGTCAGATCGGGAAATCCTTCAATGTCGGTGTCCCAAGTTGATCAATTCACTAATTCTGAGTTTCCAAAATGGTTTCGATCATATTTCTTGGAAAATCCATCAGATCCCAATGAAGTTGCGTGGAGTTTATCTTATGGAGCTGCAATGACAGTTACCCGATGCAACAAATATATAATCAATGGGTATCGATTTGCAACCGTTGTTGACGCGAACGCAGTACACTATGTTGCAATTACGGTGTATGTTGTCGAGGTGACCAAATTGACGGGGTGGAGACCGACTACTACGGGAAGTTAGTTGAGATAATTCAGCTAAGTTACCGGTGGGACAAGGTGGTGACCCTTTTTAAGTGTGAGTGGTTTGATAACGGTCCGCGTGGGACAAAAGTGGACAAACATGGAAATATTGAGATCCACTGGACAAGGAGATATTCGGTTGGTTATGACCCATTCATCCTTGCTCAACGGGCGGAACAAGTTTACTATACACCATACCCTACATCTCGCCAAGGGTGGACGGGAGTTATTAAAACCAAAGCACGAAATATTATACCAAAGTCGAAAGAGCAGGAATCAAATGACAAGTATGGCCGAACCTTTCCAAGCCGATGTGGAACATGTGTTGCCCATAAACATCTTCGATGACGAAGTACCAAGCAATCTCTTTGATTCTCGTGCGGAGTTAGAGTTGATTCCTATACAAATTGACGATGAGAAATCGACGATGAGGATGAGGGCGAAATGAGCTTCTCGATAGTGAATGCGAGTTCGACGACTATGAGAGTTCGAGATGAAGACATGCAAGTAGATGTCGATGAACGGGAATCGTCCGGTTGATTTATGTTAGTTATTTGTTTATGACGATATGTTATACTACATACTTTGTTTCTTTGCTACTCTCATATTAACTAATTTTTTTTTTTATATATATATTTTGCCATGATGTCTATAAGTGTTCAGAGATGGAGCATCCAGGAGGACGTTCAAGTAGTGGACGTGGCGGTGGTCGAGCCCGACCCCGTACTATAAGAGGGGTAGGGCGACGCCAACCGCTCCATATGGAGGCGAGAGGGCTCGGCTCTTCTCCGGAGGTGCCACTATTTGATTTTTCGTCGTCACCGTCGGGATATTTGTCATCTTCACCGTCACTTTATACATCGTCGTCACGGCGGCTACCCCCCGATGCACGGCAAGGAGGACCACGGGTTTACTTTACCATTTCGATTGATTTACATTTGTTTAGTTTCTTGAAACCATCTATGTACAAACATCTTCAATATTTCACATTTCTTCCTTAGCACACGCGTCACCTCGAGCCACGTCGGGGAAGAAGGTAGTTCTTCGAGGTACCAACTGGGGCTCAAGAGATCCCGAGACGGGGTTTCTTTGGATCCCGACGGCAACGAGTAAGTCATGCAAAGTTACCGTAATGTTACAATTTTCTTTTCTAATTGGTTTGTATGCTAATATTTGCATGATAATCTCTCGTTTTTAGATTTTTGCCGATACTCCGGTGGCGACTTTCATGTCGGACCAAATATTCCGTAATTACACTCAAGCTTGGACCGCGTGGACGAGAGATTCCTAAGAAGCAACGAGACACGTGGTTCAAGGAGTTCTTGGTAAGTTATTTTTTTATGCGTGTTAATTTAGTACTTTTAAAATTTTGAGCACTAATTGTTTGTTATTGATTTTCGGGATAAGCATATGACGTTGCTCGAGCATCTTGAAAATCGAAAAAAAGCTTATAACCACGGGGCCGGCGTGATGGTGCGTCGAAAGCTCTATGCATTGAGAAGGTCGAGAGGCAAGACAGATTGGCTTCCACAGGACACTAGAGATGAATCATTTGGCAATTGGGAAAGCAATGACCAGTTTAAGACCATAAGTGCGAAAAATAAGCAAAATAGGGCCAAAATGAAAGGACCATCATATGCTGGCGGCTCCATATCAATTAGTGAGCATGTAAGTACACGTTATTTTCTATTTACGTATTCAATATTTTGTAATTTGAAGTAATTAATTAAGGTCATCATTTGCGTTTGCAGGTAGAGTCTGGGGAAACTCCAGCTAGATCGGTTGAGTGGGTTACCTTTCAGCGGACCCATTCCCGACAGCCTGAAGGGAGTGAGAGGCAATGGATTAATCCAAGGGCGCAACAAATAGCGGTTAGACATTTATTGCCTTTATTACTTGTTTTATGTACCACCATATTTATATAGTTTTACATGTCTTATTTGTTATGTATTTGTTTGCTTGTAGGAAAACTTTGAGAAGCCGTCGCGGGGAGAGAGCCACGCGGCGTGAGACCGACCCCTCATCCTCTATATCCGACAACGAGAGTCCGTTCTTTGAGGCTACCGGCGGATTTGACAAGAAGGGAGGGTCTTTGGATACGGTGAGTCGCCGGCCCGATGAAGCGGACAAAGCGCCTCTCATCCGCACCGTAGGGGTTTGTTCGGGTAAACATAATACATTTGTTTTTGATAATTTTCATTCTCTTGTCCATTCAAATGAAGTACAAATAATAAATGTACTAATCAATTTTGTAGATGAGTGAAGAAGATGAAGGCGTTGGTGGAGGAGCAAGCAACACAAATGACCCAGAACGGGAGATGATGAGCCGCGGATGACTCGGGAAACGAGAGATGATGAGGCGGCGAGATGATTCGAGAACAAGATCAGATCAAGCAGGCGTTGCAGCAGGAAAAAGATCAGATCAAGCAGGCGTTGCAGCAGGAACGGGCGGTGATGCGACAGGAGATGACTCAGCAGAATGAGTTGATGAGGGTGATGCAGCTTCAAATCATGTCCCTTATGAAAGACAGAGGTTCCGGGTCGACTCCTGGTGATGATGACCATGTTGGTGATGATGACCATCTTTGGTGATGACGATGATCACAATGTCATTGTTTAGCCTACTTTTTTGTATTTGCTTGTTGCTACTACTTTTTTGTATTTGTTTGTTGCTACGGATTATATATATATATTGTGTTTTCACTATGTAAACTCTTTTTTATCGTTAATATATTCATGGTACATTACTTTACTATTTGTATTCAATTTTCTATTAAAAAAATTTAAAATTTGCTACCGAAAAGAAAATCTCTCGCAAATTCTGAAATTTGCTACGGAAAAACAAATCGCTACGGAAAAAATTCCGTAGCAAATTTCGGAAATTTGTGAAATTTGCTACGAGAGAAAATATCCGTAGCAAATTTGAAAATTTGCTACGGATTTTTTTCCGTAGCAATTGCTACGGATCTAAAAATCCGTAGCAAATTGCCACGGATTTTAATATCCGTAGCAATTGCAACGGATTTTAATATCCGTAGCAATTTGCTACGGATTTGTAAATCCGTCGCAATTGCTACGGATATTGTATCCGTAGCAAATTGCTACGGATATTAAAATCCGTGGCAATTGCTACGGATATTAAAATCCGTAGCAAATTTTACGGATATTAAAATCCGTAGCAAATTTGCTACGGATTTTTATATCCGTCGCAATTGCTACGGATTTCACGAAATCCGTAGCAATTGCCACGCGATATTTTGCTACGGACTAAATCCGTAGCAAAATCCGTAGCAAACATGTTTTGCTACGGAAAAATGGGTTTTTGCTACGGATTTTTTCCGTAGCAAAAACCGAAATTTTTAGTAGTGTTTTTTGTCTTTAGCTTGGGGGTCCACAATCAAAAATAAACCAAGGATTGCGTATAGTCAACCCTAAGATCGTTCTCTCTCTCGAGGAGACTTTGATTGAATCCTAAGTTATCTAAATGACATGCAAATGCAATTAAAACAAGGGGAAAAATAGGTTTTGGATTTTCAAATTAATAAACTAAAAAGATCATAAATGCAATTAAATTAAATGCTAAACTATTATTTTTGGTATTTTTAATAAAATGGAATGGAGTATGAAAATGAGTATGGACGCTCTTGGAAATGGAATAGTGACTATCCTAGTTCAATTAAATGTAGGAGTAAATTTTCACTAAGTCTAGACGAAAAACCCCAAGATACCACTTGAGTCCAAAATTCCCAATTAACAGCAGCTCCTACTACCGTAGCAAACTACTACCTCTTGAGATATTGTTTAAAACCACTTAGTGTGTGATTAGGATTAAATTAATGTAACTTGCTTCCTCTTGATATGAATGCGATACCACGCCACTCAATTAATCCAATTCAATCATATCATCTAACAATACCACATAGAAAGTACAATATCACTAAATCAATAAGGAAAATACACATATATATAAATCAAACAAGCTACAAAAATCCAATCCAATCACATAGGTTCAATCCACAAAGTTATCCAACCGGGTAAACTAAGTCTCAACATTACAAAACAATATTCCTAAAAACAGGAAATTAAAATGTAATTAGAGAAAATAAATTGAACAAACAAACTCCCCTATTTTTGCAGCTTTAACATTCCAGCCACTAAATCCATCTTCAAGAAGGAATAGGCTCAACAATTTAAATCCATCATAGCATCACATTAGCTTCACAATCCAATCAACCAAAGAACATGAAGGAAACACCAAATCTGAAATTTTAGACTATGAGAGAGAGAGAGGATGAAGGGTTCAATTCACAGTTCTTCCGTTTTCCCGTCGATCCGAAATTGATGGTAGCTTGGGACTTGAGTTGATGATGGAAGGAGAGTCGAAAGTTGAAGGTCTCCCTTCTCGCAGTATTTGGTTTTTCGAATATCAACTCTCTCTCACGGTCTTTGCTCTTTCCCTCATCTCACGGTGAAGGTGGGTCGATGAAGCTCGCCAGCGAGAGGAATGAAGAAAGGATAAGGAAGGTGACGATGAAGACTCAGGAAGGTCGATGGTTCCAAAAACGAAGCTCTGCTTCCTCCTCCATTCACGTCTCTCGCACGGTCCGCGTCCCCGCCTATCCGGAATCCACGGAGGTCACCGGAAGTGGTGGAGGGAGGATGGTCGCCGGCGACGATGGGGATGATGGTGTTTGTCGCCGGCGACAAGGAGGCTAAAGTCGAGGAGGATGAGGGTGATATGGGTGATCTTCCCTGGTCTGAATGTGTGTGAAGCATTAATAGCTGAAAGTCCGAATGTCCAAGCTCCCCTCTAGCTTGCGTCGTTGATCTATTTAATCTCCCTCAGCTCCCTATTCCATGTCGGGTAAGAATACGGGTCTGGTGTTCACCTTTCTGCTAGGTCTAATGATGTGTGTCCCTGGTCAAAAACGCAGAGTTTTGACCAGGGACCTAAGTGCAAAGTAAAATAGTTTGGTGGAGGGACCTAAGTGTAAACTGGTGAAATATTTTTGGGGTAAAACTATGATTTCCAAAAACTTGGGTCCTTTTATGTAATTTTTCTCCAGCCCTTTCCTTCATTGATTTCCAATTTCCAGGAATTGTTGGGGCCTTTCTTGTAAATTTCCCCAGTCTTCAAAAATATTAATTCCGACCCCAATTGACATTTTCCAAGATCTCGAATTTTCTTCTTAAACACCTACAATGCAAGATAAACACAATGTAGCATGAAAAATCCAAGAAATCATTTGCATGAATAATTAACAAATTATGACCATTTTAACCCTAATTACAATTGATTCAATACAAATGTCTCTGACTCAAATTAGTGCTTAATTATGCAATAATGTCTCAAAAAAGCATTAAGAATCCCAATTTAATCATGAAAAATCATATAAAAAATATGGTTTCATCAAGAACACATATGCATTATTTCTAAAGGAAAATTGGAGATTAGAATTCTTGTTCAATGAGCCATTATTTTTGGCTCTACGTGGAAGCATGGAAAAAGGAAGAAGCTTCAATAAAGAAATATAGGATTAAAAGAGCAATTAAAGAACCATACAATGCCACATCATGTGGTAGGTAAAAAATGTGATGTGGAAGTGGCCAACAATGCAAGTAAAAAGAAGAGGTAAATAGATGATATGTGGTAGGTAGCAATTGTGGAAGGAGAAGAGGCCAACAAAGCAAAGGTAAAGGAAGTGAAATTGATGATTTTATCCTCCTATGAACCATAGATTTCGAAACACAAGAAAAGAGACATGCAAGCCAAGATTTTACCACATGTTTAAGGTAAATTGGAAGTCCCTCAAGAGGCCATATTTCGGCCAAATATAAGAAGGAAGAAGGGAGAATGTGAGACCATGTAAAAAGAGGCTTACGGCAAGGGTAGAATAGGTAATTGACTTAAGGGTCATTTGAGTCATTAGCCAACAATTATAAATACCATCTTACCTTTTTGCCTTATATAATATCGTCAAAGAGCTCTAGGGAAGAGGAACACCAAAAAACTTTGTGACAAGGGAAGGAAGAAGGAAGAGAAGTCTAAGAAACCTAAGGTAAGGCATGTTGGATTAAGTTTCCACCTCTCTTCTTCAATGTTCATCTTCAAATTTCATGAGTTTCTTAAGGGAAACTAATGCTCATGGTGTTTCCTAAGAGAAGGCCAAAAGTTGGAAAGAAAGGAAGGAAGAATAAAGGACTTCACAAGTGCAAGTGTGTACATGACTTTGTGTACTTTAATATGTTGTTACTTTGAATTAATCTACTCTTATTTTGTAGATTTGAAGACTATGACTTGAAGGTGAGGATGCCATACAAGGACTTGATATGTATATTTAAGAATAAATTAGACCTCAATATGGAATTATAAGACCAAATCATACATAAAATCATACGGAATGTAAAGATAAAACAAGTTCCCAATGTTGATGGTAGTTCCGGCCAGACCAAAGCACAAAGGAGCAATATGATTTTGGTTATTTTGACCTTACCAAAGTGTTCAAAATAGAAAATAGCATAGAATTAAGGTTAAACCATAATTTATGGAAGCCTAATGATTGCATTAAGAAAGTTACAAAAGCTGTCCAATAAAAATTCTGTCAGGGCAGAAAGCTTGTGACGTATTGTTGGAGAAGAAAATGAGGTAAATAATTATGACATTTTCCTGAATTGAAGTAAACATCGTAAGCTTTAATTTGATAGGTAAATTGTAATTTTTGGAATTATGTACAAAAAGTTATGATTTTTAAAGTTGATCCTTAATTCTGGAATTGAAAACTGGACATCAAAGGTATTTTAGTAAAACTGGAAAAGCACAAATTTTTGTGGTTGATGAAAATATGTTTATTTGAAAATAGATATATCAAGAGTCAATTAGGCTTTGGAATCACTTGATTTAGACACATAGATAATTAATTATGAATTTTCACTACTATAAAATAGGGCTACGGCGTCCTATTTTTTGCGCATTTAACGTCCTTTTTTTGTGGGACGCCTATCTGGGGGACGTAGTAGGTAAAACTTACGGCGTCTAATTATTAGAATTAGACGCCGTAAGTTAACACTTAAGGTGTCTTATTTTAATAATTAGATGCCTTAAATATGGCACAAATGCCCTTTCAGAGTATACTTAAGACGTCTAATTTTGAAAATAGGACGCCTTAAGTCTTAACTTACGTTAGCCGTAAGTTAAGACTTAAGGCGTCCTATTTTCAAAATTAGATGCCTTAAGTGTTTTTTTTATGTTTCGTATATTCACTGCCCACAATCCCTTACAAAAACCTTCTTACAAATCAGCAAGCAACAATCACCACAATGTGATAAAATAAACAACACCTATGTACTAAAAGGTTAGCTTAGCTAACCTTATATTTTTGGCTTGAAAATGTAACAACAAAGTGTAAGATAGAAACAGAATACATGCATGTATATATAACAAATATCCCAAGACACATAGTTCATGATGAGTTGGACATAGAGGTAGCAAAGTAGTAATAACAAAGTGTAAGTGGCTAACTTCAAACCATCTTAACCAATTTGCTCTAACTAATCCAAGTGGTAACTACTACTACTTCCATGTACAACAATCACCACAAAGTGTCAAAAAGTTGTCTAGTTACCTCCTACTAATTATTAAGCGATATAAAGACTAAGTTCATTCATCTATGTGTCGAAGAAGATGTCCAGCCAACAAGTTTCGAACCAAATCAATATCTTCCTCTGAGTAGGCATCTTCAATACCAAAAATCTGTAAAATGGAAAACAAGGTATATAAGATAAATCAATCAATAATTGTGTCTTTCAGTTTGCTATTGATCATTACAAATATAATTATCCAGTACCAATACAAATAATACCTTGAACTCAAGTGTAAAAAACAAGTAATGATCAACAGCAAACTTAAAGACACAATTAACCACAACTGGAATTATTATTTATGAATTGGGACAAGCTTATTTTTCAAAGCACCGACCGTCAAATAGAGGGAATCAAAGAGTCCATTACATGATGCCAAGCCATTTTCAAGCAGTTGAACAAATAAGCATCTACATTAATTTTTACCAAGGTGAACACCATAAATCAAATCTCTAGTTAGCCCGGGGAAGCATAAACCTTAGTAACTAGAAAAATTAAAGGGCAGGAATTATGAACATCCTCAGTGGGGGTCTACTGACTACAGAATAGAACAATGTTAAAAAGATCACACCTATACGTGGAAGAAGCAGGGCAAGTCCTATTAAAAAAGCTGTAGGTAATTCCCACGTATGTACAGCAAAAACAGCAGACAAATCTAAACAGGACAGACTTTACAAGACTTATATAATTACAGACTTTACATTGTAACTACACATTTTCAGACCAAGCCATTTCTTGACTTGAGGCATAGAATCTAACACAGTTAAATCAACCCACTTGGCCAGGCTGGGTAAAGTCTAGTGGGAGTCTCCCCGAATTCACGGCGACTGATTGACTGAACCACATAGACGACCCTTTCTTAGTTTAAGCACCAAATGGTTTGAAGTAACCCTATTAGATTCATGCCAGAAGGTAGGTTCTGTTAACCTTCTTCCTGCTTTTGCTTTGACCGGTGCCTCCTCGCGACTCCGTCCATTGGTTCCTTTATATAGCTCCATCTATCGGTAACCTCTTTGATCCTTGATCCTTGCCTGAACTATTAGTTTATGACTGAGGTCCAATGCCCATCGGACCTCAGGTAACGGTTAACCTCATGCTTATGTAAACAGTATATGTATGACAGATATCCATGACATTACAGTAGTACAAAATCTCATTTTCAAAACATTAACAATATGTAAGGTAATAACAAAGCACAGCCACTGCAGTATGCATGTTATCCCAGTCTGCACTATTCACCAGTGCCACGATGTACGGTCGTGTCCTCAGCGCTAGGAAAACTTAACGGTATTATCATAACCATAACCCGTATATATTTGAATGTATAAAGAACAATTTAAGATAGAGTCTTAGTATATGAACACAACTATCATATATAGGCATACAATAAGCATAAGAGTTAAGGTTACAATACGCGTCCGTACCTGAGTCGATATTATCGGTACGCTTGTCTTTGACGGTACTCGTGCATAGTAATCCTATAATGGTAATATCGCTTTTATTAATTCATAAATATTGTTCCAAGAGATATTTTGACTATGTATGACCATTTTACCCCTGGGTTAATTATTTTCCCTTTGTTTCGTAGAAAAACCCCGTTGACAGCATATGGCTGATTTTTTTGCCTAACTTTCAAAAATCATAACTAATTTTACAAAAATCAAAACGAGGATCCGTAAAATTCCTCAGAATCCTTAGGATGTCTAGTTGTAAGCAAAAATACTCATTTTTCCCTAGATTGCTTGAGTCATTCCTAGGTTTAGTGTTTCCAACCTCTGCCCAGAAATTCTCCAGAAAAGATAGCCCAACTTTGGGAATTTTTATCTCCTAGCACAGAACTCAAAATAATACATTCTAGGTATATTTGAAAAGCCCTATATGTCTACTTTAACCATGACGTTTCTCAGAATTTTAGAACATCATCTTCAACATAAGATACCAGCATTTGTACAACTGCTTTCAGAAATCGCTAACCGACAAAATTTCGCCAGAGCTTCGCTACTTTGATCCTAATCTTCCAAAAATTTTGCTATATCACTTTCTTCATCAATTTTTCGAAATAAAACCATATTTAACCATAAAAACATGATAACAACAATATATTGGAAGATTAAAGATCAAAACAACTTTTGAACTAAAATCTACAAAACTTAAGACTAGAAACTAAAAGCTTGCTTACCTCTTGAAGAACTTGCTCCAACTACTTCATGCCTTTCTCTAGCTCTTACTTCTCTCTAAAACTCATCTACTTTGGTTGAGTTGGTGTGAATTTTATGAAGAACCTAAGCTCCTATTTATAGTAAAGCTTCTAGCTCATGTTTGGGTGCAAGGATAACCTATCCCATTTGCCAAACACCCTTGCCTTTCTCAATAAGTCATCTTTTCATCCCTCCTTCCTAGTAATTTCGCCCACCACCCTCTCTCTCTTCCTATCCTCTTCCAAAACCATTAATGAAGCCATGTGATTACATTAATCACTCTTCCACTTTCTTGACTTTTATTTCACCATATGTTTGTTTAAAGTTAATATCTAGATTTTATAACTTTGCTTCTTCTTTAAGCTAGATGATCCGTCCCCTCTTCCCTTTCAATTAGCTTTGCATTTGTGTTACTTTTGAGTCTAATGGATAGTGTATTAAGGCTTCTCATTGGCTCAATTTAATTCCCATGGATTAAACTTTATTCATGTAGTTTATTCATGTTTTCCTCTTTAATACTCTAATCTCAAATTATGGCTTCATTTAGAAGTTTTAACTAACACCTTAATCATTTTAAGATTAATCACAAAAGTTGAGAAAATGATTTTGGAGATAACCTAATCCAAGCTTAAAATATGCTTGTTCATAATAAATCCTTATATTTGATCTATGATCAAAGCTTCTCAAGATACAATTTATTTTCTATAGATTCTCATTTACTTAAGTCTAGAATTTATCCTAATGGTTTTTAACTCACGATTAATGAATTTTACGCCTTTTTTTTTTATCTCTCCTTCTTTATTCAATCTTATCCTCTTCCATCATCATAAAGATCATTAATGAGAAGGTACCAATTTTTCTTCCTTGATTATGACATGCATGTGCTTAATCATCTTTGAACAATTTAATTAATTAATTACTCCAATTCAGTTTTTCTTGTAAAAACCGTGTACTCCCTTCCTTTTACTTTCCTATATTGTGTTTTCATCCATCTTAATTCATCTAGAAGAAATCATCTTATTGGTTAATTCTAATTTCACAAGGATCACACTTTATGATACTTAATTAAAGCCATAGGATTTAGCTTTATTAGATTTAATCCAAGCCTTTGGTTCTTCTAATTCTAGGAAAAATTGCCTAGAAATAAAATAAACATATACAATAATTTGAGACCACATATTCACCTATTTTCAATAGGTATTATTTGCTAAGATATGATACTTATAATAAGTGAGATTTTTAGGGTATTACATTTGATCGCGAGATTAATAGTGCCTAAGTGGTCATGGACTCATTGGAGGCACTTTGCAAGTGAGAAATGTTGGATTTTTTTTTGTTTTGGCAGCAAAGAGAACAGTAAGTTTAAATTCAGTAGGCGTATTTGTTATACAAAGTTTTTGACAGCCAACCAGATTACATATATTACTACCTCCGGTCCTAATTATAGGAACACTTTCGTAGTGTAAATTGTACTACGAAAATGTTTCTATAATTAGGACTTGAGAGAGTATTCAATTCTATTTTACCAAGTTTATGAGTTGGCAGATATACATATTCTATGATGCCTTGTGTGAAGATAATCTTGGGCAGTAAACATAGAGTTCGAGGCCGTAAAAGATGGGAATATGGGCATTACAAATTAAATTTGGTGCCATTCACTACTACAAAAAGCCCAAAAAATGTCCTAAATAAGGCCCATTTAACGTCCCTTTTCAGAGGGACGTCTGGAAGGGGGACGTCAAAAAATTTGACTTTTGGCGTTCTACAAAAAATTCAGACGCCTTACTGAATTTTGTTCAGGATGTAATACCCTAATTTTCATAATTCATATAAATATTGTATTTTAGCAAATAATTACTAAAATACAAAGGTGAATATGTGTCTCAAAGAATTATAATCTATTGATTATATTTTTATCCAAATTTTACTTTGGAATTAATTAACCAAACGGTTAATTATGAGACATTATTTAGGAGCTATTTAATGTGACATAATCAACACATTAAATAATGGTTAATTTATAACCAAGAGAGGCAAAAAGGTAATATGAGAACACCTAATCAAATTAAGTATCAATTAACAAATAATAGGCAAATTAGCTTGCAATTAATTAAGATGAATTGCATAATTCTTCTAATTGATAAAGAGGCAAGTGAAAAACATCATAACTTGACCCAACAAATCAGCATAAATGACGCCTTACATAAGAGGAATAGATGAGATGATAATTTTGTGTTGAAAGGTCAAATATTCCAACTAGCCAATTAGGAGGCTAGAACCATGGAATATTTAGTTAATAAAAATATACAAGAAAAGGATGCAGATTTCGGAAGTTGGAGATGAAGAATGATGAAATGAAAAGCATTATATAATAGGGTTGAAAAGTCCAAAAAAATGGCGCATCACATGGAGGAGTTTTGGATGAAAATTAATATTAAATAAAGACATTTGGCAATTAAATAAACACATTAAAAGGCTAAGAGAGGGGAGCATGTTGGCACTAAATGGAGGGAGAAAATGAAGTTTCATAAAGTGAGATTTAATCCCATGGTTGTAAGGAAAGATGAAGGGTTGGAACACTTGGTCACTTACCACCTTCTCCATGACATTTTTCCTATAAATAGGAGGCACCTCCCTTCATAATCTTCACACCAAAAACTACAATCAAATCTGATTGTAGAGATAGAGAGAGAGAGTGGGAAAAATTCTTGGGGCAAAAAGGAAGAAGGCGTTGAAGTTTAAGGTAATGTTCTTGTGCTCTAGTTTTTAAGTTCTTAGTAAAATAGTAGTTTAATCTAGGAAATTGTTAGGAGAATTCCTATACTTGTTTTTAGGCCTCATTGCATTGAAAAATGCGTAGGAAATAATTTTTAGATAATAATGGAGCAAGATAGAGAAAATTGTAGAATTTTCGGTTGTTAAGCTTTGTGCAGTCAACGAAAAAGAGGCTATTATTTTATGTAGTAAATGAAGTCATTAAATCAAGAAATTTTACATCAATAAAGTAGGCATGTAGGGCTTTCTAGATATATAAATTATGTATCATTTTGAGTTCTACACAAGTAGTAACATATTTTTGAAGTTATGCCATTTTTGCTGGAATAAAATCTGGGCAGCGTTGAGAAAATGAAAACTGGGAATGATACTTGGTGTTCTAGGTTCTGGGAGTATTTGTCCTTGAAAATAGACATGCCAAGGGTTCTGAGGAATTTTACGGAACCTCATTATGAGTTTTGTAGAATTAATTATGATTTTTCAAAGTTAGAGAAAAATCTGTGCAAAATGCTGAAGTAGGGTTTTTTTATATATAAAATATAGTGGAAAAAGTGTAATAATTAATCGACCAAGGTTGAATATTAATTATTAAGACCGTCTCTTTTTATATCCGGTCTTAAAAATGAACCGCCAAACAAACATTTCTTCGCTCGAAAGCTTTTGTTACTCTCACTGAAGAACATCTGTTCACGTTGCGAAACCCTTCCTGTTGCATTACCTTTCTTCTTGTCTCGAAAATGAACGGTGAAAACGATTCTATTCGTGTTCCAGGAACGCCAGTTACTGGTGTGACTGGTGTGAGTCAGAACGAACCCTCTTCATCTCACAATGAGCCTCGTAACCGCCCTGCACGCCGTGGTAGAAGAGGCACACGAATGATGGATGTAACCCTAAGTCGGACTTCCGGGTCAAGGAAATTTGGAGATTCGGTTTGATGAAAAGTTGGAACCTTTCGATCCCAAGAAATCCAAATATACTAGTTTTGTTAGCTGTCTAGCACGCAGCAAGGTTAGCATCTTGACATATGAGTGGAAAAAAGTGGACGTTCGCACGGTAAAGGATCCTATTTGGGACACTATCCGGCTTACATACACTGTCCCTGACTGTCAGAAGTTGAAAGACAAGATATTGTCTTATTGTGCTGATCGATGGAGGAAGTTTAAGACTTTTCTAGCTAACAAGTATATTTTTGCCGAGGTTCAGCCTGCAGAAAATCCTTGGGACAAGTACACATTTATTGATGAACAAACTTGGCAACAATTTGATCAGCTGTGGACCACTTCTGAAGCTCTGGTGAGTTCATATTTAGTTTTGTTTGCCCTTTTGTGTGCTTATTAACCTATGCGGATATGTGAATGTTATTGTGTTCATCTAATCCTGTTAGTTAAATGGTTTGGTGTGTGAATAGAAGTATACATTTCCTGCCTTTGTCTATGCAAGTATGATATGTAAACCCTGAAAAGGTAAAATACTAAGAAGGTAATTAGGGAAATAATAATGGCATAAGAGTCAAGCCATTATTATAGTCTTAGTTCTCTTATAGTAGGTAGTGGTTAGACATTGATGTTAGTTAGTTAGTATGTTAACTGTGTAATGGTTTCGGTGCAAGTTGTTATTGGGCCTTAAGAGTCAATCCTCTAACTATATGTAAGAGGTTAGTCTAATAAGTGTAGGAACCAGTTATGATGAATGAATGAATTGACTGAGTTGGCAGCATTTCTGCAACTCCCTTCCTCTGTTTCTCCCAATTTCTTCTACAATTCTACATCTTTCTTAAATAAAATGTTGAAACTTGATGAAGTGAATTTGACTAATGTTTGACATTCATATGAAGCATAAGTTCTTTAATCTCTGTTAGTGAGATGGCTGAAATTCATAATTAATAGTTTTTTTCAATTATGATTCATAGAAAAGTAGGGAACAAGCACAGGAGATAGGGAGAAAGAATGATTGCCCGCATAGGGCTTCTCGCGGTGTATATGAAATGGCCGAAAAAGAATTGATTGCGGCCAAGCGGAAGAGATTGGAAGATGAAGCCGAATGCAATCCTTTTGTGATAGTTGATCAGCCATCTCCAATACGTCGCGAGGAGTTGTGGTTGCATATTCGGCAAAAGCCAAGCGGCGCCTACACGAGTGAACAAACTCATGTAGTTGCTAAAAGAATTGTAAGTATCGTTATTGTTATTTTTTAGTTACTAAACATGTTTCATTACTAAGCTTCTCGTTATCTATATCTTACAGGAAGATCTTAAAAAGAAAGAAGCAGAGGGATCTTTTGTGTCGGATGGGAGGAATGATGTTCTGACCATTGCGACTGGAAAATTGGATCACACGAGGCATTTAAGGGGGTTGGAGGATGGGTAGGCCTGAAGGAATACTTTGGTAAATCCAAACGCCACAAACAAGGTATGGTTACTCGGGAGGAGATGGAACAGACGCTGGCCAAAATAAGTGATGAAGCAGTGGCTTAAGAAGCAGTGTTTCAATCCCAGATGGAACAGACGCTGGCCAAATTAAGTGAGGAAGCAGCGGCTAAAGAAGCAATGTTTCAAGCCCGGATGAGCCGAGATGAAGGAGAAAATGAATCGAGATGAGGTGCTTTTGAGCTCTCGTCCGGAAGCGGTGTTCCAAATCACACATTCACTGCGCACCTATGCGTGAGCACTAAAGGGAGATGCATTGTTGGACGTCGAGCAACCTTGTTGCTGTATGTGGAAAAACCTCATAGAATATTAGTTGCAAAAGGACTCATCCACAACTTGGGATCAAGCTGTACACCACCAACAAATGGTTGATGATGAAGTCAGAGTGTCAGTTGAAAAGGTGATCGTTGATGCACCTCTCCCTCTCCCAACTGATGAGCTGAAGCTTGTGAGTGATGTCAAGGCGGGAACTTTCATCTCTTGGCCAGTGAAGCTTGTACATGTCTCTACTCCTCCTGAAGCTTCATCCCCTCCTCCTCAGGTTCCATCCCCTCGTCAAGCTGCATCCTCTCCTCCTCAAGTTCCATCCCCTACTGCTAATTTGACTGCCAAGGAAAAAATATCCGATTTGGTAAATAAAGGATATTTTAAAGATAAATCATGGCCTGTCAATGAAGTAGTAGGCCTCCCTCATCCTGAAGATGTTTACCTTGACAGCGTAGATGTAACGTCCCTGCTGGTTCCTGGATAGGAGCTTTCATCTACAATTGTTCAAATGTTTATGAAGTAAGTATCTTCTTCTATGAGTACATAATTTAAATGCATAGTTTAGACACACATATATACTAATTCCCTGATCGATGTCATTATTGTAGGTTCATGCATCAAGAATTGGTTGAACATGGCAGAATCAAGGATTTTGGATTCTTGTGCCCAGTCTATACAAGTACAACATCCTTGGAGTTGAGACAAGAATACATGTCAACCAGGGTGTGTGAAGTGATAAGAAAGGTGTACGTGTTTCCATACTACCACAGGTACATATCACAATTCTTGTATGCAATTCACTTAATATAATTCTACTACATATATCATTGAGTACTTTACTGCTGTGAATTTTCAGCCGCCACTGGCAGTTGGTCCTCATGTGCATGGAGAATCCTAATAAAGTTATCTTCTTATGCTCCACTCACGGTGAGCCAGAGCCTATATTGACGCAGAGCATCAACAAGTAAGCATGTCATTTTGATTCTCTTGTCTGAAATCTCTACTGTGACTTTTCAGTGAACATTATTGATAAATTTGTGATTTTGATGTTAGTGCCATGAGGACCTTCCAAGTCAAGGTAAAAAAAAGGCGTGGGGCTCAGGCCACTTATCCTAAATGGTTTAAACGAGAGGTTAGTACATATTTGGACACTGGCACACTGCCTTGTGAACTTGGTCAGTAAGCTATATATGCTAGCTCTTATATATATATTTCTTGTTCGTTTTAGACCCATCGGCAACCAACAGGGTCCAACTTATATGGCCTGTACGTCATGAAACACATGTATGATGTTATCACGGGAGGAACGACAAAATTAACTGCAAAGGTAAATGTATTTGATGTTACATATTATGACTGAATTCAGTTTCTAGCTTAATGTAACATATGAAATATACACGCAAGTTAATTCAGTTTCTGTCTTCAATGTTACAATGGTTTGCCGAACCTGCTCCCTTTCCTGATGATGAAGTGGAGGACATACGCAATGTGTTTTGTGAATATTTGTATGACCTAATTAAGTCCTAAATTCATTTGTAAAATATACGCACAATGTGTAATTCAATAATAAATTTGTATATTTTTTCAAAGAAATTCGTTCATTCATTCTAGATATTTAGTGCTTGAAATTTGAGGTACAAGATGTTCTAAATGAGAAAAAAAGAGACTATCTGAAAGTCCGGTGCTAAAAGTCTTCATTTATTTCTAAAAATATGGCGAGACCTTTAGGATCGCATAATTATTAAACCTCCGGTGCTAAAAGTCTTCGTTTATTTTAAAAAAGCTATGGCTAAACTTTTAGGACTGGAGGTATTTATTTGTCCGGTCTTAAAAGTCTTCTAAAAATATGCTAGACTTTTAGGACCGCATCTTTATGTCATGACCGGTCGTAAAAGTCTACGTTTAAATAACTAAAAAAATATGTCTAGACTTTAAGACCATAAATTTGTTAGACAACCGCTCCTAAATGTCCATCTTCTTCATTTATTTTAAAAATATGGCGAGACCTTCAGGACCGCGTATTTATTAAACCTCCGGTGCTAAAAGTCTTCGTTTATTTCTAAAAATACTATGGCTAGACTTTTAGGACCGCATATTGTTTAAACATCCGGTCCTAAAAGTCTTCTTAAAATTCGTTAGACTTTTCGGACCGAATTTTTATATTATGACCGGTCCTAAAAGTCTACGTTTAATTAACTAAAAAATATTTCTGCACTTTTAGGACCGTAGTTTATTATATGTCCGCTCCTAAAAGTTCATTCTTAAAAATATTTTTTAAAAATACGACTTAACCTTTAGGACCGTGTATTTGTTAGCTCTTAATAGTTTTTGACTCGGTTTTCAGACATATTTTTAGGGTTCAAGACAACCGAGGTTTTGGCGTTCTGCTCAAGCTAGGACCCTTGTTGTCTTCGATGTTACCTCTCTTGATGTTGTGTAGCATTATCGGTTTCCCTTTTCGTTGTCTCTTTTCTTTTTGTTGAAAAAATAAGGAAGATACTGAAAGGAAACTGAAAATATTCAACTCAGGTTGAGGTAACACCAACGACAACGACGGTCCAACCTTGAGAAGAATGGTCACTTTGTTTTTATTCGAATAAGGAAAATGATCTTTTTTTTGTTTTTTTGTACGTTCTTAACTGTATTCTGTGAATTTTTAATGTTGATTTACACGAGGACAATGTTTTGTTTGTTTCCTTTTTGTCGGAAAAAGAAAGAAGATAATGAGAAGGACATGGCGATCGAATATGGAAATAATAAAAAAAATTATTATATTTTTTTACTGCTGCCCCGTGAGGAGCAGCAGCAACAGTACAGACAAAAAAACAACAGAAAAACATCTACTCCCCCCATCGTTGTCGGAGGGGAGGGAGTCGTCGGAGAGGTCGTCATCTGAAGGATGGTACTCAACGTCCTGGGCGTCAAGTACCGCCTGCAGCTTGGCGTTGACGGCGTGATAGACCTGAAACAACTAGCCGCAACGTCAGTCTATATGAGCGAGGCGGGCCAGAATGTGCTGAATCATCTGGTAGATTGTCGGTTCCGAAGGCAACGGAGGAGGAGGACCTGGTGGTGGTGGAGCAGCCATTACTGTGGATGTTTCAGAAGTGATGGAGAAGAATTTGAAGGAAGTAAAGTAACATCGGGTTTAAATAAAGAACCCTGCCTGACTAATGTGAAACGCTGGAAACAATAACGAGGAGACGCATAGTTCATCAGAATACGAGGAGACACCTAGTTGGGAAGTTGATCTGGAAGTCGAAGAGACTCTAAATCATTCATTTGAATAGAGTGTAATGATACGACCCTAAATCATTCAATTGAAAAAAATAAATGAATTCTAGGACCCGATACAAGGTAAAAGGTCAGTCTTAAAAGTGATTGAATTGATTAAAAAAAATAAATAATAGACTTTTAGGACCGGACATATTATAAAAGGCCAGTCTTAAAATCAATTGAATTGAAAAAATAAATAATTGACTTTTAGGACCGGATATATTATTAAAAGTCGGTCTTAAAATCAATTGAATTGAAAAAAATAAATGAATTCTAGGACCGGATACAAGGTAAAAGGTCGGTCTTAAAAGTGATTGAATTGATTAAAAAAATAAATAATATACTTTTAGGACCGGATATATTATAAAAGGCCGGTCTTAAAATCAATTGAATTGAAAAAAATAAATAATATAATTTTAGACCGCATATTTATTAACTCCTCATACCTCTTTGTCCTTATTAAACTACTCATACCTTATAACTCCACACTTCGTCGCTCTTAAAAATATAAACTCCTCATACCTCTCTGTCCTTATTAACTCCTCACAATCTCGTAACTCCACACTACGTGAATCTCTGCCCCAACTGCTCAAACCATGGTTAGATACAAGAGAACCGCTCGTAGGGGTACTCTTACTCTTGATGCTCATGCCTTCTGTAGATCGTTATACGGTGCGCCTCCTCCAGCGAGAGTGCGTTCTATTGTGACAGAAGAGTCTCAGGTCGTTGGACCCATTGTTATTTCGAATGTTGAAGAGGTTGTTGCCCCCCCCTCCAGCCTTCAGACCATAAAGAGGTTCCTGCTCCCCCTCTCCAACCAGTTGGCCCCAGCGCGCCTACCGCTGACCCCTCTCCTCTTTCCTCTAATGATGCATTGCGGCGATGCGAATAAGACGGGAACTTGCGATATCGGCGGGAATATAATGCTTTTCACGCCGATATCGCCAAGGATGTTTAGTCGATTCTTGTTTTTTATAATTTTCGCTTGTTTTTCTTTTGTTTTTTTCTTGTGTACGTGCATATTCACGAAATGTATGAATCATTAAGAACTAAGCTTGTGTCTTTTTTTTGTTCATATTCTCCGGTAATTAAAGAAGCTTATTCTCCAGTTTTTCTTTAATTTTTATTCATTCGATTCTTTGCGCGCTCGCCAAAGCCAATCCTCATTTTTTTTAAATGAGGAGTTTTAGGACCTGATGTTTAAAAAGACTACGATCTTAAAATTAAATGAAAAATAAATAATTAAGACCAGAGTTGTTTAACCCTCCGGTCCTAAAAATTTAATTATATATTTAGGACCGACTCTTTGTATAACTAACCGGTCTTAATAAAATCCAAATTAATAAAACATGTCTCTGTCGCGCGGAATATTAAATTTCCCTCTCTGAACTTCTCTTCTCGAGCCGACAGTGATTACTCAGGTTCTGTCTCTAGTGTTTTTGTGTTGCTTCGTCAACTGCTTCACGTTGCTCTCTCGACAATCACTTTCTGGTTCCTTAGCTAAACGTCTATAGACCAAGTTTGTAAGAGGTGTTTCGGTTATATAACTTTATGGTTTTACGGGTTGAACAAAATCGATGAAATGTTCTTGTGGGTTTCTCTGTTGTTAATGAATATTGTATTTTGAAGATTATATTTGCGCTTTAGACCAATCCAACTGACCAACAAATGTTTTTAGGTTACTCTTGCAGTCTGCAACATCAACGTTCGTGGCAGGAGAAGAAAGACTCCGCAAACACATTTAAACTTATATGCTACAGGTGAGTCCACAAGACCTTCACGCGATGCATTTAATTTCCTCGTCATGCTTTTATTTTGCTTCTTGGATTCATGTGATACATTTATGACCAAAAGTGATTCTTCGTGATGCATTTAATGGGCAAGTTTCTCCGTAAAAAATAAAAAATTGACATAACCGACATTGAGCATAAATATGCATTTGGTGTTGCCTTATTTTATATGCAAGTGTCAAATTTTTTGGATTATGTATGTTAAATCTTTCCGTCTATAGGAATTCTACTATGGATAACTGCGTTACGGACGAGTGTTGAATATCAGAATGGGGTGAGGGACTTTATAGAATTTGCTAAACAAAATGCCCATGATGATAGTGGGAAGTTTTATTGCCCTTGTGTAAAATGTTTGAATGAGAGGCGACTAAGTCCTGAAGCTATCCACACGCATTTAGTTTGTGAAGGATTTTGTAAGACTTATATTGTATGGGTATGGCATGGTGACAAAATACCAAGTGGGTCTCAACATGCCTTTGATGATAATGACACGGATATGGATGATCACATAGAGGACATTATTCGTGATGTAGGAGAAGAGGTTTTTCATCAATCACATGCATATGGTAATATGTGCAGTGATGCAGAGACCCCGCTATACCCTGGTTGTAAAAAATACCAATTGTTGAACGATGTATTGAAATTGGTAAAGCTTGAAGGCACGTCATGGATGGAGCGACAAGATTTTTTTTGAAATGCTTGAGGCTTTTAAGGACATGCCTCCGGATGATAAAGTGTTGCCGCATCGATACTATGATGCTAAGAAAATACTCTGTCCACTAGGGATGGAGTACAAAAAGATCCATGCATGCCCGAATGATTGCGTATTGTATAGAAAAGAGTTTGAAGAGAAGCAGAATTGTCCGATATGTGAAACCCCAAGGTACAAGTCAAATAAGGGGCCTACAAAAGTGTTATGATATCTTCCAATCATACTAAGGTTCAAGCGGTTGTTTGCGAATGAAAATGATGCCAAAAATTTGAGGTGACATGCAGATGAGAGGATTTCTGATGGAAAGCTTCGACATCCGGCCGATTCTTCTAAATGGAAGAAAATCGATCATTTATTTCTGAACTTCAGCGAAGAACCTAGGAACCTTAGGCTTGCCCTTACCACGTATGGCATGAATCCATATGGAAGCCTTAGCAGCATACATAGTTCATGGCCTATGCTCCTTATTATTTACAACTTATCTCCAATGTTATGCATGAAACGAAAGTACATCATGCTATCTATGTTGATTTCGGGACCAAAACAACCCAGAAATGACATTGATGTTTACCTTCAGCCCTTGATCGAGAAGACTTGAAGGAGTTGTGGGAAGAAGGTGTCGATGTTTTTTACTCTTTCAAGAAGGATGTGTTTAAATTGCGAGCGATGATATTTTGTACTATAAACGACTTCCCAGCATATGGGAACTTGTCAGGGTATAGTGTAAAAGGCCATAAAGCATGTCCGGTTTGTGAAGAAGGCACACACTACCATCAACTTCAACATGGAAGAAAGATGGTATATCTTGGACATAGGAGATTTCTTAGACGGGGCCACCCATATTGTCGATTAAAGAAAGCCTTTTTTGGTGGCCAGGAGTATGAAGATGCTCCGGTGGCATTGAATGGGGAGCAAGTTTATGAAAAGGTGAAAAATATCAGTGTCATCTTCAGTAAGACTACAAAGAGTAGAAAAGAAACAAATATATAGAAAAAGAGATCTGTATTCTTCGATCTTCCATATTGGCGCAATCTTGATGTGAGACACTGTATTGATGTCATGCACGTGGAGAAAAACGTATGTGATAGTATTGTTGGCACGCTTCTCAACATACAAGGTAGTTCCAAGGATGGTGTGAAGGCAAGATTGGATTTGCAAGTAATGGGTACGCAAAGACTTACATCCAAGGCCATACGGGAAGAGAACTTATTGTCCCCCGGCTTCTCATACTTTGTCTAAGGATGAGAAACGAAGTTTTTGTGAGTGTTTACATGGCATAAAAGTTCCCTCGGGGTATTCTTCAAATTTTAAGAGGCTTGTATCAATTAAGGACTTGAAATTAGTAGGCCAAAAGTCTCATGATTGTCATGTCTTGATGCAACAGCTACTCCCAGTAGCTATTCGAGGCATCGCCGAATATGATCTTCGGGTCGTTTTGACTAGACTTTGTTTGTTCTTCAATGCGGTTTGTAGTAAATTTTTCGAGATAGAAAAGTTGGATGAATTGGAGAATGAAGGATATCTTATCTTGTGCCACCTTGAGAAGCTTTTTCTTCCTACCTTTTTTGACATCATGGTTCATCTAATTGTTCATCTAGTGAGGGAGATAAAGTTGTGTGGACCTATCCATTTATGATGGATGTACCCAATTGAAAGATCTATGAAATTCCTAAAAGGGTACGTGAAGAACGCATACCGGCCAGAAGCATCAATTGTTCAGAAATATGTTTATGAAGAAGCCATGGAATTTTGTCAAAATTATTTGGCCAAAGTATGACATATTGGGCTTGAAAACGTCAGCATGCTGAAGGGGGTAGACGAGGGGCTTCCGTAAAGAGTGTGGATCCTGATGAATTGTCACAAGTCCACTTATACATCTTGAATAATGTTGATGAATTTCAAGCCAGCATAGCTGCACATAAAGAAGCTGTAAGGAAAGAAAATCATCGAATGACTGAACAAAGGTTGATTAGGGAGCATAACAGAACTTTTGCAAACTAGTTCAAACAAAAGGTCGAGGGAGAGGAATGTGTTTAAGATACAATCAAATGGTTAGCCCGTGGTCCGAGGTTGATGTCATAAGTTGGAATTCGTATGTGATCAATGATTATACATTTTACACGAAGTCCCTAGATGATTGGAGCACCGTCCAGAACAGTGGTGTTATGTTAGAGGCTGAATCTATGCACTTCCTCAGTTCGAAAGACAAGAGGCCTTTATTGGCAGTCATGCCATATTATAGGGTTATTGAAGAGATTTGGGGGGTGGACTATGTTAAAATTAGATTTCCCATTTTCAAATGCAAGTGGGTTAATGTCAATAATGATATTCAGATCGATCGGCTAGGATTTACATTAGTCGATGTCAATGGTAGAAGTTTTGGAGATGAACCTTTTATTATGGCATACCAGGCGAAACAAGTGTTCTATATCACCGATCAAGAAAATAAAATGTGGTCTGTAGCTCTCCAAGGAAAAAAGGTCATTGATATTGATGAGGAAAGTCATTCAAATTATGGTCTTCCTGAGAGTACTCTTTTTTCAAGGGTTCTACCGGACATGAACGATGAAGATGAAGCGGATAATGAACCCGACATAAGAAATGATCATCAAGAAGGGATATGAGAGGGTAGATCACTTTATAAAAGAGTCAATTCATAAGGTAATATTCATATGCATAATTCTTTGAAAACTTTAAGGTTTTAACTATATTATATTCCTTATATGTTCTTAAACAATGTCACTGACTATGAAGTTTGTTCTTGTTTTATTTTTGTGGCAGGATCCGATCCAAAGGAGCATGTTATAAAAGAGGATTTACGTTGTTGGGTGGGAATCAGATGAAGGCATGGTGAATATTACATTGGGCATGTATGTTGTATTTGTAACTTATTGTGTATTTGCATTGTAAGTAAGTTATCTTATTATATAAATTAATTTAGGTGTTGTAGTCATAGTATAATCATTAATTAAGAAGCCACATAACTCATGGTGAATAATATTTGTATTCTTTTTCCCAATTCAATTTATTCATTTATGTTCATAGCTTGTACTTAAAGTATCGACTTTTATGTGCTAGATTGGGTGGTGGATTTGTGAATATATATGATCAGGAAGAACGGAACAAGGACAAATTTGGGAAAATACAGACCGGTAATAAAAAGGCCGGTCTTAAATGTTCAACTGTTAAGACCTGATGTATTAATATGTCCGGTCTTAAAGGTCATGTATACATATTTGATATTAAGCCGGTCTTAAAAGTGTGTCTTTTAAGACCGGTGTATATGTACGTCCGGTCTAAATATTCAAGTTTTAAGACCGAACGAATTTACCGTCCAGTCTTGAAAGTCATTCTTTTAAGACCGCGTATAATTAGTCATCAGGTCTTAGAATTCGCTATTTTTAAGACCAGATTTATTTTTATCCGGTCTTATAATTTTGATCTTTTAAGAGCGGCCGAGTTTTTGCCAGGTCTTAAAAGTTGAGTTTTAGGACCGAACAAAAAATATTTCAGCTTTATTTAGTACGACTTTTAAGACCTAATGTTTTAAATGTCCGGTCTAAAAGAGTTTCTTTAAGACCGGTTCGAGTCCGGTCTTAAATGTGGACTTTTAATACCGGCTGGAACAAGACCGGTCGCGGGTCCGGTCTTACGAAGCCTCTTTTGTCCGGTCTTAAAGCCCTTTTTTGCACTAGTGATTGCCCCAAGTCTAGCTACGGCTTGGTTGAAGATTGTATAGTTACCATAAAGATTTGTAATTATACAAAGCTCTGTACTAATATATCACATGAACATTCCTTCGAGAAATTTTTAATATACCAGCTTATGTCAGGGCATCAGCATATGTCTGGGCATTTTGTATCAGTCACTCATCGTCCAAACATAAGTGCATGCTCTCCGTTTCTGCATTACTCAAAGCGGTAGCACCTCAAACTCTGTCAATTTTTCTAAAACTGAGTGTCACCCGACACGATTTCAAGTATAGAATTTGGGGTGTTACACAGGACGCCTTATGTAAGGCGTCCTAAATTGTATTTTAGGACGCCTTATTGCATTTTTTTAAAAAAAAAAAAACCCTCGCGGGATTGGTCACGAAGAACAAATCAAAAATCAAATTCCAGAAATACTTTCTTTTTTACGTTACAAACAAGAAATTCCAGAACCAGCAAGAACAAGAAAAGAATATAAAGAGAGTCATCGAAACAGAGACAACAAGGAAGATACAATAAAAAAGAAAAAAAAAACCTAACAAGTACCTAACAACTCACATTCTAATCCCCTGAAATGGAAGGAATAAGGAACAAGAATGCAAAAAACAAAGTAATTCCAAATCTGCAAGAGACTTGGTGTTCATAGTATCGTCTCGGTGCCACAAGGAGATTTCCAGATCTGCAAAAATTGGTGCCCTCTCAGATCTAAAAAAACAACAAGAGTCAGATCTGGAAAAACACTTACTGGCGGCGACATTTTGGATGAAATCAATGGCGGCTCTTGTTCTGAAGTGCAGATTCCGGTGACATGTTGCTCAGTCTCCTTGCCCACACCGTTGTCTCATTCCAAAGTGCAGATTCCGGTGTCTCGTTGCTCAGTCTCCACGCCGTCATCTCCTCGTTGCCGTCTCCTCGTCCAGCCATATCGAAGAGTGTTGAAGGAGTAGTAATAGAATGAAAGAGAAGATGTGGTGCAGAGGAGAGAAGGGGAAGGCGCCGACATATGTGCAAATCAAATGAGAAGAGGAAGGCGTACGTGGGGGTGTTGGAAATTAAATGGTGTGCAGAGGAGAGAAGGGATAAATGAAATAAAATGAGGGATGGTGTGTAGAGGAGAGAAGGGATAAATGAAATTAAGTGAGGGATGAGAAGAAGTCAAGCGTGCATCACGTGGGGGGTGTTGGAAAGTGTGAGTATTTGGCGTCCTATATTCTAATTCAGGACGTCTTAAAATAATTTTTGGCGTCCTACATTCAAATTCAGGATGCCAAAAAATTTCTTTTGGCGCCCTGATTTTAAATCAGGACGCCAAAAAAATTATTTTGGGCGTCCTGATTTTAAATCAGGACGCAAAAAAAAATAAAAAATTTGGCCGTCCTAGAGTTCTTTTAGGACGCCAAAAATTTTCACCAGTGCCAAAAAGCTCCCTGGCGCCAAAAAAAGCTCCCTAGCGCCAAAAAAATTCATAAAATGCGCCAAATATTTAATTTTAGGCGTCCTAAATCTAATTTAGGACGCCTTAAAAAAAAATTAGGCGTCCTGAATTAATATTTAGGACGTCTAAAGTCTCAAAGTAAAGCAAATAATTACAACAATGCCACCGCACTACTACAAAATAGGGCTACGACGTCCTAGTTTTTGCACATTTAACGTCCTATTGCCGCGGGACGCCTATCTGGGGCCGCGTTTTAGAGGACACTTAAGGCGTCTAATTTTCATTATTAGACGCCTTAAGTTCCTACTTTAGGCGTCTAATGGTCGTTATTATACGCCTTAAGTCATACTTAAGGCGTCTAATAAATAAACTTAGACGCCGTAAGTGTTATTTTTTTTAAAAAAAAATTATTCGCTTTGTATATTCACTGCCCACAATCGCTTTCAAAAACCTTTTTATCAGTAGGCAACAATCACCACAATGTGATAAAATATAAAACACCTATGTGCTAAAAGGTTAGCTCAGCTAACCTCATACAGAAACAGAAAACATGCAATGTATATATAACAAATGACTTGGCTAACAAAGTGTAAGTGGCTATAACTTCAAATCATTTTAACCAATTTGCTATTTCTATGTACAACAATCACCATAGAGACAAATAAGCTCCAGATCAGAATATTAATCCAATAGTTAGTAGACTATTCAAGTTCAAACCACACATAATCCAACAACAACAAAATTATTAAAGCATAACTAAGATGAAAATTCCAATCCACTAGAATTACCTCAACCTTTAAATTCTGATGCTTGAGCTTTATTTTTTCTACGCAACCCTAACGACAACAACAACAAAGAGAATGTTAGAATTATTCCAACTAACTTCAATGGTAATGGTAAATCATGAAGTCATCACTTTTTTAATCAAGTTCATGTAGTTTAGGTGGCTAATAAAAAAGGAAACACAAAAAAAGGGCAAACACTTCAGATCAGAGACATGAGTTGAAGAGACCTAATAATGGAGGTTTAATAGGTCAGTCCATTAAACTCCTCATAAATTAATTACGAATTTCAGAAACTGAAGTCTTTACAGAATCCATTCATGAGCCAAAAGAATAATTAATTAAGATGCAAAGATATCAGCATACATAAAACAATAGCACACATAATAGGCCAAACTTATATGTGAGTTAGCAAGGTAGAACTAACAAAATATAAGCAAAGGGATGTCTTTTTTAAGAAAATCTGGTTGTCAATCTCATATGTTGTCATAATCCGATACTTGTTAGATCTTATAAGTTGCGGTCTAAAATCTCTCAATTTCAGTGTATCACAATGAAGTTTTGGGTGTTCTGAAATTCAAGTGACACCAGTTCCGGTCACTTTAATATGGGTAAAATGTGGTGTGCCCACCAACTTTTATGAATTAACAAGGCAAAGAATTAAAGAAAACGCATATTATCTTTTTCCATCCATACCTGAAATGAAGATGCCATTAAATAATCCCTTTATTCAAAATAAACCAACATGCAAACAAGATATATAAAGTGAATTTCATCTCTTGCATTATTACTTGGAACTCTATATGGCCACTGACATAATATAAGTTTCACGATGCATATAATTTATTCTAATAATCAAGTTGTTACAGAAGCATGGAACCAATAGTACCTGATCAGCAGGTGAAGTGCCACACTCCGCAGAAAGGTCATCACTACAAAAAAAAAAAACAGTTTTTTTGCGGCAGAAAAATTCCCTCGCAAAACTAATTTGCGGCGGAAAAAGTTCCATCGCAAAAATCGTCCCCGCAAACCAATTTTCCGTCGCAAAAATGCCTTTTCCTCGCATAACACTTTTCCTCGCAAATCCTGGAATTTGCGAGGGAAAAATATTTCCCTTGCAAAATTTTGAGTTTGCGATGGAAACCTTTTCCCTCGCAAAGTCTGGAGTTTGTGAGGGAAACCTTTTCCCTCGCAAAATCCTCAATTTTGCGAGGGAAGGTGTTTCCCTCACAAAATTGAGCAGTTTGTGAGGGAAACACTTTTCCCTCACAAATTCTAATTAATTTTAAAAAAATAATAAATAAAAAAATTAGATAAAAAAATATTAAAAAAGTCTGGTAGCTTCAACAGACGGCTATACATACTGAAACGCTTTTCATTATATCGTAAGCATCAATAAATTATCCTTATCAATCATAAGTTTGAAAGCTTGGTTGCAGATCCTAAATAAATTCATTGGGTGCAAAGAATGTCTGATCCCATATTACTTTTCACAATCCATAAAGCCTACAAAATGTTAGAAAGATACCTTATTGTGTGCTGCTGAACCCCCGTATTGGAATGCTAATGTGTCACCCATCGACTCATAGAGAGCCATTAACTCAATTGCCAAATGGCTGTTAAAATCAAGATATGGTGATTTTGAGTATCTTAAAGCTTGTAGCTGACGTCCAAGAGCAGTCAGTCCATAAGCATATTGGGCAACATTAGTATGATCTAAACAGTCTATGCAATTAGTCCTCAAGACCCCTGATTGAAGCATCCAGGGTTTTACACAGTAATCTCCAATCACATCAATTAACGACCATTGTAATGAACAATCATAATTTCAAGGTAAAGTCACGCTGCAATGTATATCAAAATCTATTCGATAATCTAAATAGATATGTGTGCAAATTAACAATCATAATTTCAAGGAAAAATGTATCAGTCATTGTAAATAAATAATGCCAAATAAAAACAACAATTAATGCCTGATATACCAAATGCAAACCAAGGCGAAGATGATGTATATTTAAAACGATTGTTTCTATTTTTCAAATTTAAAAGCATAGTTTTAAAAGCATTGTAGATTCTCCTTATATCCAAAAGGCAACATCATAGATATACTATTACATAAAACATCCAGCACAAAATGATTGAGAAAGATAAGTTTATAAGGTTCTATTGTAGGACTTACTCAGAGAAAGAATTTTGCAATAATCCCTCTGCCCTTACATTCGGTGACACTTGACAGTAAAAGAAGCCCGTTAATTTTAAAGCATAAGCAGCAACTTGTTGTTAAAGATGATTGCTCCAATAATGTCAAAAAACACAACTTGTGAAGCATGATAAATGAAATACGATTTTGACCAAAAAAACGCAACCAAAGAAACGCATGCACAATAAAAATAGTATTCTTACATTTGTTTCTGTTCGCTATGAAAATAAGATTTTTCATAGTATTCTGCAGTTGAGTACAGGTGAGGCCGCAAGTTCTTGAGTTCCTGAAATGATAATCACAGGAAAATCAGATGACCACCCCCTACTATTATGAGGAAATTATTCAAAACAATACCATGAGTATATCCGTATCTAAATTGTCAAAAGTTAACATCACAGTTCAAAATGCTGTAGTGGAAGGAAAAATTGTGAGTTTCATACACAAGGGGGTCTTATCTTTTTTCTCAGAACAGGGTATCTGGCTGCAATTTTTTATGCGTCCTGATCCTGAATCATTTTGCAGGGAGGGCATAATTGCAGAATACCACACGACATCATAAGTAAATTTTGCATTCAGAATATAATTACATCCACTAAGTTCATATAAGCAGCAGAAAACTCAATGGTGGGAAGGGAGTTAACTTATACAATAAGGATATGAAGGGAAAAAAAACCTTCATCTAATTAGGTAGTCACTCCCCACCGCAACTACATAACAATTTGAATTTCCAACATAAGATAACTGAGAAATTATTTGGGAAACTGAATTTTGAAGTACCAGAAACATACTTGTTAAATAACTCAACCCTGTATTCCATCTCCTTTTCAGCCATTTCGAATATCTGCACCATCAACACAAGCATTATTCAAAAGCATCCAAAACAAACAAACTAAACCATACAAATTCATACTAGAAACCTGGCTTGTTAATTCAAATAAATGAGTATTAGTTAGGGGAGTTGTAGGATAGTTAGAGGGAATAGGTTGTAAAAGACAGAAGCTATAAAGAAATAGTCACGGGTGGTTTGTAATTAAGCTTTTGGACAGTTAATACTCAAGTTCTGTTCTATGCTCTCATTCATCTTCCTGCTACGTAACAAAACTGCATTGAAATATATCACACTGATAAATACACAGAAACTTGAAGATTCGTAACAACAAAGCAGAAAGGTAAAGACAACACAACATCAATCTCCAAGTTGCATTCCAAGTAACGCAGAGTCTAGCCAGAAACAAGAATTGATGGGCAAAGGACACAAAAAGAACACTAAGAATAGTAATAAGCGGAGGAATTGGATTCTAAACACAAAATAATTCCGTTCGCAACAACCAATATGCAAGAAATCATTGGAATACCTGCATGTTCTTTATCCAAGCCCGAGGGCGCATTGTTATTGGCGACCATGGAATCCAAAGAATTTACACAAGGAGTAACGCGCACTACAATTCAGAAAGGAAAGCGTGGAGATGAGAACTTAGGGAGGGAATCTATTTGTACGTAGGGTTCCCAAATTAAATGGATCGACTCCTTAGGTAGTGCGCCGAAAGGAGGAGGAAACGGCCGGTGGTTCACACGCCGGAGTAGGGGACAGATCCGATGGAAGATGGCAGACCAAGGGGGATGACTAGAGGAGGTCGCCGGCAGTTGCTCACGAGCCTGAGGGAGAAGACGCGGCGGATCTGGGAGAGAGACACGAACATGAACGAAATGGCATAGCGGATCTGACGCGAGTTTGAAGGTGGGGGGAATAGGGTTTTTTTTTAGGGAACAAAATGTTCCCTCGCAAAAAAGAGGGTATTTGGTGGCCTTTTTTCGAGGGAGTCGTGGCTCCCTAGCAAAATCCCAATTTTTACGAGGGAATAGAAGTTCCCTCACAAAATGGGGGGAAATTGGCGGGAATTTTCTTCGTCAATTTTGGGAGGGAAAATTTTTTTCCCTCGCAAATTTACCCAAATTTGCGACAGAATTTGTTTCCCTCACAAATTTCGTCGCAAATAGGGCATTTTCTAGTAGTGAAAGGGCAGCACGAGTCAACTTTTCTAAATTGTTCCTTGATGAGGGCCTTTTTGTCTTTAGCTTTGGGGTCCACAATAAAAAATAAACCAAGGATTGCGTATAGGTAAACCTAGAATCATTCTCTCTTTTCGAGGAGCCTTTTATTGAATCCTAAATAATCTGAATGACATACAAATGCAATTAAAACAAGGGGAAAATTGGTTTTGGATTTTTGAATTAATTAACTAAAGATAATGCAATTAAATGAAATGTTAAACTATTATTTTTGGTATTTCCTTTATAAAATGGAATGGAGTATGAAGATGAGTATGAATGCTCTTGGAAATGGAATAGTGACTATCATAGTTTAATTAAATATAGGAGTAAATTTTCACTAAGTCTAGATAAAAACCCCAAGATACCACTTGAGTCCAATATTCCCAATTAATAGTAGCTCCTACTACCGTAGCTAACTACTATTTCTTGAGATATTGTTTAAAACCACTTAGTGTGTGATTAGGATTAAATTAATGCAACTTGCTTCCTCTTGACAAGAATGCGATACCACGCCACTCAATTAATCCAATTCAATCATACTATCTAACAATACCACGTAGGAAGCACAATTTCATTGAATCAATAAGGAAATACAAATTTATAAATCCAACAAACCACAAAATTCAATCCAATCACATAGGTTCAATCTACAAAGTTATCCAACCGGGTAAACTAAGTCTCAACAATACAAAACAATATTCCTAAAATTAGAAAATTAAAATGTAGTTAGAGAAAATAAATTGAACAAATAAACTCCCCTAATTTGGAGCTCTGAAACTCAAGCCACATAATCCACATCCAAAACGCAAGAGATTAGCTGGTCATATTCACTGGAGAACCCCACACGAGCAGCATATTAAATCTGGAACTAGAAAGAAGAGGATCTGTGGTAGTGCACAAATAGCTTGCGAAATAGAGATGATGGAAAAGGAAGTTAACGGTGGTCTGGAATATTGAAGAAGATGAAGCTGGTGATGTTGGTGTCTGTTGTCTGAGAGGATTGACGGAAATAAGAGGTGCTGCTGGTTGACGATGGAGGTTGAGAATGGTGGAGGTGGAGCATAGATGAAGGTGAGGCATGGTGGAGAGTGGAAATCGAAGGTCTCCAAGCTCTGGTTCTCTGACTTCTCTGCTCAAACTCGGCGCTGATCCATTTCAGGTAGTGGAAGAAGATGATGGTGGAGGGAGGTTGGTTGCTCGCCGGCGACGGAAGGAGGTGGTTGTACCACCAGCGAGAGGAAAGAAGAAGAAGGTCTGAAGGTGCAAGTCGAAGATGATGATGAAGGTTGTTGGTGTGTGGTCGAAGAAGCTCTCTCGCGTCTCTGTCCGTTCTTTTTTCTCTGGACCTTCCCTCTCGCCGGCGGCTTCCTAATCCACCACCGTCGCCGGCGAGACGCTATTAACGGAGGCGGAGAGTATTCCCGCCTGTCACGCGGGTTACCCGGGTTCGATCCCTGGCAATGGCACCATTGGATGAGGGCCTTTTGTCTTTAGCCTTGGGGTCCACAATCAAAAATAAACCAATGATTGCGTATAGACAACCCTAGTATCGTTCTCTCTCTCTAGGAGCCTTTTATTGAGTCCTAAGTAATCTAAACGTCATGCAAATGCAATTAAAACAAGGGGGAAAATTGGTTTTAGCTTTTCAAATTAATAAACTAAAATAAGAATGCAATTAAATCAAATGCTAACTAATATTTTTGGTATTTTCTTTATAAAATGGAATGGAGTATGAAGATGAGTATGAATGCTCTTGGAAATGGAATAGTGACTATCTTAGTTCCATTAAATGTAGTAGTAAATTTTCACTAAGTCTAGATGAAAAACCCCAAGATACCACTTGAGTCCAATATTCCCAATTAATAGTAGCTCCTACTACCGTAGCTAACTACTACCTCTTGAGATATTGTTTAAAACCACTTAGTGTGTGATTAGGATTAGATTAATGCAACTTGGTTCCTCTTGATATGAATGCGATACCACGCCACTCAATTAATCCAATTCAATTATACTATCTAACAATACCACGTAGAAAGCCCAATATCATTGAATCAATAAGGAAAATACACACATATATAAATCCAAGAAGCTATAAAAATCCAATCAAATCACAAAGGTTCAATCCACAAAGTTATCCAACCGGGTAAACTAAGTCTCAACAATACAAAACAATATTCCTAAAACTAGGAAATCCAAACAAAATTATAGAAATTAGATTGAACAAAATAACTCCCCTATTTTAAGCTTTGGAACTCCAGCCACTTAATCCATCTCCAAGAGACAAAGAAATCAGCCACCCATTGAAATTGGAGAACCTCACAGCTCAGTGTCTCCAAAACTGTCTAACCATGAAATTAAACTCGCTGGAATGTGAAATAATAGAATTGAGTGAAGGGTGGAGCTAATGGTGGAAGGGAAAGAATGAACGGTGGTGGTTAAAAGATGAGGGACGAAGGACCAGAGTCGAATATTGTTGAGGCGTGGCCCCTTCTTCTATCGCGTCTCTGTTATGTGAAAACTAGCCCCACTCACGGTGTAGGTCAGTCGCCGAAAGTTCTGGAGGAAGCTCGCCGGTGAGGATGGTGAAGACGTGAATGGAATCGACTTGGAGGAAGGAAGGATGAGGGTCTGAATAAGGGAAGGAAGGAACTGGTTTCGTTTTCACGGCGCTGGATCTGTATTGGTGGGAAAGCCTCTCGCTGGCGACTGTGGTGGTAGAGCGAGAAGCCGCCGGCGAGGTGGGTTGAGGGGTGAAGGAAGGTCGAAGGTGGAGATGAAGTCGTGAATGGCGTAGTCCAAGGTCCGAATGTCTGTAGGTCCGAATTCTGATTTGTGGCGCTCAAGTCTTTAATATCCCTCAGCTCCCAAGTCTCACGCGTCTGAATAATCAATTAAACCTAATCTCCAAAACGTACAGCTTACACACAGGGACCTAAGTGAAAATTGTAAAAGTTTTGTTGAGGGACCAAAGTGAGAATATTCAAAACTTATGTGGGGTAGAACTAAAATTTCCAAAACACTGGGTTATTTTCTATAATTTTTTTCCTGGCTCATTTTCTTCCTTGATTTGAAATTTCTAGGAATTCTTGGGCACTTTTCTGTAATTTTCCCTTGGCTTCAAAAATATTAATTCCGACCCCAATTGACATTTTCCGAATTCTTGCAAAGGGAAGTCTAAAAAAAATATTCTTATACATAAGATTTACTTTAATACCTATGTCCAAATGCATTACCAAAAAATTAATATACATTGAAACAAAAGATATTTTCAACTTATTTTGACAAGTGAACTTCAATTGACAATGGATTGAAGCAACACATTATTACATGACAGATGTAGGGAAAAAAAAGGTATATAAAGCATGAATAGGAGAGACAAAATACTTGATGATGTAGAAATAAAAAGAAATAGAGGGATTTGAGAATAGGGAAATAGAGAAGGAAATACCATTTGAACTTCAAAATTTCAAATTAGTGATTTTTTTTTACTAAAATGAGTTGTTAATTGCAATACTCTTAGAGTCAATACCTATGGTATTGTAGGCAACAATTTCATCATTTGATGTAGTTTTTCGGCTTTTGCACTTGTAAAGAGAAACTGAATTCCCCAAGAGGCATATTTTTGATCTGGTTAAGTATGATAATTGAAGGCCATATGAGGTTGCTAGATAGGTATATAACTCACCTCTCAGTTTTAAATCTGCTAAAGAATCTCCCTTCAAATCATCAGAATCAGAATCACTTGCATTATAACCTAGCATCCAAACATGTTTATTCTTGAATTCCTACAAAAAAGACAGAAGAACAATGAAGCTATCAATAATAACAGCAAAGGCCAAATATAGTGGGGCTTGATAAAAAAAAAAATCCAAACCATCATAAATCACTTAACTAATAATGTTTATTCTACAATAAATAAATAAATAAAAGACATGATAGTTGCAGGATGATTTACAAACAGTTTTGGTAAAGAAAGCTCACTGGCTCACTAGCTTGGCTTTGCTAAAATAGCAAAATGGTCAAACCATCATTACATCCAAGTCTTGAATTATATGGAAACAAGCCAAGTTTAATTTGTAGCGTGCACTATGTATATTGGGACCATGGCAGCAGAAATAGAAACTCACGAGGCACATCCAATAAAAACAAACCCAAAGTTTAAGGCTTTTTTCTTTAATCTAAGACATTAAAAAAATGGAGGCAGGTCGGTGGAGGAAAGTGTAAGGCATGTGGTGCCAAAGGACACACAATATCAGATTAGATTAGGCAGTGGCGATTTTAATGGCTTCCGTGACATTGACACTATATTTGGGCACAATCAAGAGCTTCTTTGTGTCCCTCTTTCAGGAAATATCAATTCAGATTTTCTATGAGGGAGACCAAGTCCTTCCTCTTGTTTTTTTTTTGGTCTTATCTTCACCATTCCATGAATCCAGATCAATTGCTTTTGTGATTTCCCACCAAATGTCAAGCCCCAAAAGTATCATTTGCAGAAGGATCGAATTGTATCCGAGGAACAGGGGAATACAAAAAAGTAATAAGAGAGGCACACAGACCAATCAATCGTATTAGTTGGCCTTTATGTTATACGACCCATAATATTTTGTTACGTTCCACAGTTGTTACGCCAGGAATGAAAGTGGAGGTCCGACGGAGTGACCTAATCAATTGATAATGAAGGAACCCTAGATTAGGAGAACCAGAAGAGAAAAGAGTACCTTTTTGCCGACTTGACTGTCGAATGTCGAAGACTCTAGAGAGATTGCATTGAGAGCACACGGTCCGACGGAGTGGCGTGGACGGAAAGAAGATGGAAAACACGATACGTCTGCTCTCTGCTCGTTGAAGACTCTAGAGAGACTGCATTGAGAGCACACGGTCTGACGGAGTGGCTTGTAGGGAAATAAGATGGAAAACACGGTTCGACTGATGCACTTTGCTGCGAAATAGAACTCTTTTGGCAATTAATAATTTTTTTAGACGCTAAAAATCCCAGTTATAGCGTCTAATAAATATCTTAGACGCCAAAAATCCCAAAATCCCAACAATTTGCCGCCAACCTTTTCATTTGCCGCCACTTTTCCTCTTGTTTGGGCCACTTTTGGCGTCCTAATAAATTTTTAGGACGTTTTAAGTACACTTTTCATGTTCTAAAAAATATTAGGACGTCTAATATATCAAAATTTCACCATATAATTACAAAATTGCCACCGCGTTCACATTTTACTTCCCTTTTTTAAAATAGGATGTTTTTTAGAGAAGTAATATCTATTTTTTGTAGTAGTGCCGCCTTCACTTTTTACATCTTTTTTTATAAAAAAAACGGACGTCTTTTTGGGTAGTAGTATCTATAATTTGTAGTAGTGATTAAAGTGAAAGAATTTGGTGAGAATTTCACAGTGAGAAGGCAAAGACAAGTTGGATCGGAGCTGTCGTGTTTGAGGCTTGTAATGGAAAGAAGAACAAATCAAGTAGCCTTTCTCGTAGACTCGTAGGGGAGGATTATTATGAAATTGAATTCTATTGAGTCTCCTTTGGCTAGTTTTCATAACGTGACTATGAGCATACACTGTTGTCCTATGGAAGGCCTAATCGTGGTTACAACGAGCCTCCATGTGATGATGTTATGATGGAAGTAAATGAGATTCGGTGTCCCTTGGTGAAAAAAGCAAGAAGTGCAATCTCTCATGCCACAGATACTATCTCTTCTCTTCCCTTTTCACAAAACATTTATAATATTATTAATTAATTATAAAGGACAAGCTGAAGGAGATGGCAACGGCTGTATCAACAACAAATAAAACCAACTAACGTGGTAGACATCACACTAACTATTAACAATGATTTAAGGTCCTTTTGCTGGCTTGTCTAGTCATTATTGATAGAAGGACGAATCATGTGTGTACTCCTCTCCTTTTGCTGGCTTGTCTAGTCATTATTGATAGAAGGACGAATCATGTGTGTACTCCTCTTGTCCCTAACGTTAGGGAGTTGATTTTGGATATTAATGTAGGACCTATTTAACATATTTATCCATTTTTCCCAAATTATCCCTTTTAACATTCGCTCAATGATAATGAAGTAGGAGAGAAGAGAAGAGAATTAAGGAAGATGATTATGATATTTTAAAAAAGATGTGATATTAACTAATTTAGCTATTTGATAGGAGTCCCTTTTTTCATTATATACCTTTAATCTCTTATTTAATTAAACAATGTGAGACATCTTTTACATTGTAATATTATTATGCAGCATTGGGATTCATCAATTGAAGAAGCCACTAAAATCACAATGAAAACATATACTAACTGTAAGTAAACATAGTTTAAAAAAACGAAAATTAAAATGTGAGGGCATCAACTTGTATACATAGAATTAAAATTGATCAAGATGGAGGGAACAAAAATATTACATAAGCATAGGCGGGTCACTTTGGCTTGATGAAGAAGAGTTGAATTATTTAATATAAACAAACACACACATGCAAATTAAATCACACGCAAGTCATTAATTGAGGGGACAAATTGGAAATTGCTAAGAGTACTAAGTTGGACTTTAGAAGCTGATGGAAGAGGATAAATAGGAAAGAGAAAAAGGGAGGAAGGTGGCGCTTTTTTGTGTGTGTGTGTGTGAAGGAAGGATTTATTAATTTAATTCAATAATTGTAAAATTAACCAATGGGAAAATTCAAGACACAAGTAATCTAAATCCCTAGTTAATTAATTGGATCAATGAAAGATTTTAATCATAGATTAAATATAAGTATTAATCTTGAACAAACATACATATTAAGCTTGGGATAAAATATCATCATGATTTTTATCCAACTTATACATTTAATTTTAAGATGATCAAGGGACAAATAGAGACTTCTAATGAAGCCATGATTTTAGAAATTAAGGGATTAATAAAGAGACTTGAATAAACTTCATATTAACCCCTAAATATATTTTTGCTTAGTTAGTAACCAACTATCATGTTTCATCTAGTTACAAAGACACTTAGAGTAACTAATAATTAAGCACATGCATGCATTTATGGAGGAAACAAATTGGAGAGAGGAATATGTACTTAGGATAAGAGGTATTAATGGAAAGTGAAGAGGATAATGAGAAGATGAGAGAGGGAGGGGTCGGTTTGTGAGAGTTGAAGAGGAAAAGAAATCTTGTGCAAGAGGCAAGGGTAGTTTAGGCAGAGAAAAAGCAAGGGCATTGGTGGTCATTTGGCATGTGGAACCTCTACTATAAATAGAGGGCTTTGGCCTTCACAAAAATGCACACCAATACAAGCTTAAGCATCTGATTATAGAGTGAAGAGAGTGAGAGTGGGAGTCTTGGAGAAGGCTGAGCAAAGTTCTAGGTAAGTTCTTGAGCTCAAGCTTTCAAGTTCATAGTTAATTTGTTATTTTGATCTTGAATCTTCCAAATATAGTTTTGTTTTCACGTTTCTGTGGTTAAAATTGGCCTTATTTCGAAAAAAAAATGATGAAACAAGTGGTGTGTAATACCCGGATAATTATTTATCTGGAATATTATATTTCGGTAAATAATACCTATTGAAAATAGGTGAATATGTGGTTTCAAATAAAAAGTAATAATTATCTTATTTTCTAAGGTAATTACTATGGGAATTAGGAGAGATAAAAAGCTAAAATTCTTGAAAAATGTATTTTATAAGGCAGAAAATGGCCTGAAAACATTATGATAAATCCCATATGACTGCAAATATTGACCAAAACTTGGGAAGTATGTTGTCTCTAATTTTAGGAATTTTTGGGATTATTTCCTTGAAAAATATAGAAGCATAAATATAATGATATTAAAAGCACTTTATGGCCCCATGATTTTTAATATTTTACATGGGACATAAAATACCAATGTCGATGCAAAAGTTGTGAGATAATAATTAATCCTAATTATGAAAATTATCAACAATTAGTAAGTGGCTAATTAAGTAATTAGTGGCTAATTTTTTAGATTAAAATATAAGTAAATTAATTAGTAAATAATTAATTTAAAAGGAGAAATTCGAAATTAATAATTAAATAAATATTAAAATATTAAAAAAATATTTTATGCTTAGAAAAATAAATAAAAAATAAAAGAAAAATAAATAAATATCTAGATATTTTGAATAAAATAATAATATATATGGTAAAGAGCCAAAAGGAGATATGAGAACATATTAAATTAAATTCTACCTCAAGATATAGAAATTTAGTCTTTTACCACTGGACCTTTTATGAACCAGTGAAATTCTATCTCGGATTGAGCGGTCTCAGAAGTCGTTTCTGAAACCAACAGAGTAATTAGGAGTACCGGATAATTAGGAAAGGGCAGATAGTGCTAAAAGTGACTTATAGAAAACGCACCATGTTTTTCAAACCAGGGATATGGTTACTTAGATCAGATCATATTGCGAACCGGTGATTTTTACGCAGAAAGTTTGGTTCTATCGGAAGTGATTTTCGAACCGTTGGTGTCTGTCCGAAAATCTTCGGCAGATAACGGAATACTCTTAATGAGATCAAAAATATAATGAAACCCAGTAGTTTTAAAGAGAAAGAATAGAACTACAAAACCTAGTTCCCGGATTTTTGAGATTCGACAAGATTACGCGATTTGGACACCGATCGGGGAAACGCTATCGATAAGTTAGCAAAGATGACATCATCCTCTTCTAGAAGGATGACATAAGCGGGACATGTGGAAGGTCAAGATGGTGCCACATGGTGTAACACCCCAAATTTCGTAGCATAAATCGTGTCGGTGACACGTGGTTTTATAAAATTCATCAGAGTTTTTGAGGTGCTACAGCTTAGCGTTTTGCGGAAACGGAGAGCATGTACTAAAAATTTGAACAACAGGTATAACACTGAGTAACTGATATGAAATACTCAGACATATGATGATGCTGACGACGTATGCGATATATATATTACAAAATCTCCCGAAGGAATTTTTCATGTGATACAGTAATACAAAACTATAATTACAATTCTTACATGTAACTATACCCTTTTCAACCAAGCCTTAGGTAGACTTGGGACATAGAACCTAACTCAGTTAAATCATCTCATTTGGCCAGGCTGGGTAGGTCTAGTGGGAGTCTCACCGTGCTAGGGTGGACCGATTGATCGAACCACATAGACGACCCTTCTAGTTTAAGCACCAAATGATATGAAGTAACTTCATTAGATTCATGCCATAAGGTAGGTTACGTGACTTTCTTCCCGCATTTCCTTTGACCGGTGCCTCCTCACGGCTCCGTCCATTAATGCTCCTTCTCATGGCTCCATTTACAATGTCTTCATAAATCCTGGTTCCTTTCCTGAACCTCTAGTCAAGTCTAAGATTCAAAACAAATTGAATCTTAGGTAACAGTTAACCTCATATGAAAAGTATAACAGTATATGCATGGCAGATATTCATAACATTTCACATCAAATATAATATCTCAACATATCAGGCAATAACAGTACACAGCCACTGCAATATGTATGTTATCCTAGTCTACACATTCACCAGTGCCATGATGGCCTATCGTGTCCTCAGCGCTAGGAAAACTCTCAACGGCGTTAACAATACCATAACCCGTAAATTCATGATTTCACCATTTTCAAACAGACAGAATCTCAGTATATGAACACAGCAATCACATATAGTATACAAGACATATCAGAGTTAAAGTTACTGTACGCGAACGTACCTTCCTTCCACGTGAATAGTAATTACTATTTATGTATACGGTACTATTCATAAACGTATTTATGAATAGTAATATGCCCGTCTTTCACATTTGTCTCCGGCATCCTCGGATATCCTAACAAATTACCATATCACTTAGAATAATATTCTAAAGGTTTAGTTTACCTTTATACCCTTAGTGAATTTGTTATTACCATTTTACCATTACATTTTATTTAATAAAAACGCTACTTTCAGCATTATGGCCAGATTTTCCTCTAACTTCGAAAAATCATAAGTAATTCTAGAAAACTCGAAACGAGGATCCGTAAAATTCCCCAGAATCCTTAAGATGTATAATTTTGAGTAAAAATACTTTCTTTTACCCAGAATGTAAGAATCATTCCCAGTTTAATGTTCTTCAACACTGCCCAGATTTTCGTCCAGAAAACGTAGCCTAACTTCAACCGGTTGTATCTCTTTGTACAGAAATCAAAACGCTACATATTATATATATTCGGAAAGTCCTACATATCTACTTTATTTCTGGAAATTTTCTTGATTTATGGCCTTCATTTTCAACATAAAAGATTAGCATTTCGTTCGCTGTTTGCCCAGAAAGTTTACTGAAAATTTTACCAGAACTTCGTTACTTTGATCTTCAACTTCCAATAAATTTGCTCCATAATATTTTTCATCATATTTTCGAAATAAAGACATTTTTAATCATAAAAACATGAAATCAAAACTATATTGGAAGATTCAAGATCAAACTAACATTTATTCTAAGAACTACAAAACTAAAGACTAGAACTTAAGAACTAGAGAACTTACCCTTCAAGAACCTTGCTACTCCTTCCTCCCTCTTGCTTCTCACTAGCTCTCACTTCTCTCTTAAACTCACCTATTTAGTTTTGAGTTTGGTGTGAAGAATGAAGAGGTAATTGCTCTCTATTTATAGGGAAAATTTCAAGATTTTCAAGATATAAAATTACATGCTTCCCTTGCTTCCCTTGCTTGCCTTGCTTGCCATGCTTCCCATGCTTGCCTTGCTTCCCATGCTTGATCCATGGAATGCATGAGAGATTAAAATATGACGTGAATAGTAAATACGTATTTTTGAATAGTAAATACGTATTTTTGAATTATTCATGTCCCATAAGATACCGATTCCATTTTATCATTTAATGTGTTAATCTTATTATATTGGTCTCATATCTTGCCTTTTGTTAAATTAATTCCAAAGTGGAATTTAGATGAAAATATAATCAATAGATTATAATTCCTTGAGACACATATTCACTTTTAATTAATATGCCTCATTTATCAAAATAGAGTATTTATGATAAATAGGAATTTTTGGGTATTACACATGGCGAAGTGCGATCCGACGGTTGAAATCCGATCTGAAGAACTTTTGTGAAATTCCAACCTTGTCCCTCCTTTCTTCTATAAATAGCAAGCCCTCCCCTTCTCATTTCTTCACCCCAAAAACGCAGCCTAGAGAGAGGTTTTAGAGAGAAGCTGCGGAGAAAGTCTGAGCAACGTCGGGGTAAGTTTTTCGGTCTCTGGTCTTTAGCTTCGGTAGTTCTTTCATTAGATATAGTAGAAATGCTAGATTAATCTTTATTTTTCAAGATAGTCTAGATATCATATTTAGGGGTAAATATGATATATATTTCGAAATTATGATGAGGGAAAAGATCTGTCAAAATTTTGGAAAGATCGGGTCAAAGTAGCGAAGCTCTGGCGAAATTCCGCCGATTAGGGGTTCAGGGGAAAAATGGTAATTTGTACCTAAAATGCATGTTATGCTGCTAGATATTGATAAATATTATCCTTATAGGATATCTGAGATAAACGTACCGTTGTCGTACCGCTGTTTCACCCGCTGTCAAAAAGTACAATTTTCCGTAAAAGTACCGTTTTTCGTCAACGAAGGTACGTTCGCGTACTGTAACACTAACTCTGATATTTACTGTATACCTATATGTGATAGACGACTATACGAGTGATTTGTATAGATAACTTTACATGAGATGTGTACTGTTAGCATAGATAACTTTACATGAGATGTGTACTGTTGTTATATTAATCTTCCATTTGCTATATACTTATGTGTTGATTAATGCTTTGTGTTTGATCTTCCATATCTTTTGTGTATATAAATATGAGGTTAACCGTTACCTGAGGTCCGATGTGCATTTGGACCTCAACTCTTAAACATAGCGTCATGTTCAGGAGAACCGAGGACCGAGGTGAAAGGCAAGCAGGCCGCACAGAGACTCAGTTGAAGACTATCCCTTGTAGCTACGGCATGAGTATTGCCGAAGAGACACTTCTATTGTTATTTATCTTGAAAACTCTCGGTCACTGTACCATTTCTGTAATCAGCCAAACTTACAGCATTTTGAAATATATGTATCAGTTACTCTTACGCTCCGATGCTCTACTCTGATGATGAAAAAAAAATATACTGCTTTTGAAAATGGGATGTTACATGGTGGAGCAAACTTTTTGGAAGTTGAAGATCAAAGTAGCGAAACTCTGGCGAAATTTTTTGGTTAGGCGATTTCTGGAGTCAGTGGCAAAAATGCCATAATTTTATGTTGAAAATGAAGTTAATTAATTCTGAAAGTTTTCATGGTTAAAGTAGACATATAGAGCTTTCCAAATATACCTAGAGTGTGTCATTTTGAATTTTGTACAAAGAGATAAAAATCCTTGAAGAAAAGCTACGTTTTCTGGGTAAAATTCTGGGCAGGGTATGAAGACGTGACAACTGGGACTTTTTCTTAAGTTCTGGATAAAATTTAGTATGTTTACTAAAATATATACATTCTAAGGATTCCGGGGAATTTTACGGATCCTCGATTCGATTTTTCTAGAATTAGTTATGATTTTTCGAAGTTATCGTAAAATCTGGCCGAAATGCTGAAATTAACGTTTTTGAGAAATAAAGGGGGTATAATTGGAATAATAAATCCACCAAGGGTAAAAAGGTCAGTAATGACTAAAATATCTCTTAGGATATTAGTTGTAAGAGAATAATGCGGAAATATTGTGATAGGATATCCGAGAGAATCCGGTGACATACCGAGCTGATAGACGTACCGAAATCCGAAAGGACTAAGGTACGGACGCGTATTGTAACACTGACTCTGATGCTTATTGTATACTTATATGTGATAGATACTTTCATAAAGTCATGGACGAGACTCTGTCTTGGACATGCACTGTGACTAAGTTTGTGGGGCTTAGATCACTACATATACATTCAGCTTTATACACGGGTTATAGTTTTGATAATACCGTTGGAGTTTTCCTAGCGCTGGGGACATGATAGGCCATCATGGCACGGTGAGGTGCAGACATAGATAACTTTACATGTGATGTGTATTGTTAACATAGATAACTTTACATGTGATGTGTACTGTTGATATATTGATCTTACATCTGCTATGTGCTTATGTGTTGATTAATGCTGTAATATCATGAATATCTGTCATACATATATTATTTTACAAGAGCATGAGGTTAACCGTTACCTGAGATCCGATGGGCATTGGACCTCAGCTCTTACCATAGCTTCAGGGTCTGGAGGACCAAGGACCGAAGAAAAGGGTAAGCAGCACGCTTGAGGACCGGCCGGAGACTTATTTTGGGAGACACGTCTATATTTCTACATAGTTAGAATTTTATATACTCGGATGAATGTACCGTTATTATAACCAACCGGATACACCGAAGTTATTATCTTGTATACAGTTTATCAGTTACTCACTCTTTTACTTGCTCCGATGCTTTACTCTGATGAAAAAACATTAATCCTCTTTTGAAAAATGGGGTGTTACAAAGTTTATCCATGTTTTCTTCTTAAGCATTATTCGCTTTAATGTTTGCATCTAAATTGTACCTAGGGCAAAATTGTTCATGGGCGCATACTTTAAGGGCAAAATTTCACCTTAACCTTTTTTTACAATAAGGGTATTTTTATAATTTTTGCTCAATTGAGGTATAAATAAAAAAAACGGCTTAATGAGGATGTGAACCTAGACTTACAAGCTTCATTTTAACATTCAACAACAATAAATAATAAATATATAATTAGTTTATAATCATATGATTTAATTAATTTATTTTTATTTCTTGAGCCATTACATTTTGAATGTCAACTTTAAATTGATTGTGCATATTTTCGTGCATGGATTTGTCATGTAGACTCGTATGCTTGGGGAAGTTCATAAAGGCAGTTCATGACATCATTTCCTAAAATCCTTAACATAATTACTGCATCATTTGTGATATTTCTTTTGATAAAAATCATTATTTAATAATGATAACGATAGTTCCTAATGAATCTTAATTTCTAGAATGATACATATCATTGTGGCCATTGATTATACTTTACCAAGCTGTATTAATTAATACATAATTCTTTGTTAAGAATGAGTTACATTAGATGTTGTATAGAAGATATAAACATATATAATCTTACAATTTTATGAAATGTAAAACTATCCTAATCTTTAAAAAATAAACAGAAAAGAGGATGAGATTAGAAGAAAAAGATATTAGTTGTCCAAGCTGTAACACATGATTGATGTTTCACATTACATCTCCAAAAGGAAAAAATCTCTAACGATACAATTTTTTATTTTATTTTTGGGAGTTATTCTTATTTGCCGTTAGGAAATCCATTGAATTTTTTTTTGGGGGGTAAATGTGGCGCTAACTTTAATATCAACACTTCTACGTTATCTTTTTCTCAGCCTATCTAAACATTAAATGTATACCCCTTGATCAAGTTTGAAGTCTTCATGGGTTATATCTTTATTCTCTGAAGTAATAAAAACAATTGTGATCAATTATGGAAGTTCTTCAATCTCAACCCAAATTGCACTATGCTTGAAAATGGTATAGTATTAAATTAATTCTTGATCTCGTTTTGAAGACATAAGACACAATAAGTTATTAAATGCGTACGTTGTGCACACTTAATTCCACCTTGTTTTAGTTAAAAGATTTTGTAACATTTTGTTTTGAATCTCATGAAGGCCATTTAAAGTCATTCTTTGTTCTATTATTATTTAATATGTCTGTATGAAAACGTTTTAGTTTGAAAGTGACTATGAACTTTAAGTATCGTTTGAGCGGAATTTAACTAATTTGATGCATATTCAATGTTACTCTCCTACTTGTATTAAACCTAATTCACTACAAAAAAACACACGATTAGTAGCGGTTAAAATGACATATTTGTAGCGGTTTTAGCCGCCACTGATGACATTTGTAGCGGTTAGGCCAACCGCCACAAAATCAACCGTGGCAAAGCCATTTGTAGCGGTTAAAACAAACCGCTACTACATCCACCAAGACCGCTACTATATCTGTAGCGGTTACAAATGACCGCAACTATTTGACACCAGACGTCCACCTTGTTGGAACATTAGTGTCGGTTTCTGAACCGCTACAAATTTAGAATGATCACATTTGTAGCGGTTACTAAACCGCAACTAAAAATATTCAAAAGTAGCGCCAATAATTTGAAAATATTTTGTAGCGGTTATATGACCGCGACAAATATTCCCTCGTAATTTTGGGAAAATATTTGTGGAAAATATTTGTAGCGGTTTGTAACCGCTACAAATAACTCCGCCTTTTTGGGGAAATTTTTGGCGGCAATTTCTTTTTGAAATTTGTAGCGGTTAAAAACCGCCACAAAATATTCCCTTTTTTTTCAGTATGCTTTATTTCCATTATTTGTAGCGGTTCATTAACCGCTACAAACCAATGAAATTAAAAAAAAAAATTAAGTAATTAAATTAGTTAAATATTGTTTAGGCAATAATAATTAATATTTTAGATAAAAATAACTTATATTAAAATATAATATTTCATTATATAAGGTTAATATATAATAGAAAAGAATGAGAATGAGAATGGGAATGAGAATGTGGTAGAAAGAATGTGTTAAATAAAATATAATTGCTTGTATAAAAAATGTGTGTGAATGTGAATCGGATAGAAAATCGAAACAAAGTGTCAAAAAATACGAAATTCATCTCGCAAAATAACAAAAGTTAGTATAAGTATATGGTAGAAAATAAGCATTAGATTTGATGTGGTTCAACAACACTTACCCCCTTTAAACACTTAAGCTATTCCAGAAAACGTGAGTAAATACTGAGAGACAAGGTAAGTAGGAGCGAAGCAAATTAAATGGGGTTGGGTGGGGGTATTTATTACGATAGGTACGAATCATTTTGTAGCGGTTTATTTGTCATTTGTTTGTAGCGGAATTAATTTGTAGCGATTTGTGACACGTATTTTGTAGCGGTTCTAACTTGTAGCAGTATTTTAGGTTTTGTAGCGGTTACATAACCGCTACAAAAATTATTGTTTTTTTTTAAAAAAAAGATTACAGACTAACTATATATGGCATAATCTGTTATCTCATTCTTCGTCACCATCCCTACAAAGAAAGTTTGGATAAAATGTTACCTGTGAGTTGAATATGTTTAAACACAAATAAAACTTGGTTAAATGTTATTATTTCATAAAACGTATATTTAAAAACATACCGAACTATAGGTAAATTGTCATCGCCGTCTGGGAAGAAATTTTCAAAACTGGCTGGCTGGAACGGCTCACAATCGTAGGCGACATTATCACCATCGCCCATATCGTAAAAGTCCCGAGGCTTTAAGTGAACCACCATATTCCAATCCACGTGCCTCTCATCGGTGACATAATAAACCTGTTGGGCCTCGGAGGCAAGAATATACGGCTCGTCATCTTCGAGACGAGACCCGGTGTGAATAGGCCGGGAGAAATTCACCGATGTGATGCCTAAGTCGTCGTCGTGAGTCCCCGGGCGTTGTCGTATTCGCCCACGAACACTTGAACAGCGTCACGGGAAAAATGCCTTGGTAAGTTATCCCGACCACATCAAGCAACTTTCCATAATATGGGACGTCACCGAACCGCATGTTCCCGTCACTCCGCTCGCATAACTCCTCGTCCCAAACGTGCCATATACACCCGAGTTTTGGGTCAGCAATCCCTGATCGTGTGAAACGGTGCAAAACTTGAAACCATTGACATTGTATGCCGTAAATCTTTGGGCGTGGTCAAGCGGGCCGAGTGCGAGAGCTCTAAATTCTGGTGAGTGCGGGTTGTGGTCATTCATTATTCTCCTCCTAAACCAACCGGCGAATTCTATGTGGACCTTTCTATCAATTTCGGATGATGTCACGCGTACGGATCCTCCGACGCTTCACATAACTCCCGAATTCCCTGCAATTAAACGTGCGATGACGAGCATTAAATGTTAGTATAAAGCGAAAGGAAATATTTAGGATAACATATATGTGTATATATATATATATATATATCGTGTGGAATCCTTATCGAAGGTACGGTTCAACTTTAGTGCAATTGATCAAGACATGTCTATGTGCTTGAATCTTCTCAAGTGCCGTGAGTTTGAAGTTTTCACTTCCGCCAACCTGGTTTACCAACACGAGGACTAACAACTATGTTCCGATGGCTCGCTCGGGACAATCGTCAACACGAGGGGGTCGGTTGAATGACGTCTCAATGTCATCAAAGTACCGGAACAAAAATACAAGACCTCATCCCCAATATAGCCTTCTGCTATTGAACCTTCTGGCCACGCCTTATTCCTCACGTAAGACTTCAGTTTCCCAAGAAACCTATAAAGTAATGAAGGGAAAATTGCGATACATCAATGGTTAGACGTGGGACTAGGGAGTAATGCTAAAGTAAATAATTTTAAATGAGTACCTCTCAATAGGATACATCCATCGGTAGTGAACCAAGACGCAAGCTTTGTTTCGTGAACAAGGTGTACCGTCAGTGAACCATGACCGTGAAAAATGACGGAGGAAAGATCATCTCCAAATGACACGGCGTAAGAATGATTTTCAATTGCGAGCTGGTCGAGCTCCTCCACGATCAAAACCTTGGAACACAACTTCCGAAAGAAAGTACAAAGCTCCACCAAAACGATTAACACATCCAGTGGCAGCGTATTTTTGATGGCCAGCGGAAGTAACTGTTGCATAAGCACATGTGAGTCATGACTCTTCAAGCCAGTAACCTTTCGAGCCTGCACGTCAACACATCGTGAAATGTTGCTTGAATACCCGTCAAGAACTTTTATCTTCTTCAACGTTGCGAGGAAGATTTCCTTATTCGGTTTTGTCAGTGTGAATTTTGCCGGTTGAAATCTGTCATGCTCATCCGGCCACGCGTCTCCACGAACCCCCATGTCCCGTAAATCTTTCCTCGCTTGAAGATGATCTTTTGACTTGTCTGGTTTGTTTAGAATCGTGTACAACACATTGTCGCACACATTCTTTTCAATGTGCATGACATCCAGACTGTGTCGGAGCAAATTATCTTTCCAATACGGAAGAGTGAAGAAGACGCTTACCTTCCGCCATTCTTTGGGGCGCGGAACCGAAGCCTTGGTAGTCTTTGTCCGGCCTTTTTGGATCGTCTTTTTTTCCATACTCAACTTCAACATCCACAAGCTGCTCTATGATTTCTGCACCGGATAAATGCCTAGGAGGTCCTCTTTTCTCTTGTTGCCCATTGAAACGATTGCGTTGCAACCTAAACCTGTGCGTACCATCGAGAAACCGCCGATGACCCATGAAGCACCACTTGCGACTGTGGGGAAGGCGCACTGAGTCAGCGTCAAAATTGCACGCCGGACACGCAAGGCCGGTATGAACATTCCACCCCGATAATGTTCCCAGTCCAGGGAAGTCACTGATAGTCCACATTAACGTCGTACGCAAGTTGAACAGTGTCTTGTCGTGGGCGTCATACGTCTCGACGCCAACATTCCACAACTCCGCCAACTCCTTGATAAGCGGTTGGAGATACACATCGATGTCATTTCCGGGTGCCTTTTTGCCGGAATGATCATGGACATAATGAAGGAGCTGTTTCATACACATCTAAGGCGGCAAGTTGTAAGGTATCAAAACAACTGGCCATATACTATAGCTTGTTCTAAGATTCCCAAAAGGATTAAAACCGTCGGTCGCCAAAGCAAGACGAACATTCCTAAGGTCCGCCGCAAAATCAGGAAAGTCTGAGTCGAACGCTTTCCAGGCTTCAGCATCCCATGGATGTCTGAGTCTACCATCTTCGTTCTTGTCAGTTTCATGCCACCTCATATGCTCAGCTGTCTTAGACGACATAAACAGTCTTTGTAAGCGAGGTTTCAAAGGAAAATACCTTAAAATCTTTGCGGGTTTCTTCTTCTGCTTCTTTCCCTTCCGAACTGTCCTGAACATCGAAGTATGACACTTCTTACAAGTCTCCCTCCGAGCATCCTCTCCCCAATAAAGCATACAGTCGTTGGGACATGCATCGATTTTTTCGTAGTTCAAGCCTAATGTTGATGATCTTCTTGGCCTCATAGAAGGTTGTGGGAATGTCGCGTCGGGAAAGCATCTCGTAGTAATTCCAGCAACATCGACATTGCCTTATTAGTGACCCCACACAAGCACTTGATATGATACAATTTGATCAGAAAAGATAATTTTGAATATTTCTGACAACCTTGATACAAAGGACGATCACTCTCATCCATTAGGGCGAAAAATTCCCGAGCCGCATCATTCCCGAAGAAAAGCGGTTCGGACCCGAACTTCGTAAAGTGAAGTTGTCGTCTTGAACACCGAAAGCATCGTGAACAACTTCATTAACCGGATCATGTTCAAGTACTTGAGTTGCTACTTGTGAGGTTTGAGGAAGGTGAGCCTCATATCTCATACCACGTTCTTCACCATGAACTTGCCAGAATGTATATCCTTTTGGGAAAGGTTTGATAAGAAGATGTTTCATAGCGCCTTCTCGCGTTTGCCACTTCTTGAACTTGCATCTACAACAAGGACACACAATCTTGCCATTAATGCTAGCGTGAGAGAAGGTTAAATCTAAGAAATTTTTCAACCCCGCTAAATATACGGGAGAAGCTGCGCGGTAGCTTGATCCATGACTTATCCATCTCGTACTAAACAAAGCTAGGATACACAATATAAATGTAGAGAGAATGTTTAATTACCTTCATAACAACACCTGATGTTTAAATGCAACATGGAAACAATTTGTAGCGGTTAAAAACCGCTACATCAACCACCACAAATTGCAAAAAAATTAGTTGCGTTTTAGAAACGCTCTACTAACCGCTACAAATGAGCGAATTCGAATTGAAAATCCCGCCAGAGTTTTGTAGCGGTTCTAAACCGCTACATAAACTGCCACAAATTGCAAAAAAAGTAGTTGCGGTTTGGGAAACGATTCACTAACCGCTACAAATGAGCGAATTCGAAAACTTTGTGGCGGTTTTTCGTTATAACCGCTACAAAGTTAATTAATTTACAACTCATTAGCTATAATAAATTTTACATTTGTACATAACATTATTAACCTAATATAAATGACATATAAGTATTAAAATAGTCCTCAAATATATTAAAAACACACCATAGTCAAAGATAACAAATATGTAACAAAAACAAATGTCAACCCGCCGCAATAAGATTAAAAAAACAAAGATCCAACGGTTCAAAATAAAAACTAACTATCAGGAGCCTGATGATCAGGTCCTGTGGCACGACCAGAGGTAATCTCGTGCTCGTCTTCAACAGACGGAGGGGGAGGCGGAGGCGGAGGTGGAGGCGGAGACGGGGAGGAATCCTCGTAGAAGAACGGAGGGAGAGGCTCGGGAGATGGAAACCGTCTGTCAGGCATCAACTCACTCAAGGCACCGGCCATAGCACTCACAATCTCCCTCGACTCGCGACCCAGCCCGGTTGTACCTCTCTTGCATGCGTTTGTTCTTGGCATCATGCGCGGCCTTCTGTACAGCAACCTGCTCGTCAACCTGCGCAGCAACCTTCGCGGCAATGATGACATCAACCTCCTCCGGTGGTGGCCTTCTCGAGCCGAGAGGTGCGGCATAAGAGCTGGAGGCCTTGCCGTATACCATGCTAGGCCTGGCGCCTAACCCCATACCCTTCACGCGGCCAGGATGCTCTTTTGGGCCCACAGCAGCTTTCAAAGGGGCTGTAGGATCCACAGACCCCTGTGACTCCGGGGGTTACGACGCTCGCAGTTCAACCTAGCTCTGCTCAATCCGGGCCTGACGCAAAGATTTCGGAAAACATTAATCAAACAATTTAATTCAATTTAAATATACAACATTAACTATATAAATAATTTGTTTTTGTAACTTACTATGATGTCCTCTCGCGAAGATCGAAGTCGGCGTCCCATCACGGTGTCTATGGGTGTGTGTGAACAAGCGCCCATAGTCCATCTCACGGTTCTCCTCCCGAGCCTTCTCTTCCCGACGAGAGGTAAAAGAATATAAACTTTATTATTTCAAAAACAAAACATTCGTCATTTAAAACTAAAATTAATTGATCTTTGAAAATACCACTCTTTTGTAGGTCACGGCAAACGTCTTGGTTCCGCCGTGTGATGGACTCTTGATGTGTGACCGACTTCCGGTGTTCCTATGTGACAAGGCACACGCAAGGAAGAGCAAACAAAATGTTTATTGAAATTAATTATATAAATTAAGTTAAACTATTAAATAATTTAAACCAAAATGTAAACAATAAATTAATTTCATCTATATATATATTTTTAAACTACACTCAAACAAAATTAATTTAAAGAAATGTTAAACAATAAATTAACTCATATTTAAATAAAACGTAAACTATGATTAATTAAACAACCTACTTGTGCATCTGCACTCCTTCGATATTGGACATAAGCCTTGAGTGATTTGGATCCACGCCGTGCGGGATGTTCTCCATCAGTGATGCGAGTCATAGTCGAATCTTCATTCTCCGTTGGGTGTAGAGACGAAGCCTTCGACTCTTCCACCCTTGCCCTTGATTTCATCGTACGTACCTCTTATGTGGCTCTCACAATTTAAATTTTTTCGTTACATAATGTAGTTATGTAGTTAGTAATTAAGTAATAAATAAATAAATAAATAAATAAACCCAACATTCCATACTATTAATATTTGAATTTAGTTACACAACATAAGTTACCTGCACCACGTCACTAAACGCTTTTTTCTTGTTATCCGAGGGAATCTTTCTCCAATCGTGGATATAGATCGCGAACCATGCCCAATTTCTTCCAAATTCTGACAGGAATCGGTTCATCAGATGACCACCATTTTCGATCGGCTGGTCCGTGTCCGAGTTTCAGGGGACTATGACGCGGAACTCGTTCGTCTGAGTGACCGTGGCAACATCCATCGTCCTCCTGCTGATCTTCTCATGTTTATCTGCACAATTATAAACACATTGTGCAATTGCGTTTAAATAAATTAAGATTACACGTAAGAAATTTAAATTTAATTTATTGACTGAAAACTAATTATATTTACCTTCGACATCCACCAAAACCGGTGGAACGCGAAGACGATGGTCGGGGTTCCCCGGTCCCGCCTGGTTCTCCTCATCGAGAAACCGCTCCGCCTCGCTCAAGAGAATCTCAATATGGATCTCCAGATTTTCGTCTATGTCGCTAAAGGACAAACTTGGGTCTTTATCTCCCCCTACGGTCTCTATTATTGGGATTTCTTCATCTTCAAAGAGGGCATCAAACTCCCTCCCCGCCACATTAGGGGGCGGAGGGGGGATATTTACAGGTCCACGCCCTCTCGTACGGCCCCCTCTACTACTACCGCCCCTTATAGGCCTTTTCTCTCGTTCAACAGCTTTTCCATTTCCCTTATCAGCCATCACGTCGAAAGGTACAAGTTGAAAGGTTAAAAGGTGAAAAATGAAAACATTTGCGCGGGGAAAATGAAAATGAGACGAACAGTTAAAAAACCGCTACAATTTGTAGCGGTTTCATAAAACCGACATCCAAAACGCTACAAATTGTAAGACCGTTGCGATTCTGTAGCGGTTTTTTGCTGACAACCGCAACAAAGTTGCCTCGTTCTTGGTTAATATCTGTAGCGGTCTTACAACCGCTACAAATTGTGAGACCATTGCGATTCTGTAGCGGTTTTTAGCTAAAAAACGCAACAAACTTGCCTCGTTCTTGGTGAACTTCTGTAGCGGTCTTACAACCGCTACAAAAACAGAGACCGTTGCGATTCTATAGCGGTTTTTAGCTAAAAACCGTAACAAACTTGCCTCGTTCTTGGTGAACATCTGTAGCGGTCTTACAACCGCTACAAAAATAGAGACCGTTGTGATTCTGTAGCGGTTATATCATAAAACCGCTACAAAAATACTTTTTGACAAAAAAATTCCAAACTAATTGGTTTAGGAGTCCAACCAATTAGTTTGGTGAAAATAATTAAAATATAAGAACTTTCAATTATTTTAATTATTTTCATCGATTTTCTCAAAACACTCGAGTTTAATAAATTAATAATAATGAGTTTACTGAAAATAGTCTAACATGTTCGTGAAGATTCGCATTCAGTATAGCCACCAAACTCTCTCGGAAACACTCACGACTCATTTTGATCGAGAGATATTTTGAGAGAAGAAGTGGCTATAATGAAAATCAATCTTCGGTGCACGTTAGACTATATCTTCGAAGAAGAGGAAGTCTTCACGTCGAGATAAATCCCAAATGTGGATTGTCATTGAAGGAACACTCTCGACATAAGAGATCTGCTGCAGATATATGCATGCCTTCGACTACTCAGACGAGAATGTTCATTCAGCGACAATGCAGATGTGGTAATTTCTGAAAATTTATAATCAGGTGTACGGACAGATTAACTATTTATAGCGTCACTTTTTGTAGCGGTCGTACTAAAAAACGCTACAAAATCATACTATATGATGCAGTTTCAACTTCGCTTCAACACAACCGCTACAAAAAGCTGTCGTTTCACCTTTCTGTTGTGGTTTCTTTCATATAACCGCTACAGAATTACTGCGACTAAGTTCGCGCCATTACGCGCTAATCACTGGCGCCAAATTTGTAGCGGTTTTACTAAGAAACCGCAACAAAGGTTGCGCCACAGAGATTCGCGCCATGGCGCGCCAAGCTGGCGCCAAAATTTGTAGCGGTTTACACTATAAGAACCGCTACAAATGTCTCAGCAAACGTCCTCTTTATGATTCCACTGCTAATTTGTTGCGGTTCATTAAAAAACCGCAACAAAAACACGTTTCATAGTGATTTTGTGGCGGTTTTTTATAACCGCTACTAATGGTGCGCTACTAATGGTCTGTTTTTTTGTAGTGTGTAATCAAGTTGAAAGCAGATAGTGGATTGAAATCTCAGGAGGAGCTTGGGGACTGGACGTAGGTCATCGTGGATTGGACCGAACCAGGATAAATCACAGTTTGCATATTCTCTTCCCTAAACTCTTATATTTCCAAAGCATATATATTTGAATGACCGATTATCGCTTTATAAATTATTATTGTCATTCGAATTGCTTTCGATAAGTTACGAAAAGATTTATCAAAGTTCCTAAAGTTTTATCAGACACCCAATTCACCCCCCTCTTGGGTGATAGTCAGGTCTAACATTAGCCACTTACTAATTGTTGATAATTTTCATAATTAGGATTAATTATTATCTCACAACTATTTTACTTACATTGGTATTTTATATCCCATGTAAAATATTAAAAATCATGGGGTCACTTATGATCCCAGAAATAATATTTTATTCTCGCCTCATTATTTTTTCAAGGGAAATAATCCCAAAAATTCCTAAAATTAGAGACAACATACTTTCTAATTTTTTTATAAATATTTTACTACCTCTTGGGATTTATCATAATATTTTTAGGCCATTTAATGCCCTAAAAATACATTTTAGCTCTTTATTCACCCTAATTTCAATAGAAATTACCTTAGAAAATAAGATAATTTTAACCTATTATTTGAGACCACATATTTACCTATTTCCAATAGGTATTATTTACTAAAATATGATACTTATCATAACTACGATTTTTAGGGTATTACATTTCTCCCCCCGTTAAACAAAATTTCGCCCTCGAAATTTGCTCTATAACAATTTAGACTATGTACAAACTAACCTTCGGACTATTCGCTCCGGAACTTTTCTCTATATGTCAGCCGCTCCACTTGATGATCGAGAATTTGCTCAGGTTTGACAGTAAAGATCTTGTCATGTCGTACTTTGATATATAGTGTTTCCCGTGGCACCCATATACCGCGGTCAACACCACAAATACCAAAATGTCTCCATGGCGCCCATACACCATGGTAACGCAAGATACCTCTTACTCAATGACACGATCGTGGTCCGGTTGTAGTAACTAAGAGATACGCATCAGAAACTAAAATTTTCGCGGCAAGTAAGATAACTATTTATCAAACCATAGGGGATTTCTTACTAAACATATATCTTAACGATTTCTTTTACCCTCTACTCGGGTGTAGTATTCAAACACGGGACTTCTCGTCTATTAAAAACACAGGACTTCTCGTCTATTAAAACAAAGGATTTCTCATCCATTTAAAAACACAGGATTTCTCATCCATTTAAAAACACAGGATTTCTCATCCGTTTTAAAACACAGGATTTCTCACCCATTTTAAAACATTTCACGTTTTGCATAATCGTATAGTTTAGACGAATGCTAACACCCGAATCATACTAAGTCTGAAGAAGATTCCTTTCTAAGAGAGATAGTACCTTGGACCATGTCTCGTTCTTTTTCCTTCATTAGGGAAAACGTTAGATTTAAAAGACAATGATTAGTCTATCGCAGACTTTATCACACTAATACTACAACGATCGGACACTCGTTCTATTCCCCTTTGTTTAGAATTTCGTTGATTCGGTCTACTCGAAACAGTACGAAATTTCGTATCGGAGTTCCTCTACATGAGTCAAATCTTTGCATGTACTTATCCTTGTTGGTCTCAGAGTTTCATCCGGCATGGCCCAGCTCCACATATAAGCTCTGCGCTAGGACAGAATAGTCGTCCAGTACAAACTGATGATTATCAGAATTATCAGAGTTATCAAAGATTGATATTAGGGTTATCAGAGTTATCAGTGACTGATATGAGGATTATCAGAGTTATCAATGACTAATATTAGGATTATCAGAATTATCAGGGTCTGATATCAAATATGAATATGGACGATGGATTTACTGATTCTGGGTTAGAATGATGCACCGACAGAGGGTATACCAGTTCAAACTGGTATACCGACCTAAGGCTATATCAGTACTCATTTTCAAACCATGCTCTTTTAAAAGGCGTATAGCCTAACTCCGTTACTCAACCAATTTAGCCAGGTAGGTGTCTATCATGGGAGCCTCACCGTGCTAGGGTGACTGATTGGCTTTTCCACATAGACTAGTCATGCCTTTGGCACCAAAAGGTTTGGAATAACTTAGTCAGATCTATGCCAGGACAACTGCTCTGATACCAAAATGTCTTCCTGGCGAATCCACGCCGTGGCAACAAAAGATACCTCAGCCGCTAGTTTTACGCACCGCCTCGCAACCTATGCAACCAGATCGCCTGGCCATGTCGGGGTAAGAGCCAATGCTTCGCCACAGATCACACTGTGAGAACCCCTGATCATGGTTAACTTAACTAGCTCTGATACCAAAATTGTAACATCCCATTTTCAAAAGCAGTATAATTTTTTTTTCATCAGAGTAGAGCCTCGAAGCACAAGAGTAATTGATACTTATATTTCAAATGCCGTAAGTCTGGCTGTTTACGAATATGATACGTTGACCGAGAGTTTTCAAAGTAAATAACAACGAAGGAAGTCTTGTAGGGTCTCTATGCGGCCCGCTTTTCCTCTCTCCTCGGTCCTCGGTCCTCCCGAGCCGACGCTATATGCGAGCTAAGGTTCAATACCCATTGAACCTCAGGTAACGGTTAACCTCATATTTACATATACAAGTATATCAAAGACAACAAACAAGCATATCACAACAGCATATAAGCCCCCCCGGCGATATGGCGCACTTAGCATACGGTCTACACCTAGCAATCAAGTCGCACCAAGCATTTCGCACCGAGCATTTCGCAGCGACGTATCCCAACACCCAAAGAAGCATAATAACAGTACAATGATCATATCACAGAGCTATCAACTATCTCACAACAGCATACAATACACATAGCACATATACGCATACAATAAACATCAGAGTTAGTGTTACAGTACGCGAACGTACCTTCGTTGATGGTAAACGGTACTTTTACGGAAAACGGTAATTTCGACAGTGGGTGAAACAGCGGTACGACGGCGGTACAACAACGGTCCGATTATCTCAGATATCCTATAAGGATAACATTTACCAACTTCTAGCAAGGTATAACGGGCATTTTAGGTACAAATTACCATTTTGCCCCGAACCCCTAATCGGCGAATTTCGCGGAGCTTATTTGTTTTTCGCTCTATCTCTCCGTAATTTTGACAGATCTTTTCCCTCATCATATTTTCGAAATATATATCATATTTACCCCTAAATATGATATCTAGACTATCTTGAAAAATTAAAGATAAATCTAGCATTCCTACTATATCTACCGAAACTAAAGACCAGAGACCGAAGAACTTACCCAGGGTCAGGCTAGAACTTCTTCGGGCTCCTCCTTCTCTCTAAAACCTCTCTCTATTTCGGTTTTGGGGTGTGAGAAATGAAGAGGGGAAGGCTTCTATTTATAGAAGAAAAAGTGACACTATTCATTACTTTATCAGACTGGATTTCGGCCATCGGATCGCACTTCGCCACGTGGCTCCATCTTGGCCTTACACATGTCTTGCCTATGTCATCGTTCTAGAAGAAGATGATGTCATCTTGCTGACTTACCGATAAAGTTCCCTGATCGGTGTCCTAATCGCGTAATCTTGACGAAACTCAAAAATCCGGGATCAAGGCACTGAAGCTCTATTCTTTCTCTTTAAGAATACCTGGGTTAACTAAATTTTTGATCCCATTAAGGGTATTCCGTTGTCTGTTGAACATTTTCGAGACGTACGTCACTTGGTTCTTTGAAATCACTTAGGAAGTTCCAGCTTCTTGGCAGAAAATCACCGGTTCGTAATATGATCTGATCTAAGTAACCTAATTCCTGGTTTGAAAAACACGGTTTGTTTTCTAGAAGTCACTTTTAGCACTATCTGCCCTTTCCTAATTATTCGGTACTCCTAATTACGCTGTTGGTTTCAGAAATGACTTCTGAGACCGCTCATCCGGGATAAAATTCCACTTGTTTATAAAAAGTGTAGATGTTAATGACTTCATTTCTATATTTGGAGGTAGGATTTAATTTCTATCCGTTTCATTTCTCCCGTTGGCTCTTTACCGATTATATTATTATTTTAATCAAAATATCTAGATATTTTTTTCTTTTATTTTTTATTTATTTTTCTAAGCATAAAATATTTATTTATTATTTTATTATTTATTTAATTAATAATTTGAATTTCTCCCCTTAAATTAATTATTTACTAATTAATTTACTTATATCATAATCTAAACAATTAGCCACTAATTACTTAATTAGCCACTTACTAATTGTTGATAATTTTCATAATTAGGATTAATTATTATCTCACAACTATTTTACTTACATTGGTATTTTATATCCCATGTAAAATATTAAAAATCATGGGGTCACTTATGATCCCCGAAATAATATTTTATTTCGCACTCATTATTATTTTTCAAGGGAAATAATCCCAAAAATTCCTAAAATTAGAGACAACATACTTTCTAATTTTTTTATAAATATTTTACTACCTCTTGGGATTTATCATAATATTTTTAGGCCATTTAATGCCCTAAAAATACATTTTAGCTCTTTAATCACCCTAATTTCAATATAAATTACCTTAGAAAATAAGATAATTTTAACTTATTATTTGAGACCACATATTTACCTATTTCCAATAGGTATTATTTACTAAAATATGATACTTATCATAACTACGATTTTTAGGGTATTACATGGGTTGTTATAGTGTACTCAGCACAAATACCACAATCTTCAAGGAATTTAGCTAAAAGAGACAAGAAAAGGTTATGAAGGCACTTAATTAAATTAAAGCAAATTAGCAAGTACTAATTGGCAATTAAACTTGCACTAATTGAGATTATTAGTAGCATATGTCTTCAACTTGATAAAAGACAATGGAAATAAGTGGATATAAAAAGGGATAAAGTGCATAATGCTTTAGGCAATTTATGCCACAATTACACATGACAAGTTTGGGATAAAACACCTACTTGATTTTTACCGAACTTGTGCATTTAATTACAAGTTGAAAAAGGCAATAAAATCTTCTTAAAGGGGCTGTGTTTTTCGAAATTTAGGGCCAAAGAGGATGAAATAAAGCATGATTCACTACAAAAAAAAAAACAGTTTTTTGCGGCGGAAAACTTCCCTCGCAAAACTGACGTTTTCCGTCGCAAAACTGATTTGCGGCGGAATTTGCAAGGGAAAACCTGCCGTCGCAAAAACCGCCCTCGCAAAACGCTTTTCCGTCGCAAAAATGCTCTTTTCCCTCGCAAATTCAGAAATTTGCGAGGGAAGAATTTTCCCTCGCAAAATTTGAAATTTGCGAGGGAACAATCTTCCCTCGCAAAATATGGTATTTGCGAGGGAACAGTTTCCTCGCAAATACCATATTTTGCGAGGGAAGAACGTTTCCTCGCAAATTCCAATTAATTTAAAAAATATATATAAAAATTTAGATAAAAGCAAATAATATCAAAAAAAATAGAAAATAAAAAGACTTGTATATCATAAAAATAAATAGTAACAATCATAAAGTTTACAAAGCAATAACAAAATTTACAAATTATAATGTTTTGACTAGAATGAACTAAAAACAAAGTCTAAACTACAGCAAGCTGGTGATGATCACCACCAGTATCGTCATCACCACCAGGACGCTTGTCCTTCAATAAGGACTGGAGAAGTTCTCGCATCTCAGTAATCATCTCTCCTTGCTCCCTCACCTTCGCTTCTTGCTCTGTCACCTTCGCTTCTTGCTCCTTCAGCTTCTCTTCTAATGCTTTACCCTCTTATCTTCTGCAAAACCAACATTACAAAGTCAGTTTTTTTTTGTACTTCATTTAAATGGATGAGAAAATAATGGTTTGAATTGGTAGCAAAAGTATTACGTCTACCTCGTAGGAACACCTCCAACACCGCTTTGGATGAGCGCAACATGTACACTATTTAAAGAAAGAAAATGCATAAATATAAAAATGTGGATTAGTTATTAAAGTCTTGGGAATACATACCAATGATCTTTGGAAGAATATGAAGTCTCTCTAGTTGTGGAAAGTGACTACTTGTCTACCTTTAAAATCCAAACAAAACCAAGTCACAAACACTAACCAAATTATTCCCACTTTAAGGAGTAGCATGAAAAGTAAATCATTTTTAATGTTGCAAGATTTCTGAAACCAAAAAAAAATATAAAACTGCAACTTATGGTTTCTTCCTATGAAGTTGTTTTTTTTATCTGTTTGTTTAGAAGATGGAATGGAAAAGACAATGGTGTTTTTTTAACAATTAAATATTTTTTAATATATATTTTTTAAGCAAATACACAGGGTCAATAGTTACCCTTTTAAGAATAAAACCAAAACAATCATGAAATGTAACCCAAAAAAAGAAAAAGAAAAATCACATGCTAGATCATGATTATAAAGCCACTATTAAGTTCAACATTCTATACAGTTACCACCACAAATATAATCACTCTTTGAATTGGACAATTGTAGCCATGCATCATAAGAAAAGAACATTAATATGTTTACGAAAGCAAGAACAATATTTTCCATAAGCTTCAAAATCAATCCAAGTAACCACTTTCATAAACTCAAGCTAAATTTAAATTTAACATCAAAATCTTATGCATAATCAAATTCTTTGTTTTTTAATAATAGAACCTATGCATTTAAAATTAACAATAAATATCACATTTAATAATGCAACACACAATTATAATGCAACTTTCAACATAAAACTAAACTTCGATCGGCCACAAAATGTCAACTAGCATGATAATTAAGTTTTGCAACGTAGGTCTAAAACTTCAACAAAGAAAAGAGTCCAAAATTTAAGCTTTGTAATTCCAAATTCCTTGTCACAAGAAGTCAAGTGACAACCAAATTTGATGAGCCAAAAATCTCCAAATAATCTCGATTTACGTAAATTAATTTCAATGACAAAGCATACATGAGATAGCTAAAATGAGGCACCAAAGCAACTTGTGTCATTCTAAAATTTAGCAGCACCAATTCAAAGTTCAAATTCCCACAGAATTCCAATTGTTGGCATCAATCATAGCAAGACAATTCTCAACACAACGGTGGACCACTTTTGAGCATAATTGATCGCAACAATAGTAATATTTGACAAACAACAAAGCTTCACAAGTCAAGAACAATTTTCTAATTCCAACTTATTATCACAATTGAAGCAAAGAATATAACTGCTTTATCCAAAATTTGGACAACTTAGTTGTCACAATTCAAACTCCAAAGCACCAAATAGTAGTCAATTATCATATTGACACGGTCACATTCAACAACTTAATTATGTACTGATTCTTAAAATCACCAAGGAACAAGATCAATTCCTAGCAAATTCAAATTCCTACCCAAATTTACCAAAATGCTAATAGCTTACTTATCTTTCAAAATGATTTTAGGAATCCATGCAGCAAACAAGTAATGATTTAGAGTATTTTAATTTCCAAAATAGGCTTGCTCCCAAATATTAATTCCAACAATATTGGTGATATCACAAGTTGTAAGAAACCTCCATAATTATTTATCATGTTACTTATGTTGAGTGGGATTGAGAACAAAAAATTGTCATATTATTTATCACAGATGCAAATAAACTCCAAGCAACAGTTCATCATAACAAAGCACAAGTTATAAATCAATCAAACTCATATAGTTACTAAAAAGGTGACACCTAATATTTGCAAAACAAGTTAAATCACACTGCACTACTATTATATCTCACTACTATTAATATTAATATCATTCTTATAATCTTGAATCATTGTACATAATCTAAGCATGTGCAATAAAAGTGTTTTAGATGGTCAAAAAATATAAACAGAGTTGTGCACATATATACATTTTCCACAATTAATCTTTTCCAAAGCCCTCACACTCTTTTTTTCCATTCAACTCTTAACTTGATTCTTTTCTTATATTTCAAGCTTAAATTAGAGCTTGAACCTACATTGTTCTTCCTTCTAGCTAATTAAAGCAAGTTAAATTTATTTAAATTTAATTCTCTCGCAAAGATAATCATAATAATAACTTTTGGTATTTCAGTATCATTTATGGCACAAGACAACAAGCTATAAATAAAGTTTAGCACCATAAAGGGCACTTATCCTTATCTAGCACTTGAGAGCATTAGATAACTGTTTTTCTTCCCCGCCTTCACTTAAGAATTTCAAACCCTACAAGCTTTCCATCCATAAACATATAAATGATATCATATTATAATCATTTAAGCACTCCATGGTGTCACTAACCACAACAAACAACACCGGTTCCCTAGTTCTAAACTTTTCCATCCTTTACGCATTCAAACAAAATAGCTAATATTTAAAGTTCCTAACATATATCTGTCATATAAGAAACAATAAAATAGCCACCAACTAATTTATAATCTGTACTATCCAATCCTCATTTTAACAATTGCAATCCGTTTCAATGATCACAATAATTGTTTAACATTTAACCCGATAACAACAACTAAATCTTCTTAAAAAACATCACTAGTCAAAACAGGAAATAAAGTTCACAAAGAACCATATTTTTTTCGTTTTGAATATATACTTCCATATCTTGACATTAACAATTCTTAAGCATCAACGTACCCTTCAATCAAGTAGACAAATTTAATTATCAAAGCTTCAAAAAAAATTCAGCACAAGAACGCTGGATCAGGGCCAACAATATTCTTATCCAATTAATTATCCAAAGTTTCGATTCAACGTCAAGCAACACTCATTTCATAGAACCCAACATCAATGCACATAAACATAGGTCTCAATTTAGCAATCTCGAGCATATAGACATTAAACATTAATAACTCACCAAATCACTCACATGATCGAACCTAATGAAGACGAAAAATGATCGAACAAAACAAAAAGAAGCAATGACCAAAAAATCTCGACTAGAGAAAAAAAGGATGCGTGTCGGAGGTGGTTCGATCTCGTGTTCTTCTCTCTTGACCAAGTGTCGTGTGGCCTTCTCTCGGGCGAGAGTGAAGTCGTGAACGTCGGTGGGGTTGTGATCGTTGCGGGCGACATAGTGGCGGAGGTGGAAGCTGCCAGTGACGACGATGGTGAACGGACAGCGGCGGCAAGGAAAGCCGAAAGGACCGAGATGATCGAAGGAGGCAAGGGTTTCAAATCTAAAGCTTCTACACTTCTCTCCCTCTATTTCAATGTGCGGGCAATATAAGAAATCTAATGCGCTGTTTTTTTTTTTAACACACAGTGGCATTTTGGTAATTTTAATGTTCTAAAGAAAAAGAAAAGAAATTTGCTTATGAGAGGATGGGAATTTGAGCTCTTACCCTTATACACCCTCCAAGGCCTCCAATATCATAAGGTATTCCTTATTGCCACAGTACAACAAATATTAATTTTATTTTGCTACTATCTAAATTTACTTATGTTCAACTTAAGGAGCATTCAACAAATCACAAAAAAAAAATCATAAATAATAGAAAAATCCAAAATAACATAAGCAATTTTTTTTAAAATCTATTATCTTGATAGTCAATATTGTCAGGGCTATTACAAAAATTGAAGAAGCTATAAGCCCACACATAAAACATGGTTCTCACACTTAATGTACGGTAAAAGAGAGGACCCACATATTCAATTACCATGCTTCCTTTTCTTCAAAGTTTTAATTGGAAGAACACTCCAATTTTTCTTTCTTTTGCTTCTTGTCTCGATCGAACAATAGTAGGGGAAAATGGGCCAATCAAACACACACAAGGTGCACACCCATAACACAATCGGGATGAATGAATAGAAAATTGAAAGAATGATTGAACAATAGAATTGCTAATAACTATAAATTAGAGATAAAATTACAATGGTCATATAGTTCATGATTTCAAGGGCTTTTATTCTACCATTCAGTAGCAATAATTATTCGCTTATTTAAACATTTTTAATCATGTGATTTCAAAATTTCTGATATATTTCTTATGAAGGTTTTTATTAATTTACATTTTTAAAAAATATGTCATTTGTTCTGTTATATTTATTTGATTAAATGATAAAAAGGAAGATATATAGAAAAAAAAATATTAATTATAAGACAAATGTTTATAAATATATTTCAAAATACTATTGTTTAGAATAAAATTGTCTTGATTTTAATCAATATGCTACCTTGAGTCGAATGAGGCGGAAATGAGTGAGAGAGTTGAATTTTTTGGTTTAATTGCCTTGGCTTAACTTTGCAAAAATAATTTTTTTAAAAAAAAATTTGCGAGGGAAAAAAATTTCCCTCGCAAAATGATCACTTTTGCGAGGGAACGAAGTTTCCCTCGCAAAATGGTCATTTTTTGCGAGGGAAGTAAAGTTCCCTCGCAAAATGTGGCCATTTTGCGAGGGAAACATTGTTCCTCGCAAAATAGAGGGAAATTGGCGGGATATTTCCCCCAATTTCCCCAAATTTTGCGAGGGAAAAAAACTTCCCTCGCAAATGGTCAAATTTTGCGAGGGAACTTTACTTCCCTCGCAAAAAATGACCATTTTGCGAGGGAAACTAAGTTCCCTCGCAAAATTGGCGGAATTTTTCCCCCAATTTTGCGAGGGAGCCATCTTTCCCTCGCAAAATGGGGGTTTTTGCGAGGGAAAATATGTTTCCCTCGCAAAAAGTGGCCATTTTGCGAGGGAAATTTTTTTCCCTCGCAAAATTGGCATTTTTGCGAGGGAAAATGAGTTCCCTCGCAAATTTGTCAAAATTTGCGACAGAATTTTTTTCCCTCGCAAATGCCGTCGCAAATATGACATTTTCTAGTAGTGATTAATAAAGTGCTAATGACCTTGATTAGCTAACAAATAAATCCTACAATGACACTTGTAATTAAAGGGCATGTAAGCTCCTGTTTAGGATATTAATTAGCTTAACAAATCTGCCACAAAAGTCCACAATTCCAGCTGGGCATTGTTGGATGAATATGAGCCAAGTTTTGTATGATAATATCCTATGAAAATAAAGCCTTAATCCTCATGTAATTAGTTGAACCAATGAGAGCATTTAAGCAATAGGAAATTGCCAAATGGAAATCAATCCAAGGGCTAGGGAAGCAGGTGTATGGCGACCAAAATATGAGGGGATGATTAAAAGTTAAAAAGTGATGACAAGGCCATGTGAGGAGAAGATAACACAAGAAAAGGGTAATTGGGCATTTGTGGGGTCCACATAAGACTTGTCATTTGCTTATAAAAGGCAATGGTCCCCTCTTCACTCTTCACACCACAATAAACTCAAATCAAAGCTGATTGAGATAGAGAGAGGGACGAAATACATAACAGAAGGAAGAAGAAGCAAGAGTTTCAAGGTTAAAGGTAAGGTTCTTAGCTCTAGCTTTTTTTTATTTTTGGTAGAACTTTGGTTTGATCTAGAAAAATGTGAAATAAAATTATTTTCATATTTTTAAGGTCACCAATAGGTTTAGGATGAAAAACATGGTGGGAAATAATTTTTGGAATCAATGAATCAAAATAGTGAAAGTTGGGAAATTTTTCAGATTTCAGTTTTCTAGAGTCAATCACCTTGTGGATGTTATTTTATGCAGAAAAGGATCTCTAAAAATCATGAATATTTTCATAAATAAAGTAGACATCCAGGGGGTTTCCTTTGATATAAAATACGTGATCTTTAGAGCTTTTTACTAGGAGTTACAAATTTTTGAAGTTGGGTAATGTTTCGGGATGTTAATCTAAACAGTGGTTGTTATACATGGATTTTAGCTGATCAAATGATGCATAAACAAAAAAGGATCTCTAAAAATCATGATTTTTTTCATAAATAGAGTAGACATCCAGGGATTTCTTTTGATATAAAATATGTTATCTTTATAACTTTTTACTAGGAGTTACAAGTTTTTGAAGTTGGGTAATGTTTCTGGATGTTAATCTAAACAGAGGTTGTTATACATGGATTTTAGCTGATCAAATGATGCCTAAAAATCCTGAAATTTTTTAGAGATATAATAGACATAAGGGGATTTCAGTTTATGTAAAACATATATTTTTTAGGGTTTTGTACAAAAAGATGTGAATGTTTCAATTTAATTCATGTTTATGGACATGTGAAAAGAACAATGATGGAAAACCTTAAACCTGGGAATGACTCAGACATTTCAAGGTTTTGTGATTATTTTTCCATGAAAATAGACATCTCAAGTGTCATTTAAGCTTTGCAAGCACATCATTTTGATTTTTGGACAACTATTTATGATTTTTCTAAATTATTGAAAAATCTGGGTATAAATGTTGAAATTTTGAATTTAAGCAAAAAGTAAGGTCAAAAATGGTGAAAATATCTCTTGGGATATCATTCCAAATAATATCGTATGTATTATAATATCATATAAATGAAATAATGCAGTGATAATAACATAGGATATTTGGGAAAGTCAAGAATCGGTATTAAAAGGAAATCATACCGCTAGCTATGCGAAGAAAGATACAGACGCGTACTGTAACTTTAACTCTTCTGTGTCTTGTATGTATTTATATGAATGATTGATTCATGATTGTTGTTAGACCATGCACCGTGATTGACTAAGACTGGGTCTGGGCCATGTATCGTGACTGACTAGGACTAGGTCTTAGGTCACATGTATGTTTACATTCAGTTAAGTTGTGGATTATTGCTTTTATGATAATACTGCATGCTTGTTTTCCTAGCACTGAGGATTCATGTTTGGGACACGTGGCACTGTTGAGTGCATTTACCGGTAACGATACATTTGATGTGTGCTATATATTGTGATAACTTAATGTTGTTTTCCATGATATGAATATCTGTCATATATTGTTATTACCTGAACATAAGGTTAATTGTTACCTGAGATTCAATTCGATTAGAAGGATCAGGATCCGGTATAAAGGGTAAGCAGCATGTATGAGGACTTGACATGTGTTTTTATTTTGGACTGTATTTATGCTGCTAGATATTTAGTATTTAAATACTCAAATAACTGTACCGATATTATCTCCGACAGGATACATCACAAATAGTTTTTATTTATAGCCACATTGTAACACCTCAAATTCCTTGCTTCAAATCGTGTCGGTTGACACTTAGTTTTAGAAAAATCAACAGAGTTTGAGGTGCTACAGCTCATAGTAATGCGGAAACGGAGAGCATGCACTTTACGTTAGGACAATGAGTAACTGAGATAAAATGCCCAAACATATGCTGATGTCCCAACAAAAGCTGATATATTAAAAATTTCCCGAAGGAATATTCATGTGATACATTTACAGAGCTTTGTATAATTGCAATTCTTACATGGTAATTGTACAATCTTCAACCAAGCCGTAACTAGACTTGGGGCAATGAACCTAACTTAGTTAATCAAACAATTTGGCCAGGTAGGTGTCTATCGTGGGAGTCTCATCGAGTTCACGGCGACTTATTGACTGATCTACATAGACTAGCCCTGCCTTCGGCACCAAACTGTTCGAAGTAACCTCGTTAAATCCGTGCCAGAATGAATGCTCTGATCGTCTCTTCCGGCATTTGCTTTGACCGGTGCCTCTTCACGGCTCCGTCTACCGGTGCCTCTCTTCGGCGCTATCCTTCGGTGCCTTCTCTGATCCTGGTTCCATTTCCTGAACCTTTAGTCAATGCTGAGATTCAATCAAATTGAATCTCAGGTAACAGTTAACCTCATATGAAAAGTATAACAGTATATGTATGACAGATGTTCATTACATTACAGCAATAATCAATACATAAGCACACAACAGATGTAAGATTCGTCACAATAACAGTACATGGCACACAACACATGTAAAGTCTATCCACGTTTGCACTAACCAATGCCACGATGGCCCCTCGTGTCCTCAGCGCTAGGAAAACAATTTCACGGCATTATCAAGTATATAACCCGTATAAAGCTGAATGTGGTAACAGTGATTCAAGACAGAGTCTTAACCACGGTACATGACCCAAGACCAAGTCATGTCCATGACCCTATGAAATCATACTACCACATACATGCATACAAGACACATTAGAGTTAAAGTTACTAGTACGCGAACGTACCTTTCACCGTGTAGTTACCAAAACGCCCGACTTTTTGATCCGACTCCAGACTTCCCGGATATCCTATACATTATCGTCGGATTATTATATGATATTTGATAAATACCATATTGCTAAAATAATATCCTAAAGGTTTAATTTACCTTTCTACCCTTGGTAGATTATTTATTACATTTTCGCCCTTACATTTCTTGAAAAATGCTAATGCTGATTTTCTGGGAAGATTTTTCATCAACTTTGGAAAATCATAATTAATTCTAGAAATATCGAAACGAGGATCCGTAAAATTCCCCGAAATCCTTAGGATGTATATTTTTGAGGACAAATACTTGTGTTTACCCAGAATTTGTGAATCATTCTCAGTGTTCGTGTTTCCGACCTCTGCCTAGAATTTTTCCAGAAAAACGTAGCCCACCTTTGGAAATTATTATCTCCTTGCAAAAAATTCAAAATGCTATACTCTGGGTATATTTGGAAAGCCCTATGTGTGTACTTTAACCATGAAAATTTTCAGGATTTAATAACCTCATCTTCATCATAAAATCATAGCCTTTTTGTTGCTAACTCTAGCAAACTTTCAACCGTAAATTTTGCTAGAACTTCGCTACTTTGATCTTCGATCTTCAAGAATTTTGCTATATCATATTTTTCATCTAACAAAACTACTCTTGAAGATTAAAGATCAAAACACTATTTAACTATGAATTTAAAGACTATAGCTCAAGAACTAAGAAACTTACCCTTGAAGAACCTTGCTCCTTCTCTCTAGCACCGAAAAAACTCCCACTCTCTCTCTCTAACTTCAGCTACTTGAAGCTGATTTTGGTGTCAAGATTATGAAGAGAGGAGCCTCCTATTTATATGAGAAACTCCAAGGTTAAATTGGTAAAGAACAAGGTTAACCAATTGCTCTTCTTTCTTCTTAATCATTGATCTTATTTTCACTTTATTAAATCTCATCTCACCCATTCAATTGAGTGCCGACATGCTCCCTTTCTTTAACCATTAAATATGCATTTTAATTAACAAAACACCTCTTGCATCAAGCCTTCTAATTGGTTAGTCCAATATTTGACTTTTCAACCTACTTTATGCTTTATTACTCTTGCTCTCTCTTTCCCTTCTTCACATCCGTGCCCCCTCTCTTTCTTATCCTCTTCCATGCATTTAATTATCTTATCCTCTTCCATTCTTTAATTATCCCATGTGCTTATACAATTATAATATCTTAGATATTATTAGATAATCTCTTATCCTCTCATCTTGATCCCTCACCCTTGGATCAATTTTGTGTTAGTTTAAGATAAATCCTCCCCATTAATCCATGGCTTAATTCTCCCATTGGTCCTTTTAATTTTCACAAAGATTAAGCTCATTTTTTTGATTTTCCATTGGCTAACTCAATTACACAAGGATTAAGGTTAATTATAGGCTTAATTAGGACCATTGGATTCAATTGTGTTTGTTTAAATCCAATCTTCACCCTTAATTATATTGAATTTGCTATTAGGTTATTGAGTTATTAACTAATCATAAAAATTAGTGCTTAATTAGGCAAGTATTATTTCATCATCATTGGCTTAATTATTTCCAAGTATAATTAGTCCTCTTTTGATGATCCTAATTTGCCTTTAATCATCTTGAAGCATTTTGCAACTAATCTCAATTAGTGCAAGCTAAATTGTTCATTTATTGTTGCTAATTTCCTTTAATTAATTTAAGTGTTTTCATAATATTTTATTGCCTTATGATCACTTAAAATAGCTATTATTTCATGTGATTTAATGTCACATTTTATAGCCCCTAATATGTAGTCTCACAATTAACCATTGGTTAATTAATTCCAAAGTGGAATTTGGATGAGAATATAATCAATAGATTATAATTTTTTGAGACACATATTTACCTTTGTATTTTGTTAATTATTTTCCAAAATACAATGTTTATAAAAATTATGAAAATTAGGGTATTACACACATACGCTCTATTGCTCCACTCTAATGATATTCTTATATACTACGAGTTAATATACATAATAAGTAGTATGGAATTAGGGGTATTATGTAACACCCCAAATTCCGTAGCATAAATCGTGCCGGTGACACGTGGTTTTATAAAATTTGTCAGAGTTTTGAGGTGCTACAGCTTAGCGTAATGCGGAAACGAAGAGCATGTACTAAAAATTTGAACAAAGAGTTTAACAATGAGTAACTGATATATATATATATATATATAAATACTCAGACATATGATGATGCCTGACGTATACTGGTATATTAAAAATTTTCCGAAGGAATGTTCATGTGATACAACAATACAAAACTTTATAATTACAACTCTTCTGTGTAACTATACCTCTTCAACCAAGCCTTAGGTGGACTTGGGGCATAGAACCTAACTCGTTAAATCATCCCATTTGGCCAGCCGGGTAAGGTCTAGTAGGAGTCTCACCGAGTATTTATGGCGACTGATTGATTGAACCACATAGACGACCCTTTCTAGTTTAAGCACCAAATGATATGAAGTAACTTTATTAGATTCATGCTATAAGGTAGGTTATGTTGACCTTCTTCCCGCATTTTCTTTGACCGGTGCCTTCTCACGGCTCCGTCTATTGGCGTCTTTTTATGGTTCCATCCACTGGTGCCTTCTCTGGTTCATGATTCTTCCCTGTCTATTAATTAAGACTGAGGTCCAATGTCCATCGGACCTCAGGTAACGGTTAACCTCATGCTTATGTAAACAATATATGTATCACAGGTATTCATGTCATTTTAGCAAATATCACTACAAAAGCCCATAACAGATGTAGGAAATACATATATGTATGTAAGGCAATAACAATACACAGCCCCTGCAGTATGTTTGTTACCCCAGTCTGCACATATCACCAGTGCCACGATGGCCTATCGTGTCCTCAGCGCTAGGAAAACTCTCAACGGTATTATTAAAACTATAACCCGTGTATTCATGATTGTATCAAAATAATTAAGACAGAGTCTCAGTATAGGAACACAGAAATCATATATAAACATATCACAAGCATCAGAGTCAGTGTTACAGTACGTCTCGCGAACGTACCTTTGTCGCTTTTCACGGTACGTTGGATGATCAAACAGTGATCCCGGATATCCTATAAGGGTAATATCGTCTCTATTAATTCACAAATATTATTTCAAGAGATAGTTTGGCTATATCTGACCATTTTACCCCTGGATTAATTATTTCTAATTAATTTCACCTTATTTTCGTAAAAAACACTTATTTACTCAATAAATGCTGATTTTTCGCCTAACTTTGAAAACTCATAACTAATTCTACAGAACTCGAAACGAGGATCCGTAAAATTTCTCAGAATCCTTAAGATGTCTAATTTTAGGAAACATTATTGGTTCTTGCCCAGAGTTCATAAACAATTCCCAGTTTTCGCAACAACATGTTCTGCCCAGAAATTTCCAGTATTTTTAGCCTATCTTTGAACATTTTTATCTCCTAGCACAGAACTCAAAACGACATGCTATAGGTATATTTGGAAAGCTCTATATGTCTGCTCCCTCCATGAATTTTCTCAGAATTTTGGCATAGCATCTTCAACATAAGATACCAGCGTTTTTGAAATTGCTTTTGGGAGTCGCTAACCGACAAAATTTCGCCAGAACTTCGTTACTTTGACCATAATCTTCCAAAAAATTTGCTATAACTTCTTCTTCATCATTTTTTCGAAATAAAGACAGTAGTAACCATAAAAACATGTAAATAACACTATAATTGGAAGATTATAAATCAAAACAACATCTAAGCTACAAAACTCAAAGCTAAGGCATAAGAACTTACCTAGAACTTTGCTCTTGCTTCCTCCAAAGCCTCTCACTCTCACTTTCCTCTTGCTATTTTAGTACCACAAGCTTCTTGCTTGGCTAGTGAATTGGTGAAGAACATTGTATGCCCAACACCCCTATTTATAGCATTTCCTAGGCTCTCCTTATTGGTGGATTCCAAACTCAAATTGAATCAAGTTTTCCACTCTCTCTCACTCTCTCACAAACTGTCCTTCTCTCCTCTCAACTCTCTTCATCTTTCTTACAATCCCAAATCCTAATTTAGTTAAGTATAATTTAGTGTTTTTCTTAAGGATTCACTTACACTTTTGGAATCACAATTTTATGACTTGATTTATGGTACTTTTAAACTTTGTTTTCACAATAGTATGAATCTCAAAAGTGTACCAAAATCACTTTGGAAGACACTATGTTCAAGCTTGAATTTTGCCTATTCATAATATCTACTTAGATTTGTTACTTAGTTCAAGGATTTCAAGATACGATTTATTTTCTATCGGTTCTCATTTACTTGTGTCTAGAATTTATCCTAATGGTTCTTATCTTACCATTTACTTAATTAAACATTAATTACTTTATTACACATGCTTATGTCACACTACCACAAAAGTCTTCATGTAATAAAGTGTGATTAAGACATTTGTGGTGTAAATAATTTTTCACTTGGCTCATATTCTCCCTTGCTCAAAGTCGACAGCCCCCTCCCCTTTTTAACCCAAATTTGATTTCCATTTCACATCCAAATGCCTTGAAAGTCTTGGCAATTAATTTATGATAGTGATGTTTTAATCTTTGTTAATTACTTTAATCAATTTCTTTCTTATTTTCCCTTGGCTTGCACCGATTTTCACTCTTGCTTTTTACTCTTGGATTGTATTTCTTTTATCTCACAAATCATATGCAAAAATTCTCCCATTGGTTGCTTAAGTGTTCACATGGATTAAGCTTTATTAGATTAATTATAAAGTCCTTAGATTAGCTTTATTATGTTTAATCTAAGCCCTTGAAGTTGGTTTAGAAAAATTAAGACACTAATAGTGATATTAGTTAGTGATTTAGGATTAAGGATTATTAAATTTCTTAACCCTTTTATTAAGCAATCTTTGCCACTTATTTTATTTAAAGAGAAATTATTTAATCATTAATTAAATATTGTTAATATAGTGTTTTAGGGGTTACTAGGCTTTAATCACCAAAATTTAACATGTTTCTAAATTAATCTCAATGATTAAAAACTCCTTATATGCTATCCTTAACCATAAACATCTAAATAAAGGGTTTTACTTGATTTACCTTGAATATTCTCTTATTCAAGCTTTAAACAATTAGCCAACAATTACCTAATTAATCACTTACTAATTGCTGATAATTTTCTTAATTAGGATTAATAATTTTCTCATAACTATTTCACTGACATGAGTATTTCATGTCTCATGTATTATATTAAAAATCATGGGGCCATTTAAGGTTCCCAAAATAATATTAAATTTTGCCTCATTATTTTTCAAGGAAAATATTGCCATAAATTACCTAAATTAGAGACAACATACTCTCTAATTTTAAATAAATATTTCATTGCCTCTTAGGATTTATCATAATATTTTCAGGCCATTTTATGCCCCATAAATGCATTTTATGGATTTTGGCTCTTTATCTCTTCTAATTTCCATAGAAATTACCTTAGAAAATAAGATTATTATAATTTATTATTTGAGACCACATATTCACCTTTGTATTTTTAGTATTTATTTACTAAAATTCAATATTTATTTTAGGGTGTGTTATGATCCATAAATGAAATCTCAAGGAGAAATTGCTCATAAATTTATAATAGTCAAATTACAAATTTAGAGACAATATACTCTCTTTGAAATATTTATCCAAATATATCATTTATGTTAGTTAGGGTTTTCAGGGTATTACATATTACAAGCAGAACGTTCATTTATTATAGCACTTTAGTGCCAACATTATGATGTAGAGTCATAAGCGTTTCAACATATAGATTATCAAGACATAAAGTATTAAATGATTGTGCTTGTACAAACTAGTTAAAACAACCATTGCCAAATTTAAAAGAGTATCCAGCTTTATCAAGTTTGAAAATTGAAATTAAATTCCTAGATATATTGGGTACAAAAAGAGTTTCACATAAGTCTAAATGATGTCCACTGTCAAGAATCAAATAGTACATCCCAACAACTTCCACCGGAACTTTCACTCTATTGCCCATAAAGACAATTTTCATTTGACCTTGTGGTTAAAAGGAATCCCTTCATTGTATTAGAAACATGAGTTGTACATCCATAATCAATCCACCAATTATTATAAGGAACTTCAGCTAGGTTTGGTTCATAACATACATAAGCACTAGGCTTACCTTTCTTTTTGAATCAACCCTTACGTTTCAGGCAATCCTTTTTGAAGTGTCCAGCCTTACCACAAAAATGACATCCTTTTTTGCCATGTTCCTTCTTGCAGATTTGAGAAGATGAGGCCCATTGATCTTTAATGGTCCTCTTCCCTTCTTCTTATGCTTCTTACCACTTTTCTTTTTAGCTCCTTAATGTTTCACATGATTGATGGAATGAATTCCCTGGTTCTTAATTCTAGTTTCCTCATGAACTAGCATACTATACAATTCATGAACATTTCATTTGCCTTTCATAGTATTATAGTTCATTTGAAAAGGACCGTACTTAGACGGTAATGAGTTCAATATGAATTGCACCAGGAAATTTTCATCCACTTCCATTCCCAATGACTTCAGTCTTGCTGCAATGTTTGTCATTTCAATAACATGCTCATGCATAGTACATGAACCATCAAATTTCATGATGGTCAGTTTACTCTTAAGTGTCCCAGCAAGAAAATTGTCAGCAGTTTGGGAGCATTCTTCCACAAGTTTTATCATTTCTTTAACACTTTCAGTTTGTGGAAGAGTTGACTTAATGTTGCTTACAATGCTCATTCGCATGTACATCAAACTCAACTTATTAGATCTTTCTCAGTTCTTAAAATGGTTTCTTTCCTGCTTAGTGCTTTCATAATAAGTAATAGCACTAGGTTTCTCTTCTCTAAGAAAAAACCAAATCCATTACCCCAAGATAAAATTTGATGTTCTCCTTCCATTAAGAGAAATTTAGTCCATTAAAAACTACAATAGTTGAGAATAGTGTGTGTGGCAACAAGTACTTCTACAAAAACACATCGGATTATCGATGGAAATTACCAATGGAATTCCATTAGTACTTTCAATTACCGATGAATTCTGTCGGTAACTGAATTTCCGACGAAAAATGTCCATCGCAAAAACAACCGTGGCAAAAGACATTACCGATGGAATGATTCCATCGAAATTTTTTATGTCGGTAATTCCGTCTCTAATTCAAAGTTTTTTTTTGTAGTGCTTAAAGGAATAAAAAAATTGAAAACATTAATGCTTTGAGTTATACATATCACATACTAACATGCTTCACAAATTCAGTCATAATTCATCAATGCCTATCAATGTTCACCTATGGGGACCCACTAATATACAATATTCAGTCATAATGATACTATAAAGATTTCACATAATTTGGTAATGATGCATACCCCAACTAGAAATCACCACTACATAAGGCACTTCTAACATACATTTTCAGGACCCTAAGACAACAGTTTTTAGGGGTAGTCTATATGAGTGTTGTTGAAATTTTTAAAATGGACATCTATTGTTAAACAATCGTTATAAGTCTACTTACAACAAATATTATTTAAGAATATGTAAGTCTGATTTTTTTTTCAACTTTCAACGATTGTTTTTCAAAAACAGTCGTTGAAAGTAAAGGGGGAAAAAACAAACGACTGGTTTTGAAAAGGACGTCTCACTAAATCTTGATTCGCATATAATACTCTTCTGCCATTGTTAAATTATTGAGATGGACATCAATTGAATTTATCAACACTCTAGCTAATGGCCATCAATACTTGATACTTCACGCGTTCTTTGATTACGACTGTGTCAGAGCGAAGGCCAACAACCATTTCTTTAGTCCCTACTCTCTTTCTTACACACACACACAGAAAGATGCTAAAACTCAGTCCTTTTCCATTTATACCTGCATTTATGTTTTGCTTTCTATGAATTTTTCGTCTCCTGCTATTAACTAAGTTTTAGAATTTATAGAATTAAACTAAATCACAACATGCTCACCAATCTAATACGCATCTTCAGTCTTCACTTTCCCACCTCTTGATGCTTCTTTTATATGCTTCCTCTTCCGATCCCTGTCAACAGCATTATAACATTAAAGAAAATAAAAAATTCCAAGGGCACTCACACGTCAAAAAGAGAACACTAATACCGTTATAGAAAAGTAACCTTTTTATAGGTAAAAAAAGAAAAAGGGTAGCGTCTTATGAGTGAATTTTGTTTATTTTTTGATAATGCTAACAATAATACGCATGCAAAGAATGCAAGTGACTAATTGATCCAAAATCGCACACTAAAAAGAATGAGAAATCTCACAAGAACCAGAATGTAAGGAGAATAAACCCCACATATCTATAACCTCAGAATCCTCTGTCAACGGAAATTCTTCAGTTCGATCTTCCTCACTCTTCTGCTTCCTTCCATTTCCTTCTTTGATATGCTTTTCCACCCCTTCCATTTCGCTCCGGATATAAGGAATTTGGAATGAACAATTAATTATAAATGTAGAGGGCATCGACATCCAAACCTTTCACCTGGAATGTAGCAAGTAGTTAGAAATATGGTTAGCATTTAACACAAAATGGAAGCAGTTAGAAATAATCGTATGACATACTCTCAGCATTCTTAAGTAAGTCTAGGATGAATTGGAATTGCAAATGAAATGGAAGAAGGAGGAGTGTTGGAATTATTATATAAGGCGGAAGTAAGAGAGCGGTGTGTGAAGAGACTGTTTTTAAATATTTGAACAAAATGTAGGAGGCGTGAGAGTATAAGGTTGAAAAATTTGAATATTTTCGACTTTCAACCACTGTTTTTCAAAAATTGTTGAAAGTAAAAAAAGAAAAAACAAAGAGAGAGAGAGAGAGAGAGAGAGAGAGTTACAACGATTGTTTTTTAAAAAACAGTCGTTATATATACTTTCAATGACTGTTTTTGAAAAAACAGTCGTTGAAACTAAGTGGTTTTTTTTATAAAAAAAAAACTTGTAACAACTGTTCTTGAAAAAATAGTCTTTGAAAGTAAAAAATATTCATTTTAAAAAAAAAGTGACTTAACTTTCAATGACTGTTTATCCGGAAACTTGATCGTTGAAAAATAAGCAAAAATTTCAAAAATGTCACTCCTCCTTTTTAACTTATGTTTTCTAAAAACTGACATTAATTAGTGTCATTAAATTTACTTTTTGTAGTAGTGAATATTTATCATCTTTGGATGTCTAAATAAAACTAGAAGTATATGGACAATACCAATATTCATGTTCAATTATTATAAAGATAAATATAACCAACCTTTGGGTTGATTCATAACCGTCCTATATATAATAACGAACTTCAATTCACTCATAACACAAACATAACTTTCATAGCATCAAGGTTATGGGTAATTGAAACATCACTGTAATATTTGGAATTAAAATAATTTATAAGGATTTGGCTACTTTGGTGACTAACAAATCCACCACTTAATTCCAAAACTTAAATGTTTAACATTCTTGCAATTACTATTCACAAAATCTTTGAAGCATAAAACCATAGCCATAAAATATCCTTAATTACAAAATTAACAATGTGTAATTTAAATAATATATTGATTTCAATTTGCCTCTTCGATTCGCAACATCCATCATATATATACATGAAACCAATTTTGTTAATTATCTCAATTGGCCATGTAAGTAAAAACCTAGTGGGAGTCTCTTCTTGCTATTGCAACGGTGACCAATTAAATAACCATTAAATCAAGGCTTGGCCTTTGAACCACTTTCCTAGACACCAATGGTATAAATTAACTTTATATGATTCCACCGCTAGTAGATCAAACTAACAGCTTTTCAAAATCAATAATCCATTCATAATCATACATGGAAAACATGAATTCCTAAACACAAGCTCTACTAACACAATTGGAAAAAGACTTCTGGGAAGAGATTTCTTGACTGAAATGAAATGACCATTGTCAAGTGCCTTTTGGGAAGAGGTTTTTTGACTACTTGATTGGAGCAGTCATACCCATAGGATGTAAAGAGTTATGTCTTTTGGATACATTATATAAAGGATAGAAGGATATAAACTTGTCTATTCATTCTCTGACTATTAGAGACGCTTTCCATCAAGAATAGAGAGAGTATTAAAAAGGGTAAAGAGAATGATAAAAGTTTCAATTATTGTACTGCAAGCCACACATTGCAAACTATCGATTCTGTATCATGGACAAAGGTTAGTGCATTTAACCCTATTGAATGTGAAAACATGATCTTAGAAAATCATGTTTTCACATTCAATAGGGTTAAATGCACTAACCTTTGTCCATGATACAGAATCGATAGTTTACAATGTGTGGCTTGCAGTACGATAATTGAAACCTTTATCATTTTTGTACTCTTCTTAATACTCTCTCTATCCAAAAGATGTTAACTCAGACATTCTATGGATATGATCGCTCCCATTAAGCGATCAATAAACCTCTTCCCAAAAGGCACTTGTCAATGGTCATTTCATTTTAGTCAAGAAACATCTTCCCAAATGTCATTTGCCAAAGATCATTTCATTTCAGTCAAGAAACCTCTCCCAAAGGTTATTTGCCAATGATAATTTCATTTCAATCAAGAAACATGTTCATTAATTATTAAATCATATGCATTTATCATAGGCACATAAGACATTTCTTACAATCTTCATTCAATGAGGTTTTCTTTTAAAAACAAATTATGCGTTCTTCCTTGTTTCTGAAAATTTGTTTTTTTCAAAAACTTTACACATCCGAAACTTATAATAAAAAATTATATTTATTTAAAATGAAAATTTTAAAATATAATTGATATTTGAAACTCATAATACCTTTAGTTTGTCATAATCAATCATACCTTTTTAATTTTCAAATTAAAGTAAGTGCTGTTAGTGAAATTCTTATTTGAAACTATATTTCAATTTAATTTAAGAACTTACAACTTAATTACACACACACACCACTAATTAATCAAAACTTCACTTTATGTTATTATAAGTAATTTTAAAACATTTAATTCAAGTTTTAAACACGTAAATAACTCTGGGACATTGTGTCCAATGAAAACATATACTAACCGGTATGAAACAGAGTTTGAAAAAACGAAAAATAAAAAGTGAGGGTATCAACTTGTTTACATAGAATTAAAATTGATCAAGATGGAGGGAACAAAAATATTACATAAGCATAAGCGGCCAAATGGATTTGTTTTAGTTAAAGGGAAGCTAAATGGAATATTTTAATTAAAGGGTCAGATCTTAAATATTAACAACTAGATGAGGTTATAAAGGGATCAAATTCACAACCTCCCACTAAGAAAATGTTTCACGTAGTCAAATAAAATTTGAATTCGCATTTAAACTAATGGTCCATTAATTATAGGTCCATTTTAATGAGCCACGATCGCAAAATATGTTCAAATTTTAACATGAAATATATCTTTTTTTTCCCTCTAAAAAAGAGAAAATTTGAAATAGTAAACATTTGAAACTCAGGATAATTCTAGTAGGCAATAACTAACCATATGAGTTCGATTGTAAAATTAAAATAAACAAGATTAAATGAAATTCGTATTTCAAATGAAAATTTAAGTTTAATACAAAGTTGAGAAATAAGTAAAAGTTCAACCAATACTTCAATATACATATAAGCAATTTTATAACATTGAATTCAAATTTCATTCAAGCAAAAGACACACTAGGGAGATGGTGTGAGAAAATATACAAATAATTAAATAAAGTAAGGACATCCACGCTTTATTTTCCATATAATTATTATGTTTAATTAGAGAAATATGGTATAGGTTAAGTTTTAGGCTAAAATACACAAACCCCTAAGTGTTATTTTTTAAATGAGATGGTACATAATAAAAAACAAAATTTAAACAGCAAAAACGGTTAACGTTAACTTAAACAATAGTTTTAACGGTGAACAAGTTGATAGTCAAAACATTAAACTTTGAGGTCTTTAATTTTAACTCTGAGGTCTTGATAGTTTTAACTTTGCCTCGCTCAAAGTTCATGAGGGTTTGTGTATTTTAGCCCAAATTTTATGTCAATAAGAGCTTGCTCCATTTTTAAATGCTGGAAATGAAATCCCTGTCATTATTGATGATGAGTATGGTTTGCATGTCCGGATAATTATTTATCTTAAATATTGTGTAAAGACAGATTTATCCTTTAATGTGTAAAGAAATCCAACATTTATCACTCTCTAGAGACTGTTTATTTAATAAGTGGTGTCTAATTAATTAATAGCTTCCTAGAGACTGTTTATTTAATTAATTAAACCCATTCAGCTATATAACCATAAGATTTAAGCAGTCGAAACGAGAAATTTAAAAACACTTACAAATTATGTCTTAAGCTTAAATTTTTATTTATTTAATATGCTGGCGCTTCATGCATACCCAACATATATGATCCATACAGTACAGTACAAAGTCAAGGACATGAAAGCAGAGGATTACATATCCATTTATTTTATTAAGTACATTTTTTATTTATTAAAGTGCCAATAATATGGTAACATACAAGCCCATAATTATTTAAAATGCTATCAGAAAAGCATTTCCGCAACAGATTCAATAAGTGGCTGAAAGACTGAAGAATCCTCTCTTCAGTTTCGAAGCTCTCTTCCCAAGACGACGAAGGTTTTCCTCATAAACAATTTGAGCCACCCTAAAAAGGTAAAAATTAAACATAAAATAGTTATTGTGAACACAGTATATATAATAAATTTAATTTCAATAAATAAAACTCTATATATAGGAGTTCTCTTTTAGACAACACTCAATACAGTTATTGCCAGCGCAGTTAAACTCGGACCGGACTGGTTAGTTTGGCTAGGAGACTAGCAAATCAGTCGGTAAACCAGTCCGGTCCGGCCATTAAACCGGTTTAAATTTTTTTCTTTTTCATTTTAAAAAAATGATTTCTTATTTTCTTTATAATTTCATATTAATAACCATGAAATCTTCACTTTCTCACTGTTTAGCCTCGGGTTAGCTCTAGTTTGACTCTGGTCTGACCCACTGACTTTTAACCTAGTACCACGACCGGTTCAGTGACCAATCTGGTTTTAATAACCTTGGTTATTGCATACAACTTTTTTTTAGCAAAAGAACACACCGAGCCTTTTAATTAATAACTCATCTAAAGATTTGACTATTGATAGGGTATATATTGGTGACATGATGTCACTGACCCCACCTAATGGAATAACTTTCGTTGTTGTTGTTCTGTCTATATGAATGTGCTTGTATCAATTAATATCAAGAATCAATATATCTCTCGCGCGCGCGCACCAATATCAGTATCAATTATAGAATTTGCAGAGAACAATACTAATGTAAATACGAGTAATAAATAATATTTTCAAACATCAAACACTGCACAATGCAAGTTTAATATTTGTAAACGAGTTTAGTTGCGACTTTTTTTTTTTTGTACCTGTCCAGAGCTTCAGTATTGGTACCTTCACCAGTTTCCTCAGGGACAAAAGTATCCACATTCATCCTTTTAACTGGCTCCTTCAACAAATTGTTTCCTGCCTCTTCAAGTTTTTTTATGTTATCGTCTGAAGCATCATCCATTTTAATGGTTGCATCTAAATTGTATTCCTGCACCAAATATTCTTTTTTATTTTGATGAATTCCCCAAATATTTTTATACATGCACATAAGATATAACAATTTTTACATGATTAACATACAACTAATTACTTTCTTCAATCCTATTTACGAGACCTTAATTATTGGTCCTTAATACTTCTCCTTACAAGATTTTATCTAATGAAACAGTTTTTCCCTTCACTCTTAGTTTAAAATTTAAATAATTTCTTTAGTTTTAATTAACGGGAGTGCTTTGCCTTCCAAATTCATTTTTGTTTTCAAACTGTATCGATTGATTGCATATATTAAAGTGAGTTTTCATCGATGGGGAAAAAATTAAAGGGGTATTTTAGGGAATTAAACCAATACATTTGTTATAAATATCTAATTGAACTAATTTTTTAAATAAATGGATATTAGTTATCTAGCTCTTCCATTTATCACCGAACGAAATACCTTTTTGGACTTATTTATAAGAAACAAGTTATAGTTAAAATACCTGAATACGAAGGTAGTTTTCTGGCTGAAATTTGAAAGTTGAGTTGATGTAATATTCATTCATGGCTGAAGTTGAAGCTGAAATAATAGGTAGAGCGTTCTTTAACCAATCCGCAGCCGTCCAGGTACGATTGGCATCAAAACCCGTAGTGGTGTTTACAGATCCAGTTCCTATGGATACCAAAAAGACTTCTCTATTCTTGTATTCTTCTTGTCGTGACACCTCACCAATCGCAAGCGTTGCCTGAAATATTATAGTTAAAAAAATACATAATTATGGACGGATAAGAATAATTAATGGCTTGATTGTATAATTTTACCCCTTCTATTTTTTAGGTTTATATTTTTTTTTTCTAATAAAATAAACTACTGATAGGACTCTCTCACATCAAGAAGTCTCATAAGTAAAATATGGTTTATATGTTCCAGGGAACCTCCCATCTAATAATAGGCTAATCTTTTAGGATGGACACTCCTTTTAAACTTGTCATCATAACATATAACTATATCATCATGACCAACATCCTAAAATTCAATAATTCAAAATAGTTTATACATATCGTATATTGATTATTAATCTTTCAACGATGATATGAATACATATGCATGTGTGTGTATGTGTGTGTACGTATGTTGATATATATATGGTTTTCATGTTTATAGAGGGAGTAATGGAGCTCTAAATTACCGGCATATTTGCGATGAAAAGACCATCAACGAGATTAAATTCAGTATTTTGGTACTTAAAGTAATAGGGCGGAAACTCGGTCGGTGCTGCTGAGGTTCCAATACATGCATCCAACAGTTTGACATTTAAGTGAGGAACATCCTTTACCTGCATCATTAAACCACATCTCATATATACATATATAGTTAATTCAGTGGCCACTCTCAATAGGATTTTTATCTTCTTTTAATGAGTTAATTCATTAAGAATAGAAACACACAAACAAACCTTCAAGGTTGAGAATATAGCTGGCTGAAGAAGCTTGATGTCGAAGGAAGAAATGACAACATTTGTGGTTGTCTGGCTAACAAGTGTTTCACCCAATTTCTCAGCCCCTATTTTTCGTAAATATGTCCCGTTAAACTTCGGACAGATGAGCCCATGTTGGCTGTTGTCAAGAAAACAAAGATATACATCATTTTAACACTGCTTTGAATAATACTTATATTATATATAAATTACTATCAATAATTCATGATTATAATGGAAAATGGGAGGTGATTGATTCCCCCTCAAACAAAGCCAATAATTCGAATTGTGACCAATTATTTGAAAACAAAAGTAATCTGAATTATCACGAACAATATGAAGCATGTTTCGAAACCATCTTTATTGGGAAAATATATATTATAAAATACCTTATGTAGGTTGATAAGGCTTACTTCAACTTTATACACCTTCAATTCGATGTCCAACTAATCGATATGGAACTTTCTTAATATATTGTAAGAACACATAATATAAGCCTACACGTACCAGTTGGGGTCTTCAGTGAAGATGGAAGAACCATTGTTTCTGTAAAACTGAAGAATGTCATCAGCAGAATAACGAGGACGATCCTTGTTTTGAGGGTCAGGAGCTGTGAGAAGTGCAGCTATGAGCCCTCCAGTGCTTGTCCCAGCAACCACATCAAAATACTCGGCTATTCTTGCACTTGAGTTCAATTTCTGAGTATATGGTACATCAAAAATATACAAACTTATTGTTCTTGAAAATGAGCACTTTATTTAAAAAATATGAATAATTTATACAAACGTATACAAGCATGTACAAATAAATACCTGGAGGGAAAGTTCAAGCTGTTTAAGGATAACTGAAGGAAGAATCCCTTTAATACCTCCTCCATCAATGGCAAGGATTCTGACCTTTCCTTCTTCCATAGCCATTAGTTGATGAGAGAATGCAACAAGTAGCAGAAGGAACATAACTATTCTTGACATTTTTAGGGTTTTGAAACACAACTTAGATGAGACTTTTAGGGCTTGAGTGGTCTTCGTTAATGAGTTAGGGTTTATATAGAAATTTGATCAAGATAAGACAAAATATTAAGGCTAAATTACACAAATGCCCTCAACATTGGACTATATACAAATAACCTCCTTAACCTTTAAAAATTGGGCGGGGTAATGCTTGCCACACCTTCGTTGATGCGCCCCCTACTGGCCCTCAATTTTGAGGAACTTCTTAAATGTTTTTTCATGGTTATTTTAATCATTAGATTGTACATGAAAAGAGTGATATTTTGATATCATAAGGGCAAAAAATGAAGTTGTTTTCAAATTCTTATGATTTTTAAAAAATTTAAGACTTTAAATGAAAAAGACACTACACAATTTTGGAGTTTTGAATGTTGGAAAAATCGTAAAAAAAAAAAAAAAAAAAAAAAAAAGGAAAATAGCTCTGCTATTTGTTTATAAGAAATCAAAATGTCACTCATTTCACATAGAATCTAATGTTTAGAAGAACCATGAAAAAACTACTTGGGAAGTCCCCAAAATTGAGGGGCAGTAGGCGGCACAAAACCAAAGGCTCAACAGACCCCCATGCCCTTAAGACTTAATGCTTCCTTCGGTCCTTAATATAAGAGTTACTTAACTAATTTGAGTATAATAAGGAAATAAAATAAGTATTTAATTATAAAAAAAAATGTGATTTGATCTCTATCAAATACCCATGTGTAACATTATATAAGTTAGATAAATTAGCTAGTTTTTTTTTTTTTTTGGGATGATGAATATGAAAGATAAAATAAATTGGAATATTATATTTTGGACCAAATTCAACACCAAACTAGCTCTCACATTAGAGGTAGTAATAAACATCCTAAGCTTTCAAAGCTGTGCAGATACCTCCCAACTATCAATTAATTATATACCCCTTAAACTTTATATATATCCGTTAAACCCCACACAACTTTAAACTATGTATGGATAAGTAGTGTACAAAATTAATTGTACGAGAGTTATATATAAAAACGTGAGAGTATAACAAGTTCCTTGTAAAGTTTCAAAAGTTAGAGAAGTTGTATGTAGATGATCTAAAGTTCAGGTGATTATGTATAATTTAATGTTTCTCTTAATTTCTGCCTTTGGTTAGCGGGAAGGGCTCGCCTGTCTTGATCATGCTTGGCCGACCTCTACTGAAGTATCTGTCCACCCGAGGCCCTCTACTGCTGCTACCAACACACTAGCCCTCTATCTAGCTCTCTTTGATAGAGGTTGAGTAGCACGGCTGCTATACCTCTTTCATGTACAAAATAATTATGCATAAGCCAAATAAAAATTGAACATATGCAACCCGTGATTGAATGAAAGAACACATAGAAACATACCATTTAATCTAATGGTTCAATTTGGTGGTCCGTGAGTTCATAATATGTGTGTATAAAACTCAAGATTTATTTTTGCTATTTAATCATTCTTTTAATCGGCAAGTTTACATATTTTTTGTAGTTAAAATTCGTAATTGAATCTTATATATGGATGTAATTGAATATTATAATTTATGAGCAATTAGAAAAGTATATGTGCAATGAACAATATATTACTGTCGTTACGGATAAATATTAAGTTAAAAAAGTGTGAAGCTCTTACACATACGCACACACAAAATTTAGAGATTCATTCATCCTTAATTGCGAGTTGATATAATACATGAATATCCAATTTCATACACAATAAATTAGACCGGCCACACCAATATGTAATCCAAATAATAGAATTGGAAGTTATATAAGAAAACAAATATTTACCCTTCCATTTATTGATAATGCAATGTATAAATAAACTTAAAGATACTACTTAGTTAAGTGTAGAATATATATGACGTATAAAGTTATGAAGAATGTTTTTACACGCCAACTCTTAAAAACTCTAGTCATTGAACCGGTTAGCTCACTAGTTCAAGGCTCATTGACTTAAAATTACAAATTTTTTAGTTTAATACATTACAATATTTATAAAATTTAAAGAAACTATTATCAATAAATTTAATAACTTAACATTCAAATCTAACGACGTTTTAATTAACACTGGCGTGAAATGGCACATAACTTAAAATAGCAAATAAATATAGCATTTCATAATAGTGTTCATTAATTAAATACGCAATTATTTTAAAAAAGGGGGTACAAGAATAATGCCTATAAGAGTACCCAGAAGGCCAGAACAGAGTAAGAAACATAATTTATAATAAAAAAGATAGTGGTTTGTACTAACAACAACAAAAACAATTAAAAAAAAAAAAGTTATGCGAGGCGTGATCGATGTAAAGAGCACGTACATGGAAACATCGCTTTTAAACTAAACGTCCATTGATTAAGGTCCACTAGTTTCTTCGAGCAAAAAAAAAAAAAAAAGGTCCACTAGTACATAAGTTGTACAGATTTTAAACATAAAATAGATAATGAACTTTTCCTTTTTCAAAAGAAAAATTTTAAAATAAAATAATTAAGGACATATATTATTTTAATATATATAAATAATCAATTTATAACAATCAAATTAAATTTTAATCAAGAAAATAAATTAGGGGAGATAGTGTGAAAAATATATATACTAATAATTAAATAAAGTACATCCCAACCATTGAATTAAGTTAGATGGCACACAAAAATGGAAAAAAAAAAAAAAAAAAAAAAAAAAAAAAAAAAAAAAAAAAAAAAAAAAAAGAGGCTTTGGGTCTCACAAGGCGATGTGCATTTATAGCTGGAGGGGTCTCCTTCTATGGACAAAAGTCTGTCCATAGAAGGAGACCACTCTATAGTATGGTTTCCATAATATAAAATTGATCAAGACGGGACAAAGTATTAATTAGACAAGTGCCAAAAGAAAATGTTAACTTATGCTATGCATGATTGAGTTAAAAACACATACAAACGATGGCAGAAAAAAAAAAACTAAAAACACATACAAACATAACAATAAAATTAATAGGTGTGTTCACGGGCGGGACAATAAACAAGGTCATTCTTGAGCCAAAAAAAAAAAAAAACAAGGTCATTAAATTTGTTAATTTATTAATTTAATATTAATATATCAAAGGTTTGGGGTGTACGTAGAAGTCCATGTAAATACAAATAATAAAGAAAACACGTACTATATCACACAACAAATATATTCATGTAGCTGGAAGAAAGAGGAGAAAGTTTCTCATAAAAAGAATTCACGATAGAGCCGGTAAAGGCCGGCCCATCGAAAGCCTACCGTTTAAGTCTGGCCCTTTAAGTAGGGTTTAAAAAATGAACGAGATATTTGAAATTAGGCTACGGAGGCCGGCTGACGGGCCCTCGGGCCAAACCCCCCCTATAAGCAAGCCCTTTTCACTGTAGTTTTTTTTCTTTTTAAATTTATTAATTTATATATATATTGTATTTGTTATAGAGTTATTTATCCATTTAACTACAAATACATAATAACTATACTATAATTTTATGATTTGATTTATTATTTGTTGCAAATAAAGATTATGGATGTGTTCATGATGCGGGAGAAGAATTTCATGATATTCTTACTCATGAGCCAGAGGCTACTACTCAAAGTAAAAAATAATCAAATGTCGTTAAAATCGATGATAGTGATGAAGATAACGACAATAATAGTCATCGTACTAATGTCGCTTAGTGATATACTTTTTATGTTTTATGTGAGTTATTTGTGAACATAGTTTGCTTTTGATTATGAATTAGTGATTTGTCTTTATTTATTGGATGATTTCTATGTTGTAATTTACTAATTATATTTTTTAAAAAAAATATTAGAGGAAAAATAGTTAAAATTTAGAATAGTAATTTTTTGGGCTCTACGGGCTGGTCTTGTGCTCTTCTGAATTTGAGGCTTTAAAATATGTGTTTTTCTTACTCCAAGTCCTGGAGGGCCGGCCCTGTTAGGCCCTAGCCCTTCACGGGCTGGCCCTGGTGGGCCGGGCCGGCCCTAATTGCCAACTCTACTAAGGATAGATGTTGCATTTGGTGGCGTGATGCCTTTAGATTTTGTTTTGATTTTTTCATCTCTCCTTGCCCTTTCCTCATTTATTGCAAGAGTTTGTGTCCAGGTAAAAAACATGTTTAAAATCGAATGCTTCTATCATTCTCGATCACATTTATGCATATGCAGTTTTTTTTTTTTTAAAAAAAAAAAAAGCTAAAATGAGTTCTAGAAGATAAAAAGTTAAATGGATATGCACGTAGAAAAAGAATTTAAAACCCAAATTCCGACAAGTTTTTTTCTTCCATGCTCACTCTAATGCACTTAATTACACAGTAAACTAATCGATTCCGCAAGGGTAGGAATTCCATTTTAATTATAGTGACACTTATATATTTCCTCTAATCCTTTTTATAAGAAACATTCTCTTCCAGGGAGTATCCTTAATATAAAGAATAAGTCCTTTTTTTGTCTTTAAATTTAAACTGATCTTTTCATTTTTGCCATCATTAAATATATTTTACATATTATCTTTTTGCAATAAATTTTCATCTATTCTCTCTAGTATACTTTATTTCTAAATAAGGGTATAAATAGAAAAAACAATGCATATCTAATATATTAATTACTTTTAATTAACATTTTGAATCACATGGTTTTGAATCACATGGTTTTAATGTTTTCATTTTAGTCTCTATTAAAAAGTCTCATAAAGAGACTAAACTGAAAATATTGAAATTTTTATGAGGCTAAATCATAATTTCGTAAAATTTTAGGTCCAATTCTATAATTTTCTCCCTCTAATTTCAAATACTGATTCCATTACATTTCATTCTGTAATTTTCCCCGAGTTTTATTTCTGGCTCCGCCCCTGCCTAAAATGAAGCGTGAAATTTCTATCCTCTTTCCGCGTCAATGAGCATCTGCTTTTGCAGGATGATTACAAGAAGAAGAGGAGACATATTTTGGTGACAAGGCCGGACAAATTCTGATATATGCAATGGATAGTACCACGATTCATTTTAGGCCACAAGCTTTTGAACCTGTGACTGAGGAGTTCAGTGAAAAAGCAAAAAAGCAAAACACAAGTAAATAATTTTAGGAAAAATCACACTAACGTTTTAATTAAAAAAATATTATAAAAAAATCCTTTAAATTATCAATGATAAGTAAGAAATAAAGTGGAAGAGCTATTATTATTATTGACAAGTTTTGAGTTATAGTTTTTATTTAAACATTTCTCACAATTTTATTCTTCATTTATCATTTTGTAGATTTGGTGCTTTTGGGTTAAAGAGTATATTAAATGGGGTAAAAGTTAAAAGGTTATTAAATTTTAAGACATAATTAATACTACATCTGATGCTAATTATAATACATAGTTGACTTTGTTTGGAGAGATTAAATAAGTTAAATAAGTTACTTAATCATTTTATATGTTGTGTATCTTTAGATTATATATTAGTTTATTAGTCAAACTAATTATTTTGAAGGAAAAAATAAAATAAAAATATTCTAAAGTAATTTAATTAGCTTCCTTAGTTTCTCCAAAAAAGTCAACTATGTCTTATAATATAAGAAGGAGTAAGATTTAAAATATTGTATAATTCATTCTAGTAAAACATGCTATAATTGACTCGTAAATACAACCAAGAAATAGGACAAAGACTTCGCCTACATAAAAAGAAGAAAAAATTCCTATATGACAAGTTCTAAGGGAAACAGAGGAGAAATGTTAGCCAAAAAGTCCATGATTTAGAAAAATCAAATTCTTTCGGGGCCATGAAATGCTATACACAATGGCATATTCTAGTGACTCAGTGGCCGATGAGATTTCAGCCTGAAATATCCAGTCTAAAGTAGCAAGGCTCCATTTTAAATATTACTCCGTCCATTTTTTTTTATTATAAAGAATAAGTATTAAAATCATGCGATTTAAAATGTTAATCAAAAACAATAAATATATTATATATATATGCATTAATTTTTTTCATTTATACTTTTATTTGTAAATAGAGTATACTAGAAAAAATAGATGGAAATTATTGTAGAGAGATAAGATCTCACATATATTTAATTAGAATAAAAAAGAAAATATCATTTTAAATTTATTTTTAAAAATGATTTATTCTTTATATTAAGGATTATTCTTATGAGAGAGAATGTTTGTTATAAAAAGGATTGGAGAATGTTCCTAATATAAGAGCTAATTGTGGTTTGAAGTTTGTCTTATATATAAAACCCCAGTCCATTTCATCCACATATTTATCATTTTTCCTAAACTTTCTCTAATGATTAGACATGTTAAGGAAGTTTGCTTCTAAAAGGTAATTTAATGCAAATAATTTAAGAGGTATTTTGAAAAAACTAGCATACATTTTTTTTTTTACAAATAACTAATTTATTTAGTTTTCTCAATCTATCTAAATTAGTTAAGTAGATTTTATATTAAGGATTAAATGTAGTAGTAGTAATTCTAATCCTAAATATAATATTTAAATAAGAACTTTACTTTTGTCCTAAATATAATACCATAATTCACTTTATCTATCAAATTTATCATTTTATTTTCTAAGGTATGACTATTTTTTTGATACAACCAATGTATGACTATTAGTTACTCATTTGAAGGGAATACCCAATACATTTAATTAAAAAGAGTATTTTAGAAAAACTAATATACATATTTTATCAATAACTAATTTAAATAATTTTATTAATACGTTAAAATTATTTTTCAAACTTTATATTAAAGAAAGGAGGTGATAATAGTAATAATATGTACTGGATTGAATCAAAGAATTATGGAAAAATAATATTAAGGTCTCAATTAAAAAAATTAATATAAAAATAATCTCAAAACTTATCAATAATAAATTCTTCATTTTGTTTTTTCATTTGTGATTGCAAATATAGACAACTTTTTTAATATTGTTATTTTTAATGAGGACAATATCATTTTCAGAAGAATTATTGACTTGTGCTTTCTTCTTTGCTTTTCACTGAGCTCCCAAGTCACTTTGTCCTTAAATGAAAAAGCTCCTCATCACGGGTTCAAAAGCTTGTGCTCTAAAATGAATTATGGTACGATGGCCTTGTCACCAAAATATGTCTCCTCTTTCTCTTGTCATCATGCGTGCAAAAGCACATGCTCATTGACACGGAAAGAGAAAAGAAATTCCAGGCTTTATTTTAGGACCGTATGGCAGAAAGGACAAATAAACGTGTGAGAATTAATTTCGCATTGAATGTTTAGACTCTGAAATGAAAAAGAGGAGAGGAGTTATTTATTGATCTTTATTATTGTAAGACATAAATTAATAAATACTTTTAGTTTTTTTTATATAGCATTTAAAAGTTGTCAAGAAGATTTAATTTATCTTTCTATATGTCTGTCCATATTTAATAAGGGTAGTGGGAAAGAATAATAATTAAAATGATATTTGAGTTTAGTGTAGTTAGTAAGAGTAATATTAAAAATCACATGAATTTTAGGACAACGTCAATATTTTTAACTGCTTTTATTGATTTGTGGGAATTAATAGTTGGTGTTTTATAATAAAAATTATAATGAGTGAAATTTAGACTCTGAAAAAGAGAAGAGGACGTAGCTCATATAATTATATTGGAAAGGACAAAATGAAGGTGTGGAACTTAATTTCTCATTCAATACTTGCTGGGACCGGTAATAAAGAAGATAAGACAAGGCAGCTCGTATGGTAAGAAGAAGAGTTAGCTCATAGGGTAGGAAAAAACAAATGAAGGTGTGGGAATTAATGCAAACGGTCGAAACGCTAAAATTTCGACTTCTCACAGAAGCTACTTCTTTGGGATAAGTCAATATAAAAATTTTATGCTAATCCAAACAGAATAAATTTAGTTTTTTTATTTTTTCCACTGGGATTTTAGTCCATTTCAATGTGCTCTGAGGCGTAGAAACGCCTTCCTAATCCCATATGAGTTTACTTAAACACCATCTCACCGAGCTTTCAATCCCAATGAGCCTTTTTTAAATCAAACTAAGCTTTTAAGGCGTTAAACGCCAATCCAAACAGGCTGGACCGTTGTTTGTGTATCTTCTTCTTTTTAGCTTAAATGGAAGATCATCATGCTAATGTCAAACGTAACAATAGAAAAGGGAAACACCCTGAGGAGACTGTTACTGTTCAAAATATTGATGGAAGTGGTGTTGGAAAAAGGAAATACCATGAGAAGATTGTTACTATTCTCAGTATTGATGGTGTGGTGTTAGGGGGATCATCCCAGCAATTATTCTAGAATTCCTTGAGAAAAAGCTTCAGGTTTGGTTAATTTCATTATTGTTTGAATATTCTTTTGCTATTATTGATGGAGGTTTGGATATTTATTAGTTGATAAAGTTGATTCTTTTGCTTTTCTTACATGATCAAATCTTAATACTTGGACCCTTTTTTCCCCTTTTATCATTTACTTACATATAATCTGTTAATTATGATCGCATTTATGATAAAAATTTGAATGTTGAGATTTGATTGATAAATCGGCAGTAATAAATATAAACAAATGGGTATAAGTTTTGCCCTCATTGTTTTGAGTAGAGCTGGGAATCAGAGCCGGCCCGTGAAGGGCCAGGGCCTAACAGGGCCGGCTCTCCAGGGTCCGAGGTAAAAAAAACATCTGTTTTTTAAATCCCGGCCCGAAAGCACCAAGACCAGGGCTGTAATACCCGGACATTTCTTTGTCCGGAAATCATATTGAGATGAATAAATTACTATTTCTTATAGGTGAATATGTAGTCTCAAATAATAAGTTATAATTATCTTATTTTCTAAGGTAATTATAATGAAAATTAGAAAAGAAGAAGAGCTAAAATCCATGAAAAATGTATTTTATAAGGCATAAAATGGACCTGAAAATATTATGATAAATTCCTTATGGCAACAAATATTGATGAAAACTTAGGAAGTATGTTGTCTCTAATTTTAGGAATTTTTGGGATTATTTCCTTGGAAAATTGAGAGGCATAAATATAATATTATTAAAAGCACTTTTTGGCCCCAAAATTTTTAATATTTTACATAAGATATAAAATACCAATGTAAGTAAAATAGTTGTGAGATAATAATTTATCCTAAATAATAAAATTATCAACAATTAGTAAATGGCTAATTAAGTAATTAATGGCTAATTACTTTGATTAAGGTATAAGAAAATTAATTAAGAAATAATAAATAAATTAATAAAAAAAAAAGAGGGGGAGGACGTTTTTTGTCCAAAAAAAGAGAAAAGAGAAAAAAGAAAAAGAAAAAAGAAAAATATAATAATATAATAATAATAATAAAGTAAATTGAATAAAGTAAATGCAAAAGTAAAAACTGAAAATCTTTACAAATTGGAATAGTTGTGAAGATGTGAAAATCCTGGAGAAATTATAAGGACTTATCTGAAACCCACATAATTTAACCTCAAAAATACGACCAGTGAAGGTTATTTTTGTAAACACTGAAGAATAAATTTAGTACAACCAGGGGAGTCTAATTAGACCATAAATCCCGGTATTTTACTACCATCTAGAAAGTATACTCAAAATTTAAAAGTGTTAGTGTTTGGTCTAATAACCATAAATGAATTTCGTTAAAGTAAAGAAATCAGATAAAAGATATTTTGTGAATGGGCAGATAAGAAAAGTGTGAACCAATGAAAAATAAATCATAACTTGAAATCCTTCGATTAAGTAGAAAACAATTGGACATATTATGGATCGTGAATTTTTGTCCGAGAAGATGGCGTTAGCGAAGTAATTTCAGAATCGACAACGTTTGTCGAGAAAATGTTCGGCAGACAATGAATACCCTTAATGGGATCAAAAATTTAGTTAACTTAGACATTTCTAAAGAGAAATAATAGAACTTCAAAACCTAGTTGCCGGATTTTTAGATTCCGCAAGATTGCGCGATTAGGACACCGAACTGGGAACTTTGTCTGCATTCGGCTCATAAAGCAAGAGTGATTACATCATCCATGACCTCATTTTTTCTTGGAATTGGTGCCAAGAGGTCGGCACATAGGAATCAAGAGCCAAGATGGGATTTTTCAAAAACCCTAGATCCAATGGTCCGTATTCGTCTGACTGAAGTTCGAATTAACTACCGAAATGCCATTCGCTTCTTCTATAAATAAGGCATTACCCCTTCCTTCATTCTTCACAAATTCTAAGAGCTTTCTAGAGAGAAGTCAGAGCAAGAAGGAGTAGCGAAGTGCTGGGTAAGTTCTTCGGTCCCTAGTCTTAAGCTTTAGTGTTTCTTTCAGTAGTTATGATAGAAATACTAGTTTAAACTTTAGTTTTCCAAGTTAATCTAGATATCATGTTTTAGGGGTAAATATGATATTTATTTTAAAAGTATGATGGTATAAGAGATATGTCAAAATTTTGGAAAAAATATAAGTTAAAGTAGCGAAGCTTTTGCGAAATTCCGCCGATAGGTCCAACTAGGGGCAAAATGGTAATTTTTACCTAAAATGCCTGTTATGATGCAAAATGTTAATAAAAGTGATATTATCCTTATAGGATATCTCTGATCACCTACCGCTGTCAAATCGCCGTCGAGCCGCTGTCGTACCGCCGTCATACCTCTGTCGGACCACTTTCCGTCAAAAACACCGTTTTTGCGCCAAACGTTCTAAATACCGTCAACAAAGGTACGGACGCGTATTGTAACTCTAACTCTGTGCTGCTCATATACATATATGTGATAGATACATTCATAGACTGAGGCTCTGTTTAGGGTCGTCAATCATACTTACAGTTTACACGGGTTATAGACATGATAATACCGTATGAGTTTTCCTAGCGCTGAGGACACGTGTTGTGATCGTGGCATGTAACATCCCATTTGAAAACGGCGGAATATTTTTTTAAAAAAAAAATTTTCCAAATATTTCAAGCAGAGTAATCAGAGTAGAGCATTGGATCGAAAAAGTAACTGATTCATAACAATCATCAACCACAGTGTAACATTGTAATGATTACATTAATCCTAGAGTTTGAAAGTGAATAACTGAAAGCGGTAAAGATAGATAAGTCTCTGGCTGCACGTCTACTGCTGTTTGCCTCGATCTTCGATCCGTATTCCTCCGGATCCTCGAAGCTATAGCCGAGATTCAATTTACCGCATTGAATCTCGGGTAACGGTTAATCTCAAACCCAAACAATACAAAGATACGAGATAATGATATTCTAGACAATACAACAAAGATATCACTATATAAGCATACAGCAGATGCATGATCATTATGCCGACAAAACATAAGCATTACGTAATATGTAAAGCCCCACAATGTAAAACAACAATAACCGCTTGCACTATTCACCAGTGCCACGATACCACTCGTGTTCTCGCTAGAAAAACATACGGCGTTATCATGACTATAACCCGTGTAAAATTGTCTCGTATATCGGTCTACGAACGTATCTATCACATATATGCATTTAAGAAGCACAAGATTAGTGTTACAAGACGCGTCCGTACCTTCGTTGACGACGTTAGGTACTTCCGCGGAAAACGTATTTTTTACTTTAAAAACGTGAAATGTTCACTCACGGCACGTCGGGCAGAACGGAAGCAAATCAAAGTTTCGATGCCCTATCGAGTAATATCACTTTCATTAGTGATTTGACATCATAACTAGCATTTTAGGTAAAAATTACCATTTTGCCCTTCTACCCCTAATTTGGCGGAATTTCGCGTAACTTCGTTACTTTGACCGTATTCCATTTCAAAATTATCCCCACTATGTTTTTACCTCGTCGGGCATCTTTCAATGCAATGAGGCATAAAAACAAACATAGGAACAAATTTTGAAACTTCCTAGATCAAAACAACAGTTCTACTATAACTACCGAAAGAACTACCGAAAGACCGGAAATTTAAAAATTATTTTTAGACCGGTTATTCAAATATTAGGTAAAAAAGTATGACTTTTTAGACCGGTTATATATAAGAACAGTTCTTAAAATTTGACTTTTTATATCGGTTTTTAACAAGAACTGGTCTAAAAAGTTTGACTTTTAAGACATGTTTTTTATAATATCCGGTCTTTTTTTTTTTGTGTTTTTTCACATATCCACTATATTCCTTCCTCTCACCCACCATCCAATTCAACACCTAAAAGACAGGACTTTAAGCTATAGGCTCTGAACAACTCAATATGAGTTATAAATTGAATTATTGGAAATGAATATACAAATTCACCATGTCTATATCTAATTGACCACTATTATTCACCATAATACAAATTGAGTTACAAAATCGGTATCTAATTTACAACTATTATTTCATCACAGACCACAAGCCCAGGTTACCTCCCATATCTGACACCATGTCTTAATCAGATTTCCACCCAACAACATTCCTCTTTTATCATGCCCCTTTGGTCTCTCCGGAGGATCCTACCCCAAAACAAAAGCTTCACTATCAGTGACATTGTTTAAGAACAGAGAAAGAATATAATGTTAAAACCTTAAAGTTTTCAAATAACTCTATAGATGAATATTACCTAAATTCTCTCTCTTATAAAGGGATATCTTCTCTTATCCCTTCATGATGATTATTTCTTATGCCGTGTTCATTATCTGCTTCATCTTCTTCCTTCAATTCCTATAGACCCCTTGAAAAAGAAGGAGTCTTGGGAAGATCATAATTTGAATGACTTTCCTCATCAATATCAATGATCATTTTTCCTTGGAGAGCTACAGACCACATTAGATTTGCCTAATCGGTGATATAGAATACTTGTTTCACCTGTCTTCCATAATAAAAGGTTCATCTCCAAAACTTCTACTATTGATATCTACTGTTGTAAATCCTAGCCGATCGATTTAAACATCATTATTGACACTAACCCATTGCATTTGAAAATGAGAAATTTAATTTCAACATAGCCCACCACTCAAATCTCTTCAATAACCCCAAAATAAGGCATAACTCCCAATTTAGGGTTCTTATCTTTCGAACTGGAGAAGTGCATAGATTCAGCCACTAATATAACACCACTCTTATGGACGGTGCTCCTATCATCTAGGGACCTCGTGTAAAAGTTATAACAATTGATCACATATGAATTCCAAGTTATGACATCAACCTCAGGTTCACGTGCTAACCATTTTTTTGTATTAGAAACACATTCCTCTCCCTCAACCTTTTGTTTGAACCAATTTGTAAAAGTTTTGTTATGCTCCCTAATTAACCTTTATTCAGTCATTCGACTATTTTCTTTCCTTACAGCTTCTTTATGTGCATTTATGTTGTCTTGAATTTCATCAACATTATTCAAGATGTATAAGTGGACTTGTAGTAATTCATCAGGATCCACACTCTTTGCTAAATCCCTGTGTCTAACTCCTTCTTCATGATGACGTTTAAGAAGCTCAATATATCTTCCTTTGGCCAAATAATTTTGACAAAATTCCACGGCTTCTTCAGAAACATATTTCTGAACAATAGATGCTTCAGGCCAGTTTGCGTTCTTCACATACCCTTTTAGGAATTTTATATTTCTTTCAATTGGGTACATCCATCGTAAATGGATAGGGCCACACAACTTTATCTCTCTTACTAGATGAATAATTAGATGTACCGTGATGTAAAAAAATGTAGGAAGAAAAAGCTTGTCAACCTGGCACAAGATAAGATATCCTTCATTTTCAAATTCATCCAATTTTTCAATCTCAAAAACTTTACTATGTATAGCATTGAAGAAGAAACAAGTCTAGTCAAAATGTGTTGAAGATCAAATTCGACAATGCCTCAAATAGCTACTAGGAGTAGCTGTTGCATTAAGACATGACAATCATGAGACTTTTGGCCTTCTAATTTTAAGTCTTTCATCGATACAAGCTTCTTAAAATTTGAAAAATACCTTGAGAGAACTTTTATGCAATGTAAAAACACTTACAAAAACTTCTTTTTTATTCTTAGACAAAGTATGAGAAGTTGGGGGACAATAAGTTCTCTTACCATATGGCCTTGGATGTAAGTCTTCTTGTATTCCTATTATTTCCAAATCTAATCTTGCCTTCACACAATCCTTAGAATTACCTTGTATGTTTAGAGGAGTCCCAACAATACTATCACATACATTTTTCTCTACATACTTGACATCAATACAGTATCTCACATCAAGATTGCACCAATATGAAAGATCGAAGAAGACAGATCTCTTTTTCCATATTTTTTTTTATTTCTACTCTTTGTAGTCTTACCAAAGATGACATTGATATTTTTCACCTTTTCATAAAATTTCTCACCAATTAATGCTTCCAAGGTTCTTTTATGAAGTTAGGAAATAATTAATTGATTTTTTTCTATTGAGAAGAATCACTCTTGAAGCTTTCAATCAGAAATCCTATCATTTGCATGCTAGGCTAGCTCAAATTTTTTGCATCATTTTCATTAGTAAACAAGTGCTTGAACCTTGGTATGATTGGAAGATACCACAATGTGATACCTGATTTTCACTTTACCGAAAATCCTGTATATATGAATATGTGACCATATGAATTGGCTTTTAATGTGACATAAAATCACATTAAATAATGGCTATTCCTAATCTAAAGGAGTAAAGAAAGGGAATAGATGACATTTAGCCAAATTGGTACATATTAACAACAAGTTCTTGGCACATGAACTTGTCCTATTAGAGATTGAAGGCTAACACTTTTAAATCCCTAATTGATTAGGGCCTTTTTGTCGTTAGCCTTGGGTCTACAATCAAAAATAAACCAAGGATTGTGTATAGGCAAACCGAGGATCGTTCTCTCTTCTCGAGGAGCCTTTTATTGAGTCCTGGGTAATCTAAATAACATGAAAATGCAATAAAAATAAGGGGAAAATGGTTTTTGGATTTTCAAATTAATAAACTAAAGAATAATGCAAATTAATTAAATGCTAAACTATTATTTTTTGGTATTTTCTTTATAAAATGGTGAATGGGTGAATGAAATGGTATTGAAGTGAAAATATGAATGATGGATGTTCTTGGTAATGAAAAAATGACTATCATTGCTCATAAAAGATTATGGAAGTTAAAATTTATCAAGTCTTAAGGAAAACCCCAAGATAACAATTGAGTCCAATATTCTCAATTAACAGTAGCTCTTACAAACATAGCTAACCACTACCTCTTGAGAAATTGTTAAAAACCATTTGATGTGCAATTAAAATTGGAATAATATTACATGAGTCTTCTTGAAATTGAGTACTAAACAGTCCCTCAAAGACACAAATCAACCATATTAACTAGACAATAACATGCTAATTAATATAATCTCATTGCAACCACAAGAAATTAAAACAAATATAATCTTCACACTGCAAAATCCAATCTCATCCACAAATATCAAACCAACAGAGACAATTAACATTAATCTCAGTTCCAGAATTATATACGATAATTCCTAAAATTAGGCAATCTAAATACATAGTTCTAGACTAATAGAATGATAGAAAAACTCCCCTATGTAGTTTGTTAAGCTCAAGCATTAATCTTCATCACCAAGACCAATGAATCAGCCTCTGCCACCCATCAAAATAGCTCCTCCAAACACAATTAAAATTAAAATTCCAGCCAAATATATAGAACACCACCATAACAAAAAGGAAATTAATGATGAATGCAGAGATTATGGTTGAAAATAACCCTTTGGATATTATTCTAAGTGATATGGTATTAATTATAATATCATATAAGATATGGAAAAGTAATAATGTGATGATAATATCTTAGGATATCCGAGAAGTCCAGGGTCGGATTCAAAGGGCAGGCATATTACTAAATACACGGTGAAAGGTACGTTCACGTACAGTAACTTTAATCTTCTGTGTCTTGTATGGTTTTATAAGCTTGATTGATTCATGATTGTTGGAGTCATAGAAAAGACTGAGTCTTGGGTCATGCACCGTGACTAAGACTAGGTCTTAGGTCATATGTTTGTTTACATTCAGTTAAGTTGTGGATTATTGTGTGATAATGCTGCATGCTTGTTTTCCTAGCTCTGAGGATACCTGTCTGGGACACGTAGCACTGGTGAGTGCATTTGCCATTAACATTAAATTTGATGTGTGTTATATATTGTGGTTGTTGAATGTTGTTATGAATATCTGTCATATATTGTTTATACTTTACATATGAGGTTAACTATGAGGTTAACTATTACCTGAGATTTAATTTGATTGAATCTCAGACTTGACTAAAGGTTCAGGAAAGGGATCTAGACCTGGGAAGGCGATGTGGACGGAGCAAGTGAAGAGGCATTGTTCAAAAAGAGTGTCTGAAGAAGTTTAATAGGGTAGAGTTTCTGGCAATAGAATCTCATTAAGTTAATTCATACCATTGGTGTATAAGGAAAGATAGGTCGAAGTGGTTGCCTAATTAGTCACCGTTGCGAAAGTACGGAAAGAATCCCACTAGATTCATACTGACCTGGCCAACTGATATGAATAACTAAGTTAGATTAATAGCTTCAGGTCTAGTTAAAGCATGGTTTGGGTTGTATAATTATTATGTCATAATTTTTAACCAGATATGTTTGGACATATAATATCAGTTATTCATCGTCCAAACACTAATGCATGCTTTCTATTGCAAATTACTCTGATCTGTCACATCATCAACTCTGTTGATATTCTTAATACTACATGTCAACAGACATAATAAGTAGTAAGGAATTTGAGGTTTTACAGTTATGGTATCAGAGCATGGTTTGGACATCTTGGTTAAGAGTACTGATATAATTCTAGGTACGTGATACAGAAAGGACATATACCATAAGGAAGAGGGTTAGGCTCTGGTAAGTTAAGAACCTAGAGATAGAGGAGATGGCACATAATATGGGTTCTGTTGCTAAACTCTAGAACTCCTGATATGGAAATCAAGATCTAAATTTAATCCCCACTCGGTGTTGTGGGATTTTAAAAAGGGAAGTTGTACCAAGAAGTCGGGTGCTTAAGTTTCCCTATCAACAGTAACTTACTGA